>CP092725.1:0-2782500 GCA_030273425.1 Microplitis manilae
AAGGGCATTATTTGTCACAATTATGACCAACGTGACGCTTCCTTGACGAAGACTTGACCAAATATGGATTCTACCAAGTGTAGAACGTGACCAAAAACAAGACTTGACCAAATATGGGATCTACCAACTGTAGAACGTGACCAGGAACAAGACTCGACCAAATATGGGATCTACCAACTGTAGAACGTGACCAGGAACAAGACTTGACCTCATACTGAGCTCTACCAACTGTAGAACGTGACCAGGAACAAGACTCGACCAAATATGGGATCTACCAACTGTAGAACGTGACCAGGAACAAAACTTGACCGACTATGGAACGCTAACAACAATAGAACTAATTATAACATTAATAAAACAAATTATTATAATAATAATAATAATAACAAAAAAATAAATAACATTAAAAAAAATTATAATAATAACATATACATGAAATTTCTGTCATAAAAATAGTCGTAACGATACACCTCTTAATATCAATATTAAGGACTCAAACTTGCACAATACTTTTTTTTGGTCATCAGGAATAATATTTTTACAGTATCGAAAAAAAAAATATAATCAATTTTCTTGGCCCAGTCTATTGTGTATGCTTATTCTTTACAGCATACACACCTATCGAGAAAAAAATCATAATAAAAATGTATACCCCAGTAATTATTTTCTTTATACTTCGAATCGAACTTGAAATTAATATTGTTATAATAAGGAACTTCGTTCCTATCTGGTGTCCCATGACACCACACGATTTTTTTTATTGTGAGCGGCAATCTTCTATGTAGTTATGATTCGGCTCACTTAAATTGGGTAGATTTTTATTTTTCGTAGGGTCGCTTATGGTTGAGTCTTATATCTGCCCTTCTAGCTAGATAATAAGTTACAGGCTTCTCCACATAGAAAGGCATAGGCAGAGCCATCTCAAAATTGAATTTTATACCATTTTATAGCCTCTTCTGATCACTGCAGATTTCATTGTAATCGATTCGTCAGTTCAAGTAAATTACTACCGAAAAAATCAGCTTCGCCTCAGCAAACAATTAAGTGTGATCGGAAACTTTTATTATATTAAAGGCCTAGTAATATTAAAAGTAAGTAATATACTATTATTGATTTTTGAGTGTATATTTCATGTTTATAATATTTATTTTTGAATAGACTTTACTTAGTTACCGACACATTACGCCTCGTATCATCAGTTAATTATTTACAGATTCAAATATTACCGATCTCTGAGAAAAATTAGTCACACAGTGACATCTATTATTGTAATTCCATTATTATTTATTATTCTGCTATGTCGGTAGCAATTCCTTTTGGAATAATCACTCCACCTCGAGAAAATCCACTACGCATGCTTCATGGCATATTTTTTTATTATTTTTCATAGCTTTTTTTTATTTATTATTATTCTCACTGCACGGATTAATAATGGCGATCGTACAACAGAAGCAGTATAGTAAAGAGTATTCGCTTGTCATTTGAACATTATTTGTGATTTTGTATTTTACGTCAACAACTACGCAAACTTGAGTATCGGGTCAATTGGAATAAATGGTTGTTTATGATTTCATTAACAATAATATGCCTAGTGTTTTATGACATATATAATTGCCATTTGTGGCGATTTAACAATTAACAAAAAGTTGCAAAAATAGTCATAATTTTGTTAATTATTTTTATACATTTGCATAATTATTTTATTCTGACAGCGTATCATCAATCCATTTATCAATAATTATTATTCAAGGTAAAAACTAATAATCAATATTTTTAAACATAAGTATACGTCTACGTTTTATATACACACACACACACACACACACATAGACACATATATATATATAATAATATTAAGATAGTTAAAAAATGACAACGAATTGAAAAAAATTATGTTTTTACTAGTATATTAAGTTATACCAATTCGAATTTTTGAACAGAAAACTGATAATGATATTGATTATGAGTGTATAAAATTATGCTCATTTTACTATACAAGTTATCTTAATATATTTATTATTAATTATGTTATTTTTTTATAACAATGAGAAATACACTGCAGAATTGCTTTAATGTCAATCTTACAATCACTCAAAATCATTAAGTCCGATATAAAGTAAGTCTATATATTTGTTTGTATTTTGAATCAACAATTCTAGATATTTATTACTAATATAGGAATAACAATATTAAAAAAAAATTTTTTATCGATCACAATTTCTTTCTTAAATAATACTCAATACTACGTACTTACACATCAATATAATTATTTAATTTTCATTAATTTGTCTGTATGTAAATATTTTATAACGTCATTTTATAATGTTTATCCCTTAATAACATTTTTAAAATCTTTTTAGTAAAACATGTCGCATTTAATGTTTTATAAATTCATTTCTCTTATTTTATGATAATTGTTAAGATGTTTATTTTTTTTTAAGTCTACGGCATATTTTGCTAGAAATTTATAAAAATTAATTTTAAAAAAATTGGCGATATATGAGTAGTATATATATATATATATTTACTAATGTCTATCCAATATCCACAAATTAATAGTATTCTGCAGGCAAATATTTAGAGGATGTTTTTTATACCATAGATACACACACACACGCACGCGCGAAAAAGTTATTAAGTATACATAATTGTGCGTTAATAGTGAGTATGGCGTAATATGTAGGTCAGTAAATTCTCTTAAGAACGAGGTTATTGTCCTCGATAGTCTTTCTTAATTTATCGGTAATGCAGGTTTTATCATATTCTATATATTACCAATTATATACAAATATTAAAAGTTTTTATGCATGTATATTTAATAATAATACTTTAACTACTAAAGATAGAGGTACCTCATAACTAACTATGTTTCGGATCTCCGACTATCCATGTTACTATCCATATATCTTTCCAAATATATTAATCTATGATAATTGTTTGTAATTAATGAAAATTTTATTAATTAATAATAAATTGATATTCCAGAAACAGTTTTTTTGAGATCATATAAACATAGCTAATTTTTAAAATAAAATCAATTGATCAGTCAGTCACAGCTTATTTAAAAATAATTATCATTCAGAATCTTAAAAATAGTGTTCGTAGGTTTTTTTCTGCATAATATATATATATATATATACATGTACGTCAATGCATCAAATATCTCAGACTCATATTATCTAAAATGAAAGTGAATACTTAATCGTCGTCATTGTTTATCTTTTGAGGCATATATTTTCTTTCATACAATGTAATTACTGGATGGTGATTGAAAAAAAATACCAGGAAATAGGTCAGGGATCTAGTCACACCAGCTCTTACATATTAAAATATAAAATATACAGACATTAAGTTTATGAATAATTATTTTTAATAATTCAAGTTTTTCATTTTAGGATTTTTTAAATTTATAACCTTATTTTTTTTTTTATTATACTTCATATTGTATTAATAAAATTGTACATATACTCAAATTTATTTTCATGTGCTTATAGAAAACATTCAATAACAATATGAGAGCCAAAGTAGAAGAAAATAAATCTTTGACATCTTCACTATCAGGAACTTGTACTGAATCTAATTCTTATTGGTAAGTTTGTTTTTTAAAAATTATTGCACTTACCATATTTTCATCATTTTTACTAATATTCTTGTTAGTGATAAACTATTTATTATTCAATGATATTAGAATTGTTACAATTCAATTATTAAGACTTAAATACGGTACATACAGATAAAAAAAAAAAAAAAAATCTATTTTTTTACTATCTTTTCTTTTTACGCTTAGTAATAATCAACAAAATTTCATGATTATTGGGAGATAGAAAAAATAATTTATTAAATAAATGATAAAGTTAATGAGCCGCCAGCAGGCGGCGCACTAGTTATAATACGCATACATGCATCAGCATACATACAATATATATATATATATATATATATCAGTTAACAAACGTTCGTAAATAGTGGGGAGAATCCGCAGCCGGCAGTTTTAAAGTTACTGTTGAGAGAATTGCGTCTGAGCATCTCTCACGTTTTCTCGCGCGCCTTTACTTTATTATATAAAATTTTTCTAATCAAAAATTATAATTTTTAAAAATTCTCCATCCATCTCTATCAAGTGTTAATCGCAATATCATAATTTTAGAAAAAAATAAATGTATAGCACACAATAACGCTTAGCATTTGTACTATAATAAGTGGATTAATTACAAAAAAAATTTATGAGATTCATGAAAAATGAAAATTTTATTATTATTTAAAATAATAAACTTTCTATGTTTTATACAATTAAATGATGATACATGTAATAATAGTGTTTAAATTATTATCAAACGCTTTAAAAATTTTTCATATTTTTTTATTTATTTTTTTTTCTCGACTTCCGCGCTTTTCTGAGCTGCGCAATTCACGCTGCAATATATTATTCTGTTGTCAAGGTCAAGAATCCGGATCACCGACTAGTTGTAAAAACTGATATTTAATATTTATAATAACATTATATTATTATTTACTGTCATCGAAGTGTTATTAAAGTGTTTATTATTATTTTAGTATAGAAATAATGTGTTAAAGTAATAATACTTAAACGAATAATATAAATAAATTTTTTTTTCCTATTCACTGATTATATAAATATATAATAATAAAGTGATACACGTACAGATAGATAAGATGACTTATGACAAGGAAATAATTTTAAAATGAAAAAAAAATAAATAAATAAATCATAAATCTGTGATAATTAAAAAAAATATGTATAATATAATAATAAAAAAAATTAGGATTCGCAAGTAAAAGCAGTGAGAATAAATGCAAGGCTATTGTTGCAAAAAAAAAGCTGAATAAAAAATTTAATAATAAATAATTAATTCGGAAAATAAACAAGTAAATAAAATGCAATTTAATATATGGTTTTTAACGGCAGTTAAAATAAACTGATAGATATATATCCATATATTTTATAATATGGCGCTCGATAATAACTTTAAATTGAATGATTATTACTCAATTAAGAATATTAACGGCTTAATAATTGGTGAATCGATGCACTCGTGTGTTTTGTATATACGATAAAGTATTATTATTAATAATAATAAATATCCGTTATGTGGCGACAAGATCGTTTATATCAAGTCAATGTGCCGCAAGACGAATTATCGTTGCAACTGATCGATAATAAAGATCCGTTACAATTTACAACGATTCAATCCAACACCGATCACCTAATGCAACAACAGCAGCAACCAGTTAAATTGGCAATGATGCCATCTAACAATCTTATTGTCAGTCAAACCATGACTATGGGGTATCATCATCGTAATGCCGCAAGGGAACGAACGCCGAGTTCAAGGTCTGTTCCAGGGCCGTCACGTGATAACGTGAGCCTAGAATATATGTACATATATAGATATAAAGATATCATTTTTTATTTGTTGATTAATAGCATTAATGAAAGGTTAATTATATATTATTATTATTATTATTATTTTTTTTTTTTTTTACGGAAAGAAATTTTTAAGGATCTATTTATAAGGTAAGAGACCCAGTCGAGTACCCGATCAGAGAACTCATACCCGATCACTCATATATTTGTACTCTTATTATTTACTAAATTTTACTAAACATAGATGTACAATGACATTAAATGCCAGTTCCCTGATTGGGTACTAGATTTTTTATCTTATGTATTAAAAAAAAAAAAAAAATTTATTTATGTCTCAGCTCTTGATCTTTTTTTTATTTTTAAAAATATTATAATTTTATTAATGACAGCCAATAGTTAATTTCTTCTTATTTCAAGTGTAATTACTGTAATTTATTTGTATAAATAAAATTACATCAATTTAATTACAATTTATCGACTACACGCATCACCGATCAAATATACTTTTTTTTAGTTTATTAAAATGTTTTTTTTCTCATTAATTATTATTTATTTTATAGTCTCTAAACTAAATAATTATTAATATTAATAAAATTAAAAATTAGAATAAGTAAAATTTTAGATAATAAAGAAATTTTTTAGTGGTTGTCCTTGTAAAAATTTACGACTAGCACTAGTATAGCTTGAGCTGAACCGTAGTAGTAGTTTTTAAAAGTTTTCTAAAGTCAACGGCACGTCACAACGGCTTTATTTGCTGCGGGTACTCCTGCTGCTACGAGTATATGAGATACAGTCAATTTTTATGTGATACTAACAATAAAAATAATAGTAATAATAATAATAATAATAATAATATTTATAATAATAATAACAATAATAATAGGCCAAATCATTTTACCTCCTGTCTATGTAGAGAACGAGTTCGTAATATCATTTTAATCTTGCATAATGTTTTAATGTATATTGTTTATTAAATATAATAGAATAGTCGTAATAAAGTTAAGTGGTAAAGTAGAGGAATAAACTGGTAAACTCTATTTTTATTATTGAATTTAGGTGTTTGACCTATCAAATTTATTCCACTACCAGACAATACTTTTCGTCTTTTATTTTGGCGGTTGTTATTAATAAATGAATAAATAAATAATTTTTACGCCTTAAAGCCATTTTATCTATTCAAAACTGGTAACTACTCTATGTAATGCGTTATTATTATTATTATTATTGTTATTATTATACTTAATTCTTCCGTGAATACAAGATATTATCTTAACTTACAATAAACATTCCCTTAGAATATTAAACAATCAATGTATGACATAAATAAACAATACTAATTTTGTTATATCACAGTAATTAGTATAGTGGTATAGTGCTCTTTGCAGAAATATATTAATTTTCTTTAAGCTATACTACATATTAACAGTGTATAGAATAGAGAGAGTTACCTTATATTTTTCGAAAATTGTTAATAAATAAATTTATATGGATTATATACTATTATACTAATTAAAGTATTTCATTTTCACAAGCGTTTTCAACGATTAAACAATAGAACAAAAAAATTTTTATTATAGACGAGACAGCCGGTTTCGTAGCAAGCCAATGATTTTTATAAACGATCAATTGCTTCCTTTGGTTCAGGATTCCTTTTATGTCAACGCCATTTAAAAATAAAAATTTTATTATCTTAATATACATACATATATTATTTTGCAATAGATACAGTATTTTAATTACTAATATTAACGTCATTTTTTAATATGATTTTATTTTAAATATCCCTGTATGCTAACAGCAAAATTTTAAATTTTTGCTAGCATAAACTTACGATTGATAAGTTGTTATATATTCAATATGATCCAATATTAATAAGTCAATGTTTTGAATTCAATTTGTTTTTAATCAAATATATATATATATATATATATATATATATATATATATATATATATATATATATATATTTATATATTTATTTATTTATTTATTTATTTATTCATTTTATAGTAAAAACATTGTGATATCGAAAAAGAAATTTCAACAATGTCTCATAGTGTCATAGTACTTAACATATATACTTAAACATATATTTCTGTCAACTTTGTCGAGTTAAGTGCTACGATAATGACGCATCGGCTTTGACCGCGTTGTCCTCTACCTAGGACATTACGTTTCTCATTTGGTTGGTCATATACTCAATAATATACAATTTTCATTAAAATATACACATCACCAACTATGTATTTCAACGTACAATATACTTATAATATTATGACTGCCTCATATACATATTATTTTTTCTTTATCATTACTATTATTTTTTAATGTTTAGTTAAGATACAAGTTTATTCAAAAGAACACGGTGATAATTTTATTTATTTAAATAAATTATATAAAAAAAAAAAAGTTTAATAATAGACTAGGTAATTTCACTAATGAAAAATGATTTCAGATCATTATTTATCGTTTTTACTGTTCATAATATTTATCAATTGCTCTGCCAGTATTGTAAAACGAAGGTTAATGTTTCAATAAGTTAGAAAATTATAATAATATGTACTTAAATTTTTAGTATTATTAGCTATATAATGAGTTAAAGTAAGATGTTTTAACTCCTCAGTCAATGCAATTAGAGATTTTAAAATAAAAACATTGATATCATTTGTAACGGTCTCAAATGTTGTTTTTCAATAAATTACTGTAGAGGCATATACAAAATTCTGTTAACAAAAAATATTCAAGTATTTATTATAAAAAAAAATAAAATTATTTACCGATTAGTTTGATATTATAAATATATGAAAATGGTGATGTACACTTAGCACTAATTGTACATCCATTATCGTAAAATCACCACAAAAATTATCATTATTTATCGCTACAATACATGTATAATGAAAATAATAAATAGTTAACAGAAGACGTATGCCAATGTCACTTAGATTATTTTATTTTTATTTCGACAATGTAACTCATCTTCAAAGATAAGAAAATTTTTAAATAATTTATATATTTTTATTAATTTGTTAAAAATTTATAAATTATAAATACATATAGATAATTGCTTTAATTAAAATGAATAATAAAATATTATAATGAAATTATATGTATTGAAAAATATTGATATTGATGTGATGTTAGGTCTCCTGTATTTATATATATAATTTTTTAAACTCAAGGTTTAACACATGCGTGTCGAGGTACAATGACCGATAATTGCCATCGCTGTTTTACTTAGTGTGTAATAGTGGTAATTTATAAGCATTATGTGATTTACTTTTGCGTAATCCTTAAATAGACGATTGTAATTATTATTACTATTTTTTTTTTTCGTCTTTAATTTAATTGTTTATAATTTATCGAATCGTCACAAAACATTATATATATATAGACATTATAGATATGTATATAATATTTAAGTAGACAAACAGTAAATTTTTATTTTGAGAAATAGATTTGAGTATACATCTGTCTAGATAAAATAGCACTTGTAACCTCATTCTATTGATAATATACACGAGCAATCTTTGACATATTTTTGATTAAATCAAATAAAATATCCATTAATACATACGTCTATTGAAATAAAAATTAATTGATAAATTATATATATATATATATATATATATTCTTAATATTTAGTATCAAAGTGTAATGCGATTATTCAAGGATACACATTTACAATTCTTATGATGTGTCAATAGGTCGTTGAATAATTATAGTGGTATTATTATACACTTGACATTGGATGTAAAAATATTTAACTATTAAGAACACTAAAAATGTTATTTTTATCAATTATTGAATTTAACTTAGAATAATGAAAAAAAAAAATCTGGAAAACAGTTAACGCGTCTGGCCAAACTCAAAAACTCGTTATTTTTGAAATCACAGACGTTAAAAATATCATCATTATACGTTCTTGAGCTTGAAAAATAACAGTCTTTTTGAATTACCAAGCTCAAAAAAAAATTTTGTTTCAATTGAAAAGTTAAAGAAACGGTTGACCCTGCTAACCCTTATTAAGAAAAATTATTTGAAATCATTTAAAGAGTAAATCATTTTTCTTAATCAAGGAACTGAATCATGGCAACTTTTTTCAAATTTTTAATCTATTAAAATAAAAATTATGTTTATAATACTACCGTTATTAAAATTTTTGAGCTTAATAATTTAAGTTTAAATCAAGTCGGAAATATGTATGTATTTATTCGTCCACTATATAAATTCCATTTGCTTAATACAATAAATATATAATCTACTAAATTTATCTCAAAAACTATAAATCAATAATTTATAATAGTACAGTGATATTATTATATAAATGATATAAAATGAGAAAAAAATAAATTAACAAAGTCGATGTCCTCATCTGCATCTTCTTCTCCATCGTCAAGATGATATGTATTTTTAAATCTAGAACCGTTTCAACGATATGTGTATATATAAAAATGCTCCTCTTTCATTCTCTTTCTTATGGCTGTCGTCGTCGACGTTTGCCAACGTAAATGTTTGGTTTCCTTCTAATTGCTACATTCATATTAAGAACGGTTATCAGATAATTTTGTCCAAGCTTTTCTCTGAAATAAAAGCTCTAAACGCAAAATAAAGACACAGACCCGATGCTTTACTCTACGAACAGTGCTGCCAGAACGTGCGATATTTTTACCCCCTCCTGAAGTGAAATAGCATTGAGTGTAATGGCAGGAAGGGGTAAAAATATCGCATGTTCTGGCAGCACTGTCTACGAACTAGCCAAGTGCACTTGAATTTTTTGATAAGTTCCATTTGTTTACGAAAAAAGCTTGGACAAAGTTCCCATTTACTGTACAAGCGCAACAAATATAGTACCGTTTATCCAGTTGAGTAAGAATAGAGAAACAAATGAAAATGCGTCTTAAATGTTACATTATATTTGTATTAATTGATTAATTTTTTTTATCATTGTTGATTTTTATTAACTAAAATAAGTAATTGTTTTTTCGTAAACTAATATCACACTTTCTATATGTATATGTATGTATGTATGTTAGTAAAGATAACTCACACAAGACGCAACGAATTGACTTAATTTTTTGTTGCTATTAATAAATCCATAGTTTAATAGAATATAACCCTTTTAAATTTCACTATTCTATAATAATTTTCGTTTATCCACGATAAATATATTAAGACTAAGTCATTGGTGTACTAGACCAAAAGCTGTCGTATGTTTTCTCATTATTGGTTTATTTGATTTGGCATTCTACGGAGGGCGAACGACAAACATATAGCGCGGCAGGATAATAATAATAAAAAAAAAAAATAAAAATAAAATATACTTTTATTATTGTTTTAGTTATTAGTGGTTGAAATATACATTTTTATTTCAACATGAGCATTCGAAGTGTATACATTTTTGGATTTTAAAAAGGTTTTATCCGAATTAACACTATTATTATTAGCAAACTTTCAAAAATTATGTTACAATCATTTATTACATTAGAAGCAGATTGAAAATAATATATATAATATAATTTGTTTTATTGTAATAACTCCCCTGAGCAATTACAATAAAAGAGATACATTATTATTATTATTATTATTATTATTATTATTATTATTATTATTATTATTATTATTATTTAAATTAAAATTTTATCTTTTCTTTTTATTTAATCTGAAATCAATATAAATTACTGTACACATTCTATTGTATATTGTCTTATGGTCATTAGAAGACATCTGCTCTATGTACAAATAAACTTACATTACGTTGATATTTTTTTTCTATAATAAAAAAGAGATGAAATGGATGTAAAGTCTCTTTTCTGAACATTTGATTGGCTATAGGCTAAAGACAAGATAAAAATAAACACAATCTATACATTAAAATAAATATATAAAAAGCAAAACGCGCGCGCTTGCACGCAAAACATGAATTTTAGTAAACATGTGTTATTAAAAAGCTTATATTATTGTCAATAATAACGTGTGTAAGAAAAGATTTTACAATAAATTTGAAAACTACAAATAACAATAAGCAACAGACAAAAAAACAACAAATAAAATAAACTAAAGGATAATTTAATGGATTTGAAGGATATGTTCTCGTCAACTAGTAATAAATAATTAATTATGAATTTTATATAAAGAATGCTAGCATTATATATAATAGGGTAGATATAAAGTAAAATGAACTAGCATAAACAGCAGCAATAGAGTTGTATAATTTATTAAGTCGACTATCGACGACGTCAAAAATGATTCTATTTAGTTGTTGTGTTGGGGGGTTGAAGTTGGGATTCGGGTTTGGGTTCGGGTTGAGGATGTTAATACAACCGAATGGAGCTCTTGTTAAATTTGGATAGCTTACGCAGACTCGTAGTGAGGCAGGACGCGGTTAACGCCCATATGCAGTGCAGAGGTGCCCAATTAATTCTGTATTTCTTCTGTAATATCTTTTATTATATATATATATATATATATATTTTTTTTTTTTTTCATTCATGGTCAATAAAGTAGATAAATTTTACTTTATTATTACTGTTAATTAATATAATTTCATATAATACTTGATATTCTTTCGACAAAATAATTTAAGAAATTATTTTATGAATTTTATTACAGTTTATAAGTATACTTATAAAATATATATGCATGTGACATTGATTACTCAGTGATGCGCAATTTGATCGTTGATTTTAAATTAAAAATAAATATTTTTTCTTAAATAATAATTAGTTATGATTTTAGATTAATTATTATTATTTTAAAAAACAACTGCAAGTTTATCGAAAACTTTTTTTTCTTCTGGTGTAAGCATATATTGATTCGATGAGTACATATTAATTAAAGCATGCAACAAACAAACAAGCAACTAACTAACTAACTAATTAAATAACTAGCTAACTAACCGGCAAGTCAGGCCAACATGTGTAACTGTCCTTGACCTTGAACCTTAACCAGCAGAGGCAAAAAACCTTATGTGTATACTTATACATATACTTCTTTTTTTACTCTATAGTATTTATTAAGACCCTTCTATTCTACTTAACTCACATACCAGTATGTTGTTTCATTTTAATATCGATCGTTACCTTCAAGCCCTGCATCCTGCGTCAACGTCTTCATGTAATCTTTTTACACATTATTTATTATTATTATTAAATCATAAAGTAGCTGGAATAAATTTTTAAATCCAAATACAATAATAACAACTTTGTTAGTGTGTATTTATTGATCAATTATTTTTGTATAGGCAAGTTAAAAAAAAAAAAGTTATTTATCCGTTAGATAATTTTATTATAGACAAGTCCTCTTTGAGTTTATTTATACAAGGTCAAACATAAATGCAAATTGTTGTTATTATTATTATTATTATTATTACATATATCAAATACATTTCAATGTAATTAAAAAAAAGTAATAGTAATAATAAAGCGACAAAGACATTTAGTTTATTTGCTGGAGTTATTTAAATTGATAATATTGCCAGTATGTTAATAATAAAATAATGATTGTGTTATTATTCTTGATATTATTAATACGGATTTATATATTTAATAATTTCCATAAAAAAAAAAAAAAAAAAAAAGACTATAAATGATGAATAATCTTAAGTACATTACCTATCTAAGATATTATTGATATAAAAACCAAATCTAGATTTAATTGTCAAAAAACAATTAACATTGAGTGCCAGATTTATAATTTTAATTGTCCTTAATCTTTATTGTTTAAATATATATTAAATGTGTACATATATATTTCTATTGATATGGTAATATTTTATTTTTTTTTTAATTTCTGTTGAGATATATAATTGTAAAACGATTTTCATGAAAGTAAAACATTGAAATATTTTACATCAAGCATTTCTCTAATATATTATATTTTATATCATCAAATTTATATTTAATTGGGTAATAAAAAATATAAATAAAAGTTAAAAATTAAATTCGGGTTTAATTGTTAAATTTATGATATAAATTTATACTTATCGAGAATAAATTAAAAATTGAGTAAATTCTCAGTACAACAAGTTGACAACCTATCCAACTTTTATTTCCAATACACAACTCTAATTCAACAACTTAAACAGTACAATAAAAATGTTCATTTTATTTTTTTATTATTATTATTATTATTAGTATTGCATTATCGTTATTATATTATCAGATATATATTTAAAGTTAAACACACGTTAAAATTTTTTTTTTTTTTATCTAAAATAAAAACAAATTAATTATTTATTGTACATTTACTTTCTATCTCTATATCAAGAGAAAAACTTTTGAATTTACAACGTAAAAGTAAAAATCAATAAAATACATTACCTATACAATAAAATGTTTTTCCTTGCTATGGGTAAGAAATAAATAAACAAAAGATGTTACATTTATATAAAATATTCTATATATAATGTTGAGAATTGAAATTTTATGATAGAAATATCTCACATTTTATTAAATATATAAATGATGAAAATAAAATTAAATTATGTAGTAATAAGCGTAAAAAAAAAAAAAATATAAGTATAAATAATGAATAATGATTATCTAAATTTATTGTTCTATTATAATTAATAAAATTATATGTTACAGTAGTTCTCGTGCTTCACGTAATCTCGCGGAAAAGCAACGACGTGACAATCTCAATACAAACATCGCAATGATGGCAGCATTAGTGCCCAATATAGCATCAAGTTCGAAACGTCATGACAAAATTTCTATTCTTAGACTTGCCGCAGCTTATTTACGATCTAATTTCAGTAAGTATTATAATTTTAATTAATAATTACTATATAAAATAAAAAAAAAAAATAATCATTAAAAAAAAATTACAATATAGCAATTGGCCCTGGTATTCGTGGCTTTATTCCACCAGAATTCAATGATATTGATCTTGAGGAAAATTTTATTGACGTAAGATAATTTTTTTATAAGATAATTACAAAAATAATTAAAATGTATTATTATTATGATTAATTGTTATTTTCTTTTTTTTTTTTTTAGGGATTCGATGGAACAGGAAGCTTTTTACTAGTCGTAACAATAACGGGAAATATTGTTTACATTAGTCCACGTGTGGAAGGACCTCTTGGTTATTCACCGGTAAGATAATAATTGTTTAATTTATATTATATAAATTATTATAAAAAACAAATTTGAATTTACATAAACGAAAAAATTAAAAAAAAAAATTTGGAAAATCCAAAAGTGCACGACTCATAATGCTCATTTATTATGAACTAATAAAATAATAATAAAAAAATGGCGGGAAGCACGAATAAATTTAAAATATATACAATTTTCTGTCATTAAAATTTGTTGTTTTTTTTTTTTTTAATTATATTAGTAATTTTTTATAATTATAAAAAATTTTCTCAAAATATCTCGATTAATAACAAAAAGAAAATATATGTAAATAAAAACAAATAAAAAAAAAGAATTGAATTGAAAAAATTCAGGCTTACCAATTAGCAATTAAACAAAAAAAAAAAAAAAACAGCTGTACTAGGACGGTAATGTGCAAGCGCCTCTGGTGGAATAAATGTACGTATAATGTATAGATATATCACCATCCATGTTAATTTTAGATAGATATATATATATGTATAGTTATACAGCCTTTTTATTCTTTTATTAATTGTAATTAAACGACACTGAGTTACCTAGCCATTTTCAATAGTGGATCTACAAATCTTTCAAAGAATTTTAAAAAACGAAATTTGGTTCAATTACTGGATTTTTTCGCAAGTTATCGTGTATACGGGATCCGTACTTGACGGACAGGAAATTTTTCTAAACTATTTTGATGTTTTTTCGGCTTTTATTTAACTTTAATAAATTTTTGAAAGGTATGGAATTAATCTCCATTAAATTATCTTCAAAATGGTATGCAACATATCTTAATTCCGTGAATCAACAAAGGTATAATAATTGAAATAGTTGCCGAAGTGAGGCGAAAAAAATTTTTCGATCGTAAAGCACACTCTGATGCTTCGCATCATGAGTCGTGGATTATTAATTCCTACTACTACTATTATTACTATTGATATTATTATTATTATTATTATTATTATTATTATTATTATTATTATTATTATTATTATTATTATTTCATATTAATATTTAAATGAAAAAATGTTATTAGTCTACACACGTGTCACTCTAGAGAATTTCCAAATCAAACATGCATATCAACTAACTTAATAAATTTAAAATCAACTGAAAATAATAGAAAAAGTTTTTTTTTTTTTTTTTATTACAAAATATAATCAAATAAAAATAATTTTATTATTTTTTATTTTATTATTATTTAATTATTAAATTGACACTTTAATATAACAATAATTTGTTGTGTACCTTTGATGATATGTATGATACATAATATATAATTATTGAATCATTGAGTTTTATTATTTTTGTTGTGATTCTTAACAAGCTTCGTAGGTACATTTTATTCATTTTTATAACTTGAATAAAAAAAAAAATTTTTTTGTATAAGAAATATTAAACCATGCCCAGATATAATGATAATTTGATTATCTACAATCAGGCAGCTATTGTATCTAATATAAAGAAATTACGAATCTCCTGCGGTGAAAACTACATCATATCATAAAATATATATACATGTATATATAAATGTAAAGATCAATATGGAATATTATTATTTTGAATTAATTTTAGGTTGAAATGATGGGTAAGTCTATTTATACTTATGTACATCCAGAAGATCATGCAGAGCTTTCAAAAGCACTAACGCCTGATGAGTATATACAACCAATTAAAAAAATAACATATTACAATGAGGACTACAGTACTAACGAGGAAGCAACAACCACTACCACTGTCATGACTATCCCTACAACAACAACAACAACAACAACAGCAACAACAACAATTAATAATAATAATAATAATAATAATAATAATAATAATAATAGTAATTTTAAGGAACAACGACGTAGTTTTTATATTAAAATAGCACAACGTACAAATTCAAGAGGTGAACATACACAATTTAAATGTTTTCATGTCTCGGGTGTACTAAGGTTAGCAGATTTTTTAAGGAAAAAAAATAGTCCAGGTAACTTTTACGTTCAAACACTAACGGTCACATTAACTTTTTTTTTTTTTCTAACTATAAAAAAATTTATTATCGATTTATAGACCAATCATCGTCAGTAGCAGCAGCAACAAGTAATGACATAATCTTCACTGGTATTGCTAAAGTTATTCATAAACGTATTACAGAATTGTCATTATACGAAGCTAATAAACAGGAATACATAACTCGTCATCTAGTGGACGGACGTATTGTATTTAGTGATCATAGGATAGCTTTGGTGGCTGGTTATATGTCTGAAGAAGTGTCTGGTGTTAATGCTTTTCGATTTATGCACAAGGATGATGTTATGTGGGCAATAACTGCATTAAGACAAAGTTTGTTATTTATTATAATTTTTATTTATATATAAACAATAATGATGATAATAATAATAATTATTATTATTATTATAGTGTATGATCGTCGGGAAGGTTTTGGCACCTCATGTTATCGTCTATTGTCGAAAAGTGGTAAATTTATCTATCTACGTACTCATGGTTGGCTTGAATTCGACAGTAAAACCGGAACCTTTGAGTCATTCATCTGCGTAAATACTCTAGTAGAAAAAGATGAAGGCGAAAATTTAATTAAGGAATTACGTAATCGGTTTTCAGCAACTGTAACACAAATAACTGCAACAACATCCACTGTATCGCCTTTATCTACATCGTCTTCTTCTTTTTCACTTTCAACGAGTTTAACATCTGGTGTAGCTGCGGCTACGTCAACAACAACAATAACAACAACAGCAGCAGCATCATCATCATCATCATCATCATCATCATCATCATCATCATCATCATCATCATCATCAGTGACAGCAACAGCAACATCAATAGCAACAGTAACAGCAACAATAACTGCAACAGAACCATCACTATCAGTATCAACCTCGACATTATCTACATCCACATCCGTTGGTACTATTAAAAAATTAAAAAACCCTTTAGTATCATCTCAGCCTGAACAAAATGTTGAGGATCCAACACAACTTGAGGATGCTATTTATCAATTAATAAGTACATTAAAATCACCATCAACAGCACCCAGTTTATCACCCTCAACATCTGATATCGAGTGTAATCTTGACATTACTGATACTACAACCTCTTCATCGTCATCGTCATCATCATCATCATCGTCATCATTATCATCATCATCGTTGACAACAGCAACAACAACAACAACAACAACAACGACAACAACATCATCATCATCATCATCTTCATCGAAAACAGTAATAGAAAACTCATTTAAATTATCATCTCCAAAGGCAATTACTACAATAAATAATAAATTTAACGATAAATCGAGACAAAAAAATAAACGTATTAAAACAGAATTATCAAATTCATTTAATTCATCACTCAGCCTATTAAATCATAATGTCAATGATGATCATCAGCAACCAATCACTTGTTACAATTTAAATAAAAAAAAATTAATAATTAATAACAAAAAAAAAATAAATGATAATAATATTATTATAACAAAAAATAATAAATCAGATAAAATATTAAATTTAAATAGTGAAAATTTGATATTTGGTGATAAAATTGATGAAGATAATAATGATTGTGATTATGATAATTATCATCATCATCATTTAAAGCAATCGAACCATATATTTTTAACATATAATAATGATGATAATAATAGTGTAAATAATAGTGAAAAAAAAAATATGGCGTATGATAGTAAAATAGAATTAAATGGTATTGGTGTTAAACGTCCTGGTGAAATATATAAACGTAAAGATAAAAGGCGACATATTTATAATAAATCGACCGCCGAAGAATTAAATGAATTAGTTGTTGTTAAAAATAATGAAATTATTGTTGATAAATTTAAAATTCAAGCAAAAATAGATAAGAATGATGTGATGGTAGTAGAGAATAATGTTGATGAAAAAAGTAATATAATAATAGATAATAATAAAAAAATAAATAGTGAATTATTACAAGATACATTATTCAAATTAGATAATTGTATTAATTGAAAAACTAAATGATTTAATTAAATTAAATGTATTTATAATAACAGAAAAGAAAAAAAAAATATTGTAGAACGATTAACGATTATAGACATCTAAAAACAGAATGTCTAAAAAAATCAAACTCTTATTTCCACGTGATACAAAACGATATTATTAATAATTTGAAAGATGATGATAAATCGTTAAGGATTTAAAGTTGATACTGATAATAACTTTACCATTTAAACTATTTCGTTAAGTAAAATGCTATTAAAATTATTTAAAAAGTGATGATATATATTAATTTTTATGTTTTAATTAGTCAATTCATTAAATATATGGTTGATTGAATGAGTAGTATGAAAATGCCCGAGCAAAAAAAAAATTATTTTTATTGAGACATAATAATTAAACAAATATTATTTATCGTCATGTTTGGAATTTTTTTCCAAAGGGTCTCAAAGTAAGGTAAATTAAATTTTTTATTTTTCAATTATCGTTATAACTATTATTGATTGATTGATTTTTTTTTATTTTTTTTCATTTTATCCTATTTTATTTAGTGAAACAAAATGTAAATATTCATGATTTAACGACCACATTGTTTCGAGTCGTTAATAATAATATTAATAATAATAATAATAATAATTATTATAATAATAATAATGATATAATGATGGTGATAATTATTATTGTTAATATTAAATTAAAGTGAAAAAAAATGAAAATTCATTGATGCATTTTTATATTCAATTATTATTATTTTTTTTTTTTTTTAAAGATGATTAATGAGTTAAAGATAAAAATAAATTGTGCAATTGAGGTGAGGATGATCTTTGTTTTGAGAATGAGACTGATAAGTAGACGAATGATCTGAGGTTAATGAAATGAATAATCGAAATTTAAAAGAAATTTTTAATTTTATAATTATTGACGACAAAGTAATTAATTATTAACTATTGATTAGTAAAATTCATAAGTAATGATTAAAATCTAATAAAGAATAAGAAATTTTAATAATTAAATCATTCCTTGAAGTGTTAAAATAAATTTTTTACAAATATTTAAAAATATATGCGTAAGACGAGTAGTCTCATTCCTTAAAAAGAAGAAGATAAATAGAAAAGAAAGAAATAAAAAGCTATCTTTTTTTTTACAAACACAAGGAATAGATAAAGTCTATATAAGTAAAATAAAAAAAAATCACAATTATTATTAATAACTCTGGATGGTTAATTACACTACTTATGTCGCAATTTAATTGCCTTTGAGAAGAATAATAATAATAATAAATAAAATAATTAATGAAAGGTAATTAAAATATACCAATCGTATATTACTAGGCAATTTATATTGTATAAAACTAAGGTATACAAACAAATAAAAATTAACTAAATAAATAAATTGAATAAATAAACAAGTAAAAAAAAATAAATAAATAATATTAATAATAATAATAATAATAATAATAATAATCCGAACTGTTGCCATTGTGAATATTGGCTAATCGTAAGACTGCAATGTTAATTTTACTGTATACATATTATATAAATAATATTATTACAAACGTCATTATTATTACTTTTATCGTCTATTGCTAAAATAATAAGTAATTATCTATGAATATGTTTCATTGTTAGAAAAAAGTTACGTAAATTTGAATGAAAAGAAATTTTAAAAATTAGATAAATAAAATTTTTTTGTTTACTAAATTTTCGTTATACTTATCTAAGAAATTAATTAAAATTGTAAAAAGAAAAAATTTATACATGACGTTTTTTCATTTTTAACTAGTAATTAAAATTTAATTATATAAAAACAAAAAATAAACAGAACAAAATAAATTGTAGCCATACACTGAGAACTCTTACTTATATGTGTAAAAAAAAAAAAAAAAAAAAAAAAAAAAAAAAAAAAAAAATAGTAATAATAATAAAATAAATACCCATTTATTGTAATTATTATTTTATCAATGTATAACCCAATTATATTTAGTAGAGTGTATAATAGAATAAACTAATAATGCTATGCAACCAGGAAAAAAATAACAAATCTTAGTTCATAACTGACAAAATTTTTTTTTTTTTTTTTATTTGCGGTTTATAAAACATGATCTTTTACGATTATATCAGTTAAATATTTAGCGTTACAAAAAGAGAAATAAATTATTTGTGCAATTGATTTATGATTTCTTATAAATTCAGATCAGAAACCTCAATGATTTGGTATGAAATACCACATATATATATATCGATTAATGATTTTACGAGACTGATGTTTTTCCACTTTTTTTTTTTCTTCGATAAATAACTGCTCAAAAGAAAGTTGCTTGGAGTATTCTTGATGTAAGGTAGTTTTAAAAATAAATATATATTATACACATATAATATATATATATGAGGTGTGTGAATAATTGGAACCCAAAAATTGATCGAAAAATGCAAATTAGATTGATGTTACGTTTAGAAAAGTCCTGCGCATTTTTCTTTGACCAAACTTAAACTAAAAAAACAAAAATAAGAAAAAAACATACACACGAAAATATGAGATGATATACATTAAACTGGGCTTATCAATAAGGTCAAATTTAATATTTAATTTTCGAGTCAAGTAAGATAATTTGAATCTAATAATTAAAAATTTTTAAATATTAACAATTTTCTTAAGAATTCAAAAACTCACAAATGACATTTAATATTCAATTTTCAAACCTACAATATTGAATATATATATTAGAATGACCCAAAAAAACCGACTATTTTTTTTTTTTCGAGTCTCTTATGAAAATTTGTTGGTTTACGACGTTTTAAGAAGCCTCTCCAAAAATCAGCTGGATTAAAAATTTTCAAGAGGTCGCTCACGAATTTTGAAAATATCAAAAATGATCGAAATTTGAATTTTCTCGTAGCAGCAATAGTTTATATTTGTCAAGTCATGACTACGCTGGAAATATAAGCCCAAAATTTAAATATTTAAACCTCGCTCAAGAATTTTGAATGTTTCCGAGTGCTGTCTTTTGAACGTTTTCGAGCGACCCTTGAATATTGATAATAAAGCAACTTAATTCAACGTATAGATTATCAGTTAATATTCAAAATTCTTGAGCACCGTTTAAATATTTAAATTTTGGGCTGAAATTTTCAGTATAGTCATGATTTTACAAGTATAAACTATTGCTGCCACGAGAAAGAAAAAATTTAGAAATAAAAAATCCGAATTTCAATCATTGTTGATATTTTTATAATTCGTGAGCGACCTTTTGAAAATTTTTTATCGAGCTGATTTTTGGAAAGGCTTCTTAAAACATCGTAAGCCAACAAATTTTCATAAGAGACTCGAAAAAAAAAAATAGTCACTTTTTTTGGGTCACCCTAATATATATGTATATATATATATATATTAAATATTATGTGCAAAGAAAAATATACCAAAGCCTATTGGTTAACAACAATTATATTAATATTAATTATTAGTTTAAAAATATATATGATAATTTTATCATATTGTAAATATGTTACTATATTTATTTGTAGTTAGTTAAATTTCTTTGTCCTCGACAAATTGCGAGTTATAGATTATAGTAAACAATACATTTTTTTTATCATTATCTATATTATACGATAAATAATATATTATTATAATTAATTTTTGATTATCTGAAATGATTAATTATATTACAATAAATATAACTACATTGTATTATTGTTATTATTAATTTTAAATTAAATTATTATTTATTTTTTTTTGTAATACATCTACATCACTTGTTTTATTTTTTATTAATAGGACAATTTTATTTACAAGGATTTTGTTATACAATATTCGGCAGATGGATTAAAATTTATTTATTTTTGTTTTTGTTATTTTCAAATTGCGCCGTGCAAAAAAAAAGGATCTAATAAGAATATATATATATATATATATATATATATATATATATATATATAATAATTGCATATATATATATATATATATATATATAATAAGTATATATATATATATATATATATATATATATATATATATATATATATATATATACTTATTCAATTTATTTTAATCAACTAAAAGAATAAATTTTTTTTTACTCAATATATATGTCCTCTATGGGAAAAGCAGTCTCAATAAATTTAGTATAGAATCGATGGAAAGCTCGTCTAAAAAAATGAATATACATGATAAAATATAATAATTTATAATTAAACTATGAATTAATGAGTGAATCAAGTAAATTATTTACCCAACAGCCTCAGCAACAGGTCTCGTTGATTCTTGTCCAATAAATACATGACATGCAAACCTTTGTAGTGTAGGATGTTTAGTAATAAACCCAAGATATCTATGATCTCGTGGATGAAATGCACAAAAAGATACATTTTTAAGTGAATAAAAATAGTCATGACATGGCCCTCGATTTTTTCGTTGCTAAATAATAAAATAAAATAAAATTAAAGTAATAACTTTATATATACATTTGTATATATATTTATTTATTGATAATACTATATAATATCGACGTGGATAAATGTACAGAAATAGGTGGGATAGAATAGGGAATAAGCGTGTCACACGATAGGCTATTCTGAACACAGGTTTTTTCTGTATCTTTAGACACTACGATATAATAATTACCCTTGGTTTACTACTTCGATCAACCATACGAAGTCCCTGATCAGATATTTCTAATATACAACTCTGTGATTCTGGTAAATCACTAGCTGTATTGCCAACAATTCTTCTGACTGCTTGACAAACAACACCTGTTCCTTTGTGAGCCAAAGTTTCAACGGATCCTAAATAACCCAACAAATAACGTTCTCGCTTAACTTTTGGTGCAGTAGGATCAAAATCACTGTAGTCCATATCTACAGCATAAGCAGACGGAAATATTCCTTGACGTCCTGTCCGTAAATTTACACCTTCAGAAAATTATTATTATTATTATTATTATTATTATTATTATTATTATTGTTTTGTTTATGTTGTTGTTTATAAAAAAAACTAATTACCTTCACACCATAAATCATCAGCTTCTTTTTGCACATAAATTGGATCACCAATTTCTAAATCTATTTCGTCATGATGTCGTGGTATAAATTTATGAAGACCGCGATGTGTTGCTTCTAGTAATTCTAATTGTGTGAATGGAATCCCTCCACTTCCTAATCATAAATTTTTTAAATAAATAATTAAGTAATGAGAAAAAAAAAATAAATAAATAACAAGTAAAAATAATTTATATTTCAAATAATGTATACCTGGAGTGCTACTGGGTGATGCAGAATCAGTATTTTGTAAATTATTACTAGATGGAATAGGTGATACACTTTTAGGTCCATTATCAGGTGAATGAGCAGTACTATGCCCACTGTCAGTGGTCATTCTTTCACTGTCAGGCGATGTATCTTCGTTAAGTAGTCGTGAATGACATTTTCTAAGAATTAAATGAGGTCTTCCGGCTCCAATAACTCCTGACACACCTGCCAATTCGTCAGCTAACGAAGGGGATGTGTGTAGAGGCACATAATTACCTGTCATTGCTAAATTTTTTTTTAACATTTCTATATAATTTTTTGCTTATTTAATTATTATTATCAATATTTATATTCATAAGAAACTTAAAATGTTGTTTTCTTTTGTGTCAATATTGTTTTATATACATTTTAATAGGTATATATATAAAAGTAATAAAAACTAGTTTAAGTTAATTTTATGACTAACTAAATAATAGTAATTTAAATAAAAATGATATTGTTATTATTATTCTTACATTTATTGTTGTTGTTGTTGTTGTTGTTGTTGTTGTTATTATTATAATTATTTTTTGGTATTTCGGGTAAACGTCTACGTCGTCGTTCATTAGCACTACTAGCAGGTCGATTTCCCGCGTGTTCAGGAGTAGGGCAACATGATGATCCAGTCGTGAGACTTGAGCACGAACCACCAACCGAATCACTGACTATTGCACTGTCGTATTGTCCAATAATGTTGATTATTGCACCTCGAGATCCTCCATCTCTACCTCCAGGCTGATATCGAATCCTGCTGCTCAGTCCACCGAACAAGCTAATGTCATCCAAGGTACAGGGACAGTCTAGTCAGCTAATACTACTCTATGCTAATATTATTCATAATATATGCATTTACAACTCTAATCATAACTATTATTATTATTATTATTATTATTATTATTATTATTATTATTATTATTATTATTATTATTATTATTATTATTGCTAGAATTAAAATTTTTTAACTTGCCTCTATGTAAATTAAAAATTAAAGAAAAAAACTAAAGTTATTGGTTTCGGTTTAATTTTCAATAGATTTAGACATTTTCAAATATATGGAATCATTCCTCATCATCATTTTCAGGTAGACGTCTACGTAAATTAATTTTTTTTGTACAATAATCTTTTGAAATGATTATTCAAGGCAATTATGGAAGCTCAAATTAATAAGACTCAATTAGATTTTAAAGTCTATTATCGACTAAGTAGTTTTTATAAGTTCATTTTACAAGTTTATCTTTCAAATTTGGAATTTTAATATTTAAATTTTTTATTAGATTTACGTTTTATCAAGAGTTCTTTGAATTGTTATAAAATATAGTCAATAATCAATCGATTAGTTTATTAAATATTGTACAACAAAAATTAATTTTTTTGATCAAATAAAAGAACAATCGTTTTTTAAGATTAAAATGTAAAAAAATTAATAATCGAGCTTTCTCAATCAGAAAATAGCGGCAAGTTTTTGAGTCGGCTGGCATCAGGATTAAAACTATTTTTCAAAGTTTTTTTCTTATAAGGTAAAACTTAAATTTATATATACATGTATATACAAATACATGGAGTGATCGAGTACTAGTTCCCTGATCGGATACTAGGTCTTTTACCTTATATAAATGAAAATGATAAAATATATATATATATATTATGATTTTTGAACTAAATGTTATTTATGATCCATATAAACCTAAGGTTTCAAGACGAAAACTTTATTAATAAATAATTTAAAAATAAATTTATATAATATACAATTAAATCGGTACCTAAAATCACTGTCAGCGATTATTGAGGAATTGTGATCAAGATCTTCACTATCATCACCGGATGTGTGACCACTTTGATTATCATGCTGATTAATAATAATTTGGGCATCTTCTTCATTATCTGAATCATCAGGTTCTGGTGGTGTAATACGTGGACAAGAGAGATGACCATTATCACTGGCTTGTGATGATGTTGGTGAATCGTCGACCAATACATCATGAACAAGACTTGATAAAATAAAATTTATTTATTTTTCTTTTATTTTATTTTATACCATTGAAAAAATAACTAACATAAATATCAGATGTACATAAAATATATATTATATACATA
Organism: Microplitis manilae; assembly: GCA_030273425.1. Classification (NCBI taxonomy): domain Eukaryota; kingdom Metazoa; phylum Arthropoda; class Insecta; order Hymenoptera; family Braconidae; genus Microplitis; species Microplitis manilae. Next base: position 25,850 of record CP092725.1, read on the forward strand.
AATATAAAAGAATATAAATAATACATGAGTATCAATTAAAAAAATTTAGTTTAAATAAAATAACATCAACTAATAAAAAAAAATAATTCTAAAATTTTATTTTTTATTGCACTTTTTACACTATATATATATATATATATATATATATATATATATATATATATATATATATATATATATATATATATATATTTATTTATATGAGACTTTGCTTCCTATTATATTATATTAGTGATTACTAGACACTAGTATCGACGCATGCTAACCACCAAGAGGGGTTGAGGTCAGGCTACGAACTACAGTTTTACCCATTGCAGTTTACAAGCCATATATTATTAAAATTAAAATTTATAGTTTTTCATCGTTTTTTTTTTTTATTTTATCTTACTGAAAATAAAATTCCATCAATTTCAATGATTTAAATAACAATAAAAGAAAAATTTTTTTTAATACTTAAATAACATGTATTGATAACGTTTTAATTTATTTGAATGTTAAAAAAAATAAATAAGTAAATAATGTCAAAACTATAAATAATATTACACAGTAGAAACTTTAATTATACAGATATATAAGTTTAAATAAGTGACTAAGACATGATGAAACTATATAGTATGCAATAATTTTATGAAATATATATATTTATGTGTATAATAAGTACCTAATTGTATAAATAATAAGCTTACGTGTAATTTGAAATAGGCGCTTTTAAATGTTGAGGTAAACGCTCAAAGTAATGACGAAATTCTTCAAATTCACTATCAGCCATTGTCAATTAGACGGCACGAATCCTGGAGGCCCCTTCTACGGGGGATACACACACCTCCGCCGTCGTGATAGTCGACGTCGACGTCGACGTTAAGCCTAGCAAAGAGGGACGAGGGTAAGGGCGCTATCGTCGTCAGTCTATTGATTCCAATTGTAGTCAGACGCAAGCGCCAACACCAACCCCTCGATCACACTGTATATATATATACATATATATATATATATATATATAAATATATATGTTTGTTTTAATATGTAATAGGGAAGAATAAGAGAACGAAAAAAAAAATGTTTAAATAAAATAAAATAAAAGAAATAGAGACAGATAGAGAATAGAAAGGAGATAAAACATTGTTGGATGCTCAACGCCATCCCTTATCAACTTTAAGAATATATAAAATATAAATTACATTTTATCATTTGCACCGGCATAATGTTTTACTCTTGTTCTCTTTCCTCTTATTGACTTTATTTTATGATTATACATATATATACTTACGTACATTTAGTTAAATCAAATATACTTATACATTATTTTTAATAAATCAAGATAAATAAATTAACAATTATAATTTCTAATTTAGTTAATTAATTTATAAGTTTGTTTTATAATAATTTTTCTATATATATTAAAGTTACTTTTGATAAATATTTAAACTAAAAAATAATAAGATTGTAAGAAAATGAAAAAAAAAATAATAGAATTAATTCTGAGACCCTTTTTATTGTTTACTGATGTTAAATACCCACCATCATCAAGAGAGATGATTGACGTCATTTGTATTTTATATTGAAAATATTATTATTGTTATTGATATTGTTATTATTACTATTATTATTATTATTATTATTATTGTAATTGTATTTGTAATTGATCATTATTCAAATATTATAAAAAATAAATTTTTGATGTATTAATTTATTAATATAACATCTGGATAACTTGTTGCGCTTAAATATATGTATATAAGAGAGAGTTAATACAGCTATATATATATATATATATATATATATATATATATATATATATATATATATATATATATATATATATATATTATATATGTTAGATCAAAAGCTTCTGTCATTTAACAGGGTAAGATAAAGATAAAACGTTTAAAGATAATAATGACTTGCAGCAAATGAAAGTTTTGAGCAATTTGTTATCTGATCTTGTCATGTTCACTCATTTTAGTTTTATAGTTTAATAAGTTTTACTTTCTTTTATACAAAATACATATAATTGATTATATAAATATCAATTTATAGTTTTATTTATTTTTTTATTTAATCAGTTAATGGAATTACACAAATAAGTTGATTAATGAATGAAACGTTTTTATAGATAGATAGATAAATATAAACGGAAAATAAAATGATAATAATAATAATAAATTGGATCGATCGATCAAGCAATTCTTTTAGTTGAAGGAAAACATCCGGCATTATTTAGCCAAGTGGCAATGGGAGTTGTTGAGTAAAGTAGAGAAAATCAGAGAAAATCAGAGAAAATCAGAGAAAAGAGTCTGATAGTAGTAAGTAATGGGGCTGAGTCGGCCGGGTATATATAATGTGCTGAATATATATATTATTTATTTATTTATATATGTACTCTTATTTGTATAAAAACTAATACTCAATAGTATACAAAATAAAAAGAAAAAATGTATATTGTATGTATTTTTTCAGTAATAAACAAAAAAGAAAGGAAGATATTTTACTAAGCTTTATTCATTATAAAAGTCATTGTGATTTTTAATATCCTGCTCAACGATCTGTATCTTTTATCCTTAATTAATTAATTTGAATAATTAATAAATTATTATAGTGTATTATTATAACGTTGTTGATTTATAACCATGACCATGAAAATGAAACATTTAGTCCGCCCATAAAAATAGTAAGTGGTGAGCTTTACCAGTAAGTCAACCAATCGGATCAAGAACAAGAACTGTGAAACTTTACTGGTGATACTAGGTGATGCTCGTGATACTCGTGAGACTGGTGAACGGAGGGGTTGAAAGCTTAAAAGACCGATACCAATTCTAGATACTCACATTTTATCATTTTCATCTTAACAAGACACAACTACCTGAAGCCCTGATACTACTAAACAAAATAATAAATTATTTATTATATTATTCAAATTATTTTAAAATATATAACTCATAAATTGTTTTTATTTTATTGGTTTTTTTTTCGTTTTTTCTTGTACAGTGAGCATTTAATAGTAATTTAGATTATTTATTTGTTTATACATAAATTAAATTAAAAATAAAAATAAATAATAATAATAATAATAATAATAATAATAGTATAATGAGTGGATCGGGAAAAAGTCTTTTAGGTATGTGGCTTTATCGCCGAGGTGAAGAATGGACTCTTAAAGAGGGTAGTCCATTACATACATCAAAAAATGTAAGTTATATGCTATTTTTATTTAAAATTAAATATACTGAAACTTATACTTACGATGTATAAAATTATAATTAATAATACGATCATAAATATAAAATAACAGATTCCGATTGTTAAAAATATGATAGAATCAGATAAAAAAAATTCAGTTGTATTTTCATTGAAAAACCAAATTGGTGGACTAGCTCGAGCTCTTCAAGTTTTTCAAGTATGTTTAATGATAATATTAATAATAATAATAATAATAATAATAATAATTGAGTTAATTTTTTTGTTGGGTGGGGGTAAATAATTAAAAAAGGACTTGGGTGTAAATGTAGTACATATAGAATCACGTAAATCAGTAAGACGTGGTTCAGAATATGAAATTCTTGTTGATGTTGAATGTGAATCAAAGATGATGGAACAACTTACGCGAATGCTGAGTCGTGAAGTTGCAGCTATAAATCTTGCACAGTATGAACAAACTGGTAGTATACCACATCCACCATTATTATCTGCAGCACCTAGTTTTGGTAAATAATTAATATACAATATTTAAAATACATGAATATTTTTTTTATTAAATTTAATTTTAATTTTTTATAATTATTTAAATTTTATAGATTTTAGTCAAGTTGACATGCCATGGTTTCCTAGAAAAATTGGAGATCTTGATCAAGCTCAAAATGTTCTTATGTATGGTACTGAATTAGATGCTGATCATCCGGTAAATATGTATACATGTATATATTTTAGTTAGTTTAATATTTTATTTATAAGGATTTTTTTTAGGGTTTTAAAGATCCCGTTTATCGTAAGAGACGACAACAATTTGCTGATATTGCTAATAATTATAGACAGTAAGTTAAATATAAAAATAATAATAATAATAATAATAATAATAATAATAATAATAATTATCTATAAATTGTTGATATATTTAATTTTTTAATATAAATTAAAGTGGACAACCAATACCTAAAATTAAATATACTCAAGAAGAAATAAGTACATGGTAAGTGACGAATTAATAAATAATAATAATAATGATAAAATATGGTTGTATGAATAAAAGTTTTATAATGCTTGACTTTTTATGATCGTGTTTCTTTATATACGAAGCCAATAAAATAAAAATCTATGTACAATACTCATTTATTTTAAACTCACTTATTGGTGCAACTTCAAGACACGATGAATAGACTCAAATTGCCCTAATTAAATTTTACTAAGTTTAAGAAAGTTTATTTCTCAATGATGCAATTTATCGAGTAATAAAACTATTTTTTTACTTCGATATACGCAAAAAAGTGGTGTGTGTGTGTGTGTGTGTGCGCATCTATGTGTACTTAATCCAATATAAATTTTAAATAAATAATTATTTCAGGGCAACAGTTTTTCGTGAGCTATATCAGCTGTATCTGAAGCATGCTTGTAAAGAATATTTAGAAAATTGGCCAAAATTAGTTAAATATTGCGGTTATAGGTATTCTAAAAAAAAATTTTTTTAATAGAAAATATAATACTAATAATAATAATAATAATAATAATAATAATAATAATAATTATTATTATTATTATTATTATTTATTTATTTATTTTTCAGAGAAGACAATATTCCTCAACTTGAAGATATTTCAGTATTTTTGAAACGTAAAGAATTGATTGCTTCAATTTTTTATAATTATACTCTTTATAATAATAAAAAATAAATAAAATAAGTAAATTTTACTGTTATAATTGCAGGAATGACTGGTTTCCAATTACGTCCAGTTGCTGGATATTTATCACCACGTGATTTTTTAGCTGGATTAGCATTTCGTGTATTTCACTGTACTCAATATATACGTCATTCGTCAGATCCATTTTATACACCAGAACCGTAATAACTTCAATATCTATATACATATGTATTTTTTGTTTTTGTTACATGTTTTTATCGTTTTTAGCGATTGTTGTCATGAATTATTGGGTCATATGCCTCTTTTAGCAAATCCAAGCTTTGCACAATTTTCACAAGAGCTTGGTTTAGCTTCTTTAGGAGCTTCTGATGATGATATTAATAAATTAGCAACTGTAATTGTGTTGTTATTATAAAAACTTTTTAAATTAAATAAATTTTGCTATGTAAGTAATAATAAATAATTATTTTTAATTACTAGCTTTACTTTTTTACTGTGGAATTTGGATTATGTAAGCAAGAGGGTGATTTACGTATTTACGGAGCTGGATTATTATCATCAGTTGCAGAAATGAAACATGTATTAGAAACTAAAGATAAAATATTTCGTTTTGAACCTGATGTAACATGTAAACAAGAATGTGTTATTACATCTTACCAAAATGCTTATTATTATACTGACAGTATTGAGGAAGCAAAAGAAAAAATGAGGTAATTTAAAAAATTAAAAATATATTCATATAGATATATAATAGATTAACCGCCTTTAAATTAATTAGAGCATTTGCTAATGAGATACAACGTCCATTTGGTCTACGTTATAATGCATACACTCAATCTGTTGAAGTACTTACTGATGCACAAAAAATAACAGCATTAGTTAGTGAATTACGTGGTGATCTTTGCATTGTATCAAACGCATTGAAAAAAATTCACGAGCAAGATGATACCGTCGATGTAGAAAAAATAACAAGTCTTTTGACTCAAGGAATTAACTTGACACATGACCTATCATCATCATCATCATCATCATCGGATACTGATGATGGTGATAAAAGCCCGAACATCGACCATATTAAAAATATAGAGACTCCTTCTGTAGGTCCCACTGACAATAATCAAGAATATTATCCAGATCCTAATATTCTCAATCGATTACGTTAAATAAATAAAAAAAATAATTAAATACATATATATATATATATATATATATATATATATTTAAATTATTCAATATAATGTTGTTAATTATTTATTTAATTATCATATGTATTATTAGCATAATGCGTGTACTTGTTAAAATGCTTCTGCTTAATATATAAACACACAATATACGTGTCATAATATACTAATTGCATCATAATAATATATACTATAGTGTCCAATAATTAAAAATAATAAACATATCTATTTAGTCTGCAATGAGAAAAAGTTATTTATTGAATTTTAGTTATATAATAATAATAATAATAATAAACATAAAGATATTAAGCAGGGAAAAAATTATAATAATTTACATACAAGTCAGAATATGTACAAAGTATTGCTATTATTATTATTATTATTATTAATAATAATATTATTATTATTATTACGATTTACTATTTAATCTTATATCATTACATTTTGGGTGCAATAATTTATACACACTTATAATATTTTATAGATACACGAACAAAAACAAAAATTTTAAACAACTCGACAATCACGTGAAAGTAATATTATCGTTGCAAATTACTTAGTTTATCATATAATTTTAATTCGTTATCGAAATTATTATAACATTGTATTAATTGTTCAATGTGTATACATTTTGTTATCATTTTTTTCATCAGCTATGAAATTGTTTAAATTATTATAACTAGGATATCGGTTTATTATAACAATAAATCAATACCATTTATCATTTTTCTATTGGATTTAAAAAAAATTAATTATTTGTTTTTACAGTAAATTACTTACTAATAATTATTTATCATTTACACTTGTTTCTTTAGAATCTGTATAATATTTTTTACGACTTTCTTTCTTTCAAATAAAATCTAAATTTTTAAAAATAATTTATTGATATATATTAGGGTGTTTCAAAAAATAAAAAAATTTTTTTTTCTCGGAAATAGGTTGAAAGGTTTCATTTAGATAAAAAAAAAGACGCCTGTGAAAATTAGAGCTCTTAATATTAACATTAAGAGGTTCCGCATTGCACTTTTCTATTTTCCGTAAGAATAACATGGTCAAAATTTTTTTTGCGTCTTCTAATTTTTATAAGTAGCTAATGATGCGTCATAGGAATAATTGGCAGGCATATTTTTGTAGGTAATTGAGTGCTCTAATTTTCACATACGTCTTTTTATATCTAAATGAAGCTTTTGAACCTGTTTCCGAGAAAAAAAAAATTTTTATTTTTTGAAGCACCCTAATATATATATATATATATATATAAAGTAATTAATTGATCAACATTGAAATCAACTCATAAAAATGTTTTTCACTGGCGACTAATTAATTGCAGTATACTGATTCTTAACATACACTTAACTAATTATCAAACAAACACAATTTTTTCTTCATTTAATATTATTATTATAAAATATATGTATATATTTATAAGGTCATTACTTACAAGAATATTTTAATTTTTTAAATAAACCGCCAATGTACATTAATACGGTGCGAAAAATTAATTTAAATGAAATGATCTAATTCTTAATAAATAATTGAGTCAACATCAATATTCATATAATTATAATATACTCTATTTAATCCAAATAAATTAAATATGGAGATGAAATTTAATAGTAATATTTACCAGTCATTAAAATATAACTTATTATTATGTTTATCTATAATTGATATAGTAATAATAATAATAATAATAATAATAATAATAATAATAATAATAATAATAATTAAGTCACACTAACCAAATTTTATAATTAAGCTTCAATCTTATCCAATCTTATCATTAACCGAAAGAATCTGTCAGTCTCACTTGTTAAAAAATATCGGCAGTATTTTCTTTTAAGTGAATGCTCTAAATTAATAGTGAAATATTATTAATATTGTTATCTCTATATTTTCAAATCACTTCCATATTAATAATGAAAAAACAAAATAATACTAATCATAATAACAATAATAATAATAATAATAATAATAACTCTAACGTTTTAAAATTATTTATATTTTTTCTCTATACAACCCCTGCTTTCTATTCTTAATTAATTTTAATACTAGGCCGCATCTATAATACTATAATTTATTTTATTTTTTTGTACGGTATTAGTTATAACATAAATCGAATGACATAAAAATAAAATAAATAAATAAATTATTCAATAGTTCAGAGAACCACTCCATATGCTGCTAAACATAATAACGTTTTTATAAATTTACAAAAAGTAACATTTGAATGTTATATTCACTTTGGTAGTTGATATAAACTTATTAATAAATGAAATACAACAATTTCAAACTTTATATATTTTAATTGTTTATAAAAAAAAAAAATATTCCAATTTTTATTATTCAAAATTATAAATTCACATATTTTAAGATTATAATTTTCAAAGTAAGAAAGAAAATTTATATATATATTAATCATTAATATTAATCGTTCATTTTTCTGTTGCTTAATTACAATATATCTTAGTTAAATTCATAATTATATATATATATATATATATATAGAGAGAGAGAGATCGCGATAAATGATCCTTGGTTAGAATTTTAATTTTTAATCAATTATTTATTAATATTATTTGTCTTGATATTCAAAAATAAATTTTAAAATAAAGCGCTAAAAAACCAGTAGCTAAAACGGTAATATTCAAATTCAAAAATTCATTAACAGTTTTTAAGTGTTAATAATAATATTTATGTATATATCAATGATAGTTTATTATTATTATTAATATTATTATATTTTTTCATTTGTTTTACTTGTTGATTCATTATTGTTATTGGTTTTTTTTAATTTTTGTTAACTATTTATCATTTTATTGTATTTTTTTTCTTTGCGAGGTTTGTTACTTTACACGCAATTTATTAATTATTCAAATATCTACTATATTAATATTAAATATAATACACATATATTTCAGACTTTCTAGGCCAGTTCCTTCTAAACCAGAACCACGGCCTGTAAAACTGAGTGCATAGTGTTGTAATTTATATTGTATATCTATTGGTTTTATCTTTATTTCCTCTCTATTGTGATTAAAACAATATTTATTATTACTATAATTAGTAACTAAATTAAATATTTACGATAAATAAAATGTTCCAGTTGATACTTTGAAAACGTGCGTTTTGGGTCGTTCCATAACTCATTGAAAACCGTTTATTTTATTATTTTATTTTATTTCATCACTCGGATTATTATGACTACCATATGGACAATATTAAATCGACAACATTTTATCGTTTTTATTTATTTATTTATTTTTTTTTTTTATTTTTGCAATTTTTTTTATTCTTTATTAACATTCATTACGATTATTTTCATTCTTATTTTACTTATAGATAAAACGTTTTGTCGGGTCTATTTTTAAGAAGACGTTTATTATTATTACAATATTATGAATAATACATGGCATTAATCAATAATTTATTAAAACTGTATTTTTTTTAAATATTGTTATTATGGTTGTTTATTTTTTGTTGATTATTATTATACATATTTATAATGGAAAGTATTTTAAAGATTGTGGAAGTTTATTTGGTTTATTTATCAACTCAATTATATAAATAATTGAGTTGATAATTAATCGTCTCAGATTCAAGGCATTATCTTCGTCAGTAATTATATTCATCATATTTTTACTTAGCTCAAATTAATGTGTTTACTCATTATCAATGTTGATTATTGATAAATAATAATATTAATAATAATTACAATAACTTGAAATATTTTCGTTTTTTTTTTTATTTATTAAGATCAAAAAATTGTTTGTTCGAAATTTTTACAAATATTTTTTTTCTTAAATAAAAAATAATAATAATATTTACGATATTGTGATTATTAGTGAGTAATAATAATAATAATAATAATAATAATAATAACATAGAAAAAAAAAATACATCTTTTATCATTAAAATACAACATTGAAGCGATTACTCATATATTGTTTAAACCACTTCACAACTGGTGGTTATACTATGTAAAAGTAACGTAGTGATATTTAATAGTTTAAAACTTTTTAAATTTAATATAGTATCTTCATAAGAGAAAAAATAATTAAATACTATCATACAGTGCTAGCAATAAAAGTAATTTCATTATTCAATAGAAAAAAATCTAAGTAATAATCGCTCATATGATCGTGTACAATAGGTAACATTGTTTATTATAATAAGTCACGCACTGGATAAAATTTTTTTTCAAATATCAATTTATTGTTTTTTTTTTTGTTTTCATACTATACCTGATTAATCAATTGTTTGCAATGTTAATGTTAATAATAGCTATTATTGTTATTATTATTATTAGGATTATCATTATGTATGTATGATAATATCTAAAAATTTTTTCTCTCCATCATTATGAAACTTACTGGGATTAAATGCCTTCACATTCAATTATTATCCACGTTACTACACTAAATTTATATTACGAACTTATTGTTTCGTTAATTTTTCTTTAATCGACCAATTAATTTTTTCGATTTTTTACTTTATTTTACTTTTTTTGTCATTTTTGTTGTGGTTATTGTTTGTTTTCTTTTTTTTTTTTTTAATTATCATTATTATTATTATTATTTTTTTTTTTTTTACAATCAACGTGTAATTCGGTAACTTTGTATCGTTATAGTAGCGAGATGAGTTTGCAAGGTAGGCACGTATATATAGTTTTCACTCGTTAGTCAGATAAATGAAAACTTATTTTAGTATTTTGACATTTCTTTTCACTTTTAATCACACATTATCTTTATCTTCATTTATTATTTGTAGTATAAGTGATTACATGATAATATATATCAACTAATTTCGAATATAAAAAACAACGCAGCATTTAACTCAAAATAGTCATTATTTTAATTATCAATAGCAACTCAAATATTCATTTTAATTATATATATATATATATATATATATATATATATATATATATATATATATATATATATATATATATATATATATATATATATATTTTTTTTTTTTCATTTCAAATATCTTTCACTATTATTATTATTATTATTATTATTATTATTATTATTATTATTATTATATTATTCGTATTTATAGTTCAATTCTGCACGCATATCTGTAACAAATATATCATATGCGCACTTTTTATTCATTTCTTACTTAATTATGTACTAATCTTAAGATTTAAATTAATATGTAGTTTACATATAATAATCATATAATAACACCTAAAGCCAAGCTTTTATAATATACATTAACACTTGAGGCACTTAATTGTGTGCTCAAATAAACCGTAAACCGTATCGACATTGTCTTACATTACATTCTTTGCCAAAGCATAATTGCAAAACTTTATCTCTCCTTATTATTATTATTATTATTATTATTATTATTATTATTATTATCTTTACTTTTCTTCTCCGTATCTTCTTATCATTATTTGTTTATTTAACAATTCAATATCATTTATTTTTTTTTTTGTATTCTAAAATAAATATAAAAAAAAATCTATACTATGTTTTATTTAATGCAAATCAAGTAACAAGCAAGTCTTAACATGACAAAATAACTTTATAAGGTAATTATAAAACTTGATAATGTGTTTTAAAAAGTGAAAAAAAAACCAAACGTTTTTAAAGATATTATTAGGTTTCCTTTCTATTATTTATTATCACCTAGAATTTGTTTAAAAAACTAATTTTTTTTATAATTAAAAAAAAAGGTTATCTTAATCAATATTTGCTCACTATATAGACAATACATATTTTTTGTCACAATAGATACTTGAATTATAAAATTTATGAACCAAATTATAATAAATATCCATAAAAATGTTTACTTATTATTATAAATATTTTTATATTAACTATCCAGCATCTATAAATATTATGGAAGTCATTGGTACCATTACTTCTCGTAAATATTAATATTTGATGACGTTTAAAGTAAAAACAATTATTTATTTCATATTTTATTATTAATATTTGTTATTCTTTATGCTTATTAATTTCAATCTTTACATATAATTCTAATATATGTGTTTGTGAAAAATAAATGAAATTAAAATTAATTATATCTGCTGTTAGTGAACAAGACAAGAAAAAAAATTTCATACAATCAACCATAAGAAGAAAAGAACATAACGTAAGTTAATAATAAGTATGAGGGGTTGTATTTTTTGTTTATAATATCAAGTGAAAAAAAAAAAAAAAATAGTAAATAATAACATGAATAGTCAAGTAAGAAATGATTACTCACACTATAAATAAAATTATATTAACCAAAATTATTAACACGAAAAAATACTAGATATTTGAATTAAATTTCGTTGATTATTTTCCGTTACCTTTTTATTTTTCTTCTCATTCTCATTTTCTTTTCTTCTTAACTTATATTTTTGCATTAAAAATTTTAAATAGTTTATATTTAATGTTTAAATAAACACATTCGTTGCTTAAGATTATACACTGTGTCCTGGTAATTTTGGATTTTGGCACAAAGCTAAATAAAATTTTTACTATTATTATTATTATTATTATTATTATTATTATTATTATTATTATTATTATTGTTATTAAAATTTTTATTTTTCTCCCAAAGATACTTCTAGTTTCTTGATTATTTGTTTAATTATAACCGTAATGGGAAGGATGAAGATAATCGTATTAATGATTAACAACTTATTTGATTAATATTAATATTAAATCAGTTTTCCATTTAATTTGTTATTCAAAAATTAACAAATATATACTGCCAGAATCACAGAACTTAATTTTAGTATTAAATCAATGTGTTATATCATCAGCAATCTCAATTGTTTTCATTTTATTATTATATTCTATTTTCCTTAAAAAATTCAAGCAAATTCTCTATCATTCTTTATCTTATGTTTTCCAATATTTTTATTATTACTTTTTAATAATATGTTTTGATTATAATTCAAAATTAACAAATATTAATAATAATAATAATAATAATAATAATTATTATAATAATAATAATAATAATAATAATAATAATAAAAATAGGAAAAGTTACTGTACAGTGTAAAAAGTTATTATTTTTCTCGCAGCCGCTTGTACAACCTGGTTATAAATCACTTTTGGCAATACAAGCAGCATCAATCGAGCGTCGTTATTTTTCATTTTATTTTTTTCTTTATTATTATTAGTTTTCTTTCAATTGATAAAAAAAAGCAAACGAAAAAAAAAAAAAAAAATAAATAAATAAAAAAATGATGACTGAAAAATATTGAATTTTTTTCCACCGATAGCAGCAATGTCTGAAAAAAATATTAAGCACCAAATTACGACAATAATTTGATTGACATCAATAAAAATAAATAAATGAGGCATTAATTTAAAAGTATATTAAGATACAATAATATATAAATATATATAAAGCAATTTATCATAATCAATATCATAGTATAGCCTCAATTATTTAAATAATCGAATAATAATATCAATTAGATAAATAATAAACTTACATATTGGCTTATTCAATTGCATCTTTTTCATCTATTTTGTGTTTTGTACAAGGTTGCTCGCGACAATGTTGAGCTACTTGGGCATAACTTGGCCTGTTCAAGTCCTAAATAATATATATATCATAATTTAGTTTATTTTTTAGATGAAATAAATAATTATCTCAGTAAAACAATTTTATTTTTATAAACAACAAAAATAATAAAAATTTATTTCGCACATTACTTTTATTGAGTAAATTCTTTTAATAAGTATATAATAATAATAATAATAATAATAATAATAATAAAGTAACTTACTAAAGGATAGGCTGAGACCACTCCTGTTTGTAACTGAGGAGGATTCTGTGGGACACTAGGGATGTTACAATTGCACCTCATTACCGGCTCAGACTTTTCAGCAGCATGCGTTTTTGTACTTATGGCCTCATCCACACCGTTCACCATCATGTTTGTGTCATCAGTCTTAATAGATCTGTTAGTAGTTAATTTTCTTCATATTATTTTTTTAAACTTATTTAATATACTTTTAATAATTTAATAATTGAAATATCATTAATTTCGATCATTTTTATTTTTTCTTTTTTAAATGAAATAATTTAATTTGGTATATTATGTATATATATATATATATATATATATATACTCACTTATCAGGCGATGACGGGGGAGTGAGAGTGACAGTGCTGAATATAATGTCTGTAGCGACATTACTTGTACCACCAGTAACAATATTAGTACTTGATGTAATTAATCCACTTGCAGTTATAACTATATTAGCAACTGTAGTGTTGCCCATTAAATGACCAGGTATAACAGTAGGAGCAGCAGTAGTAGCAGTAGTTGCAGTAGTTGCAATACCAACAACAGGAACACCAGCAGCTGTACCAGCAGCTCCACTAGCTATTGAACCTGGACTAGTTGATCTGTTACTTAATTGATTTACAGTAGTTATCATAGTGGGTAATGACAACGAGGACGATGACGTTGACGTAGATGACGTTGATGATGTTAATGACGACGACGACGAAAACGATAATGATGTCGGACAAGTATGATCCTTAGATATAAACATCATCATATCTTTTGTGCTTTTTATTTTAGCTGTACCTTTGACAACATCTGACAGCCTATTTTGTGATTGTAAACCAACAACAACAATACTACCACCACTAGTATTACTATTACTGCTATTACTACAATTATTATTGTTAATGTTAATATTATTATTATTATTATTATTATTATTATTATTATTATTATTACTACTACCACCACCACCACCACTACCAGCAGCAGCACCACCACCTACAGCAACACAACCGCTATTGTTATTATTATTATTAATATTATTATTACCACCACCGCCACTATTACTTCCACTGTTACTATGATCAATCACTGTACTTAATTCGCTCGTTGTACTGTGTGATTTTATCAAATCAGAATCTAAACCAGGTAATGGTGGAAATGCCGTAGCTTCCAAATCAAATTGTACAACGCTACGATTGTTGTACGATAACGATGACGATGATGATAATGTTATATGCGCATTATTATTATTATTATTATTATTATTATTACTATTATTATTATTACTATTGATGCTGCCATTGTTGTTGTTGTTGTTATTATTATTATTGTTATTATGATTATTATTATTATTATTATTATTATTATTATTGTTGTTGTTGTTATTATTATTATTATTATTATTATTAATATTGTTATTGTTGTTGTTATTGTTGTGGTGATGGTGGTGGTGATGATGATTATTATTATTATTATTAGATGTCGTAGTAGGATTATTACCACCAAATCCACTTCTTTCATTTCTATCACCTCTATCAATTTTATCAATTCCAGAACCAGAACCAGAACCACCTCCGCCTCCATTTCCACTGGTACCAACACTAGCACCAGAATGATTACCCTCACGTATTGATGGCAATGTATTATTACTTTTCGATATAAAACCGTCTTGATCTTTGGTTCTGCGGTGGATACGATGACGTAAATATTGTAAGCTACCTCCACCTCTGTCTCGATCACGATCTCCTCTATTATCACGATCTCCACTGCTACTATTACCACCCCCACCACTACCTCCTCTATCACGTTCTCCTCTATTATCACGATCCCCACCACTACCTCGATCACTACTTGAACCATCAGTAGGATGATGATGATGATGATGATGGTGATGATAATTATGATGGTGATGATGATGGTGATATGACGAGTCATTATCATGCAACGTGACTTTGGCAATATTACTACCAGAATAGTGGCTGCTATCACCACCAACACCTGATGTTGACAGATTATGTGATGATAATGATGATGATGACGACGATGATGATGATGATGATGATGATGATGATGAATGGAATTTTGTGCCACTTGATTGTTGGTGATGTTGTTGTTGTTGTTGAAGCGGATGATGATGATGATGGTAAGATGTTGATTTTGAAGATGCTGAATAGTTGGACGTTAAAACTGGTAATGTTGATGTTGTTGTTGTCGTTATTGTTGTTGCTGTTGTTGCTGCTGTTGTTGTTGCTGTTGTAGCAGCAGCTATTGTTGTTATTGTCGTCGTTGACATGGGATTTCCATTGCTATTATTAGTGTTACTGTTGTTGACGTTGTTGTTATTATTATTATTATTGTTGTTGTTGTTGTTGTTGTTGTTGTTATGCATACTACTGGAGTTTGATTTTGGTAGATGATTTAAACGACCCATGTGTAATATACCACTATCCATCGGAACACCTCTATCAGATCCATTTCTATGTTTATTTCTATAAAGAAATAACAATAATAATAATAATAATAATATAGTAAAAGTAATAATAAAAAAATAAATAAATGTCGTTAGTATTACTAACAATAAATAATATACCTATTTCGTGGATTAAATCTTGTGTGAGGTTTAAATGAATTGTGCGGTGTCATTCCATTCATTGTAAATACACTGGTCATGTCAAAATAAGCCGGACTTGCTGGACCCCAGTGCATCATCGATGGAGTATAAAACGGTTGATGCTAATTTATTAATAATTTAAATAAATAACTGATTACAATATAGATTAATAATAATAAATAAATAAATACTTACGTAGACCTGTATTTGATTAGGGTATGGCGGTATCGTAGTTTGTGGCATGGTAGTACCATTTGTGTATAGGAAGCGTTGTTGACCAGGTGGATAACTACTTGGATCAAAAACTGGTGGTGGTGGTGGTGGAGTTCGGAAGCCATTTTTAATTCCACTTACTCCAGCCACCGTGGGAATTGGTAGCCTATTCATTGGTTTAGCTTTTATGCGTGCCATTATAGGCTTTCCCTGTTGACATAAATAAAAAAAAAATTTTTTTTTTTAAATATATATATTTATTTGAGAAAGAGGTTTTATTTAATTTTTTTGTAACTTAATATTTAGTATTTCATTGATAAACTTGTTTATCAGCTCAAACTCATGAGTTCAAAGGCCATGTTTTTTTTTTTTTTTCTGTCTATTCATGAGTTTAAGTTTTATTTACATATAAAATGTTGTTGATAAATAAAAATGCATATAAAATTATAATAAAATAAAATCAAACATTTTATCATAAATATTAATTGTAGATTAATATTATTTTGTTACATAGAGAGTTTGATGATTGAAATTAATGTTGGTTAAATTTTTATGCATGTTAATAATAAATATATAAAGACAAATTATAAAAATAATAATAAAATTTTACCTGAAATTCTCTAACTTCTTCACGTAAAAACCTGTAGGCTTTTTGGGCATCCTCATCAGATTCAAAAGTAACATACCACGAGCTATTGTGTGCAAACTCACATGATATAAGTTTTGGGCATCCTTCTCCCGAAAACAAATTCTAATAAAAATAAAAATATTAATTATTATTATTATTATTTTAGAATAATTAGTTGAATAATAATAATATACAAACCTTAACTTCTTCCAGTGGCGTATTGTCTGGAATTTCACGTAAAATAACTATACAACGTTTATGATTAGGTCGAACTTTTTGTCCTTCCTCATCGACTTGTACATTTGGCGATTCACGCAACACTTGAGTTATCAATTTGATATCTTTCGTTAATTTTTTAACTTGATTGAAATTAGCAACCGTCCATATAGGTACATATTGATCATTATCCATTTGTGATAATAAATATGTATCATTTGCTAAATTTTCTCTGTAATAATATAACAAGAATAAAAAAAACAACAGTAATTAAATTTAAATTTTCATAAATAAATAATGTGTTATATTTATTTATTTAATAAAATAATTAGAGTCAGTACCTAGAAAAATAATATTCAAGTTGTGAAGAAAGCATTTGTTTAAGTTGATCTAGTGGAATGCCAGATGTTGGTAAATCTGTCATTAATCCTGATGATAATTGAACATCTAGAGGAGCAACTTCAACAGGAGCATAACCAACACTAACCCCAACGCCTAGAGCACCAGCAACAGCTGTAGCAGTAGTAGAAATAGAAGGAATACACCCACTACCACTACCACCACCACCACCACCACCACTACTGTTACTAGTACTACTCGTAGTGTCAGTACCATCAGCAGCAGTAACAGCAGTAACAGCAGTAACAGCAGCACCAAGAGTACCACCTAATCCTGTCGTTGAATGTTGAGATGAAGGCTCAACAGCACCCATGGTGACTGGGTTAAGCATCAGTTCACCTGTTACTGATCCTCCGTTCATGACACTGTAATCTAAACTTGAGGTATTTGTAACGACTGTACCCCTGACAGAACCCAAGGATTCAGGGGTGGCAGAGTAAACCGCCCCTGGTGGGAGCTTCCCGATGTCCCCATTCATGTACACGTAACCTTAAAAAAAAAAAAATAATAATACAATAACGATTATTATTATTATTATTTTTTTTACCATAATATCCTAAATTTATTGAAAATTTTTTTTCTTATACTTTTATACCCATATTATTTTGTTGTTTAAGCTCGAAATTTACATTTTTCATTTTAATTAATCGTGTATAATATATTATTTTTTGTAAGTAACAAAATTATGACAATAATAAATATATATCATAAATAATAATTATATTTTAGTGAGTATTGTGTCAAACTGTTAATCATTATCAATCTTAAATTTAAAAATATTAATATAATTAACTGACTATTTTCAAAAATTATACAATACTTTGTCATACTTATTAATACAAGAAAAAATTATCATAAAAATGTTTTTTTTTTGTTGACTATTTATAAATAAACTAACCGCTCAATTTTTTAAATAATTATTTTTCTACTTTTGATTTTTTTTATATTATTTACAATGCAATAAATAATATTTTTTGTTTTTTTTTTTGTTTTTTTATTTTTTTTCAATGGAGAAAAAAAATAAATAATAATAATAAATAAATGAATAAACATCGATAAATATAGAGAAATGTAGATATTGATAATAGGCAATGGGATTAACGATGGCAAAAATAGTAATTACGTTAATTAAAAATATGTTTATAAAAAACTGTGTAATAATATTAAGTACCGTCGTTGTAGACTAAACGCATCGGCGACAATATGATAAATTGTTAATATGTATGGACAAGATATGCAATATGTTGGATATCAGGACTGGCCAAATATAGAGTGAGACGTTTGGCCGGGCTCTCTTTTAATGTGTAATGATCACCGCACGCAATCAGTGTTTTAAAAAGGTGACAACCACTACGGAAGTACCACACTTAATACCTATGCCATATAATAATAATAATAATAATATTTATGTATATATGTATAGATATATATATATATATATAAATATATATACATACATATCACCATTCATTTTTACAATAAACTACGTAAAATCAACCCGATTGTATAATATATAGATATATATATATATGTATCTGCACACATGCATAAATATACTCTTACACATACGCACACACACGACAGGCTACTTGCAACATGTATTATACATAAAACTACTAAATTTACAAAACGTATGGATTAATTAATTTGTAACACGTTAATGGACTTGAAATTTTTAATTATTAGTTTAAATTTACCAACTATCATTATTACTTAATAATCACACACACGCACACAAACATATATATATATATATATATATATATATATATTTCCCTATCCACATTAATTTCGTATTATAAAAATCGAACAAAAAAAAGTAAATAATAATAAAAAATAAATAATTAAATAATAAGTACTAACTTTACTAAAGAGTTTAAGCTAGTTGTTCGTAATTCGTAGTATTTAGGGTCTCAGTCGTAGTCATTGATTACACATTTAATAAACACCATATTTTATCATTTTAATTTTTAAACTGATGATTTTTTATTTTATAAAATTTATGTGTATATATATATATATATATATTTTTTTTTTTTGTGAATTATTTATATTATATATTATTTTAATTATTATTTATTGTTACGCGTTATTGTACACACGAAAACATTCTTCACGACAATGTGATTTTTGTTTATTAGTAATTATTGTTAAACTTACTAATTTAAATAATAATGATTTTTATTATCGTTAAAACGTTTGTTATAAATTTATTTCTTACCAAGAAGAAGGAATCAACTCAATACACCTATTTCTCGAGGAAACTACAAAATGGCCGACGCTCTGAAAGGCACATGCCGTCAGTGAAATGCATTGTGGGTTAATAGATTACATGCATACAACATATACATACTATTTCAATATACATATATATTGTATTTGTAGTACATAAGTACTCATATATGTATGTAAAATGTAATTCGAGCACTGCGACATCTTACAACTATTTAAAATCATATACAAAAATAGTGGAATACATTCCCGCCATTTTTTTAAAAACACCGGAAATGACCAAGTTATTTTTTAATTTTTTTAAAAATTGATTTTAATATTTTTAAATTAACTACCAACGACAATTGTTAATAAATAAGTTATTACGTGGTGGTTGTTGTTGTTGTTGTTGTTGTTGTAAATATCAATAAGATATTATATATTAAATTTATACATTGCCACAATAAGTGGAGTGACGCGGGAAAATTTAAATTCACTCGGTACGCCAATATTTAATCATTGGTTGTTATTTTTTTTTATAATAATTAATAATGTAAATGGCGATTGAATGTACTTTAAATAAATGTTACGGAATTATAAATGAACAACGGATATAAATATTATTCTAAGGAATTTTAAATTCATCTAATCTAAATATCAATAATAATGTTAACAAGACAGTTTATTTGGAGAATTTTAAAAATTTTAAATATATAGACAAGTCGTGGAGAATAGTCATTGGTCTTTTTGCTGATTTAGTTTCTGTACATATATGATATATATACAAATGTCAAATACACAGAGATGATGGTAAAAGGTAAAGATGGTGAATCACGCTTATGCTACTTTGCTACTTACTTGTGGGATAAAAAAAAACCCTTATAAATTTTTTTTTTTTATCGGAATTATCATTGTTTCTTTACTTGTCTTTTGATCGTGGTCTCATATATACGTATATGAGGTATATACGTATATACGTATGAGGTTTGCATATATTTAAGATTGTAGGAGTTGTTAACTACTCCGTTGTTATATTATATTACTATAATCCTATACTGTTATACTATACATACTATAGGTATATATTTTTATCATTCTGAATTCATACTTAAACTCTTGACTGCTGTTGTTACTTAATAATTTTACGCGAATACTTGAAATATATGTTTAATGCTGTGGGACATTTATACTAATATACTTACATATCGTTTATTTAACCACTTAAGATTTATTTAAGTATAAAAATTGCTTGCTTAAAAATAAAAAAATTTTTTAATTCAGTATCGTTCATTATAAATTATAAAATCAATATTTTACATCTTGAATTCATCGATTACGTAATCATTAATATTTTTAAAAAATCAGAAAGTATATATAAATATGAATATAAAACTGTATGTACTGTAGTTATTTCTATTTGTATTGCGTCATTATTGAGACAATTTTACCTGTTAATATAAGTAAACACTTTTATCACTCCACAGTCCACAGTTTAAATAATGTACTAGGCTATAAAAAAAAAATTCACTGATCACACTTTTTGCTCTATCCCAAAAAAAATATATATATTTAAAATAATTATACATAATATATTTAGGAATATTAATAAATAAATAAATGTCATTAATTTTAGAATAAAATGAATTCAAATTTATTTATCTAGGGGAAAGTTAATGATTTCGATTTTTTTTTATTTATTTTAAGAAAAAAAAATAAGTGGAGTAAATAAATAAATAAAAAACAATAAATTTACTATTTGCAATAGCGTTAAAGCAGCGTTAATTTAACTTTTGAATTTTTTTTCTTAAAGACTAAAATCTAGATTTAAGTTTCAAATGTTTTGTTTCGGAAAAGCATGAGTTGTTTTTTTTTTACATGTATATATAATCAAAAAATCAAAAATAAAAAGAGTTTACGATTCCCACATTTCTTTTTTACAAAATCTATTCAAAAAAGTTAAAAAAGTATGCAATTTAGTTTATTGTAATAGAAAAAAAAAAATAAAAAAAGAGAGAGAGAGAGAAATAAACTGAATCATAAAATATATTGTAGAAAAAAGTATGAAAGCCTGAAAGCTTAAACTTTTTTTTGTTTCATTATTATGTTAAAAGATGGAAATCTTATTTCTCTGAACACGTCAATAGCGCCGAGATACATATCAACTAATACCAAAAATTATGACCATCTGTGGCTACTTGTATAATAATCTCAAAAATTCATCTAATTATAGTTATTTGATGTTCTTTTTTGTTCAATAATCAAATTCAAAGTAGTGACAATTCAAGTGATACTCGGATTATCTAGCATAAGGCTGTTCAAGTATTGCTTCCTATGTCTTACAAAAAGTGTTCGGATTGCATAATTGTTGTCTATATTAACATACGTTATTTTATTTTTATAATTATTGAATAGTTTATTTCTTTATTATTTTTTTTTTTACGTTTATTTTATTTTATTTTATTTTATTTATTTATTTATTTTTTTGTATTTATTTATTGAAATATATTTAAATATATATTTATTATATGCGTATAATTGATCATAACAGACCAACAAGTATCAACAAGTAATATAATTAAATGATACAGATAATTTAAAGTGATTATTATTGGATGGTGCTAATGAAATTGAAAGTTTTTTCTAAATGGTGACATGGAGTTGGTCTGCTTCTGTTGTTGATGTTGTTGTTGTTGTTGTTGTTGTTGTTCTAGTTGTTGTTGTTGTAATTATTAAATACTTAGAAACCGTGAACCTTGAGCTGGTCAGGCTTTGCCAAACCTGCTTTAGTTAACCACTGGCATATATTTTCACGTTGATCACCCTGCAATTGGAGCACCTCCCCGTACTCTGGGTGCTCTATTACAGTCCCATTGCACGCAAACTCCTTTAATAAATCAAGTTTTTTTTTTTTTAATATAATAATTTTAATTTTAATATTTATATTAAATATACTTATTTCATTAAAAATTTATATACGATAATTTAATTGTTACAATATTAGTAATTATTTAATTTTGTAATGGTTGATATTAAAATTTTAACCCAAATTATTGATTGTGAAATTTGTAAAATATTTATTACTCATTATTCATAGTTATAATTAAAATTTATAAATCCAATAAATACAAATCTTTTGAAACTAAATTCCGTGTAATAAATATTGATTTAAAAAAAAAAAAAAAAAAAAAAAAGTTTAAGTGATAATATAAATGACAAAGATCTATTTTAACAGCATACAATAGACTTATTTATCGTAATGGAATAGACTAAAGAACAAATGTAGAGCAAGGCCATATCTAAGTATAGCAATTCTTAGCAATATTGCTTTATTAAATCTATTAAATTAATAAATATAAATTATTTAAAAAGAAAAATAAACGAGAATAATAATAATAATATAAAATAATTTTAGTTTTTCAGTATAAAAACACTATTATTTATAAATAAAGTAATTTACCTTTTTACATGCTCGTACGATTTTTTTCAAGTCATATTCCGAAGATAGTCCTTGTACTGTTGTTAAGGTCTTACGACCATTTCGTTGTTGGATTCTTATATGCACGAGACCGTCTTGGACATCATCATCTGAACCCTTGATTGCATCTGCAAAGGGGTCTACAACAAAACGGAATAAAAAAAATGATTCAAATTTAAAGCAAAAAAAAAAAAAAAATATATATATATATATTCCCTTGTCATTATCATTTACTTAGTTAGTTAGTTAGTTATTTATAATTTTAACAATGAATACAGTATTCAATTGCGTAGTGTGATGCAAGTAAAGAAAGACGCTAACATATCCGCCATTTTGACAAAAATAAAAAAATAAAAAAAAAATATTCACTACCGAAATGTCTGAGAAATAAATTCTTTCATAGTATATTTTATAAAAATGATTATTATTTTTATATCAATATTAAATATTGCGTATAAATGTATATATTTAATCAAATAATAAAATAATATATGTATATATATATATATATCTATTTTATGACTTACCGAATGTGTTAAGATTCTGGATGGACATACGACAAACAAAATAGATCTCACGTAGTTATACGACTGCAAATTGCAATTACAAATAGTATTGTAATTTAAAAAAGGAAAGTCGATTTAAATATATTTAAAAATAATATTTAACAGTGTTGTATTAAATTTAGCTTTTGAGTTGGTTGGTTGGTTAGCTTCAGCTATTATGATGACGACGATGATGATGATGGGATGATGGGATGATGGTGCCGATGGTGGTAGAGTACAACACTAAAGTCAGCACTAGTCAGGTCAGCACGTTTATTACTGGTTACTGCAGGTTACTGGTTACTGGTTACTGGTTGTTAAAACATGAAAAATAAATCTATTGGGTAGTACTAAAGTCCACTCTCTTTCCCTCTTTTTCTCTCAAGTCTGAATTTTGCCGGAAGTTAAAGTTGCATTTGTCATGACACACACATCACAATCTACGCATGTATATATATATATATATAGACCAAGGCCTACACAAATAACAACGATTGGGTGGGGTTCCCATATACCAACACTACAACAATAAATAATCTACATAATTATAATTATAATTTTAACAAGCCCAAAATGTAAATTATTTTTTTATATAAATTATTTTAATAATCATAAATATATATATATATATATATATATAAAAATAAAAAATTTTGATGATTAAAAAGATAGCATTTGATTATTTTTAATTCCCTAGAATTATTTCATTTCAATTGACGAGTGTGAATGTAGCAGACATCAAACAAATTTAAAATCATATCATAAATAAATAGAGGAAACAATTTAAAAAATAATATTTATAAAAAATGCACTTATTAATTTATAAATTTTTTAAATGCGCAGTTTTGTATAGTTACATACATATTCTAAAGGTATTCTAAAAGAATAAAGAACCAACTGTTGAAAATATGTAAAAAATATGTACGAGTGAATAAAATTTCTATCAGGTTGGCAGTATTCTCATAATAAAAAACTTGTGGATACCAGTGCAAAAATAAACAATTATCGGACAAATAAAAAATTATATCGAACATTGACGAACAAAGAACAAACAATTAAATTGTTTATAGAAAAATGTTTAAAATTAATTTTAGGTGCCAAGTTCAGAGAGGTTACAGAGAGGTTACCAGCCAGTTCGGTCTCAATAATCAGTGCTACCAATTGTTTTTTTTGGTAAATATAGAAAACAACACAAGTGGAAATTTGCTTTATTTCCTTGAAAACCACAGTCGTTTACGACATCTACTGGTAAATTTTGCCAAAAAAATAAAAAAAAAATAAAATAAAAATCCACACGTCTTGACGTGGAAGATAAAATATATAACAATATTAATAATAGTAAAATAAATTGTCTCTTGTGCCTACGTATATAGATCATGTATTGATGAAAAAGCAAATGGCTAAATAAATAGAAAAAAGTAAAGAAAATGGTTTTGATTTAAGTAGAGTTGTTTGTACTTTGTTATATAGTTATATAGGTACATTATAAGTAGATGCTGCTGATTGCTCTTGGTTTTCTTAGTTTTCTTAGTTTTCATCGTTTTCATCGTTTTAATCGATTGTCGTGGACATCGTAGATAATTTGAGTTGATTGGCCTGCCTCCTTGTAACGTTTAAACAAACTGGTTGTGACACTTGGCATTATATGCTAATCAAATTGTTAATTTTTATAAACTCAAAAATAATATACAACATATTGTTATTTTAAATAAAATGGCAAGTCCTCGAACACGCCGAGCTTTGGGAGAATTAAAACCTCAGAATGAAAATAATGTAAGAATTAAATAACTATGATAGTAAATTAATAAAAATAAAAATAAAAGCTGCAGCAGCAGTAGCAAATATTTTTTTTAAACTATTTTAATTTTTATAAATTAATAATAATATTTTTATTTACAGAAATGTTTTGAATGTGGTGCTCATAATCCCCAATGGGTTTCCGTAACATATGGGATATGGATTTGCTTAGAGTGTTCTGGCAAACATCGTGGTCTTGGTGTTCATCTTTCATTCGTACGGTCAATATCAATGGACAAATGGAAAGATACTGAATTGGAAAAAATGAAAGTTGGTGGAAATAAAAAAGCACGTGAATTTTTCGAATCACAATCTGATTGGGAAGATTCGATGCCAATTAATAAAAAGTATAATACTAAAGCAGCTGCTTTATATCGTGATAAGGTAAGTGAAAATAATTTTTTTATCTTCAGATCAAAAATTATTTTAATTATTATTATTATTATTATTTTAGATTGCTACATTAGCGAGAGGTGAATCTTGGAGTATTGATAAAGCCAATGTTAAAGATTTTTTACCATCATATTCAGATCATAATAGTAATGATAATAACTATTCATACTCTTCATGTGGTGGTGGTGGTGGTGGTGGTTCTTCGTCATCTTCATCTTACCAACAAGATATAAATAATGCCAGTTTATATCAGCAAAATAATTTCAATTCACCGGCATTTAAATCACAAACAGAATCATTTTTTGCACGAGTTCAAAATGAAAATGCCGGTAGACCAGAGTTAGTAAATATATTGTTAATATACATTTTCTATAATAATAATAATAATAATAATAATAATAACAATAGGAATATTCCACCAAATCAAGGTGGTAAGTATGGTGGATTTGGATATCAAATGGAAACACCACCTAAAAGTACATCTCAAGAATTTTTTGATACTGCTGTTTCTTCGTTAGCCAGTGTAATTATTTAAACAAACTTTAATTTTTATAAATTACATTATTGGTTTTTATTACAATCATGTATTGTAGGGATGGTCAATATTTTCATCATCAGCGACCAAAATAGCAAGTAAAGCCACTGAAAATGCTATAAAAATTAGTGGTATGGCTACACAAAAGGTATATAATTATATTTATAATTAATTTAAAAAGTTGTCAAGTTTTATTTTATTTTATTTTATTTAATTATTTGCTTTTATTATTATTTTATTATTAAATTAGGTACGTGATGGTACTTTATTAGAAGATGTAACTACTCAAGTTAATAGTTTAGCTACTAAGGTATTTTATTATGTTTTTAGTTTTCAGATATATATTGAGTTATTAATTAATAAACAATAAAAATTTACTAACTTATTTCAATATTTTTTAATAATGCCAATACTTTTAATAAATAGGTAGGAGATATAGGACGTCGTGGGTGGGGTGATATTTCTGGTACAAATTCATCAACCTCGTCATCATCATCATTATCACAATTACAATCACAATCACAATATCAATATCATCAATCAAATGATGAATATCAAAATGCAAAATCTGATAGTTATCAAAATAGCTATCAAAATTCATACTCTAATGAAAAGTCTTCCTTAATGTCAAATTCAAGTAACAAGTAAATATTTAATATAATATATTAATTTAACTTAATTAGTTTTTATTATATTTTCTAATTATTTAATTATTTACAAGTGGTGGTGGATCGAGTAATTCATCAATACAAGACTGGGATTGGGACAATTCACAGCGAAATTCCGAGATTCTTACAGAAACTAAATCAACAGCAATACGTAAAACTAAAGATAGAAAAATAATTAAAAACAAAGAGTCATCGTTGATTGATTTTGATAGTAAAAATGACGATAATAGTTTTAAAATTAAAAAAACAGCAACGTCTAAAGCTGAAGAAGATGCTTGGGAAATATTGAAAAACTAACAATAATCATAATAATTATTAAATAGTTTAATTATCCAAGAATAATTTGATTAATATTAATGTAAAACACTAAATTCTTGTATTCATTTATATAATTATTATTATTATTATTATTATTATTACAAGTAGTAATTAATGATGGATAATTGGTTTATTATTATTATTTTATTATAAATAAGTGAAAGAACGAATTAATTAAATAATTTTATAACTGTATATAAAAATTTAAACGTTAAAAAAAATATATATATATATATATATATATATACATCAATTATCACATTTAAATTGTTTAATTGTAATTATTAAAAAGTGGTAAAAATTATCAAGTATTGTTAAATATTATATAATAATAAATAAAATATTAATCTTAAAGAAAATTTCTTTTTCTTTTTCTTTTTCTTTTTCTTTTTCTTTACTTTTATTTTATTTATTAATAAAGATTATTTGAAGATTTAACTCGTGAATTAGAATATACTTTTCGTGTTCTAATTTGTTCTAATCGCTCGACATATTCACAAACTTGTTTTTCACAACTTGGCCAAATATCATGTGTTATTTTATTTAATACATAAAATAATGTTTCAACGGTCATCTGTGTTATATCAACAGGCGGTTGTCCCAATGTTGTACGATATAATAAATCATACAATGATCTGAAATAATGATAATAATAATAACAACAACAATTATTATTATAAGTATAACAATAATAAAATATATTACCTAAAATCACAACCAGCAGATTGTTCAGGAGTTGGATGATTTTCAAATATTGATATAAATTTAAATGCTTCAGGTATCATGGTGTCAGTGCTATCAAAAAATCCCGAATTTAACCACTCGTCTAATTGTACTTTTTTTACAGTTGAATTTTTTTTAGCCGCCAAATGTAATTTATTAATCATTGTTCTAACAGCAGCTAATGATTTATAAGGAAATTCTTTAGCAATATTATCAATATCTGTATAACCATATTTTTTTAATGCTCTAAGTAAAATTGATTTCTCTTGTTGATCCCACAATTTACGATTTTTATCACTTTCTATTGTTGATTTTTTACCTCTATTTTTATTTTTATTTTTGTTATTACCACTCATATTTTATTATTGATTTATTAAATAAATCAAAAAAAGTATCAGTAACCTGCAGTAACTGGCATCAACTGGCATCAACTAGCAGGACTGAGTAACTTGGAGTAACTTGCAACTTGCTCGCTTGCTCCTGCTCTCAGTAATAACCTAATATATAACTATAATAATAAAATTAAATAATCCAACCCATGATATGTGTATGGATGTGTATTCTGTAAATATATTAATCTGTTTGGTGTAGATGTTTGATAAAATAGAAAATGACATTATCTACAGACAATTTATAATTTTAAAAAAAATTTTCCATTATTATCATCATCATCATCATCATCATCATCATCACAGTTACTTATATATTACTACAATAATACCGATAACTTATAATTTAAAAAATTATTGCATATATTATGTATGTAGTTGTATCAATTTTTATTGTATCTATGTTTTATTTTCTATAGACAAAATTGAATTGGGCTGCTAATAGTTTTTCTATCTACACATATTAATTAATAATGAGTGTTATTTTTGTACAAGAATTTTTCAAAGTATGATAACACTGAGGAAAATGTTAAAATAAAAAAAAATGAATCCATTTTTCTCTGACTCTATAGAGATATATCTGTATACAAAGACTGTTAAATATTTAAACGATAAAAGCTTTTCCCTATAGGGAAACAGCTGCTTCCATTGAACAAACATCATAATAATAATAATAATAAGTATTTATAGCAATATGTACTTTATTTTTTTAATTAGTTTATTTTTATTAATTAATTATTCTTATCAACTCGAACCATCAGAAATAATAAAACGTACAAAGGTTTAGTACAGGAACAAAATTCTAAGGCCTGTAGTAAAAAAAATTAAACAATTAAGTATTCCATAATGCTAAACCTTCAATCGGTTATTCAAGACTTAAACAAAGTTTCATATTATTATTATTAATATTAAAAAATAATAATAAAATGAAAGCCTCCGGTGGAAGTTGATAAAAAAGAATAAAGTTTTTGTCCTCAATGGAATTCTGATGATGAAAATTATTTTGATGGAAATGAAGACAGATGATGTTTTTTTAACAATGTTTATAAACCTCCCAATTTAAATAATCAATTACCCATATTTTCATAATCGTTAATATTGTTGTAACGACGATCGAAATCATTAAATTTATGGGAACGTAAATAATATTCAATATTCAATATCAAGATAAAGAATAACTTAATTAATATTTGAATCTGTTGTTGATTCTATAAAAGAGCAACCGTATGTATTGGATTGTTATCTGCCGCTCTTCATTATACTACTAGTAGATATCTTTGTTTCGATGTTTGTAAATTTAATAGGGATCCCCGATATCAAATCATCATAATCTTCTCATGCTTCTCCTAATTCTTTTGAGGTACTATTTAATAATAATAATAATAATAATAATAATAAACTATTTTATATTCTTATTAATATTATTATAATTTAAATGATCCATCAAGAACGACCATTGAAACTAAATTTAAATACGATAGATGATGATATATAATATATAAAGGTTAGGAATATTATTTTATTTTATATATTTTTTATATAGAATAATCAAAGCTAACTTAACCATATAATATATATATATTAGGGGTGTGCGAATATCGTTCGAATCGAATCGAATCGAATAATACTATTCGATTCGAAATTCGAATCGAATAATTCGAACTTACGAATTATTCGAAAAGTTCGAAGTATTCGAAATTTTTCGAATTATTCGAAAAGTTCGAAGTATTCGAAATTTTTCGAATTATTCGTTATTTTTCGAATTATTCGTTATTTTTCGAATTATTCGTTATTTTTCGAATAATTCGAAAATTAACAAATAATTCGCACATTGACAAATAATTGTAGAATTTTTGAACTATTCGTCAATTTTTCAGATAATTTTGAAATTTTATAAACGATCAAACGTGGGATTCGGCACTCTGTACATTTTAAATATTTTATAAACAAAATACTTTTTTTGAGTTGTATTTTTAAGTTAAAAAATTAAAAAAAAAATTTATACAACCAAAAATATTAGTGATCTTTGAGTATAAGATTTTTTTATTATACAATAGAGTTCACAAATCACTTTAAGCCTCGAATTATTTTAAAAAATTTACGATTCATTAAGAATATTATATAATTATTTTTGAAAAATTCGAATTATTCGAAAAGTTCAAATTATTCGGAAATTTTCGAATTCGAATTTTTCAAAAATACTTTTTTTTTAATTAATTGTATAATATTCTGAATGAATCGTAAATTTTTTATAATAATTCGAGGCTTCAAGTGATTTGTGGACTCTACTGTATAACAAAAAAATCTTATACTCAAAGATCACTAATATTTTTTTTTGTATAAATTTTTTTTTTTGAATTTTTCAACTTAAAAATTCAACTCAAAAAAAGTATAGTGTTTATAAAATACTTTAAATGTACAGAGTGCCGAATCCCACGTTTGATCGTTTATAAAATTTCAAAATTATCTGAAAAATTGACGAATAGTTCAAAAATTCTACAAATATTTGTCAATGTGCGAATTATTTGTAAACTTTCGAATCATTCGAAAAATAACGAATAATTCGAAAAATTTCGAATAATTCGAAATTTTTCGAATTATTCGAGAACTTTCGAATTATTCGAGAACTTCCGAATAATTCGAAATTCGAATTATTCGAATCGAATTTCGAATCGAATATTAATATTCGATTCGGGACGAATAATTCGTAAGTTCGAATTATTCGCACACCCCTAATATATATATATATATATATAGATGTTTGGTTATTTGTTTTTATTTATTGATACAATTATAAAGTTACTTCAGTAATGTCTGTGAACACAAATCACAATATTATAATACCTATTTAAATAAAGTAAATTTGTTAGTAAACCGCGCGGGTTTGTACTTGAAAATAATATCATAAGTAGGTCTTTATATATATACAAAAAATATAAAGACACGCAGTATATATATATTTGTATATACGGCCATGAGCACGTGAAATAGACATGGATATAGTGCACCAGTAAGCAGTGTGCCAAGATCAAACAATCTTCCGCGATAAAAATATAAAAATACATTTTATTTACTATATATATTTTTAACCACTCGTAAAAATTATCGGTCGTATAAATTAAAACATCATATAAGTTTTCAAGATTTTTTTTTAAATTAATATATTACTAAATATATATTTAATCAAGGGCTTAATCAAGATGTAATCTTTGATAAAGTTAATGTTAGATATTAAATTATAATCTTGAGTACATTTTTAGAATATATAAATTTAAAAGTAGTTGATATTATTTACTGTCATTGCCACCAGTTTATATTAATCACTGAGTTGACTACGTGAAAGGTGTACGGCCTCCTGATTGTACTTGTATTAAGTAGAAGAAAGAAAAAAAAAAAAAAAAAAAAAATACGTATCTGATTAATTTAAAAATACTAATTAGCTTTGCTACATCATTGATGCGTGACTACTACTTAGTGTGTTGAGTGTTACAAGTTTTCGTATACATAAAAAATTGTGTTATTATATATAATAAAAATACAATAACATATCATTATATAATTCACCTTAATAAGGTGTGTGTATTATAATTTTTCAATTAATATTAACTTATATATGTTTTGAATTACAATGCACTTGCAGTCTTTGTTGCTATTTATCGGATATGCTAATTATCATTATTGTTGCTATAATTAAGTATCATATATTGTAGAGTTAATTATTATAACATTGGAAATTATCTTATATTTTAAGTTTATTTTGAAATAATTTTAATCAATATTTTTTTATGTATTTTTTATATCCCTGTATAATGTAATTATTAGGCTCTGAAGTTATATTTTAAATGAATTTTAAAATTGAGAACATTGATGATAAGAATAATCAATCAATTGCAATTAAGTCGGTAATTAATATATTTTTTAACAATTTAAAATTTTTTAAGTAATTTTTCGGTTTAAAAAAAAAATTATAACATTATTATTATTGTTGTGAGTTTATTTTTTGACCTTGCGATAGTAAGAGCCAAATGAAACGAAACAAAGTAGTGAAATTTCGTAAGAACAACAACAATTACAAGCTCATGATTATTCAAGATCAGAGAAATCTTTGACTTATTGACATTCATGCCCTATTATATACTTAATAATTTGTTTCACTAAAAATATCAGTGTAGTTTTCAAACGTCTCTTGTAGAATAAGGTGTATAACAGGTATAATATTATATTTTTTTTTTTATGATTAAAATCTTGTTATTTACACTAATATAGATAAATATAAATTATAATTTACGTCTATTAATGAAAAACTTTACAGTTTGTAAACTATTAATATTGAGTTTATAATCGATGATGATAATAACAACAACAACTACAACAATAACAATATTTTATTTTAATTGTAATTCTGACCATGAATTACTCGGGCTCTTGAATTTTAATTTTTAATAACATAAGTGAACAAAAAAAACACAAAAAAACAAATGGACATATTACAAATTATATAGTAGCTATAAATCCAATATATCACAAGATTTACTAAAGACATGATACAGAACAAGATGATAGAGTGAATGTATATAATGTATAAAAGAAAATATATAAGCAAAGTTGTAAAGATTTAAAACGAGTAGAGCGTTAAGACAATCGTCGTCAATCCCACTTTGATTAATAAATATATATATATATATATATATATCACTATCAAAGTATTAGCAAAATTGATAGTCGCGTGAGCATACAAATGAATAAAAATCAACGTATCTCTTTATAACTTAGTAACGTTATTGTGTAATCGCCACTAACTTAGTCACTTGATTAATAATAATAATAATAATAAATAAATTGAAAAAAAAGAAAAAGTAATATATTGTAGTACGTAGTGGACAATTATTTGGAGTTGATTAATTCTTATCATCGACGTGTGGTGTATTTTTCCTACAATATCAGCGTGATTTATTTTATTTTTCGAGTAGTCAAGACGAGATAAAAATAAATTTACTTTCACTTTAGTTATAAGTTATAACTTTTAAATAAAATAATATGGAGACTTGTCGATTATTTGACAATAAAATTAAATACGACGGTGGTAAGCAGATTAAGAAAAATTGAATTTTTCAAATTTTTTTTTTTTTGTTATTTCTTAAGTTGAATGAAATATATTTTTAATAATAAATCATTAAATTATTATAAATTAATTAATATAGCTAAGATTAATTTTTATATATTTAAAAATATGAAACAAGTTAACAATATTGTTAAATAAGATTATTATTTTTTTTTTTTTTCATTAAAAATATTTAAGATAAATGTGATGAGATGACAAATAATTTCGAACTTATTATTCGACGTCCAGTTTACCAACAAGAAGATCTTGATCGTTATTATGATTATACTGAACCAGATAAATCTAGTAAGTGGATCTAATTATAAATATAATAATAATAATAATTATTATTTAATAAAAATTTAATTATTCATTAGTAAGACAATCAGTGATAAATAAATACAAAAATTTTGAAATAAATTTATGGTTAAAAAAATCAATTCCAATATTTAATTGGCTACCAAATTATCAATGGAAAAAAGATATTCTCGGTGATATTGCAGCTGGATTTACTGTTGCAGTTATGCATATACCTCAAGGTAAAAATGTTAATTGTCTTGATTGTTATTGCAATTATATATAAATAATTGTTTCTGTTTGAATATTAATAGGAAAAATAAAAATATGTTTTTTAAGGAATGGCTTATGCAATGTTAGGAAATGTTCCACCGATTGTTGGAATATACATGGCATTTTTTCCAGTTTTAGTTTATATGATTTTTGGAACATCACGACATAATTCAATGGGTAATTTTATTTTTTTGTTCTTCTAAGTATACTGAGTATTAATAATAAAATAATTTTTTTTTATCAGGAACATTTGCCGTTATTTGTATGATGACAGGAAAAGTTGTATTGACTTACAGTAATATCAATCAACAACAAAGTCAAACAAATAATTCATCATTCTCAATAGATACTTTACAAAAAACAGATAATCCACAGTATTCACCGTTACAAGTGGCAACAGTTGTTACATTCGGAGTTTCTATAATTCAGGTGTTTTTTTTTCTTTTTTTTTTTTTTTTCTATTAATAATAACATTACTATTAATTATAGTAAAAATAATAATATTTTAGTTAATAATGTATGTATTACGCCTTGGATTGATATCATCATTGTTATCAGACGCCCTTGTTAGTGGATTTACTACTGGTGCTGCTGTCCATGTATTTACATCCCAAATAAAAGATCTTTTAGGACTTGAACTGATAAAACGTCGTGGTATTTTTAAAGTTGTTTACGTAAGTAAAAAATAAAAGATAAGACCAGTAATTTTGTTATAATTAAATTAAAATGAAAACATTGTTTTTCGTTATCCTTCACCATGTAACAAAAAGACAATTATGCGTTTGTGCGATATATATTATATTCAACTTTTAAAAAATTTTTCAATAATAATAACTATTTTATTTACAGACATATTATGATGTTTTTAATTCAATAGATAATATAAATATTACCGCTACAATAATATCTGGAGTTACAATTCTAGCAATAATATTTAATAATGAAGTATTAAAAGTAAGTATTATCATTATCAGATTTATGTTTTTTATAAGAAAAATTTAAGTATATTATAATAAAATATTATTTTAGCCGTGTGTTAATAAACGCTGTGGATTTCCAATACCTATTGAAATGATGGCTGTCGTTATAGGAACAGTAGTGTCTATTAAAATGAATCTTAATAATGGTTATAATGTGATTACTATAGGACATATT
Source organism: Microplitis manilae (assembly GCA_030273425.1). Classification (NCBI taxonomy): domain Eukaryota; kingdom Metazoa; phylum Arthropoda; class Insecta; order Hymenoptera; family Braconidae; genus Microplitis; species Microplitis manilae. The sequence goes on from CP092725.1 coordinate 61,596, forward strand.
CCTGTTGGGTAAATTCATTATTTTTTATTATTTTTTTTAAATAATAATATATGTGTATTTATAATAGTCTTCCAGTACCGTCAGTACCACAAATATCACTATTACCATCGATAATAATTGACTGTTTTGTGATAACAATGGTATCATATTCTATATCAATGTCTATGGCATTAATATTTGCTCAAAAAATGAATTACGAAGTAGACGCTAATCAAGAATTAATGGCACAAGGTTTTGGAAATCTTGTTGGATCATTTTTTTCTTGTATGCCATTTACTGCCTCACTATCACGTTCTCTAGTCCAGACTACTGTTGGTGGAAAAACCCAATTAGCTAGTTTAATATCCTGTTTTTTATTATTATTTGTTTTACTTTGGATTGGTCCACTTTTAGAACCTTTACCCAAGGTATGTATTATTTTAATATTTTAATTTTTTAATATTTTATTTATTTTATCAATTAAAATAATGATAATGATAATAATTTAAATACAGTGTGTATTGGCGAGTATTATCGTTGTTGCATTAAAAGGTATGTTTTTACAAGTTAAAGATTTAATTAAATTTTTTAAACTCTCAATGAGTGATGGAATTGTATGGATTGTTACCTTTTTAATTGTTATTATATTGGACATTGAGTATGGTTTACTTGTTGGTGCTGTTCTTTGTCTTGTTAAATTAATAATCCTCTCAACTAAACCGTATACCTGTAAATTGGCTGTTGTACCAGGAACTGAACTTTATTTGGACACTAACAGATATCACAAAGTATTATTTATTTTTTATATTAATAATATTATTTATTTAAAAATTATTTTTATTTTTTTTTTTTTTTTTTATTATATTTAAGACGGTTGAAACTCCTGGTATTCAAATATTTCATTATTGTGGTAGTCTTAATTTTGCGACAAAATTATACTTTAGAAAGCATGTTTATGAAGCTGCTAAAATAAATCCAGTTAAAAAATTTACCGACCGTCATAATAAATCTGAGAATAAAGAAATAATATCTGATGAAAGCAAAAGTGTAAGTTTAATTTTAATATTATTATTATTATTATTATTATTATTATTATTATTTATTAATTTGTTACAGTTACGAGTATTTATAATAGATTTTTCAGCGCTTATTAATATTGATTCAGCCGGTGTAGCAGCAGTACGTGGTATAATTGAAGAGTTTATGAAGATTGGAGTTTCGATTTATCTAGCTGGTTGCTCAGGTATTTTATTTTATTTAAATTATATAAATAAATATTTCACTCAAATAATAATATATATTTTGTCTTTTTAAAATTATTTATTGCAGGACCTGTTTTCGAAGCTATTAGAAAATTTAATACAGTTGAAAAAACCAGCAATATATTTATGATATTTCCAACAGTAAATGATGCTGTTAATTATGGACGTAATGAAAATATTAATATTCCATCATCATTACCAACGTGGACAACGTATCAGCAAATTTATGATCAAGACACTAGTATAAGTCAATTGTAAATCATAAAAAAAATATCAACAATGTTATACTAATTTTAAATATTCAAAGTTTTATAATATATATAAAAAATGATAACATCGATTGCACAAGCGATTTCTTTTCTATATATATATATAGCATTTTCTATAGTTTTTGTACACATGGTGTTGTATGTCTGCGTACTAATATACGTGTAATCTTATATATTTATAATTTAACGTTTTAAATTCTCAACGAATAGTAATTCGCTATACTACTTTATTGTTGTCAGAACATGAATAGAATAATAATAATATCTAAATATATATATTTGAAGTTTTGTTTGAAAATGGTCAACTGATGCCCGCCTGATGTTATTATTGATTTTATTTTATTATAATAATATGAAATATAACGCCTGCCTGCTTGGTAATGTGTAAGAGTGTAATGACATTGTAAAAGTATTACCAAATGTTTTTTTGTTATTTGTTCTGTATTCTCAATTCGTGTAATTTAATTTTTAAAAAATATTTATTCTTTATTACCGATAAACTCCGAAGAATTACGAGGTGTCCCGAGTAATTCCGAGAGAATATCAAGAGTTGTCATCGTGTAATCGTGTACAATATTTGTTAGTGTAATTATTTTAGAAAATTTTTTTATATTTTTCGTGATGGCATCAATAATTCAATCATTTAAATCAATCCCAACACACATGGTGAGTTTATTAATTATTATTAATTATTTAACAACTAATATTTATTTATTTTATTTAATTAATACTGATGAAATTTTATAAAATGTTGTATTTAAGGTTAGACATTTGCCACGTAAACATTTATTATTTTTACTAACGATATTTTGTCAAAATAAATTTATTTATTTATTATTATTATTATAAATATAATTACGTTATTATTTTATTGTAATTTTACAGGACTATGATGGTCAAGCGAGAGCTGAAAAATTATCAAGGATCATTGTCACTTTATTTGGAGTAAGTTTAAATTTATTATTATTATTATTATTATTATTATTATTATTATTGAATAAATAAAATGATATTAAAATAACTTACGTACACAGGCTGTTGGTTTAATCTGGGGCTATGCAATTCAAGAATTTTCTCAAGCACTTTACATTCTTGCTGCTGGATGTTTAATGGCTCTTATAATTACCGTACCTCCATGGCCTATGTATCGAAGAAAACCTCTTGAATGGCAAAAACCACAACAAACTGATGCTCCGCCTAAAAATAAGAAGAAAAAATAATCATTTCATCGATTATTTTGTTTTTATTTTTATTTTTATTTCTTTTAATAAAAAAATTACTTATTACTATTAATTTATTTCGAAAATTTCTTTAAAAAATACTTGGACACTTATTATTTATAGCATTGAATAATAAAAACAATAAACATTATATATTTAACGGATACGTATTTACTACAGCTGTTATTGGATTCATTCCAACGACTTTCATCGCCGATTAAATTCTTTATTTTCTCTTGTCACAGAACATCGGAAATATTTTCTTTGAAAAAATAAAAAAAAATTAAAAAAAAAAAATTTCAAAGCACGTCCAATACTATTCAACTTTCACAATTTAACGATCTTTAAGTATTTTTTTTTTTTTTTTTTTTTTTATTACGATTTTGTTCATTGTTATTATTATTATTAATTAACCAACTATATAAATAAATAGAGTAAAAATAAATAATATTTCGGATGATGATACAATGTATGGTGTAATTATTTATTAATGTAGGATGACTTTTTTAATTTGTGCAATCGATATGCTTCGGTAACTTGTTTGAAAGATATAATACACATTATTTTTATATCTATATAGATATAAAAAATAAAAAAAACAAACAAACGAAATAACACATATGAAAGGATTATGAAACACTTTCTCTGTACATGATGCTTGCGATACTTCCTATATTGTCGTAAATTGTTTAAACAAAATTTAAGAATTATAACTTATTTAATTTATAACGCGTAAATATATATATTATATGTATAGATATATAGATATAACTTTATTTATTAAATTTGAAAGTACTTTTATTTATTTGTTGATACAGAGTATCATGTAGCACGTGGTAGGTGAATATTTAATGATAAGTAAGAAAGAAAGGCGGGCGGTCAGGTAAGCAAGGTAGGCACGGTAGGCACGGTAGGCATGTATGTAGTCATGTGTTTTAGTAATTCGTTATTCGTTGTATTTGTGATCATACGTAACGATGGGTGGACTATTTCCTTATTTTTACGTAATTATAAAATAAGAAGCTTATATGTGTGAAGGAATTATCTAGCAATCTCCTACCCTACTTGTAATACCTCGTTTACTGGTTACTTTGTTGGCTTTTATACTACCCCCCATATGAAAGCCTTTTGGCATCAAGAGCAGCTTTATAAACCCATCGCTTACCATTTAACAACCAGAACTGTATCGGCTGTAATCCTACATTGTCAATTTTTATTTTCAAATAATCATGTACTTTCACACACTTGCTGTGAGTATTTTTAACAACTTTAACCATTTTAACCATTTTAACCATTTTAACCATTCATCTCTATCTTGTATTTTATTTTTATTCATTCTACAATATGTACCATACCGTTATTAATATAATTTATAGTATCACAAATGTGTGGTGTCGTCATTTAAAATGTGATGAGATAAATTTAAATTTATTATATATTATTAAATAAATTAATTTAACGAATAAGTGAATAGTGATTTTTTTTTTTTTTTTTTTTTTTTCAATTTTTTATTTCAATAATTATAATTTAATAAACTGAAATTTCAAGTATTGAAAAAAATATTAATAAAATGAATTGTTTTAGTTTATTATTGTTGGTGTTGTAGCTGTTGGTTTGGCTGCACCAGGCTATGATCATCAGTAAGAGTTTATCAATAAATAAAACAATAAATAAATTAAAACTTATAATTATAATAAATAAAAAAATTTTTCAATTTATCAGTAAACATGTCGTTATTCATGTACCCTACAAAGTACATACAGTTCACCATCATCACGTGAAAAAGGTTCCTTATCCAGTTCACCATGTAGAAAAAGTACACGTACCAGTTCATCATGTTGAAAAAGTACATGTACCTGTACCTTATCCAGTTGTTGAAAAAGTTCATGTACCAGTTATCGAAAAAGTTCACGTTCCAGTTCACATTCCCGAGCATCATCATCATGAGGAAGAAAATAAATGGCTCGATGACACAAAGGGATGGTGGTGAAAAATATACTTCTTCTTCGAATTTTTATTATATAAATATAATTAAGTAAGTTTTAATATTTTTATTGTTTTTATTACAGTTTAACTTTTAATAATAGTAATTTTAATTATTCAACAGATACTTTCCAAAATGTAGCGTCAGTATTCAAAAAACATTTCAATAAATTAAGAATAAAAAGAAAAAAAAAAAAAAAAAAAAAAACAAGGGACAAATCGTAGGTGCAATAAAAAATAATAATAATAATAATTTTATAATTATTTTTTATTTTATACCAAATGTACATAATTTTATTTGAATTACTGTTTTTTGAAACTTGAAATTTGTAATTATATTTTTATTTTTATACAAATTGTTAACATAATAAAAATTTTTTTTGTCTTGTAAAAATAAAAATAAAAATAAAAAAAAAAACTCTTTATAATTTTTTATTTAAAATTAAAACATAAATTAAAATATCAACAAATAATATAAAAAATATTATCACTACCACGCATCGTCAAAATATTTATTATCATTATTAGCGTGTTTCTCACTATGATCTTCATGAACAATATGTTGTTCATGTTCTTCATGATGTTCATGATGTTCCTCTTTTATAGGTATATAAACCTTTTTAAGGACTGTATGATGGTGGGTATGAATGTGTTTGGGTACATGAATTTTAATATGAACGCTATAACATAATTAATTAAGATTATAAATTTGAAAACCATTTTCCGTATAATTATCAACTTACTGCTCACTTTTATCCGGAATTGGTACTGACAATGCAACATTGATTGTCATGATGATAAATAAAAATAAAACCTGTAATATTAAATATTACACATATGATAATCACTTAAAAGTAAATAATTATTATACTTAAATACATACGTGAATAATAAATATTTTCATATTTTCAAGTCTAACTCGTGGCAATACTCAACAAAGACTATAACTAATTTCACTCTAAGACTGGCTTTATAAATGTTAAGATATATCCGGTAGTAAAACGCATAAACAACATGAAATTTCCGGGTTTATATTGTAGTAATATTACAATATCCCTTCTCCAGTCTCCAGTCTCTAGTCTCTAGTCTTTACCTCCATCATCTTCCTGATCTTGTGAAAATAACAATTTATTATATACATACTCTCACTTGCAGCATTTATATTTTATTATAGTTTTTTTATATTCTCGACCGTTAACACATACAAGTGTTAAATACATATATAAATATATATAGTTATTCGTCCGCGAATTTAATTAAAAGGGAAAGTTTAAGATTCAATTAAATTTTTATGGATAATTAATAATATTAATAATTAAAGAATATGGACATATATACATATTAAAAGCCATTGGCATCTATTATATATTTATATTCAAAGTATTTACTATTTAATAAAAGTTTATGAATAAAACTAAATATAAAATACAACACACATTATTATTAATAAACAAATTAACTACTTTATCGAAGAGTTAAATATATTGTTAGATTAGTTGTAAGAATTATTTATAAAATAATCCCAAGTTATCGCCGCACGTGGAGGATCAGGCTTTTACAAGCAGAAACAAACAATTACCAGAATACACTCACAACATTTATCATCAGAATAGAGTACTTTAGTAATTACTACATATATATATTTATATTATCATTATTTTTAGATATTTGAGTAAATTCATATAAATTTATAATAAATGTGTAGATCGACACATCTTTCACCTTATAAGTATACTTTTCACTTCTTCGAGTATTTAATCTCTCATACAATAAAAATTATATTTATATCCACGTACAATTCTGGTTCCCAGATTCATCTTTTATAAATATATATAGCATTGTATCAGAGTTAATTTACATTAAACATGTTAATTAATTAAAATTGAAAATTTTTTAATTATTCTAAGTGAAATTTTTCAGGAATTTTTTTTTGTTTAAGCAAAAAGGAAAAAAAAAAATGAATAAATGAAAAAGATATAAAACTTTTTTTAAACAAAAAAATAAAAAATAATATTTTATTGCTAAAAAAATATGTACAAAGGTAAAAAAAATATTTTACATACAATTAATACTAATAAGATAACAAACATTAGGAATCTATGTAAAATTAAATAACCATAAAATAAAACACCAAAATAATTTTAATTAAAAAAAAAATGATGACCTAAAATAAGGAGTGTGTTAAATGACCTAATGATAATACGCCGAGACCGATACGAGAATAAAAGTAGTGTTGGTAATAGACGTTGTCGATGTTGTTGTTATTATTATTGAATAGCAGGTTTTTGATATTGATAGTGTAGAGAAAATAAGAAAGGGAGGAAGATATTACAGTAGCAAGTTAAGTGATTCGTATTATGTATGTATGTATGTATGTATGTATGGACGCACGTAACGAGACTCTCTCTTATTTTTGTATAGCTTAAAGAATTCAACGATACAACTTTTACTTTTTGTGATATCCCGAAAAACCACTACTTGAAGAATAAGAGTCAGAACCACTAAATGAAGAAGAAGAACCGCTGTGGCTATTTGATGAGTAAGAATCACCTCCGTGACCACCAGAGGAGTAACCACCGAAACCACCATGATCTCCGGAATAACTTGAAGAACCTCCTCCGAAACTTGCTGAAAATCCTCCATGACCTCCATTACCTCCATGACCTCCATGAGCTCCATGACCTCCATGAGCTCCATGACCTCCATGACCTCCATGACCTCCTGAACTTCCGTGGCCACTTAAAAATTTTTTAAATAATAATAATTATAACAATAACATGATAATTTTTAATTAAATATTTAATTAGTTTATATAAAATAAACAACCTGCTACTAAATCCTGAAGATGGTACTCCATAACTGGTAGATGGAGGTGATCCATAGCTTTGAGAAGGCGTTCCATAGCTTTGAGAAGGTGTTCCATAGCTTTGTGATGGTGGTGATTCATAGCTTTGAGAAGGTGTTCCATAACTTTGTGATGGAGGTGATCCATAGCTTTGTGATGGTGGTGATCCATAACTTTGTGATGGAGGTGATCCATAGCTTTGTGATGGTGGTGATCCATAGCTTTGTGATGGAGGTGATCCATAGCTTTGTGATGGTGGACCGTAACTCTGTGATGGTGGGCTATAACTATTTCCAAAACTTCCATGACCTCCGAATGAGTCACTTCCTGATCCTCCAAAGTCATGTCCTCCTCCAAACCCACTGTCATACCCTCCTCCATTGCCACCCCCATAATCACCATCATGACCACCACCATACCCTCCTCCATTGCCACCACCATGACCACCACCATACCCTCCTCCATTGCCACCACCATGACCACCACTATATCCTCCTCCATTGCCACCACCATGACCACCACTATATCCTCCTCCATTTCCACCACCATGACCACCACTATATCCTCCTCCATTGCCACCACCATGACCACCACCGTTACCAAATCCTGGACTAGTTATTTCAATATGATCACCTCCACCTGGTGGTCCATGATCAACGTGACCACCGTGACTCTCATGATGTTTTTCTGGTAGATGTATTCTTATGTGTACACTTATATATCATAAATAATAATTCATTAATTTAACAATAATAAATGATTATTAAATTAAATATAATTAAATTTACTTACTGTTCATTACCAAATGTCGCAATAACAGTTTTAAAACTAATTGACACAATTACAAAAATAATCTGTGAAAAAAAATTTAAAAAATTATATTAATTTTAAAATAAACTTAACGTTTAGTATAAACAAAAAAAAAAAAAACATTATTTCTTACAATACTAAATTTTGGTGTCATTTTAAATAAAAAAAAAAAAAAAAAAAAAAAAAAAAAGTGAATTTATTATTATTGCTATTACTAAGATGCACTTGATGACACCAAAGATGTTTTCTTACTGTTACATATATTTAAGAAGTTGCGGACTTATATATATACTATGGTGAGAAAATACCAAAGGGAAGGAAGGAAACGATCGAGTGGGGAATAAATGTGATGGCTAACACAGGTTCCTGTTGTTGATGCTGTTGTTGTTCCGCCTTTGTCAGAGTATATGTAGATAAATTAAATATATATACATATGTATGTTGTGTGATATGTAATGTTGATGTATATACTATGTCATTTTTATTTAATGTGTAGTGAGTAGTGATGGGAAAGATTATTGTATATGATAAATACATATGTATGAACACATACTATAACACGATATAAAAGTATATAGAAATAATTAAATAACAATAAGGAAGGAAGATGAAAGATGTAAAGATGAAAGAAATATTACTGGTTCCCCACATCGACCATGACCCAGAGAAATTATGCTTCAGGCATATAAATTATAAATATATATATATATATACATATTTATTCCATAATGATGCAAAACTATACTCTTTAACTATTTTCATATATTCATATACCTCACAATGCTAGTTGATTCACATCTTATCATATTAGAGTATAATTAATTTAAAAATATATATTACTTTCATTGTTGCTATAAATAATTAATAAAAAAAAAAAAAAAAAAAAAATGAATGCAATTAATTTAACTTTAAATATATAAATTTGTATTTAAACTTGATACACTATAAAATAAATAATATAGAATGATGACATTTATTATTTAACTATTATGTCTAGCCATAACTAAAAATTTATTATAACATTTAATAAATAATAGTACATAATCAGTATTTGTGTGTTATTCGTTATTATATTTACTTAAATAGAGTATTAGTATAATAATGGACAAGAGCGAAATAAGTAATAATTACTTTCTATTATGAGAACTTTTCATTTTATACGCAAAGTTATTATACAAATGTTATGGGCATGATGGTAATATATATTTAAAAATAATTAATATTTATATGTATAATGATATATATCTGTATCACTCGTTTATACACCCGTTACTAAAATAATATTAATTAAGTGTACAATATTTATTTTTTTAATATACAAAAAGTAATATGATTGTTAATCAGTTGAGATATATCTCATAATTATATACGTACTCGATATAAAAATGTACATTTTTTTCGGATAAATTATTTGAAAAAAAATAAAATAAATAATAAATAATTTAACCTGAGTTGTTGTATTGAGAGACAAGGAAATAGAAAGTAAGTGAATCGTGGGAGAAGAGATGCAGTGTACAAAGATGATGTGTTACAATTCCCTTTCTATATCTACTCTCTCCTTCTTTGGATCATCAGGTGCTTCATATAATTTTAAATCGAAAAAACTAAAGAAAAAAAAATACATTTTTTTTTTCTTTATAAAATACAATATTTACAAATTACCACTGCTTTTAATAAAGTTCCGACATTAATTTGTATAAAACTATAATTGAAGTCTTGATATCATGGGATTTTTCTTTGAATTTTTCTTTGAATTTTTCTTTCAAAAAGTCAATAAAATTTTTATTCTCTTTCTGTTTATCCTTAAAGTTGCTGTCAATTGCTTCCTGCAGTAATTTTCTTTTAACTTTATAGTTTAAAACACCGAGACGTGATTATTATTCTCCTTTCTCTTTCACATCTTAAATGTGTGTATGCATGTGGTATGCATGTGTATGTGTGGAGCTGGAGAATCTTGTCTGGGAAACTGACAACAAGACTTGGACTCTCACCCCTTTCGCCGACCTCTTCAGGTCGAAGATTAATGCTAAGAGTTCTTATACACATCATGTACCTGACTTTAAGAGTTATGTTATTCGTACATTCATGGTCATGAGCAACTAAAGATGTATATTTACTTTCTTATTTTAATTTATTTATACGCACATATAAATACTTTTTATTTTTAAATTAAAATTAATTTAAATACTAAATTTATATTTTTTAACCCAATCATAGACTATGTAGTTACAAGTTTATTAAAACAAAAAAATTAAATTTTTTCGTTTTAAATAATTTATCCAAGGACGTAAGATTAGGATAAACGAAAAGCAAAATTGTTGCAAGAACTTTCTAGACTTTCAAACACTCAACTGTTGATCCGCTTCAGTGAAAGTGCCATTTACTTGTAATATATATAATATATATGCATCTTCAATAGATTTTATTCATTCATATCAAATTAATAATCAGTATAATCATCAATAATCAATCTATTTTGTTTTTTTAAATTATTAATTATAATTGCTTCATTCTACATTGAGTTAAAATCTAATAATAATTAAAGCTAATAAACATAAATATCATTATATATTACTTATAAATAATATAATAAATATTATTACTATTAAAAAGAATAAAAAAATAAAATAATCATAAAAATTTATTTTGATAAATAATAATAATAATAATAATACATAATGTTTTTAAAGCTAATAGTTGGGAAAAAAAAAAAAAAAAAAAAAAAATACTCATAAGCCTCATCTAGAGTAGAAAAATAAAATGATTGTCAGACTTAAACTTTGGTAGTGATATATATGTATATATACAACATTAAATTTATCGAATGCCCTATATATTTATTGAAATAATTTATTCATTATAAATCGTAGAGGGTGAGTGTAATGAAAAATAACCAGGAGTTAAATTTGAATTTTGATGTCCAATATGTGGTACAACTTGTGCGCCAGTAGCAATAATAGCAGCTGCTGTAGCAACAGGATTTTGATTTGGGGGCGTTTGAACAATTGGTTTGTAACGATGAGTATTATCTTGAGGAATATCTTCAACTTGTTCTTTTACTGCATATCCTGAAGGACTATGGTTTGTATAAGAATTAACCGATTCATAATTATCGAAATTAATATTGTGTCCTGTTAAATGTTGAGATAATTCTGCTACATTTATTCTTCCTAAATTTTTATAGTTGTTATCATAATTATTGTTATTTAAATTAAATCCTGATGAAGTTAAAAGTCTGGGCCAATTTTTCGCCAACTCTGTTATTTTTTTATTATAATCATCAAAGACAAGTGTATCATCTATAATAAATCCTTCATTATTATCATTTAAAATAGATTCATGGGTACCACGTTTTATTGATGATTTTTCATTGTTACCATAATAATCATCATTAGCAAGTAGTCCAAGTTGTTTTGCTTTTAAAATTAATAATTGTATTTCATCGATCGTTTTTTCATTCTTTGAATCATGATGATGATTATTATTATTATTATTATTATTATTATTATTATTATTATTATTATTATTATGAAAATATTCATTATGGTTTTGAGTTGTCAATTGCGTTGCTGATTGTGCTGGATGATTATCTTGTGGCGATGAAAAACTATTAGTTTGATGATAAATTGATGATTCATGAGGTATATAACCTTTACCAAATGATACACCATGAGTTATTCTTTTGCCATGTGGTACCAATATATGATTAACTTGTTCATGATTATTTAAATTGTCATCAACGCTGGTATATTGTTGTTGATGTTGTTGTTGTTGTAATAATGATGGTGGTGGTGGTGGTGGTGATGGAGGTGGTATAACGTCTTTGTTCAAACGGAAAGGAGTTTTAGTGTTAATAAAATTATATGGGGGTTGTAAGTAAGCTGTAGGATTAGGATGACCGCGCATTAATGCTGATTGTAAAATTTCATTGTCGACATATTGGGAATGGCGGGAAAATTGACGCCATGGTAATCCTGCTGCACGACGTACTTGACGTGGTACTATCACAACCATTTTATTTCTGTAAAATATTTAAAATCATATTAAAAATAGTATACAGATTATTATTTTTCAATTGAATATATCATTTATTTACTTACTGAGCTAAACAAATAGCTATTAGAGTACATGTTAGCAGTATGCAAATTGATATTTTCTGTAATTAAATTAAAGAAAAAAAAATACAAATTTATTTTTTATAAAATAAATAAAACGTTATACGTTCCATTACCGTCATTTTTTGTGCAATTCATTTTTTTGAATAAATAACATATTTCTCAATCAATATAAATAAATGTTATTTATTTAATTTAATTAATTAATTATTATAGTATTAGTAAAAACAATTTTTAAAAAATACTTACAATTTTCATATTTTGTTTACTAAATTAATTATAATAAACTTGAATAGTGTATAATATATATATATAAATAGTTGAATCAAGTGCGAGCGCTTGAGAGCTCTCACGAGTAATTTATTTTACTAAGCAAACTCTTGTTGAGACACTTGTCTTATATAGAAGATATAAATCGTTACAAAAAGAGAAGGATCGTTGATCCTCCCACTCTAATCTTATACGTTCTATATATATATATTTTTTACGGTACATTGATGTCTACATTTACCTGCAAGAGTAGTAGATACTAGTTTAGATAAAATCGCATAATTATTAACCATCATCGTCGTTATTTTTATTTAGTGTGAATAATATTTATATTTTTATGTAAAAGATTAAAAAAAAAAAAAGAAAATTTAATTATTTTTCAACCACAAAGTGCAGTAATTTTTATTTTAATAAAATTTTATACTTAAAAAATAAAATAATTTTTAATGTTCATGATGTGTTGATTGGACAATTCGATATATTTATGATTTTTTTTTTTTTATTTCTTAAATTTATAGAAAATTTTTACTTTTTGTTCCTAAGAAATCATGAATATGTATTTAATGATACAATTATTTAATGTATACATATTATAAACGACTTTTAAGTCAATTAAAGGTCTACATTAACCATAGATAGATAAATAGAAAAATGAATTTAAAAAATGTTTAAATAACTACAAATACAATAAATTGAAAATTTTTTTTTCCCTTGACAGTTAATATCTCAACTATTCTCAATCTGTTATCTTAGAATCTAATATGCCGAGATAAAATATGGAAATATAATTTAAGAGATAAAATTATCATATATAGTATCTTATCCTTTATACATACACATCATCAATAATTTAAATAAAATTAAAATTTTTTTCATGCATAATATGCGTTTATTTATATACTATAAGTATTAACACAAAGATTTAATTTATTTGTTCGATTTTTTTTTTAATTATAATTACTGGTTATTTTTCAAGTCGTTACTCTTATTAGCTTATTTCCGATGAGTACATCGAACTCCTTTCTCTTTGATCAAGCGCAAAACCTGATGAAAGTAAAAACTGACAACATTTATAATTACGCTTATTAAATTTTACCTTAAACTTGAATTTAATGAAATGAAAAAAAAAAAATAATAATAATAATAATAATAATAATAATAAATAAATAAATAAATTAATTAATACAAGAGTAATTAGAGATTTACTTTTATGGAAAGAAAATATTTTTCTCACATAAAATATATATAACAATAACTAAATTTTTTCATTTGTCATTTAAATACCTTTCACATTAATTGTTTTCCCATTTATTTATAAATGTATTACTAATAATAAAAATTAGAAAATTTAATATAATTTACGAATGAACAAAGTGTAAGCATACAAAGAACTTGGTTACACCGTTGTCACTGTTGGTCAGAATACAATAGCAACAATTCCTTATATCATTACAACCAGCTAAGGCGATGAAATTGATAATCATCATTATCATAATTATTACAGTGATAATACTCAATTAATTGAATATATTGAACATTATTTTTCTTACCACTTAGGTTATTAATTTTCTGATTAGATATATATTAGTCAATCTAGTTTTTTTTTTTTTTTTTTATATATTTATTATAACAACAAAAATCTGTGTAAAAATATAAAATAAAATTAATCGGCACGTAATTTAATAATATAATTATTTTTAAGGTATTTAAATTTGTTATTAGAGGCATCATCAATTATATTATTTTCAGCAGAAGATTCTTCAAGTTTATTATTATAAAATTTATTATATTCATCGTCAGTATATAAATGCCCAGTTTTTATTTTACCCGCTTGATGATGTTCCTCATCATATTCAACTCGTTCGTATGATGAGTCGTCGATATTATTGTTATTATTATGATTAATTTGATATTGAGGTGGATATGAGTATCCAGTAACACCTGTTTCAAAATTCATTCGAGGTGGTGACACTGGTGATGGATCTTCTTCGACACTTTCAGAATTGTCATCTGTAATTGTTTCTTTATAGTCATCATAAAATGGAGGTTCACCTTGATTTTGTTGTTTATTATAATTTTCCTCATTTTCATCATATGATGTACTCCAGATATTATAATTTTCATAATTATTTTCATTATAATAATTATTTTTATTTTTTTTTTTATGAGGAGGACTCTGCACATACACCCATACTGTTTTAGTGTGAATATGACGTTTTATTAATTCAGGGATGTATATTTTAAAGTGGACGCTAAAATTTCATTATTTAAACTTTTTAGATATAATAATGATTTAATATTTATGTATAAAAACTTACTGTTTTGCGTCGTCAGCTTGAATATTTAAAATATTAATTATAATGATAAAAAAAATAAATCTCGACTTCTAAAAATTGTTAATTATAATTATTATTATTATTTGAAAAAAAAAAGTAAATAAATAAATAAAATAATAATTTTTGTTGTTTACCATTATTAATAACAAATATAACAAAAATGGACAGTAATAATATTATTGCTATGAACACTCGGTTCAATGTCACTGTAACGATTGGACTAAATAAATAACAACAACTAAGTAGTAAGTCTACTTAGGGATATATTTATATTGTTAAAAGAATGTTCCAATACACTGGTTTGTCGCTTTCGCGAATGATCACCGTAATTTTAACAATTTTCTTCACGTTATATACTTTTTATTTATTATTTAAGTACAACAAAGTAATTAGAGTAAAACAATAAAAAAAATTATAATAAAACTAATAAAAATCTATGACAGGAAGATAGTGCGGCCAGTGATCTTTAATTTCTCTTCAAATTAAAGAGTATTATTTGTTTTAAATAATAAAAAAATTAAAAATTATACTTGTATTAAAATACATTTATTTTTAAATTAAAATAATCAAAGGAAAAAAACATATTACTATTGATAGTAATAACACTGTAATTATAGTTATATTTTTTAAATTTTGACTCTACTACTGTACAATAATCGTCAATTTAAAATTATATCCAACTTACTTTTTAAAAATAAATTAATTAAATTATAGAAAAAGAAAAAAAAATATAAATTATTTATTTGTGCTCTAACATAATACATAAAAACAATATAAAATAATTTTTAAATATTAGTTATTTATAATTTAAATGTAATTATAATAATTTCATCATATAAATTTAAGTAATATTTTATTTCTTTCTTTTACACGTTATTGCATTGATTCACTTTTTTATATTTTTTTTAACTTAAAACTAAGTATAAAACAATTAATACATTGTTGACTAATTATTTGTACATAATAAATTTTTTAAATCTTTGGTGCTGACAT
This sequence comes from Microplitis manilae, assembly GCA_030273425.1. Taxonomy (NCBI): domain Eukaryota; kingdom Metazoa; phylum Arthropoda; class Insecta; order Hymenoptera; family Braconidae; genus Microplitis; species Microplitis manilae. Next base: position 77,678 of record CP092725.1, read on the forward strand.
TACGGCGGGTTTAAATATAATAATAATAATAATTATTATTATTATTAAAAACGAAGGTTGTTGTTGTTACTATTATTTAAAATGGTCAAATTCTTCATTGTCCTCAACAGAATCGTCAGCTCTCTCATGTTCAAGATGTGGAATAATTTTGTAGACAGTATGAGTATGTTTTATTTTTTTAATACGATAAGGTACATGTATCACAACTTTTTTTCTGTAATAAAAAAAAATAAAAGTTAAACATAAATAACAAACCAATAAAATAAAAAAATACTAACCCTTCTGTTGGATCATCTAATATTAATATTGCCACAAAAAATGCTAACAACCACTGCAAGAAAAAAAAAAAATAAAAATAAAAACCAGTTCGTTTATTTGTTTTTTTTTTTTTTGTCAATGAAAATTTTTTCACTATCTTACCAAACATTTTTTTTTCATGTTAATTAAAACAAAGTATTCGTAGAAAAAAAAAAAAAAAACAAAAAAAAAAAAAAAATGAAGTAAACAATATGTGATTAAACACTTGGCAATAAAAGTAGTAAACTGTGTTAGCTGAAACAAAAGCATCAGCTTTTATATAGATAGAGTGTGGATGATTATCGAGGCGAATCGTATATGTATCTACAATTACAACTTATTCAGTGAAACTGTGCGTTCATCTTTACTTACGTTCGTCGTTAATGAGTGGAACAAATATATAATAATACTAACAACAATAATTTACTAATTGTTTCACTACAATCACAACAATAATTAAAAAATATAATTTTATAATTATTAAACTTGTTAATTTTCATAATTACTACAGTCGGACCTCGTTATAAGACTATCATTCTGTCTTTTTTATAAACTAGATATCGCGATAGTTTGAGAGAGAAACTTAATAGTCTTATAACTAGGTCTTACTGTATATATACGTATCAAGTAATAATTAAATTTATGAAAAAGAAAAAAAAGTATTAAAAAAATTATTTTTTTTTAAATTATAAATTAAATAAAAATTAAAAAAATATAAAAATTACAATAGCGACATTACACAATGGTAATTAACAATATAGATGTATTTATAATAATTGGTAGAATTTAAAAGTGAAATCTTTGAGTGAAATAGAGAGCAAATATGAATTTGATGAAATCTTTATTGAGATCGCGTGTGTGACCGATGCGTAACAATTGATGTAAATGCATGAATAAAATAATTATTTATTAGTTAGGATACTTGTATTTTGTATTGGGAGGTCATACTATATAATAGTATGTGTACACTCGTTGTCATTAATGCCTGGTCCCCCAGGATATAAATTCTTAACCAAGCAGAGGACCAGGCATTAATGACAATGTGTGTATATATGATAGTATGATTCCTGATGTCGTCATGTCCTGATTTACTTACGTAGATATGCGCATCTATCGCTTGATAGGTGTAGTGGAATAATTTTTAAATATTCTGTTTTAATTCTATCGGCGGCCCATGGCTTGTACATATAAAAAAATACGCAAATCCTAATTCGTCATGTGTGAAAGGGTTACGTTGGAGTGACGGTGTTCCCTGACCCTGGGTTACTGGCAGTTACTGGTATACTGGTATACTGGTAAATAGTAAAACGACCGCTGTTTTGAGGAATTCGAGTGGCTATATTTACTGCCGTAATGCACCAATGCATTATAGGTATATACATGAATATCCCAATTATATTATTCATTTTTTCTTTTAATTTGCCAGTTAATGTGAAAGTTTGTCACAGATGATATTAATTTTCTCTTTTATTGATTTATCAAAGTTTCATTTAGTTATATTTTTATTTTTTACCTAGACAAGCTTTCTCGTATAAATAAATATCATGTAAACCCTTTGCTCTAATAGATTAAAAACCTAAATGTCTCAGAAAGTATCTAATTAATTTGTTTTATATCAATTTAAACAAAAAGTTTTAAAAAAGAAAAAAAAGCAACATATTTATTTTATTTCATTTACTACATTGAATCATTTAAAAAAATAATAATAACAACAACAACAACAACAATAATAATAAAAATAGTGCGTATGTCAACATAACAATTATATATATATAAAAAAAAAAAAAAAATACCATATACAATTATTGTTTTTACATTTATCAAAGCTTTCGAGTATTTGCTATTAAATAATAAATCGTTTATATTAATATAATATTTATTTTAATAATAATTTAAATTATACAAATAAACAATAAAAAAAATAAAATTAAAGAGGTTTTTCAATGAATTAATATTGTTTTTTTATCATTATCTTTTGAAGAAATCATCGAAACGGAACTCTGAACGCTTTCAACAATTCTAACTCTTCTATTATTACTATTTTTTAATCTATCTATCTTTCTTTTATTTTTTTTAATATCATCCCTCCAATCGTTATTGGCCGTTAAATCCATAACATTATCAATTGTACTTACAGTATAGTTGTTACTATTATTATTATTATTACTAATAAACCGGCGACTATTTATTGTTGTGGTTGTGGTTTTCATTGTCGTCGGTGGCTTCCATTCTCTACTATTACCACGTGAATTGTTTATATTTTTTTTCAAAATTCTAATAACATTTAATTTAGGATCATAATCTTGATTTTTATTTATATTTTTATTACCATTATATTCTTGAGAATCACTTTGTCCCAAAGTTATACCATCTTCATCTTTTTCATCCATTTTTGATTCTGAACTCTTTTCAGCTATTATCCATTCTTTATTATTATCATCATTATCATTTATATAAATAATTTTCGTTGAATTTTCTCGATAAATATCTTGTTTCGAATTTTTTAAATTTGGCGGTGGTATTTCTTGTATATCACGTGCACTGTATCTATTTGTACTGCTAGATGTGGTTATTGATGACAATGATGACAATGATGACAATGATGACAATGAAGTTGGACGTAAAGTTGATGATGAAGTTATAGCTGATGTAGTTTTAAAGGGTCTCCAATAACGAGTGTCTTTATAGTTTGGATTTATAGTTGGTATCATACGATCAGAACGATAAATTTCATTGTCATTTATTGATGCTGGTGAAGATGTTATTTTTGTTCTTGTTGATGGATTTATTGTTGGAGTTATATTATCATTAATATTATTATTATTGTTATGTGTTGTTATTGGAGTCACTCTATTTAGATCAACTGTTTCAAGAGTTTCTTTTATTTCATTTTTATTATTATTATCATTATTAATAATTTGTTTATGGATATTAGCTTCAGATTGATTAGAAATACCGAAATTATGATTGTAGTTATGTAGGTCATGAGGATTATAAGATGGAGATGGATATAAAGAAGGAAGATAATTTGATCCGTAATTAAAATTATTATTACCACCGGAAATTAAATTATGATTGTCATAATTACCATAAGATGTTTGAGGTACATATGGAAGAAATGGTTCACTTGGTGATGATGTTGGATTTGAAGGATATTGTGATAATGGTTTTTTATACGGCTGGTGAGGTGAAAATTCTTTGTAAAAATTAACCGGTTGATTGTTGTAATTATTATTAAAATAATCATTCGGTCTGTTGTTGTGTTGAGAATTAAAATATGGAGGGGGATAACGGGGCCATGTTGGAGCTGTTGATAAAATTTTATTAAAATTATTTGTTGTAATTGGAAGACGAGTGGATGTAATTGGAAAAAATGGTGAAAATGAATTTGATTGGTCTGTAAATGGCATGCCAGAAAATGATGGTGTTTTAAGGGTTTCGGGCATTACGCGAAAAACAAGACGGTTCGAGGAACGTGATGGAATGTTGAGATTCTCTAAAAAAACTAGATCATTTATACCAGGAACTCGAAGGGATCCTAACATTGATAGATGCGATGATGGTGGTTTTTTCGGTGATGGATTTATCATCCGAGATATCCAATTTGCTAGGAAATCAAAAGGTCCTTCATCGTCTTTTTTAATAACTGGTTTTAAAATCAAGGCACGAGGAATTCGCTTAGCATCGTCCCTGAAAAAAAAAAAAAAAAAAAAAAAAAAATACAAAGTTTTTTTTTTATATTTTTTAAATTATTTAATTAAATAATTTATATTTATAATGCTAATACCCAATAGATATATCACTCTCAGCTGTTGTTACAGTTATAAAAAATGAACCGACCTGAAAAAAATAATTCATTATTTCATGATTTATAATAATTTTTTTTTCAAATAATAATATTTAAATAAATTACACTTAAATAATATATAAGCTTCATTTTTATCGTTGACAATATCACTTTGCAGTCACTTGTTTTTTTACAGTTAAAAAAATTTATTGTTATAATTATAAAAATTTGATTGTTCACAATAATCAATAAATAACAAAAAAATTTATGTATGTTTCACTTGACAGATGAGCACGTTTTAATAAATAATTATAATAATAATATAGTCTGATCAGTGAAGCGATATCCACTCACCGTTATCAGACATACAATCCTCATGATATCAGATGAAATCTTAAACTGTAGATCGATAAATACTTATATATTAACTACACAGCACAGTAATAGTATATTAATATTAAGAAAACTCCATGGACATGGACATGGACCCGTCGACGGCAATGTGACTGAACGATCAACGATCAACGATCAACGCAGATCAACGACTGTCGAGCAATATCATGTCCTCAGGTCTTTTAAAGGCTCTCCTCGTTTACTTGGAAACTTCTCTAAGTTAAATACACGCATGTTGTCTTATGTATATGTATATGTATTACAGTTATCATTTACTACATTCTAGTTTCATGTCATTTTCTCATTCTCATACATTTATGGTAATACATATTCCTGTTATTTTTTTATTATTTCTTTATATTAAATAATAAAACAAAAACAAATAATAATCATAATAATAATAACAACAACTCGATAATAACTAATTTACAACTAAAGTAGGTCTATGAAATGTTATTTTTATGGAATTTAAAAAAAATCCTTTATCAGAAACTTTATTATATTGATAAATGTATTTTTTATTAATTTATTTAAATAAAATAATAAAATATGATGATTGTAATAATTTTATTGATAAAAATAATATCAAATGAAATTTATTGTTGGTGAATTAATAAAAGCAAGTTTTGAAATTTCATTTATAATATTAATTTATTTTTAAAACTATTAATAGTTGACATGAATACGCGAGTATTGAATATTTAAATAGAGAACAAGTTATAAGTTATGATTAAAAATTAAACTTAACTTATACTTAATATGAAAAAGATAAGAGATTAAAAGAACAAAGAAGATAATTTATGTACTTGAGTATGAAAATCATTTGAATAAAAAATAATAAATAAGTAAAAACTTGCAATACTTAAGTGATGAAACATCTATATTATCTTCAGAATTTCACCAACTAAAAAGAGTGTTTATTTCTAGGATAAAAAATAATAATAATGATAATAATGTCATCATCAAGTCTTGATCACTTATTAATAGTTTTCATTAATTTTTATTTTAAAAAATAATATATTTATAAATATACATACATCTATTAGATATGATTACCAAAAGTAATGAAAATGCAAACATAATGGAGAAAGTAGTAAAGAGTTTTCTAATAAAAACCAAGTTTTTACAGGGTTTGTTTTTTCAATAATGCGAATTTTAATTGCTCAGCTACAGCTCAGTTTAAGAAAAACCGGTGTCCTTGAATGGTTTTAATCAGCAGCTCTTCATGATTTAGTTTAGCAAATAGCAAATAAAATAACATATAGAAAGCAGTGTTTAATCGAACTATCGATTCAAGTATGCACACAAGTTTCTATAATTACCACAACTTTTTTTCGAATATCAACTATAATAAAAACTTTAACTAAAATATTATTATAAATTATAGTTATAAACCAACCAAGTCACCAAGTTATTTATTTTTTAATATTTAATGTATATTCTTGTTGAAAAAAAAAAACATTATTAACACCATAAATTTTTATTAAATTTATTTTCCAATAGAAATTTAGAAATTAGTTGTAAAAAAAAAGGAAGAAAAAAAAAACATTCAAAACCACACAGGACGTTGTGAGTTATATGAAAACAGGAATTGATCAAGATAGATCTTTTGGTTTCGCGATTAATGATACGTTTGTAAATTATTCTCTACATCAAGTATACTATACTACTGCTACTACTACTACTACTACTAATGTTGTTATGATGATGATAAAATAACTCTCATATTAATTCACTGGATATGTTTTAAATAATATTACATGAAAATATTTAATCATAATTAAATCGTCGTTTACCATCAAAACGAAAACCGTATGCTGGACTGTTTGGTACATTTACCAATCCAGGATGACGATAAGCATGATATGATCCGTGTAAATGTGCTGGACGTGCGGCATTTTCTTCTTTACTTTGTGGTCCTTTTAAATAAAATGCTTCAAATTCACCGTCTGGCAATAATATATTTTTTAAATTATCATCATTTGGGTCATACGCATCAATAAATTTATTCCCAACAAATAACAACAATGACAATAATAAAAACATTGTAATCTAAAACATAATAAATAGAGTATTTATATAAAAATAATAATAATAATAATAATAATATTTCATCACCTTCTTAATCTTACCTTCATCATCTTCATAAAATCAATTTAACTTTTTATTAGATAAATATATATATATATATATATATCAGAATAATAATTGGAATCGCGTGGTCAAGATCAAGGATCCGATAAATTGTTTCACTTGAATAACTGTTTAGGATTTTAATGTATATAGAGTTAAAAATACATATATAAATATTATTATTATTAATAAGAATGATAATAAAATTTTAACTCTGTTTGATCCGAATTACTCTTACTGGTTGATATACTGTTAATTTTTGTTTGTTAGTGAGTATGAGTTTAGTTATTATATGGCGAAAGTGAAAGTCATCTCATGGATAATAGATATGTTGTTGTAAGTGTTACAGTGTCCAGTTTTTCTACTGTAAAATAATTATAATTATAAAGAAAATTATATATACGGCAACTGCATATTTAGATCTATATGTATTTATGTATATTGTAAATATAAATATATAAAAAAATAAAATTATGTATTCGCTTCAACAACTTTGTATGGTATTAATGATCAAGTAATTCGACATTTGATATGAAAAAGCATGCCAGCATGCCACCATTTGATCTCTTACACGACATGAGTAAAGAAATTCAAACTGAACAGAAGATGAAAGTGCATCGATCCGAAATAGGAACACGCGCTCTCCCCTGTATATATACATATATACATATATATTATTTTTATGTTTTATTTCAAGTGTTGATCATTTTTAGCTTTAATTTAAAATAGATATAAAGATTGCTATCATGAAATTATCCTCAATTGATAACTTGATTAACAACCGGTTTAATGCTTATAAATATTATTCTTTTTTTCATTCGACCGTGAGAATGTAAAATTATTTTTCATCCAATCACTCAATAATTTGCGTTTTTTTGTTTCTCTTTATTGGTTTATGCAAATAAAATATAAAAGTATTACTGGATTTATAAAAATTGTTATTAAATTTATAATTTATGAATATAAAAAAAAAATATTTATGTATTAAGTACACATAAAATAAATAAATAATTGCATGTCATAAACAATAAGTTAGCATATACATATATATTATTATAATAATTAATTAAATTATTAAATTCCTACATTATGATTGTAATGCTTTTTATCAAATTGCACAAATAGTCTCCGTACATAATATATTTCATAAATATAATTATTACTCCTTAAATATAAATATCTCAAACGGAAGATATTTGCGGAATGTCATCATTATTTTTTATACTTGAGTTGGAGGCATTAACAATAATTGTAAAAATAATTAAATTATCATAGAAAAAATTATTTCGTAAAATAATGTCATTACTCTTATTTTACGTACAAATTAAATTATTATTTATTTGTAAAACCTGAGGCACATTTAATTTTTAATTTAAATTTATTTATTAAAAGGTACATTTTAAGTCTTTATTTAAAAAAAAACAATAATAATAATTATTATTATTATTAAAATCTAGTAAAAATAAAAAACGTTACTAATTCCCTGAATTACTATTTTTTTTTTTTTTTTAAATAAATATTTTGCTTAATATGAAAAAAAAAAATAATAATAATAATAATAGATGATTGACAATTCCCATTGATCATTTCCTTTGCTGGTTATTTTATGTACAACTTGATGTATAATTATTTAAAAAATAAAATAATAAATTTACAATAATGTATGATTATACGGAATATAAATAAGAATCAAGTTTAGTTTTGGCATTAGGTGGCGATGTGAAAGGTGAAAACCATGCAACAGAAAATCGTCCAAATACAGCCTGAAGAGATTTCCATCTACTATTTCGTGCCCATCGCGCTTCTTCTTTTTTTAATTGTTCAATGCCCTTTTGATATGAAATAATGAAAGAATGAAATACCAATAACAATTAAAAATTATATACTAATTATTATTATTAAAATTACCGTTTCATCATTCCATATAGCTTGCAATTGGGTCCCCAACATAACAGCAGTAAAAATAGCAAAAAGTAAAGCCTCAAATGTTAAAAATAATAATAAAACAACAGTTGCAGGAGGACTGAATGTCGTACAATTACGCCATTCTTGTCGTACACACATTGTAAATTGTTGAATACATAAAAATAGTGATTGTAATGATATACCGGCAATATAAAACTAAAAAATAATAATTATTATTATTATCATAAATTTGAATAATTGTGACTTAAAGTTTTTATTTAGTTTAAATAAATTATAATAATGAAACTTACAGTAAATAATACGAAATATTTTTGATTATTTTCACCGACACAATTATTTACCCATGGACAATGATGATCCATTTTTCTTATACATCTATTATTATTATTTATTAATTTCATTTTCAATAAAGGAAAAAAAATAATTTAACTATTGGATTTACGTTACCTTTGGCAAACAGAACAGTGATGTGCACGATCAGGCTTTATGGAGCAACATCTTGTACATTTAAATATAACTTGACCATTTTTAACACCCATTTGTTGTAGCATTTCCTTGGTGGCATTGCCTTTAGGAACTGCACCCTATAAATTATTATTATTATTATTATTATTATTATTATTATTATTATTATTATTATTATTGTTGGTTGTTATAATACTTACAGGGTCAGTAAACATAGTTCTAAGGTGAGATGCAAAAGCTAAAAATGCTAATGTTTGAAATATAGCCATATTTAAACTTGAATATAATGTATTTATACTAGGAATCAATATAACTGCCATAACAACAAATTCCGCATAAATAATTAACAACCACGTCAGAATAGCACATATTATTCCACATATATCCTATTAAAATAATAATAGTACAAGTAATATAAATAAAATAGATATTTAAGAAAAAAACAATAAATAAATACCTTAATACACCAAAATTTACCACCACAACATCGATTATGAATGTCACGTTCTCTTTGAAATGGCATATACTCATAATCCATGTCTTCAATTAATTTATTTTTATCATCACTTTTATAATCGTACATCTAAATTTATCATTATTATTATTATTATTATTATTATTATTATTATTATTAATCAATTGTTAATACTGATAAGTAAATACATTTTTTGTTCATCTAGAAGGAAAAACAAAAAAAAAAATAAATAAATAAATAAAATGATACAATAAAGGTTACCTTTCTATGTAGACTATTCATTAGAGCAAAAAAATAAAAAATAGAAAAATAGAAAAATAGAAAAAAAAAAAAAAAAATCAATCAATCACAATTAATCGATTGTACTTGAAATTGATAACTAAAAAAAAGTTGATCATCAGTATAATTATGCAATTTATACAAAAGAAAAAAAAAGCAAAATAAATAAATAAATAAATGATAATAAAATGTTAAGTATATGTTACATCTATATCAAAATACAACAGAAAAAATTAAACTTTAAAAATAAAACGTATAAGTACATCAATATAACCTATAAATTATATACTTACAATTATTTTATGAGTGAGCAGATAAATTTGTAATGAATGTGCATTAAAAGATTTTATAATAAAATTAAAAATTTATTGTTATAGATGAGATATATATTTTTTCTAATGTTTATTGTTGCTTTTGACATTTCGTAACTCAAATAGCTCAAATATATACATATACATATATTTACGTACAACGTACAACAATATAGGTATACTTTCCTCTATATTCTATAATAATAATAATAGTCCAAGGAGTATGAGTATTACTAGTTAATCTAGTTATTGCTATAATAAATACATAGTAACAAATTAAAGTAATGAGTTTCTCAATGAGAAAAAAATGGTTAAGATAATTGCTAGGTAAGAGACATAGGTAATTTTTAAATTTAAACACCAACACATCTAATTTCATTTGAAAATAAATAAACTAGAAAAGCTTTTCTGATTCTTGAGTGCTTTTGAGACTGCTTGAGACCACTTGAGACTCTTACCCACTGTTACCGATTTTTCGACTTTTGCTGTTAATAGTGTTAATGTGCTGATGGTGCTGATTTTCACAAACGAAAAAACAGTTGGCAGCATTAAGCTCGACCAGCTCGACTTTTGCTAAAATTCTTTGGCATTTATTTTTTTCAGAAGGAGAGACAATGTCTGACATTAATCCTCATTCATTCTTATATTAATAAATCATAAAATAAATTTTTATCATAATTTTTTCGAGTTTATCCGGCTAGAGTACACTGTAATAATCAGAAAACCTAATTGTTGTATTGACTGAGTTATTCCTGACAGAAAAAAAATTACGGAGCATGCACTCTTGGTAACAATCTAGAAAATCTCGCGCTTAAAAATTTGGCGCGTACAATCGCTGTACATCAGACGCCTCAGACCAACACTGATTTTATTAGTGTCGCCACTATCGTCACTATCGTCACTATCGCCACCGTCATTAGTATTATATTATCGTATTGGGAACCTTAGAATGGGCGTGGCTTAGATATTAGTCATCTGGTGGCCGAAAAATAAACTAATCAAAGTAGGCTACTCTGAATGTTTACTATACAAAATCAACTGGCTTATTTATGTTTTGATAATTTATTTAAATCATTATAAGTGTTAAAGATTATTACAATAAATAATGCGGGTGTCAATTCAAGACACTTATCAATTTATTAGTGGAACACTTCAAAATAAAAATTTTACCGGTGATGGAAATATAATCAATCACGGACACTTGTTGAACTTTGGTAAAGTTAGTGAAGACAATAAGTGTTTAAAAATTATTACTTTTTACGAGTGTAAATGTAGCAGACATTAGACAAATTAAAAATCATAAATAAATGGAGTAACTAATTTAAAAATTAATATTTATAAAAATGCACTTATTAATTTCAAAATGTTTTAAATGCGTGTTTTAAAAAAATTTTATTTTATTAATTATTTATTCTATTTATTAATAATTTTAAATTTGTCTGATGTCTACTGCATTTACACTCATTACTTTTTGTCTTCAATGATCAAGTATTCGAAATGATCCGGATAAAATAAATGTTCAAGTTCTGAAAAGTGGAAGGATCGTGGGTATGAGTTTTTCTTGTTAAGTTGGTTTGATGGTTCATACAAACACGTGGTAGCAAAACTTTCATTTATGTCAGCAATTATCAAAACGGTCGAATTTATCTTCTTGATCCATTTTATTTTTCAAAGTAACCACGTTTGCAATTTTTTGATGAACATTGAAAAATGTACACTGTCATATTTAGAATCACGACTTTTACAACCATACAAACAATATATGTTACATTTACTTATTTTTGATGGAAATTCCATGTTTATAAATTCGAAATTTTTTTTCAATTGAACGAAAACAATTTTTGAATTCATAGGAACACAATAATTATAAAGACAATTAAGTATTTATTATTTATATTAGCTGATGGACGTATAGACACATGTAAACATTCATGATTTAGCCTACTTTGAGTAGTTATAGCTTTAGCCACCAGTTGGCGTATCAGAATTCTAAGTTTCCCAATATTTACTTTTTCCTTTATCCTTTTTCGTCATATCAATCTCTATCAATTTCTATGTGCTCTATGTCTACGTAAATTATTATTAAGCAGGAATAAAGTTTAAAATAATTTTTAAAAAATCTAAATAATTATTATGTCATTAATTAGACGAGCACAGGTAATTATATGATATTTTATTTATTGAATAACCTGTAACGTATTAAAAAATTTCAGCAATGGGGCTCTTTATCGAGAATTTGGTATTTGTATGATGCTAAATGGCAAGACCCTTACCAAAGCGCTGTTCACTTGGTACCATATCTTTTAGGAAAAACTAAACCGATTTATGCGCCAATGTGTAAGTATTTTATATAATATAAATAAGATAATAAATTAATGTTACTATTAATAAATTTAAAACTAGCTCTATGTGGAGACCATGTCGTAGTAATAAACAGTAAAGACATTGCTTTGAGAGGTGATGAATGGAAAAAACGTGTCTACTTTCATCACACGACATATCACAGTGGTGATACATGGACATTGGCATGGGAGTTACATAGAAAAAATAAAACAATGATTGTTAAAAAAGCCGTCTATCACGCTATGAGAAACAATTTACAACGTCGTCACACTATGGAACGCTTACACATTTATCCAGATGATAATGTCCCTAAGGAAATAATGGAAAATATTTCAAATCAAATTCCTCAACTCAGACCCGTTCCAACAAAACTTTATGACATTTCAGAGCAAGTTGTTGATCAATTCCCACGTCTTATAGCCTATCCTTCTAATTATATTCTTAAATAAATATTATTCAAATTATTTATTTTATCCTTTAAAGTGTTTTGTAATAAATAAATAATTCATTTAAATCTTTAAAGTTTTATATTTTATTATAAGTTAAATCACTCTTTCGTACAGAAAAAAAATAACATATATATTTTTTTTTTATAAATGCTTTGAATAACATTATTTTTATTTTAAATATAATAATAATCATCTCAAGATTTTTATTATATTTCGAAATTTGAGTATCTATTGATTTTAGTTGAAAAAAAAAAAAAAAAAATAACAGAATTGAATATTTAAAAAGAATAGTATTGTGTTTTGTTGAGCATAACTAATTTTCCATTAATAATTGCGGTTGGACCAGTATAGTAACGCCACAAAAGACTGCTACCGCGTTTAAGTTGGTTTGTTGCTGATAAATGTCTCCAGCAATCAATCCATGAGGTATAAATTGGCATGTGAGGAGGTGAACCAGCAGCTAATCCAGAATCAGTTACGGCCATACAATTGTAAACAACGAGAAATGGATAAGTAACTGTTGTTGCAACAAGTGTTACCATTGCTGATATATATGTCATTGTATCATGATCATGAACAAAATATTTATTTATAAGGTAAGTTGAATAACTGACAAGTGCTAATGTTGATACATTTGCTATCAATCGTGGTACTAAACCAGAATAATAACCCATTATACCATTTTCTTTGTATACTTCAATAATTGAACTTAATACACTTCTGTAATATTTAAATAATCATTATTATTATTATTATTATTATTATTATTTTTGATTATTTAAAATAAAAATAAATTACTTGTATTTATCTTCGCCTCCAACAAATTGTGCCATCATCCTAATAGCAACAACGTCCAGTGGATGACTAGCTATTATTCCAGCAATTTTACAAATAGCATCTTTTATAAATTCACGACGATAAGCTGCTTTTCTGCAATAATAATTAAATAATTAAATAATTAAGTAAAATAAATGATAATAATGATAATAATGATAATAAATGATAATTAACCTCTTTTCTTCAGGTAATTCTTCAATGTCTTCATCATCATCTTGTACTTGTGGAAATATTTTAGTAAATAAATATGAATCATTGACTTTTTCCATAATAACACCATTGACAGTGTAAGCACATAATTTTGGAACCAGACCACGATAGCAACCAGTAAAACCATCAACAGCTTTTATATATCTCACTATTTAATCATTATAATTAAATATAATAATAGTAATAATAATATTTTTAAAAAAAAGTTATATATATTACCATACTGAAAAATATTTGGCAATGCTAGAGCTGGTTTACCAAATAACGTTCTAGTTTCACGAGGTAATATTGGTTCATGTCCTATTTGTATTAATACTTTGGCATATTCAATGGGATGTGAAATTGTATTAACCAAGATACGAGATACAACACTTGACCATAATCTCTCTTCACGCTCACGTGGATTAACCATTATAACTATTATATATTTATCAACTGCCAATTAATTATTTATCTTTAAATTCTATCAATTTATTTATTATTTTTATCATTTAAATTACTAATACTAATATTTTCATAGATAATTTTTTTTTTATTAATGATAAACAGTTAATAAGAGAAATACATTAAATTGTGTTGTAATTTTTATAAATTATCCAAAAATCATATATATATATATATATATATACACACATATGAATTATAAAATATAAATTTTTAACTGGTCATTACCAGGTTGGATTAGATTCGAGGGCATTCGAGGGATACAAGACACGAGTTTGCGCAGATAGCCATTGTTTCGTGTTCGCGCTCGCGCTCGCGCATCTGCCGCCTGCCGCCTGCCGCCTGCCGCATCTCAACATCTCAAGAAAGACCTATAGGTTTTATAAAACCAAAAAAAAAAAAAAATAATCTCTATTATCTCTTGAATTAAACTCTTACCATCAATAGAGAGTATAGAGGGTGATAAATAAAGTTTGAAATTTATTAAACAGATGGCACTGTGCAAATTACTTTTAAAATAAGACTTTATTAACGCCTGAGATCTGAATCAATCTGAATCAATCTGAATCATAAGGATCAATAAAGAGTATGAGGACAATAAAAAAATTCTACCATTCTACGTTGTTCTACGTCCTGCGAAATGTGTAATCACACTAATCACGATAATTTTACGTGTAAATATTATATCGACTCTATCTATTATTTTATTAGAGCAGGTCTTTCAATTTATTATTAACTCATATTGTTTTATTACTAATATTACCAAAACGACTTAAATCAAGTTGTAATATAATTTAAATGAAAAAGTAATTATTCATTTCTCCTTATCCTTTATAAATTTATTTTATATTTTATTATCTAAAGAATAAAGAAATAAATTATATTAAATTGAAGGAAATAGTCTTGAATAAATCGTATTATATTTCACTCAACTATGACTAAAATTTTATACTCAAATTAAATTTTTAAAATATATTATTATTATTATTATTATTATTAAATCTAATAGGGCGTATATTCTAATAAAATGAAATGAATAATAAATCTAATTATTAATTAATATATTATAAATATTAATTTTTTTATAATATAATAACACACCCACATAAATATTAATAATTCTGAATGTATTATAGATTATTGATTTCTTAATATTTATTCTTTCTCAATTACTCAAGTAATGTTTATATATATATATATATATATATATATATATCATACAAGACACATTTGCTGTATGCGTGATATTGTTGCAATCACCCCATTTGAATTGTTAATAATTATAATTACTAATCAACTAGATAATATAATTAATACACATATATTGTCTATAAATAATAATAGTAATAATAATAATAATCAAATAGAAAAAAAAATCTGACGTCAACTGAACCGGAAACATAATAATAATAATAATAATAATAATAATAATTATAATTATTATTATTTTTTTTTACTATTTTGAGTATATCTTGATATTCAAATTAAAGTTAATTAATAATACAAATTATATAATACAAAAGGGGTGTGTCTTGATTTTTTTTTTGTCTGACCGTGAGAAAATGCATCACCTATTCTTTATACATATATTAGTATTAATTAGTCATTAACAAATAGTATAATTATAATATGTTTGATTTGCATAGATAAGCAATGATGATATTTTTTTATAATTGCAAGGCACGGAAGTCGAGTTAAACCTGCAATGAAATATTCAAAATTTACAGTTCAGTGTTTTGTATTTTTTTATAATTGACATTACATGTTACTTTAAAGGCATCATCTATTCTATATAATACATAATTATTAAATTTGTGATGTGATAAATTATTACAATAGCAATATTGTAATTAATATTTTAATTATAATTGTAAGCCAATTAACAATCTTTTGTTTTTTTATTTATTTATTATTTTTTAATAATAGTTTAAGTCTGATTTTTTTTTATTTATGTTTAATGGGCGGAAAAAAATGTTGAGCGTGAGAAGAAATTTTACTTACATTAGTTTTTTTTTTTTTTTTTTTTTTCACTTTGGTGGGTGAGTAATTTTTTTTTGACATATATAGATGTATATCCTTGGAAAAAAGGTAAGAATAAAATGGGGATTTACTGAGAAAATACCGAGTTAAGTAGCGTAGGAAAGCTCTTTTACTTGTGATAGGATTGAATACCAAATCTAAAGTGAATTTTTTTTCTTTATTTCACTTTATTTTATTCACTATAATAATTTAATTACAATTTTAATTAATCTTACTTTTTAAGTTATTCAATAATTAATAAAAAAAATTTGTATTTATTTTAAAACCCATGAAAATTGATTTAAAAAATTGATTGATATTGATAATAAATAATAATATGTAATAAATTATTATAATCATGATGTGGTTACGACGATGCTGCAAATAGAAAGAAAAACGTGGCTCTTGATGGCATTATGATTGATTTTGTTAAAACCACATTCTTGTTTCTATATGAGGGTCATACTAGGATAAATCTTATTCATACAGCCCTCAACTATATGACCCATCAAAGTTATTACAAAAGAAACATAATAATAATAATAATAATAATAATAATAATAATAATAATAATAATAATAATAATAAATATATTTATAAATTCAATCAATTCAAATGGATTAATTAAATAACGAATAAGTTTATATTTTAAAACATCCATATTCATTTTTATATTAATTTTATACTAAACGTAATTATGTAATAAAAAAAAAAACTAACCCAATTATCATAAATGTATGTAATGAGTAATGATCAAGGATTGATGATAATTGGACGTAAATTATCATTCCAATGTTGTATTACAAGCGGTCATTGATTTGTAAATCATTGTGTTACGTGGAAATAAGAGTTTGCTTCTCCTAGGCTTTTCAGAAAATTATTAAAAAAAAAATATACATATATATGTTTATTCTTAGTAACAATAAATAAAAATTGTCTTTGATTTAGTTGATTAATATTATTGCAATAAATGATAAATAAATTTAAAATGCAAGTGCAATGATATATAAATGGGCGTATTGTGTAGATTAAAATCTAGCCTCGAGGAAAATTCATCTTGTCATCATCAAAGTCGTAGTTTTTTTTCTTTTTTTTTTTTTTTTTCAGCAATCACAGTCTTATAATAATTAATCCATAAGTTTCTTTAATATACTGTTTATTCATTTAATTATTATTTATTATTATTATTCTGTGATTTCAACACATGATGTCATTAAATTTTTCTTTATTCGTAACAAAAAAAAATTAAATTGAAAATTTTAAATAAAATTTTGTAATCAAAAGTAAGTAACAACGCGGTATGGTATTAACTAATTAATCAATTAAAAAAAAAAAAAAAATTTTTTTAACAATTAAATTATGTGTCGTATGAAGTCAATGTTTTTTTACATTTATTATTGTTTATTCTACGAGAGACTCCATGGCGTCAAGTCTATTGAGCACGTAGACCGTACAGACTATTATATACTGTCATTATATATATATATATACTTTTCAATGTTATTTTGTGTTGGTATGAAAAGTTTATTTGATTATTTGCAAGCAAAACCTTTGATTTATTAATTTTATATGCCTTATAATAATTAAAGTTAAAAGGTATTTAAAGAGCTTCTGAATAAAACTAAAATTAAATATTTGTATTGACGATAATTATATTTGTCGTAACGTATTAGTTGTTGGATACTAGGTGAATGGTAATTTATGTTCTTGCGATGACTCGTAATAATAATAATAATAATAATAATAATAATAATAATAATAATTATTATTATTATTATTATTATTATTTTATTTAAATTTATAAATTTTTATTTTTTTAAATAATTAAAAAGCGAATTTTTTATTTTTGATAAAATTATGATAGATAATCAATCGATTAATTGATTTGGTACCGGACATACATTCCCTGATCATTGCATAGATGTGGGCGTGGTGTAGAGTACCCAGAATCAAGGCCGCGTTGTTCTAGAAAGCCTGATAAGTTTTTTTATTTTATTTATTTTTTTTTTTTAACTTTATTTATTAAATTTTTATTTTGCGGCAGTTAGTGCCGGATCAAGTGGTAATAATTCGTGTAAGCATATCACACAATTACAATAGCGATTAAATAAAATTACTTACGGGTAATTTATGCATCAGATCAGTCGGGCCTCCAGCTACTGTTTGATTAATTAATTAATTAACTAATTAATAATATCAAGGTTTTCGTTATTACTCTGTAAACTCTTATTTGAATTTATTTTTTATGAATTATTAGCAGAGTGGAATGAATTTAAAAATAATATGAAAAAAATTGTCCTTGAAATATTTTTGAATAATAATATGTTGCATTTCAGACAGTAAAACGCTTTTCTGATTTACCCCTGACCGAGAACCGAGTCTTTTTAATCGCCAAGGAAGAAGTTAAATTAAATGTGATTTTTTTACATATATATATATATATATATATGTGCCGATCTAGTTACGTAATCGTTGTGCACCTTGTGCCAGTTCGTAGACCGGATCGCCACAACTTCTGATAATTATAAACTCATACCTCAATCTGTCAAATTATTTAAGAACTTTTATTCTATAAATATTTAATATTTATTTAACATTGTTAAAAAATTAAAAATAATAACATTAAAAATACTCTAATTATGTGTATATTAATGTATTATTAAAGGATACAAATAGGACGAGGTTAAATTTATCTGGCAACGTCAATTTAAAATGATTATCTTCAAATGTTAATTATCGTTAATTCGTTTAAACTATATTGGACAAAACCTTAACAATTATTCTGTAATGTTTTAAGTTAAATCTAAGATACGATATTTTTTATTTGTATATTTATTTATCTCGAGTAAACAATAAATAAAAAGTATGCGTCATAGAAATTTAAAAATTAATCTATATTATAAGCCTAAAGTAATTGCAAATCATTAACGATTGTAACCTCGGTTCAATTGAGACATTATTACACATTACACATTACACATTATTACAATCTGATTCAATAAATATAATAATAAAAGGCATATTTGCCTTAAGACATGTACTTGGAAGTATCACTAAAGACAAGATACAAGACCAAGGTTCTTCCGGTTTAACCAATACTATTGATAATAATAATAATAAATTTATGAATTAACGTATTATTAAAAATAAAACAAAAATCTGTGGACCGTGAATAATAAATCATTTTTTAATTTTCATTATGTCGTTTTTATTATTATTGTTATTATTTTTTTTTTGTTTTTTATGACTATTAGAACAATAGACATTGTTTTAACGTAAAAAAAAAAAGTTATTATTTTTTATTATTTATTATTAATATTGAATGATGGTTATTACAGTATGTAATATAACAACAACAACAACAATAATAATAATAATAATAATAATGATTATTATTATTTGTTTATTGGAAAAACTACTGTATTATTAAATTTTATGGTACAAATATCCTTATTTAATAAACTACGGGTAATTGATTTTATTCTTACGTTTAATTATTATCACCTTGCTTAACACTTCCTAGAGCCTCGAAAACATTTGCTATCATTAAAATATTTATTTAATTAACTAATTTATTCTTCGAATAATGAACCGGAATTTAATATTTTTATAATAAATTAAAAGTAATAAAATTTAAGGTAAAATTACATTTTATAATTTATAAGAGGATTAAATAATAATAAAATAGATGTTATTTCTATACTATAGAGTTTTGGATATTTGTTTCTATATTATAAACCTTATATATCATATATCAGTAGTCTTGCTGAATTTTTCAACATGTCTACTGTATGTATACTGTTTGAATAGTATGTATAATATTATAATAAATTTATGATAAATATAAATATAAATATAATAAATAGTAATAATGGCGTTGGGAATATTTAGTAGTGCTTTAAAAACAATAAAAGATACAAATATAACAATAATTGTTACTGTAGCAATTGCAATTGGTGTTGTGTATAGATGTGTATTGCCTTGGCTTGATGACGATGCTGATGATAAATCCAATGGTAATTATATTTTTAAAATAAAATTTTAATTAAATATTAATTTTTCTATTATAATAATTGCAGATGATAATTATAAAGATGTTGTTATTGATTGTGATAAATTAAGTGAGCTTTGTTTGGGATCTAGTCCATCGGTTGTAAAAAATAATTATAATAAAAATCGAAAAAAAATAATTAAATTTATTCCTGAATTAACGAATCATGGTACATCATCAACTCAAATGCTTTCCTTTAATTTTGGTTCTTCAGCTACAACAAATACTGTTCCGATTTTGAAATTAAAAGATAAAAAAATTATTAACTCTGCAACTTTTAAAAAATCAAATTTAAATTCATCATCAACTACGAGAGAATTATATAAAATAACAACAGCAACACAAACAGATCCAATATTAAATAATTCAATTAATTACAATGAATTAAAAAGAAATTATTTTTTTTCAGCAAATTATGAAAAAGATGACCGACCAGAAATAAGTGTTACAGCAAGAAAAAAAATTGTTAAACCTCCCCGTGCACATCCACCTATTTCTCGTCCAAATAAATCATTAAATGCTAATGATATTAATATATCGAAAAATACAATTGAAAATTCATTGAGTAAAAAAAATAATTCACTTTATCCAGAAATTCTTGTAATTGATCATAATGATTCAAAATCATTTCCATCATTTCCATCATTTCCATCAATTTCTTCAATTGATGAAAATAATAATTATTACCAACAACAATATTTAATCTCATCATCAAAAAAGAAAATAAATTATTCAGAAAAAATATTAAGACCGTCAAATGAAACTTTTAATAAAAATTTAATTATTCAAAAATCAACAACATTATCAAAAAGTTTTATTAAAAAATTTCGTCGTATATTAAATTTAAATAATAACAATAGTAAAAGTAAAAGTAAGAGCAGTAAGAGTAAGAGTACAGATATGACAGATATGACAGATATGACAGATACGATAAATACGTCGAAATCTTCATTCTCAATTACATCAGCTTTGGCATGTCTACCGGTAGGTCACTCAACTTTTATGGACATAAATATGCCTCAAGTTTTAGCTGCTGGAGGTCAAGATAAAGAAGAAACAAAAAACATACAGAGATATAATATTATTAATAAAAAGAATTTCAAGGTTCATACGAAGAATAATCATCACTTGATTAATTATCCACATTCTGAGCAATCAGTTATTGATAAAAAAAATGTCATTATTGAAATCAACTCACAGAATAGTCCAGAGTGTCGAATTATCAATAATGATGATGAGAATATTTTAAATTTATCTCGAGATGATGATAACAACAACAACAATAACAACAACGAGTCTAGTTGTATTACGGGATTTACTAAAGATTTGCATCAGATTTTTAAAGATGTTAAATCGTATTTTAGAATATCAAGTAGTTATCATAATTTAAATAAAAAAAGTAATTGGACAATTAACATGTCAACACTGAAAAAAAGCACGAGTTTGACATTCCTTAAAAAAAGTTATACAAATATTAACAAATGTCATAGTGCCTCTAAAATTTAAAACAAAAGAGATCGTATATTTAAGATATTTTCAAATTTATTTATTTATCTTATATATGTATAAAACTGTTGTTATATTTATATTTATATTTATATTGCCATTTAATTAATAATTTTTGTATTAAAAAAAAACACATACATGTTATTTTTTTATTTATAATTTTACTTTTTAATAAACTTAAGTAAATGTCACTACTCAAGTTAATTATAAAATGTAAATATAGAATGAAAAGTATTTATAAAATATAAAATAATATTAATTTCTAAAAGCGGAACTTTAAAAAAATTTTTTTTGATACTGTTGCATATAAAAAGCTAAACTAATGATATTGTTGTAAGTAACCTCGAGACATAAAAATCGATAAAATAAAATACTACATAATAATAAACAATTAATCATTTAAATGAATGAGCTTAATTAACCTTTATTTAAATATTTTTCAAGGTTTTACCCATTTAAATATTATCTTAAAAAGTAGTAAAATTATCAAGGTTGATCAGTATTATATATTATTTACATATAAGGCTGCTACTGAAATTTTTATTAGCAAAAATTAAATAATAATAATTATTATTATTATTACATTATTTGAGGCAGATTTAATTAAATAACTATAATAACTAGTTATTATATTTTATCATCGGTAAAATAAGATGCCATCGTCATATTATAAGAAGAACGGGGGTTTTCCATGTGCTGATATTTATATTAGTTTGTGGAACTCGTTTGGAGTTCCCTGCGTTTTAAATTCATTTAATAGGTATCTAAAAAATTAACATGTTGACAAAAAGTTCATTCAACTTTTTATAATAATTATTATTTACAGTTTATTTAATATTTAAATTCTAATGATAATGATGAATAAATTTATCAGCTAAATATTTTATTATTTTTTTTATAATTTTAAATGTCACAGATGTTGCATTAAAGTCACATTAGACATTAGTCTTGTAAAAATAAAAAATTTAATTCAATGACGCATTTAATATAGGTAAATACATATTATATATATATATTTATGTATAACGCACTGAGTAGAGGCAGGTCGTTGTCATCTGACCGGTTATTTTATTCTCAAGAAACTTCATCTTGTTTGTATATGTACATATATCATATACGTGGATAAAAATGTAATGACGATAATTTATATTTTTTTATGACGTATTTGCAGTTGTACTTGTCATCATCTAAACAAGGTCACATTTAACTACATGGGACATTATATACATGTCTGTTGTTAAATTTATTATTTTTTAATTTTATAAACATCTCCGCATTTTTCTTAGTCCCTATACATGTTTTATTTTTTGTCAACCAATAATTATCGTCTCAATACTTAATAATTAAAATGATAATACTAGCAATTTATAAATAGTTTATCAATTTGATTTCTTCTATTGGTAATTTAAAAATAAAAAAATAGTTTGTTTTTTTTTTAAATGAATGTAAACTTAAAAACGTTATTCAATATTTATTGCTGAGAACAAGTTAACACGCCTCTTTTTACGTGATAATTCTGGTCCTGCATTCATTAGTATTAAAATTGACTGTATGATATAATCAGTTAGATGATTGAAATAATAAATAAATTATTATAAAATTAAACCAATTGTTCATTCATAAATTTATAGTGGTAATGAGAAATAATGTCGTTAAATTATTATTTATCATAATGATAATTATTTTTTGTCATTGATAAAATGATAACATTGATCGCTTAATATTGCAAAATAACTATCAGTATGCGACGTTTACAATTAAATATTTAAATACATGTGATAGATGTAATTTTTCTTTGAATATTTTAACTAGGAATTGCATAATAAATTTTTTCAATACTACAGAAATTAAATTTTATGGTCTCTAAGTCGATATAAACTGATATTATTATTAGTTTTTTCTATCTGTGACAGTAAATATACATTATTGTAAGCAATAACAGCAGCAGCAACAACAACAACAACAACAACAACAAGAATTACGATTAATTATATATAATTGGATCGAATTTGTAATGACTTTATCTAAAAATACATATAATTCATTTTATTGTAAAGATGATGATGATAATAATAATAATACTGCATTAAAATTCTATACAAGGATATTAACTCTATTTGTTTTGTTAAAAAAGTTATAAATTTATTAATGAGACATTTATTTTATCATTAAAATCATTGATGTGTAATATATATATTTATATTTTTTTAAATATTCTCGATTTTTCCATAACTAACGTAACGTTAATTACATAAATTTAAAAAAAAAAAGTTTACACAATGTCAAGTAATCCATGACGAATCCATTTTTAATAATTATTTCCAGACTTGCATAATTGGTATTGGATTTATTACTCTATCGATATACAATCACGCAAAAATTAAAATTTTTAATTTTTAATATATCCATAATTTATAAAATTATAATTACCTTTTTTTTTCTAATAGAAACTAAATACATGTTTTGATTTAAAGGTTTAAATTTTAAATAGTATCTGAGTTTCTTTAAATAAAGTAATTTTATTCTTATAATCACACATGATAATCATTTTTTACGCTGGAAAATATTAAAATAATATAATATCGTGGTAATATATATTAGAGAATAATTTCGCAGAAACCTGTCACATGATAACTGAGTAAAATGACTGATTAATTTTATCGTGGTTTCAATGACTAATCGGTTAGAAAATCTCTATACAACAATCAAACATTTTATAATAACAATGTTAATATATATCGAGTGAGATTTAAATAATCAATTAGTGACTGGTCTAAGTAATATCATTAGCATGTATTGATATATTTAGGATTGTTATTATTATAATAATAAGGGGTTAATAAAATGTTTAATAATTTTAAAAATCAATATTATGGATCGTTAGCACTTTCACTATTAGATCGTTTTATTGCGCATTGCTAATCCCTTCACCCTCAAGGTGACAATAAAATGGGTTACCATTGACGTAGTTTATATGTATATTTCTCTCTCTTTTTTTTTTTTTTTTTTTTTTTTTTTTTTTAGCTTAAACTCTGCATAAAGTTGTGTTTTAACTACCTAATGTATATTAACTTATAACACATAATATTGCTAACGTTGATAGCTAGATTTAGTGTTTTATAAAATATCTATAGTTTTTTTTTTTTTTTTAAATTTCTTAGTCTAACAAATTTCCTCAATCTATTATGACTATTTAATCTAGAGATTGTTTAATGCAGTATTGACGCTAATAATAAAATTACCGCGAAATAGTCATAAAAAAAAAAAAAAAGAAAAAAAAAAGTAGCATAAGAATAAGACGAGTATAATACTCATCACTCTAGGGATTTCCCAGGATACTTTAAGATACGTGGAGAATAGGATAAAGAAACAAAAAAAATCTCTTTATAATCTTCTGGAATTGAGGATAAAATTTTTTTCTATTTTTCGTTGTAAAAGTTTAATGCAGGGGAGATTAATAAAGGAGTACATTATGGTTGAAAGACTTAGAAATCAATTAAATGATCAAATGTTAATTTAAATTTCTGTTGAAATGATGTTATATAATTGACCTAAATAATATATATTTTTTTTTATAAAATTTTTAATATCATAGATAATAATTTTGCAACAATTATACCAATAGTTATATAATTTAGAAGGGTGAATGGCACTAATTTGATTCGCATAAAAAATTTGCATTTACATATTTTTATATTTCGATTATAATTAATTGATATTTTATAAATTCGTTTAAAGTCTTAATTTATCAATAGTTTCGTAGTGATCCACAATTTGTATTTATAAAAAAATAAAATCAAAATTCTAATATCAATCATTTTTTAATTACATTTTTTTTTAAATTTTATATTTTATGAGAATGATAATTAAATTTGCAATAATATAAATTTTAAAATATCTGGAAGAATAGTTATTAAATAAATTATCATTAATAATTGTAGATTATGTATTGTTTTTTTTTATTAAAAATGATAAATCGATGTAATAATGATATTGAAAACAAGTATGAATATTAATTGATTAAAAATTGATTTTACAATGTATCTAGATTATTAAAAATAATAATGACCAGGTGCACACCTTCTAACTTGACATAAGACAAGGCCACCAACCACACTTTGTACACATGTACACATTTCTTATTATGTTACATCCATTTATAATTACAAATTAACAGTATTTATTTAATTTGTATTATAATACTGTGACACTAAAAAAAGAAAGCACAAAGAAATGAATAAATCAACAAGTCACTGCCCTTTCAATATTATAGAAATTTTTATTATTTAATTGATGATATATAAGTAGTATATAAAATAAATTCCCGATTGATCATAATTCTTGATATGAGAGACCTTGACAAATGTCATCATCTTAGACAGGCTTTCCGGTAGATGATATCATTATCTCAGCACTTTCTTTTCTCTCTATAAAAAATTTAGTCTTATATATATATATATATATATATATATATATATATATATTATCGTCAACTGTAGGATTATGTTTCTAGAAATAGTATTTCAGAATTTCAAAACAAGGATGAGTCTTGAGAGAGTTATTTACTGTAACCATTAACCCTCAACTTTATTTTATTGTACCCTTGTGAGGTAAACGATTTTACTTGTAGAAATTTATTATAATTTTTAAAGTTTTTTAAAATATTACAAGCAATTATACTGCTTGGAAGAACTAAATAACTAATTAAGTTATTATTAATCATTGCACGTTTGAGGTGTACATGAACTATTAATATCATAAATAATATTGTATACGCGTACGTTATAGATATTTTTTTTACTTTTTTTATATTCTTAAAGTTAATAGCAAAGTGACTGATTTGTTATACATATATTAGACTGACACTGGCTGTCAAGGTACGTCATATAAAAGAAGGTTACATATCACGGAAGTTAAAATATTACTTGTTACTTATTGTCGGAAGTACATAGTCAACCTTTCATTTTTTTTTTTTTTTCATATTTTCAAATATTGACCTTGAAACACGTAAAACTTTTGTAATCGTTTAAACTCTTTATATTTATTTCTACTAATGATTCAATTGATGATCGACTAGCGATTTCGTTCTCAATATATATTTTTATTATCATGATTTTCAAACAATTGTTGTATGTATTTAAATGGACAGGCTAATTAGGTAAAGTGAGTAAAAAAATTAAATAAAAAATAACACCTTATGAACAATCAGTCGTGCATATCGACACTGACCCATTGGTTGGTTAAAATTGCGTAAGATTATATTCATTTTATCTTTAAAGTTTGTGGATTATTTACGTGCTCAATTCACTAGATTAATTTAAGTTCTTATGATAATGTTTGATATTGCTATCTCACTATCGCTGACTCATTAATTAATTCACTAGTAGAAATTCGTTTTTAATAAATAATGATAATTGATAGTAAAGAGAAATAAATCGATACGGTATCCCCTTGAATAAATATTAAAATAAAAAATACTCTCAACAGGATTGACAGAGTGGTAGTCACATGCCACTGGCACGCTATTGTGATCACATCAATTCAGGATATAATATCTATATAACAGACTAAGAGAACACAGATCAATGGCACGCTAAAGATAATTTTATTATCAGCACTACATATCGATACATTTTATTTTTATTTTCTATAACTTTATTTTAACTCATTTATAATAATTTACAATAATCAAGCCTCTCGCGTGTATTTTTTAACCCTTGTGATATTTATCTGTAGATGTATTTAAAAAATATTTTTATTAAAAAAAAAAAGAAAAAAAACCTTCAAGGTTTTTTATCGACTAATCGATTTGCATCGAGGAAATAATTATTACAAGTTAACGACGATTTTATTACATAACAACAACAACTACACCACAATCACACCACACCACAACACCGTCTATATTATAGAGAGTTAAGGACATTAGCATTTATTGTCATATACAATTTCTGCTCCGCTGTGATACTTAATCGATTATAAATAAATAAATCTTTTTATCTTCTAATCAAATTGCTCATCCAATCGTATTTACATAAACAAAATATTTCATTTCAAATTACATTATTTTCAGCTTTTTCAATTGAATTTTTTTTTTTTCCATCTTTGAGAGATAATTGTAAAGGTTAATTTTTTTGTTATACATTTTTATAGAGAAAATTTTTATGACTGATTTGTAACCTTGCATTAAAATTCTTCCGGTAGTTTGAGGTCATTGATAAGTAATTATCTAGTAATCTAAGCTGTAAATATATATATATATATATATTTTTTTTTTTTTTCAAGTAATAACAATAATAAGTTAATTAAAAAAAAAAAATAAAGTAATATTTAAAGTTTTAAAAAATAAATATATTTTCGAGAAAGAAATTTTCGTTGAGAGGTTGAAAAGAAAAGTAGTCAACGCAAAATATATTTATATAAAACGTTTTTTAAATAATTTTTTTGTTTTCAATAACTATCAAGTGTCGACTGGAATGTAGTGTCTTGTAAGACATAATACTATTGTAATTGGTATGATTCAGTGCCAAGTGTTATCCTGTCTGTGGATACAGGCGTGGTAGCCTTGATACATGAAAGTGAGATATATATTTTTGTTGAGAGTACCATAAAAATTATATTATCGATTGTTATATTAAAACAATTATCATCAGATATCATCTAAAACAAATTATTTGAATTTATTCTGTCATTATAATGTTTAATTATAATATATATAAAGGTATTTATAGCTATAGTAAATTTGTCATGGAATTTTCTGATCAAGAAAATAAAAGAGGAAAAAAAAAAAAAAAAAGTTGATGATTTTTATGAGTAGGTGATTTCCAAATGTTGGTCATCGTTAAACGTGTTGATGAGGATAACTTTTTTTTTATTACTGGAATAATGGTATACCACAACAGTTTGTTGACAATTGATAAATTAATATAAACATTAGTTGAAAAAAAAAAAAAAAATTTATAAATGAAAATAAGTGTAATTGTTTTAGTAATACTTAAAATTGTCAGGCCATACATCTGAGTCATAATATCAGAGCTATTAGAGTGAGTAATCCAACGAATGGTAGGTACAAGGTATAATATAGTGAGTTGAGAAGTCAAGTGAAACGAGAGTAGGAATCTCCATGAGGTAGTAGCTGTATTCGGGAAAGCCCGCGTGCGCACGTATTACAAATTAACCAATAGCATCATTGCGCGGTCGGTGCGCGCGTCGAGAGCTAAAAATAGTTTAAATGAAAGAAAGAAAAAAGAAAAAAAAAACATTTAAAGTTAACAGAAACCCGTGAGTGTATATAAAATTAAGAGAGATGGAAATAATAATAACAAATAAAAATAATATATACAATCATATAGAGTTGAGTTAAAGTAAAAACTATATGTATGTGTGTATGTGTGTGTGAACAGAATTACGAAAGTGAGGAGGACCATCGTCAAGCATGGACAGCGTGGATAACAGATTACCCGAAAGCCCTCTCTTTTCCCTTGTGTATGAGGGTGGGAGTCAGAGGAGAGGGACACCCCTGACCCCAACGTGAGCCAGTGAAGGGAGGAAACGTTTATATGCAGCGACAAACCGCCCCGTCAACGCATTCGCTCTTTCGCTTCGCCAAAGCAGGACACGAAATAAAATTCTTACAATTTTGTTTTTTTTTTTTTTCAAATTTAAAAATTTATTGTTAAAATAAAACAATATATTCAACTCACATTGTACCTGTGAGTTGAATTTATTTTATCTAAATTAAATTGATTTGATTTTAATAACAAACTAATTAGTCAAAAAAATATATTTATTATTAAAGTGATATTATATAAAAACGGCGCGAATTTATAAATTCAAACTTAACGTTGTTTAGTGTAACGCTAAGACGAAAATATTCGTGCTCTTGTTAACGGAGTTTCGTTGTCCTGATTTTGAGAATAAAAAATAAACAAAAAAAAATCGAAATAATTTAATTGCAGTGAGACTCACATCGAGTATCAGGCATTTACTCGTTTTATTTTATTAAATAATATTTAATTAAACGCGAGGAAGGCTATTCCTGTGTTATTATTTCCTTGTGGAAATTTTTTTTTTGGATTTTTTAAATCGATAAAAGAAGATTACAATGGCTGTTGCTGCCGCACAAAAAAATCGCGAAATGTTCGCTATCAAAAAGTCATACAGTATCGAGGTAAGTTATATATTATTTTAATTAAGAAACAATTTTTGATAAATTCAATTGCACAGAACAGAATACAACACATATGACTAAGAATTAAAATAAATTTTAATAATTTTAATTAAAAGAAATTTCTTATTTTGGTTCTGATGCTACGTGACTCTCTGATATAGCTTTCATAATTTATAAAAAAAAATTACATCAGAAATTTAAAAAATTGTCAAAAAAATTTTTTTTTAAAATTGATGGTTTCATTTAACTTATTATTTATCTTAAATGCTTACTTTGTCTTGTTGAGTCGTCATTGTCGTCGTTCCGGTATACAATTATTACTACTACTACTTGTCTTTTCGAGTCTTTTCAAGTCTTTTCGAGTCTTGTTGAGTCTTGGTCGGTTGAGAGAGTGAAATTTGTTATCATCATCGGCCTCACATGACATCAAGTGTTTTAAAAAGCCAAATTGTATGTGAAAGATGAATATGAGAAAGAGAGATACGAGTGGAGAAAGTTCATCAAGTTTTATTGTCAACGTGTTATACAACGTCAACCTTGCGGTGTTTAATATTATAAGATTTATTATTATCAGCAATAGAGTTATCCTAAATTATTTTTTAAATATCTTGTTTAGAATCCTTGGCATTTTGATCTTTATTCTAGATTCATCAAATTATGTACGATATGCCAAGGTTTTATGATTAATATCATTATTTATTATTATTTTACAGTACTTGTCATACCCATCAAAAATTAAATTATATTTATTTTAATAACTTATTCAAAATGTCAATATATATATAATAATGATAGTAATGATAGCGATAATTATAAAATTTCAATAAATACGAGTGCCTGACTATTATAAAAATTTTTCACTGAAAATAAAAATATTTTTTTATTCGATTTTTTTTAATGTTAAGTATAGTAAAGTAAAAGAAATAATTTTTTTTTTTTATAATAATAATGATAGTTAAAATAGGTTCATTTGTGATTTTTACGGTTGATTAATTCGATATAAATTTTTCCGGTATTACGCAAATTGGTATCGATGGATTATTACATGAATAACATGAATTTAATACGAAGGTATGTAAATGCACCAAAATTATGAACGATGATGCCAGGAGATACTTTATTAACAACTCTCGCGTCACCGTTAGTTAAGCCGTTAAGAACTTTCTCCGCATCATCATCATGATCCGTAAATACATTGATTCAAAGATGGTTCTTTGAGAAAAATCTGACTTTACAACAAATAAATAATTAGTAATAATAATAATGATACTATTTTTTCATTAACTCTACTTTTGTTAATATTTTTATTTCAATGACTAATAGCTGCCAAAGTTTAGTGATCAATAACTTGTTTATCAAACTAACATTTATTTTTAAAAAATTATTTTTCTTATAATCTAACATAGTATTTAGAGAAAGTTTTAAAAATAATCCTTGATATTTGTACTTGCTTTTAAAATAACTGTTAGATATGTAACATAATATATGATCAAACTGATGATATATTGACTACTTGTTTAGTTATGTCATTCACGACATAATTTTAATTAAACAATTTAAAAAAATTTTATTAATGCATGTAATAAATAATATTAATTGAAAATAATAAATAATTATTAAGAAAATTATAAAAAAAATATGAAGGATAATAAATGGTAAATAGCAAAAAAAAGAAAAAAAAAAAAAAAAAATATAAGATATCACGCGATGACTTGATGATTGTGGAAAACTAAAAAGATCTTGTTCGAATTTTTCAAAGGTGTTTAACCCTCCGATTATTGGTATTGTGCTATTCGATAGGAAAAATTTTAAATGAAATAGATCCTCTATCGCGACTATCATTATAGTCCTCATTATAATCAATTATTATCGTCATAATCTAACAAGTTATAAGATTGAGAAATCAAATTGGCCTTGTTTGCATGATAATTACGAATATGTTATAAATATGAGAACCAAGTGATTGTAAAATATATACATATATTTATATTTATAATAAAGTCCCTGAAACAAAACTAGCATCGAGCATAACCGTTATGATCACTTGGAGGCTCGACACCCCGCCTCTTGATTTATAAAATAATATTACTATCGTATCCTTTACATACCATGTTTATTAATTTATTATCATTATTGTGATATGTCGAGGCAATTTAATTCCACACGTGTGATCCGTTATGTAAATCAATACCACTTAATTATTGAATTTAATTAATTATTTATACAATAATAATAATAATTATTATTACTTTTTTTATTAAATAGTTATTTGTCAATGGCCTAATAAGGGTTTGCGAATTAATTATTAATTAGATACTCAAATCTTAGATTAAGAAAATAAAATAAAAGAAAAGAAAAGAAAAGAAAAAAAAACAGTATATAAATGTCAAGTATTAAATAGAAATGAAGCAGACGATGGGGTCAATAGCGTGCGAACAGTAAGCAGCATTAAGCAGCATTAAGCAGCATTAAGCAGCACTTGGAGCAGATCAAGGCTCCTTTAACGCAACAAATCTCGTATACCGTATACACATATAATATCTGTACGTTTGTACCCTATACCCGGTGATAATTCAGTTGTCCGCTGATGCAATAACACACACTCATCGGTTGTCTATCCATTGGCAAAGTACTTGGCCCACTTTGACGACACCGACGACATGTGTTTATGCTCAAGAATTTATATTAAACGTCAGTACTTATTATTGCTGATGCCAAGACACAAGTTTCGTATTATAACTATTAATTACACTCGATAAATTCATTTAAAAAGAAAAAAGAAAAAAAAATACATATATATCTATACATTTCTAACAATTTAAATTGGTCAAGTTAAACGTTTCAAGTCATATATATGTGGTATACCTGTGGTCTTTCTATTTCCTGTAGATGATCAAAGACGTACAACTTTATTTCCTGCATCATTTCCTTTGGATTCTCTCTTTAAATCCGGAATTAGATCGTACAGTTTAATAATTAAACGGAAATTGGACTTGACTTTTTGTTGATAATTGTTGATAATTGTTATGTATTTAGATCAAAAGCTAATAAATTTAGTAAATAAATAATTTGTTTATTTTTTTAATTAACAGAATGGATATCCAGCCCGTCGTAGATCACTTGTTGATGATGCACGCTTTGAGACTCTGGTGGTCAAGCAAACTAAACAAAGTGTACTTGAAGAAGCCCGTCAAAGAGCAAACGGTTTGTTATATTTTTCTTTTAATTTTTATATACTTTTCATGGTGCATGATTTTTATTTTATTTTTTTGTTTTTGTTTTTGTTTTTGTTTTTTTTTAACCTATTGATAGATTCAAGTGCTGATCCAGCAAATTGTGCTCAAGAACAGCAGGATCATGATCCTCATGAGGAAACTTACACATCATCAAGTGACGATGAGCAATCTGAAACTTTGAGTGCTGCTAAGGATGGAGGTTATTTTTCTTTTATGTTTTATTATAATTTTATTTTTGCATGGGCATGTATGTTAAATTTATTATTTTTTTTTTACAATTACCAGAAGCTAAAGCTGAAGCTTCATCATCAGACGGAGAGGAAAAATCTTTTGGTCCTGATGAATGTAAGTTTTTTATTTGTTGTAATAAAATAAAAAAAAAATTTTAAAAAGTAAAGAAAATTAAGTGTTGAAATAAAAGTTGATTGAGGTAACGGAGGGCAAGTAAATTGAGGGTAAAAACAGGCATCCATTGTCGTAGAATCGCCTACATTCGCCTACGACACTTTACTGAATTACTGGCAAAAGGTTTTTTATTGTACCTTTGTGCATTGAAAATTATATTAGCTTCACTTTTTCGTTGCTCTCATCTTATATTTTTAACATTACTTACTTTACACTACAATATCTAGCCATTATATATATATATATATATATAAAGTAATTTCTTACGGTTCCATGAGTTTAGATCACCCTCTTGCGTCTGCGACAATGACAAGTACTTTCGCAGAACACTTTTCTTTTCTGAAAGTACTTTTTCTTTATATGTATATACAGTAACCGAGCAAATGGACTTTGAATTGTGTGATTATTTCCTCTATGATTTTATAACTTTTAAAAATAAAATTCGTTTGTAAAGTAAATGTTTTATTTTTTTATTATAGACTAAATCTATATCAAGTATAGTATAAAAATAAATAAATAAATTTTGTTTAGATTATGGATTAACTGAAGAAGAAGTTGTATTGGCTAAAACAATAGCCGAAACTCCGGATGGAGAAACGGCAATTCAGAAAGCAACATTGATGTTACGTTTACGCGATGGAATTGGCTCATTGGCGCGTATACTGAAGACGATTGAAAATTTCAAGGGTATAGTGACCCATCTGGAATCACGTCCATCACGTAAAGAAGGCTCTCAATTTGATGTTCTGGTCAAGGTGGACATGACACGTCAGTGTCTGTTGCAATTAATTCGTAATTTACGACAAAGTGCGTCGCTCGAAGAAGTTAATCTTCTTACAGAGAATTCCGTTAGTATTAAAGATCCATGGTTTCCACGTCATGCTTCTGACCTCGACAATTGTAATCATCTTATGACCAAATACGAGCCCGACTTGGATATGAATCATCCTGGTTTTGCTGATAAAGAATATCGCGCTCGAAGAAAAATAATTGCTGAAATAGCATTTGCTTACAAATACGGTGATCCTATTCCATCAATACCCTACACTGAGACTGAAAATGAAACTTGGTCACGTGTATTCAACACTGTTGTTGATTTAGTACCTAAACACGCATGTATGGAGTATCAACGTGCATTCAAAAAATTACGGGATGAAAAAATATTTGAGCCCCATCGTATTCCTCAGCTCCAAGAAGTAAGCGATTTTTTGAACAAAAATACTGGATTTACTTTACGTCCCGCCGCTGGACTTCTTACTGCTAGAGATTTCTTGTCCAGTCTTGCTTTCAGAATATTCCAAAGTACACAATACGTCAGACATATCAACAGTCCTTACCATACCCCAGAACCGTAAGTATTATTAAATAAAATTATCACTCATCATTCTCATTATTAATATTTTAATATTTTTACCTCAACTTGAAAGGAATTTATATTATTATTATTTTTATTATTATTATTATGAATATGAATCGGGTAGTATGCCCACGTACATGTTGAATATAAAGAGCCAACAGAGTTATAATAAAATTAACGTTGCTTCTGATGCTTGTAATGGAACTCTAATTGGCTTTTAACGACAACGACTCATACTATGACTATACTATGACTATGCGACTATATTTTCCATCAGTTGATAACTCACTTTCAGTTTCCAAGTCATTTTCACAATTTATAATTGACAATAATTTAATTATCAAACTTGTAATATTTTTCTTATTTCGTTTTTTCTTATTTTCGACAACAGTGATTGCATTCACGAACTATTGGGTCATATGCCATTGCTAGCAGATTCCAGTTTCGCTCAATTCTCACAAGAAATAGGTCTTGCCTCGTTGGGAGCTTCTGACGAAGAAATTGAAAAATTGTCAACAATTTATTGGTTCACCGTTGAATTTGGTCTTTGCAAGGAAGGAAAAGAAGTTAAGGCATATGGCGCTGGATTATTATCAGCTTACGGTGAATTGTTACATTCACTGAGTGATAAATGTGAGCACCGACCATTCGATCCATGCACTACCGCTCTTCAACCATACCAAGATCAAGAATTCCAACCAATTTATTACGTTGCTGAGAGCTTTGAAGATGCTAAAGAAAAGTTCCGCCGTTGGGTTAGTACTATGAGCAGGCCATTTGAGGTCAGATTTAAT
This sequence comes from Microplitis manilae, assembly GCA_030273425.1. Taxonomy (NCBI): domain Eukaryota; kingdom Metazoa; phylum Arthropoda; class Insecta; order Hymenoptera; family Braconidae; genus Microplitis; species Microplitis manilae. Next base: position 113,565 of record CP092725.1, read on the forward strand.
CCACACACACAGCGAGTTGAAGTACTCGATACTGTTGAGGGACTCGAGGGTCTTGTAAGTCAAGTTAATACGGAGATACTTCATCTAACGAATGCCATTAAAAAAATCCAAGCTACGCGAATGTAAAATAATTAATAACACATAATATTATTCTAAATTCAATCTAAAAAAAAAAAGATAAACCCTCCGAGCATACAGTATTTTTTTTTTCTCTTCTTCGATTAAAATACTCTAATGCACGTTTCTCATCATATTCCTGTATAAAATCACCCATCAATCTACCATTATATAGTCCACTTATTTCTTTTTTTCTTTTTATCTTTTTTTTCGTTCGTTTTCATTTCAATATTTTTATTTTATTGAGTTATATCTATCTATATTATATAATTACTAGACAAATATTTCATTGTCATAATTAGTTAAAGAATAATTTAATATTTACATAATGGAAATAAAAAATAAAATGTTTGTATTTTTTTGGCGAAATGAATAGAGCGTTTGATATTATGATATTTATTATTGATAAACCTTTATTTTTCATTTTTAAAATGAATTAGAAAGGAATGACAATCAGATATTTGTCTAAGTAAATATATATTTAACGACAATAAAGAATTCTTTTAAATTATTATATATTTGTTTAATCGTTTACTTGACGCACTAGTGGCACTATGAGAAAAAAAAAAAAAAACAAACAAAAAAAAAAAAAAAAGTATTTCTTGACAGTCAGTAGATCCCATTATGCATTGTATTAATATTTTATTAAATAAATGTTTATTAATAATTAACATTAATTATTATCAACTATACATGGTATTATATAAATATACATATATGCGTATTTGTCCCCGATAGTACTTTAAATGAGGCTAGAAAATGAAAATAGTAATTAATTGTTAATTAAAGTTACTGTAAAATCGGGGACTATGATTGTTAAATTTAAAAATAAATTAAGTATAAAATTGATTTATTATTGTTGATGAAATTTATTTCAGCATCCGTATTTATAATTAATGCAATTACACAGTGCACTTGATCATTTATTTCTGAATAAATATTTAAATAAAATAAAAAATTAATGAATTCCCTCTCACCTAATTTTAACCTTATGTTATATTTTCAAATATTATTATTATTAATTATCATTTGTATTATATTGTAAATTATATAAGCATAATAAAGTCTTGAGATTTGAATCTTATATTGTTTGGTTACTTTGTAATTATTTATATATTTTTCCTTCAGTCTTTCAATTGTTTTTTTATTAATATATAAAATTAAAAGTGTCATATAAAATTATTTAACCTAAATGTATAAAAAATTATAATTATAATTAAAATTTATGGATGAAAATTTCAAACAAGAATGGAGTTTACTAAAAATTATCGCACCAACTATTACTTTCTTAGGAATAATATTTTATTTTGTTCCTATTTCACGTTCATGTAAGTTATCAATTATTTAAATATAATGATAATTATAATTATTGTACTTTTTTTGTATATAGATTTTCGAAAAGGATGTTTGATTTTTATTGATGCAATAGCATTTAGTCTTAAAACAATACTTAATTCATTTGAAACGGATAGTAAATTTGTAAATTATTCCTATGGTAATATTAAATTACAAAACGCTTTAAAAAATAATGTACCTAAAGAAAAATATAAAAAATCAAGTTTAAAAACGTCAACTAAAAATCTTAAGGATTTTAAAAAAGTTAAAGAAAAAAATATCGACTGGCCGGAAATGAAAATTTATCCTTCTCGTGGGTTTGAATTTTCTAGGTGATTATTTTTATAAATTAATAAATATAATGAAAATTTTTGACTTGACGATTTTATAAAAATATAGTTCATTCTTTTATGTTAGAGAATCTATCGGCGATTTAAAAAGTAATAAATTAATAATGAACAAAAAAAATAATGATACTTTGTATTTGGAAAATGACCGGCTGGCTTCGAATTATAGTCAATATTTTTCATCGGGTATACAAGATGTTCAAAATTCACATAAATTAAAAAAAAATAAATATAAACGAAAACGATCAGATGTTTATCGATCAACTGACCAAAATTTAGCAGAAGATGATGAAGAATATGAAGAAGAGGAAGAAGAACGAGAAGAACGAGAAGAACGAGAAGAACAAGAAGAACGAGAAGGTATTGAAGAAAATGACAAAGAAATAGAATATAAATTGCGTAAAATTCGTAAAAAAATTTTGTCACTATCAATCGACAAAAATAAAAATCAGCGACAACGAAAAGAATTTGAAGCTCTAAAATTGATTGATGATTTATTAAAAAATAATAATTATAATAATAAAATAAATAATCGTTTAAAGAATATAAAAAACAATAATGATAAGAAAACGGGATACGAATCTTTAGTAGTGGATGGTAATAAAACGTACGACAATGCTGACGGTTCTTGGTCAGGAAGAAAATCAACAGCGGCATCGACAAGGAAGGAATTGTCGGGAGCATCCAGTTGCCGTAGTAACCGCCAAGAGATATTACACACCGATTATTATGATTTATCAGATGACTCTGATGATTTCTTACCACCACCAATAATAAATGGCAAGTTAATTTATTATATTTTACATATAATTATATATATATATATATATTTTAAATATTTTAAATATTTATATAATTTATAACTTTTAATATTTTAGATATTTATTAATTTTGTAGATCGCGTTACTCCAATAGTGGCTCGCGCTTATCGTTGGCTTTTTGGTGGTTGTCCAAGTGGTGGTTCCCATTAATTATTATTGTTATTATTATTATTATTCTTAACATTTAATAAAGGCCAATTTAAATATTAAAAAAAAAAAAAATTACTATTGATAATTAAATAATTTAATTTTTAAATAAATGAAAAAAGGTTGACTTAACAAATTAGAATGAAGGTAACATCAACAACCAGAACGAGAAGATGAAGAAGAATAAGAATAAAAAATAGGGACTGTTTTAAAGACAGTCGAGCGCGAACCAACAAACTCGTCGGATCTTGCTAACTAATTGTTGTACGCTACTAAATTTTTAAATATTTTATTAATTATTATTATTTTTAACTGTCGGGTGTTGAAGCACGTGACCTGTTTAAAAGATTAAATATCTCACCGGAAGTTTCTAATTATGTTTCATTGCTTGGTATAGAATAAAACTATTCGCACGTGCACACAGTCTATTACTAAAATTTAATTGTAGAAAGGACTACTCTATTACTTTTTTCTAAACTACAATATTATTTATTCCTAATTTATTCGATTTATGCATATATAAATAATTATATTTGGTAAAACTTAACAGTCTGTTTATTTTTTAACGTAGTAAGTAAACTTTAATCGTTAAAAATTTATAAATTATATTGTTATTATTATTACTAAATTAATTTAATCGTAATTTAAAATAAATTAATTCCGTAGTGAAAAAAATATCAAGTATGTGAAATAAAAATAATTTAATAAACACCTGCTTTGACATTTTTTAAATAATTATTTCGAGTTTTTATTAGTCTATAAAAAATAAATATAATACTATAAAGATGATATTATATTGTAAGACTGGTTTGTTGGCTGGTTTGCAGTAACGCGCGTTGTCCGTGGCTGCATCACTGAACTTGCACTTAAAACTTAAACTTTACATACATATATCTGTATCTTCTTTCTTTACCTCTTTATTTTTGTGTACATTTTTATAATTTATAATATAAATATAAACTTTGTACTGGGCATCTAGTAGATCGGGAACTTAAATTTAAATCTTTGGCAAAGATTTTATAATAATAATAATAATAATAATAATAAATTAAATAGTTTTATTATTATACTAATGCCTGTACTAACACTGACACACACATAAACATTGTAAATTATTGCTAATCTATCCTGACACACGAATTAAATAAACTGATTAAATAAATGAAATAAAAAAGTTTTTTTTAATTTAAACAAGATTAAAATAGACTGTATGATTGTTTTTTGAGACAGCTCGTTCACATTACTGCTCCAACACTTAAAACCAGTTGGTTTTAATCTTTAACAAAGTGCGCCTAGAAATAGATTACCATTTATTTTACATAATCCTATAGAAATATTTTTTTTTCTTTTTCTTTTTCTTTTTCTTGTTCTTTTTTTGTCATTTATCCTCATAAATATATTTAAAATAATTTTTCAGATACAAATGTCGATAAAATGACGACAAATGCAATACGAGGAATACGACGAAAAAAAAGTTCATTGTGTGAAGTTAAAGTTGCAGTTATAGGTGCACCAGGCGTTGGAAAGAGCGGTAATTTTATTTTAATACGTCAAAGTCTTATTTTAAGATAATAAATATTTAATTTTTCTTTTCTGGATTTAAATACCGTTCTCCGTTGACTTAATTTTACGATTCAAGTTGTAGACGATGGTATATATTTATATATACAGTTGTTAAGTGTGAGTTTTAATTATAGTATCTATCCCAAGTTATTTTTTAACGATATAGCCTTTATAGCCTTTATAGCCTTTAGCTTTATTATTTATTATTTTAAAAACTCATTAATTATTTCATTTATTTATTTTTCAAAGGAAAGTTCCATTGGGATAAAAATATAATAAATAATGGTAAAAGAAAAAATAGTAATAGCGAGTTCTCTCTAATGAATGAAAAAAAATTTTTGTTCAAGCATTAATTTCATTTTCGAGCACTCACTGGTTCATGTACACGAAACTGCCTTTTTATATGTATATAGACCACGTTAACGCATTTTTTTCTTTACATTATACTGAGTACAGTGAGTTCTCTCTACTACTTACTATATCTATATCTGTATACATACATGTACGCGTACGCGGATAAGGTCTCTGCATTATATTAAAATTAGTCGGAGTTTTTGGCGTTACTGTGTAAATGAGCGTTGTTGTATTCTATTGCAACCGAGACCAACAAAACAACTCAGATTCATCTACCGTATCAAAATTTTTTATAATTACAACTAATTTTTTAGTTTTTTTAAATAAATCAATTAAAAATATATAGCAAGTGAATAAATAACTTTGAAAGCTTTGAAAGCTGTTTTATTCAGCATAAGCAGCAGCTGTGCAACAACTTACAGGCTCTTGCTATTTATGTTTTACCTCAAATATAGACTTTAATCTCAAGTGCGTTTGAAATATCATAATTCAATATCTTCTCGAGATAATTTAAATCTAAAATTAAATTTAATATAAATAAATTCATTTACTATTATTATAATAATAATTTTTTTTTCAGCTCATAATAAATTTATCTATTTTAAATAATTAATAATTTGTCTTACATCTTTATAAATATAAAACAGATAATAAATATAACGTATAAATTAGTTTTGATAAACTTAATTGTTGTGTCAAACCGGGTTGGAATTCTCCTAAACGATCTTGATAATATATATTTTAAATAGCACACATGATTAAGATGTTAATATTTATATTTGGATTTTTTGATTTGATACTTTAATTATTGAAATTGTTGGTCGAATGATTGAATAATTTATTTAAAATTAGAATTATTGAGTAAATAATATATATGAGAGGTACATAATTATGAGATCAGTTAACGTAAGCAAAGTAGTTGAGCAAGGTTTTGCGGACATATTATGACGATCATGACAATGTATATATTATATATATTATATATATATATACAGTGGTAGTGGGTAAGATTGACGATAAAAATAGTGTGGTGTACCACTTGAAGCAGGTCACTGGGTTACACTCTTTATAATTTTGTTATTATTATATTATTTCTATTGAATCGCATATATTTTGTCATTTTAAATAAAAAAAATTTGTTGAAATTGAAGTTGAAATTGAAGAAAAAAAAAAAAAAAAGGAAAATAATAAATAAATAAATAAATAAATGAAAATAATAAAAAAGAGCAAACATGAAGAGTAATTATGTAGCAGAGAGTATTCTCGATGAATATTCAAATATAAGCCGCGACTAGAATCACAAACGGAACAACGTCATCGTTTTACCCTTCAGGCTACTTATTATCACTCGACCGTTATTTTTCACTCGTCTCTGTATATTTATGCATATACATACAACGTATAAATAAATATAAAATAAAAATTTTAATAAATTGTTAATTAATTATTAAATAGTTATAAATTTAAAAGGATGGATACAAAGTTGAGAAAAATATATCAAATGATTTTATGAATGAATAATAAAAAGAAAGAGAGGAATAAATAATGGCGAATAACTTTTTTATTTAGGAAAAAGAAGGTTGCTAAATATTCAGAGGATGCAAGCAGAGTCAGGGAGTAGAACGGGTGGCTTTTCCCTGCTCTCTTACTTTTTCTTCTTTTTCTTCTTCTTCTGCTTATACTATTTATTTTATTTTATTTTTTATTTTTTTTTATTCATTTTCTCTTAATCTCTTTTTATTCTAAACTTTTTCTTTTGCCACTTGGGTGAATCAAATTCCTAATACGTCTCGACGAATCACGTGATGCGAAAATGAAAAGCTATGACGACGAGGTTAGATTTATATTTTGAAATAATAATTATTGTATAACATTCAGTTTTGAATTAAAATTGTTAACATGGAATTTTCTATGTATATATATAGGAGGAAAAATGATATGTTTATACCGCTAAACTGACAAAATATTCGTAAAAAAAATAAGTTTACGTAAATTAAAGTTTAGATACAGCGAATAATTAATAAATCATTGTCGCATTCCATACACACAATTTTTGTTTATTTTATACTGTTTTAGCCTTGACTGTGAGATTTTTAACAAGACGTTACATTGGCGAGTATGATCATCAACAAGGTATTAAAAGTTTATGCGTATAAATAAATAGATAATATATTTTTTACGGTTAATTTATCGTTTAAAAAAAAAATTATATTATATATCTATTGTAACTTTTTTTCTGTTTTTATTTTTTACTTTGCATACTTTAAAGTCTTGGACGTCTGGTCTAAATTTATACCACTATATTGTATTTGACACTGTAGATACTCAACAGCTGTAATAAATTAGTTAATTTAATAAAATTTTTAGAAAATCGGTATAAACATGAGGTACTGGTGGACGGCGAACCGATACTTTTTGAAATATTAGATTCATGTCCAAAGGTATTTATTTAAATTTATTTGAATTTATTTAAATTCAAAATAATTATTTATTATTGGAATTTTGAATAAAAGAGCCAAGAGGAGATGCCAACAATGGAAACGTTGCAATGGGCAGACGGTCTTCTATTAGTTTACTCAATAACCGACCGAGGTTCCTTTAACTTTGTAAGAAAAGCGAAACAAGCACTTGCGGTCGCCGACCCAGAAGCAGCGATGCCTTTAGCTTTGGTTGGAAACAAAGCAGACATGGTTCACTTACGTCAGGTCAGCACTGAGGAGGGTGAAATTTTGGCCAAAGACTTTGAGTGTTGGTTTAGTGAAGTTACTGCTGCTGAACAGGTAACTTTAATATAACCTATTTAAACACATTGTTCCTATGGTTCCTACTACACATAATAATTTAATTACTTAGTTTCTACATAATATATATTGATGTTTTATTAATTTTTATTTTGTTACTTCGATAGGTAGTTCAAATAGCTGAATCATTTCATGAATTATGCAGAGAAGTTTTAGCAGCGCGAAGAAGAAATAAACAGTCACTTTTGGACCGTATGCTTGGTAGTAAAGCTACCAAAGCTTATTCACGCGGGAAAAGTGATTCTGCTTTACCGAAAGATTAATTAACAATAATAATCATACATTTATTTATTATTATATTTAATAATGTACAGAAGAGTATTTTTTTTATAAATTTCTGTTTTATTTTTTTCACTCTCTTTCTCTCTCTTGTTAATTATTTAAATTAACATTCTATTGAGGGATATTATATTTAATTAAATAGTTGCTTACTTACACGTTGTTTATAATATATAAATTATCAACGTAATAAAATAAAATGTTACTTATCATCATATGTCTCTAGGACATCAGCCAAATGTTCATTATCACGTGGTTTTTTCAACTGCTTTCGCTTATTGTTTGGTTTTTTTCGTTTCATAGGTGCAGTTTTCTTTGGTCCGTGATCTTGCATAGATCTGATACCTTGTTTTTCGAGATACTCGTCTATTTTTTGATCATCCATAGCGTCGACAGCGACAGCACGCCATAATTTTTGAAATTCATCGTCTATTTGCATGGTTGTTCCTTTGTCATTATAAAATACTATTTTTTTCTTATCCAATGGACGGTGTATAAATAATATATCGTTTTGTAAATTCTGAAAATGTAAATAATATAGTTTGCGACCAATAATAATGCATTTTATAAAACAAAAAAGCAAAAGGATTACTTTGAGATGTTTATCACAGTGGGGTAAACTCTCTTGAATATCATCCAATAAAATACCACCAAGTCCTTTTAAATCATGCTGCTTAAGTAGCCTCAACAATGATTTTTTATCTTTTATTTTGTACATGGGTTTAAAACTAAATCGATTATCAGGTGTTGTCTCAATTTTAGGATTTTGAATTAATGCTTCTGTTTGTAACCATTGTTTTACCTATTTATAATAATAAATAAATATTGATAAATTCACTGAGGACATAATATATATTTGTTTCAACATACTTTGCTTCCAACGTCAAGTTGATTTGTTTCATCTAAAATTTCTTCAAGAGCAAGTGGATGGTCATCACCATCTTGATGTCTTGCTTTCATATGTTTAACTATTTTAGCCAATACACCAAATTTATACTGTGAGCTACCTGCCATAGTTTTATAATTTGTAGACTCAGCTTTTGGGCCACTCGACGACGAGGATACTTTTTGTTTTTTCCCTGGTCCATCATCGCGTATTGTTTCTCGTTCACGATCTCTTTTCTTTTTTTCTACCCTATAATATAATTACAACAGTAATAAGATTTTTAATTTTAGATTTTAGGTTAAAGATTATACATACGTTGGGGTAGCAAGTGAACGTTTTTTAAACAGCTCACGTTCACGTAAAAGCGCTGGATCCATTATTTTATTTTACTTAAAAATTAACTAATCAGATTTTCAATAAAATGTACACTAATTTAAATTTTTCCGTCTAATAAAACACAACAACAATCGAGATCATTGGAATGTTAGAATACAGCAAACAGTGAATTTATGATAACATCAATAGCATCCATAACTAAAGGTATACCTACAATAGTCTCCATTCGTAAATCTTTAGTGACTCCCAGTGACGAAAATTTAAACTAAACATACAAACAATGCGCACGCGTGAGTTTCATATTTCAACTTGGGCGGTATAATGGCCGCTGTCTTTAGAGATGCCTATTTTTTTTTATTTATTTTTTATTTTGTACGCTTGCGCACTGAGATACCTAAGTGGAGTTCTCGCGCGAAATATATAAATTCCATCTTTACTACTGTAGCGCTGTCTTTTTTATTTTTATTTTTCACTTTTTGATTAACAATCAAACGATTTGTGTTGGATAATTAATAGTTTGTTAACGTTGTTACGTGTTGTTTGGTTCAATGAGTATTAATTTATATAAAATTTATAAAAAACCATAAAAATAACATTAAAATTAAAAGAATTAAATTTTATAAATAAAACGTTAATTAAATAATGAGTAATGAGTAAAAAATTCATTATATTTTTAATTAATTTGATTTCCTACATGCTGATGAGAATGATCTAGTTACGATCAAGTAAAAATATAATGGAGGATATAAAAGTAATAAAAAAATAAAATAAAATAGGAGATATGTAGAAGGTATTGCATGTACAATATATATAAGAATAAGACGATAAAGATGATGATGGGTAAGGTTGAAGGTTGAAGGAGTTGGCTATTATCGTTGCACGTATCATCTGCTGGCTCTATGGCTCTATATATGCCTCTATATATTTCTGTATTGGCCTATGGTATTTGAGTGTACCTTTCAAAAGACATTAGGATATGATGTTTACATCAAAGAGGGAGAAGAGCGAGAGAGAAAATAATATTGGCTGGTGAGTATAGAAAGACAGACAGATAGATAGATAGATACAACTGGTGTAGTTGGACATATATACACGTGCTCATGTTTGCATAATATCTACAATTGCATACCGATAAGTGCAGTATAGTGAGCGAGTAGTCGTATGACTTGACAGTGTATCGTCATGAATCTATGATATATCTATATATATATATATATCCAGCTTTGTTCAATTTCGATGTATACTGTTTAATATTATAGACATTGTTGATATGAGATACATGCGAGATCAAATGTATGTGGGTATCGAGATATGAGTGTACATCATACGAGCGATTGACACTTTGGGACTAGTATGACTAGACGTGCTACTGTAGAATAGATGTAATATCTCTGGTCTAGTCTGGTCTGCTCTGGTCTGCTCTGGTCTGCTCTGGTATAGTTTGGTTTGGTTTGGTAGCCAACAACAGTACTACCAGTAGAGTAGAGAGTAATATGGAAGGTAATATTGAAATAGCTCGTGGCCCTCGTGGCTCAATGGCTCACGCATCAGGCTTTATAATATAATAGCGAAGCTTACAGAAGTCCAATCGATGGTAAAGCTATCTCACTAACTATTACCTATCTCCTTTTACATCTTATTTAATACTTAATTCAATTACTATATTAGGTATACCTGTTACATAAATATTTTTAACATATATCAAACAATTTAAGTATTTTATAAATTGATTAATAAAATACGGGGGATACTATTTTTTTTATTTATTTAATTTTTTATTTTAAGAGTTGCCATAAATTATATATTTTTACAACAGTGTCTTTTACGATATAGTGTGACGTGATTCATAGAACGTGTATGTCGATTTTATATTTTATATATAAACTTGAGAGAAATAAAAAGCTAACTGACTCAAGTCAATGAAATAAACGTCTTGTAAACTTGAGAACACGTAGCTAAACATTTTACAAAGCCGTCAGACTTGGATCGTTGCTGAAAAATTTAACGTTTTACGATTCTTCCTTCCTTGTTTTATTTACTTGAATTATCGTATATGTACACTAGTTCTAAAAATCACAGATGGTAGTTTTATTTTAAACAATTTACTATATTAAATAAAATTATCGGATCTTATCAGTTTGGTGAAAACACAGCAGATCCATTTGGTAGAGATAGAGGTAAAAATAAAGGTGGTAATCGATGGCGGAAACCAGGGAGTTTTTAAAAGTTATATACCCGCGAACCCGCGGCAAGGATCCTCATTTAGAACTTTGCTTTTACGTATTTACCTATAAAAGCACTCACTTCTTATTGTGATATCAGGTATATATGTATATTAAAAATAAAAATATTTAATGAGCTAACACCCCATGGAAATCCAGGCGTTTAGTCGAAGCGTCTCTCGTAAATCATTATAACTGTCTAATTTCACTATGAGGAAAATATTTATTTTTCTTATAAATTTATTAAATAGCGAAATAAAAATTATTTGAAATTTTTTTTTTTAACTGTCTACCTTGTTACTCTACAGAATATATTCTTTCGTATTTAATATGACCCACATTACAACGAATTTTACCATAAATTAAATACATAATCCATGTCTTTATTTTATTTTTTAAAATCTTAACTTTAAACTCATTAAACTACATAATTAATTATACCAACTGTTACAAGTTTATTAACATATAAAATAGTAATTAATTAAGAATAATAGATAGATAGATAATATAATTAATATAATTATACATTTTGTTGATGAGTATCTTGTATTCCTTTCCACAATTTCTACAACACTGTCCTCAATAATCAAACTTATTAATTAAATTACAGATATTAATTTTAATTAATTGGCAAGAGATTCGATACTCTAATAGATTATGTTATTAAAGTGCACTATGTAGATAAAATAAATAAAAAATAAGTTAAAGAGCATGATCGTGTCGTCCTGTGTCGTCCCAGAAACATCGCATCAGTCTTTCAGTAGTGCACAATATATATACTATATAGTATAAAGCAGAGCATCAACTTCTCCCGTAATCTATCTCTCTCAGTAACATGGAACTCGATGGAATTGCATGTGCGTCGTGTGACGTAACATGCGCGTTAAGCGTACGCTTCCACCCTGAGGATACAAGGGTGGACCCCGGAGTCGGCGCGATGTGTAAATGGGGGAGTAGAGGGTGCAGTTTAGAGAGAGGGATGCTGGGATCCGAGTGAACTGAGTTTACGATAACGGGTACTAGTCTGTAGTAGTCTCTTTTACTCTGCTCAGTTTGTGTCAGACTATCGTGTGAGGAAGATGCTCCCGTTTATCGTCGAGGGAGGAGCATCACCTCCGTATTGTTTAACGGATTCGTTAAATTCGTTAACATTGATAAAACAACCACAATCTAAACTATCAATATCACTTGAACAACTGAAACAACAACGACAACAACGACCATTTAAATTTTCAATTAATCGTTATTATAATTGTGATTATAAAATTAAAAAAAATATTATCAAACCCATTAATTTAATTAATGTAATCATGTGTGGAATCTTTTTAATGGTGACGGTGATCCTTGTGCCTGGAATTTCAGCAGCAGCAGCAGCATCAGCACCAGAAAAAATTCCCATTGGTGAGTTTAATGTGTTTTTATCCAGCATTTAAAAGCATTTTAAAAATCTTTTCGGCATCGTTTATTCACAACTAAAATAATTATTTTAAAATGAAAAACTTTTCTTTTTTTTTTTAAATTTAAGTTCGTTGATAAGATAATGATTTTAATTTGTTTATTTATTTTTTTTTTTCATTTTTTTGTTGTCGAGTGCAAGTTTGAAAAGCTTATATGGTAACTCTGTCAAGTCCACGTGCGTGAATGAGTGCCAAGGGTAATGAACTTGTGCGGGCATTCGGTGTTTATCGTGATACGTGTGTGGGTTTATGTTTATGTTATTTTATTTTTTTGATATAGCATCCTTAAGCTGTTAAATGTGTTTTAAGGTATCCTTTTGTTTTGTTATTACTGTCAAATATTAATTCGTTCATTTGAAAATATATTTTAATAAAATAAAACTCAATAGAAAATATAAATATTTATTACAAATTTTATATAGTTATAGTTTGATAATAAGTAATGATTATCGTTGAGTGGAGGAAAATGAAGAAATAATATTTTAATCTATATTTCATAGACAAAAATAAAAATAAATAAAATTTAGTGAAGACACTAAGGGTTGAAGTGAAATTGAGAAACTTTGTCATTGAGAGCAAGCTGGAAATGTCGACGCAATTGCGAGTTAGGAGAAAAAGTTTAACGTTGTGTGAACTTGGTCCATGACGACAGTTTTAAATTTCTTCTCGTGGATTTTTATTTCATTTTTTTTCCACTTCCCCTATATGTTTTTTCTTTCTTTCTTTATTTATTTATTTTTTTTGTTTTTTCATTTCCTTCTTTATATTTATTTTATCGTGAATAATATTTAGTTAGGTATCGTGAATCGGAATTCACAAACGTGACAACCAAGATGATTCGAGGATTGCTTTTTTATTTTTTACTCATGTTTTCTTTACTACTCTAAGGAATTGATGATATAGATTATTACAATTTTTTTCTAGTCTGTTTAAGTTGATTTGCATTTTTGTAATCGACATTGGAAATGTGCCACAATCTCGATACTCAAAATCATCTTGATATCCATGAGTTCTAGGGATAACAGAGTCAGATAACAGAGTATTCGTTACAATTGAACTTGAACGACAGTTTTACATCATATGCACTTAAATATAATCAACCTAATGATTTTATTTATTTATTAATTTATTTAATATGGTATAATAATAATCTAAGATATTAAATAATTTATAATTCGACAAGCGGTAGATACTGAAATCAATTGTATCAAAACATTCTATTGGCTTCTACCCCTGATTCATGAGCTACTCTCGACGTTTCGCTCTGAATCCGATTTCAAAGTAGATCTACTACTATTTATTTATATACTATAAACCTATAGTTCATCCGATAGTATATATATAAACTCTAAATTATGGAATCGAGTAGAAAGCTGTGATAGCTTTTGCTGAATATGCGAAATGTATAATTATTCGGGTAAGCGCATTAACGTGGCCATATCCTTTGCGTTTAAATTCTTTCTCTACTTATATTTCCTTGCTTTTGCTTAACTTTTGGCTTTTAATCATTATTAATTACTAATACTTTTTGTGCTTGTTACAAATAACTAAATCAACTCAAATCAAACTCCCGTTTAAAATAATAACACACTTGATTGCATTGAGTTTTAACGTTAACCTCTTCGCTTAGCTAGTATAGTATATTTTATTTATTTAAACTAGCAAGGTACACTGTTAGATGAGTTTATTATTTATTTTAAAATATATTAATTTATACTTAAAAGATTTTATTTAAATGACAATTCAAAATTTTAATTCAGTATTAAAGTAGTATAGAATAAAATAGACTATAGAGACAGACATATATTTTAAAACTTTAAGAGATTATCATCAATGCAGATTTCATAGAGAAAGAGAGTTTAAAAAGAAAAGAAAAAATAAAAAAAATTATGAAACGATGAGTGAACTGGGTAAAATAGTGCGGCGGAAAAGCTATAAGATAAAGAAACTGGGGATGGGTTTCGGATTGCGGAAAATGAGTACAGAGGAGGATGAAAGAGGAGTGAATGATGAGTACCTATAGAAATACTGAGGTCTCGTTCTTTCCCATGGGAGTCCAGTTGTTTGAAAAAAATAAAAAAAAAAAAAATACATAGTCATAGTAGTTTGGTGAAAATAGTTGAGGGGAGAAAAAGAGAGTTTATGTTGATAGTAGGTACCTTAAATGTTAGCTGGCTAACCATTATACATCATTCAGACTTTTTTTTTCTGTTCTTACTTTCTTTACACTCTTTCTCTCTTAATTCTCTCCTCGCGAATATTACTTATTCGCCAGAAGACATGCTCTCAACACTTGGAAAACGTGATTTAACCAACGGTGCACTTTCACAGAGTCCTTGACCTCAATGACGATACATTGACATATGTGTAAGTGTGTGTGAGTCTCGTAATTGTGCAGTTGTTATTATCTTAAACCAACACCGAATAATTTCTTATTTTTTCTTTTTTGGTCTCAACATTTTTTGAGGTCATAGTTTTTAAAGATGTCTACTTTTTTTTTCGGTACTACGATTATTTCTATTTTGTATTGGATATACTTTTGGGGTTGTCGAAAAAAAAAATAAAAAAAAAAAAGTAAAAGAATAAAAGTCCTCGACTTGTCGGTTGTCCTAGTCTTGTATTTTAAAAACAAAGCTCGAATGTACCAAGAGACAAGTCATGCAGTCGACGAGTTTCTATTCTCATGAGAGAGTGAATCGACTTTAGTATACTATACATGTATATATTATTTTTCTCTTTCCCTTCTCGGGCTTCTCGGCTAGCAGCTAGCATTGTATCAGCAAACAGTAGAAAATGTCAATGTTTTCTGTCGTGTCTGACCATTCTCAATATTTTCCACTTGTCAATGAACGTTGTTCAAAGTAACGACTCCATTTATTAATTTAAAAAAAATATTTCTTTACATTTTTATTAAATAACAATATTTGTATAATTTCTAAATGTTTACACATATATATATTTATCTTGGTAACAATGAAAACTTTAAGTAAGCGTAAAATTATGTTTAATGAATGAACGAATAAATGAATGAATGGATGAATGAATGAGTAAATAAATAAGGGAGTAATAAATGAAAGTGGTAAAAATTAGTTTAGTGTGTGATTATGATGGTGACGACCTTGTCATGTTCCTGTATTAATACAAAATAATGAGGAATGAGAAATAAAATGGACAATAAGTTATACTGTCGATCAATCGTTCAGCCAAATCATTCATCCTCATTGTGAGTTGGAACATACACTACTTTCTTTCTTACTAAAATAAATACGACGAGGGTAAAGAGATAACGTGTGTGTATATTTGTGTGGTAAAGAAACAATTCGGATCTAATCAATTGATGGATTTGTATCTTAAAGTTAGTATTTTTTTCTTTTTTTTTTCCTGAGAGCTGTGACTGATTTTATATATGTTCAGTTAACAATTAAGCTTACTGTTGATATTTAGGTTAATATTAATGCATGATATAAATTATGTTATGTTGAAATAATGTGAGCAAGCAAATGAGAGAAAGAGAAAGAGAGAGAGAGATATAGATTGTTGGTTGGTTGGCTGGTTGGTTGGTTGGTTGGTTGGTTTGGTTGGTAGTGAACGTATGGTAACGCCAGAAGGGATAATTTATTGGCAGCATAATCGCTGGCGATCGGATGCCAGTTTATGCGATGCCATGTAATTCGGAATGCGTTCACAGATTCTATAATTGATGCATTATCCCTATTAGAATGACAAAAGCGGCGTGTTTAGATGTATACATACTTATATATATATACATGAAAACATGAATTTATTCTCTTCCTTTGATGATTGCAATGCTTTCATGCACACTGTTTATATATGAATCAAGACATTTTTGTTGTGGTAACTCACTTGAAAATATTTCACGTATACTTTATCAGATATTATAAATTTATTTACTCATGACGTACATATTTACATTTATATATTTACTATAAAGCTAGATTATTACGGTTTATTATTTACGCTCAAAGTTTGTTGACATTTAATTTATTATTATTGTTTTTATTATTACTGACAAAAAAAAAAAAACAAACAAGAGTATAAATTCATTTTAAGTATAAAATATTGAGGAATAGTAAAAGTCTTTTTTTTTTTTTTTTTTTTTTTTTTTTGTTAATGGACTCGTTAACGATCGATTCTTGAAGCATGAGTCTGAGTGCTCTTGCATCCGGCTTCGATGAATTTGTCCTCTAATGATAACGTGGTTTTGTATGAGTAGTCGATTGAAAAAATGTGCTTTTACTCGTGTTTTTAATCGTACACGTAGCGATGATGATGCGATTTCAATTTTTTTTTTTTTTTAAGACCATAATTTTTTTGGTTTTAATTTATGTTTTTTTATCATAGAGAAAAATAATTATTAAAGATATAAATGTCGAGTTAAGTGAATTTTATCAATGTTATTATTATATATAATTAATAATGTGTACATAGCCGGCGGTTCAATATCTAAGACCTCAGGTTATAGATATAAATCTGAACGCTTAACTCTGTGGGGTTCTCATTACCTCATAGTTTCAGTAGGTAAAGACGACGATATTGAAGTATAAGTAGAAGAGGAGGAGACCGTTAGTAGCTTCATCGATCCTACAATTTAAGATCTTGCTTTTCGTTTGTATTAGTATCAGTACTTTACTATATACTATATAACTACATCTACAACTACAACTACACCTAATACCGGTAGTGGTAATGAGTATACACTCGAAGGCTTGTTAGAGGCACATTTATCCTTATCACGTTACCGCTCTATCATATATCTTATCACTTATCGCTTATTTCCAACATCATTTACCACTTAAAATAATATTAATGCGTATAATCATTTTAATCTTAGCTGTTTATTATTAATCTGCATAAGTCAATGAAAGAGGAGAATGTATATATATATATGTGTATACACGAAAATATTGTGGTTTAGCGTCAATCAATTGAAATATATATATATATATATATATTTGAAAAAGCATCAGCGTACAGTGTATGTATGTATGTATGTATGTATATAAAGCCATTTGACGCAGATGACGATAACAGGCATCGTTATGTACGTAACTGCGTAATATGATCGATGAATGGGTTTAACTGCAAACGACCAGCTTAAGGGTCTCGTCATACGATGCTCATCTGTCCATTCAATTTCGGTTTCAGCTCTTAAAATGTCAATTAGTGTCACTTTAATTAATTAAAAAAAATTATTATTTTGAAAATAATAATAATTAGAATGACGAAATTATTGATTTATTCGATAATTTAACAGTAAAATAAAAATAAAAATAAAAATAAAAAAAAAGTAAGCAATATAAAATGTAAAATGAATAAAATGAGATAAAAATAAAATTTGAAAATAGAGTGCCGAGTAACGCTGTAAACTCTTGCGTATTCTTTCTTGTAGCTTTTGCCTTCTTTTGTGAAATACGACGCTAAATGGGCGTGCAAGCAGCACTAGTCGATACGCTTTCCGCATACTCCTCTTTCTTCCCTATACTCCACAAGTCTACTAGTTTATACCATATTTATATATCTAGGAGTAGATGTACTGGTGGTTTGCTCATCTTCAGCTCACTTTTGGAAATGTACTTTAACGTCCGTATCAAATCATCCTATCACATTACAAATTCTGTCTTAAATTTGACTTTTAAATAAATATTTTTTTAATATAAGTTTTAAGATGTTACATCTTAAGTGCACTATAGAATATATTCATTTCATTATAAAATATAAGGATAAAAAATATTTTCATTTCTATATTTCATTTTTAATGCTTATCAATTTGTATGAGAGTATGAAGCGACCAGTTGAAATAAAAAAACAAACATATAAATCGGACTGAGTGTATTTTTTTATTTTTCTGTCCGACCATACCTTACATTATATGAGTCTTTTGGGAATTTTTATATATCAACCGTATGGAGAAATATCGACGTGGCTCTTCTATCACATTTCGAATCGTTAAAATAAAAAGATTATTTTATTTTTTTCATTGTTTCGTATATTCTAGCATAAAATATTTATATAATATACATTACAAAAAAATAAACAATAAAAATCATAATAATACTTTTTCGATAGAAATGATTAAAATCATTCAAAGAAGTTAAAATTTGTTGGGTCGAGTATATAAGTTGTTAATATGTAGGTTGAAATATATCAAATATAACCACATAATCTCTAGAGAGTCTCGATTTGGCACTGAGTAAATACGAATATTCGAGTGCCATCAAATTTAAAACCACGGTTGTACGCCAAGTGAGACCATGCCTCTGACCATCCCAAAGGCTTACGTCTATCATTTATACTAAAAGTTTTGTTGGGTTACTATATAAAACAGATTTACAAAGTTTTAGTTTAAATAAAATAATACACTAATATTTTACTTTTTTAATTAATTAAATATTTAACGCTTATTTTTTTTTCATTAAAATAATTATTTTATAATTTTATTTTTGTTATGATAAAAAGCCATTGGAATTGAAGTAAAAGGGAATTTCAAGTTAATGAGACCGCGAATTCTTCACTTGGACGATTTTCAATAGCCGTAGGAGGATTATCCATAATTTACTCGAGTCATTTCGAGAGAATTTCATCATGTTTTATATATATATATATATACATATTGTGTGGTGTATCATGGATATAAAAGTACTTGAACGATCTTATACTTTATATACTTATCCCGTTCTTCTGCTGCATCTTCTTCTGTGCGGTTCTCTAGCATACTCTACAACTAGTACAAATGCGGTAGTAGAATACGCTCGATTAATTCTTTTCTTCGGGTATGCTTTGCCTCGATATCTTCCGGAAATTGGCTTGGCTATTTTCAAGTACATCAAGACCATTAGATTCTATTTTTAAGCTAATCAGAGTCAATATGCTTGATGAAAATAAAAAAAATCATGTTTTTCATATATTAATTCAAATAATTATTAACATTTCTTTTTATTAATTTAAAAAATTATAAAATTTTTTATTTTAATTGAATTTACAAGTAGAGTAACTCGAATAATTCCGTTTGCGATAGCTGATGCAAAATCTACAGCTCACACTAAACTACGTAACGTTACATTACGTTATACATTCAAGTTAATTGAATATAAAATGAATTTTTATTTCAACTATTTTTCACATATATACGCGTTTATTTTAAAATTCAATGCCCCTTTTCATAATGGATGAGAGAGATCAAATTGAAATGGGTATTTATTACTCGTGAATAGTTGAATTTAAAAAATGTATAACAATAATAATAAAAAAGTAAAAAGTAAAAAAAAAAAAGGTTATTAATCATTTATCAACATTGGACAGAATAACTTTGAGGTATGATTTCTATTTGTCGAAAGAGATTTTGTTTTTGATGTTTAAAAATAATTGCTGTAAAATCTCGAAAAATATTTCTCATTCATAAGGGAAAAAAATTTTCACAAAAAATATTCAACAGTAATTGGGTATCATATTTTATGTTTAATAATCGGACAATGAAACAAAAAAAAAATACATCGTTAATATTTACAGCTGAAATCATCAAAAATTTATTCAACCGAAAAAAAAAAAAAAAAAAAACAAGGTTTGATTAGTTCTTTTCTGCAGTATGTATGAATATTTAATTGCACGAGCAATTTCCGTCTAGTTACAAATACCGAAAACGAGTGTCGGAAATGCCGGTAAGGTATTTTCCGACGATATTCGCGAATGTTGCGTAGCTTTGATTCGGTTATATGCATCCTATAAAAAGCAACTAAGGTAGCATGCTTCAAATTCATTTCACACCCTTCATTCCTCTCTTAATATTTACTATCTAAAATTATACCACTTTTATACCTCTTCTAGTACCATTGCCACCAAGTTTTTTAGCAACAAATATTATTATTTTTCTTCATTTCTAAAATTGCCAGTGCTACGGTTATGTTATGAGTCTTGTAAGCTGCGCCAAATGATGATTGCAAAAACTTAACTATTCATGATTATTGTCAGATTTATAAGATAAGCATATAAAATTATATGTTTTTATTCTTCATTTTTTTTTTTTTCGTCAATGACTATTCAAGAATTTATAAATATGATAAATTGTGGAAAGATGAAAAAAAAAAAAAAAAAAAAAGAAAAAGGATGACATTGCTACTGCTGGTACTACTGGTACTACTGGTACTACTGCTGTTGATGCTGCTTTTATCTGTATAACGCGGAACTAACGCGTAGGTTGGAGCAACTTGCCTTTTCTGTTTTGCTTTTACCGTCGGATTAGAGCAGCTTCCCTCTGATTCACAAGCTTGTTTAATCATTTACATTGGTTCTAGCTATCTCCCTCACTCTACTGCTGTTATATTTCTTTTGAGATAAACATTTTCAAATTTCCATTTTATTTATTTACTCTTTACCATACTTACAATTGGATAATTAATTAATGTTACTAAAAAAATGAGTTTGTCTATAATTAATTAACTAATTAATTTACTAATTTAATCGCTTTTTTTAATTTTTTGTTTCAGGTAAACGAAATTAATATTTTAAAAATATCATAATCATCTTATGAGATTTATTACTATTATTATCATCCCGGTAAGCGAATAGAAAAATAGTGTAATCTAATAACATTAACTTATTAGTTAATTAATTTTTGAGTATGCATACATACAAAAACATTTTTTAACTCAAATATATTAATTATCGTGAATGATTATTCTCATGAGACGAAAACTTTTATTTAACCATGATAAAATCTACCTAACCGCCTTGAAGGACATAATTTTTAATTTCATCATTACATATACATAGTATATATAAATAAAAAATTGTCAACCTTCTCAGTTAAAAAATATACTCAACAATAAAAAATACTTAGTGCGATTCCCTACAGAGAGACAACAAATTTATCCTCTGCTATACACTCACACTGTAGTATGCTGTACAAATATATATATATATATATATACATAATATAAAACATATCTCATTTTCGCTTTATCCAAAGAAATTCTCACGCCATTTCCGCTGACTACTCTTGAGCATTAATATAAATTTATTTGTACACACATACAAATAGTAAGTTTACTGGTGCTTTTTTTATTTCTATGCACATACTGCACTGCTTTTGTATATCTTATCCATATATGTATATCTATATTATTATTATAATATATAAAAGGTAATGTAGGTACAATATAGCAGTAGATATAACTGTGTATACACAATCATAATAAATAAATAAGCATTTTATACATATATATTCGAGTTAAAAGTTAGTATATTTGTATTAGCGTAAGTAATAATAAGTGAGAGTCCAGAGACTAGGTAAAATTATTTCAGGAAGTTGACTTGACTGAGTATTTTAGTAGTGTAGCGTAGTCGAGCTGAGTGAATAAAAGTGGGTGCACAAGGGATATTATTATGATGAAGAAAACGGTTGAAAAGGACCAAAAGGGCTCTATTTTGTATCGTATACAAAGATGGAGAGTCAGCTTAAAAGTTTTCACAAACCACCCTTTTCATCCCTTTATGCCATTTCTCTCTTTCTCTCTTATTATTATTATTATTATTATTATTATTATTATTATTATTATTATTATTATTATTATTATTCGTACTGTGCTGGTGTTTGTTCTCTTGAACCCCTTAAACACCCACTACCAAGAGAAATTATAATCGCGCCACTTACAGTGTTCCAGGTATTTCTGCTGCCAGTTTTCAGAGTTTTAGTTGCTCGTTGCGTAATTGTGTTTACGAAACGACACGGGAATTACAAGGCTTTATTTTATGTCTGTTTCACCTTCATCTTTATTTTTTTATTTTAATATTATGCAGGTATTTATTTTTCCGTGAAAGCTTTTACATATACTTTCACTTTTAAAGATTAATTTCAAGATGCTGTTAAATATTTTTTTAAGTTGCCATAGCAAACAAATTTCTTCAGGGTACCAACACGAAAATTTTATAGGCTAAATTATTTATTGAATAAATAATACATGTAAATGGCTTATCATGTATATATCTATAAATAAACCGATTATCGGCTTCAAACACAATATAATTAGCTTTCTTCAAAATAATAAATTTCAATCAAAACAAATATTAAAAAATTAATTTGTCAATAATTTATTTAATGAATAATTATCTACAATAGCTGCACAAATTATTATTATTATTATTATTACCTCCATTAATTCTTAACTCTCATAGAAATAATAGTGATATTATAATTTATAAATAAATTTTTCCACAGTATAAGTAATTAATTCCGTATGTTTATAAACTTAGTAATATATAATTTGTTGTTTAATACAAATATATCCTCCTATCTTCTAAAGATTATATAATAAAAATAATTTAACTAAAATGTCACAAATGCTATGATTATCACGATTTATCTCGAACAATTGAATATTTTCACGTTTTTCGTTTTAATAGGTGACTCATGAATTAATCCTTTATAAATTGTGATATTAAATAACTATTGGTACAAAATTTTTTATTGGAATCAACAATTTATTTGCGAATGATATAAATATAAAAAATAAATTAACAAAACAACGTAACACCTGTGTACGACAATGGGATCTCTAAAGTTTAAAGTTTTAATTTACAGAGTGCCTAGAACAAGTTTCATTGAACAAGTTCGACGTTTATGGTCTCTTTAAGTGTTCAGTACACATGTGAGAGTTTCACAAAAGTGAGCATAAAGAGAACGATAAAAAAAGTAATATATATATGTAGTTACGAATGGCGTAGTATGAACGATACGAAGCAAGTAGATGGTCAGTGGGCGTTTTGGGCTTTGCTGGATCGTGGAACGGCTCTTCTAATGGCTGGAGGATTGAAATAAATACTGGAGATCGTTATGGTCTGAACTCTGTTACTTTATGGCTTTGGTTTATTTATTTATTTTTTTTTTTTTTATTTAGTCGTTTAAGAATAAGAATTTGAAAAAAAAATAATGTTTGCGTCGCTAAAATGTTTTTTTTTTTTAACATTTACTATTTTCTGGTCGTTATCGTTTTCTCGAAAGTTAAAGAGACATTAATTTTGTGAATCGAGTGTAAGGTTGATCCGGAGCCATTATTTGTTTAACGACCAAACAACCTGATCGTAGACGACGAAGTAGATATATAGATGTATAGATGTATAGATGATGGTACTCAATGTTACACCGCAAATTAACGCTTAAGTGCATCCTTTTGTTCTCCTATCTTTGATAGTATCGACAAAGCGCTCGATTAATTTTTAGTCATCACTTTGATTGATTACTCATCATTATAAATTAATGTCGATCCATAATATGAGATTTAAAAAATAACTTTGGGTTATTGACTAATTTTAAAATTATAAATTTTAAAAGTATATAAAAAAATCTGAACCCTCAAAACTTGCCGCTATTTATCCAGAAATAGTCAGAATAGCTTTCTAGGATCTCAAAACGTCGAGATCTGATGAAAACTCGATTTTCGAAAATCGGACCGAAATCAATAACTTGCATCTTTTCGAAAATTGTTCAATTTTCATAGCAGGAAGTTAAAAATTAAATTTTTTACAACAAACGTCACATTATATCGTTAAATATGTTACATGTATATATATTTATGTAGAAGATAGAAATTTTTCATAAATTATTTTTATTTTATTTTTTACAAATGTAACGCATGAGGCAATTTTATAAAAAGCCACATGTGCTTTTTCTCTCCTGCATCTATATATATATGTATATATATTTTTTTTTTAATTTTTATTATTATTATTACTTTCTTTTATTTTTTATCAAGCTTTTTTTTTCTTTGTCGTAGAGCACATTCGTTGCTCTGCTTACTTGACAGTGCACCAGCAGGTGTAGCCGAAAAATATGTACGTTGCTTGTATGTTTTATTTTATCTCTCTCTCTCTATATATATATATATATATATATAAGAGTCGACATCCGTGATGTATAAAGTGTATTTCTTCTCGTTAGTAGCACATGACAACTACAACTACAATTACAATGACTAGAATGTAGATGACGTATATTTTAAAATGTGAAGAGAGTAGTGGTGGTAGATCTTTTTATGTGGATGAGGCAATGTCCATCTGGTACTTTGAACAGCGCCTCAAGCGGTGGCGTCGCTACACTATATATATACTATCACCAGAGTATTTCATTTGAAACTTGCATTGGATTCTCTTTGTTTCTGACTTGGTACAATTGTTGTTGTTGTTGTTGCTGTTGTTGTGCCTACTAACCATCATATTAGATGTAGTATTAGTATTTATGGTTGGATATAGATTGGAGTAAAATAAAATATTTGTTGATAATTTTATAAATTTAAAAGAATGTGATAATATTGATAATTATTATAAAAAATACAAGATCATAGCTGTAACTCATATTTTCTTCCGGTGATTTGAGTTGATAATAATTGTATACATGGTTGAAATATA
The DNA here is from genome assembly GCA_030273425.1 of Microplitis manilae. NCBI lineage: Eukaryota > Metazoa > Arthropoda > Insecta > Hymenoptera > Braconidae > Microplitis > Microplitis manilae. The sequence goes on from CP092725.1 coordinate 138,647, forward strand.
AATATTAGAATTTATGTACAGAAAGTCTATGTAATACAATGTATAGATTGTGACATTGTATAATATATCTCGGCTCGGCACTTGTATCATAAGTTTTGAGCCTCGGGACAAGGAATACATTTTCTCAACGTTGGGTTATTGAATGATAATTCTCGATCACGCCCCTGGGAAACCACTTCCGAGTTCCGCCAATTTTCTCTCCCAGGGGTTGTGATGGTGATGGTGGTGGTGATGATGGCGGTGAATACGCAGTTTCACCCTTACATTTATACACACACACACACATATATATATATATATATATATATACCCGAATACTATATATTCGTCAAATGTATTAATGTTAAAGATGCCTATAGCCAATGTTCATTCAAGTGTATATTCAGTTGCTGTACATTTGGATTATACATTTGTCTATTAATAGCCTGTACAGATATATCGTCAGTAAATATATTGTTTCTCTTATAGGCGATTGTATATATGTTTTCTGTTAGTATTAATTGTTTAAATTCTCATCAAAATTAAATTAAATATTTATTTTTACTTTTAATAAAAAGCTTATTGTTTAATTATTAGCTATGGTTAGTAAAGTATAATATGATAAAAAATGTTGAATCGCTTCATGTGATGAATAAACTCAATCAAAAATTTGCATCTTTTCCATCATGTAATTAATTAACGTTCAGTAGTGAACATTGTTCAAAAATATATTAAATTCATAAATTTCATGAAAGATTATTTTTTTATTAAATAAAAGAAGAAAAAAAAATTTAATTTCAAGTAAAGCAAACAATTGCATAGAAAAGCTATTGTTAATTGAAAATTATTAATTAAGAAAAAAAAAAAAAAATGTTTGCTGAGATAAACGTGAGTCGAATAAGTATTAAAGGACTACTTATGCTTGAAATGAGAGAACTGGGAAAAAGTAAATCTTTTTATTTATAAGGAAATGTTGGTTAAATGAGAATCAAGGTATTAGTTTTTTTTTACTAACATAAAAATCAGGGGTTAAAATGTTTGAGAAAGGCCCACTTGAGAGGTCAACGAGTTTTGTGTACACACAAAAAGTACCCGTTATATCATCCGTTATCGTTCACACAAGTATGCTGTCAGATTTGTTGAATAAATAGAGGAGGAGAATGAAAAAAAAGCGAAAAAGGAAGATTCAGCTATTTCGTTGGTTGAGGTCGTAATGTGCTTAAACTTTGTGTTGTTTCTTTGTGTCCGTTGAGGTTGAGACCAGTTGAGACATAGTGAGGCTTTCACGAGAGACAGGAAAATCTTTGTTTCAAGTGAGTCTGAGGGCGACTCAAGTGTCTTCAAGTATTAAATAATTGTAATTATTTTTTTGTAATTTATGAGAAAATTTTTTTTTTATTTCGTCATTCGCGAGTTAAATAATTTTTAATTATATTTAATTTTTCTATATTTTTTATAATTGAGTTGCATAAAACAAAAAAAAAAGGAAAACTTCGATTTTTTATTTCTTAAATCACCACTGAACAAAAAAATTTAACATTCGTTGGATTGCTCATTTTTATTTATATTTATTTGTGTATTTTATTTTTTTATTATTATTATTTTTTTTATGTAAGAAACTTAGATTTTTCAAGCGCCTTGTTGTGGTTAAAAAGGAAACGAGGTCGGTGAAAAGAAAGATTATGGAGTAAGAGGGGCTAAAAGAAAGGGGGGAGATTTTAAAAGACGAGAAAAAAAAATTATGTTGGCACAGGCGTTGTTGATGGTCTTGTTAAAAAACAAAAAATATATATACAAAGAAGAATAAAATATGTATATACATATATAAATGTATTTCAAGAGCGTAAAAATTAATGAAAGGAAGAGAGAAATTGTTTTTAATGAGGGGAATATTCAGACGATATTAAACGCGTAATCGCGCAATCAACGCGATCAAAACGCAGACTGCATTTAATATCAGCATTCATTTCTTGGGTGTACTTTTTACAGCTTTTTTATTTTTTTTCGATTAAGTTGCGCACGCTTGATACTTTAATTTAAAAAATTATTTTATCACTCAATAACAACTTTATTAAGTTTCACTTGAATATTAAGTATATTTTCACTCCCGATATATCAATCAATTTAAATTTAAAAGGTATAATCAAGTGTTATATTTATTCATTAACATTTTTTACGAAAAATAAATATATATATATATATATATATATATATGGATCCTAAATTGATGAAACAATGAATAAAATCAATAAGGAGAAAATAAAAATAAAAAAAGAAAAAAAAGAGAAAAAAGAATTGGAGTTTGTAACAAAAGGGCACCGAAAAAGCGGATTATCGTCACCAAAGTAATCCTACCGATTTTCTAGCGAGCCAAGCGATAAAATAGAAGTGGCATTGCAACGGAGACGAAATTAAAGTTTCGAAAGAGTGAATAGTTACTACTAAAAGCTTTTCTTTTTACAATCACAATGGCCTATCGTTTTCAAAAGAAACTAAATGATAATATAAGAAAAAAAAATTATCTAAATTGAATTTTTAGTTTTAATATCCCATTTGTAATTATTAATATTTAAATCAATGTGACACGTTTTATTGTGTAAATTTATAATAGACCATTCAAGCTTAACATTTTGGCAATTATATTTAAGAATAAATTACATTAAAATTTGTCTTTATCACTGGAATTTATCCAAAAAAATTATAAATACAACTTTCATTGCTACGATATTTTAAAAAATAAACTTTAAATTTCCCTTCCGAGATACTAGAGATTACGTTGCATTTTATTGTATGAAAAGTTGGTGAAGCTGAATATAAAGTCGTGCCAAAAAATCTTCTTTGAAGTTTAGTTTGACTATTTTATTTATTTTTTTATTTTTTTTTTTCTACCAGGAAATTGTCCCGCTTTGTTTTATTCATTTTTTTGTTTTCAACTCAAGTATATTTCACTTTATTATATACATATATATTATTTAACTAATTTAACTTAATTATAGCATGAAATTATAATTCATGAACTATATGCGAAAAATAAGTTGGATTAAAATATTTATAAAATTAAATAGTAATTGCGTATACCTGTAAATGGCAGAAATAAAATATATACACATAATAGACTGAAATGAAATAGGTAACATGCATAGTTGTAGATTTATGAAACTGAACACGCATGTACTACTGTATGAGAGAACAATTTATGCTCTAAAATCTCACGTACATTTCTCGATGCCATGAACTACGTAATTAAATTTAATTATAATCCAACAGGCTACCCACCCGTCATCTACATTCGTCTCTTTTATTCTCCTTCGTTGCACTTTCTCATTCTTCACACATGCAGTATACAGATATACACAAATATTATATAATACCACCATAACTACTACTACTATTACTACTATTACTACTACCATGACATGATATTCTTGCTTGCTGTTTTTAACCCCAAGCTTTTACTTTTACTACTTTTCGTCTCTCAGATTATTTTTCTCACTCTCTCTTATTCTCTGTTGTACATTTTTGTCTGAACTAAATAGAATTATGCCGATACATGTTCTACTTTGGTGCTTTTAACGAAAAAGCTTTTTCATCTTTTCCGTACAATAACATAAACAAAAAAACAAAAAATCAATAGGGATATATTTATTTATTGTTAGATTAGATTATATTTTCATTTTCTTAGATTAAATTATTATAAATTATAACTAACTAAAAAATGAATTGACTACACGTTAGATAATAAAATGTCTCGGTGAAGTCGGTGATAACCTGATAAGTCAATATTTGGGTCATCGAAAAAGCCAGTAGCTGACAAAAGTAGACAAGAAGAACTTGCTAAACACAAGACAACACAAGTACCTTCTGTAGGTACACTACTAGTGTTGTGTGGTCTTGTGTGTAGTGTATTGACAATAACTAAGAGGGTTAATGTAATCATTTCTGAGTGTTGTATCTGGGAGAGTACGTGTCGAGGCATGCTGGTGGCCCTGCATTTCCGTCATCAACTTTGTCTTGCTCCTCAACATGCTAGCATTATGTTGCTTCCATATCCACGAGTGCTGGTGAACAAGCTGTCAGTATAATATATATGTATATAGTATATATTAGACTGTTTCAAATTAGGGGTCTATTTTTATTTTTTTGATGAACATTGAAAAATCGAAAGGGTATCTTAAAATATGGTGACAGTTAAAATTTGAGCTCTTAATATTGATATTTAGAGGTGGCTATCGATAATTTTCGATTTTTCATTTAGTAACATGGTAAAAAATACATAACTTCCGAAAAAATCAAGATACAAAAAACCTCTTCTCAAACATTCTATAGCAAATTTATCGATCTACAAAAAAAGGTCTTTTATGATTTTTGCATAAATTCAACCATTCACAAGATATCCGACGCCAAAGTTTAATAAAATTCAAAGAACTTGTTTTTGTTCGTTCTGAATTTTATACCATATCAACTAATGAGAATTCAGAAATTTTCGATATAGTTTTTTTAAAGGAAATTGAATTCTCTACAAAAAAAGTCTCTTATCATTTTTTGATAAATCCATCTGATCGAAAGTTATTAGAGCTCAAAGTAAAGTTGGAGATCTTTTTATTTTTCCGGTGAAACTATCGGACTAATCACAAAATGTCATAGAATCTGTTTTGTAGGCAATTTTATTTCTTACAAACTACCTCTGATAAATTTTCTTCAAATTCTACATTCTCTTCTAGTTATTTCCATTTTAATGCCAAGCTCCTAAAAAAAGTGTTCTGATCGAATTTAAGAGCTCGACATTAAAATGGAAATAACTAGAAGAGAATGCCGAATTCAAAAAAAATTTATCAGAGATAGTTTGTAGGAAATAAAATTGCCTACAAAAAAGATTCTATGACATTTTATGATTTGTCCGATAGTTGACTTCAAGCTCCAATAACTTTTGAACAGATGGATTTATAAAAAAATGATAAGAGACTTTTTTTGTAGAGCATTCAATTTCCTATGAAAGAACAATATTAAGAATTTCTGAATTCTCATTAGTTGACATGATATAAAATTCAGAACGAGCAAAAACAAGTTTTTTGAATTCTATCAAACTTTGACTTCGGATATCTTGTGAATGGTTGAATTTATGCAAAAATCATAAAAGACCTTTTTTTGTAGATCGATAAATTTGCTATAGAATGTTTGAGAAGAGGTTTTTTGTATCTTGATTTTTTCGAAAGTTATGTATTTTTTACCATGTTACTAAATGAAAAATCGAAAATTATCGATAGCCACCTCTAAATATCAATATTAAGAGCTCAAATTTTAACTGTCACCATATTTTAAGATACCCTTTCGATTTTTCAATGTTCATCAAAAAAATAAAAATAGACCCCTAATTTGAAACAGTCTAGTATATATATATAGATAGATAAATTTTCATCGCTATAGACTACATCTACCTATAGTAGTAGCTATTGAAGCTTATCATATTTGTGATGTCTAACTACCTGACTATCCTTAAGGATTCCAACTACATATTCAATCAACAGAATTTCCTTTACTTAACAATTTTACGCTGTATGTTTGCTACATGCTACCAATATTTTTAGAACCATTTGCCTCCCTTTTACCTTGGCCATTTTATCAGACTTAATCACTCAAGTGTGATGCATTTGAACATTTGTTTACACAGGTCAGTTTGTCCAACAATCAGAATTTCCAGGCAGCTAATTTCATGAGCCCGACACTGTTTTTCGTGTTACAACTTTTTGAATCAACAGAAACTTTTATTTAAAAGTTTTAAATCTGTTAAATTTAACAATAGATATGTTTATTGTTAATTAATGATTTATATGTTGTTAAGGCATGATAAGACAGATGATTAAATAGTGACTATTAATCTAGGGGTAGCAGTGTAGCAATCAATTACCGTATCTGAGCTCACTACACTAGATTTAGCTACACCACTCACACTCCATACTCGACTCTACGACGAAATGGCTGGTGCAACTGCTACTACTACTACTACTACTACTACTACTACTACTACTACTACTACTACTACTATTACTATTACTACTGCTACTGTTACTGCTGCCTAGAAGGTGAATTCTGTTCAACAATCTATCTTAACAAGTTTCTTGAGGTTTGTGTGTGGGTATGTATCAAGTATGTATCATATATGTATATGCGTATAGGGGGTAGGTGTGGTATGAAATAGAAGAGAAGCTATACCATAACTTTGAATGAGGTAATGTTTGGATTTTGCTGCAACCTCAATGAGATTAAAGTGATAAGCGGTTTAGCAATATTAATATTAATATTAATTAGTAACCATTATTAAAAATGTAATTTTTATACATTTTTTAATTTGATTGAAGAAAAAAAAAAAAAAAAAAAGAAATTTTAACAATTAGAACGTAACAAATATTTAATTAAAGGTTGTGTCCTAACGACTGTAAATTGAGGGTTTGTTTGTTGGTATTGTATCTGGGCAGTGAGTTGTCTCGTTTATCTCGTTCTCATCGATCTTCAGAGTATTCTTTCTTTGTGTGTGTGTTTTTTTTCTTTTTATTCGGTTCAATTGTCTTTTATTTTTCTTTTCATTTTCTTATTCTCTCAAACTGTATGAACTGCATCACCAGTACCATCACCAACAGCAGTAGCAGCAATAGCAGCAGCACCAGCCGCAAAAGCCAATATGACATTCTTCAAGTTCCTTCGTTCTCTCTTGGGGTTCTGCAACAATTCCGCTATATTCGCGATCGTCTCGACAATTTCTGAGGACACGCCAGATATTCTATTCTGCCATTTTCTTTCTTTCTCTTTCTCCTTCTCTCTTCTGCACATTAAATTTACGCTTATATACGCTTAGTTTTCTGTCTCACTTGAATTGGTATATACATTGAGCTTTACCCTTTCCCGAGGGATTCCGTTTCTAGAAATAGCTTGTACGTTATCTCCGAAGTAATTACCGGGAGCTTGTCGTCATGATGATGAGGATCATGAGTTTAGTTGTCTGATGAATGTCAATAGATTTGTTATTTTATTGCAATTATAATTATAATAATTGTTATCATTACCATTGTGTAGATGGATAAAAAATAATAATAATAATAATGATATTTAGTGTACTCATTTTAATGATCCGTAGTAGGTTGTATGAAAGAAAAAAGTTAATAAAGAAGAATGCCGGAAAGAGATGGATTCATTTTGTATTGAAAAAACTTTCATTATAAATTTTTAACGGCAATAGAAAAAATAAGTCAAGTACTTATAAATCCATGCTGACTTTTAGTTTGTATTTCGATTTATTCTTTTAAATCTCGTGCCATACAAGATTTTTTTCTTTAGCTTGTACGGTACGTCAGATTCACTGAATTTTATGAGCGTTTGCTCTTAACTTTTTTTTTTCCTCTATTTTTTATCTGTACTCTGACGTACAAGAATTATTACAACATTTTCGAGTTTTTTCGTAGTATCAATTTATAATAATTTATAAACTAGACTTATAACACTTATTGTATAAAGTAGAGAAAATTATTTTTTGCACAGCTCAAGCGCGAAAGTGCTGAGGGTGCTTTATGAACGGTTTTTTTTTTTGGACTATTTTACTCACATAACAATGTTTCTACACTATTTTAATTACTCTAAAATTGGTAAAACCCATATACTAGCATGTAGATAATTAATTAGATAAATTTATTAAGGAACAATTTGAACCTTATATTACATCGATTCATTATTTTATTAGTTTAAAATAAATTATTTTAACTAAAGAAATCAGTGCTGTCAATTGTTACTTATGAAACTTCGTAAACACGATAACTTTTGATAGACACAATTAATCGGCCTAACTTTATCTTTATTGTCTTTATATTTTTGATCACAAGAATCCTTATGAAAATCACTATTTAAATTTTTTTAGTTTAGTTGTAATTAATTAAATACGTAAAACTGATAATTTTAAAAAAATTTAGCTACTATTTTTACTATTGTTATTATTTTTTTAAAAAAATATAATAAAAAGAAAACAGCGTTTTGTTCGAGAGTGATGGGATGAAATTAATTTGAGTGGGAGAAATCTCGGTGGCAGATTAATTTAGTTAGTAGAATGTGGAAAGCGAAATTTCAACTGGCTAAGTATATTTTCCTAGTTTTAGTCGGGTGTAAAGTGAGACAAGAGTAGAATGACTACTATCCAATGTATTACTGGTGGTACACATCAGAGTACAGACATACAGAGTAAGGATAGTTGTTACCAAGACGTCCAATTCTGTATATGTATATATATATATATATATATATATATATATGTGTGGAACATTGCTTCACATCGTATTCTATTTCGTAGTCTCTCTGTTCTTGAGTAAATACGTCGTTCATTAACACGGTGTCAGCTTCGAATTTACAACAAAACAAACAGTACTGAACGTTTGTCATGGTCGAGATTAATTTAAATAAAAATACAAACTAAGAAATGAACTTTCATTGCTACAATAAATTATAATTCAAATTAAATGATAATTGTTCTTTTTTTTTTTTATACATAGATTCTTTATTTACTGTCCATTTAAATTTTTATTATGATTATACTGAGCGTTGTCATAGATGTATATTTATTTTTTGTTTAAAATATAATGACAATAATAGTGGTAGTAGAAGTAGTGGGTAGTACAGTGAAAGAGCAGAAGATTATCTCTGGTCCCTGGGTTCGTGTAATGCTCTGGAAAATTGAATTTGTCTAAACGTCGGTAAAGACTCTCTGTGTTCGCCATTTCAACTGAAAAACCTGAGACTAACGTTTATACATACATATAGATATATATATGTATATGTATATATACTAGGTTGGATCATATGATTTTATTATGCAGACTGCTCATGGTCTATTTTCATATTTCAGAAACTCTATAATTTTAATTTTAATTTTTAAATTATCTTATTCTTTTTTATTTTTATTTGTATTGTTGTTATCTTTTAAATAATTAAGATAAATAAATTATTTAAATATTCATTTGCTAGTCCATTTATTGAGATATTTTTATCGTGTATTATAGATATAGTATATTATATATAGTAGTCCATTTATTCATGAGTGTTTGACTTATTCAAAAAGTGAAAGAATCTCCCGAAAGACCTTAAAATATACCCAACATCATATATCGAAGTTTAATATGTCTTCACGACATGAATTTAAAGTTTTAAAACTTGATTAGCATTTAACCTGTCCTCACGAGTACAAAAAAAAATATATATATGTATATATAAAAATATTATTTATGAGTAGAGTATTTATAAGAGAAATTAGTTATAGCCTCCCGTGAAATGATAGAAAATGAATGCAGGTAGAGCGTGAATAACTATCTAGCAACCATCACAGTATTATTAATGGGCACAGCATTTATGATTTTGAATCAGGCGAGTTAACGTTTTAACTATTATAAAATGAAATTGCCACTTGCGTCAGTTTGTTCGTTCGTTTCACATTTTATCACTTGACGTCTTAACTAACTTTACACTCGTGGAACAAAGTTCAACGCAGTATTGTCTCTTTATTACCGTCATATTATTTTGTCGTATAGCGTCTGGTTCTGCTGATTCGCCTTCTTCTTCTTCTTCTTCTTTTTCTTCTTTTTCTTTTTCTTTTCGTTTTCTGCATTTATAAAAGTATTGAATACAAAAACTCCTTTTTTATACACTGCTATTGTCATGTCAATAATAATTTTAATAATGAAAGTGATGACAATAAATATAACAATTGGCTTATCTTTAATACGAGCAAGAAAGCATATAATTATTTTTTCCAGTAGTGAGTATAGGAATATAATGTTTATCAATATATGTATATATATATATATGAGTGTTAAGGGTAGTTAAAAGTTATTTCGTAATTGCTTTCACTCAAAACCTCCACCAACTTCCGCAACAGTAACGCTCTAGACAGCCATTAGCGAGCGTTATATAAGGGTGGTAAGTCAGACTGAGATAGATGATAAAAGGATAGATAGAAATGAAAATGAGTATAAGAGAGTGAGAATAAGTGAGAATGAGGAGTAGTCGAGTGTATAGTGGAGTAAGAGAGTGACGTGCTGGTACTTTGTTCTACCGACAAAAAGTAACAGAAAGTAACAGAAAGTAGCTCATTCTCCCCTTTCACCTCTTCAATCAGTTTTACAAAAGGCGTTTTGTATTGTTATTATTTTTTATTTTATTTTTTTGCTTGTGCTTTTTCATATATTTCTGTATTTTACTCCAGCTGCTGCTTCTTCTTCGCCTTCTTCGCCCTCTTCTCCTTTTTTGCCTCTTATTCTGTTCCCCTTTCAAGGTATTACAGCTTTAGCTTCAAATGCATCAGCTGAATAATTACAGGGAAGTTCGTCTGCCGGCAGTCCGAGACATTTAAAGTAAATAAAATAAAATATATGAAAAAAATTAAGTAACCACAGTAATTACCGCAATCGTAGCAGCAACGTACTTTTTACCGGAAGAAATGTTGACTAATTTTTTTTTAAATTTTTTTATTCAAATATCTTGACAACGTTGATGAGGAAAATATTTGAGAGAAAGTTTTCGCCACTCTTTTACCCGATGGTTTTTTTTTTTTTTTTTTTTTTTTTTTCTATAAATCATTACTTGTTAACTCAATATTACATATTCATAAATATTTGTTTCTAAAGAGAAAGTGGAAAAAATAATTGCAACTTTTTTTTTTATTTCAAAAGTTTACAGATTTTATAAAATTAGCTAGAGTAGATGTATATTTATTTGAAGAATAAAGAGGTAGATAATCAGAGGTATATACTAAAGGGGATATTTGATGAATAATTAATTACATTACAGCAGCTGGTGGAATACACAATTTTTCCAATAATTACTAATACATTGTTCAATATTAAATTGAAACTTGTACACGGTGTATTTTTTCGAGTGTGGAATGAAATAAATTTATGTTGATTTGACTAGTAGTTTAATTTAAAGAAATTAAACAAAATGAAATTAAGATAGATTAGAGTGATAATATTTGATGGTGATTTAAAGTGAAGCATATAATTTAAATATTGTGATCCTTAACTTGTCAAGTAGATTATTTTATCCTATGGGATAAACTTGATCTCTTATCATCATCACTTTGAGGTTATTAGATTATCGGTTAGGTAAATTATAAATAACCTTATTAAATTTCCCAATACTAATTATTAATTATTTATTTAAGGAAAAAAAAAAAAAAAGTAGTAATAATTATGTATAATTTTAATTTGAAGGTTCAATTTAGAAACCACAGTAAGAAGCAAACTCTTATCTTCTGTTTTTTTTTTTTTTCATTTTATTTTTAACCAACAATCGACAGACTCAAAGTACACATGAAAAAGGTTTCCGGGATATCACAAAAGACAAAGTAGATGAGGTTTAGGTTAGAAAGTCCCTTTCAGCCTTCAAATCTATATATGTTTATGTGTTATGTGTATGTGTTTATGTATCCCTAAAGAATAGAGTTTAAGAGTTTGAGAGGTTGAGAGGTTGAGAGGTTGAAAGGTTGAGAGTAATAGTAGGTATGGGTGTATAGAAAGACAGAGAATAGGGATTTGCTTACCCGAACGAATCTGGGATTGTTTCTTGCCACAGTATCCAGTTGGTCTTTCGTTGAATCATTGTCTTGGAATTGGCTTGACGCGGGATTTCAGACCATAAGGTGGAATAAAAAAATAAAATAAAATACAGGATAGAAATGAAGACGAGGCAATTCGATAGTCTTTCATTGAGCTTACAAGCTTTTCACGATCAACCACGATCCTTTTTATTATTTTTCAAAAGAATTCTATTATATATATATATATATTATTGATGTATTTCTCGATTTATTATTACTGACGCTCAAAAAATTATAGCTAATTAATTTTATGAAATTTTTAGTATTTATTTTAAATAGAGTTTCAATTCATGCAGCTATAAATCAATTTACCACGCACTCAGTCAATAAATAAAAATAAAAAACAATATACAAGAACAAGATAAAAGTACTAAAAATAATAAATTGTTCGCATAAAAGATATCAGAGTCCATTTAAAAAAATATAAAAAAAAGAAAAATATTTAAAAATAAAAATAAAATCATGTAAAAATGATCACACATGCGTATTATTTTTAAATATGCACGCAATATTGAGCATCGAATTGTTTACGTTCAATAATCCGGAATCCGTACTGTCGGATGTTGATCACGGCGATACAAATATGGTTTTATCCGTTTATCGACTATTTTACATAACATCTGTGTATATTTATATATACATATGAAAAAATAAACAATACAGTATGGTGTATACTATTTTTTGATACATGTACAATATTTATTTTTCATTTCATCAATTTAAATATATAAGTACATATTTCATTTCCAAACAACGTTATTTATTTATTTATTTATTTATTTATTTACTTAATAATGATAATAATTATTATTATTTCCAGTTTATGATGATATACTGATACATGTATATTATTTCGTCACTTTTCCACTTTTGAATATGTTAATTTTAATATTTGATAGTCGAGTTTATCATAACGTCATAAAAAATTTTATGATGATGATGCGGTAAAGACAATTCATATTGTTTTCTATCTATAGTATACTATGTCTAGTTTTAAGATATGAAAAGTTTGTAAATAACATATAAAATGATGGTTTTCCATAAAACAACAAATGTTACTTTACACACATGGATACTTTATAGTGAGAAAGAGAAAGAAATAATTTTCTGTCCGCTTAATATCTTAAAGGCATAACTGTTGGATCTGGACTTTTATCACTTGTAAGGTTTTACTTTTTATGAGAAAAAAAAATTGAATATTGTGATTAATTTTATTTTTATAAAAAATATTATTGAGAGTAAATATTAAAATTGTAATAGATAATAAACACATTAAAATGACAAATGAAATATAAATATTTTAAAAAGTTTACGTATGCAAACGGCAGTATACAGTATACAACAAAACATATTCACTTGTCATATTCCATTCGCCAGATAAACACGTCATATTTCTACTTGACCCATTTACTAAATCGTAAACGCAAACCCAAATAAATTTCCCATGTACATATTAAATTATTTTATAAATATATATACATATGCATGTATGTACAAAAAAAAAAAACATTTATCAATTCGTTGACAATTTTAGACAATTTCTATCATCATTCTTTTTTTTTCGTGCTCCAATTTTCAATTTCAATTTCTACAAACATACATCATAAAACGATTTTAAAAATGACGATAAATTTTAAAATTAAAAATAAAAAAATACACAGGGGTAGGTAGGGAAAAAATTCAGTGACATGTTAACTACTTTTCATTTTACACGGAACAACAGATTCTTTAGTGCAAGCCGTTAAATTAAGGAAAATCTCATTTCATCCCTAGGGCACATTTCACCATTTACGAGAGTTTGCGCGACCGCGAAATAAAGCTTCCAAGAAAGAGTAAAAAAGAAAGAAAATGAGAAAGAGAAAGAGAAAGAGAAAGAGAAAGAGAAAGCATCTTTTTCCGTAACGTGTCTGTGGAGTTTATTGGCACAGCCGGTGGCGTTGCACAATATATTTTTCATCTCATCTAAATCAACCTTTCTACTTTATACTTTCTATTATCTACTTTCTTTCCACCCTCTTCTCAACTTTACTCCCCCTATATCATATTTATATACATATATTAATGATATACACTATATATAACACATAATAGACAAAAGCATTAAGCTAGAAAAACGAAAAAACAATAGTTATAAGAAAAAAAATAATTTATGACTATGACAAACATTCAATTTCAACAGATTATCAAATGTACTTTATGCAAATTCAATATGTATTTTTTAATAAAACATTATTATTATAATTGGACATACGTATTTAAATTCTTTTTAAGTAATATATATATGTATGTGTGATTATAGACATAATAAAAATCCATGATCGCATAAACGGAATAACAAAACAGGAGGATAAGACGTGTGTTTTTTGATACTTACACACCCTCCATGACTGTTGAAGTAGTTTTTACTGGGAAAGGTTTTATAGAGCTGTAAGAAATGGCGCGAGACATTACCTACTACCAAGGGGAGAAGAAATTTTATGTACGTAAAATCTTGACTATATCTCGTCGGAACCCAGTCGTTGCCATTCCCGTTGTCGTCGTCGTCACCCTCAGGCGTTTTTTCAAACAGAAAATTGGCCCATCTATTTTTTTTTTCTCTTTTTTTTTCTCTTTTTTTTTGGTACCACTTATTCTGGCCGCTCTGAATTGCTTCGTGTTGAATAAATCCATGTACATTATCAAAAATGAAATTTTTCTTTAGATATAGTGTAGAGTTTATATTTTTGCGCAGACTCTAAAGGTACTTCGCTACACACATTCAGTGACCGTGATTTATTATTTTTGCTTATTAATTTTAAATAAAATCAGAAATTTTAATTCTTTATACAAACAGCTGATGTTGTAAGTGAAACTGATTAAAGTGTAAACAAAAAAAGTATAAAAAAAGTCATCGAAGAAATAAAGCAATTAATTAAATATCATTACTAAACGATTATATATAAATCACTGACATTCTTTGGTAGTTGTCGATTTATCAAACAACCCCTGGTTGTTATGATTAATGGATATCGTTATGTAGCTATTTGTATTATTGATTTTATTTTGAATATATTACAAGCATGCTATTGACCCAATTCTATATCAAATATATTGTCTAAAGTATTGAAGATATAATAATATTAATAATAATAATTTATTTAATTATTCAAAGGGCTGTATATTGAAAATAGGCTTCACTTTGGTGTTTTAAACAGATAGCTGAGATTCAAATGATGAGAGCTGTGCTACTGAGAAGCCTCTAACGTGTCGATTTGTCTTGCTCAAGTGACTACTTGTGAATTGTCATTGAACGCCAGGTTCAAAGACTCAGCTTCGGCTCCTTCACCCAAGTGTTTACAGTGAAAATTCAAATACTTGACTCGAGATTTTCTCATAGACATGTATTTATAAATATTAACAACCATTATTGTTTTTTTTCACCCTAAAAATAAACTAAACCAATCTTTTAGAACAACAATTTTAATCGAATTTTTTAGTCGTTAAAAAAATAAAGTTAAAAGATAAAAGATATCTTTAATGAGTTAAAACTTAATTGTTGAGTTTTTGTTGTTTTTATTTGTGAAAGTAATATAATAAATAAAATGCGATGGGGTAACGCGATGAGCAATCGACAATTATTCGCAGGACATGCTCGTTTTATTAAACGGTTATGTGCAGCACATTCTTTTTTTTTTTTTTTTTTTTTTGTTATTTTAATATAAATTTTTTTTTTTTAGTTTATATGTGTTGTTTTGTGGTATTTTAGTTTTCTCTGTGGAGTAACTAAACCACCCGACATCGTCGTATCAATGATGCCACCTACTCTGTTATCGGAAGTTGCTAGATATTGCCTGCGAATCGCCATTTCATTCTCTTTCCAATTTTCTACTGATATTGTACACCAATTATCTCATAGTCTTCTTATAATATCCTCTAGATAGTTTTCTTTCAGAAAAGCTACCATTTATTTAACTATTTTCCCTTTTTACAGACCAATAAACAATTATTTTTTAAATATCCTACTTACAGCTATACTAATGTTTAAATTTTTATATCTATCCCACTAAATGAGAAATGAATAAATTTAACGTTTTCTTCTTAAGAAAAAAAAAAAAAATAAAATAAAATGAAATAAGAGCATAAGCCTTTAAAAAAGATAAAACCACTATTTTCTGTAGATCTGCCAGCATTAGGGCTCATCCGGTTAAAACTTTTGGTTAGATAGTTTTAAGGTTTTCTCTGGGCCATGAACAACGCGAGAAACATAGAGCACGATCAGTTAGATCGACACGAGATCGTGAGCCATTACAGGTTGATATATTACCCATGTGAAAGTATAATCGTCTTTGGGGGGTTCCAGATTTTTTATATTATTTTCACTTTTTTTTATTTTTTTATTTTTTTTTCAAGAAAAGGAGTAGAAAGTATAGCTTAGGTAGTGGCTGCGGCATCAGGAATGGCAAGACCAGGCAAGTCTATCGCCATTCCTCGTTCTTTAACTTTACTTGCTCTTAATCTTGAGCTGGCAAGAAGATCTGAAGTAACTTTATTCGCTTCGAGACTTGCCGGACACTCGAGAGTAGGTAGCACGCCAGGAATTTAAGTTCAGGACTTCCCGAAGCTCTTTTATTTATTTTTTTTTTCTTTTTTCTTTTTATTTTTTTGCTAGCCATTTTTCTCTTACCTCTCTATTCTCCGGTACGTTCAATCGAATGGTTAGCTCGTGATCAAACGATTGGACGGTTGCTCCTTTTATTTTTTTTTCTTTTTATATCTTTTTTTCGTAAACCAGTCAATGGTGATTGGAACGAGGCTACGAGTTGGAAAGAGAAATAAACCGTAACTTAAGGGTATGGGTACACATACTTGGATCCCGCTGCTCGTACCCTTTTTCTTTTTGCAACGTTTGGCAATCTCACGTATTTGCTGGTCGTGTGTACTGGAACATGACTTTACGAAATGTGCACTTTTGCTTTTGTCTTTTCTATTCACATTCTTATATACCCTCATTTTTTTTTTCATCTTTGTCTTTATCGTCTTTATTTAACTCTCAGAATTATATTCTCAGTCAAGACATTTTCAAAATTAAATTTTCACGAACAAGTTTTTTCAAATTCAACTATACGTGTAGATTTTTATCATTCACAATATCTTTTTTCTAAGATATTTTTTTTTTTTCAGTTTTTATTGTGGAAAATATTATGATAGAATTTATTATAAAAAATAAAAATAAAAATTATTATTATTATTATTATTTATGTATAGAATTTCTAAATATAGATGGATTAGTTTAACGCATAATGATGCTGCATAAAGTGGCATATCGCTTCATATACCAGAGATTACTTTATCAAAATACTGGAAATAGTTAGTGATACTTCAAAGTATCTTTTAAATGTAAATCCGCTTTGAAATATAAAATTGAAAACGGCTTTAGCTTTTAAATGAACGATATTTTTGTAAATATTGAAAGTTATTGTAAGCTCTAGGGAAATATTGATTTCTAAAATTTGTTTTAACTCAGATACAGATAATTTTTTTTTCTTTTTTTCATTTATAAAACTTTTGAATTCTATACTACAATGTTATAAAAAAAAAAAAGTGATGTCATAAATAAATTAACAACAATTAGAAAATGAAAATAAATGAAATATTTATGAAGAAAAAAAAAAAATCGATCGTAGTATTAATAGCAAGTGATTTTCTTGGATAATAATCTACTTAGGATTTTATATTTTGCTGGTCCGTTGAACATTCTTCGAGGTCAGAATTCTACTGACTAGCAAGATTATCCGTGGTACGGGTCAACTTGCACGATTATGGGTCAGCCTGATAGAGCACATCGTCCTTCTCTGCACAAGGCTTCTACGACCTCAGGTTAATTATAATGAAAATCATCCCCTTTGACAGGCGGAATCTAAAGCTTCTTTCCCTCACATGAATCCAAGTTACCCAGCTAGTCAGCCAGCTAGTCAACCGACGAGCCCTCTTAATCCTTCTTCCTGGGTGGTTACAGCTAATGATTAAAATCCCTCTTGCTTTTCCGATACAATTCTAACAATCGTCGGATATTTCAAAGAGAAAGAAAAAAAATAACAGTAATTAAAACCATATCATTAAAAGTTATAATCAGGAAAAGTTTATTTATTGTCATTAGTAACCAGTAAGTATCGTAAAGTTTTATAAATTGATGTTATGCTTTATAAAAATGAATTACAGTCGTACCTCGTTATAAGACTATATTGCTGTTTTTTTTATAAATCAGGTATCGCGATAGTTTGAGAGAGAAACTAATAGTCTTATAACGAGGTCCTACTGTAGTGAGATTCACTGCGAATTACATATAGCACATGTGGATGATGGTTTGATTCAAGGGTTAACTATATACTACCGAACATTCGTGCTGGCAGATCACGTCGTAGAATTTTAGTAAAGATTTAACATCTACACGGAAAAAAAAATATTGCGCTTATCGCTCACCAACGGAGAGCGACAGTTGTATCGTGATTAGTACTAAATTGTTACTTGATTTTCACTATATATACATCAATATGAATGAAACCCTAGATACTTATTATAATGATCCTACGGATTGTGAATATACTTAAATGTATAGTGATCGTCAGTTAACGTATCCATATCATACCAAAACGGATCGTGATTATCGCGATCTACTTCTCAAGCGCCACCACTCATAACCAAATTATTTAGTAAAAAATTTACATCAATTACTTACGTATATTCTATTACTTGATTACATTTCTTCATATTAAATAATCATTTTTTATTGCGCTTATTATAATTATTAACATGTAATTATTAATTCCAACTAAAAATAAAATTGTAATGAAGTTAAAGTTAAAAATTCATCTATTTTAACCTAAAATGTCTTTATGACTTCCTCAAATGATCTTATGATTTCGGGATCCGCCTGGATCGCGATAATCACGATCCAATAGACCAAGACTTTCCGTATACAACGTATAACCAACCGAGGAGAGTGAATATCACGATACCGTTGAGTGATGAGCACAATATTTTTTTTTCCGTGTAGCACACTTGTAACAGTCATTATATTTCCTGCAGCCATTATAATATTTTAGGACGAGGACAAGAACGGGATTGCATCGGATCAAGCCCAAACTGGCCAGTTGATGTTACTACTACACTACTATACGGCGGCTACTGTTGTTGATACTGATGGTAGTAGTGGTAGTAGTGGTAGTAGTGGTAGTAGTGGTTGGTTCACCTAGGAAATGCTCTTTGCCAACCTTCGATGATGATATCTCTGACCGGACGGTGTTTCGACATGCCTCGGTGGGAATTCTCTCTCGCACAAGGATTGGGGCTTATCGAGCATCCGTCTGACTGAGTTTAATGGCACGTATGATGACCAAAATGGAAGGATCTTCCTATACTCTTGGCATGTGTTGAAGAGAATTTCATCGACGCCTAATTTTATTATACTCATATTGTTTGTTTATTTTTTAAACTTGGAAAAAAGTATCAAGGAAGTAATAAGCTCGATGTAGAATAAAGATTTTATTAGTATATTTATTGACTTTCTTTATAGATCAAACGGCTTTGAGTCTTTTATTAAAGCTCAGTTTATTGAAATTATAATCGATTTTCAATAAGTATGTTTCCTCATATATTATCAAATAATTTTTTTTTATTTATTTTAACTTAAATCTTTTCTTATTTCCTGTTACAAGTGAGTGAAAAGTCTGATGAGTTAAGTTATTAGTATTTTTTAGTATTTTTCTACTGTAGAGAATAAGACTATTATTGGTAAGTCGAATTACCGATGTGACGTGAATTTAAAGATATATAATATTTTATGGTATGATTGTCAGAGTATAAATTGATCCAAGTGAACAGGCTTTTATGTGTTACTACGTCTGTTGCTGTTGCTGTTGCTGTTGCTGTTGCTGTTATTGTTGTTGTTGCTGCAACTCTTGGTAATGCTGCTCTTATATTTTGTATTCCATAACGTGAGTTGTGTTGTAACAAAGAGAGAGCAAACGAGTCGGTAGTATGACCAATACCGAGTAGTAGCAATTGCAGGAGTGAGTTGTATTGCAGATGTGCTGGAGTCTACTCACGATTGATTTCCAACCACACCCGGTAACTATACCAACCGGTTCCATTTATCCCAATGTAAACGAACAATATTGTTTTTTTTATTTTATTATTATTTTTATTCATGTCAAATTTTTGCATTTTATTATTTTCGAAATAAAAAAATTTCATCAATTTATTTCAATGAAATTCTTTAAAAAAAATATATTAGTGATTTAAATATTTATTTAATTTTTTTTTATGATAAATTTTAAAATTTTTAATTAAATAAAATATTTAATTTATGAATGAAATGTAAAACACTGGTTTGAGTGACAGTATAGCGTCGACGTAATGAATCATATGACGAGCAAGCAGCTGAATGCACAGCCTAGCATTGCTCGATTTTATATCTTTTTTTTTCTTTTTTTTTTCAGTTAGTGAAATTTTCCGACATGATTTCCTTGAAGCGCTTGCGAAGCATTTCCTACGCCAGCAGGTTTTCCGCGAGCGCTGCAGGGATTCGGGTCAGTTACGCCCTCTTTCCCTCATTTCCCTCCTTCACACCACTGGCATACACTACTACTCGACTCTTCTGGCTCTTCTGGCTCTTCTGGCTCTTCTGGCTCTTCTAGCATTTCTGGCTCTTCATACCCCTCATTCATTCGCGTTTACTTCTTATTCTTCTCTTTACTCTTTATACTCTGTGCTGCTAGTGGGGCATTCGCTAATATTTGAACACAATTAATCTCAACTTAGGAATCTGCCGTCTTCCCAGCCTCCAACTCGATAATTATTAAAATTAATGCTTACTCAACAGTAAGTATTCTCGAGTAAAACTTTTATTACACTTTTTATTTTGTTAATATTTCATTTCAATTTTTTTTTTGTATTTATTATTTATTGATTGATTAATAATTTGACTTATTTTTTTTTAACTTTTGGCCAAGAAAGTTAAAATTTTATAAAAATTCGCGAGTTGGTCAAAGTCAAAATGTTTTAGTGCTCGTATGTACGTGTACTGGTCTGCAGGGTCAACCGCTTTCCATTTATTTATTTTTTTTTCATAATTTCAGTTGCATTTAACTTTAAATAAACCAATAAAATTAGCATTTAAAACTCGTCATTTTCATATTCTCGTAGATATATAAATACTGATAAAATTTATTCTCTATTGAGCATTAATTTCGTGTATTAATTATTAAATAACTTGATGCTCGCTTGATAATCAGTTATTATTATAGTCTTCATTGGCACTATAATAACAACCGAAATTACCACACAATTTACTCTTTATATTAAATAAATATACAATAATAAAAGTAATAACAATTGGTATCGATTGAAAATTAGCGATTATTGTCTCACGGTTATTATGGATGTACGTGATATTAAAGTTAAATGATAACTTGATAATAATATACAATATATTTGATTGCTCAATAATAATAATAAATGAGTAATAGTATTGATGATAATTGTCTATACATACGATAAATTTGTTGATAGTTTAAAATCTGGCTCAATAAAATATATTTAACTCTAAAACGATCCATGCATTGCCGAGCGAGCGACGTACTGGACTCATATATGATACGGCACCATCAAAACGTTTTCTGCGTTGCCACACTGTCCCTCATCACCCTCATCCCCCCTCATCCCCCTCATCCTATCGACCTACAATATGGTATTAACGAAAATATTTGAATGTGAATAAACCCGTCTAGGGTACTAACGATTACTACATATACATTAGTTGGTATATATAATACTATATAGCAGTGGTCGAGCTCGGATACTATATAGCATATATACTATTACGACTACAAGATACGACAACGCGATTGCGGGAAAATATAATTCAAAAATTTTACTACAATGTCAAGCCAACCGTTCTGTCTGCTATGTAAATTCCATGTAAAGTAGTTACTCTTTTTACATTTCTTTATTTATTTATTTTTTTCATTCCCAGTCTTTTGTATTTTATTTTTATTTTATCATATGAAAATTTTATTCACAAGTGAATAAAAAAAAGAGATTAGTCTTTTGTTGGTCCCTATGTTATTTTTATAATCATTATTACTGTTATTAAATTATTAAATTTTTAATTTTTTAATTTTATTGTCAATTGAAAAATAAAGCTTTTAAAAAAAAATTAAATGGTGTTGGAAAACTACGTAGTCAATTTAGTAAACGATGAAGCTGAAATCAATAGTGGGCGTTAAATTCAAGAAATGTGGTTACTGGATAAAAAAAAAACTAACAAGAATAAGTATATATTATATATAAAAGACGATTTGTAGTGTACAGGTACAGCACGTAGACATTGAATATAGACAAGAACAAGAATGACGATGGTAGATTTGTTGGTAGTTAGGTTGGGTAGGTTGGTTTGAAGCTACCCGCAACAACATACAACGTGAATCGACGAAGCAATCGGAATAACCCCGAAGCTGGTGGTATCGCTACTGCTCCTACTACTACTACTACTACTACTACTACTATCACTATCACTACTGGTGGTGGTGATGGTGCTTCTACTCTCTTATTTCAGTCTCTCTTGCCTTACAATCCTTGATGGGTGTCTCTCAGTTGAGATACACACAAACATGGATATACACACACTCTTGGGTAACAACATCAATCGAGTGAGAATGTATATTGTGTATGCCACAGCAATTGGATAATGGACGATTTAACACGGACCGTCAGATAGTGATGGGAGTGATGGGAGTGATGGGAGTGATGGGACAAGCAAGATGCTATTGTACAATGTGGATAAGAAAAACTTAAAAAATAAATAAAAAGTAACGAAGATAAAGAAGAAAATCGTCTGGTAGCTGGTGGGTAGCTGGTGGGTATAATAAGAAGAAAGAAAATCCTCTTGATTGGTGGGATGCTACCTCGCTTCGCTTCATCTCGTCTCGTCTCGTCTCGTCTCGTCTACTGCTTGCCTCAGGTATTACTACTGCGATCCTGATCCTCGTTTGCTCGTTACGATTTTCACGTACCTGAACAAAAAGACAATAGACGGAAAGTCGTCAAGGAACTTACTAAATGTTTATACTCAGAAAATAACCTCCAGTTGAAAATATAAATTCCAACTAATTAATTTTAAAAATAAAAAAATAAAAAAATAAAAAAATAAAAAAAATAAAGCACTTGAATGACTTTCTTTAGTTAATTGTTATTTTTTTTTCTTTTTAATTAGCGGTATGCTTAAAAATATTTAAATTGACGTGAATTTGTTGTCTAACGAGTAATTGCAATTATTCTATTTCCCGTGATTAAAATGATCAGTTTGTCAATATTATCAGATCGTGGTTAACGTTCAAATTAATTAATTGTTCCAGTAACTGTGTACAAAACCATTTCAATTTCTATTTAACTTTGTCATTCGCTATTCTATTTTATCTCTCTAAATCTTGTATATTTTATTTTTTTTTTATAACAAGAAATAGTTTGCTATTATAAGTTGGTATATAGTCAACGTAGAGATGGCGTACTTAACCAAGTAAATATACAATAAAACAACAAAAAGATAAAAAATATTTAAGTCTGATTTTAAATCGAAACTAAATGGCTGATCAGCGTGAAATCGAACTGTGGGTCTGGTAGTGGAATAAAGCTATATGTCTGGGATACGTGATGGGTGGATGGTGGAATAATGTAGAATGGATAAAACAGAGAAAGAGAGAGATTCTGTATAGAGTAGAGAGGCATTCTGCATCTTGAAATGTACGGTACGTCGCGCATTCGATATTTCCACGCATTTCATATCACTTTCTATGAGGAATCCATGACGCGCGTTGGAGAATCAATGTCGGGGTTGGTAGTGTTCTTCGCGGAGAAATAATCGGAGGATCCTTTAAATGTTCTCCCTAACCACTACTACTACTACCACTACCACTACCATCATCACACAGCCTACATTATTCATCAAGGCATTCGCATAATATATTACACCAGACGAGTCTTCTCTCTCTTGCCATTTCCTCGACGACTTACCTTTTACGTTTTCATATTATTTCAAGACGTTATTACATCTTACTACTCAAAGTGTGAAAATTTCATTTTGATTTAATTCAACTTGCTGACATTTCATTAACTTTAATAAATTCACCCTCAACAAAAATCTCATACAATATTTCAAATTAATGTCTATATAATTATAATTTACTTTTTAGAAATAGTTAACTAAAACTTTTGTAGAAATAAAATAAATTAATTAATAACTTTGTGGGTTAGGTCTATCAAGGTCACTTTAATTGAAATCGGTGGTTAAAATTAACCACGTGTTTGTTTGAAATTCACTTGGGTTTTATTTATATATAACACATATTACACATCGCGACATCGCTTAAGATAAATCGGTGTTTACGAAGAAAACATTACTTACTGTTTACAACAAACTTTCTTATCACGCTACGGGAAATAATAAAGTGTCGTAACGTCAAAAAAGTATGTTGAACTCGTTGAACTGAAAAAGCCTCATAATTCATATCTATATACAATAAAACTTAAATTATCAAATTACATATAATATATCATATTTAAACATAATTTAATAATAATATAAATAAAAATAATTGTTTCAACTAAAACTATTTATCTCTTAAATTACTGTTATTAAAAGTGCCAATTATTTAATTATATCTTCAATACAATGGAGAAAAATTAATCATTTTATTTTTTTGATACAAGTTACGACAGTTATTTCGTCTCGAGTTCGGTAACTTTGTAGGTAATGTGAAAATGAGGCAGGTGAGACTGTAGAAAAAAATTTAAAAATGTAAAAATTTAAAAAAAAAGTGTGGTAATCAACATTCCGTAAAGTTTGCAGTTGATTAAGCGAGTTAAGGTCGTTACCGTTAAGTGACGGAGTCGTTCACTCTCTCGCTCTCTCTTTTCTTCTCTTCTCTTCTCTTCTCTTCTATTACTACTACTATATTATACCGAGTTTCTATCTAGAGGTTTATAGGAAATTTTACTGGCTCGAACTTTAAACAAAGACTCGTTATATATATATATATAAAATTTATTTAAATGAAACAATAACTTTTAAGAAATAAATTTATTATTGAAATAATTAAATAAAGATTATAAAATATCATGAGATAATTGAAAAATAAATAAAATAATAATTAAAAGTATAATTCTCTGAAACATATTATTATCGATAATAAAATGCACATTATCTTCTCTCTTTATCTTACTGTCTTTCTCTCTATATATACCTGTATATAACTCGACGGCAGAGCCAACCACATTGGTGAAATTAACGTTCTGATAATAGCATTACGTGAAATTAGAGCGAGATGAAATTTATTTAACGATCGTAGAGCGTGGATTCCGAGAGAAAGGATGATATCTGCGCGATAGGGGAAGAGGTACTTGCTAGCTTACATGGAAACCAGTCCATGCATTAGTACCACCTACGGACCTAACTACACATACATTTTCATATATATATTACAAAATTTCTAACCCTCATATCAATGCAATAGTTTAGAGCATCATTTAATATTTCAACAGTTTACATGATAATACTCACTAAATATTTACTAATTTATTTTTATGTTATTATTATTTTAACGTATAATTTATAATAGGGAAACAAATATATTTTTGATTTAGTTCATGTCAAATGGGTTGACATTAATTCATCAACCGAATGACATATCTAGGTTTAATTATAGATTGATTAAATATTTTTAAATCATTCTTGACATCGTTATTATTATTAATTTTTTTTTTTTATTTTAATTATCAACATTGAAGGTATATACAGATAGATGATTCTGATTATACACCATGATCTATTTCTGTTCACCTGAGGCAACGTCGCGTTATGTAACAGCAGCAACAGTAGTTGCAGAACCCTTCTCGCACACGTGGAACCTGATCACGAGCTGCTGTCTTGTCGTTCATACGAGTAGCAGACGATCCTTCAGCTCAGGGGCTTGAGTTTGATTTCACATGCTATATATTACAAACGTACACAGACTCAAAATCCATTGACGTGTACTATACACTTGTATCCTTGAGCTCAATCGATCTTCTGGCTCTATCTCGGCAATTATATGCTCTCTCTGTTGATCGACAGTGTATATAATGAATTCCTTTACAGCCCATCCACCGGTGATATTTCGTTATCGGTTCTTTTTTTTTTTTCTTATATTTTCATGTCCTTCTTTAGATTGACCAAGAGTACAATGAGTATTAATATAAAAAGTGTCGGTATTTTTAAAACGTACTAACCTTGGCCTATTAAAGTGCTCCAAATTGCTTGAATAGAAAAAAAAACTTTATTCGAAAGAAACAAATAAATAATTAAGTCAGTGAGCATAAAGGCTTAAAAAAAAAAATAATAATAATAATAATAATAATAATAAAATCTTTAGGAACGTTCGTAGACCACGTAAGCAATTTTATAGTCAGTCTATAGGTTATGGGCTGTATGAGATTATCATGTGTACACAAAGCCCTAATCCAGTTGGATGGTTTGTCGATCCAAGGGGTTTTCTAAGTGGAATGAGTGGATGAGAGTGGATACCGCGTGTACATAAATGTATCTATATTGTTGACGACAACCTTAACTATATATAGTTTAACGCTTAAATGTTATTTATATTGAGTTATAAAAATAATCTATGTTGTGATATATTTTCATACTGCACGGCATTGAATTAAAATTAAACATTAATTTTTTTTTCTTCTTAGTACTTGAATAAAGAAAAAAAAAAAATTAAATAAGCAATTATTATGCTGAATGTAAATTGAAATAAAACTTGAGAAACTAAATGTTTATAAAATAAATAAATGTTATTATAATAAAAAAAACATGTGAGCTGAGTATAATTTAAACAGGTTTCAGTCGTGTTGGATAAATGAAAAACGAAATTTTAATAAAAAGTTAAGGACAAGTTGACGTAGACTCTTTTCTCATTATTCTTCGTCTTATTTATTTTATTTTCATCTTTTTTGTTCTTACTCTTCTTTTCCCTCATTTTTATCGGGACCAAGTCGTGTCTAAAGTCTAGACCATGCAAGCACTCATAAGTTTCTTTCTTTTTTCCTTTTATTTTATTTTTTTTTTTTTTTAAACCTATTCTCGTTTCCAGATCGCTTTGATATAAAAGCACTAACGCATCTTTCAGAACAAAGAAGAACCTTACTTTTTACTACGTGTCGACAAAAACTCATAGTGAATAATAAAAAAAATTTTTAAGTCTCTGATTACATCAGCACGCCTTATCTGCACACCTATCTTTATTTCAGCTGCCGTATATTTCTATGCTAAAAAAAAAATTTATCAAGAAATAATTATTTTTATAGGCGATGATAAAATTTATCTCATAGATTTATATAATATTTTTTTGTATATAATTTTTGGTAAATTCAATTTTCCAGCAATTAACTTGATAAGAATGGTTATTCTCGTACGGCTTAGCCGCATCGAAGCATAGCAAGAAAACTTTTCCATCGTTTCTTAGTTCTTGTTACATTTCTTCAAGTTGTTGGAAAACAACGGTTATTTCAGACAGAGTCGTAAAGAATAAGCCAACTCGAATGCAACTTATATACGAATCGAGACTTGTTATTGTTGCACACACAGACACCTATATCTATATCTATAACAATATAAAAGTAATAAAAAAATAGTTTGCTATTATGAGTGTCGCGGCTCCATCATTAATTTTTAGGACAAATTGAATCCCAGGTTTATCTTTAACTCTTTTATACATATTATAAAGATGTTTTAACATTTATCGTAGAAGGGTTAAAAAATACATATCTATATATTCCGTTTATTATATCTTTAAAGTTTTAGCTCATGTAATTATCCAATCTGCATCAAACTTAGCGGGGCTTCTGAATAATTTATTTTCATTTTACTTAGTGGTTTTTTTTTTCTTTACATTAAACCTCATTTTTTAAGTTTAGTAGCTAATTAATAAAACCTACAGTATAATTAGTTTTATGTTTAAGAATATACATTTTTATAGTTATAATTTTAATCATTTATTTTTTTTTGTTTCATAAATTTATAAATTTTTTATCCATTTAATTATTCACATACACGCGCGCTTTCATAATGTCGCCGACTCTTTTTATCTTGTCACTTTATTCCGGCTCTCTTTTCGTTTTATCTCTTTGTCTCTGGCTGAAGGCGTAAATTGAGGCATAAAAAATGAACAAACGACGACGGTGTCTTGCTAATATTAAAAAAAAAAAAAAAAAAAAAAAAAAGA
The DNA here is from genome assembly GCA_030273425.1 of Microplitis manilae. NCBI lineage: Eukaryota > Metazoa > Arthropoda > Insecta > Hymenoptera > Braconidae > Microplitis > Microplitis manilae. The sequence continues at coordinate 166,547 of CP092725.1, forward strand.
GAATTTTTTTTTTTTTTTATGCACATTTATTTAAAAAACGAATAATAAATTACAAGTAATTAAAAAAAAAACTTATAATATTTATTTATAAGTGTTTAAACATTTTGTTAAGACACATTTTAACAAAGTTAGTTCTCCATCAGCGTCATTTAGAACGTATTTTAGCTGTAAAAGCGTAAAAAGTTGACGGGGTGAAAAAGTGAAGCAGCACTGGGTATATTTGACGTGCAACAGTTAAACGAAACAGAAATGGGTATAAAACACATACACAAAAGAGCTATCGACGTAAAACGAGTCTTTTCTCGAGAACGTCGACTGTCGACACGCGGTTAACAATGAAACGATGTGCACCGACGCCAAATGAAATACGACGAGTAGTAACACTACAGTAGTACCAGTAACGCAACAGTAATACGTAGGATATAATAGAAAACGACATGCTTTAAGCTTTTGCATTTCAACGTTTATCCTCTGTCCACCATTTTATCCATTGTCTTTTCTATTTATTTACGTTCTTTTTATTTTATTCTCTATATTTTTCCATATATATCTATATATCCACTTTTTTGTCTTGTTATTTCATGTCATTTGTATTTTTCGCCTAAGACAGCAACGAAAAATGTTGTTCGTATCTAACAACCGACATGTTGAACACGAATTGTCCATTTTCATAAGCAACGACCTGACGATTTTTCGCGTACGTGCTTCTCAATATTTTTTTTTTGTTTTTTTGTTTCGTGATGAATCGTGGTAAATTTTTATCTAAAAAACTTTTTCACTAAGCTTATTAAACGAATAATAAGAAATAGTGGAATGGGATTAGTTAATAATTATGAAAATTATGGTTTTGAGTTAAAAAAGGATCAGTGAGCAGTATGTATATACATTAACTTTTCGTAGTATGTATAATCTTAGCTTCCTAACTTGTATAAGTCGCTGAGATAAGCTGCAGACCAAGTTTCCGTTAACTTCGACGTTGAGGAGTTTGCGTTGATTCTACAGTACTATATATAATCCTTACTCTCAGGAAATGCACCGTTCATCTATCTATAAATATACATGTGCATAAGAAATAAACCTTGTGTACTATCTTTTCATTTTTTATTAATTTTAAACTTCAAAATATCTTTATATCTCAATGAAATTGAATAACATGATTGATTAGAATTTAAAAAATGATTTATTATGATTTATCGGTATTTAATGATACAATTGTGTTGCTGAGACAAACGATATAATGTTCCTCTATTTACTGTCTTTCTTTTTTATTTCCACCAGCAATGAAAGTCATGAACGACAATACAAGTTTTATAGCAAATCAGATAAAAGTTTCACCCTATCACCCTTGCATTCTTGTGGCTAGAAAAGTGTGTATAGTAAAATTTGACACTTTAAACGATCCTTTTTATTTCCAATCAACCCGATATCTCGCGACAATTGAATTATTTATTTTATTCGTGACTTTTCGACGCATTGATATATTTAAATACACAAACAAAATATATAGTAAATTAATTGCATAAATAATTAGTTATTGATTGACGTTCAAAAATTTTCAAACCTAAGTATTGTTACGACTAATTGGTTTTAGAAAGTTTATCAAAAATAAACAAATTACAACTGATCAATAAGTTAATTTAAATTTTAATTACATCCAAGTCAAAATTAAAAATCTATATATATATATTTTTATATTATTAACGATAACTACATATTGTGAAAAATAATAAGAAAGAATAAAAATAGCTGGTTTCTAACTTATCACCCTCGAGGCTTTCGTATAGTCATTCAATTGATCATTTCTTTTTATATTTATTTCTACTTGTCTCTTATTCAGTAGCGAGTGTTGACATGAAAATAACCATTCCCCATGAACCGCGGCAAACTTTACAAAACTCGACAAAAACTTTGTCCATGGGGATAAAACCTCGCTTCCGGTCTAGAGAGTTTGCAAATTCCGTTTTGACAAGATAGACTAGTTCACACCAAGAGATATAACCAATACATATACATAGATACACCCAACTTATAAATCTATATATTTGTATGTATATATATATATATATTTTTTTTTTTTTATGCTCTTTCAAACCTTTTTTCTTTAGTTTATTTATTTACAATTTTTTTTTTTTCCCTACCCGGGTTTCGAGCTCTCTCGGACCACGATTTATGAGATCCTGAGGGAGTAGTCGGCTATCTTGCCCAGCGAGTAATACCCTCTTCTTTGCCCACAGAGCCGATACCCTGATGATCTTCCTGGCCATATACTTTTTGCATCAGTGCTTTAAAAGTTTAAATTTGAGAGAATTTTTAAAAAAATATCGACACTGGCTTTAATAAAATTCAAATGTCAGAAATTTTAAGAATATTATTTTATTCGAGATGGAAAAAAATAAAAAAAATAATTTACTAATACACGTAACCAGAAAACATACATATTATGACCAATTATTACTTTATCAAGATAATTACGTTAGAAAGAAAATTTTTTCTCCTTTAACGCGAATTATTGGAATGAGAGTGGTGGATAACTTTTAATGAGGCTCTCAGAGTCCATAATAAATTTCAACCGGCTCTTCCATTAGAGTTTTTATTTTTTCTTTCACAAAAGAACTTTAAAGTTATGTCTCTCTCTCTCTCTCTGTCTCTCTTTTGTTTATTTTTTTAATTTTTTTAACTTTTTTATTTTTATTTACCTATTTTTTCATTTTTTTCTTGTGTTGAAAAATTCCTCTTGCATCTTGAAAATCTTGTTGGAGAGCTGATGCATCGAGTAGGAGGTCATGCCTCACGGGTTTTACTAGTACTTTACGTTTCACTCGCGTCAAAAGGGTATGCGGAAAAGACAACGTTGGTTGTATGTATGTAGTGGATTGAAGTGAAGGTAAAAGAAGTAGGAGGAGTAAAGAGTAGCAAGGGGAAAACTAAAACTCAAGAACGTTTCCTAACGTGCGCCATTGCATGGATAACTAGGAGATAGAGACTATATACTCCTCCAGCTCCTGCAGCTCTTCTACTTTATATTTACTATAGATACAGTTTAGTTTAGAATATAGCAAAGAAAGTAAAGTTGGTAGTCGCTAAAGAAGACAAGGAGAGAAGAATCGCGAGCTACAGGAGCTTTATTCTCTTACGACACACACACATACACACATATACACACGCTAGATGACTTAAACTCAATTACTAAAGTTACTGCTACTCACTATTTATTTTTACTATTTTTGTTGTCTTTCACTTAAACTTCAAGTTTATACTCTTGTGTTTTAAGTATTTTTTCTTTATATTAAAGTTTATCTTTTATCATCCAGTGAACATAACCAACCTGAGAAATAGAAATTTTTTAGATGATAGAAAATTCTATTATTCATAAGCAAATTAATATTATAAATATATATTTTTGTAATTTAAAAATATGTAATCCCGAGTCAGAATTAAAACAGTAGTTTGAGCCTCCAAAGCCTCAGTTCTTTTGATGTTGGACTTGCCGCTGAATGTAATATGTTATTTAAGTCCTGGATGTCCTAAAAGTAGCGTATGGAAGAGTAGATCACCTTTTTAAAAACATGTTTTAACCCTCCAAAGCCTACCATACTTTTAATCTGTAACTTCGAATGAGCTCAATTCTTTAGCATGATATTATTGTTATAAAATCTACGTTTTAAATATATAAAGATATTTCCAACTGATCGTGAGCGCCCGAGTAGTAGTGCGGCAGTAATTGTGCTTCATATTTGTTAGGTCTTGCTTTCGAATCCCAGCAGCAGCAGATTATTTTTCAGCAGTTTTTTTCAATTCTTTTGGTAGTTTCCGTTATCCAATACATCATTCGTATTTATTGTTCACATAAAATAATTAATTAATCATATATACTAATAAGTCAAAGGCTCTAATTATTCAATTCGCATTTCGAATGACAGTACTATTCTATTCGAACGCCTACTTGTATAACTTTAGCTATTATTATTAATATTTTTAATTTTATTATTTTTTAACTCACAACAAAACATTTATTACTAAAAAATTATTTTTGGAATTTTTAAATTTCAAATTTTTTTCGATCATGGTGGCCATTTCTACCTAGTGGCCCCCTCTTCCCTTCTGTTTCTTTACCGATTGTACGCGATCCGATGAAAGTCTTTCTCGATCTATAAATTTAGGCTCTGGAGGCTTATTCCACCTTTTTAAAAAGATGATTTGAACCTAAACTTGGTAAAAGAGGACAAAGCTACCACATTTAGGTTCAAATTACCTTTTTAATGCATGGATCTTCATATTCTAAAGAGATGATTTGAACCTCCTTATACCCATGTAGGATTTGGAGGCTCAAATCATCTTTTTAACTTTGACTCGGGATGTATGTATTTTGATAAAAAAGTTTGAAAGGATCATGAATTTTTATAAAACCTTTTCATGTAAAAAATTTCACTTTGAGTTGAATAATAATTTTTACTTGCCGGGTATAAATAAATAAAACATTTAATGCAAGAAAAAAAAAAAAAATATAATATATATATTTAAATCTTGTTCATGGTGGGAAAAAATTAAGCACAGCTGTTATGACTTAAAAATAATTAAACGCGGTTGCTATGACTTTTAAAAAAGTACAAAAAGTAGGTGTACATATTCATTTTAATGTACGCCACAAATAGTTTTATCTTTACGCTCTATGACCTTCTATTTATGTTTCCTTTTACTATTATTTACAAAAGCAACAGCCACAAGTCGAGTCTTTTATTAATTAATAATAGTTAAATCAAAAAGTTTTGATAATTATTTTAATTATATTTTAATAAGAAAATTATAAGTATTTATTTGGCTGAGAGTTGAATCATTGGCAATAGCTGCTAGAAAAGATAGATAATGATACAAAATACGGTTTCTTGTAAAAGATCGTCTTTATCTCAGAAGCTGAAAAGCTCACCGATAAAGAAAAAAATATTACAGAAAAAAAAAATAAATGACTTTGACACGTCAGTAAATTCAGTTCATTCGGTTTTCTTCTTCATCGTTCTCATTCTCAATTTTCTACAGCCTCGTTTTACCCTCATTTTTTTTTTTTTATACTTTTATACTCTTCTATTTGTTCATGAACGAGAGCCGAGAGTCCCTTTTACAACTAAAACCTACGTACTACGTTGATAAATAGTCGTATAGTGTCTGAGCGATGTGCAAAATCATATTTTTTTTTCAGATTAAATAAAATAAAATATTTAATATCGTTGATAAGTTTTGTAGATAAAATTTTGTAACAAATATTTTCAAACGAAGAAGAAGAGTATAAAATAAAAGAAACTAAGTATGCACAAATAAAAAATATAAAAAATATTGGATGAAATTGTAAAAGTTGGGGCTTACAATTTTTCACTTTTTCAATAAAGACCCGGGTATGCTTTCATTTGTGCATCTGGTGGTGGTATATATCGATATATATTCAATATTCATACATGCATATTGAAGAATTTTATTTATTCCCCGTAGTTTTTATTCACGAGGTTCTTTTGTTGTTGATGTATATATGTATATATGTATATATGTATATATGTATATAGATATGCACCATGGCTGGACTTGCCCGACGATGAAACTTTTTTTTCCTTTATTAATATTATTATTATTATTATTACCATTATTATTGTTACTTTTTTTTCATTCCAACTCTCAAAAATGCTTTATCAAGCGGTAAAAAAATTTTTAAACCTTTATTCAATCAGTTTATTTTTATGTACCAAAAAAATATGATAAATTGAAAATAATAATAATAATAAATTATTATTATGGGACAAAAATAAAACAAAATAATAATAATTTACTGTAAAGAAATAAATTTATGTAGTATATATAGCTATACTAGTGGAGAGTTAGAGAAATTTTCAGACGTTCAGACCGTTCAGACCGTTCAGACTATTTGGTGCGGCAGTCAAGCCGAACGGATAATTCGGAACGTGCGATGACTCGGAATTCCGGTGACGTACCTTGTACCTTCCACCTTCTACCCAACCAATGGGGGCGAAGAAGGAGAATTATGCTCAACGGCATACACTGAACTGAACTAGAGATAGTAAATATAGTAGTATTGCTCAGGATAGTTAGAAAGGTTCGTGGAGATGAGGTAACAAGTATGATGTACAACACAGAGTAGGGAGTAGTAGGGAGAGTCTGAATACGTTGGTTGAGGATGAGGAATAGCTGAGTGAGGAAACAGACAATGTCTGTGTGATGATCTATCCCTCTTGCTTCCTGTCTCTGCTGCGTCGATGAATATCCCACGCCCCTGTAATATCCTGCTAATTGGTATTCCACAGGACAACTTTATACTCTCGATGGAATTGTCTCGCAGTAGTTGATAAAATCCCCCTAAACTCCATCACTACTTCCCCACCTTTGACATTGCCATTGCCTGTTAACTAATTGTTAATTTATCACCTGTCATGTTTTATTAAATATCAATTTATATTTTTTTTTAAATAGTAATTGTTAATTATTAATTTATTTGTTCTTATCAGTGCTTTCATTACTTTCATAATAATTACAAAAGAATAAAAAATAAAAAATAAAAAATCATAGTAGTTATTTTGAATAATTGTCGTTTAAAAATAGATTTCGTTGAAACAATCAGTCCGCTTGCCAGTAAATTCGTTTAAAGGGGGAATGATTGTAAATGAGGCGAAGCAAGAGGGTGAGTTGTAGAGAGTACTATAAATGAATCCCGTTTACCAGTGTGCCTAAGAATAAAAAGTGGTTGCTCGGTTCTCAAATTACGAGGCCATCCTAAACTTATTTACATTTGTCTCTTTCACCTCATTTATTTAATTTCATTCTGTCGTCATTTCCATTATTTCTTTCAACTATTTTTTTATTATTCTTTTTATAAGAATCTCAGAATTAAAAATAATTAAAGAATTCTAACAAAACCTTTTCTCTCTATCTCTCTGCTCATTTTTCTCAATTTAAAAATACTTTTCACCAATTTAATTAATATTAATAGTTTATTTACTTTTTTAAATATCTTTTGTATTAAAATTGTTAATAAATTTCATAAATAATAGTCAGTCAGAAGTTAAGTATTTTTTAAATAAAAATTCAGTATAAATAAGTTTATGTTATCAGTGGTAGGAGTAGCCTCCAATATAATTAATAATAATAACGATTATAGCAATGATGATGATGAAGAAAAACGGTTAAAAGTTGGTAAACATGAAGCTCTGACTAATATTGTGGTCATTTTCACATTCTGAAATACTAGATGGGATACAAGGCGTATCTACATCTATTGAGCTGTCTCTGAATAGAGGGTAAGAACATTAATCTTATTTTCATACAGAAGCTTTCCCCTTTTGAATTGCGGAAGTACATATAACAAAAAAACTAGAGTAGAAGAAAGCCGAATTGAATATTAATAAAAAAAAAAAAAAAACCCAAATATTATTGAAATAAATTTACTTAAAGTATTAATAAAATATTTTTGTGGAAAAAAAAAGAGGAAAAATTTTATTAAGAAATTGGTGGTAACATTCGTACGATGAATTGTAGTGATAATGAAAAAAATATAAGAATGTTAAAAAGTAATATATTGGTTAGACCTGAAAATATTTAACTTGGGTGGATGTTGAAAAAGCATAACGAAGTTGCATATCTGAGTGAAGGAGGTAAAGGTGCCGGTATAAGAGAGAAATTTCGACCGCGGTTTGTTACTTTCCTAACAACCACCAACCTCACCTAAAACTTGCACCGTCGAGCTCAAGTACGTCGCATTGCGGCTACCAGTCGGACAATGCTATAGAAGTCGTTGTAACTACGTACTGAAATAGGTGCTGCTGTGGTCCCTTACGATCTTTCTTTAGGGCAACTACTACTGCTACTCCTACTACTGCTGCAGGTAGAACGATTGTAGTCTGCCGTTTCCAGAGTTTCCAGTAGTAGTCATCCATTGCTGGTCATCCACTTATTCTCCTTACATACACTCTCTTGGCTATTTTCATGTCAACGATTACATGTTCTAGCTTCTAGCTTTACGGCACACTTAAGAACATTAACTCACCTTAAAATATTTTTTCATTTTTACTAAAAATACTTTTTTATTATTTCATATGTAGATTTCTTGCATTGCAATGAACTTGATGAGTTGCAAGAAAAAAAAAAATTACTCAGAATAAACTGGGTTTGAAAAATTAAAGTAAAATAAGAATAAAAAAATCTGGGCATCGGTTGACCCTGCGGGCCAGCCCCAAAACTTCCCGCTGTTTTCGAGCTCAAGGAGCTCGAAAACATCGTTGTGAATACATTTTCGAGCTCTTCGAGCTCGAAAATACTTTTGCATGCCATTATTTTCGAAAAAAACAGTTTTTAGCATTTCTTTCTCGCGCAATAACTCTCAAACGAATTATCCGATTTTTAAGTTTGAGGTGGCAATCGACGCGTTTTAATAGATTCTAAAGCTCATTAGATTTTTCGATTTTTTGGTTGAGTCGTTTCAAAGATATTCGCAAAAAACTGTTTTTTCCTATTTCTTTCTCCAACGATAACTCTCGAACGAATTATGCGATTTTGATGTTTGAGGTGGCAATCGACGCGTTTTATTAAGTTCTAGAGCTGATTAGATTTTGAAGTCGATCGTATACGTCGTTTCTGAGAAATCAATAAAAAACTAAAAAAAAAAAATTTTTTTTTTTCGTAATTGGCCAATATCTTCGAGTCTACTTGGTCAAATGATCTGAAATTTTCAGAAAAGTTGATGGCCGAAAAGCTCTTTCGATTGCCACCTTAACCATCCAAATCGGTTTATTAGTTAAAAAGTTATAAAGAGTTTACATACATACATACACACACACACACACACACACACACACACACACACACACACACACACACACACACACACACACACACACACACACACACACACACACACATACAGACACTCGGACATCATTCTAAAAATAGTCAGAATAGCTTCCTAGGACCTCAAAACGTCGACATCTGATGAAAACTCGATTTTCGAAAATCGGGGTGAAAACAATAACTTCCCGAAATTTTCGAAAATCATCGATTTTCTAAGCGGGAAGTTAAAAAAAAAAAGTACCGAGCCAAAATTCCCAACGAGATATGAAAAGAATTTTAGCAAATAGTGAAATTAAAAGACACCCCGAAGGCAAACTGGTCAGGTCAGGATTTCAATCATCTCATACAATATGTAAAAGCTTAAATGATTATTGAATAATGAAAAAATTATAAATATAACTACAAATGTTAAGAGAAATTGAATGAGTATAAAAAATAAAAAAAATATGAATGATACGAAAAGAAAATAGATATATAAAATTTGCCATAGGAGAAAAGCAATAGTGTTACGTTTCAATTTCGACATCATGATGGATTTCATATATATATACATCTACACACACGTACAGTAGTCTCCAAGAATGAAAGACTGATTGACACGAAACAAGCTTTTCGTCGTCTTCTTCTTCTTCTTTTTCTTGTTAAACTTTTTTTATTATTTTATTTTATTTTCTTTTTTTAACTCATCTTCCCAACTGAGTGAAGGAAATCTATAGTTATAGATGGATGTATGAGGCTAAAAGAGCCTCAGGTGAAGGGAAAGCACTTTGGCAAGAAGCGAAGGGTAGTTCTTGAGCAATTTTCGTCTTGTCCTTTTCATCACCAACAAAATCAACTTGAATGTTTGTATCCTATTTCCTTGTCTTTGTATTTTATCAGTGAATATCAAGGTTTTTTATACTTTGTAATAAGAAATATCATCCATTACGAGAGGATGAAAGGTATGAAAAAATGTTTAATAATATTTTCTATATTTCTCTTGTCTTAAATTCATTTGTTATTCCAATTGGATTCTTACAATTTTAATATTTATATTTATTTTAATATGAAAAATTAAATTTACCCGTGAAAAAATAAATAAAAAGAAAATTATTTCTGTAACATTGACTAAGAATGGTGTGTATGAGTTGGGCCACTAAGCCTAGTTCTTTATGTTGACGTCAAATTGAAGAATCGTCAAGACTCTGTTGAATAGAAAATTCAATTTATCAGTAAATCCGTTCTTTTACTAAAGATCACATTTCCGTTCGATGCCATTTTCCATCACAATACCGTCGTTTTTTTATTTCAGTCTCTGCAGTTTATTGATACTCGTACCAAAATACAAAAAATGTTATATAATCATAACAATGCACACTACTAACAAAGAGACCAAAAAGTTTTTTGTATGAAAGTTTTTAGTTCAATACCCTACACCTAGAGTTCACGACAATATTTTATTTCATAATAATGTATGGATCGTAATTGAGAATAAAATTGACTCAAAGGTCAAGTATTTTCTTACCCCAACTTTATTGTTAACTTTATAAATTTTACGCTACACAAGTTATGATATTGTATAAAAGTCATGTTGGGTTTTAAACAAGAGAAATCGTCTTTCCGTAACCACACAGTAACATATACCAATCGATATGATTTCGTCGATATGATTTCGTCTTACGAAAAATACGAGCTTGTAATAAAAAAAAGTTAAATTTAAGACAGAAATATGGTCTTCGTTTATTTATGTATTTTATTTTATTTTTTTTTTCGTTACGTTAGCAATAAAAATATGTGGATAAGCTCTTTCTGTGGAAACTAAATATTATTTCATTTTACAATAAAAAAATTTATCTGATTTGGATATAATTTTTCCAGTGTTTTTATGAAAAAAAACTGAAAACTCATAGAACTAGCTTTTGATACTTGAATGGAAATAGCCATTTACGCAATTCACAGCAATTCAGCTGCTGAAATTACTGGTGAACCAAAACTGTTTCCCGGTCTCTGAATAGTCAGAGCTTATTTTATCTCTCTTATCCATACACCAACGTACTCTACACTCTCTATACACTTTTATTTTCTATCTCTGTCTATCCCAATGGCTCATATATTTATTTGGTAACCAATCATGAAAATGATCCTCCTTTTCTCGCATCGTTGATTCGATTCCGCTTCTCGTCGGGCCGACGCACAATTATAATCAACGCACGTAACGTTATTTTCAACCACCAACCACATTATAATCATTGTCAATGTTCATTCAATTTAAAGTGGCTTGTTGAAGGGATATATGATTATCATTTGTATCCATATATATGTATATATACGATAGTTTATTAAATTTATTTAACACAATAGACATAAATTAATGATAATAATACTACTTTTCACTTTAGGTTAATTGTTATTATTATTATTATCATTATTTAGTTGTTTATTTAAATAACAATCAACTTTATTTGCTTACGGTAAATAATGATAATAATGTTATATTGACTATAATATATGATATTGGTACTGATTTCGAGTTTTTTTAACTTTGCTCAATTTTAAAATCTCAAGTTTAGCTGATACTTATATATAAATATATAGATTATCCATATATGTATATATAGCCACTCGAGAATTCAAAGTCTTTGGATCGGGCCGTTATGTAGATGTACCACCCGAAAGCCAAACACCCGGTTCTCCGTTTATGGAAATCGCATCGATAACACCGCGCCTCATGCTCCGCAAAGCTTACTCTATAAAAGTATAAACTCGCCAAAGAAATAGATGTCTTTTAAGCATAAAAAAAAAAAAAAAACATATACATATATATACATTTAAACCTGAAACTACTTATTTTATTACCTTTTAAAGCCGTAAAATAGCGTCTTAGCTCGTGTTACTTTTATTTTTTTGGTCGTCAAATACAATGAGATCTGTATCAGTCTTTAACACTTTTGTCATTGTATATTTGTATATCGTATCAATCCCTTAATCTTTTTCATTATTAAATCCTTAAATAATACCTTTACGTGGTGTATCTCATACTAGTATTATTTCAAGAGCTTCTAAAGACTTTAATAATACTATCGATCAGCTAATTTTGGAATTTTCATTAAAATTTATTAGTTTTATTTTTTTATATTTAATTTAATTTAAGACTTAATATAATTTCCCCTGGTTACTTGGGTTTATTGCACTCAAGCAAAGTTATTCGTTCTTATATATTACCCCGTCAGCAAAAGCTTTCGAGGACATACCGTACCCAGCAGTAACTCTAAATGTAGCAACAGTAGAACCACCACCACCGAACCTAGAACCTACACTGTAAAAAATCACCGGGGTAAGTCCAAGCGGTGTAGGTGTTAAAATCAACGGTGTTAAATTTCAACACCGAAAGCGGTGTAAAAATAACGCCGCCGCCGGTGTAAATATTCTAAACCGGTGTTAAAACAAATTCTCCGGTGTTAAAATGACACCGCCGCCGGTGTAAATATTCTAGACCGGTGTTAAAATAACACCGCCGCCGGTGTAGATATTCTTTACCGATCTTAAAATATTTTACTTTGTGAATATTTTTACTTACTCGATCACTACACTTGTTAATAGATCATATTTTTTATTAATTTTCATTAAAAAACTAGCATTTTTTGTGTTTTATAATCTTTAAAGTTGATTCTCCAAGCAGACGTAGTTGATCCCGTTTCTACACCGGTTACCCTGCTTTTACACCGATATTACTCCGCTTTTACACCGGTTACCTCGCTTTTACACCGGTTCTACTCCGTTTTTACACCGGTTACCCCACTTTAACACCGGTATTTTTAACACCGGTGAATTACTCCTCCTACACCGGTGTAATTTCATTTTTACACCGGGCGGAGTTAAAATGAGTCCATTTTTAACACCGCTCTTTTTACAGTGTATAACCTATAACCTATAATCTAAAATCCAGAGCTCAGAGCCCAGAGTTCAGATTTCAGAACAACCAATCACTGAAATTCTGTGGTTTCTCTTTATGTGTCATTCTCACCATTTTGATCACCTTCATTTCCTCTTTAATCCCACAGCACTATCGCTAGTCGACTGCACCCATACTCTGCTCACAGACTTTTAACATAAATCTTCAAAGTCAAAATACTATTGACTTGTAGCCTTTAAACTATTGCCAGCCACTGCTTACATCTGGTATCCTTTTTCTCGTTCAAAAACGACAAACTGTACAGTTTCTCCGTGTACCCGCGTATCCGCGTTCCTACTACCTCTACTCGTATTTCAGTGTCCCAACATCCGGTTTCTTTTACCGATAAATTTGATATTGTTTCAACTTTCCCAGCAATTCACCAGTTTGATCGTGCGGAATTGTCGTTTACGGTTAGTACAGTTAAAAAAAAAAATTAGCAGAAAAATAAAAGAAACCAAGTATATATAGTTTCAGTTGTAGCTTATAAACTAACAGAGGAGGACTAAAATGACTAGAGGTCATACACGTAAACCAAAACTTGAGCCATAAAAAAAAAAATAATAATAAATAAATAAATAAATAAATAAAGTAAAGAAACGGTTTTTCTTGATGGTGTGTGTTGAAGTGACTTTTCACGCTAGACGTCACCAACGAGTGGTGTTTCCCAGACATTACTAACACATGTCAAGCACATACTTTTCGGATGATAGACGGCTGCCATTACTCATTAACCATCACCGATATGTTTGAACGTTTCTGGCATAAGAGTTTTCGTTGGTTCGTTGGTTCATTGGTTCATTGGTTCGTTGGTTCGTTGGTTCGTTGGTTTAGAGTTTTAGAGAGCTGAAAGGCTGAAAAGAGGGAGAAGGCTTGAGTATTATATGTGCTGTGGCTGTGAATCGATGAGGAGGGCCTAGAGTGCCGGAAAATATCGCTCAGAAAGTCAAGTAGAAAGGGTGGAGGAATTATTTACCGAGTATAGTCGAGAGTACTCCCACCGGATAAGGATAATGTGTTATCGGAGAGAGTATAGTGAGTGAGGGTAGATAATGATGAGGATGTGTGTAGAGTACGTTGACCATAGAAACGGGTAGAAAATTTTAAACTCACTCTGAAATCTCGTTGACTTTACTGACCCGGCGCTCTCGTTATTCTCTTCCTGAATTCGCGGGGGTCCACGGTACTCTCACTCTGTACTGATACAAACACTACTGCTGGATTGCCAGACGAGAATAATAGACGTATAATCAGATGAAAGCTATTGTTAAAGTTTCAGTTATGAGTAACTGGGCGAAAATTTAACAAATTTATAATTGTTATTGTTGCTATTTTCAGTCTATGTAGTTTTATTATTATCATTAAATTTAATAAGTATAATAATGGATAGAACAATTCCTCCATCAAATTCATCGGTTTTTATTTCCGTCAAGTTTGAATGGTTGTCATGCAAGCAAAGGACAGATTTCCCTTTCACGTACATTACAAATCTCTGTGTTAGTGGTAGTGGTTGTGCTCGAGAGTTGAAGCCTCGAATCACCAGATGTTGCCAATGCACTTGACCGACTCGACATGGACAACCACCGGCTTGGACACTAGTCTCCTTGTCACCACAAGATTTTCACTCTTTTTTTCATGCTAACTCAGACATGAACATGTTCTGTACCCACTATCCCAAGTTTAAATGTAAAGAAACTTGAGCCAGTTTTTTACACTTGGCAAACTTCACCTTGTCAATTTTTTTTTTCTTTTTTTTTTTTTTTTTAATTTTATCTCTATATATGACCATCTTTATTGGATCTTAACAATTCAAAAAGCATATTTTCATTGCATTATACCAACTGCGATAACAATTATCAATAACCTATTTAATAGTTTTCTCAACGCACATAAATAAATGTCAGAAAGAGGTCATCTGATAGATAAAAACCTGGCAGAAGTTTCAGTTGAAACGTTAAAATTCTGAAAGCTCCAACCGACTGGCCCAAATATATAATCCAATGCTTTTCGCTTCTCTATCTTTTTACTCGCATGAGCCGTTCCGATTTTTCGGTTTACCTTCTTTTCTTATTTTTCAAATGATACGCCAAAAATAACCATAAACCATATAATCCTTTTTCTCTTCACTACCTATTAGTAACATCCATTAATCTCAATTTAACCCTTTTTCATTATTTCACTAAAGTCTGTTGAATTTTATTGTTATTTAATATCATTATAATAAGTTAAGTTTCAATATTAATCAGAAAAAAAAAAAAAATGAAATGAATTTAATGTTTATTAAACAAAAGATGAATGTGATATAATTAATGATTTAATTAAACTGGTACAATTCATAGTCTCATAATGGCATTTCGCGGACGCCGGGACACCGAGACACCGGGAGTATATGTGTAGGTGTGTAAGTGTGCAGATAGAACCTTCGCGACCAGTCATGGTAATAATTCATAGACAGATACATATAGGCGTTTCAATGCACCAACCAGGTCATCCTCATTTATTTAAACGGTAGTTATAGGCACTGATGCCAGTGTATACAGAGTAGTGTAGTGTGTGATTCAAACGCTTAAATACTCTATTTTAAATGTTCTCCGTTATATTCCATGGTTTTCAGTAACATCATTCTCTGAAATAAAGTGTGTGCGCAGCATGTCTTTATGAGCATGCATCAGTTTAATAAAATTACTTTAAACTCAATTTTCACTTTTATCATTTAAATTACCTATACAAGGAACAGAAAAAAAAAATAATAGTTGGAAGTGAATTATATATTTGTCAGAAAAAAAAAAAAGAAAGTCGCTAATTAATTTTCCAAGTTATATCACCATTCACATTTTCTTTTATCCTCAAGAAATTTTTATATATATATATAGTTTTTTTTTTTTTTTTTTTTTGCGTTCTCTTTTTTATTCCCCATCAGAAACGACGTAATGGTGAAAATGGGTATGGCAGTAGTAGAGCTGTTGATGCTTGGATCTAGTTAGCCGTCCAGTACTAGTGGTGGGTGCCCAGTAAGAAGCTCCTTGGCAGTAGTAGTAGTAGTCGTGGATAAAGCCGTTCCCTCGTTTCTAACTACGTGGTTTGATTCAATATCGTCAGCCCTTGAGGATTTATATCAGAGAAAAATTGCGTTAGAAACAGCTGCTACGGAACCTTCTATATTTTTTCTCTCTTTTTATTTTTTTCTCTTCTTTATTTATTTTATTATACATATATCTATATAATTCGTTGTAGATTTTAACAGCAGGTAAAATTAAACGTGTTAATAAAGTCTCAAAAACAATTTAATAAAAAAAAAAATGATTTCGTTTACTATAATAATTATTGTTATGAAAATTTAGGTGAAGAAATGTAAATGGAAGAACATATTGCAAAAAAAATGATAAAAAAATAAAAAGAAATAGGATAAGTTGAAGAAGAGATAGACGAGAAAATTGGCTGGTAGAATAACTACTACAATAGCGAGGGCTAGATGTTGTACCTGTAGAGATCACCTAGAACTAGAAGCGTCCTCTCGTTCTTCTCTCGTTCTTCTCTCATTCTTCTCTCGTTTTCAACATTTTTATTATTTTCTTTGAGTTTTTCTCTCGAAAGCAGGTTCTGTTGGTGGTACAGGCCACCGTACTTTGTGTGCTACGAACAATTCTTAGAAACGCTTGTTAAGATTGTTGAGAAACTCTTGGTGGGTTCGCGACGCTTGACGAGTAGTATACCCACCCACAAGTTGAGATGCCGTGAGTTAAATTGGACAACGCGACGTTTTTGCCAACATTGTCATATGAATTGGAGCTACTTGGTTATTCCGAAAAAAATAAATTATAAAATAAAGTTTATCATTTTTTACTAATTTATTTATGTATTTTATTCTTCGGTAAACTCAAGGATTTACTTTATAAACTTTTTTTCATTTCCAACCCAACATTTTTATTATTTATTTACTCATTCATTATTATCATAATAATAATAATAATAATAGTATAATAGTATTAATAGTAGTAATAATGATAAATGGATAAAAAATAGATGAACGATGAAAGTTAAGTGTGAGTTAAGCTTAAGACTCAATCACAAGACGAGTCAGGGGATTTAGGGGCCTTTCACCCCTGACGTAGCACTAATTCCAGCTGGATTAACTAAATGCTGTTGAATGGAATAACGTAATTACCATGCAGCACGTGCCACAGCCAATACTCGTTCCAACTCTAGACTCAATATAACAACCACCAACCTATCTACTATATTTATCTTATATCTATGTATCTATGTATCTATGTATCCAACTATTTCTATATTGTTATCGTTATTGTTACTGTTATCATTATCTATATAAATACACAGATACATTAATATTCTTATCATATCGCACGTACAAATAATACAATCAAACATTTCTCTACTTCCATCTACGACAACCCTCAACCACGTTATTAAATTTTTATTTTTACCCACTATATAATATAAAATTTATTTATTAATTATATTTAAATAGATTTACTGAGAGATAATAATACAAAAAACAAATTAATGTTATATTAATTACATCGACTCTGTTAATGTATTTTAATTAAATGAATATACTGAGTACTGATGGATTTGTTTATTAATTAATTTCATTTAATTTCAAAGGATTCGTTGATTATTTAGGAGTATGAATGTTAATTTGAATAAGCTTAGCTTAAATTTTAGTTTAATTATATTAAATGTAATTATCTAATTATGGTACTGGTGAATTAGAAATTTATAATCTTTTTTTTTTTTTTTTTTTTTATTGACTATAATAATAATATAATTAGATTGTTGAATGTAATAAGACCGAGTAAATATTAGGATACAAAAGCGTAAAGTATATATAAAGTGGCTTAGTAAATAAAAATTTGTGGTTGATATTACTTTAGTCGTAACGCCCAACAACAATTGACACGCTCTTTCTATTTCTCTTTCTCTTTCCTTTTATTTCTTTCCCTTCTTTTCCCTTTTTCAACCATTGAGAAGTGATCCTCGCTGACTTACACGAGCTTTTTGTCTGACAGTAACGGAAAAATAAATAAAAAAAAGTTAAAATGTGAGAGAATAAGAAGGAAGGAAAGGATGTTGGATGAAAAGTCTTGGATAGTGGAGAAAGGGGTGAAAAGAAAAAAAAACACTAGAGTATAGTAAGAGATGAAAAGTAAGGTGGTGGCGAGAGAAAGGAGTATCTTGGAAAATTATGTCAGCTCTATCTCAGGCTTGAAAGCAAAGGTGAGAATGGCACGGAAAGATATCAAATCACCAGAATAAAAAATAACCTTGTGAAACTTCCGTTTAACATCTTTTGATAATAAAAAATTTTGTTAAATTATAATATTAATTTTATTTTTGAAATAATAAACAATTTTTGTAATTTATTAACAGACGCTGAAACAGACTTTTCCTCACTTTTTTTATTATATCATGTATATATACCTATTTTTTTTTATGTTAGTATTTTAAAATCCTTCAGGGATATGAAAACGAATACGTTGAACCTGGTGCACGGCATTCGACCGATACAGCTTGTTTTTTTTTGTTTTTTATGTTTTACTTGTTCAACTCTTGGCAGGCACAGCACTAGAGACATTTCTAGAGAAAAAAGAGAGAAGAAAGAATATCACCATCGAATATAAATTTTCCATCTCACTTTCAGTTATTTTATTTCAGGCTTTTTTTTCTTGTTATTTTGACTAGCTCGGCTCTTCCGCCCTTAGGACGAGTCAAGAGGGTGAAGGAACAAGGGATTACTATCTTTATCTTTTAGAAAAGAGTGAGTGAGGAATTGAGAAAGAGAGAGTAATATAAAATACTCATGTTCTCGAATGCGGGCTCTATTCTTAGACTTTTGGTCTGGTTCTTTATGAAAGAATAGCTTTTTCGTGTTGTTGAAAAACCACCACAAAGACTCTCAATACTATCACTCTCGATGGATAAGTTGAATAGCGCTGAAAGACTTCGAGGCATCAAATTTTTTTTTTTTTTTTTTTTCTTATTAAAAAACTTTTTTTTCTGTTTAATTTCTAGATTCAATTATTTGCTATTTACAAATTTGTGACATTTAATAGATCGACGTAATTGGTTTTTTTCTGTGATATAATACTTTTTTTTTTCTTTTTCGTCTCTCAATAAAATATAGAGACATAAATGTTAATTCTTATTTTTATAATCTTTTTTCATGTGGATATTTTTAATTAGTCTAAATTTTAAAAAATAGTGTGTAGAGTAGACGGTAAAAATAATCTCCGCTTTCTGGTTAACTTTGGGATACATATAAAAAAACAAAATAGACACAAACAAAATCTGTTTCACCAAAGCGTCAGGGGAAAAGAACTCATGAGGGTTGAACACAGGTGTTGATGTACGCAAAACAAGTTTGACTGCGTTAGTATCCTCTCTCTAGTCGGTCAATCCATTAAAACCTCATATTCCCTAGAGAAATATCTATATATATGTATATACTTTTTACTGTATATATATTTTTCTTCCTGCAGCAAAAAATAAAAAAAAAAAAAAAAAAAAAACTTATCTTTTTTTATTTTCTACTTTATCATCTCTCTTGATATTTATCTCCCTCTTCATCATTTTACTTCTCTCTCTAAAAAACATAGGCTCTCAACACTTTATGCATACTCACCGGTAGTCTCATCCTCATCCTCATTCTCTTCCTCATCATCATTCTCATTCTCGTCCTCATCCTCATTGCAACATCACCCCTTTTGCCTCAATCTCTTGGCAAACATTATAACACCCGGGATTATGAATTTTATCCCTACTGACTTGACAGAACGGATCTATCTTTCCGATACGGGACGATGTTTATAATTTTTTATTTTTAATATTAATATATTTAAATTTATATAAAATCAGCAATTAATTATTTTAATATTTAAATTTAAAGTTAGTCAACAAAGTTGAAACTAATGTACTTGAATGCATTTATAAAGAATTAAATGTACTGTTAATAATTTAATGAGACTCGTAGATAATTTATAAATTTCGTTTTTTTTATTATGACTGAAGAAATTAAACAATGAAGACATTGGTACGATTATTTTTAATGAATCGTAAATTTGGGTCAGCTCAGACTGGGCTTTAGTCGATGGTGTTGGCGTAAAATTCTTTTGTTTTCTCACTCACTCACTTGCTCACTCTTTCTTTCTTTCTTTTTATTATTATATTATTATTATTATTATTATTAATTTTTTTTCTTCTTTTTCTCTATAAAAGACGAGTTCTCGGTTATTCGAAGAGCTTTTAAGCCAGCTTTCCTCTTACGTTTATTAGGACCCTCCCACTTTGGCAGACTTTTACTTACTCAGTATATTGCTAGCAAGCGTCTCAAAACACACAGATTACCTATGCTTTTCCTCTTTTATTTAATTTAATTTTTTTTATAACTCGCCGATTTATTTGTCGAGAAACTTATGTAAGAAATTTATTTATCAATGTTATTATAAGTTTTTTATTTACTCAAAAATTCAATTTAAAAGAAAAAGAAAAAAAAATTAACTTTTAATAGCTTCGAGGGAAAAAAAACTTGGATTGTTTAATGAATAGCCGGATATTGGAGGATAGAAAATTTTATGAAATTTTAGTGTTTGAAACAAAGCTAATAGACGGATGTTCAAGAGAGAATTATTGCATTTTACGAATATTTGTTCAGTCCACTGAACTGAGTCGAAAAGAGAGCGAGTTAACTCGCAAGTTTGAATAAAAAAAAATTTATAATAAAATAATCCCCGGTATTTTTCATTTAATTTTTTTTATTTTTTCATTAGGTATTATTTTTTACATGGTTAAAAAATTCTATTTGCCACGAGTATTGAAAACGAGAAGAAATTATCGTATATATCGAGTAGCAAAGGATGTGAGAGTAATTTCATTAGATCCATAGCACGCGGTATTGGTTTTTCATCGGTTTGAACATTTATTTACAGTTTTGTATAATATAAATATAAAATTAAAGCCACAATTGGTTTTTAATTAATAACACAGAGTGCAGCGATACATGACCTTTAAAACGTTTTTATATTTTTTTTTTGTTAACAAAAAAATAATTCCATAATAATAATAGTACTCAAGAGACTTTAACGAGAATATAATTACAAAAGTTTATTGAAATGGTGTCAAAGTAAAATGAGTATAACTTTTAAAATCAATTACATAAATTAAATATAAAAGCACAAGATTAATCAATCAAAGAGTAATTATACTATAAAGTTTAATGTTAAATAAGATTCAAATAAAGCCCTTGGTATTAACTTTACACAAAATGTTTTACTACCACTAGTATGCTATCATGTCTACCACCACTACTTAAACTATTACTATTACTATTACTATTACTATTACTGTTATTACTTTAACAATGACAATGGGTATACTATCATTAAACTTTCAAACAATCTAGAGGAATATCGTCGATAAACTCGTCGTTTTCTTCAGTCACGTGAAACTCTTGGCAACTAAGTCGATAATAATAATATTGACAAGTCGAAAAAATTTATATTGTCTCGTGGACGTTTTTTAATAAAATTTAAATCGTTACATTTATCATTATCGCCAACAAGTTATAAAAATAAAACGAGAATTAATACTTTTTCATTGTCAGTTGAATTTTTAATATTTTTATAAGACAAGAAAGTTTAAGTTTTACGTAAAAGAGGTAAAAGCGGGTAGTACTTAAAAGAGAAAGATACTTTGAGATAAAAGTTGCATTTACTACTGTGACACATCAAACAACAAGCCTCTAGCTTTGAAACACTGTTGAAATTGTATTGTAAGTAATGTTAATCAAAATGCTGGTAATAACAAGTTTAATAATTAACCCAACTTCAAACAACTATTTATGTTTACTAAAAATTTTTTATTTCTTTAGTAATAATAAATTAAAAAATATTTTTAAACTCAAACAATATAAATGTAGAATAAAGATGTTGTCATCAAGTACTTTCATCTTTTCCACGTGATTCGACAATAAAGTACCGTACAAAGAAATAACCCATGACATATTCGACGTACTTACAAATATAAAAGTACTGTCTGTACGTTTCTGCAGTAAATGTAAACGAGAAAGGTACCGCAAGCAACAAAAAAATAAAAATAAAACCAAAGAAATGTAAAATAAAAAGAAGCCAAGTAGAAATATATGGTCGAAAAAAAACTCGGAGGAATGGAGTATATACATATATATATATATATATATATATAGAAGAGAGAGAGAAGGGAGGAAGACATAAGGACATGGGAAATAAATATTTATTTCCAACTTATAGCCACTAAATATGTTTTATGCTGTAGTTATTTCGTGGACCGCGAACAGTACTGAGTAAATACGTGTGTACCAGTAGTGTCTATATCACTATTTCCTATTGTTGTCTCGACAATACCCACCGCAACAATACTCGCTTTCTTCGTTTCTCCGCCAACAAACTCTACACATACACTCAGCACCAAAACCAACCTACCTATTCGCCAGCTCTTATTCTCTCAATATCATATATAGAGATATAAATATATATATATATATATACGCACTAAATCTATTTCATTCTTGCAAGCAATTCTTGTACCAAAGCTTCAGTTGGTAGTAGTACATTTAGCTGGTCGAATAAACGGAACGTTCGAGGATGTTTTGAATCACTTCCCAATTCACCTTCTCAATATTACCTATACTACATATACATTCACATAAATATATCCTCTATATATGACTATAGAAAATAGTATTAACATTTCATACCCTTTTTAATGCCAAATAAATTTTAAAATAATATATTTGATACCGGTAAACTCGTATTTTTTATTTTATTTTATATCTGCGACACTAAAAGAAAACATAAATCGAAATGGAATATAAATATATATATATATTTTTTTTTTTGATGGCTGAAAAAAAATAAAATAAAACAAATAAAAATAAAAATTGATTTGAAACGTATATAAATTTTTTTATTTTGAAAGATATCTTTGAAAATACAGCGCGGAATGTTTATTTAAGAATATTATTATTAAAATTGATGGAAAGACGTAGTATCCAAATGCAATAACCATAGTTCTTTGAGTATATCTTGAACGCGATCGCTGTTTTATCTATTTTATTATTGTGTATAAACGAAGAGGCTGAGCTTTGATTTTTATCTTGTAGCCTGTACCTCCATATCCTTTTCCTTTTCTACGTATTGTCCTTGTCGTATTGTTATATAGATAAATCGATCGGTATCTCCAGTAAATCTTGTACATTTCAACGAATAGTATAAAGAGAATGAGAGTATATATTGGAAAATACATGGATGATATAATAATAATAATAATAATAATAATAATAATAATAATAATAATAACAACATCAACGCGCAGACATTTTAGATCCAATCTCACATCGATTTGTGCCAACATTATAATTTCCGTCTATTTCCGATCCGCGACATTACGAGACAAGAATCGTCATTGATAGTGTCTCGCATTTTACAATATTACCTCTCTATATTTTTAAAATATATTTTTATTTTATCCCATTTATTTTTCATGAATAAAAATTTTTTCAACATATAAATTTTTTTCAATTACTTTTTAAATTAAATGGAAACTTAGATTTTTATTTATTAAATAACATTTAAATGATCTAGTGTAATTGAAAAATATAAATATTATTATATCCAATTAATTTAAAATATACAACTCATTATTAAGCCACTTGAATGTTAAAATAAGGATGCAATTCGCGGGGGAGTGGTTTAAGAGTATTAAAAATAAAAGTTATAAGAAAATGGTAGAAAGTAAAGAGATGAGGTCAGACGGTTCAATAATTCGTCCAAGAATCTCAAGTTAAAGTAAAAAATATAAAAAAAAAATAATGAAATAAAATGAGCGAGGGATAGGGGGGAAAAAATTTTTAAAGAAAAAAAGCTCAAAGATCTTTTTCTCTTCGTTGCACTTTAACATTTTCTTCTTATAACCTCTCAAACATGACGGAGTTTTTAAGAAAGCTGAGAGTGAAGAAAAAAAAAACGGCTCGATTATTCGAACGGCGGCTTTTCGCAGTTTTAATCCGGCATCTGGATATAGAAAGTTGGCGAAGAAAGATGGAGTGGGTTTGAAATTCTTTAGGGTGCTGCTGCTGATGGTGGTGGTGGTGGTGGTGGTGGTGGTGGTGGTTGTTCAACAAATGCTCTATAAACTTTAAGTTCTTCATCCTTGATTTTATTTTATTTCACAATTTTTTTTTCCCCCGCTTTTTAAACCCCTTTCTTATCAACACAAACAAGACTTACTATTGTTAATTTTTCAGTAAAATTAATGGGTATTATTATTATTATTATTATTATTATAAAATAAAATAAATTATCCAATCAACAGGACAATTAAATTTAATTTTATCAATTAAAACATCGCAACAACAGAGCGATAGTTTGTATGGTTTGTACGTATGCGAACGGTGAAAAAGATTGATAGTTTCATTCATCCGTTACGTAGTTAATCTTCCTTGGGCCACAACTCATCACATTTGACTTTCGTGGCTTAACTGAAATATTTAAAAATAAAATAAAATTAATTGTCGAGCAGAAAAAGAAATGTCTGTTAAATAAATTATATGTATCTTGGGTGGTTTGAATAAACGTAAATTTCATGTGATCTTGATTTTGTAATCACGCTGGTGAATGCACGTGCAAGTGCAAATACCCATGTACGAAGTAAACGTACCGAGTGGTGTTTATCTCGTAACCGTTGACAGGTGGCGCGCCGCCGCGTCTCTATTGATTGGTGCCCAACATCCCCCACTTAAATCCTCTGCTACCAACCCTTCAACATACACACAAAGTCCATCCAGACTCTCTACGTTTACATCGATTTTTGTCTCTTTTTTTTTTTATTTTTCCTTTTTGTTTAACATTTTTTTGTAAACGTTGATTAAAAAATTAGCGCAACAAATTTAATTTTAATCAATATTGAAATAGAAAATAAAAAAAAAAAATAATAAAAAATCTGCCACTTAATTTAGCAACAGCTTTCTGAAAACCCATTCAATTGTTAATTTTTAATTGAATAATTTTCAACAATCATCGATGTTGCAAAAAAAAAAAAAACAAAACGATAAGGTTCATCGACTCATCAGCACTTGATAATGCATGATTAGCCTCTTTGTCAAACCAGTGCAATATTAAACTGGCTGGAGTGCATAAAAAAGTGGACGAAAAAAAGGAAAAAACAAAAAAGTGGAGGAGTAGGAGTAGAAAGAGGAGGAAGATAAAAAATAACAAGGTGGGTATTTTTTGTTGTACAAACAGTGGAGACATTGTATTCTCTTGCATCTGGTGAATCTTGTATTACTTTGTTCGGGGTCTTTGTTCTTGAACCAATGGTCTCCATCCTCTTTGTAGGCTCTTCCACTACGGAATTAGTCCGATCGAGTACACCCGGTCGTCTCCTCTCTAATTCGTCTCTTCTCTACAGTCCTCTCAAACCTTTACTACCTTTCCGTCCCTTTCCGTCCCTTTCCGTCCGTTCATTCCCATCTATTCATGTTCATCTACACTCATCTATACTCTTGTTGTGTTTCTTCAATCATCAGCTCACCAATATTAACATCAACCAATAATCAAAAGTTATCTTGAATAATTTCTATCATCAAGAGTTAATACCAAATAATGAATTAATTGTTTTTAATAAAACTAAAATCTTTTATATAATATATATCATGGTAATGCCTTTTTTATGCTAAAAATTGATTTCCAATATCAAAAATTTATATTTTTTTGTTTTTTTTAGTTATTACACAATTGCGAGGGCAATTTTTTTCAAAGCTTACCAGAGGTAGAGTCACAATTTTGCGATGGATTGCTACGAAGATTGCGGGAATATCGAGAGAGAATGCAAAAAGAGCCGAATGTAATTGCTCGAGTTGTAAAATTGACGTTCGTCAGCTGACGATACATCAAGAGTTTTAAAGTTATTGGTCATGGGTTTTGAATGCTCAAATATTGGTTTTAGTCCAGTCCGTCAGAGCTGCTACAATACCTTCATTGTTTAAAAAATTATTATTTAACGATAAATTTTTTAATAATTGGTAAAAATGCCGTAATGAATTTATTTTAAAAATTAATAATTCTTTAAAACCTAATTTATGTGATCCATCGTTTTTTCTTATATTTTTTTTTAAGCCGTAAATTGTACATTGTTTTTAAAAATGCATGAATAGTGCATTTTTCTATTTATTCTCTCTCTTTTTTTTTTTTTTTTTCTGTCCATAAGTGAAAAGCAGTTGATAAAACAAAGAGAAGTCGATATCAAGACCGATGATTGGCGAGTTGTTACTAACAGAACTGAAACGAAAAAAAAAAAAATGTAAAAATGCATACAAAAAAGGGTAAATAAATAAAAAGAAAATGTAAAAAAAAAAAGTAACTGAATAAAAAGCATCAATTCCGGGTACGAATTGACAGTAACTACGTTTCATCCACCGGAAGAATGTCGAAACCGAAACCGAATATAACGAGTAGCATGAGTGAACATAGTGTACCAGTGTATAGTAGCACTAGCAAATTGCGCACAGTGTACCTTACAATCGAACTTTCGATGGCCGTGTAATTGCGTTTCGGTTAAAAATCTGCAATCGAGATTATATGTTTGGACAGCTTGTGTTCTCACCAAACTCACTGCATCGTGAAAAAAAAAAAAAAAAAAGAAAAAAAAAAAAAGTTTTTTTTTTCCATTACTTAACTCGTTAAAAATTTAATAAATATTCCCCTGAAATTAATTACATCAATGGTAAATTTGAAATTAATAACAGTTGACAAAGGAACAATGTTTAATATTAATTATAACTCTGTGCGTTATTGTGAAATATAATTTCTTTTATAAAAATTTTATAATAGATAATATTTACAAAAAAAAAAATGACTAAAAGTCTTTGATACCGTACGAAATAAAAGGGGAAATATGACAATGTAAACTGATATTTTCTAATGAACCGTCGTCTACAGGTAGATGAGGAGCAGCCGAGAGAATTTCATCCTCTTTCTTGTTCGCTGTTCCTCTTAGTCTGGGTCCTTTTGCATCAACTCTACTCTCAACTCCCATCCGTATTCTGTTTCTCTCGGGTATCTCGGTCTCATAAGCACTTTACCGAGCTGGTGAGTTCAAAGCCAAGAGCACCCGAACGACTCGGTTATTCAATATTATACAATGATTATCTCTCAAACGAAAATGCCCAACCTGCCCAACCTACCCAACCTGCTCAACCTGCTACAAATAAATTACTCAAAGACAATCTTTCATCATTTCCTTCATATCCTTCATATAACTATGCCTATTAAATTTACGTCTTTTGACTAATCAATTATTCCATTATTTTACATTACTTCTTATATAAAAACTATATATAACAATTATTGTAACATAATTAATAGTTGTCGATATTATAAATGTTAAGTCAAGATTAAAGCGCAAGTAGTTAATTGCTAATTGCATTGCTAAATCAATGACTATTGATGTCAGATAATAGCTGGGTTCAAAATCTCAGGTCTATGAATAGAAACGTACATGAAAGTTAACTTGACTCAATTAACTTGTGACTCACGACAATAGTATCCCATTATCAACTTGTTATTTTAATTAACTTATTTTATATCAAGTGGAAATAATAAAAAATAAAAAAATAAATTGATTTTATATTTTTATATTTTTTCAGGAGCAATATTTGAACAGGGGACTGATGAAGTGCAGTCTGCATTTAAATACGCAATAGCTATTCACAATCAGAATAATACGACTCGTCGCTTTGATCTTCAAGCTTACGTTGATGTAATCAATACTGCTGATGCTTTCAAGCTTTCACGATTGAGTGAGTATGAAAAATTATTATTATTATTATTATCATTATTATTATTATTAATATTAAATGTTCAATGAAAATTTATTACGCGTTAATGTATTTTTTTATCATACGAAAATTAAAATTATGTAGTTATATTGATTTTATTTTTTTATAAAAGTTAAAAATAACAAAAATATATCCATGTAATGTATACTTTTCTCAATTTCGAGACACGGTTCTGATCCACTGAATCGTACAGAAAAAGGATAATAAAATGTGGCAACGATCGACTATTGACACACTAGATGGTGTAGCAGTGATGAAATATAGCAGAAAAAAAAATAGTATATCTAAGAGTAAAAAGATAATATATAGTCTTGAAGTCAATTCTCTGCAATGGCCAGGAAATGCACCGTGACAATTCGCAACGCTTCTCTACGCTGCGGCTTTTTAACTTTACTAAATCTTATATAAATTCATCATGATTATTATTATTATTATTAAAGTTTAAAAATTAAATTACTGAATAATAATTAATTATTTACAAATTTAAATTAAAAAAAAAAAAAAGAAATATTATTATTATAAGCTATTAAACAAAACTTTGAGAAAAAGTAAAAAAAAAAAAAAACATTTACAAAGCTAAAGTTTATCACTGGCATCATTACAGCAGTCGTCGTCTTGGTTTTCGTATCTGCACTTACCAAATTAGACATCGTCATTCGTAGATTTCAATCCTCACTCTTCAGACTGAGTTGCAATTTTACGAGCGTTTCGAGTGGCTCGAGTACCTCGTGATGAGAGTAAAAACGTTTTTTTATTTTTATTTTTTTTTATTACTTTAAATCCACCACCGAAATCCTTTGTGTTGTATATCTTCAAAGGAAAAACGATTAAATCTTTTACCAATTTATTTTTTATTTTTATCATTACTGTAATTTATATCAATTTCCTGTTTAACCATCGGTAATCGTCAATTTTGATGATAAAGTTATTTTTTTTTTTTATGTACAAGACTTTGTGAAATATTTGGATTAAGTATTGAGATAAATAGTAAATAATGATAGTAAGGAGAAGAATGAAAAGAAGATGGCAAGTGACGTGTCATTTCCGAATGTCATTCCTTAAAACGGACAATCTTGTCTTCCTGAGCTGGTGAAAACCCATTCAAAACTATGCTCCTCGACTTCTATTATTATTATAAACGGGTGTCGCGCGTGTCATCCGGTCGTCGTGAACACACTCTACCTACTCTACCTACTCTACCCACTCTACCCACTCTACACTCTACCCACCGCTGCCGCCGATGAGTACTGAGTAGCAGGGTTTCAAACTTGGGAATTAGATTCCCGAGCATGGCAAAAGCTAAGTCGTCTGTCACTACTACCACTACTCACTATTATAATATTTAGGATGCTACTTGTGTGCATCTTTCAGCTTAAAAACTTTTTTTTTTTTTTTAAACTTTATTTCTCTGTCGCTTAAATTATAAGTCTGAAACTAACATTAAATTTAATTTTTAACTGACTTACTTATTTTCAATAAATACAAAATGAGCTTAAATAAAATAAGTGATAAATTAATAGTAATTGAATTATCTAATTTATATGACACACTAATTAAAAAAAAAAAAAAAATTAGAATAATTGGTATCGTAAAAAAGAATCAATGGCAATTAATCCGAGATTAAATTTTCCGGTTGCCCTATTACTTTATTTTCTATTATTTCTTTTTTTATTTTTTAAGCTCAATCTATTTTGGTAATCTCGTTGGAAATTGATAGATTTAAAACTGATTTTGTGATAATGAAATTGACAATAATAATCAGATGTAAAATATGAATGACCCCCGTTGAATAAAAAAAAAAAAGTATGTAAGTTTTAAAAAAGATGAGAATTTATTGTAAATAGGTAAGAAAAATAATAATATTTTTCGAGGTGACACACAAGACGATACTATCAAAATCCCATGAGCTTTCATGGTTTTCTCGCCGTCTATAACCTCCAATGGATATAAACACAAGGTCTTAAGGGAGCATCCTATGGAACATTCGTAAGAATTTCGAATGAAATAACGGGAGAATGTGGGGACTATCGCATAAATATCCACAAGAATAATACTACCTCATATATATCCACGCCTTTTTTATATTTTTTTTTCTCGTTTTATTTTGAAAATAAAAATCTGTATATACTGCTGGAATAATAAATAAAAAATAAACTCCAGTGATGCATAAAAATGATTAAAAAATAAG
Source organism: Microplitis manilae (assembly GCA_030273425.1). NCBI lineage: Eukaryota > Metazoa > Arthropoda > Insecta > Hymenoptera > Braconidae > Microplitis > Microplitis manilae. Next base: position 196,397 of record CP092725.1, read on the forward strand.
ATTACGAAAATAGAGGTATGAGTAAGTAATAAAAGAAAAAGCCTCGATATTTACTAATATTGAAGTGGTAATATGTTGAAAGGCATGGATGAAAATATCTGTAGTGTTCTGTAGCAGTATCACCAGAGCCAGAACCAGCACCAGAACCAGAACCAGAACCAGAACCAGAACCAGAACCAGAACCAGAACCAGAACCAGAACTAGAACCAGAACCAGAAGCAAAACTACTAGTAGCAGCAGTAAAAGGAAGAGAGATCTAAGAAAGAACGAGAGGATCAAGTAGGATCAATATATAGTCGATATGTAATTGCCTGGAGTAATATAGAAAAGACTTCTTGCTCTTTCATGCGGTCTCGCACCTTCGGGCGTTGGATAAACCGGGCGGGAATTGAACCTCAAGATTCATCTCGCGTCTGCTTTCTGGCTTGGGCAAGCCCCCAACACACACAAACACCCTCACTACTACTACTATTATTAGTATACCAGTAAAACATGAGAAAGATAGAAATACTACGAGAGAATGTAAAGAGAGTGTAAAGGAAGAAAGATAGAAAAGAAGGGAAATACCCTGGGGAGCCCTCAGCAGATTTATGCCACCCCTGGCTGGCAACGTTTTCTCCATATATATACATTCAACTATTTTCTCTTTTCCTCTCACTCTCTCACTCTCTCACTCTCACCATCTTCTCTCAGAATCTCTAGACCCATTCCCATTTCCATTCTCATACCTATTCTCATACCCATACCACCCTTACTCACTCTCAATTCCACCCCATTCTACTACTACTACTACTACTACTACTACTACTACTACTACTATTTCTTCAGACCGTTTGTATACTATACCACCACCGGAGGGATCTCACCAGGATATTATACGATATGCTCCGAAAGGTGATAGATGGCTATAATGTTCCGCTAAGATGTCGACGAACTGACGCTACCCTCACTTCCGCCACTGGATTATTTTATTTTATATATTTTTTTTTTATTATGTTGGTTTTTTTTCCCCCTAGGGTTGATTTTTCGAGATTGACATTCTCGTTGATGATACGATGATATACTAAATATGGTGTTATTGTCAATAAGCCGAAAATATTATAATTTCAGAATACTAAAAGTAAAGTGTTTTGAATTTTCAATAACAAGGATGGAGCTAAATGGTTATGGATTTATTTCAGGTGTGTTTATTGCATTTGATGTGGCTGATTGTTGAACCAAGTTTTTGTTGGATGTTTCAACGGTGCTTGTAAGTTTGATATGCTGTCGAAACAGTGCACGTAACTTTGTTTTACAGTAGATGTTATTAATTATTTTGAGAGGCAAATATGAACAAAATAAAAAAAAAGTTTATAAAGTTTCCTATGGAAAATAGTTATTTACAGAGAAAAAAAAAAAAAAAATATTACAATAAAATATTTAACTCGCGATGAATATTCTGCGCAGAATATTGCTACGAGTTGAATTAGAATGACAAAATAAGAGCATAAAAAAAAAAATAAATAAAAAAAAGGGATAAAAGTAGAACGTCTGTAAATTGGATCTCCCTTGTAATTTCGCGTAAGTCTTTTCCAAGTCAGAATCAGAGATCGAATTCTGGAAGATTAAGAAAATATAGATATATAATAAAAAAATATACGAAAGTAAAAAAGAAAAGTGAACAGACATGGAGTGAAATGATGGTAGTGGTAGTTTTGGTGCTCGTTTCTTGCCAGATTTAGCATAATTGCTTTCAGCAGATTTCTAATGGAGCGCTTCCATGCTCTCACTCTCTAGTAGATCTCAGAAGTATAATAGATTTGGCGTTGTACACGACTTGGGCTCTCAGTGATAAAATGTACGTTACTTTGGAGTGAGTATTAGAGAAAGAAAATAATTTAGTCAGGAGGCAAACAGCCGAGAATGAGAGGAAAAGAGATAACTAAAATCTTGTTGATCCACAGACAAACCAACCGGGCATTAATACAATTAGTGCTGGAGCTTTACTAAGTGCTATAATGTGTAGGATAACTATCTATCTCACTCGAATACAGTTAGTATCTTAGTTGGGAACAAGAGTCTTGGACCATGCCCAAATTTTCATGGAGATGCCTCTCACCGAGTTCCCAGTGCGAACTAACCGAGGATACCAACAACTAAGCCACCGGAAACACTCATTCGTCACCTACAAACTCGCTAAATTATTTCAATTGTTCCTCCATTACTTGCTGAATTATAAAATTTTATTTTTACAAAGTTTTATTTACTTTTATTATAAACGCTCAGCTATTTTAAAGCTATCATGACTACCATCACCACCAACATTACTATATTTCTTTAAATTATTCATTTTAAAGTTGGTACTTAACTATAATCTTCTTATATATACAATAATAATTTACTCATACTAACCATTAACTTACGAAATCCTCATTTTGAATTCTCAGTAATACAAAATTTCAGACTTTCTGTACCTAATTGAATGACATAATTTCGAGGCTAGTTCATTGAAACATTTAATATTCGTTTAATAATTTACTCTAATAGGATTATTATTTATTCATATAGTGTCGATTCACCGGCTATTAATCATTCACTTTCTGCCAAAACATTAAATATTAATTAAAACATTTTTATTATATCGACGCGTTAAGTTTATAGTATCAACTCAGTACTCATAAAAAAATAAAAAGACATTATTAGTTTAATAAATTGAGGCAACAAATAAAGTTAAATAATTATCGTTGGAAAATTTATTGCAAAGAGAACAAAGTTTAAAATTAAAGGGCTTTGAAGATAAAATAAATATGTATATAAATCAGTGGACTTTGTTGTGACAAATTCAAGAGAAATAAGAATTTAACTTTTGGTTTGACAAAGCATTAGGGCGTTGACTTGATCACAATTTCCTTTCATAGCTCGTTATCTTTTTTTTAATTCTTTTTGAATCGTCTTACGTATTTCTTAGCTTGCCTAGATGATAGAACGTCTTTGTTATTGACTTCCATCGGCTTCCATCGACTTCCATCGATTTACGTTGATTTGTTTGCTTATAAGAACTTTTTTAATTTCTGCGGACGAAAAAATTCAAGTAATTAATATTAATGATTGAAAACATCCATCTTAAATAATTTTATTATTATTTCTTTTGCCTTTTGCTGCAGAACAAGCATTTATTTACATTAATAATAAATCTTTGGCTAAATAAAATTTATTCAAACTTGTAAATATATTTACTCCAAAAATTAAATATTTAAATTGATCAAGTATTTTGATTGATTGATAACTTGTTAAAAATATAATAACGAAAATAAAAAAAAAAAAAAAAACAATGTCTTTTTAAATAATAGCAACAATAATAATTGTAAATGATAAAATGAATTTTAAGGTACATTGTTAACTGTAGTAACTTGAACGTGACTGTTATTAAGGACTTACACGTCTCGTGGAACGTCATTAGTCAAGAACGAGTAGAGGTAGTAATAGTAGTGGTAGTGGTAGTAGTAGTAGTAGCAGGAGCAGGAGCCGAGTACGAGACTGAGAAGATCAATTTTAAGTTTAACAAATGAGCTTTCTCTTTCTCTTTCTCTTCTGACACTTGCACGACCTCATCATTCTATCTCACTCTTCCTACCGAGTTCTCTTGCTCTTTTACGTTGGCTCGTTCACTCACTCATTCTCTTTCGTGTTTCCTGACGATGCGGTCTAGGAGTAATGGTACCCATAAGTCAGACATCAACTCCCCCCAGGTGAGCAAGGGCTCCAGACGTGCGTGAGAAAAATCTCTTATAATAAATACTACCCTCTTTATAATTTCACTTTTTTTTTTTTTTTTTTTTTTTTTTAAATTTATCTTACCTATCCTATACAATAAATACTATTGATTTATTGTTATTAAATATATTTATTTATAAATAACTCCTATTATTATTATTGCTTTTAAATGAAAATAAAAAATAAGTATTTTTTTGCGCCTATAATGATGCACAAAGAACATGATAGAGTTACGAAATAAATAAAAACACAAACAACTAAATGAAATAAAACAATAAAAGGTCCAAGAGAAATAACAAGTGGTTGGAAAAACAAGTCTCGGTTTGCGCATCTCTGACGTTTCCGGAGCATTTGTTTCGTCTACTCTTGTCACTCTTTAAATGTTTTCTTGGTCAGTGAGTCTTTCTTATTTTGCCTCGATGTTTACATAATAATAAATGCACTTGCATTTACTTATATTTTTGACAACTTCATTTCTATTTATTAATTAATTTATTTTCTTTTTGTTGTTTTCGGCCATTAAAAACATTAACACAAAGATATTCACCTGAATTCTAATGTCCAACGCCCACTGGTTGTTATCCGTGTTTATATATAGTACTATTCCCTGGAAGACCCTCTCGAGAAATTTATGTCCATTTATATATATATATATATATATATATATATATATATACATATAGCACGTTATTCTTCTTGGAAAGCTTACTTCTCTAGCCATTTCTCTTCCATTCGTACTCGGTATTTATCCTCACGTTCCCGATTATCCCAAAACCGACCAAAGTGTTTCGCGGCCATGCATTTTCATAAGATCGACCCGTTCGGATAATTGTTATTACTATTTATTATACACAAACCTCACTGCACCAAAACTTTATGAATTTTCGTTAAATTATCTGTAAAATATCGTCTTTTAAGTAAAACTATTCTCATTATATTTCAATTAAATGCACAATATATTGTAATTTATTTGTAGCTTAAAAGTTATTAAAACTTGAAAACAAAAATATATTGTGGTTAAATGGATTGTAAAACTCTGTTGTTCTAATGGTCCGCAGGTTTGGGAACAATTTTTAAAAAATTGAATAGTGATTAATTGTTGGTATTGATCAGAGGGACAGAGGGTAGAAGGTGATAAATAGCGTAACAGTTATAAAAGTAACTATCAATCAGGATTTACATGTCAAATCTTTAATGATAAATAAATGATGAATAAAAAAAAAAAAAAAAAATATGGTATTGGGATCAATGGAGTTGTATAAAAAAAGAATGCGATAAATTTAAAAGGATAGGTTATCTGGTTTTTGGATATTATTTACTATGATGGTTTATCATTCATCGTAAGCTCGATCGATTAACGATTCGCTGATCAAAATCTATTTCTTTTTTATTTTTTTTTTTTTTTTATTTAGCATTAAAGTTTTAATTACATTTATTGATGTTTTTTATTAAGCAAATATAAATAATTTAAGTTTTTCATTGGCGGTTCGATAAATGTTTACTTGATGACCAAACTAAAATACTGAGAGTTTAAATGGACAAGTTTTAGTAGAGATTTCGACAGAGATATATTTATACATATATATGTATACATAAATATTGTACGGTATTTGAGAAAATACATTAAACTTTCTAGGATATCAAGGCTCAACTGTCGACAAACGAAAAAGTAAGACAAATTTTGTCATCAACTTTTGTGTCACAGAGTTACTCTTGCTTCAGGTATAACACAAAATGTATATATACATCATTTATTGAATAAAATAAATTTTAATAAAGAAATTATCGATTTATTAGCGAAACTAGTCAGACTTTTTTTTTCGATAGTTATTTTCGACGAATAAATGAAAGGAAAAATAGACTGAATAATAACGTATCGTATGAGGAGAGAGAGAGAGAGAGAGAGAGAGAGAGAGAGAGAGAGAGAGAGCTGGAAGGAAGTAAGGGGATGAAATGAGGATTGGTGGATGGTATGCAGTTACGGTATGGAAGTGTGAGAATGGTCCTTCCAATAGGATTAACCCTCGTCCGTTTAATCCTTTTATTGGGGTGGCAAATCCTGTGACAGAACATGGAGTGAGTAAAGGAGAATGAGCGGGAGAGAATGAGAGAGTGAGAGTCATTCGGAGCTTTCACGACGACTCAAGGATCTACGATCGGAATGTCAAAGCGAATAAAACTCTCGACTTTACTTTACTAAAGACAATATTTAATTATTTCATCTTAATAAACAGTTTAAAATTAAATTTAGGAAAAAAAAAAAATTAATTTATTAAATAAAATTGTCATTATTTATTTTTTTAATTTTTTTCGGAAAATTAGCTGGTTGATAAATTATATTAGTAAGAAAAAAAATGATAAATCTATAGAGTTAATTATTGTTAATCTCAAGGGACATCAGATACAAAATAGACATTATTACGATTGTAATTTAATGCTCAAGAGATTCACAAAGGGTTGACTTGTCGTTCTTGATAGGATCCAAGTACCATTAATTTATCTCAGGCTTTAGAAGAGTAGCAGAGAAGTGTAAGATAGCTGATGGGGGTTGAAGGATGTGACCTTGTTAACGTCTCTGATGAGAATCCATTAATCTCACTGACTTTTAATAAATTTAAACCTTTTAATTCACGCATTTACAATCATTATACGCTATAATACGCTATTATTTGCATCATTAATTTATTTTATAAAAACAAAAAATGAATATTAATAATAATAAAATTTATTTAAAATATTATTATAATTTATATTTGATTGACATTGATCCTTTTTATCGGATAGTCGGATAGGTATTGGGTATATTGTCCGAGTATACACTCTCCTCCTCAAAATAGACATTTATCGTATGGCCGATGGAAATCAATTTCCGTATACTGGTTATCCTCTCTCTCACTCCTCTGTCCTATCTACAAACCATCGAATTTCGTCCTCTCGGCTTGTTGACACGCTCAACTGGCGTATAATTAAACTAGCCCCTCCATATGTTTGCACGTGTACCTTCCAACCCGATACCCCTCATTCCAAAGTCAAGTCGTCAAGTGATCTGCCACCACTTGGTTCACTAAAAATAACAAATACAAATAATAATATTAAATCCATCCTTTTGTTTATTTAAATCTGTTAAATCTAACAATAATTAAAATAAACTCATAATAATAATGATAACAATAATACAAATTGATTTTATTTGATAGAATTACCATAACAATGGCAGTAAATTTATATCCGTTTGTGCAAGATCAATCGCTTCCGAACGTTTGAACAATTGGGCAAGTTGAAACTTTCTCTCTTTCTCTCTCTCTAGCTCATACACACGATCATGTTCAAGGGGTATATTCTACTACTACTACAACTACTACACTACTCTTTCACTTGTACACTGTGTCTTTACTTTCGACCTACAGATTATATATATATAAAGGTATGATAGCGATAGTCAAGTCCAAGTCTCCAAGTCCCGGCACGAACCAACTTACAAATCCAATTTCGTCCCGAAGGATCCCCCGTACGGCATACAGTTGACGTTACCAACTATATATATAGATAGATATGTATTAAATGTGGACGCATTATATTAGTATACTGGGGGCTGATAGGATCTAAATTTTAGTAATTTATCATGACGTTAATTTTGCTTACATCGTGTTGACATTTATACTATAAAGTTAATTAATCTTGAATCCCTTTATATGTTGCTTCGTGTTTAGATACTCGTATGTTTTTAATTATTTGTAAGCTTTGTCTATTATATATATATATATATATTGATTTAAAATGATAACTTTTGGTAGTTGATAATTAAATATTGTTGTTGTAGAGAAGCCGAAAACGAGTTTAAACATACCGCAAAAGTGTAGGCCCGTTGATAAAAGTGAGCCTCGTATCCGTGGTTAATTTTGAAGCCACCAAATTTCAATAACCATGAATGGAAAATTCATAGCAAAGTTTGAAAATAGCTTTCATGGTTTTCCCAGTATATCTATACTTGTATTAATATCAAATAACTTTCACTATGGAGGTTTCCAAACAAATAACTTACAACCTCAAGTAATATATTTCATAAAAATAAAAATAAATGTACTGATATTATTCGAAGATATATATTGACCTATTTTAAAATTAATAAATATTAATTGTAATAATTACTATAATTAAAAGTTGAATCAATACTGATATAATGTGATAATAATAATAATAATAATCAGTATGTATATGTATATAATATAATGCAATAAAATCAAATATAATTACAAACAAAACGTTGCTATGTATAATAATGAAGTTAAGTAAACGCAACAGAAGCCTTTGTTGGGATTTCAATTAGCGTTCGCTGACGCGTACAAAACAATCGACAGCAAGGTTGATCAATGGGGTTTGGTTGGTTTTGTTGTTCAGGGACACACTGTACTACCTCTAGCTCTAGCTCTAGCTCTAGCTCTATCTCTAGCGTTACTAGTTACTAGTTACCAGTTACCAGAGCAAACCAACTCACTATATATGCAATAGCACGAACAAACAAACAAACAAACAAACAAACAAACAACAACAACAAAAAAATAATTGAAAAATAAAAAATAAATAGATTACCTAGCCCAAGTTCTTGGACTTTATGCAAATTCTAGTGCAGCCACACAAAATTCAATATATATCCACTTGACCAAGCACACGAATCAGGCGAATGTTCTTCGCGTGATTCGAATAAAAGTTCCGGTGGCAGTTCACCAGAGCGTGGAATTTCCAACCTTTTCTTTTTTTTTTTATTTATTTTTATTTTTATTTTATTTTTTGACATTTTTTCCATTCTGCGTCCTAGTACATTTGAGAGTACAAACGATCGAGTTTCGTTCAATTGGATTTAATTTGCCTTTCACGCCACGTTTGAAAGTAAATCGACAGTGAGTTAGGAATAGTTGTAGTGTTGCTGTAGTTGCTGTAGTTGCTGCTCCGGTAATAGTAGTAGAAAAGTGGAAGGACTTTTGCATTCCCAATGGAAATTACTACTCTGATGTGCTTTGCCATCACTCCTTAGTAATATAACTCTTTTGAGAAAAATCTCTACGTACATAAATAGTCGTAAAAGCCCTCTAGCCTTTTCTACTTTATTACTTTTTTTTTCTTTTTTTATCTTCAACATTAATTAGGCTTTTATTATAATTTTTAATTAAATTCTTTACACAAGTACAAGTATAGAAAATGGATTTAAAAATTTAATTTAGTCTTCATATTAATAAATTATTTAAAGGGTAAAATAAATAAACAAATAAATATAAATATAAAAAAATAATAATTTTTTTTCCAACCATTCAAGCTTTTTCCGATAGGGTTTTCACGCTCGATTACACCACTGTATAGAGCAGATTTAATTTCGTTCTACTCGACGCTCTTCTCTCAGTACAGAAAGTAAATTCTTTCACATTCTCGGAATTTCGATTCTATAAAAATTTTTTTTCTCCGTCTACATTTTTTTTTCTTTTTATTATATTTTTTATTTTTTATTTTTTTTTTTTCACTTACTTTTTTTTGCTATCATCCTCGAGTGTCGATAAAATTACATTCTTTGAATAAACAAGTGAGCACTCGATACTCTATAAATTCCTGATTCTTATTTGAATACGAAAACTTAAATCTCAAGATTATAAATTAAAGGTTTAAATAAATTTAAAAATAATTATTAATTATTCGTTATAATTAAAATTAAAAAAAAAAAAAAAGAAGAAAAGAAAAGATTGATGATCAGGGATATTAAAATAAGTATTAGTTTTTATTGCTCAAGGACTTTTTCTCTCACATACACACTGACTGAGATAGCACTGAGATAGCACTGAGATAGCACACCACTGGGGACTTTTCATCGAAATGTCTTAAAGTCAAGACAGGAAGGGACCATTATTCTTGCTGAAGCGCGATATAGGCGTCGCGGGTAATAACATCCAAGAATTCTCTTTGGAGCGTGAGAAAAAGTCTTTCGTTGAATTTTTAGTCTCTTTCACTCTTGTCTTATTTCTTATATAACACACAAACTCCACAGCTCAAGAGATGAGAGCAATGCTTTTCCACCACTCTGGTATGTACTATTCTACTGTTCTACTACTCTATACTCTTTGCTTTCTGTAAAAATCCTATGACAATTGCTCTTTTACTTGCTCTCTATTTTTCCCGAGCTCTATCTTTCTCTTATATCTTCATTTTCATGCTTAACTTTATTATAAATCCACTTCATTTTTTTTTTTTTTCATTCGTTTTCAAATATTTTTCATGAATAAGAAACTGATTTTACACTAAAAGTCATTTTATTGTTTAATATTATTATATTAAAAATAAAATCAATTTTACAAAAAGTGTTTTTTTTTTATTTTTGTTAAATTAAGAAAGTTTTATAAAAGATAAATTTAGTCGTCTATCACGAAAATAAATTCCATTGACTCAAAGTACTCGTCTTTGTAAAAGATTCTTCTTAAACTTTGGGAGATCGAGTTCCTGCTGGTGGTTTCAGAAACTAGGCAGTAGCAACAGCAATCCACTAAAAGGATAATCCCGGAGGATTGTGTGTGGTCAACGTTGATGTTCTGTTTGCTAGCTGGCTACAAAGAAATACCAAAAAAAAAAAGTAAAAAAAAAAAGTAAAAAAAAAAAAGTAATTTTTTACTGACTAGTGTAGAGTAAAATAGTGTACATGGTAAATTGATAAAATCAACAATATATATATGTATATAGCATGAAATTGTATTTTCTGGTCGTTTATATAGCAGAGTAGTAACAAATGAACAGTTGAGTTGGATGAGGTCACTGATCGCAGGAGGCAACAGGACACGATACACCAGAGTTTAAGGAGAAATGAATGGCGATGGCCCGGCTACTGCTACTGGTACTGTTACTACGATAGGACGAGTTACCAAGTTAAATGTTTCGTGAACGGCAGTTTGAATTAGTTGTTTCCTCGTTGCTAAACGAGTATCCGCGAAATCACTCTACGGTCATCTGATCTTCATGACTAAATTTAACTTAAACTTTGTATATGTTTCTGGCATAATATCATACTTGCCACAAATCTAACTTTACCAATTCTCATTTTTTATTTTATTATCTAAGATATACAAGATAACGATGGAACGGTCAATCCGAAATTTTCAGTTGCCTACACAGGCTACATTTTACTTACATTTCGCTTATTATAAAAAGAAATGATAATATAAATTTAAATACACAATATGTTTCGATACACTTGAGTACTTTCGTTTACAAACAGTAATAAAAACTGTATTAAAAATAGAAAAAAAAAAAAAAAAAAGAAGATTTATTCATATCTTCGCAAGTTTATGGCTTATAAAATCAACATAAAGTAATATAAATAAGCTTGGCAATTGAAGATCGTGAAAAGCTGGAATGAGCGGACGTTCTTTTACGGTTGAGAGACACGTCGTGGTGGACTTGACGATTTACGAGGTTACCCTCTCTGATTCTCTTTTTCAACTATCCCTCTCTCAGAGCAGTCGTCGCTACCCTCCAGCTCTCTCTCTCTATCTCACTCTCCCAGTAAATGTCTGTATATCTGTATATATGTATATGTCTGTGTGTGCAGAGGACGCTCTAGAAATTATAGAGGACATAAAACTTTCTGGCACGGAAAATAACGATACGCGACTATAGTATATACGCTATATGAATACCATCTTTTCCTCTTGCTCTCTCATCTGTCCAACGCACTTTTTTAAATTTCATTTTTTGCTTTATTTATTTTTTCACTTATTCTTTTTTTCTTACTTTGTAGACCATCATAAGAATTTTCTTGAGTACGGCGAATATTTTTATCCTCAAGGAAAAGTAATTTTATTTATTTATCTTTGTTTATTATTCTAATGTATAATATTATAATTAATAATTAATTGTGAGGATAGCGAAAACAGGAAACATTGAATGTTGATCAGCTTACAGATTTCAATAACATTATCATGTGATATATATCTGAAATATAGCTCTATATAGTTAGGATGTCTAGTGCACTCAGGCAACTTTGGCAAGATCATTAGTGATATTCTAGGGGTTATAGTCGATATAGATCGTTATTATTGCAATAGCCGATAAGTTGTTTAGCCAGAGCCGATATATAGACTCGATAATGACATGGCCATCTGCTGTCTGCCGATACTCATACTCTTACTACTTATAATCTTGCTACCGCAATAAATATTTTTATCTCTTTAATACATTTATCGTATCAATTATAAATGTCACTTGAAAATAACATTTCAAAATAAGTTTAAGTAAATAAAATTAATTTTTTCTTTCTTTTGTATATTGGAATTTCAATAGAAAATAAAAAATGACGGTGACAGAAATAGAAGAATGTTGAGAAGTGGGTAAAGATGATTTATTATTATTCATAACGTTTGAAAAAGCAGACGAGGCTTTTAGATTAATACGATGAAAACGTGAAAGAACGTTTTGATCAAAGTCAACCTTATATATATATATATATATATATTTATCAGCGTGCGTATAGCATTTATGCTTATGATTATGAATATAAATTTATTCCAAGGGTTTATGTTATATGATGATGATTATAATAGTGAATATGAAAGGACGGTGATGTTGGAGTGGTGAGTTGGAGAAATAACTTTGAATTTCTATGAACGTTTGCTAGAGGTCCTAGAAAGGCGCATTAACCGCACATTCTGCCGCTAAGGACAGAGATAAAAATACTTAGACTGAAAGAGAATGATGATGAAATAAATGAGAAAGTAAATGTAACCTCCTAGCTATAGTGTGTCAAAGAATAATTACACTAAAGTTGTCAGTGTGTAATTTTAAAAAAAAAATATTCATTCTGTTTTGATGGCCACGTTAAATTTACATTAAACAGAACAAAGGACAATGGATAATGGATTATTATTAAAATTTCAATAAAGCCTTTTTTTTAGCCGTACCATGTCCTCAGTAAAATGTCAATGAAAATACTGTCAATTTTAAGGTATGAAAAAATAAATGGTGTAATTAAAACGATTCTTAAATTACTTTAACGATAAAAAATATTTTTCAGTGAAATCTTTATGCCAGAAGTTAAAATTTAATTATAGATATATAGTTTTTATTTATTTATTCTAATCGAAAATATCATTCAAATATCCAGGATATTTATACAAATATTAATAATATACGGAAATACTTTATGTATAAAATTTAATTACAAAACTTTAATTCCCTCAGGGCTTAAATTTTCATTATTACATTTTAATTTATAACACATTATAAATGAGATGCTTTGTAAAGTATCGCTAGCTGAAAATTTCTCATGCCATTATAATGTAAACATATGATGCAAATAATTAATAATTTAAAATAAAATATTTTTTTCTTCTTCAAATTATTATATAAAGTGCGATACTAGACAATAAAGTAAATATGACAAAAAAAAAATAGTTTTATTATAAAATAGTTAAAGTAGTATCAGTGAGGCCTGAAGGGTTGTTGTCAGTGTTGTACATAAAGTAGAGAATAAGAAGAGAGTGTAACATGATTGGATATATAAGAACGATTGTAGACTAGATGTTTCCCTCAATTTTCCCTGCGGCCAGGTTGTAAAAGTGGCTTTATCGTATTACTCGACGACGAGACCAAGTACAAGTGAGAATAGGACTCTTGCGGTTGTAGGGGTGAGCTGGAAAAAGGAGAGCTCATCAGTCTTTGATAAAAAAAAAATAAAACAATTCAGAAAATCAATAAAACATTAGGGTCATTTCAGTAAGCCGATTGTCCAAGAATTTATTAGACTTGTATTTTATTATATTGGAAATCCTCTTTATAATTATAAATAATATATATTATTTTTAATTATTATTATCATTATATGTCAGAGATATTTCATAATATAAAACCTATCATAAAGTTTATAAAAAAATTCCAATTTTGTTTGACATTATTTTGATGATAAAAAAAAAAAAAAGAAAAAGAAAAAAGTTAGCACAGAAATGTTGGATAAAAATACGAGAGAAAAGTAGTTGGCTGTCATCCCTCGTAAACATTTACCTCGGATGCCTTTAAACAGTTTTCTTGTGCCCCAAGGATTGCTGTCTCGTCCGTTGTCTATCATATTTTTGGATGTGATCCAAATTTTGTGGTCCGAGTAGTATCCACTGCCACTGCTATCACCACCACCACCACCATTGCCACTACCACTACCACTACCATCACCATCACCATCACCATCATATCCATTTTATTCTTTTTACTCTTTACATTTAACGTTCCTGTTGTACTCAGAGTATCCACCAGTAGCAATACTACCACTACGAGAACTAGAACCAGAACTAGAAGCAAAAAATTGCATATCTTCCACACCCGTGGATACCAGAGTGAACTGGCGCCGACACTTTTCCCTTTTCCATACTCCATTTTCACCCTTTTCCTCATTTATATATCCACCCATTTCACCACCTTCCCTCTTTCCCTCTTTCCCTCATTTCATCATCTTCTTCTGCTTCTGCTTCTGCGTCTTTTTTTTTTTTTTTTTTTTTTTTTTACTTTTTTTCCACAACCACTAATATTACACGTCCCCTACTATCCAAATCATCGTGCGATTTTTCATATTTTCCCACTCTCCAGCTTCTAGGTATTAAATTTAACATAGAATATTCTTCATTTGTGAAAAATTTAGCACAATGCTACGGTCATTTTCTTTCCATTCTTTGTTTAATCCCTTGGTAAAATAAAAACCTGAAAATTTTTTTAATTATATTGTAATTACGTAAAATTTTATATGTAATTACGGTATTTTATTTTAATTTATTATACATGTCTAATTATATTTAAATAATGTCAATGATAATTGTTTTTTTTTTTTATATGAATAAAATTATTTTATTAATGTAAATGAACATTAAATGACATAAAATGTAGATTATCAATCGTACTTCAAAGTGAAGTTAACTACAGTAGAGTAAGTTGCTGCATATACACTTATCTTTATACATTTGATGTATAAAGATACAATTTTCTCTCTTTCTCTCTCTTGTATATGCATTTAAAGTGGTATAAACGGGCGTTAAACGGAGCGTCGTAGATCGTCTGGCATAATCTCTCGCATGTGTACCACATATAATATTCCGAGCGCACTGTAAACCGAGAGAAAAATATAATAATACGAAAAAGTAGAACAAAATAGAGAATGAAAATGAGCTGAGGGTAAACTCGGAAATGGAATTCGTTGAAAAACGAAGGGAATAAAAGAGAGAGAGAGAGAGAGAGAGAGAGAAAAAAATAAAATAAGTAAAATAAGAAATGGAAACTGTGACGAGAAATGCCTTTGTCATGCTAATATAAAATGTACCTTTTCTTATGCTTTTTGTTAAAGTTTGCAATCAATTCAGTCGGGGTGTATTTTCAATGCTGGGTGCCGTCAGTCCGGATTCATTTGACACCCTTCATTCCTACAGTAACACTTTTCAAATGCCTTTTGTCACACCATGGTTTCCTGAAAAGGTAATGTACTAAAATATTTATTTTATCATTATTATTTAAATAGATTTTTATAATTTTATAACTTTTATCAATAAAAAAATAACAATAATGATAAAATGATAAAATGTATAATTAAATATTTGTGTTACATTTATAAATATATTGTAAATAGCTTATTTAATGTACAGATAAATACATATATTGGTAGGAAATATTATTACTGCATAGAGATAAATTTAACAGAGAGGTCGCGTAAAGAGTGTTAGCCCATGGGGCTACAAGAACGGATAGTACAGGGAGCTGGGGGGATAGTGGCTATTTCATTCGAAAATGTAAATTGGAAAACGCGTCATGACTCCATATACAGCGAGCTCGATCGATCGACCGAGCAATGTACCGGACGATGCACTCACTGGGACATATACTGAATAAATTAAATTATTCCGTTTATATTCTTTATCGTGATTTACCTGAAAATAAATAAATATAATAAATATAATAATAACAACCATTAGCCAGATGATTTTTTTAATTATTATAATCATCCTACGTTTATTATGTAACGAAACATAATATTTACAAGGTCGGTGAGTTATTCTAGATTAAAAATTCAAGTATATCGTTTTAACTCTTAATGACGCGATAAACGATTAACGATTAAATAATAAAACACGAATAACACAACAGATAAGGAAACTAATTTTCATTATTTCAAATTTAAATACCATCAGGATTATTATAATTTTTTTTTTATGTTAATGACCCAGATGTTTAAAATACTTATCGCATTTTGAATATAATGACATTTGACTTTCTATATCATTTAATAAATTATATTGAATGACCAGATATTTATATCATTATTGTTTTAATTAAAAAGTAGTTGATAAAAATGATATATGTAAAATAAAATTATCTAAAAAATATAAATAATCTCAAGGGTAAATGAAGTGAAGAAGAAAAAAAAATATAATGAATTTAATAAAAAAAGAGCGTTAAATAAAAAAGGTGAAATGAAATTTGTGATTGCAGGTCCTGACACCGTCTTCGGGTTTCCTTGACTTTGCCATAAGCATGCGCCCGGATTACCATCGCGCCATCATCGACACGGTGCGACACTACGGATGGAGGAAAATCATCTACCTCTACGACTCCCACGACGGTGAGTCCCTATCCTCCCATGCATTTCTCATTTTACAGCTCTATGCTTCTTCTTCTTTTATATGCTTTTTTATATTTGTTTATACTTTGTTTTTTTACTTTACTTCACCATCTCTTTACTTTTTATATCTCATATTTTTTTCGATACCGTCCTGTCCAATATTGTGACGCTTCATCGCTAAACTTTTCTGTCATATATTTTTAAGATCCGACAGTTGTCTCCGGTGCCATTTATTTTAATTTTAAAAATAAATATTTTTTTTTCTTTTTCTATATATGATAAGACTTAATATAATGTTGCAGTAATAAAAAGCATTTAATTATAAATGCAAATGCAAATATACTTTAGGGATTTTAATTTTCCCTATGCCGTGAAATAGCTCTTGTCGTCCTATCTTTGCACTTTGGGACTAAACTGCAAACTCTGTGCAACAATCTCCCACTCTCTCTCTCTTATGCTTAGCTCACTTTTCCCGCTCTTTACCGATAAATGTTGACTAGAGTCAAGTCAAAGGGAATAACAACGCCGTGATTTGCATAATCTATTCTAAATACTGTATAGGAGATAAAAAAATAATTATTTTTTAAATTTATTAATTAAATATATTCATATATCTATCGAAATAAATTATAAGAATAGACGTCTGTCTTTAAATGAGATACAAATAATTATGCATGACTTATTGGATAATAAAAGTCATATAAAAATTATCATTATTATACTTGGTAACAATGCTATATAAATTACATATTTTACTCACATAATTATTATTACCGATATATTTATTACTGAAATAACGTTGGCAAATAACAAAATTGATTACTAAATTTACTTTTTGACTGACAGATAGATCGTTTTAATTCGATAGTGTCACGTAATCTGACATTCATATTTTTATTTATTTTTTTTCATTTTTTTCGGAAACAAAAATTTTCATTAAAAATACTTCTTTTATTGGATCAATTGGTTAATTTTAAATTTATGGCGTTTGTCCTTTATTGTATTTAAATAAAATAGATATAGTACTAAATAACTGATATCGAGCAGTGATAAAAACAATTAAGAAAAATATAACGACATAAAATTCACGTTGTCATTGACATTTAATGAGTTGGTTGAAGAAATATTAAGTGGGAAAAAATATATTAAGTCGAGTGGTGGGGATGAATAAAATTTCCTTCACTTTTGTCTACGTCCGTTACAGTGCTCTCGCGCGTCCTAGTCGTGAATTGTACTTGACTCTACCGCCGGTGACATTCACTTAGCCTTCTTGTAAAAAAAAAAATTAAGTAAAATAAATAAAATAAACCTAATAACAATGATTAAATAATTCAGTTTGCTCAATTTTTTTTTCTTTTTTTTTTTTAATTAATGATTGTGCAATATATCTAGTGATGTATTTATTTTTTCAAAAGGTAATTGAGTTAATACAACAGCAATTGTAAATAGTAATGAAAAAATGATAATTTGATTTTTTATTTTTTTTCATAAAAAATATTGAATAAAGAAAAACGGGGTTTTGTTATTTCGATTATAAGGAAAATTTATTTGTCTTACGTAAGAACAAACTGTCATGGAAAAAAAAAAAATGAATATAATTTTATTATTTAATATGTAATCAATGATTACTAATCATACATATTAATATATATGGTTAGAGAATTTTTTATACAATTTTCTGTAATTGAGTTGTGGTAAATTGTATTTACTGGTGACTTCCGTGTTAATATCTGCTGCGTGGATACGTGAATTATAAAAGTATGTAAAATAATTTAAATGCGATTAAATAACGTTTATTATTTGAAAAACACGATTTTATAATGATTCATTATATCTCATAAAGTTTTTTAAAATTTTAAATTTACCGCATTCATAAATTTATCTTTTTTTTTTTTCTACCAAAATAACTAATTATTGTTCTGCTATTGGTGGGTATGTCGCTATTGGTATCGATCTCCCATAAACAATAATATAACTGAATATAATACAAATATCGGAATCAAAAATTCATTTAATGTCTCAATTTTCTTAAGTTTATTAGCATCCAAATAAAAACAATCAACATTCCATAACAATTCTGTGATTCAGCACAGTGATCAACAGATCTAACTTTAAATTTGGAGAATCCGGTCCCAAATCCATGAGTCAACGGGATTATTGTTTTTATATTTTCTTCACAATAGTTATTAAACATACAATTTTATAAAATTATATATAAAACCTTTTCCTGAGTATTTATTATTGTTTAAAGTATGTAAATAATTAACATAAAGCTAATTGATCATTTACACGGTGTAATTACATTTATTGTGTTGATAAAATTATATATTAATATTGCCGCAGGATGTGCTGAGTAGTATATATGAAGTAATGGTGTGCGCATCGTAGCCTCGAGTGCTAATGGTAAAAAAAATAACAAAGGAAAAATATAAATTTGAAGCAGTCGGCATTATCTGTCATTCAATCGAACGGTTTAGTTTTTTATTTTATTTTATTAAAGTTTCTTAAATGGAATAGCCGTGTTTGTTTTCAACAAAGTTTAGTTTGTTCCTGACGTACGTTTCGAACTTTAAAACTATCACTCAACGTATGTGGTTTCACAGAAATAAAAAATAAAATAAAATAGCTAAAAGAAAATCAAGGAATTAAACTTAAATTTAATAAAAAAAAAAAAAAAAACTATATTACCGTTGGAATAGTATGTAATTTAACTCACTCTATATATATATATATATCTCACTTTGATGTACAAACACTTTGACGTGTACGTACATTATTGACGTACAATATAATTAATATGGAAATTCATACTCTAATAATAATAATTATATATATATATATATATATATATATATTATAATATAATAACAGATTTCTGACTGAATTTAATTAACAATTACGCATAATAATTTCTTTATATTATCATTACAATATATATAAAGTTCATTACAATCCGTAAACCAAAATTAGCAATGATTGAATCATAAATGTATTAACAAAATTAACAAGATTAATATCAAATACAATTATCGGTGTAAATGACCCTCAGTACAATCGTGGTATCTTTATCAGAAATTAAAAAAAAGAAAAAATATAAATATAAATGAATGAATAAGTTGGCTTATAAGCAGTAGATAACGATGCAGCAGAATTAAGACCAGCTTATAATTAGCGATCATCTTTGTTCTCTCGTTGTCGGGGTATCGGGGTGTCGGGATGTCGGGGTCCCAGAGTACCGTATCCTGGGTCTCGGGTTCCGGGTCCCGGGAAAGTTCTATCTATCTATTCGCGAGATGCCAACGACGAGGGTCAATTTCCAGTTATGCTCTGGGCGATAGAAACACCGAGCTGAGTAGAAGATCGAGATGGAGATGGAGATGAAAATGGGGAATGAGAGTGTATAGTGGCAATGGTAAGCTTGCGGCACGTAGCGATTTTACTTTTTGCTTAATTAGTATTTTGAACGAGAAAGCACGATCACTATACAGAAGTCGGCTACCGTGAACTGGCTCACCCCTTCCACGTCTCCGTCCTCCTGATCCTCCTCATCTACTTCTGCCTTATCTGTGTGTCTTGTCCTTATCCTCATTCTCTCCCACCCTCCTCCCCTACCATCACTATCACCATCACTGCTGCTGCTGCTGCTGCTGCTGCTGCTGCTGCTATACAACTACTCTGGCATCACCTCCAAACGTAGAATCGAGCGATTTTAGTCGAGGCTAAGTTTATACAGTGATAGTAACGATTCAGACATTCTACTGAAATATCGTAAATTATCGCGACATTCTAAAACAACTATCATACCAAACTTTTAAATATCATTCTAAACCGGTATTTTTAATCGGCATGCTCTCATTGACCATTAATTATATATTTATATAAATAAAATTTATTTTTAAAAGTTAACGAAATAATTGGTAGTGAATCCGTAGTAGTAAACCGTTGATAGACGGAGAGCATTAAACCGTAACGTAGTTCTGTCGTTGGTCACGTCGTAAATTCAAGTTAAGTCACTCAACTCACTACTGCGTTGTTCCCCAACTCTCTGTAGGTCGTGCGACACGAGTAGCAGTACGACACGCTAATACCACATACATTGTATTATCCAAGCCATAACTGTCGCCGTGGGAACTGAACTTGTACAGTGCACTCCACTGGTCACCTAGACTGCTACTGTTACTCCCTGCACCTCAATCTAAACCACACCAATGTTCCTTTCTCTCTCTTTCTCTCTCTCTCTCTCTCTCTCTCTCTCTCTAGGCCATTAGACAACTATCTACGTCACACAAGACCCAAGTACGTTCGTACTCTGACCATGCGTGTCAGATAGAGCTGTGTTATGTACCATTTCACCCCCTGTTGTCCATTCGAAACCAAGATATGTCCCCAGGAATTTAGCTACTAACCCTTCAATTGAACGTCATCCCGCGATTCATCCACATTATCAGTCACCAAAAGGTTCACTTTATTAATTCTAGAGAAAATATTTTTATTTTTTAGGCAACATTGAATTTAAAATAAATAATAACTGTAACAATGGACCAAGAAATATTTCATCAAATAATAATAGGAATAATTTGTAAGTAATGTATGTTGTAATTTTATTTAATAAAAAATGGTCTGATAGTGGTTGTTGCTAGGTAATTTGTTAATAATTGATTGCGGATTACACGAAGGATGGCCAACAGTAACTCTACCAAAATTCGGTACTGAAGATCCAGTGACTTTGACATCTAATCAAGAAGTCCTTTTGATCAATTTGTTGTATCTAGGCGTTAGTTTTGGTGCACTATCACCGATACTCCTGATGGATCGTTTCGGACGTAAATGGACACTACTGTCAGCCGCAGTACCAAAAATACTCAGTTGGATAGCTATTGCTCTGGCAAATACACACACAACTCTCTACTGTGCCCGTTTACTTGCGGGAATTGGATGCGGTATAACTTACTCAGTAATGCCAATGTACATTGGTGAAATTAGTAGCAAAAGAACACGTGGTCCACTGGGAACATTACAATCTGTTTTAATAAATATCGGAATACTTTTTATCTATACAATTGGGTTGTACGTAACACGTTTTACAATGGCAATGATGTCACTTGTGTTACCTATGCTTTTCATTGCGACTTTTGTATGGCTACCCGAAAGTTCAGTTTACTTAACTCGAAAAAATAAATTTGTCAGCGCTGAAAAAACTTTACAGTGGTCATTGGGTAAAGAAAATGTTGATGTTGAATTTGAAGAAATTAAACGCATTGTTAAAATGGAAAATGATGTTAAGGCAATGGGATTTTTTAGTTCATTCATAAAAGCCATGCAATCGCGAGCTAATAAAAGAGCTGCTCTTATTATGCTGATATTAGGAAGCGTTCTTTCATTAACTGGAGCTGGAGCAATCATGACATATCAATCATACATTTCAGAAGAAGCGGGTTTTCATTTTGGAACAAATTTAGGAATTATAACGACAGGAGTGGCTATTGTTTTGGCAGGAATAGTCTGTGTTTCACTTGTCAAAACCACAGGAAAACGAAGATTACTTTTATTAACTGCACCGCTTGCTGTACTTTGTCTCGGAACAATAGCCACTTTTTTTACGTTAATGACTTATGGGTACGATGTCAGATCCGTTAATTGGATACCAACGGTATTTGTTATTTTTTATGTTATTATTTATGGGCTTGCATTTAATCCAATGCCATTGGCTTATCTTGGAGAATTATTTACATTTGACTTTAAAGTTACTGCCGGTATTTGTTCGTCTATTTATTACGCTATCACGACCACTGGAGTGATTAAGCTCTATCAGGTATTTTTTTTTTTTTATTAGTTTATTTATTTGTATTTAAATTTTTTTTTTCTTTTTTTTTTTTTTTTTTTTTTTTACTTATATTTTCATCAGGTCTTACACGATAGTTACGGAACTCATGTTGCATTTTGGGTGCTTACATTAATAGCACTAATTTTATGGATATTGATGTATCTGTTTGTTCTGGAGACTGAAGGAATGAGTTTAGAGGAAATACAGAGTGCATTGAATGGCAAATATATTAAAAGAAAACTCTCTAAGAGAAATGATGTCACCGATACTGACGACACCATTAACAAAATAAACCTCACCGCAATAACGACAGCCAATGCTACGATTAATTAATTTGTAATATTGTTAAAGACTATAATTTTTTTTTTTTCTTTTTTTATTAGAAAGTGTAAATTTTTATAACTGTTAATTTTTAATAAAATATTTAATATTAAATTCAAGAATTTGTTATTCAAATTTATTATGATATTTATATTTGTTTTTTGTTATTTTGTATCAAGTTTTAAACTAATGGGATGATGATAGTTGAATAAGATGAGAAGTAGAGCATTAGTTTATCGCAGGTTCTTTA
Organism: Microplitis manilae; assembly: GCA_030273425.1. Lineage (NCBI taxonomy): Eukaryota > Metazoa > Arthropoda > Insecta > Hymenoptera > Braconidae > Microplitis > Microplitis manilae. Next base: position 219,167 of record CP092725.1, read on the forward strand.
GTATCTTGAGGGAAATTCGAGATGTAACTTAATACATTTTCATGGAAGAACGTCAGCATCTCTTATAATATATCTCCAGTAGTATTTATAGATATGGGTGTTATAAAGTGGAGATACTGGAGAAACTAAGTTGACTGAGTTGACTGAAGATGCGTGCATGCGTCACTATTGAGTACTCAATCCACGGATCTTCAACTCCAATTGACATTCCTCTATATATTTCAACAGCAAGCTATTCCACTATGCATATCTATTCTATTCAATTTCTGCTTTAACAGTACATGTATATACATGCAACAATAATATTTTGTTGAATTATTTGATACCAAGTATAGATAAAAAAAATTATTAAAATTGAATTTTTTAGATATCTAACAAATCAAAAAAAAAAGAAAAATAAAAAAATCGCGTCAATGAAAAGAAGTTATTTTACAATAGAAAAAAAAGTAATGAGATTCATATGAAAAATTGTGTTTAGCAACTGATGTGATTATTATTATTATTATTATTGAGTAACACATTGTAGTATTGTAATCTCGCGAGTGCCATCTGTAGTGACAAGTTGGGGGGTACATATGGCATCATCAACAAGGACAAAGTAGGGACAGAGTGATGTTCAGCTTGTGTGTTGCACACCTTTCACCATGCACCGACAATAACCTAGAGCACCTAGAGAGAACTAGCTATAATGGATAATATCCTTGGTAGGTTATCTTACACGTGCCAAAACCTCAAGATTGATATATATATATATATATATATATTTACAGCATTTACACATTGGTGCTACTTAACCGTGCATTATCTTGATGAGATGCATACCGAGGTTATACGTATGTATGTATACCTGTGTACACACAAGTACAGCTTATAGCTTACAGCTAGAACTAATGCACCAAGCAATTTCAAATGGCAACTACTTCCTTATCTCAAGACACTTGGTTTCAATCTCAAGTCTGGCACTTGCTTATCTTCTCTGTTAATTGATCTTGACTATTGTTGCTATCCACTCGGAATTTATTATTATAAACTTTATTTTATCTATTAATTACATGGTAAAGCTCTTAATTAAGAAAAAAAAATGAAGTCATTAAAAATGGCGGTCTTGTATCATATTATATACTTATTAAATAAATATTTTAAAATTAAAAAATTTCACATTATTTGGTTGGATTAACAGAAAAAAGTAAATAGTTTTAAATGTTTTTCTTCAAACAAAATATTGTTTTGACATAAAAATGTGACCGTGTATTCTCATCAGCTGGAAATATCAGTCAGGATGTGCAATGAAAATAGCAACTGAAATTCACATCCATGCAATAAAAACATTCACGCACGCACATATTTATATAAAATATATACACATACGGACATATTCTACATAGGACGAGAGAAAAGAGCATTTGAATTTATGAAAATTGTATCTGTCATTTGCACACACCTGCCATTGGTTTTGAGAGCACACTTATTTTATTTTACCTTCACGCTCTATGACTCGATTCTCTCTCTCCCTCTCTCTGTTTATTCGTTGTAAATTTACTTGCTGTCATCATGCTCGTAATTTTATTTATTTATTTATTCTTTCTTTCTGTCAGTAATTATTTTTTTAATTATAAACATAAATAAATAATACTTTAGAAATATGTAATAAATAATAAGTATATGAGTCCTGTGAAGTATATCAAAAGATAAATATTAATTAAACCTTTCATTGTGATTTAAATCCTTAATATTTATAATATTAAATAGATAGAAAAAAAGTCGTGGATTTTATTTATATTTTTTCACGAGGTATTTAAATTTTTTGTCTAAAGCTGACAATTCACGAAAGCTTAACATAAAATACGCGCCATGATTTTCTTTTCTGAATGTGAAAAACTATAAAACGGCTCATATCACTTGGGAGAATATACTAAACTATACTGAAAGCAATATACCGGTCATAACGACCAGGCAAATGTCTAGTCTCAGACACTTTACACTCAGATTTAAGTTCCAACTTTAAAACCTTTTGAGGTTTTCAATATTTAGCTCCAAGATCATCATAAATAAATCATTAAAATTTTGATATCTCCCACAGCTTTTTATCACTACTATTTTTCATTTTAAAAAATTTACAGCCCAAAAAGAAGGCACGTTAATAACAAAAAAATAATAATAATAATAACAATTATTTAAAACATAAAGTAATGATGAGTTATAATAAAAATTTGGGAAATGTGTAGGATGATAATAAAAATATAATTATAGAGATATTTGAATTAATCGAAATAATGACGCAATCTAATAAAAATTAAGATCAAGGCCATGCAGACGATGCAGACGATGCAGACGATGCAGACGATGCAGAAGCATCAATTCAAGCGAGCGAATATAATGGCTGCAATAATAATTTGGTCTGATGACAATGTCTTGGTTGGATTGCTCGTGAAATTATCCTCGTTATATTCATACGTATATTCATACGACGGACCGCCATCCTGTTGAGAAATTATTATTAGAGAGATGAGAAATCACGCACTATCTCTATCTCTATCTTTTCATCTCCATCTTTATCTTTTTATCTTCTACTCATATATTCTTTTCTCCTCAACCTTATTTAATATCAAAAACAATGTAAACAAATTTTATGAAAAGTATTAAGTAGATTGTAAAAAATGACTCGTATATAAATTATTTGTAGGTAAAGTAAATAAATTTATCGAATTTATTTATATTTTTGGTGTTGAATTAAATAAAATAGTTGTAGAAATTAACCACGAATCACATGTTGTAATTGGATAAGCACACGGCAATTACGTCAAGCGTTTAATGAAAAACTAAAAAAAGTTTAACAAAATATAACAGCAGGTCAAAGGGAAACGCCCTCAGAATTTAAACTGAATTGCATTAGATGAATCTCCATGACATACACACCTATGTACACAAAGGAGAGACAACTCTCTTCAACTCTCACACACACATACCACACACCATATATACAACCAATAACTGTATAGCTATATATGCTGTTTCTGTCTTTATCTCGTTTCTCGTTAATTCATGCAAATGTTCGGGTTCGACATTGCTGGAATAGAAATCCGGTAGTACGTTGTCATGAATGAGCCAAGTGATTCGAAAATTTATCAGTCATGTAAACGAGTTTGATGCTATTGCTGCTATTGCTGCTATTGCTGCTTTAGTCTACCGCTCCTATCCATGGTTTGACTCTTCTGTGTATTTCAATTTCGTCCCATTAGAGAGGGAACCGTAACCACCAATCCACTGATTACCTAATCTAATATATTATGTTTTTGTATTTTACTTTAAACAACACACCATACACATACAATAATCTAGCTATTTCATGTAATTATAATTTTTTATTTATTTATTTATTATTATGTTTTTTATCATAATGAATTTTTAACATTATCTTCAATTAGAATGTTAAGAATTTTTAAAAATAAAATTGCGCTGAATAAAATAGCTGAATTCCATAGTCGATAAATTATTATACCTAAAGTGATACTAAATTCAGTATCACATAAATTTTTTCTTTTTTTCTTTTTTTTTTTTTATACAACTTTAGATTATCCTCGACGAACGGTTATTGCTGCATAAATGTAAATAAATATAAAGGACAAAAGTGCACTTGCTCGTTATTTAATATTTTAAAACAAACAAACCCAATAAAAGCTGAGTATCTACTGGTACGATGATGATGATGATGATGATAGGAATTAATGAACGAATGAATCAAGGAATTCCCTCTTCATATTAATATACCGGTGGATACATTGAAACACCTGATGCCTCTTTTAATTCGTTCGCATCCTATCTACATGCTAAATAAATTTTTTGTACTGAAGATGCGTCAATAATAAAAAAATAAAATAATTATTTTATAGTAATACTAATAATAAAGGTTAAATTACAATACAATATCTCAGTGGTACAATTACTCAGTCCCAAAAGCAAAATATATCTGAATAGTTGCCTTATCTTGGTGTATAGCAGTGATTCCCTCGGTACAGAAATTCAAGACACACATGAGGGTAGAAACCACAAGCAGCTTTGGTCGTCGTATTCCTTGAGACCCAGAGAGTGGAGTGCACAAGATTCAACTACTATTCCTATTCCTATTCCTATTTCTATTACTATTCCTAGTACGACCTCTACTTCTAGCTATAGCTGTAGCTGTAGCTGTAGCTCTAGCTCGAGCTCGGGTTTTCTGTATCTAAAGACTTGACTCCGCAAGACGACAAAACTAGACTAGACTAGTGTCTTGTGCTTTAACAGACGGATTCAGCTATATATTTGTCGTCTTGAGTCTTGACGTACCCAAAATCTTTGCCCTCTGTCATTATATCTATTCCTCTATACACATACTCTTGCTCAAAGTACATGCCGCACAAAGACAGTTTAGTTAACACGACGTCTGATGAGAAATACTGATGATAAGTAATGTACGTACCATTTCACTACTTCATTGCGCTTTCAGATTATATTTCATTACTATTAAGGATTTACGCTGATTCCGCCTCAATCCCTCACTAAATTTATTAATTTAATTAATTTTTATTTTATTATTTTCGCCACTAAGTAAATAAATAAATAAATAAATAAATAAATAAATAAATAAATAAATAAAATAAAAAAATGAGATACGAAAGAAAAAGTAACTGTAACGAGTAGAACGCCTTGCGGCAATCTCTAGGGATAAAAGTACCCACTAACACTATGGACTTGAACGAACGAACTTTGCTCGTTGGTTCGTTCTAGATTCTAGAATATTTTCCGTGGCCTCCCGGCGGGACTTCCGATACCGATGAAATTCTCCTCCAACTAGTGTGTGTGTGTGTGTGTGAGAGATAGAGTGGATAGAAAGATTCTTTACCTTCCTCTTTATATAGTTTCGCTTTTTTATCCTCATCCTTTTACTCTTATATATATATATATATATATATATCATGCAAGTTGGGCGAAAAGTGTGTAGATGTGTATAGCTTGTCGATAAGTAACGGCTAAAAGCAACCAAAAATTTACTAGCCAAAGGCTATACATCTGACCCTATTTTATAAATATTTTTTTTTCCATCTCTAAATTTTTTTTTGTTGTATATAAAAAATAATAAAAAATAATAATAATGATAAACGAGAAAACAGAGTGTCGTGTAGCAAAAACAGATCCAGTTAGAGCAGACAGAAAGTTGTCAGTTAAAAAGACATCACGTTTGTTAATTTAGCGCGTGTGATGTGACGTCTAGCTGGTGTACTGTATTTTAGTTTCGTGTGTCGTGTAACGCACGAGTAGACTAGTCAAGCCTGAAGCTAGAATTTCTTTTTTCTTTTTTTTATCTTATTCTTTTTTCAGCGAACGATATATTACCGATACAAAGTCCAAACTAACAAGGATTCCAAGTAATCTCTACACAAATATTACTAATGGAATAAATAATTTGTTGTTATATAAAATATCAGATATTTATTTATTAAATATCAAAATGTTTGATTATAAATTAATTCATGTTTGAATATTAATTTCATCTATTAGCGGCATATGTAACATAATTCCGAGGATAAATCTGGTGTTTCCTAGTCTAATACTAATATAATTGGTAATAAAATCTATTTTCCAATTTAATTCTCATCAAATCTCATATTAATTATCTGACTTTGATGTTTTGAATTGATATTTAATACCAATCGTTATTAGTTATTATTTATTAATTTTGATTGCCGTGTCAGTTATTAAAATAATTATATAATGCTGTAAAAAGAAAATACAAGTAATACAAAAGGAATATTTAATATAAAAAGTATTTTTTATTTATTTACGTATTATTCATAATGTCACTTTATTAATATTTTATTCTGTTGAAATATAAGGCTCTAATTTTGAATCTTTTACATCAAAAGACTGGTTGCCTTTATATATATATATCTATTATATGTAGTAGGTACAAGTTGTAACAAAGTTTTAATTAATTATGTTTCAAGAGTTTTTCGTCTTTTTCTTTTTCATCTTGAACTTGCGCGCAGCATTTGTTTTAAAGTCGTCAAAGTAAAACATGGATAAAGTATCAAGACTATTTTAAAATCTTTTTATTTATTTATTCGCTTCAACCAATCGAATCTTTTTATCTGCATTGATTTTTTATTTACACAAAAATACCTTATTAAAGCAGCATTAAATTGTCTTACGCTTGAATGACATGAAATAATAATAGTAATTCCATTTTATCACTAATTTATTTATAAATAAATATAAATAGAATCCGATTATACTTAGTATATTTTTTATTCTCTTACAAAAAACAGGTGTACTTTATCTCCTCGCGGGTGTGAGTGACAATGTCTATTGATTGTGAACGGAAGTGATGATGTGAATCGGACAATATGAGAGTTAGAGAGACAGAGCAGTATGAGACAGTAGTAGAAGCGAATGAGATATCAAACATCCACGTTTCACGTTTTCACCTCCCACATCCCCATCGCTCTGCATACATCTTCGTTAAGTTTATGTCAACGTCCTGTACATGCTTTTGATCTGTATACCGCGATAATAATTCATTGACAAACCTCACTTTTATAATTACAATAATTCTTATTCTTATTACTGACTATTAATTAAACTTGAAATATATATAATAAATATACATGGGTGATAATTAATTTAATAAATCATTGAAATAATAATTGTTACAGGTTTACTGAGACTCCAGCAAATATATCAGGGATTACGTCCTGGAAATGAATCCTTTCAAGTGGAAACAGTAAAAAGGATACAAAATATGTCTGATGCAATAGACTTTCTACGAAATTTAGAAGAATTGAATCGGTTAGTATTACTACTAATTCCTAAATTAATTGTGCATTTGATGTTGGTGGATGTTGGTGGATGTTGGTGGATGTTAATTAGCCAGAATGTGGAAGGGTTGATGATGGTGATAATAATATATAACGACAGAATGTGTAGACAAATGTATAAATGTCGGAGAGAGAAGTTTGCAAAGCCACAATAATCGCCGCAACATCGGTCACGGGTTAGCGGCAATTTCTTGAGCTGTTTGAAAGCGTCTTAGCATCCGGCAAACAAGAGACTTTACAGTCGTAAGTCAAATTAAGTTTACACGATTAGAAGGAAATGAAGACTGAGTCATTTTACTAATTGTCTTCTGTAAGCTCTCGTTTAACGGAGGTTATTGTTTAAACCATTTAAACCATTTCTCTAATGCCATTGTCTTATTTTTATTTATATTGTTATAAAAATAATAAAAAGATTTTTAATTATACTTTTTGTTGAAAACTGCCTCAGGATGTGTCCATGGGCTTAAAGGATCCCAGATATGAGGGAAATACTGTAATGGGGACACAGAAAGAGAGAATTGGGAATGAGAAAGATAATTAATATTTCATTGACGTGATATATCATTCGGATCTCAAAGTCCGCTATTTGCTCGACAACCGTCTATTTACTCACTCTCTCAGTACTCATGTTTAATTTTATATATTCGATAAAAAGTCCAAAAAGTTGTTGATTTTTTGACTTTAGACATCGGGACATGCACACTGTGTATGTATTTTTATGAATAGTGGCTCGTATAGATTCGCTCCTTTTTGGGAAAATGCCAGTCAATATAAACATTTTTTGTTCATTATGATATTCTCTACACTGTTAAAAAAATTGTTTGAATTTTCAAAACATTGTATATAACGCAATAAACACATACATTTGTGCTTGAAATTTCATTACTAATTTCATATAGAATTTAAAATACATGCTTTTGAATTTTCAAATCAACACTTTGGATTTTCAAATACTTCGTTTTGAATTTTCAAATACAATTTTTTTAATATTCAAATATCTTTCATTTAATTTTCAAATACTCTCTTTTTAATTTCCATATATATGTATATGAAAATCTGAAGCGTTTATTTGAAAATTCAAAAGCGAGTATTTTAAATTCTATACGATCGTTACAATGAAATTTCAAACACAATTGTATGTGTTTATTGCGTTATATACAATGTTTTAAAAATTCAAACAATTTTTTTAACAGTGTATGGTTACATGGAAATTAAAGACTATTAGGTATGTTAAGTAACAAAATGTTTATTGATAAAACTTCAAAATTTTGTAAGCGGTCATCAATTTCTTATGAACAACGTTATAAATTTTTTTTTTTTATTAACCATTGTTATAATATAATTTAATATAGCGGGTAATTATATTTTTTTTCTTAAACATTTAAAAAAATAGAATTTAAATAAATATTTTAGAGTTAAATCACATTTTAATATTTAAATCACTATAAAACTATATTATGTTTATTAGCATTATGCTATATCACATTTAATACTGTATACAGTACATATACTGTCAATGATGTTCAGTTCAGTCACAAGTTTGATTTACTTTATATTATCGAGGAAATAAAAACTTAACAACAATAAAGTCTGATGTACACCGCTCACATTACTCAAATTTATTATATATTTAACTAATTAGTATTAAAACACAATCCTTGATTACTGAACGCGCAGCACGTCACGCGCAGAAATTTCATATACAAGTATTTGAATTTTCAAATAAATATTATGAAATTTCAAATGGAATTATTAAAATTCAATGTGTCTTAGAATTTTCAATGCTTGCTTTGAAAATTTAAAGAATAAGTATAAATTTTAAGTACGTTTATTAAAATTCATATTTTTTTCTTAATTTTAAATACCAGCTTGATTATTAAATTACGTACATTAAATTTGAAGCTTTTTTTATTGAAAATACAATTCAAATATCTAGTTATGAAAATTCAATACCTTTTGTATTGTAATTTTCAAATTATTTTTTACAGTGTAGTAGGAGTATAAAACTCCAAACAGTCCTAAAAAAATTTATTTGTTTTATTTTTTTTTGTCCTATAATTTTATAATAGATTTAAAAAAATATATTAAAATATAAAATAAAGTTGATAGTCGAGTATTAAAGTTAATAAAAGTAAACTTGTGCAGAGTTAAGGTTAAAGAACGACGCTATTGAGTTACGAGCTATTTGGTGTGTGTGTGTGTGTGTGTGTGTGTGTGTGTGTGTGTAAATGTAAGAGGGGTAGGTAGCTGATAAGTGCAGCAAGGGTAATGCAATCCATGTATCTATAGACTTATACTTACGCCATCCCCTTACTCCAAATCTCTTTATACATAAGCTTTCCGCGCATTTGATCACACCTAAATTTCTAGTTGAAAACACATTAACGTTTATTCAGAAACCCTTTTACACTCTATCAACTCCCGTATCTGCCGTTGATCACTCAACAAGACCCAAGTTGAACAGTGTTACCTATTTTCAGCTTAAAACTATACTCATAAATTATAATTGACAGCATTTGATTGTAAAATAAAATGAAATGATTATTACAGATGGAGCTACAAGTACATTGTACTTGATTGCCCGACAGACATGGCCAAGGATATTGTTGTCAGTCATGTTAGGGATATTGCTCTCGGTAAAAGAACTTATCACTATCTACTAAGCGGATTGGTGAGTTAATAAAATCATATTAAATTTTTAAATTACATTTTCTTCTTTATTAAATTTTTTATTACCTTTTTTATCGATACCGTTTATTATTTATTGACTCGAAAATTTTATCATTTTTTTATACCTTAAAAGTAAAATTGTTTGTGAAATTTACTGAAGATTAAATTTATTTTTACGCCGAGTAAATACTATTAAAAGCTACTCGTTAGTTTGAGATTTTAAAATAAAGTTATACATAAATATATTTTTATTGCACAAAGATCGAGTATAATAAAATTATAAGGATTGAATCTCTCAAGGGGTCTGAGCCCTTCGGGTTAATTCTATTTCCTTGTAGAAACGAGTGTGATTACGTGTAACTTTATTAGTCTGACAAATAAGAAAATACGAAAAATAATATTTTTTTTCTTCACTCTAAGAAATAGTTAATTAAAAAATAAATAAATGTATGATATATTTGTTGTAATTAGATAATGGACGATCGTTGGGAAAGTGAAGTAATTGAATATGGTGCTATTAATATAACTGGGTTTCGTATAGTAGACGCAAGTCGACGACCTGTCAAAGACTTCCTTGATAGCTGGCGCCGTCTCGATCCTATGACCTTACCTGGTGCTGGTCGTGATTCAATTTCCGTACGTATTTACCTTACATAACCACTTTCAAGACATTTATTACACCTAATAATAATAATAATAATAATAATAATAATAATAATAATAATAATATCACTACAACAAGATTCGTCTATTTATTATTCAGGCACAAGCAGCGCTGATGTACGATGCAGTTTTGGTACTAGTCGAAGCGTTCAATAAATTTCTAAAGAAAAAAATAGACCGAAGTAACCCAAAGCGTCCTGGAGTACAAGGCAGCAATCAGCCATCAAATGTTTCGAGGCCGTTGGATTGCAACACAAATAATGGCTGGGTTACGCCGTGGGAGCACGGAGACAAAATATCAAAATTTCTTCGTAAAGTAAGTAATTTAATATTCTTTTTACTTTTTATTTATAAGTAAATAAAAGTTTAAAACAATAATTAACGAGAGAAATAACATTAGTTAATGTGTAAAGTAAATTTGTCACATGGCTAAACTCAAAGTAATTTAGGTAGTGAGAAGTTATTACATACTGAAAATAACCAACTCGGAACAGGGTACTCGAGACATTATCGTTGTGCGCCAGATGTGCACCCGTTCCTGCTGCTACTGCTGCTGCTACTCTAGCTCGCTATACTCGCTATACTCGCTATACTCGTGTCTTATCCAGCACGTGTCGTCCTTGCTACACCTACCAGACTAGACAAGACTAGACAAGACTAGACCCTCTGTACCTAGCACACTCTCGGTCCGACCAATATCGAGCGTAACCACTGCACTGCCGCGTAGTAACCGATCCTTTAAACTCCTTTCTCTCAATAGGATATCGATAGTGGTCTACTTGCGGATTGTCTCATCGTTTAATTTACCATTTAAAAGAACAATGAAAAAAAAGATTTAAAAAATTTTAATAACCAATAAAATTATTATTTTTTATTTTTAAGGCTGAAATTGAAGGACTTACAGGACAAATACGATTTAATAATGACAGCCGTCGACATAATTACACTCTCCATGTTGTTGAGATGACTGTCAACAGCGCGATGGTCAAGGTAATTTATTCCAATTATATAAATTAATTTTATAAAAAAAAAAATAATAATAACAAATAATAATTAAAGGTCGCTGAGTGGACTGATGAGGGAGGATTCCAACCGATAGCCGCGAAATATGTCCGTCTACCAACTCAAGAGATTGAAAAAAATAAAACGTATATTGTGACAACAATAGTGGTGAGTTTGAGGGAAAAAAAAAGAATTTATAAAAATAAAAAAATCCAGTCTCTGTCAGTTGAGAAAACTACATCATAAATATTAATATTTTTGATCTTTGGTATAAAAGTTTTTTTTCCAGATTTTACACTTAACTTATCTCCGAGACTTGTTCTTTCTATAGTTTTTTAAAATACCTAAAGAGAAAAACATTGTAAAAAGTTATTGCATGAATGAATAAATGAATATTTCTTACTGAACCAATAGACTATTCTAAAATATAATAAAGACTTTAAAAAGTGCATTTAAACTTTTTTAACTATTATAATTTAATTTATTTATTTCTTAATTTTGCTTATCTTGATTTTTTATTTATATCAGGAGGAGCCGTATATTATGTATAAGAAAACAGATCCAGGGAAAATGCTGATGGGAAATGATCGATTCGAAGGCTACTGTAAAGATTTGGCGGAATTAATTACTGCCGAACTTGGGATTAAGTGTAAATATTTATTTTTTATATTAAAAAACACTATAGTTTAATAAATAAAATATAATATTGATTATAGATGAATTGAGAATCGTTCAAGATGGAAAATATGGTTCTGAAAATCCGGATATACCAGGTGGTTGGGATGGAATGGTCGGCGAGCTTATAAGAAAGGTTATTAATGCACAAATAATTGCTACAAACGATAAATAAATAAAAAATATTATATATTTACTCGGCAAATCGTTATTTAAAAGCATAAATAAATAATTTTTTACTTTTACAAACATTAAAATTAGTTTAAAATTATTTGACTGGCTTAAATAAATACAATCAGACAGACAATTATAAATAGTATTTATAATAATTAACTGAGAATATATATTTATGTAAAAAGACAGAGAGAGAGAGAGAGAGAGAGAGAGAGAAAGCATACAGGAAATAGAAGGATGAATAAATAAACATCGTGAATATTCTATCGATAATCAAAGCGTGTACGATATCTCCCAACAGATATGCTATAGATTAGGTCATGGTGAAGTTTAATTAAATTTCAAAGGGTGGTATTAATATTCGTAGTGGCACATAGTGGCCTGGGAGGCGTCAGCGGGTGATAGTGGGCCGGAAATGAGAGGGTGTAAGGCAGCGTGCAAGGGCACCGGTTGTGATAGCTCGAGGGTATGAAGGGGTGCTGCTATGTGTGTATACGCAGTCAGTTTCAACGTATTTCCAAGTAATTTCATTGAGCCCGATCCTCTTTCTCTATCTCTCTGGGCTCTCACTCGGTTCTCGCCAGCCAGCCAGTCAGCCAGCCAGTCAGCCAACATCCCCATGAATATAATGTCATTATCGATGCACATGCTTTCAATGGAATAGCCAAGGCTCATAAAGTTATTTTGCGAATGAACAGAGACAAAGTCATATTGACGACCCAACCAACATTCAACCCATCATATTCTACTTCCTTCTCCCTTCTCCCTCTCTCTCTCTTTCCACCGGTTCGTATTCATATTTAACCCTCTCTACAACTACTGCTACTACTACTACAACAACAACAGCAACTACATCCTACATATTATATGTGAACTATATATATTCTGTACTGTATACTACTACTAGCACATCTCATCAGAACTCTGTGCACACGCCACTAAATCATTAATATTCTCTCACCAATTTCACTCCCATTCCCCACAGCTAAAACTACTCGCACTTGTCAATCATTACCTATCACGAAGATTTAATCTGATTTATATACACTATGTGAAATGATACATATATGATGATACGTGAATATGTCAAGTTTACTAATTCATTAATTATCCTATTAGTTAAATACTTTTTTCTTTTACTTATTTGAAATATTTTAATTGATAATTATTTTCCGCATTGCGATTAAGATTTTTTTTTTTTTTTTTTTTTTTAATTTTTTTTTCTCTCGCTACTTTGAATGCATGTGGAAAATAAAACGGAATAATTATACAAAGATAGATGTAATGAGTGTAATTGATTTAATTGCAGGAAGCGGACATAGCAATTGCGCCAATGACAATTACGTCTGAACGTGAACGTGTAATAGATTTTAGTAAACCATTCATGTCACTTGGTATTAGTATAATGATTAAAAAACCGATAAAACAAAAACCTGGGGTTTTTAGTTTTTTAAATCCACTCAGTAAAGAGATTTGGGTCTGCGTTATTTTTTCATACATCGGAGTCTCTATTGTGCTCTTCATCGTTTCCCGGCAAGTCTTTGATTTTTTAATCCCCAGTAATTGCTCATAGAAATTTATTATTTTTTATTTTTTTTATATTTTTCTGAATACAGATTTTCGCCATATGAATGGCGATTAATACAATTAAATTCTGGTGGAGATCCATCGCTTGTAGGCAGAGGTGACCCGAATCTACAGCATCCTCATCCAACGCAAACGTCACTTCATTCGCAAAATCCGTGTATGGCCAATGACTTCAGTATTCTCAACAGCATGTGGTTTTCTTTGGGTGCTTTTATGCAACAAGGCTGCGATATTTCTCCAAGGTAATTTATTTAAAACTAATTACGTTACTTTAATCAATTAAATAATAAGTTATTTTTATTATTAAAGTTTCTTTCAATAGCAATAAATTTAATTATCGCCATTGTTGTGGTATAAATTAAAAGTTATAAGTATCTTATAATTATAATTGGACACTCAAAAGTATTTTTTAATGAATACTATAAACATTTATTATCTTTAATAACCAAAGAGATACATTTTACTTTTTATGTTTAATTCAATATTAAAGATACTCTTATTTAAATTTAAATTAAATTGTATAAGCACGTACGTCTAATATGATAAATGATAAATCTTTTCAAGTAAAAAAAAAAAAAGTTAACGATACTTGAAAATATTAAAAAGCGCAATTACGCAGTAGAGTTTTATTAAAATGTAAATTTCAATAAAAAAGCAAAAAAATTTTAAAGTTAATGAGAATTATAAATTATTAATGTTTAAGTTTTAAAATTCAAAAATAAAATGTTTTAGATCAATGTCCGGTCGTATTGTTGGCTGTGTCTGGTGGTTTTTTACATTGATATTAATATCATCGTACACTGCTAACTTGGCAGCCTTTTTAACTGTCGAAAGAATGGTAACACCTATTAATTCACCCGAAGATTTAGCTGCACAAACTGAAGTACAGTATGGTACCTTACAATATGGATCTACATGGGATTTTTTTCGCGTAAGTTTACCCATCGTGACAGAAATTTAATTTGATAAATTATATTTTAAATATATATTTATTACAGAAATCACAAATAAGTTTGTACAGCAAAATGTGGGAATATATGAACACACGTAAGCATGTGTTTGTTGATACATATGACGAGGGAATAAGAAGAGTAAGACAGAGTAAAGGAAAATATGCATTATTAATAGAAAGTCCTAAAAATGATTATATAAATGAACGCGAGCCTTGTGATACTATGAAAGTTGGACGAAATCTTGACGCAAAAGGGTTTGGTGTCGCCACACCTATTGGTTCACCTTTGAGGTAATTTATAATAAAGTTTATTTTAATTAAAATTATATATACTTATTTTTTAATCTTGATCTTTATTTTTCAGAGATAAAATAAATTTGGCAGTACTGTCGTTGATTGAAAGCGGTGAGCTGGCTAAATTAATGAACAAATGGTGGTTTGATAGAACCGAGTGTCGTCATGGAGATAAACAAGACGCACGAAATGAACTATCGCTAAGTAATGTTGCTGGTATATTTTATATACTTATTGGTGGATTGTTGTTAGCACTTGCTGTTGCACTTGTTGAATTTTGTTATAAATCACACACTGAAGCTACTCGAGCCAAGGTATAAACGTAATAATCTAATAATTTATTTAACTAATTAATTATACAAAGCAATATATTTTTGTCAGTCAACAAAATAAAATTTTTTTATTTTTATTACAGATTTCATTATCAGACGCAATGAAAGCTAAAGCACGATTGACAATTGGAGGTGGCCGCGACTTCGACAATGGCCGGGTAATTAATATTATTCAAATAATAAATTAAATAAATACATAAATAGAATAATTTATTACTGCAATTATTATTTAACTGCGTATACAAATTAAAAGGCTAATTAAAATGTGCTTAGCACGTAATTACCAGCGATATTGATCCTTATATATATATAAAAATATATGAATCAATTATAAATACTATTGACCTCTGCTTAGCATGCAAACTAGCAGTCCGAAATTTTCTATTTATTTATATTTATTTTAAACAAAAAAAAAAATCTGCAGACCGAATCAAAATGATCAATAAATTTATAAATCAAATATATATAAATACATTTGAAAATAACAGACACACACACACACACACACACACACTACATGTATAAATGTTTACTATTATTTTGTTATCCAAGTAAAAAAATTAGTTTGCTAATTGTTGTGATGAAAATTCGAGGGCTGAACGCTAGATAATTATTTATAATTTTTATTTGAATATCCTGAATTGTTTAAAAGAAAAAAAAGAAAAAAAAAAGACAGGCGTTAGCAGTGATTTTGCGTTGTTCTACTTTTGCGTTTTTTTTATTTTGTCTCTAGTGGTACGGACTGCAGAGTTAGACGGAGGATGCATGCGCCTTTTCCGGGACCATATGTGAGTACTCTCACCCTTTATTTTAAAAACCCCGTTTAGTTTGTGTTTCAGTAATCAACCGTTTACTATTTCTTATTTTAATGCTTATGCATTTACTGCTTTCATAACATTTATTTGATTTACACAATTATCCAGCTTACCCCTCGCATTATCCACATAGATTTGTATTTTGTCATATTTGCTATGCTTAATTTTATTCATATGTACATTGAGCATGTTATCGTATTAGTGATTCAATCGCATGTTGATTATTTTCTAATTTAGAAAAAAAAAAAAATATTTTTTTTATATTTTTTTTTTAATTTTTGTTAAAATGCTTTCAGCTTAAGGTGAGCCAAGATCGAATTATTTTATTAATTTTTATTTAATACTTCATTCACATTAATTAATCTTTTTTTTTCTACAAAAAATTAATGAAAAAAAAAATTTCTAAATAATAAAATTTAAAATGCACATCAATATAAAAATACACATAAATTATCACATTTTGAAATATATATATATATTAGCAATAATAAATAATGTAGCAATGTAAGTAAATAAATAGGGAATTTTAAAATTTTAGTATTACGCCCCGGCGAACGCGATTGGGAATACAGAGGGCGATCAGGTGCACAGCAATACTCACACACAAGTGTAAGCCCCTGGTACACAGCACCAGCGGGAAGCAGTGACGAAACGTCGGATCCATCGCCGTCGATATCGTTACCGACGCCGCCACCGCCTCCGAAGGCAGCAGCGCCACCGCCACCTCCGCCTCCGCCTCCACGGCCTACTCGGCGGAGTGTAACGTTTGCTGAATCGCCGCCAAAAAGCCCGAGGAGTCCCAAGAGCCCAAAAAGTCCGTGGGTATTTCGTCGTAGATCAACAATTAAGTCACTCAACGTTGCGGTTCCGTGGACACCCGCGACTCCCAGTCACTGGGACAACCGCAAAGCCGAGTATGTCACGTAAATACTTGAATTTTATTATTAATATAATAAATATAAATATATAACCGGTAAAAATTAATAATCTTTTCAAGATATTTACGACCAGTGACTTTATTTATTGTTTTATTATTTCTCAATGTTATTATTCACTTTTTTCTTATTATTTTTCTTATTTTCCGATGAAAAAAATTATAAAATATTATTTATTGGTACACAGAAACTTGAATAATAAATGAAATTTTCAATTAAATATTTATATAAAATTGTATATAATGTTAATTATACATATATATATAAATTATGTTTGTTACCAATGACATTGAGAATTAATAAACAATATCATGTTAATATAATGTAAATAAATAACACGCAGATCAAATAATAATCAAAAAATTAATTTTAAACAAAACAGAGCAGTTAGAAAAAAAAATTTTAAAAAATAATAATATTGACAGCATGGTCTTGGAATGGGTTCATGTAAAACACTTAAATTTTTAATAAAAACTGCCAAATGCATAAAAGCCGATTTATTTAGATGATAATTAACGAACTGATTCAATTAAACACAAAAACAAAAAAAACAAAAAAACGAATCACAAGAGAGTGAATTTTGATGTAAAATTTTTTTATGCCGCGTTCAGAGAAACTGAATAAATAATTTTTAAATGTACTTTATAAATAATTGATGTGTGTGTAAACAATGTGTTACTATTATTATTGAATAATGTAAGGATGAATGGAATTAATGAATGAATGAATAATTTAAGTCTCACTGGTATGAGCGTTGACGCATAAATATTTATATTAATAATTATTTTAATTGTCGCTCTTTGTATTGTATTATCTTGTATTGTTGTATTATTGTATTGCATTGGATTGTATTGATTGTTCGTTGTGTGATTTTTGCCAAAGAAAATTAACTTACCGACTGAAAATAAATTCCGTTGACTGATATTGGATAAAGAAATTGCTGTTCGACTCTCGATATTATTTTTTAACTCGTGATAAAATTACTATCACATGGTTCTGAAGAAAGACATTGTGTGAAATCTGGGATTTATTAATTTTGATGATTAGTTTAGTTAATATCGTTAACATTGAGTTGATACTATTCAAAGGTTAAAGGCCAATTTATGTGCCAAATTTTTGTCTACTGAGGAATACCTAAAATATTTAAAAAATACCAGACTATTGATAAATTTTTATTTCAACAGTTGATAAATAACTTATTTTAATAAACACATAGAATGTTATTAATTTAATTAGTAATTATTATTGTAATAATAATAATAATAATAATAATAATAATGAATATTATAAACTGCAATTATTGTATGATATTAAATAATAATAACGATAAACTAATAAATAATGTTGGAAGTTTTGTACGCCGATGTAGGATCTATCATATCGTCATTTCGTAAAAAAAAAAAAAAATAAATAAATAAAGACTACGTAATAAAATACAATAAATAAGAATTGATAAATAAAATAAATCACTCAATCAATTTAATAGATATAAATGATAATAATAATAATAATAATAAAGTTGAAGAATAAAAAAAACGAATATGGTGCACATAACGTTAAAGATGATACCCTATGAAATATAATATAATAAAATAAATAAATAAAGATTGCATTGAATATAATGTTATTAAATTTAAAATCCCGTGTGATTAATCCTATTGTATTTAATAATTGTAAACTAATTTAAGCATGAATGACAGGTGAAAAATATTGCGAGAGTGAATCAAAATATATTTAAATCACTTTAATTTCTTTGAAAATTCATTATTGATTATATTTTTTTGGTCACTTATTTAATAAATTATCAACACGAAGTTAGGATAATTTTAGACAGAGCTGAGCTCCGTACCGTCCTGGCATTTTTTTTTTTTAAATAATTAAATTAAAAATTTATTTTCTTTGAGTAAGAAATGGATTAATCATGTATAATTATAAATTATTTATTATAAAATAAAAAAATATTGTAAAACTGTTGTAAACCAATCAAATTAACATTAATACACGATCATTTATTTAACGTAAATTATTTTAGTTGATAATTTTAAAAACCTTTCCCAGATCATCAAAGTGTGAATATCAGAAAAATTGAGAAAATTCAGGAATTATTGACCATTTAATCATTTGTCTAGATGTGTGATAAATTTGAATGAATAATTAAATTAATTACAATCGAATCATTTCATAAACATTTATTGCAAATAAATATTTTTACTAGTTTATGAGTGAAAATTTATTTGAATTTTGAATAAAAAAAATAAAATAGACGCCCTTATAGTATGCCCTCGTTTTTGGTAATTCCGGATAGAACTTTTTAATCGGGTATCGAATTGACAGTGGGTTTCGTAATTAATGAAGCTGAAAATCCGTTATCTTGCTCGAATGAGTCACTGACAAATGTGACATATAAATTATTATCAGTCGACGTAATTTCCCAAGGATCCATTTCACCGCAATAACTTCCGATAAGTGGGGAAGAATTATTATCACCATCTCGTACTTGTAAAGAATCGTAGACACAATTTTTGCTACGTTCAAGCTTGAAGTAATTTAATGTCATCAATATTTGATAATTTTTTTTTGCGACAAGATGCCAAGTGCATTTTACATCGAGTCCGTATGGTTCAGGATAATTTGGTGACTGTAGAGAAACCAGTTCATCATTTATATACATAGTGTGATTACAAACTGATTGGTAGTGAGCATCGAAACCCTTGTGGAGATCGTAACCATATTTTCGGTACCTGACTAGCATACGATTGCCGGTCGAAAATAAATGTAAAGGTTCACTTTTATTTCCACAGTAACGACCTTAAAAAGAATAATAATTGCATTTGAATTGATTACTGAAAATTCGTACTTGTGCGGATTGCATTAAAAAAATACCTAAAAGAGGACTTTTAATCCAATATCCATCTGTGACTTGTAAATAATCATTCGAACAGTTAACGTTTAGATAAATGTCTAATGAAGTGATCTTGAGCTCAATACGATGACCTTGAGCGACTGTGATTCTCCATTCACATTGAAAATCTTTGTTTGTAAATAAATCTCTTGAAATTAAAGGTGATTCAATAATTCCATGTGAGTGTTGTAGAATTTTCCTACATTCTGTTCAATACAAATAATTGATAATTAGAAAATGATAAATTTGACTTGCATACACTGGGAAAGTGGCCCATAACTTTTTTTTCGTTCATAATAATTCCACATAATATTAATATTTTTTGTTCATCATGATGTCTTCTAATAGGGGAAACGCGAAAAAGTCCTGGAATAAATTTATTTTTCGAATCCAGTGTCATATGAGGATAAATGAAGATAAATGAGGATGAATGAAGATGGATATCTATGAAAAGTGGCCTATAACTTTTGCCCTGTCGGGAATAACTCCACACAATATTAACGTTTTTTGTTCATTATGATGTTTTCAGTTGAAATAACCTTACAAAGTCTTAGGAAAAATTATATTTTCGACTTATGCATTCTTATAAAGAGTAGCTCATAAATTTTTCCTTGTTGGGAATAACTCCACATAACATTAACATTTTTTGTTTATAATGAAGCCCTCTAAAAGTTAAAAACACAAAAGCCCTAGAAAGAATTTTATTTTTTCTGTAATCAGCCTCGGACAGATGCGGGCAAATGACACGGTCTAGAGGTATTTTTCGGAGAGTGCCTTATAACTTTTGTCTTGTTCGAAATAACTGTACGTTTCACCACGGATAGTGATCCACAGAAATTTTATTACGGAAAATACCTCCACACATTTCATACAATTTTCATGAATAGTATTACACTGTTTCACTATTTTTATTTATAATATAACAAGTATTGTTTACCTGGACAATTATAAAGACAATTTACTGTCTCAATATCGATTTCACTCGGTTTGGTAGCTTCTCCTATATCCAGACTTTCACTGGCCATTTTGTTCAATGGTGTCAGTATACTCTGAGACTCGTTTACTGCAAACTCATTTTTTGTATAATGCATCAGGGAATTTATATCGTAAGGCAAACCGAAAGTACGACTATTGTTATTTCTCCACGTAGCAAAATTATGCTCATAACCTGCCGTATAAATTATAAGAAAAAAAATAAAATTCCAGATATTTTACGAAACATTGCCACTATTTTTTTTTCTTACCGGGTTGAATATTTTTTTCATTAACTCTGATATATTTATCACGATCTGGACGCTGGTGTTCGTGGATCAAACCTATGATGTGTCCCAATTCATGGACGATTCCTCGAAATTTACAAGTATTACACAATTTTATTTCTAAACATCCGTTTTGATATCGTCCAATCGGAGATTGGCACCTAGTTTAAAATTATATATTTTTTAAATTTATTCTCGAAAAAGTTATTAATTACTCACATTTTCTCTTTGTAAATAAACAATACATAACTAGGATGTGGATTCGCGTCTAATTCAATGAATTGTATGCACGCGTACCTCTCCCAATATCTCATAGCTTTCACAAGCGTTATTCTCGTATTTCTATCGAAACCCGTGTAATTTATTTTGTACGGAATAATACCATAATCCCATTTTGGATCGTCACTTCCAATAGCTAATGATCTTTTCTGTATAAATTTTTCTAAAGACACTATTTTAGATATCGAGATTAAAATAATTATTATAATAATTAATAATAATTTATTAATAACGCGAAGACCGAGAATCATCATTCTATTAAGATTTTATAAAATTAAAATATATCAGGCATTTAAGATGAAAATTACTTGCGGTTTAAAAGCCGTTTTGCCAACAACTGATTTCAAATAAATTCACGACGACTGACAGACTCTTATTTTAAAAATAATTTAAGTCTTAATTAGTACAACAAATAAATAAATATATAATAATTGAGATTAGATTACTTGAGCGAAAATTATTATGCAGCCTCGTTTCACAATATCAATTCTCAAGAACAAGTTCATAAATTTCAAAAAGTGAAATAACGTGACGTCTGAGTAAATGATAAATAATTTCTGGTGACATGTGTAAGCAATAACGAGAAACGGAGGAGGGGATTCGGGTGCTGATAGAATAGTAATTTAAATATTTTGATAACTTCATGCCCTCAGTACTGCATATTATTCGGTTCCCTCTCTTGCTCATTTCGGAGAAATTAAACAGTACTTTTATCATATTTAATTTATTTAATCGTACGTAATAGACCAACGGTTAGATCTTGCACTTTTTTGACAACTTAAAATCTTTGAAAGCGTTTAGTATGTTTAGTATGTTGATTTATTTTGAGAAAATAAGAATTATTTTAATCCATGTAGAGATAAAACTGAAGACAATTTAAAATTCAAGTTAAATAAAATTTTATGTTTAATTTTCTGCTCCGCCAACAATATGTCCAAAGTTATCTATTGACGTAATAAAACACGCAGGTTAATGAAATTAAAAAAAGGTTGTATATAAATACAAGATCAAGTTTGGTTTTAAAAAATAAAGTAGCAATAGGTCTGATGGGCAGAGGCGTTACGACTGACACAGCTCTGAGCCATAAAACCTCAAGACAGCCCGTCTTTTCGCATCACCCGTATAGTATTATACACATACAAACATACAAATATATATCAACTTACATGTATATATTTATTTTTTATTTTACCCGTGATACTTTTGTAGAGCGTGAAGAAAAAAGAACGAGTCGAAGGACCGCATTGCAGAGCAGCGTTTAATGGTTTATGCAGGAGCCTCAAATCCTTGTATATTTTTACACTGATACCTCTGCTCCATCGCCAAACGTCTATATAATAAATAATATAATTATTTAAATAAAATTTAAATATTTATATTAATTGACATTCGAATGCAATAAATCAAATTCAATGGCTGTAATACCCTATTATTAAGCTACTGGATCTAAAATAACAAAAAAAAAAAAAAAAAATTAGAAAAAATGTAAACAAATAAATGAAAAATAATGCAAATGAACACGGCTGAATCCTCATGGGCACTTGATCGAGAGCTATTGTGATTGCATATCTCTAGCCCGTTTCGATGCACTCGTAGTTTCAGTTTTAATACGTACTTCACCTCTCATTAAAACTCTCCGGTTGAGCGCTGCAATTTCGAAAGCTACCAGCAGATCTACCATACATCTAGTCACCCTAACTAATACTTTTTTCTCTTATCTCTACACATCTATATATAAATATACAGATTTATATACTTTACTCTACAGTAATCTATCCATCTCTCTTTAGCTGGGCTGGGGCTGGGGCTGGGGCTGGGGCTGGGGCTAGAGCTGGGACTGGGGCTCAGGCTATTATCGAAACTCGAGAGCAAGAGACGTTTAATATTCAGCGAGTGAGTTCATCGATGCATTTTAACGTTCATGTATCTTTATTACTATTATATGAACACTTGGATTGCTTTAGGGTGTTGGGATGTGGAGCAGGTGTCTTGTTTTTCTATTAAAATACATCATATTTATCATTCTCTTATATGTTCATTTAAAATTTATTGAGAAATGTATTTTTTTTTTTTTGTTTTTTTTTTTTTAATTATTATTTCCACCAATAATTATTTATTCAAATATTTTTACAGAATTAATATAATAAAAAATGAATAATTTTTGTTATAATTATGACATTAACAAAATAATGACGTTAATGAGAAAGAGAAGGGTGTGAAGGTACCACAACCGACGGGCGTATCAAGTTTGCTTATGTATATTCCAGAGTTTTGAGTATACACGGGAGTGATAGAGCGATGGGAGGATGGGAAAGGATGGGATGTGTACGCGAGTGAGTTTAAAGGTCTTCCATGGGAGCGAGAACACAAATAAACTGCCAGTGTATCTATGTGTGGAGATAAAAAGAGATGGGTGGAAGTAAAATTTGTTAAAGTGAGAGAGATGGAAATGTATAATGTATAAGCGTAATGGCGGCATGGCAGGATGGCGGGATGGTATAATGAAGCTTATTAAATAACAATGTTAACCGCTGGGGCACTATAAAATCGAGCTCTCTTCCAACCGCATCATTCGCATTTCAGCACTCGCGCGAGGCCATCGATTTATCACCACAAGTACCATTTAAAGCACTGCTATAATACAACAATACTCTCCCCCTAAAGCTTCCCTGGCGACCCAACACTCTTTTGTTACCCTTCTGTCCTTTGAATTTGTGTATTTCGCGCCCTATCCAGTCCTATCCAGCCCGACCCCCCGTTGAGCCGCAAACGATTATTTTTCCCCGTCACCTAATGACGCTCGGTTAAGACCCAGTTTTAATAATAAATACCATTTTATGATAAATGTTATTATTATTTAAACACACTTTAGGTTATGATTAATTATTATTTTTACCAACAAAAATATTTAAAGATATTTTAATAATTAATCCGTGTGATATAATGGTCCGGAAGTATAAAGTAGTAAATTGTAGATTCATGATAGGGATAAAATTCAAGACAAGTCTCTCAATCCTCTCCTGTATCAGAATATACTTCCTCTATATATACTACACTAAAGTTCCGTTTGATTTATGTATAAGCATCGGGAATTCATGCCACGGAGTAACTAAAAATGCAAACATCACTTTAAAAGGTCAGTTTGCAAGCGTGAGAGGCATTTACACTTTTAAGCTTACGTTAAATATTCTGTATACATATTTCGTACTCAACATAACTTTGTTATTATTATTATTCTGTTTCATGGATTTTTTTATTAAAAGAAAAAGAAATTAAATTTATTGTGTTTATTAATTTAGTTGATGTTATTGTTTGTTGAAAAACAAGAAAATGATTAAGTTATGCAGTAAATCGCGAAAAAGGGTATTTCTTGGTTTTGAAAAAAAAAAAAATAAACGAATGATATCCGGAGACAAGGTGAAAAATCATCGGCGATTCTGATTTCCGAGCTGACAAACTAAAGAATTGTAAAAAGTGGATAAGAAAATAAAAAGTTTAAAAAATAGTAACACTGAGAGGTACAGAAAATAAGTCAGTAAATAGATGATAAATGGATCTAACGTAAGGGAAAGAAAACTCCCACGAGCATACTAGGAAATGGAGCGTAGCTATTTTATTTTTGTCTTAGACATTATGTAACTTCAATTCTATGATTTTTATTCATTTATTTTATTTTATAATAAATAATTTATAATTTAAAAAGTTTAAAATATTTTAGTGAATAAATTAAATGAAATATAAATGTCAGTGAGATTATTTTATTTATAGCAAACTTAAAGTGTAAAATTTAGATTATTCTCCTCATTTACTTGTAAATAAATAACGCCACTCGCTAAATCCCAGCAACAGAAACAGCAACAGCAACAACACCAGCAACTTTATAAGCCCAGCAGAGCTTCTGTAAAAAAAAAGTTTTAAAGTTACTTTAACAACTTGATGTAATCTGTATCCACGTGATTTTGACGTCATCAAAAATAACCTACACTCAAGTTAAATAAAGTAAAAAATAAATAAAGAAACAAGAAAAAGTAAAGAAAAAAAAAGACTAACACTCTTATATTTAGAGTTTGCTGGTGCATCGCTTCAAGGATGTGAATATCAAAAAGAAGTTGAGAGATGAGAGTCCGAGAAGAACCCTCTTGACTTGTACAGACGGTATAGATGGTACAGACTACAAACTTTGCATTTACCATTTGGTATATATACATATATACTTCTCACACTGGGGCATCCTCACTCTGCCTTATACCGTCTCGAGCCCAACTGAGCCCAACCCCTCTACTGGCTGGTACAGACTTTCATCCTCACTCGTATATCCGCATCCTCATACCCAACTACTTGGTTGCAACGCTGCTGCTACTGCTGATCTCTCATGTGGCTTCTTCAACACTTCCGGCTCGTTGAGAGTTTCACGGATAAACAGGAAAATACGATAAACTGATGGGACACTTTTTTAAATCTTTTCATCATCAATCTACTTTTTTTTTATCACTAATAAATTTTTATTTTGTACAAACAATTTTATTCAAAGACTATTAAATTTAAATTATTATTTTTATCATTAGTTGAGACTTTTAATTTTCAGTGTTGATAAATCCCAAAAACCCAAATTGAACAATTTTAAATTCCCCTTGATAGTCATCCCACAACACTTGAACTCACGGGACTCTTTTTTTTTTATTTTTTTATATCCGTCTAATCGTCTAATTTATATCTATATCCATTGCTGTTAATGTTGAATTCGTTTTATACTGGCTCCTTTTTTTTTGCCATCTTTCTTCACGACTATTTTACATACATACATAGCTTTGCAATTGAGTGCTATATGCATTACACATTGTCGGGCAATAAAAATCTAAAACCTGATATTCCGTTTTTCATTTTCAGTTATTCTAATGTATAACTTTACATCGATATCAATTTCATATTTTATAAAAGAAGGACTCAAGGTAAAATAAAAGTTGATAAAGAACAGAATTCAATAAATAGCTACAGATAATTTTATCAAATAAAATATAATTAAGAATTAATTAGTACAATAAATATATCATCGGAGCATAAAGATTTCCGTCAATTCACGTAATTTTATGTGTTATGTGATTCAGTGAGTTGAAGTGAGTGTAAGTAATATGACGCGTCCGCCAGATGTCAGGTAAGTGTAATGCGCGTGGCGGGAGGATTGAATATAATGGACCAGGAAAGGGAAAATATATATATATATATATATTAGTATGACAGTGGCTGTTGGTATGAGTGAGCGAGTTGGGAAGATGCTAAATATAGACAGGGTTGCCAGGTTGCAGCAGAAACAGCCGCCGCCCCTTTGAGCGCTGGGAGCGGTGGCGGTAGAGGAAGACGAGGAAGTGGTGAAGGTGGAGAAGCTGCTGATGGTGGTGGGGCTCATCGTATCGGCAAGGTCGCGTCATTGATCCAGAGAGGGTTGCCGTTATGACGCGCCCAATGACGTCATTGCTTGTGACCTGTCCATGTTACCTGGCGCCCTCTAAGACCAGTAACCCCCGGTTAAAATATACACTATCATTTCTCCTTCTCCTTCTCTCTTATTTTTTCATGCCCTTTTTCTCTCTATATCCTTTTCACTCGTCACAGGTCACGACCGAGAGCACTCTTCGGCTTACTCGCGATCTCTTTGACGTTGAGTTTATTTTATTTTTTGTTTTTTTTACTCTTATTATTATTTTTTCATCTGCTATTTTTAACTCTAATTATTTTGAAAATTTTTTTTTTTATAATACTGTGTGTTGCAAATATATTTGGATAATTATTATGAGATTATATAAAAGCTTAGTTAATAAATTATTTTATTTAATAAATAAAATTTTGAACTCTCATCGTTATTGTATGTTAAATCTTGTAGAGGTTGAGGAAGAATAGCATGTGTTGAGATTAACCAGCAAACTAATTAGCGAATTAAAGCTTTCCCTCAAGCATTTTGCAACAGATCAGTAACTTGCTTTATTTAATCTTACTGATGATGAGAACCTCTTGCATATTCATGCCTAATTAATTATGGATAAAACAAGCCATAACATTTATTAAAATATTAACAAAAATTTATAATAACAACATAACTCACATACGCAGTAAGTTTATTATTGCACTTTTTATCTGAGAAAAGGTGTTCAATGTCTTTTAATCATTTTTAATTACTTTGTTTTTTTCCTTTACAATCATTTGTCACTATTTAAAGTAATAAAAAACAATATTAATTGATATTTTTAATGGAAAAAAATTCCAAATTTATAATAAAAATATCGACCAATAGAAATAAAGTGAAAAAAAATAATAATGACTTTTAAATGGTACGTATTAGTGGTTCCAAGTGATATAAAAGTCGGATTTTTTTTCCTTGGTAACACAGTGATCGTTCGTGCTGAATCGATTGGAGAAAAAATTTTTAAATCATGTATTTTCTGCTGGTACTTGTGTGTATCCAAATATTGCCATCAATTTCCGGCATCGCTGCGAAAAACTGTGACGAATTTCAACCCGATCCACCGGTGGAACTTTCTGCTTTAGTAGAAAATTTTTATCAGATGAGAGATAAAATGGGTGAGGAAAAATTCTACCAGCTCGAAGCATGTTACATGTGTAACGAAAATATGGTAAGTTTTTTATTTTTTAATTACTCAACAATAATAATAATCATTCGATTAATGAATTATTTAATAGATTGATGTTGACAATAAGTTTCATTTGGATAAATTACTAAAAATATTATCTCCTGAAACGTTGAACTCACCAGATCTTACAGCAGAGTTTTGGCAAATAGTTAGACACTGTTCAAACCTCAGTAATACTTTTCACTTATTATTTGATTAAGCCTAAATTATATTTGATAATTATAATTGTAAATAAATTACAGAGGGCAGTTTTCCAGCTGAGACAACAAAACTGATTCACAGGTGTATAGATGCTCAATCCAACGCTTCAAGTGCAGTATAAAAATAAATGCCAATTTTTATAAAATTACATAGACTAAAAAATATTAAAAAACCAACCAAATAATATTGAGTCTGTAATGGAAATAATAAATCGATAAAATAATATATTTGCGTGCATATTCATTTATTTATAGTTTAAGTTGCATTTTCATCACAATAATTACCCATAATTATTTTGTATTTTATAATTTTATCAGCCCTGAGACTTATGTCCTCTAAGGGCCGCGAATACAATTAATATATATATTTATCATTTTCAAGAAATAATGAGTAGCAGGCAGATCTGCATTCTTGATATTTATTTATCTAAAGAATGCGTTTAATGTGTCTCCAGATTATTCTAGATAAATTTATTTTTCTAACTTGACAATAACACATAAAATTAAAAAGTTTAACAAAATCTTGGTAGTCATAGTTGTTAATTACCGTCTTTAAAATTGTCATTAGCTTCTATAAATAATATATAATGATTTTGTTTTTTTGACTTATCTTTCATTGCTTCATAGACAATGACACATGAGTTGATAATTTTTTTTTTTTTAACAAATTGTTTATCAACTTAAATGTGATGATAAAAAATATATTTTTAAATTTATAATATATTTAATCACAGGATATGATACATAAAATATTATTATTTGGTGGATAAAAATAATTTGAGAGCAATGATAAAAATTTTAGACAGCTATACTGTAGAGTTTAATTGTTGGGCATCAAATAGAATAAAAAAAAATTTTTTAATACTAACAAAGTTAATCGCTTATAAATCAAAGGAAAGAAAATTGGATAATTTCCGGATAACGTGTGACTTGTACAATATCCGGAAATTGACATATGGGATTTCCGGGGTTTGAATTCTCTCGGCGAGATAGGTCACGGAGTTAACTCAATGATTTTATATATCTATATATTTTTATCTCCCTCTACTTCACCATCAGCACCATCATCCCTCTTTTGTCTTGAGTTACTTCCGTGACGGCTATAAATTATACTGTTGGCCTATTTGCATACCCGTCTTACCAACGAGTCGTTACGTAATGCCCGCGTATTCAGTGCCTGCGATTAAAAAAAGCTTAAAAAAAAGTACCATGAGTTAGATATCCCCGGTAAAGCTCAACGTCCCTTACAAACCTTACGAGCGGGTCCCACATAGGAAAAAATTACCAACGACAGAAAAAAAAACCAATGAAAAAAAATTAAAGAAATAATTTTACACAAGAATTGCTTTTTTTTTTGCGGAAACTCGTTGTTTCATTTTCAAAAAAGCTGAAAAGTTACTTAGTGCTAAAAGCTCTGCAATTATTAAATATTTCAATTTAACTTATCCGGAACGTGGATATATTTAATTTTTTTGAGAAAAATATTTAAATGTAATTTTATAAATGTTATCGTGTTTGCAAGCTCTACATGTGATCATAAGCTTTCGTACCTGTACAGATCCGTAGCTATACACGTGCTTGGAAGCTTACACACATGTGCCCAAGAGCTTTTGTACATGTGCTTGCAAGCTCAAAACACACCAAGACAAACATTATCCATCTAAAGCCTTTTGGTTGTAACCAAGCTTGCCAGCTGGCTACTATATTTTTCAACGTGACGGTAATTGGTGCCGAGCTTTCAAGAGCTACTGTCCATATTGTATATATATATATACATACATATGGAATACAGCGGTAACCGCAGTGGCGAGAGAGAATTGGATTGAATTCATTGAGTTACAAACACAGGAGCTTTCAACAATCACGTCAGTCCCTATGTATGTCCACAATAAACCAAAGAACCTTACTAATACTTGATCATTGCTTCTATTTACCAATACGTCATTTAACAATTACCAATTCACCGTTTAGATTCACTGACCACAGATATTAAACCACTAATCAGCTGTTTAATATCTATTCGTATTACTTTAACTTAATCAGTATGAATAAAATATTTAATATTTAATTTTTAATGCTACTATTTGAAAATATCTTTAAAATTTATAATGATAAAAAAAAAAATTGACTTAGCTTTTCAACGGTTATTGGAGATTATAACTTTGTCATCTTAACGCTGAGAAAATAACGGCCACTGAAAATTTTATATATTTAAAGTTTAATATTAAAAATTTTCCAATATTATCATAACATACTTTTATAATTATATTAATTTTAAATGATAAGGTTTAAAGTAATGGTTTTAAAAACGCAAGTATCAAAAGTGCGAGTGATTTAATTTAGCAAATGTAGGTATAGATTTGTGTATTCGAACAGAGCCCAGCCGCAAATGTACTACCACACAACCCACGACATATCACCAATAGTAATTGCCAATTAACAGTAATTGATTAAATAATCTAAGTCGTGAATTTCAGTAGATACCTGGTACCTATATCTGATACAGAAATTCCAAGTGGTGTACTAGTAATCCTTTTAAAAGTCTTCTCATCTCCATTGTTATTCTCGTCAGCGCAATCTTGATGTATCTAACTCATTTTATTAACGTCTGTAGACGTTATCATCTTGCATAGGTTCGTTTCATGTATAAATACAAATGTATACATATATATATTTGGTATATAGAGCAGAACAGCCAATGGATGAGACAGAATGTAGATGCATCGTCGACACGATCGTTTCTCTTCGTTACCTTACGGCTGCATTTTCCTTTACCTTCTCTGGAGACATCCTTGGATCAACGTTCGGTTGTTCGCCCTAACAATTCTATCCGCCCACATAAGATTTATTTCACAGTTTACGACTGTTCCGTTGGTGCAGACAGTTCTTGAATAAATATTTAAATTTATTTATCTTACAAACTTTTAATTTTTTTTATTTTCTTCTTTGACAAAATCCCTGTTGTTTATTTTTTATAAAAATATATACATACATATCAGTATGGTGAGAAAATCAATGTCAATGTGATAACTTTATTATGAAATCAAACTGAGATTTTTCTAATCTCAGTTAAGTTTTCAGTAAAAGGATTGAAAAGTATAGAAAAAAAAGTCGATTAATTATTGTTCTACATTAATAACTAGAAAATCAATAGCTATTAAAACAATATGAACTTGTAAAGTTCAAGAAGGTAGAAGTAAAATTACGAATTATAATTTATTATTTATTTCTAATCGATTTCTCAGTACTTTTTTTTCAATGGTAATAGTTTAAAAATAAAAAACAATAATTTATTATGAGTGGAATTAAATAATTATAATACGAGTGCACACAAGAGTCTAGCCAATATTGATTTTATAAACAACTAAATATATATGTGGAAATATTTAAATTATAATCTATATTCAGCGGCATTCAGTTAAATGTATATAACAATTTTATTATTTAGTACAGACAGTTCTCAAATGAATATGTAAATTATTCTGAAATCCTTTCGGGATTAATTCAGCATTACGCTTCATTTTCGAGTGCTCTAAAATATATTTTATCCATCGATTCATAACGTTATAATTTTTATTATTATTAATTATTCATTTAAATATTTTATAAATAAACAATTATTAAAGCCAAGAGCTATTTAATCACAATTATTATTTGGTTCGCGTTACTGAAACAACACTATCATGATAATGTGTATGGTGTATGGTGTATGGTGACGTACGAATCTAAAATTATTTTCAGTCTGAAAAGTCAAAGGCAGTAAACAACGAGTATCAACAGTTTTATAAAAATCTAAAAGAGTATGGTGTGTACTTAAAGTTTGAGAGAACGAGAAACATTCAGTCAGATTTCTAATGTATACTTAAATATCTTTTGTTCTCTTAGATTTACTGAGTAAACTAAACTGCTAAATTAAATCTCTGTAGATTTAATAATATATAAATATAGGTACAGATGTCATGTTGTATAAGGTTGAGGATAAAAAGGTGGCGGTAGTGCAGTAGCAGAGAATTAAAGCTCACTAGCTGCTAGATGGAAGAAGAAAATCCGCGTGGCTTTATGTAACGCGATATACCCAGACACATATACACACACACACACACACTTACAGTGTTAACATTTTGAAAAGGGTAGCAAAAGGAAGCAAAAGGAAAATTTCGAGGATCAACTCGATGAAATTTACTCACTCGCTCTTTTGGGATCCCGACGTTTCTCTTTTGCACTCATGTAAGTTTATGTAAAGTGTGTGTTTAAGTTTACCAGTAGGTATAGTATACACGCGAGGACTCGAGTGGATGTGAAATGAAAAAGATGATGGGCGGAAGGGAACAGAGGGCAGAACAGAGAGCAGAACAGAGAGCAAAAGAGCCTGAAAGCACAAAAGTATGAAATCTCAAATGCTCTTGACGTAACTTGATTTTCACCATCTGAGTTACCATTGCCATTTCTTAATTCTCAACTGCGAATTCATCTTTCACACGCAAGCGCAAGCATTTCACATTTCACGTATATTATTGTTGTGTGAATCGGGTTTATTTTTATCATGTCTTTAGCTAATGAAATTCGGAAAAGAGGCTTCAAGTCACACAATCTCTTAGACTTTTTATTTACGCCGTTGGCTTATCAGGTTTATAAGTATAAATTATTATTATAAACAGAAATTAAAGATTCACGTTCCAGATAGATAAAAAAGAATAAATTTTAGATAATAACAAGTGAAAATGAAAATGGCAAATAACCGTATAATGAAGAAATTTTAATCGAAAGGGAACGGAAAATAACGTAACAGAAATTAAAATCGATATTTTATAATTACAAGTACACCTCGCTGTTCCTTACAACGACGACGACGACGACGACGATGAGGCAAACGCTGCGGATACCGAGAAGGTTTTACAGCCCATCGCTTTAAAGATAGCTCTTTAATTTAAGAAATACCTGACGCCTACAGTATTAACGCCGAAAATTGATTAAATAACTCCCAGATTATCGCACGAGTAATAAAATAATAATTAGATTAATTTTAACGATTTTAATTTAACCGTGAGAGTTAAAAGATAAAAATCATTATTGATTTCTTTAATTAATATTTAATTATGAGTTAAATGGTGTAGGCAGATGATTTTGTTAATTAAATATCACAGGAATTTTAGTGTGTGGAGGATAAGGTCATTTTTGAGAGGGGTACTTTTGTTACTTTGAAAAAAAGTCAAAGAAGAGGTCGAGTGAGCTTTGTGAGAATGTTTAAGGCTGCACTTAAACTCCTTAACACTCGGCACGAGTTAAATTCATTCTGTCTATTTAAAAAAAGAATAAAATTTCTGACATTATCATGAGTCCGTACCGGAAAAATTAAACTCCTTTGTCGCGTACTGCGCTTCACATTAACTGACGGACTCTTGGCTTTTCTTTTTTTTTTAATTCTATATATAAAAAAAACGTAGGCAGATATATGCATTTAGGTCTTTTGTCGCACTGCAGGTTGAGCAA
The DNA here is from genome assembly GCA_030273425.1 of Microplitis manilae. Classification (NCBI taxonomy): domain Eukaryota; kingdom Metazoa; phylum Arthropoda; class Insecta; order Hymenoptera; family Braconidae; genus Microplitis; species Microplitis manilae. Next base: position 252,891 of record CP092725.1, read on the forward strand.
TTGAAATGTGAGTCCTTTGACGTAAAAAATAAAACCCAAGTAAAAAATAGTAAAAATAGTAAGTTACCTTTTGAGCCGGCTTTGTATTATGTCCCATATAATTTTAACGTAAATGAGGGTTTAATTAACTTTATATTGTATGAAATTAAAGCACCCAATTAATTCTGTACCTTGATCAATATTCAAATTAACATTTTTATAATTTTTTAACTGGATAAAATATCTGTAATGTCATTTACATTGATCTCTAGACTTTCAATAGCTGTTTTATTAAACAATTAAAATTAAAATTAAAATTCATTCACTCTATTGAGATAATAATAAATAAACATGTATAGATATAAAGTAAACATTAATAAATTGTTATTTGAATTTCAGCCAATAAAATTTAAAATAAAACATGCAATTAAAACTTGTCAATTACAATTGAATATTATTATACATCATTTATGTACAATAAACAACAGCACTCTGTTATATTATAATGATGTAATTAAATCAATTTACTTTTGTATTTACCGTATAAATAAACGCGTATAATTAGCCGCAACATCATTAACCTTTTTCAAATTTTTAAAAAATTAAAACCAGTACATATATATATATATATACGTATACACGTAAATTTAGTTGCGCGTGAAACGAATTATTTTTCAAGCAACCGTATCATCATTAAATAAACGTTAACTCTCAAAATAACGCTATTAATAATTTTTCTCATTAGCATTAACGTTTCATCGATATTCCAGTAGAGTTGTTCATTACCGTAGACTCTTCATGGACTCATTAACGCTATCACGTTTTCGCAAGCCCGAAGCTTAAAAAATTTTTTCCTTGTACGGAAATTGACTTTAAAAAAAAAAAAAAGAAATGAGATTGAGTATTTAGGGTAATTTAAGTATTTTTAAGTAATTGCTTGTGAAAAATTTCGGTAACGGAACCAAGGAACGAACTAAACGTATTTTTATTTTTGTTATATTAAAAATTCGAGGAAGCTAAGGATTAAAATTGATGTATGTGTTTAAATATACGAAAAAAAAAAGAAATAAATGAAAAAATAAAAAACTAGGAAAGCGCCAAGCTGGTGGAAGAAGCCAAAAAGCTTGAGGTTATATAAACATTGGAGTTTTCTCTATTCATTCGAGGCAGGCCCAAAACCCAGGATTAAATAAACAAATTCCTCTCATATTATACTGCTGGACATACATTTATACATAAATATAGCTTTCATATAAATTCAACTGTAACTTTATTACACCAAGTTTATTACCCAAGCATAACAAATCTCATTGGGGAAAATAATTAATTAAAGAGATTACAGATAAAAGTTATTTCAAGTACTTTTTTTTTTTTTTTTGTTCGTTTACTAATTGATTCATTTGAATTTTTAAAACTTGTTTTCCTGGTGACTATTCATTTCTACTAACTGATAACTGATTATTTTTTTTTTTTATTTAAAATAATAAAATAAAATATTGTAATTGAAAATAAACATGATAAATTCTTTAATGGTAATTAAAAGATAAAAATGTTTTGAAATTTAAAATAGGAAATGAGGATGTTATGATGATAATATTTAAGCAGAAAAGATTGACGTACACTGATAGAAGGATTTATTACAGAGTACTAAATGGATTTAGTAACCAAATTTTTAGTCACTTATTTGGGAGAAAAAAATATTTTGTACCCATTACCATAATTTATTATAATTTAATAAATTATTTTTTTATCTCAATTAAATCTTATTATGGTAAAATAAATATTTGTTTCCACCAAAAAAATATTTGGTAATCGGTACTAAATATTTTTTTGGTAAGTTTTGTCGGTAGATGGCTTGTTTAGGAATAAAAACTACGTATGTATTTGTGGGGAAATATCAGTGCAGCGTGTGTGTGTGAATATATTGCCGCTTTCACAGTATAGTGCGTTTCGTCTCAATCGGAGTTACTATTGTGATTTCCAAATCAATTTATTGATTTCAAAAACAATTATTTTCAATTGATTAAAATGAATTATTTCAAATTATGGAGGAGCTCTTAAAATCTTATTTAACTAAAAATTTGTTATTTATCTTAAATAAAAAATTATAATAAAATGAGGTTATTTTCTTTATAATAATACTATATATTTTTACTTAAAATTATTTATTATTCTTATTTTAATCTATTTTAATTTCAAAAAATTCATTTGACGAAAAATTTGTTATTTATCTTAAATAAAAAATTATAATAAAATGAGGTTATTTTCTTTACAATGCTCTATATTTTTATTTAAAATTATTTATTGTTATCATTTCAATTTATTTTAATTTCAAAAATTTATTTGACGAAAAATTTTTTATTTATCTAAAATATAAAATTACAATAAAATGAGGCTATTTTCTTTATAATACTATATATTTTTACTTAAAATTATTTGTTATTATCATTTTAATTTATTTTAATTTCAAAAATTTATTTGACGAAACATTTGTTATTTATCTAAAATAAAAAATTATAATAAAATGAGGTTATTTTCTTTATAATACTATATATTTTTACTTAAAATTATTTATTATTATTATTTTAATTTATTTTAAGTAGAACAATTAGGTTATGCGCTAAAATAAGTTAAAAAAATTAGTTCTTTAATCCTAATAAATGATTTATTGTGCCCCAATAAATCATTTCTTAAATACTACAAAATATTTATTTGGTGGAAATAAATGAGCTTTACTAAATGATTTGGTTCCTGTAACCAAATATTTAGTATTACAAATTCGTTACTAAATCATTTGGTACATACAACCAAATCTTGTTAAATACAACTAAATCCTTCTATCAGTGTAGTTAATTGTAATCGAGCGAGCGTTATATCAGAGAGAGGGAATGTATATAGTGAAGAGTTTTAAAGACGGTGGATATCTTAGCTAAGGTACTGAGCCAAAGGTAGATGAGGATGAGGTGAATAAGGTAGGCTAAATGGAATAGGATGGGATGGCTCGGGAATATAGTAGGAAGTTGGGAAATACGCGAAAGCTTAGCCAACGGCGATAGTCACTTCTACTACTACTACGTATACTTCTAACAGAGAGGAGAGAAGAGAATTGAGACCGCGGAGAGCTTTGTCAGGGGGTGGTAGTTGCACGCTCGACGAAAGTGTATCCCTTGAATAATGAATACCGGCAGAGTGAACGGCATGAACACCACCACCACCAGGTGGACGCAGATGCAGCGATACACGCCTCGAGGTACACTTTACTGCAGTACCACACCGCTAAGATACTACACTGCTAGACTTGACTCATACCATCAGCAAACCACGCCAGTGTTTCGTTGAAAGAAAAAAAAAAATAGTCCAAGTCTTGGACTACCTCGACGTCAACTCTAAGCTCAGGTTTTTATTTTACCACTGTGTGGTTTACTTCGTGACATCTTCATCTCTCTCGGTTTTTTATATTTTTCTTTCTTTTATTTTCATCTGCTCTTCTCGCTCTCACTTACTTTTACGAATTTTATTTTATTTTATTTTTTTTTATGTCTATTGCGCTTTGTCTTACTGTCCGGAGCTGTTGTCTGGATCCTCGTATATACGAGTAAAGCTTCACCCTCATCTAGAGTCAATTTCGAGGCTGGCTGAATCCAGCTAAATATTTTCCGTAACGTGATCTTGGTGCTAACGGCGCGCGATACATACTTTTACACCAATTTTATTTTATTTATTTACTTTTTCGGGATCTATTTTGTAAACAAAGGATGTAAGGCAATCTACGTCGAGATTGTGTTTCAAAAAGGATTACATTTTAAGAAAATGTAATTTTCGTTTTTGGATATAAATAAAAGTTAAAAGGTACCTACGATATGTATTTATTTTTGTTTCAGCGTATCAAAAGTAAATTTAAAAACATCAATACAAAAGTTTCTATCAAATAACAATTCTGCCAAGTGTGTCTTTTGGCAAAAGCATTTCTAGGTAAAAAAAACTCGGAAAAAAAAAAAAGCAACAAAGAACTCAATAACTCGAAAATAATAAAACAATAATAAAAAAAAAAATTATGACAACACGTGTGACCGCAATCCGCACGAGACACTAACAAACATAAAGAAAAATTTTTATCATCTTATTTTTTATTGTTTTTCATTTTATTGTTATTTTTTATTTTATTTCCACTTGTTTTTTGACCATATTATAATAAAATAAAATAAAAATTATATGATTACCAAAAAAAATAAAAAATTCATTTTATAAAGACTGAGATTATTAACACACAAGTAATCCAATCGGTATTTACAGCATTCCGCTTCATCACCGACAATATCGCTCCAAGTGTTCATGACCACTAGTATTTTTTTTTTTTTTTTTTTTTTTACCCAAATTTAAAGTAGCCCAGTTATTTTTGCTATAGAAAGCTTCTTCAAGCGACTTTAAATCGATGAATGGACAAAACGCATGACAGTATAAAAGTGGTGAAAATTGAGCAAGTAGCAAAAGAAGATAAAGAAGAAGATGGAAAAGGAGAAGCAGTTTGGATAAAAAATGGAAAAATAAGAGGCACTTCCATTCAGTAAATTTCATCCGATAGGTAAATATTGACAATTCTTGGCCTATATATCGAGTCAAATAATATCGTTGAAGATGCTGAGGAGAAGAAAATCTCCAGTGTGCTAAAGAACCCCAAGAAAGTACAGGGGGTGAAGAAAGTGAAGAAGAGAAGGTGGAGAAGGAAAAGGCTATGAGCAATGAGACGTTGGTACTTTTTGAGATGGTATATGCAGAGAGAAGTTGGAAAAAGGATTTGGCCCTATGCCAGGCCTGTTGAACGCCACGCCCTCTCCCGGGTGGAAAAAATTTTTTTTTTTATTCGACAAATATATGTACTGGATGAAAAATTGTGGGGATGATTTCTGGGGATATCGAGTGACAATCGAATCCAGTTGTTAAGATTGCTCTATTGTCGTAGAGGTTATTCACCTTGTATTATGTTTTATTTTTTACTTTTTTTTGCTGGCTTTGAATTTATTTTAAAGCCAAAGTAGCGTCGAGTTGGAATTTAATGCTTAAGAAAATGGATGGGTGAGATATGGGTGAGATATGGGAAATGTTGTTTTGATTCTCGGGTGCAAAATAGATGCTAAAAATAGATGGGGATGATAAATTGTGTATCAGAGGTTCACAAATAGGGAAATAGGAAGGGTTTTGTGTAGTAAAAGGTTATTCATAAGTAAGTTGTGTAAGAAAGTCTAGGAAACTAGTTGGCGACTAGAGAGCACAGTAACTTGGATGACCTGGAACAACGTTGGTAAGCTCAGAATCTAGAGAGAATGAGATGATAAATCTACGTCTTCCGGAAAGGGATGATTTGGCTCGCATTCAACCCACCGGAATCTATCTATATCTATATCTGTATAGAAATATCATATAATCTTACTCCATATTCACTTCCTGGCCGGTCTCTAACACAAACAAATGGCCAAATCCGCCGCTTGACCATCCGCGCATAAGACAATGTGTTTTCTCTATGTTAGTCTATGTTAGTCTATGTTAGTCTATGGTAAACTACTTCAACACCTACCAACTTTACGATAATTAAATAAACGTATTTGCAGCTATACCGCGGGTGTGCTAAATACTTAACTAATGGACCTACCCAACTACTCTTTCCACTCAATTTAATTAAAAAATATTAAAAAGTTTTTGATCATCAATTAATACTATGCTATTTAACTATTTAAAATTTTTTAGTTCGATAATTTATCAATTAGTATTTATACGTTATTTGTTTAAATAATATAGAATTCCGGCGGAAGTAAGATATTTCAAAAATGCCGAGGACAAAATGAAGCTAAGTTAAAAAGTAATGAATGAATGAACGAGTGGAGAAATAAAAATAAATATAAAGTGTATGAATAAAGAAAAATATACCGGAAGAAAATAATTACAACGTTGGTCGCGCTATCGGTATTTATCGCGATCGATAAATTACACTGGGCTGGCGTGCTTGACGCCTTACAGCCACTCACTCAGATAAAACTCCTCGATTGTGCCGTTCAAATGGTGTCTAAGTCTTATTATTTCACGACACAATATCCCTGCTACACTATTTTGCCTCTCACCGCTTCTTTCGCCAATTTTTTTCTTATCTACTTTCATTATTATTTTTCATTTTTTTTTAGTCTCTATTTTGTAAATTATTTCATCGTGATAATTTCACTGGTCTAATCGCAAAATGGTTTTCCAGCAAGTCCTTCCTCTTTTAGTAGGTACATACATGTGAGTGCGCTTTTGCTCGCACGATTTCAGATAGCAAAAGGTCAAAGCGAACAAAAAAAAAATAATAATAATAGTAGTACAAAAATAGTAAAAAAACAAAATATTGAAATTTATTTCATTAATATATATATATAATTTTTTTGTACTTTAAATTAATGCCATACGTCGAAAAAGTATCAACACAGAAACGCAATTTTAATTTTTAAAAAATTCATGACATTGATTTATAACAAAACAAAACAACGTTAAAATCGATGTGAAAAAATAATGACAGACAGTTTTGTGTATTTTTTTATTATTATTTTATTTTATTTTGTATGAAACATGAACACATTTAGATGATATATTTTTTTAGTCTGATGTGGATATCATGTTCAGCCTAAATATGGATTCATATCCTCGCTGTGAGCTGTGAAAAAAGGTATACCGTACACATATATAGGGAGATGAATAGGTGAAGGGGGCTATAGGGGGATGAATAAAAGATGGGGATGAGGATAAAGTATAGCTGTATGTTTTGAGACCACGTGTAAGCGCACTGACTGCTATGCGTGTGAGCCGGCTCCCTGCTACTGCAGCCTCGCGTGACTCGGATTTTCTATCCGACTTGCTGTATATATATATGTACTAAAGTATGAGCATTTATTTTTATATATCTATATGTTTTTTGTATTTAGTTTCTTTGACTACGATATTGGTTGCTTGAATTCAGGGTACAGGTTATCCTTTATCGCTTTTTCCGATACTACTCGCGTGTGTCAGTATACATCGTATTTTTTTTTTATTTTTTTTTGTTAAAAAAAAATCAGATGCTCTTTAGCTTTACAATAATTAATTTTGAATAATTATGAAAATTGAATTTATGAGGAAATTTATATTATATTATATATAGACTATATTAATCGCGTGATTGATCGCATCATCAACATGAGCGGCATTAGGTAACAAGCCGAATTATCCGTGTCGACGAACCTTCCACTAATAATAGCTAGTGTCGCGTGTAAAGTCCGGTATTTACCGCGCGTCTCATTTACCACGTCGTACTATGGTGTGGTTCATCATCCTTCAGTTCTAGCCCCCCCCCCCCCACCCTGATAACCCTCGGCTTTTGTGATATCTGTCCTCCTGCTGCTCGACTCACCACTTGCCTTATCACCGGATCTGGCTAATATTTTGACAATGCGTTCAATGACGTCGCCCAACATGTGATTACACACTTGTTTTAATCCCTATTCTCTGTTTGCCGCTCAATTATTTACACTGATATACTATTATAATCCCACGATACATTTATTACATTTATTTAAAATAATTCGTCGGAAGACTGATTCAATAACAAAACGAAGAAAAAAAAATAAATGAATAAATAAAAATAGCTGCATGATCCCGGTGCGAAATACAAAGCTGGGGATTATCAAAGGGTAGTAAAGAGTGTAAAGGGTGATAGTGGTGGTAGGTGTAAGTAGTAGTAGCCCCTATCCCATCTGACACCTCGGCAGAATCTAGCCTGGCGTTTAATATCGAGCCCGCATGCGCCAATACGGCCTCACCCAAATTCCGTTAACTACTTTTCTGTTTGTATGACGTCATCAGTCCTCACTACTTCTTCTAGCTGCTGCTGGTGCTGGTGCTACTGGTGAATGTACACACACGAAATTTTAGATGGAAAATACCGTCCATCGTATTTTTGGTTAAATGAAAAAAAATATATCAAGTTAAATTACTAAATTTATTACTACATTTCCGGGTTATATTATTTTTCGTTCACCGTGATGAAAGAAAAAAAAAATAGTAAAATATTATTTATTACGTTTATTTTCACGAGCAACGTTTTTTTTTTTTTTTTTTTTTTTTTTTATAATAATTTTTTCTTTTCTCATATTCGACAGAATGACGAGAATTTTCATAGTACGTCGATAAGTTTTTTTTTTTTTTTAGATTGTATTTACTGTTGACTATTTTTAAATAGTATCGGAAAAAAAATAAATTTTATGGAAACAAAGAAAAAAACACTTTTCGATGGTGAATAAAGCATGTAATAAATTTTATTCCAGAAGATTGACACGTTAGTTTACTGTTATTGTTATTATTTTTAGTTGGATTGAAAACCTACTCGGAAAAGAAAAATTGAGTAGTGGGAAAGCGAGAGGTGAAATGATGGCATTGGCAACACAACATGCACAACATGCATAACATGTAAAGAGAGTTCTCCATCGAGGTGGTTTCTCTTTTCGACACGTGCATATCCCACGTCGTTTCCGGCAATCCCCCACAATCGTCGGGCTATTGTGCTCCACGAACGTACGTTAAATCGCGGTATGCACAGCTCACAGAATCTTTTTCCCGACCAACACCAATGGGAACTGCATCAGCGATATTTGAGGTTTTCTCAATACAAGAAAAAGAGGACCAACTAAAAAATAAAGCTCAATAAAAAACTAAAGTGCAAAAATCTAGAGAAATTCATATAAAAAATCGTGAGAAGAGAGAAAAAAAAAGAAGAAGAACGAAAGAAATAAAAATGAAGAGCAAAAAAAAACTTACTAAAATTTTGCATATGCATTTTCTTTTCCGATTACAGAGTGACGAGAAAAGAAACCGGGTACTTTATCGAAAATTTCATGCACTTTTTTATTATGTATATATATTACTGTTTTTTTTTTTTTTTCTTCATTTTTTTATTATATAATGGAGAAAAGAATTTCCGAATATGCCGCAAAGAGATTGTAATAAAATAAAAGTTGAGAGCGCCATATGAAAGTATCGAACAACTTACTATCTAAAGATATTATACGCATATCCAAGCATTTTTATTTAAAATCTAAAAGTATCAATAGTCATACTAAAAAGAGTAACTCTGCATAAAATCGACATTCAAGACTTTAATGCTTTCGAAAAATATATCCATATATTTCTATAAATTCTTGGTGATGGTTATATAACCTTAACATTAATCTTTGATGTGTTACAAAGCTTAATCCAAAAATAAGATTTTGATTAATAGGTTCGTATTAACCTTGAAACTAAAATCTTAATATAGAATTTATAAATATAATCAAATAAAGTATTAAATGATTAACTTTTTTAAGGCTTTATATCTGATTAATTTAATTTCTACACAAGGTCTTTTATCGATTCCGTCATAATAAAATGAAAAAAAAATAACAATAACAATAAGGTAAACGATATACTTATTATCGAAAGAGTTGACAGCATGTTGAAATGAATGAGCCAATCTTGGAAACAACTTTTAAAAAAATTAAATTTGTTAAAGGATCGAGTTTACAGACAATCAGTCGGCATTTACATCCTTGCAAACAAAAACAAAACACATAGTCATTAAAATTACACACTTGTACAAATTGACGCACACATTGGGACATGAATTTGCATGTTACACAAATATCCGCGTATGTATAAATTACTCAGCCACATGTTGAGTCGTAAATGTTGAATAGACTTTGAATATACGATATTGTAGCCCTGTAGAGGAAATGGGTGGCACAGTGCGACTAGCAACAGCAGTTGCAGAAACAGGAGGAATAGAAGCAGTACAAGCAACCACGAAACCTGATAAGTCTTGCGACAGTGAAGTTGCCAATCCACTTGGAATTTACCTACTGAATTTCAAGATAAACTAAAAGCACAGTCATGACACGTTTAACGTTATATATCTATAAATTAACTATAATATATAGATAGAAGATATGTGTATATAGATATAGATATAGGAAGAGATTCAGAGACTGATGGAGCAGCAGCATTGGCATTGCCAGTCAGTGAAACTAGACGATAGATAACTAGAACTTGAGTTGGAATTTAATGACAATGAGCTATTCGTAGCAGCCAAATGTCATCAATGTGGGATCCTCCGAGTGCATCAATCGACAGTACATCACTACGGATATCTATTGAATACGCTCAAGATTGTAGAATCAAGATGCTGATTGTGAATTATTTAAGAGAGATGATCATATAATAATAACTTTACAGTTCAAGATTCGATGCTTCAATATTATGCTCTAATTGTAGGAAATAACAATTTCCTTGTTGGATCCTTAGATCTACTATATTATAGGTTGACAATTGATCCTAATTGGCTAAAATAAAATAAGTTTATCTGGTTTATCAGTCGTATATCAGCTGTAAACTTGGATATCCCTTATTTAATCAACATGAGGATCAATGACGTTTAACAATAAACCCCAATGATTGCCATTGAAAAAGGATAATATGTAATGGACATGTGAAGGCGTTGAGAATTCCCTGGATGGTCATCAGTTGGTAGCTTGACGGCCAGTACTCTTCGGCTACTCTACAACGTTATATTCTAGCTCAGATCAAAAGAGAAAAAAACAAAAAAGTGAAGAAAAAAGTATCCCCATTAGACGAAGAACAAAAAATAGTTGAGATTGGCTAGCACGTACCGACGCGCAACGTTGACCAAGATCAATAGGTAGGCCACAAGCTATCCCAGGCCGCGACACGACCAGAGATTCTGTCTCTTTCATTTCCACCAGCTACTACCTCACTTATACACACACACACACACACACACACACACATGCATATACACATTACCTCTCTACCCACAGCTGGTATAGCTTTCTCCGTTTTACCATGTCCCACGTTGATCTGTAGCGCAAGCGCGAAACTTTGCACGTACTCATCGTACTGAGGGGGTGCACACCATACCACACTACACCACACCATTATCCATACAGTGTGTAGACCGGCAATGTAGTTAGGGTTCTCTCACAAGCTTATAAGCGATTGAAGCTGTGAAGAGGTGAAGAAACGAGAAGAAGAAGAAGAAGAAGAAGAGAAAGAAATAGAAGATAAAAAAGGAGGATGATACTCAGCTACTGGTTCTCTGGTGGCATTGGTGCTGATGCTGGCACTGGCACTGGCAGAGCTTGAGGTGGAGATGGAAATAGAGATAGTGTTGAATGTGAGGAGGGTACTCAAGAGTATTTGTGGATAGCATGTTTCCAGCTGGTACACTCTCTTGGGTTCACCGGCCCTTTTACAACTCCAATCTACATGAGATACTAACATCTGAGTATCGGACCCGGATACTTTACCCCTCAATATACGATTCATTCAATTCTTTAGATCGAGTTTATTACACTATATTGGGGATTTGCTGGATAATTATCATTAACGGAAATCCAAAAACCATAACAACATTAACTAATCGGAATATCCATCTCTAAGCTGGATGTTATGGAGAACATTTCAATACGATAACCCGGGTTAACCTAGCCTCTCCTCAGAACACATGTGCACCCCCAAATACACATAATCCAGTGACACGTTGACAAGTGTGTGAGCCACTTGGGATTGGTTAACTAACCCAACGGACAATGTCCAATGTTCCTTGCAGGATGATAACGCGCCGCTTGGGGTGTATATATGTATATATATAGATGTGCCACAGAATATTAGGTGTTAGCAACCGGGATCGGCGATTCATCTGCATATGATAGCCGACAAACATATACTCACAGTATACATATTGCTATAGAAACATCCGGTTACTAAAATGGCCGACATAAAGCTTCTGCTGCAAGAGATCTGAGTCTATTGAGTTACAACAATTACATTGCTTTTGCCTTTTAAACATTTCCTTTGGCGTGTCACTTACACACAATCAAATAAATCGATATACCCAGGTACACTTTATAGCACACAAGCTTTTCGGCTCCAGTGAGTGGATGTAAACTCAAGCCAATCGAATCTGTTACTTGGATTCAGCAATTTCGCGGGCAATCGTTTGCCATCGTGGTTTCAAGGTATTTTCTTCTATGAAGAGGTTACGGTTGATTGCATAGTCACGCAAACTAGAATTTAACTTTCCTACCAATTTTGTTACGGTGCTTGTTTGTTAGTTTTTATTTACTTATTTTCATTTTTTTCTCGCTTTTGCTTTATTTCTTTCGGTAGTGGTGGTGAGTAGTTACCTTAAAAAAGAAAAAAAAAGAAAATAAAATAAAATAAAAAAGCAGTCTTTCATATGTGTTGGTCACAGCTGCCGCTGGCACTTTGTAAATAGATATAGTAACCTCAACATGTATCCAGCATCAGCTATCATACACTCTTTTGTATAAGTAATTGAACATAAAAATGTCGATTCACGCGGAGTAAATTATTTAACTATTGTGAGTATTGACATGTGTGTATGTGAGTCTATATATGCATACATAACATAAACATGGAGATGTCCAAACGCATCCGGTGGATGAAAAGCATCTACATAAAAACGTCAAATCATCTCTGTGTGCGTTTATTGTCAAAGTTATGTGTACATACATGTATATATATATATAGATAGATATATATGCAGACACATGTGTGTCATTTCTCTTGTGTTATAACGTGCTCTCTGTCTTGCATTTACGAGTGATGGTATACTATATGGAAGCCCACTATGTGTTAGGACAGATAGCCATGTATGGTTGGGTGAACGTGATGGCAGAGGATTAATTTGCTTCCAAAATATATATCGCTGTTATATACACACCAACACGACCGCTTTGAACTGGCTATTCATGCTTTGGATTATTATGATGATTATAATAACGACATCGACGATGATGGTGATGATGGTGATGATGATTATGATAATAATAATAATAATAATGACGATAATAACGTTTACAACATCGTACGGTAAGTTGGATCTTGTGTAGATTATTATGTGCAAATGTTAGGTCAAATCGTGGTACTACAGGATCAGCAACATTTTCTAACTGTTGTTTTCTGGCTTTTTATTTTTTGAGCATTTTATTTCTGGTACACGAAAAAAAAAAAAAAAAAAAAAAAAAACAGAAAAAAAAAGTATTATATTTTCAAACAGCCAAGTAGTTTTAACATTAAAGTGTACATTAACGAAACGGAGCTAATGGGAATTTGGAGGTATGCAAATGGGGATTATTATTTAAAATACCTTGGGTTTATTTTTAAGGAGGTGTTGTATGGGAATGTTTAGCTGCTAATATAATGATATAATAATGATAATCAAATGTTATAAGCAAGTGTTGTTGTTTGGAATAATATTGTGGAACTACCGGGATAACTCGACAACACACTTGAGTACGCTGTAATCAACGTTGACACTTGAATTCAGCGGTTATTCCCCCGAGAGTTTAACGAGGTGTCTTATTCCTACAATTAAGTGTTTGCACACAATTGGCACTTATTACTTTGAGGACTCGTTTAAAGCAAACAAACTTTACTACAACTCACCGGGTATTTCAGCTGATGTGTGTATGTGTGTGCTTAATATTAATTTTAATAATATCTATACCGTATTTTATTATACTTATGTTTAGTTTTAGTTTTAGTTTTATTTGTTCGGACTTTAGAGAGCACAAAGTTGGTTGCAGCACATAAACCCGATTTGTTACGACTCAAGCGAGCTTTAATAGCGCGCTCTGACGCTCCTTTGGTCTTCGACCCTCAAACTCACTCGAGCGGGAATAAACCTAAACACTGTCTCTACTTCCGCCGTCTAAAGTTAATGTTCATGTGTTGGTACTTATATATATATATATATATATATATAAATGCATAAACAATATGTGCGTGTATGTGTACATGTGATTTCTCAATGCAATGTGAATATATGTATATACATAGCTTGGCAAAGTACGAGCTGAACCCTTCTCTCTACTCTCTTGTGTGTTCTCTCTTCAGTAGACTGCTCGAACCAATTTTCAACGGACGATCGATCCTACAGGAGTTTACGTGCGATATAGAAGACGCCACGCCGGATGCATTGCACTATTCTCTCTTTCTCTTTCTCTTTCTCTTCTCTGTTTCTACACTCGACAAGGGGTTTTAGACTTTTAGAGGTCACAGAGAGAGATAGCGAGACGAGTAATATGAGACCGAGAGATATTGAAAGCAATTATGTTAGTAGCTTCAGGCCAAGTATCGGTCAATTTAACTTTTTCAAGTCGAAACTTTGAAATATGTTTTTTTGACTTTTATTTCACTTTTTTTATTTTTATATTTATATTTATTGCTCAAGCTACGCCTTTTATTTATTAAAAAAAATTTAATTACTGAATCATAAGCCCCAGAAATTTATTTATATTTAAATACATGAGGAAACGTGTCGTGCGAGTTGAAAAGCTCATACATCCAATGAATAGCTAATTTTTTTTTTTTTTTCTGTTTATCGTTCGCATGTTTTATGAAAAATAAAAGAATAAAATTGTATACTGTGTAAAGTTAAAATTAAATGTCTCTCAAACAAGGAGCCGATGAATGAAAAAGTTTCATTCAAGATTAATAATACTAAAGCTTTTTTTTTCTTTTTTTCTTTTTTTTTTTTTGTAGTTAAAATTCAGCGAAAACACTAATCGCCGTTTGCTCATAAAAATTTAAAAAAGTTAATTTGTCGAAACTTGATATAAAATATAAACTTTTAATAAAACGATAGTACACAGCATATAACTTTTTTAATCACGTAAGTAGATGTTGTAGTAATAATCAAAGTTTGTTTCTTTTGACAAGCTAAAGCCCAACTCGATTTACTTGGTAGTTTAAAGAGAAGAGGGAAAGAGAAAGAGAAAGGAATTAAGTGAGTAAGTGAGAACAATGCTAAACAAATCTAAAACCCATCATACTCTCGATATTATTCAAAGTTAAATTTGATTTCGTGTGTTTTAATAAAATTGCCACTTTTTAAATTTAAACTCCCGCCATTAGTCTTGCACAACAGCTAAAAATTAATCTAATCTTGGAAAAGTTTAACCGTGCAATTTCATCCGGACGTATATGAATGAGAGTTACAATCACGCGGAATAAGTCTCAAGAAAAATTTACACTTCTGCAGAAGGAGGAATCTAGTAAGTTAGTTCTCGGGATATATAGAATCGATTCAAACTCTCTACTTTACTCTACTCTCTACTCTACTCTACTCTACTAAACTCTATTCTATTCTATTCTAGCGGCTGGCTGGTTGGCTCGTTGGTTATATTACTGTTAAATTTATACATTCAACGGTATTAACGATCATCCGTTTCTCTTAATTTCAACTCTCTTACTCTCTTGGCTGGCCGATTGATCGACTGACATTCACTGGAACCTGATGATGCACCATTAAGTCACACACTGACATTAAATATAGTTATTCGACGAAGCCACCAACGACTTCCACCACTCCCTAAGGCGTTAGAGGTAAGCAAGATCGAGTTCCAAACGTTAAACGGTAAATTTTCGTGGATAGCTTCCAAGTAGACCAGCTGCCCCGATTAAAGTACCCAATTGACCCTTGCATCTGGGAAATCTGATATCATACCCCTAATACACTCTTCACGACAAGATATACATCTTTGACAAATATATATATATATATATATATATTTTATTTTATTTTTTTTTCTTATCTGACGTAAATCAATTGGTTGTGTGATCTTACCAACAAAAATAACAAATAATAACTATAAACAACACAACAATTCCCCGATGATTTAACATGCTGTAAATTTATTTTGAGAATCCGTAGCATCGGGTGAGGACATGAATTCTCGTGTGTGAGCGTATCATTGGGGATTCACTCTAATCTCAAAAGACTTTACTGTGCAGAATACGCCAAGATAAGATCTCAAATACTTTGAATATTTGCTGCATAAAACCTGTTAAGTTATATTTAAATTTTTAAATATTAGCATTTATTGTAATTTGATAACAATAAAAATGATAATGACAGTTTTTTTTAATCTTTCTTCTTTTTTTTTTTTTTTTGGTTAATAACCAGTGGAAAGCACGTGTCGATAATGTCTGACTAAAGACACAGCAGTTTCCCTAGCACGTACACACACACACACACACACATAATGTGTATATGAGCGCGTGTCTGTGCGTAAGCGCGCGTGCCAGAGGATAGTGGCCCCGTACTCGAAAGCAGGGCAAGGGTGGCAGCAGCCTCCGCTTGTTTACAGGCTGATGGTGGTGTTGGTGATGACCGTAAGGGGAGAAATGAGTGCCGAGGAGCGCTTGCGCGCACCACCACCAAAAGCTTTTGCAGCCAGCAAACTAGAGGAACAAAGACAACTGACGAAAGAGCAAGCGAGAGGGTTGAGGAAGTTTATTGTGGTGGGGACGTTGGCAGAAGATAGCACGTTATGCATAACAACAAGACAGAGGGAGCTGAGAAATTTTAGTAGCAGGGATAAACGGCGAATTGTGCGCGTGCTCGTTGCGCCGGCCGGGTTATCCGTGAGGGTCGCCACTCCCGAGCGCGGCGTAGCGCGGGTGCGACCGTCCGAGAGATGTCCAGTGAAAGGATCAAAGTGAAGAGGAGCGACCGGCAGACCGGCGGCGCCAAACAGGCTCCGGATTCTTAGGAGAGGACCCCAACGAGGCCCTGCCGCGATAAGGGCCCCGATAACAATACCTTCCCTCCGGTCCCATTATTCCCCTCATTCCCGGTGTAACGTTTTCCCAGCAAATAACAAAAACTTGTCGTCAAGAGAAATCGTCATAAATTCGTAGCAACAGAGTACCAGCAGCAATAGCAGCAGCGGTAGCAGCAGTAGTTTGCTGCTTTTAAAATATATATATATATATCTTTATATTTTGGGAGTGTGACATTAAAGTTTAAATAATAATTGTGACACACTGTTTTTATGGATTTATGCTAATTTTTCTTTTTTTTTTTTCTATTTTTTTTTTTAAATAATTAAATATTTTGTTGTTGTTGACAAGTGCGCGCGTGGTGTTGTATTACAAGTGTTGATTGATAATAAAAGTATAAAATATAAAGCTTCTGGTGAGCTGGAAACAAGCAGTAGCTCTGGCAATAGTCAGCAAGGGGCCAACTTCCCGTGACTGGGAAGTAGGCATCCTTAGGGATTCAACGACGGTTGTGGAAGACTTGGTTGTGTCATCTACGGCGACTACCATCATCCAGAAGCTGGTGGTAGTTGTACAGTTTAGGACTATAAAAAGTAAAAAAATTTGTGCTGGTGATAAAAAGGAAAGCGGTGACGGAGGTGGAGGAGGAAAAGAACGAACGCTTGAGGGTGGCTGATGATATGATACTACTGGTTGATGGTTAAAGCCTGGCAGTAAAGTGCTTTCCAAGTGTTTTGCTGAACCAACAACATTATCATCATCATCGTCATCATCATCATCATCAACAACAAAAACACCAACGACAACAACAACACGACAAACAGCAACTGAAGCAGCATCAGCAGCATCAACAGCATCAGCAGCAGCGGTAGCAGCAGCGGTAGCAGCAGCGGTAGCAGCAGCATAAAAGCTTCAAAAGAGGCTCTAGTGATTTATATTCATAAATAAGGGCAACATAGACAGGAAGTAACAATGAAGTCTTATGCACCAACAGCATCGTCCTCGTGGAGGAGCCTCACACTTTTAGCGATCACCATCGCTCTTCTACCCACCTTACACCACTCGCTCTTCGTGCAAGCCGCGTAAGTAATTTAACATAAATTTATGTCAGTTAGCTTTATTGTTTACGACAAGTTCAGTGAGTCATATGTTTTATAGTTGAGACACGTTGACAGGTTGTTGTTGTCGGTTAAATAGTTTGTGCTGTCGCTGTTATTGTTAGAGTAGGAGAAATTGTTTAGTAAAGTTATCCAGTCTGACAGGAGAACTTGAGCAATTCACGTTAAAGTCGTTGATAAATAGACGAGTTCTGATGCCATTGGTTAAAGTTTTCTCCTAATGAGAAAATCAAACATCGACCGCGGCAAACCGTTACGCGATAATTTCCTTAGCTTTCGTAAACTTTGTTCTAACCCTGTTAATCCTCTTGACTGACACCTAAGATGAATATGTTTGATTGTAATATTTTAGTATCCTAATACCTCAAAGCTAACTCTGGCTCTGCCAACTTAAGGCCACCTGTCAACTGAACGTTTCATCAGCTATACATATATCTGCATATATGTATATGTATAATTATAGGGAGCTTACACGTGGATCTGCCGTCAGAGAGTATTGTGTGCTTTTGCGGTTCCCAGTGGTGTCAATGATCCCACCACTAACTAACGCAACTAGAGGGTCCTTTGCCTGTACATTGATTGACGTAGATAGGCTACCATGTACCATCAACGTCCTACTCTTAACCCATTAACTAATTGCCATCCCATTATCACCTGGACAAATACCATTACTATAGATATATAGATATATAGATATATAGATAAATTCTGTTACTGCTGATCAATTATCATCTTGGTCCCAGGTGAAATTCAATTGGAGCACTGGAAAGACAAACGTTTAACTTTGAACCACCGAGGACGAATTTCACATGGGAACTACTTTTTTTTTTTTTTTTCTTTATTATTCTATCTGAAGCACCAATTTCATTATTTCGCTTTTCTCTTTTTTCTTTTTCTCTCTATTTCTATTTTTCATTTAGTTTATTTTATTCTCTTTTTATACGAGCCCTCAACTCTGGTGTGTTGGTAGATATAGAGAGAGTGAGAAAGTAGAGTAGAGTAACAGTAGTTGGTCCAGCGATCCCAAAAGCGTCGTCATCCCACGGGGCGGCTGCGAATCGATTCCGGGTAAATGTGGGTGTGCGTGCCAGAGTGTTTGTTGTTGTGCTGCTACTGGTGAAACGAGCGGGGAAAGCTTCTGCCACTATTGCTACTACTGCCACTACTACTGCCACTACTGCTCCGCTGTTACTGTGCTGTGTACTGTCTGTTCTATTACTCTCTGCAATATCTCTCTCTCTCTCTGTTTAAACTTTCCATACAGACGTTCTTTGTTTCGTTTTCACCCTCTCACTGTTGACGGTTTACACACACACACACACACACACACACACATTAAAAGTGGAGCTTTGTCTTGGGAAAGCACACGCGTTTGCATATAGTAAACAAATGTATGCAAAAGCATCAACGAGTAGTGTGTCACTAAGTTAGCGAGAATACACTAACTGGTATATTCGAGGCTATCTCTCGATAACTACTCGTTGGAAAATAGTGTTGGTAAATTCAGGATAACCTTGTTGCTGCTACTGTTATTGTTGGTGTAGTAGTAGTATCCATTATGGCAATCACGTTGATCCGATCCAGTTCTCGATCATGATTTCGTGATCAAAAATAAATCTAATTTGCAATTTTTATTAAAAGACATATTTTGCAGTCTAATTCCAAAATATTCCGCAATGCTGTATATGCAGTTGTTAACTTTGTTATAATTATGACTGGCAGAAAGGGCTTAAAAAAAAAATAAAAAATAAACATAAGTTTGTTTATTAATTTAAATTATTGGGATTGATGTCTCTGCGTAGGCATTGCGTGTTTCACGTCATTGGGGAATACAATCCCACGTGGTAAATCGGTTGGTAAATTAAATCATCGTGAGCCCCTGATGAATTTCTTAATTAGTAACCTGTCACTCACTCCTACCCTCTCACCCTCTCACCCTCTCACCCTCTAACCATCTCTTCATCCTTTTCTCTCTTTCTCTTTGCTGGCAATGTAAGCTTGTGACTGCTTTCCTCTTTTACGACAACTAAGTATGATAGTCACGCATTGTTTCCAAGGAGAACAACACACCACCCATCAGCCAGGCGCATGCATTTACATCGTATTGGAAACCGCATTTAAAGAGACTTTGGTTGTTTTGTTATTAAGTCAAACGTCAGATATTTTAAGTGATTCATTAAATCCCACATCCTGTTTGTTTAATCTCATTTTTTTAATAGTTTTTATTATAAACTTTGAATTATTAATATTAATGACAATCGCTGTCGTAACAATTTCATCATGATGCTTTTTATTGAATAATAATTCAATTTTTATAACTGAAGATGAAAAAATAATAAATACTTTTCTTTCATTCACACAGTATTGAGGTGTTTACTAAAATTACATAAGCGATTGCTGTCAATAACTTGGACGTAGAAACCACTTTAAAAGTTACTACATAATCTATGAATAAGGAAAAGTTTATTTGCTCTTTGAGTTTATCCTCAAACTCTACTTTTATTTTCTTTTATTTTCCTGTTCTATACCATAGATATTTTTAGTAAAAAATATTCACGTATGGACAAGTTGTGTGTACAGATATCACGGCAGAAATTTTACCCGTAAAGATAAAAAAAATAATCAAACAAGTAGTCTGTGTGTACGTACGTGTTGACGACAGGGCTCGGATAAAAATTTTTATGCAAAAAGTATTACTTGGACGTCCAGAACTGCTCGGCTGCTGTAAACATTCAAAGGCAACTTCACCGTATGCTTTTAGTCTCTCGCTTTAACTTACATTTTCTGTAACAGAATATTTTTTTTTCCTTTTTTTTTCCCCGTCAAGTCTAGAGGCTTTTTTCCTTCTGACTTGTACATGAATACGCAAAGTATTTAAAAGTGGGAGAGTGTAGAGAGCGTAGAGAAGAAAACATTGATCAAAGTCACGTGGTATTGGCGTAGTGGGTCTCTCTATGTGTGTTTGGCGCTTTTTGCGCTAACTCAGATAATCCTATTAAAATATCGATGTCATTTCAGATAAACCAAGTAATATTTTATGTAGTTTTCCTTAATTACTTCTGTGTTATTAAACATACAGCAAGTGGATTACTGCTGATTGGTTAATATTTTAAAAAACTCTAAAACTAATTTATATTCCTGTTGGTTTCTCTGGGTTCGGAAAAGCTCTTTATAGACCGCCAAAATAAACTCTGGAAATACAGGTTTATATTCCATATTCCTAATTTTATTTAACTTTCACAAGAAATGAACAAGTTTAATGCGAATTTTATAAGTTTCGCTAAAGTTTTACGTTGGATCGATTGCAACGGTAGTAACTCGAAATTTCGGATCGGGATGCAGCTCCTCCCTATATATATATATATATATGAAAACAGAGAGAGAGAAATTATATATATATATATATAGAGTCACAGCAGCCCCCGGCCAACTTTATGGCTCTTCTCTTCAGCTGGTTCACTCTCTGACTCTCTCTGACTCTCTCTGACTCTCTCACTCTTTTAGTGGTTCCCTTTACGTCTCTTGGCATCGCAGTGAACTTGCCATGCCACACCTCACGGCAGGCATGGAGTGCCGCAGCACGTGATTCGATTTAACTAGATTCTCCCACGAACCCTCGTGCATTTATTGCAGAGTCGGCGCGCGCGAATCGACGCAGAGAGCGCGCCACACACACCGACCGATACAGATACCGAGGTGGTATAAAGAAAATTTAGGAGAGAATGAGGTTATGAATTCCCAGGGCGTTCACGTGGAAGCTTCACCGCATCATATTCTATTCTATACTTTACTACCACTACCACTATTCCTATTGCTATTACTATTACCTATCATCATCCTGGTGCTCAATGAACAATCGACTGAGCCAACGAGTTTCAATTAAAACACAATCATTTAATCACATTTTGCTTTATATATTACACTAAAGGATTATTTTTGACGTCTATTGTTTCGTTGTTATTATTATTATTTAATAATGCCCAGATTACGTTAGATGCTCAGGATAGAAACTAGGATATATTAGATGGATATTATTTCCATAAATACCATCACAAGAGTACTATAATTTTGATTAAAAAGACTAAATAATAAAAATGGCATCACTTTTTAAGCCGCATTCTTTTTATAACATTTTCCCCCAACCACAAATCTTCCGTATTCTATTTTAGTCTTGAGCCGCGTATCCCTCAAGGGTCAAAATCGATCGTCAACTGGCTATAACTATAACAAACTACCTCTACCACTAGCCAGTATCGGGAGTATCTACTAATACACATTCCTTAGGTCTTCAATACATTAACAACAACAGCAACAACGATAAGAATGATGATAATAACGGTGTTATATACCTATTATACACATACCTTGACTCTCGTTACTTCTGTCCCTGGCTGTATACTTGGATTGCTATTCTCTGGCATTGAGTTGTGTCCCCGTTTGAGCGATTATCAATATTTACGCTTGGTCTTTATTCTTCCACCTGTTTTACTCTTTCACGCCCTATACCTTTTTGACTAGAACGACAATAACGATCAAGACGACAACCTAGAGATCCACTTCATCCACCGAGACTACAAGTACCCAGAGCTGTCTACGTCCACACACACCTTATCCTTATTCACCTTATTCACTTTATTCACAGCAACTGTCTACCACACAGCAATATCTCTGATAAGAGTAGTGCACTCGTCGCACTCGTCGCACTCGTCCCAAGGGTTGTGCTCTTCCACAAAACGTGGCAGTGATCCAAATCCTACTCTAGTCTCAAAGTTTTACCGAAAAATAAAATCATCCTTATTTTTTAAAACTTTCCCCTAAATTTATCAAACTGACATCTTTTTTCATTGTAGCTTATCTAAAATCTCTCTTTTTAATACAAATATATATCTTATAAATGTATTAGAGACGGCACTATCTAGTGTCTAGTTATGCTATTGGTAAGGGAGAAACCACAATCTCAAGCAAACTTAAAATCTTCCATCTACCATCTACCTCGTTGTCTTTATCGGCTCAGATCGATCTTGGTGATAAATTCAAGTGCCCGAATTGAACGGAAACATGCTCGTTCGATCTCATTCGATATACCCATCGAGTTACAACTGCTGCTGGTTACAACTGATTCCATATATATAGATATATATATATATATATACAGATATATGTGTGCGGTGTATACTGATAATGCCAATAGCAAGTAGCAAGTAGGAAGAAACTCAGCCAATCGTTACTCCATCCCCAATAATTCCTTTCTCTTATTCTCTTATTCTCTTATTCTCTTTCTTTTATAGATATACATAATACTACTTCTAGTATGACTACTACAACAACAACAGATACTGCTACTTTATGCTTGTTTTAGTCCTCAGGCATTATTCATGACTCTCGTTGAATAATAGAATTGTGGGCTGACTGGAAATTGCGAAAATGTAAATGATCTGACAATCTAATCGTACTTGCTTATATACATATACGTACTATGGATTGTGGACTGTATTTTATCGACAAGATAGTATTGTTTTGTAGATTTCAATAATAATTATTTTTTTATCTGGATAAATTAAAGCAGCATGGTGCATGTGGGCGATATAGGCGTATGGAAAATTGTGTACGGATGGTACGGGTACTGAAGTACAACTGGTAGTGCAGCCAGTCTAATTTTCTTGTCGATGGTTTGCCCTCCCTTTCCGGTAGTAGAGTGACCTACTTCCTCAACGGAGGAAAATGTGGGCGATCGTGCTCACTGGTGCGGCGATCGGATGTTGTTTACTCTCTCGACACTCTCTGTACCAGTTAAGGGTTTTAGCGAGTAAAGTGCCAAGATATATGTCAAATGGAAAATACAATCTTTTATTTTAATTATTTTAATTATTTTATTTATTTTATTTTACGCCTTAATGTTTTACTTAATGGCTTCAACAACTTTATGATGCATTTTATAAAATTCAAACGGACAAAACTGTCACAGCTATTTTTCGGATTTTAAAATAACTTGATTTTTAAATTTACTTTTACTTAAAATGTTACCGTGACTGTAATAGCATGGATGCTGCATAAATTATTAAGATAATAGAGGAGTTATTATTATTATTTTTTTTTTCTTTGAAATGGGGGCATACGAGTAATTAACTCGGTAAATTAAATTTTTCACTTTTAAAATTAATTCACTTAAATGGAAATGCTATTTTCGTTCTTTATAAATCCTTGAATAGAATATTTAAATATCAATCCACATGTCAAAATGTCAAAAGCTTGAATTAATACAACCAGGTTTTTTTTTTCAAACCACTATAAAAATATATATAAATATATATGAATGTAAATTGATACGTCAAATAAAATAAGATTGAATTCAATCATCACTGAGTACTGTGGCATACATCATAGAGCTTGTGTATCGTCGAAGAAATAAAAGAGTTGAGGCGAAAGATGAAAAAAAAAAAAAGAAAAGAAAAAAAAAATCTTACGTGAATTGAAAGTGGCAGGAAATATAAAGTATACTAGGAGCGATATGACCGGGGTGATATGTCTGAATATAGGGGTCGACGTGTTAAGATAAAGTCAAAAGGTCTATGGAAAACAAAAAATATAATAAATAATATCAAGCTTTATAAATAAATATATTTGCTGGTAAAAAAAGCAAACAAACAAACAATTAATGACAGCAGTCTGTACTCTCAATAAAAATACTACCCATTTTCTCATACTTTTTCCATAATATAAATGGAAGTGTATGTATAAATATGTATTTCACCCTCGTATATACTCAAGAGCGACCAACGAACCGGTCTGGCAACAACATTAGCCCGGAAATAAATAAGCGACGGCGCCGGCAAACAACCGATGCATATTTGATAGTAAGCGAATATTAATGCGAGCTTACCGTGAGATGATTGATGAAACGGTGTCGAGCTTGGGCTACAGGCTATTTATATTAAAGTATAGGAATATCATGCCGGGAAAGACGCACAAGTGAGATCGTACATGCCAACTGAACCTAGACGAGGTCTTCTACAAAAAAAAAAAAGGAAACATAATAAATATAAATAATGATAAATATAAAAAATGTGTCAAGAGAAATATTTAAACCCTTCGACGTTGACGTTTAAGAAATGAGACATTATAAACGTGATGTTTATTACACTAGCCATGTCATGCAGGCTTTTCATTCATGATAAACTTTATTTAATACCGTGACATTTAATCCTATGGATTTTCATTCATTCTCACCTTTTTCTTTACATAACATTAATTTAATTATATTTTTATTTTATACGGATATTTTTTTTTTGTTTAGTAGAAAAAAAAAAAAAAAAAAAAAAGAAAATATTAATTGAGTCATTGAATATTGTTTTTTTCTCTCACATGCCAGAACGCAGTGGCAAGCGACTGGAAAATGACAAATTGATGGCAGAGGTTGACTTGCAGTTGGTTGAAAATTTAAATATATAGGATGCGACCAAGTGGAAGAGTGCGAGAGTAAAAGAGATAAAATTATCAATGCATAGTTGGCGTGTGAGGAAGATGGAGTAAGACAGGAGGCTGAAAGCTGCGCAAGGCTGAAATATAGAGTGTGTAATGCAGTGTGAATGTGTGTAAAATGTGTGGATGTCAGAGAAAGAGAGAAAGAGAGAAAGAGAGAAGGTGATGATGACCAAGTCACATCGGGTTGATATTGGTATTGGCATTAGAAGAGCGTCAGAGTGGAAACATCGACTAGACCGGAGGTAAAACGTAACGAACCCACAGGCGGACGTTAGCTTTCCCACAGCTACGGATATTACTGTTACTGAGAACTATTTGATTTGTTAGTACATATGTAAATCAACGTTCTCTATTCATTATCCTCATAACTATAATTCTCACCTACTCCCATTTAATTATATTAAATACAATATTTAAGAGATGAAAAGTTTAGTGAGAAAATGGCTTTTGATTTACGATTCCGAGCACGAATCAATTATTTGTATTTAGGAAGCGATTGATGGTCAATCTGAAGACTCAAGAGACAAAGAGGAAGTACCGGAGAGAGACCGAAGGCAAGGCAAATTTAAACAGAGAGAGAATGTTGGGGGAATAGAATTGAGGGTATAAATTGGATTTCAATTCGCTTCACGCCCTACAATCGTGTTCCTCTAATCAAACTGCCTTCGAGTCACAAGTACCCGCATGCTTTGTCATTGGATACCCTGCGGAATAAAAGGGTAGAAGCAACCTAAGATTTTCCAGCTCTATATCCAGAAAAAAGAAAAAAAATGACATAGATATAAATATATGTGTATAGATAATATCGACCCTTTCTTATTGACCCGGAAGACAATTCGGCAAACAACAGCCAAATGAAATTCTCTATAAGACAAAAAAAAAATAATAATAAGTTAAAAAATCCATGGAATTTTTTATCGACTAAATTTTATTCAATATTACATTCTTTAATATATTTTTTAATATATTCAGGGTGTGTGTGTATGTTTGAAGGTTTTATTTAGTAAAATATATTTTTTTAGCAAACAATAAAATTTAATTATAAAAGTAAATTAGTTGGGTTGGTGATGTAACAGTGAATAGAAAGTATCTGAGTATTACAAGTTTTGGTAGGATGAATAAATAAATAAAACAACAAATATTTTAAGTAGCGTGAAATTATACAAATAGAATTTTCATCATTGCAAAGTTTTACGTGTTTAAAGTTTTAAAAGCATCAGAATGAGTGAGTGATAAAGTTTTGTATTGCTCTGTATATAGTTGTATGAAGAACCAGGAGCCTTTGCATCGCAATCCGAGTAGTCCAAGTGCCGAGGATTGCACTTGAGAAGCTCAAAGAGTCTAGAAAACTCGGCGATCGCGTTACGCTAAAGAAATTTATTTTAAAGTAACAAGTTTTAAGGTTCTACTAAATGCATAACAATTATTTTGAATACTTACCAAAGCGCACGCAACGCCGATTAATTTGTTGTTTTATGTTTTGTCCCGAAAAATACATATATATATATATATATATAAAAGCTAAAAGGAATTAAAAGGATTTATAAGTCACGTTAATGCTTCAGCGGCAGTAGAAAGGATAAAGACACGTCAGACAAGAGAAATGAGTTGAGTGAATCGTGACGAAACGGCAACACATTTTCAGCTAAAACTATAGCCAAACTTTTGAATAGCTGAGGACTAGAGAGTAGACTAGAGAGTAGAGAGTAGAGAGTAGAGAGTACTGAGCAGAAAGAGAATGAACGTTTAATGTCGTAACTATCAGTACTCCGCAAGCTTCTGTGTTTCACCAGCTAAACTTTGTTCGAGCTTCTCGCTTATTCTCGCTCATTCTTTGTACCCATCACTAACTATCCATCTTCCTCGCTCACTCCCTTCTTCTATATCTATGCATAATATATATATGGATATACTCTATTTCTCATTCCACGATACTACTTCATCTTCACAGTGAAGTGGCACTAGAGTTAACGCGAAAGCGAGACGTCATCTCTCTTCGGCAACTTCAGACAACCACTTTCAATTATTATTTATATTGTACATACCTTTTTTTTTTCTTTCAATATTTTCCTAATTATTTTTATCAATACCAAATATATATTTATCAACTTTTAAAATATTTAATTACTTTTATAACATTATGAATAATTAAATTTCGTAATTTGAATATCTCTATTAAATTTTAATAATTATTAATTACTTGTTGAAATTAACGATACAAATGAAATTTATTATTAATATGTAAATAAATCAATAGCTTAAATTTAAAAAATGAAAGTATAATAAGATTGTATTTGTTTGATAAGTGTAATAGCCCTAGTGGTAATTAATATATAGATGTCTGTATGAAAATGAGGTTGATACATTATCCAGTAGTAGTTGTTACAAGGCTCTGGAGAATATTGTTACAAAGCTGGGTGGGGATGTTGAGAAAGGTCGGTCGAGCTTTCATTAGCAAGTAACACACTGGTACACAATATACAACAACCGTAGAGTCATGAACGACGCAGGCTTGCATGAAAATGCACAAGAGTTGAGAGTTGAGAGGAAAAGATATGTGAATAGGTAACTTGCCAGTGGTGATGCTCGT
Organism: Microplitis manilae; assembly: GCA_030273425.1. Taxonomy (NCBI): domain Eukaryota; kingdom Metazoa; phylum Arthropoda; class Insecta; order Hymenoptera; family Braconidae; genus Microplitis; species Microplitis manilae. The sequence goes on from CP092725.1 coordinate 280,698, forward strand.
GATGAATAAAAGCTAATGGATGACTGTAGCCAGTAAAGTTGTATATGCATTATGTGTGCGTACATTTCACTACTCCTAACCCTTCATCCCTTCATCCACTTGGCTTTACTTATATGCTTGTATTCTTGGCTTACTGATTATATGTTTGTAGGTTACTTTCTTTTATTAACTCCTACATCTTTCTTTTATTTTTTAATACAAGTTTATTAAATAAACTAAAGATCTAAAAATAATTTTATAAAAATCTTTATATGTTGTGTGTGTCTATGTGCGTCTATAAAATAAGTTTTTTCATAGTCGCACAAAATGAACACACATTCTTTCTCCTTATTCTCCAACAACTGGTGGAAAAATACTTTAGCAGTGAATTTTTATATGCATCTCAAAGCTCAAAGAAGAATGTATTTTTATATTACAAAGAAACTTTGATAGTAGGTAATAATAAAATGTGTTATGGAAAAAAAGCTCTTGGCATTCTACTCACTCATTCACTCATTCTTTTTTATTTTTTTCTATTTAACTTTCTTTATTTTTTTTTTTTTACACACAGAGTGTAAGTTTATACGTTATATATATTTTGAACGCAACGCGACAATATCAAGTTTAACGATACTGTGACAAGAAGAAGAAAAAGAAGAAGAAGAAGAAGAAGAAGAAGAAGAAGGAGGACAGGGAGTGACGGGTGACGGGAGGTATAAAAAAGAAAATAGAATATTAGAGATAGGTCAAAGGTCACGACCCTCAGGAATCGATAAATATTGGAAGCATTACAATAGATCCAAAGTCTCAGTTTTGATCGCCCTCGATAAAATATGAATAACCTCGACGATTCTCAACAGTAACACGGACCGAGCATAAATTCCCACTTTACGTTTGTCCTCTCTTTTATGACACCTCTCTCCCTCCCTTTCACCCTCTCTATATCTTTCTCTTCTATCCTTTTCATTCTCAGTTTAATGTCGTTCTCGTTCTCGTTCTCGTTCTCGTTCTCGTTATTGGTGTCGGTGTCAGTGTCGGTGTTACTGTCGCTGTCATTGTCGTTGGGTGTCCGTGCTGGACTTTTCTCTCATTCTTTCCCTTCTCTATATAATACCTGTGTGTTATATTACACTTTGAAATTCATGATGATAAATCGACGCGTGACTTTTTCACATTAAAATTAAGTCCTACATATTAAGTGTCGTTATTAAATGTAACAACGTGATTTCTGGGCATTTATTTTCACCTCTTGTTCTCTTTAATAATTCATATTCTTTCCTTACACTTGGAAAAGTAAAAAAATATCATGTCATAATTTGCAAAAAAAAAATATTTATTTTAAAATAAATCTGTTGGTTTAAAGTAAACATAAATAGTATAAAATAAGTCTGATTAAAAAGTTTTGGAACGTATGACAGTAAATAGAGGTTATTTGTATTTGTATGTAATTTAGCTTGACACTACGGATTACATATAGAGTACATTAATTAAGGGAGAAAATGAATACATAACTGGATAGAAAGAAGAAGAAAAAAGAAGAAGATGGTGGGTAAAGCATGTAGAGGCTTATATAGAAACCACTGACAGAAAGACAGAGGAACAAATGTGTGGGTATAAATATATACGTATATATGTACATATAAACAAACTGACATTGCGTTGGTAGAGTCAGTGAGTCAACAGAGTATAGAGTAGAGGATCAGGAAGTTGCTAGATAGCATGGACGCCTTCATGTACACGTTGTTCAATTAGACACAACCGTGTGAATCCCGAGTGGACGACAGCGGCAGCAGAAGTAGCAGCAGAAACAGAAACAGAAACAGAAACAGAGAACTATAACCAAAGCCAGAACCTACAAACGAGGGTGGAAATGAGAAACATGAGAGAGAATACGGTTCACCCAGACAGACACACTGACAGAAGAGACCCAGACAGACTGGCATTTGGAGGTACGTGTCCGAACTAAATCCGAATTATTGCGGTTCGTAAACACCCGCCAGTTTTTTATGCGTTAAATTAAAAATGAAAAATTTTTAAAAATCGAGTTTAAAAAAATGGAAAAAAAGATTTTAATTTTTTAATTGGACAATGCACTCATTGTCCTTTGTAATGGATACACATGAATAAAATAATTCTTTGTATTAAATTTTATTACGTTTCATTTTTTATCACGTATTCAAATTTTTTAATTATTCTAATTTATTTAATACATATATATATATATATATTTTTTGCTTTTTTTAAGGATATTCAAATTCATTAATTGAAAACTCGTTTAATTGGTACTTAAATATTTAAATGTAAATGTTACGTTTTAATTTATAATTATAATAAAAATTAATCATTTAAATGCCATCTCAATTTAAATTATTAATTAACAAATTTTTATATCCGTGACCTAAAAAAATTAATTAATAAACTTATCACTTTATAATTTTTAGTTTTATTATTTGTATTTTTTTTTTTTATTAAAAAAAAATCTCACGTGCATCTTAAATACTCACCAGTAATTACATGTTAACGTTATCAAAAACAATGAATAACCGGCTTAATTATGTAACCTAATTACACAGAGCTTAATCTGCTCGAAAAAAATATCATTGAAAAATAAAAAAAATATATATACATATATATCCGATAAAAATCTCAAGAAAGCGTTAACTATGTCGTTTCAAGATTCTCGTCACCTATTCTATTTTACAACCAATATTACAAATTGCTTGTTACCTTGCACTTTTATACTTAGATTTTTTTTTTTACGCCCATCGTCAATCATACGTGAGCACTTATAGCTGATATAAATATAGATATAAAAATTTTATTTATTTATTTTTTTAATGGTCGCGAAAGGAGATTTTTTTTAAAGGGTGCAAGGGATGGTGTGAAAAAAGTTAAGTAAGTGGTTATAGAGTACAGAAAGAGTGAGTGAGTGAAGCACATATATAATATACATAACGCGATGAGGATGCGCACTCAGGATCGTGTCACGCGTGAATCATAACGGCAATTCACCAACGATACGCAAACTAACGGCTAGAATAACACGCGATAAACCGTGAGAGGTTTATGCCAAAGTAATGTATATATTTAATACATTATATAGATAGATATATTATACATACTAAAATATAAATATAAATATAAATATATATTTAATGGAAGTTAGTATGGGAAACTTTAAATTTTAATATAAAACTGAGAGTATAGGTAACAAAGCTACATATAAAGTTTAATGCTACACGGTATACTTTTTGTTAAACATGTTTTAAAGTTCCACACACTAATGAAATGAATCCTCTGATGCGGTAATGTTACTCTCTAACTTTAACCTAACACTAAAATGTTTCATTTATGTACACACCGGAAATGGAGTTTAAATTGAGATGAGTTTTATAATTTATTTTTGATTATTTGTAATAATATGTTAGCGTACACACATACATATATACATATATATATAATTAAACACTTGTACTGGCGTTAATTTGAGTTTCATTATCCACTCGACGTTTCATTAAATTAGTGACTGTAAATATTTTAATTTTATTATATTGTTTAAAAGTTTAAAATTTTGTTAATCGTTATTAAAGATTTATCTTGGAGAATACATTCAAAAAGTTTATAATTAAAATCTGGCCATGAATGGATTCTTCTAGTCAGTGTATTAATTTATTTAAGAGGTTAAATATGTTATTATTAAAAACCAGAGTTAACGAAAATTTTATAATGGTTTAATTTCAGTAGCTAAAGCTCGAAAAAAATGATAGGGAGGATGAAGAGTATACTGGGTGGCATGTAGATGTCAGAAGAAAAATGAAGGTCGCGCGATTACTCCCGGAAATTAAACGCAGTGCAAATATATATATAGTTGGGCGAGGCGAAAAATAAAAACCCTCGGAGGCGAGAGGGATAAAAAATATGCCGTAGGTTCGGTTGAGAAATTAAGATGGGGAAAAAGGGTAAAAAATTAGAGACAAGATTATGAGGTGAATTCAATGTCGCAACTAATGCACCAGATTCACATACGGCCACGGAAAAATGCTTGAGTTTGCACATTCGTCCGACTTTTAAATTCACTTGCTCTCTTCTCTCTTTTTCTCAGTCTCTCGATCTCTATAATTCTTTGGCTTAATTCTATCTTATTTTTTGACTCGAGCAGCCTCGGCTTCTACTTGGGCTTGTTCTTTCTTATATTTTTTTCTTTATTCTTATTCGCGGTCGACGAAATTTTATAGCCAATTACTCACGAATTCTTATTGCCACTTTTAATCTCATTTAACGCTATTTGTCTTCCAGCCTCAAGGAGACCGACTCGCTAGACATTTGAATGCCTCCATCTAATCTATTATACTATTAATTTAAAACAAAAAATTTATTACTAAAATTAATTATAAAATTAAAAAAAAAAAAATGATCTTTTACAATATCCATTTATTTATGGATGAGTAGTTGATAAAACGTTTAAAAGTTTAATTAAATACCAAAAAAATAGTAAAAACTGGTAAAGAGATTTAATTAGAGAGAGGAAAATTATATCAAGAAGCTGTTTATGTGCCTGAGTGTGTGTGAGTATGTGTCACGTGGTAAACATTGATTCGACGACCCACGCATGTCTCTTCTCTTCTCGGGGCATCTGCGGCGTCGGCGGGTGACCCTTATTGTGCGGATATTGCCGAAATTCGCGAAATAGTTGTTCCAGCCAGTGTTCCAGGTTATCACCAGCCAATTGAATTCCACACGATCCGCCGGCACTTGCTGTGTCACCTGTGCATTCTGAGCAATGCCCTGACAACTAAACCGACGTCCCATTAGCGACGATTGTGTTTAGTTGCTTTGTCTGGTTGCTTGTCATTGACCACAGTCCCCAGTCACATCCTTTGATCTTAACTAATGACATCTAAAACCCCTCTCGAACAGTATCCATTTCTCTCATATACATATGTATATCTACCCTGATATAACCCTGATTATCTTACTACATTCTCGACTGATCTAATCGGCTACCCCCCTCGATGACCCTCAGACTGTTATCAAACAAATTTAATTTAATCATTTAATTAATATATTATTTATGAAAAATTATTATTAACCTTGTTCAGTTATATTTTGAGAAAACAAAAAAAAAAATGTTGAATTGAATATAATAAAATTTTAAAAATGAAACCTTAAAAAAGCAGAGGCCGTGACAAGTGCACTGTAATAAGGAAACTTTGAGTATGTATCACAAGCCCACAAGCAAAGCTTCGAGACAGTTAGTACAAGCTCAACTTATAGTAGCTACAACTATTATCTGAGATTCTATGCACCTACATGTATACCTATATTTATATATATTAACACAAGTACATAGATACAAGAACATGTGTGTATAAACATGTGGAGGCGAGTGGGAGGCTGACGCGAATGGCGAGTGGAGTGGAGGGTGGACTCGCGTGCAGCCTTGACATGGCCCAGGAAATCAATGGGACCTCCAACCGACAAACTCGGTCAGCGGAGCTGCATGGCCCCGTGGCCCGTTACATAGTCCAAGTCCGACTAACTTGGATCTTTTAGTTTTGCATCTCGAATTCTTTGATTTAGACTCAACTAACTTCACTCACATTAATACAAAAGATTTTGTGTATATATACAACTTCTTTTTTGTTTATTTATTTATTTATTTTTTTTTTCTATTTAACCTGAATTAAAAATTACTTTAGTGATCTATAAATCTAATGATAAATTAGATGAATATAGTAAATGGAAAACAATTAACGCAGATTATTTAATGGCATCATCAGTAGTTAAAGGTAGCGAGTTAGTTATTAACAGTAGTAAGCATAGTAAGTCTTAAGCAAACAGAGGAATAAAGTAGAGTGAATTACTGTCTAGAAGCGTTTCATTGAGTGTATTCAAAGTCACATTCCCATTACTCGTAGAGGTTTAATGTTGACATTGAAAATATTAGCTTAATACGGTTGTTACAATTCAACTGAAATGTACTACCTAACAGAAATATAATTCAAAGTGTGTGTAGTTAGTTTTATAAGAGACTTTTACTCTGTTATTTTATAATCGAAAAAAAAAAAAAAAAAAAAAAAAAAAAAAAAAAACAAGAAAAAATATTGTCCAAGATATTTTAACAGATATTTTTCCACTCGCTTTTGTTATTCTCGAAAAAATTTATTGCTTTCCAGTGACCGGAATGAAATAACTTTATTTTTTATTATTTTTTGCTATTTTTTCTTAATTTAATTAACAAGAAATGAAAATAAGTGAGTTTGTAGGGCTTGGGGTTAGTGGTAGTGGTAGTATGTACAAGTACAAGTGGAAATTTAAGAGAATGTATTGTAAGTTTTTAAGTAGAGCCTTGGCAAGCAGACAGGGTTGCCAATCAAAGCGAGGCCATCAGCCTCTAGTCCATGGCCCTATGCATACTTTACTAACGCTATTCACGACCTAGTCAATGATGAAAGACTGGATTACTGCCCCTTACCCTCTCTGCCACGGCTCTATGTATTAATGATGATACTGAGCCAGCCTAAATAAATAATACTATCAACAACACAGTTTTTATACAATATTATTTTTATACCCAAGCTAAATATGACAAACTTATTTTAGGAATAGAGCTGACTGAATAAGAAAATAAAAAAATAAAAAATAGCATATTGAGTCTAGGCGAGTTAATCACTTGTGTGCCCTTGTTTCGGATAAAATTACCTTGTAAGTTTTAAGCCACTTATTGCATAGAACCCTCAGGAAGGTGAAGAAATCGTGAGTGGTTATAAACCACCGCTTTATTATCTCAGTCTTTTATCCGAGTTACATTAGCTGCTATTATTATTGTTATCATTATTGTCGTTGGTGTTGCTGTTGTTATTGTTGGTGTATTATATTATGATCGCGTGATCTTTTCACCGCGGATATTACACTACACTAGCAGCTAAAAATTGAGAAATCTCGTGAGCTGGCGGTTTAATGCATTAAAATTGTCGGTGACTAATGTTTTATTTTTTCATCACAATTATTTTAATTTTTTTTTTATTTTTTTATGTCTTTCTTTACCTTTGTTCGATCATTAGTGTGTTAAAATATTTACCCGTCTGTCGTGCAGCTAAGTAACTTGATTTAAATCTCATTTATTAGCCGTGAAAAAATACCATTTCCTTGTAAAAAATTTTTATGAAAAATTAAAAATAGAAAAATAATCCTTTTTAAATGAAATGGTTATTTATATTTAAAATTTACCCATTTTCTCAATCAAATAGCCTCTTTATCTGCTTGTCAGGCGGACTGGTTATTTTTACTTGCACAAGAGTACCGCGCTCGCCGCTCGCCGGTCGCCGGTCGCCGGTGTAGTCCGATAAGAGTATATACGGTGGTATAGTAGTTAATTATATCACACTACCCCATTAGAGTGCCGGGAGTGCACGATTGTAATAGTCTTTTATACTCGGGCAACGTTATTTTCCTTTTTTTCACCATTTTTTTTTTTCTATTTTTTTTTTTTTTTTTTTCTATTCCACTTCACTGACTCTGTGGTTGTTTGCTGCATCGTCCCTCCTCTTCCCTTTTGTTCTCCCTTACTCGCGTTCTGCGTAACTACATTTTTTTTTATAATTACATTATTGATAGCATCAGCTGTTAGTGAACGTTGCGTCGTCAATTTTTATCCGATAAATCGAGTATACTTGAATCAACTTTTAACTTTTTTATTCATCAACTTTAATTATTACATAATTCTTTCAATTTAGTGATAAACTACTTTACTTGTTAAACTCTTTGCTGAATTTATTCTTCTTCTTGTTATTGTTCACTTAAATAATGATATATTAAATAAACAAAGAAGAGAGCAGTGGGAATAAAATATTCCAAAAGTCGGATGACAAAAAATTTCGATCCTGGGAAAAGAAAAAGTTGAATGAGATGAATAGTGTTACGGAGTATCGGTGAAACGAGCTCAGGAAAAAGAATAAAGAAATGTAGAGTACAGAGGGTGAGAAAGGGTGAGAAAGGACGAATAGGGTAAAGAGGGTTTATTTTGTATGCAGAAGCACATAATGTGTGTGTTACCGAAGCGAAGGATGGGTTAACGTATGTACTGTGTGTATCAGAAAGCATAACGGGTAGGAGTGTAATAAAAGAGCTTTCTAGAGCACATTAAGGTAATGCGTTCGTGTCGCGGCTCGCCGAGGCTTGCAGATGGGTTTAGACGCCTGAAAACTGGCTTCGACCACTACGTCGACTTTCCACAGACGCTCTTCCTTTTTCATCATTTTCCACCTCTTTTATTCACTTTTACTCTTCACTCTGAGCTTTTACGGAGTATATATTTTCACAATGTTCTAATGTATTCTTTATTTATTATTATTTTTATTTATATTATCTAGATTAAAATATGCATTATCAATAAATCAATGCGATAAATTAAATAGAATTTTTTTTTTATTTTTTTTTTTTTTTTTTTTTTTATCTTGAAATAGTATAGTTTTCATAGAGAACTTTGTAACTGTCAAGTTACAAAGTATATCCTAATGTAAATTTCTCCATCGCAGCATAAATGTCCCTCGGGTTATGACAGACTGAACTCACTAGAATATATCTCGAGGGACTCAATTACCTACGTTTGCCAACTATGATCACACTAGAGAGAGAGAGAGAAAGAGATAAAGAGGACGAGTTATAGTCTCCTGACAGATGGAGAGCATTGAAGGAACTACTCTTGCATATATAGACGAAAACTAGTGAGACTAAAGTTGAAATTAAAGGGCCTAATAAAAGCCGGACTGTGAATATTCAGCAGTTAGCAAAAGTTTAGCTTCCTCTCTTGCTCACGTGTCAGCCGAGGCTCCAGACTCTATCTCTGAAACATTATACCTCTGCGAATAGTTAAACATATTACATATACATAATTAAACAATAAATGCTTTAACTAATATCACAACGAGTTTAGTGGAATTTAAATGTTAATTTACACAACAATGAAACGTCGATTCAATGACTACGATCCATCCTCCTCTGGGTTCTCCTCCTCCTTGCTGATACGGATGCCAATGACGTTGTTCTATCAGCATGACAATAATAGATCAAATACATTCATGAACAAAGGATATTTACTCGGCAAACATGGCCGCATCGATCTCTAATCTCCTATATGATATGATGCTGTGTGTTGTCTGTTATCTCATCATCATCATCATCATCATCATCATCATCATCATCGTCATCGTCATCGTCATCCTATTGTCCTCAGTTATTTAGTTATTTATTATTAATTAATAAATTTACTATTAGCTTAATGTCACATTAATTATTTATATATAAATAATCGCATTACTGTATTAATAAAATAGCTAACCGCAATAACTCAGAGCATTAAAAACTCATGACTGAAGGTTATTTTTCAACGTCCGATATGTTTTTCTATGGAATAATGTTGCACGCGAAGCATTAAAATAAGAATGAGTGAACGGACGATGAAAAATATATGAGAAGAAGTAGACGATGAATGTGGTTATTCAAATCCTCTTCCGCATCCACTTCCTCCTCGTTTTTTGGTTTACTATGACTGTACACTACAGACTCTCTTTAAAAAAACCCCACCACTGAATCCATAACCTCGCGCATTTCTTACCGGTGACCAGCGAGCTCTCCTCTTTAACCAGCAGACTTTTGCATCCGGGCGTTTCGTAACCCCGGAACGAATTAGCTGTCCGCGAAAGGAGTAAATTCACAAATCTTGGACGTTTATGTAAAAATATATGGATATAGATATATATGTATATGTATATCGTAAAGTGGTGTTCGAACGCGTTTCAAACGAGTGCACTCAATGTGAGCGCACATCACCCAAGTCGCGTCTTTTCTCTCTCTCTCTCTTTCTATATAGATGGGATATTTCGCCCGGGAAATATTTCCGTTTCCGCCATAAATCTTTTAAGGTGCAGTTTCAGTTGAGCCCCAATTTTTACGAGCCACGCGTTACTGTCGAATCCATTTGTGTGTAGCACTGACCCAACTCGCGTTTTATTCCTCGCAAGAAAAAAAAATAAATAAATAAATAAATAAAAATGTTATTTTTTAAATCATTCGTTGCCGTTAAAAAGTACCCGTCGATTTATCGTTTTAATTTGAATAAATATCAATAATGAAAAAATAAAAATATTAATAAATGTATGATATGAATCTACAGATAATTAAATACTCATAAATTAAATTTGAATTCATCATCAAATATATACAATATTTGCAATAAACCTTGATTTTACATTGTTACTATTATTATTATCGCAATAATAAGAATGATTAAAATTATTACCTAATTGATTTGATATTGAAATGAGGAAATATCGTATGTGAAAATAAATGTTAATTATTTGTGCAAAAATTAAAAAAATATATATATTGATAATTAAAAAAATAAATTTGGCACGTGTCTATCGTCTCGGTCGATTGGGTTGTGGCTGAGTGTATATAGAGTGATATATATTGATAGATCACGTGAAAAAAAGTGATGATTGGCAGATCGAAGTCACTGGTGGTCTTGCTGGTGCGACTAGTGGCACGGAAAGATAAAGAGCAACTTTATGACAGGACGACGAGGCAACTGCAAGACACTAGTGTAGGAGAATACCATCAATATTAGGGGTGAGTAAAAGTACAAGAAAGAAAGGGTTGTGAGTGTGGAAGAGAGCTTTACCAACTCGATATTTCTTAACTCAACATCCATGAATTCACTCAGAAAAGTTATTGTACGGCATCGACGAAGACGAAACTCAACTACTGGCTCGGATGTCTCGTGTTTTTCTATGACTTGTATATTTTTATAGCTTCTTTCGAGGTTGAGTTTAATTAAAAATATTATTTTTCAATTTTCTAAACAATTATTTAAATAAAATAAAGTAAAATGCAGCTGCCCATTATTACATTGCGGCATTAGGTAGGCAAATGTATTATTTAGATGTGATTAAAGATATTAATCATGCAAGGGTGTGTCGATTAGGAGTAATAGTAATAACAAACGGAGAAAAAAATTACATTAGTTACTTTTTTTTAATGCAGGTTGGAGTTTTTTACCCGTGTCGCAGTCATTTTATTTTATTTCCGAGCTTAATTACATTGAGCAGAATATCTGCATGCGATCAAAGGCTAATTTTATTTATGACTTATTGAAATAGTATTATCCATTATCCTTGGTTCAATTTTTTACCTATTATTTCTTTGGCTTACTTGCGATATAAACTTTTCGCTGTGGAAATTGCAAGTTTTAATTTTTTAAAATTCATGTAATTTTTTTTTAATTAAGATCACGATCCCTGAATGAATTTATATGCAATTATAAATAGTAATTATCAGCCGATGACAGTCCAAAATTGCTAATATAGAAATTATTGTTTTTTTTTTTTTTTATTGAAGACTAAAAAAAGTTTGAGGGCTGGCCCATAGGGTCAACCGTTCGTCTTTTTTATTTATTATTATTATTATTTGTTATTTTGTTGGCACTCTCATTGATGAAACCTCTTTGCTTTCTTGCCTAATGAAAAACTATTGTAATGATGAAAATTTTTGACCTCGAGGTTATAATCACGCTTAGGTCGCCTTGAACTCAAAAGTTCTCTGAATTTTAGTTACTTTTTTATGTTCTTTGCTATTTTTTCCTGCAACCAAGGCCATTATAAACTAAACTTTTCTTGGAATTCATATTCATTACGATAAAATATTCAAGTACATTAATCATAATTTAGCATTTAAATTTTAAAAAAGAGTCTTTAAAGTTGCTGACTGAAAAACCGATTTATTAAAATAAAAAATGATTTAACGCATCTAAAGATCGGTTAAACAGATGGCCTGGGGATTAGTATCATCATGGCAGTGTCACGTTAGGGTGGACAAATGACAGCCGTTTGGTCGTATCCGATCAAAGATATTGTTCATTTAGTCTGTCGACAACAGTACACAATGGGCGATAAGATTGACAAGCTTGCCACACGACACCTGTTATCGTCTACCTCAAAAAAAAAAAAAAAATAATAATAAATAAAAAAAAAAAAAAACCCCTACAGTTAATGATAAATCGTTTAATAAAAATATAAGTGTCCTAAACTGCGTATCACGGTCCCTTCTGTCTCTATTACATGTCTTGCCCTTTTTTAGTCTATTATTATTATTATTATTATTATTATTATTAGCATTTTAGTGCAGTAACTATATAGAATAGGCTCTGAAATGGGCTCTCACGGTCTATCGATCAGACAGAGCGCGTGCAGTGACATTGAATCCGTGTACCGGCTGACCCAGTGAGTATTCTCGAGGCTTTTGCACGGATCGATTATACTCTGGTGGTGTTACGGCGAATGAGGAGTCTAGGTAATCGTCAAGTGTATGTATACTACCACAACATAATAATTATTTAAATATTTAAAGTGTTAATGTAAATATCGAGGCATTCTTTAGATTTGTTTAACGCTATTTATTTTTATTTTTTTTTTTATTGCGCTTTTAATTATATTTTTTATTATTGCGGCCGTCGTCGCTGTTTGTTAATGTGAATTTAATGGATACAAGTAGTTACTGTTTGTGTTCATGGACAGGTGAACACGCAAGTAAAGACCTTCTCTCTTAAGCGTCACATATCAAGTGCACATGCGTCTTGTGTTCATAGCTCATGTATAGAACCGTGTTAATATATATATCTACTTGTTAACTAGCTAAATTTAGTTTACGGGTGGTGCTTATATTGAAAAGCAATATTCTATCAAGTAGATATACTACTAAATATAATTTTTTATGGATTTATTTAAATATTTAATAGAGTAATTATTTTTTATATATAACTTTGGTATCATTTCACAGATTTATATGTCGAGTTTTTATCAGTTCACTGGTTTCTTAATTTAAGGGATGACGTCAAAAAATAAATTAAACTTTAATACTCAAAAAAATAAATAAAATTATATGAAAATCATCAAAGGCTTAATTATAAACCATAAAAGTTAATTAGTTGCTTAGATTCTGCGCTGTAATTAAAAATGAAAATAATAATTTTGTACTTGTAATATTTTAAGGTTATTAATTTTTAAAAAAACCAAATTAAAATTAAACATTCTTTTGTGAATAATGAGTAGCAAGGATTTAAAGTAAATTTTTTCTTTTTACACAATCTCAAGTTAAATTAAGAGTGACTTTTAAAATGAAATTTTAAATGCTTTTAATAGTCGTAACTTTAAAATTAAAATTAAAGGCTTTTTAAATTTGAAATACTCAAATTAAATAAACTAAATTTGAATAAAAATATTTACTCATTTAAAAATAAATAATAATTTCCTTAATTTTGTCAGTCGTTAAAATAATGCCATATTAATTATATCGTTGTTAAAATAATAGCAGTAAAGAATCACTTGAATAAAAAAGTAGGTAGTGATCAGTATTTCTCTTGAACATCGCGTGTCTAGCAGTTGAACCAACGTAATAATGATAATGAGAACTTTGTTCGCTTAAAGTGTACCCGAGAATGCAGTCGTTCTCCTTCACCTGGTCTTTATTCAGTTCCCTCTCGACAATGTCGCATCTACTCATTTATATTAATTTATATATAGATATACATAAGATGTCGTTAATTATACCGTCCAATGCGAACGGAACTGAGATTTTTGTTATACATTGTGGACTTTATTAGCTCTAGCCTAAACTTCTTAGACCTAGTAAAGCTAGTAATGTATAGCTTGAAACTTTAATACTCAATACCCGGAGAGAAATTAACAGTAACAATTACAATATATTATGGGAATGCTTCCCATATCGTATAGTAACAGACTTTTTTGAAATATCGATTATAGGAATGGCATCCTTACAAATTATGGTAATCGTTACCATGATAGTACAGTCGGAAACCGATCCCATAATATACGGTAAAGATTACCATAATTATAGAAATCATTTCCAGTCATGAAAATTATATCCATAAATTATGAAATAATATTTATAAACGTACTAGAAACAGGTACCATAATTTTCTCTCCGTGTACGCTGTAAGATACAAATGCCAGAAAATTGATACTGAATACAGATAACAAAATGCCCTGACAATTAGTCTTTCTACTGTTTGCTGTACAACACTATTTACTTTATTCAATTACTTTATTGTTTCATCATCTTCAATACTGTTACAACAAACAATCTATACACACTCTACATACAATTGGCTAATAAAATCGTTTCTTTACGATTAATTAAATGTATACAATAGACTTTAGTCTATTGCATTTTTATTACTTTAATTAACTCAACGTTTTTGTTACTTGACATGTTTACAATTTTTATTTAAATACTATAAATAAACTTTGTTTTGTTTATATTTAATTTAAAATAAATAATTGTGTTTAGTTTAATTTCAAAAGAAAATTTAACAATGAAATAATTTTAATTAGATGAAAATTAATGACAGCAGGTTTGAATGATAACAAATTAGTTTATTTAATTCAGAGTCTGAATTAGCAGACAATTAAATAACCAACAAAATCTATAAATAATCGTGAATTAAAAATTGATATAAATTAATTAGCGGGATTGAATGGGGCTAGAGTGGATTGAATATTAACTATTATTTAATCAGATGCAGCCAGTGGGAATAATATATTGATTGGTTAGTTTTTCAATTTAAATAAAAATCAGTATACTAATAAATGAAAATTATAATCGACAACTAATTAATGATGATTGAATAGATGGAGGCAGTAGGGGAGGTAATAATAATTAATATTAAAATTATTTGATTTAATTAAAATGTATAAACAATATGTAACAATTTGTGATTTAAATAAATAGTGCTGTGATTAGCCGTATTAATACCAAAAATTAAATGTAATTACTCTTGGTGATGTAATTGCAGAGTGATTGAGAGTCCAATTTCGTAAATATACCGTTTGGTTGCTGATTTTGTAAACAGAGTTATCCGACACTAATTTCACACCGCTGGCACGTTTGCTTTATAACAGGCTCTCTACACACAACCATACATTTTCTCGATCTACATATCTCTATATCTATATATTTCGAAAACGCTGGAACAAATATACGTATTTGGGTTTGAATAATATATTAATATCTGAACACAGACTGGAAATGTGTATTTGTAATTTTAGGCATTGGAATAGTGCACCCTGTACTGTGGGCTGGGGAAAGGAGAGAAATTGGATAGACGACACAATAATATTTCAATTCGACACAGACTGGGTAAGAAAATAAAAAAAGCGAGAGAGAGAGAGAGAGAGAGAGAGAGAAAAAGAGATCCAAAAGACAAGAATATAAAAAGATACACTTTTTTTTTATGTCTGCTTTTTAGTGTCTGTCTCTTTCGATCTTGACTATTTGCGATGCAATTTTCCAGCTGTTTCACAATTTTCTCGGTAACATTCCCATATTTAGATACTCTGTGATCTATTGGAGGATAGAATAACATCTGTTTACTCTTGTACTTGAATTACTTTACAGATGAAGAATAAAAATAAAATATAAAATTTTATTTATATTAAATATTTATGATTTTATTTATTGAATTAAAAAAAAAAAAGACTGGATAATAAAATTTTTTTGCATCGATGACAATAGATGACGTGACGGGATATCTCGGTGAACGTAAAGTAGTGAACGTAAAGGGTACTGTGAGGGGGGTGGGGTAGGGGGGGATGGTTTTGTAGAGTTAAGTGAGTAGTGTAGGTGTACCAGGTGCACAGCAGTACCAGGCTGGCACACACGCGTTATTCAGGTTTTTCGACTTTAGATTTCGTGATATCGGTGACGAAGTAGACATGCCGAGTAATCGATCTCGATTTATTTTCCTTTACCAATTCGTTCTATTCGTTGAAATGCCCGGATCGTTTCAAAGGGGATTACACTCTAGAGCAGAGCAAGTGAAAGAGGAATTGAAGAGAGTAAAGAGAGAGGATCGCACACTACCAACAAACGAATGGCAAGTTGTATTACGCGTCGTAAAAGAGATTGGATATCCAACGCTGTCGTTTTATTTTTATACTTTTATTTTTTATTATTCCTTTTTTAGTCGGTTTTATTTTCCTACGTTATACGATTTGAGATAAAAGGATAAATTATTACGATTAGATTGCGAGAAAGACATTTACACCTGGGAAATAAATGCTTCGAGGGTTTTACATTTAAATTCATTCCTTGTTTTATTTATATTATTATCATTATTACCCTTTTTTCACAATAATATCACTTTAAATTTATTTCTCATAAATATTTTTGTGTAAACACCATAACCATTTTTTAACTTTAATTAAAAAAATAATAGCTATTTTTAAATTTTAGTTAGAAAAAAAAACAACAACAACAACAACAACAACAACATGTATTGGTTTATCTGTTCGGAAACCCGACAAATAAAACTAATAAATTACCGGAAAGAAAAAAAATTTTAACATTTTATTTATTTTATCGATCGTTAAAAGTAATAAAAATGAGCTTTATAAACGAGCCAACAATTCCGGACACCCAGATATATTCTCGTTGAATGATATATGATCGTCGGTTGATCGATTATCGTACGATGGCTCTACTTTCCGAGTGGAAGGAAAGAGTGCAAAAGCAGAGGGAGAGGAAGAAAAAAAAAGCAAAAAAGAAAACCAACGTAAAATACCTTAGCTAAGAAAAAAGAAAGAGCTAAAACGGATAAGTATTGGAGCACCGATGAAATACGCGAGTGAAAAGTTTCACGAAGATCGTTCGCCCGAAGTTGGCTCTCGATTCCTTACTAAGAACAGATGGCCATTGCCGTCTGCATGTGACTCTTTCACTTGCTCTCACACACTTAAATCAAATAATAAAATAAAAAATTAAACTTTATTATTAATCCCCCCCCCACCCCTACTACTCTTTAGAAAAATTAAATAACGTGACAGCAATATACAATAATCCAATACTGTAAACGTTTATCCCGTGAGGGCAAAATGTTTTTCTATCAACGCCGTTTGATTTCTATGCACTTTAAGTTAATACCCAAGTGTGCCATTATGCCTTGGAAGAATAAAAAAATATAAATGTAAGCACAGTATAGAGAGAGTAAAGAGAGAGAGATAGAGAGAGAGAGAGAGGTTCGAGCATGTATTTTCATCCTCAACCAGCATGATGCTCTCCCCCGTGCCCATAAAAGCTTAGGGTGCCTCTTATAAACGCCCGCATAAAATCCCCTGGCTTGATATCGAGCGATACTTGGCTCTATTTTCCCTCTAGTTCCTCAGCTCTGCAACTGGGGAAATAATAAAATGAAAAAAAAATAAAAAAAAGTAGTCAATGGGCTGAGGGAGCAGAGCGTATATTGAGGTATTATAGTCGGTGGATGTGCGTATCCACCGGCATCAGTTAAGAGCTCCGTCACACTCACCCTCCAATTATGAGCATAATTTTTTCTTTTTTTTCTTTTTTTTTCTACTACCACAATACTCTGTATTATTCTTTCATCACGAGCTGAAACAACTGCTGGTGACATGGACATAAATAAAACCTAGATATCTTTAGATCTCGATAATTAGTTTACTCTCGGAAAATATAAATCATTTATTTTAGTTAATTTAATAATTTGTGTCTGACCACTCTGGGATTTAACTACTGGGTAAATAAATAAATACAAGCAGAGATAGTAAATATCAGTAACTCCCTAGCTAATGTGAGAAAATATTTGCTTGTATATTTAGTGTCATGTCTGACCATATCGTTGAGTCACTTATTTTATAATTTAATTTTTGTATAGGGCGACATCTTTCGAGCTTGTAAGTTAACTATTTATTTTATCTAGAAAACGAATAAATGACAATAATAAAAAAGTAAAAAAATAAAATAAAGTAAAGGAAGGAATAGACGTTGGAGTCTTATAATTTTTATCATCAAACTCGATTAAAAAGTGCTTGAAAATATGTTGGATAAAAAGGATTTTCTCAGCAGAAATAAGAACCGATCAATTTTCCATTAAGAGAAATTTTAAGTATAAGTAAAAGCAAAAATAAAAATAAAAATAAAAAAAAAGTGAACATTAATGAAAGCTACACTTTATCGTTACGACCAGCGAGTTAACAACCGTCTCATTAAAGATCAAAAGGAACAAAAAATCTCAATTACTCTTACCTTACTTTTCGTTAAAAGTACACGTAACAAAAAATTTCCTGAAATCTGTTTTTTTTTCTTTCGCTTTTATTGAATTTTTTTTCGGAATGAGAATAATTAACTGGATGGAATGTTTAAGTGTAATAAACTCGGTGGTAACTGGTTTTCTCCGGGGATGATAATAATGATAATTATAATAATTGTATTTTTTTGCTCTCTCATAACAAGTTGAAAAAATACGGGAATATCTACTGACCGGAAACACATTGTTCATCATATTTATTTTTTATAATCACCATTTTTTCAGTTGGTTACACAAATTTATGTTTTTTTATTCACCCAACAATGTAAATCAGGCATAAAGAGATTTATGTATTGTACGGAATAATTACAGCTCATTCAACAGAAATATTTTTCATTATAATTGTTCCGCATTCTCTTCCTTTCATTTAACGCATTAATTATTTTTGTTAATTAAATATCTTGTGCATATTTGGTTATTTTATTTTTAAAACAAAAATGATATTATTATTTATAATAAGTAATAAGAATACAAAGACTCGATGAAATAGTATATTGAAAATATTTTTTCTTTTTCTCCAAGTATTCTTTTACAGAGTCCAATTATTATTTATTTATTTATTTATTTATTTATTTATTTTTATAGCTTAAAGCGTTTCTGGGCTTTTTTATATCATCAAAGATACGTCAGAGCTTTGACGTAACAGAATCAAGGAATAAATAACATTATTATCAAATGTAAAAATAACTCGTTATTTTAACATGAAAATTGTTAAAAAAAAAAGAAAAAATATTACCGTAACAACTATTATATTTATTTATTGTAATTGATTGAAAATATTATCAATTAATATCGGAAACTGTGTCAGACAATAAAAATTTATATTTTGCCCGAGGTATAAATTTACAAAACAAGTGTGTTGATTTATATTTCAGTGTAACTGGATTTACAGTGAAATGAAAAAAAAAAGAAAAAAAAATAGCTCAAGTCTGATTGTCATCCGTAGGAAAGTAAACTTTCTTGTTGGGGATTAAAAAAGTCTTGGGGAGGTTGCGGTAAGCTCGTTTCGATTCTAGAAGAAGCTCACGACTGATCCTATTACTGCAACAACTTTCCAGTCGTTCATTCTCGAGTAAAAAAATAAAAGAACATAGATCAAATAAAAAGATACTTAAAATTTTTTTTTCGTCTTAAGTTTTGTGTCTAGATGTTGCGATCAAAAGCTTTCCTCAGTCACTCTTTTATACCACAAATTGTTAAATCCGATGTCTTCTCAGTGTCATGTTAAAGAATTTTTCTCAACCTTTGGCTATTTACGTCATCTCGGTAACAAGTTAATAACAAAAATAATAAATAAAAAAAATCAGTTAGCTAAAAATACCTCACGATATTTTTATTTATTTAGCCGACGTCGATAACCTTTTGGTTTAATAAAAAGACACATCGTGAAAAATTGTCAGGTTTACTCAAACATTATAGAGTTTAAAGTAAACTCTTTTTGAGCGCTTAAATGTCAACATTAATTTGACCTTTAAATTTAATATTATTGTTAATATAGATATATATATTTATTTATTTATTAGATAAAATATTTAAAAATGTTTGGTAATACTCGTCTTGAGAGCAAAGAGAGCAGTAGTTTGTTTGTTTTATTTTTATAAAAGTTACTCGAGAGCTTTTTTAAAGGTTAATATAGTTGACGACGATAACATCAACTTTTACGAGTCCATTTGACGCAACGACGTCACTTACTTTTTATGCTGATACGCCCGAGTTTTGAAACAATGAAAAAGGTTTATTGACAAAAAGACGCCAAATTGCATCAACTAAGTTATTGTTCTTTTACTTTTCTTAATAACTGTCTTAGAGTTTAAAAAAAAAAAAATTACATACATAAAAGATAAAACAATGTGATAAATAATATGAAGAATAAAAAAAATTTATTACAGATGACTAAGCATTTTGAAAGTTTAATACGAGACGTGTTGGTTATAGCTCTTACCGATAATAGAACCGACACTCGACACTCGATTAACCTCTTACCATTGAATTGACTAATATTTACCCAGAGTGTACATCACAAGTAGTAATCGAGGGTCTTGCTCTTCTCAGTAACCGTGTACCTTGATTATGCAATTCTAGAAGCTAAGAGTCTTCCTGCCTGACTCTACTACCACCATCCGACGTCACCCATCACTTCTCATTCCTCAACCCTCACCCGGCCCTTGAGCTTTACGCTTTGAGCTCCAGCCCCTAAACAACAACAACACCAACGACACCAACAACAGTAGCAGCAACAACAAGTGTTGACAGTCTTTCGAGTACAAGATTCAAGTTGAGCCTTTTGTTTGGTTTTGTATTTATATTTTTAAAATATTTTTTTGTTCATCATAACGACGTCTTTGTCCTCATGACAGTTGGGGCGACGTGCAACAAAAGCCCTCGGGTATTGCTTTCATCGGTTTCTCAAGGGTCGAAACACCACACCAACACCAACACTAACACCAACACTAACACCAATACCGACACAACGGGTGGATGCTGGATGCTGGATGCTGGATGTGCCTGCCGCCCGCCCAGCCACCCTTGATTCCGGTGGATTCTAAAGTAATTACCGACTAAACCCAACGGCGAACCGAATCTCATTAGTCTATCAATCAATTTCCGCTCGAGAATCTCTAGATACGGATGAGAAATTGACGACCATGTCTCTGATTATATCATCTATATATTCACATACATCTATATACTTGACGTAAATCCACTAATTCTCGTACATTAGTGATAATTATAATCCCTTAATTTACTTTTAATTATTAGTTGATGGTATTATATAATAAATTAATAAAATAAAAGAGCGCATGAGAGTGAATGGAAAATAAATAATAATAAATGAAAAAAAAAAAAAAAAATGTGATACGATATAAAATGAAAGAGCGAGAGGTAGTCCGAGAGCCAGAGGGATAGAGTCTGCTGTGTGCCAAATAGGGTGAAGCTAACGATAAATTACGGCTGTTACCACGAGTTATACACAGAACCGCGCATATGTTCGAGGCTCTTTTGAAGTCAAACCACACTGGAAAATTATTATGGATAATTAACGGTCATAACGACAATAATGTATAGCTTAGCATGTTATATTACCGTGAGTTGTCTGCACATAAAACTTTGTTTTTATTATTATTTTTTCTCTTTTAAAATCTTCAAAGTAATTATTAAATATTAATAAGCTAATTACTCTTGGTTTTTATAATTTTCCTCATTTTCTCCTTAATATTCCAAAGTACATATACATTTTATGACATTTAAAATTAATTAACTTATTTTATAAAAAGAAAAAAAATAATAAAACCTGAGTTTTAATAGATTTTTTTATTTAAAATACTTGGCCAATGCCTCATCGTTCCTTACCGTGGCTCGACGACAAAACTAATTAAACTACTTCATTAGAAAAAAATTAAGATTCTCCACAAATTTCTTTCACTATTAAATCTACTGACAACTTTATATTCTTTCTCTTATTTCCTCTTGTTCATTCATTCTTACAGCGGCCCCATAGCCCACGAGCAACTTTGATTAAAATTTTTACGCTGTCGATAATAAAAAACATCAACTTGATGATAGCAGTATATACTGTTTTATTTTTTTTTCTTTTTTAATATTTAAAAAAAAATCAATTACGCTGATTAGTTTTTGAATTTTATTATTAAAAAAATTATTGAGTTGAAGCCTAGTTGGATTGAAAGAAATAAATTTTATGGTACTAGAGTTGTATAAAAAAGCAGTAAAGTATAAATTAGTCAGAGTGGGCAGTAGCCTTTGGAGTTGGGACTTTAGCTATTGCAACGTAGCTTATTGGTCGACGGGAAATGCCCGGTAAGCGTTTCTTAATGTGATCGTTAAGCAGCTTACTTTACGACAGTCCACGTCCGTACGTGTGGTGTGAGTTAGTAGGACGTGGGCACTTAACTCTTCGATATTTAAATTACTGAGCTTAAGTAAAAGCAGTTTTTTTTTCTTTTTTTTTTTTTTTTAAATTTTAATCGGTGATTTTTATTACCCTCTCACCTGGTTTTATTAAATTATAATTAATAATTTTTCAAATTTTTTATGTTACAGGGCTGCAGGTGGTAGCATGTTGGGCGACGTTAATATTTCAGCAATACTAGATTCATTTTCAGTTAGTTATGATAAAAGAGTAAGGCCGAATTATGGAGGTGAGTAATTTTTTTTATTAACTCCATTAGTCATTCATCTCATAAGTTAATTTAAAATTGTATCTTTAAAATAAAAATTTCTTAATTATAGATAAAGTTTTAAAGATACTGTAATTTAAACTCATCCAATTGGCATCAAAATTTAATAAAAATAAAAAAAAAAAAAAAAAATTATAATCACTCATTATTAATTCATTGAGATAAAATTTTTAGGTGCATTGTAGGCAGTCAACCCAATAAACTCAAGTGATATTCAAGAAAATAGATCTTGTAATAATTTAAAAAAAAAAAAAAAAAAAAAATACAATCCGTACGTTGATTACAAGTCGAAAAAAAGGGAACGAGTGTGGGAGTAAATGAGTGTAGATGAAAGAAAGAAGAAAGTATAAGTGTAGAGTAACCGAGATACTTCAAGTCATGATGCCATGTCGAGAATAAATAAATGATGGCAATTTCTTCCGTCGCCATTCCGGCATAAAGACTGTCTCCACAGTGCCCTACTCACCGAGTTTTGAATCGTTCCACTGCACATTATTTATTGATTCCCCTCCTTCCTATCATATAAAACTCTCTACATTATTTCTTGTTTTATTTTATATTTTTTTTATTTGTCTTTTTCTCCCTTACTCTATTCCATGTACTTTATTTCCGTTTATCCGGGGTTGTAAAGCTCCATCAACGTATCTTTAAACGTTCTTCGGATTCGGGGCAATCTTCTTTCAAAAGTTTATGACGTATAAATACTAAATAATGCTATACTACTGTATCATACTTTTTAAACAAGATAAATTCATCAAAATATAAAATTATAGCAATACTCGAAAAATATATATACTGCTATTATTGTTATCAAAGTATTTTGTCTTAACTTTTCAAAGTTTTATTTTTATCGTTGATTTTTTTTTTTTTTTTACTTTTATTTTGTCTTCCTGAGGGCAAGTAGAGAACCGCGATAGGACGAGGAGGAAGACGACTTCCTGTTAGCTTCCATTGTCCGAAGTATATAACGGAAAGGCGAGGTCGATAGTACAATAATCGTATCGAAATAAGACCGTCTCGAAGGTCGAGTTGGAGACCAGAGCAATGCTCCAATTGTACGTGTGATTGTCAGGAATTTTTCTCTTTCTCTCTCTCTCTCTCTCTTGGTGCTTTTTTTTATTATTTATTCTTTTTTTACTTTTATTGTTTTTTTTTTTTTTTTTTTTTTTGCCATTAAGAGTTCGAACAAGTGAAAGAGATAGAAAAATAAAGAATGACAAGGGCCAGCAATAAACGGCAGACTTGCAATTGCTGGTGTTGAGTGTTCATCGATTGATGCCTTTGATGTTTTTTGTTTTCTTTTGTTTTATTATTTTTTTTTTCTTTCTATATTTGTATTGGTAGTTTATAGTGCTTAGGGATGTTTTCGGTTTTTTTTTGTACTTAAATAAATGACTAACCATCAATAATCTTAAATTGAAATATAAATAAAAAGAAAAAAAGTAAGAAAAATTGTTGATTCGAGTATAACAAAATTTATTTAAACGACTAAAGAGAGTGAGTGAATATTGAACAAACACAAAGTAATCGTTTAATTGAAAGGTGCAAAGGAGAATGTATCAATAACTGGTCAGCCTGTTCAAAGTGATTCCAGGAATAGCCAATGGGTTAATGGCATCTGTGACCCCTTGACTGTGATCCACTTTCGGTCCTCTATATAACTCGGGCTCAATACTATCTGTCGGTCTTTCTCTCTTAAAACCGAGGCATTGTCACCTTTACAAACAGAATCATTCAGCTGTGGCGACAGCGGTCGCAGAGAAGTCAAATTTTCGGGACACCTCGCCGGCGTTAGGGCGGGGCTTTGGCTTTCGGTAAAACACCGATCGATGTTGGGACGTCGAGAGTTGCCACGGGTTACCGTTAATAGTATCTTCTGGTCCTGGTCCAAACCCAACACACACACACACACACATACACACAAACAATCAAATATATGTACTGTCTTGTCATCTATTTCTTTTATTTTCTTAACCATAATTACCAACATCAACTCCATTTATTCCCGTCCCGTCCACTGAATTTTTTCTCCAACTAAAGATTTATCTTTTTTATTTTAATAAATTACGTAAAAAAAATTTAAAAAAAAATAGAGCTATACATTATCAAGAACATGTTGACGATCAGTATGAAATGACGAGAGAATTTTAAAATAAATAATATTTTTATGTTAAAATGTTGACTCGACCCAGATACATATCGAATCTCGAATTTGTAAAAATCACGGTATTGATGTCGGTATTGAACATCAAGGCACATTTATATCTGGATCTATAGAGACGTACGGCTACTCAGACTTTAGATTCAATCGCCAACTTTTCACTTTCCGGTCACGATCGCCAAAGAACGATGACTGGTCTTATTTTTTACCAACATATTCAATGTAGCTATATGTATATAAAAGATTTTTTTTTCCGTCATTTCTATTCCCTTAGTCTTTTTTTTTATGGATTTTTTTTTATATATATATATATATATATATATGTGTGTGTGTGTGTGTGTGTGTGTGTGTGTGTTGTATCAGTCTCTCTTTCAAATGTCGCCCTACGGGACGTGATTCTCGGCGATGGGTTTTCCAGAAGCCAATCCCCAGACAAGAGATATTACTATGGCAACGTATCGCGTCCTTAAAAGGATTTACTTGGTAGTAGAGGGATGAGGTCAAAAGTACAATTTACAGCAAATAGCTGACCCAATCGTGATAGTCTATTGCTAAGCTTCGATAAATTATTTTTTAGTACATACCCGAAATGATAATCTGTTTTTTTAATTGCCTCGCGAGGTGCTTACATTTTTTTTCAATTGAGCTCGCGGATTAATATCAAAGGTCATTGAAATAGAGCAATACTGAATATATTCTGAATACATATTTTTGGATAATTGTTTTATTTTTAATTGTCAATTAACACTTTTTTACTTATATTTTTTTTTTATGAAAATGAAGTTATAAAGCTTTAGAAATATATTGTAAGAAAATGACTTGCAGTAGGGTCAGGACATAAATTTTTATGAGTAGATAGGTTAAAACATTAAGAGAGACGTGTATCGATTGAGATAGCTATCTAATATATGTACATAAAAGCTCAAGGATTTGATTAAGTATCGGCAAAGAATGTGGTCAGACGCAAGCTGAAAGGGAAAAAACCAGAGAAAGAATGAGAGAGTGCAGTACGGAAAGATCCAAGCATTCAATTTTCAATCTTCTGGTAGAAAATGTAAAAAAAAAAAAAAAATAATAATATCTGCAGCATGCGCTTGATGCTTCTCAATCTTATTTCCTCGCGTTATTTAACCTATGCTTCTTTGAATTTTATACTATCGATAAAAAGTTTTATTGAATAAAGTTAAATAAAGTAACAACGAATACCGAATAAATTCAATTGATACATTAAAAGAATGAATTTAAATAAAATATCCTTACAAGTATACTGTTTTTATCCACAAAATTTGTTTTATAAATTTTCTGCGCATAAATTACACGTTAAATCTGTTAAATATACTCGTATGACAAAGTAAAAAATTAATGATTGAACACAAATATATGAATAATTTAAAAAAAAACTAGTAAAAGTGGGTGATCAGATCAACATGAATGCCATTATCAACTCAAATTAAATTCAATAATGAAAGTATTAATTTTCCGCAACGTTGGGGTAATTTAATTAACAACCATTACACTACACGCGCACACGCACGCACACATACTAATTTAAATGCGGCATATATAAATTTAAATATATGTAAATAAATTGACCTGATAAAAAAGCGATACATTTTATTAACCCGACGATAACTGATAAATATCATCGAGGAAAATATTGTGTACCACCATTCGACTAAAATAACCTACACAATATAAATATAAATATATAAATATAACTGTATATATATAGAAAAAGTTATATATGTCCAAGCTAGTGCTGGTTTGCCAGTGTGAGGAGTGTGAGAAGTAGTGAAAAGTGGATAAAAATTAATCGTTAGCGAACATGGAGTTGCAACAAATATCAATCAACTAAAATGACCATACCTGATGTACACTGCTGTAGCATATCAGCACTCATCCGTTATATAACGGTGCCGACGAGCCAGCCAGTCACCCAGAGTCCGGATAGTACCGATGCTTGGGGGACTACTCGCAATATCATGAAATACGAGCCCCCTGAGTAACATACGTCACGTATAGGTTGAAGGGTCACGGGTATATGTTCGGACTAAAATGTACAATGTTGCTACTCAACTAGGGGTAAAGGGAGTAATGTATTGTTGCAATGGGTACACTGCCTATATATATATATATATATATATATATATAGACTGCACTCTGCACTACATACTAGTGTGTTGTGTGAAGCACAAAGATGTTAAGGGAGTCACTCCCCGGTACTCTATTACTAATATTGTTGCTCTTGTTATTGTTGTTTACATGCTACGAAAGTTTGTTTGTACATTGGTCTATATTTTTACTTAAATTAATGCTACTATTATTATTATATTGATATTTGTGGGAAATTGTTGGAAAAAAATGAAATTATGTATTTGTTGCGTGAGTTTTCTCACTTTAACGGTCCTGATTCAGTAAATTATTTTGAAAGAAGATTGAAAATAATTTTTCAATGGACAATGATAAATATGACTCAGAAGTATCTCAGTTAATATGTTGGTGTGATTTGAATGATAATCCGATGGACATTACGGCATCTGGTTATCATATAAAAGTGTGTTTAATATAAATTTAATTCGCCGGCCATTTTGGTGTGCTGTCACATAGCTCTGGTTTATCGATAGCGTAAAGTAGATACGAGAAAACGTACGCTAACCCGTGGTACACCAGATGACAGACTACGCTGTACTATGATTGTATTATATTGAAAAGTCATTATCATTTGACTGATTTATCGAGCCAATAAATTTCAATAAAATTATTAATATCTAACTAGGTTGACTAATCATTTTAAATTACCACATAATTTTCATTATTGTTAAATTTTATTCTAAATTTTATTCTAAATTTTTTTTTTTTATCTTTTTTTTATGGATATGGTCAATTATAAAAAGTGAAAAGAATACAGAATATATTTATTGATAAATAAAGATCGTAGAGCATTGTGATTGGTTATTTCGGCCAGCTAGGCCGACTCAGTTTTAATAACCTTAATTTCAGGTCCGCCTGTCGAGGTCGGTGTCACCATGTACGTCTTGAGTATCAGCTCGCTATCAGAAGTCAAAATGGTACTACCTTAGGTCTTCTTATACAAAAAAATATATATACAACCGCCGAATTAGTTATCACTCGTTTTTTTGACTGTAGTTTGATGATTTTTTTTTTTTTAACTAACTAATTTTCTGTAAAATAGTTGAATAAGACTCTGTATAATTTTTTGACAAAGTTATCAACTGGTTCCAGAGCTACAGTAGTTTGAATCGTCATAATGAAAATGTATGAATTAATAATGACCAAAAATTGGTTCTATTGAAATAATGTATATTTTCTTAAAGCTTATAAAAAAAAAAAAATCATCGATCTACAAACTTTAGTTGTCACTAATCCCACAGACCCAAATATGTATTTTTTTTTTAATTTTTTAAAGATGAACTTCAGGATTATAAAAAAAACCGTTTAAATTTGACCTCAACCTAATATTTATCTCGTTTTAAATCCACAACAAAACCAATCTCCTGAATCATTTGCTCGGTAAATTTTAGATAAAATAATTTATTGTCATTACTCCCATAAGGGAGACCAGGGCACGACCGCTCGACTAAGCTGTTAATTATTTTTTGAGGCTTTTGGTCGATCTCGAAAACATTCATCATAATTTTGTTTTTTTGGCAAATGTTTGAGAAGATTCATCGTGCCCCGGTCTTCTCTGCATAATTTATAATTTTTTTGACTTTTTTAAAATTTCCATATTTATTTTCTCCCGTCCAAAGTCTCGTGGTTCTAATGGAAACGTCAGTAGTAAAAAATAAAAAAAAAAAAGCTAAAGTAGTAAATCAGTAAATTTGAGCGCTGGAATTAATGAAAGTTATACATATTTACTATCAAAAAAGGTAAAATAATAAATAAAATTTATCGTTTTTAGCCAGTCGGTAGCATTTAGTTTGATTAGGAGCTGGGATTTTGTTATTTTTGTTTTATTAGTCTGTCGGATATTGACGTATAGTGGATTGTACGTCGACGAGAATGTAGTAGAGTCACGGGAGCGATTTTACGCGCAGCAGGGAGTTAATTACGACAGGACACGACGACACTTGGACGGTGTGGTGGACACAAGGACATTCGTCACTGTTAGAGAACAGGACACGCCAAGCGGATGTGGACACGTCGCTGCTACGTCGGTTGTGCTCTCAACTGATAAAAGCCCAGCAGTCCCCGTGGTTTGAGAGACTAGATGGGACAGAATAGAACAGAATAGAGCAGAATAGAGCAGAATAGAATAGAATGAGATAAAATGGGATGAGTTGAGTTTGAAAATCAAGAGTGGATGAAACAGTTTAATCGAGAGGGCTCGAGAGGTGAACGAGTATAACGAGTATAAAAGAGGGATCTCAAGTTGTAGTGAACAAAGACAATAAGACAACGAGTAGGACCAAGAGGTTTAAGGATAACAAGAACCAAGTGTCCGTTTCATTAAATTAGTTGACTCGCTTTCTCATTATATTGACCATCTTAATTAAAAATTCGATTACTCTGTCTTGTTTATTGACTCTTAACCTTGTTTTTAAATTTATAACCATTATAACCATTAGAACCACTTGTGTTACCTTATTATTTTAATTAAAGGGAGCCGTTGGTTTTTTATTCGTTAGATACACTGATACACTCGCACTGTGATCAAATTAGAGACAAATATTTTTATTAATGGTCATATATGTTAGCGCAATTTATTTTATTCAAAATCGCACTTCCCTTGTTTACCTGTTCATAATCAATATACACTAGTCAATAAAATACTTAATATTTTATTTAAAATGCGTTCCTCATTAGTGGGTTTAGAAAAATGTATGTCGTTCATAGACACCGGCATGCAAAAAATTTAAATTTATATAAATTATTGATTACTTTAAACTTTGAATTTTAATACATATATATTTACTATATGAAATTTTTTTAAAATAAATTTTTTCTCACAGTTATCTGTAAGGCATCCACACCCTATATTTTTTTTTTTTTACATTAGTTTCCATAAATATTTAAATTTAAATTTGTTAAAAATTTTTCCCTATTTTTTATTGTAAATAGAAATTCAAAATTTAATTTTTCTTATTTAATAATTTATGGAATTCGGTCTAGAATGTTAGCGAAATTTATTTGATTTTTTTTTTTTTTTTTTTTTTAATTTATGAGCGAGTTATTTCTAGAATTTTTTTTCATATTTATGATAATTAAATATAAATATATGAGCACGAGCTTTGGGTGTAATTTAAAAGTAAATATTATATAAGGGAAAACGCTCGTGACATATATTTATATACCTTTATATATTTAAGTAAATATGCCATCCCATTAGACGCTAGCTGCTATGCCGCGGCTGCTGAGATGGGCTGCCCGCTGCCAGCACTGATAATTTCTTCGACCCTTTGTAACGCGTATCAACGTCACGCTAAATTATTTATATTACATTTTGTTAAACAACAACAAAAAAAAAAAAAAAATATATATATATATCCAAATACTTGAACAGATATTTTTACACAAGTTGGGTAAAAACGCGAGTGAAAAAAAATAAAAGAGTAAATACCTGACCTCTGCACAAGACGGTCGGTGATGAGGGTACTAAGTTGACATGATGTCTTCCACATTCCCTTCCGTGCAACACTCACCTTATATAATTAATTGGTACTTCACAAAACCCACTCTTAAACGCAACTGATCCAAGAATCTGGAACAATTATTTTTAAAAAAAATTTTTTTATTTTATAATTTTAATTGTTATTATTATTTTAATAATTAGACTAAGTTTAACATAATTTTTTCTAGCCTGGACTAACAACCGTTGATTTGGTTCCGTGCAGGGTAGGAGCTATTTCTTCATACAACGTTTTTTTACTTTATTTTATTTATTTTTTTCTTTTTTTCAGGAAAAATTAAAAAAATTCACTTGATTTTTTCACGTTCTTTATTCTCTAATTAAGACAAGATTACAAAAAATAATAATTTTAATTTTCAGAAAAAAAAAAGTTAAATAAATGGCGGTGACAAAAAATAAAAAAATAAAGGACATGAAAAAAGGTGGATATGTTGTTAAATAAAATTTGTTGGAGATATGATCGTGCAGCAAGCCGCTTGGTATTTTTGTTGATTCCAGGTCCACCCGTAGAAGTTGGCGTCACCATGTATGTCCTCAGCATCAGTTCTGTGTCGGAGGTGTTGATGGTACGGTGCCTCTTAAACGTACAACTCACGTCAACTTAATCGCTCACTCGCTCGCTCGATCCTATCCTTTGTCTTGATCCTTAAATTTTTTTTTTCTCGTAGCATCCACGTCAATTCGCCCCAAACAAAACCTCAATCCGCTACTTCAACTTTAATCCCTTTCTAGGTCGTTTGTAGTTACTCCCAAACCAACACATCTATCTTTCTATCTATCTATCTATATACGTTTTTTTTTATACTTTTTTTTTTCACTGACAACCACTGACATCTCTTCATCTCCTATACGTATCACCCTACTTCTTTTACCTTTTTTGCTCCTCACAATTTCTATTATTTTTTTTTTTTTTTATTCTTTTTAAAAGAAGGTACGATCGTAACTGACAGTGATACCTCTTCTTAAAATCTCTTCACTTCAAAAGAACCTATTTTAACGTCATAATCACATTTTACAAGCTTTACCGTAACCA
This sequence comes from Microplitis manilae, assembly GCA_030273425.1. NCBI lineage: Eukaryota > Metazoa > Arthropoda > Insecta > Hymenoptera > Braconidae > Microplitis > Microplitis manilae. Next base: position 311,895 of record CP092725.1, read on the forward strand.
TTCTTTGTCGTACACATTTTTTTATATAAAGAATTGCAAATTTATTCCATTTTAAACAAATCCTCATATTTATTTTTTATATTAAATATTTTCACAAATTTAAAAAAAAAAATGTATCAATAAACTTGAAAACTTTATAATAAATTGTTAAAATACGGCAAGTAAATTAAAATTAAAACCATAATTGCTTTTACTCAATTACCATTTTAAGTTAAAAAAAAAAATAAAAATAAAGATCGTACCTCCTTTTATAAAATAAAAAAAATTGAAATAACGAGCAAGCGTCAATTTTGTGTGTTAAATGTTTAAACTTTTATGAGTAAGGTAGAAAAGATTGCAAAATGTTAAATGTGTTGAATGCCTGTGTTTTATTTATTGTTTTTATCGCGAGTATTTAGTTGATGCTTGCTCGTGTCCTTTTTTCGTTAAAAAACAAATCCCACGGATCAACATTAATCCACCAAAGTACTAGTTATTTGTTTGAGTAATTAAATACAAAAACACTGAAGACGCTGAAAAAAAAAAAAGAAAAAGAAAAAAAAACTAACAATATTTTTAGCTCGTCACGGCTGTTTGGTTGGCTGTACTGTTACAAGGGAACCTTGCTACGTTCCACAGTCTTCGCAAGATTCACATTTTATTAATTATTATTATTATATTTATACAATTTCGTTTACCATATCTATTGTGATTGATTGCGTCTTTGTGTATACAATTAATTAATTAATTGATTAATTAATTAATTTATACATAAACAATTGTGTGTTACAATGCATGGCCAAACCCGCGGAGCTCGAGTTAAATCAACAAAACAGCAGCCACATTTTAATCGGCAAGCTAATTAATTTACATAAAGTAGCTTTGGGGTATTTAATTATTGTTAAAATTAAACTATTTAAGTCCTTTGAGTTTTTAAAATAAAGCCAGCCTATAGTTTACAGACTTGATCTACAAATTTATTAACAATTATTATTATTATCATTATTATTATTATTATTATTATTATAAATTTATCAAGCAATTAATAAAACAGTTTGTTGTTTGGAAAGGTTTAATAATTAAGTCTTCAAGTTTGTTTGAGTTTATTCTCTCATTGAGATTGTGGTAATAAGGAAGAAGAGGTACTTGAGATAAAGACTAAAGAGTTTAGTACATGTATGTAAGTTCGAATCCTAACAAGTCTTGAAATTATAGCGCCGGCGAAGAAGGAATCGGAGGAACTCGAATATTCCAAGGAGTATAAAGGCGGGCAGGCAGGCAGGCGGCTTTAATGTCTGGTCTGTACTCTAACGAGCCAAACCTCTAATGGAAAACCGTTACGTTACGTTACGCTCTGGCTTGGACCGGAAGTCGAAGATAATTTCTCGGGCTTGGCACTCGCTACGAATTTCATTAGATCTTTTTACCTCTACCTCTATTTCTATCTCTGTCTATTAAGTATATATACACTGAGAAAATTAAATGATTGTGTTTATTATCCTAAATTTTTAGCCCCAATCATCTAGGATGATAAGAACGATTTTAAATGCAAAGATAGTTAGAGTTATAATTTTTGTTAATAGGATTAACAATCATTGGATGATAACAGTTACCATCAGAATGATTACAGTTACCATCAGGATGATTACTGTTACTATCAGGGATGGTAATTATTATTATGAAAAAATTGATCGAAAATTCAATAAATTTTAAGTAGGGGAAGGGAGGGCAAAATGGGCCCCCTGAAATTTTGGATGCCTCGAAATATTTGGGGGCAAAATGGGCCGCCCAAAATTTTTAACGTGAAGTGTTTGAGGTGGAGAGTGGGGCAAAATGGGCCACTCAAAAAAAATTGTAACGGAAAAATTAACTAGGCGGAAAATGAAAAAAAAATAATTTTTTCGTTACAATTTTGTTTTTCGAGAGGTTCATTTTGCCCCACATATCACATATTGACCTGAAATACAATAGAAACATTATAGAGGTCAGAATTTGACGGAAAACGAAAAAAAAAATTTATTTTAGAGTGATCCATTTTACCCCACATATCACATATTGGCCTAAAAATATGATTAAAACAATATAGAGGTCATCACTTGACGGAAAATGAAAATAAAACTTTTTTACTTAATTTTTGAAAGGGTCCTTCGTGCCCTAGGCTCCCCTATTAACATTTAGTATTTTTTTACTCTTGTAAAATGATGGTTTCATTGTAATCGAATTAATTGTTATTCTAATTATCTTTGATGGTAACTATTATAATTTCTGATGGTACCAGTTACCATCAGAAATTATAAATATAACTATTTAGGATAATAATCCTAATTAACTCGAGTTAACATCCATGATCGTAATACTTATCATCCAGATGGTAACCATTACAATCTAGATGATTTACACAATCATCTAGATGATATTCATTACTATCAGATTGATAGTAAAAATTTTACCATCACTAGATGATAACTCCAATCATTTAATTTTCTCAGTGTATATATATATATAAAAATATATATATATCTATATAAGTTTTGTTACATCTTTCTGTCACTATCACACTGTCTTTATAACTCTCTTATTGCTTTGTATGTCGCGCTCTCGCTCTAGTTTTAAATATATTTATATATAGTAATTCCGAGCAAAGGCTTTTTTAACACGTATACGCGTTTCCGTCAGAGTATGCATATGTATAAACATAAATATACATATACATATAAAGAAGAGCCAAATAATTAGTCCCCTTGTACTTAAATTTATTTTATTCTCCTTGAAATTATGAATAAATTCAAATTATCTCAAAGCTTAAATGAATTTTTCTAAAAATAAAAACTCAATGGACACTAAAAAAAAATTGTGGTAACGAAATTCGAGCTCCGCAGGCCACTGGACGAACAAATGTTACATTTTATTTATGTAAACAATACATTGATATTTATTATTATTTATTTTAAAATTTTTTTTTGTATTTTTTTAGGTTTAGCATAATATTCTGTATTTATTATGATATATTCCAGTAGCATTCGACTGAAGTTCCGGTTTGTACATTCAGATTCAAATTTAAAATCGACCGCAAAAAAAAATTATAATAAAAAAAAAAAAAAAAAAAAATTGAATAAAAAATTTTGAATCAACCACAAAGGCATTGTTGTGAAAAATATTTTTGCTTTTTAAATGTAAATTTAAGCACTTAAAACCATAACAAGGAAAAAAATAATCAGGCTTAATTTGGAAATACGGAAGTAGGAAAAATTGTCGGAGAAAGAGAGAAACCTCGAGAGGTGTTTCGAAGGGCTGCTTTTATGACAAATACCAGGAAATAAAGTGGACATTTGATTGTAACTGAAACTGAATGTACGAGACTGGACCCCAGGTGTTGAGCCCTGTGCGGAAACCAAATCAAATAATCGACACTGTCACCTGGAACGTGACTCGCGATTTCTCTTGTTCTCCAAATTATAAATCGATCCTATCCCAATACTTTTCCTGCTAAATTTATAAATAAACAAACGTAAATAAATAAATAAACAAAAAAATAAATAAAATTTTAAATCTGTAAATTTTCCCGTTGATTTGATTTTTTATATCTCTTACACGAATCACCAACAAAATTTATAAATTCATTAATTTATTCAATAATCTGTAAATTAATAAATAAATTAGAGTAATGAATAAAATTGTTGGTTATTGATGTGTAGAGTTGATACAAAATTGCATCCCACACATGAGGACCCCGTGGATTGCAAAATAAAAAAACCTCGAAAATGACTCGGGTTACGATTTTAAAAAATTTTTTAAATAATTAATTAATTAAAATTGATATATTTAAACGAATGGTTTGAAAACCAAATAAATTATAAATAATCGACATAATACGAAAGTCGAGATGCTACGAAATCATATTGTCAGTGTGTGCAGTGCGCTTCTGGCCGCCGCCGCGTCATGTGTATGCTTTCACATTGCATATAATTATTATTATTATTATTATAAATATTTAATTAATTAATATTATCATTGTTATTTAGACTGTGCATCCACTTTGCAACTGAGTGTGGTAAAATGTGTTTAATTCAAATAATTTCAAAACGTTCGGTATTTTTTTTTTTTTTTTTAAAGAAATTAACTTATTGGATTTTATTAATATTCCTGTCATAAATTTTATTAAATAGTGAAAAATAGATAAAATTTAATATTTAGATCCAAAGAGGATTAAAATGAATGCTGATTTTCAGGTATAAATATATGAAACTTAGGAAATAAATAAAAAAATATGTAATTGATAAAAAATTGTTTGTGAATAAAAATGGTTGAGTTTTAAATTTTCTATGATATTTTGAATAAATTTTCAATTTTAAATCGTGTGTATGAGTGTAGTAGAACCAATTTTAAAATTTAATCCCTTGGATATAATGTCAAACACACGTTTAAATTTATTATGTATATTATTCGAACTTTATTAATGTAAAACTCAAAGACATTTATTCATTAACAAATTTTAATATTTATGTTTCTTTTATTAAATATAAATTTATTACTTTATACTATAAAATATTATTCATAATTCTCTTTGAAAGAAGTAAAGAAAGAAAATATTGAAAACTTAATATTTAATAATACCGAACGTTTTTCTTGGTACAATGAAAGCATTCAAGTGAAAAAGGGATTGCGACATTATATTTATTTATAAATTTATAAAAACCGAAAAATTAATTTTCGATTGCTTGATAAGCTTTTGCAGCTTGCATATGCTTGTGTACACTCCACCGCATACCTGATCAACAGAGTCTTTATTTTAAAACCAAAAGACAACAATAAAAAATTTAATAAAATAATTCAAGTGACATCGGATATTAAATTTATTGGAAATAAATTACTATGGCACGAACTTGTAATTTAAATTTTTCGGGTGGAATGAAAAATATATTTTTATGACAAATATTTGGGAGAGATTTTAAGAATGAAAAGGGCAAGTAACCAATAAGGCAATAACAATAAAAGACAAGTTTAAATTGAATGAGCTCTTTTAACATCGATTTTTATTCTTCCCCTTTACTCTGGTTTTCTTAACGGCAGTTTTTGATCACCAGCCCAAAATCATATTACATTCATATATTATACATCTCTCATATACATATACATATATAGTAACATGTATACACTCATCCAACACCCTCGGAATCCAGTAAGAACCCTTGTCAAACGTTTTTGCGTATTTACTGCGCATTAGCCGTCTACTCTTCCACTACCCCTCCCCCCTTACACATTTGCCTTAAACATTTTGTACCTTTTCAAGAGAGATTATCTAGGATCTTAAACTCTTGATTTTTTACCTTATTTTCTTTGTTGTATGAAAGTAAAACACACAGTGCTTTAACCCCCAAGCTCGACGTCGCCATCTCCACTACCACCAAATCCCCAGATACGTTTTTCTTACTAACGAGATAAGCGTTAAGTTTTTGTTCAAACTCGTAACCCAATTCAATCGAATTATCTTTCGTTAAAACTGTCTTCAGATATTGTCGAGCTAAGGTTTCCCCAGTCGACAATTTTTCACATGGATGATAAGTGATAATAAATTATTTATTAATTAAATACAAAAAATAAAGATCTGTAGCTTAGCTATGATTTACGACCAGAGTTTTCATTGTTTTATAGTGAACGTAAAAAAAAAAAAAAAAAAAAAAAAAAAACACGTCGAGAATATGATAATATACTTATAAACCACAGCATACAATTTAGTGTCTCAGTTGGTGGAGCTCACGTTTACAAGAGGGAAAATATCTTGTATATATATATTATATACTCTTTTAGTCAGTTACGTTTGGTAGTTTGGTATCGTGATATTACGCTGTTGGTGGGTACCACCCGCGACGTCCTCGAGAACATCCCCGGGGATTGCCAGCCAGCGTTCGAGACGACAACAGGGCCGCAGTGCGCCTGGAGAGTCGCCAAATGCGTTATATCCAACCAGCACACACTACTAAACCAAATCATACTGAAACCAACCAGCGTTCTACCGAGCGAGCAACTTATTTTCTCCTCGAAAAAAATTATCACGTGGACGAGCGTCTTTTCGGTAAATTCCGAATCCCGTTCTCGTAATATTTAAATTTTTATTTGAATCCGAGCAGAGATCTCGACACGTATTTTTAACGATACATATACTCGATCCATGTAACTGGCTTATCTGTAAATAACTAGTGGTTTAAATAAACATTTTCATGTTTTTTACTGGTATCATTGTTATTATTATGTTGTTGTTGGAGACACTTGAACGAGCAAACATCTTAAACATTTCTAAAGTCGTGGTCTTTTTATTTTTTTATTTTTCGATAAGGAGCTGAGAGACAAGAGCTGGAAAATGCCGAGCGAGTGAATAAGAGCCTCGGAAAATAAATAATAAAAAATGTCAAGAGACGATTATTTGCAGCCAGGTCTAAGTAGCCATACTGTTACGTCAAGTGGATGGCAGGTGCAGTTGGCTAGTTTATAGTCCACCCATTCTATCCACTCTCAACCCTCTTTAAAATGACAACGAATATTTTTTATCTCAAAAGTTTATTTTTATAATTAAAAATTTATAAAGACAAATATTGTTCTTTAAACTTAAAAGTTTAAATATTTAAATTTATATTTTATTAATTAAAGATATAGTTAGGAACCCATGAGAATATTTTGTTTAACAAATTAAAGATTCACTAAGCAATTCAGACGGTGAATACCAAATGCCAGGATTATTCTCGGAATCCCAAGACACCCATAAACTCCGCATGTCCTCCTAATAGCCAAGTCGTCTCTGTGTCCTTGGTTCACCCTTTCTTATACCAGGATTGGTGATATTACCCTCACTACCCCTCTACTAGCCTCGTCATCTTATTTTACCCCTCGAACACCATTCAACCCCTTACGACTTACAATACCATCGCATAGCTTCGTTATCTTTCCAGCTGATCACTTGTCTCAGGCACATTCCCTCACTCTTACCCTATTATATAACCTAGATATATAGATATATAGATATATATGGATATATATAGATACGAAAATCCATTCTACAAGGTTTTATTGAAAACTAAACTTTTTTTGACTCTCTATACCCAACAATCCCTTATACTCTGAATCCCTTTTACCACTCGGGCTATCCCGATTCCCCGAAACTATACGGATAGTTGCTCCAAATAGTTGTACTCTCAAAGGGAAATGAATTGCGATAGCTGAGTCTACTAAAGCCTCAATGCTTTATCCCTTTGTTCTTACCAATATCAACTCTCTCTTTGTTACTACTCGCAACACAAAAAAATATTTTTACAACTTATTTCTTTTTGTTTTTTTATTCACACTCACTATTGAATAAAAATAGTTTTTAGAAATTTAGTAAATTATAATTTTTAATCTAATAATTAAAAGAGTTCAAAGAGACGTAATTTTGAATAAAAATATAAATGACTAGAGTAGGAAGAATAAAAATAAAAAATAAGTATTACCGCACAAGTTCCATTAAGCACTTGACGGTTAACTTTTACGGTGACCTATTAAAAGAACTGTCGTAAGAGTTGGCTAAAAAATATTATAATAATCATAATAATAATGATAAAATTTATTTTTTAGCAAAACTGCATTTGCAAAGTTAGACTTTAAATTTATTTATTTATTTGTTTCTTTGTTCTAACGGATTTCATTTCACGTGAATGGGTAAAAGATAAATTATAAATCATAATACGGTAATGGATTTTTGTGTTACTTTTAAAGGTTTTAAGTAAGAAGTTAGTAAAAATTTACGGAAATGTATTTTTTTATTTATATTTTTTGTTGAGGATATCTATTTAATTCTTACGATAAATCGAACTGGCTATTCTCGGTCTACAACTTTAAAGTTACGACGCAAATAACTTGTCGAGATACCAAAGAAATAAAGTACGAAAAAATAAAATAAATGTGTATAGGTATAGGTATAAAGAAGAAGAAGAAGAAAAAGGAGAAAAAGGAGAAAAAGAAGAAGAAAATTGCATGAGTGAAAAAAGAGAGAAGGAAAAAATGTTTAAGTCTACGAAATGTATTACTCTCAAGTCGGGCAAACCGAGTAAAGTTAGAACAGTTTGCCAAGAGACCCATCCAGAAATGGCTTTATAGCCTTTCACAACCCAAAATCTCTACTTTCTCTTTATTTATAATTTTTTTTTTTTCTTTTTTTTTTTACATTATTTATTATTTTGCTTTACTTTTTTTTTAACATCTTAAGAAGAGGGGCGGGAAAAATATCATATCTTATTTTTTTGAAAAAATATGTTACTTTAACGCTAGTAAAAAGATACAAAGTTTACGTAATCATGATAAAAAATGAATATTTTTCGCATTTTGCGCGCCCTTCCCTAATTTATAAAAGCAGGAAAAAAAGTTAATCTTAAAAATATGAAAAGTACGTCAAAAAGACAAGACTTTCAGAGGACTAAAGATGTTTTTTAAAATATAACAAGACTCAGTTGGTCTTCAAGTAAAGCCCCTGGATTTAAAAGTGACTCGAGACTCGAGTCGGGCTCACAAGGCATGCGATGGAGGGTGGCATTAGAAAATGCACAAGAGCGCATAAGGATTCTGAGTGTATGAGTGTACACTCAGCCGTTCCAACATATACCGTGCATACATGTGCATTAAATATACATATATTTATAAAATATTAACATATATATATATATCTGACACTGTGTTATTCACTAAAACGCACGCACGTTAGTACAGCGCATGCAGCATGAATATTTCGTTAACTACTCTACAGTAAATTTTCTTCCTCAGCTCTTCATATAACATATAAATATCTTCATATTATATACATACATGCATACATATATTAATACATATGTATGTACTTATTTTCTCTACCACATACTTCCTTCCGTGACGTTATCACGTCTTATTTTACTCCTTTACTTTTGAACCTACTCCTCGGAACGAGTTAACTCATTTATCTAAATTTAATAATTTATTATCTTTAGTTACCAAATTTATTTATATTTTGCTTCAAGATGGCCATCGTCCACTTTAATTTAGTAATAGTAATGGAATTTTTTTCTTTTCCTTTTTTTATTAATTAAAGTCGATAACGATTTATAAGATGAGAGAAAAAAAAATTTTAAAGTTAGTAATGAAAGTAGCAAGTCCAAGTTCTCATGAAAATTAGCCTTAAGACTCTGAAGAGTGGCAGTCAATCTTACGAGTATCGAAGCCGATACTTTTTGAGAGAGTACCAGTAGACTAGCGAGAATAAGAGCAAAAAAGTCTCGGACTGATTTAAGGCGAACCGGTAACTCCTTTCATTACCTTTCGCTGAACAGGATAGAAAAAAAAAAAAAGAAAAAAGAGTAGACTAAAAAACTAAATAAAAAAAAATTTAAAAGAAGAAAATGAACAAGAAAACCGTATAGAGTAAAATAGCTTGGCTACTAATGATCACGTGACTGAATGAGCGCCTCTAACGAGCGCGTCACTGAACTAAGACAGAACTTGAGTTTAGAGCTCTTATGAAAAGTTTAAATACAATTACTTTATTTCTCTAGCTAACTTTTATATATTTGTTTTTTTTTTTTTTTTGTTTCTTATCTGAAGTATACGTTATATTTATCTCAAGATCAGTACCATTAATTTTTCTATAACGATCTTAATTATTATTATTATTATTACTACAGCCGTTAAGCCGTTTAGTCTTGTAATGACTGCTTGCAACGGTTAAATTTAAATAAAGTGCACGATAGCCAACTTGTAGCTTACCTATTACTCATCTTAATTTAATCTTTTTCTTTTCTTTCGACTGTTTTTAAAAGATAATTATTTAATTCACAAAGTATGATTGATTGAGGTCCAAGTAAACGAAGTGGTCGCAATATTGTTAGATAAAAAAACTCCTGCAGAAAAAAAAGTCCTTAGTTAATTATTAAAATTAATTATGGATGGAATAATAGCGTTAGGATGCATGTATACTAATTGCTTGTAAAATAACGCGATTAAAATTCTTTTGAGCGTTTTATATAAAAATAATGAAAATAATATCAAGCGAAGGCGAAGGAGCAGCAGCATCGGCCTTAAACTGCGGCAAGAAAATATATTAGCTAATAATTATAATAGTAACTATTTGAATAAAGAGTATTATTAAAGCTAATTAGTTTAAGTAGAAAATTTTAATATCAATCAAAAGATCGCGACGGCTTCGTTAGTGGACTATTTTTTAATAAATCTGAGCACTCTAACAATAAAATATCTAAAGAGGAACGTTGAAGTGAGGTCGAATGAAGATAAATGTAAATCCATAAATTATAAATTTATCATTTAAAAGTTTGTTTTCCTTCTATTATACATTACTACGTGCATAAATATTTAGATGGGCTTATATAAATTTAGATAAATTACTTGCTATCCTAATAATATTATTCTTATACTATTATAATATTACTTTAATAACTACTATTATTATTATTATTATTATTATCATACTTTTAACATATTCATTTGGTTCCGTATCTTCAACGTTCATTTTCATCTCTCAACTTAATATATATAAATGTATGGTACATATGTATGTATATTAGAGCTTGAGAAATGAAATTACCAAGTCACAAACTCTCTCTCTAAAATGTTTTATTTTATGTGTCATCCGGGATAATATAGGATTTCACGTTGGATTTCTACTTCCGGCAATTTTGGACTGACCCACGGCTCGCATTTAAAAAGCGACCTGGAGTTGAAACGCTGAGCGTCGGTTCGGAATTTATTAAAAATATCTGGGTACCAGATACATTTTTTGTCAACGAAAAACAGTCGTACTTTCACATTGCCACCACCAGCAACGAGTTCATTCGTATACATCATTCTGGCAGTATTACTCGGAGTATACGGTGAGTATACATCTATATTTATATATTTATTATTTAAATATTCAAGTGTAGAAAATAAAAAAAAAATAAACGAATTTAACAAAGTAACAAATTAAATTTAAAATTACACAAAGTCTGTTAAGCTTTTGACGGTGAATTTACTTTGACAGCATTAACACAAAGCGGATCAGAATCAATTTAAAGGGGCTACCAGAGTAATGGGAGAGAAAGAGTCCAGGGGTGGGTAGTACACAGTAGTACACAGTAGTAACAGCAGTCCTTTCATCGAATCTCAGATACTCGAAGCTATTTCACGGGTCTTCTGGTCCCGTTGGTTGTATTTACCTCTCGAATCCTATTTCCTCATCTTCGTCCTCGTTCTAGTCATCGTACATGGCTCGGAACAGCATTCACTACCCTCGGATATTTCCGTATTAACGTTTCAAACTGGACTGTATTCAAAAGCCATCCTCTTACATACAAATATATATATCTATATAGATATATATTATACGGTTGGATGCCCAGTACCAACAAATTCTATATACCCTCTTAGACTATAATGAACATCATCCGACCGTGAAAGCCGTTTCTCTATTTATTAGATCCTAAATACGAAACCCAGTTTGCTACCAGGGATTTAATAATTAACATGCGTTAAAGTTTTTTTAATTTTTTTAAGAATTTATGATTATAAGAAAAAAAAAAAAAAAAAAAAAGAAAAAAAAGTACTTTATGAGCATGTAAAATTTATGAGCAGATTATTTTTTATGACCGAGGTACGATAAAAAGATATTTAAAAAGTTATATTAAAAAATAAAAAATTTAATGCAGGGAATTTTCTTGGTGGATTTTTTATTTTTTCGGTGGATACGATAAGGGATGAGGGAGTGCAGGAAGCCGGGTATTGGAATTTTCATTGGCCACAGGCAATAGCGTCCATCATCCGGGGGCAACCTACCGAGCATTTAAACCCGGTTAGATGTACATTAAACGCTAGAAATAAACTATCAGGTATATCTTGAAACTTGCAAGTGCCCTTAACTACGGTTTTAACGATTGCAACCTAGAAATCGATAATGTTTATATCTTCGACTCCGTACGATTCAGACTAATTATCTTGTTAATTGCAACAAATTATTCCATTTATATTTATATTTTTAGTAAAATGAATGCTGAATATCAAACGAGCGTAAAAAATAACTCTTTGCAGACTTTAAATTTTATTTACGAAAATTTCGACGCAATTAGATATATTTTATGAGTATTTAATATTAAATGAGTATTAACGGGGCAAGGTATGTGGCAACGTAAAATATATGAAAGATTATAGAGGGCAGAAACCAAACGATAATTTAATGGATATGATTGACGAGCGAATGAGGAAAATGAGAAACGTCAGATTGCGTGCGACGGTCTCGTTATCAGAGCAGTATGATGACGGTTCGACCCAACACTAATATCGATTGCCTTTTAGTTTCCTACTCCCGTTTTTCTTTTTTGCCGAGAAAATTTACTACTTCAAACGGCCTCAGTTTTTTCTGTTTTTTTTTTTTTTCCTGAGGTCAATATTTGACGATTATGTTTACACAATTTTCATTTACGTTATTTACCACAGAGTATTGGAAAATTTAACTTACCCCTTCCTTTTTTTTTTTTTTTTTTTTCTGTCAAATAAAAACTAAAATCAAGTTGATTGGTATTGACAAAAAAATTTTCTGTTATCTTTAATAAAAAAATGTATTTTAGTGTTGTCTCACTCAAATAGTCAATTAATTGACATTTGAAAAAAATTTAAAATATTGATTGTAGGTATTTAATAAGTATGAGAAAATTTATTTATAAAATATCGCGAGCACAATTATTGGAAAGGTATTTAGCGAGAAAAACGGATTGACGGTCTGTCAGATTGTATTAATAATTTTATTCATCATAGTCACAACCAAAGGCCACTGGATTTGAACAGTGCCAATCGTGATTCAAAACGGATAAGCTTATGAATGACTGAACCCATAAACGGCTAATCGAGTTATAATAAATCGAAATAATTAGAAATAGTATTTTTCTAATTTACTTAAATTATTTATATCGGAAAAATAATTAAAATCCGTTACTCTCTTTCAGACTTAAATATTTCCTGGGTTTTAGTGAAGAAAAAAAAAGTCACAAGTTTATTTACCTACGGGTAATTAAATAAAAGTAAAACGAGCGGAAAAACATAGAACATAACCCCATGTATTTATGCATGACCACGTATGTTCACTGGATAATTTAACCCTCCAGTTTTGCCGAGTACTTACGGCTGTAGGCGAGATTTTTAAAAAATATTATTTTTAAAAATAGGGTAGACATGCCAAAGGGCAAACTGTTTCATCATACGACGCACTCTGTGCAATTAATTTTAAATATTCATATTTACATATTTTTATTAAAATTTACAAGGCGGCTATGAAAATTTTTCTGATTACGGATAAATGTTAGTTTAAATTAAAAATAAAATTTATTTATTTTTTTTAGATTAACGATCACGGCTTCGTGTCCAATGAATCTACAATACTTCCCGATGGATCGACAGCTTTGTCACATCGAAATTGAAAGCTGTGAGTAACTTAAAGCAAGAGTTTAATATAAAATAAATTTTGACTACCGATAAAACTGTGAATAGAAAAACTAAAGCAGAAATAGATAAAATTTGAAATTCAATTTTAAACAATACGCAGAAAATACTTTTATAAAGCAACGACTAAAAAATTCCACTCAATTCACACAAAATAAATTGCGCCGAAAAAATTTATAAACGCTCGAAAAAACGATGAAAAAAAAAAGAAAAAAAAGAAAAATACTCAGTAATTGCGACAGATTTTAGTTCCCCAAATTCATTTCATTTTCAGGTCACCGAAGCAAAAAAAATATTAAAAAAGAAAATAGTCGTCCCAATTTATATTGACGAGTAACAAAAGTTTTCCCTTTTATTCTATCCTCGGGCTTATTTTTTTTTTTTTTCTACATACTTATACACGACGCAATACTTAAACTCTTTTTTTCGTCCTCGTCTTTTCTGTTTCGTTTAAAATATGAATTTTGCATACAGAAACTCCTCCCCCGCTTCCCGTTATTTTTTTTATTGTTTATTATGACACCACAAAGTCACTGATTCACTTACTCACTCACTTACTCACTCGTTCATTCACAAATACACATAAATCATATTAACTTTTAATTTCATCCAGTGATTGTACTCATAATGATAGCACTGTGTGAGCCTACTGAGCACATGCTTATCTGCAAATGTGCTAAGCACTAAAAATAATAAATAACAACTGGAACAATTAAAACAAACCAATGAAACTAAATAAAAAAAATCATTTGAATAATTTTTCCGTCTGACGAAAAACGGCATCTACTTCACTAACTCCCGCTACAAAGTTGTCACATTAAATTACACATTAATTTTAAATAATCCAAAAATAAATAACTATAAAGACACCAAAAGATACAAAAAACGACGTGTATCTCATATATATTTTTATTATGAATATTATTATTATTTTTTTTTCCTCGACCACTTGTTTCATATCCAAGCTGAACTAATGAGACACTTGAACTACTTTCAGCCTCTCCCTTTAACTCTCAACATTTTTCTTTTTCTATTTTTTTTTTTTTTTTTTTTTTTTTATTCTGCATGTAATTTAACCCTGACGATTTGTAGCGGGCATCTAAAGTTCATTCAAGTCACACGGGAAAAGATCGTATAATATATAATACATAGCCTGCCAGAACAAGAGTATATTTATATACATATATATATATATATGTGATTGGTTTCTCTGGTGGCTTCTGGTGTTATTAAAAATTTCGTTCCGCCCGCCGGGGAAATTCATATCGTCCGGTACTCCACGGGGGTAATAGCAAAAAAATCCAATCTATTCACGAGATCCTTCCATGAATTTCTTCAATTTGAGATTGGTTATAAAGAGAACGTGCAAAAAAAAATTATTTTTTTCTTAATAACCAACGAAAAAATTTCCCAATGAAATTTCTTGAGGCTCAATTGCCAAGAAAAATTTTATTTATATTTTAAATATTTATATCAGTTTTTATACATAATTATAATCTGTTTTTGATCATTATTAATCTATAACGCTATTTCATAAATTTAAAATATCTAATGCTGAGTATATTTTTCTTTAACATACATATATATATGCATTTTTTTATTCGAAGGGTCTCCACTGTTTAATACCAGAGTGTTTTAATGATATTTTTATATAATAAATTCAAAAATTTGATTGAAACTTATTGGCAACGTTTTGTAATTTTAAAAAATAAATAAAAATATCATAAAAACAACACGACAGCCTCTTTGTACATAAGCCAATTTTTTGCTAAATAACAATTCTATTTTAATTTTTGCCATGTACGCAATAAAAAATAATAATAATAATAAACTAAGTAAATAATTAATAAAATTACAAGCAGCATAACTAATGCAATTTGATATTAAATGACGTAAATAATTATAAGTACTAAATAATAAGCCAATAATATGCCATAGAGGCGTCCGAAAAGACAGCACTGAACCTCGTGTGTGAGGGAGGGCCACTGACCAAGGGCCAAAAATCCTCAAGGAGCCTACGCAGCCTGATGCCGATTGACAGATATCGATTTTATTTTTATAAAATAACCGAATAACGCATTGTGCATCTAGCCAGTGCATGCGTTTAATTAATTATTTAACTAGATTTTAATCCGCATGTTCTGCATGTAGTTAGATAAATATTTTCATTAAAATAATTAAATCATCAACGAGCATTTAAATAAATTTAATTTAAAAATAAAAATCTAAAATAATTTGGTTAATTTGTTAAGACGTTTAAAAAAAAAAGTAACTAGCAAATGTTAATGGTTGGTTGGTTACTGAGGCATTTAATTTTCCAACAACTTGCTGCCGGTTGATGAAGAGTGAGAGTAAGAGAGTTAGAAATAGCTGTGAGTTAAAGCGGCTTTGGAAAATGCCGTCGAATACTTCCGGTTCTGTTATATATATATATTCCGGTAGTTTAAAGTATAAAAAAGAGTGAGAAAAGTCAGAAACACTCGAGTAGTTGGTATTTTTTATTTTTCAGCTTTTCCTTTCCCACTAGTGTTTTTCCAAGCTCACCAGTTGGTTAAATTTGCCGCCGGGACTTTGAACTCTCGAGGTTTCTTCTTTTGCGATTTATAAACTATAAACTCTCTCACTCTCTGGTGATGTACCGAGAGCAACTTCGGGCCACGTATTCAGTTACGTGGCCAGGTATCGGTTCCATTTATATTATACATATATATGTCTGCATGATACTGAGCTTATTGCATTACGTGCTTGAGGTTTAAACTTTCCTCTATGATAAAGCTTTTATCGTAAGTTAATAATACATTATTTAATTAATCTCATTCGCACGAACCTTAATGAGAAACTCAATTCCATTTATTTATAATAAAAAAATATAAGTTCAAGTATTTGTTTCAATATTTTATAAAATATTGACAAGCACAAGCTATTTTATATGTCTCGTACTCTCGTTAGAGAGTAGTGAGTGCACGTGTCATTTCACAAGAGAGTATTGGTGTAGAGAAAACGCGCGAGCAATGTATCGTGTAGTTGGCACTCAGAGTTTCCGTACCCGCCAGCAAAATGTCGAGTGTCGGTATACGGGACTAGACATGCAGCAGCAGATGCAATTATGTCAAAACAGCAAGTGAGATAGCAAGTAGATAGATAGATAGATAGATAGATAGATAGATAGATAGATAGCTGGCAAGAGCGAGTCCATGGCGAGAGAGGGGTAAGCGCCCTCTTTTGAACGCGTCCCATTACTAAACACTCGATTCTCCTCCTGTGTCTCCCCACGTCCCACTACCTCTCCTTCTTTCCTATGTTTACCGTCATTTTCATCCTACATACTCTCTATACCCGAGCGCTTTTATCTAATATATTATTATCATTATTTTATAAACGCGTGCATTATTTAATTAGTTACAAATTAAAATATTTATTATTACAAATTTGTTAACGTTTAATTAAATTCATCAAATATTTAGGATACTAGGTAAATTCGTTAGAGAAATTTTAATTTTAAAAAGGATAACTGTTGGCAAAAGTTATTGTAAAAATAAAAAATGAATATTATTAATTGAGTTTCTCGAAAAAAAAAAAAAAGTTTCAAACTATTTGTATTCGCTTGTTGGATTGCAGTAATCACAATTGCACGCTTGCACGAAACATTAAACTTTGTTATTTTTTTTCGTTCAATCTCTTTCGATCTCCAGGTAAAAACATTTTTTTGTTGTCCTTGACCACTTTATATATGTTCTCGTGATACTACGAGCACTAAAAAAAAATGAATAAATAAAAAAAAACTTTATGTATATTAATATCGTTAACCTTGCTACTTATTCATAAGCAATGAGTCGGCATTAACAAAAAAAAAAGTATTAATTTATTTAATTTTAATTATTCGCACTTTAATACAACAACAGATATTTAAAAGTTATTTGAACTGCACTGGTTATAAATAAAAGTAAATAAATAAGTCAGCGAGTATTTAATACTTCAAATGGCACTTGGGTGCCATTATTTGCATAATGAGTTTAAAATCAAGTATTTGCAATATATAGATATATATATTTATTGATCGTTGAGTTTGACAAAAATTATTAAGTTATTTGTATTGAATGAATTTATATTGACAATCGTGGAAACAAATTTAATTTGGTTTGCAAACAGATAAAATTGGTATTCACCGTCACCAGTTGATAGAAAAAGAAAATCGAGTTTATCGATTGGAATGGAAATTTTACCAAGTCTGAGCTGAGTTGTATTTTTTATAAGTTAGACAGGGAATGACAAAAAGAATAAAAAGTTTAAGTAAAGTAAAAAAAAATATGAAACTAATTGAAATTGAAATTTAATGCAAAACTCTAACAATCGGTAGACTTAATCATGAATACTCGAGATTACTTAATCCAGAATCTGACAAATGCTTGCTATGCAGGTGCCCGCGGCCAAATGCCATTTGAAAACCTGGAATGCGATGTAACCTAACGATTGCTACTACCGGATTTCGTTTCTCAGGAATGTTGTTATTAATCATGTTGTATGAACACAAGAAATTGTAATGCCTTAATTAAACTTACACGTGTAACTATTGTTACAATAATGCTAAATAATCTAATTCAGTAATTAAATATTTACTATTTCTTGTAATATAATTTGTGTTATTTACTGTTAGCGTTAATTTCTGTTATTAAATTTTTTATTAATCATCACAAATGTTCTCTCATACTGATTTTAAAATTTTTTAATGGAAAAAAATTATTTCAAGAGACAGAGTTCCGCTTTCTGTAATATGAAACTGGGATAAAAAATAACATATATATCAGGTTATTGAACGGAGATAAAATTTTCCGTCACAAAGAGAATGAACATTATTTGAAATACTTTTAAATGATAGTGTTTCAGCAGAGAGAACATTTGTAGTAATTTAAAAATGGGCACAAATAACCCGAGTAGTGTAATACAGTATCCGAGCAAAATGAGATTTGATATTAAACTGAAACCAGAAATAAAGCCCTTGCAAGCCCTATGAAAAATTTTATTACTCTTGTTATGTACGTTAGATTGGAAAAATATTTTTTTGTATTTTATTGTCTCGGCAGTTGGATACACAATGCGCGATATTCGGTACAAATGGAACGCTGGCTATCAATCGGTCGGCATCTCAAGCGAGGTGGAACTGCCGCAGTTTCGCGTACTCGGGCACAGGCAGCGACAACGAAACATACAACTATCTACAGGTTAGAACACAAATACACTCACACAGGCACTCACATTTATATATATATGTGTGTTGAAAATAAATAACAAATATGTATGTATAGATAGATGTACATCAAGATTTGTGATGCTTCTATAATCCTGTATATATTTTTTGTTAAATCCTCTTCATATCCAGTGAGGAAAAATAAACGACCAGAGAAAAATCAAACGAAAAGTAGTGAAAAAGTAAAAGGTTTTTTATCTTTTTGTTTTTATAAATTGAAAAAATAGAAATAGAAATGAAAATAAAAAGATAGACCTCTTTGGTCTCTCTTTGGTCTCTCTTTGGTCTCTCTGGTCTGCCTTCGCCGATGTGTACACACAAATTGAACAATGTTTTATTTTCTACACCATTGCACCACTAAGATCTTCTTCCTTTCTCTATTCCTTCCTTTTACTCCTTTTTATACTCAACGGTTTTTTCATTTTTTTATGTTTTGTTATTCCTTTTTATACATTTATACTTGCAAAGCACACACGATTCCCCGCGGAGCTTCCAGATTCTTCCGGCCGTTAGTTCACGCGTGGTCGAATCTCATCCTCTTGGGATTTTTCTCTCAATCTATTCCTTTTTTCTTTAAAAAAGAAAAAGTAACCAACCGAAAATAAATAAAAAAGCTAAATTACTACAAACGAAGCTCCGTGGTAGCTCTGCAAAACACACACACACACACACACACACACACACACACACACACGGCTTTAAAAAAAAAAAACTAAACTAAATAGTGAAACAAAAACAACATGAATGAAAAAAAAGTTTAGCCACCGAACTGCGTTTTCGGGGAAGGTAGAGGACAATGGACATGGCAAAAAAGAACAAAGGATTTTAATAAATTATTTGGCGTACAATATGGTGGATGTCGTGTGTGAGGTAAGTGGAGGCCCCCTCGGAACGTGCGTGTGTTGACGTGGGTTCCGGTAGGTGTGTATCAACACCAGGGGGTTCTCTATTTTATTTACAGTCGGATATACGATGCGGGATATCCGGTACAAATGGAACGAGGGCCCAAACAGTGTCGGTGTCAGCAGTGAGGTCTCTCTCCCCCAGTTCAAGGTCCTCGGACATCGGCAACGCGCAATGGAAATCAGTCTCACTACCGGTAATGTATGATAATGACAATCTATCTCCCCGACCGACCTCATTATACTCGTTTTTTTTTGTTTTTTTCCTACCTCACAGTACTTTTTTACCGAAGTTTTATTTTTCATGTTATGTTGATGTTCTTTGAAATAAAATCTAATAATGTTTATACAGATCTAATTTCCTTATTCAACAGTATTGGTATAGATATTGAACAGAGGAAACATGAATTTCCGCTCGAGTCATGATAACTTTTAAAAGATAGACTTAACCTGTATCGAAGTCTACTAATTTCCGTTACAAGAAACGATAAGAAATAGATGAAACCAATTTCATCAGTCATATAATGATGACTCTATTACTTTTGCCGAAAAATAGTTACAAAAAACAAGTTGATCAAAGAAATATAAAAAAATTTTTTATTTCGGTATTCTGCCTCAGGCCTCAGTCTAAATTGTTTTTGGAAAAATGTTAAAGTAGTAGAAGTAGTAATAATAATAAAAAAAAGAAAAAAAAGTAGTAGTAGTCCTTGAGTAGTTCGCCTACGGGCTACTTCTCTCTAGTCGTATACTTGATGTCTTTTCTTGTTCTTTCTCTTTGCCGGGAAATATCGACAAACGGAAATGGTTGTTCAGCCGTGCGCGGAATGAGAAAGAGCACACTGCTGGAACACGTGACACACAATCGACGTCGATGAAGACGATGAGCAATAGTCATGAAAAATAGACATAATAAAGGAATGAACAAAAAAAATTTTGTCCCAACGCCGAGTACTGATAAAGGAGGAAAATGAAAAATAAGGAAAACTAATGTTAAGAAATGTTTAAAAAAAAAAAAAACAGAAAAAAAAATTATACACGTTTAAGAAATGAATGAAAAGTGGATACGATTGAAAGTGAAAAGAAATCCTGAGCTAGTGAAGAATAGAAAATGGAATTTCATGAAAAGACAGTTTGATTTCAAGAACTTGATTTATAAGAGCCAGCATATTGCCAGTTTTCCTCTTCTTTCCGTTTCTTTCATCCTTTTTTTTTTTTTTTCATCCTCTTCATACTCTTCGCGTCTTTTCATTCGTTACCTTTAATTCAAGTCTAACTAGAACACGCTAGCCTTGAATTTCAATTTAGTCTCAATATTTATACGACGTAGTGCTTAAAAAAAAGAAAGAAAAGAAAAGAAAAAAAAATAGATAAATTCCGTAGTACAAGGTCTTATAATTAATATAATAGATTTGTAAATCCTCACAAATGACAGTAATAGATATCCCGTCGATAACAGTTTCAACATCCAAGTAATCCTTTCAGCATTGTCAAGCTATTCATGAATGAATTTAGTATTGAGAATGCATGTAGTATAGATATATGTGTATCCCGGTTATATACGACAGAGAGGACGTGAAAGAAGAGTAGACTATGGAGCGTAGATTACACGAGTGTTGAGCTCGTTCTAAAGCAATGTTCCGTACTACAACTCGTGTATTAACGATATACGCGTATATGTAAATGCGGTACGATATGCGACTCGCATCTATTATAATATCCGATTTAATGGATCAAATCGAGGATATAGAGTTAATCAGACTGTAAGAGCTTTCACGCGAATAATTACCCCGGGTTTATTCACCGTGCGCGTTATTTCTTTCTTTTTTACTCATTATCTTATAATGAATACATTACGCGGTGAATAGTAATGTATTATTACCATTTAATGCAGCGCATTTAATCCTCGTCTATTGTTGAAATATTTATAAAAATAATCGCGTGCCAAAACTGCTAATGCGTCTCACTAAAAACGACCACATCTACTTAATCAACTTAAATCATATTATTTAATTTGTTGTTGTCTGTCAAATATTTGATTTAATTTGCATTAAGAAACGTTTAATTAAGAGGATAAATATTGATATTTAATTATACCAAATAGTAATTGCTCAAATAGCTGAGATTATATTGTCTGATCATACAATAACGTGACTACTTGAGCGACGAGATCTAATCATTCAGATCTAATCCGAGCATACATTCCTATTTGATTAAATTCATAAGGAAATTTAAATACCTCATATATTTTTTTATGCGACTATTATTATTATATTTGGTTTGGTGGATATTGATTTCAGGTCTTTTTGAACTTTACCCACGTGATTAAATATTCACGCCCGATAGATTCGTAATATGTTACGAGTAAATATTTGTTTGATAATACTGTATATAGTTAGTACTTGAGAGACCAAATATTGGTGCCCGACCAATACCTACAATACCCACTCAAACTGTTCAATATCATTGTCTAACTAGGTTGGGCTATTTCTACTTACTGAGTTAAATATATGCCGTCTGAGCGTACGTCGACTTTTATACTCAACATATATTTACTATACAAAAGGACACCAATTTGTAAAACAAATATTTCATTTCTATGAATAAATAACTTTGAATATTATTTTTTAAAAAAAGAAAAATATGTGAAAATTTTGTTAAAAAAAAGAAAGTAAAAAATAAATAGATTCTAGAATTCTTTCATTTCCTTAGAAATTCAAGCGTCACTTCTATTACGTTGGCAGTGAATAGCTTCCATATCTCTAGACAGAGATAATCATCTCCAACGAACACTCTCCAGAAGCTTATTATCCCCACTAGACTTCTCTCAACTATTTTTTTTTATTATTATAATTATAATAATTTTTTTTTTTTAGTTTTTTAATGCTTTCAGACATTTTTTAATCATAATTGTAGAGTCTACTTCTCTCAATGTTGGAAAATCTACAGTAATAAGAGAAGCTATAAAATTTATTACATTAGCGGAGATAAAAAGAATGGAGATGAGGAAAATTATATTAACGAGTCATTGACTTAAAGAACTGTAGGTATCAATTAATTAAGATTTATTGGAGTCAAGTGTCCAGCGTCAGTGATCCAAGTAAAGTTGTGTCGTGTATATGTCAGCCAGACAAGCTTGCAAAGGCTCCGAGACCGGATGCTCGGAATATAAAGGGTACCTTGGAGCTTTATACATCCGAAGCTCCTACTTAGTTTGATGAAGGCTTTAATTACGACTCGGATCACACTGACTGACCTACAGATGAGCAAAAGCTTCTTCCTCGAGCTGAATTATCCGGGTCTATTTCTCTCCTAGGCCGGATGGAGATACCGCCCGGGCCTCTTCATCACCGATTCCCGTTTCCGAGACTCATTGCCACTTGGCTGTATCCATAACAACATATATATATATATACAAATAACTCTACTATTTTTACACAAACTCCAGCTAAGAGCTTTACTAATGTCAGCTTTTAATGACTTCTCAAATACGCTCGTCATATTTCTTTAATGAGAAAAAATAATCTTAAAAATTTTTAATTTTTTAACTCTACAATATTAATAATTAATGTAGTCGCTTTTTTAATTAATTTCACTTTAGTATTTTTTTAAATAAACATTATTTATTCATAATGACGTCATCACATAACAAGTTATTGATTAAAAAAAAACTGGTGAGATATTTTCGCGTAAATTAGTGGGCAGATAAGGGGCGAATCTGAGTAATTAAAAGAGACTAACAAGCCGAATGGTCTCGGTGATTGACGTTGGTGGCACTAGAATGCCGGGTCTTTGAAGGGCTTGAAACCGTAATTCACTTGGTTGGAGATATCCCACTCCGTCTGGCTCCGTGGCCAAACTTACCGAGTTTCGTTCAGCAAAAACCTCTGGGGAAACATTTCCTCCGAGAAAATAGTTTACTCACTAACGAAAATCCACCCGAAGCTACAAGTTGTAATTAATTAATAAATTTAAAAATAATTATTTTGTCAATAGGAGAGATTTACACGGGTTTCAATTTAAATTTTATAAATAAAATAATTTTAATAGATAAAGTATAGTTAAAGGTAAAGTTTATTAAATTGAAACATTTATCAGTATTATATAAGAAAATGGTCTTCAGTATCAGATTGAAACGCGCTAATCTCACTTCACCAATAACTTGCCAAGAACGATTCCCATACTCTTAATCCGTTAGTTAATCCTTGCAGATCTCGCGTGCGCGACCCCCGTCAACCTTCACACACCCAGACACACACACATGTACACTTGCTCGACTTTTATTTGACTGTATTGTATTATATAGGCAGTAGTAAATTTACATTTTGTTAGCAACCTACAGACCCAAGCTCTCTACATTTCATATGTTTACACGCATAAAATTAAATTTAAAAATATTTATAAAAAGTAATTACTTGATGAAATAAAAAATAATAAGTTTATTATAGAGAATAAAACTTAGTTTGATGCACTGGGTGTACAATTCTGTATAATAGATAAAGTAATAAAGTAGTGTGCAGGGGTACAGACATATCGAAGCTGGGAAGCTGAATAAGGTCCTGACCTCATCCAAGTCTCAATATTTAATGAATGTGGCTCTGAAATAGACTTCAGTGTATTCTCTATTCTCTATTTAATTCCTTCATCTCGTGAATTCGCCTCCCGGTATTCTTGAAAAAGATCTCTTAACATTACATTGTCATGAGCTTACGTCGGTTAGAAGCTGCTGCTGGTACTACAATAGGTTGTTGTCACCCATGGGCATACTCAAGTACACGACAACATATATACCCTTCTTTTATTACAGACAAACTTAATTTAATTTTATATTTATTTTTTTTCTACGGTAAAATGAATTTAAATAATTAACGCAGAGAAAAAATTAATTTTAGCTTGTGCTAAAAAATCACAAACTGTTAAATGAAACACTTTGAATGTGACACTGACAAAAGAAAAGAAAAAAAAAAAAACATATAAATGATTGTGATTTAAACTGATTTCTTTTATTTTTTTGTCGTCATATACTTCTTTGTCTCTCCTTTCTTATCCCTTTGATAAAACTCGCCTCCAATCAGTCACGATCAAACGCCAGGCTTTTCTCAAAAGGTTTTCTCTTAAATCACGAGGTTGCATCCGAATGAAACGAGATCAGGCTTACAAACTGTAAATTCTTCAATCTATATATAGAATTGCTAGAGTAGAGTAAAGTTTAAATAAAGAAATGGAAAATATATAAGACACTATTTTTCTGTCTCTGAAAATACTTTTTATTTTACTGTATCAACTGATTTAGAGTTTAAAAAAAAAAAGATTGGGACACAAAAAATTGTAACCACAATCAATGCGAGTCACAATTTTTCTCAAGATAATTTATTTTAAAATAATAATAATAATAAAAGAGCGTTGAGACGATCGAACGGATTCAAATGTTTAACTTCGTTACTTTAAAGCTGGCGGGGATAAAAAAAAAAATAAAGAAGGAGATTCTATCGAAAAATGGATGTTCGAAAATGGAGAGAAATTTTTTATCGCAAGTGAAAAAAAAAATTGAGGTAAATTATTCATTCGTAAAAGTGGAGGTTGAATTATTGGAAATAAAAAGTGTAAAGATAAAATAAAATGAAGAAAATAAAACCGAGTGATGGTTTAAATCGGACACTTTATTTCCAATCCATCGTATTATTTGTAGACGCGAAATTCATCCTATGGGATGTGTTGGCTTTTACCAGCCAGCGCGTCGCTAAATTGCTGAAGAATGTCCTTGGACACAAAGGTGATAAATCCTCACGTCATCGGAGACTCGGAAAAATGTTGAAAAAAAAAAGAAAATAATAAAATTAAAAATTTACCGCGAAGAATAGAAAAGGATAATGTGTATAGATAAGTAACAAAACGAATAGGAGAGTTAAATCTCAATGATAAAAAGTGTATGAGAGGTATAAAGTTTTACGGAAAAGACGACTGGTGACGGCTTAGGCAAAATGAACAAAGAAATGAGGACGCCACCGAACTGTCGCCCTCTCTCGGTAATACTGGGTACTCTTTTCAAAGTGGTTATCAAGAAAACACATTAAGCTTGTGGACAAAGAATTTTATTATTTTTTAGTTACTTTACTTACTCGTGTACTTGCAACTTTAGCTAAGAAAAAAAAAATCCGTCTAGGTTTTATTGAATTTTCTAAAAATAAAAAAGTCATTTCAATGATTTTCTGTTCATGAATAATAACAAACTGTCGTAATTATAAATGACACTTATATACCCCCTTAATAATATTTAATATATGGGTTTAATAATTTTAAAAATAGAGAATAGAATATGATAAAATTTATAATAGAAAAGAATTAAAAGAATTTGAATTTTCAATAGAGAACAATCCCACGGGATTGAAATTCCAATGGGTATAGTAGAGTACTTGAATACAAGCTACAAAAAAAAAAAAAAGAAGTAGAAGAAAAAGAAAAAAAACGAATGAGATATCACGAGATTGTGAATTATTAAATAAATCCGATTTCATTTTCTGATTCAACGTTATTCCCAAGTGAAATTGCTGAATACAAATATAGCGACGAGACTGCCGTGTTGGAAAAGGTCAAAGTACAGTAGGTCTGATTTAGCGACTTGTATATAGTATATATATATATATGGTAATGATAAATATAGTTTACGTATAGATGTGAATGTGTAAGTATACGACAAGGTTGTGACTTAAAAGTATGATTGTGTAGGTCAAGCGGGCCTGGAACTAACGAGGACGTACCCAGCAATAATACCAAGAAGAAAAGCTCTCCTTGCGCGTTTATCCTTTATCTTTTATCATTTTTATTTCTTTTACTTTATCCCCGCCCTCTAGTAGGACTTTATTCTCTTTGACGTTTTTCCAGTCGTCTTTTCTTCAACTTTATATTTGCGTTTATATTACTGAGTGAAGAAGAAAAAGTCAAGCTTGCAATTTCATTCTTTGGAGTAACCAACTGAGTAAAGGAGGAACAGAAGATGAAGACAATAAAACTCGAGAATAAATTTTTTAAATTATGATATTTTTTGTCACCGTTTAAATTAAAACATTAGAAAAAAACATATCATAAATAACGATAACAAAAATATATATATATTAAAGTAAACAATAGAATATTTAAATGAACGAAAGTTTTTTTTTTTTCTATATTATTTATTGAAATATGAAATAAAAAAATGAAAAAAAAACCAAATAATAATGCACCAACGGACATACGAATGAACGGACGAGTAACACGAATAGGTCGATAAAAATTTTAAATAAAAAAAAATGTTTTATATTTAAATTTATTTAAAATAAAAAATTTGTTTATGACAAATATAAATATACTTTTTGTTGAATAAAATAACAAAAAGTATCTCTATGACTGGACAGTGAATTTATTTGGCAATAAATAATTTTTTATAACAAAGGGTTGATGAAAAAGAAAAAGAAAAAGAAAAAAAAATGAATAAAAAAAATCTAACTTTGGTTTAATTACAGGAAATTATTCTCGGCTAGCATGTGAGATCCAGTTCGTGCGATCGATGGGCTACTACCTGATCCAGATCTACATACCCTCGGGATTAATCGTGATAATCTCATGGGTGAGCTTTTGGCTAAACCGAAACGCAACCCCCGCTCGGGTCGCCCTCGGAGTAACCACTGTGCTCACCATGACAACCCTCATGTCCTCGACTAACGCGGCCCTCCCCAAAATCTCCTACGTCAAGTCCATCGATGTCTACCTGGGAACTTGTTTCGTCATGGTCTTCGCCTCACTCCTCGGTAAGTAAACATGCCAATCCACTTCCTTTCTCTCCCAAATAAAAATCTCAATCAAACACCAACCGACACTTTTTATTCACGTATCATTTTATTATTTTATTTTTATAACTTATTTTAAATATAAATTTAAATTCAAAATAATTAAATTAAAACAATTATTATTTATATTTTATTAATATTAATAATAAATCCACTCACACAGATGAGTTGTGACACGATTTAAAATTCATTAAATTGGCTTCTGCTATTTTTGAAAGCACTTTTAAACAAAATAACAATAATATTTCAATAAACAATATTTATTTTACTATCACTGTCCTTAGTCAGTCTCAATGAGAGTTTGAGTGAAATATATGTGCCAATAACTATTAACGCTTGTCTTTTAACGATCGATTGATCTTAAACACTGCATACTGTTGCACCTTCATAAATAAATGTGTACATAAGTATAAATATATATAAATAAATTTATTTGTATATATATTTGTATAGTTTTGTTTATTTGGCACCAATAGTAATTAACTGTGCATACAAACCACGCGCAATAATATGTGTAGCACTTTATAATGTATTTATCATTTAATTATAATAATAATAATAATTGTTGTTATTATTATTATTATCATTATCATCAACATTAACATTAATATTATTATTATCGTTATTACGCATTGACAGTGTGCTGCGATTTTGATTGATCGAACGTACTGACTTGCCAATTAATCACGATTTGCTCTTACTTTTTTTAAATGTATATAAACTATGGCCAATACGACAAAGAAAAAAGTTAACTATCAAAATTTATGAATTAATAATATGAAGGGAAAAAAAATGTAAAAAAGATCTCGAGCGATCGTGGCGTGAGCCGTAGATCAATCGATCGATCTTAAACAGTGTACACTGTTACACGCGATGAGTAATTTAATTATTTAATAAAATAATTATAAATATTACTGCGTAATAAATTAACAAACAATGAGCAGTGTGCAATGATTTTGATAGATCGAGGGTTCCACGTCTTCACGATGGACTCAAATAGACCCGATTATTATACATTAGTTGGGTTATATATTTGGTCCTGTTCACTGATAAACGCTCTCGTCTCGACTGACGGATCCCTCTGAGACACCTTATTCTATCACGTATTCCCTTATGTTCAATTTCATCGTACGTGATTTTACTTTCCAAGATTAAATTTTTTTCTTTCTTGAAGAAAAATAACAATTGGTACATTTTTACTTTTTTTTCTTTTCTTTTTTTTTTTTTTTTTTTTTAACGGTTTTTAAAATCTAAATTATTTCTTACTTTTTTTTAACTATTTATAAGGTTTAGCTGTATAAAGCTTTTTAGGGTTAGAGAAGAATAGTATTTTAGTTTTATTATAATTTTAAGGCAGATATATTTTTCTGCAATGGAAAAAAAATTGCTACCATTTGATTATTTTTTTTTTAATTAGTAAAATAAAAAAAAAATCCATTGCAGAAAATAATAGAATAACCGCGTGACTTGAGACTCTCAAGCTCAAATTATTTTTTTGAAAAATCAGCTCGAGTTGTAAATTGTAAATTTCAAATATTTTACCGACTTAAAAATCTAGTGATCGAAAAATAAAATAAAATAAAAGTGACGATCTCAATCTTTAAAAAAAAAAAAAAATATTAAAACATACCGCTGATATTACCATATTGGATTCGTGTCAATAATATATTTCAGTTAAAACCAAAAAGATGATAACGATAAAAAAAAAAAAGCAAATTTTTTTCAATTAAATCCTTGATAAAATTTAAATCTCGGTGAAAATAAATGAAACCGAATAAAAAAATGAAGGCTAAAATCTAATCGAGAAATTGGACCATAAAACATAAAAAAGTGAATATTTTAGTAGTAAAAATAACTGAAAAAAATAGTAAATAGAGTTTAAAAAAATAAAAAAAGAAAATATATATAGATATACATATTCTCTTGCCTATCGTTGCATGGACAACGAAAAATCCATCCCAATGACCCGGTCACTAGATGATAAAGACCAATGTATATATACATATATACAAAAGTGTGAAATACCATCATCATCACAAGCTCGATTAATTTAACGGGAGAATGCTCGCTAGAAATAAACCAACTTTCCTTTACTTTGCATACCTCTACCTTTACCGTAATAATAATAATGTTAATAATAATAATATTAATAATGAGAATAATAATAATAACCAATACATAATCCTCAATCACTTTTCTTTGTTATCCATAACTTTCCGTCTCGGTTGATAAACCTGTTATGAACATAGCTACACATACAACACACAAGTATATTTTATGACGCAAGCTGCAATCGTCACACACCAGTCTCACACTATGTTCCCGACACTCTTAATTAAGCCGCCTACTGTCTCCTCATTAAACATTGCTGGTATCCCCCGATTCCCGTACTATCTCTGCTAATTATAATTCCCCACACTCTCGCTACTACACTACTGTCCGTAAGCCTAAAGTCATTGCCGAATAAGGTATTATATTTCACCTTAGGGAAATTATTTTGCTTTATTAGAAATTTATTAACCACTTTTAAGCACGTACTTGCCTAATTAGTTATTATATTACTATTTACTATTTTTTTTTTCTTTTTTTTTTTTTTTGTAACCAAAAGAGGTACCGGTTGACTATTATTGATGAGTCTAAAGAGAACCACTACCTCTTGTCAAAGTAGTTTAGTAAAAAGAAAAAAAAAATAAAGTCATGGTAGAAAAATAGACTAGTCCCAAAAAAAAATGTATAAAAAAAAAAAAAAAAAAAAAAAAACGAGGGGAATAAAGTGAAGAAGAAGAAATTGAAGGAATGAATCGTGGATTGATGTGGGATCGTGCTTAGGACAGCTCTCAATCAACTCGGGTTAGTAGATTGGTCCATCAGTGTACAAGTGTATTTACAGGTACTTCTTACTCTTTACTCAATAATTCAAGTGTACATGCTGCTATGTACTGTATACGTCGTCAAGTGGGCTTTCTTCCTCCTTCTTCTCATCCTGACGGCAGCTCTGGGTCTCTAGCTCTGATGAGGAAACAAGGGGCTCGTAGAGTAGAGAGAACTAAACTTCTGGATCAAGTTTCCGGTGGTGAAATTACATTGTGAATCGGCGAACCGTTATGAGCCATTGGGGTTATCTAACACTCAACTCAAGTGATACAAGATACGATACGATACGATACGATATATACATATATATATATATACATACATTTACATACTAATACACAGACATAGGACACACTAAACATTGAAAAGGTAAAGATGATACAAGGCGCAGCATTGATGGGGTAAAGGTAAGATGGAATTAGTTAGTCGAGAAAATCAAAAAGACAAACGAAATTAGTTATTCTCTTGATGGAGTAAAGCTTTACTACCACTAGTACCGACTACAACTACTACAACAACGAGAGACAAAAGGCAGTTGCCAAAGAGATAAGCTTTAAAGCTTATTCTATTCCTTTCATGTACAAAAGTTAACCTCGTCGATGGATAAAGGAGCAAAGCTCTCTCTCCAACACTTTACTTAAGACTTAAATGTTACTAATGAGTTCGACATTACTTTGAACAATTCACTACTCTAAGGATAACATAATAACAATAATAATAATAATAATAATAATTATCGTAATAATATTAATATTAATAATAATGATAAGGAATTTGTCATCGAAAATATCATCCGATAAAATTATTGCACTTGTTTGTTTTTGTATTTAAATAATGGATGCTTTATTTGGATTTATTGTTGTTTTTTTTTTTTTTTTCATTTTTTTTTTTTTTATTTTTGTTTTTTTGAGTTCTTTTAAGAAGGAAGAAAAGAGATTTGATGAGAGAGTTAAATACGGTGTAAAATGGCTGTTATTGATTCACAGAGTACGCCACGGTCGGTTACATGGCTAAGAGGATCCAGATGCGCAAGAATAGGTTCCAAAAAATAGCTGAGAGTATGAAAGCTGCGAGGGAAAATCCAGGACCACCAGGTGTACCTGGTGATCATGGTGATCATGCGCCTAAACAAACTGTGAGTAAAACTTGGACGGTTTCTTTTGGGAGATACCCGGTAATTTTTTTTTGTCCTCACCTTTGTGTCGGATTTTTTTCGCCCAGTTATCTAAAACCTTTTTGCGGAGTCTATTGGAAATCAGTTACCGAAATCAACTTGCCACTTAAATTTAATTATTTATTTTGTAGATAGAGAACTAGGCTAATTATGAATTTAATTAATAAAAATTTAACTGCGTAATTTGATGTAAATTATAAAAAAGTAGTTAAAGATTGTAGCAAAGTTTATTTACGAGAGAAATAAAAATACTCGTGGAATTGATAAAAGTTATGTAATTTTTTTTGACCGGACTGTTAAATGAAAGTTTAAATAAAAATAAAATAAATAAAGCTTAAAAAGACAAGTACTTAGTGTTGGTAAGACCGAGTAATTTACGAGCACAAAACAGAAACAGTAGTACTACAAACGGACAGTCGGCAAGTCGTTCTGACTACACTTCCCCTTGAGAAATTAGTTAATTAAGTTTAAATAATTGAGTCTATCAATTACTACCCTCGTTTACTCACTTGCATGTGCGTTAAAACCACTACACAGTTAACTCGTCTTTTTATTTCAACAATCTTATTAATTTAAATTAAATTTATCAATTAAAAAATCACTCACTAGATTATTTTGTCTTATTTAATATAAAAATAAAACAACAAAAAATAAACTCGTTACTTTTAATTAAATAAATTAAATGGAATTTTTTCAATTATTAATATTACAAGCAAACAAAAACAACTGGACGATACGGATAGAGTAAATAATAAAAAATAAATCCGAGAGTACTCTAAAACTTTTAAGTAGGGACACATGTATATAAATAAATGAAATAAACAAATATACAATGACAAAACACACACTAAACGAAATGTCTGGAACAAACTGCAAAAAGTGCTTTAATTAGAGAACGAATTAATTATTCGAGTGGCAGACTACTCCTGGACTGAGATTAAATTTGTCGATGGAGAACAGAGCCAACGGCGTCGGAAAAAAATTCAACCGTTTTTTTTTACAAACATTTTCAATTCATTTTCAAGTACTCGAAATTATTAACAAACCTTTTTACTCGTGAATACTTGAATTAAAAGTTATTTCATGAAACATCATTATTTTTTTTTGTTCTTAAATTTATTAATATATTAATTAAATTCAATCTAATTAATTTTTCTGGTATATTATTAAAATAAAACATTTGAATAATAAATCAAAAGAGTTTTAATAAAACTACTCACCAAACACGATTCTCGCTTCTTTTTGCACTTGATTTGATTACCGCCTGCTTACACGCACAAAAATATCACTGAAACAAAAAATATATCAAGTGTCAAGTTGATGGTAAAAAAAAATGATCGATATTTAAATAAAAAAATGAAACAAAAGCTGTAGCCACTCCCAGTGTTGCATGTAAAGCCAAAAAAGTAAGGGGATGATCCATAAATCGGATACCCCATGGCGAACTGCCGTGTCTCTTGTAAGTGGTCCCGTGTTGTCCAGGAGGTGCGGTTCAAGGTGCACGACCCAAAGGCACACAGTAAAGGCGGCACACTTGAGAACACTATCAATGGCCGGGCTGATGAAGAAGCACCACCGGCACCCCAGCATCTGATTCATCCGACCAAAGACATCAGCAAGCTCTACGGTACGCCATGTAGGTTTCTCTTCGTTTTTTATACCTATTTATCACCACGAATTATAAGGGACGTATACTTGAAATAAACTGTCTCATTTAATTTAATTACGACACATAATAATTTATTTAATATATTTAATAAAAGCTTAAGTAATATAAAAAAGTATTTACTAATTAAATTTTTAATTTATTTTATTTACTGGCAAGCAATGAATGTCCTGCACTAAATTTATTATTATTATTATTAATTATTATATTGGCTATAGTTGATCACAATTATGTATTGAAAATTATAATAAATAATTAAATGCAATGTAAACAGCTTTATTACAAGAAACGTCTTGCATAGTTCTGAGACGACAGTATTCACACCCGCATAGCAAAGAAACGTGTAATTTTTACAGGTATCACACCCTCGGATATCGACAAATATTCACGAATTGTATTTCCCGTGTGTTTTGTCTGCTTCAATCTAATGTACTGGATTATTTATCTGCACATCAGTGACGTTGTTGCGGACGATCTGGTACTACTGGAGGAAGCTAAATAAACAAAACGCTCATCTAAATCAAATAAATCTCTTCGTCAAGATGACCGAGCTAATAAATCGCCATCACGGGATTTAAATGTTCAACAAATAAAATAAATAATTTTTAAATAAAATTATTGTACTAAAACCGTGCTGTGACTAATTACGACTTTCAGGCACTGTGCGACACTCACTCGTCGCGTCGTCCAATCATCAAAAAAAATAAATAAATAAATAAATAAAAAATTAATTAT
The DNA here is from genome assembly GCA_030273425.1 of Microplitis manilae. NCBI lineage: Eukaryota > Metazoa > Arthropoda > Insecta > Hymenoptera > Braconidae > Microplitis > Microplitis manilae. The sequence continues at coordinate 345,766 of CP092725.1, forward strand.
TATAAAATAAGAATTTTAAACTGTCCTTTTAATTAAAGGAAATGATTTATTAATTTAAAAAATTAATAAAATATTCAAATAAATACATAAAACCAAAAAAAAAAAAACATGACCACTGCCGGCCAAAACCGGCGTATCAAATGGTCTACGCTCAATGACTTTTTTTTCCTCGGGAAAAAACGCAAACACGATCGCCGAAGTGACTTCATAGCCTACTAAATGGAGGATTTTAAAAGAAAAAAAAATAATAATTGATTATTAACCTCGTAGGTTGTTTAAATAATAATAAAAATAAAAAAAAAAAAAAAAAAAATATGCTCATAAAGGAAGTATTAGACAAAATTAAAATATCTGTGAAATATTTAAGTGCAGGAGTCAAAATTCTGCGATCGTTAAGCGCAATGAAGACTGAAGCATGTCGAGCCGTAATAATAAAGCATGGACGGAAATATATGAAAAATGTGAAGAAAAAAATAAATAATAATAGTAATACTAACACTAATAATAAATATAATAATAATAATAATAATGTATATGTTAAATATGGTGAAAAATAATTGAAAATACGAGGCGAGTGCGAAGACTTTGTTATTACATTGCATCGGTGTGTACAGTGCCGCGAAAGCCTTCAGAGACGAATATAAATATATAAATATAGATGTATTATATTAATATTATGAATATAAATATACATATATATAGATATATATACAAATAATGTAATGTATCGATTAATGTATGTGTCGGTGTGCAGAGTGCTCGCTAAATTGACAATTTTTTAATTTTTTATTTTTTTTAAAATCGGTTCGGACATTAGATATTAAAGTTGATATAGTATAGAAGTTAAAAAAAAATAAATATTAAAAATTATATATGCTTTTGAATAACTCTCGTTTACAAAAATCAACCATTACCTCTAAAAATTTTCTAACTAAATGTAATCATTAGAAATCACCCTGCACATCACACAGATATTGATTAATATATAACACATGATATATATCTATACATATATATACGATATACCTTTAAAAGCATTGCCAGTATATCTCTATAGTAACGTCGTAAAAGCAGTTATTATATATATTAATAAATAAATAATAATAAATTTTTTCGGTATAAATACGTCAATTTAGCGACTGTAGTTTATTATTATTATTATTATTAAAATTTAAGCATTCTATTATAGGCATAATCGTGGCTCAACTTGCTACTAAATTTTTTTTTTAATCAATTATAATTAAATAAATAAATAAATTAATAAAATAAATAAACGATTTGATACAAGTGATTAAATATTATAATTAATGGACAATGCCAAGTTTATTCAGTGGAACTGCTATTTGTAAATGATAAATATTTAAAGTGACAAGTGTTATTTTTTTTTTTTTAAGTTTAATATTTTTTACGTTTCCACAATTTTATTTATTTAATAAATTAAAATAAAAAAAAATATACATATACAATAAAAATAATAATAATAATAATAATTGAAGGTTGATTGAATAAAGTATGAGGATAAATATGATTGTTATCACGTAATATATGTAATTAGTTATTAATTAGTGGAATGGTTGTAATAATTGTTGATTATTACACATGTCTGTGTATGACTCGAGACTGACGAGAATGTTAATTGATTATTATTATTACTTAATTATAAAATACATATTTAATGTTTATTAATTATTAATTATTAATTATTAATTACCAAAGAAATTTATAATAATTATTATTATTATTATTATCATCAAATCGTTAATTTTATTTAATCAGGTAGAATAGAATTATAAAGATAATTATTGAGGATTATCGATAAATCGGTACGTTTGTAGATATAAATATATATATATATATATATATATATATATATATATAGATACACATATATTTATAAAAATACCTGGATTGTAAGCGTGTGATAATCGGCTCGGGAAATATTTAATTAGTTATATTTTTTTATTATTTAATAATTGGATTAATTATTTGGCGCGTAAATAAATGTCACGAAGCAACGAAACTCGACGATATTTCCTACGATTTATATTCCTAAATATCTATGTATAATAAAATATATTTAATTAACGCCTTCCACCGGTCATCGATGCTTCGTGTTAAATATTTCCCGAGGCTAGGGATCAAGGCTCCTCGGATTTTAAATTCTTTATCTTTTGTTATTAATTAAATAAATTAAATTCAATTACTGTAATAAATAAATGACAAAAATGACAAAATAGTGATAATTGTAATGTTGATTTTAGTAAACTTTTAATTATTCATTATTACGAGATATTTTTTACTTCTTGACGTCAACGTGCAAGCTTAATTCATCTCCTACTCACTCTCAGTCTTTATCTTCCTCATTTTTATATTTATTTTCTTTTTCTATTTTTTTTTTTACTCCCATCAGCGCATTATTTTATTTTTATTTTTTCTTTTTCATATATATTTTTTTTCCTTTTCTTTATATTATTTTCAGTTAGTGCGAAGCAAAGCGAGGACGCTGGGATGTGGAAACTTGCCATTCAGGATATCGACCAGACACACCCTGGCTTCTTTGTCTATCTCATTCTCTAGTACTCACTCACTCATTTCATGATCTCTATTTTCTCTTTCATATAACTCTCATACTATTCACGAATACACTGTAAAACTACAACAAAAATAAGATAAAAAAAATGAAAAAATAAAAAGACTGAGAGTGATTAGAGTCGAAAGAAAATAAATAAAAAACGTTGCGAGAGTGATTTTGTTCTCAAGCTTCCTCTTTATCAATAAATTAAATTCACTCTTTTTTAATTTATGTATTTGATAAATTGTCTGCCTCGATTTATAAAAACTAAAGGATCTCAAAAATATATTATTATATTATTATAATTATAATTAACAATAGAATCAGCACGTGAAATATTTATCAACGAATAATATAAATATATACATATATATATAAATATATCCAATCCTCTCAACTTCCTTAAGCTTTTTTTTAATACTCAAAAATTAAAAACAAACTCACGAATAATAATAATGAATAAATAATTAAATATATAACTTTTTCTATCTACAGATCAATAGTAATAATAATAATAATAATAATAATGATTAATATCGATAAAAAATAGTTATCGTATAAAATCGCGTATAATATATATATAAATTTATTTACTTTATCTGTAAATTATTTTTAATTAAAATTTGTTTGAGTTATGGATTTTCTAAGTCTGTAATTTAATTAATTAAAATGAAAATATTTATATTGACGATATAGACGTCCGTTAAATAAAATAAACTCGATATAAATGTAAAATAATAAATAGTTAACTAAAATAAATGCTCCGTAAAATAAAAATACAGAAGATAAATGATTTATTAAAATATTTGAAAATTCTCAGACGAATAATTTTAATAAGTTATTTATCTTTTTTTCATTTTGTATTTATTTGTATAGTCACAATCACTTCAGTATTGTTATATAATTGTTACAAGAATCGTTAAAAAAATAAACAGACGATGAATTTTACCAATTAAATATTCATTAAATCACATTGACTTATTTTAATTTAAAGTTTAAAATAAAATTAACCGTCTGTTATTTTTTTAAATATACAATTCAATAGTTATATATACGTTATCTATTTGGAGTCTCTATGATAGTAAAAAAAAATAAAAATAAAAAAAAAAAATGAATAAATAATGAAAATGATAAAAGATGTAATTTTAGTCGTTTATCGTTGTGATATATTCTACAAATAGAATGCTTATGTTTTAAGTTTATGAAATTAAATAAAATGAACAAAACAATCGTGTGACGCGATAATTAAAAAATTATAAATTTAATTCATAAAGTTGTTAAATTAGTTTATTGTTTAGAGGCAAATTTAAAACGAAAGTAATTGATAAAAAACAGTTTATTATTATTATTATTATTATTTTGAATAAAAATAAATTGTCGCGTCGTACGAATCCGAGTGAGTCTCTGTCCTCTGGTAGGATTAAAATTTCTGGGCACTTAATGCGTAGATATAAATATTTAAAAATAAATAATTAAAAGGTTAATAAAATAGGACTACGGAGGAATCCTTAACTATTTAAAATAAAGTCAGCCCAGCTCGATTAAACCCTCACTTAATTAACAAAAGTAACTATTACTAAATTTAAAAATATTTAAAATACAGTCACATCTTGTACATACAAGTTTTATACAGAGTATTATTATTATTATCATGCATTAAAAATACTGTGAAATTAATATATAAATATATATATAAATACATAAATAAATATTATACAATATGCAAATATGTAGTGCACATACGTGATTGTTCGCACATATTTAGATAAAAACAACTTTGAATAGGATGGTAATAAATAAATAAATTGATAAAGTTTAAATAAAATTTAATATTAACATATATAAATATAATATATATGTGTATGTATAAATAAAACGATAAATAAAAAAATGTCTAGAGAAAATGTTTAGAAAGTGGACTTTAGTACAGCTGCGTAAACTGCAGGAGTGAGTTAATTTTAAAAATTTAAATTTTAAAAATCATTCAAATTCCCTGGATTGTGAATGTGTTTATGCAAATGCTAAAATTAATTTTGGGGTAATGTGCAGCAATGTTTATACTCATGGCGATTTACTTTTTTCATTTTTAAATTCATTTTTTTTTTTAATTTTTTAGTTTCTATTGAAATGTTTTTGAAAAATTATTTAAATTTCACTTTAATCGCCAAAAAAAAATAAAAAATGAAAAAAAAAATAATAATAAAAGATCCAAGACAAAGTGTATGATATACCAGTTCAAATGACGTTAACGAAAACTGCCAACTTCATATTATTACACTTTTTAGTCAATCAGATGGACGGAAAAAAAACTAAATAAATAAATAAAATAAAAATAATAAAGGAAATGAATAAAAAAGTGTGGTTGTAACAGACCCAAAATTTTTATTAGGATAAACACATTTGCCGTTTGCACATAGAATATATTCGAATGATTTAATAAAATCATTAAATAATTAAATAACTGATCGATTGATTGAGCGAATGAATGAGTGCAATTTCATACTAAACAATTTATCATTAGATTAATAATAAAATTCGTTATCTCATTGTTTTATATATATATATATTATATTTAAACTATAAGTATTCTACTGTATATTTAAATTATTTATTATTATAATTATTTATTAATTACGTCGATAAAATGTCCACGTATGTTAATTTTATTTTTTTTATTCACGCGGTAAGAGAAAGTGAAACCAAATTATTGTAAAGTTAGTTAATTATAAAATATTTAATTAATAAAAAATATTAATTAATAAATATTTATCGAGTGTGAAAGGACTTTATTTAATAAATTTTTTGATAAATATATTGGATAGGGTATATTTGGTGATAATAAATATTTAAACAGTATATTTATCATTTAATTTATGCGACCTTTCAAATTATTCATTTACTTAATTATATTGTGATTTAATTTATGATTAAATAATTATTTAAATTGATTAAAATATAAAATAGTAGACCATGAAAAATAAGGACTTGAATAATTAAAAAAAGATATATATTAATAAATCTAAAATTAAACATTGCGCGCGAATAAATGTTTAAATTCGAATTTTTCCACGTAAATATAAACAAAAGTTTCTTTCGTCATTAAGACTCACTATTCTTGGTAAACCTTGCACCCCTTTAATTAAAGATTTATATAATTAATAAGAAAAAAAATATCGTAGTAGACTGAATAAAAAATAATAAACTCAATGAAATAAATAAATAAAATATGGAGTTGAATTTTAATTACTGCGGTTATGATTTATAAAATAAAATGTAAAGGAAAAATAACAATCGGGCAAGAGAAAGAGAGAGAGTGAGAAAAGCTTAAACGGTGATAAGAAATACAAGTCGTTTTGAGAGTAACAAATTCTAAAAAAATGTATTTATTATTAATTAATTACACATTGTAGAATAAATAATGTAACGGTAAAATGAAAAAACAAAAAAATAATATTAACTAATAAAATACCTTTGAAATAAAAATGATGAAAGAAAATAAATTTTAATTTGATAATTATTTAAATAATTTAAATAAATTCCTTCCCCATAGGTTAATCTAAAGAACTATCATTTAAGATGACAAATTCTTAATTGAAATACAGATTTAAGACAGTTATTTAATATTTAAACATGATGATTTAATCATCGCGTCTGAAGTAATCAAAGAAACCATAAAAGCTTTAAGACCTGGGTTATTTTAATGAAAAACAAAAAAAAATAGGACGAAAAAATATTTGGATTTGAAGGCCAAGATTTAAAGAAGAGTATTAATGCGGGATGGTAACTTCCCGACTGGTTTGCTACATCAGACTGATAAAAGACCGACTGGCATTGATGAAAAATTGACTACTCGACTGATAAAACACCGGTTACTTGCTGTCCTAATAATTAAAACTTTCATTAGCTATTAGCGCAATAATTTAAAATTTAAATCAAAAAGCTTCCCTCTAATCGAAACATTAAAAAAAAATCGGTCTTCCTGGAAAACGTCAACACCTGTTGGGATTTCAATTTTCGCAAATCGGGGTAAAAACAATAACTACCGAAATTTTTGAAAGTCATCGATTTTCTTAGCGAGAAGTTAGAAATATCCGATGGGCACGCAGAGCAAATACCCAGACAGAAGCCGGACACAAGCCAGACACATGCCCATACACATGGGTCTGAGCTGTTCCAGGCCTCTTGCAATTTTTTTTCCGCCAGTATTTTCTATTATATTACTTTAAGAGAGTCACAGAAATGATGTCAGATGATAATCAAAAGGAAATATTAGAAAAATAATGTCCGATAGGCCCTCAGCGCAGAAAGCCAGACACATGAGTCCGGGACTATTTTAGGACTCTAACATTTTTTTTCCGCCAGTATTTTTTATCATTCTACATTGAAAGAGTCTCAGAAATGGTGCCGGATTATGATTAGAAGATAAAATGGTAAAAAAAATAGATTATTGATAGAGCATCAAAAATAAATATGGAATCATTAAAAAATAATAAAAAATAAAATCTCACATTTTGGACACTTCTGCTTCAATTACTCGATAGATGAAAAATATCACATTTATACACAAACACTGACTAACACTTTTCAACACTTCGATATATTAATAATAATTATTTATATAGATTTTAGTGATCCTGAAGTTCGCGGACAATTAACAATTTTTGGATTTTTTTTCTCAACCATTTAATCTTAAAAAAATATAATAATAATAATAAAAATAAATAAATAAATAAAATACAAAAAATTCAAAAATTATTAGACGTTGGCAAACTTCAGTATTATGAACGTTTAATTAATAAAAGAAATGCCGACGACGCCGGCAATTGAACAATGAACAAGATGAGATGATTTAATTAGTTGTTATGATATTTTACGTACCGATAAAATTATTATTACGAAATGTTCGTTAGGTGGTATTTATTTAATCACGACCTGCACGTCCGAGTTAATGTAAAAGCGGCAAACTGAAGTTTGACACAGAACGCTTGCGTAGTTGTAAAGACGGTTGGAACGACCTGCGCAGTAGAGACTAAATAGACATACGCGTGCGCAAAAACCAGCCAGTCTCCCGCGTCATGACTGCGAGAGCGAGACTGCCTTTACGTCATATTTTAATAGCGGAACCTATCTTAACGACTTACTTCTGCTTATTATTTGCTAGATGGCGCTACTAGTCCCGTTTCGATGCAATAATATATTATTGATTTATTTTCATTACATAAATTATTTTTTTTTTTATTTTAATAAATAATACTGTGTATGGTAATTTAAATGAATTTAAATAATCGTATTTTACTGTCATTACTGAGATCTTTTGCATGACGATCATTCGAGAACATCAACTCGCCTTTTCCCAATATACGTATATATGACCATATATATTTATAACAACAATGCAACTGTCCGAAGAATTTAATCGAACATACTAGACCCAACAACAAAATACATTATATTTTTTCAAATCAAAACATCTGAATAGAAACTCTTGAAGTTTTTTTTGCTCTTACCTAAGCTTTTTCTCTTTAACTTAAAAAATATTTTATTTCTAAATTAATTAATATTTGAATTTTTACGTCGTTCGAGAATATTCTCAAGTCAATACTTGATATTTATAAATAAATTATTAATCTATTTCAAAAATAATAAATTGAATTATGTATATTAAATAAAATAAATTTAGTCATTTGTTATTTTGTCATACCGGCAAATTGTCGATCATTCTAGAATTTTCTTCAGTTAAACTTGAATTTCGGTTTACCTCAATAAATACTAGAGTCAAATATATTTCAGCTTTAAGCTTTCGTCTAATAAAATAAATTTTATTTCATTTATTCTAATAGATGAAAAAATTCAATAAATAAAATATAAATTTTTGAATATTTCTCAAAGCTCAGCGAATGTTTGTTTTATTTTAAAAATGTAAGAAAACACGGTGAGTTGATAGAAGGTTCTGGACTTAATGACCGAGTTTCTGCAGCCGGCATCGAGAACATTCGATAACTTGCCTAGTCTATATAAACGACCACGAGGCGCGCAGTCGGCACATTTGAAAAAGAGACACTAAGCGATAAATATACATTGCGATCAACGGAGAGCTATATCTCTCTGCGACTATTTATATAAATAAACTCAAGCGAACTTATCATTGACTTTTTATTTGTGCGGGTTAATTATAAAATATATCCAAGACGACGATCATCAAAGAGCTTAACGATCTTAAATTAACTGAGGAGGTTAAAACAAAAGAAACGACCATGCCTGAGGAAGACACGAAAATGGCTGTCGAGGGTGAAACCGAGACTTTTGCTTTCCAAGCTGAAATTGCCCAGTTGATGAGTTTGATCATCAACACCTTCTACTCCAACAAGGAAATATTTCTTCGTGAATTAATCAGTAACTCGTCTGATGTAAGTAATTTTTTTGTTTCTAGTCCAGTAATTTTTTCGATACTAGATAGCCGTTGTCTCATAATTATTTAATTTGAAAAAAAAAAAAAAAGATTGTTAAAAAAACCCATAGCTCTGTTTAATTTTCTGCATGTTTATCTTTATACATATTTTTTCTTGGCAGTTGTTATAATTTCATTTTTATTTTTTTGTTCTATAGGCTCTTGACAAAATTCGTTATGAATCACTTACCGATCCATCGAAACTTGATAGCTGTAAAGAATTGTTCATCAAGATTATACCCAACAAAAATGATCGTACTCTCACCATCATTGACAGGTAAATATTTTCATTAATTATTTATCAAAAATTTAAAATGAGTGAATATAAAAAACATTAAATTATTTTCAAAATTTTTATGTTCAATAGATTATTTTTATTAACATCGTGAAAATAACTAAATAAATTTATTATTACAGCGGTATTGGTATGACAAAATCAGACCTGGTGAACAACTTGGGAACCATCGCCAAGTCCGGTACTAAAGCTTTCATGGAAGCGTTGCAAGCTGGTGCAGACATCTCTATGATAGGTCAGTTTGGTGTTGGTTTTTACTCGGCTTACCTGGTGGCTGACAAAGTATCTGTTGTGTCTAAACACAATGACGACGAGCAGTATTTGTGGGAGTCTGCAGCCGGTGGTTCATTCACAATTCGTCCTGACAACGGCGAACCCTTGGGTCGTGGTACCAAGATAATTCTCCACATCAAGGAAGACCAAGCTGAATTCCTAGAAGAATCTAAGATCAAGGAAATTGTCAAGAAGCACTCACAGTTCATCGGCTATCCAATTAAATTGTTAGTTGAGAAAGAACGTGAAAAAGAATTGAGTGATGACGAGGAAGAAGAAGAAGAGAAAAAGAAAGATGCTGATGAAAACGAAGATGACAAGCCCAAGATTGAGGATGTTGGTGATGATGAAGATGAAGAAAAAGATAAAAAGAAAAAGAAGAAGAAGACTATTAAAGAAAAGTATACTGAGGATGAAGAATTGAACAAAACAAAGCCATTGTGGACTCGCAATCCTGATGACATCACCCAAGAAGAGTACGGCGAATTTTACAAGAGTTTAACAAATGACTGGGAAGAACATTTAGCAGTGAAACACTTTTCTGTAGAAGGTCAACTTGAATTCCGTGCTCTTCTATTTGTTCCACGTCGTGCACCTTTCGATTTATTTGAAAACAAGAAACGTAAAAATAACATCAAGCTCTATGTGCGACGTGTCTTCATCATGGACAACTGTGAAGAAATAATTCCCGATTACCTGAACTTCATTAGAGGTATTGTTGACAGTGAAGATCTTCCACTTAACATTTCTCGTGAAATGCTCCAACAAAACAAAATCCTCAAAGTTATTCGCAAAAACTTGGTCAAGAAATGTTTAGAATTGTTTGAAGAGTTGGCTGAAGATGGTGAGAACTATAAGAAATTCTACGAGCAATTTTCCAAGAACTTGAAGCTTGGTATCCACGAGGACACGTCTAACCGCAAAAAATTAGCTGATCTTCTGAGGTTCCACACATCGGCGTCTGGTGAAGACATGTGCTCGCTCAAGGACTACGTTGGCAGAATGAAGGAGAACCAGAAGCACGTATACTATATCACTGGTGAGAACCGAGATCAGGTAGCCAACAGTTCATTTGTTGAGCGAGTAAAGAAACGCGGATTTGAAGTTGTCTACATGACTGAGCCAATTGATGAGTACGTAGTCCAGCAGTTGAAGGAGTTTGATGGTAAGCAATTGGTGTCAGTTACCAAAGAAGGTTTAGAATTACCAGAGACTGAGGAAGAGAAGAAAAAGAGGGAAGAAGACAAAGCCAAGTTTGAGAACTTGTGCAAAGTTGTCAAAGATATCTTGGACAAGAAAGTAGAAAAAGTCGTCGTGTCCAACAGATTGGTAGATTCCCCTTGCTGTATCGTCACTTCACAGTACGGATGGACTGCCAACATGGAAAGGATAATGAAAGCTCAGGCCTTGAGAGACACCTCGACGATGGGATACATGGCAGCTAAGAAACATCTCGAAATAAATCCCGACCATCCGATCATGGAAAACCTCAGACAGAAAATCGAAGCTGACAAACACGACAAGTCGGTGAAAGATTTGGTAATGCTGTTGTTCGAAACTGCGTTGATGTCATCAGGTTTCGCACTGGAAGATCCTCAAATCCATGCTGCGAGAATTTACCGCATGATAAAATTAGGATTGGGATTAGATGATGATGATGTACCGATGGAGGAGATAAAAGCTAGCGAAGATGCTCCTACGATCGAAGAATCCAACGACGATGAAGCTTCAAGGATGGAAGAAGTTGATTAAATTTCAAAAAATATTATTTTATAATTATTTATTGTTATTTTTAAAGACTTGAGTCACCGAGACTGTTTACTTTATTAAGTATTACCTCCAGCAGAGCATTGAGAACAAGTCATTTTTATATCATCTCAATTTAAAGTACTTCTGCTGTTTTTATGACTTTAATTTTTATTTTTTTCGTTTTGTTATTAAAAAATTCATTCTTCATTTAACGCGAGTCAATAAATTTCATTCCATACGTCATCTATGTAATTATTAATGTAAGTTGATATCGTGATTGAATGTGTGAATAAATGCTGAAGATGATAGTTGATATTTAAAAAAAAACAAATCGATTATTTTTATCAACCTTATTCCTCATCCCACTCCTAATTATTAATTTATTTGAATTAAACTATTCAGTTCTACAAAGATCAATAATTTTAAGTAAATCTCACAGTTTTTTCTGATCCTTTAAAAAAAAAAAATATAAAAGTTTTTCACTATCTTTTTTAGAAGTATAAATAAAATATTTAAATATTGGCGCCATAAGAAAATGGCGCTGAAAAAATTTAAACAGCCAATAGACGGCGAGTTGTCACCATGACAACAATGACGTCAGTAATGTTCAAGGACGAAAGCAACTGCAGCTTGTTGATCAACCTCAACGTCGCTGTCTTGTCTGTGTATTTACGCGAGTCAAACTGCGTCGTACTTTTAAGCAATTCTATTAAAATATTCAGTGATAATAATAAATGTGTAATTAATTAAACGTTTACACTTTATAAATAATAACTAAGCATTCTAATTTTTTAAATCGAAAATTTCATACCAAGTGTAAAAATTTATTTTTAACGAACCGAAGTACAAAAGGTTAATGACGTAAACGAAATTCCAATCGATTGTTTAAATTTTCATCGAGTGAAAGTAATTAATTCATTTTTTTTGTTTATAAAAGTAATCGGACATTAAATTTAAAAAATTATTTGTTTAATTTTTTTTTATTAAAAAATATTCAAAGTTAGTTTTAAAAATGACAATAGATAGCGCAGTGCTCGGTTTTAAATCTTTTGTTTTCCCGCTTTTCGTCATAACTTAAGCATTCCCGCCAGCGACAACGTCTACTTTTTTTTTGCATATTCTTTATTTCCATGGTTGTTGATACTTTTTAAATTAACAATTATCATCCATCGTGTTGTAAATATCTTCAGTACTCATGGCCCAAACATTTTTTTTAAAACCTACAATCAAGAAGGATTTCAAAGATCATCTCCAAGCATCTAGAAGTTTCCATGCCATTGTCACCCGAATTATAAATTGGTGAGTAGTTATTAGTATTAATTATTAACTAATTTGTTATTTTTTTAGTTATTTAAATTATTGAAAAATAGTTTTCATGATAAATTTCAAAATTTTTACCAAAAAAAGGCTTCTGTGCAATTGACAACAAATCAATTTTTAAATTATAAACATTTTTTTCTTCATCAGTAAGTTTTAAAAAGGTTTAATTAATTAATTTAATTATTATATAACCTAAAAAAATGAATGAACAAGCATAAATCATAAGTTGTAACAGAACACCAGATGGCGCCAAAGTGTCGAAAATTTGAAAAAAGTAAAATATCATGCGTTGATAATATCAATTTCCCGCATTATAAAATAATTTATATAAATAATAATTAAAGTTTCGTATTCTACGAAACATTAATAATAATAATAAGTAGCATTTATATTGAATATAAAGCTTATAATTTATGTTTTTATGATAAACAAAAATTTATGAGTTATTAATTGAATTTATGGCACTAATAATCCCATATATTAAGTGTTCTGCTCACTTTTATTTATTTTAACTTATCAATCTTATCTTACTCATTTATTCGCTGTAAATAAATAGACCGTCTTTTTTTAGTATTTAAAAAATATTATAGTATAAATAAGTGGTTGAGGTAAAGATAATAATTATTGTAATGGCTATTTAGATTTTTTTTACAGCGCGGCAAGTAAATGAGATAAGAAAAGATTTAATCCTTGACGATAAGTCAACCAGCTGTCTGGTGTCTATTTATCTATCTATTGAGTTCCTGTTTCTCATCGACGAGAGTAAAAGTAACTAAACGGGACGTCCCTGAAAACCGAAAGTAGTTGTCTTGTATTATACAGGCCAGGTGATAGTTGGTTTGTTTGAGAATATAGTTTTCTATTTAATACCATACACTATCCTCGTATGTATTAACTTACTTACTTATTATCATCATTATTATTATTATTATTTTTAAGCTACTAAACAAGATAGAGAACGAGACTCGAACAAATGTCTTTGTAAGTGGCTTAAAAATATTTAATAGAATAGAGAAAAAAAATAAAATCCCGTTAGTTATTAATGCCCGTCACCTGCGAGCTATTGTCGGTAAAAAAAAATTAAAAAAAAACTAAATATTTCTAATTATATACCCATAAATTATAATTAAAACAAAGTAAACAATAAATTATAAAATTAAATATAAATAAGCTATTTTTAGGTAAATTTTCAAGTAATGCACGATAGCTTCTCAAAAAAAAATATGAATAGTAAAAAACAAAACAAAAAAAAAAAAAAATGAAAAAAAGTCCAAGTGAGAAGTTGAATATTATTTTTTATTTCAGAAGAGTGTTGGCATCGCGGCCATTTTGATTTTGCGTGATGTCACGACGTGGCCTACTTTAGGCCACTCCACGTGCACGGGTCATCGCCCTCCAGCTCTACTCTCTATCCCACTCACTATACATCTCATTCCCCTTCGAGTCTTTGTTCTCTCTTTCTCTTACATACTGAGATACACACCAACACATCCCCTTATACCTACACACACATATAAAATAGTGTAGGTATTATATAGGCCTCTTTATTTAATTTGGTTTCTTTCAACGCGGGCAATACAACACACTCTGCTAGGCGTTATACCTTCAATTCTTGTAGAATGCTTTCAGCTAAATCTCTTTCTATTCCCTGCAGCTATCTATAAATAATACATACAACATACAATATTTAACCATCCTATATTACTACATACATATATATAAATCCGACAACTAAAACTGTGTCATTAAACTATTTTTTAATTTTATTGTCTGAGTCATCAAACAATGCAGTTATCTTAATAATTATCATTATCATTAACTAAAACTGATTAGTTCATTGAAAAAATATTCTCAGAGGTTTTAATTACTTTATTCATTTACCTCCAAATATATTTTTGTTAATGATGATTAATCTAATGAGTCTTATCTAGAAAAATATCACTCGATAATAACAAAAACCATCAAATATGTATTAACTTTAATTGAACTGTAATAACTATAGATTGTTATTAATTTACGAGACTAGAAATTTCTTTGGCGATAAATTTAAACTAAGCGGTAAAAAAAAAGTTGATTTATTTACTCAGTAGTTAAAATTAAATATACAAAAACTGGAGTATGGATTTAGATGCAAGTTTAATAAATTTATGTTTTTTGTCAGTACCGACAGAATCGAGATTTATGAAAGTCGAGTAGTAGATGTATTTTTTATTTTTATAAATTTTATTGGTCCGCGGGCCACTGCGGACAAAATATACAAAGAAAAATAAATTTTTGGTAGTGGGGCTAGGATAGAAATGGATCGATACAAGGTTTGATCTAGTAACCTAGATCCCGGCGGGTTTACAGACTGCACCAGCCATACCAGCCTCGATAGATCCATTCCCTCGTGTCGACCCAGAAAACCCACCCTTCGGGCATCGGGGGCGAGTACTTCTTCACCCCTCATTGACCCACTTTACACGTCTTACATTACTCTATATAATTTTTATTATCTTTTTCCCACTTGTCCAGCTATCCAGCTATCCACCTATCGCCTCATTCTTCACTCTCTTTTACTTTTTTCAAGTCTTGTCTTAAAATATTGCGGTGGTGTTAATTTTTTTCTACTCCTTTTAATTAAACCAGATTGCTTGTCGAACATGATCAAAAGAACCTTTTTTCCATGGCCCCTGTGTAGCCGTTTTTCATACTACAACAATCTCTTTATGTAATACTAGTGAAGGTGGTTAATTGAGCAAATTTTTAAAAATATCTACGTACACATTTTATTTGTTGCTAAATAATTTATCAAATTGACAGAAAATTGTTACAATTATTGCCGCGAAATATATAATATATATTTAAAAAAAAATATCTAAAGAGAATTAGTACTTTCACTAAAATTATTTCTACATAATTGCAAATACACTAGAGAAATAAATATAATTTAGCTCGTCAAGTGGGTTATGTAAAAAATATGGAAATATTAAATAATAAATCATAATATTGTACACACATATAATCACATATGTATATATAAATATATACGAAGCAGATAATGAGTAAGCAAGTATTTTAGCATACTTATGCATATATTCCCGAGAAATATTTCAGTATATAAAAAAATATACGTGTATACGGGAACGGGAATTGAGGTTGCTGAAAAGTTAACTTTAAAGTTAAGATTTCGTAAAGTGTTAGGAGTGTCAAATTAAATGCGTGTGAGTATTTATTTAGTGTGTCATGTTTAGCTTCTCATTTATCTGACCGTTTTTTTTTTCTTTCTCTTTCTCTTTCTCTTTCTCGTTATTACACCGTTTCGTTATTTTTTTATTTAAACCCAAAGTAGCATCCTTGGAACACTGTTTTCTATCCTCACTTCCTGCGCCTACTTTCTAATGTTGCCCCATACTATCATCGTCACAGTTACTCTCCATCAATAACTTTACCTTTTATACAAGTAATTTTCATCACCGATAAAAATATGAAAAAAAATTTTTTTATTTGTTAATTATCATTTTATTTATGGATAAATTTATAATTAAAATATTAAATGTCAGGTAATTAAATTTTAAATAATTACACTATAAAATATCTAAACTCTGACACTTTAAATATTTGAACGTCAAGTTATTTTATTTAAAATCTAAAACAATCGTATGTGAAAGAGGTCACGTTTATTTTTTATTTTATTATTTTATGTAATGAACGTGGGTATTTCTTAAAAATTTTAATTCCTTCATTTTTTGTTAATTTAATAATTTTATCCGACAGAATAAAATATTAATTAAATTTTTAAACATTTTGACGGAGGAAAAATGAAAATAAAGATTTTTTTTTTTTTTTTCACTCAAAGTTAAATAGCAGAGCTGGAGGTTTTTATCGTCGAGTTGACAACAAAAGAAAATACATATAATATATATGTATATATATGACAATGTGAATAACAGAGCTTGAGAAACGAAGAGCTTAACTAAATTTTAAATGAAATTATATTTAATGCTTCTCAACAAAAGTTAACTTTGTATACCAGCGCTAGACGGAACTCGGCCATCTATAATATTTAATGATTTTAAATATTAAATAGGTTTATATTTGTCGGAGATTGTGAAAAGGAACTACCCAGAATAATAATAATAATACAAGAGAAGAATAAAGTTAATGCTGGAAACAATAAAAAGAAGAAGAAGAAATAGAAAAAGACTTAACTTTGGTGAAGAGATACGGGGGTAACAAAAGAAAAGTACGAGGTCGCGACAGACAGCAGCAGTGATCTAGAACATGAGGAAAATCTAAAACCAGCTGCTGGACTTGTCTTTCATATATTTTAACATTTATATATTTTTCTCTAGTTTACTCTTAACCGCAACAAAACTAAAATGGGGCGTGAAACACACGACTATTCTCGGGGTATGTCTGAGTTGCGTTACATTTTTTTATTTTTAGCGCATGCGTTACCGTTGCACTCCAGTTCACTGATGTTTGACATAAACCACACGGGGAAGACGAACCAGAAGAAGATGATGACGAGGACGACGACAAGTAAACCCGTATACCGGATCGTCCTCATCGTCGTCGTTGTCGACGAGAATGGGGTTACGCCTCGTTCGCCGTTGATGCTTTTCGCTCTTTGCTCTTATCTCTTTTTCTTTTTCCTTACAACTTTATTTTCTTTCTTTTTTTTTTTTTTTTTTTTTATTTGCAAAACTTACATTTTAGTAACTCTGAATAGTTTTGCTCGTGTCGCAACTAAATCACTCCAAGAAAAACCAACTGCTGACCCATTTAAAACAAACTTGATTGTTCATTTTTAGCCAGCTCATCTATTTAATTATAAATATACATATCAATGTCATTTCATTTATTTTAATTAACATGAGTTAATTACTTCATACTCGGGTAAAAAAAAATTATAATTAGATTTTAAAAAAAATAAATCCGTCGGGTAATTAAATAAGTTTTTTTTTCATCAAGTAAATTAAGAGTTATTCAACTTATTAGTTGATAAATTATGGTATTCATTAATTAATTGATGATCGAAAGACGCGATAATGTAAAATTTAATCATAAATATAAATCTATTGAAATCACGAGACGTGATAAAGTACTTGGAAATAAGACGGACAGAGCTTAGGGAAATATAAAGTGTGAGACGGTGTGACATAGAGGGTAGGGCGGAAACGAAAGAGGAACACGCGGTTGAGGGTGTAAGAGGTGTAGGTGTACGAGGAAAAGGAGAAGGAGAACGAGGCCAGAGTATTGATCCTCCTGTGGTGGTTGACACATTTACCAAAAGCTTTGCGTGTTCCACTTTTGTCGTGCGAATAAAAATATTTAAGACCTTTCAAAATTGACTTAACGTCAATATTTAAAAATTGCTTTAAAATTTTTTTTTTTTTCCCAACACTGTTCTATTTTTATATTTGACTGACTCCTTCATTCCATCACAATTTTAAAATCCAATCTTTGTCCCTTTGGTTGTTTTATTTTTCAGTTGGTTAAATGTATTTATATTTTTATTTTTATCTTCTTTACGCCCAGAGAGTAATTTTATTGACGTTAAAAAATAAAGTGTCAATTTTACTCGAGTACAAGAATGTTAAATAATAATAATAATAATAAAAATAAAAAATAAAGACTTAAAAAAGCGATAAGTGCGCAGAATCAAACGACCCTCAATTTACATCCAATTTTAAAACTTTCGCCCTTTATATTCACTCTCATATACATGCACACAGACGTACCCAGCAGATGGATAGACTCAACATTCACATGCATGCGAGTCCCGTCAACAAGCTCTGATGTGCGCTAATAAATTTAATTACGCCAGTCTAGCGGGAGTACAACCGATGAGGTTAGTTTACATCAAGAGAAAACTTCAATGTTGTTTGTTTTTTTTTTTTTTTTTTTTTTCATTTATTTATTTTTTGGTTTATTTTTTTAAAATTTAAATTTATGGAAACGAAATCAGCCATCAGATGAAAAAATAATAAAATACTGGTTTTTGGGTGTTAGAATTCAAGGATCGAATGATTATCCCTGAACAGAGAAACGAAATATACAGTATAAGCAGGTACACTTGAATTGGGAATGTTGCCAAATGGGTCAGGGCACCAAGCTCTTGTTCAACTCGTGAGAGAAGAGATTGGTATATAGCAACACCAGCAGTACTACCAGAGCATCCTCGGTATATAGCACAGTATATAACATCACCGTGTGTTGGTTGGCAAGTGAAGAATTATCAGAAGAGGACGATGAGCGTTGAGGGACTGAGTAATCAGACAGAGACGGATTATGTATTTTGGGTGAGAAGGGTTTGGTGGATTTTGAAACGCGCGAGACCATCATGATGCCGCTAAAAGAAAGATGAAGACACTCAATATTTTGGTAGTAGTGTGTACATATATTTATATATGTATGTGTGTTTGGTGGGAGAGAGTTGGCTCGGTCGAGGGTTGCCGAGAGTCACGATAAGGGGTCAGAAACGGCAGGGGTGAAGGCAATACGGGGCTAAGAGTGTTTGATCAATACTCGCTGTCACCTACGCCGGCATAGAACCTACCAGGCCGCATGGTAACAGAAAACCTACTTCGAGGCCTACATTTCTCTATTTAATTCTCAAATATATTTTATATACATATATACCACTTGTAACCGCTCTTTCCGCTCTTTCAACGGGCTCTTTTACCCTTCTTGACAATTATTTTTACGAGTACTCCAACTCACTCATTCACTCACTCACTTTACCTAACTCGAGTCGTTTTTTATTTTTATCCAGCTCATAATTTACCTCTGGGAAATTCCAATTTATCATCTAATTCTATTTACTCATTTCCTATTCATTTACTTACCGAGCTCTGATTTCATATTTTTTTTGTATGATTCAATGGGAAAGGTTTTAATAGAAGATATTGATATGAATACTTTTTATTGAATGACTAGAAAAAAAAGAGGAAAAATAGGGCCGTGATAAATGGATATAAATGGAGTATGGGTATAAATAAATATGTATTTTAGTAACCGAAATTACGTTGAATGTTCACCTGGTACACGACGATTAGAGAGATTGGCCGGCTGCTCACTCGGCTATTCCGTGCCACTTGCATCGTTGCCAAGCGGAATATTACGCAATCGAATATCCAGGAACGGAGCACCAACGTAATCCTAATGATCATCATGCGGATGACGCGTCTGCGCGCTTTCGGCAAAACGTTATGCTGTTTCGTAATCTCTTGTGTTGATACTTTGTTCACATTACACACGCTCATTATTACTTAAACCACTAAAAAAAAACAAAAAAACTCATTTCCTTAGATTTTACATTTATCTAACACTGATAATAATTATCTTTCTCCATTTTAATTTACTGATAATCCTCAGCTCAGAAACTTTTAATAACTAGAGCAATTATATTAATTTACATTTGTACCATTAAATGACATTTAATATCTCTGTTATGTTTTATTAAATTAACTACTCTGTCCATTAGACGAAAAAAGTCGCCAATTAATTTTTTAAGACCCGTTAAATTTAATTTTATTGCCAAGGAAAATGGGTCATATGATTAATTTATTTAATTAAACTCGTTATTAAATTGAACCTCTTTAAATAAACATAAACAAAAATATTATTGGCCGAGTGAGAAATATATTTGATAAAAAAAATAACAAAATACAATGCTAATAAAAATTCTCTCGGTATCCGTTAAATAGACAAAATATTTATTTTAAATAAAATAAAATAAAACATGGAGGAAAAAAAATATTTTGACGAATGGGTGAATTGTTTTTTAATAAAATAAAACATAAATATTTATATTACAAAGAGAAATTTATCCAAACGATTCATTGACGTTATATCGCAACGGTAAATTTGATTCCCCGTAGCTACGCAACCGTGGAAAATAACGGACTGATGGGTGAGTGACCAGGTGACGAAATAAGAAACGAGATGTGTGTAATGTAATGTACGGGAATTTTATATATATATATACGGGAATAACTTGAGGAAATCCAGGTTTTTAAGAAAAGTACAAAGCCTCAGATCCGAATAGAAAAAGAACAATGATCGAGTATGTGGAAGTAAAGGAAACTCGAGGATCAAATTCTTTGTACTTTATGTCAAAGTTTAGCAGACATCTAGACTACTTTCACGATACAGCAATAGCAGCAGCAGACTACTACAGGGGAAAACATAAAGAGCTTACATTCAAGTATAAAGAAGTTTCTTAAAAGTAATGATCCATCGAATAACTGCGGACACGTGCCCATAAGACACGTGCCTATAAAGGTCGATGCTCCTTGCTTACTTCCAAACACATACTCGATTTTATTTAATTCCTTGATGCCGACTTGATGTTATACAAATTTTATTTCTTGCGTTGCTATAAAGTCTCTCGAGTAAAAATTAAAACAACATTTACCAGTAATGAGGTTAAAATATATCTTGAATAAAATAAAATAAAATAAAAATATAAAATAGTTTGACGCATTGCGCTATGATGCGCCCTAAAACGCACTTTACTTTATTCCCGACTTCACCAAATAAGGGTTGGTAGATTTGTTGGCTCTTTGCCTAGCCATATACCCGTAGCCTGCTGCCACTGCTGTATCCTCGACTCAGCTCTCCTCTATATCTATATATATCTATGATATTGGGGAAGAAGAGGGTTGGATATCAGCATTACAGCGGCAGAGAGACGGCTAAAGGATAGAATAGAACGGATAGAAATGAAAAACCGACAGCAGGATGATAGGATGAGAACAAGGAGAATCATCGCTCGCTCGGTCGATGCAATAGTTGCCCCTAGCAACACACATACCGCGGACTAGCTTTTGTTGGCCCCATTCACCTTATATCAAACTTTTTATAAATATGTATATACATATATACATTTATTGCTAAAACACTTCAACTTTTACTCTTTCTTCATACACTTTATGTACTTTTTATTATTTCACTTTCGCTTTTTTTACAGAAATAAATAAAAATTTATTTATTTAGCAAAAAAAAAAAATATATAAGAACAAAGTTTGAATCCCTGGTACATCCCCTTAGTTCAGCAAAAATTTCAAATGCACTGGAGTACTTAAACATCCCTATAATTTTTCCAGCCACTACACATGCACGTGATTTTGCTCCCCAGAATTTATTTTCGATAAAGTAGTCCCAGAAAAAAATAATGTAACAAAGTAAAGTTCGAAAATAAATTTAAGGATAGAGACATTCAAGTGATGAGAGGGGACCAAAACAGTTGTTAACAAATAATTTTTATAGTTTCTTTGTTCTTTTTTTCCTATCGCAGCAGTTGTTACTCCGAATCACAAGGAAAATTTATCTTTTCTTTATAATGTTGTTTTTCTTCCACAAACGTTTAATTTATTTTCCTTCTAGAAGCTTAATAATTTTTTTATTTATAAATCGAAATTAATATTGAAGTTTATCATGAAACAATTTTCATATTTTAAGTTATTTATTTAATCTCTTTTTCTTACTTAAATATTATCCCATAGCATTCAACCTATATAATATAAACACAAACTATTTGAAACTCTCGAGGCTAGATAATAATAACAACTAAACACGATACAAACCCATATACTATAAATATATATATATAAATACCAGTAACCGTATCACGAAATATAAAGACTAAATTTGTTATTATTTTCATCATCACGCGATATATATTATTTAACATGTTTATATATATTATATCCCATGGAAATATGTGTATTACGAAAATTTATCGACTGTCAGGAATAATGATTGACATTTAAAATCTTTAATATACATTTCACATCACCTATAAATATATACATATATATATGATGTACACACATGTACGTACATCCGCGCTGTATATAAAACATATATATTTATTGTACACATTAATATAAAATGCATAGCTTTTCTATCTGACTATGATTGATCGTAAAAGCATGACTCGGTTTCCAAATATATACTTATTTACAGTCATTAATCATTCTGATGAAAAAAAAGTAAAAAAAAATAAATGAAATAATTCTATTTAAAAATATTTAAATACCTGATAACCCGTTCAATTAAATTTATTTAAGAGAAAAAATAATAATAATAATCTGAATGGTACGAATCTGGTACAAAATAAAGACAAAAAAATATAAATATAAATATTAATACTTATAAATATGTATGTAATGAGAGAATGTGTAATGCAAGTTAGCGATTGCGCAGACGAAATATGGATAAAATTATATATACATATATATATATATGTACTTGTATGTGGAATACGGCAGTGATTGGACGCGCAACTCGCGAAGGATTTCGCGGGAGTAACTTGCAAACCTGTCAGTTAACTGTCGGTTGCTTTGTGGGCCAGTTCACGATTCAATCCTCATCGGACCTTCATCAACTTACGACACAAGAACTTATATATATTTTTATATATATTTATACAACATAAAACACAAGTACTCGACAAACAACTTAATAAATTTATATTTTAATTAACCGTAACCGCTTGTTAAATAAAATAAAAATTTAACTTTTA
The DNA here is from genome assembly GCA_030273425.1 of Microplitis manilae. Lineage (NCBI taxonomy): Eukaryota > Metazoa > Arthropoda > Insecta > Hymenoptera > Braconidae > Microplitis > Microplitis manilae. The sequence continues at coordinate 368,939 of CP092725.1, forward strand.
AAAACGTAAGTACATATATATACATATTTTTTCCATATCTTTATCTCGATCTTTTATTTATTTTTAATTATAAACACATTAACATATTTTGGTAATTTTTATCTCCTTCTATAATCCACTCAGTTGTAAACATTAATTCTTTTCTTATCCTTCGCAAGATTTATTTTTTCGTTTATTGAAAATAAAATTTATATAAATATATTAAATTAAGTTAAATTAATAGACTCCAGCAGAGTACATAGTTTATAGTTACATAACTCTCATCGCGACCCATACCATAGATAAGACTTAGTTTTATCTCAAACATCCGACTATTGAAGCAATCACGCGGCGCTAATACACGCTTTATTACTTACACACATACTTTTATATATTTATATACATATATATTAATATAGTAAAACTATATTCACTTTTTTTTTGTCCTCATTGAATTTTTTGCTGCAAGTGCATAAGAAAAATAACCAAACCGATCAACTAAAAAATTGTTTATCACTAAAAGTATAATTATCAAAGCCATCTATAAATAAATTTTATCTACAAGATTTCTAGCCAGATTGATAGTTTTTTTTTTTTTTTTTGATAAAACTTTAATTACATTTTATTCTAGTCGTTATATTTTCCACGGGCTTCCACAATACTCAACTAGAATTAAATGTACATAGATAAAAATATAATAATATACGTATATATAAATTCTAAGTAAACTCAATAAACTATGAAAACTGTTACGACACATTCCCTCTTTACACACCTTCAACTAAAGTATATTACGCTAGCAACTACTATAGAGTACTTATGAAACTTTTATATTATTACCATTAAAAATATATATTTTATAGCTTGAAGTTAAATTTAAATATTAAAATATCATAAAATATTTTTTTTATGATACTAGTAAAGCCAATCCAATTGTATTGAACGGATACATAGGGACGCTCCCTCGAGAACCCGTAGTACGATCAATACCCAGCCAAATCCAATGACCACATCTTACCCCCTAAAAATATTTAAAAACAAATTAATCACCTCAGTAAAATATTATTTATAAAATCTTACTCCATCACTGCATACTTAAAGTAAAATCCATGTAATTAAATTTATTGCTGCATATGAAAAATAATAATATCTTAGGTAGCAATTAAGCTGCGTTATATCACGCGTGCATGCGCGATAAAAAAAGGAAGCGGAAGTTTAAAAGTCTTTGATTTTTTTTTTTATTTTTTTTTCTCGTTACAATCTGGTCAAGGAAAACATTAATACCGTACACACATGATTTTAATTTATGACAGAGCATGCGTTATCACTTCGGACTCTTCCGTCCCAACTCGGCTCTTACGCGATATCGTTTATGAAAATTATAATTACTCATTATCTTAAAAGTTAATTGCAATTAACTGTCTATAAAAAAGTTATTTTAAAGATTATTTTTGTAAATAACCATGAACAAGAATTTAATGAATCTTGGAGTGGGGGTAAATTAGTAATTGTACCCAAGTGTCCATGCAATGTAATTAAATGTATGTAATAATGAGTAGGAACAAAGAAAAGATAGATATCTTTATATATATATATACATATATTAGATATCCCTAGCGACCGGCAATGCGGCAGCATAGTGCGCGAAGCGCTTGCGCACCTCCATCTCTATGTGAGTCAAGGACGACACGTGCGGACTAACAGCCGACCTAGTTATATCCCTGGCTTTCGGTCGCGATCGTACCGAGTCCCCGAGTGTTGCCGAGTACGCGTGGAAATAGGACGCCAGGACGGGCTCTACTCCCAACGTACGTGTATAATATATATACATATGTATGTGGTATTATACATATAGTAAATCGCTTTATTCTGCTCATCTGTTTCATTCCATTCCTACCTTGGCCGTACGCCGCAGTACAACGCTGCCACATAGTACACGGTACATAGTAAAAAAATTTTTTTTTCTTTTCTTTCCTTTTTTTTTTTTTTTATCATCACCGTTACTCTATTCATTTTGTCGTACCAGCATACGCGATAGTACCAATATCGTACGACTAGTAAATTTAGTGCCTCGTGAGTGTTTTACTAAAATAAAAAAATTTACTAATTAAAAGTGTACAGATACTAATTACTTTTCGCTAAATTGTTAAAGTATATATGTATAATTTTTTTTTTAGCAAGAGTCGCATAATGTACTGTTTAAAATTGTAATTTGAATTGCTGCAGTGTTCTAGTTTAAAAAAAAAAGATCGATTTTAAAAATAGGTCAAAGGTCTGACTGTAACCGTGTTGGTGTTAATTCTGCGCAACGTCATTATAAAAATTTAGAACGGCCATTATAAAATTTTTCGTGAATATTTGTTGTATTAAAAAAAAATGGAAGGGAAAAAATGTCGTTGATTGGAGGGTTGTGTTGAAAAAAAAAAAAAAGAAAAAAAACGTATATTTTTTTGCTAAGGGAAAAGCAGCCCCATTTGGCGTAAGTTCGCGCGTGCGCAGTGGCGACCTCCCACGTGTCCAAGTACTCGCCCCTCTTAAAGTTCCCTCTCCCAAAGTCGATCGAGTAAAACACAGAACGGCATCCTCTTGTAACAGAGTCCTCATTTTCTTGTTCCCCCTAGTCCCCGGTGCAGCGTTACAGTGTTTAGAGTCTATCGGGTAACTAGCAGTGTAGTCAGAGCATAAGTAATGCGTTTCCGCGCGTGGTACGACCAGTTCCTGTTCGACCGTCGTTAGAATCACCGCGTCATCCGTCCTCACTTACTCACTCTTTGTCGCTCCCTCACTCTGTCTTTGTCTTCCCCTCATCTCAAACTCCAATCGCCTCATCGCGCTTCCTTCCCCCACTCGGTGAATTTAATTCTCGTCCCCACCGCGGTACCCGCGAGCGGCCAATCGGCTAGCTGCGCGCTCGTCACTCGACAGATTCGCGGTTGCGCAAGCGCGGCGGAAAAAAACGACGCGGTTATTTAGTGGTGTCGGTGGGGGTAAACTAGAGTGCCGCGGCGGATACGCAGACGAGCACATTCTCGTTTGCTGCTGATCCTCGTCCAAGTCGGTTGTGTGTTCTCAGCTACTCGCTTTTATTTCATTTTTTTTTTTTTTTTTTTTTTTTTAAATTGATTTTTTTATTTCAAAATAATTTATTCAAACGTACTACGGTAGTTATTCTATACTATGCTGTAGTATACCAGTAGTTGTAGTTAATAGTACATAGTATCCCTTACTTGAAATATTACGACATCCAACCACTTGAATTTAAATCGTGAGTTACTTTGTGAAGCCAAGTGATTCACTCGAGAATCTGGTGTTGTATTCAAAATTTTTTAAATTTTATTTCGTTACTAATTATTTTTTTTTAAATTTGTACATTAACGTTTTGTACCGAGGGATACTCAGAACCTGTTTAGTGTTTGAAAAAATAAAAAGAAGCCTCGTGTTTTAGTACTTCCGCATTGTCGACATTCACGGTCGTCCGCCATATTGAGTTTCAACTGGGTCACGGAATCATCAGAAAATCCTTTCAATAAAATAAAATTTTAAAAAAAGTAATACATAAAATCGACGGTGCTCGGATTTTTTTATTACGCGCATTGTTCTAGATCCCTTTTCCCGGTCGCCCCTTGTCTCTTTTTTTTCTTTTTTTGTCAGTCCTTTTATTAAATATTTTCCCCTCGTGTGAATGGCCCGGGGACCTCGTGGGCAACCGGAATCATCGAGGGTTTTGTCGACAAGCATCTGCACACGCCAGCTCTTGCACTTATATATATATTTATAAAGACCCTCGTTAACTCATAAAACGCGTTTTCATTATTCCTTGGTCATAAAAATCTTAATCCTTGCAAGTAACAAAAGACTTGTCAGTCGTTGGCACTTTCGACACGAGTGTAAGAATATAAACTATTGAAAATAAATAAATGCAAAGTAAGTAAAGAAGAAAAAAATATGGCGAGTCGCGTAGCAAATGCTGTGGGATAACTGTGACGCAATAATCACGTGACCCTCCCGTGGGTAGGATAAAAAATAAAAAAAAACATAAAATAAAATAACCGCTGGCCTTACTACTGTACTAACCCAGTGTGTGTTTTAATAATAATTAATTTTTATCAACAGCAGAACTTGTAATACTCTATATTTATCGATCAACTTAAATTGGATTGTTAAGTAAATATACAACGACTGGGTCGTCAGGTCACTGGGGGTGAGAAACTGGCTTGACTAATTATTACACCAGTCAGTCTTTTTCTCTCTCCTATTAACTTGACGGCAAGACATCCGTGCAACCAAGTGGATATTTATAAATTCAAATATATATTTATTATTTTATCAAACAATGGGCTGACTCAGCAGTGAACGCTGTGTTCCCTTAGCCGTTATTATTTTATTTGGCTCTGGGTTCAAAGAATACACTGCAGCGAGTTTCCCTATCAACTATTTTATCATTTATTGAATATTAGTATTAGTAATTGAGGGTTATTTCAACGAGTTGGAACCCTGCTTAAAAAATTCGATAGATTCTTATAGCTGTATGTATAAGGCCTATATTTCACTGTAGTACTTGTAGAACTCATTCATTCTTATAAAATCTCTATGGGAATTTATGAAAATCTGTTGGATTCTATGAGATTTTCTAAACAGGGAATGCCGCTATGGGAGTTGGTAATAAATAAATAAATAAATAAATAAATGAAATAAAAAAAGGCTAGTTAGCCCCCAGCACCATTCACTTGTCTGTCTCACTTGCACCACTGCCAGTTAATTTAACTCGTATCGTTATATTCCAGCTCTTGTACTTTCTAAATCCCGTGCCGTGGTATGGCTTTCGTAATCCACCGCTATTTCTAAACATTTCCCCTACTTAATACTTGTGCCAGTTTTATTTATCCATCTATATATACATATATTTTAATTATAATAGATTTTATTTTACTTCATTGTAGAAAGTAGTAACGATTATTTTAATGTATATATATTTAGTACCGTGGAATATCTTGAATTTCCGTAACGTGATTGGATTAATGCAGGTGGATTCCTATACTTTATATGTATAGATATATAAAACCAAGCGAGAGTTAGATACCGCCATTTTCTCACAAGCATTTACTATAGCGGCCATCTTTGACACGCGTTCATGTTATAAAATATAAAAGCTAAGCAAATAAATAATCTTAAAAGTTATATATATTTATAGATTTATTAAGTAGGTCATGTTAAAAAATAAATAAATAAAATAATATAATTGAGTAGTCATTATTGTGATATATAATAATTTATCACTTCCTCATAACGCTGATGGAATTTATGATAATTCTGTGAAATAATGAAATCTAAAAAGCAAAAAAGCAAATATATGTGTGGATATAAAAGAGGCGGTATTTTCCTCAATGATTTAGCTGATCAAGGAAGTGGTTGTTTCTGCAATTGCACATACATACATACATATATACATATATATATCATGATTCTCAGTACGGCGAGGTCGCTGGTACCTCGTAGCTCGTACGTCAACACTTCCTGTCCTTGATACAAACTACACGCATTTATATACCGGGAATATTATTTATCTATCATTTATTTTCTCCTCATTCTCTTTACTCGGCTGTACATTTTAAAAGCACACAAGAGAGTAACCTGACGATTACATAAATAAAATCCATTGTTCATCCCAGCAACCAGCGCTGCCAGCACGTCCTTCGATACATCCTCAATCCTTGATCCTCCAATCACTCATCTCTATGTCTTCATCCTCGATAATCTACTATAAATATATATACGTAATACATTTCCTTGATTATATTCAATTTTTTTTTCTAGTATTACATTTTCATGAAAACTTTTTAAATTTCCTTATTCTTTATATTTATTCCGTATTACTAAAATAATACAAATAAAGATAAAGTTAACGCGGCGTTGTTTCACTCTTTCCGTCCGTGAAATGAGGAAATTACTCGTTTCGCTTCGAGTCCAATGAAATATTTTTTTTTTACTACTACGCTTCATCAACACTTGACATAAAAAAAAAAATAAAAAAAATATATTCAAATCGTTTAATTTTCTTTTCTTGTAATAAAAAAAAAAAAAAAAAAGTTAATGCTATTGTATTGAATAAAAAAAAGTCTTGACAAATAATTCGCGCGATGCAAAATGATTGTTAACGAGTTCAGTTTAAATTCAATTGGGAAATATATATGTATGTAGAGTTAAAATAAATAAAAAAAAAAAAAAAAAAAACAAAAAGTGAATAAGGCGTCGAGGCCACATAGAGAAGAGTCTGATGCTCAGCAGCATATCGTTGAAACGCCCTGTGGATGACATCACTAAAGCAGTTGGATCTACCAGCGACCGACGAGCTGAGTAGAGCTGAGTAGATCTGAGTTGAGTTGAGTTGAGTTGAGTTGAGTTGAGTTGAGTTAGCAGTGTGTCGTGTCGAGTACAGCGGGAAGAGCTAACGAGAGACAGAGACCGCGAGGTTGACTCAAGCGCGGCCAAGAGAGATCGACTAGAGGAATAAAAATAAAAGAACAAGAAGAAGAAAAAAAAATTCCAAGCCAAGTAAAGTAAAATAAAAAAAACGTGCAGAGCTAGAGAATGAGACGTGGGACACAAAACGTGAAGAAATAAACGAAACAAAGAGGGGAGAGCTGAAAGAGTGAGCATGATGCTTGGGAAAAGGGAGTAGAGGAGGAGACTTGGGGGGAGGTGGCCAGAATAAGAAAAAAAAATAATAATAAAAAAGAAAAAAAACGTACGGCGAGTGTGGCAAGGAGTGCGCTAGGGTACAAAGTATGTAGTAAGTGGAATGGGTTAGCCTTGAGGTTTTGAAAGAAGAGAAGAAATGTGCATATCGTTCTATACCGCGCGCACTCTGTTCCGTTCACTTGATCAACCTTCTCTCGTTTTCTCTAACTCTACTCCTTTTTATTTTATTTTTTATACTCTCTACTCTCTTTATATAAATATAAACCTCGATCATTATCATGACAATTTTTTAATTTTTTTTTTATTTTTTTTTTTTTCCCATAGAAAATGTAAATATTTTTTATTGCGTATAAAAAGTAAGATAAATTAAACATAATTGTGAATTACTCGAGCGAATAGCGAAATACTGTATATAGCTGATTATGAAACCTCATCCTCAAGGTTTTTTCTACATATTATCATTTGCTAGTAGTGTTTTATAATAACACACGTAATTTTTTATTATAATTATTTTTTTCTTCGTATCATTCGCTTGGTTCATTCAATACCATTAATAATTACTTAATAATTCAACAAAATAAATCCATAAATAATTGCTGGCAATAAATTCATTTCATTTTACAATGCAACAAAATTATCTGGTTTTATTATTAACGCAATAAAATTAATTACACGTCTATAAATATTTTACACACACGCCATTTATAAATTTTAAATTTAGTCATTAAATTATGTAACACAGTTACGAGGTAAAAGGTGGTTATAACAATTAAAAAATTATTATCGCATATTTTGAGGCCCTTAAACTAATAATAATAATAATGTTAATGGTCAGTTGAGGCGGGCAAAAGGTTGATCTATTTATGATAACAAAAAATTTTTACCTATGGCATAATGCGGGGGTGTGACTAGCCAAGATGGCGGCCAAAGTGCGTAGAAACATATGCGGGGGTGCGTGCAAACCACGCCCTTAGATGTTCCATCGTCATTATTATTATTATTATTATTATCATTATTGGCATTACTTGACCGTCTATTTCTAAATTATCACGACATTTCTTAAATTAATTAACGTCCATATTTATTTTATTGCTTTTAATTCAATTAAAATAAACAATTGGCCTCAATTCCAATACATAAAAGAAAACGAATTTTTTGGCGCAAAAATTGTTACTAGCCCCAAGAAACTCTTTTTTTCTGTGTATGTACTTGTTAATTATTCAAATAATTATTTATAAAAAAATGTACATGTAATTGTAAATGTCTAATGGTTATTTTATTTCTGTAGATATGTAATAAATCTTGCGAATCTATCAAGCACACATTGAATAGGACATCAAGTACACAGAAATGTATGTGTATATATTGAGTATAAATGAAGTAGGTAGGGTATACATATATTTGCATTGAGCCATGAATGAAGTCTTTTTAAAATATATGTAACATTTAACTTTGAATTGAATATCCATGTATATAGATGTATACAAGTATCGCTTAACTCAGCGAGGGATTCAGGAAGAGTATAAAGACCTCTGTAGTCAGTAAAAAAATTTATTATAAATAACAAAATGTCCATAGAATTTAACTGAAGAAACTGGTTATGGCACACCGGGTTTTCATTGACTAAAAATGTTTCTTCAATCTCTTATATATAAGTATACTCTTACCTCTGTTACACTGTTACACTGTTACACTCTTGTGCTCACATGGACGGTACATAAATTTATATACATTTTAGCTTTAAGCTGGTATCATGTGTGCAGCCAGTGGAGCCCCTCGTTGACCTTGGAATTATCCAGTAACCATTTCCGCAATTGCAAAACCATTCCTGTAATATTAAACCGGTAAGTTTATTATTATTTTTTTTTTTTTCATCACCCGGATAAAAATATGTTTCAGAGGAGTAGAGGAACGAGTACTCGTGTTGGTGACGTCCGGGTTCGAGGGAGTGTATACACTATAGTTGAGTCCTTTAGATGTTAACCCTGTCAACCATCAGCCACCATTTCTCATCCAACCCTATCCCTATTTCCATCCTTATCTCTGTTCCTTTCCTTGTTCCTATCTGCTCTGGTAATGTCCCGTGAGGGCTCATAACCGGAGCCAGAGCCGGAGCCAGAGCCGGGAGTGGATATTCCGTGTTTACTCGTCAGGAAGATCCGGTATCAGCTCACCAATCAACGTTATCCATCAGCACTTTGCTGAAACTCATCAAGAATCCGTTTCAATCAGCTTGGAATTATCCGCATTGTCATCAAAATCAAAATTAGCCGCTTAATTTTAATCCAACACTTGATCAACTTCCAAGCGCATATAAGCTAATAATATAAAAAAGTATTGAGTTTAATTATAATTGAGGAAAAAAATGATGATTGTTGTAAACTTTTAGAAGTAGGCGTAGGCGTGGATCAAAATGGCGGGTTCGCAAACGTGTCCGATACTCGAATATCCAATGTGGGTCCTGAATTAAGAGTTCTGGGTAAGGTTTTTGTAAAAATGGAAGGGAGGATGGTTGGTTGCTGGGTTGCTGGGTTGCTGAGTAGAAAAAATACAACCAAACCGGCATTTCCGGCGTACGGAGAGTCGAGTTTGCCAGCAGCCCATATACCAGCACATCAGCTATAGTGTACCAGTCAGCTTCATATAATACCAACACCATTCACCCAGCTGTACGTGTATATATAATATAAGTATGTAAATGTAAATGTAAATGTAAATGAATATGTGTATGTGTGTATAGGGGCACATGTGTGCCAGTGGTAGCTGCACCGGTTCGCCTTGATCCCATCGGCTCATACGTCTCTCTTACGTAAGCTACACGCTTGTCAGTACTCTCAATGTGAGAATAACAATAAAATAATCGTTATTTTATCATCATTAAAAATAATTATATGCTCATTGAATTTTAATAAAAAAATTTGATGTTTAATTATTGATGGGAGTCAGAAATTCATTCAATCGAGAATATTGTCATTAACCCAAAGCACTGATCTATGAATTGACCAGATTAAAGGATTATATTAATAATGCTATATGATCATGTAATATTGATAATTACTATCCTTCAATGAAAATCACTTGCTCATAAATAATAAAACGAACGTTTACTAAAATTATTATGGAAATAGAACCTTGACATTACGAATTTTAATAAATAAAGATAATAATCGTACACCTACTAGGTATATACTTTCTTATATATATATGTTAAGTACAGTAGCATAATATATAATGTGTGTAAGGCTGTTGGTTGTATCTGAATATGCCGACTCTGTATAGGAGTTTGATATGTGTGTCCATGTCCACCATGCGTCCCATGAGTCCATGAGTTTACGAACGCACGTATATAGCGATAAGTAGAGAGTTGACGACGTTTACGATAAATAGCCGAGAGCTACATACTAATACAATAATATATATATATGAAGACATACACATATATATGTTTTGATGTATGGATGAGATAGTTAATCATGCGTTTGTGTCGCACCATGCTCTTATGCATAATGATAGCCACAGAGCAGGAAGTACACACACGGAACAATTGGCTGATGCACGCCCTAACCTCCTCTTTCTCCTCCACCTCCTCCTTCTCCTCTTCTTCTCTATACACAAGTTGATCTCTCAATAAGCGATGAGATTTAAAGACAATATTAAATTAACATGGTTATTATTATAATACTTTTGTATATATATATGAGCAAGTTTTAGTCATATCATGTGTATGCATAAGCTATAGAATAAACCATTTAAATATGCATGTATATATGTACATATATAACCCGTATGCATAATAATATCAGTGCGGTTTGCGGTACTTACGAATGCGTGGACGGTTTACTTTTCGTCCGACCTGTCTATACTATACCTACTTAAATAAACATATATATATGTATATAGTATGCTCGTCATACCGTCAGCAGACAGACGGCCATGTTTGTCCACCTGGGCATTTGGAATAGATCCAACAATTCCATTAATTAATTCACCGTCTTTAAATAATATTTATCACGTCCTTTCAGTGTGAAATAATTTAAATAAATTATTAATTATTTAATCAAATGTTATTTATTAACAGTAATAAAGAGTAAAAGTAAGTGGGGTTAGGAATTTAAATGTAGGGGAAGTGGGGGCAAAATGGGCCCCTTAAGAAAAAAAGATTCAAATTCTCGGTTTTTTCACGTGTTCTACTTTTTTTTACTCCCTTGCCAAGTATTTGACCTTAATTTGTTCTGTCCGTTAAAAAAAAAAAAATGAAAATGTGGGGCAAAATGGGCCCCCCTCAAAAAATTTTCATAATGTGAATTTTTCAGCTTGTTTCACTTTTTTTTTCCTTCTGCTTAGTTTTTGGTATTAATTTGTTCTGTCCATTATAAAAAAAAATATTAAAAATGTGGGGCAAAATGGGCCCCCTCAAAAAATTTTTATAGTGTAAGTTTTTCAGCTTGTTTCACTTTTTTTTCTTCTGCTGAGATTTTGGTGTTAATTTGCTGTGTCTATCAAAATTAAAAAATCCTGAAAAGTTGGGTAAAACGAGCCCCCAACAAAATGTATGTTTCTCGCTTGTTTTATGTTTTGAAACTTTTTGCTATGTATTTAGCATAAAAACGAGTTGATAGTGAAGATTTGGACCTTAAAATAACTTAATTCAAAGTTTTTAATCACTCGTTGTAATAACTACTAATTTCATTACTTGATTACTTATATTTTTATCATTTTTGTTGACATAGAATAAATTATTTTTGAAAAAAATTATAGTTAGTAATGCTGTTGAACTCGTGACCTAGTTTGCCCCTTATCATAATTCTTTAATCATTTTTGTTAAAAAAATTTTAGGAACCCGTTTGGCTAAAAAATATTCGTAAGTTTTCAAAGTCTGGGCAGCCCATTTGATCCCCCCCTTCCCCCCGACACTTTTCATGTTAAAAATTTTGGGGGAACTATTTAGCCTCAATGGCCCATTTTGCCCCAGTGGCCCATTTTACCTCAATGGCCCATTTTACCTCAATGACCCATTTTGCCTCAATGTCTCATTTTGTCCCTGTCCCCCACCCCAAACACTTTATATGTAAAAAAAATTTGGGGGAACTATTTAGCCTCAATGGCCCATTTTGCCCCAGTGGCCCATTTTACCTCAATGGCCCATTTTACCTCAATGACCCATTTTGCTCCTCTCTCGCCCCAAACACTTTTTATGTTAAAAATTTTGGGGGGCCCATTTTGCCCCCAAATATTTCGAGGCATCCAAAATTTTAGGGGGCCCATTTTGCCCCCAGGGGCCCATTTTGCCCCCACTTCCCCTATCGAGTATCGTACGAGTGCAATTTTGTAAAATTGATTGTATAAGCTTTCTAAATGGTGTCTTGCGATATCTATGCTGATATATATGTTAAATATATATGTGTGTATGTGCTGGAAGACATCACGAGAATGCAATTGAACGTGCCGATGTGTGGTAAACGATAAACGGTTCTATTCCGTGCATGGTTCACTGTAGAAACTGCTTTGGAACAAATAGCTTAGGACTTGGGACTTTGCTAACTTTATACATATATATTTGATGTCGCAACCTGACTATAAGTACCGTTATATATATTACATTACATTAATTCCGGCTCAAAATAATCAAAATAAATAACCGACTGCTGCTGTCCCTGTTATTTAAAATAAATTACTATACTTTTGTTTACTTAATTTTTTTTTTTCTCTACAAATTAATCCAATGAATTTATGTGTAATTTTTTGTTCAGACAATTGTCGTCTTAGACTCGTGTTTCCTGGAATAAAATATATGCGGGCTCGGGATAAACTTTTAATTAATTAGAGACCAAGTAGAGTAAAAAAATTAAAATAAAGCATAAGTCATTAGTGTTTTTAAACTTTCAGAACAACTTTTTTATTTTTTTTTCTATAATAAAACTTTTATATTATATTTTATTCGATTATTTTTGTGGAAGTACGACTGAAAGTTCCTCGAGGAAAATCGTCTATTCTCATAAAATAAAATTAAGTACATAAAACTTTATTTTATTTAAATTTTCAAATTTACGTATAAAAAATAAATTATCCGCGTTAATTATAAGTTTCTGTCATTATTACAATTAAATTGATGTACAGAGATATAAATAAGATAGACAAGAATGAGACCTGCAACCTTTGCTCACTTTGCTCTTTAATATAAATATATATGTAATATATGTCACTTACAGCAGTAGGTTTACAATATAGAATATACCTTGACAAAGTCGGGCGTGACCAAACAATACTCTTGTGTTTCTTGCACATATATATTAAACCAACACATAGACTACATCATTGTTAACATATATCTATATATCTATAGGTTTAATAGGTACATGACAAGAAATATACACGTATAAAGAGAATGGCCTACATTCCAATGATGATACTCTGCAATGTAGGTCGCGGGGTTCCCTCGTTCTACTTTTATATAAATTTCAACTCCAAAGTCTATTTAACTTTTAGCCAAAAACTAAATTCGAGTTAATATAGAGATTTAATAAAAGGGAATATTTTATTAGTATAAATGCTCCCACGTGCACCATTTTTTCCCAAACTCTTTTTATATACGTATATATTTTTTTTAATGTTTTTTTTAATATATGGATAGCAAAGTCTTTGTAATGCCGCTTAGCGTGTGTTGTGTAACCAAAAGGGGATTTTAACCTTGAGCCTCTGATTTCTAATGTAACTCTCTCTATTACAGTCTATTATTTTATAAATAAATATAAATATATATATTTATCCCAGGATCATCATTGTACAAAAAAACAAATTTTTTTTTAATTTTACAATTGACATTTGACAAATTTGTAGATAATTAGCATATATTTATATATTTTTATTGGGTTTAATGTCAAAATATCCGAGCCATTGTCTTTATCGGCTGAAATGCGCAATCGCGATACGTTATCTGACAATGATGTGTCAACATATATTTATATATATGTATAATGTCTATATCTATAAATTATAGAGAAAAAAACGTATATAATATTGACGATGAAAAAACTAGAGATCATGGTCGTGTTACGAAGAAATAATTATTATTATTGGTATAATTATAATTATACTTTTAAATATTACATGTAGACGATAGATATTTACATTGAAGCTGCTATCACTTAAAAATATATATCCTCAACATCGGGGTTTATCTCCACTATCTATTTTTTCGACGTTATCACTTTATTTTTTATAGCCTGGTTTTTAAATTTATAAATAATTGTCGGATAAAAAAGAGTAAAATATATGACAAGAAAATAATTAAACGTAAAATAGTGAAAAGTTAAGTGTCAAAACGAGTGTGAGGCGAAAGGAAAAAATTCTGTTGTTGAAAATATAAAAAAAGGAGAAAACTCTTTACAACAATACTTGACAAGCATTTTTTTTTCTACTCGTTCGCGTTCGTTATATTAATCTGGATATTTTTTATTGTTGTTAAGCCGCATTGTTTTTTTTTCTGGCTCAATGAAAAAAATAATAATTATAATTACAATAAAAAAATAAATTTTTTTTTTTAAATCTTTTCAGTATAAAATTAAATTTAAAAAAAAAATTAAAGTAATTGCGACTTATTAAAAACCAACTAATTATTTAAACCGCAGCGCAATTGCATAATTATTAAAATAATAAAAAAAATGACATAAGACATAAAAATAATAATTTAAGTACAAGATAAAGTTAACAACTGAATATTAGGAAGAGTATGAAGGCCAAGCTAATCTAGTAGTTATAGCCATCTTCCTCTTTTCGTCTCTCCCTCTCCTCTCTTGATCTACAGTTCTCTCATGCATCCATACCACACATATTTAATACCGAGGATACCGAGTCTTTCGTGCCTCAAATATATATACATATATATATAAATATGTGCGTGACATACGACGTGTTATGTCACGTCCCGTCGCGTGACTACAGCCTCAAGTCTATTCCACATTTAAAATAAAAAATATTATAAATTTCATTAATCGCAAAAAACAACAACAGTAATTACTCGAGTTAATTGCAGTATCAAATTGAATTTTATTTAAAATTATAAATTTATTGGAAACAAATAATGAAGATAAATTTATATGTAATGTAGTGAGTGTATTATGCAGGTTTAGTTTAGTCGAGTCGAGCTAAGTAAGTAAAGAAGGATCGATATGAGAAGCACTTGGTTTAAAGGGGTTACAGGCGGGAGTAAAAAATATATTAAGGAATAATATATATGTATATATAAGTTAAGAAATAGTGGAAGGGATGAAAGAAAGAGAGAAAGAGTCGACGAGTGAGTTAAGGGTTTGGATGAGGTCACAAGTGGAAGGAAGGTGGATATGTAGCTAGAGGTATGTCTAGGAGTATATATTTATATATAAAGGTAGAGGTAGAGGGTTGTATGAGAACTAGGGCGAGGCCGAGTTACGTTATAGTTTTTGATCTCATATATGTTATGTAGGTACCCGCACCCTTTTGTGCGCCAATATTCAACACTCATTCTCATTATATGTATACTTATTATTATTCCTCATATGAAACAGCATATTTTTTTTTCTTTTTTTTCTTTTTTACCTAATTTTATCACACATTTACATAAATTAATACTCATTATAATCAACGTACTTTTTTTTCTCATTATAATTTTTAAATTAACGGATTATTTTATACGCATACTTTATTTTATAGAAATGGAGTGACAAAAAAAATTTTTAAAATTGGATAATTATTTATAAACAAGTAGGACAATATTTATATTTAATTGAGGAATTTATAAATAAATCATTTATTACTTAGATAAAAATGAGCCGAATCAATAATCAATAAGTTATTTAATAGTAATTAGATCATTTTTTATACTTATGAGTAAAAAAAAATAGTTGGGACTTAATTGAGTAATTGGAACATTTAAAAGAAATTTTCTAGCGGTTCGGAGTAACATTTGTCGGAAGAAAAAGTTTTTTTCATGGAGTAGATAGAAAAATTTAATTTAAATGCGTCTTGCGATCCAAGTATGCAATTTTAAAATTAAAACGGAATAATAATAATAATTAATGAGTGGAAATTGAAATATATATGTTAATAATATTTAAAAAGGAAGTAGGCTAGATATAATTAGGATAGTGCAGAGTATAAAGTATAAAATATAATATTAAATGAAATGTAAGGTAGGAGTGTTATATCCACATATCCAACTCGGATATCAGTTGGAGTAGTAACATCAGTAGCCGGTGGTGTAGAGCATAATCGGCGCCGCGACGCCACGCGTCGATCGATGTTGTCGTCATGACAACCGAGTAGCGCGCGATTCTCTACTACTGATTATTTATGTCAAGGATCCTACAGTGAAATGTGAACGCAAACGTATCTCCCACCCTGCTGATAGCAGCTTAAACTCCTTTCACCCTCCCTCTCTTTCCCTCTCTTTCCCTCTCTTTCCCTCTCTTTCCCCATTTACTCCTTACTCCTCAATTCTCCTCACCCTCTACTAGTTCCAGTGCTTTTTCTCGTGCGGTGATTTTCCCAAAAGGGGTGGTGAGCTATAGCTGTAGATGCTATAGGTCTACAACTCGTACACCCCTACAGTCCCTCTAGTCCCTCCAGTCGTAGTGTTACGACCCAGTTTATCCCTTCTACCTCTCGAGCCTTCTCTTCTCTTTGCAGGGCAATCGATTTATTCCTACCCCGAAAATCTCCTCAAATTTGCCAGTGGTACACAGTTACCACCTCCACATATTTTTACAATATCCCAAATTTATTTTATTTTTCGCGTTCGAAGAATAGTCCATCAGGACAAAGAATTCTTTAGTCTTATTTTAAGACTGCAACTTTGATACATTTATTTATTTCAATTGAACCCAATCAAGCCTAAGATTTGAATTCAAAAAAAAAAAAAAAATATTTAAATCAGAGGGTAGACCGAAATTCGTTACCAATAAAATGAGAGGCTGGGACTGGCTTAAATATTTCTCCGAGGAAATAAACCAATGGTTTCTCTTGCATAGGTTTCCAGGTAAAATATACAATTAATCTTCTTTAACGTTGGGTGCAAAACCCGGTACACAGGTACAGGGCCCAGAGGCTAAACGACTGGACGGTTGATCTAGCTCAATGTCTGAGCTGCTAAGAGCTGACTTAGTAACTCCCCTTTTCAATCCTTAAAGTCCTGCACCAATGACAGCTCCGAGATCTTCCTCTTTCCCTTATTTTATTTTTACTTATTTCTCTCTTTTATTATATATATCTTCTACTTCTATTTATACTCCAACAGCTTCCAAATATATAATTCTCTAAAATACTTAAACTCAAGACTTTTATCTTCAGACCCATTGTCCGTAATTTAATAAACTGTCTTATCACATGTCAACTAATTTTTCAAATTTTATTATTTTTTAAATAAACATTTTTTCAGTCACCAACCAACAAATAAATTTATTTTGAATTTTTTTCGGACAACTAGAGGTCATACACGTGGAAATACATCAAGGCGTGTCTCAATATACATATGTACATATATATTTATTTTAAAATAAAAATAATAATTAAATGCACTTAGAAAAAAAAAAAACCTCAATAATAAATCATTAATTGATAGACATTGAGTGATTTAGAGCGAGTGTTTTCCGTAAAATAGATGAAGCATAAAAAAATAATAATGATAAAATTAAAGACGTCGGTTAGATATGTAGGTATATATATATATATGGATAGCCTGTTATCAGCGAGAGCACGCACATATGTAGGGATACATGTGTGTGGAAACGCCCATTACATTACTCAGTATTGTACAACATATATATCACACGAGCTTCCTCACCACATATCTATCTATATATATATATGAAGACTGTCGATTCTAACGCTGACTGCTGATCGATTAATGAATCTTTTTAAATGATAAACCGATCCATTAAATACCCGAGTATATTTATCACAATCTTTCATTACTTAAATGTTAAAATTTATAATGATAATGATATTTATTTAAAATCATAAGTACAAACCGTTAGAATGACGTGGATATTTTAATCTAAAGATTTTTATTATCAGTAATTTAATATATAACTTATCGATATTTAAAATAACGACTATTTATTAGAAATATTTAATTACTGATATGATAAAAAAATATTACATTATTTTTCAACGGCTCGGAAATGGTACGAAGTATATTTTTAAAAATATTAGTGCAGCACAGTAGAGTATATATTATTATATATTCTTTGTGGCTTCTGCATAGTTGTTCTGTCCCCGATATAACTATTAGACTCATTCAATTGAAATTAATTAATGTGCCCGCTACGTGCTATCAAGTCCGCTGACCTATTCCTCCAAGTGGGCGGTATGAATATATTTATTATAATATTTATATTCATAACTAGTAAGTATACGTATTCATATGAAGCCCAGCCAATTTATTAAGTACAACGTTAATAAAATAGCTACTAATTAGAGCGGTACGCTATTTTATTTTTTAAATTATAAATAATGGCTGTGAATTTATTTGAGTTTTCGGTGTAAGAAACTTGAGGCATTAAAATATTTAAAAAGATTTTTGTTATTGGTAATGCTCATAGTCGACTGCTAGTATAACATCCGGGTTAAAGATTAATCTATTTCTAACTACATATGTACATTATTCATGTTTTTATTTTATTAACTAAATAAATTGTTATGTAACCGCCTCTTTGTTACAAATCCAACTGATATATTTTTTATTTTATTTCATAAATATTATTTTTCTAATTATTTACTCTATTTATTTATAATTTTAAATTTATCTGATGTCTGCTACATTTACACTCATAAATATAAAATTTTAATTGTAAGAATTGGTATTTAGACAAATTAATAAATTTATTAGTCAAAATAACAAACTCTATCATAAAAAGAAAAATTCATTTAATTCCTCAGTGACTTGGAGGTATTTCAAATATTCTCATTCTGTTTTCTATAATTCAAGTTCTCTATGCAACTTTATTTCAAAAAAACTACTTTATTGGTTTTACAGAGCATAGAAATTGTTATTAATCAGCAAACCCGATTAGACTTCGGGTCGATTTTATTTTATCACAATACTAAACTGGTAATCCAAGAAATTTTCTTTCTTCAGTCCTCAAATCTTTTCTTCTGCTATAGCTTCAGCTAATACTTTATTCTCAACAATAGCTCAATTCGAAAATTAAAAAAGTTCAAAATTAATTATAATAACAATAAAATAAAATATAACTTTCATAAATTTTTGTTGAAGACAATTTTGCTTTGACTTCCTGCTCTTTAAACTTCAACCAAGTACAAATTTAACTATTTATCAGTCGTCTGTGGCTTTTTTTTTTTTTATTGATCTCATAAAATTTAATTGCAATCTTCTACCCTAAAAAAAATAATAAATATTTATATTTATATTTATAAGTAATGTGATAATTTATTAATATCAACATACGGTTTTGTAATCTCTGATAAATTAAAAGCGTCGAATTATTTTCACTCTCTTGGTTACTAAATTTTTTTTTAAATTTCTATCCACTTAGAATGCAATTACACTAATTTAATAATTGCATAAATAATATGTACTTGGAAAATATTTAGGCGGTTAACAAAATCTAATCAGACAATTGGATGATTAATTAATGACAATAAAATGTTTATATATACTTATATTTATTGCCTAAATTATACATAACATTTAATTATTCTATTTCTATTTAAATAGTAATTAATAATAAACTCCCTTAAATATCCTTGTCACACATTTTTTTTGTTTTATTTTATCTTTTTTTTTTTTAATATTTTTTTGGGCCTTATTAATTTTTATAACCAAATGCCCAAAAAAAATTTTAATTGTAATAATAAAATAAAATTAATGTATTTAAGTAATCTTGTAATTATTTACAATCTTGTTTTCTTACAACTCATTTTTATAAACAAAGTTTAAATTATAAAAAAACAAAATTAACTTTAATATTTTCTCTTGTGTAAAAAAAAAAAAGTTTAAACATAAATTTTGTTTCTGATATAAAATTTACATTTTAATTGACTGAGTTGTTTGTGTCATTATCGTCTTATCCTCATCTCCTTGATTCATTTTATACATAGTAATAATTATAATGATAATAATAATAATAATAATAATAGTAGCAATTAATCTACGATCAAAATCAATAATCTTTTCACATCTTCAAATTAATGTCCTGTCTAATAATTTAAATTTATTTATTTTCCTGACGTACAAGTGAAGCTTGAGTCTCTATGGACGTAAATAATATTAATAAAAATAAAAGAAAGAAAAAAAAAAAAAAATGAGAAATTAATTAAAGATGAGATCGTTTTTACGAAATATTTAAACAGATTATGTCGCTGTAATTTTTAATAAATTGTCATTTGTTTTGTCAACAGCCGCAATGTGATCTGGTTTTTCTCCGCGGCTGTAACGTTCCCACATGCGTTTGTAAAGCATTTCCATTCCCAGTGCATACATTTTGCAATCAAACAATGGACTTTCTGATCTTGCTTTCCATACTTTTACTCTTATTGTTTTCAAACTGTTGAAAATAAAAAAAAATTAATTATTAATAAAAATATTTGAAACTCTTGATTAAATGGAGTAACAAATAACTTACAATTCTCTGTCGGTACCCAATCGTACTGCGATGTCTTGGTACTCTTGTCTAGTCCTAGCCACCAACTCCGGACATCCCAGGGTATTAAGCTGACTGGCGGCAACTCTGGAGGCCAAGGTCTCACCAGGTAACGTAACAACTGGAGTACCGGTCCAGAGAACATCCATGCTAGTGGTGTGTCCATTGCAAAGTGGAGTATCAAGACATACGTCTGCTAATTGTCCACGTCTGACGTGTTCTTCTTTAGCCGCGACATTGCTGAAGAGAATCCTGCCTGGGGCTAATCCTAATTGCTGAGCAGTAGCTTGCAAATTGGGTTCACCGACTGCAGGGAATCTCAGCAGCCATAGTACGGAATTAGGGACGTGTTTCAATATGTACGCCCACATATGCAGCGTAAGCGGATCTATTTTGTAAAGCTGATTAAAGTTGCAATAAACAACGGCATCCTCTGGCAATCCGTACTGTTGTCTCGTAGTAATTACAATACTCTGAGGTACTTCTTCACCTGTTGCTGTTTTAGTATTGACTGGGGTCGGCGCCATTCCATTTTGCACAACCACGCCGTTGACCGACATCTGGCACTGTCCCGAAGCAATCATTGTTTCAATGGGCGTTGTTGTCGGCAACTCGGCGATCTTCATTGATATCTCAACCGGCTTGTTCTTTGAATCAGCTACCACTATCTCGCGAATCTCTTTTACCATCGTATTTTCAATCATCGGTGACAAGTCAGTGGCATTTATAACAGCAACATTGTCCGCTAGTTTACCTTTCATGTTTAATTTATCGGTGAGTATCAGCCGTTCCTTCAAGTGCGGGAACATTTGTTTGTGATCTCCAATGAAGTAAGTGTGGGGCATGTAAGCAAGTTTTTCACTGTACTGGCTCGCTAATTCAACGGGTGAAGTGACCTCGTCGGTGATCAAGTAATCCATGAAACTGGCTCCCGAAGTACCTGGGTAACCCAACCACATAACTTGGATAGGAGCCGGACGTAGAGCAAATATTTCATTTCTAGCTCCTTTTGTGTAACCGTTCATATTTACCAAGATATGGATACCGTCGTTATTAATGCGATCAGCAGCTTTTCCATTACAGGGTACTTGAGATAGATCAATAAAGTGTTCAGCTTCACGAGCGATTTTAGAACGGAAATTAGTGCCGTCATCCGTGCTCAACGCGTAGCAGAATATTTCAACGTTAGATTTATCATGTAGACCGGGAATAGATTGCATGAGATGACTTGTCGGGTGATTACCAAAGTCTGAAGACACGTAACCAATTTTCAACCGCGCCCCGGCTTCACGGGGATACTTGTAAGGCGGCTTGTGGAGAACGTGGATCTTTTCGATGCAGAGGTTGGCGTGACGGGCGGCGATCGCCTTGCGGAACTCGTGAGACAAAGGATAGAGCATTGAATGATGAGGATGGACGCTGGGTAGCCGGTTTTTGTCCAATTGCTCGGCGACTATGGAGACGAGCTTCTTCATGCGCGCCTCGTAGTCAGTCCAGTCGCAGGCAATCTGCAAGCAGTGAGCGAGATTGCAGTACGCGTCTGGGAAATCTGGTTTGAGCTTAAGAGCTGTGCGGTATGACTGAATGGCTTCGGGAATGTTGCCTGAGTCCTTGTGGATCGAGGCGAGATTCGAGTGTGCGTCTGCGAACGCCGGATTAATCTGAATAGCTCGAGTGTAGCATTGGAGAGCACCCTGGATGTCTTGCATCTCCTTGAGGGTATTGCCCATGTTGGAGTAGGCATCCGCGAAGGTCGGCTGGATGCGGATCGCCTCTTTGTAGTGCATGAGGGCTTCATTGAGCTTTCCCTGCTGCTGGAGGACGGAAGCCAAGTTGCTGTGCGCGGCAGCGAACTCCGGGAAAACCTCAAGTGCTTTCAGATAGAGACGAGTCGCCTCTTCGATGTAACCTTGCTCACGTTTTATGTTGGCCTGTTTGAACACGTGGTTTTTTCACCAGTTAGTTTTATTTGATTACCAGAGCACGTTTACTTGAGAATAACTTTTTGTTTTATAGCTTACCAGATTATTAAGAGAGTCTGCGTGGGTGGGACACAGACGGAGGGCTGTGTTGTAGCATTCCTCGGCTTCAACCACTTGACCTTTCTCCTTGAGTGCATTTGCAAGATTACAATAGGCATCAGGGAAATTTGGCTGAAGTTCAATTGCACGCCGGTAAGTATCAATTGCCAGATCAATGAGCCTGTTTATTAAATTATACATTTTTATTAAAACAATAAATATTTATTCATTTTTTTTTATTTTTTATAAATACTTACCCCTGCTCATAATAAACACAAGCAAGATTTCCATGGACGACAGCATTGTTAGGACTTAAATTCAATGCTCTCAAATATGCGGCAACAGCTCTGTAAAAACAAATAAAACATAAATTAATTTCAATAAAATGTGCAGACCGATTGTGATCTGTATAAAAAATAACCGCACGCGAATGAATATTTTTTTATTGATGTTGTTTTTTATAACTCGAGTGCTCAAGAGTATCATAGCACTAAAAGCTCAAAGACTTTATCTTGTTTGATATATCTTTGGCCATTATCGAATAGACGTTTGAATATAAAAATATCAAAGTTATTTTTTTTCTTTTCCTTCTTGAGGACCTCAACGAGCTTTCAGCTATCAGTTGAGTAAAATATTAAGTCAAACTTTTAAATCGAGTAGCGAGATTGGAGTTCCAATTGAGATTGAGATTTACTTGAATACCCGAATCGTAAAACGAAAAGTAAAATAGAATTTAATGATAATGATGAAGATTGAAAGGAGATAAATTGACAGTAAAAAAGTAGCCGGGGATTGAGAGATAGATCGAGGGTCTGGGAATTGGGAATTCGGGACAACAGAAAAAGTAAGAGTGTAAAACCTCTTGATCCAGGACTTAATCCAAGAAAGGCATCCAGTTGGTACAGGACTAGTGACGACGTTTTCCAACTGGAGACGTATCGAAGGTCCGTCTGACGTCGAGGGTGAAATCACCGTGTAGACAATGACACATTGGTACTCCATATCTTATCCATCTCTAATTACTTATCACTATTTATTTAAAACCCTTGCTCTTTTAATTCATTACCAGTTGTATTAATTCATTAGCTCTATTTGTTATCAGTATCGAATATTTTTTTTTTTATAAAAATAAAAATATTTACGGCCGGTTATAGATTTGAAAGAAACCCTGTTTTTTTGTTTTTTTTTTTAATTAAACTAAGTATCAGTCTTTGTTTAGTTAATAAATATTTTATTTTCTCGAATTACGTGTTAGATGGCAGCTATTTCATTTCATTTCATTTTTATTATTTCTTTTTTGTTATTGGAATTTTTTTTCCAAGCTCGTATAGAAATAGTGAAATGTGTTGATTGATATTTGTTGACACGCCTGTTTACAATAACACTCGCGTATTTTCGATTCCACTTTCCCTCATATTTTTTTCTTTACTTTTTTTTTTAATCAACTCTTCGAGATTAAAAGGAAATTTTTATTAATACTAAATTCACTTTCAAATTTAATTAAATTTATCACTTTAAATTTACTAGACTCTAGATATTTAAAACTCGATAAATTTATAATATTTAGTAAAAAAAATTATCAATGTCTAGTTTATTAATATTATCAATCAATAGTTTATATAAAAAATTTTTTCAATAACTGATTAAACAATAAATATAAAAAAAATTTTATCTATAAAAATAAATTTGAAAAATTGAATACGAAGTTAATTGATAGTTGAATAGTTACAAAGCTAATTATTTATTGTTATGGAAGAAGTAAATATTAAAGGTAGAGATAAAATAGTTTTTAAGGTAATAGTATATAGAAATAGAGAAACGATGTGTTCGAGGGACTACGAACTAAACTACTGGCTTTGGTTGCCGTATCACAAGTTGCGATAGAGGTATACTATAATTCCGATTGCCTAAGAGCCGGCGTCAACGTCAGAGTCGGGGTCGGCGTCGGCGTCGAACGCACCACCTAGTGTACCTATATATCCTCGACGTACATTCAGTCTCTTGTGGATTATACGGCATCCAAACGTGCTCTGTAGACTGAGGAATAATGCCTTAGTGCTCCTGGTCTTTTATGCCCTGACTTATACTCCGAAACTAATGCAAACTCGTGTGCTCCATTGTACTGGTAGAATACAGAGGTGCCAGGTGATTTGTATCTACTTTCAGTGGGCTTTTACAGCCGACACGGGTAGCTACAGATACATCCAAAGTTTACTACACACCCTCGTAGTCGTTTTTTCTTTCTTTTTACTCCTCTCTAGTTATAGAGACAGATACTGATGGGGACTACATGATAGCACATTAGCCGTTCGTTGCTCCGTCTACTTTTACTTTGTTCTATTCTACTGCGATATTATTTCGCGGCGCCAGACGACCATTTGTTATTTTTTTTTTCACTACTTTTTTTTTTATCGTTCAATTATTTATTAACAACAACTGATATTTATATCAATTGCTCTTTTATATTTGAAATCAATAGAAACCTTTTTTACAATAAAAAAATTCAAATAATTTTGACAATAACGGATATTAAAAAAAATACAAAACTTGAAATTTAAATAATTATGTGATTTTTTTTTTTGAATTAATAGTTAGTATTTTAGTATCGATTTACCAAAAGCTTGAAAACAGGAAGCCAGCAAACGCCCATTCAACATTTGCTTGCTCATGCGCTATTTTATTTACCCCGTTCATGTATTACCACAATAACAATAATAATAATAATAATAATTATTATTATTATTATTGTTATTACTAATTATTTAGTTTAGCAATTAATTCAACTAAACATACTTGGAGTTTAATTTTAAATTCATAGAAACATCTAAATAATTTATTCAAATTCATTGAGTGCACTTTAAATTATTCGCGTAGTTTTGAATAAATTTATTTATTTCATTAAATTAAATTTATATCGACTGTAAAATGAGACATAAATTATATAGTTTTTTTAATGTTTCAATTAAAATCCTTTCTTGTTTTCATTAATATAAATATCTGTAAAAACTTTGTCAAAGTTCTTAGTCCATTTAATTAATGTCTCGTGAGTAAAAAAAACAAGTTAATAAAAATTAAAGAAATTCTTCGTGTTTTTACTACTCTATACTTTCAACTCTTATTTTTTAAATCGAATATTTTCTTCGATTATGATTAACATAAAATATTATTTATAAAATTTAAATTTTATATTTTATATTTATTGTTGGCTAGAAATATAATTCATAAAAAAAAACGTCTCCAAGTTAAAAAAGAAATACTTTGGTAATATTTTGGCACAAATAAGACAATAAAATTTTTATACTATTACATCACGAGAGATATAAATGATATATACATTTATCATACATAAATCAATAGACAATATAACGACACATACTTTTAAATAGAGAATAGCGCTTTGTCGAAAATAAATTTCCCAAATAAATAAAACACCAGTCAAAACTGTGAATAGTAGCGCAATAAAGAATTCATTTAAATGGCTAAAGACAATGGAGTGTTAAATAATAGGCGCTTTTTTTTTTTTTTTTTACTTTTATAAAACGGTGAATAGTTAAAGATAATTGAGAAAACTCAAGTCATCATTGAGATGAATTAGAACGTGTAACAGCTGAGCTTTATTGTAAAATAGTTTTAGACTTTTTTTTTTTTCTACTTTTCCTGTTCTTTTATATGACGACCATTTGGCCAAGCGTGTAATGAAAAAAATAATAAAAGGAAGATAAAAAAATAAAGACCGATCCTTTATAGCGTCATACAGACAATGAGAGGGATAAAAGAGGAATGATTTTCTATAGATGGAGTTTGTAGAAAAAAAAAATACATGTATGTGAGTGTGTTGTGTGTGTGTGGATTCAGGATCAATTTCAAAGGATTTAATAAAAATAAAAGGACAGAAAGTTTTAAGGTTTCAGATCCAGAGCTAAATATAAAAGGGATTGAATAAGGTTAAAGAGCAAGCTAAAAAAGTTAAACTTTAGTCTATTTTATCTAATGGTTTTCTTTTTCTGTAATAACTTTGGACCTTTAGAACATTTTTGGCTCTAAATAAATTATGAATTCTCTTAGACAAACTTTTAAAACATCTTTTTTTTCGGGTTATTTATAGAGATGAAAAAAATGAAATATTTTAGTTTTAAAAGTACAAGAAAGAAAATGTAAGACTCGAGATTATCAACTTCAGGTTTATTTCCTGTCGTAAACAACTCAGTCATTTTTATTTAGCACAAACTTTAAGACTGTCGTTTCGTTATTTCATCCGACTGCCGATCAAATTGTGCAAATAAAAATTATATCGGGCAGAGAGCTGATAAAAAAAACTAGTCGATTGATCACGTAATTCTGGAGTTACAAGATTTCCGTACGGAGGAACATAAAAAGGCACGAGTGTACGGAATTTTATTTTGCGGACAGATTTAAGTAAATTAACTTAGTGCTGCATGCGAGTTGTTTATTATAGTGCCCTCTGTGTGCTAGAAAGTTTTTATTATGTTAATTCGAATAAATACAAGTGTAACGGCAGAAAATTATGCGAGTAAGCGTGTCACGCCTGAGGCGTACAGTAAATTGCACTTACAATAATTTCAATTATTAATTAGCTGTAGCATTTAAATTTAAATTTAATCTGATAAAATTGTACGGTGAAAGGATTTTTTTTTACTTTATTAGCATAAAATAATACTAATTTTTTTATCCAGTGAAATAAAACTCATAAAAGGTTTTAAGATGCTTTTTTTTTTTACTTAAGGCCACATGTCAGGCCAGGGAGGATTAGAAACGATGCCTGTCGATGTATTGTTGTGTAAAGTGGCCGGTAACATTTCTTATGTTGGAGATAACTCCACACAATATCAACGTTTTTCGTTCATTATGATGTCCTCTAGTAGGAATAGCCATAAAAAGTCCTAGGAATAATTTATTTTTTGAGTAATCGACGTCGGGCAGATACGGGCAGATGGCACTGTCTATGGCTTTTCATAAAGAGTAGCTTGTAACTTTGCTCCTGCTGGGAATAACCCATCACAACATTAACATTTTTTGTTCATTATGATGTCCTCTAGTAGGAATAGCCATAAAAAATCCTAGGAATAATTTATTTTTTGAGTAATCGACGTCGGGCAGATACGGGCAGATGCGGGCAGATGGCACTGTCTATGGCTTTTCATAAAGAGTAGCCCTAACTTTGCTCCTGTTGGGAATAACCCATCACAACATTAACATTTTTTGTTCATTATGATGTCCTCTAGTAGGAATAGCCATAAAAAATCCTAGGAATAATTTATTTTTTGAGTAATCGACGTCGGGCAGATACGGGCAGATGCAGGCAGATGCGGGCAGATGACACTGTCTATGGCTTTTCATAAAGAGTAGCCCTAACTTTGCTCCTGTTGGGAATAACCCATCACAACATTAACATTTTTTGTTCATTATGATGTCCTTTAGTAGGAATAGCCATAAAAAATCCTAGGAATAATTTATTTTTTGAGTAATCGACGTCGGGCAGATACAGGCAGATGCGGGCAGATGGCACTGTCTATGGCTTTTCATAAAGAGTAGCTTGTAACTTTGCTCCTGTTGGGAATAACCCATCACAACATAAACGTTTTTTGTTCATTATGATGTCCTCTAGTAGGAAAAGCCATAAAAAGTCCTAGGAATAGTTTATTTTTTGAGTAATCGACGTCGGGCAGATACGGGCAGATGCGGGCAGATGGCACTGTCTATGGCTTTTCATAAAGAGTAGCCCTAACTTTGCTCCTGTTGGGAATAACCCATCACAACATTAACATTTTTTGTTCATTATGATGTCCTCTAGTAGGAATAGCCATAAAAAATCCTAGGAATAATTTATTTTTTGAGTAATCGACGTCGGGCAGATACGGGCAGATGCAGGCAGATGCGGGCAGATGACACTGTCTATGGCTTTTCATAAAGAGTAGCCCTAACTTTGCTCCTGTTGGGAATAACCCATCACAACATTAACATTTTTTGTTCATTATGATGTCCTTTAGTAGGAATAGCCATAAAAAATCCTAGGAATAATTTATTTTTTGAGTAATCGACGTCGGGCAGATACAGGCAGATGCGGGCAGATGGCACTGTCTATGGCTTTTCATAAAGAGTAGCTTGTAACTTTGCTCCTGTTGGGAATAACCCATCACAACATAAACGTTTTTTGTTCATTATGATGTCCTCTAGTAGGAATAGCCATAAAAAGTCCTAGGAATAATTCATTTTTTGAGTAATCGACGTCGGGCAGATACGGGCAGATGCGGGCAGATGACACTGTCTATGGCTTTTCATAAAGGGTAGCCCTAACTTTGCTCCTGTTGGGAATAACCCATCACAACATTAACATTTTTTGTTCATTATGATGTCCTTTAGTAGGAATAGCCATAAAAAATCCTAGGAATAATTTATTTTTTGAGTAATCGACGTCGGGCAGATACAGGCAGATGCGGGCAGATGACACTGTCTATGGCTTTTCATAAAGAGTAGCCCTAACTTTGCTCCTGTTGGGAATAACCCATCACAACATAAACGTTTTTTGTTCATTATGATGTCCTCTAGTAGGAATAGCCATAAAAAATCCTAGGAATAATTTATTTTTTGAGTAATCGACGTCGGGCAGATACAGGCAGATGCGGGCAGATGGCACTGTCTATGGCTTTTCATAAAGAGTAGCTTGTAACTTTGCTCCTGTTGGGAATAACCCATCACAACATAAACGTTTTTTGTTCATTATGATGTCCTCTAGTAGGAATAGCCATAAAAAATCCTAGGAATAATTTATTTTTTGAGTAATCGACGTCGGGCAGATACGGGCAGATGCAGGCAGATGGCACTGTCTATGGCTTTTCATAAAGAGTAGCTTGTAACTTTGCTCCTGTTGGGAATAACCCATCACAACATAAACGTTTTTTGTTCATTATGATGTCCTCTAGTAGGAAAAGCCATAAAAAGTCCTAGGAATAGTTTATTTTTTGAGTAATCGACGTCGGGCAGATACGGGCAGATGCGGGCAGATGGCACTGTCTATGGCTTTTCATAAAGAGTAGCCCTAACTTTGCTCTTGTTGGGAATAACCCATCACAACATTAACATTTTTTGTTCATTATGATGTCCTCTAGTAGGAATAGCCATAAAAAATCCTAGGAATAATTTATTTTTTGAGTAATCGACGTCGGGCAGATACGGGCAGATGCAGGCAGATGCGGGCAGATGACACTGTCTATGGCTTTTCATAAAGAGTAGCCCTAACTTTGCTCCTGTTGGGAATAACCCATCACAACATTAACATTTTTTGTTCATTATGATGTCCTCTAGTAGGAAAAGCCATAAAAAGTCCTAGGAATAGTTTATTTTTTGAGTAATCGACGTCGGGCAGATACGGGCAGATGCAGGCAGATGCGGGCAGATGACACTGTCTATGGCTTTTCATAAAGAGTAGCCCTAACTTTGCTCCTGTTGGGAATAACCCATCACAACATTAACATTTTTTGTTCATTATGATGTCCTCTAGTAGGAAAAGCCATAAAAAGTCCTAGGAATAGTTTATTTTTTGAGTAATCGACGTCGGGCAGATACGGGCAGATGGCACTGTCTATGGCTTTTCATAAAGAGTAGCCCTAACTTTGCTCCTGTTGGGAATAACCCATCACAACATTAACATTTTTTGTTCATTATGATGTCCTCTAGTAGGAAAAGCCATAAAAAGTCCTAGGAATAGTTTATTTTTTGAGTAATCGACGTCGGGCAGATACGGGCAGATGCAGGCAGATGCGGGCAGATGACACTGTCTATGGCTTTTCATAAAGAGTAGCCCTAACTTTGCTCCTGTTGGGAATAACCCATCACAACATTAACATTTTTTGTTCATTATGATGTCCTCTAGTAGGAATAGCCATAAAAAATCCTAGGAATAATTTATTTTTTGAGTAATCGACGTCGGGCAGATACGGGCAGATGCAGGCAGATGCGGGCAGATGACACTGTCTATGGCTTTTCATAAAGAGTAGCCCTAACTTTGCTCCTGTTGGGAATAACCCATCACAACATTAACATTTTTTGTTCATTATGATGTCCTCTAGTAGGAAAAGCCATAAAAAGTCCTAGGAATAGTTTATTTTTTGAGTAATCGACGTCGGGCAGATACGGGCAGATGCAGGCAGATGCGGGCAGATGACACTGTCTATGGCTTTTCATAAAGAGTAGCCCTTACTTTGCTCCTGTTGGGAATAACCCATCACAACATTAACATTTTTTGTTCATTATGATGTCCTCTAGTAGGAAAAGCCATAAAAAGTCCTAGGAATAGTTTATTTTTTGAGTAATCGACGTCGGGCAGATACAGGCAGATGCGGGCAGATGGCACTGTCTATGGCTTTTCATAAAGAGTAGCTTGTAACTTTGCTCCTGTTGGGAATAACCCATCACAACATAAACGTTTTTTGTTCATTATGATGTCCTCTAGTAGGAAAAGCCATAAAAAGTCCTAGGAATAGTTTATTTTTTGAGTAATCGACGTCGGGCAGATACGGGCAGATGCGGGCAGATGGCACTGTCTATGGCTTTTCATAAAGTAGCCTAACTTTGCTCCTGTTGGGAATATCCCATCACAATATAAACGATTTTTGTTCATTATGATGTCCTCTAGTAGGAATAGCCATAAAAAATCCTGTAATCGACGTCGGGCAGATGCGGGCAGATGGCACTGTCTATGGCTTTTCAACTGTTGGGAATAACCCATCACAACATAAATTTTTTGTTCATTATGATGTCCTCTAGTAGGAGCCATAGCCATAATCGACGTCAAAATGGCACTGTCTATGGGAGTATAACTTTGCTCCTGTTGGGAATAACCCATTTTTTGAGTAATCGACGTCGGGCAGAGCAGATAGGGCTTTTCAGATGCGGGCGTAATCGACGTGACACTGTCTATGGCTTGCTTGTACATATAGCTTTCCTAACTTTGCTCCTGTTGGGAATAACCCATCACAACATAAACGTTTTTTGTTCATTATGATGTCCTCTAGTAGGAATAGCCATAAAAAATCCTAGGAATAATTTATTTTTTGAGTAATCGACGTCGGGCAGATACAGGCAGATGCGGGCAGATGACACTGTCTATGGCTTTTCATAAAGAGTAGCCCTAACTTTGCTCCTGTTGGGAATAACCCATCACGACATTAACATTTTTTGTTCATTATGATGTCCTTTAGTAGGAATAGCCATAAAAAATCCTAGGAATAATTTATTTTTTGAGTAATCGACGTCGGGCAGATACGGGCAGATGCGGGCAGATGGCACTGTCTATGGCTTTTCATAAAGAGTAGCTTGTAACTTTGCTCCTGTTGGGAATAACCCATCACAACATAAACGTTTTTTGTTCATTATGATGTCCTCTAGTAGGAATAGCCATAAAAAGTCCTAGGAATAATTTATTTTTTGAGTAATCGACGTCGGGCAGATACGGGCAGATGCGGGCAGATGACACTGTCTATGGCTTTTCATAAAGGGTAGCCCTAACTTTGCTCCTGTTGGGAATAACCCATCACAACATTAACATTTTTTGTTCATTATGATGTCCTTTAGTAGGAATAGCCATAAAAAATCCTAGGAATAATTTATTTTTTGAGTAATCGACGTCGGGCAGATACGGGCAGATGCAGGCAGATGCGGGCAGATGACACTGTCTATGGCTTTTCATAAAGAGTAGCCCTAACTTTGCTCCTGTTGGGAATAACCCATCACGACATTAACATTTTTTGTTCATTATGATGTCCTTTAGTAGGAATAGCCATAAAAAATCCTAGGAATAATTTATTTTTTGAGTAATCGACGTCGGGCAGATACGGGCAGATGCAGGCAGATGCGGGCAGATGACACTGTCTATGGCTTTTCATAAAGAGTAGCCCTAACTTTGCTCCTGTTGGGAATAACCCATCACAACATTAACATTTTTTGTTCATTATGATGTCCTCTAGTAGGAAAAGCCATAAAAAGTCCTAGGAATAGTTTATTTTTTGAGTAATCGACGTCGGGCAGATACGGGCAGATGGCACTGTCTATGGCTTTTCATAAAGAGTAGCCCTAACTTTGCTCCTGTTGGGAATAACCCATCACAACATTAACATTTTTTGTTCATTATGATGTCCTTTAGTAGGAATAGCCATAAAAAATCCTAGGAATAATTTATTTTTTGAGTAATCGACGTCGGGCAGATACAGGCAGATGCGGGCAGATGGCACTGTCTATGGCTTTTCATAAAGAGTAGCTTGTAACTTTGCTCCTGTTGGGAATAACCCATCACAACATTAACATTTTTTGTTCATTATGATGTCCTCTAGTAGGAAAAGCCATAAAAAGTCCTAGGAATAGTTTATTTTTTGAGTAATCGACGTCGGGCAGATACGGGCAGATGCGGGCAGATGGCACTGTCTATGGCTTTTCATAAAGAGTAGCCCTAACTTTGCTCCTGTTGGGAATAACCCATCACAACATTAACATTTTTTGTTCATTATGATGTCCTCTAGTAGGAATAGCCATAAAAAATCCTAGGAATAATTTATTTTTTGAGTAATCGACGTCGGGCAGATACGGGCAGATGCAGGCAGATGGCACTGTCTATGGCTTTTCATAAAGAGTAGCTTGTAACTTTGCTCCTGTTGGGAATAACCCATCACAACATAAACGTTTTTTGTTCATTATGATGTCCTCTAGTAGGAAAAGCCATAAAAAGTCCTAGGAATAGTTTATTTTTTGAGTAATCGACGTCGGGCAGATGCGGGCAGATGGCACTGTCTATGGCTTTTCATAAAGAGTAGCCCTAACTTTGCTCCTGTTGGGAATAACCCATCACAACATAAACGTTTTTTGTTCATTATGATGTCCTCTAGTAGGAAAAGCCATAAAAAGTCCTAGGAATAGTTTATTTTTTGAGTAATCGACGTCGGGCAGATGCGGGCAGATGGCACTGTCTATGGCTTTTCATAAAGAGTAGCCCTAACTTTGCTCCTGTTGGGAATAACCCATCACAACATTAACATTTTTTGTTCATTATGATGTCCTTTAGTAGGAATAGCCATAAAAAATCCTAGGAATAATTTATTTTTTGAGTAATCGACGTCGGGCAGATACGGGCAGATGCAGGCAGATGCGGGCAGATGACACTGTCTATGGCTTTTCATAAAGAGTAGCCCTAACTTTGCTCCTGTTGGGAATAACCCATCACAACATTAACATTTTTTGTTCATTACGATGCCCTCTAAGTAGAAAAAGCCCAAAAATGTCACGAGAAAAAAGTTTTTTTTGACTTATCAATTTCTATATGAGGATTTTCTGTGAGAAACTTACTTTTTTAAGCCACAGAAAAAATAATTTTTTTTTGAGCTTCGAGAGCTCAGCAATTTACGTATAGCCACGTTTTCGAGTGCTCTGAACTCGAAAAATGACGAGAAGTTTTGGTTTGCTTACAGGGTCAACCTCGTTTCAGATTCATTTTTTCTGAGTTTTACATTTCCGATTCGTTTGGTTTCAATAGAGTTTTTTTTTTATTAAAAAGTAAAACGGCAACTCTAATAAACTAATAACAAAGTCGATCTGTTTTCAGTTCTGTCGAAACTCTATTTTTATTAAAAAACTAAAGTTAACATTATTAAATCACAACGTGCTTGTTTTTTTGCCCTTTTTTTTTTTAAGCGATCGTTAAAGTACCTTGAACAATCAAGGATACCGATAATTATGATGCGGTTAGTTTGCGGTCTAAACTTTGCTCGTTTACTTCACGTTTAGTTATATTTGGATATCATAATTGCTTGTTGAGAGATCCAACGTTTAACATGATAGTAATTAAATGTGAATAACTCAAATTATTTTATTATTAGATTAAACAATTAAGTACACGCTATCAATTAATAACTGATTACTTTCGTTATTGGCTATTAGAAATTTTAATAACAATAATAATAAGGCCCAAAATTACATGGAATTCTGTAAAATTTCATGAAAATTGTCTTCAACGCAGTTATCTACGTCATTGCAATTTTGATTAATTTTTCTGCACCAGTTTAATAATATAAAATATATTATTATTATTATAAATATATGTGGAAAATATTTTTACTGAGAAACTATTTTCCACAAGAATGTACTCAATTTTTCTTATAAACGTGAGAGTTGAAAGTCAATAAAGAGGAAGAGATCGAAAGAAAATAAAATTCCTCAATAAAATATCGAAAAATTCGTTCCCTTAAAGGGGTTTATTTTTATTTTTTACTCTCGGGTAGATATTAAATAATAAATCACAGAGGAGCCTGAAGGACGTGGGGAAATAAATAATCTGCGTGAAGAAGACTACTCGAGGGTAAAGTTGAGGATTTTTAGATCAATAAAAGGGTTCAAGCAACACTTTCACTGGTTCCACACCCTCAAGATCCTCTGATAAAAGCCAAAGATATAAACGATAAAATAATTCACCTTCAACTGAAAGTTTTATTGTCATGACATTATTATTTTTTATCAGTAATCTGATTATTTATTTATTTCCTCGATATAAATTTATATTTTATATACGTCCTTGAAGCTTATCAGATAAATAGCGGAAGCCGATTAAATTGATTCATAAATTGAAATAATTACTTTACGGAAATATCTTTTATTAGTATAATTATTTTATGAATTTTAATTAAAAACTTTATTATTTTTTACCAAAGTTGGATGTTTTGAAAACTCCAAACTTTTTATTGGCGTCCAAAAATTAAATTTCAAAGTTTTAAACTTAATTAATAAAATTAACAGTCTGTCCTTGTAAAAGATTGAATTTGATGATTTTTAAATAGTTAATTAACTAAAAATATATTAGACTTACCGATCGAAAATTCTCGCTTCCTTGAGGACATTTCCGAGATTAATGTAAGCGTCGAGGAAATTAGGATCTAGAGCAACTGCTTTCTCAAAATGATGAATAGCGAGCCATATTTCACCTTGTGCATTGAAAACACAACCTAGATTACTCCAGGCAACGGCAAAATCCGGCCGCGTCTCAATGGCCTTCAGGTAACAAGCCTAGAGTCAAATAAAACATAAACAAATTAGCCAAAAAAAAAACATTATTCGCGATCTTAAATACAATGGCGCGCCGCGCGTTTCGCCCGTCTCTCTATTTATATATTTTACTTTGTATAATAATAATAATAACAATAATAATAATAATAACAATAATAATAATAATAATAACAATAATAATAATAATGATAATAATAATAATAACAATAAAATATAATTTTAATTGCCGCGCTGCTGGCATTGCGACATGCTCCGACCAGTGCTCTGGATCTTTAGCAAGAAAGAATCACCTGTCGTTTCCTAAATAATTATTTTATATTATTAACTCATCAAAAGCGCTGATGGCTATTATATAAATTCTTTCTTCCTATAAATCGGAAAACACATCGCAATTTATTTAAAATTCTAACCCAGGATGTTGTTGAATGTCCTCCTAGATAAATAAATTTAATAAAGTTTTTTACATTTTTAAATTTAAGTTGAAAAAAAAATATCTCAAAGAATTTATGTTTATTATTAAGTAAAAAAATTGATATGACAAGTAAAAAAATAAATAAAAATAAATATTTAAATTATAATAATAATAAGAATAATTAATTAAATTTCCTTGAGACTTGTTTCTTCAATAATGATTTATGTCTGTTGTTAACTAGTGTCGACTTGTGTTTTATTATGAGGAAACACTGGATGTTGATGAATGTAATGAGCATAATTATTATGATTAATGAGTAAGGACATTAAAACGCGCGTAAAAATTTCACAGTGTTTATTAAATTTTTGCTTAAGAATTTCCTGAATGCGTCTGGATTACTCTTTAGCAAACTTAACAATCTTTAATCATTTTTTAATATTTTAAATTTCATTTATAATTATTTACATTCAATTTTAATTAAATTCAAAATTAAAGACCTGTGATATTTTTAAAGGGATGCAGAAAAAAATTGAAAAAAAAAAAACAAAAAAAAAAATAGTACGCGCAATGCGAGAGGCGGGCTTGCATAAATACACTGTAATAAATTCCGTACCTAAAGAAGAGTAAATAAAAAAGGGGATATGCGGTTTGGTCGATCTCAAAGGATAATTGGATTAAAATATAAAATTTAATTTAAATATTTATTTAATAAAAGATCTAAAGGATTTTTTTTACACTAAGAGTAGTGTTAAAAAAATAAAAAAAAATAATTAAAGAGCTGATAAAATAAAAAAGGAGTGGAGTGATAATAAATATGGATAAGATTTGGTGAAGAAGGATAGAGATCGACCTTGGGATCTACATTACCTTTGGTATACCCTTTGGTAGGTTGACGGTAGGTATGGGTCGCAAGCTCTCTCATACACTAAACGTATAGACACTCTGAGGAGAGACACATTGAGTGTGTGTGTGTGTTACTGAACGAACCGGACTCTCGGTAGTGAGATTTCACCCTGATGTAGCAACCAGTATGGGATGATACCGATTGAATAGATCCAACTTCCTCTCCTAGAGTTGATAATCCCGTGACAACAACAAGACAGCTGCGTTAATGTCTCTTCAATACACTCTATCTCTCCCATCTCCTCTCTCTTAAAACCCCCTTATTCTATTTATCACTTACAGATAACTTTATTTTTTCTTTTTTATTTATTTACTTTTATCAATTTTTTCATAAATTAGTTTATTTATTTTGCTAGAACTTTATTTCATAATTTTATTGCTCGAGTTTATAAGTATTATTTTCTGTTAAAGAAATAAAAAAGATAAAACCATATTAATCCATTGAAAGTTCTTAAGAATCGTTTCATTGTTAAATTAAATGCAGACAACTTTCTTTTTTTTTATTGTCGCGCTTATTTCATTTTGCATTAAATATATTTACAAATTAAAATATTTATTCATTTTATTATTTACAAACCAATTAATTCCTCGTTAATAATAATAATAATTTTGTTAATTTTAAAAAATGATTTAATTAAATTTTGTAAATATATTTTTTTTATCCGCCAGCGCCGCGCTGCTTAGACAGAATACTTGACTAAAATTTTCTTTCAATATTATAAATAAAATATTTAATAGTAGTAATAGTAAGAAATCATTTTTAAATTCATTAAATAATAATGATTTATTTTTATAATTTTCGACGATAATTATTATCAATAAAAATAAATCAGTTTAATTCATAAAATTAAAATATTTTATGGTGAAGTATAATTCAAAATTTATTTGATATTAAATAATTATTGTCAAGTATCCTCGCGCAAATAATGCATGTGATGATAAAAAACCTAATGAATACATATATTGCTGTACAAAAAAAAGTGATAAATTAATTTAAAATGAGAGCTAATGATGAACTTAATTATCGCGCGCATTGATCTTATTTTAATAATATATTTATCTAATTTTTATCATTAATCATTGCATGTAAAATAAAATAAGATCAATAACAAACACATTTCACATGAAAGCATTTTAATAATTTAAAAATTTAAATTCAAATGATTTCATGTCGCGCAAATTTCCGTCTGCATGTTGAATATTTTTATAAATTTTTCTTCCATCTCGCACTCATCTAATAAAAAATATACAGACGGAATTTAAAATGCCATATATAAGTCTGCAATCAAAATTATAAATAGTTTTGTTTCTGATTTGCTTCAATTCTACTTTAATTATGAAAACTTAACTTATTTATTTTTTAATTTTGATAACAGACGCGCGCCGCGCAGCATAAAATCAGCCAGCATTAAAAAAAAAATTATTTTAAATATAAAAATAAAGATAGCTTTCTGCATTGAGCAATTAAATTAAAATCAAATTAAAATCGCTCTACGCATTGCTTAAGAACTTTATTGGAGGCACATGCACGTTATGTATTAGTACTCTTTAATTAAATAATAATAACAATAGTAATAATAAATATCATAT
This sequence comes from Microplitis manilae, assembly GCA_030273425.1. Lineage (NCBI taxonomy): Eukaryota > Metazoa > Arthropoda > Insecta > Hymenoptera > Braconidae > Microplitis > Microplitis manilae. Next base: position 407,242 of record CP092725.1, read on the forward strand.
TTTTGAAAATAAAACTAACAAAAAAAAGAAAATAAATAAATTAAGTAAATAAGATAAAATAAACAAAAGAAAATAAAAAAACTAAGAGTACTAATTCATATTATTGTGACACGTGATAAAATTTGTTGTCTATTTTAAATTACAGTTACCTTAGCTTCATCAAGTCTTGCTAATGCTTTCAAAAGATTACCAAGATCACTGCGGACACAATAGAGATCCTGAAAATAATAATAAAATAGAGTTTAATTATAATTATATATTTAAATATATGTGACTGTAGAGCTGGTGTTTGTTCCCGGCAAAACTATGGATTAAATCTGGCCTGGATTACTTACTGGATTGTATTGCAAAGCAGTGACGTAAGCTTGAACAGCTTGTTCCATGTCTCCAGCAGCCACCAACGCGGCAGCCAAGTTTATATATCCATCAATAAAGTCTGGCTTTAGTCGTACCGCATGCCTGTAGTTTTCCAGAGCTTCTTGAAGTTGCCCTCGTTCCTTGTAGACGTTTCCTAAATTACTGTAAGCTTCTGCTAATAATGGATTTTGTTTTATAGCAAGACTGCTGTAGTGTGCTGATCTAAAAAAAAAAATATTAATTTAAATAATTAATTTATAAATCATTAACATAAATAAATAAATAAAGGAATATTTACTTTTCAAGACGTCGACACTGGAAATGAATTGAAGATAATAATAATAAAACACCAGTATTATTTGTTTCTTGTCGCCATAACTGCATACAGTGTCTCTCAGCATTTTCATAATCTCCAGATTGATATTCGCGATGCGCCAACTCCAAAAGCCCTAAAACAAAAATTTAAACAACAAAACTTTTATTAATAAAAAAAAACAAAAACATGAAAAGAAATAAAATAAAAAATAAAATAAATTACTAACAATATGAATTATTAATTAATTTAAATTCAACTCCATCATTTAATTCACCTTCTTTATTATCTTTAGGAACGACAACAAGATTTCGACCGCCATAATATTCATTACCAAGACTTTCGTTCTTTTTATTAAACTGATTCAGCGAAATAACGTTTGTTATTTGGGGATTCATTTTTCACGCAATAGTTTTATAAAATAAATAATTATAATCTTTAAAATGTCCGTTCGGCTGTTCACACACGAGACTGTTAATTAGCATATGACCTGACACACCGAATGATATATATTTTTGTTTTTATATTATTAAGTACAACGTACAGCTTGTAGAATAGCAACTGCGTAATCTTTTTCTGTTACAAGTTATAACATTACCGTCCAGATTTCACCCTGCGTTTGAATTATATCCAAGGGAAGGGAGCACACATAGACCCACACAATGCCAAGGATAGGGGACTCGAGGTAAATGCAATGAACTAGAGGGGAATGTGGTAAAATAAACCAGGGATGTAATTACTATTTACTGGACCCGATTACTAATTTTTTTTATTTAAATTTAATAAATTAATTAATTAATCAAGTAAATCATGTATTTAATCAACTAACAAACTTTATAACTTTTATCTTTTAATTATTTTTTGCAACAGAAAATTTTAGAGTAAATTTAAATTATCTAAAAAAGGTGAAATTGATTTATTGGTATAAATTTTTAAAATATTAAATTGAAATTGATTTGTTTGATACGTCACTGCCAGCGAGGTATTGTAATGGAAATAAATGGAATGGAAGGAAACATTTTAGTTGTATAGTTTATGTGTAAAGCAGATGGTTTCTGGAATATTCCACTGGTTTATTTTTCATAAATTAAATACTATAGGCATAAAAATATACTTGGAGCAGTAGCTACTACGTAAATTCTCACTTTCTAACTTTTTTATCAAATGTCCAAACAAAATAATTTTATGGGTTCAAAGATCAGCTTTGAGGTTTAAAATTTAAAATATTAAACAAGATTTATTTTTAAATTTATATAATCCACAAGTAATTACGATTAATATAGATTGGATTGGATTATAATTATTAAAGTAAATAATCTTAGTTAATTAGCAAATTTAATTGATTTAAATTACTCGGCTTGCGCATAGCAATCTGTATTATTGGTTTCTCGTAACAAAGAAACCTGATCAATACATGTGAACACGTGTTCATTGTTAATCTACTTTTAATATAGATATATATTATACATATGTTAATTTTCCTGTCAATTTATATCAATAAATAACTATAAATAGTAACGTCTGTATTATTTTTAATTTATTTTATAAAGTCGAGTTGACTTTTAGTTTTAATTTCCATTAAATAATTTAATAAACTAAAAATAAATAATACCTATTACTATTAAAATGATATAATTAATTTAAAATACTCACCAACTGTTGACAGTTGTTGTATTTCGTTCATTTTTAATATAACACTAGCACCTGCAATTTGCTGATGTCCCTGTTGGGCCTGAGATGCTTGCATTTTGTCTCGAATTATTTATATTATTAAATCACCCAGTGATTATTCTCGAAATGATAATTGTGACAATAAATTTAAATTGTACATTCGATTACAAGTTATATTTTTAATTACCCTTACTCTTATTATTTTTCTTTGTCTTTGTGGTCTTTTGTACTCAAGTCACAAGTCACTGGTTGGATGAAAAAAAAACAATTCCCGAAACTACCAGATAATCTTATTTACGTTTTGTTGCAGTGTAACCGAAACAATGGATTTAAATTGTAACGTTTAAAAGCCTCCACGTTAATAAATCGTTTAAAAAATACGATATCATTCGCGATAAATCTACGAGATATTTAAAGACGCCATTTTTAATTGATTTGCAATCCGTGACCTGGCTGTTAGCTCTTTCTCTCTCTCTTGTCTTTTTACTCCAATCAATTGACGTACAGTTTTTTATACTTCAATTGCATTTGAACTTTGGTTCAACTTTAAGACCCTCTAATTATTATTTTTCATAAAAATTATTAATTAATTGCCACGTTTATTACAATAAAATAAATAATAAAATTTATTAAGTCGTAAATTTATATTTCAAATTTTTTTTGGGTTCGAGGTTTTAAATTCAAAATGGCGGCAACTGTCACCAAAATTATTCTATTCAATAGAACTACTTATTAAACATTAATAAAAACTCATTAATATTGATTTATTAAATATTTATTACCACTGTTTATTAATTAATTATTTAAAGTAATTAAATAAAAAAATTAATAATTTTGAATGTTAGAAGCGCCATCTCGGCTGGAAATTTAAATTGACATGTGACGAAAATTAGAAAAACTAAGAAATTGTTTAGTGAATTTATTACTTTCTATTAAAGTCTAATTGTTTTTAAATAATTTAATTAGATTTTTAATGCGACCAATTATTAATTATGAAAAATAGTTGAATATGTACGGAAAGATTTTTGAATTTAGCGCGCCATCTACGCTGGAAACGCAGAGCCGACTGGTCTTCCTGTTACACAGCTTCGTACTTTGTGATCTTGAGCATTTAACAGCCGGCAGTGTACAGTTGCGTGGTTCCATTGCACGTTTTTAAATTAATTATATTTTATTTTGTTATTAATTAATTATTAATAAAAAATGGCTGATAACAAGGAGAGAACTTTCATCATGATCAAACCCGATGGTGTCCAGCGTGGACTCGTTGGTAAAATAATCCAGCGTTTTGAAGAAAAAGGCTTCAAACTCGTGGCCATGAAGATGGTTTGGGTGAGTTTTATTTAAATTAAAAGTATTTACATTAATTTATTTAAATATTCAATTCCGGCATCTTTTGATGCTTGGCCACTTGTTTTAATTACTTGTAGATTTTTAAAAAATTGTTTTTGCAAAAATCCCAAGGTCATTGGAACTTATCTAAAAGTGTCATGGAAGTTATTCGTTGTATAATTTTTTTTTCAGCCCACTGAGGAGATGCTGAAAAAACATTACGCTGACTTGGCTGCCAGACCATTTTTCCCCGGTTTAGTCAAATACATGAGCTCAGGCCCAGTTGTCCCAATGGTAAGCAAATGTCAAAGTTTATAAGAATCAATATAAAGTCAAAGTCCAAATTAAATATTAAAGAACGAAGCCTTAAAAGTTTTATTATTAAATATTTGCAGGTGTGGGAAGGCCTTGACTCAGTTAAGACTGGACGCAAGATGTTGGGTGAAACTAACCCCAAGGACTCTGCACCAGGTACCATTCGTGGTGACTTCTGTATCCAAGTTGGACGCAACATCATCCACGGTTCAGATTCCGTTGAATCAGCCAAGCATGAAATCAGTCTCTGGTTCCCAGAGGAGAAGAAAGAAGGTGTTATCGACTGGGCTTCCTGGGCGGAGAAATGGATCTACGAATAATTTTTATAAATTTATCTTGCTCTGAGATTTATTATTGTTGAATTAAAAATACTTGGCATGTTTCGAGCATTAAAGACCACTGCCTTTTGATTAAATTTTAATAAATAAAGATTCCATTCCTTTAAATTATCTTGTCTTAAATAATTATTTAAATTTAAATCCTTGATCATAAAATTAAAAAATTGATTAATTGATTAATGATTAAAAAATGCTTAATATTAATAATTAAATTTGAAATTTTTAACTCGTCTAATTTTAGTTAGAAAATCAATAATTATTAGGATTATTTCTAACAAAAGATAAGTTTAAAATCTTAAATATTTAATTTGTTGTAATTATTTATAATAGATTAATTAAAATTCTTAATTAGTTATAAAAAAAAATAAAAAAATTGGATGAGGAAGTATTAAAATAAAAAAAATAAGACAATTAAAGTATATTTATAATGATGTTATAATAATTTATTCGTTGTCTTCTTGGACAGTAGTCTTTTCAGATACATATAAACCATCCAAGAACATTCGAATATCCTTATTTTTAACAGTTGTCGACTGTTGAATTAGTGCAGCTGTAAAAAATAAAATAAATTAATGTTAAAAACTTTATTACGGAGCACTAAATGAATTATCAGTAAAAGTAAACAAACATAAATTACCTGAACGAGAAACATCTTCTAAGGAGTTACCCTCAACAATCAACTCATCCTTTTGTTTGGTGGAGTTGGTGACTGTTACACCTGGGGCCATCTTAACGCGACGAATGTATTTTTCCCCCAAGAAATTTCTGATTTCAACGACAGAATTGTTCTCCGTAGTGACACAGTTGATGGGGAAATGAGCGTATACTGCACGCATCTTGTACATGTATCCTTTTGTCACTCCTTTTAACATATTTTCAATATGAGAGCAGACAGTACGTACTGCTGCTAATTCCTTCTTTTTACCGAACCATTTTTCTACCTTCAAGGTTCGGGGGTTAATCATCTGCAATTAAATCACCACTAATTAGACACAATATCACTAATTAATCAAGTCACTGGTTCTAAAAATATGATAATTTATTTACTTACACGAATATCAAGCGCGAGATGTTTGAATGATCGTTTCAGTACACCCCTTGGTCCTTTGACGGTCACCATCCGAGACTTGACTGAGGCAGTCAAGCCATCAGGAATTTTAACAACTTGATTGGTCACGATCTGCTTCATTTTGCCGGCTAAATAAATAAATAAAAAATTTATTAATTAATGAATCACTTGTTGGTCTGGGACAAAACATAACCTCCAAGTTTGTTTATTTATTTATAAATAAATGAGTAATTTTTAAAATTCGAATGGAGTAGACAATTTTGAAGGATGTATGTGATAGTTCAAAAATTATTTATTTTAAAAAGAGTAATTGAAGCAAGTGATGACAGATTTGATGATTTTTGGAGGTTATAAAATTATTTAAACAATTCTTACTGAGACTAACAAATTGAAATTTTTAAATATTGAATGAAAGTAATAGCAATAAAAAAAGATCAATTGATATTGTTTGATTTTTAAATTATTTTTTAGTGGAAATAAACGATTAAATTGGATAAAAATTGATGAGAAATTTAGTTACCTCCAACACACGAGACCAAGGCAGTAGGGAAAAGAGGGAGAGGACAGCGTGGAGTTGGTTCGCTGATTTTACACTGGCGGCGCGCATCTTTTGAACTTTGCTTCCATCTGGTGGTTTTTCAAAAAGTAATTTACAAAAAAAATAAAGTCAATTCTCATTAAATAACTAGCAATTATATTTTAACTGCTAATTACGTGTTTCTAATTTTTTTTTAAAACGAAAAAAAATATTTTAAGCGGTCTTGGATGATTATTAAACGTCATTACAGTTTGTACAAGATAAAAATACAATTACAAACATGTGATTTTTATAAAACCGACGTACAATCGCCAATTCAATATTTATTAGCTGCAGTAGACTGCGGTTAGTTAGAACCGAGTATTTGATTAATTATTTAATAAATTAAGAAAAATCATTTTTCTAATGTTGATAAAAAAAACTAATTACGTCAAACTATAATCAATAGTATTTGATAATTAATTATATAAACGTCAGCTAATTGAAAATAAAATAAATTGGTCAGGTAACGAAAGTTTTTTGTCTTTATCGCACTTGTTTAATTGGTAGTGTAGTTATCATTATTTAAAATTTTGTAATTCCCGCGTTACAAAGGACTTGCTTTTCTCCGTACTCGTCCCATGCGTTTATATTACGTTCTTATTTCTTATACATTTAAACGTATACATTGATAACCATATAATATATAATAAGTTTTAGCTGTCGCGTGCATTTTATTCGTGCACTTTTCATTTATTATAAGAAAAAAAAATACGTGTTTTTTCACTAATAATTATTTTTTAAAAAACTAAAAAAAATCGAAAAATTAAGTTTTCCTCATCTCCTGTTATTTTATAAATTTAATTTAATAGAAAAGTAAGTAATTTATATTTTTTTTTTTTACACATTTTTTTTTATCGGAAATTTTTTGATCTCAGGTAATAACCTAGATACATACAATTTTATATTTTAAGAAATGATTACTCCAAATTAACTGTTTTTTATTTTTTTATTTTTTGAATTTAATTTTCACTGATATTGATTACAAATTAAATTAAGAACGTAAAAAAAATATTATTTTTACCATCCGGATTTATGTCATTGAGGTTAGAAATTTATTAATAATTACTTTTTAGTATATAATTTAACAATACTAATAATAATAATGATACTTATTTTTTTAAATGAAATTTCTAGACTTTAAATTGTCTTATCTCAAGGTCATTATCATTAAGTCAAAATCATTTTATCTTATGAAAGTAATTATTTATAGATGAGTAATTATATTGTGTCATTAAATAAATAATTACATTTTTTAGTTTAAAAAATGGCTACGACAGAGTCACTTGCTAAAGAAATGGATGTAGTTCAAATATTAAGGCAATGGGAAGAAGACCATACGTCATTGTCATACGATCCAATACCTACACTCAAAAGATTAGCTGAAATAATTGAATCGGAGACTGAAAACTACTTCAAGATGGACCCAGATCCGTTTGATGAACGACATCCATCTCGTACTGATCCTGATTGCAATTTCGGTCACATTCTTAAGGTTTTATTTCGTAAAGATAATTTTATGACTAAGGTAAAAAATCATTTTTTATATCATTAATTTATCAGTAAAAAAGAAAAATTCATAATAAAATATATTTATTACAGCTTATAAATGACTATTTAAGAGATTCTTATTACTCGAGGGCAGGAATAACCGGCCGCGACGTGCGTCAATTAAATATAGCGGCATGCAGACTCATGCTGGATATACTACCAGGATTAGAAACATCAGCAGTCTTTCAGCCGGACAACGATGGTCTTATTCACCGACTGTTTTCATGGGCAGAAAAGAGCTCCGAGCCGCTGAGGAGCTATGCAACGGGTTTGCTAGCAGCCGCGATGGAAGTCCAAGACATAGCTACGGGTTTCCGAGAGCAGAATGCCAACTTAGTGCCGATGATGCTCCGACGTCTTCATATGCTTCAAGAAGATCGTCAATCTGTATCAGTAAACACACGTCCCTTTGCGAGTTTTGGTCACAATCGCCATAATTTCGGGGACACGGAGAACAATAGTGTGCCGGGTAAAAGAAAAGTACGCGATAAATTAGAAAACGGCGTAAAGAGTCCCAACAATTTGAGTTTTCTCAATGAAGAGCCTCACAGTGTTGACAACGAAATGCCTCCATTGAAAAAACGTAGAAGTGCCAATGATGATGAAGAACAGCTCAGCATGACACCTATCAAGACAAGTGATTATCAAGAAATGATGTCACCACCATTATCGATACCCAATACACCAAATTCACTCTCTACAAATCAAGTTACACCATCAAAGACACCAAATCGTGCTACACCACCACGAAATTTGACAGCTGCCCGTTCAAGTGCCACTCGTAATCTTTCTCACAGTGTCAGCACTCCGTCGATGCTTCTAGAGGGTAATTCAAATTCTTCATGGGCAGAAATGGAATCATATGTAATAGGAAATATTCAAATGTACCCGCCAACATTAGCGACTCAGCAGATGCTTATTTTACGTTATCTAACACCTATGGGAGAATATCAAGAGTTTTTGGTTCATGTATTTGAGCAAAATGCCCTGGAACTTATTCTCAAATATATAAATGTTCGTGAGACTAAAGACAGTCGTTTAGCGTTTGAAGCGCTAAAGTATCTGGCTTCACTGCTGTGTCACAAAAAATTCTCAATTGAATTTCTGGCAGCTAATGGACTAGATAAACTGCTGGATGTGCCAAGGCCCAGTGTAGCTGCGACAGGTGTTTCAATATGCCTTTACTATTTAGCTTATTGTGAGGACGCGCTGGAACGAGTGTGCCAGAAGTCAAACGTGATAATTTCAAATTTAGTGACTTACGCACTCTGGCTGCTGGAGCGCAGCCATGACTCTGGTAGATGTCACGCTACCATGTTCTTCGGTTGTTCTTTTCCTTTCAAAGTTATTCTTGAAGAATTCGATGCTCAAGATGGTCTGCGTAAGCTCTTTAACGTCATCTCCACCCTACCAATCCTCAATATCGAGGACGAATCGTCTATCAACGATGACGAAGAGTGTGCGTCCCGTCAAATAGTCCGTCACGTCGCCGTGGCTCTGAAGAAATATATCGAGGCACACTTGTATCTCAAAGCAGAGCAGCTTCAACGAGTGGAGAATGCGCGGACAGAGGTCGAGCCCTGTCAGCCACTGCTGCCACATAAACCTTGTAAATTTAAAAACGAAGAAGAAGTACAGGAGAAAGTCGAGTTACTACAAAAACTGATGAACGTACGTGCTCACTGGCCTCCAGTTGAAAAACTCTATGAACTAGGTTCCATAACTTTGTTATTACAAATAATAGCATTTTCACGTGACTGGATTTACAGTAATCGCGCGTACATGACATCAAGCGCTGAAACAGTTCGTTCGTGTCTTGATGTTATTGCGGTGTGTACTGTGGTGCCAAAAGTAATGCTATTGCTGTGTGATCGTGTTGATATGCAAGACCCCTCAATGACAATGCCAATAAATGTACTCCTTGCTGCAGCTGAAGGTGATATAATTCCTGACGCAGAAGTTCAACGTGCGGCTTTACGTACAATCGTTAATTGTGTATGTGCTCCAATTCATAGAGTATCGGGTACAGTAGGACGTTACTCGGTTACTGGATCAGCTAAAAAGAAGACGAACGTCTACAATGGCGAAGAATTGATCCAAAAAGTCTGGTCGAGTGTTAGATCCAACAATGGTATAATGTTTCTGCTTCAACTGATGACAGTCAAGACACCTATCACCGACGCTGACAGTATCCGTGCTTTGGCTTGTCGTGCGCTCGCTGGCTTAGCACGTAGCGAAAAGGTTCGTCAAATTATCAGTAAACTGTCAATGTTTACCGATGGACAGCTTCAATTGTTGATGAAAAATCCTATTCACAATGAAAAACGTCAAGAGCACGTGATGTTTCAAAAATACGCATTAGAATTAATCGAACGAGTCTCAGGTAAAGCTAAACCCACTGGCGCCGAGTATGAAATATCTTTAGCAAGTTTACACCGTGCAAATGTTATTGCACAGACACGAATACAGTACGACAGACAGCAATTAAATCAATTAATATATCAGCATTTGGTGTCTGAAGGATTGGATCGCGTGGCAACGGAACTTCAGCGTGCGGTTAATTTAGACACTCACGCAATAATGAAACCCGTTACTTCGTATCAGCCATTTACGTACAGCAGTCCTGCGCCATCAGTGGTAACCCGTCCAGGATTTTCACCCGTTCCACCGGTCTACATTTACAACACCAGTCGTAACAACCAACGTGACACGTTTAATCGGTCAAATAACATGCAAACTCCACCGTCATCATCACGTTTTATCTCACATACTGCCAGCACACCGACAACTCCAGGTGTTCGTATGAAATTATCCGACAGTCTCAGTACTCAGACACCAATTACCACTAATCAGCCAATAAAACTCCAAATAAATCAAAAGAAGCATCAGCAAGATAAAAATAATTCTTCAATGATACTAGGCCAGTCATTACAAACACCCTCAAGCAGATCTCTACAGAAACAAACATCACGAGATCCTGGAGCTGTTGTAAGTGGATCAGACTTACCCATAACATCATTGACGTCACCATCAATCACCTTGGACTCGATAATAACTGAGTACCTGACGAATCAACACGCGCTCTGCAAAAACCCCATGGTGACCTGTCCCAAGTTCAATCTCTTCCAGCCACACAAGTGTCCCGATCCACGACCCAAGAGTTCAGCAGCGACGAATATTACCGTACGCGCAACACGCAGACAGTTTGGTATAGACGACAGGCGTCTCGATCGACGGTATATCTACAGCAGATTCTGTCCAGTAAAAACTTTTCGTCCCACCGATGTCGAGGGTACCTTCACATGCTGCACATTTTCCCCAGACCAGCAGTCTCTCATGCTCGGTACCTACTCTGGGGACGTTAAAATGTTCAACGTTCACACGGGGATTGAAGAAGCCTCGTATCAGTGCCACGAGTCGTATGTTTACCATATGGAGTGCAATAAACGCGGTGATTTATTACTTACTTCGACTGTCTGGAGACGGCCCATGTCTGCTTTATGGAGCATCGGCGTTTTCTTTGATATGAAAATGCCAATCGAAGCCGAGGATTACGTCGAGTTCAGTAAATTACAGGACAAAATAATCGGTACTCAAAATGAAAGCGCAACAATATACGATATTGCAACGGGTAAATTAATTAGCACATTGACACCATCGATATCATCAAACAGGTACACTAAAAATCGTGCAACCTTCAGTATGAATGACGAGTTAGTTCTCAGTGACGGTATACTCTGGGATGTTAACTCTGGGAAAGAGATCCACAAATTTGATAAATTAAATCAAGCATTGAATGGAGTTTTTCATCCAAATGGTACTGAAGTTATTGCAAATACTGAAGTTTGGGATCTCAGAACATTCCATTTGCTCAATACTGTCCCGTCATTGGATCAGATGAAAGTTATTTTCTCTCCAATAAATCATGTCATTTATGCGTCACTATTTGACCAAGACACTGATGATGAGTCTAGTTACGTAACGTCTTTTAAAACTCTAGATGCGTTAGATTATTCCAACATCGCGACCTACGATGTAAAGAGAGGAATTTACAGTCTTGCTTGCAATAAATACGATACGCAGATAGCCATAGTCGAGAATCAGGGGGACTTTGACAGTGTCCAGGAGTCTTGTGTCAGACTTTACGATGTCGGTAGACGACGCGATGATGAAGATGAAGCTGACGAAGACGACGATGAAGAAGATTTAGATGCCAGCGACGACGATGGCTCTAACTCTGGTTCCGATGACAACAACGCCGATGGTAATAATATATTTATTTTAATTTATATTTATCAACTCCAAAACTTATATTTACTTTAAATTTATTGTTGAAGATTAATAGTTTCTTTTTGACGTCTCTTAGATGCCGATAATGCCGACCAAGCCGGTGACGACAACGCGGATGATCAGAATCTAAATGACGGCGAGGACAATGACGACGAGGACGATGATGACGACGACGACGACGACGACGACGACGACGATAGTCTCGATGGAGATGATTCACCTAACGAGAGCGTCGACTATGATCCCAACTCGCCCGACTACTCGCTCTCCGATATCGATGATTTTGAAATTCTTTACCCGTAATTTGGTTGTGATCTTGCCAATAATAATTATTTCTTAAGTCGAAACTCTTTCAATTACTGATTATTATTTTTTTAATCGATATTTAAATTCAAATTCACGTGCGTTGAACGCAAGTTTATGCAGATGGTTTTCTTTTTTTTTTTTACGATAAAATTTTTTTTTGTTTTCATGTGAAAATGTATAAATGAGTAAACTTTTTGCTATTGTATGTATGCCGAGTAAATACAAGATTTTAAAAATAGGAATATTATACACTTATAATTATTATTAATAGTTATTAATTATTAGTAATTATAATTAATATTATTATAATGATAATTATTGTAAGATAAGTTACTATGAGTAGATGAAAAGATATAAATAATAAAACGTAAGATCGATTATTAATGTAAATGAATAAAAATTTAAAAAACTTGTAAATACATAAATTTTTTTAATTAACCTGTTTGCTTAATTTATAATTTTCGCGGGAATATGAAATTTTGAAATCCGGCCAGTGGGACTCGTGCGTCGGCCGGTAACCAAGCAACCAATAACCATAGTTTTATTATTATTATTATTATTATTGTAAGTGTAAGTACATGTTACACTGGTTACACTGGAGGTGAGAGAGGTGGGGATAAAAACAAGTGGTCTGTGTACAAGATGGCTGCGCCCGGGTGTTTGGTGGTGATCAGTGTCGAGCACGGCGTCAAGACCAAAGAGTGCCAAAGAGTATCCAACCCAACGGGCAACGGCGTCGTGGACGCCTGATAAACTACCAAGTGTATTGGGTGCGATAAGCGTGCCTCGGGTTAGTTTTTAAAAGTACTGACACAATAACCCCAAGTCGAACTAATCAATCAGTTTCAGTGATAAAAACTACAGAGCAGTATCGCAACGTGATCTTGCCTGGTTGCTTTTAATACAATAATAAATAATTGAGTAAAGTGTTTGCGAGACCGGGAATTAAAATCTGAAAAATAATGTGATGACCAAGACATACGAGGAAGCCGTGGCTGGATTCGGTAATCCCACGAATCAGGATCTTTGTCGAGCGGTAGCGGTTTCAACTGAGCGGGCTGATGTTAACTCGAGTCTCGAGCTCGCCAGTGGCTGTGTTAGTCTCGATCAGTCTCGATACCACCAGCAGTGGTGGAGGCACTCGTCATCTTTGATGAGCAACGGCGACGACGACGATCACGACGACTACACAGTACACAGTACACAGTACAATGAATTACTCTCGAGACACGAGAGTGAGTTAGTGAGGTTTTAAGTTTGTGAGCGAGTGAGTAAGTGATAAGTAAATACATATAAATATATATATATATATATACCTATACAATATACATCTATATATCTATATATACACATACATATACATAGAGTGAGTGTGTTGATTAACCACGAGGAAGAGGTGGTTAGTAATCGCAAGAGTCAGTATAAAATTTCCAACTACAACGACGACAACAGCAACGACGGCGGACCACGACGACGTTGCAATCGTAACAAGTCGGATTTCCTGTAGCCTCTAGCAGCAGCAGCAGCAGCGGTGGTAGAAGCAGCTGCTACTCGTCCCTCCCACTGGGAACATCAGTAGTCAGTAGTTTGGAGTCGAGAGCCAGGAGTTTACTGTGAAATTCATACTCGCAAATATAATATACATACATATATATACCTATATATATAGATATATAATTTAAATATTAACATTAACGTTTACGTTGAGAGTTATAACGAGGAAGATGGAGTCGAGAGAACGTTACGACGAGTTGTGTCGCCTGTGTGCATCTTACGATGCGGTTAAAATGGATATATTCGGACAAGAAGGAAAAAATCGTCAGCTAGTTGATAAAATACAGACTTGTCTACCATTCAAGGTAAATTATATATTATTTATTTATTTTTTTCATACATACATTTATTATGTATAAATGTGGATGGACATATTTATTTTGCTAATTGTATCATGATGATGATGATGATGATGATTGATGATGACCACTATCTCGCGTACATTTAACAAACTGCGTTGGCTATAATTTTGTCCACTCCCTCGTGCGTCATATCGTCGTCGTCATCATCACCGTCCAACATTACGTCCTCGTCCTCGTTCTTACGGCGAGTGTCGCTGCTGATGCCCACCTTGGACTTTCGAATTCTGGACAATTCCAACCTGCAGTGTTAGTATAACATTAGCTCACTACAAAGAGTATTGTATAATTATTATTCTCGTTATCTAGGCTAAGCTGGCAGGTTCAATAAGTATCAGCAAGACATTTAGCTCATCGCAGCACTTTTTAAGCTCAGTGGCTGGACGTGTTCGTAAACAAGTAGGCACGGTGCGGATGAACGCTCGCCTCGGGGACCTTTAGAGACGTGGTGGAACGAGGGGGCCGTGATGTGGAGTGTAGAGGAAGAGGAGGCGCGGCCGGGCCGGGTCGAGCCGAGCGCTCGTATCGAGAGAGCGAGGTCGCCGGCTGCCTGCTGCCTGCTGCCTGCTGCTCCTTCCTAAAATTCAGTTTTACCAAATGCTGCTTGTGCTTCTTTTATCGTACTCGAGATGATCAAGGCCGCTAACAACCGAGTCCATTATTTTTTACTCCATTTACTAATTACACTCCGCTCTATTGTTTATAAAACACGTGACAATCTACTTTTTGTTTTTGTCGTCTATATAAAAAAAAAACATATACTGTTATGATTGTTTTTTATTTCGTCAAATATTTAATTATTGAAATCAAACAGATAAATATATATATATCTATATCTATAGATAGAGGTATATAAAATAAAAGTAAAGAAAAAATATACGGTCCGGGTCTCTTAATATCGATCGTCATCCTTGAGAGTACCGTGGGCACCGTCGGGCAGTAGCAGGCAGTAGTCAGTCAGGCTTGGCTTCAGCTCTCTGTCCTCTACTACTCATTCCTATCCAGTCCTTCAGCATTCCCAATTTCCCAGCATACTTTGTCAACAATAAATAATAACTCTTATAAGCTCTACACTCTCTTCTCTCAACTCTGCTCCGTAATTCCTTGTCATCGACTATTTTGTTTTTCCCAATTTATTTATTTAAAAAAAAAAAAAAAAAAACAAAAGAAAATATAATTGATACAGGATCAATTATTATCATATCTAAAAAATGTTATAATTTATCTTATTGATGATTTAAGTGGTAGCTAACACATTAAGAGTGTGTGATATGCTCGACAATAACAACATCACGTTTTGTAAGAGTTGGTAGTTGTTGTCGCTCAAGCTGCATCCGCCCGCCCGATGGCCCCTTGCCCCGACCGGCACTTCCCCTCCTCATCTTGCTGTCCTCTTACTTCACAAACTTCTCGTATCGTTCGCGCTATATTATACATATATGTATAGTATTATGAGTGTCCGCTGTTCGTCTCGTCTCTACTCGTCTCAGCATCGTCGGCAGCTTGAAGCAGCATAAGCAGCAGCCACAGCAGCAGCAGCAGCAGCAGCAGCGGTAACCGAACAGACGGAGCGAAATACGTTAAAGCCGTTTCCCACCACTGCAGCCAGGTCCCCCGCATGTATCCGAACATACAGCGAGCCAAGGATCCGCTCATTCCGCTCTATTCACTGGTACTGGCTCACTTACTTGTTTCTTAACCGACACGTTCGACGTCTTAGTATCATCGCTTCGCACGTCGTGTATTACAGCAATACTACGACAACAACAACAGCTCCAACACCAACATCACCAACTACAACCATAACTATACCACTATCCTACGAATTAAAATCACGCCCACTGTATTCTACTTACGATGACGCTGACGCTGATGGTGATGGTGATGGTGATGGTTGTCCTCGGTAAACTTCGCTTGGACATGACCGACATGACGCTACAGCAAGGCTGGGGCTTCAATAACAACACCCGGCATCTTTTCCGTTGGGCTGCTAAAAGAGAGAGCCTTATTATTATTATTACTCTGCTCGTCTACCTCCGTCTTGTAAAATTAAACTGCTTTGGCTCTGGCTCCGGTTCTTTCTGCTCCTGCTTGCCGTGCTACCATACGCCTGTCCCGTCCTCGGTTTTGTCTGTGCTACTTTACTACCTAGTGGTCGTATACCTGGGTCCGATTGTACAAGAGAAACTGACCTGAATTTTGTTCACTATTCATATTAACAACCGAGTCTCTTTTCTTCGTCCTCTTCTTCTTCTGCTTCTTTTCCTTAATCCCAAAGGTCCTTTGACCGTGAATCCTTTGTCCAGGATTACCAGGTATCCTGGTTTCCGTTTGTAATTTAAAATTTATAAATTTATTTGTCGTAAATATAATTTTACCAAGTTAATTGATTACTAATTTACTTAAATATTTAAATTACAGATTGCTGAAGATGATAGATTACCAAAATGTTTATGTTACCGTTGTATGTATAATCTTGAAAATTTTTATGATTTTCGAACGGCTTGTGTTAATGCCGTTGCGTTGCTTGAAAGAAAATTACCACTAAAAGAATCTGTAAGTATTTTAATTTATTATTATATAAACAATAAATTATGTTTGTATTGATGAATAATTAATGATTTTATTTTATTTTAAAATTAGTCAAACGATGGATTGCATAATGATATGGAAAAACATTCGGAATTACGTTCAGAATTACTTAAGGAGAAGGAAAAAATGCCAATTCTTATACCTGAAGCTCCGATAGTTAATCCAAATGCCGCGCTGGGCACTCCGCCGAGATTAAATTCTGACGGGGAAGCTGATCAGGAGATTGAAGAAATTCTTGAACACAGTGGTACTGAAGAGGGTAATTTACAATAACAATAACAATATCTTATTCAATTACATTAATTTATTCATTCATTTATTTATTAAAATTTATTTAAATGTACAGGGTTAGAGGATGGCGAGGACAGAAAATACGATGACGAGTACGAGATGGACATGGAGACAAATCCTAGTGATTTTTTGGAAATGCCACCGATGGTAACAGAGGACACGGAAGAAAACGACGGCAGCCAATTAAATTCAGTCCGTTCTCCAGTTCTATTTCAACACAAATCCGAGCATCATGAAGTTTATGTTTGCTCGTTGTGTAACAAAGCATTCAGCTCTAAAGGACACCTGTCATTGCACGCGCGAATTCACGCTGGTGCTGGCGATGTCGTGGGTGAAAAAGTTATTACCGACGATCACACATCCTTCAAACGTTTGTACCAATGTGACCTCTGTAACAAATCTTACTCGACAGCTAAACACCGTTGGGGTCACGTGTCCTCAAATCATCGTGGACATCCAGCAGTTACGTGTCAATACTGCGCACGTTTATACTCGACACGTGGTAATCTCATGGATCATATTAAATCACGGCACACTGGACAACCTCCACCTCCAAAACTCGGTATCTATGTACCAACGGATAACCGTTTTCAATGTAATACCTGTCCTAAGATGTACACCAACATCACGGACTTGAATAAACATAAAAAAGTTTGTACGGGTACTAGGGAATCGTTAAGTCAGCAGCTAAAGAAGAGGGGAAAGAGTTTGATGGACACATCAGAAGCATCGAGCTTTGAATCAGATGAAGACAGCAAAGATTATCGTACAGCAGAAGCTAAACTGTCAAAAAATCCTCAGCTTACTATTTTAAAACAAGCACTGACCCGCGGTGTCGAAGTATTGAAACGCGATGACCGTGACCCCTACAAATCATTGCGTGTACCTCAGATTGATCATGCTGACGCTGAAGGCAAAAGATGGTTTTGTGAAATCTGCCCACAGTCATTCACTTCCATCGAAGCTCTGAAAGATCACGAGGTAGTGCATGAATCTGATAAACCATTCATTTGTCTTTTATGTAAAAAACATTTCACTTTAAAATCATCACTGAGTCGGCATATCATTGCGACACATGGTGTCGATCCAGGTCCAATGATCGACGACGACAAGTGCCATAAAAGAAAATCATTCTCATCGTCAACGGTATTGTCAATTATAAATGACAAGCAGCATCACTCAACACGTGATGATTTAAAAATAAAACGTGAACCTTCTGAATTATCATTTTCACCAGAACCACGAACCAACGCCGACGACGAAGAGGATCCTGACAATAATCAACAGCACGATATGATTGAAATAGAAACTGTATTTGTATGTGAAATATGTACTCGTGACTTTAATGATCGCGCTTCACTGTGGCTCCATATACGAGCAACGCACAAAGAGTACGCGGCATTTGCGTGCGGTGTTTGTTTGAAGATATGTACAGACAATGATCAATTGTTGAATCACGTAAATATGTATCACGGGGCTTCGAAATTACAGATATCTGAACAACGACGGTACAGCTGTACAATTTGCGGCAGACAGCATGACTCACGTAAAAAATTAATGACACATGTGTCAATACACAACATTGATCCTTCATACGATCCAGCAAATTTTGTCCAACTAAACAGCGGCTATTATAGCAACGAAAACATAAATATAAACAACGATGGTCATAATAATCAAGATCTTTCGACATCGGCAATTGACTTTGATCACGAAGACGGTGAAAAAGTTGACTGTTTTATTTGCTACAAATCATTTCCCAATGAAGATCACTTGATACGTCATCAACGTAACGCTCACAAGTCTGATCATGTGACGACACACGCGGCAGATCATCATCTTGTTGCTGCAAACACAAATGGGCCAGCAAATCCGAATGGCAACAAAGCCCAGTATCATTTATTTTTTGTTTGCGAAATTTGTGGGAGCTCACATCCAAGCAAATGGGAACGTTGGTTACACGTAAGCAGCGTTCACAGCACAGAGACACAGATAAGATGCGAGCGTGAGGATTGTGCTAAAATATTTGCAACAAAGTCATTGAAAAATGAACACAATCAGCATCACGTGCTGCAAGGCGCGTCACCCAATACCTGTGAAATTTGTGGTAAATTGTGGGGTAGCCGTGTTGATTATTGGAAACACGTCATGGGCGTTCATTCAGACACAGTACCGTTGATTTGTGGTGTCTGTTTGAAAGTATTTCCCGATGTTGTTCAACTTAGCGCTCACGTTAAAAGTAAACACTGGCCATTGACCAACGGTGACTTTAGTTGTGATATTTGTGGACGTCCTTATTCAAATAAATCAAAAATGTCACGGCATAGAAAAATACATGGGCTAGAATTAGAGAGCTACAGCAATGGTATCAACGATACAATTAATGATTCCGCTGGTGCTGGTCCTAATGCTAATGCTGGTGCTGTGTCTACTGCTGCTGTTAATAATTACGAAACAAACGCTGCCACAGAAGTGGATTTGACTTGTGAGATGTGTACAGATTTGTTATTCCCAAGCTGGGAAGATTTGTGTCATCATAGACGAATGATTCACGGTCTATTTCCATGTGATTTGTGTAACAAATGTTATGGACGCACATCCCACTTGTGGAAACACGTCAATCGGGTCCACAAAGGCCACAAAGACGTTACCTGCAAGTACTGCTTGAAGACTAGCGCTTCCAAGGATCATTTGACTGCTCACATTGCCAAAATTCACCGGTACGAGCCAGAAACAAAGCAGATACTTAAAGACGCAAATTATAAAACCCAGTCGGTGGAAGAGGACACGATTCATCACTGTGAAAAATGTAATAAAGCATTCCACAAACGTTATTTGTTGAAGAGACACATGAAAGGCTGCCAGAATTATCGTAAAGATCCGGGAGCTCTGCTGACGCGATGCCGTGCCTGCGAAAGAATTTTTAAAGACCGCGCCAGTTTGCAGAAACACATTGAAAATCATCACAGCAGCTACACGTGCCATTTGTGCAATGAAACAATAACTTCGAAACTCGGTATCATGACCCACAATCGTGTCAATCATATGAATCATCCAGATCTTACTTGTGATCACGCAAACTGTAAAAAATTATTCCGGACTAAAGAAGATCTTGAAGTGCATCGTAAAGATCACAAATATCATTCACCAAATGTATGTGATTTTTGTGGTGATACTGTGGAAAATAAATTGAAATTAAAAATGCATATTTTGTCACTACATCGAAATGAAATTGGTGTTTCCTGTGGTGTCTGTTTGATACCAATGAAAGATCCTCAGGAGTTAAAAAATCATGTTGAAAGTGTTCATCCAGGTGTATTATTAAAACCAAACACTTGTCAGGTATGTGGTAAGCAGTACGCATCAAAGTGGAAGGCTTTTGATCACACGAAAAAATGTCACGGTAAAGTTTTCCGTACATGCAAACAGTGTCTTGCTGTTTTTACGACAGACGCTGACATTAGATACCACTACGAGCATATTCATAATGTACCGAAAGATCAGTTGGCAGGCTTTGAAAATAATTCAGACGCCGGAGGTAAAGGCGCCGGTCATGATGACGGGATTAAAGAAGAGCCAGATGATCTGGAGTATGATGATGGCGTTTATGATGACATACCACGGGTTAAATCATCAAAACGAAAGCCACATGACACTTATGACTGTGAAATATGTCCCGAGATATTTTTAAATTACGATACACTTGCTGATCACTATCAGCTGATACACAATACTGATCCGGAGAGAATGTTTAAAAAAATGAAGACCAATAGTGGGGGTAAACGACGAATGCGTAATCGTGAAAATTTTGAATGTGAAAATTGTAAAAAACAATTTTGTACAAAAACATTATTTTGGAATCATATCAGTAATTGTACACGTAAAAATAATTATATGTCACGTAATAATAATGATAATAATACAACATCTACCTCGATACTTGAAACGCATTTAAAAAATAATAATCTTATTAAAAAGGAACCTAATGATGTATTGAATGAGTCAAATTTAAATATACCTGATTTTAATTTATTTGAAGATATCAATTTACAGTTGTCTGGACATAAACCAGTGCCAAATTTAATGCCATTGTCTTCATCCCACAGAATGTCACCGATGAAATGCAATCGCAAGGATTCACGTAAAGTTTATGATGAATCGACCAATACTGTGTGCGCTTGTGAGGTCTGCGGTAAGCAATGGCCAGCTAAGAAACATCTATGGCAGCATTTGATAAGATTTCATCGGGCGGAAGCGGCTGTTACCTGCGGCGTATGTTTGAAATTGTGCACAACTTACCGCGGATTGTCCCAACACTTGAAGGAAGCTCATGAGGCTATTTTGTCGTGCGAGGGAAATAATTTTACCTGCAAGACTTGTGGTAGGTATCACAATGCACGCAGTAAATTATTGCTACACATGAGCATTCATATCAATAATAATGAGCACATTTGGTGTTCTAAGTGCGCGGTAAGTTTTGAAACTGAGGATAAACTTAAAGCGCATATGGTCAATTGTGCTGTTAATAAACAGAGACGTGATGAAGATGAAGACAATGATAATGATAACGACAATGATCATGACAATGACAATGATGATGAGCATGATAATGATCATGATCATGAACAAGATGATGAACATGACGAGAGAAGTGTTGATGGAGAAGATGTTAAGATGGACACTGAAGACAAGGGCAGTTTGATTGGTGATGGTGCTTCTTTGTTGGGTGAAGATGATGATGATGATGATGATGAGGGTGAAGGTGAAGGTGAAGGTGAAGAAGAAGCAGAGGAAGAAGAAGAAGATGGTGAAGAAGAAGAAGAAATTGAAGTTGAAGGTGAAGGTGAGGAAGGTGAAGAAGGTGATTTTGATTCTGAAGGTTTAGTCAATGGTGAACATACTGAAGAATCTGCTTGCGAGAGTGATAGTGAGGAGCATGATCATGATAATGATAATGATAATGAAAATGAAAATGAAACGATTGACAAAGAAGATAATTCTGACAGTGAAGAACATGATGAGTCAGATGTTGAAAAGGATGAAGAAGATAAAGAATCTAAAGAACCAGAAGATGTAAGAGATAATGATACAGATGATGATGGACCACCTGTACTAAGTCCGATGATGCCGATTCACGAGGACGATGACAAAGTTGAAGAATTGAAAACTAAAGAAGATATTCCGGAGTTAGATGGAATTGATAAAGAATTATTGGAAGGCAATTCTGGTTACTATGATGAGTTTAAAGATGAGTCGGAGGCAGACGACGACAGACTGCTGATTGAGCAGAACACCTCGGACTCGATAATCGCTGAGACAGATGCTGAGGCTGGTGAGGATGCTGATGGGTACGTGGAACAAGAAATGCAGATTAATGATCTGGATGGTACTGTTCTGATGGTTACCAACGACGCTGACGGTAATCAGATACTGGTACAGCAGAATGTCGAAGAAATAAATGAAGACGATGACGGTGAGTCGATACAAGACGTCGCTGATTTTATTTACCAAGTTGATAATGATAACTATGACGGCGATGCCCAGATGGAGATCCAAGAGGTCCAGGACGAGGAAGATGATGCTGAGGAACAGGAAGATATTGATGAGGCTAATTCTAGTGCCAAAAAACGTGTCTCGAGGACGTAGTTGTGAATTATTATTATTTTGTATAAATGGGGATATTTAACGTGATTTATCTTTATTTTTATTAAGAAAAAAGATAAAAAAAAAAAAAAAAAAAAAAAATAAAAGATAATAACAATAAGTACACTGTACAGTAGACTAAGTGTAAATTTAAAAAAAAAGAAAGAAAGAAAGAAATTCTGCCTAATCTAGATTATAAAATTACAAATTACGAATGTTTAAATGTAGCTCGAGAGGTTGGATGATCCATAATTCGCTTGGGCATTGTAATTTATAAGATTCAAAAAAAGTATATTTTTTTTTATTTTTTAAATTAAAGCCCAATTGATTATTTGTTCAAACAGTTATTTGGTTTTTCATTCGTGATCAACCTCATGGATGTATTTTTTTTTATTATTAATTATTATTATTATTATTAATATTTTGTTTTTGAGTAATTAAATAAGCGATTACGCTTCAGTCAGTTATTTATTTGACCTCATTCATTCCAAAGTAAAACAATTAATCCTCAATCTTTATTTTTTCTTGAGTTTTAAGGTTTATTGTCTTGTAGCCTAATTAATTAATTAAGTAATTATTATTATTATTATTATTATTATTATATATTTTTTATTTATAAGGCTTTTATTTAAATTAAAATTAATCTGAATTTAATGGTGTTATTTTTTTTTCTCATCAATTATTTTTTCCAATTATAATTTTCATTAACGGTTTGTAAATATTGTAATTGTTAAGATTCAATATTATTAATAATCAATTATTGTTATTAATTATTACCGATTAATTATAAAATCAATCATGAAAACAATTTTTTTTTTTTTAATTAAGAATGAGTGAATTGAATCATGAGTTTATAATAAAATATTATTTTTATTACCAATATTTAATTGACATTTATAATTATTTAAAAGAAAAGAAAAATCGTATGAGGATCGACAGGAATAATGTTTAATGTGATAAGCGACTGCGCCATGTATAAAAGTTATTTGATGACAAAATAAATAATAAAATTTTAAACAACAAATACGAACAATTATACATATAGATATATATTTAATGAATAAGAAAAGTAGGATTACTTGAGATAAATATTTGAAACAGTTGTAAAATATTAAACTGATATTAATTATTGATTAATTAAAAGAAAATAATGTATTTAAGTAAAAATATAAATTTTTTTGAAAAAATTAACAATCGATTGTGAATAAAATTTAAAAGCTACTATGATTTTATTATTTAAATTATCCAATACATTCATTTTTATTGTTGCATTTAAATTTTGACTGGTTTCAATTCCCGCCAGGCATTCGAATTTTCGGGCATGTGCAGTGTCCTGTGAAAATGGTGGCCCGCGCGCTTAATTATTTCTAATCTTTTTAAATTCACTAACAATTTATTTAATTTTAAATTATAATCATAAATTTATTTAAATAAATAATGATACTGCTGTCATTTAAAACCGCGGGAATTTTTAATACGTCATAAATTATTAATAATTGTCAATGAAGCAACTGATGATCAGATGCTAACCTGAAAGTGTCATAAAAGAGTTTAAATTTATTTAAAATAATTAAGCAGCTAAATTTTTTTCTCCATGTCCTAGTGATGTGTAAAAAAAATTACTATGATTGTGAATTAAAAAATTATCGTAATTGGAATGATCGAGTTGCCAGTGAGTAAATTGAATTCGTCATCATTGTCAGCAAGACCACAATGTCAAAACGTTTTGGAAAGACAAACAGCTCTGAAAATGTCAAAAGGCCGAGACTGGACATCACAGTTAGCAGTCAAACATCCAGAGAGCCATCAAACTTCGCTTATCGGGTCAATAATCCTGGAGTATCTAGTTCATCTAGTTCCTCAAAGCCATCTGTAGTCGACCAAGATGTTGATGAATGGGGTGAAGATCTCGCTGAAGATTTTCTCGAAAATCTCGACATGATCGTATCACAAGCATCCCAAGATGTCAATACGTCAGTGATAAGTATAAATCCCTCTCAAATGAAACCATTCGAATCCACCAGGTCGAGTTATCAACCGCCAGTGTCACGGTCTCAGCATGAAACTAAACCACAGCCGTCAACCTCTCGAGCTTACCACCAAGACACCAGACGCGTCCAGTCGTCTCAGATTTTGTCGGCATCTAAAAACTTCCGTGTCCAGCCTTCGCATACACTCGGGCCATCGAGTAACTTGAGTACAATCGCCGAGACACCTTCAGCTGATGATTTCCACAAAAATCTTTTGGTAAACAATCGCCTGAACTCAACATTCCAGCCAAAAAATGTCGTTGCAGATCCCGACGAAGAGGTGCTCAGGAAGCTAGAGAAACTGGAGAATGAAAACAAAAAACTTCTAGACGACTTGAGGATCAAGGAAGGCGAGTCCGTTTATTTGAGACAGCAGCTGAACAGAGCCCAGAGTAGAAATACTCAGCTGATGCTGGACAAAGAGCGCGCAATTGAAGAACAAGCGAATCAGTATCAAACCCAAGTCAGTGATTTGAACAAAACAAATGCACGACTCATCACCGAACTCGAGTTCAAAGATCTGGAGATTAAAAAAACGACCGACAAATTCAAAAAAATTTGTAGCAACCAATCGCCGCAGAGCGTTCTCCCCAAAACTCCATCATCTGCAAGAAAAAAAACAACTCAGGCGACTCAAGCGTTTTTTGCAAGCAACAAATTGTACGAACTAAAGACTCGTATCGTTCTCTATCCTTTTGAGGAAATTCCACCGACGATTTTCCTGTCACCGCTGCCAGAAAAACCAATTGTTGATATTCAAATTGTCGACAGAAGTGGAAAACGTAATTTACCAATACTCCAAGATGAAAAAACACTGAGGATTTTTGAAAATCCCCAGATTGTCAAGCCCATGGTCACAGTCATCAACAACAAGAATTTGAATGTTGAATTTTTGCATGCAGATATTGCTAAGATTATTAAAATAACTCATGAGGAAATAAATTCACGTGATGTCATTTTAATTATTAATAAGGTAACTATCAATAATAATAATTATTAAGTATACAGTAATTAATATTTTTTTTTTTTAAGATTGTAGCGACAACAAGAGAATTAATGATAAATATATTAACAGTATTGCAGTCAATAAAACTGGCAATGAACAATGACGACATACGCGACATGAATGATATATATTTATCAAAATTCTATGACATTGAAGTTAACAATCATCAGACACTGTGCGACGCGACCGAGTGGCATGACAAAGAGCGCGGAGTCGAAGCTCGAAGATGTCTGGGTCTACTGGTGACTATTTCCGAGAAATCAATTTATTTATCAGGATACATTGCAGGTGCCAGTCAACTGAGCACTCAAAACGACCCCGAGTACTCGCGTTACATCAAGCAAATGACTCGGTACGGGGAGTGGTCCAGGCAGGAACACGCCTACGAGATGCTGGAGCTATTTAACGAACTAGCTACGGCAATACACTCAGTGAGACGATCTTACCAGTTCACTGGCCTGATCTGCGGGATCGTCAAACTGATCTCCAACGTCCAGTCGACATGTGGAATAACTGATGAACGAGCTTTGACTTTAGTCGGTAACATTTTAAAAGAACTGGTCTTCAGTCGCCCGCTGCTCAAGAGTCTGATTGTCATGACCGATATGATGCAGAGTTTCAACAAAAACGAGTTCTTCATCAATCGGCTCATCAGGTACCACCAAGGAAACGAGATGCAGCTGTTCAATGACATCAACAGCTTCGACGATGATGACTGTGTTCTGGAGATTTATTTGAAGCAATTGCGCAGTTTTACGCTCAACAATGTTAACAAAGTAAACGTCATGTACGGACTTGTTGTGTTTGCTGACGTCGCTTTGAGAGTCGGGTGTCTCAAACTGGCTAAAGAAAAAAACCCAAGTAATCGATGTTGCAAAGCGCTTTATGAATTTATTATACATAATTTGCATCGCTGTGCAACTATTGATACTGATGATCTTAGAGAGGAATTTGTTAATAATAGAACTGCAAGTTATTTTAATAATAATGCCGGTAACAATAGCTTGAAATGGTGTAAAGGAAAAATAGATGGTTACTATTGGATTAAATTTAAAAATAAATTTTTTAATTTACTCAAAATAGGAATCAGATTTTTAACATTTTTCGCTCATTGGGATGCTGAATTTTTTGTTAATTCACCAGAAGATATTGATATTTCTATTTTTTTATTTATGGGAAATATTACTCGAGTCAAAGATCTGGTTTTAAATAAAATTGATCGTAAGTTTATTTAATTAATTAAAAGTGTCGATAATTGAGTCTTTTATTTTAATTAATTAATAATTTTTTTTTTTGTTAGTTGAAGCATTGGAACTAATGAAATCAAAATTTTCCTTTGAAAAAGACAGTACGAGTAAATTAGAACCCGAGACACCGCAGTGCAAGAAATTATTTTCAGTTAGAAGTATTTTAATCGAGGAGACGGGTCCAGTTAATGATGATAGCGAAGGAATATCATTTGAGCGGAGGGACAAATACAAGCAGATGATTGATATGTTTAAATCATCATTACAATTATAGTATTCAATTAAATTGTAATTAATGCCCTCAGTATTACATTTTGATTGTTAAATAATTTTTAATTTGTAATTGTTTTTGCGGATCTACTTATTGGGCCGATTATAAAATTCATAGTGCCTTAATTTATTATTATTATTGTAATTAATTATTATTATTTATTATTACTAAAGCAGTACAAATGTTTTATACCAACAAATGTAAATATAGATTAACTTTTTGTAATAAATAATTTTTTAAATGATATTTTATTAAAATTAATTTTATATTTACAATAAATAAAAAATATTTTATGAAATCTAATCACTCAGTTCTTCTTCATCACTAAAATAATTATTTTTTTTAAACCTTTTGGGTTTTGAATTTAATTCATGTTCTGGGTCATTGTACTGACCGGTTGCGACTTTGTATCGATATTTTTCTATTTCGTATTGTTCCTGTTCGTGTTTTATAGCCGCACTCAAACTTTCGATGTCTTGTTCCTCTACCTCTTCTTCCTCATTGTCATGATAATTGTCATCGTGGTGAGGTCTTGCTGGTCTTGGATGCGAATCATCGTCTTCATTGGAGTCATAATAATTGTCTTGATCAGTACTAGTGGGATTTTTATTTTTCTTACGTTTTATTTTTTTTGGTGGCGGGTCTCTAGGTCCCAGAGTATTTTGCTCGCATGCGTAAGACAGATGACCTGGTTCCCCACATTCCCAGCATTTTGATTTATCTGGATAGTCACGACGTCTTATGAACTCGGTGCTGCGGCCATTGTCGACAGCTATAGAGCTTTTTATTGTACGCCCGCCAATCTGAATTCATTTTCAAATGTCAGTTCCAACTGGACAGTAGTTATATTAAATATTTAATTTATAAAAAAGTAAATTTATATTACCTGAGTATTATTTAAATTTTTAGCACAATTTTTGGCATCTTCACGAGTGAGAAATAATACAAATGCGACTCCTTTGCTGCGTCGCGTTGTTTTATCTTTGACAACTGTCACTCTACAAAAAATTAGAATAAAAAATAATTCAAATTATGAATTATTAGAATGTAATTGAAAAACTTACTTGACAATTTTACCGTGTGATTCTAATAACTGATAGATATCGTTATTTGTCAGAGAAAATGGTAAATTTGATATATAAACAGTTGATTTACTTGGCGCCAATCCTCCGCTCATTTTTAATTATTTTTCCTGATTAAGTAAATTTAATAAATTACTCTTTCTTTATGTGAAGGTGGACGTTTGTTTGTCAACTCAAATCAGCTGATCCGATAAAATTTCTATTATTGAAAATAAGAGTTGGAAACTCTCGAAATTAGGTTACAGGTGGCGACACCACCCGCACATTGAATTTTTTTTTGCGCGCCAAATTTACTAAATTTAAATTTCATTACAGAAAGATTGGAAAAATGGAGTTTTGACGAAAAAATAACTTCAATTAACGCATACATGCATATTTATATTAATGTTTTTTTTTTTTTAAACGAGAAAATTATTCAAAAGTTTATTTTAATATATTTATTTAAGTACAAATATTAATGGAAAAATATTAAAAGTATACAGTATTGATATAGCTGTTAAATATTAATCTACAAACTAAAAAAATAATTATAAAAAACCCACTATTATCTAATATTAAAGTCCTTTACAAAAATATATTTTAAAAAAATTAATCTACGATACTTAATAAAATTAAATTTATGTACAAAATATTTTGTTTCGAGGCTATACTGCGTGATATTAAAAAATAATATTAAATAATTTCCAAATGAACATGATGACGAAAAAACCCATGGCTATTTTTACTGTCTCGTGAATCCATCGCAGCCTAAAAATAAAACAAATAATTAGAGGCTAATATTGATCAGTAATAATAATTAATATTAACCTTTGTAATCTTTTCCTAGCAGACTCCAACGTGCTCATGTCTTCCTTGAACAAATATAATCTTACTCCCAGCATGTGATTTCTCAAGTAATGCTTCCAGTCAAATTTATCAAAAGTAAACTTCAAGCTCAATTTGTCTTTTGAATCAAGACGCGACCAAAGACGCTGAATATTATCATTTTTGAAATTCCAGTTTTTTAAACTAAATGGCTGGATGACGTTCAAAAATCTATTGATTTTGCTTATGGATTTTACTACTCGTGGTTTATGTCCCGTGCAGACGGCGACGATATCAACCAGCAGTGCAGGTAGTAGATGTAAAATAATATTCGCAAAAAAATTTATCGTTTTATTTTGATAAGTGCTCATTGTTAAATACCAGACTGATTGTTTCAGTGGAAAGTCGCGTCCGTATGTAAGACAATTGTCAATATAAAATCCCCAAGTTATTGGATTCTCGACGGTTGATATGTAATTGTATATTAACATATTCTCTCCACGCTTGTCTGGTTGCGTAGCTACATCCCAAGCACTTGCTAGGATTGCATTTACTGTGTAATCAACGGGTACCATGTTGGCATAAACATCACGATTTATGCGAATGCTACGCAAAAATCCGACAGCTGCTGCAGCTGCTACGCCCATTGGTCCATAGTAATTGTCAATCCATCCAGGCAATGGATCATCAGCACAAGATATTACTAAAAATTAATTAGATAATAATTTATAATTAAAAAAAAACAAAAATGATTAATTAAAAAGGACATGAAATTTTTAAATAATTTTGTTTTAATAAACTTGAATTTACATTACGAAATAATGAATTATCTAGCATCTGTTTCTGGAAAAAGAATATCTACGGATCTATTGACCATGTCAAGAGTACCACGTTCTCTTAAAATACTTTTGATAACTTGACGTTTTATTTCCGAGGACTCGGACAGAGACTTGGAAGAATTTTGAGGACTCGGTGAGTCAATGGGAGTAACTATTTCTTGAGTTATAAATTCTTCATTGGAAATAATTGTTACCAGGGAAATAATACTGATAGTTTCTTCTAGGGGACGGTTTTCTTCGATGTCGTACTCGGGGTACATGGTCTCGGTGGGGCTGGATATAGAAGACTCGGAGCTTATGACAAACCCGATGGGCTGACAGACTGTGTACATAATGGCGAAGACGAAAAGTATCGTTTTTCCGATAATATTTAGAGCAAAAAGTCCTAAAGTTAAGACTATTTGGTAGACTAGAGTTAGTATTCCGGACACTAGGTACATTGCTATGGCCAAACACATTTTTTTTTAATTTTTAATTGAGTTATTTTATGACTGGAAATTTTGTGTCAAGTTTTACGGTTTGTTATTTTTTTTTTGTGAAGTAGGTTAATATTGTTATTGTTTTTTTTTTTTTACATCGGTAGTCACTTACTTATTGCAGGTCGAAATATTCCGATCGGCAAATGTTGTGATTTTTCACGGACAACATTTTCAGCAAGTGCTTTTGTGTATGTGTAAGTATTAGGCCATTTTTCTAAAAGTCTGAAATAAATTTAAATATTAATTAATTTTATTTTAATTAAAAATTAAACAAACAAAAAATTGTATACTGCCCAATTTGCCGAAAAAAAAAAATTAAGAGACTGTCTACTCTGCCCCTCCCCTTTTTCTTTTTTTATTAATTTAAGTAAATAGTTAAAAAAAAAATATTTACTTGGGTAATATGGCATTGACAGTTTCATCTGGCAAACTATTGACGATAACTCGTAAATCATCATACTTCAAAGGATGAGGATAGAATTGTTCATCAATAGTATCAAGATGGCAATTTGCATAGGCTGTTGACACATGAATCATCGCCTTGAATAAAAAAAAAAAATTAAAAATTATAAGTTTTAATGATCTCCATTATTGAGTAACTTTTTAAAAGTGTATTGACATCGCGACTATTGAAATTAGTTAAAAAATTGCAAACCCGTCCGAGTAGTTTAGCAAATAACTAGTGAAAAAAATATTAATAAATGGTTAACGTAATTTTTTCAGGGCCACGGTTTTAAGCGGCGACAACAAAAAAATAATTACTATGCTCTGCGTATCACATATATTTAAACGTACGCAAGGGATGACGCACAATATTTAAAACTCATGCAAATAATTAGCACCTTAGATTTTTTTTAAGAAATTACCATAAAGCTTCAAGGTGAAGGCAAACATATCATGTCACGGTTAAAGATTGTGCAAATATTTCATTACACTTGTCTTCACTACTTGATATTTTTTCTATTAATTTTTATTCATGGAACTTGTTTGTAACTTTTTGTTTTACTTTTTAATTATTCTCAGTAAGACTTCAACTGTTAGAAATACCTGACGCAAGTTTCTATTCATATACATGTATATTTTTATTTAAACAATTAATTTAATGGATAAAATAATTTTTTCATTGTCTTTTTTTTAACAGCTCTCACTTTTACATTACGTATACATTGTAACCATACACATATATATGAAAACGTGTATCGTTTTATATTGGTGATGAAATTATATATGTATTTAGTTGATGCGGTCATCGGTTGGTAAGTATGAGAGAAATTTCGGCACTACGTGACCCCGATAAATGGGGGTTGATTATGAAATGCTATTACGTTCAAATATTTTTGTAATGCAACATTATAAATATATAATTATTATATTCGTTTACCTTTAAATTTTTTATTTCTTTACACAAATTAATAACAGCTAAAGTACCACCAGCATTAATTGTCGTTGCGACTTTAAGTTTTTCATCAAATTTAACAGTCGCCGCATTGTGAAAAACGACTGAAACTTCATCAATTATTTTTTTTCGGTCTTCTAACGTTAGTCCTAAATCGGGAAACGTACAATCACCTGGAATAGCGACTATTTTATGACGTAATTT
Organism: Microplitis manilae; assembly: GCA_030273425.1. Classification (NCBI taxonomy): domain Eukaryota; kingdom Metazoa; phylum Arthropoda; class Insecta; order Hymenoptera; family Braconidae; genus Microplitis; species Microplitis manilae. Next base: position 439,158 of record CP092725.1, read on the forward strand.
TGGTGAATCATTTTTCAATTGTTCAAAAATCTATAATTAATAGGTAATGATATTATTTAGAAATTAAGTAGTTGATAATTATTATTATTGTTATATATTTACGGGCTCATTAAATATGTCCTCAACTCTGTCAATAATGTTACTCTTTTTTTTAGGTCGAATCAATATATAAATTGTTGATACTTCCGGACAAATTCTCAGTAGTTTCTCAATCATAGTTTTGCCGAGAAAGCCAGTGGCTCCTGAAAAATGATAATATTAATTTTATATATATATATATAGATATTTTTTATTTACACATGAATACTGTGGACCCATAGAGTAGTGAAAGTACTCAATGATTTCTCATCATAATGCCAACAATATCTATTTTATTATCCTGTCATAATCATTATTAGTATTATCTAACAATAACCTGTTATGAAGATATTTCGACCGGCGTAAAAATCTTGAATTGGAGTCCTCGTTATAACTTGCTCCATATTTATTGTATTCATAATATTGTTATTATTTTCATTTATATCATTTTCATAAACGTCTATCCCCTGGAAAATATAATTACATATTGTTATTATTATTATTATTATTTACATAACAACCTAAATAATTATTTAATATTATATTTAAATTATTACTTTGTATCATAAATAATATGTATAGTTTCTCTTATTTTATAAACGCGGAAGAATTTAAACAGTCTAGTATTTTTTATTTTTTTTTTTTACAGACAAATTACTTATAATTATTATTTAGATGTAAAGTAATAGCCAGTAATCATTTGATTTGTAACACAGAGACAAAAAAAAATTAAAATTAAATAAAATAAATAAATGACCTCAATTACTGAATCGGATGCATCGGAATGTGCGACGTGAGTAAATTTATTGTTAGCCGACAGTGTCATAATTAAATATTTCAAATAATTATTAACTAATAATCACTGATGAATAATTAATAGTAATTGTGTAATTATTTTAATAGATAATAGATAAGAAAATACGAACCTCGTTCCCGTATCTGGAGACTTGATTTTCCAGCAGCATGATGCTAATCACTTGTACCACAAATTTTATGATAAAAAATTGAAAATAATCACAAGTAATTAACAAAAGCAATGATTTTTTATGTTAAATTTCATGAGGTTAAAAATAAAAATATTAAAAAATTAGCATTCGTCGATTATGAGGCACAAGAGAGAGTTTACTCTCCCTTTCAAATAATTTATTCAATAAAAAGTATCGGTTGTATACGTAAGAATATTACAAAAAGCACTTTTGTTTGATGATTACAGTGAATGAAAGGCCGTGGGCCATGCACGGGAATTAGAGGCTGGTACCAGGTTGAAGTTGGTTCGAGCACTGTGCCCGATTCTACTGCTGGGAATCCAAAGACTCGACTCAAAATTCGAACGTAAACGCCGCAGTAGTAGTAGGTGTCCCCCGACACTCACCTCAAATATAACTGGGACTCTCCTTGCACCTGACTCGTCGACTTTGACAGAATTACTACTCTATCAATAACATTTAAATACTGCTACCACCACAATTATTACTGCTACGATAATCATTGCGCTGATGATGACGATGATGATCTCGGTGATGACGATCGAGCATTACCAAGACCTTTGTTAACTTCTCAAGAAGTTGTCCGGGACACCCACGAGTCCACTCCCTTGTTTGACCAAACATTATTTAAATCTCACACAATATCTTTATTATATTCTATGAAACTCATGAATACCGGCTCCTTGTCATAAAAACAATTTTTTTTTATTTTTATCTCAAGTCAATTAGTCAAGTTAAATATTTTTACTTGACGTTATTTACCCACAATTATTTACATAAAAACTTACAAAAACATTTACTTGATGAATTTATTATTTTTAATTTTTTAAATAATTTGATTTAATTATAAAACACGTCACTGCGTAATTTTTAACTCTGAAAGCTTTTAAAAAATATTTACCCAAGTATTTTATTGAGCAAATATAATTTAAACATTTTATCGTCATTGTAATTTTTGATTTGAAAAATAGCTGGCGGTTTTTGTGGCTTAAAAAAGAAATAAGTAAATAAATAAAACAAGTGAGAGAAAAGAACCTTGAACGTGAAAAAAAAATTTTTTTTAATCAATGGAATTTCTCAATCCATCAGTCGGGCAGATCTGGACAGCGTGGAGTAGTCTTTTGTGTTGAGTAGAGAGTTTACCCTGAATGACAATGAGAAACTTACGCCACGTGTTAGATCACGATGACATTATTATCCTTAACGATATCAAGACCGTGGTTTGCATGCCAGCCTCTACATGCACCACCTGGATTATTATCATTATTGTAATAATATTATTATAACATTTGTTGATATAATAGTTTATAATATATGAAGAATTGATGTCCGTTTGCTGGACATGAAACATTATGGGCTGCTACTCAACAACATAACAACGTATGGCCTAAATTTATAAAGATTGCGTAATAACACACACAAAATAATACAACCCAGCTCAGTCCTTACATACACACAAATATAAATATATATTTATTGATGTGCCGATGGTGAATATGTTATACAATATTATATGAGTCGAGAAGAAAGACAAGTAAAGACGAGGCGACATTAACTGATGTAACAGCATAACCAACAGAGTATGGCCTAGAGAGGCGGATCCATAGATGTTTGGATATTATTTCGCAATGTGAAAGTTTAAAACGATCTCTGCAAGAAACGCACCAACTCTCTTCTCACTCTCCTTTATGTATTTTCTTTTTATTTTATTTTATTTTTTTTTTTTTCATTACATTATATGTTATTTTATAAGTTAATTATATTACGCTGTAAAAAATTCGCAGATCAAATCCGGAGTGAATAGGAACCAGATGTTTATTATTTATTTAATCCCGAAATTCACTCCGGAAGGAAGTTTATTTTAAAATTAAAATTCCTGATGGAATTGAGATAAAATCCAAGTCACTCCGAAATTACTCCATTGAAAAAAACTCCATGGTATTCACTCCAAGTGCGAAGTAATTTTTTATAAAACTCCGAGTGACGGAGCGCGTATTTGTCTGACTCTTTTTGTGTAAGTTTGTTTATTGTTAGTGAAATAATAACAGTAATGATTAAAAAAATAAACCGAGCGGGAGGTGGTCGGTGACTTGCTTTTTTTACTCGGACTCATTCATATTTTTACGGATCATAAATTGCTGACTTATTTGTTGTGAATAAAAAACTAGTATTGAGTTTGGTAAATATCTATTAATTCTATTACTTTCTCTATTTCAAAACCCGTGAGACATAATAATATTTAAGAAAAAGATATAAATAATTTTATTATTATGAGCCAGCTAAATCTGGAAATTTGAATTGAGATACTAAAGTAACACCATATTAGTAGTTTTTATTTTAATTACAATAATATTTATGAGGATACGGAAAAACTTTCTCTGTTTTGCTTAAATTTGTCGCTTAGTTATCACACTCTCGAATTTTTCTAATATTCGTGATAATTCTCGTATGTTTATTCTTATTTATTTTCATCAATGGGTGGCGCGAGGAATTTTTTTCTGTTGAGTAATCGGGATTTTTGTTTTCGGATGTTAGAAATTTTTACGATTTAAAAACTAGCCATTAAGCTTTGATTTATTAACTTCCCACTATAAAGATCGACGATTGCCGAACAATTCGAGATGTTATTATCAACACAATTTTAGTAAATCGAGACTTGTTTTCTATAGAATTGCTGTAGAATTTCTTAAAAGGTGATTCTATTAAAACCACAGTCTCTATTAACTATTTTTAGCTTTTGAGAATATCAGAAGTCCTTCGGAAGAATGCTAGCCCATAATAATGGAAAAACAAATTTGTTTCCAGATGGAAGTAAGTCCCAATTTGCTGTGGAATTTCTATAGATTTTTTTCGACGGTGATCTAGTACCACGGCTTCAGTCAAATATTTTTAGTCTTCGTGGATATCAGAGCTTAAAAATAGCGAGAAGTGGTTGGGTTTAACCCGCAGGGTCAACCGACCGTACTTGAGATTTTTTTTATCTGTCAACAGTAATTGTAAAACCTATTTGTTAGCAGCAAGTACTCTGGTAATATTTATTCTTACTGCGACCTGTAAGTGTAAATTTATTTAGACGGCAGTTGGTCTATAGAATTCTGATGATAGATCGGTAAATCGGTATCTAGCTTGGTGGATAACCGTTTCAGAGTATTTTATTTTTCAATCTTTCTCTTTTATCAAATAATAGTAATAAATTCCGTAGAATTTTTAATTAAGAAGGACTGAATATTGTATAATAAAAGTTTATGGATTTGAATAAAAGTTTCTCGGAATTGTAGTAAATTAATTGTGAGATGTTTTCAAGCTGATAAGACATCTGGCAACCCAGTGAGATTCTTTTGTCGGAGATCAAAACAAATTTCCTCAGTTTCTTCAAAAGAAAAAAACTTAGATTCTATAAAACTGATAAAATTATTTCCGCCTTAGGAAAAATCAGTTTTGTTAAGCTTAACAATAAACTTAAAAATATTTAAATCACTAAATATTAAATAAATAATTTTTAGAAAATTTAAGGTCAGTCAATTGGTTTGTAGAAAAAAAAACTGAATTTAATTATCGGTAAGCCATTAAAAAAATTACCATTAACATTATTTACAGTAACATGACGTAGAAAAAATTAGCGATTCGTATTCTCCGTAAATGTATGAGTAAAATTACAAAATAATTTCAACAGCATTATATAAAAAAAAAAGTAAATAAATAAAAAAGTCTTACAATATTATTTTTAATTCTATTAATATTCAGTTCTATTCCTTTAAATTGAGACAATTTAACACTAGTATTTTTTTTGAATTGCGATATATTAAATCACGCGATCATTAACACGCGAATAAATGTCTTACGTGTCAGTTACTGTTACAAATAATTTCAGCAATCGCTTAAATAATTTATAAAATTAAAAACTAATCATCAATATTTAGACATTAAATATTTAATTAATATTTTTTTTTAATACATAAATAAACAAATATACAAAAGATCTGAGTTATTAAAAAACTTAAAAATAAATGATACAAAAAATAGAGAAATAACATAAAATATAGATATAATGTACAGTAAAATAATTACAGAGCAATTACGATAGTAAATACTATTAAATTTTTTAGTGAGCCAGCCTTCTATTCTTTGTTATATTTTTTACAATTGTCATTTCTCTGCTCGTACTTTCTTTTATTATTAGCGAAATAAAAATTACTCTAACTAAACCCAAGCTAATTAAATAATAATAAAATACTTAGACCCTAATAATAAACGAAAACAAGTTCCACAGTAACTTAATTATTAAATAAGAAATAACTAATTTAACAAACTGATGAATCCAGTACATTCTTTGCCACTTGATCCTCGCCTGCGGTAGCGTGTCAAGTGGATCTTTAATCAGATAAACTCTTATTCCCTGTAGATAAGTTTTAAAATACGTATCCCACACAAGTTCTTTTATGTCACAGAAAAATAATTCCTTGTCCCGCGGGTCCAGTCCGTTGACCAGCGAATTCATGCGCTTGTTGGTGAAAGTCCACTGCTGGGTGGAAAAATAATTAAGGACGTTCATAAATCGGTGAATTTTTTTGTAGATCTTGAGAAGACGTGGACGCTTGCCCATGCAAAGAGTCGCTGCGTCGATCAGCAGCGCTGGTAGCAAGTGCAGGAAGTAAACGTAGAACAAGTGTATCAACTTGTGTTTATTATTTCTGAAGCTGTAGTACCAAATAGCCCGTACTGTTGGATAATTAATACCGTACTTAGCGGACATGTCTTTTAACTGATCATAAGTGATGGCGTTGTCCTGAGATACGTAATTATAAACAGGTACTAGTTTAGAGTTATGTTGTTTGTGTACGTCGGTGACGTCACATGCTGATGTTATTAACGCGTTGACAACCATATCTCCGGGAACAACATTTGCGTGCACAGATCCGTCGCAGTGAAGCGAACGCAACAGACCAGTTCCTGCACCAGCTGCAACACCCGTTGGTCCATACAAGTTATCTATCCATCCTTTTATGGGCTCTTGATATGTTGAAATCACAATCGCCGGTCTGAATATTCCAATAGGCAAACCTACTGCTTCTTTTTCAACCACACTCTCAGCAATTGCTTTTGTGTATGCGTACGTATTTGGCCATTGTCCTAAAAGACTAGATAAAATAAAAACCAATCAATTAATCTTCATGTGTAAAAAAAAAAAAAAACAAAGTTTAATTAGTACAGTACTTACTGTGGAGTCAATTCTTCGGCGAGTTTATCATCGACACAATTCATCAAACTAACCAGTTTGTCTGCGTCTATTGGAGGGGTATATAATTTTTCTTCAATTATTTTTTCTGTGCAGTATGCATACGCCGTGGACACATGGACAAAGGACTAAAGTATAAATAGATTGTTAATAATGATGAAGATAATAATAAGCATGGATCAGTGATTGATTATTAATTACAAACGGTTACCTTGAGCTTAGACATCTTTTTACTGAGACTAATCATGTCCCGCAGGCTCTGAATATTAATTGAGACGGCAAGTTTTATTTTTTCATCGAAGCTCAACGTTGCCGCGATGTGGAATACTATTGACACATGATTTATCAGCATGTTACGATCAATCTCGGACATTCCGAGGTTCGGAGCACTACAGTCTCCTTCCATCGCTACTATTTTATGACGAAATTTTGGTTGTTCTTCTTTTAATCTCTCGAACAACTTAAAAATTTTATTTATTTATTTATTTATTTATTTATTCATAAAGTAATTATTTGAGTAGTGGAGTAAATTTGAATTACCGGGTCATCGAAAAGTTCTTCGGCACGTTCGTAAGTATTTTTACCCTTCTTGGGACGGACCAAGAGGTAGATGACCGTGAGACTGGAGCAGCTTCTCAATAATTTTTCAATAATCAGCTTGCCCAGGAAACCCGTGCCGCCGGTAATAAAAATACTTTGTCCAGCATAAAACTCCTGAGTTGGAGTTAAATTTATGTCCAGTTGTGATATTTGCGGTGAGCATTCTGTCGGTGTACCAGCACGTGATCCATTATCAGCGACTGCGACTTCTTGGCCTCCTGATTCCAGGAGCGCTTCGACCATTTTAGCTAAATCTGTAATGCAAACGACACTTGTATTGATATAAATGTATTGCACATTTGTATAAATATTAAGTTTTATTTGTTGTTTGTATAAGGAAAAGCTTTTTAGTCTCCATCGCACGTAGTCCATTGCGAATATTTCTATATCCTGATCATGAAATTGTTTGTGGGCGTGACATCTTAAATATCAATGACTTATATTTATTATTTTAAATTCCCACAGTAAAGGGAAAAATAAAATCAATCTTTTGTCAAAGCCTGGATCTTTCCATAATAAATTCCGACAAAAAAACAACACTCATTTTTTTTCAAACGTTTTTTAAATTTAAATTACAGAACATCAATCAGAATTTATTGTTTTTAAACTGAAGACGTATAAAAAATTTATATTTTAACTTTAACAGACCTAAACTTCGTTAAATCTTAATACCGGTTTTAAATCTAGTGAAAGCTGACAGTGAACTTGATTCAGTTTTACTCCATTGTCTTTATTATTATTATTAATAATATTTATTATTTATTTATTACAATTGAAATAAAAGGCAAGTAAAAGACTCGTGTTTAAAAAATGTAGTAAACAAATAAAAAAAAATCCGGTGCATTGGAATTTAAATAATTTGTGCGGCTTTCTCTACTTAACATCGATGCGGTAACACTTGTACTCGTGTATCAACACATATAATTATCATTATAAACTATCAATCTTTCTTAAATTATTATTTACAAAAAGATAAATTTAAAAAATAATAAATACTTGCACATGATTTAAGAAAAAAAAATAATAATAAAATAAAATTGCCAGTACTTTCTCTTTGCTTAATATAATAAGTGTGTGAACGAAAGTATGCATGTAAATTTAAAAATATTTTTTAGCTTAGACTTAATAAAGCTATTTAAGTATTAAGATTAAAGAGTAATGCCTTTGGTTAATAAACATCCAGGATTTGAATATAAATATTATAAATATAAAAATAATTGTAAGAAAATGATGCAACAAATAATCACGTACGTTTACATTCACTGATCACAGAGTGTCACAGTGAGTAAAAGCCCCCCTCTTTTAATTCATTACGACTTGAACACGGAAGAAACTAACAAGTTACGCAAACTAGCAGGTAATGTAAGTAAAGAGTCGTTTTAAAAAGGGGCCAACAAAGGACACCCAATTTACTGTTTGGTTATTACAGGTAATGTGCTCTCAGTTCTTAGTCAGGTTTATTTCTTACAACCAGTCATTAAAGATCATCTTCAACCGTCTAATCATACACCAGCATGACATTAAATAAAATATATATAAAAATAAAAATAAATATTCAAGTGTCAATGACTCGTTGACGTAATAAAAAAATTAGTTCACAGTAATAAGATATTTTTTTTTATTAATAATTTTAATGAGACGTAAATGTTTATGCAACCCAGGAAGCTCAAACAACTTTAAACTAACTTTTAAAATTAATTATAGGCTCAGTTTAAATTAAATCGATCAATATATATAAATATACAATTTATTTATTTATTATTTAAGTATACTTTTAATGATACTTGAGTATTATTGCTGGTTGCAAAATATTTCTTTACGACAGTTAAATATTTAAAAAAAAAAAAGTTAATGGCGTTACGGAATGTAAGGATAAGGGAAATGATAATCAGTAAAGCAAATCTAATACAGTATGCAATTATGTGGTTATTTGTACTAATCATCTTCACTTGTACTATTTGCTGTCATTAATCATCCATTAATTTCTTAGAATAAAAATATTAGATAAATAAAAGACTCTTTGGAAATTTAAATATTGCCCTATTGCTAAATATTTTTTACATCTGAATAAATTTATGAGAAAAAAGTAAGTGCTAAATTATTAATATTTATAAATAAAAAGTAGCAAACATTTAATTTTCAAATTTATTAAATAGTAATGATTTATAGTTAAGTTATCCTTCGGTGGCGTAAGGAAAAGTATATATTTGTTAAATAATTATAAGAAATACTATTTACTTAGTGCTATGTTCAAGGAACAAATTCTTAGCTCATCTTATTCGCGTATTAAATAAATATACTCATACATTTAAACCTCCTTGTCGTTCAGTTAATTAAACAAAGTCGTAAGTCCCGGGTTCTCTATATGCAAAATAATTTTCGCTGTCCAAGGACGAAGAAATCTCAAATTATTTTACCCGCAAAAATGTAATTACTGAAATTATATTTTTAAAAATTAAAAATATAAAAGTTGTTTGCAGATAACAACAATAAGATAAAATTTATAATTTAAAGTGCTTTGTAACTTAATAAATAATGCAGTCAGTGTAAGCACACAAATATGTAAGAAGTTAAGCAACGGACATTAGATATCACTAGATACATCGAGAAATTTAAACGAGTTACCAAATAAATGTAATTCATTCAAGGTATTCTTGAGAATACTATTATATATATGATAGATGTAACTATATGATAACAGTGGTCACTTTTTTTAACATTTCAAACTCATCATTTATACTTGTTGACTATGATCTATTAATTCATCTGTCAAATTTGACAGTTATCTTTAAATCCATCAATATTTTATATATATAATAAATTATATTTTTTGTCGTGTAATTATTTATAATTTATTTTTTCTTGCAGACTTTTAGGCAAATAGTTTACCGGGTTTTTTAAATTTATAAAATTGAGTCTGTGAATATAAATATAATAAATAATTGTAATATATGAAGATAATTATAAATAAAATAATTAGCTAATAGACGATTGGGTTTCACTCACCTTATTTGCGTACCGTGCCAAAAAAAAAAAAAAAAAAAAACTAAAGCCTGAGTGCACTTTAGTTTCTTTACTTTCTCCAAGGTCTCTTGTCACTCACGTCTTTATTATTCGTAAATAAACTAACAAATATATAATTAAAATATATATATTTATTTATAAATAAACCACGGTTGTATTCTATTGGATCAAGTTCCACTTGGAGTCTCATGCAGCCAAAAAAATCCGAGTTTTAAATTTTAAGACGAAACTAGAGAAAAAAAAATAAACATGAAGAAGATCGAGTTGACAAAACAAGTGATTACTTTCTAAAATAGATAATAAATTATATACAGAAGGTGATACGTCGAGTTGAGATACGAACGACGAAGAGGTCAATCACGTTGTGTTTTAAAATTTCACTTCTTCTCCTTTATGTGGCTGCTAGACCCCTCGAAGCTATACTAGCTCCAGCTCCAGTTGCCTTCGCCTGCTGGTATTTTTTTAAGCCCCGCGAAAGTCTGTTCAGTTTGAATTTTTGAATTCGCGCCATCTGGCTGCGGCGAGTCTGCGCTCTGCGGCCGGTCAGGAAGAAGATGAGGAAGCTTTGAATTACCGGGTGGTGATAAAGACAAATATTTATTATTAAAAAAAAAGGAAAAAAAATGGGAGTGGAAATTGATTTTTAAATTCATTATAATAAAATAGTCTGCTTGTTTATTTACGTATTTAAAAATAAATATAATAAAATGGATATTGATACGGCGAGTGACAATACGTCAATTGACGATAAAACTGAAGATTTTTGTGATAATCCAACGAGAGATGCCTTGACGGAAGGGCTCATGAGCCTTCTGAAGCCTACAGTTGATCAGCTGGATGAGAGGATTCGTGCTACGAGGTAACCAATAATTTTAAACACCAATAATATTTTTTATTATTCATTTTAAAAATTAATTTTAATTAACAGAATAAGTCAGATTGAATTGAAGCAGCAAATCGAGTCACTGACTGAAGAGCTGGTGAAAATTTCCGAGTACCTGCAATGTCCGTTTGAGTTGGACAGTTATGTCAAGAAGCTGGTAAATGCCAAGCAACGTGTCACTGTCGTAAGTAATATTTTGCAAACTACTCAAGAGAGATTAAATAAAGTTCACGACGCGGTTGAGAAAGATACTGCAAAAAGAAAAGCTCTGTTAGATCACAGTCCTGTTTATTCAAGTCATCCTCAGGATGATCAGAAAGACGTTGCTCCGTCAGTAGATCAACAAGTACCTCAAGCAGATCAAGATCCAGGTGTAGAAAAATCAGAACAACCGGAGCTAGAGTTAAAACCTGCTGATAATTAAAGGAAAATAAAATAATGGAGACAGCGATTACTGATCTAAATAATATTGATGACGTTTATGAACCCTCAGAAGATTCATATCTTTTGATAGATAGTCTAGAATCAGATTTAACCGATTTAAATTATTTAAAACCATCAATTTTAATGGAGATCGGAAGTGGATCTGGTGTTGTGATAAATTCACTGGCATTAGCGTGTAAAAATAAATGGCCTGGATTTTTTTTAGCTGTTGATATAAATCCTTCAGCTTGTAGAGCTACCAAAAATACTAGTTTTATCAATAATAATAGTAACAATATAGATGTAATACAGATGGACCTAGCAAGTGCCGTCACCATGCGAAATCAGTTTGATGTAATCATATTTAATCCGCCATACGTGCCAACCGAGACACGGGAAGTAACCGATCCCAAGTTGATAACTCGTGCTTGGGCTGGTGGCATAAACGGAAGGGAAGTAATGGACCAGCTGTTTCCATCAGTTCCCAAACTGTTGGGGCCTGGGGGTTTATTTTACTGCGTCACCGTCAAGGAGAATAATATTCCGGAGATAATTAAACTTTTTGAAGGATTAAATATGCGTGGCGGCATCGTTGCTGATAGAAAAGTCCGCGGGGAGCATCTTCACATTTTACGATTTGTTAAATTAATTAATTGAATTGTTGATTATCTTACACATTTTATTGTACATAAAAAATATTTTTATTAATTAAAACAGTAGATAAAAAATTTCTATATCACTAAAAATATCAACGTAGACATTTATGATGAACAATTAATTAAATTATTCGTTTTATTTTTAAAAATCATTTTTTCTGGTGAGTTTTTAAAAATTGACACCATAAAGTAGATGTTGAAAACATTTTTCATCTTACTAGGCAATATATATATTATATATATTGTAATAATAATATTAATAATAATTATAATAATAATAATGGAACATGTACATGTAATTATTTTGTACATCACTAGAATAAAGTACTAAGTAATTAATAATAAAAATAACGCTATTATATAAAAATCAGGCACAGTAAAAAAATGAATAAAGAGAAACCTATTTGTTGTTAATATTTATAGGTAATTGTTATAAGTAATTGTTTAATGGTGATTTAGACCTTGGGGAAGATCGTAAGCTTTTTCTCTGGTAACTCTTTGGACTTTAGTGTACAGAACTGCGGCACTCATTGTGGAAGCAACAAGTATACCGATCATTAAAGAGAAAGAAGCGTAGAATCCGCTGTAGCTCATGCAAACACTTCTTGTGAAATTAATTTCATTGATTGCTGTGTTTTCTAGGTTTTCGAGAGACTGACTGGAGGCGAGACTCAAATCGTCTGGCATTATAACCCTGAATCCCCGACCCATACGTATCGGATCTGATAGACTTGAGTTGGATCGAGCATACGAGACGTCTCGTCTTCGTCTGCCGGGTTCGATTTGCTGCAATCATTGTTATTATTATTGTTATTTAGCTGATAAGTTGGATTATTAAATTTAATTTCAAGTATTTAGAGAGAGTAGTAGTAGTAGTAGTAGATTACCTGGTTCTCATCTGGACACGCTTCGCAGTTTGTCTTGCAAAGCTCGACGTTGCATTCAATGAAAAGATCCATGATATCTGGAAATTTAAATGCTTGGAAGAAGGCATAGGCAATTATTGATGCGCCGGTGTTCCCTGTTTCACGGGTCTTCTGAAATGCGCCGAAGAGTTTTGGCTTGAGAATGCAGCCGCGTTCGTCGGTGAGCTGCACGACATTCAATGAAGACTCATCGCGTGCAATACAGTCACGAACCTAGAAAAGATACATTATTCAAATTATACAATTATATGTTTACGTTTATGGTTATGAATGTGCTCATGATGATGATGAGGATGATCATTTTCATTCCCATGCTCGTGTTCACTTAATCTCTATCTATTATTTATTTTTTGTGATTAATGTAGCGCAACGTATTAATAATAATTATTAGGATGATGGATGTGGTTTGATGTACCTGAAGATCAAAGTCTGGATCACCTTCAACGGATACCACGAGAGTCATAGGTTCACCGATTTTAACTAAACCAGTAGCTGCCGGAGCGAAAGGCCCCTTTCCAACTTGTATATCTAGTTTAGCGGTTGCAGTATCACCGCTGAAGGTCACGATTTCTTGGTTTAACATATCTATGGACAGGCTGACTGTCAGCGCTTTGTTGATGTTTCCTTCCCAGAGGCATCTTACGCGTCGGATAGTGTCCCACACTTCTTGGATGCCCGGTTCGTTTTGAAGGACTAGTACGTTTTCTAGATAAGCCTGACCTGCTTCTCCTTCAAAGTCATTTATGAATTCTGTTCCGCAGGAATCTAAACTCACGGTGAAAGAGTATTTTGTTTGCCCTGAATTCTCTGCGACGTATCGGCACTCGGGCATCATGTAAAATCCCTACAATAGTTTTTTTTTTTTTTTTCATTAAATAGAGCGGTTTGTTGATATAAATTTATTTTATTATTTTGTTTGACTCACTTTGGAGTAAATCACTCCGTCGAATTGTCGATTGAATTCAATGTCAATAGTCATCATGGTCTTGCTGCACTGGACTTGGAGTTCATGAATATGAGGAGGATGTTTAAGGTCATCGTCGCCGGGAGGAGAGACTGTGTTCTCACCTGGAGAACCAGGTGCTGTTCCAGTATCACCTCCAGTAGGTTTAGGTGATGGTGAACCAGGAGTTGTTCCCGGGCTACCTGGTGTAGGTCTACCTGGTGTAGGTCTATTTGTTCCTGGAGTACCGCCAGGTGATACACCACCTGGACCTGTTGGTACGCTACCTGGTCCTGTAGGTGTTGGAAAATTAGGAAAAGGACTTGGTGATGGGTATCCGTAAGAATCTGTTGGTGTTCCAGGACTTGGTGATGGATACCCAGGACTTGGTGATGGATATCCAGGACTTGGTGATGGGTATCCAGGACTTGGTGATGGGTATCCAGGACTTGGTGATATATATCCAGGACTCGGTGATGGATATCCAGAACTTGGTGATGGATAACCTGGTTGTGGAGTAGGAAAACTTGGTTGGGGAGTCGGTGACGGATATCCTGAACTAGGATACCCTCCATTCGTTGACGGATATCCATAAGTAGGTGACGGTGGTCGAAGAGTCGTCGAAGCACTCGGATAACCAGCGCCTCCTGTAAAAGGTCCAGGAGGACTCGTCGGGAACGAAGGCGGCGATGAAGGCTGACCTGTCGAAGTAGGTATGTAAGTTGGCCTGGGTGTCGAACCATAACTCAATGCCGGTGGATTAGACGAAAATCCACTTCCTAAACCCGGTGACGGCTGCAATGCTGGATAATTAGTCACCTCGTTCTGACTTGGCGGCTGCGAGGGATAAGGCGGTGACTGCGTCGAGGACGGTGCTGGCTGGAATGGTCTCGGTCTCTCGGGCGGTCGCTGGTTACTGTATGGCGGTAAATATCCATTACCGTCTTGTCTTGCTGTTAAGTGAAAGATGAGCACACAACATAATAATTATTTCACACCGCTAATAATTATAATTACAATATATATATAATAAATTTATTACTTTCGCCAGCGCGTCAATGGATCACTCATGACTTATTAAGTATAATAATTAGCTTTAAACTGTCATGCTTAGTCTATAATTACCAATTATCAATAGTCCATAAATTAAATTTTACAACACTCATTACATATTTAACTTATTATTATATTCCGTGTTATTCATCAGTCATCAGTCATTAGTACTTATTCATAAATCTTGTTTATTCTTTTATAAACAATAGGTCAACCTACTTTTGCGTATGCCCTGTCGATAAATTCCTTGGATCCATTCAAGAAGGTTCCTTGCCATTATGTCGGTTGAAGCATCGTCAACGTCACGTGTGACTCTCGTACGCTCTGAATTAAAATAAATAATAATAATAATAATTCACATCAACTGAGTGTACAGTGAGTATTAAATGCTAAAGAATAAACACGTAAGTGAGTAATATGTAACAGAATATTAGCATTAATAATAATAATTGCAGGTCAACTTACTCGAGTTTAATGATGTGAATTTTCCATTGTGATCGGTAGCAGCAGCAGCAGCAGCCACTACCAGCAGACTTATTAATGCAGCAGCAGCAACAGAGTACAGGAGCGCTGCTAGACACCTCATGTTCCTGGGAAAAAAATTAAAATAAAAAATAAAAAAACATAAGTAAACAAGGGAATAAAGGGAGACATTATAATCGTGTGGTGCGTTGTCACGAATAACGAATATTACACAATAACTCTAGCTCTAAGGCACAACTATCGATCATCGCGTAGATCATCTGTGAGAAAGTAGAAAGCGAACATCAACTATTATGAAATAATAATAAAAGGAGCTGAGAGCCTTGAACGTACAGCTTTAATTTTTCGTGGTATCAAATACACCAACTAACGAGATGTATATAAGTATAAATATTAAAAAGTAATGTCGCTGCAGGCATTACATGGGTATTTATGCAGAGGCTAAATGTCGTGTACAGAGAGTAGGATTTTTGTAATTATTTTTTAGAAACAATGCGACAGTGTCAACAGATGTGCATTATAAATCGCAGTAGATACTCTCGAACATGCTAAAGGGAAAATAAAAATAACAAGGATGTTGTTGATAACTTTCACTGTCAAAGGGTACAGCTTTCGTTGCCTGACCTTGATGTACTGGCTTTATCTTGGATAAGAAAAAAAATAGCAGTTTCCCTTTGCTATTATATTATTCAATAGTTTTATTCAGCAGATATCTCCAGAGTCGGAGTGTGGATGTGTACATGTGAATTTACGACTCCCACGAGTCGTGCGCACATGTCCTCAGTCACCGCTGCCTTACTCGTCCTCATCTCAGTGGTATCGTCTTGCTGCTGGTATTGAAGAATCCGTGGCAATCTATATAGTGTACCCCGCTAAGTAGGAAGAAGTTATAAGGCAGAAACGCTGTAGGTTCGCAGATAAGTTAAGCCATGGAATCGTGCGAGCTATTGCTGAGGTGAAAGGTGAAAGTCGCATCAGTTAGACTCATCTGCTCGGCACGATCTTCTGATGTCTGTGGTCGTGAAAATCCTACTAGTGTAGAGTACGCTAGGATAGTGTTGCATGATGCATATCCACTACCAGCTTATATCTTCTCCAGTTGCCAGGCTATCGCGGACGACATCCGAGAGAAAATAAATAAATTAAAAAAAAAAAAAAAAAAAAATGCCTTTAATGTCATTTATTTATATATATTTTGTTCTTTTATATTAAAATAATGGCAATGATGATTAAAATTTATTATTCATTTTTCAGGTATTGTGGTGTTAATTATTCCCCAATTAACACGCCAGCGGTCTGATGAAGCAAGCTTGCGTAATCTGCGAAAAAACCGGGGTATATCATCTCAGATTTAATAATCGTATCATTGTACACCGTGGGCGTAATACCAAGCAATATAATTATCGTGCGAATCCGTGATATTTTCAGTGACTCCGCGAGTGGGAACTCGAGGCTATCTCCACCACCTTGCTTTGTACTCAACGCTACTGTTTGCGGCTTTTGGAGCTTGGCAATATCTACAGATGTGGTAAGCTAAGCAGAGTAAACTAAATTCAAAAGGAGTGTGTTTACCGCAAGAGAATTTGATGTGCAAACATCGTAAGAATTAAAAATATTATGCTGCGGACAATATAACAAAATACTTAAAAGAGAAGAAATAAACTTGTAGGCTATATTATAAACGTATAATCATCTTCACGTCTTGGTACTTTGGTTAATAAACGCTTTCATAATGTCAACGCGGTCAGGATGAAACGACTTGGTTACTTTTTTTACGACTCATTTACTTTATTATAATTATTAATTATTTTATTTCATTTTTTAATTATTTTTAATATTTTATTTATTATGGATTACGAAATACTTCCTGTGTGTTATGAATAATTAGGTGTCGCTGGTCCGGAAGTGGTTTAATTGTTTCGGTAACCGGCAACTTGGTTAAATAAAAAAATAAAAAAAGAAGAAGAAAAAGAAGCAGACGAAGAAGGATAAAAAAAAAGGATTATGTTAAAATAAAATACGAGATTAATGACTGACCTCGACGGTTCTTTCTATTTCAACAAGTGAAAACATTTAAACGTTTACTCTAGACTGAATGACTGCGGTTTCATCGGCGTGACGAGCGTTATCAGCAAATCGTTTTGTCATATTTTAAACTTTTTTCTTCATCTACAATGCCAATCTCAGTGTACTCTGGCATTACCGGTTGGCTCCGTTGTGCTGCGGTGTAAAACTATTTGACAACCCTTGGATTTTAAAATAAATATCTGGTAGATTTATGCCACGGCCATAACTCTTGCGTTTAAACAGCCCCATCAACGCTGTCTACTTAACACCATCGAACAGAATTATGTTTTATAATACATTTAAATATTAACGTCTCAAGTTTATCACCGTTATTATAATATTACGCAGTCATCATATGAATTATCTTGCAACCGGCTCAGCTAAATTATTAGTTATAGTGTTAACGCAACATCTTGCTTTTTGTTTGGCTAATCATACGAGAGATTGAGTCGCTGAGTTATACTTATTATAATATGGTTTATGGTGATGAAAAGTACACGGCATTAACGGAAAGTGACTGAGCTCGCGCTACGGTCAGACACTCGCTGGACATATTCTCTTTTCTGAAAAATCTATTCTCACTGTAATTTATGTTTATTATGTACTATTTTTAATTTATTTATGTTTTACCAAATGGATAAACTTTCTGTTCAGTGTCCTATTGACCGTTTTGATCTAGCAATTGATATATTGTATATTCAATCGGGTGAGATTTCCGAGACGCGACAAGTAATGATAATCGGCGAAAGTCTTAATGTTGTACTTGTACATCACATATGAGATTACAGATACTTTACAAGTTTAAACATATATTTAACATGATTGAACATCATCATCATTATCATCGTTGTCATTATCATCATTGGCCTTTCGACCTTTTAAAATTTGCCAATGGTATTAGCAAACACTACTAATTACTGTTTAATTCACTTTTACAAATACAGAATTTTATAAATTATAATTGAATTACCCAAGATTGACCTTTTGCAAGGAAGAATGACCAGATAAAATCAATCACAGTAACAATAATTAATTAAAAGAAATACTAGTGGAGATTATTTTTATTTGAAAACAATTCGAACACGTCAAAAGTGATTTTCGTTAGTCTCACGACAAGAAACACTTGTAACGATTCAATCGTGAGAATAACACGATTATATTCTTCTTCGTTTTCTTCTTACTTCTGTTACCCTGCCGTAATTGTTACGACATCTTTAGTGTCTGTTTGTTTGTTTCTTTGGAATAAAAATAAAGAAAAAATTGATTTTTCATGAGAATTAGAATCACTTGTTTTGCTAGCAGCTAATTTGTTTATTTATTGTTACGGAATAACTATTAAATAACGTATTAGATAAAAAAAACAAGTGAAAAAGTTATTTCAAAGGATAGTAATTAGAGCGAGTTAAATATATTAAGAAATAAGAAATAACTTACTCGTTACGATGAAAAGTGATCCAGCAATAATGAACGATGTATTTGATCCAAGGTAATGACGCACGTAAGTTTTTAAGTATTAATAGTTGTAATTATAATTAATGATAATAATAATGAAAAATAAAAGTGAGATTTAACAAAAAGGATTAATTGAGCAAAGACTGGCGTTATTGCGAGAAAGGTGAGAGTGAATAACTGAGAGCATCTTCATCGGAGCTTTATATAGGTATTGTATCCCCTTACTTGATGCTCGGTGCTGTAGAAAG
Source organism: Microplitis manilae (assembly GCA_030273425.1). Lineage (NCBI taxonomy): Eukaryota > Metazoa > Arthropoda > Insecta > Hymenoptera > Braconidae > Microplitis > Microplitis manilae. Next base: position 458,216 of record CP092725.1, read on the forward strand.
AGGACCTACCACCTCCTCGACCGACACCATCACCAGTACCAGTGCCAACGCCAGCACCAGCCGACAGCCACCAGCACCGATATCGTCGACATTGGCGACGTTTCCACCGCAGGATCTCCTCATGAGAGATGTTAATAACACACCTGGATCCATTACTCTGTCATGTGTTATCTATTGTCTATCAACACCGTCAACGTGTATGACACTCTTTCGCAACTTCCATCTTCTCTTCCTCCTAATAAACCTACTCGACGTCAATTAACTTTTCTGATTACTTACTATCAAATAGTTATTTAGAAAATTAAGGTAAGACACGATGGAGTAAATTTTTACCAAGTTCTTTTTAGGTAACCGGAGAATTTATAATTCTATAGTGTACACAAATTATAATTCAACCTCAAGAAGCAGTAAAAAAAAATTAAAAATATATAAACAAGGTGAAGATCTTGATGATTTTATTTTTTATTATAATTTTATAATTTAATTCACGTTGTCCAAAGTCTTTTGTGTGAGTTTATTGTAGACTCTAGAAGAAGAGGTAGAGGTAGAGATAGAGAGAAATTTATATATTTTTGAGTAGCCTTGCATTTAAATCTACATTATTTTGCAATATATTTCTGACAAGATTTTATTTTAAATAAGTTATCGGAATCAACCGTGTGTTGAGGATTGTAATTATAATTTAAACTTTATTTGTTATTGTAATTTAACTTTTGATTGTAAGTAAATGCATTGAGATAGACGAGTAACAAGTGATGAGTGATGACCGCTCGATACTTTGAAGATATGACCGTTTTAAATTTATTTTTTTTACGGATTCGCGCGTGTGACTCATCGGGAATTTAAAAATGTTTTAATAATTATTTAAAGAAAAAAAAAAGTGTTGGGCTATGCAATGATTATTTAAACCGATCATCAGCCTTAAGCAATATTGCTCTCTTATTCAAAAATACTACTCATCTTATTTCATTTCTTTTGTCATTACTTTTCACTGCCCTGCTTTCTAAAAATTTTTTTTGTTAGTCCAAAAATATATATATGGACGTGTATAAATTTTTTAAACGCCCAGGCGCAGAATTAATATTTTTTAAATTATTGTGTTTAAAATAATAGCGCGGCTTTTTTTGTTTTTTTTAATTTTTCCCGAGTTTTTATTGTTCGTGAAATTTTATTGAAGTATTAAATTACCGATAGCTCAGCAGATGCCACGTACCGTTTGAAAGCCTGTAAAATTACGTCATATTATATTTAAGAGTATTAAAAATGAGTGTTTGAAGCCCCCTCCGGTTTAATGAGAATCTTTATAAATTTATTGCACGTAGAGAAAGGTAAAATAATTAAATTATTTTTCTTGCAACTTAAAGTCCCAATTGGCAAATTTTTATTTTATACTTAAATTCAAATTCAATACTTAAATATTCAAATTTTAAATCAATTTATGATATCATTAAATATTTAAATAATTTATTTCGCTGACTAATTGCTCTTATTTATCTAACTCGAAAAATTAACTTGATAAATGTATGTATATGTATATGTGTATATATTTGTCAGGTCAAGAAGAAGTTACTTTCACCAGTATTTATGGTTTATCATTAAGATAGATCTAATTAACACACATCTAATTCAAATATAGTGTCTCTCTAACATGGATCTTTGAAGGTGATACATAAATCTAGCCTGGGGAACTGGAGAAACGATCCAGTACAGCACGCATAATATGTAACCCACACATGTTATATATACTTATATATGTATACATAATATGTTATAATAATAATAACAGTGGCGGCAATAAAGTCAGTGCAGAACAGTAGTCTTTAAAACTATTGCGCAAGATATCTTAACATCTAAGTATACTTATATGAATACAAAGTATTAAGTATAAACATAAGTATCCATAAAAAATAAATAACAATTGTAGGTACTTCTTTAAATGCCTATGATGTTTATAGTCTTATTAAGATGATAAGATAAATAACCATATAATTATATTTATTTATATATTTATAAATAATTTAATAGCAGATTCACATAAAACGAGCTCATTATGGATACCACTGTCAGAATAATTTTGATCAGGAGTTTCTGATAATTCCTATTTAATTTTGAAATTTATTTTAACTACATTAGCAAATTTTAATGAGTATCGATTCGCGGGTCTCTATTTTTTTGTAGATGAAAATAATTGATTCATTAGTAGAATTATTAAAATAATTATAAGAATATTATAAAGCTATAAATGTATAATTTTGTAATTTTTTGATTCGATGGTCCTTAGGCCAATTGGAGCTACGGCTCTAGGATTAAATAAAAATTACTATAGAAAAAAAATTATTAAAATGTAGTAACTGTCTTATCTAATTAATTTATATACTGACATATCTATATTTCTTTTGATAAATAGCTCTGATATTTTTTTCCTCGAGTTAATTTTATTTAAATTTATTTTCACAATTTTCTATTATATTTTACAACTTTGTAATTATTTGTAAATGAGTATGGATAAATAAATATATTTATTTGGCTAATAGTCTGATGAAATTGATAGATTGCCGTGCTCATGAGTTTCATAATTCGTTGTTATTATTAACATTTTGAAATTAGATTTAAAAAGTAAAGTGTCAAGAGACGAGAGCAGAGTGCTAGGAATAAAGAAAGTGGTGATCTGCTAGGATAACTTTAAGTCAATACGGCTTCCGGAAGCGTACTCTCGATTATGTTTTTTTTTTTATGTAGATCTTAACTTGTTAGAGCACTCTTCTCTCTTGTTTAAATAAAATAACAAATCGCAACTCGCAGCTCACAGTCCTCTTCATAATGTCGCGTATTCCTTCTAAACGAATTTATATTTGCACATATATTTTATACTCCGCTACCATATTAATTATTTGCCTAAGGATTATCGCGTATATGTACTGTAAATTGCATAAGTGGGCTTAAATATATATATAAACACTGTGATTATTATTAAATAAAAAATAAATATGAAGATTTGAAAATAAATGTAAAGGTTTGAATTAAATCCTGTGTTGATTTGCCGAGAGAGTTAATGATGACATTTATGCAATGTTTATTTGTATTTAATCGATGATTTAATATTTATTTACATCTTTACTGTGGTATAGGCGTGGCTATTTAATTTTTTAATAATAAAAATTATAAATTTCATTTTTTTTTTTGAATTATTTATTAAGAGATTATTTTTAGTTTGCGTTCACACGATTACAATGTAGTCGGTGGTTTGGCAAAAAATGGTTATTTAAAGTAATTATAATATATTTAAATATGTAATTTGAATGTTAAAAGAGCATTGTTACTCTGAAATATGGAAAAGAAATTATTATAATTTTTTTTAACTTACAAATTATTAAAAGTAACGACGCACAAAAACTGTAAAAAATTTGCAAATTTAATGTGGACCATTTTTTATTTATTTAATCACTTTCTCTATGAAATTTGTGAGCGGAGCTGTTTATAATTATAATTAATTAAAATAATTTTTTTATGAGTTTGAATGTAGCAGACATCAGGAAAATTTAAAATTATAAAAAAATAAAATTTAAATAAAAAAACGCGCATTTACAAAATTTGGAAATTAATAAGTGCATTTTTTATAATTATTATTTTTTTAATTATTTACTATATTTATTTATAACTTTAAATTTGTCTGATGTATCCTACATTCACACTCAGTTTTTTTTTTTTTTTTTTTTTTTAAATTCTTTACCCGTAAATAATTTTTAAAATTACTATATAATTTAGCATAAAAGTTATAAAAAAAACTTGTCACTGAAACTAATGATACCTATTATAGAAAGCTCTCAAAAAGCTAAAATCTTCTTTATCATAATCCTCAGCAGCTCTTTAAATCATCACAAAGTAGCAGGTAGCCTTGTATACCTGTAGATGATACCCGCAGCAAAGAGATGGCGTCAGGTACCTGAACATCAAAGTCAGCATGCCCCTTTCATGTTTTCTGTTGGAAAGCATTATACGCAACAGCACAAGAGACTCAAATGCCTGTATAGAAATGTACAAAGGAATGCATTGCCGACAGAATGGGCACCAGGCTTAATACTTGTACATCCACACGATCCACACCAACACAGGTAACACAGGTAACACAGGTAGAGATGGAGGTAAAATACAACTGGTACCAGTGCTAGTGCGTATTGTATTAGCTGAATCGTAGCTGTGATGGTCACTCCCCTCCTCCATGATACCACGGATCCAGCGGTGGCGATGAGCGAGGCCGAGCAGCGAAGCGGAGCCAGGTGGAAGGAAGCAGCCTTCGAGTGCCTTCGAATCACCCAGACCGAGTCCACGCTCTCAGGTGTACGTACGCAAACTAAATAATTAAACATAAAGCTATTTTATAACTTTTATCCAGTATTCATTTATTCATTCGCGTGTTTTTAGATTTATTATATTACTCTACATCAGTACCGTTTATCGTCCTTGACCCTTTTCCAGAGTTTTCATCAACAAGTCGCCAAAAACATCCGCTAGTACGTCTTATCGGTGTGAAAATCCACGGGTCATGATGATAACATCAACAAACGATGGAAATGTGACGTGATAATCGAAATAAATTTATATTACCTAGACTAATCACTTGATAGCGGTTCACAAACACTTGATAAAGTAGTTTAGCAATTTTTTTTAAGTGTTTAAGTATTTTATTTTGTTTAATCGAATTCAAAAGTTATAAAAATAAACATGAGCAAGTATTTGTATAAAACGAGTGGATTAACCATGTGGTTCGTCATAGTCATCATAGCTCTCCAGCAACAGGTAACGTAAACATTTTCCTGTATTACTAATTTTATAGAACCAGAATACATGTAGAATAATAATAGAAATAAAAAAAACCCATGTTATTCATAGTTTGATGTCATGCATTCTTTATTATTATGTAAAAAAAAACCAGTCAGCTTGGTTTTAATTTTTCCTCATTGAAATTCAAGTTTTATTTTTATTTGTATTTATTGTGGGAGGAAAGAATTAAAAGACGTCAATAAAATGTTTAAAAATGGTAAATAATAAATAATGGCGATAACAATTGGATGCCAGCAAGGTCTGGCTCGTGCACACGTGGTTTGCCCGAGACACAAATCATCGTCTTCGTGATCTAGAAGTGAGCAACCAACACTCACGATTCAAGGAAATGAATAAACCTTAGCTTCAATACTGGAGAGTACCAGCCTTGGCAGGAAAAAACGCCATTGGATTCATCACCTACGTACTAGCCCACGATTTAACGTGATTATTATTTTTATCACCATAATTCTCAAGCAATGCTCAGAGCTTACAGTGTATCTACTTGTTTTAAATATTAGCGATAAACATATGTGATGATATTTTTATCGTGTGGGCATATATCTGTAGGTATCGCGATGCCGTTCGCCTTGAAACCCATGGGCTTGATCTCTTTGGCAATAAGAAGCTACGAGCTGTTGCGCTGCAAGAAGAAGAAGAATAAGGAGTAGTAATAGAAGTTGAAGTTGAAGAAGTAGAAGTAGAAGTAGAAGTAGAAGTAAAAGGAGGATCAGTGGAAATTTATTATGTATTCAAAGAAATATTTGGAACGCGGGAGATTCGTGACAGGAGTACGCCTCTTAACGGCTTTTAAAAACTCTGTCATCAACTATAATACCATTGTTATTTTTATTATTATTTATTAATAAGATTATTAAATAATTACATAACTGGTGTCGTCAATTGCATAACCAGGATGATAAAAGTAACTGGATAAAAGGTTGATGACCAGGAAAATAATTTAAAAAGTGACAATTTATTATTATTTATATTTTTTTTTATAAGAGAGAATAAAGGATGTACAAGGTATCTATTGCAGTCGACAAATCGGACGTTGGATAGGCCAGATTTACGATCGAGAGGAGGAGAGAAGAGGGAGGAATGGAATATTGCACGAGGCAGTACTTGGGAATGAGACTCTGGAGAATACGTATGGATGCTAAAGTCGTAAATGTCTGTCTTGGGTACAGTATCCTCTGGATAGAGTACCCGGGATTTAATATCCACTGGTACCGGGTACCCAGTGTTCAGTACTGAGTATCTCGTAGCTGATGTCTAGCGGCTGGCAAGACCTCTGGGCACAAGAAACTCATGTCTGGTGTTTTTCAACTCTTTTACGAGGGCTTAAATCAAACAAATCGTCTACGCAGACAGATAATGTCCGAGCGAATTCGACTGCCAGAGGATTTAAAAGATTCGGTCCAGCCTTTTATGGTCAGAAGCCCAATAGTCTTGGTTGCAATCCAAGTTGGTCTGTCGGCAGGGTCTCCATCGCCCAAAACCAGTTTTGCTCTCTCATTTAATACCAACATGTAACCAAACATACTTTCGCTGTCTTGCAGATCTCGACACATCTCTTGGACAAAAGTACATTGACTTTACCGAATTTTTTAACGGCAACTCTTCAATTAAATTTATCCTGTTTGTTTATTTGCTAAAAATCACTCGCACTTGCAGTAGGCGAGGGACGCAAGGGAATTTTAATGCCGATAATAAATTAAAAAAGTTATCTGAGGCTAAAAATACAAGTTATTTATTGTGTATAGCCTGGCATTCAAGGCAAACCTGTAGTTATGGCACATTTAAATATTTTTCATTCTTTATAATTCCCAGCTTTACAAACATCTCCCCAGGTGTGCTGGCCGCTCGGTGCTTAAATTATCAAGACCCGAGTCGGGCAGACACGAGCTCGTTCAACGATATCACTCTCAGATGAGACAACAATCTTTAAGCTTTACTCCTCTCAGTATCATCCGCTAAAACTCGTACTCGGGGCGACCAGTACAGTCTGCATACTCATCATCGCCGCATCACCGCATCAGAACATCAGTTTTATTTAATGTAATTCACTTTCACCCGACAGCGTACACGCGCGATCAGTGTCAATAATGAAGAAAAAAAAAAAAACCATCTTTATAGTTTGTATTAATAATAATAAAAAGCGCCAAAGATATTAATCAGCGACAGAGAAAATTCCGATGCCGAGAGAGAACGTTCCACTTTCTGATACTCTCACCTTTTTTCCACACATCTTCATCATCGTTATACCAGCATGCTCACAACAATATCTAACGCAGCTTGAATGTTTAGCTGCATATAGAAATTTAATATATATACATATATAAAGATATTAGTCCTACGCATTTATATCATTGCCGTGCAATAAAAATCTAAACTTGCGTAAGTTATTTAGAGAAAGAGAAAGTTTAAATGCGTTTGTCGCTTTGTATTTAAATAAGAGAAAAAATATCTCACAGCCCATGTCTTTAATGTCGATATATTTTAAGTTCCAACAACTGCTTTATATAAAATTTAAATATAAACATATATAACAATAAAAATAATAATAATTATAATGAGAAGGAGAAAGTTTTTAGTTTTCTGCTGATGACAATTCACCGGATTTTGATTAATTCGCGAGAATTGGGGCATCAATTGATGGAATTTATGTACCGGTGATGGATAAAAATAAATGTCACGCCCAGTAAATTAATTTATAAATATATGTGAGACACATTATCAGAAGTGGGTTGTTGTGTTGGGCTAGTGTGTGGCTAGTCAGATAGAGTAGAGGAGAAACTGAAAGTTTGCGTGGGTTGACAGACGTAGGATTGGATTGCCGTGTGCTGAGTGTCGAGTGTGGAACGAATGACTACGGGAATATAATGTATAATGTAATGTCAATGTGTAAGAACCCGTGAACCGGTCCACGTCCATGCCCACAGCCCAGTTGGCTATGAAAAGAAGGTAACGGTCAATCGAGTTGGCAAACCAGTCTAGACGATTAGCGAATCTATTACATGACGGGTCCAATCAGCTATAATCCAACCAGTTTCTCTAAGACAATGACTTAACTATTAGTTGACTCGCAATCCGGATCCAGATCCAGATCCAAATTCAAATCCAGATCCAGCATCAAACCCATTTCGACGGCTCTGTAAAAACAGTTTTTACCGTCACGGACCAAGTACTCTAATGAGAGTTAATTTTCCGTGGTCTATCACAATTTGCCTTTGAATAATCAGTTGAATATTAAAATGCCGGTCGGATAATGAAAATTTTAAATAATCCGGAAGCTAGAGACTGTAAACCAGATGCGGTAGTGAATTAATATCATGGTTCTGTAGTCTATATGTACTCTAGTTTGTAGTTTATATGAATATTAAATAAAAAAACATTGTCTGATTAATTATATAGTTCCAGGTCACCGGTCAGTTACTCGACACAGAGTTCCAACCAACAGTAACGGCAACGTGCAAAGATGGCTATATGACAATAAGATTAAATCTTAATGACAGTTTTGTTGGAGCACTTCACGCGCGTGACTACAGAACTCCTCAATGTATGGTCGCTGGTAATGGTACGAAACAAGCGACTCTTGGCATTAATCTTCTCGCTGTTCACGGTGCACCTGATTATTGCGGTGTTATTGTTAACAATGTGTGTAATATAATAACATTTATTATATTTTTATTTAAATATTAATAATAATAATTATTATTATTTGTAATTATCTTGAGACAGAGTACGGAAGAAAGGTCATTGCCAATAGCCGTGAGAATACACAAGACCCTTGAGTTAGCGGATGACAAATTTTATGTGATAACTTGCGGCAAAGCCGGATTTAAAAATGCCAAGTAAGTATTTATAAATTTTTAGCGGTGATAAATATTTAAATAAATATATATAAATGTCTTGATATTTATTTAACTTAGAAACGAAACATCTTTGGTGTCACTGCGTCTCCTGGATGCCGGTCGTCGCGTGCAAGAGGCAATCTACGGTCACAACTACACGCTCCGCGCGGAAATATCGCGACCTGATGGTTTGTACTTTAGTACTTACTGTGCACTCTATACTTTTACTATTATTATTATTATAATGATGATGATGGTCCGAGCGGGTGATCGTTCCACAGGAGCGCGCCCAGAGCATCCGGATATTATATGCTCGGATTGTGTATCAGGGTCTCTCACGAGCGTGAACGCTATGAAAGATTGGAGAAGCGCGAGCTAGGGACGGACTGAAAAATAAATAAATACGAGTTATAGTTTACAGTGATGAATAATCAATTGCTCTTTGGAATGGTTGCAGGAATGTACGGGATCAGAGTAAAGTCGTGCTTCGCATTCAACAAGCGAAACAGCAGCGTTCAGCTTATCGACGACCGCGGATGTCCAGTTAAAAACCACGTCATCACTAAATTTATTTACGACACAAACACTGGAATCGCTGACGCAACTCTCTACTCGATGTTCCGGTTCCCCGAGAGCCCGCAGGTTCACTTTCAGTGTGACATCGCCGTCTGTCGGGGTAAATTTATTTCAACAACTGGACTGATGATTAATTATCATATGAATTATTTTTTAATTATTTAAATTTATTAAACAGGAAGCTGCGGAATTCCAGTATGCGAAGGCGAAGATGATGCAGGAGTAAAAGGCCCTCCCGGTTCAGTGCGTCCAAGTGTATCAGGCGAAGAAGGAATTTTGTTAGCCGGTACCAGCGTATTCGTGCTGAACCCTGGCGAGACACCTGGTAAATTAATACTTTAGAGACCTTAAATTAAATTGTCATCGGTTTTAAATTACATGACACGCATTATCCGCGCGATTGTCTGAAATAGTTATTGGAGAACAATAGATTGATGTCCGAGTCCAACTCCAATATTTATAAATGTATATTATAAGTAACACGCAAACCGGATCGGTTGCTTGAATAATAAGACACGTTCCTCTTTGACCTCGAACGCTGGCTGAGTTGCTTAGCTGGAGAGATGGGGAGCTGGAGAAGAAAGGAGGAAAGAAAGGAATAAAAAATGTAAATAAATAACGATGAGCCAACAATCGCGTTTATTATTCCATTTCAAGTGTTGGATGATCCTTTCGCTAACCGGTCAGGGCGTGGTCTCACCAGTTCTTTGAGGACTTCTTCTCATGCTCCTTTCTCTCTTCTTTATCCCTATACATATATATATGGCTGATGTCGGGTCTCACGCAATCAAAAAACCACTAGACCAACGCCTTGACAATCTCATAAATGTATTTTATATTTAATAGTTAAAGTTAAATAATCTCATTGTCTTACAGTTTTGCAGACTCTGTATGATGACGGGGCGGTGCATCCACAATGGCTGCTGTGGTTAGCCGTCGCATTTGGTATTCTCTTCCTCATAATGCTGATCATCAACATACTCTTGTGCTCGGCGATGACGTGCAGCTGCGCGAGAACGGAAATAATTGAAAAGGAGCCGTCGATTATCGAGGACTACGATCCCTATCGCAGTTGGCCGGGATCTCAGTATGGCTCCAGGTTGGAAATATTTTAAAATAATAAACAATCACAACAATACTAATACTTATTATTATTACTATTAACTTATATAATTAAATATTGTCATGGACGGTGGCAGTGCTTAGCTGTGCATTGAATTAACAATAACACAAAGTCTGTATAAAACGCGGAAATAGTTAGTACAAGTTGTTACTGGTGGGTTAATTAATTGTAGCTGATCGTGAGATCAAACGGGGATTCTCCAGATCTGAGGCAGAGCCAGAGCCAGAGCCAGAAGTAGGGTAGGTAACGAGGAGGATTATAAATTAAAACCAATGTCGATGTAGATGTATAATTCATAGCTGGACACGCGAGCGGCCGCATATCTTGATATACACCTCGATATATATATATATATATATACCAGCATACCGATGAGTTTTGTTGGGTATATCAAGGGCACTTGTTGCTGCTAGTGGTGGTCAGCAAACTAAAGAGTTAAGAGTTTGCTGAAAAAGCTGAGAGTTGAGAGTAAATAAAAGTAGATACATACCATAACGGTTCAGTGGTCTTGGTGAATTATAGCAGTCACGTGGTGGCGCAATGCCACGGCACTAACACAACTTTTATTAAACTCAATAGTTTTGTACTAGTTTTATTATAATAAATTGGACTCGATTGTAAGACGCATGCCACCGGGTATGTTGCATGCGTTGTACATATCATTACGCACATTATAATTGACAACGGGCGGAGTCTTGTCTTATTGTATGTCTTTGGTTGTTACATTTACCATTAACCATTTACCATTTACCATTAACCATTTAGCTTTGTTAGTTTAAGGTCATGTTCTGCATTTAAATATTTATTTAGTAAAATAACACACAACCAACCGCCCGATCCGATAGTTAATAATTATTTCAGATACTCGCTGAACGGTAAACCCGGCGGTTATCCGTCTGGAGGATCGACTATGAACTCAACGAGATCGATATCAACAAACAGTGATCACTATGCCATCGTCCAGTCACGCCCTGGCAGCAGGTACTCCGGCCCTGGACACAAGCATCACCACCATCATCATCACAGAGGACCGCCGTCCAATATCGGATCTCACTACTCTGCCAAGTGATTTATATCGAGGCTACAGCACACTATATATTATTATAAATTATAAATAAATATAAAACTCACCGAGTCGTAGCATCATCGGTGATTCTTATTGAGATCAGAGATCACCAAGGAACACTCCCCGGATATGATTACTATGATCGTGATGATGATAAATATGTAACTGTTATTACATTGATAACGATAACAACTAACGCGTGACTATAATGATAACAATACCGCATGTATTACGTTTTTAATTTTAAATTTAAGATTATAATTAAGTTGTTTAATAGAATCTTGTACATACATTTTTTAATGTCATTCATTTTTTTTATCCTACATCACATTACATAAAATATGTAGAAGAAAGGAGACCAAAATGGGCTCCGTCAAATTTCTTTTAACTTACAGGTGGGCAGCACGGACACCGGGGCAATTCGGGTCGCGAAAAATTTGAAAAAAATCATAGAATCTTAAATTTTTTCTTTTCATAGATTTTGAGGACCCTCTTTTCTCTATATATGTGTACTTATATATATATATGTGTAATTATAAAAATAATTGGAGTGGTAAGTAGTTAGATTTAGTTACTTTATTAGTTTGTTTAATTAATTGGAGATGATACAAACATTTCATTAGTCGAAATTAATTTTTGTTACATCGTGACTAGTTACGTATCAGTAATACCTATTGAGCGTAATTGCTAAATAAAATTTATAAATTTACATTTTCAGTTGACTCAATAATTCATATATATATTTTTTTTTCTTTTTTTTTTTTTTAATATAATTATTAAAATATTTATAGATATAATTTTTCAATAATACGATTTATAAACAATATAATTGCACATTGCAATAATTTAAAGTCTTTAATTTGTTTTCTAATTTTTTAAAATAATAATCACCTTCATTAATAATAATATACATGAAAAAAATCTTTAAAAGTTTGTCAGATTGAGAGGTAACTTTCAAAAGCTTGTAACAACTAAACTATTGACTTTACAAAAAAAATCTCAAATAGTTTTTTGTAGCAAATTTAATTTCCAACAAAAAAGGTTCTTACAAAAATCACCGTCCAAGTACCGGTTCAAGAGTTAGCGGCGTTTAAAGAGCAGTCTACATAAACATAAATATCTATCTATTTTTTTCTTCACACATAAATCTTTAAACACCTATTATATTATATATCTTCTGAAATACTACTTTTACAGTAATTTTACTGAGGACCTTTTTTGTAGGAAATTTAATTCCCTGCGAAATGTTTCCTTTGAACTTTTTTCTCACGTCAACCGTTTAGCAGCTACGAGCGTTTGAACGCCATCACAAAAACCGCGGTACTTTTAAATCTTTAAAAAACGTTTTTTCAAATATTTTTTTATCTAAAATAATAGTCTTTTCTAATCACCCTAAATCACCATAAAGACTTCGAACTTGTGACTCAACATGTGCGTTTCCGTCCCCTTTTAAATATTATATTCACACGGAAGAAAAAAATTCAATAATAATCATTATTATTATTTAAATATATTAATTATTAAGTTTAATTATTTAGATTAGACATCTATCTATAAATTCATTACTCAGTCATCGAAGTGTACGGAAGTGAAAGACAATTATTAATTATCAATTATCAATAATCATTTGATAACTAATTATCAATTCTAATATATATATTTATATATATAATTTAATAAATTATTTTAATTAATTAAGCCAAGGAAGCTTACAAATAAAAATAAATTAATTATTTTATGTTAATATGTTGATATTACATAAATTTAAAAATAAACCTCCTTGAATTTAATTAACCACAATAATTAATAATTATTATTTAAGTTAATAATAAAAAATTTCTACCTATCCATGAGATTCTTAACAGCATTTTGTATGGCCCGAGGCACGCATCTGGGACACATGATTTCCATTTTACAAACCCGGCTCAGCATATTGCCCAATGATTGTGCAGTACAAGGTAACGAGAGTGGTTGAGTCATCAGCAGCTCGGCTTCCATATTCGGAATAACTTCAGACTGATAAGTCGACATGGGAAAATGATGGCCGCATGTAAAAACAATAGTGTCCTCCTCAGACTCTAAGAATCTCGATACCTTTTCGGGATCTTTTATGTGAATGAAAGGTCGCGGGTCGGTAGATTTTGTTGATATTGCGCTTATTATTCCCTCCATCATTTGCTCAGGGGACTTGCTCTCCTTGCCCGCGTACCCCACAGGTCCATAATTCTTGGCGGTAAGTAGGGACAGCAGTTCCACGTATTCCAGAGCAGGCTTACCGGTGTCAATATGATGGAGCAGCATCTGGCAGACTTGGAGACTGAAATTTGTCGACACGTAGTTTATTATCTGGGAGGAATCATTTTTGTTGGTGTCGTCATCGCTCAGTTGATTCTGACAGAAGACCAAGAGACCAAGAGAGTAATAGAGTTTATTGATATGCTCGAGTAGAATTTTCTCAAGACTCTCCATTGGCAGCTGGTTTTTAATCCAAAAATCAAAAATTGTCAGCAGAACCTGACGCATTATTTTTTGTGCGCTCTCATCTATTTCGTTTATGTAAAACTTTATAACATTTGAAGCGTCTAAAACAGAGTTACGTATTTTTATATCTTTATCTTGATTAGCTGGCTGTTGATTAAGTAAATCTGCTGATTCTATATGATTATTATTAGGAAGATTAAGATTTATATTTTTATCATTGTGTTGAGATAGAGCTTCATTGTCATCAAGCGCGTCTTCAGTGAGATCTAGAGAAATATCTTCGCTCTTGGTGTCTTCGCAAAGTTCTTCAGAGCCTCCCTGACAATCAAAAGTATGAAGTTCCTCAACTATGCTGATGCTATCCAGGGATCTGCTGATTGACATCTTCATTTTCGTCTTTTCTTCGGACTCTTCTATAGTCTCGACCAAATTCTTCTCCACTTGCTTATCAAACAACTCAGTATTCTCCTTAACTTTCTTTATAGTCTCGGGAGATTCATTAACTGCAAATGGCCTTAGCTGGTTCATTTCATTGGCCTGAGTTTGATTGCGCGCATAGTACTCGGGATTGACAGTTTTCAGCTGATAAGCCAGAGCTATAGAGTAATTTTGCTCTAGCAAAGCTAGCTTTGATCTCGCTTGATAATTACCCAGCTCGTCGCATTTATCCATGATCTTGGCTGCGTCGTAGAGTCCATTGAACTGCTCAAGCACGTAGTGGAGTGTAAGTTCTCCGTACGATTTTTCAACGAGACTCAGAGGCCGCACTCGACCCGCCAGTGGGGTGACGTCATAGCTCTGATAAGTGATGATCGGAGTGGGAATATTTGGCACTTGACTAGGCGTGTCTTGGACCACGTGCGCGCCATGGGGCAGTCGCACGAGTCTTTTTGATGATTTTATCAGCACTAGTTTTTCTGCGTTCCCGCTGTTGGAGTCTTTGTTCGGTGGACGACCTAATTGGGCTGAGTTATATGATCCCCATGCTAATACGGTGCCTCCAGGTTGGATAGCGATTGTGAATTCACATCCGCAGCACACGCGCACAGCTTTTATGACTCGTTTGTTATTTTCTTGGGAATTATTTTCGGATGAATTGCGCGGTGGAACGTGGGCAAGAACTGATACTGGATTGTAGAGTAGAGGTGTAGGGATTAGAACGTCTTTGCGTGTTCCATTGCCAATTTGTCCATCAAGATTTCTGCCCCATGTGTAGACAGTTCCGTCTTTAGTTAGCAGAGACGAGTGATGACAGCCAGTAGATATTTGTATAATACGCCCGTTCACGAGACTTGTGTCCACTAGGATGGGTTTTAAATGTGTCTGCGCTTCTTCTAAAAGTCCTAAATTAATGTCACGTAGACTTATCGTCTTAGGAACGTTGGGACAATTCAATTTACGTTCGTTGACAGTCTTGATGGCTAGTTTCTCAATGGACGATAGCTTGTCATTCAACTGGTCATCTATTGCTTCAAAGTCCTCGAGACTCTCGGCGTACTTTTCAGCAGCCGCTTGGAACTCCATCATCTTGGTCTTCTTTTGTGCTTGAGTCTGAAGTCGCAGGACCTGAGGACTGGATCCCCAAGTGTAAAGTCTGTTTGTCGCACTGACAGCGAGGTTGTGGAAGTAACCGGAAGCAATGTCAGTCATTGGTTCAGGTAAAAGATTTATGACAACTGGTAATGATGATTTAATATTATTACCGGTGCCCAATTGTCCAAAAATATTGCAACCAAATGCGTAAACTTGTCCCTCAGCAGACAGGGCCAGTGTATGTGCGTGTCCAGCGGCAATTCCACGAATAATGATACCAAGAAGTGATGACACCACTGTAGGAATATTTTTTTGCAGAGTGTTTCCGTGTCCCAGTTGCCCGTGGACACCCCAGCCCCAGGTGAAGACACGTCCATCCATAGTAAGAGCTACCGAATGATACTGACCAGTAACAGCATCAACAATTATTTCTTCAGCCAGTGATACAATCATCTCAGGACTGGGAGTCTGCAGCAAACGCCCAAGACCCAATTGCCCAAACTGACTACCTCCCCAAGCATAGACGCCGTTGTTAGTCACTGCCAGAGTGTGACAACGACCGCAAGAGACACTCAAGACTTCCATTTCTAAGTTTTTGAAAACAGTGACCGCTTGCGGTGGCCCGTACCTTGAAATTGTTGGCCCAGTGCCCAGACATCCTTGCGCAGAACTGCCCCAAGTGTAGACGCTGCCATTTCTTATCAAAGCCACGTGGCCATAACCAGCTGCCAGCAGCCTCCGTTTGAAGTCAATGTGCTGCGTCAAATCTGTGAAACGTTTTTCAATTCCTGGTAACGTTGTCCGAGCCACTAGAGCCGGGTTGTGCTTCAATGTCGTCGTGCGTTTGTTGATCAAAGTCAGCAGAGTCAAGATAAAAGTCTCCAAGATTTCTTCTACAAGAGAGCCAGCCTCTTCGAGCATATCTGAAGAATCCAGAGAGTCGCACTGGCTAGACTGAGAGCCGTGCGAAGTCGTGCGACGTCGAGCTCGGTACCGAATCAGGAGAGGTCGGAAAGCAGGATTAGTAGGGTCGTAGAGAGTTACCAAACGTTGGAGAACAAATGCCTGGAACTCAGGAAGATTTGAGAGGACGAACATCATGTGGCTCTTAGCTAGTGAGGGAGTGGCCAGCATCGCTTGGAGAAGATTCGGCTCGCTTACGCAAATCAGCAGTCCGTATTTAGTGTTGAGAGGGGTATTGGACATGCTCACCGGGTTGTAAGGTTGCACTGTCTTCATGAGAACCTCGCAGACTTGAGCGTAGAGGCCTCGCTGAGTCGCCAAGTGATGCAGAACCTTCCAAAGGCTTGTCTGTCCCACTACGTCCACAACCCATCGCTCATCATAGAAAGTGTTTTTTGATAAAAAGGTGAGGAATTCTTTGTACAGGCTCTTAGACTCTTGATGTGTGGCCCGAAGAATCAATTCGCTGAATGCAAAAACCGCGAGGTTGGACAAATGGATTCTGGTAGTCGTTGTCAGTTCAGAGACTGCTGGAGGTGTGAGACAATGAGTCAAGCAGCCCAGTAATTTCTGCGTGTGTCCCGTAGCTGCGGTCTTCAAAACTCCCTTCAATAGACGACAACGTGATAATTTATAGAGCGCAGCCGCTTCACTAAATCTACTATTGGTCAAGTGGATGTCACCGGCAGCTTCAAACAATTGGGATACATTAAGACCAAAGACAATACCCAAACGCGCGGCTTTCTCAATATCAGAATTACGTTTCTTTAATGCCAGATCAATGAAGACGTTGAGCAACGGCTTCCTGAGAATAACTTTATATACACCGTAATTAGTTACTATCATACAAGTATCTACTAGTGGTACTTCTATATTGAGATCATCTATTTTACTTGGCAAATAAGATTTGTCTTCTTTGGAATCACTACTACTACCAGCACTGCTACCACTATCCGTATCTTTGAAATCCGTTGACCGATAAATACACGATATTAATTCCTTTGAATCTTCAAATTTAAATCGCGCTACTGTAGCTTCCTGATTGTAGTCGCCTTCTTCTCCAATCTTCGTTTCCGACAATGAACAGGACACAATCCAGAGCGATCGACGATGGGGTCCAGTAACGAAAAATAGCCGCTGGGTCAGTAAAATATCCGTGCAGAGATCTGGCATTTTGTACATGTGATAAGGTACCACCGATATATCAGTACCGTGTATTGTGATGTGATTAGAACCGGCACAGTAAGCCGTGTACAGATGCTGGCCTTGTCTCGTGTACTGCGGAGACAGATAAATATCTTCCAGCAGGGGTTCAAGAATCAGAGTGTCTCTATTGCGAGGCAACAGCTTCGGCGATGCTTCCTGTTCATCAGTCCCACTGCTGCTTTCACTGTCACGGCGCAAGTTAGTAGCATTTTTATTCCTCGACTCGGCCAACTTCTGTCTTATTATCGCTAACTTTTCTACGGACAGCTGCTTCAGTCCTTGAAGCCTGGATCGTGGCGGTGTCTTAGACTCCTCTTCGTACCTCGAGTAAAATGAGGAACCAGTCCGCGTGTTCAGAGGGAAAATACAATTCGTCCGCTGTTCAAGAATCATCCGCCACTGCTGATGCGTCTTGGAGGTAACCAACAGCGAAACTATTTCCAAATTGTTGTCTTGACAGATGTAGAGACTTGCAATGCTGCCATTTACGCGGGCTGAGTCAATCCATTGCCCGTTTTCTAGGTTTATAAAAATTATCTCTCCTTCCTCGGTACCCACGATGCCTATGTGGCTGCATTGCGTCACTCCTTGCCACCAAGTCAGCGCACTAGGTCTATAAGATAATTAAATTACAATGATAATCAACTATCGAGGATTGAAAGCCGTAAGAGCTGTACTTACTTGGAATAAGAGGACTGGTGATCAGCTATAGAAAGCTGAGTGGCATCGTTGACAGACCACTTGTGATCTATCGTCTGGCGATCGTCCAGCAAAGCAACCACTGAAATAATGTACAGAGAACCGTCTACTGTTGCAGTGAGGAGCCACGATCCCGTTGGATCGAAGCAGAGAGCTGCTATCCCACGATTTGGTGCTCGGTACCATGGTATCCTTTTAACTACTGGCTGCTTATTGACATCTGACTGATAAAACAAACCGATGTCTGTATGATGGGTTGAAAAGGCCAGCAACTGACGACGACCTATCTCACAATAAGCGCTCTGATTAATTCCAGAAGCTTTAATCAGGCATTTTAACTCAAATAATTCATCATTCATGAGATTTATGACAGGTTTTGAGTCATTGTCAGAAGTTTCTTCGGCCATTACACCGTTGTGAGTTTTTTGCTGATGTTTTGTGCTGTATCAGAGGTAAAAGACATTGGTTATTATGTATATTTGCGTGAGAAGAAAAATTATTAATTAATTTATTTATTTTACCGTTTGATGTTGATGATTTTACGGCTTTACTGGGACTACCCATATTTTATCATATAATTTATTGACTGCTAAATAAACAAAGAAATACTTGTCACTGTAAAGGTTCAGCTGGTTAATTGATTTTGTTAAGTAATTGTTTAAAATTAATGTTTGCAATAAAATTATTGATTTACTTACGATATTATGGTTTTTGGAGGAACTTTTATCACAAGTATGAAAAAATAAAATTATAAATAGGCGGAGAAACTATTTGGTTTGCAGAAATAAAAAAAATTTACGAATGACTAAATAAATGTCATCCGACCCTCTAATGTCAAATTTTTGAGGTTAATAAATTACTTTTTTTATTATTTCCATCGAATGCTTACCAGATGGTGGTAAAGAAGGAAACGATTAAAGACACAGCGGGGAGAATTTTTGAATTCACCGATGAAATGTTTTTCTGATTTCTCCCAAGTCGAGGACTTAAAAATGTAAAACGAAAGGAGTTACAAAAAAAAAAAATACTTTTCGAAACCTAGACCCTAGGTTTAGATACAGGTTTACTCAAAACTTCTATACTCAAGCCCACAGACGACATCTTTATTCAGCGACAACTATATTCAGAGAAAGTTTCTAAATAACGCTGGCACATGAATTTTTCTAAGTGTTCTCTGGGTCGAGTCTGGGTTGAGTCTGGGGTGAGTCGGATTCAGAGAAAGTTTCTAAATAACGCTGGCACATGAATTTTTCTAAGTGTTCTCTGGGTCGAGTCTGTGGTGAGTCTGGGCTGAGTCGGATTCAGAGAAAGTTTCTAAATAACGCTGGCACATGAATTTTTCTAAGTGTTCTCTGGGTCGAGTCTGTGGTGAGTCTGGGCTGAGTCGGAATCAGAGAAAGTTTCTAAATAACGCTGGCACATGAATTTTTCTAAGTGTTCTCTGGGTCGAGTCTGTGGTGAGTCTGGGCTGAGTCGGATTCAGAGAAAGTTTCTAAATAACGCTGGCACATGAATTTTTCTAAGTGTTCTCTGGGTCGAGTCTGTGGTGAGTCTGGGCTGAGTCGGAATCAGAGAAAGTTTCTAAATAACGCTGGCACATGAATTTTTCTAAGTGTTCTCTGGGTCGAGTCTGGGTTGAGTCTGGGGTGAGTCGGATTCAGAGAAAGTTTCTAAATAACGCTGGCACATGAATTTTTCTAAGTGTTCTCTGGGTCGAGTCTGTGGTGAGTCTGGGCTGAGTCGGATTCAGAGAAAGTTTCTAAATAACGCTGGCACATGAATTTTTCTAAGTGTTCTCTGGGTCGAGTCTGTGGTGAGTCTGGGCTGAGTCGGATTCAGAGAAAGTTTCTAAATAACGCTGGCACATGAATTTTTCTAAGTGTTCTCTGGGTCGAGTCTGTGGTGAGTCTGGGCTGAGTCGGAATCAGAGAAAGTTTCTAAATAACGCTGGCACATGAATTTTTCTAAGTGTTCTCTGGGTCGAGTCTGTGGTGAGTCTGGGCTGAGTCGGATTCAGAGAAAGTTTCTAAATAACGCTGGCACATGAATTTTTCTAAGTGTTCTCTGGGTCGAGTCTGTGGTGAGTCTGGGCTGAGTCGGAATCAGAGAAAGTTTCTAAATAACGCTGGCACATGAATTTTTCTAAGTGTTCTCTGGGTCGAGTCTGTGGTGAGTCTGGGCTGAGTCGGATTCAGAGAAAGTTTCTAAATAACGCTGGCACATGAATTTTTCTAAGTGTTCTCTGGGTCGAGTCTGGGTTGAGTCTGGGCTGAGTCGGATTCAGAGAAAGTTTCTAAATAACGCTGGCACATGAATTTTTCTAAGTGTTCTCTGGGTCGAGTCTGTGGTGAGTCTGGGCTGAGTCGGATTCAGAGAAAGTTTCTAAATAACGCTGGCACATGAATTTTCTAAGTGTTCTCTGGGTCGAGTCTGTGGTGAGTCTGGGCTGAGTCGGATTGAGTTTCTAAATTCTAATAAGAGTTTCTGGTGGTGTGTGAGTTCTCTGGGTCGAGTCTGTGGTGAGTCTGGGCTGAGTCGGAATCAGAGAAAGTTTCTAAATAACGCTGGCACATGAATTTTTCTAAGTGTTCTCTGGGTCGAGTCTGGGTTGAGTCTGGGGTGAGTCGGATTCAGAGAAAGTTTCTAAATAACGCTGGCACATGAATTTTTCTAAGTGTTCTCTGGGTCGAGTCTGTGGTGAGTCTGGGCTGAGTCGGAATCAGAGAAAGTTTCTAAATAACGCTGGCACATGAATTTTTCTAAGTGTTCTCTGGGTCGAGTCTGTGGTGAGTCTGGGCTGAGTCGGATTCAGAGAAAGTTTCTAAATAACGCTGGCACATGAATTTTTCTAAGTGTTCTCTGGGTCGAGTCTGTGGTGAGTCTGGGCTGAGTCGGAATCAGAGAAAGTTTCTAAATAACGCTGGCACATGAATTTTTCTAAGTGTTCTCTGGGTCGAGTCTGTGGTGAGTCTGAGTCGGATTCAGAGAAAGTTTCTAAATAACGCTGGCACATGAATTTTTCTAAGTGTTCTCTGGGTCGAGTCTGTGGTGAGTCTGGGCTGAGTCGGAATCAGAGAAAGTTTCTAAATAACGCTGGCACATGAATTTTTCTAAGTGTTCTCTGGGTCGAGTCTGGGTTGAGTCTGGGGTGAGTCGGATTCAGAGAAAGTTTCTAAATAACGCTGGCACATGAATTTTTCTAAGTGTTCTCTGGGTCGAGTCTGTGGTGAGTCTGGGCTGAGTCGGAATCAGAGAAAGTTTCTAAATAACGCTGGCACATGAATTTTTCTAAAAGTGTTCTCTGGGTCCGAGTCTGTGGTTGAGTCTGGGGCTGAGTCGGATTCAGAGAAAGTTTCTAAATAACGCTGGCACATGAATTTTTCTAAGTGTTCTCTGGGTCGAGTCTGGGGTGAGTCTGGGGCTGAGTCGGAATTCAGGAAAAGTTTCTAAATAACGCTGGCACATGATTTTTTCTAAGTTTTCTCTGGGTCCAGGTCTGAAAAGCCTTGGTGAGTCTGGGCTGAGTCGGAATCAGAGAAAGTTTCTAAATAACGCTGGCACATGAATTTTTCTAAGTGTTCTCTGGGTCGAGTCTGTGAGTTGAGTCTAGAGGCTGAGTCGGATTCAGAAAGTTTCTAAATAACGCTGGCACATGAATTTTTCTAAGTGTTCTCTGGGTCGAGTCTGTGGTGAGTCTGGGCTGGGTCGGAATTCAGAAGAAAGTTTCTAAATAACGCTGGCACATAGAATTTTTCTAAGTGTTCTCCTGGGTCGAGTCTGTGGTGGAGATCCTGAGCTAAGTCGGAATTCAGAGAAAGTTTCTAAATAACGCAAGCACATGAATTTTTCTAAGTGTTCTCTGGGTCGAGTCTGTGGTTGAGTCTGGGCTGAGTCGGAATCAGAGAAAGTTTCTAAATAACGCTGGCACATGAATTTTTCTAAGTGTTCTCTGGGTCGAGTCTGTGGTGAGTCTGGGCTGAGTCGGATTCAGAGAAAGTTTCTAAATAACGCTGGCACATGAATTTTTCTAAGTGTTCTCTGGGTCGAGTCTGTGGTGAGTCTGGGCTGAGTCGGAATTCAGAGAAAGTTTCTAAATAACGCTTTGGCACATGAATTTTTCTAAGTGTTCTCTGGGTCGAGTCTGTGGTGAGTCTGGGCTGAGTCGGAATTCAGAGAAAGTTTTCTAAATAACGCTGGCACATGAATTTTCTAAACGTGTTCTCTGGGTCGAGTCTGTGGTGAGTCTGGGCTGAGTCGGATTCAGAGAAAGTTTCTAAATAACGCTGGCACATGAATTTTTCTAAGTGTTCTCTGGGTCGAGTCTGTGGTGAGTCTGGGCTGAGTCGGAATCAGAGAAAGTTTCTAAATAACGCTGGCACATGAATTTTTCTAAGTTTTCTCTGTTGTGAGTCTGGGTTGAGTCTGGGCTGAGTCGGATTCAGAGAAAGTTTCTAAATAACGCTGGCACATGAATTTTTCTAAGTGTTCTCTGGGTCGAGTCTGTGGTGAGTCTGGGCTGAGTCGGAATCAGAAAGGTTTCCCCAAATAACGCTGGCACATGAATTTTTCTAAGTGTTCTCTGGGTCGAGTCTGTGGTTGGAGGTCTGGGGCTGAGTCGGATTCAGAGAAAGTTTCTAAATAGCGCTGGCACATGAATTTTTTCTAAAGTGTTCTCTGGGTCGAGTCTGTGGTGAGTCTGGGCTGAGTCGGAATTCAGAGAGAAGTTTCTAAATAACGCTGGCACATGAATTTTTCTAAGTGTTCTCTGGGAATTGAGTCTGTGGTGAGTCTGGGCTGAGTCGGAATCAGAGAAAGTTTCTAAATAACGCTGGCACATGAATTTTTTTCTAAGTGTTCTCTGGGTCGAGTCTGGGTTGAGTCTGGGGCTGAGTCGGATTCAGAGAAAGTTTCTAAATAACGCTGGCACATGAATTTTTCTAAGTGTTCTCTGGGTCGAGTCTGGGTTGAGTCTGGGCTGAGTCGGAATCAGAGAAAGTTTCTAAATAACGCTGGCACATGAATTTTTCTAAGTGTTCTCTGGGTCGAGTCTGTGGTTGAGTCTGGGGTGAGTCGGATTCAGAGAAAGTTTCTAAATAACGCTGGCACATGAATTTTTCTAAGTGTTCTCTGGGTGTCGAGTCGTTGAGTGAGTCTGGGCTGAGTCGGATTTAGAGAAAGTTTCTAAATAACGCAGGCACATGAATTTTTCTAAGTGTTCTCTGGGTCGAGTCTGGGTTGAGTCTGGGGTGAGTCGGATTTAGAGAAAGTTTCTAAATAACGCAGGCACATGAATTTTTCTAAGTGTTTTCTGGGTCGAGTCTGGGTCGAGTCTGGGTTGAGTCGGATTCAGAGAAAGTTTCTAAATAACGCAGGCACATGAATTTTTCTAAGTGTTCTCTGGGTCGAGTCTGTGGTTGAGTCTGGGGCTGAGTCGGAATTCAGAGAAAGTTTCTAAATAACATGGCACATGAATTTTCTAAGTGTTCTCTGGGTCAGAGTCTGTGGTGAGTCTGGGGCTGAGTCGGAATTCAGAGAAAGTTTCTAAATAACGCTGGCACATGAATTTTCTAAGTGTTCTCTGGGTCGAGTCTGTTGGTGAGTCTGGGCTGAGTCGGAATCAGAGAAAGTTTCTAAAATAACGCAGGCACATGAATTTTTCTAAGTGTTTTCTGGGTCGAGTCTGGGTCGAGTCTGGGTTGAGTCTGGGGTGAGTCGGATTCAGAGAAAGTTTCTAAATAACGCAGGCACATGAATTTTTCTAAGTGTTCTCTGGGTCGAGTCTGTGGTGAGTCTGGGCGCTGAGTCGGAATCAGAGAAAGTTTCTAAATAACGCTGGCACATGAATTTTTCTAAGTGTTCTCTGGGTCGAGTCTGTGGTGAGTCTGGGCTGAGTCGGATTCAGAGAAAGTTTCTAAATAACGCTGGCACATGAATTTTTCTAAGTGTTCTCTGGGTCAACTGAGTCTGTGGTGAGTCTGGGCTGGAGTCGGAATCAGAGAAAGTTTCTAAATAACGCTGGCACATGAATTTTTCTAAGTGTTCTCTGGGTCGAGTCTGTGGTTGAGTCTGGGGCTGAGTCGGAATCAGAGAAAGTTTCTAAATAACGCTGGCACATGAATTTTTTCTAAGTGTTCTCTCTGGGTCGAGTCTGTGGTTGAGTCTGGGGCTGAGTCGGAATTCAGAGAAAGTTTCTAAATAACGCTGGCACATGAATTTTTTCTAAGTGTTCTCTGGGTCGAGTCTGTGGTGAGTCTGGGCTGCTTAAGTCGGAATTCAGAGAAAGTTTCTAAATAACGCTTTGGCACATGAATTTTTCTAAGTTTTCTCTGGGTCGAGTCTGTGGTGAGTCTGGGCTGAGTCGGAATCAGAGAAAGTTTCTAAATAACGCTGGCACATGAATTTTTCTAAGTGTTCTCTGGGTCGAGTCTGGGTTGAGTCTGGGGTGAGTCGGATTCAGAGAAAGTTTCTAAATAACGCTGGCACTTAAATTTTTCTAAGTTTTCTCTGGGTCGAGTCTGTGGTGAGTCTGGGCTGAGTCGGAATCAGAGAAAGTTTCTAAATAACGCTGGCACATGAATTTTTCTAAGTGTTCTCTGGGTCGAGTCTGTGGTGAGTCTGGGCTGAGTCGGAATTTGAGAGAAAGTTTCCTAAATAACGCTGGCACATGAATTTTTCTGATAGTGTTCTCTGGGTCCGAGTCTGTGGTGAGTCTGGGCTGAGTCGGAATTCAGAGAAAGTTTCTAAATAACGCTGGCATGAATTTTTCTAAGTGTTCTCTGGGTCGAGTCTGTGGTGAGTCTCTGGGCTAAGTCGGAATTCAAGAAGAGAGTTTCTAAATAACGCTGGCACATGAATTTTTTTCTAAGTGTTCTCTGGGTCGAGTCTGTGGTTGAGTCTGGGGCTGAGTCGGAATTCAGAGAAGAGTTTTCCTAAATAACGCTGGCACATGAATTTTTCTAAGTGTCCTACTCTGGGTCGAGTCTGTGGTGAGTCTGGGCTGAGTCGGAATCAGAGAAAGTTTCTAAATAACGCTGGCACTTAAATTTTTCTAAGTGTTCTCTGGGTCGAGTCTGTGGTGAGTCTGGGCTGAGTCGGAATCAGAGAAAGTTTCTAAATAACGCTGGCACATGAATTTTTCTAAGTGTTCTCTGGGTCCGAGTCTGGGTTGAGTCTGGGGTGAACAGTCTGGAATTCAGAGAAGATTTCTAAATAACGCTGGCACTTAAATTTTTCTAAGTGTTCTCTGGGTCGAGTCTGTGGTGAGTCTGGGCTGAGTCGGAATTCAGAGAGAAAGTTTCTAAAAATAACAGCTGGCACATGAATTTTTCTAAGTGTTCTCTGGGTCGAGTCTGGGTTGATGGTCTGGGGTGAGTGCGGAATTCAGAGAAAGGGTTTCTAAATAACGCTTTGGCACTTAGAGATTTTCTAAGTGTTCTCTGGGTCGAGTCTGTGGTGAGTCTGGGCTGAGTCGGAATCAGAGAAAGTTTCTAAATAACGCTGGCACATGAATTTTTCTAAGTGTTCTCTGGGTCGAGTCTCCTTGGGTTGCGAGTCTACAGGGGTGAGTCGGAATTCGGGAGAAAGTTTCTAAATAACGCTGGCACTTATGAATTTTTCTAAGTGTTCTCTGGGTCGAGTCTGTAGTGAGTCTGGGCTGAGTCGGAATCAGAGAGAAAGTTTCTAAATAACGCTGGCTGGCACATGAATTTCTCTAAGTGGTGAGTCTGGGGTGAGTCGGATTTAGAGAAAGTTTCTAAATAACGCTGGCACATGAATTTTTCTAAGTGTTCTCTGGGTCGAGTCTGGGTTGAGTCTGGGGTGAGTCGGATTCAGAGAAAGTTTCTAAATAACGCTGGCACTTAAATTTTTCTAAGTGTTCTCTGGGTCGAGTCTGTGGTGAGTCTGGGCTGAGTCGGAATCAGAGAAAGTTTCTAAATAACGCTGGCACATGAATTTTTCTAAGTGTTCTCTGGGTCGAGTCTGGGTTGAGTCTGGGGTGAGTCGGATTCAGAGAAAGTTTCTAAATAACGCTGGCACATGAATTTTTCTAAGTGTTCTCTGGGTCGAGTCTGTGGTCTGGCACATGAATTTTTCTAAGTGTTCTCTGGGTCGAGTCTGGGTTGAGTCCTGTGGTGAGTCTGGGCTGAGTCGGAATCAGAGAAAGTTTCTAAATAACGCTGGCACATGAATTTTTCTAAGTGTTCTCTGGGGTGAGTATTGCGTTTGTATTGGGTTCAGAAAAAGCTTCCCGTGACTGCAAGACAAGCTTCGAGACAGGGAACTTCCCGTGACTGCAAGAGAAGCTTCGAGACAGGGAACTTCCCGTGACTGCAAGAGAAGCTTCGAGACAGGGAACTTCCCGTGACTGCAAGGAGATCTTCGAAACACAGGACTACAGCCTGCATTTTAACGTATTTTTTCTTTATCGACAGTTCTTACCACTTGTAGATACATTTGAGTAAAGATGCCTTCGAATATAAATGTCTGCGAGTAAGCATGATATATTTATGAAGTGAACTATAGTCATATAAATCTATATCATTGAGTACAGTTGTCTTTGAATATAATTGCCGCTGAATAAAGATGTCGTCCGTGGTCTTGAGTAAATAAGTTTTGAGTAAACCTGTATCTATACCGAAGCGTTATGATAATAGAAATTCACAATAATTAGAAAATTTTTTAACTAACGGATCGTTTTTAATCGTCATGCAGAATTAGATATTGCAAATATCTGGTCTTCCAATAGTTGTGGTGTAATTTTTGTCTCCAGTTGTTTGATGACAATTTTTGGCGCCTGCGCGTCGTCAAGATGACCGAGTTGCGCGCGCAGGTGAGCGCGCGCTTATTAACGGTAAATGCCGCGCAAAATATACCAAAGATGTCGTCTCATGTAATTCGGCATTTTCTACGACATCCAACATGCCGACGATTCGTTGCATGTGAAGCCGCAACCCACCACTAGCACACAAGCCTACCTGACCCACACATGTCTAATTCCGTGTGCACACACGCACACGTACGTTGACAAACTTGTATGTGTACCCAACTACTCGTAGCTTCGGGGAGAGAGAGCGTGAAAGGAGAAAGAGAAAAACGTCCAAGCATCAGCTCAGCTCTGGTTTAGGTTGTCGTGAGGTTTTGTTGTGTGTCTAAATAAAAATTGTGTGTAATTAAATAAATATATATTTGTACGTTTCCATGTTCGTAAGATAGTTATCGAAACCCAGCACAAGTATTACAAGTCAGATCGCATCTAATTACCAGAACGTGTGCACTGTTCGTATCGCCAAATAATAAGCGGTTAGGGCAGAATTAAAATATTTTTGTTGGCTCCCAATACGCAGCAATGTCGGTGGAATCGCTCACCGACTCCGAACTTCGCAGCAAGCTCGCAGAGTATGGTTATCCTGTCGGCCCGGTGACCCAGACTACCAGGAAGATCCTCGTCAAGAAGCTCAAGAATCTCATCGAATCACGAGGCGCCGCGGGATCACGTCATTCACTCCTCGCCAGGTAAAATTAATTTATCTACATATACTTACTCATTAATGTGACTTTTTTTTTTAATTTCGCTATCGCCGCTAGTCTGCTAAAAAAAAATACTCACGTTGGCGCGACATGTCAGCAAATAAATAGGACATAATTTATTTTGCTATTTTCATTTATTTATTTATCATTTATTATTCCGAGGAATCTTGGTGATAAATGAGTAATTAAAATAAGTCATTAAATTTAATTAAATTTAATAATAATATTTTATTTATTATAAATAGATACAGCAGCGATGATACTGATGACGACACCGCGTCCAGCACGACGAGAAAGAAAAAAACAGCAGCGAGTAATCGTCGACAGACGATGGCAAATCCGATGCCGCCACCGGCACCCGCGCCACCGGTCACCACGACTATACCATCACGAAGTCCGTCAAAACGACGTGCTGGTTCACGGACTTCTGAGTCTAAGGAAATCGTTGTACCGGACTACGACGAGCCAACGAGCAATACAACCTCTTCAACATCCTCACGTGTAATTAAAAACATTACCAAGAAAGTATCAAAGTCCTACAAGCTATCGACGGTCAACGACGGCTTGGAGACTGGATCGGACTCAGATATTCCCGAGGAACCAGAAAAATCATCAGCTAAATTACAAAATGAAAAATCGTACTCGCGAAAAGATCGAAGCTCAGCTGACGTCGAGAGACCGACTAAATCTTTCGTTGAAAGACCAGCAAAGTCTTACGAGTCGACAAAATCGTACGAGCCAATACCCAGAGTTTCTCTCACACGAGAAGAAAAATACTCAGTGCCTCTATTTAAACCCAATATATCTCCAATAGCTCCAGTCAAAGAAGATAATTATAAACGCGATGACACAAATGTTAATGAGTTGCTTGCCAACTATGAAAGTCCTTTCTTGTCTGAATTCACTCGCAGACTCAGTTCTCAGACGAAAACTAGTGTGCTGCCATCAAGAACTTACAAAAGTAAGTACTGAATTCTCATAATCATTCATTTTATTTATTTATCATATTATTTATTTATTTATTTATTTATTTATTTTATAGGTACCGGAGTAAGGTCACCACGTCTAGAGAACAAGGACGGGGATACCAACGGACACTTTCCATCTCAAAAATCATCGTACAGTTCTCCAAGTTCTAGGTTCTACTTTAATTTATTCACTTACTTATTTAGTTAATTTATTTATTTCGCATTACTAAAGGATAATTATTATTTTTATGAATAGATACGTGTCTTCGTCGAATGACAGACCTCGGGAAGTGGTAACCAGGAGCTACAAAGCACCAGTTACCAAGGAAGACAACAGAAACAATCAAAACATGGTCTCCATGATACTCGTAATAGTACTGGCTCTGTTCTTCGGCGGGCTGGCTATTGTTTACTTGGGTCTTGGTGGTAAATCCGAGACCGTACCGTCACTTCCGATGGGTAGGTATCAAGATTAATTCACAAATAATATTTAAAACTTTTTAAGTATTTATGGAAATAAATAAGTACATTATTATTATGACTATTAATAATACAAAGGTGTGGGTACAGATTAAATATTTAAGAACATAAACTCTGATTATTGTTGATTATAAATTATTTTTCTGATCAATTGATAATGACTTTTGGCGAGTTGTTATCATTTACAGATTACTCCGATCAATTATTATTATTATTATTAAAACTAATCAGATATTTTTTGTGTGAATTATAATTATTTTAGTGGTTTTTTTGAATACTTTTTTTTCTTTTTCATTAAATTCTTTACACCGTGTGCATTAATATTAAAATAAGGGCATAAAATCGACGCAATCATAATTATTATTGTTATTATTATTTTTTTTTTAATTAATTTCTTTTAATAAATGTGATTGCTAGATTAATTTATGTAATTTCTTTATGATTAATAAATATTGTATGTCTATTATTATTAGTTCAATATTTTCTTTCCTTTTCCCTTTGAGTTTAAAAATTCTTTATTTATTTATTTATTTTTTTATTCAATTTATTTATTTACTAGTTAATTAGTTAGTTAATGATTGGTCTGGCCGATTTTATAATATCGTGGATTATTTTGTAGACATTGAAGTACCGCTCTGTAAAAGTGATCACGACAAGCCAGGCGTTAATTGTATACTTGAAGAAAACGTTGAGACTGTGATGCAATTGCTGAAAAAGCTAAGGCCGATACTGACGAGGAAAGCTGTAGCGGCTGCTTGCGAAGATTCTCATCAACTTCCTTATCTCACAGACTCTGATATCATCAGCATGCTCAAGAGTCAAAAAGTGGTAGGTCTTTAAATTATTTTATTAATTAACAATGTTACTTATCTCGACTACAAAACGGAAGCTATACAGTTGAGATTCCAAAAAAATTTACTTATCTTATCTAAATGAAAATAAATAACTTTTAATTTTACAGAAAGAATTAGAAATCACGAGTGATCTACACAATGCTCAGCTTCTTATTTTTGAAAATCCTAAATGGGGGATTTCTCTGATTGAAGTTGAACAAGGAAAAGATCTTCAAGAATCTGTTTTTGATTCAATGGTAATTTTATTGATTTGGATATTAAACATTTTTAACTATTAATTATTGTATTTTATTAGGAATTACAATATGAATTTTTGTTATAGGAAAATGTATTTCAGTCAAGATTGGATAATAAAGTCGCGATGGTGATGCTAAATCCCGAGTTACCAATGATGTGTATGATAAAACAAAAAATAATGAGCATAATATCAACTCTATTGATTATGATTGCCGGTAAAATATTGACTGATTATTTACTTAATTTATTGCACGATTATTTGTCTGTGAATCCTGCACGATGAACTTCAATATCCGCAATACATTTATTTATTTATAAATACTATGTATTTCCTAGTAAAGCAATTTTACCTCTCCTACCACTGCCTTTTATTCCTGTGTTAAATAAATTAATCTATATCATTTTTTTTTATATCAAATATATATTATTTAGGAGTGACGATGATATTCGGTGGTCATTTATTCGTACAGTGGTACATTAAATACAAAAAGTCAACTGAACGAGAAGTATTCCAGCTGGTCAGCGAAATAATCAGCATGGTGGAGTTGCATCACCAAAACGCGATGACCACGAGTCCCGGTGGGACGCAAGAAAGTTACCTGGCGATAAATCACGTTCGCGATAATCTGATCCCGCCAAAGGATCGCAAGAAGATGGCGAGTCTGTGGGAGAAAGCGGTTAAATTCTTGGATGAGAACGAGTCTCGGATTCGCCGTGAGGTCCAGCAGGTATCAGGTGAAGAGTTCCACGTGTGGCGTTGGCTTCCCAATGTCAGCAGTTCACCACCGACGACACCCGCCAGCAAAAAGACCAAAGTCTGGCAAGGTAATGCCTTTGAGACCATGGAAGGTTCCGTTAACAGTCTCACGTGTTCGCCTACTCCTTGTTTAAAAATTCGTCACATGTTTGACCCGGACGTGTATGTATTTTATTTATTACTCTCAATAATTTATTACTGATCAATAATTATTTATAATAATAATAATTTTTTTTTATTAGTGAATTTGAAGATGATTGGGAAATAAAAGTTCAAGATGCGATTCTAGAAAAATGTGGTGAAGGTGTCAAAATTCTTCATATTAGAGTTGATCGTGGTAGCCGTGAAGGATGCGTATACATGAAATGTTTTTCACAAGAAGATGCTGGTAAAGCTTATCGTGCTCTTCATGGCTGTTGGTTTGATGGTAAATTTTTATTTTAATTATTAAATAATTTGATAAACTGCTCACTTCTTCGCTCACTCAAATTATTTTTCAAATTTAAATTATCCGGTAACTGGGAAGTGGACAATTTATTACCCATATGATGTCAACATCAAAATATTAATAAAAATATTTATTTATTTTCAGGACATCTTGTAACTGTTAAATATTTACGACTAGAACGGTATCACGAACGTTTCCCCGATGCAGTACGTTGTAATAATCCATTAAAACCAAGTAATAATCAACGACTCTCTATGCAAGCGCACTACTGGCAAAGTCCACTGGAAGCCAATTAATAACATTTTATTTAATAACTTTTACTGAAAGATTATTCAGTTTTTTTTTTTATTCTAACGGACGTCCTACGCGATAATTAAATTAAAATAAAAGGAAAGAAAACAAACGTATCATTATTCTGTATAGTTAACGATTTTAATGGAAACAAGTAATGACTTAAATTTATAAATTAATATTTTGAATTTAAATTTTATAATTCCAATTTATATCAAATATCGCGTATAATTAATTACTTAAATAACAGTTAAGCTGAGACTAAGATAATTAATAGATTAATAGACCAGCCCAGAATGGATCCGCAGTGGATTTAAAATAATTAAAAGTATAGTTCTTAATTGTAAAGAAAAAAAAATCTTATTATTCTGGGCAACATGTACAGTTAATCGTTTGCCTTCAGACTTACATCTGTTTGTCACATTATTTTTATTTGTTCATCACTCTTAAATATAAATTAACTAATAAATTAATTAAATAAATAAATAATAATTATTAATAAATAAATACAAATATTTTAATGAGCTATGCGCTCGTATTAAAAATTTTAATTCACGCTACAGATTATTAATTTTAAATTTTATTTTTATTCACAAATCAACTAATTAATAATAAATATAAATAAATTGTTGATATTGGTCTTGCTCGTGCGTAATTATAATTTTTACATAAAAAATAAGAATAAGAATAATAAAAAAAAAAAAAAAAAAAAAAAAATTAAAATTGTACCTGTGATTAATATAATCAGGCTTATTTTATAATAAATAAAACTAAAAATAAAAAAAAGCCGATTGGATGTGATTTAATATCACGTACACGCCTTAGGTACATTGCATTTTTTAATTTTATATTTAGCGTTAAATACGCACATTTATTAAATTTATAACAAAATAAGACAATTAATTAAAAATATTTGAGTAAATAAAAATTAATTATAAATAATCTGTGTACTGAGAGTCAATAATTTACTAATTAAATAATTGATAAGGTTTAATTTCCAGTAATTACTTCGTAAGTAGTCTGCGTATGAGTGATATTTTTCCCGGTTGCTATGGTAATTCGCGACAATAGTGTCATAACAATGAAACAAGACATACATTTATGATACATATTAGCAAATACACTCGGTGGTATTTTTATTGCATGTATTTAAAGAAAGTAGATTGTTTGATATAAATTTACCAGCACGTTCAGCTGGCCAATAAAAAGTTTAGCTGATTGTCACTGGGGATGATCGATTTGACGGCGAGCTGGTCATAAACGGACAAACAATTGCACAGTTGACAGTAACGCAGTAGTCTTGCAATTAATCTATTTGATTACTTTAATGATTTAAACAATATTTTCATTTATTATTCATTTCTTTTTTTGTTACTAAAATAAGTGATTTATGTAAAATTAATGAACGCTCTTTGCTATTTATTAATTTGATATACATAAATATATTTTCCGGCATCAAAGTGTTTTGGATAATCAAAATTCTTCGCTACTTCAAAAATATGACAACTGCGGCTACGGCCGTAGGACCGAGTATTACCGAAAACGGTAATATTCATCAGGTAACTTAATATATATATGTATATTTTTATTATAAATACTTGTATTTTAATGTCAATTGTTAATATCCATTACAATAGAACTACTGTTTTAAAATTAATTAATTCTAATTGTCAATTAATTTTAAATAGTCGATATAAATATAAAGTGATTTTATTAAAAAACATAAAAAAAATAGATTAAATATATTTAATGGTGATATTAATGGCATATCGGAATTATAGGTTCAATTAATTAATTAATTATTTAGTAAGTAGTTAATAATTTCCTGTATAAGTATATGTCACGGTCAAATGTAAATCGATGCCTGCGTGAATGACCCTAGGAAATAATTGTATTTATACAACAATCCTTACCTGTAATTTAGTGAAATGGCGTGGCATGAAATGATAGAGTGACCCTGTTACAATTTACCTCAATTTGAAGGAGATCTAGAGACTTGAATAGCTTGTATAAATAATATTTGAAGAAAGTCTTCTGCCAATAGACTAAGACGGGTTAATAAATAATGATGGCATTGACTTGGTTGTTGAAGTTCCTTGATCTAAAAAGGATAATTTAAGTTTAATAATTACTGCATTGAACGGCTAAGGAGTTTGCTCGTTCAATCGAATGATTTAAATGATTGCATGCCTGGTGGAAGTAAGACAAAGGGAACTTGAATTGAATTCAATAGTTGTCAGTGTGAATGGAGGAGGAGCGATTGCTGTGTAAGTTTCTCTCTGGTAGTAATGAGTTATTTGCTGTTGATCAATCCTATCAACAGGTGGAATCTTTTAGTTGTTTGTTTTAAAAATATATGATAAGTTATTGATTCGCGATAGCAAGTACTCGATAATATAAGTACTTAAGGATTAAGTATAGTTTTGTTTTACTGTAAATAAGTTAAGTGCGATGTCTGAGATTGTTAAGCCCCCGCAGTTTGGGCATAAATCTCCGGTTGAAGATGAAGAAAAAATTAATAAACCGGAACAGCTAAAATCAGACGAATTAAATAATAATAATAATAATAATGAGCACGTTGTTATTTATCGCACCACAAGTACACAAAATCCAAATAAAAATGATAGTTTTGATATTATTGAGTTGCCTCAAACATCAAAAGATGAAATGAATGGAAATTTAACGGATCCAATAACCGAAATTTTAGTCCCAGTGAGTTTTAATTAAATGATTGTGTTGTTGATTTAAAGTTAATAAAAGATAACAAAGAGGTGTAGCATTGAACGATCTCTGTTTGGTGAATGCAAAGGTCAATAGAATAAAAGCGGTTGCGATGAATACGATGACTGAATGTGCAAATATAATTAATTGAATCATTCCTATTTCTTTGTTTGGTTTATTTAATGTACTTTTTGTCTAGGTAAAGTCACTGGATCCAAACCGGTATGCGACGAAGAAAACGATCGCTCAGGGAATGCTTGATATTGCTTTACTGACGGCCAATGCATCGCAATTAAAATATATTTTGCAGGTAATTTATTTATTTAATAAATAAATTAATTTAATTGAATATTTATATGACGTAATTGAATATAAGGTGGGAAAGCAGCATGAGTTTTACACGTTGATGCTGACACTGATCTGCATATCGATCGGGCTCCAGGTAAAGTAATTAAATGAATTTAATTGTTAATAAGTAACCGGTAATAGCATCTAATTATGTAAATATATATATATCACTCATAAATCACTTGGCACGTGAATTTAAAATTGGGCACGCGCACTCGCACGAGCAATTGGTCCAGTTGTGGCAAATGTAAAGAAAAGACCAAAATACAAATGAATGTATCGCGCAGATCCTGTCGGGATTATTATCGCTGTCATTGAACCTTATGACCGACCGGAATATGCAAGACTCGAGACAAGGATACACCGTCGAGTGGATTGGAAGAATAAGAGTCGCCTTGAGCTTCATTGTGTTCTTGGATAACATACTGATAGCTACCTTCGATCCAATGGGTCTTTCCTCGCTCATTGCTATTGAGTCACCGATCGACAATACTGAGTTGATTAACTAGCTTAAACTATAATTAGACATAATATTAGATTATAATTTGAATGCTGGTCTAGTTGCACGCGCTAAGCAATTGGACCAATTGCTCGCCAAAGAAGAATCATAAATGCTTACGGAAAAGAAAAATTTTAAACAATTACTCAGGCCGCCGTGGGTATACTGTTCATCATAGTCGGTGGATTGGATATTAATCGACGCAGGGATCAGTGGGCCGCTAATTTCATTAATGACATCATACTAATTTCAGTCTTTGTCATCAGTCTAACAAATGTTGTTATTTCTGGGTTCGGTATGGAGTTCAGTAACAAACCATTGTCTGAGCTTGTCGCTTATCGTAGACACAGTATACTTAATGACGTTGATTACGATACTAAATAGCTAATACCGACATTTCATAATTATCTATATACTTTTTAGTTTTTTTATTTATTTTTCATCTTAGATATATCAATCACTTCTTTTCAATCACTCAAATTTTTATTTTATTTTTATCTTAATGTTTTTTTTTAATTTTTCGATTGATTTATCTAAATTATTATTTATTTATTTTATTTTATTTATTTATTTATTTATTTATTATTTAATTTTTTTTTCTCGCCTTATCATTACAATCAATGGACAAAACTTAAATTAAATAAAAAAGATTGCTCAAGGACTAATATGTCTACTGTTAGGTTCATCATACAATATAAACAAAGAAAAAGACCACAGAACTGCAAATATATGGAACAATGTTGTTTTGTCAATGATGATGTTAACAGTCACTGTAAATATTATTATTTCAGTGTTTGAAATGCACGGCGACCCCGCGAGCGACAATCCGTAAATAACATATTTATATATATATATAAATATATATGTTTCATTATTTTTACACTTTAGTACTTTATTTTATACATTTACCAGCTAACTTTTTAAATAAAACCAATTTGTACTATAAAGTAAAAGTCCCAATTATTGACAGTACAAAAAGTATATCAGATACTTTTAATGGACCAATTATTAACATATATAATGTATATAAAATTCCCAGTTTCCTATTTAAAATATTTATAAGTTTTAAAAATTTTACAAGAGGTTGAGTAAATAATTAAATTGAGTGGTGTCAATAATTGGGTCTTTTACTTTAATTCTTACGCAAAATGTCAATCAGTAGATTCACATGTAAAAAAAGAAAATAATAATACTTAATGTTAATACTAATATTTGTCAATAAAGATCCTGTTAATAGTTTATAAATTATTTTTATTAACCAACTTACAGTTTAATTTAAATAATGATAATTTAAGTAAAAATATAAACGGACCCGTAATCATTTTTTTCCACCTGCAACACACAATTATCTTCGCTTAGCTTCAATTAATTTAAATCCATCTTGAAAGCGTACTAAAATAACTCATCAGCTGATTAATAATAATAGTAATAATGTCAATTAAATAATTTGATTAAATCTCACCTTTTTTCCCGCCTTTATTTCCTCCCTTCGCGTCGGCCTTTGCTTCAGATCCTTTCGCTCCCGCCCCTCCGCCGCCTTTCTTATTCTATAAATAAATATATTGATAAATCTTAGTCTAAAAAAAAACAATTTATTTATAATATAATAATAAAACGTACATCTCCACCTTTAGCTCCACCACCACCTCCACCACCTAAAATTAATCACCAAATTACGCATTTAAATAAAGATTCAAATTTATTTTTGTTCATTAAATTATAAAATTATTTTTTTAATTTCAATTATTTATGTATACAATTGATATATATATATAAATAAAATATTTACCTTTGCCTTTTCCCATATTTATGAAAAAAATTCGAAATAAGTAAACTTGAATTTAATTATTATAAATTATTATAAATATAACCACTGAACGTGCGTATGACTTTGGCAATTGCAAACTGCACTTACCTTTTGTTTCATACTAGCCGCTCAGCGCAATATCATAGTCTTCGTTATATATAAATATATGTATAGGTATATATATTTATATTTCTTCTTCCTCTGATGCTCTGGCAATCAGTGCACCTGCACTCTATCAAAAGCTGTGACGATAGAGCTTTTGCGATGACGCAGAAGCTTCAATACACACATTCATATCTATATATATTTATTTTTTATCCAATATATATATTAAGTATGACCTTGATTATTTTATTTATTTAAAACATTGTTCCTCATTTTATTGCCAACTAAATTAAGGCCACAACAATAAATTTAAATTAAAAATTTTAAATGACCTTTGTTTTAAAAACGAATTTATTTGTTTATTTGTATAAAAAAAATAAAAAATTATAAATATAAATAACATGTATTAGATTATTGATTATTAGATACATTAGATGATAATTGAGTCGAAGCCGGAGAAGTAACACTGAAGGCCGCAACGAAAACATTTATAATAGTGATAAGAAAAACGCCAACGACGACGTAATTATTTATTTTCTGAGCTTGAGGTGATTTTGATTGTCCCTTAATGTCGAACCGGCCTTTGAAGATCAGGCTGATGCCCACGGCGATCTGGAGCAGGAGACTGAAGACGATGAGGAAGACGATCAGAAAAAATGTGGGACTTTCGCGCTGGTACTCGATGAGATATCTCAGCTGATTGGCATTCGCAGTTATCAGGGCGACGTCCATCATCCCCTGGGCGACGGTTTTCTTGGCAGCGAAAGTGTGTTCCTGTCTTTGAGCACGACGGGTTCTTTTGTCAATGGTGTCCATTGTCACGACGCTTTCTTTTGTCTCGATATTGACCTCCATTTCTTCTTTGTTCGTCTCATCTTTGTCATTCTTAACTCCATTGTCTGATACTTGCAATGTTATCTCCTCCATTATTAATTATTTGTAATTTAATTTTAAATAATTATGTATTATTTAATTATTTATTAAACACTGCACTTGTCAATCACTGAGTGAAATGATAAAAGAAAAATTTTTATCAAATCCGGACTAGATTCGCGGACTGGAAACCGCAGGCTTGTTTATTTTTTTAATACTTCCGTTTTATAAATAAATAATTATTATTCATTATTACCAATTATTTAAAATACTTTTCATATATATTATATAAATGAATATATACATATTTATGGATTATATCAGTGATTATTTAAAAATAAATACCTAAAATACAGATAAATTTTTTTCTTATTTGAAAAAAAAAATTATCGCGCGCGATAGCTGCCATCTATTGGCGGCAATTTGAAAAATTTGAATTTATCGACTTGAAAAAAAAAACAACAAGGACGAGCTCTGACGCTGTCAGTACTCCAATAATATTTATTTATTAAAAATTACAAATATTAATTATTATTATTATTATTTTAATAGAAATTTTAAGTGTGAGTTTGAAAAAAAAGTTGAGCTGTTATAAAAAGTAAGTTTTAATTATTTTTAAAAATTCATTTGTCTTTATATTGTACGAGGTTATGACTTGTAACCTAGTTATTTATATATATATATATATATATATATATATATATATATATATATATATATATATATATATGTATATTT
The DNA here is from genome assembly GCA_030273425.1 of Microplitis manilae. Lineage (NCBI taxonomy): Eukaryota > Metazoa > Arthropoda > Insecta > Hymenoptera > Braconidae > Microplitis > Microplitis manilae. Next base: position 497,195 of record CP092725.1, read on the forward strand.
TTTTTTTAATTAAATTAAATGTCATATTGTCCTTCGAAATGTCAAAATAAATAATTAATTGGTAGTTCGGTTAATTAATTTCTTGTTCGTTTGGATTTTATTTCATTTTATTTTTTTTTTTTTTTTAAGCGAATTGAAGGTCTGAGAAGGTGCTGGAGTGAATAAAAATTATAAATAAAATAAAAGACAAAGAAAGTGGATATTGAACGGATGATGTTGATATTTATTTGATTTTTTGGAGAAAAGCCAAAATAATAATAAGATAATTGTATGGAAACAAATTTAGAGCGTAGTTTAAAAACATTTTTCAATCAGTTTTCATCTTATCGGTGGTAGAAAAATAAACAATTTAATTAAATGCCGAGATTCGATAGTCTATGGGACAAAATATCAGCGACAGCACCTTCCCATGCTCCTCCAAACTGTGCAATGTACTTTTATTTTTTAAATTAAATTTTGTTTAAACAAAGAAAACTTGTTTTTTAATAAACTGACAGCTAATTGTCATTGCAGGTGTCGTAAAAAAATGAAGATGAAGAGAAGCAAATCGCTGTCACCAGAACCATCAAGCAGCCGTGATGCTAAAATTCCTAGACTGTCAAACAATTCGGATTTTAATGAACCCGGTGATTTTAAAACAAAGCTACTGGATTTTTCGGATGATGTATTGCTTAATATATTTAAATATGTGTCACCTCAAGATCTTTTTGCTTTGAGCTCGTAAGTAAATTATTATTTATTATTGTTGTTATTATTACTATTAAATATTTAATATTTAATATTCTTAGCTGCTGCCACCGATTGAATCAAGTCTGTCGTGACCGTACTCTTTGGAAAGTCGTTAATTTCAAATCACGTCAAATAAAAAAAGATGAACTGAGTACAATATTAGAATTTTTGAAACCGAATACTGAGAGTATTATAATTAATGGCCGAGTTGAGTTTACAATAAACAAAGATAAATTTAATGAAGAAGTAGCTAATGGAGATTTGAGTAAATATCAAGGGACATCAAATGGCGGATGCAGTAAATATGAGGGAATATCAAATGGCGATATTAGTAAAATTGTGGGGACATCAAACGGCTTTGTTAGTGACGTAGGAACATCTAATGGATTTATCAGTGATGCTGGAACATCAAATGGTACTGTTATGAAGAATGAAGCAACGTCTAGTAATATTAAAGACCGAATAGTTATTTTAGAAGAATTAAAAAATAATTTTCTTACTAAAATTGGTAAAATTTGTACTAATTTAAAAGAACTTGTGATTGAAGAATTTACAATCGTTAACAATGATGTAAGTTATTTATTTATCTATTATTTATTTGAAATTTAATAATTATTTTTTTTTTTTTAGATTAAAATAACAGATTTTCCATCAACACTTGAAAAGTTGTCATTAAAGGGATGTAAAGTGTGTAATGTCAATCCAAAACAGTCTTACTTCTTTAAATTGGACCACCACATGCCTAATTTAACGGTAATTTTTTTTTTTTTTTAATTATTAAGATCAAGCGAATGAATAGGAAGTGAATCATAGACAAATTTTTATTACAGACGTTGATAGTGACAGACTGCCAGTGGCTGAGAAGCCACTCGCTGATGGTGATCAGCAAGATACCCAAGCTGAAGGAACTGAGAATGAATTCGTGTAAATATGTTGGCGACTGCGTGGCTTACATGAGTCTGGCAACGAGGTTCGGATTCAAGACGCTAGAAATTCTTGATTTATGTCACACGAATGTCGGTGACTCGGAAGTCAGCTGTTTCTTTCAGTACACTACCACTTTAACCCACTTGTACTTGGACTACTCCCCTATAGACTTGAAGCCCAAAAGTGACATTCACAATTTTATTGCTCTGAACCCTCCAGTTTACGAAGACAATCATGTGGCACAGTACGTCATCGATGGGAACCAGTTTGATATGGACGACATGTCGCCCTGTCGCATCACTGACCGGTGTATCTGTTCAATTGGGTCTTACTTGAGTCATCGCCCGGCGCCTCAAGTTCCTCAAAGAGATGTCCCCGATATGGTCATCATTGAACCCAGACCTCGGGTTTGCAGCAATCCCATTCTTCGGACTCTAGTCGTCAGGTAAATTTAATTATCTACTGCTTATAAATTAATAATTAACTAGAGCATGAAAATAAAATACTCAAATAATTTTTTTTCAATAGAAATTATCCGAAAGTAACTGACAGAAGTCTCAGACACCTGGCAGAACACATACACAACTTGGAGTACGTCGATCTCACCGGCACATCGGTAACAAGAAACGGAGTTGAAAGTTTCAAATCTCTCCGGCCCAACGTCACTTTGATTTCATCAATAAGTGATTAGTAATTAGCATTTACTACCAGTGAATCATCAACAATAATAAATTAAAAATAAATATTAAGTTCGACTGTCGTGCGGTACTTGCATGTGTGTTACATTCGTGCAATTTAGTTATTATTTTCCGTAATCACTCTATGAGTGTAATTAAATTAAATTATTATTATTATTATTATTATTTTATATTATACGTGAAATTTTTTAATTGGACTGAGACTGTTTTTTCTTTGCATTAAAATAATTTTTTTTTTACAATCTTTTCTTTACATTAATTATTAGTAATTACAACACATTAATCACCTATAAATATCCGTTGAGATATTTATAGATAAGTAATTAAGTTAATTGTAGATAAGACAATTACATCCACTAACCAGCTTATTTCTTTATATTAAAAAAATAATGCAAAATACATTTAATTAAAATTTATATTATTAATTAACTAACGTAGTATTTCAATTGTCGTATAGATTAAGTTAGTATATTTAGTGATATAAATATATATATTTTTTTCCGTAAATTTTGTATTTTAAAAATAAATCTTTTTTTTATGGACGAAATGCTTTTATTTCTCAAGATAAATACAAAATGTGCACTCGGAACACGGAATGTAAATACTTTCGGTAAATTCATCAGAGTTTATTAGATAATTGCTGCCACAGCGACATGGATAACTCAGGACATCATCTTCAACAGTCATCGATTTAATATTTATCCTATCGTAAATTAATAAATTATCTATTTCTAATTCAGCTTGACGACATTCTGCGTCGTATTTTATTTTTAAATCTTTATTACTCAGTACCCGCCAAGCCTCTTCGATTTCTGTAAACTTTTTATTATTTAAATTACCACCAGTGTCATTGACATTATCATTATTTTTTTTACTTTTCGCCTTATCTGGGTGATAAATAAGCGCGAGTTTATGATACGCACGTTTTAATTCATCGTATGTTGAGTCCTTATTGCATCCAAGTACTTCGTAATATTTGTATCCATTATTTGCAATCGACATCTTTGTTTTTTTCGGGATCGCTTGAATTTTTGCAAAGTCAATCTAGATAGAAGTAAGAATTAATTAGTTTTCATTCAATTTATTGAAACTAAAGCTTTCAAGTAGTTAATTAAGCATCTAAAATCACTTACATGTAATTACATATTCATTTTTTAAATTAAATTTGTTTAAATAAATATTATTTGGGGTTAGAGTTCACGGGCCTCCATTTTAAAATTCAAATTTTCGAGACTCCCGCCAGAGTGCAGAGTCGCTCGTAGTTTGAATTTAAAAATGAACCGACCTTGATATGTCAGCCGATAATTGACTTATCAATAAAAATTATATTCTTTATCTATAATTACACATATTTTATCAATAATAATCGCTAATTTATATCTTGACGTTGACAGACGAGCGAAAAGTTCATTAAAGCGGCAAGATGTCACAAGTACCGACGATTGCACTTAATAATGGTAATAAAATTCCAGTAATTGGTCTAGGAACATGGAGAGTAAGTGAATTTACTACTTAATTAAATAAAATTAATTGTTTATTCATGAATAATTAATTTTTAGGCTGCTACTGGAGTAGTGACACAGATAGTAAAAGACGCTATAGACGTCGGCTACCGTCACTTTGACTGCGCGCTGGTTTATCAAAATGAAAAGGAAATCGGAGAGGCCTTACGTGCTAAAATTGATGAAGGGGTTGTCAAACGTCAAGATTTATTCATAACATCGAAGCTATGGAACACTTATCACAAGACAGAGTCTGTTGAAAAAGGAATCAGACGGAGCTTGACTAATTTGGGGCTGGACTACTTGGACCTCTATTTGATTCACTGGCCAATGGCTTACATAGACACTGATGAATTGTTTCCAGTTAATCCTGATGGTACTCCAGCTGCTACGGATACTGATTATCTAGACACTTGGAAAGGGATGGAAGGAGTGTTTGAAAAAGGGCTGGCTAAAAATATTGGAATCAGTAACTTTAATTCCGAACAAATCACTCGTTTGCTGGCTAACTGCAAAGTCAAACCAGTTGTCAATCAAGTTCGTTTGATAATCTCTTAATTTAAAATTTTACTTGCCATTTGAATTTTAAAAAATAATGAATATTTTTAGGTTGAATGCCATCCGTATTTGACTCAAAAAAAATTGTCTGCTTTTTGTAAAGAACGAGAGATTGTTATTACTGCTTATGGTCCTATGGGCTCTCGCGATCGTCCTTGGGCTAAACCAGAAGATCCAGTACTTCTAGAAGATAAAAAACTTTGTGATATCGCTGAGAAATATAAGAAAAGTCCAGCGCAAATAGTCATTCGCTATCAAGTATGACTTCAAGTTTATTTTAATTACAAACTTATTACGTCATAAATTAATTATATACAATTTTAAATTCCTCTAGTCATTTATTAATACAATCACTCGCGTAATCAGATTATCTATATTTTTCTTGATAATTTATTTTTATTTGAGATTAGAACTTGAGTTTATAAAACTTTCCATTAGAGAATTAGTTTCGTTTGATGACTAAGATAAATAAGTTGTTTATTGATAAGTTTAACTAGAAAAAAAAAAAAAAGCAAAATTACTCATTCAGCAATTTGTTGACCCGTTCATTCACAGCAATTTGATACCCTTGAATAATAATTCGTGGTGGGAAACGCCTTTAGCGGTCATTCCCCACGCTCTTAATATTATTTCCGACTAAATCAAATTTATTAAATGAAATCTCAAGTAAACAATTTATAAATTTAAATATTTAAAAATTAATATCACAGTCTTTTATAAAATTATGGTCTTTGTCATTAATTTTAATTCAAAAAATATTTCAAGACAATTTTTTTTTAATTATTTTATTTTTCTAATTGTTACTAATTAATTAATGTAATTACATTATTTTATAAATTTATATAATGAAATTATTATTTTATAAATATATATATTTATATTTTTAAAAGTAGTTTTTAAAATTTAACGGTCATGGAAAATTCCATTGGGTTGTTTTGTTCCGTTAAGTTATATAACGAGACAACGGTCCCTTTTATCATGATGTTCAACTACATATATATTCGTACAAATACATAAACACATTTATATATATGAGTTGTTAATGAATGTATGATTTAATGAACATAAATTATTATTTTTATTGAGTTAATTAAAATTTTTTCATTAAAAAATGATAAATAATAATAATAATAAAATAAAATAAAATTTTCTAGAACATTCCATAGTCTATGGAATTACAGAATAAAAGATTTTAATCATTAACAAATTATTGCGTAATTAAAGGTCATGAGATAAAGAATAAAAAAAATAAATTAAACATTTTAAAAGTAATAAAAGCAATAGTATTAAATAAAAATTTAATATTCTATTTAAAAAAAATTTCAGATTGACCGCGGGCATGTCGTGATCCCCAAAACATCAACAAGCTCACGTCTGACGGAAAATTTCAGCGTTTTTGATTTTAAATTAAGCAATGAGGATATCGCGTACATCGACAGCTTCGATGTGGGTGGAAGATTAGTCGCACTCAAAGAGTAAGTAATAAGTATTTTAATTAGCATCAATATATGTACATATACATATGATTTTAAATTCCTGCGCAGACCCCTTAATAATATTTTATTGACTTAATATATTTTTTTGTTTTCCAGTCGGGCGCATTGCCCAAATTATCCATTTAATATTCCGTTCTGAGATTATTAATCATGATTGACATTGAGATTTATGATTATTGTCCGTATTCCTCTGTAAATTATATATTAATGTGGAAAAAAACCAGGACTTTCTTTCATTTTTTTACTACTTAAATATATAAATTTTCTATCGTTTACTTCCTTTTCAAGTCTTCAATTAAATCTCATATATAATTAATTAATAAGCAATTATTATAAATTAATTATTGTAACAAATAAATAAAAAACTACTGCAATAAACAAGTATTTTTTGTTTTTTTTTTATATATTTATATAAAACATTAGAAGTCTGAGATTTATCTTTTGTTTCTATTTACAAAATCATAATTATTTTGTTTTTAAAATCATATATATATCACTACCATCCATTTATAAAATCCGTTAAAAATAATTTAGGCTTCAGTTTAAATCTCAAGTTTTATTCCCCCAGTAGAATCGCAATAATAGACAGCGTCAGAAAATAATTTTAAAAAGATAAAAAGAGACGGCAAGCGGATTTGTATCTGTGAGTGTGTTGGCGTTCATAGACATATTGCACCATTACAGATCAAAGAGCGTGAGGAAAGCAATAGAACCAACCAGACAAGACTCCCGGCACCCGGTTTTATTTGTCAACGAGCCATCGTCGAAACTGGTCACTAGTCGCTTGCAATTCAAACTGCCAACTACTTACGCTAATTACTCAACTACATACTCTATATATTTACTATTTATTTTATAATTTCATTCAGTTTCATCCGGTCTATTCTGCGGTAAACTTCTAATCATGTCTCTGAGCGTCCCGAAAATAAAATTCAACAACGGAAATGAAGTTCCCAGTTTTGGTTTGGGAACATGGAAGGTAATTATTATTTATTTATATTTTTAACTTGCAATTAAAATAAAAAAAAAATGTTCTTTTCAGTCAAAACCTGGTGAAGTTACGGAAGCCGTTAAGTACGCAATTGAAATTGGCTACCGTCATATCGATTGCGCTCATGTTTACGGAAATGAAAAGGAAGTCGGTGCTGCGTTGAAAGCAAAGATTTCTGAAGGTCTAGTTAAAAGAGAAGACTTGTTCATTACATCAAAACTATGGAATTCTTTTCACAAGCAAGAGAGTGTAGAAAAAGGCATAAGGAAAACTCTGGCAGACTTGGGGCTTGAGTACTTGGATCTCTATCTGATCCACTGGCCCATGGCCTACGAAGACGGCGAAGTTCTCTTCCCAACGGACGCTGACGGCAACACCAAACTCACTGACACTGATTACCTGGAGACCTGGAAAGGAATGGAAGGCGTCTGCGAAAAAGGTTTGGCCAAAAATATCGGGCTGAGTAATTTCAACTCCGAGCAAGTTGAACGAGTTCTCAAGAGCTGCAAAATAAAGCCAGTTACCAATCAGGTATTTTTTAAATTCCTGGTAATTAGTCATCTCTATGAACAATTAAATATATTATTTATAATCTATAATTTAGATTGAATGCCACCCGTACTTGACCCAACAAGAACTGACAAAGTTTTGCAAAGAAAGAGGTATCGTCGTCACTGCCTACAGTCCTCTGGGTTCTCCCGACAGACCCTGGGCCAAACCCGGAGATCCAATTCTGCTTGAAGACAAAAAATTAATTGAAATAAGTAAAAAGTATAAAAAAACGCCAGCTCAAGTTGTTATTCGCTATCAGGTAATTTTAATTACTCTACTCATGTTATTAATAACTTATCTATTATCAATTTTAAAGTCACGTTCGATGTTAAACTCACGTTGCATGTAATTTTCCACAACTATTCATACATTCATTTATTTATTTAAGAGAAGATTTAAATGAAAATTTAAAGTAATTATGATTTATAATTTTATATTTATAGCTCGATCGTGGGCATGTTGTGATACCTAAATCAGTTACCAAGTCCCGTATTTTGGAGAACAGTCAAGTTTTTGACTTTAAACTAACTGACGAAGACATTGCTTATATCAATACCTTCGATTGTAATGGAAGAATCTGTCCCATGTCTGAGTAAGTTATTAAATCTCGTTACCCGCGTTACTAATTCCGATAGGACAGGTTTTTATACGGCCTTTTGGCTCTAGAAGAAGATCCCAAAAGCCAAAAGAGCGTAAAAAAATTATGATCCTGAAGTTAGCAGACAATTTAAAATTTTTTTAATTTTTTTCAACAATTCAATTTAAAAAAAACTAAAAATGCGCACATGTAGTAAACTTAAAAAAAACTACAGGTGCAATTTTTTCGAATATTTTTTTTTTTTTAATTTATTAGACGTCGGCTAACTTCAGTATCATTTTTGGAATTTGTAATGCGAAATATAAATTTATTAATTTGATTCAAATATGAATTAATAAATTTATTTGTTTGTTTCAGTTGCGTCAAGAGTGTTCACTGGCCATTTAACATTCCATTCTAATTAACTTCAAAGATCAAATGATTAAAATTTTTATACACTATCCCTTATCTTAATCATATAATCATTTATTTACAATTACATTTATATTCATTGCTAAATCATAAATTTACGATAACAGTTTAATCATTAATGTAACTCTAGGTCATTTGTACTGAAACGAATAAATTTAATCAATTAAAATGTATCTTTGTTTGTTTTTAGTTTTATTTAATCCTCAATTATTTATTTATTGACATTTATAATTTGATTATTGTGGTAATCCACTTGGTAATAACTTAAAGATGGCGTTAAAAACAATTGCCAACTTCAAAATCGATTTTTGAGTGCGGCGCAATAAAAGAGTAACCTGATTTTTAGCTGGACAAGGTTTAGGTCCATGAATGTCTAATATTCATCGATAAAAAATGGTAAGATTTTGACAAGTAAATTTATAAAAACACAAATAATTTAAAATATTAAAACCCGCGTTTATTTTTTTAATAGAAGCCACTGATGTTGCATGGGCACGAGCGTGCCATTACGATGATAAAATACAACCGGGAAGGAGATCTTATTTTCAGCGCATCCAAAGACAAGAAACCAAACGTCTGGTACTCGTTGAATGGAGAAAGACTCGGTACTTTCAATGGCCACAATGGGTCTATTTGGTGCATTGACGTTAATTGGGACACCTCCCGTTTTCTTTCTGGTTCTGGTGACAATTCATTGAGGATTTGGGATTGTCAAACTGGTAAACATAAATACCACTTACCCCAAGTAGATAAATAGTTGATTGATTAATAAATTAATTGACATTTAGGTAAAGAAATAGGGCGACTAGATACAAACAGTTCAGTACGATCATGTGCGTTCAGTTTCTCAGCAAACACGGCAGTATTTTCAACAGACAAAGCCCTAGGTCATCAATGTGAAATGTTTATCATCGACACCCGCAATGTTGAGCCAACTTTGTCACTTGAAGACGCAATTATACGGATACCAATTAATGGACCTAGAATATCAGCAGTTTTGTGGGGTGCTCTTGATGAAACAATAATTACTGGTCATGAAGATGGAGAAATAAATATTTGGGATGTCCGAGTACGTATTAAATAAATTAATCAATCGATAGATTAATTAATTTACCACTTTATCAAATTAACAGACCGGAAAGAAATTGAACAGCCAAAAAGGACACAAGAGCCAGATAAATGACATGCAAGCAAGCAAAGACGGGACCATGTTCATAACAGCAAGCAAAGATCACACGGCTAAATTATTTGACAGCGAGTCTTTGATGCATTTGAAGACTTACAAAACCGAGAGACCCGTGAACTCGGCAACAATATCCCCGATTTACGACCACGTGGTGCTGGGAGGTGGCCAGGACGCGATGGACGTCACGACAACATCAACGCGCCAAGGAAAATTCGACGCCCGTTTTTACCACCTGGTATTCGAAGAAGAATTCGCCCGATTGAAAGGTCACTTTGGGCCAATAAATTCACTGGCGTTTCATCCTAACGGGCGTAGTTTTTCTAGTGGCGGTGAAGACGGTTACGTTCGTATAAATACTTTTGACCAGTCGTACTTTGATTTTCATTTTGAATATTAATTTATAAATTATCTTTTAAATTTAAATTTAATGAAAAAGAATAATGACTTTAATTACACAAGATATTTATTTAATAACTAATTCACTTGATTTATAATTATTATATTAATTAATAATAATTATTAAACTTAATTAATATTGTACAAATTATTACAGACGAACTGCTGCCATAAACCTGTAATAAAATTTATTATTTATTTATATTATATATTTATTATTTATTAATAATAATAATAATAATAATATTAATTATAAAATATTAAAAATTAAAAAGCATTTTTAAAAAAAACCCACCGTTATTAATTATAATTATTAATTAACCGGTCGATAATAATTATCTTGTTTATTTATTTATTTGTATTTAGTGTTACTAATAATAGTACAAAAATCATTAACGAAATATACCAAGTCGTTAATATTTTTGTTAATTTTATCATTAAAGAAACTTAACATTTTAAAATCCTTAATCACTTTAATGACTATCTACAATAATGATTACATTGTAAGCCTATTGGAGTTTATACAAGAAAATAAATTTGCCGAATAATTAAAATAAGCAATTAATTTTATATATTTATAGTTTTTTTTTTAAATTTAAATTTTAAGTGCTTCATACACTGGAAATTTGGTGACGCGACCTATCAGATATATATTTTTTTCGTATATAGAATCCTATTTTAATGTACATTAGCTTTATTTTTTACTTTTTCTTTTTTTTTTAAATAAAAATATTCTGTCGGCAAAAATAATAGTTGTCTTATTAGTTATATATTATTACAATGCATCGTGGACTGTTATTTATATATTTATTAATTAATTAATATTCGTCCATCTTATAGACAGATACAATGTACAGTTTGTCCAATTATCCCATTAAATTAATACGACTGCTGATAAATTATGACAATGACAATGACAGTGACAGTGACAATGATAGTGATAGTGATGATGATAACCATGATGATGAATTTATGGTAATGATAGTAATGATAACGACAACCGTTTATACCATATATAAATTACTTAACACACTTCTAAAAAAAATTTAATAATTTATTTTAGTTCGCTGTCTTAGCCAGCGGTTCTATTTTAAAAACAGAAATAAAAACAAATTTATTAAATTATAATATTTATTTAATTTTTTAAAAGAAAAAAGAGAAAATCTACTCCGTTTTTCATTTCCCACAAGGGAAAACGTTAATAAATCAATGATTTTACTTTAAATCAAGTTATTTTTTTTTCAGAGATCACGGGCAGAAGCACAAACGCATACGTCAGCCAATCTCTTTCTCATAAAATATATTTATATATTTATTTATATATATAAAGGACTATACTATAATTTTTTTTTCAGCGTAAATATACACGACATTAAACACAAATATACTGTGTGTGTGTGATTGTTATCGAAATCTAATCGTTATAATTTAATTATTATTAATTTTTTTTTTTTTTCATGTTTTTTTTTATTTTATTTTTTATTTTGTTTTAAACTACAATCGTAGGCAATCTGGGAAATACGCGTCTTCAGGACTAACGAAAATGTTATTACTGAAGGCCACCCATTTAATGTTTATTTTTTTTTACAGTCTATTTTATTTATTGTTTATAATTATTATTAATATTATTATTATTATTATAATTATAATTAATATTATTTTATGCATGTCCGATAACAATAATAAAAATTCTTAAATAAATAGATCGGTATACTCGATGGAATAATTACGCAGTCAACTAATATATGTCTGTTAATTAATTAATCAATTAATTAAAATTCATAGTAATTAATTAATTAGCTTTCGCAAGTGGATAACTCTCTTGTAAAATTATTTAAAAACTTGTTCAATGCACGCGCATTACAATTTATTATTTTGTCCGTGTTGTTCGGTATTGGATTTATTTTTTCTTCATCTCTGTTTTCATTATTTTATTTTATTTATTTATATATATAGATTTATTTATATAAAGTAATGAGAGTATCATTAAAAACTTACGCGAAATATATATCTCGAAAGTTAAGAAAAAAAGATAAAAATCAAAGTACACATATCACGTTGGTTGACTATTGTTATTTGCTTCGCCCCTGTGAAGAACTACTCGATCTTGTTGACTTTGCTGGCTGTGGTATTATTGTTATTTCGTCATTTATTTTCAATGGCTTAAGCAGCGAGTCGTTTGATCTTGATGATGGCGTTGAAGGAGCGTTCTTCTTGTCCATAACGCGCTTTGCGACAACACTGTGGGCTGAGTATACGTGATTCTCGAACTGCTTGTACATTCCAAATGTCGCAGTGCATACTGTACATTTGTACGATAAATGTGCGGGCTTTAACGTCATACCGTGGTCTCGTGCCACGTGATTGAGTAGCTTCCATTGATAAACCTAAAAAAAATACACAGTTATAATCAATAAAATCAATTTATATAACAATTAAATATAAATATATATTTACTCGGCCACATGCTGGACAACGTCCGGCATCTTTTCCCTTATTGGCAGCTTCTTGCATACTTGATGTAACAAGTCCATGAGATCCAAGTAAATGTCTTTCTAATCCCTGATAAAAAAAATTATTGACATCAATAATAATTATAATAATTAGTGACAAGACAAAAAAACAAAAGTAAAACGTACCTGATCCGTAAAGAATCTAAATTGACATTTTTGGCAGTTCAATGGCGGTCGATTGTAAATCATCTTTGGATGTATTTTAACTTTATGAATCCATTGCATATGATTACGCAGTTGTTCCAAGTCCTGGATAAGAAAAAAATTTTGTTGATAAGTATTTTTATTAAATAGTAGAGTGATGTTGGTGAAGATGATGATGATGATAATTGATACCTTGATATAACCGTCACAAATTTCGCAAATAACGAATGTGCTTTTTCCAGGTTTTGACGGTGATCCAGAGCTTGAAATGGGGGCTTGTGTGCTACGTGGCAATGGTGTTATCGATATGCTCGGCTGACTCAACAATTTTGCCGCTGGATTTTTAACGCACGTTGACGAGTTCTGCAATACAACATAAACAATTATTTCAATATTTTATTACCAACTATTTTTTTATTTTTTATTCTTTCCTTTATTCCTTATAACTGGGTCATATTGCACAATTTTAAGCTAATCAGTATTTTTAAATTTAATTTACCATTACGAAACATTAAAGTCTTTTTGTTTAATTATTTCGTAATATCAAAATTTAATTACAAATATATTTACCTGGAATACTTGATTGCTACCGAATTGATAAGAAGTTGGTACTAGAAGTCCTGATGACGTTGGTCGATACATCATTCCAGTAACATTGTCTATAAAAAATGTCAAAGGTTAAAGTATTTATACAATTTACAAAAATAATTTCGGGCAACTTTCGAAACTGAAACAAACCTTGTCGTACAGATGTACTTCCAGGTCTTAGCGACTTGAGGTCCGAGTATCTGGGCTGCATGGGCGGTCGTCCTCGTCCGCGACCCGCGATTGGAGCAGGTAGTAATTTAGGTAATAGAGGTTGTTGTCCTTTAGCACCCATGGCCATTGCCAGGGCGGCGTTTGTGTTGAGGGAGCCCACAGGACGTGAGCGGTTGAGCCGGGGTATTTTTGCTGGTGGCTCCCAATCTGTTGAGGGCTCGAGGTTGCGCTCGGGCCTGAACTTCTTTGCACAGGCGAGGATATGCCGCGTGAGTTTTCCCTTCTGATTGTCCTCGAAGGGGCAGTTTGGACATTGATGGAATGCCGGTCCGCGTTCGAGTCTTCCACGCGTGTTGTGCTCGGCTTCCATGTGGAAGAGAATGTCATGCGGACTACGCACTTCCAGTGGACAGAAATTGCATTTATACACGTAATTGCGCATATGAGGTGTCTCCAAGTGATGTTGCATAACTAATGCAGACTCGGTTTTAAAATTACAAAACTCACACTTTTTCATATCTAAGTGGAATGGTTCATTATTTTCTTTACTAAATTCTAAATTTTTAATCAATGAATTTATTGCCATTTGTGTTTCTGCAGATGTGCTGCCTTTACCCTGTTTACGTTTTTGCGTGCGTAATAAATCTGTTTGAACAAATTCTTGTACAAGATTTACCCCAATTTGCATGAAAAATTTACCAAGAGGTAAATCAAAGTATGTTAACATTTTATTTTTATCATCAAATGGTTTAATATCCGTAAGATCTATCGAGTCATTAGCACTTCCACTAGCACTCGCACTCGGATTATCTTTTCTGCTGGACAAGCTCTTAACACTACCTCCGTCGTCGCTGTCATCGTATTTGCCCGACTCAGATGATGAATCGCGATTTCTGTCTGATTTTTTACCATCTTTTTTTGCCGCGGCTTTTGCTGCTTTTTCATCCCGCTCTACTTCCTCGATGCACTTTTCCAGTTTGGTGACAAATTCTTTAAGCGGTTTTATCGGGGGTTTTTCGTAAACGTAGGGTACAATAAAGGACGGGGCCTCGACAACAAACATATCGTCAGTAAGTGTCGGTAATATTTGTGAGCCAGATGATCCAGAGCCAGATCCCGATACAGAGGTAACTGTCGTCGGTACGGCGGTTATACTGCTGGGTATTTTAGGATGTCCAGTGTTTTTAGATGTCATGGGAACAGGAGTTATTGTGGTACGCATGTTGGGATACATTGTCTGTGTACCACTCAAATTAACCGGCAATACAGAGAAACCAGAGGTATTTAATGAGTGATGATGATGATGATGATGAGATGATTTACTGTGGGATGAATTACCTCCACTGCTGGTACTGCTACCAACGGGCACACCACCACGTCCAGATAATATTGAATTAGTATCGATGATAACCAACGTTGGTTCTTTTTTACCGCCACCCTTTGAGGATTTGCTGCCAGCGGCTATTTCAACAAGACGTTTTGTGTCATTGACAACGATCGTCGTTTTGCTTGTTTTAATAGGCGACTTCAGTTTTGAATTTTCTTTATCTTTATTATGATTATTATTACTACTACTACCACCACTACTACTACTTATACCAATACTAACACTACTGTCGAGACACGCCAACGGATCCTCGGGTTTTATTTCTTCGATATCCGATGAACCGTCAACCTCAACCTCTTCCTCCGGTTCTTTTTCGATATAACTAGTGCGTTTTATATTGCGTGAACTGCGCCGCGGTGTGATGTTACTCAAATCAATTTGTTTACGTGACTTTTTAGGTTTTGATTCCTTTACCGGCGTCCGTTCCAAATTATTTTTACTCGGACCGTTGCTTTTGCTGGTGTCTATTATTTCCTCGATGTCCGGACTACCGATACTGCCGTTCTCCTCGCAAATTTTTAAATCTGATCCAGTGCTTGAAACAGAAACAATACTGTCATTAAGTTGCTGAACGTCGCTGCTCTCGGAAACGGCTCTGACATCGTCGTCGTCCTCGTTCTCGTCATCGAGAATCTGAACATTATCAATCTCTTGAATACCGTCACTGTCTTGTATATGATCATCCTGATCATCAGCCTGTTTTTCAGCATCGACGCCGTCAACTTCAGCTTCAGCATCAAGATCAACGTCAACTTCCATGTGATTCTCCATAGCAACCTCCTCATCAAGACACTCGACGTCTGAGTTATCCTGTGCGTCAACATCCATGGCTTCGTACTCTTTCTCCTCATCCTGATTATCGTCACCATTATCGTCTCCATTATCATCTCCATTGTCTTCCTGGTTATCTTCATTCACTTCACTTTCACCACTCTTTTGAGCCGCAGCTTCTTCCTCTTCCTCCTCCTCCTCCTCTTCTTCCTGATCCTGATCAACAACTTCTTCTTCCCCGACCTCCGGGTCAGCCTCACCATGTGAATCCGTATCTTTGTTAGCACCGTCATTAATATTATCATTATCCGGCTCGTCTTCTTCTTCCTCATCCTCAACTAGACCACCACCACCACCACCACCATCACCATCATCATCATCATCATTTACCGCCATATCAGCATCCATTTTGTTTGATGTCATGTCGTCAATGTCGTCATGCTTCTCATTGTCATCATAGTTGCCATTAATACCATTTTGAACAACTCCATCTAAAATAATTATTTATACATACATACATATATACATATATATACTAACAATCAATCATAACACAAATTTAGATTTTTAATAAATTAATTATTGATCCTATGACCTTTGGCATATACTTATCATTATCAACATCTGCCACGTACCCTGATGGGGTAAATTATAGGCAGATAAATAATAATAATAATAACAACAATAATAATAACAATAACCATTACCTTTAGCTACATCATCGTCACAAGACGGGTCCTTGACCACTGGTTCTTCCAGCGTACCTTCCATGGAACCACTTCAAATGTCCTAAAATATAAAATAATTCTGTTAATTTAAATCCTAGTAAATTATCAATACCAATAAAATTATTTTTAAAAAACTGTCATTCCACTGTCAATCACACAACACAAACCTAAAAAATACGTATTGTTTATATATAAATATATGTTATAATAAATTTATAAAAGTGATTATTGTAAATAATAAAGAATAATAAATAAATAAAAATAATAATAATAATAAAATAAAATCACGTACGGAAATAATAGTAAAAGGAAATTTTTCAAAATGGCGCACAACAAATTCCGCACTCTGGAGTAGAGCTCCCTCAACGTCCCATAACCAATAAAAATTAACTGGCACTGTAACCCCGATGGCGGGGTTGTGGTTTTTATGTTTTCCCAGACTTGTTGCAATTAAACAATTACTTTTATTATTATTATTGTTATTAATTAATTAATAACAATAGTAATAACAAGTAATTAATTATTGATGGTGATAATTATTGATACTGATGGTACTCTGGTATTTAGATTGTATGATATGAGATCCAGACACAACACGGCGTTTAAAAGCTTTTGATCACCCGCGGGAGTAATTAAATAAATCCAGGAAGTTTGAACAAAATAAAAAGGAAAAAGTTTCGTGTAGTTGATCTTTACAAGAGTCAGTCAGGAGACGCCGAGAGGTGACTCTCCTGCGTGTGTGCTAATACACGAGTTAGATGTTGAGCTCGGAGATGTTGAGAGAGTGGGAGAGAGAGCAGGAGAGCCGGAGAGCGTCCGCGGGGAAGAGACATCGAGAGACGAGGTAACGTTAGCGTCGCATGGCTCAGTCAGTCAGTCAGTCACCTGCAAGACGCGGTACTTTATTTAAATATTCAAACCATCTAATCTACTTTATTTTTTAACCATAACTTTATTTTTGTCCTGGCTCTCGTTCAGAGAAAGTATTTATAATTAAAATGTAATTAACGTTTTTTTTTTTTTAATTTTTTGTAGTAAAAATTCTCTCAATTAACTTTATTTTAGTTTCTTTTGTACATTCATATCTCTGACCTACTATTCAAGAAAAAATGATACCTTTCTCTTGGAGCTGATGTTTAAGGATTTTGTCTAGGATATAAATTAACTACATATTTATTTAAATCAACGATAAAAAGTAACACTTTCAAAATTACAGGCTATTTAAATTTGGCGGGAAATTTTTTAAATTCAATTTCAATGAAAATTTTTAAAAAATTAATTTACATAAATATAATTACTGATTATTCAAATCAGGATTTAGAATTTTTAGGCGCAAGTATAATTTAAGGACTAAATTATTTAAAAATTGCGCCACTGACCCGAGTTTGAATCACGCGATCAAAGTCTCCATGTTCCTCAAAGGTTTTTTTAAAATATATTTATATTAATAATAATAATAATAATAATAATTGTTAATAGATAAAAAAAAAAATTTATCAGTAAAATTTACACGCCAGATGGCGGCTAGAACGTTAGTAACGTTAAAAATGAAACCAACTACATCAGGGCCGTGATTAAACTCTACAAAGGAGGATTTAGATCCCCTAAATTATTCGCAAGGGTTGCTTTCATTGTCTAGGTACAGTCTGCTGATAGCGTCCCTACTGAATTTTATTTTCTCCATTATCTAGATCTTTTGTCTGCTGACCGTCTTTGACCATTCAATTAAATTATTGTAAAAAGACCAATGGGTCCATGAATAAATCAGCGATTGGGTGCTTAAAAAATCTTCCGAGCCAACCGATCAACTTGAAAATTAATTAATTAATTAGTTAGATAATCAATCAGCAAAAAGGGCTGATGTTGAATTAATGATAGAGACGGCCCTGATAATATTGTGTTATTCGATGCTGCAATTGTACGAATGACATGTTCAACAATAACTCGAATATCCTAGACAAATGAACAGAATCCATGAGAAAAAAATGATAATTTAAATGAGCAGAGGAACGAAAGAGCAATCAATCAAACGCACGTGTCTTCCAAACGGAAATAAATATATGAGATAAAAATATATATATTAATAATGAAATATATCCCGCCATTTCCTAAAAAGCTTGTGCTCAAGGACTCAAAAAGCTTCGGGTGTTAAACAGCTGCGTTAAAAAGAGCAACCGCGATTTAAAACCTGGACAAAGACAAACAATTATTGGAATAACGTGGATTTAAATATATGAGAGTGTGGAGTAATGAATATATGTATAAGTATGAAGCTAGATGATAGAGCTAGGGCTAACATGTAGAGTAAGATCACCACTACCATGATGATGATTATCACCAACACAATTAACACACCACGCTTGCATACAGCTAACATGCCGCGCTTATTTAAAATACATTTTAATAATTGTTATCGATTACCTAGGTTATTGATTGTGTTTATTGTTAAATATCACACTTGGACACTATCTTCTAATATTTATTGTTACAAATAACAATATTATCACATATATATTTTATGTTTATTTGAGACTCGACGACGTCACACATCCTCCTTTACCTCCATCGTCGAAAAAACTGCCAAGATGGCGGACATATACATATATATTTCATATATCACGTGACCTTTAATTTTATGACGTATACATTTTATACTTAAATAATAATAATAATAATAATAAATTATGTACATGTATAGAAAAAAAATAAAATAAAAAATAAGGGACTGGATTCTATTCTAGACTTTTATTGTCCCAGAAATCACGTGATTAATTTTATTTTATCATCATTATTGTTGTTATTATTATTTTTATTTGTTATGAGCCAATGATATTTAATAATTGTTTATAGAAATTTGTTCCATTTAATCCCCTCTTAAAAGGAAATGAAAATAAAAATCGATAAACTATTTTAATGTAAAAAAATATGTACAAGTTTATTCATTAGTAATTTATAAATAGATTAGATAAGATTATTCGTCTTCGTCGTTAAAGGACAAGACGACTTTCGATTTTGTTTTTTTATTTCTTTTGGGAAGAGGCTGCTCATCTATATCTTGCTCTGATGCCTTTGATTTCCGGTTGAATATTATCCTTTTAGTTAAATCTGCTGGCTTGTTTGCTTCCTCTGTAATATTCAAATTATTATCAGTTCTGTCAGGAGATTAATTAATATTATAATTAATTTAATTTTAATGAAATTACCATCGTCTTTTTTCTTTTGAAAGGCATCAGCTTCTTCAGCTGTCAAGTCTCCGTTATTTAATACGACTACTGTTGGTTTCTCTTCAATATGGTCCTCAAAATCTTCATCTTCGCCTTCTGATAATTCTTGCCTCTGAAAGATTAAGTTATTAAATTTTATTTTGTTAGTTATTTTAAAAATCACTTGTCGCTCCAATTACAGTATCAGTTACTTGATTGTTTTTAAATAGACAATAGATAAATAATTTTAAAATCGATTTTAGATGCCACTAATTTTTATTTGAATATTTGAAAAAATAGACATGAATAATTTGATTTTTTAAATTGTAATTACATAAATAAATAAATAAATAAGTACCTTGGTATTGACATCAGGACCTTCTTTGAACCCAATCTGAGCTTTTAATTCACGAATAAATTTCGGCTCCTCTGGTTTTATGTAAGCGATGTTGTGTTTTTTTTTCGACATCTCCAATTAGTTTTTGAAATTAAATTTATGTTAATTAACAATAAAAGAATAAATAAATTTTATTATAAATAATTAATAATTAACAATGACAAATAAAAAAGTGTTAAATTATCAGCTGATGCTTTTTTTTGAGGTTAAAAAATACAAATGGCGGGAAATTTAAAATTACATTTGACGTTACCGCCAATAAAATGATTCAAAGGACACAATTGAAAATAAAATATTTTTGATAAATAAACTCTTCATTTTAACTGTCGATTTGAATTTTTATTTCCTATATCTCTGGGAAATTTTTAGTATAATTTTACAATTGTTAAACTATTAATTTTTTATTAAGAAAATTCATCCATTGCCTTGATTTGATTTTTAGTTCCATAATCTGAGAATTTAAAAATGGCGCCATCTTTTGTCCATTTAAAAAAAAATCTCCAAAGGTAAGTGTTTGTAAACTTTGGTGATAAAATATAAAAAAAATAAACAAATAGCTTCTGTCAAACACTTCCATAATTTTTAATCAGTAAGTTAATTTTTAAAGAAAAGAGTCAAGTGATCTCATTAAATGGTGCTGGATAATAATTTAAAATTTCTATCAAATAAAATAAAATAAACGCAATGTCAACAAAAGCATTGAATTCAATCGCTGATGAATACTTTTACAATCTTAATCCTCTCGCAAAACGTATCGGGGATGATGTGAAAGCAACAAAGGAAGCCTACGAGGGTCTGTGGAATACCCTGAGTCTGAAAGAAAAAAATCAAGCGATCGACGAAACAATCATCCAGCCGGAAATCGCTCTCAAGTATACGACAATTGGCCCCGGTGATAAAAATAAAGAAATTTATGATTGCTACCCGAAATTGCGGATTCAAACTGGTATGAAGTTCGTGATTGATGAAACTGGATCTGTAAGTCATTATTCTTATCAGTAATTTATTTAATAATTAAATTAATTGGTTTATTTATTTAAAGACTTTGAAGTGGAGAGATGAACACTCGGGGCCATTTTCATTCATGACTCAGTCCCAGATGAATTTGCATTTGCTGGAGCTGCCATCAGAGATTACCAAAACAAAAGTATCTGACTATGCTGATAAATCCCCGCATTTTTTGAGCCCGATTAAAATAAATGAGAGCAGTTTTGACAGTTCGTCAAATGACTACAGTCCGACATCAACTCAAGTCAGCTTTTATCAGTCGGAGAGCTTCAGTGACAGCGCTTACAGCAACGTCGAGTGCAACAGACTCAATAACTGTACAAATATTGACACGACTGGTAATATATTTACAAAACTTATCAATAAAACTTCATTGCTGAAGATTAATCATCCTGAGGACGACTTGGAGAGTCTTGTGCCGCAGAAACAAATAGTTATTGGAAAAAATAACGCCGGTGGTAAAAATAATGGCAATGGTAATGGTAGTAAGAACCAAATGAATATCAATTTGAACAATAGATCCAAGTCTGATGCCAGCGAATCGACGGCTCTGCTGGAAACCCCCAGCTCTTATAATAGCTTCCAATTTTCACAGAATAATCAGGATGACGAGATACCAAAGACTGGATTTGAATTTTTAGACAATTGGTAATTTAAGTTTTAAAATACTCAGATTTTATAAATATTTTTAATCAATTTTGCGAATCTTTTTTTACCAAAAATATTAACT
The DNA here is from genome assembly GCA_030273425.1 of Microplitis manilae. NCBI lineage: Eukaryota > Metazoa > Arthropoda > Insecta > Hymenoptera > Braconidae > Microplitis > Microplitis manilae. The sequence goes on from CP092725.1 coordinate 518,879, forward strand.
TACATAATTTATTTAAATATTAAATAGTATTAATGAATTTTTTAAATATTTAGAGTGTGTTCTACAGTTCATGATGAATTATTTAAAAAAAAAAAATTAACTATCAATTTTTTATTGTAGTATTGGTTGTAAATTACATTTAAATAATTATATATGGATATATATGAACCATATATACCATATCTATGATCATTTATGACGCATATATGCTCAATTTCCATATATGGCCATATATGATTTACTTTTTACCGGAAGTAAACTTTCACAGCTTTTAAAGCCTCTAGAACACACTTCCAAAGATAACAATAGACTGATAATTATTTTTAACACAAGTATTCCTCTAAAACTCATATCTATGAAGTACAAAAAAATATTATTTCTTCATAATGAGTTTATTTCCATGACGTGTATGCCATTATAACTTTTTACTTGTTTATAATAAATTTATAGTAAATATAAGTGCGTGTAACCAATGGTACTTTGATATTAAATAATAATTAATTTTTGTACCGCTGTAATAAAATAAAGCTACTTAAAAAATTTTTAATTTTTATTGCAAGTTAATGATAAGTAAAGTGGAGTCTTGAGATAAATAATTGTCACAAAAATTATAATTAAATTGTAAAGTTTTATTACAAATTGATTGATTTACATTCAAACATACATTTATCATTTACATAAACAATAATTATTTATTTACAATCTTAAACTCGACTTAGATAAAAAATAATAAAATAGTTTATTAAGAAGACAATGTACAAAATTTAATAAACGAGACTCTTTATCCTCGATGGCCAATAAAGTTAAATAAATCAGTCTCACAATCAATAAAATATTATTTTCCATGGCTCAGTATTTAAAAACTATGTACAATCGCTCGTAATTATCGGAAAATAATAGCAATAATATTAATAATAATAATAATTAAAAATAAATGAGTAATTTAGTTATAAAGTGTGCGCGCTTCAATGGCACAAGCCTCGCAATCTACCGAGGATATCAACGCGTTCACCATCCGGCAATAATTAATAGACAAAATAAGTTTGCTATGGACTGTACAAACCACAAGGACATCCTGATACAAGATGTCCAACTTAAAGCTAATTCTTAGGTACCTACAGCACTTTAAGACACTTAACATTATTAATATATATATATATATTTTTTACAGTATTTATCATAAAATAATTAATGGCAAGGCACATCATCTAGACTATGTAATTTTTTAAATTAGTCTGGTCATCAAACGTATTCTTCAGAAGATTTGGGAATACTAGCGGGCAACCTCAGTGTATTGGGCACCCGGTTGCTGTCCGGTAACTCGGCAATGTCGATAAAAACTCCGACGAGGCTCTCAAAGTTTGGTCCCCAGTTCAGCAAGTAGTCCCAGCTGAGCGCGGTGTTGGTCGAGGGAGAACCGTTGTTGGTGGGTCGGTACAGGCTGCCCATGTGGGTGGAGAGATCGTCATCTGAGGCCACCAAAGTGCTCAGAGACCCTCTGAAGGAACTGTCGAACCCGTCGTAGCTGACGTTTGGCGGCAGAGGTGGTTTCGTCGACTGAGGTGACCCATCAGTTCTCGTGGGCACTTGCGCGTCGTCCTCGGGTTTGCTGTACAGATTGTCTGAACGTTTGTCGCCGACTAGGGAGTTGTTGTCGTACTCGATCTCGGAACAAGTGAAGCTGTCGTTGCCACTTTCGTCGGTGGTCGAAGAGTTTCGTCTTTCTAGTCTTTCGGTCGGCGGAGTGTGTCTCCGGTGCAGATGAAGCGGACCATGAGGTGGTGGGGGTCCACGGGCTTCACTAGAAGAACTTACTGCGTCCAACGTTGACACGAGACTCGAAGTCCTGGGCCGGGAGTTCAGACGCTCGATTTCTTCGGCAGTAAGACCCATGGGTCCAGTTGCGACGTTGTTGCTGGTGTCATTGGTTGACTGTGGTACTTTCCGACTAGCTGTCGAGCCAGACAGTTGGCTCATTATCGGAGAATTCAGACTACGCTCACTGTTGGAGTTGAGCGCGTCTTTGCCAACTCCACCAGACGAAGAAGTCGTCGCGAGCAGCGCTGATTGAAGCGGTTTGCCGCTGATGTCATGCAGCGTCAAGATCCTCGGTTGCTGGGCAGACAACTCGCTGCTGGGTGATAGCCTGGCTAGCGGAGTGCTCTGCAGGAGTTTTGGAGTAGTTGTTGGTTGTCCAACACTAGGAGGTGGCATAGCACGAGGTGGAAAAGCTCCAGCATGTCGATGTGGAGTTCCTGTGTGCTTGTGATGGTTCCCGTAGCCTCCTATTGGTGGTGGTGTTGCTTTGTACTTCCTCATCCCGTCTCTGTAGCCTTTGTAGTGATAAACTATGTCAATATCACTCGGAGCTATCGAACTCGCGTTCTCCAGGTCATAGTGCTCGGGCATGTCTGGCTCGGGGTTGTGTTCGTGCGAATGTAGCGAACTCTGGGTCGGCGGTGGCATTGGCGGATGTTCATCGCGAATCATTGGGCTTTTGGTCACTTCCCGTTCAATGATATCAGGTCGCTGAGGTCTCTGGTGCTCTGTATTGTTCAACTCGCGCTCTTTGAACTTCTTTGATATCAACTCCGGACCCATGTGGCCAACTCCCCTTAGATCTGATGTATCTGATATATAAGTATTTTCATGACGTGACATAAGCCCGTCATTACCTGATCCTACTAGAGAATTACCAGTCATTATTGCATTTGTGTTTTTATTTACCACCGAAGGCGCCTTTTCTTTGCTCTGTCGTCTCAGACGGAAGACCACGAAGCTCACGAGAATCGCCACAAGCAGCGTGACGAAGAAAACTATTACTAAAGTGATCCCAATGCTCAGCGGATCTGCTGTTGCTGCTGCACTGATGCCGATGGGCCCGCGACAACCTCGAGATACTTTGCCGTGATACATAACGTCTTTGAAAATTGAACCCGAGCCATTGAACGGCTGGAGCTCATTGTTGATGGTAAAATTAGCTATGCAGCCTTCGAAAGTAACTGGATAACTATCGTGGTAATAGAGATCACGACGTACACCGCCGACAAACAGTACAGTGAGATAGGGATCTAAAAAGTCGTGAACTCCGGCTGAATCCAACTCATCTCCGGTCAGCTGTCCGTCTATAAGCACTTGCAAGCCTCGTGAGTGAGCGAATATGGTTAAATTGTGCCAATGACCGTCGGCCAGACCTCCATCAACAGCTCCAGTCATATTTACAGCCGATCCTAGCAGCGAAGTGTAAGACAACTGTCCATTCTTCAGCTCAATTGACGTGTAATGTTTATTTGTTGCCGCGTAAATTAAAATACCATCGGTTTTTATCGTACGGAACATCAGACTAATTTTCTTGGGCGGCGCAACTCCTAGAGAAATCAAATTACTTGTTTCTTCTTTGGTAGCTCGACGTGTTACTTTATTCCGGGACCAAGATGTCGTTCCTCCGTACAAATACTCCAGTAACTGCATCCGCTTGTGTTTTTCCGATACCTTGAACTCGACGTAGCCACCGTCGCTTAAATTAACTGGTTCTAAAGCTCCACGACAGTTGGGTGCGATCAGTGAGTCGCATTGACAGGATGCTTGGTGCCACTTGTCGTAACACTTGTCATTAGAACCACAAACGGACTGGGAATCTTCACAGACGCCATTCTCAGGACGCGGACAAGTATTTTTGATACCGCGAGACGCCAATGGACTGGTTAGATTCAGTGCACGTCCATTGATGGAGATTGAGTGAACACAGCCGACTAGATCGTCAGAGTGGACTTGTCCTGGACGCTCAAGAACAGGATCAGCAGATGCCAGACCTCCTAACATCAGAGGGTTGTTGTTGAAATTTAATGTACCAGTTGGCCCTATGTCATCAGCGTAGCATGAACCGTCTCCAGGTTTACATTCATCGCAAACGTCTCCATGCTCACGACAACTTGATACACTGAGTGATACCACGCGTCCATTTCTCGTAGCCGTTACTTTACGCCACTGTCCGTCATCCAACCGATTGCCTGCTTCAACTTTAACCAGAGTGATGGCACTTCTGGCGCCACCGTAAGAGAAAGCGATGCGTCCGTTGATCAGTTCCAGGACGATAAAGTCAGAGCGACCTCCACTCTGCGGCCCGTAGTTATAAAGCAGCAGTGCGTCTGGTTTGGTGGTAGCAAAGACAACTGTGATGTCATTAGTCGTCGAATCTAGAGCTGGGAAACTCATATAAGACAATTCATCAAATCCGTAAGTCGCACGCTCGCAGTGTCTTCCGTAGTGGCCTTCAGGACAGCTGCAACGGTAACCAGGTTTCTGTCCAACGCAAAGTCCTCCATGGAGACAAGGATTGGGTCTGCAGGAGTCAGTGACTGCTTCGCAGTGGTTACCGCGATACCCAGCACGACACAAGCAAAAGAAACTCGAACCGTCTGGTGATACTTTACAGGAGCCTCCATTTCTGCAAGGGTTACTGGCACAGGCATCCCCGCGCTCTAGCTCGCAGAGTTTACCCTCGCGATTCGATGGACAGGAGCACATAAAGTCGTAGCCTACGCGTCTGCACTGCCCTCTCTCCAGACAAGGATTCGGTGAACATGGATCCTGTCGTCTCTCACAACGCGCTCCAGTGAATCCTTCACGGCAACGACAAATCATCTCGTGCACTACTCGCGGCGAGGTCAGAATAAGACTTTGGCTGTTTGTGATCCTGGCGTCGTCATACACGACCAATTGGTCACTGCAACTGCCTCCATTGTCGCAAGCCATGTGCCGGCATGGAGAATAATTTATCGTTACTCCACTGCCGTTCAAAATGTCTTGGATTTTTTCGCGCTTACGTGTCAGCATGTCGATAACTTCCGTCTTAGCTTTAAATCCTAAAGAAAAAATATCTTATTAGTTGAAATAAAAGTATAAAAAAAAATTGAAAATTACCTTTAGGTGTTTCCATAGCCAAGTAAATATCCAAATTTCCGTCGCTCTCCCCAATGCTGAATATCGTAAAGGTGTCCCCGGTATCAACATCACCCTGCAGCATGTCCAGCAATGGCCGGTAGTACTTGGCAAGAAATTCCGCAGCAGTGAGTCTGTTAATTTGTAAGGTAACGCTGTTTTCAACCGTAGCATTGGAGAAGACGAGGAATTCAACGGTGACCTTGGACACGACATCTGGATGTCGTCCGTCTCTGCCGGAGATGCTCAGCGAATAACCCAAACCTATGATTAAATAATTTAAGTATTAACATTTATTAAACATTTTATGTAAAAAAAAGAAAAAAAAAAAAAAAAAATGAAAAATAAACTACTAAATATTAAGTATCGAGCATTATAAATAATAAAAAATAAACATTGATAAGTATGATTAATATCTCGAAAAAAAAGTCGATAGCATGAATACTGATGTTCTTTTACTTGACTCTCGTTATCGCGATGACGAGAACGATCTTTTGGTATAACGATATTGTTACCGGTTCGTATTAACGCGTATACATATATATGTATTTATATATACATATATATATTTCTCTACCTTTCCCTTTTTCTCACTCGGCTTTATTTCGTATCCTTTTTTATATTTCTTTTTTTATTTTTATTCTTTATATTTTTTGCCCGATTCTCTTCTACCTCTTGCCCTCCCTTTCATCCATGAATTATTCAGATGCATCCAAGTGTTCTGTATCTATCTCACTTAAAAAATATTATCTCACTCTTTCACTCTTTCATTCTCCCTGGATTCATATATATATATATATATCTTTTTTTTTCTCTCTCTCTCTCTCCCTCACCCTTTCCCAGCGTCTTATATATTTATTTTTTTATTATCCCATATTCAGTGTATCGCGTGTCCTCGTCTTGCCCGTAGAGTGGGTTCTCGCGAATTGGAACCCGGGCACTAATTTATGAACTTTCGAGCACGTACCGGGGGTAATTTTGCTGGTATGTAAATCGCAAGCGATCGGGACGGTGAGTACACCAGCAGGATTCGAGCCCTGAAGTATTTTGCATGTGTAGTCGCCGGTGGTATCAGGATCATTTGGATGGACATCCGCTATTTTTCCCATGGGTGTTTTGCCATTGAATGAATGCACGATAATGTGGACTGACCGTGGTGTTGATGGACTGTCATTTTCGTCTAATACTATTACGGTCACTGTGTGCTCACTCTTCATTTTCGGGACTCCCGAGTCTTCAACTTCGATCTGAAATCATCAATGTCCAATTAGTTCAATAATTATAATAATTATTACTGAGATTAATTAATTTTATACATACCAATAGATCAAGCTGAGGCATAACTTCACGATCAAGACTTCTGGTAGTCCTCAAGACACCCGAATGTTTGTCGAGAATAACGACGTCAGCTTGTCTTCCTCCGATCAGCCGATAAGTGAACGGCGCGCCATTGGGCGGCAGATCTGGATCCATCGCAGTCAGCGTCATTATGCTAGTGCCCGCAGGTTCGTTTTCATTAACGTATCCAACGATTTCTGGCGGGTCAAACACCGGGCCATTGTCATTGACATCCAGCAGATCAATACGTACTGTCGCGGTTCCGGTTTGCGGTGGCGATCCGGTGTCAATAGCACCAATGATCAATTGATATGTGGCAATAGATTCGCGGTCCAGTAATTTAGCGGTCTCGACATCTCCAGACTGTGGATCGACTTTGAAAGTTTGTCCGACATTGCCACCGATTATCGAGTACGAAAACTGATTATTCTGCGGTCTCACGTCTTTATCAATAGCCCTGACTGTTAGTATTCTCGTTCCTTGGACGGCTCCTTCGGATACCGTAGACTCGTATGTGGTTTGCAAAAACTCTGGCGGATCATTTCCGTCCTGTATTGATATAATAACTTGTGCCTCGTCAGTATCATTACCGCGTATCCCGCCAGCGTTTTTAGCCATAACTGTAAGGACAGCTCGATTCTGTGTTTCGCGATCTAAATGACGCGATACGCTGATGATACCCGTCTCTGAGCCAATCGAGAACCCGCGATCATTGGACGATCCGACAAACAGATAATAAACACGTCCGTCATCACCGGCATCTTGGTCAGTCGCCTGCACCAAACCAACAGAAGTGCCGACTTCTGCACTCTCGGATACATCTAGCAGGAAAACTGGTTGAATAAACTTGGGATAAAATTCATTGACCCCGGTAATGTGAACCATCACTGTTGTGAACCCGACCATCTGGGGATTTGAGTCTGGATTTGCTGCTACAATTTCCAAAGTGTATTTGTTGGTTTCTTCGTAGTCAAAAGTAATGCGCGAAGTAATAACACCAGAGTCTTGTTGAATTTGGAAGTGTTCTTTGCCACTGCCGCCAATTATTCGGTACTGAATTACCGCGTACTTGGGGGAATCGATATCACGAGCAATTACTTTGTAGACAAAGCTATTGGGTCGTGAATTCTCAGGCAGGTAAGCTTCGTAGATGCTTTGGTTGAAGGTAGGGGGATTGTCGTTGATGTCAGACACATTGATAGTCAGAGTGGCAACAGCTTGTTTGGGTTCGAAGCCTAAATCCGTCGCGGTTATATTCAGTCTGTACTGTTTAACAGTGTCGTAGTCCAGAGCTTCCAAGATGGTGATTGCTCCAGTGGTGGGATGGATTGAAAACACACGACGTTCACTCTCGGATATTTTGTAGCGAATCATACCGTTGGGTCCGTCGTCGCCATCCACGGCGATAACTGACAAAATTGTCGTGTTGACTGGTTCATTCTCTGGTACCAGAACTTGATAAGACACAGCTGCGAATGTCGGAGCACGTCGATTCTCACCTGTCACCACTAGCATCAATGACACTTGATCTTTTTGGGGCGGTACACCTCTATCAGTTGCACGGACTGCCAACAAAAATGTCGTGCCAACGGGTATGTCTTTGATGCTCTTGGTAACATATATCCAGCCGGTTTTGGCTTCGATGCCGAAGTAATCTGATGAGTTACCACCGGCTACTGTGTATTCTATTTCAGCATTCACGCCAAAGTCTGCGTCATCACGTGCTGTTAATTTAACAACTCGTTTCCCGACTCCATAAGCTTCGGGGACTGGTGACAAGTAAGTGCGCTGCTCAAATTTAGGCGCGTTGTTGTTCGCGTCCACCACACTTACGTAGACGACCGTGCGAGATGACAATGGAGGCTTTCCGTTGTCTGTGGCGACAACTGTCAGTGAGTAAAGATTTTCTGGAGAAGATGGACGATGTGTGTGCTTGTAGCGAAGTGTTCTCTTGCTAAATATATCACCAGTGGCTGGATCAACGCTGAACAAATCAGATGGGTGGAGCAGACTGTAAGAAATAACTGAATTAGGGCCCTGTTTATCTCGATCTGTTGCCGCGACCTGGCCCACGTGCGCCAGACGTCTCTGGAGCTCGGGAAAGTGAAAATGATAAGTTTCTTCGGCAAATTCCGGGGCATTGTCATTTTGATCTTGTATTGTTATTGTCAAAGTTGTCTCGGCAACCCACGCTCCATCTGCAGCACCCACTTTCAGTAGATATTCATCCTGTTCTTCACGGTCTAGAGTACCGACAACCTCAACGATACCAGTAATAGGATCTATTGCAAATTTACCACCAGGATTTTCCGTAAATGTATAAGTAACATTAGCATTTTTACCGATGTCTTGATCACTGCTGGTTATTCTTATTACAAAACCACCAATTTCAGCATTTTCCGTAACATTAACACTGAACAAACGGGTAAAACGAGGCGGGTTATCATTTTTATCCAGCACACTCACAATAACTGTCGCTGTGCCCGACAATCTCGGTTCACCTTGATCCCTAGCTTCTATTATCAGTTCATAGGAATTTATTTCTTCACGATCTAATTTAGCATTTGTACTTATTTCTCCGCTGTTTTCGTCAATAATAAATGACTCATCGTAATCATTGACCAGATAATAAGTCACTTGGCCATTTTCCGCAGAGTCTAAATCTTTGGCACTGATTTTAGTGACATAGAGAGGCGGGTATTCTTCTTCTAGTACAGTAGCATTGTAAATAACGGCTTCCATAATTGGTGGATTGTCATTGGCATCAGTGACATTTATCAGCAATTGCACAACTGACCTTAGTGGCGGATCGTCCGAGTCTCTGACTTCGACCCAGGCTTCATAAGTCGGGGCCGTTTCGTAATCGAAACCTGCGGCGACTAAAACATCACCAGTCGCCGAATCAATTCTCAAAGCATCTCCGACATTACCACCGGCCATTGCGAACACTAGGTTACTTGCAGCTCCAACTTTTGGTGTCGTGGCACTCAAAGTCGTGATGATACGTCCTTCGGGCATGTCTTCGGTCAACGTGAACCTAGTATTTATAGAAGGCCTGAAACTGGGAAACAGTTGGCGCTCCCACAAGTGAATAACCAAATCAGCAGTTACACTCTGAGACTCTCGTCCGCAATCAGACGCGCGTATTTGCAACTGGTAAGTAGTTTTTGAGTTTGACAGATCTTCCGCAGCACGAATTACCCCATTAGAAGTATCAATAACGAACCGATGGGCATCTTCACCCTGAAGATGGTAAACAATTCTCGAATTATCGCCGTCGTCGTCATCAATAGCTTTAGCACCAAATACAAAATCACCAGGTTTCGTGGAATCCGGAACGTAGGCTGTGTAGCGGGGACTAGAAAAATGCGGCGCGTTGTCATTAACATCAACGACGTATATCGTTAAATTAACGGCCGCGGCTCTTGGTTCTGTCGGACTTGAATCCTGGGCTATTAGAGTCAGATGGTAAACTGCCATTTGCTCACGGTCGAGTGATACCAAAGTAACTATTTCTCCCGTATCTGGATTTACTGAAAAACGTTCAGTTTTCTCACCAAGCAGGCTGTATCTGTAATGATAATAATAAATAATAATATTATCATGGATATAATTTAATAGAATTATGATATTTATTGATGTTGCTTTAAAACGATATTTAAAGGAGATACATACCTAATCTTGGCATTTAATCCTTCATCTTTATCCGTAGCCGTAGGCTTTGCGACCCAAGTACCAGGAGGATTATTTTCCGTAACGGTAGCTTTGTAATCTGGTCTTGAAAACTCTGGACTATGATCATTAACATCAAGTACTATAACTTTTAGCACACCTGAGCCAGTCAATGGCGGCGATCCTGCAACAATTAATTATTTATTTTATTTATCATAATAGCGAGAGAGGCGGAATATTTTGTTTGTAATTTTTATAAATAACATAAGCGACTTAAAGAGACTCAGACTCTGCGTGAGGATAAAGCAGACGGGGGTGTGGGCACATACTGATCATATGTCATATTTCTGCACACCCAAGGACGAGGCCAAGGAGGATCGTATAAGGATTGTGGTAAGCATTCAAGCTCATGAAAAAACCCTTGGGGATATACTCATTCGTTAAGATCTTGCCAGGCTTTATATAACAAGTTTTATGTTATGTACATATAGATATACACAATAAATGTGTGTGAATGCATTTTTTTTCAAATTTTCATAAGTAATGGTGTGTGTATGGATGTATGAGTATGACAAATTCATCTGCGATTAATCTTGAACGACCACCATGGCCACGCGCGGTAGATTCAATGGCTCAAACTCAACGGGGAGCTGCTAAGAAAGACGCGCGATAGCGCTGAAGGTCAAGTCTTTCTAGGCTCTGAAGAAGCTCCTGCGTATTATTTTTGTCGCACTGAAGAATCGCGGCTTGGCACTTGGTTACTTACTGAGGAAGCCCAGTATGAGGGAATATTTTAATAGAGTCTGGGATTGAAGGCCGCAGCAAGCTTTGAGGAGCTTTTTCAGCCGACGCGATACCCTCGAATCACGAGTGCAACCAACGAGGGCGACCGTAGTCGTAACAATACTATAAATCATAATATTCAAATTAACAAAGGTTCAATAAATTAAAACCGTGGTCATGCTCTTTCTCCCTCTTGCTCTTGCTCTCCCTCTCCCTCTCCCCTGCCCCTGCCTCTGCCCGGTCGACGTCTTTGAGCTCTGAGCTGAGAAGAAACTTTAAAGAAGACGATGAGAAGGTGGAGGTGGAGGTGAAGGTGGGTTTTTGATGATGGTGGCAGTCAAGGGAGGAAGTTCTCTTTCTTCATCATACAATCTTGTATTCTTGGTCTTGTTTCGTGCCCTCAAGCCCTCGATACCACGCTCTGTAAGATCCAACCGCCATTACCCATGGCTCCTTGGAGCGATTTCGAAAGCATCAAAGTCGCCGTAATCGTCGAATAAAATCGCTTGGTATGAATAAAAAAAAATTATATATATATATACGAATAATATACATTGATAAGTAATGTGTAATGCGAAAAAAAAATTTTAAAAAATTAACAGAAAGCATGACTACGGGAAATAATAAAGAGAAATGAGGTGAGGGTAAAGAAATTTAAACGTCAGAAACACTTGTAACTGGTGTCTGGTGTGTGTCGTGTGTGTTACACAACGTGTACAACACACACCCCGGGCTATTTATAAAATCGTTTCGTAAATACGCCATAAGTTAGCAGTGCTATGCTGCAGTTATAAGCGCTGCACTTGTCATGGGAAATTAAAAAAATATATGTACCCAAGTACCTATATGTATATATATTTATTAATAAGATATATACTTTTATTTATGCCCGGTATTGTTATTTATTTAATATTTTTTTTAATAAAGTCAAATATAAGCTGGATTTTTTAGCTCCCTTGATGATTTATCGGCGTAGCATTTATTTCTTCGTTGGCATAGCTACCTATATATGTATATGAATATATATGTATGTAAGCGCAGGTGCTTTGGCGCCTGGGTCTCGTTTTGCGAGCAAGTGTTGGTAATAAAGTGATGATATTTATTATGCAGAATGTTTTTTAACAGTAAATAAAAGCGTAAAAAGTTTGGTTTGTTGTAACACGGAAGTGCGCGCAAGTTAAACCCTTTTTTTAGACGAATAAATGTTGCTGGTAGAGGAGTATAAATATTTGAGGTTAGCGTCAATAATGGCAGGGACGGTTTTAATTCACTGGCGGCAAGTTCAAACGAGGTTTATGTTTTTTATTTAGAAAACGTCACGTAATAATGTAATGGACATAAAAGAGGGATTGATGTTTAAATCCTGGTATAATCAAAGCAATTCAATAGTGAGAGGTATTAATAATAATTTATTAATCTCCAGTTGACACGGTCTGTTGGGTTTTAAGATGACCTCGACGCTATGGGAGGTTATCCGTTCACTTGTCTCCTATCCAGACTATCCAGGCTGTATTGTACATTTCCATCACCAATTCTCAAGTAGTAATAAAACCAAGAGACATTTTTTATTTCTTTATTTTAAAGTCTTTCTCATGTTTATTTTTATTATTCATTATTATTAATTTAATTCTTTGTTTCGCGAGTGCATTATTACGTAGGAACGGTAATACTGTGAACTTTATTCTTGCTCTGGACTCTCTTAAGCGATTAAAAATAAAACCAAGTTATTAACGACAGTAATTTCAGCGAGAGCACTGAGGCCACATCACATTGTCAGCTGTTCTGCGTGTTATTATATTCCTCGGGCATACTTTCTTCTTTTCCTTTTCCTCCTGCACCTCTTGCGCCTCTTGGTCTTCCTTGGGTTCGTTATGTAGAGTTGATGATGCATTCACTGAATGTAAAGGAGAACACAGTTGAGTTGTGTGTTGGGAAAGAATAACAAAATAACCAGCGAGATAAAATAAAAATAATATATATCTCGGGTTAATATAAATATTTCAGTGTACCTCCCCTGAGGAGGATCACGGTTGAAAAGTGACCGACGATTTGTGGTGTTTTAACTGAGGAGCTAAGTAAGAGCAACATCTTCATAGGGCTCGGGAGTTGTGTATATGAATGGACCGAGGATGTATTGCTGTTGCTGTTACTGTTACTGTTACTGCTGTTGTTGATGTTTTGGGCACGTGAAAAGAGACCGTGTGATAAAGACGGAATATATTTTTGGCCTGCACAAGGACAGGAATGGAACCGAATTAAAGATCTTGAGAAGAAGAGCAAGATAAAATAAAGTACGAATAAAAATATACCATGCACGCACTTGTTGCCTGACACAATGCAGACTATCAAAGTGTGTGTGCGTATGTGTGTGTGTCGTATATTGGGCCTGAGTCTGAGGACAGGACCCAAAAGGGTGATACCAGACAAGGACATTGCGCAAAGGCTGAGATATTCTGGTGATGGTGTGACGCGACCTTGTGCTGTCTTGGTGTCGCCATTGTTCGCGGTGGATGCGCACGCATCTCAGAGGGCGCTCATATGTGATTGCACGGTATTAATACCCGTATTATCGATACGAGGAGCGAGCAACATACAGGCATAATAAAAGTGCCCTAGCCGACCCTCGGCACAAGTCAGAGCAATCGTCTGAGGTTTAAAAGAATGTTATTCTCATAACGAGCTTGAGCATCGAGTGGGCTCTACTCTGGTTGGCAACCAGTGACAAGTAAAGAGACCTGTGGAGTTGAGCTGATCCCTCGAATCGGATAAGACAATTTGCACGCGACCTTCCAATTATAACACCCGGCAACTACGAATCCCAATGTGCATCGGTGAATCAAAGGACCGTGTGGAATCCAGTGCTCGACCTTGCTTGCTCGCCGTTCCAAGCTCTTCGTCATTGTCCCAAGTCCCAACAACGAGCAGCCAGTATCCACAGTATCCACAGTATCCGCCGTCCAGTCTCTGCTGTTGAGGTAGTTGTAGACTAAGAGAGTTAGTAGCTGAGTAAAAGCGTCTTGGCTTGAGATCAGGATCCAACAGTCGTATCGGATTTTCTTCTACAAAGTCAGCGGAGCTCTTTGCTCACCAGACATCCAAGATTCGCGGGCTCTCTCTAACTTGTCGTTTAACTCGGCTTGTTCGCACGCTGCTCTTGATCGCTAAACGAGCAATCTCATTTCAACGGCATTAACTAAACGAGGAGGACCCCGTAAGCGTAGCTGCCAACGTTGTAGATTATATTCTTGAGTAGACTTGGAGAAATCGAGACTTGTCTTATTCACCAGCTACCGATCAGCCCTTTTATTTATTTTTACTATACCTTTTATTATTATTACTATTATTTTTTATCCTCATTCTTCTTGTTGCTCCGTTGTTCCTTTTATTAATCTTTACAGTTTATTTATTCTCGCTAGATTTCAATTGCCATTTTTCGCATAGACGGTGTCAGTCATCTGGTGACAATTGGACAAGGACGTCCGCAATACCACTACCCAGGTATTCGATCATTCTTACACATACATACATGGAAACTGAAAGCTGTGCACGGCGTTCGCTGCACTTGACACTCGAGTCACGAGTTTAACACCAGAATTCATTATTTTTATTATTTTTACCTCAATTTAAACTTTACAATTCCCATTTTAAGCTCAACCACACTACAGACAATATATTTATCCTCAACAGACTTTTTATTCACTTCCAATTCCTGATTACTATCTGTATTTAAACATTATTATTATATAAATATATATATGTATATCGTACTAGGTATCGGATTTTTTCCCCCGTTGAGTCGCATTTATTCACGGCCATACCCTGGTCGTCTTTTCTTACCCGCTAATAATAATAATAATAATGATAATGATAATGATAATGATAATAATAATTCAATGGAGTGGCGCGCTTTAATAAGAGAATATAAGGGAGTGTGACGGCCGCGGAGTATGAATAAAGTAGAATATAATATGCGAGGGCAGTCGGGGCGCGAGCTGGCAGCTTGGGGACTCTTATTCTCCTCATGATTATTTTTTATTTCCTTTTGGTCTCTTATATAAGTGTAGATGTATGCCTCTGTAAGATAAGGCACAGAGGAGTGGAGCCAAGAGCGAGCAAGTGAAAAGGGAAGTGACATTAAAAATAAGAACAAGACCAAGACCAAGACTAAGAAGGAGCATCAGAGAAGAAGAGGATTAAAAGAATAAAAAAAAAGGAGAGGAGGTACTTGGACCGATTATCATAATCGCGCGTCATAACTCTGGGCTCTTCTTCAGCATCGCGACTCGGATACCGGGAATATGGACGAGGGAACCGTGAACGCGGACTACTGGGGTGTGCCCGATAATAAAAAATAAAAAAGTTATTTAATAAAATAAATAAAATAAAAATTAGACAAGACAAGTGTTATCTTCTCATTGAATCTTAAAATCGAACATTTAGATTCCCAAATGGATTTATTTATTTTTTATTTTCATTGCCCGGTTGTTTTTTTTTTATCTTTTTTTTTATTCTTTGGGCCCATCATTCGTCAGCGGATTTTTTAATCCCACGTGTTTGTTTAGTACTGAGTGTAAACATACGCACAGGGGAATCATTGTGCTCCTTGAAGATGCAGCTCATTAGCATATGTGTATTTAATGTAATTATTAACGTCTTTATTTGAACTGGAAACTCCCACGACTCATACTTTTATTTTATCACCATCTCAACATTATTCTATATTTAGATATTCTTATTATTATGGTTATGGTTATGGTTATGGTTATAGTTATGGTATTTTACTGGGGTCTCACCGGAGAGATGCACGAGAAAATGCAATAAATAATAAGACGTTATAGAGAGATGGATAAAAGTGTTTTAAAATAAAAATTTATTAATACGTGACTGTCCTCGAAATTTGCCGTACCGGGACAATGCCCGTACCGAGAGAATCGGATAATAAGATGGCGGGGGTTTGTCGCACGACCGGCCTATTAGAGACGGCAAGACGCGGCAAGGCCTGGTGATTATTACGCCGCACAGAGTGTTTTATTTCTCGCCGTAGTGTATGACGGTTCAACGTTAAACTACACTCTATACTAGTCACCAGTCACCGTCACCAGTCATGCCGGGAAGAAGAACAACAAGAAGAATACAAGACCAAGCAGACCAAGACCAAGACCACGACCAAGACCAAGAAATCAAGGAGAAAAATAAAACCCAAGAAGAATAGAACTGGTAATGTCTTGAAGCCTCGTGTGTAACGGAAGAAATAAATATAAGATGGACACTTTTTAGTTGCCAGCTAAATTCCCGAGAGCTTTTCTATTTTATCCCACGTTTGTCGTCTGCAGTCCTCAGTATTCTCTATTTCCTTAACCTTCGAGTTAACACACGCATGCGTGCCTACGGGGAACTCGAGAATAAGTCGAAGGGGGTTAGGGATAGGGACAAGTGCAAGTACAAAAAAGTACTGAGTCGGAGGAGCTGATAGAGGAAAATAACCCGGTGAAAAATGAAAAGGAGGCGAGGAATAAAGGAGTAAAGAAGAATTTCGCATTGGGGGTTAGGGTAAATTTAGTTGGCTGGTTGATCGTGAAATGGTAACGCGATGCGAGCGAGTCGCTTGAAGCTCTTAGCTCTCGCTCACTCGGTATCCAACGTTAATTCCATCTTATTCTTATTTCAGAGTAGAGGTAAAAGAAGACAAGAATAATATGAGAACTCGTATCGGTTGCCGCGAGGTTTGATGCACAGATAATCCAGCTGGACTTGCGCTACAACAACGGCGCGAGAGACCCAAGACACCTATACGTTACACACATCTCCGAGATGAGGGGGAGAGGAGAGGAGGATAATAAAAACAAGAATGAAGAATAAGAACAAGTATAAGGTGCCCTTTACCTTATATCCCGTGAGTTTTAAAGTTTATACGCCTCAGCACTGTCTCTTGTATCTTTCTATCCCTCTCCCTCTCCCCCAAGCGCCCTCTCACTTTTTCTCCCATCCATATACTTATAGTTAACAAAACTCTTCTTTACTCGAGGTCCGACGACCAAGTTTACAGCTCGGCAACCTCTGGGTTTTCTTGTACACCCCCCGCCGTATCATACCTATCATAGTCTCCGATAATTCTCAACTACTGGACCTTACATCTTGCACCTTGTACCTCTTACTTTGCACCTTCTGATCTCATCTTTCCTCATTTTTACAAACTCAACTGCGATTACTGCACGGCAAATATATACCGTTACCGTAAAAATCACAGTAACTCCTGATGATGCTGGATCCCTTCATTATTTTCCCATTTCCTACACATCTGTGTACACGGGAATCCCAACATCAACATAATACTTGGTACTTATATACTTAGATTTATTATAAATGTATATAAGAATAACTTTCAAGTTACTTTTTTTTCTTCTTTTTTTCTATAAAATGTTGGTTTCATCTATTGGTTTATTTGCGATAGCTCGGTGATATAAGTACTCGGGCGCAAGGTTTGTCACGGAATAAAAGCTACGAGTGCTCGGTTACTTAGTTATAGATGTAAGATAGAGACGTATGTCGTGTAACAGCTCTAAGGAAGGATGAACAAAATAAAGCACGGAAAAAGTAAGAATGCGCGGGAAGAGTGTATATAAGAGAGTAGTAGAATTAAACGTCTCTTTACTTATACACGGCACATGCAGCACATGGAGCTCTTTCATAGACCAGAGTATAAGGGAGTTAGTTTCAGTGTCTATGTCCTCGTCTAGAAGAAGACTTCGACTACTTATTTCAACCTTGTGTTTATCTTTTACTGTTGATTTCACTCGTATATATGTTTACGTTTATGTTTATGTTTATACATGTTGAGGTACTAGAGTGTGGATGCATGTATATGCCTTTGGGGCTGCTGTACAGAGTCTACACACGCTAGAATAGAGCCCCATGGAATTTACGCGGTGGATACCAAGCACCAAGATGCAATCGACTCCGTATCTTGCTTCTGGCTATTCAGTGTCGTGCGATCGCGCTCAGACCGTTTCTAAAGCCAAGTTATGTGACTCACGGATAAAGCCGACCAGCAGCAAGTCTACCAGCCAGCCAGCCAACCAGCCAACCAACCAGCCACCACAAACCCCAGCAACAACGTAACGCTAGATTTTGCGCAATTCTAACCATCGACAGTCAGATAAGAATTACCAAGAAATACCACAAAGTTCATGTGAAAAAGTGTCGTCTTTAATCCTGATTAAATGCGATTATAATTTCAACAAATGCCAGCAAACCTGATGCAAAAAAGCCCCGTGAACTGGGAATTTAAAAAGGCTAGAATCTTGACTGAAAAAAAAAATGTAAAAAGGGAAAAGGGAATAATAATGGTTTACCTGTATCCATGGCGACCAGCGTCAGCGTATAATCCGGTATCATTTCTCTGTCCAGCGGTCTAAGAAGAAAGATATCACCCGTACTGGCGTTTATACGGAAGAGATCGGTGTCCCCTTCTTTCAGAAAATAACGTACTTGATCATTGTAGGGTGGGGTATCAGCGTCATAAGCCTTAACCTGCAGACAAATTAGAATTTTATAGACATCATAAGTTAATATTAGTTGTAAATCAGTGTTTAAATGCGCTATTTATTAATTACTCCCGGTTGGAAAGTGTAACTTTCACATTAACACGGAGAAATTAAATGTACAAGTATATATTGAATTGAGTTGTTAAGTGAAACGGTGGATTTAATGCCGTGGAAATACCATAGACGTGGTTGCAGCTCAGTTTAAGTAGATATCGTGAAAAGTAGATAGCCGGAATGGAATATCGCATTTAAATGGATAAATTCAGTGTATTATATTCTCTGCCTACACTACTTAAGGGGAGTGAGTAAAAAAAAGCAAGTTAAAATAGTGTATGATATTTTATGAGCCGAATGGCGATTATAGTCCTTTTAACAAACTGTAAGTATTAACACTGAGATGTGTGAAGCACTTTCTCTGGACTCCCACTCGTACTCAGGGCTCTTTTATGTCGTTACGGGTATTGAGAGCGAGTCTCAAAGTGCCGCGTAAACTAAGAGATATTCATGTAGCACGTCAGTAGTATTGTATCAATAAATATTCATGACAACAGTCATAATATTTATCCATTTAAATGCCGTCAATAGACATGAGCCATTTACAGATATACGTGCTATGATATGTCTTATTGATATTTATAAATAGACATTCATATTTGTTTGTTTATCGGTGTAATTGTGCAATGCTTAGAGTAATACGGGTCTGAGGTGAAAAATTTATAGATATATATGATATACATACCTGGATAACGAAACCGCCACCAGGCGGAACCATGTTCTCCATGACGTAGGCGAGGTAAGGCGAGTCGAGAAAAACTGGCGCATTGTCATTGATGTCAAGTACGTTGATGGTTACTTCAGCTGTGTCATCACGTGACGGTTCGCCAATTTCCGGTGCACAATCTTCAGCCTTAACTGTCAATCTGTATCGTGATTTACGCTCAAAGTTCAGATTCTTGGCTACCCGGATAACTCCGGCGTCCTCGGAGATCGTAAAATCACGATTCTCATCGCCCAGAGCTATACTGTAACGCATTCTACCATTAGCACCTTCATCACGATCTGTCGCTGAGACTTGAAGTACACTCGCGCCGATGCTCGCGTTCTCAGCAACAGTTGCCGAGTACTGCTTGGGATCGAAAATTGGCGCGTTGTCGTTTTCATCGAGCACGGTTACTGTTATGTTGGCTTCAGATGATTTCGGAGGCTCTCCGCGGTCCTTGGCGGTCACTCTCAGCGTGTAATTTTGTCTTCTTTCGCGATCCAGAGGCCCTGCGACGCGAAGCAGTCCGTCAACGGGTCCGAGGTTGAATGAAAATGAGGGATCTTTTAGAGAATACTCGACGTAGCCGTTGCGACCTTCGTCTTTATCCACGGCTTTGATAGCCATGACGACGGTGTTAGGTGGCGCATTCTCCATCACTGAAGTCTGGTTGGATGAGATAAATTCCGGAGCTACGTCATTGACATCCAGAAGAACAATAGTAACTTGAACTGTGGATGAGAGCGGCTTAGCAGGAAGTCCCGGACTGTCTTGAGCTCTGATGACGAGATTGTAGATCGATTTTGTCTCACGGTCTAAAAGTTTCCTGGTAAAGACGGTTCCATTTGACGCTATGCCGAAATCCCCATTGTCATCACCACTGGCAATGTCATAGACAACACGTCCATTGTCACCGGAATCCAAATCCTGGGCGACAACTGACAAAACAGCCGTACCTGTTGTCGTATTTTCCAATACATCTGCGCCGTGTGGTCCCGGCTCAAATATCGGCGCATTGTCATTGAGATCAACGACATTGCAGTAGACAGTGACAGTAGTTGATAATGCTGGTAAACCGCCGTCTGTTGCCTGGACGACGAGGATGTAATGTTGAACCTATGGAATAAGAGAAGACAGATAAATAGAGAAAACGGGTTTTAAAGATTGTTGAAGCGTTTATCGCACCGCGCGTTTGTAATTGACTGGCTAACGACGCGCATGTTCTCTCTCACACAGCCCCACAAAAAGCCTTACGTTCATTATGAAAACTGTTGCTTTGCGGTCGCTAAAGGAAATGTGTTGATACAATCGCCGCCTTTTTTTTTAACAACAACAACATTAACAACAATAATAATAATAATAATAAACGTAATAATAATCATAAATTATTTAACGCACTGACAGGCTTTAAAGTTTATTATACACATCTCATTTCATTCAATGGAGGGTGCGTTCTCATTCATCTTTAGTTACACTAAAATAAGAATAAAAGAAAGGGCGTAACAAACGAAAAAAAAAAATAAAAAACAATCCGAGTTATTGGGAATCGAAATTATTCGTTTAGAGGGAACACCAGTTGCAATATCGTAAACGAGAACTGCGGCACTGTAGTTGTAGAAATTAGTCGGGTAACAATAAAACCCGTTCGCTTGGTGTTTACAACTTGCCCGCAATATAACTCTCGGCTCGTGCGTCGGAACGCGCAATAGAGAATGCGAGAGTTGGCCAAAGGGGTACAGCAGGGCGCGATCAAGAAAAGAAATAAAAAAAAAAATGGGAACAAAAGAACGAGCTGACCCTAAGTCTCTAATCTTCGAGTCTCTCTTAGAGTCTAATGCTACATGAGGTAGGTCGTTGAGTGTAAGGCAAATCCTATTGAGCTCTATACTTAAAGGTTTTACAAGGACCTATTTTGTCAGATAGGCAAGTGTGTTATTTTTGCATTTACTTCTGAAAGGGACGTGCATCAGCCACCAAAAGATATGTATAACGCACATTTCATGGCTGCCCAATAATCTTGGTCTGTATATCTGGAAGGACGTTTAGTTTGATGAAGGGTTCTATAAGCGGTTTGAGAATTTAATATTTTTATTTTTGTTTCTGTCCAGTCTCCCCTTCTTCCGAAAGATTAAGGAATGGAGAGAAAGAGAGAGACAGACAAAGAGAGCCTCGAATTGTTCTACCGGTCAATCTACCACCCTACTGGAGAACGCATGGGTGCGTTGCACCCTTGCACGCAAAAACTATACGGTCTTCTGTTGAGCAGTCTGCTGCTGCTGTTGCTGCTGTTGCTGATGATGATGGTGGACCGATGTTTTCTTTGGCGTACTGTTCTCTACCGTAGGGACTCGCCGAATTTAAAGATGCTATTCGTCTTATTCGTCTCCCGCCGCGCTATCTCATACGCCAGTTTCGATGCACTACCATTAGCCCCTTCTCTCCCCACTGGGCCTTCCCCGAGCGCGTCTGTTGCCCATAAGAATTCTAGTGCCCTAAGCTCTACTTAAAAGGTGGTATAATCGCCGAAAAAACCTCTAAAGTTTATGTGCTCTGGTTGTGGTGAATGTGAGCCAACGAACGAGTATTGCCTGATGGTAAAGGACCTCCTTCACTAGCCCGCGGCTCAACACTTACACATTTGATGGCTCTTCATTCATCCAAAACTATCTAATCTACGGTCGTTCTTCACCCGTCGATTTTATTACCTGCTCGTAGTCGAGACTCGCCGTCAGAGTGAAGACTCCGGTGCTTGGATTTAGGGAAAATACGTCGTTTGCCCAATCGGATATCAGGGCATAAGTCAGCTGGCTGTTTGGGCCATCGGCATCCGCATCTGTCGCTATTACTTGACCAATACGGCTGCCTCTTGGTACATTCTCAGCGACGTCGAAAGAGTAAGCCATCGATTGGAACACTGGCGCGTTGTCGTTGGTATCTGTCACCTGCAACAACAAAATATAATTCATTGTAATTTAGTATTGGGTATTTAAAATAATTAACCATCAATCATTTTGTCAAAATGACGGTGGGCATTGGTAGTTAGTTTTTTGCGTGATATCGTTCCTCTCTGTTGCTGATTGTAATTTTTAATATAAGCGCCCCAGGGGAAATCATAAAAGACTTTTGTAATGGTTAGGTTCGCGGTGGTATTATATATAAGCCAATGGATGAGCCTAGACTTTATTTACTTGTATATCGTGTCTGCATTGAAAACACAACGCGGGGAGGTCGAGGATCACGAGATTACCGTTATTTTCTAGAGTCGGTCGTAAAGACTGATCTGGTATCGGGTGTCGTCTCGTCTTGTCTCGAGACCTGCATTCCGATTTACTTCCAACAGAGTCTCATTGGGTCTAGTTTGATGTCCAAGGAGTGAAAAAATAAAAAAAACGACCGAGTAGAAGATGTTTTGTATGTATAGATATACTTTGTAGTTATTTACTGGTCGCGAGTGTACAGTTTGTTGATGGTCGGTGGGTTATATAAAAGAGGAAGAAAAAAGAGGTAATGGAAAAAGAAGACGATCGGGAGCCGTGACAGGAGCTTTGTAAAAACTAGCACCATGGACCCGATCGACGGGACAACGAGGAGAAGGCCCACTGCTGTAGAAGTTATAAAGATCGAGAAGAAGAAGCAGAAGAATGAAGGAGAAGAAGAAGAAGGCGGAGGGGGTGGAGGAAGAACGGTTCAAGAAACCAGAAGACAAAGATGGTCTGATTGCAGCGGTCCCTCTTTTACCAGACCGAAAGAGCAAACTATGATCGAGTTGACATTCCTTGAGGCTTTAGAGGGCCCGCGCTTGTGCTTGTGTGGATGGAGAAGCTGGTGGTTGGCGAGCAGCCCCCCGAGATGCCTGT
This sequence comes from Microplitis manilae, assembly GCA_030273425.1. NCBI lineage: Eukaryota > Metazoa > Arthropoda > Insecta > Hymenoptera > Braconidae > Microplitis > Microplitis manilae. The sequence goes on from CP092725.1 coordinate 541,774, forward strand.
TGATCTGGTTGATGTAGTTTGTCCGTTTAAGATAAAGAATCCAGGTCATTAGTTGTCTTAAGAAGGATTTATACAAATTGCATAGCATCGACAGTGTTTTTCCCGAGGGATTATATACACGTTGTTGCTGTTGCCGTTGCCGTTGCCTCTTATATTGTTTTGTTTCTTTGTATTCTTTTTAATTTAACAAAAGCAATTCAAGTTATAGCTCAGGCACTAAAGGGGATGGGCCGGTTCCGGAAACTTAGTACGCTATTCAGAGGCCCGCAGTCGACCCACGCGCTCCCCTGGGGGCTCGGGAGGTCATGCTTAAACTTCCTGCTCTATCCTCGGCGGGAACTTCTCTCTCATCTCAGCTCACCAGCAGTCAATGCAGCAATTCTCATTGCCGGGAGTGACCGAGCATTCGCAATTTGCGACCAACAGATTTACCGTTCGACGTTTCCTCATTACAATCCTCCACCAACGCCCGTATTTAGTTAGTTCTATAATTCTGTCATTACTTTTATATTGTTTTATGGGGCCCCACATATATATGTAATTTTTTTTTCTTCCCAATGACTACAGCAAGTACAGAAAACAATAAGGAGACATAATTACCTGAATGATGAGATTGATGTCCGTGTGCTGTAATCCATCATCAGCTCTTACTCTGAGAACATACTTTTCCCTGGTTTCTCTGTCCAACGCTTCGATGAGTCGTAGCTGTCCATTAATAGGGTCCAATCGAAATTGTCGTTCCATCTCATTCCGTTCAGCATCATTAGATACCACGGACGTATCCTCGTCATTGTAATCATTCGGATTGATCTTGGGTGACGTTATTAAACTGTAACGTAGATTACCGATAGTATCTGGATCATGGGCCTTTAAAACTGTTACAATCGTGTTTGGTGGCGCTTCCTCGGACACCTCGAATCTCCATGGTCCGGGACCCCATGAAGGTGCCACATCATTTTTATCGAGGACCGTTACGCGAACCTGTAATCAAATTTAACGTCTTTTAAATTTAACGTCGTAATTCGAAAATGAATTAAGTATGGGGTTTAACCATCTTATACATACATATCTGGATAAACATACATATATCTATATCTATATATACAACCGAAGTAGTCTCGTTTTATTTTTATTTATATACTCCCGGGTTTTACACTCACTTACACTCTACATATTATAAAACAACTTTACTACTGTATGTAATACACTCTGTCATGCATGACGTCATATTTACAAGTTGCACGCAATTGCTGTGATTTCAATAACCAGGCGCAAATTCAAATCAATTCAATAATTAATCAATTCACGATTGTATTGCACGATATTATTTATCGTACATGAAATCTTTTGTCCTTTATTCATGTTTACTTATCATTTTTTTAAATTTTTTTCCTGTTTTCCTTTTTATTTATTTATTTTTGGTCTGCTTTTTTACAAGTAACACTTTATTTATTTTTCTCAAACGTCTTTTCCGCCCTGGTAAAATTCACCGCGACTCTTGTGAGACTTTATTTATTACGCGAGTGAATTACGCGCTGCTAAGGAATATTTTTACAGTCACGCAAGACCGGCCCACGATCACGCGATTTCTATAAATATTTATCGGAGCCGGTAGCAATGCTAAATCGTTTTGTCTTCCTTGTTTATTATTATGTTTTATATATTATATTATAATGTATATTCATTTATTTTCTATCTTAAATCATGTCACCCGAAATAACGAACAAGAAAAAAAAAAAAAAACAAAAAATGACAAAATAATTTTCAAGTTTAATTATTTGATACATGTACGAGTTGAGGATAATTTAGTTAAATAAATATTTATGGATTTGGGTTTTTAAGTATATACATTTGTACAAAATGAGCTGCCCGAATACCAATGAATTTAAATAAAAGAGAAAAAATATTGTAAATAGTAATGGTGGTATAGATGTTTAACGTTTGGTAATTACCTTCTCGATTACGTGGACACGTGAATCGGATTCACGAATGGATCATGATTTCTCGTTCCATTACGCGAGTAGTCTTTCCAAGGGGAAATAACGAGACGCCGCGGTCACCCTATCTCGACGCTTTATCTTAAAGCCTTACTCTTGGACTTGTTTACCTGAGAGAATATTTATTCGTGATTCTCGAAACGATATGTTACATCGAACATTGTACAGTGCCAAAGTACCAGCAACTTTGTATCATTCCCGCTCTTTATTTAATACTCAACATTTCGACCACCGTCATGAGGATGCTCATGGACCGCGAAAGCGTTAGCAGGATCATCAGTGACGATCCTCGAGTAATGACCCAACAAAAAAGCGGTTAAATGCCAATATAACAACACGGAAAGTCCAGTCAGCAAAGATTAAATAAATAATAATGAGGATCAGGAATGGAAGAAATTAAGTAAAGATCGTTGCCTAGAGCCTGGAGCCTAGAGCCTAGAGTCTAGAACCCAGAAAAGGGAGTATTAGAATAAATAATAAAATTCAAGTGGTGAGACATCTGTGCGGTTGTTCCTAGAACAAGTTAACGGCTGTCCAGAGAATCCACGGCACCTGTTGTTATTGCCGTCGACGATAATTTAAACATCCGACTGTGTGAGTATCTCTGGGTACTGCCGTAAGTATTTAATAAAAGAGTTTGTGTGTGCTATGTGATGTGTACGTGAACACGCGATTCGTAAAAAATGAACAAAATGAAAAAAATGAAAAAAATCTTAAGAAGGGAGAGATTCAACACACAGATGAGGAGGCAACAAGAGGAAGAGAAGGAAGAGGCCTAAACGATCTCGGCGATCATCAAGACTAGTCACATATCCACCAGATTTTATCTACAGCGAATAATCAGCCGTATACATATAGTGATTTTAGCATAAAGCTTCGATTGTTCATTATGGACTACTGGTTATTAAGTATCATCCTCGGATCATTAGTTTCTATTTCTCGAAATAAATTTTTTTATTATTTTTATTATTTTGTTTTATTTTATAGAATATCTGAACTATACGGAATGAGTGTTGAGAGTGCATGAATAAGGGGCCGATGATGCGGGGTCAGAGCGAGAGGGGGTAGAAAGGATTATAATTGAACATAATTTATACGACCGATTGGGATCTCTGATATTCCAAACGTCTCGGGGACGAGAGCGTATTCGAGGCATCACGAGGGGGGAAATTTGATTCTCGTTAATGATTCGATCTCCGGTACAACCAACACGCGCACATACTCTAAAGAGAGAGGGGGGGAGGGTATCAAGGTATGTAGGAGAGCGACCTCTCGATCGCTGGCTACTCTCTGAGTTGTACGAGAACCGGTTGGGCCCAATACACTCTGTGTTCTTCTGGGATCTATAGGAAGAGCTGGAAGAAGATGAACAAGAAGAAGAAGAAGAAAGACGTACAAGTGTATAGAGAAAGAAATAAATAAAAATATCTGTTGGTAATCGGCTCGGCGCCGACTTAAGGCTGATCGCGGAAGTGATACAAGAAGATCCTCATTGAGGATTCGGCTGAGTCCCCTTTGACAATCGCTCTTTGGTTCAATCCCCTGTTGCGGTTTGCCGCCCGGCGGGGACGTCCACTGACGCGATTTTTCTTTTGTTACCCGGTCATTTGTTTGGCCCGACACCCGCGCTCCCCATCACGATTTTCGGATACGCGGTAACCCTTTTTAAACATTGTAATCGAATCAATTAATTGTAATGTAATTAATGTAAATTCATTGGGAATCAACAACGCATTCCCGACTGGGTACCGTACGTGTGTGTATGTTTATATATCTGGGGGGTCGTGTGTGCGCAGTGGGTGTCAACGAGAGTTAAGAACACACCAACCGGCTTCTGCATTATTATGATACTATATGGACGGTAAGAAAAGAGATAGAACAAGAAGGCATACATGTACTTGTGTAGTATATCCCGAACGTCTTGTTGAGTATCTCCAGCTTCTCTGTTACTCTGTATATATACTGTGCCCGTCTGTTGGTCCGGCCGTCCGTCGTCCGCATTGAATCGCGTAATTCCGGTTTCTCTGTAGCGTTTCATCATCGCGTTTGATTTGCAGTCCGGTTCATCGGGGTGGGCATATCAACCGCGGTTGCACGTCGTCTCGGTGAATTAACGCCCGTTATATGCGTGAGAGAAAATGAGAAAGAGAGAGAGAGAGAAAGAGACAAAGGTGGACGATATGATGATGATGATGGTGATGATGTTGATGTCTGTGTGTAGGCTGAGCAACAGTAGAACAAGAGGAGGAGAAAGGAGGAGGTTATAGAGCACTCACAGCTTCTATATGTATATATATCATATATATAATGTGAAGAAAGAGTGATGTTTATACTTAAGTAAAATGGCTAAGAGAAGAGGCGGATATGTTTTGCGTAAGCCACCAGGATTCATGTGAATTTATGTCTTGCTACTGTAACTCAAGACTCTTAGCTGCATCAATGTTGTAAATTGTTTCCGACAGACTGCTTAGAAATACCAATATGGCTATTGGTTTTACCTTACCGGGCGATTCAATTAGACTCTTTTAATGTGTTCCTTCAAGATAAAATATCCTGTGCTATGTGTTGCATTTATATATATGATCGAATAAAGGTTAAAATATGTTCTTATATATAGAGGTATAAGCTTACGGTACAAAGGCTGGGTTTGTACGTTTATACGTATAATGTGTAGTGGTGTCGTGAGAAAGTTTATATATTTCGATGGTGTGCAAACCGATAGCGTTCGCGTTACAATCATTGACTCCACGGTCACGTTAACGTTGTCGTTGCTGCTGGTACGCTGAAGGCCATAGGACGTCCTCCCTAGAATAACGACCTGACAATTGTGTTGGTTGATCTCACCAGTGTGTACTGGCAATATAAATATATAAAATAAATGTTGTGTGTATGTTGACTTCGTGGGAACAATCGAGGCATAACTCGGAGAACCCATCAATATTCGCATTGGCAATGCAAAAGAATAGAAATAGACGTTAAGTAAGTGGTAGCATTGGTAGCAGTGGATACAGGCAAATGATGATGCCACAGCAAAATCGAGACCAACAACGAGAATCGGAGGAATAAAAATAATTTAATGCCAGAGGATGGGTAATCGGATTTTTATTTATTCAAATTTATCGAGCATCAGCTTCTTAAATGTTTGGACTTTTGAAAATATAATATTCTATAAGGAATGACCGATCACGATAAGATCTCAGGCAATCGATCGCGATCCACACAAAACCATTTTGACTTTTTGTCGAATGCCCGAAAACATTTGTCAACTCATGGAGATTATATCAGTAGGACCGGGGAACAAACCGGGGGATTCATTGGCCACTGGGGCCTTGAGGGCTCACCGGGGCCTCACCAGGGTCCACGTGGGAACTATGAAGGAGCAAGACAGCGAGCGTGACAAGTCGAAACGGGATCAATTAATCGTGTATCTAAGGATAAAAAAAGATGAGGAAGAGATTGAGAATAAAGAAGGAAAGAAAAAGATAAATAAAGAGGAGAATCACCGCGGGAATATGGAGTCAGGGCCCACCCGGTTCGGGACCTGATCTTAGAGAGCCAGTGGCTGAAATCGCGGCCACGGGACAATAACTGGACAAGAATGATGGTAATCCGGTAACGAGGGGTCAAGCCGTGCGTTTAAAGTGGGCCCCGTGGTAGTAGTAGTAGTAGTGGATCGGAACGGGAGGACAGGGGAAGACGATCGAGGCCTTACGGGGACCGTAAGGAGAGTGCAAGGAGAGATGGTATCTGCGTCAGCTCGGTCGGGGATCAGCGGATCGGATCGAGTCGGCCCAGCAGGGGTTTCTTTGGGTCATGCACGAAGTGAGTCCCATTCTTTGGTGCCTCATCCTCTCCACCTCCTCCTCATCCTCCTCATCCTCCCCCTGCCTCTCCTCTCTCTTATTATGAGAGAACTCTAAGCTATACGTCCTCAGCTATAACACAAACACTGTACTCCCAACTCCCATGCTCGTTCTCTCTATGAGGGGTCGAACCACTGACATGCCCGATACTACTGCGCGATCTCGTTGGGCCCAGCGGGCCCCGTTCACCCACCGTTGTGCCTTACGATAATTCCGCACGCTCTAGGGACAATAACATATATCTTCCGCTCGACTAATAGCCGTAGAGTATAAACTTGGGCCCCTCTCTCCACTCATTCCCTCTTCCTCGATCCTCCAACACTGTCACACTCTCTTTAGCAACATATTAGTGATTCGTGACAAGGTTTATTTAACTTTATTTTTTATTATTATTATTATTGTTGTATCGGTTCTCTTACTTGGTATCGCCGACACAGAAATCGCTGACGATGAATTTTTAATGTACTTTAGTGTATAAGAATCCTCCGGAGGAAGAGAGATAGACGAGAATAACGAAAATAAAAAATGTTTTTTGATGGGCATGTGGAGAATTGACAGGTACCTGCGTGCAGACGATAGAGGCATGTTGAGACCTGTAACGCGACCATGCAGAAATTTATGTATGGGTGGAGGAGGATTGCATACCGTTTTCTGATCCAACTACAAACGATGCTGTCTTGGTGCTGTAAATATATATATAAAGAAGCAAGTAAACGCCCGCGACTCTCTGGGAAGTAGGAGGCTGAGAATTATGCAAAGACGGAAGAGGAGATAGAGAAAGAGCTTCTCGATAGAATCACTGAGCATATGAATAATCGCGAGAGTATCTCGGGTGCATTATAAGCCCTGATCGAATTTCTACAGCAACCACCTTTTTTTTATTATTTTTTTTTATATCTATGTATATATATTCCTCTATCCTCATCATCATATGCTGAATAATATTTTTTTTCCATATAAATTTATAAATTGTCACTAGCGATTAATCGTGAAAACACACCAAAGGCAAAGGTGGTAACGGTATACCAAGTAAATGATCCTTTTCTCGATTACAAAATGAAAATAAAAAAACAAAAAAGGTTGGAGGATGTACGAGAATCGCCACCACGAGGGCACTAGGAAGCCAGTCAAGTTAAAGTTATCGTGGTCAGAGAATTCCTTATAATTTTGATCTGGCCCTTGGAGGCTCCCATGGGCGTGGTTGAAGACGACCGCAGAGTCTCGAGTGTCGTCCTCGGGTCGTAAGGATCACCCGAAAATGTGATGTTGACGTGGACGACTCGAGTGTCGACCTTGAGGTCTTGCTCTACCTGATTAAACGATCCAGCGAACCGGCCAATCAAGAGACCAACTTCCCATGTTGGATACGAGAATACAAGAACATGAAAATTGCTCACACACTTGCTGATTATCGCTCCTCTACACTCTTCATCACGAGCAATGCGTTTTGCTAATTAGCCAGAACAATTTAACTTTTAATATTATGTATAAGGGAGATAAGTTTCAAGTTACAGAATTCCAACCGCTTGTATAATGTGACGGACAAGCGTCATAACCAATTCATTGTGTAAATAATGTTTTCATGTGAATTCCCTGAAAGAAATGACATTTTACTTGTCAGATCTCAAGATCTTTAAAGGCCCATAACTTTTGGTAATTTAATGCCCAAATCTATTTGCTAATTTTGATTATAATAATATTGTTAAAACGCTATATGTATAAGGATAAATGAGGAGAAAGTATTAACCAATGAGTCTGTATAGATATATATGTATATATATAATATAAAAACAGGATGGACAGGATTGCCAGCGATATATGATAGCCAAGGAGAGAGACTGAGAGAGAGGATGAAAATAAAGAAGAGCAACCGTCTGCCGGAGGAACCCAGCAACCTATGATCACGTTATTAATTGAAAGAGGGCCGCACCGATGCTACCGGTTACGCCAAGATTTTACTCGGGCGACCTGCATTACTCGTATTCCGCGAATCTTCTCACTATAAATAAAAAATTAGCCCGATACATATAATATTTAAAGGTATCCGAGCCAGCGGAGAGATAAAAAATAATCATTACTTTCATAACTCTATAGAGTGTAATAGTTATTGCGAAAAATCTATAACTGTCTCATAATCGTAATGGTAATGATATATAGCAATCAAGGCGTCATAATGGCAATCAATTCTGCGTGGAAAAGGCGCCGTAAGGATTAGTGGTTTATAAATAACTAATAAATAAAAAAATAAAAAAATAAAAGATAAAAAAAAACGTAACTGGGCGCCAATGGAGAGAAAGGGTGTCGACATAATGATTAGCCAAGGCAATCGGCTGGCAAAGTTGCTCGATTGGAAATGATGAATTTTCATTCGCCGGCTTACACGTTTTTCTTAATCCAAAGCTACACACATACATATTTATACAAACTGAATTGAGATAGGATAAATTAAAGCGATAATAAAAAAGAAACCGTGTCTACATTGGGTCCGATAGGTATTTCCTGAGCCCGTGTCCCTCCCTCTCTGGTTACGTGTCTTACCGATATACACCAAGTAGATTTTTTTTTATTATCTGTTTTTTTAGCTGTTGCTGTTGTTTTTCTGTTGGTCTTTGCGGTCGAAATAAGCCGACCCGGAATTCCAACAGACACTACACTAGTCCACTTCTTGGGCCGGTCACGGGAGAGATCGCGAGCGCTTAAACAACACAACGCCAATCGGGAATCGTGCTCGCGTGGGTGTGGAACGTAATCGGCGACACATTGTTTCGGTTGTTTGCTAACCGCTAAGAGCATTCCATAAAAATGATAATTAAATATTAAACGCCGCTGGCGCTGATAACTTATATAAGCCATAAAAGGAGCCAACGATAGGCTGGTGATAATAAAAAGTATCCGTTTATTTATCGAGCAAGGCTGCTAACTGTAAGCTATTCGTTGGCGGGAAATTAATTTCAAAATAGCCAAAGATGTTAGAAAAAATTTAAACTGCGTTACAACGTCTCTACGAGATGTATTTCTGCCTGTAACAATCTCCATAAGGTTCTTAGATAGTCACGGCAATGCTCTCGGGCTTGTCCGGATCGGTTTATAATAAATCGCAGTCCGGTCAGTCAGCAACAACGCGCACAAACGATTCATGCACTCGGGAATGTATAGAGCGTACAGAGAGCGTACAGAGAGCCAGGAAAGAGGTGTATATAGACTTATATAGCCGAGGTAAATAAAGAGAAGCTGTAAGAATGTCCAAGATGGAGTGAATAAGAAAAAGATAGGCTAGAATCGGCTGGCAGCCTTCGAGCTTCTCCGTGGGCTCCGTGGGCATACAACAATCGTGTTCCGGGCTTCCGAGAGAAAGTTGCATCAGTTACACGATACTGTGGCTTATGGCTACCACGATATATTGCCAAGACGCATGCGCACATATGTATATGTGGATATGTATAATATACCAATAGCTCAAAGAAATCCTGTACTCTGTACCCTGTATAGTACCGAATGTACCGAACGCGAACGTACCGAGTAGAGAGAATGGAAGAGAGCAAGACATTGCAGGATTGCAGAATTGCAGCATGGATACTACATACTGTACGTGGGTATCATACGTACGAGTTACACGCGTGTGGACTATCGAGCCAGTCAAAAATGTTAGCTGGTCAGGCGAGTTTGTCTGTTGTCAGTATTATTGTGTGAAAAATATATGTATTTTTTCTCCAGTCCCATACAACACGGGGAAATATTATGTTTGTACAGAGTGGGATGTGCAATAATAATGGCGACATTTGCCGATTTTAAGCTTCCCGAGGCAGACGTGGGCAGACGTCTTATCGGGAGTCCCCTGTTTTTTCACCCAAATCAACAACAACAAGAAGAGAACGGTGGCGAGAGGGAGAGGGCGGAGACCCGAGGGAGAAGGTGTGAAAGATAAAAACGCGGGAGATATGAACTCGTGTATTTCAGCAACAAGATTTTTCCGATTGTCTCTCTGAATACTCTCGCCCTCGCTCTCTCTCTTTTTCTTGTTCTCTCTGTGAAGAGAAGACATTCCGGATACGTGGTATTGCTCGCGCTCTCTGATGCCAGTTGGTTTTGAATTTATGACCGGAGAATCCTATTCGTTATCCGTCGACGTCGTTTGAGAGAATATCAGCAGAGTAGAGACCAAAAACAAATAACGGTGGTAATAAAAAAGGTTAAAAGAATAACTTGGACAAGGATGTAAATCATAATATGTAAATCTAAAAGTGACATTAGTTCTCTGGCTGCCCGCCGAGTGGACATCTATGAAATGGGATGTGATGGCGGATCTTTTAGTGTAGATTCGATAATTTTGCTGTCGATGATGTTGGAGTATAAGCCAAGACACACGTTGATCCGGAATGTAACCGTCAACAGTCATGTCTTATTGGAGTCTCTGTCACGTATGTCCCGAGGCCATTGTCGTGGGATGTAACGGCCGATAGAAAACTCGACGGCTGAAATAACAACCGTCGGTTGATCGACTCACGGCGACGGTGGTGGTGAGAGCAAATAAATCGCTTGAGGATCGTTTTCCAGCGCGCGAAGAGGCGTGTGTGCTTGTGCAGCATTGCGCCTTTGCAAATACTCACTCACTTACTCACTCACTTATACTTGCTCTCTCGAGTGTGTGCTTCGTCAAGTATGAGAGAACCAGAGACTCCAGAGAGGAACTCTTAAGACACTCGGTGAGTTGGGCGTCTACCTCCTCGGGGTAGGACGTGAGATGGCAAATGTGAGCTGGTAACGTTTAAAGATCTACGCTCTTGACTATCCGTTCTGTTGAGACTAGAAAATTTTCCACACGGCCAAGTTCATAAGTGCTGCTCTCGTCGTTGCGAAATATACGATTGGAAACCCAACGACAAATAATATATATGCACATATATATAGAGCCGAGTGCACAGTGACAGGACAATAATTTGAATGATTCCAAGTGATGAAATAACGTTCGATAGTCTTGTGTCTCTTGACGCCAGGCCAGCCAGTCATATACAACGACCATCACATTGCTGATTCTTATTATACACACATATCCTTTAGCGTGCCAGGATATATATGTACAAACAGAATTGAGCGCACACATAGTAAAAGCCAATATAAAAGGCATAGAGTGTGGAATTCAGCTTCTCAGCTTGAGATCCAAGTGCCTGGACTCAGCGAACCAGCCAACAAGAAAAAGAGATACTTGCTTCGACTCGATTCTTAAGACTCCTCGAGAGTATCTTGAGTTGATGGCGGTGCGCAAGCAAGGTATTCTGGTTCCCTGCATGCTAGCCGTAGGCCTTACGTGGTCGGCTCATCGACTTGCTCCCTCTTCACCTTCCTCGTCTTCCTCGTCTTCCTATGTCTTTCTACCTCTTTCCTTATTCTTATTCCCATCCTTGTTCTCCCTTCACCTCTTCATCATCACTCGTCCGCTGGCTCTCTCCTTCTCTCTCTCACAACCTCATCCTTTCCCGAAGGGCCACCTGAAGAGCGCCTTGGCACACTCTTTTTACTCGGCTCTCTTTATTCTTCTTCTTCGTCTTGTTCTTCTTTCAGACCCGCGATGGCGTCACTGGAAATTCGGCGTCAGCCAAATATTCTTTCTCTCTCTCTCTCTCTCTTTTTCTTTCTCTTACATCAGTTTACCACTCACTCTGTTGCTCTCATCCTGGACCCAGAACGGCCTCGATTGAATCGTCAGCGCTGCAGACACGCCACACTCAGTACTACCCAGAGACGAAATATTGAACTGCAAGATTTACAATTCAGCTTTTGAAACTCAATTGTCACTTGTCCATTCTTCTGGCTCTGACGCAACCCACTGGGTTGTTATGTGTATAACACATAGGTGTGTGTTGTAACCTTAAAGGAAGACTTTTAAGTGGTCTCGAGAGAGTGAGACCAGCAACCATCAGACGAGGGTGTGTCAATTTAACTGCTGAAAGCAATATTTGGCGTTTACAATAACTGTTATTGCAACTGCACACCGCAATAAATAAATGTGCACAACTATGCTCATATAAACATATACCAATTAACAACCAATTAACACTCAATGGTATATAATTAATCCACCTATTTATGAGCGGACTAAACCTCCTCGAAGATTATTAACGTCATTTCGCGTGCCTCTATCTCCACTGAACACACATCCACTTACCTAGCGATTTATACGCCACCAATACACACCAGTGTCTCTCTATGCATCCTTGTCATCGAGCTAAATAATTGTATACATTAAAAGTAAGTAAACGGGCTTTGAAGCGTAATTAAAGTCTTGAATAAATCGATTAATAGGTAGGATAGATTAATCGACCGGCACCAGTTGATTGACTCGGAGCTGCTGGGAAACCTCTGAGACCACATGGACTCTGGATACTCTACTCCTCCTGCTTCTGATCCTGCTTCTGCTTCTGCTGCTGCTGCTGAGTCCAGTATGTAATAGACCAGTTGTAAAACGTTGAGAATGGGTTTTTCTAATATGTCCGCAAGACACGAGCGCCGCGCCTCGTAAAGTTCAAAGTCGGTAATTAAATACACGTTAGTTGAGAATCAATTAAGTGAACGGCGAGAATAACGAGGTATTTCCCAACCCCTTTTCATCTCTACACACAACGCGCTTTTTCCATCACACACCCGTTCATCTCCGTTTTATATCTATTTAACTTGCTATTTAAGCTTCAATAGCTTTTTCTCCTGACCTTTTTTGTTCCATTACCTACATATTTATATTTATATATATATATTTATAAACTGAATAACATATTTGTCTTTATTTAAACTCCCTTGTTGATGTAACTTTCCCGGCATCTTAACGAGATTGTTTTCTACCGGTTGTTCATGGGTTCTTTAATGAATCAGCTGTTTCTGTATGCAAACAGCAAAAAAGCAGTTAAAACTTGTTCAGAATAGGTTTTGCCATGGCACGGCGAGCCTTTATAGATATATTTGTATTAGCACAGGAGATAGAGCTAGATACACCTTTTCTGCAAAGCAATATGCGAATGGTATTGAGAAAGAGCAAATAGCAAATAGCATGGACTTGAGATGAGGAGTGAATGAGGCTCTTGGTGTGCATGGGCGCGAAAGTAACGCAAATTGCTAAAGTAGCGGTTCTATCACGGAGTCTTTCAATCTGCTGATTGGTAATTGAAGAACGAGTATCACAACGGCACTCTATCGTTATTCACTTTTTTAATAAAACATTTTATTTTTATCATTGCCGGCGTTCCTGCCACTGGCACTCTACTCGTTTTTATTAACGCTGCTTTTTATTTAACTTTAATTTACTATCTCTATTGGATATCTCCATCTCTATCTTGGCAACTGTATATTTTAGATACGCCTGTTTACCTCACACCTAGATTCTTAAATTCATTTACGCTCGGTTGCATGCGGAAACAACCGATTGTGTAATTTAACATTACAACCAGCAATTTAATAGTAAACCAAAAATGTTTATGAAACACTCCATACCTGGATTATTATAATTTACCAGATAAAAATTCCCAAGCTACAGAATTAAATTATAATTACAACCTCGAAATCAATATAATGCTATTACACATTTTTAACGTTAAATACGTTTTGTTTTTTTTTTTCGCTTAGATCTTCCGCTCTATTCATGCTTCGTTTTCTCCTGAAACCTCCTCTGAGGTTCTCTTACATAAATTATCTTCTTTTATCAACCAAATTCTTAGATTTCTTCCATTTTTCTTTGTTCTTTCTCGGCTATTATTGTGTGTTAGTTAACATACGAATTAGTAATTGGGCTGGCAGTTAATACGGTGAGAATTTAAAAAAAAGTTCTTACGTTTCCTGGGGGCAGGACAATGAATTGTTGGCGAACGATGAAGAGGACAAAACACCGCGAACGTGTCGGACGTCGGCGGACATTTAGCCTTAGATAGACACACACTTTATTATTTTTATTTCATTCTTCCCGTGATCTTTCTTCTTTCTTTCTTTCCTCCTTCTTTTATTCATTTTGTTTTGTTTGGTAATTTTTATTATTTTTATTTTAAAATGTATGAATCTGAGCGCTAGCCGAGCGGCAATAGTTGCCCAAGCCAGAGGTCACGGTTTTGTATTGGACGTATGATGGCCTCTGCAGCTTGATGGTCTTGCTTTAGCTCTTGGTCTTGGTCTTGGTCTTCTCTCAACTGTTTGCCCGATGAAAGAAAGAGCTCGACACAACAATGACGAGCGAGCCATGTGCCCATGTGATAGCAAGGCACCAAGAGTGTAGCATGCTCCATGCTCGGTCTTCTCTCACGCCTGTACCACCTTATTTTATTTAATCCTTTTTTTATTCTTCTTAACACATTTTATTATAACCTTCTACTTCACTCTCTCAACCGTATATCTTTCATTCGTCACCTCGGCTCCATCAACTCTCCCGTATACGTATAGGTACATATCTCAGTCCAGCGCATGTGTGCCACCACCAACAAACGATTCTTTAAAGTGAAAAATATTAATAGGCTGTACGGGTCGTGTAAAAAAACGCGAAAAAAAGTATAAAAAACGTTTAAATAAAAGAACTTAAATCGTGCGATGAAAATCTTTTGTTCTGTTATTTCATTCGTTTGTACGGTTTTTTTATTTTACTTCTTTTCAAACAAACTAAAGACATTTCTTAGAGATTTTTTTCTTTTCACTGGCCTCTACACGTACCTATCCAAGAATATATATATGTATATATGTATGTATGTATATATGTATGTATGAATGTAAAGGCTTGCATCGCTGTTACACACATCGAGTTTCTTTAGTAGCCATAACGCGTGTCCTTGACGAGCATGTCTTGATGGCACAAAACTCCCTGAGCGATAACTTATCCGTCTTTTGTGCCAGCGTATATTTTAAAAACATTATCGGATAGGAGGAGTTTCGTTAATGTTAATAGTTGGTATTTATTTACGACATTGTTTTAGCTTACGATAATATAAAATAATAACGAAAAGAAAAAAAAAGAAGAAGAAATCTTAAATAAGGAGTTGAATTTGTCAGTGAGACGTTTATGTGCTCGTTGATTGTCAGCATGTAAATATACTTTCTCCATTCTTCTGGCACCGAGTCATCGGAGTAGTCTGTGTGTCCTGGATATATATCTTTAAAAATGTCATTGGGATGTATTGAGGCGCATTTAAGATATTGATTCCAGTGGATAGCTCGACTGACCAGTTTCTCGGCTCGGACGTCTCACGGCTGCCGCTACGCTTTACTCTACTCCCGACAGAATAAAATCCTGGGTTTATGTTTATATATTTAAGATCAATAAACACTGAAAGCTGGTCTACATTTAGCCACTGGCTCACATTACGTGATCTACAGCAATGGATTCCAATCCATATATATCATTAATATTCGAAAGTCTGTTATCTGTCGTGACTGACCGACATTTTGTCGCGATAACTGCGCGCATTTTATTTTTTTTAATATTTCTGCTCGTGGTCGGGTGTTAATAGAGGACTTTAAGCCTTCGGGTAACAGAGAAGAAAAAAGGAAAAATTTTAGATGAACAGGAAGATTGGGTCATCGATTATGTCTCGAAACCGGACGTGAATCGGGTTTTTTTTTATGAAAAAAAAAACATAAAACACTCAAATAACCAGGATATATCAATGCACGGCAAAATGGTAGAGTAACCGTCTGCAGGTTCGGTCGTCAGAGCTTAGAGTGTCAGGTGGCGGATTGGGCTCTGCTTTATGACACCTAACTAGGAATTTATAATGAAGACGTTAAATGTAAACGGTTCTTTGAAAAATATATTGAACCCTGTTCACCCGGTACTTAAATGAAAAAAATAATATTATTTTTAAACGGTTTAGAAATTGTGGGAAACGTTAAAATGAACATGGGTGTTGGCCTTCTTTAGAAAATATTTTTTATTGTGTTGAGTTTTGAATTTCGGGAATTATTGGTCTCATAAATGCAAGCTTCTCAATGGCATTTAAACTATTCCGTTTTATATACAAACTTGTAAGAATAAAAATTTTTATTGTTGAATTATGGTGTCAATAAAATGCATTTTTACTTGAATTTATTTCCCCGGTTTTTGTTATTATTTTATTATTATTGTTATTACTACTTTTTATTTTTTTTTTTTTCCTGAAAGCTGAATGGAGAGAAAAAATAAAATGTAAAAACCTAGTTAAATTAAAATCACAATACACAGTTGATATTTTTCTCACGCGATGAGATGCACAGGTTAAAAGAGTACATGAATCGAGTACCGTAATTCGCTTCTCAGCCAAGATCTATCTAAGGATCCGATCATCTCTCCTCAGTCGGGAGAGGTTGCTATTGAGCAACAAGAACAAGAACAAGGATCGAGCAATATAACCAACAAAAAAAATAAAAATGTATAAAGAAATAAAAAGTTACCAAAGGAGCCCACATTTATACACAAACATATATATATATACATGTATATATGTGTATATACGTGATTCGCGAAATCGAAATCGAAGAATCACGAAGCTCACGAGAAAATAAAAGCAGGACTTAGCAATCGGTGATTTATGTGCTCGTCGATACGCACGGATTTAACGCGAGAATTTATCACACAAAAATCATCGTCGATTTGTGATAATAAACGCCAATTCAATCGAAAATTCCAATTACATATTTCTCTACATAATTATCGATTCTTTAAATTTTTTCGTTTCAACAAACTGTTGAAATACACAGAGAGAAAAAATATTTTGCTGCAATATATTTTTGGTGGGAAAATTTGAAATTTCATTAAAAATCATTCTCGTAATCAAAGCAACACAAAAGTTATTTTTCTTGTTGCGTAATTTGTTGCAAAATGAGAAAAATGATTAGATAAACATATGTTCACATGTGTGTAATTGAATTTTGAAAAAGAATGAAAAAAATGACGAAAAACTGAGAGGACTTGAGAACAGCTAATGAATAGGTCATTAGCGAATTACGTAAAGTGCATCCTGTAAGCGTGCGGCTGATTTTCAGACCCTTAGTTCCCCCACTCTGGGGAAAAAATGGGCCCATGCCTCGTCACTGGGAGTTTTGAGGCATCATCGGCCCCCTCTCGGGCGATCCAGCACTCCCTCGGTGCACTTAAGCCGGGGTATTAGCAACGTAACAATAATATCGTCGTTATTATAATCCGGTAATCACACGGCGTGGATTTTTACGACGGGCCTTGGGCGCCATTTCTTAGTGCCGGTTTAAACCCGCGTCACAACTATACTAAACCGTTGAATTGCATTATTCCTGACATTCCTCGGTTAGTATATAATGCCCAAAGTACGACACAGCCAGCTCACATCACTATTATATTTTATGTTATATGCACTTTTTGATGGGCAATCCGGTGTGGATGCGGGCTCAGATAGATTTATTTTATGTACTTAGATACTAAATAAAGTATAAACATATATTAAAGGTTAAATTTATAAAAAAAGTAAATAAGTAAGTCGTAAATATTGGATATGACGCTCCCGGGAATATATTAAGCGACACATTAAAAAACATCAGACGTATGAAGTTGTAACCGATTAATCGAGACGTCGGAGGACGTTCGAATGTAATGGGCACGCGTCGGAGGTTCAATTCAATGGATTTGAGGGAGGTAAAATAAGAAGAGTTGAATAAAAAAAACAAAAAAAAAATGAATAAAGTTAAATAAAAAAGGACTGATGGTCCAGAAGAAGAAGAAGACGAAGAAGAAGAAGAAGAAGAAGAGGCAGCAAAGGAAAAAAGAATATCCTCCCGTGTCTCCAGCGGTTCCTTCAAGGCCCTTCAAAGCTAAAACCCTTTTTAATGTCTCCCGATTAAAAATCCTTCATTCCTCTCTCCTTTTCACTTTCTTTCTCTATTCAAACCTCTCCCGTCCTTTATTTTATTTAACTCTCATTCTTTAATGCCCCTATTGGATTTATCGCAAACCGAATCCTCCTACCAATTCGTTTTGCGTACGCGCCGGCAATTAATCTTTTCCTCATTACTCAAACCTTAAATTTACTTATTATATTCCAGCGGATCTCAATTTACCTCAGCGAAAACAACACGAGTGTCCAGCAGACATTTAAAGAAAATTTAAGCTCCAACACAACGAAGGAGATTTTCACGGCAGCAATAACCCAATCGATGCATCCTCTGCTGGCTTCTTTATCTGGGAGTAGCAAGTCGGGACTTATTCTTGGCGGAATGGAAGCAAGATGGGTCTTGTGCAATTATCCCCACTTTTTATCCAGGTGGATCCTCCTGAACAACTAAAAGACCAGGATGATCACTGCTATAACAACAATCCAGTAAGCAACAGGCGAGTGCCTGGCGAGAGAAAGAGCTAGAGTATTTGCCCGCACGGCAGATCCGAGAATTAGATTTTTCCACCGGTCTGATACAAGCATTACTTGCCTTTCGTTTATCTTTTTAACTTTATAAATATACTGCATTCATACTTGTACTGCTCTCACACTAAGCAACTCAGGCAAGGTGTTTATTTTTTATTTTTTTTTCCACCCCTCAGGAGACGAATGATTTTGCTCTTCTTCCTCTCACGTCTTGCTCTCATACGTCCATGTACACATCCACATCCACATCCAAATATATACATATAGTATGGCTTCTCTTGTGATTTAGCTTGAGGCGAAATTCTGTCGCACTCGGCGTTTTACGAACTGGTAAAGCGAAACGCTATTAATAAGTTATCCGAGAGCTTTATCGCGGGTGTCTTAAAAATAAAGAGACGCTTCTCTTTCCGCCCGGTTTTTTATTCTTTATACCATTTTTTATCTCCGCTCTTTTATTTATATTTTTATTATCATTACTGTTATTATTATTATTATTAATAAAATTATTATTTTGTTGTGAATAATTAGACCACCGTGCAGATCAAGCGACAGCGAATTGCCCCGAGTATTTAAGAGGGTTTTAAGAAATATTTAATGGATATGTAATAATAATAATAATGATAATAATGATAATAATAATAATAATACGCATAAACGATTATAATAATGAAAGTTATTCGTGAGATTGTTCGACACGTACAGAATAGCGTTCTGGTTGTTCTCCAGTTCTCGGTGATCGTTAAAACGGCTTCCATATTGGATAATATAGTGTACAATACATTTTTATGTACGTGCACGCATATGTAAAAAAAGGATGGACATATATATGTATATTTATATGTGTATAGAGGGAGGGGGGATATATATATAGATATATATGTAGAAGATGCAGAGAAGAGTTTGAGACCACGCATGTAAGCGTCGCCGTAAATTTAACCAATGGATCCGGGCAGAGTTGTAAAGTGGAGAAAAAAGGAAATTTCAAAATTTAAGATTCAAGACACCGCAGAGTTCTTTTGGCCCCTGGGCGTATTTTTAACACGAAAAAAGAGCGTAAAGAATAAGGATAAAAAGCGGCCCATCATAGCCTGTCGTCAGAAGCGCCTCGAGCCTCTCAATGATTATTTGTATTATAATAATATTATAATATTCGGAGAGTAACAAAAATATGGGGACGCATCACGAAGTGGGCTCGGGAAGGGGGAGGAGATTTTGATCTCGATACCGCAAGATTTTCCATCTTACATAGTAAGGGCGCCTAGGGCCCCGAATTCTCCGGGCCGGAATCGTAATTATTGAGCTTTGAATCAAGTGCCTCGCAAGTTGTTATCGTTTATTTTTTATGTGTTTTCATGTATCGCTGTTATTATGACGGAGGTAATCGTCGTCCTGATTCGGCCAATAGATAGCTAATTACTCGAAAAATTTATTGAGCTGGAGAGTGGGACTAGATCCAGAAGATAGACCTGTTTTTCCTTATGACGACGTTTAGCATTAAATTTAGCTCGGTATTTTTATCTTTGGTAATAATTTCTCTGGTTGTAGATTTTATTAGCCAACAGCACAGTGGGATGTATAAAAGGCCGCTCGGTCTCGAGAATTGTTGGTGAGATTCGTGCATCACATTCTCAGCGGTGGGTTGGTTCACCAGTGCCGTGGTTGGTTAGTTGGACGCTCGGTTGTTAGTTTTCGCCGAGAGAAAGTCTATTATACTTCTCAGAGACGCGACATTGCAGGACGAAACGCGAACTCGGGTTAATTGAGCGTCGAGAGCGGAGAGTTGTAAGGCCCCGAGATGTAATTGCCTCGCGACGAGACACTCGAGACTTAAGAACCCTCTCCCGCCTTATATACAATATATATACATCCATATATAATAGCTACATATATAAATATAAAAGTCGTAGAGATAACGAAATTTAAATGATAAAAAAATTACTAAGAGTATGATGATGAATTTGGCACGTCTGGGCGACGGTTGAATTTTTCATGACACTATAACGTACATGAATCACCTCGTGTATGCTTGAGACAGAAAAGTAACATAAGTGGCGGCGGCGGTTCCAGAGGAGTGAGGGGAGAGACTCCAGACTGTAGTGTATATGTAGTGTAGCGCTGGGCGAAGAAGGGAGGGGTGCTGGGGTCCACGGGCCCAGCGAACCGAGCTGGCAGTCACTCAATGAATTATTGGCCATAATAGCAGTGGCAGCCGAGCTCAGGCCCGTCTCCATCCCCTCCACCTCCAGCGAGGTAATACACAGATTCTACACTCTCGACTTGCAGATCGTGGGCCCCAAGACGCACACTTAAGCCCGAGTCTCAACTCCCTCAGACCCAACTCGGTAACTTATTGTTATTCGCCATATACAGCCGAGTGTTTGTTCTTTTATTTTTATTTTTTTAAGTTTCACCGGGCCCGTTTTCCCTTTTATCGATCTCCATCACATGCACAACAGCAACAATCTCTGTCAGCTTACTGCTAATAATGCAAATCTATAACTTTCCCCGCTATGGGTCTTAACTCGCAGTAACAACTGGTACAGGCATATCCACAACTCGGGACTTTGTAAATGAGAGGCAATTTGAGGGGATGATGAGTAGAGAAGGCCCACTGGTAAATGACTCGCAGATGTTTCTGCTCTCAGCTCTTGTGGCATTACCATTTTTATCTCTTTCTCTTTCTCGCTCAGCCACAGCCGGATCCTGATTCTCCTCACTCGTTGATCGAAAAACAATAAATCCTTGGGCAAATCTGTTATTCAGCCTCACTCGCAACGGCGTACTCCCATGCACAATGCCATTGTGCAAATTGAGTCCCACCGTACCGTCGATCCGTCAGCGATCGGATCGTATCGGACTGGGACCAAAATTAAACCGGTCAATTAGTAAAGCGCCGCCTTTAATACTGTGGGTTATTCCGCAAACTACTTCTCGTACTTATACCTCGGATATTTAATTTTAGCTGGTACGTGGGACGTGGGAGGTAGTCCCAACTACTATATAGATATATATATATGTATATGTATATGTATATAGCGTGTACCCTCTTAGAGGCAGAGGTATGCAACTCTAAGCAGAATAATATAACCTCCTCCGTTATTTCTCGCGATAAGATGTTCCCACAGATAATTCGCACTTTCCTGCCTCACTTCCTTCCCTTCTCGAGTCACTGCGCCATCATGCTCTCCAAGCACTGCCTCTAATCCCCCACGACACCAAAGGAATATTATTATAATTTATAATATAAATGTATATTCCATTAAGGAGTAATAACAAGGAAATATAAATTGTATATAAAAATAGTTTTTCTATTAATATATAGATATGTTTTTCCCGCTGGGCTGGATAGAATACGACGGATTGTAAGTGTGGGGTTGTAATATATAAATATATTAAATGGCATTGTCACAGATATACAGATGGAGTGTGTTTGAAAGCTGTTGAAGATGGTGCCGGCGATGAAAACAACATGGTAAACCTTAAGGTAAGAAATGGTTTGCTATGGGATAAAGAAAAGAGAAGAGCTGCAAGTGGAAAAGAGGAGAAAAGAAGAGTACCTACGCATCGCGCATCGCGCCAGACATTATGCTAATCTCCAACTGAGGATGTACGTCCGATAAGCCCCAGTCCGCCGATGTTGAAGCAATATATATGTACCTACATTTGTTTGGATGTGTGTGTACATACATATACGTACATGTGTGTTTTCCTGGTGAACGGCAGTGAAGCCGAGGGGCCCCACGCCCTCAATCTCTTATAAGTGTGCTTCACATTCGCTCGCTCAGAAAAAATCCACCAGAGAAAGTACATAAAAAAGTGTATCCGCCATTTTTTATACAAGACCCAAAATTTTGTATCGTTTGAATAAATGATTAGCGTTTTTTTATTGCTACTATTATTGTTATTGTTATTATTCCAATATATTAACATTTATAGTGGCGATAAAAGTAAATTGCTTATGTTTAATAAGAGCCAGGTAAAAATAATAAATAAAATAAGGGAGGGAATGAAATAAAATAAATAATATGTTTATTTATTTAAAAGTCAAGTGCGACGATTATCGCTGAAGAAATCCCTGCGAGATCGTTATGTGTTGCCGAGATGATATCGCTGACTACCAGAAGACGCGTGGGCTGTATGGGCCCCAAACGAGCCACAAAAAGTAACCAATGAGGAAAAAAAATAGCTAAGAATGAAAAATAATAAAAAATAAACACGGGAATAAAGAAAGAAGCACCAGCTCTCCGAAAATTTCGGCCCATTGTCCGCACTCTCTTTTTATTCCTTCAGCCTAACCTCTTTCATTTATTTATATACGCCATACACACCCATATATATATACATATATACATATATACATATATATGTGTATTGCGGAATAAAGCGTAAGGTCTGACATGTCTGGTACGGTCTTTCGCGCATTTAGTGACGCGACAACCGTGCCGTTTCAGCCGTTTGTGTTGCTCGGCTATTTAAGGTTCGTCTTTTAGTAATAGCGATGATAAATCAGCAAAACTTTTTTTTTAAATGTTTGTCTAACGACCCAGTAACACTATTTAACTCTATCTCTCTTTCTCGCGATAGAAATATCCGCGTGTGAATTGACCGGGGAACTGGACCTGGAGGAACCGATTCCAGTTGAGGAATGGAACAAAAAGGCCTTAGAAAAGATGAAGCTATAAAAGACGCACCAGAATTAAATAAAATATATATATATATAAAGCCATGGGATTTATGTGTTTATGTAAGAAACCTAAATAAATTTAATCCGGCATAATAATTCTCTTGTAGTCTTAAAGCATTGTTTAATTTATGCCGATTCACCTCGAGATAGGCCTTCTTAAAACAACATACCCACTGAGGCCTAGTCGTAAAAGTGCACCCAGATTATAATTTTTATAAATTTTCTTTTCTCAGCTCCCTTAGTCGTCTTAGAGACCGAAATGGTGAAAGGAAGTCCTTGATTTTGGTATTAAAAATAACACGCTAATAATGGTAATGATAATAATGTACACACATATATGTGTATATATAAAGTAATACAATAAAGAGTATAATAAAATTATTTGTTATTTCTTAAGACCGCAAGACTCAAAATGATAATCCAAAAGGCTGTCATTATTACAAAAGAAGAGGGTCAATTCGCTGACAGGATTTTATTTTACGTCTAGACACGCGTGTTTGCGTGCAAAAAAGTTATTAAAGTAAAAACGCTTTTTGAAACACATATATATATGAATGCATATATGTATATAGCTATTTTTGATTCGTTTTGACACCCAAGATGGTACCGTAATACAATTTTTATTATATTCCTCAAAGAGGTTTACCGGGAGCTCGAGTTTGTCGAGGATTCCGGAGTCCGGATTGTTGGCTGCAAATACAACTGCACATTGCACATCAAAGGAGTTGGGTCGACGTCGAGAAAGTCGGATCCGTAAGAGGGCGGGAAAGTCGTGTGACTGGATTATTCGAGGGAAGGACGCGTGGGTGAGTGTGCCGGGAGTGTGTGAGTGCTATGCAGCACAGACCGAGTTTAGTTCGTTTTCAAGACTAAATAAAAGTTAACAGCGTAGTCACCGCTCTTACCGGTGTAGTGCAGACTTATTCAGCCAGTCTACCGGTAATTGCTCAAGAAAATAAACAAAAATGAAAAAGGAGAAAAAGAAAACGGTAACCGAGTAAATAAAGCAGATACACTTGGAAGAGTAACAACTGAGAACCGATAGTAAGACACACATGGGTTGGCTGCCTGGTTTTCTTTACAGGGGACATATGTACTCCATTGTTATGTATATAATGCTGGTATAATCTTATAAAGATATACGGATACGCTACGCCTTTAAGCTCTGGAGTCTCCAGTTCATATTACCATCCTACGGGCAGCCTGCGACACCACGGCCGCGAGATCCGCGGGCTAATGCTGCCTGCACCCACCTGGATTTTATTCATTTTTTAAGTTATTATTTATATAAATATATGCCCAAGTATTTGTATTTGTATTTAAGCTTTTTGTTCAGTATACGGAATACGGAATACAGAATACAGAATACAGTATCAATGTGTATTTAGTATAATACAATAATACAGACGAGTGGAGTTTTTAAAATTCTTTGAATTTTAAAAAGTAAAGATTATTATTTATGCGATAATAAAACCTCATCCATGATTCATCGGACCACACTCAATTCACCGAATCAATGAATAACTTGGGATTGCTGCGGAGAGATAAATAAAATGAATAAAAAAAAATGATAATAATAAATAAATAACTAATAATCGTTATAAATGAGTAAATTTTTTGAAACCGTGTGAAAAAGTGAATTTTTGAGATAAATCAACGACAATGGGCGAGGGTCTTTTTTTGGGACGCGCGGGGCTCAGGACATGTCAAGGCTCCCCGGAGACGTCTCGGGTAAAAAGGGAAAAGTTTGGCAAAAATAGTGGGTCCTCGGGGCCTCGGGGCCTCGGGGCCTCGGGGAGTCGGATCGGATAAATGGAAAGGCGGAGAGAAAAAGGAGTAGTCTTAGTAAGTGGTCTTGGGATTGGGACCGCTGGCTGCATAGAGCAGAGGATGTATTTCTGTCCGCGATGCGGGTGGGGGCCGGTAAATAAACGGGCCCCGTTCCTGGTGCATTTGTCGGAACGCTAACGGTGGGAGCGTATCGGACGGTCATTAGCGAGCGCGGGCTTGAGCTCTTCTGGTGAGATAAAAACCGGGCAGCCACCCTCTATTTTGCTCTTTCACTCTAGACTCTGCCGACATTCGAGTACGTACATATCTACAAATATACATACATATAAATTTATATACATCACGACTGTGTGTACGGCATCGGACTAAAAAGTTGGGCCCACCGAGAATGGCCAGTATGCGAAGGTCAACCGATTATGAGTAGATTACTTACATTCGAACAACTCTTTTCTTTATTTTTTATTTTTTATTTTATTTTATTTTATTATTCATTATATAAAATAAATATTTTTATAAATCCCAGCGAGTATCCAGTCGAGTATTGGACATTTTTATTTACTTTATCAATTTTTCATGCGAATAATATGCAAATAAATATACCTATAACGTCCATTATTATTATTATTTATTAATTATCAAATACGTTTGATATTTATGTACTTAATGTATATATTAAAATGTCTGTATAATAATTTTTCGATATAAAACTATCGTTTTATTTATTTTTACATACTATTTTTTATTTATTTTTGTTAAAAATTCATCACCGCAGGAATCCGGACACGATTCTGGAATTTACATGGCATAACGTACGTTAATAAAACCAGTTGATATTCCGATGACGCGGTTGGTGGGATTCAGAAAAGTATCGCCAAGTGTTTTATGAGTAAATTTATATAGATATATATTTATAGTTACAATGTAAGTTAAATGGGTAGGCGTAGAAGGGAGATTGAGTTGGGAACGCGGTCATGCAAGAAGATCGCCACGAGGTAAGCAGTTAAACGAGGCGACAAAGATAATAGTCGACAGTAAAGCGTAATCAGTCTACGTGCCCACGCGACCACTCATTCGTTTCGACTATTACTCCAATCCAAACCTCGTCTGTCTATTTATAACACACGTTTTTTTAAATATTTATATTCTCAAGTGGTGATGCAAGGCAGAGACATTGTCAGACAATAGACGTCAATTTATCTGCGAAAAATTCACCAACGATATTGCCTATAGGAAATTATTCTATAAAATTTTTGTACCGCCATTGCACATTTAAATTTTTTTGAGTCTTTATATATAAATGTTATTATTTTTACAACACTTCTATTGGTTAAATATATTATTTAATTTTTTTATTTACCTGATACGCGAATGACTGGGGTCTGATGATGATAACTTGAGGATTACGTCCACTGACAGATAATAAATTTATGGCTACTCAAAAATATCTTTATAGCGATAAAAAAAAATTTAATTGACCGTTTTTATTTACTGATAATGGCTCCTGATTTTCGGTATAACTATAATTTACTGTCATTTTAAATTTACGACTCAGAGCTACAGTAAATACAAGTCGGAAAATATTTTAAGGAGTAAAAAATTTTTTGTCAGGAATGACGGTAATACCCGCATTACGCCAGCATACCACCAATGGTAGCAAAGTAGGTAGTGTAGAAAGAAAAAAATAAAAATAAATAAGAGAGTTAAAAATTTAAAAGGAATTAGGTGACGAACCTTGGAGGCTAGTTTCTTGTACGAGGTACCTGCCAAAATAACCGAGCAGCCTTTAAAAAGGACCGACGCTTCTCGCTCCACAAAACCCCCACAGGCCTCAGGAATTCTCCTTCACCCCCCCCCCTCCTTCCCCCCTGTTCCTCTATCTCGACTCATGACCAGGACATTCCTGTCTTTTATCTTCACCCCGTAGTGGGTGCACGTGCTCCCCCGCTTAGTTTTTTCTGGTTTAAAGAATCCGCGCAAGGAATATTTCGTCGGGGGTATTAATTCGGGGGAGGGGAAGAGGGCAGAGGAATCTTTTGATAGGACAAGGACAATTAGAATGATGGATGGATAGGCGAATTGGATGTATTGCGTCCTCGGCTTATTATTTTCCCATTGATCAAGTTGCGTTATTAATGACGTTAACATAAAGCTTTTATATTTATATAAATATATGTGTGCGAATGATAAAGGAAAAAAATAATAAAACTCAAGACTGGAGATTGAGTGAATGAAAAAGATAGAGAGATAAATGGAGTGAGAGGTGTGTGTACAGTGCGTAGGCTGGTGTTTGGCGAAAAAATGTATGTGTATAAATATAAAGGCCTCGTTGTATGGTACACAGTGAGTAAGAGGCCCTGGTGTGGGCTAAATTTTTCGGGGGACAGACGAGGATGAAGATGAAGAGAGCGAGTGCGCGCATTAAATTGGATAATTAAAAAGCACAGACAACCAAGTATAATTAATCGACAGATTTTTAATGAATATTGCATTACCGAGATTCCCTTCCTACACGACTTGGATGAATAATAAAATTACGGCTTTAAAAAAACAAATTTACGAATTATATATACATATACATATACATTTATATATAAATATATAGCTATATATATGGGTGATATGATATAAATTCCCCGAACGAATCCGATAGAATTAAAACGCTCAGTTTAATCCGTTTGAATACGGATCGTCTCAAAGGACTGCCGACCTAAGTCATCGAAAAGGTCGGGGCTGTCTTGACAATCACCCGCTAGTTCTCCCTATTCTTCATATGACATCATCATTTTTTTTGTTTTCGCTTGCTCTTACTCGAGTATTTTTGCTCAATGCAGATAGTGCAGCAAAAAAGACTGAGCCGATACAGCCGAGCGATCCTTGGCTCATTTTTTTTCTTTTTCCCTTTTTTTTATTCTTTTCGTTGGGTTTATGAGACGATGAAAATAGACGAAATAGTCGGGGCCCATTATAGAGGCATGTCCTCTGGGACCCCCGCTGTTTGTGGCGCGGAATGCCTTCGCTATTATAAATATCACGAGTCTGAAGCATCTGGCTGTCTTTCTCTACCGTTCGTAAGTGTATATATGTATTTATATATATAAATATAAATATAATTCTCGAGGCGTGGGACTTGGATAAATAAATTCAAATAAAAGTTGAGCCAACGGAAACGTTAACAACGTCAAAAATAATAACCGTTTCAATTATTGTCTTAGATATTTAAAAATAATGCTCACGAGAAGCATATGCCGGCAAATATAATTTAATTAAGGCCAGCAGTAATATAATTCATAATGTATTCAATGTGAAAATTTGAAAGCTGATATGGAGGATTTTTAAAAATGAACGAATGAATATAATGTATTTATAGACGCGTTGGCACAATACAATAGTAATTTTTCGAGGATAAACTCGCTTTGTTGCGGAAATATAAAAGATGTGCGGTTTGGACTAGAAAATGTCAGAGATGACGAGTCGGGGGGGAGAGGGACCCACCGCGTGGGGACCGGGCCCCGAGTGGCCGATCGAGTCGGGACCTGTACCCGAGAAAAGCATCGAGGGTCTACACTACTACTACTACTATACGGTTAGCTCAGAGTTTTAAATATAAAGAAGTGAAAAAGGATCGAAAAGATATGCCGAGAACAATAATCAGGCATCGAAGAAACGGTATGCTGTCCTGAAGAAATTCCATTCGTTTTGTGTATGTGGCCTCGGCTCATTTCAATGGACGTATCTATACGTATATACGTATGTCAAGCTCGATGAGCTCTGGAGAGTACGTTCCTGCTGGGATCGGGTCCTTTCTCTGGCTCTCTCTGGTTCTCTCTGGTTCTATCTCCTCCTCGTTTTACCTTTTCTTATTCATTTATATCCGAGTCCACTCGAGTTGATCGATTCATTCTTTGTGCCGTATTTTTTTTCTTTTTCATTTATTATATATATAGATGGTGAAGCACCTGATGTTTGAATCGAGTTAAGGCCGAACGTATATTAAATGAATTTCGACAACAGAACAACACTAAGCACAAAGTCTGAATATTTTTAGGTGGACGGTGGAGCCGAGAAGAAATAATGTGAGATAAAGACGGTGATTGCGGTGAACTGGGCAACAAGAAGGAGAAGACCAAGTAGGAAAACAAGTTGGAATAAGTAAAGCGTAAAAGCCGGATGAGAAATATAATCTTTCGTCATTTATTCGAGGACACTTGTGACCAAGTCAAGACAGGCCGGGTCGGGCCGGGCTTGGGCTGCTCTGAGATGAGAGATGGAGAAAAAGAGACAAGTGGAGATATTTTGTGGCAGAGCCCTCTCTGCCCTCTCCCTTCGAAAAATGCCGTCTCATCCCGTGGCGCATCGCTCATACGTCGTTAGGGCATACCGAACCGACGATGGCATTGCAGCTATACATTTCTCTGTCTTAAATTCTTTTTATTATTTAATCTCCGTCTTTGTCCTGAAGCATGTCCGTCTTGGTCGTGTCCACGTGTGCCGTTCATCCGCTCTCTTATTCTCTTTACTAACAAATGTTTTTTGCCTACGAGTCACCCTCAGATCCGTCATGCGATCTCGGTGACCCACGATGAGAAATACACAAACTCCCTGTTGTCTTGCAACAACTCTCTCTTCTCTTTCATACCAAATACTTATTCTCTCTCATTTCTCTGTATTCTTTTGTTCTTACCGACCGCACGTAGTCCAAGAAAATTATTCTCTGAGAAAAATTTTTGATCAACTCGAAATTTCTTGATACACCATCTTAAGGATTAAATTCTTATCCCTTGACCAGTTTACAGGCCCAACGACAAAAAATCTATATGTATAATAATAACAATATATGACAAGAAAAATTGACAAAGATATAAAGCTTTTAAATTTATAATCTCAGCATAATCTTTCTTAAAAGATCTATTAAATATTTATCCAGTGTTTCACACGGCTAAAAACAGAAAATTGATAATCAAAATATCATTTCTGGTGAGAGTGATCGATGAGTAACAGAGTACGGCTTACGAATATGCAAATCACTTATACACATATATATATATATATTTTTTTGTGATGATGAAAAAAATATGATAACGACCTACAACTGGATACTATTCACTCTTTTCAAGCCACTTCGGTGTTCCCTCCGTACAATTAAATCAAAACTTATTCCTCAGATTTTTAATATCATTATTATTATTATTATAAATAAATTCATCGTGAATAAAAATATTTAACGATGAATAATCATATTTGTTTGAATTAACGAGATATAGGATACAGAGAAGAAACTATCAATAAGCGGATTTGCAGGTGAGATTTTAGGTGAGGATTTTGTTCGGTGGTCTTTCATCTCCTCTATATGTATATATAAGATGTGAGATGTGATCATTCAATTCAGAGAAACGTGAATGTCTGTCTATCTAAATTCAAATAATTATTGGATAGAATAAAATTAAAATATGTATATATTTATGTGGAAATAATAAAATATAAAAATTTATAAATACAAGTATATAAAACTGATGATGAGACTCTGGGAGTAGAACGGAGCATAAAACGGCAAAGTTAATGTCAACGACACCAAGTCACGAGAGACACAAGAAGTGGAGGCTGAATTCTCGATGCGCGGGCGAGAAGATCGGATGAGGAGCCCGGGCAGCCAGCCGCGAGTTGAGTAAAAACCTCCAAACTCTTGATGCTGGATATATTCTCTCATCTCCGTACGCTCCAGCCGAGAAGAGGTCCCACGAGGATGCCGAATAAGATTCGCCGAGGACCAGAGGGAGCGAAAGAGACGGACTAAATAAACTTACGAGATCAAGTTTTTCTCGGACCAGAACCCACCGAGCGCGCCCGTCAGAGAGAAAGAGAGAGAGAGAGAAAAAGCTCGAATCTGAGTTGACTTCCTGGCACGCGGTTCGGTTCGTCTTGTTCATTTCTCCGGCTAGTCCCTCTGCTTTGGCTCTGGATCCTTTGCCCGGCTCAGGAGCAGAACATTTACTCGGACAAAAAAGCTTCATTACTATAATAATTTTATTAAATAACCGATGCTGTTAATGACGTCGAGAAAAATTCGTTCGCGTGCCGATCCTCAACTCAGACGGTTTTACTTGGTTTTACTTGGTTTTACTTGGTTTTACTTGGTGAGGATCCTCGTTATCTGACGCAAAAATTACCAAATAAACTTGACATTTCGGGTTTATTTTATGTCTCAAGACTTATGACTCGAGTCATCGGGCTTCTGTACGAACATACCGAGCAAATAAAAATAAATAAAACCATGGGGATAAGGAAAGAGTACTCGAAGAGTAGAGATGCCACTCATAAAACAGCTTCGAACCTTTTACGCTCGCTGGCTCCTTTATGTAACCTCCACTCGCTCTAACTAATTCACTCCCTGTTTTCTTTCTCTTTCTCATTTATTTACAACAGCATCTGTATATATCTGTATATATATACATAGAAGGTGTACCTCTCACTTTCGCATTTCGTTATTTCGTGTGATCACGCCGACCACGCCTCGAGGTGCGAACCACATGAGTCTAATCGATTTCGCCTGGGTAAATTTATTTTTTACTCTTTTTTTCTGTTAAATTTTATTTTTTACTGTTACTGCAACACATATCGCTCGGTACGCACTCCATACACCAGCGAAAAATTCCTTTTTAAAGATGATGACGAGAATTCGTGTCGCCTTTGAGAGGCTACACAGGCAGTATACGGCATTAAATAAGAGGAACAGCAATAGCTACGACGAATGAACGACGAATGGTAGTAGGTATGATGATAATTGCCGCGGGGAATAATTGCCGTACCGGTGTGGTTTATGCGCGCGCGCGAATTGAAACGTCTGCAACTTTTTAAAAGGGGTCACAGACATTTGTATGTCTGAAAATGAATCCCAGGTGTAAGCAGCCGGAAATATTGTTTTAAATATAAACAACCATACATATGATAAATAATAAATTTAAAAAAGAGCAAGGCCTTGATCGTAGGCCTCATCATCATTATCTAGATGATGTATTGACGTCGAGATGAATTACACTAAATTTGCATACAATTTACATTGAGTAATAGAGTAAATTTAAGATTTACTATTGCTGTTTACAACAGCAAGTTCGTAAAACTTTCACCCGTACGTTGCTTGAGCGACCTTTCGCCTGAGCAATACAAACACAATCAATCACAGTCATTAATGTAGATCATACCGCATGAATAATTATAATAGTCAATGTAAATAAATGATGAAATATAAAATTGTGCAATAAAATTAAAATTACCTTGATAGAAGAAGTGCTGGAATGATCGGCGCCGATGAGGACGGCGTAGATCTCAACCTCGTACCAATCAACTCCGGTCTCTCTGTCAAGTGGAGCGGATGTTTGCAGAAGACCACTCTTGGTGTCAATGTCGAACAATCTGTCCACCTGGGCACCACCACGACCGGCAGTCACGTTTGTCACGTAGTACTCGAGATCAACAGCAGATCTACTTGTACGAGGAGGACGTGCACTTACTTTCACGATACTAGCACCCGCGGGTTCATTTTCGTACACAGTGCCCTCAATTAGGCCATTATGCTCCCAAATGGGACGATCGTTCTCTTCCCCGGGGACAATCAATGTCACGTAAGTCTCGGACGACCTTCGTTCTGCTTGAACAGCTTCGTCGGTAGCACGAACACCGATCTGATACCTGGAGGATCTTTCTATTGACTTTAAGGACCCAGGTAGTCGCATTGTTAAAACACCTGTACTACGGTGGAGACGAAACATGTCCGAATAATTAACTCCCGATCGCATTAGTTCGTACGTCACCAGTCCGTTAGTACTCGAGTCCTTATCACGAGCTAAAAGTCGTGCCACTGGTATTTCTTTGCCTAAATTACCGTTGAGAATTGATTTTGACGGTAGCACAACGGCGGACATACTCACAAAGATAGGGGCATTGTCATTGAGATCCTCAACGATTACAATTACCAGTTTCTCCGCGGACAAACGAGCTGATGGTGGCTGGGCTCGATCTGTCGCTACAACGACAAGATTAAATGTATCCACCTCTTCACGATCAATCGGCAGTAATGTATGTATCACTCCTGTCAGTGGATTTATTCCGAAATGCCGTCTCTGGTCTTCAGGATCTTGGCTAGCTATTGCATAAGTCACTACGCCATTGTCACCGGAATCTCGATCTTCAGCCGTCACCGAGTGGACTGGAGTTCTTACTGTAATGCCTTCACGTATCTGACGCACTATCGCGGTGTTGGGAAATGCCGGGGGGTTGTCATTCGCATCAATAACCTCAACACGCAGAGTCGTTACGCTGCTCATTCTTGGATGTCCACCATCGCTACAAGTTATATTAAGAGTATAGCTCTCATGCTCTTCGTAATCCAATGGCTTCTTTAGATACAGAGTACCCGTTAACGGATCAATGTAAAATGTATCACGACGATTTCCAGCTGAAATAGCAAATGTCAATTCACTGTTGGCATCAAGATCGTCATCAGTTGCTTTGAATTTTAATAGTTCCGCGTTTATCGGCGTGGTTTCGATCACCGAAATATGCGACTCGTTGTCAACAAATTTCGGTGAGTTGTCATTCTCGTCTAGAATTTCAATAGTCACTTTGGCAGTCGATGACAAACGTACTTCTAAGCCAGCGTCATTGGCAATAACAGTCAAAACATAATTATCCAGAGTCTCACGGTCTAATTCACGTGCCAGTGAAATTTGTCCAGTAGCTTCGTCGATCGTAAACTTTCCCTGCTGATTGCCATCGGAAAATGAATAAAAAACGTCTCCATTTAATCCTTCATCGGCGTCGGTTGTGTAAACACGTAACAATTGTGTACCAACAGCAGCACCCTCGCTAACTTGGACCCTATATGGAAGCCGCTGGAACTGTGGTGCATTATCATTAACATCTGTTACATAAATAGAAACCTTGACCTTGTCACGTAAACGATTGTTACCATTGTCAGTAACTGTTGCTTCTAAACTGACATAATTAGTTCCGGTATTAGCAACTAATTCCTCACGGTCATAGACGTGTAACGATTTTATAAATCCGTTTCGTGGATCAACAAAAAAATCCTGCTGACTCACGGGCAGTGAAAATGTTAAGTCGGCATTCCTTCCAACATCACGATCAGTCGCCAATAGCTTACCCACAAAGGTTTCCGGTGGTTCGTTTTCACGAATATGAAACGTGAATGAGGAATTCGTGAATTGCGGAGCATTATCATTTTCATCTATAATATGAACAATTACCGGTACAACTGAACTACGTCTTGGCTTACCTTGATCACTGGCTGTTACTTCTAGAGCATAATAATCCTGTTCCTCACGATCTAGAACGTGTTTAACGTACAATTGCCCATCAGGAAAAATTCCAAACTGATTTTCATCATTACCATCGGTTATGCTGTATAAAATACGTCCATTAATACCAAGATCGGCGTCGTAAGCACGTAATGCAAAGAATCGTTCATTAACGGGCGTTGACTCGGCCAAAGATGTTTCATAACTCGTTAATTTAAATACCGGTGTATGATCGTTAACATCTTCAATTGTCACGCGAATTTGATGTTGCGCTGCCAGAGGTTGTGCTCCGGTATCAACTGCTGTTACTTCAACATTCAATACAGTACCAGGGGGTGACCTGATTGGTTTATCAAGATAAATAATACCGGAATTTTCAGCGACACGAAATTGTCCACCGGGATTGTGTGTCAGTGTATAAGTTATTCGTGCATTGGCACCGACGTCGCGATCGCGTGCACGTGCCAAGTAAACTTCTTGTCCAACAGCAGCGTTTTCTTTTAAATAAACTTCATCAGCCTTTTCTCCTTTGGGAAATTTTGGTGGATTATCATTAACATCTAGCACTGTTATATTTACAGAAGTTAATCCTCGCGCTGGACCAGCACGTGCTGAAACTTTTAAACTGTAATAAGCTTCTTCTTCCCGATCTAGACATTTAGCGGTACTAATCACTCCCGAGTGCTGATCTATTTTGAAATTACTGTCGGGATCACCGAATACTATTGAATAAGTTATTTTTGAGGTTGCGAATTGTGTTACCATAACAGAACCTACCTCTCTTGTAAAAGTACCAGGCACATCGACTGCACAGTCACCACGATCTTCTGGAATTTTAAATTCATACCCATTGTAAGTATCGAAGTCAAGATGCTCGAGATCTTCTTGGCGCAAAACTTCGACAATCGCATTCTCAGCAGCTTCTCGGTCACCAGTATCACGTGCTGAAATAGTCAATTCGTATAGAGTCTTCTGGGCAACACGAAGCGATCCCTGAAGAATTATTTCACCAGTTCTTTCGTCAACTTTAAATAGACCTTCACCACCAGATTCGAGGGAATATTTAACACGAGCGTTTTCACGTGCATCGATATCAATGGCTTTTACTTTTCCAATTGAAGTACCAGGTGAAGTGTCTTCGGGAATGGGCATCAAGTATCTTCGTGGATAGAAAACTGGTGCATTGTCATTGACATCATCCAGAGATAACAGAACTGTTGCTGTTGATGACTGGGATGGTGTTCCTTGATCTCTTGCTACGACTAAAATTCGATAATCGCTGATTGTTTCTCGATCTAAAGGGATCTTTGTTGTCAATTGACCTGTCAGTGCATCTAAGGCAAATGTTTTTGGGTAATCTCTCAAGACACTTGGATGCAAACTGTAAGCAATCGACCCATTGGTACCTTGGTCATTATCGATAGCTGCCAAAGTCGCGACTAAACTGTGCGGTGGAGTATTTTCCGACAGAGTTACATCAACAACAGTTTGAGTAAATCTTGGAGCTTCGTCATTTTCATCGAGTACTGTTACACGCAAATGAGTTGATGCATACCTTGGATTCGGACCTCCGTCACGTGCAGTAACACGTAACTCAACACTACCTTGAATTTCACGATCCAACCGAGCAACAGTCGTCACTAAACCAGTATCTTGATCAATAGCAAACCACGATTGTTCATTACCTGAATCAAAATCATAATAAATTTTAGCATTTAGTCCCGAGTCAGCGTCAGTCGCAGAAATACTCGCAATAAAACTCCCAACGGGGGATAGTTCTGATAAAACAGCCGAATATTCACTTTGTTGGAAAACTGGATCATGATCATTGACATCATTAACATGAATTACTAAATACGCTGTGGCAGATCTCGGCGGCGTTCCTTTGTCTGTGGCGACAATCGTTAGATTGTATTTAGGAATTTCCTCACGATCCAACCGCCCATTGACCCGGACAATGTCAAAGCTCTGAGTATTATCCAATCTAAAGTGTCCTAATTCATTTCCCGCTTTGATTTCAACAGTCGTCTCACCATTGAGACCCTCGTCATTATCAACAACTGCAACCGCTGCCACTAATGAATCCTTAGCCGCATTTTCATCAACAGTAGCAAATCCCACTGTTGCCGGAAAATAACTGAACTTTATTTCCGGGTCATGGTCGTTTGCATCCAATAAATTGACCGTAACATAGGTACGACCATCTTGCCGAGGAGATCCATGGTCACGTGCAAATACCGTAATGACACATGACTTGGGACAGGAACCTCCGGGCTTAGAATTGAAACAAGCCTGCTGTGGACAATTCAACGGTTCAGCTGTTTTGATAGTACCTGTTTCAGGGTCAATTGTAAATTGTCCTTCACTATCAGGAAGATAGTAGGTTAATTTAGAATTGTCATCGGTATCCTTGTCCGTGGCTTTGACCGTAAGAACAGTTGTTCCCACGGGTACACTCTCATTTAGTGCAACAACGTAGTCACTCTGTTGGAAAATCGGTGGGTTGTCATTGACATCGAGTACCGTGACGTTGACAAGAAGATAACCAAGTCTTGGTGGTTTACCTCGGTCTCGTGCACACACATTGAGTGAATAAAATTCCACCTGTTCTCTATCAAGTTTACCAGTTGTCTCTAAATGAAGATATGAACTCTCTCCCGAGGGATTACCCGTTACATCAAGACGGAATTTACCATCAGTATTACCGTCAACGATGAAGTAATCATCAGCAACACCGTTCTCTGCAGTGTCCTTGTCTGTGGCTGCATCCAAAAGTAATTTAGTCCCAGCTGATGCCGATTCAGAGAACGACACCGCAATACTGGATTCCGGAAATTCAGGATTGTTGTCATTGACATCTAGCACGTGGATTCTCACCTCGATTGGATGAGTCGGCTGGCTCGACAGCACAACCAGGTCAAATTTATCGCTTGGCAATGACTCGCGATCCAATATCTTAGCAGTTCTAATTTGTCCAGTCTCTGGGTCCAGAGTAAATTCCTGGGGTGGTTCATTGAACCGGTAAGTGAAATTCTGCTGCACAGGTATCGTGCCCACAAGAGTGCCTTCTGGTTCGCCTTCCTTGATACTGAGTTGGACACGAGTATCAACAGCACGACTCTGCATTGCCAACCCTGGATTCCCATCCTGAGGCAGCATCGGCGAGCGCCTGGGCACAAGTCTCGCCACCTTGCTCGTCGCTCCCTGGACCCCGTGTTGCTCATTGTTATGACGGACCGTTAAAACCAGTCCCAAGACCAGGACGACGATTGTCAATCTACACATCTCTCCACGTCCACGTTATTTACTGCCACTACTTCTTCTATCCTAGACACTTTTTACTACCTATCGCACTTCTTCGTCATCGTCAAACGAACTTTCATCCTGGAGCACTTAAATAGTTACTTATTCCTGATTTCGATTATCATCATACGAAACTTGGTATTTAAAAACGAACCCTCTACTCACTACTCAGGTAAACGATCGGCATTATTTAGATTTTTATCAACAAGCTCACGTTTCACAGATCGTTTCTTTGTATTAATAAAAATGTCTAAAGTCCATAAATAAAGTATAAAATATATATGTATATATTTATATATATTTTAGTAATGCCTTGGGAGAGAAAAAAAAAAGGTCAAGCAAACTCTTGCTCGAGATGTTTTTCTTGTTAAGTGGTTGTGTATAAGGCAACAGCCACCGAGATGACACTCGTCACAGTCGATCGACGATATACCAGAGCAAACGGTACATCTTGAAGTGATCTCGCGCTTGTTCAGTACGCGTTACTCCAACAGCGTTTACTTCCGTGTGTCATTTCAGCAAAATAAAACCAATATACCAATATATTTTTTATTTATCATCAATGCAACTCCACTTCAATACATACATTTATAAATTTATATATTTATATATACATTTACTTAAATATTTGTTCTCACAATCACAATCACACGTAAACACACCACACTGCAATAATACAATTTCAAATAAAACAAAAACAAATTTAAACTTGAAACCGCGCGAAACTTTAATACAGACTTTTGTTGGTTTATTAATCGGCGAAACGAATAAAAAAGTTTTAAATTAATACGGTAAAAAAAAGGCCCACTAATCACGGGTTCTGTAAATGCCCGTTTGAGTTGAGTTTTAATCGCGACGACAGAGTCACGTATTAGCGCGGACTGACCCAGCACGACTGAAGCGTTGGGTCTGTTCTGAGGCCCAACTAAGCCGCGGTCACAGACACAAACTTAAGTAGACTGTGTGCGTGAAAGAGTAAGAATAAGAATGAGCGAGAGAGCTCAACATTCTTCAGGTCTAGCTGCAGCGGTCCCGTTCTGACCCATCAGACCCAACGAGCAATCTCGAAGCTGTCCCCGTTGCTCGACTCTTGCTTCTCTCTTGCTCTACACTAAACAGCATTCTGGCAACACAACGAGAGTAAGTGTAGGTATATTTATATATGTATATATGTGAACCGTGAGATGGTGGTTCAGTAGGGAACGGAGGGGAGTAAGTGGAGAGGGAATAGCAGTGGGTAAGTAAAAAGGGGGCTTTATACTCCTCTTCTCCTCTCGTCTCTTCTCTCCCTGGTACGTCGCATCCCGTCGAGTCTCGCCGAGATATTCTACCTTTTGCCCTCGAGGAACGAGCAATGCGGAGGCTCAGGTATGCAAGATGGCCGCCACTTCTTGGGGCCTCACCAGAGCACCAGCAACCGGTCGCCCGACAGAGACAGCTTACAGTGGGCCCCGAGTGAGAGGGAGACACCACCAATGAGAGATGAATAATGCGTGGTGGTGAGACACGGGGCCGAGGGGACATGCGCGGGATACTTTTTGAAGAGAGACCGAGCCAGTAGATGATGATGATGAGAAACAAGTAAGGGAGTTTGAGTGAACAAGTGACCGACGAGATACTCAAGAGGACGAGGTGTCTCCGGTGAATTTAAGTCGTGGATCTACATCAGGACTTAGCGCATCCCATCTCTCAGAGGACCTGGCCACTTCAACTAACTAATCCGTTACCACCATTTCTTTTTTTTTATTTACTTTTTTTTACAATACGTTTTTTACCTGCCCGCGTACTCTACTCTGCTCTCTGTCTTCGCATTGTTTGAGGGCTCTTATTTAAACTTGTAGTCCAACAGTTATTACAAATTCATTTATTATTAATGTAGTTATATACACAAACTTTTTTTTTTTTATTTTAATTTTTTAATTTATGCGGGCGCCTTAATTTGTATAACGTTACTTTTTACCTCTACACATTTAAAACAAAATAAATTTACTTAGAAAATAAAAAACCCTCGATTACTTAATGCTGTGTACTCGATTATTTATTTATAAAACAACTCCAACCTAGTTTCCGTCGCGACTATTATCAGCGATTCAAGATCAAAGATTTAAAAGCACTCGGACGCACAACCAGCTAAGTCGATTAGACAGCATCAACTTCCATTACTGTCACGATTAATATGCAAAGTCTCCTGTAAAGATTATCGACATTAATAATGTTTAATGCTATTTACAACAACAAAAATCTCCTTAAATAAATAAATATTAAGCAGCCGAAAAATTTGACTCAACATCAATCGGTCAATAAATATCAACCTGATGATATTCATCATCCCAATAATTTTTTATTAACAAATGCCCGTAATGCACGCGATAATTTAATAAACGGTAAATTCGCATTAATTAATTAGCTATAAATAAATACAAGTGTAGCACACATATATATAAATATATAAATATAAATGTAAATATCAAGAGAGTGGAGGTCGTTGAATCAAGTTTTGCTGACGAAATAAAAGGACATTGACCGTTTTAAACTCAAAACTTAATAAATATAAATTTATATCCATATCCATCATATTCTCACATTCATCTTTATTTACATTCCTTATACTATTAAATATTATTATTTCCGAGTCTTAATTTATTTACTCTTACTCACGTTCCTCATATATTTTTAAATCTTTTTTATTTATGTAAGCGTTTAAAGGCACGTGTGGTCGCTGATGATGGAAAATCCGTAAAAAGAAATTACTGCTCTTTAAGGAAATAGATCGCGATCAATTCACGATAGGATACGATAGATCGAACACATCTGATTTATGATTACAAATTGGTGAAAGTCTTCAGTGATTTCTTCCTCACACACGTCCATTAACATGTGCACACATATGTATGAGAATGTGTGGAGTTTTTTCCTTCGACTTTGCGGGCATTAAACACTGCTTGCTTTAAAAAGCATTTTTATTTAAAATTTACATTTTTTTACTTTTTTCATGAAGATACTTGACACATGGTTATTCATACAGCATTACTACCAGTTGGCTCGTGCTTCTTCCTGGAATCTTATATGTCCAATCCAATTAATTAATTTAGATAAAGAATTAAAAACATTCGTTTTAAAAGATAAGATCCTATTTATTGCGCAGGAATATAATCGTCGGATTATTTATATACTTAATAACTTTTAAATAAGCGAATTTTAAAAGTTTTATAAAATAACCGGCATTTAAATCTCTTTAGTATTTACTTACTTACTTATTTATTTTTTTTAAAATAATTTGAAAAATAGATTTTACGTAATCTTTTTAGTCGGTTTTCAATCAAGTTAAAAAAAAAATTTTGGATTAGGCGGAGCGAGCGCCACCACACAGTGAGCATATTTTCTTAAGATGATGGATGATCGAGCTTCTATTTCAGAGGTATCTTACTTTTTTTTCCCTCTCTCTCTCTCTGTGTATTTGTGTTTATATAGATAGAATGTAGCGGTATGTCAGTTATTTTACCTCCTGTGTAGTGTATGAGTTGACCGTTTGCCCTCGTAGATTCTCAGACTCCACCTCTATTCGTCACAAATATTCAATTCACTGTTAAAGTGAACAAGAGATGTATCATAATAATATTTAATGGACAAATGGAAATACTTGACTCAAATCCCTGATTGATTTGATATGAAAATATTTATTGAATTATTACTTTTTAGAAGACTGTCTTCTTGACAGATAGAAATTTTTCGTCTCTGCTTCGCTTCCAAATCAGTGGAAAGATAAAAGCCTAACGGCATTTATTATAATTCAATTAAACTGAGTAGTGACGTTGACGGCTCGAAAGTTCACGGATCGAATCCCGGTCAGAGATTTAAAAAAAAAAAAAAGAAACTTATTTCAGAGATACGAATAATTAGTCATTGATAATTATTTCAATTAAACGGTTCGATGTCTGATCACTTGAAAGCCCGCGAACTCCGATGAAAGTAAATTTAAAAAAAAAAATAATCTTGGATTTTTTTGAAAAATTAATAAATAATTAGTATTATAATCAGACATAATTTATTATTAATAATTGAATTTAAATTAAAAGTAATGAATACTTGGTATTAATTCGAAAGTTCGCGGATCGAATCCCAATGAAAGTGATTTGTTTTTTTATAGAGAAAAAAATTAATGACTTATTTATATATATCCTTATAAATAGTAAAATAAAAATGAATGAATACTTTGGCTTTTAGAGTAAATAGCAATTGAATGTAGAATAATAAATATGTCTATATGTATCGAATCTAAATCCATTAGCTGGAATGGCGATAAACTAAAAAAATAAGTTTATGACTTAACTCGAGCTGTGTCTTGATTGCCGTATTTATAAATATTAGTAATTGATGTTTGTAAAAAAGGGTAAAAATAAAAGTAAAAATATATGTGGGATATCATTTAAAATCTATTGATGTTGATGGCGATTTCATCGTGACCATTACGAGATATAGAATTATAGATTAAGGAAAATAAAACTAAAAAAAAATAAAAAATGATCTCTGCTGACCGATAAATAATTAAAGGCGCAATCGAGCAAGCAATGGGGCCCCAGGGAGAATCGAAAGTGAACGGCATGCAGTTTCCACTCAATATACAAACAACAATAATAATAGTTGTACTACAAAAACACAAACCACAACAACAGTAACAACGCGGTTGTGTACTTTTGATTAATCCAACAATCCCGATATATCTTAGAATGTACACACTACGTAATATATATATATATACATATATACATGTATTTATTTCTTTATAGGCACAGGCAAAGCAAATCAAATCAAAGCGAATAAAATCAAGCAAACAACATCAACAACCCAAGGCACGTGTACTCCAGTCGAAACTCCGAAATAGGAAACATTTCTCGAAAGTTGCGGCAAATTTTATTGAAGGTCTATCATATCACCCACAATCACTTTCCAAATTAAAAAAGACAGGGGTTCAAAAAAACGCCCCTAAAAACAGATTTTCTGAAAATATTTCTTAAACAAAAAAAATTGTATTAACTTTCAAACAAAAAAGTACAAGAAATGTTTTTTGTATCTATAAAATATAAGGTGTAATAGATGTTTGAAATTTCAAAGCAAAACACTATACGACACCTTTGGAAATTTGTAGTGAATTACTGTTTTTAAAACGTTTTACAGAATTGAATTTAAAAACAGTTCAAGCAAGTGTATTATATTTGATTGTTATTAATTTTTAAAACTGTTAAAAGACCCGGTAGGAAAACACAACGTAACTTTTCCAAGAAAGTAAATCGGAAAATGTTAAATGTTTATGTTCTAATCGTAATGTATAGTATCAATTGTAAATTACGATTGTGCTCAAGCTTACTATATATTTATATATAAATGTATATGTATCTATATATATAAAAGATATTTTAACTTGAGAGAGATGCCGAGTCCTCAGAGATCGGAATGCTGAGATTATAGCGGTAAGAGAGCAATGAAAGAGTATGATGAAAAAGGAAGAATATAAATTATAATAAAAATATAATGATAATATTAATATATATATATATATATATATATATACTTTTTTATGTACACATACAATAAATAAATATGAGAAATATTTAAATTAATTATTGTGGTATTGTTTAAATTTCAAGCATTAGTTATGGAACAATGGAGTTTAACAAATGGTTAATTTAACAATAAATAGAACGCCGATAATCGAGGGAAAATATTTAATTGAGTTGTAACGGTCGGCCCGTACAATTATTATTTATTAATCAAAAATAGCCATTTTTTTTTTTTTTTTTGTTTTGGAGTTTGTAAAATAACTGAGGGACTTATCGGTAAAATACGATGAGAAAATATAAGCTTTTAGTTATCTGGGCAGTAAACAAAATGGTGGATAAAAAGTGTCATCATTATAAAAAAATTAAAAGCTGAGTCCATTCACGAAATATCTCATTCTCATTATATATTTCCGTAAACATTTACGCCAAAGTACATAAAAAATGAAAAAAGGGGAATAAGATAAAGTAAAAAAAGAAAGCTATCTATCTTTTTCATCGTGCGAAATTCATCCAAAAATAACGAAGCGCCGAAGAAAAATAGAGTGCTAAAAAAAAACGTAAAAAAGGTCTTAAGAAAAGAAAGACCGTGATCGCTAAAATCGTGCATCCAATCAGCCAGGCTTTTGTGTTTCCACGAATCACACAAGAAGACTATACACCACATGTATATCTATATATACAGTGTGTGGAGGTCCTTTTTTAACGTGCGTGTTGTACTTTTCGTTCCACACCAACTCTTTTCTGCATGTATATATACATATATATATAGCCATGATCACCCTTTTACTTGCATTGCTCTATTCCCATTCAATTCTCGCCACGGCTATTCTCTGCGATTGGATATGCCGTACAGATATGAAACCTCGAAGAGAGATGAAAGAAACAAAGATAGAAAGAGATGAATATATTTTTTCTAAATGGATAAAACCAGTCCTCTATACTCTATAACTATAAACATCAACTCACATACACGCACGCACACATGGGAAGACACATTATAAGATGATCCTTTGACGTTCGACAGTCTAAATCCCCTTCATCTCCATCATCTTAATCTTTTTTCTATTCTTATATAAACCATCATCTCAAGTAAAAAAACAAAACCCACTAATAGCTTTGAAAAATTTATTTAAAATTGATACAGTTTAATAGATTAAATCAATTATAAGTAATAGCAAGTAAACTCTCGGTTCGGTTCGGATAATTGTCAGAGTAGAGGAAATGTTGCTTTTTAAATGTTAGCTCTCTTCTTATTGGCTATAAATAATTACAAATGGTAAGATGGAACTGAATAGAACCCAGACGTTAACATTTCTATTGTTCCGAGACCGAGATATGATTAGAGAAACTCTCACTCGGTGACTTTTCTTCTTTTAATTTATAATGCGACTCTGTGATATCTCGGCTGTCGTCTGTCTCTTTATTTACGGGAGATAATTTTACGGATAAGTATATGGAATTTAGTCCTTTGTTTTTTACTTTCCGATCCAAGTTGCAGCTGAAGAAAGGGGATGTGTGTAAAGAAGAAATAAAGATTGAGGTTTCGTAGATCGGCTGGTCTAAGACTGAGCGATTATAGTTGTAATAGCCATCGAGCATCGTGGCTGTTGTTTCATCGTCGGCTGTTGGAAATGCTATGTCCCCCCGGGTCATAACACGAGATAATATCCTGTCTCAAGGGTCATATCTTCCATCTTTCTTCTCACACTTTTAAACTCTGCTCTTGTATTTATTATTTTATTTTTTATTTACTTGCTGTAATTATTTCAAATACTTATATTGTTTTTAGTTGCATAACAAATTAGATTGTACTGCTACTAGCCGACGGAAATAAAATATCTATAAACTAACTTATTTTTTTAACTTTATAATTACTAGTAATCAGTAATTAGTAATTAGAGCGAGGTCACTATTTTTTTTTTCTTTTAATTTTCATTTCC
The DNA here is from genome assembly GCA_030273425.1 of Microplitis manilae. Classification (NCBI taxonomy): domain Eukaryota; kingdom Metazoa; phylum Arthropoda; class Insecta; order Hymenoptera; family Braconidae; genus Microplitis; species Microplitis manilae. The sequence goes on from CP092725.1 coordinate 586,550, forward strand.
TGAAGACAAAAATAAAACTGAAAATGTATGCGATACATAAATTGTTAATAAAAAATATATAAAAGTAATTTCATAAAAAATTAGGAGTAAGATTTTTTAAAAAACAAATTTTAAATTATTAATAATAATAATTGTATTTTAATTACAAAACTAGGTATACAAATAAATGAAAATAAAAAATATATATCTATATAACAATTATGTCCTAGGAGCACCATAGGCGTCCGGCATGCGTTCAATAGTGTAACGATGTTGAGCGACGTACATGATGGGCACACCGGGAATTTTTCTGATCCTCCGCTTCAAGTCCTTGTCGTTTGTGGCGACGATGTAGCACTTGTGTTGCGTGACCCTCTGGACTATACAGTCATCAGCGTACGTGCCCTTGTGAGTACATGGGAGTCTTTCGAATCGCGGGTCCTTGATCAGTCTCAACGCGATACTGTACTTCCGGCCGAGTTTTTCCAACTCTCCGACCACGCAATCTGTCACGTAGGGAATGCACTTGGCGTAAAGACATCCCATCATGTTTTCAATTATATCTAGTTTATTTTTAACCGAAAAATTTATGAAATTCGTATCTATCAGTATGCGGTACGGAGGTCCCAGTTGTGTGTTGTATTCAAAAAATAGCGCAGATGATATTTGAGGGCTAAAATTAAATCAGTCATCATTAATGACATTAATTATTAATTTAAATTAAGTAATAAATAGATTAAGTACTTACACTTCTTTAATTTTCAAAGCAGTCGGATCCTCTTTTTTTGCTTTTTTCGGCGCCGCTCTTTTTTCTTCTTTTCTGAAATAAAATATTTATAATCAGAACTAATGATTAATTAATAATTAAAATTAATTACTTACATTCTCGAATCACTTAAACTTATCATTTTTTTCATTTGTGCGAATCTTTGCATCACAACTTTTCGTGTTTTCTTATTTTTTCCCTAAAAAATAAAATAATTAATTAATAATTTAAAATAATTAAATACAAATAAATAATAAATATAATTACCATTTTGTATAATTAAAAAAATTAATTGGATAAACAATCAACACGTGTAATCCCAACAGTTTATTTATCAAAAATGTCACATTGGTTTCTTAAGGTTAGGAAATGAGTTTTCAAATTTTCTAGTAGATGGCGCCAAATATTTGAATGGTAAATCATTCAAAATCTCTACATTATCAATAAACATTTTTTTATAATTTACCATATGATATATTGATATATTTTTTTTTTTCAATAATTTTTATTCAAAATTTAAATTTTTGAAAAATATAAACTCGACCTAGATTTTTTTCAATAAATTTAAAATCAAGTTTTTAAATGTGAAAATAAAAAAAAAGTTTATAATAATCGTATTAGATTTTTTATTGCATTCAATAGCAGTAATGATTTTTTGTAAAACAAAAAAAGTTGGTAATGATTTACAAATATACGAAATATTTGAGTTTAGTCTAAAGAACTGACAGACGTGTTCGTTAAATATGATGAATCTAGTATTTCCAGCCCTCGGAATATCAAGAGCACTTATGTGTCAATCGATGCAAACAGAGATAGTACTTAGACGTCAATTAGTAAACTGAAAATAATTTCATTCAGTTATAATCGAGACACTTTTATTTCAGACAGATTCAGCTCATACGCGAAACAACTTGTTCTATTTAAAATCAGTAATTATTTTTATTTATACTTTAGATAAAAATGTCATTAACAATTTATTTAATAAGTTTATTATGTTCAATTAAGTTTATTTGTGGACATAGGATACTTTTATCAAAAACGATTCACCAAAAACAGGCGGCTTTTACGGTAAAAAAATTAATTTTTAATTAATTAAATTTTTTTCTATAATTATTTTTTTTTTACAGTCGGATTTAATTGAGAAATGTTACCCGGAAGTCCAATCATTTCTGCTGATATTCGAACGGAATAATTTGGCGCTCTACAGTTCATTCAAATATGAAAAATTTGGCGCGATAAATCTGATGGATAATTTTGATAAATACAAAACGATTCCGTGGGATCAAAAGAGCCCGATAGCGGGTGCTATTTTCATGTCGTCATCGCCGCTGGAATTCAATCGGACACTCAATAATTCAAGTTGGCATAATTATGAACAGCTTTTTTTTGTCGTAGACAGTGGGAATAGTAATTGTGAGAATTCGAAAGAATTTTTATTGGAAGCTTGGAAAAATGATGTACTCAATTGTGTATTTTTATGTTTTGATAGTAATGAGGCTCAGTATATTTATACATTCAATCCGTTTAATGACTTTGCTCCAAAACCATGGGAAAAAATTTCACAGGTCATTAGCATTAATAATCATCCTTGGACACTATTCAGACAACAATTTACAAGTTAGTTTATTTTTTTATTCTTGTCGATTTGTTCAATTGATTAAGAAATTTTCAAATTTTTTTTTTTTTACAGATGAATCGTGCAGTGAATTATTTTATAAAAAAACAACGAATTTTGGAGGGTATCCAATAAAATTAGCTGCAACAAATTTCCCTCCATACGTTTCATACTCGATAATAAACAAGACTATCGTCAACATATCCGGCTACGACTACTTGATAAATAAAGTTCTATGGAAAAAATTGAACGCCACATACCAGATCTACGATAAGTACAACGGGTCTACTCCATCAACAGCATCACCAGATACCGCAAACTCAACTCAGTTTCCAAAAAAAAATTTATCACTCAGCAAATTAATATCAAAAGAAACAGATTTTCTGATGAACTCTCTAATTATCCGCAACAACGACCAGAAAGTTGAGTTTGCCCACTTTGTTTTGCAGACAGGCATCACCGCAGTGACACGTCACCGCGGATATTTGAATAGCGCACAAAAGCTGTTATCATTCTTACCCCTAAGCATCGCGGTACTTTTTTTCTTCACCAGCATTTTTGGTTACGTGGTATTGAACTTTATCATAAAAGACCCGTACTCAAATAATTTTATTGACATTCTGCGGGTGTATTTGAGCTCGCCTCTGCCCAAATTGCCCAGGACCTCCCGCGGCAGGTTGTTTTTTGGCAGCATCCTTATTGTCTTTATGATAATAAATGCTGTAGTTCAGGGAAACTTAGCTAAAATATTCACTAGTGAAAAAAGTGTCCGTAATATTGAAACACTTGAGGATATAAATAAATTAAATTTCACTGCAGTGACCAACAACTGGGTCGGCGAGGTCTTGCGTCATGATAAAGTCAAACATATTAAAATAATAGTAAACGACAGCCTGACTTGTGAAAACTTGGAGCCGAACGAAGCCTACGTTGAGGAAGAATTAAATCTAGGAAATACTGCTTTTGTCGGCGACTGTCATATGCCAAAAAAATCACTGATACCAGGATTATTTCACGTCTACTATGCGCGGCATCGCTGGCCACTTTTTCCAAAAGTTAAAAATCTATTGTTGAGGCTATTCGAGAGTGGGCTAAGGAATTATTGGTTTGAAAAAATTGTTGGTAAAAAACGGCCTTATGATCCCACTAAATATCGACCACTGACTATGGATGACATGGGTTTTATTTTTAATATTGCGATCATCGGTTTGTTTGTGTCGACAGCTGTTTTTTTATTTGAATTATGGATCTCACGTAAAATAAATAATGTACAAACTAATGTATTGTAAGAATTAATAAATATGATTTTTAAAAAATTTGAAAAATTAAAATTTTTATTCTGATCCATAATTTTAATTTTTAAACTTACCGCTAAAAATGAAAAATTTTCAACAAAAGGGAAATCAGTGGTTTTGGGCAATTTTCAAAAATTGAATTTTTCACAAATGCACGTGGAAATCGATTAGATTCAAAGATATCGTCTGACAAAATTAACATTCTTCGCGAAATATATTTTATTTCGGTCTGACCGTTTTTTGAGTTTGAAAAGATGAAAAATTTACTAATAATGGTTCAGAGCTTCTAGTTCAATAAAATCGAGGTTTCGGGATTGGCCCACAGAGTCAACGGTATTTCCAGATTTTTTTTCATAAAATTTTCTGGATATTAAAAAAAAAATTTGAATTTTTTGGATTATCCCGTATATTTATAAAATAAAAAAAAAATTCCATTGTTTCAATGACCTAAAAATCTGAGATTTATTTATCAATCTAACAAAAAAAAGTCGTTAATAGATATTTTATGACTTAATAATGAGAAAAAAATATAATAATTACAGTTGACAAATATAATTTTAATTGTTTCTAACTGCTTTTTAAACTCTGCTATAAAGAGTAGTTCGGAATTTTTTTTATCACAATTCTTCTATATATCTTTTCAAACACTGAATTATTTTAAAAAATGATTTTTACCTGGATTTTTATATATTTTGTAGCAGGTAATATATAATTCTGGTTATCAATAAAATAAATCATTATATTAGTAATGAAGTAATCAATATATTGAATTTTTCAGAAAAAATCTATATAATTGATGGAAAAAAAGGTTTCGGTGATGGCGAGCAAGATTGGGGCTACGTAACAGTCCGACCAGGTGCTCATATGTTCTGGTGGCTGTATTACGTTAATCCACCTGGGCTTAATTCTTCAACCGACTTTAATGTATTCGATAAGCCACTACTAATCTGGCTCCAAGGAGGCCCTGGATTGTCGTCAACCGGCCTTGGGACCTTCGAGGAACTGGGCCCACTTGACGTAAATCTGAATAAACGAAACTACACATGGATAAATGATTACAACATATTATTCATCGACAATCCCGTGGGTGTGGGGTTCAGTTACGTCGACCTTAATTATAGTTACGCTAACGACACGACTGAGATAGCCAATGATCTCATTGAATGCATGAAAGGGTTTTTTGAAAAAATTCCAGAGTTCAAGAATGTGCCCACTTACATACTCGGGCAGTCTTATGGCGGGAAAATGGCAGTTGAATTTGCGCTTCTGTGGTACAAAGTAACTATATACATTTATGTATTTTTTTTTTAATATAAAGACTCGAGTAAAAAATTCCAACCCAAAAAAATAATAAAATTTTTTTTCGGCCGAAAAATGCCTGATTGAGTATCCAATTAAATATAATTAAAAATTAATTGTTAACAGGCTCAAGAAAGTGGAATAATTGAAAGTAAATTAAGAGGAATCGCGTTAGGAAACTCATGGATTTCTCCAGTCGACTCAGTACTTTCTTATGCGCCATATTTACTTTACTCAGTAAGAAAATAAGTAAACATTGTTATTGTTATTATTATTATTATTTAGTAATTAATGCAATTAAACTCCAAAAGGGATTCATAGACACTCCAGATTATGAAAAAATAAAACAAGTAGCTGACTTAATTAAAAAAGCTACGGAAAATAACGAATGGCTAAAAGCATCTAATCTATTTACATTTATGCTGCATACAGTAGACTCTAATATAGATCTATATTATATCGTGAGAGAAAAAACGAACGGACTAAACTCACCAGGTTATACAACATCTTTTGGCTACCGCGATCCTCCACAAAAATCTCCTTTGAAATCCGCGTCAAAAATTCAAAAGCACATGAATACTAAAGTTAAAAAAGCATTGAACCTCAACAGAACTTGGCTGTTTACCTCGGTCCCAGTTAAAAACAATTTACGGACTGATTTAATGAAACCCGTAACTCATATCGGTAAGTTACGATTATTTCAATCATTTGTAGATTCAAATTTTTTTACTTGAATTTCTATTGCAGTTGAACGATTGCTGAATGAAACGGACTTGAAAGTTTTTGTTTATAATGGTCAGTATGATTTTATTGTACCGATTTATGGAACTGTTACGTGGGTTGAAAATTTGAAATGGTCTGGGACTGAAATTTGGAAAAATTTACAAAGGAAGCCATTTGTTGTGGATAATATTGTTGAAGGTTTCGTTAAAGAGTATGGAAAATTGAAAATGTATTGGATAAATCGTGCTGGGCACATGGTAATTTTTTTTCATTGACCATTAGTATTTAAATATCTTTTATAAATTTTCAAAAATTCAACTTTTTGCTTTTGGGTACGAAATTTTTGTAACTTGGTAAAGTTTATATTTTATTTAAATCATTTACTCGACTAAAAAAAATTTTCAAACTTCGAAAAAATATTTTCAAGTTTTTACTTTCATTATTTTGAAAATTAGTTATTTCTCTCGGCATTGCCAAGAAAAATCAATGCACTGAAATATTCAATTTTCATCAAATTAAAAAAATATTTAGCTTTAAAAATAATTTAAATTTCTTTTTGCATTCCAATCTTTTCCAGCTTAATTTAAAAATTTCAAATGTTTTTCTAGGTACCAAAATCTAATCCATATGCAACGAGTGCTCTACTTCAAGAATTAACATCAAACAATTAAACAATACTTTTTTTGTTGTAAAATCTCTATATGTTTATAATAAACAATAAATAACAAATTTTAACGAAAACAGATTGAAAAAAAAACAGATGATGAGGTTTTGTAATTTCTCTTGTTTTTTTATAATGTATATGTTGTGTTTAAATGATCCATATATGTAGAACAAAAGATTTCATATATATATATATTTACGTATACCCGTATTTTTACAGTTATTAATTAATAATTTATCTATTTGGCAGCTTTTTATTTATTAAATTATTACAATAATCAGCATTAATTTATGTTTGAAGTATATTTATTTTTTAGTCTTGAAGATGAACAGTTAATGAAAATTATTTTTTAGACGAAGTAGAGGGTCAAGTGGAGCTGGTGGAAGCTGTGGAACGAGTACCAACTATAGGAAACGAAGTTGTGATAGACTGATATTTCTCTCATACACATTTATAAGATTAAGATTTCTATTTTCGTTTTATCCTGTACAAGTTATTTCATCTAAACAATTGTATGTATATACTTAACAATATTATTTTTTATTGAGTATGATAATATAATAATAAGTTACTTGACTAAATGCTATAAAATATTTATTTTAGGTTAGATTATAAAAATTCCACATTCAATCAGTAATTGGAACGGTTATCGAACGTTTTAAGGATAACAAAAAAACATTAATTCAAAAATAATGGTAAGTTTAAGATAATCTATAATTATATTTTTTAAAATAAATGATCCTGAAGTTAGCAGACACCTAGGAATTTTCCCATTTTTTTTTCAACAAATCAATTATAAAAAAACAAAAACTCAAAATATGCACGTGTAGAAAATTTATAAAACTACAGGTGCAACTTTTTCAAATAATTTTTTCTTTCTAAAAAAATCCTAAAATTATTAGACGTCGGCTAACTTCAGTCTCATTAAAATAAAATAAGAACATGTTTTTACTTTGTTGTTCAGGAAGGCCAAATCGAATGCAGTTGTACACGAGCCTGTTTGGTGAGCTACGCGAATTCCGATCAGATTAAAAAGCTCTGTTTAACTGCAGATTATATCTTTGAACAACTTGAGCGTGTTATTAAATTGCAAGCCGATTTAAAAAAAGGGATCACTCCGATGCCTGAAGGTACAGCACTCAAAGTAGAAGGATCAGACTTTTTCAAGTACCGTGTGGCCGCTATCATAGCAGCAGATGATTTGATTCTAGACATTGAAAAATGTCCTAGTGCAAGAGAAAGCATCAAGGGCACGGACTACGAAAAAATCTACTTCGAAGCTAAAGAAAAATATTCAGAAGCTATCGAAAAACTTCTGAAAATTAGCGATGAAGATATTACGCTGCTGCTAAAGGATTATCATCACGAAATTGATTTGTAATTACCTATTAATTAATTGTTACTCAGTACTAAAAAAACATGTCATATTTTGTATCTAAAAGTATTATTAAATAAATTTGGAAAATTCAAAAGTGCACGACTCATAATGCTCATTTATTATGATATAATAAAAAAAATGGCGGGAAGCACAAATAAATTTAAAATATACACAATTTTCTTTCATTGAATTTTTTTTTTTTTTTTATTGTATTAGTGTTTTTTTTACAATTATAAAAAAAACTTACTCAAAATATCTTAATTAATAACAAAAAAAAATAAATGTAAGTAAAAAATAAAAAAAAATTAAATTTAAAAAATTCAGGCTTACCAATTAGTAATAATACAAAAAAAAAAAAAACAGCTGTAGTATGAAGGTAATGTGCAAGCGCCCTTGGTGGAATAAATGTATTATAAAAAATAATTTGAAAGAAATTATCTTTTGTGATTAAGATTTTTTTTTTTTTATTCCAGTTGAAAATTAAAAATTTTTAAATATTTTTCTAGGTACCAAAATGTAACCCATATCCAAGTGCTCTGCGTCAAGAATTAGCATCAAACAATTTATCTTTATTTACTTCCTATAACACTCGTTAAGTGTTGCGAGAACTTGTTTAAGTCCTTTGGTGCCAAATTCCTGGACCCAGCTGAGCGGGTTATTTGTCAACGCAATTCGCAATGACTCGATGCAGCTGTAAATTTTGTTTACGCTGAGATCTATCTGGGCGAGATATTGGATATAATCAGCGGGTTTGTCGAATTTTGATCCCGAAAGTCCCGAAAAACCAAAGATTTTCCCCACGATTTCATTAAAATATATGAATATAATTATATTTGAATAGCCCGCGTAAGGGTTTCTTTCTTAATCCCGAAAGGGGTCATTTCGATCGGACAGGTGAATTGCGATGGGACATTACAAGTTACCTCTACCCTCCATACCCTTAACTGCCCTTAACAATGCATATAATAGGAAGGGGAACTTTTCGTCCGCAGTCTTGTGCATTGTGGCAGCAGTAAATCATTAATAATCATTAAGGGCGTATTCAGAAATATACTCTGGAAGTGAAGAATTACCTATCCAGGAGTAATTAGTACCCCTGTAATGTTAAATCGCACCTCGGGTTCGACCAGAGGATATTTCCGAACGAAAGATTTGAATATTTTCTCTTCCAGAGTGTGTTTCTGAACATGCCCTAAATGTCGAATTTATAATTGTAAGTACGACTGATATTTCTCTCATACACATTTATAAGATTAAGATTTCTATTTTCGTTTTATCCTGTACAAGTTATTTCATCTAAACAATTGTATGTATATACTTAACAATATTATTTTTTATTGAGTATGATAATATAATAATAAGTTACTTGACTAAATGCTATAAAATATTTATTTAAGGTTAGATTATAAAAATTCCACATTCAATCAGTAATTGGAACGGTTATCGAACGTTTTAAGGATAACAAAAAAACATTAATTCAAAAATAATGGTAAGTTTAAGATAATCTATAATTATATTTTTTAAAATAAATGATTCTGAAGTTAGCAGACAACTAGTAAATTTCCGTTTTTTTTTTTTTTTTTTTTTTTCACCACATCAATTTTAAAAAAACAAAAACTCAAAATATGCACATGTAGAAAATTTATAAAACTACAGGTGTAACTTTTTCAAATAATTTTTTCTTTCTAAAAATATCCTAAAATTATTAAACGTCGGCTAATTTCAGTATCATTAAAATAAATAAGAACATGCTTTTACTTTGTTGTTCAGGAAGACCAATTCGAATGCAGTTGTGAACGAGCCTGTTTGGTAAAGTATACGAATTCCGATCACATTAAGAAGCGCTGTTTAACTGCACATTATATCTTTGAACGACTCGAGCGTGTTATTAAATTACAAGCCGATCTAAAAAAAGGGATCACACTGATGCCTAAAGGTACAGCACTCAAAGTAGAAGGAACAGACTTTTTCAAGTACCGTGTGGCTGCTATCATAGCAGCAATTAATTTGATTCTAGACATTGAAAAATGTCCAAGTGCAAGAGAAATCATCAAGAACACGGACCACGAAAAAATCTACTTCGAAGCTAAAGAAGAATATTTAGAAGCTATCGAAAAACTTATGAAAATTAGCGATGAAGATATCCTGCGGTTGGAAAAGGATCATCATTACGAGATTGATTTGTAATTACCTATTAATCAATTATTACTCCGTTCTAAAAAAAATGTCATATTTTGTATCTAAAAGTATTATTAAGTAAAATAAAATAATTAAAGCTAAACTATCTAATTTCTCTAATTTGTATCCGAATTTTAGAGTACTACGGTTACTCCAGTGTTCTTATCTAGCCATAGATTCTCATCGTACTATAAAAAATAATTTGAAAGAAATTATCTTTCGTGATTAAGATTATTTTTTTTAATTCCAGTTGAAAATAAAAATTTTTAAATATTTTTCTAAGTACCAAAATGTAACCCATATCCAAGTGCTCTGCGTCAAGAATTAGCATCAAACAATTTAACAATACTTTTCTTTTTAAATCTATTGTTATATAAGCGTGAATGTATCAGACATGAGACAAATTTAAAATTATTAATAAATAGAGAAGATAATTTATAAAATAAAATTTTTTGACAATTTTTAAATTGATAAGTACATTTTTTATAAATATTTCCTTAATTATTTATTTATTAATAATTAAAAATTTGTCTGATATGATGTCTGCCACACTTACACTCATATTTTGTTATAATTTATAATAAATAACGAATTTAAAAAAAAACAAATGTCGTTATTAGTTATTTTTTTTACCTTACGCCGATAAATTAATGAATTGCAAAATAAAATAAATTAAAAGTAACTAGAAGACTAACAAAAAAAAAATCCCTAAAAACAGATGATGAGGTTTTGTAATTTCTCTTGTCTTTTTATAACGTATATGTTGTGTTTACATGATCCATATAAGTAGAACAAAAGATTTCATATATATATATATTTACATATATCCGTATTTTTACAGTTATTAATTAATAATTCATCTATTTGGCAGCTTTTTATTTTATTTAAATTATTACAATAATCAGCATTAATTTACGTTTTAAGTGAAATTAAATTTTAACAACAATAATTTTGAAAACCTGAAATACTGTAAGCTGATGTGTGATGTGAAATATATTTATTTAGTCATCAGCTGTGTGTTGATATCAGATATTACGTTTAAGTGAACGTCATTTTGTTAGAACTATTTATAAAAAAAATATTTACCGTTTATTTGTCAAGGTTAGGCTGTCAAAATAAATTTAAACTGGCGATTTGATGGTTACATAAACGAAAATGGAATACAGTACGTATTTATAAATATATATTTATTTTTTAGAAATGTTTTTTGGTCTTGAAAGTGAAAAGTTAATGGAAATTATTATTTTAGACGAAGTAGAGGGTCAAGTGGAGCTGGTGGAAGCTGTGGAACGAGTACCAACAATAGGAAACGAAGTTGTGATAGACAACAACCAATTGTGGCAGCCAATTGTCCAAGAAGCTGAAGCAGCTGGATACAATTACGCAGAACCAGCTGAGTGGCAAAATGACCAGGATGTCCAGGAAATAGCAGTGAACCCTCTGGGTCAACCTCTTGATCCAAATGTCCAAATGAACCAACCAGTCCCGCCACCGCAAAACATTCCCGCAGAAGAGGATCCAGTCCCCTGGAACCCGAATGAACGTGACCATAATTTTGCTCAACAGCAGCAGCAACCTGAGGATCTTCCGGTGGCGGAGGTGGACGTTGCTATCGAGGCAGTGCCGGACCCACCAATCGTGGTGATAGATGACGACTCGGATGATACGCAGGATCAAGACGTCGACGAGGAAATTGAGATGGCCAAGAAGAAGTTAAAGCTGGATATTAAGACCAAGGAGGACAAGGCTGCTGAAGAAGACGAGGACAATGATACGGGACGACTGTGTCCAATTTGCATGGACTACTGGAGCAACAGCGGAGACCATCGGCTGTGTTCGCTTCGTTGTGGTCATCTCTTTGGGTACTCTTGTGTTCACAAGTGGCTGACGGTCGCCTGCACCTCGGGCAACCGTCGGTGTCCACAGTGTAATAAAAAAGCCACGCAGAAGGACATACGAGTGATATACGCGACCAGTGTCTCAGTGATAGACACCGTGGAGATAGACATGCTGAAGAAGCAGCTCCTGGAAGTAAATGCCGAGAAGAATCGAATCGAGCTCGAGCTCTCCAATAGTCAGCTTCGCCAGCGGTCTTATCTTGACCAAATAGCAAACCTCCAGAAGCGAATCGTCGAGCTTGAGCGTCAGAAATCAGACATGTCGATTCGAATTAACGAGTCCATGAGCTCGGTGGCCAAGAAGTTCCACCTGGACCACACTGTGGACATTTGTAAAGAAGGCGGTTGCCGTGTGCTGGCCTACAACCCCTGGTACGGTTGTTTAGCAGTATCACAGCTGTCGCGCAGTGCCTTATTTACCGGTTACGGTGTCAAGAAAATACTCACAGATAAATTCCAAGCGATGCCACTGTTTATGCTGCACACCCAGCAAATACGAGACATAGCTTTCCACCCGGTCCAACAGTCGCTGCTGCTGAGCATCAGCTTTGATCGCACTGCCAAGCTGATGGACGTTCAAAACAACGTTACTGTCCACGGGTACCCGATAGACTCCCAAGGCTGGAGTTGCTGCTGGTCAGGCGACAACCCGAACATTTTCCACGCGGGGACCCAGAAAGGCTCAATTGTTCAGTTTGACATCAGGCAAACTTCCGGGGCCGTCGACACCATCGAAAGTCCTGGTGACAGATCACCCGTAGTGTCTCTGTCCACCGTTCCGCCCAATTCCTCAACGGGTCTGATCCGAGGCGGGTTCATAGCCACTAGATTGAACACCTGCTTCGCTTACGAGCCCTGGAACAATGTATACGTTCCCAAGCAAATGTTTCTGGAGGGCCCCTTCATGTCAATACGCTACGACGAAAAAAATCACCACGCGTTAGTCTCCTCGAGACCAAACTCACGGCAGCCACAGTCCAGACACCTCGTGCTCTCCATTGAGGCTGGCAACGAGAACTCTGTCGTCTGCAACATTGTCCACACGTTCCACGCAGGCAACTCCCAAAAACTTATGTCCAGACCTTGTCATGTAAACCTGCAAGACGACACTCTCGTGGCAGCCCACCAAGAAAACACCAGAAGTATTCCTCTGTGGAGCATCGGAACCGGAAAGCAGCTCCACAGCATCCAAGCTCATGATCCCGCGCTAGACTTGGTCTCCTTTGCGACAAACGACAAAACTTTCCTGGCTTCTTTGTCGGAAAAGAAGCTACGGCTTTACAATTATGACTAGTTTACTTATAAATAAAATAAAAATTTAATAATCATGATAATGATGATATTGATGTAAATGATTATCATTTACGTGCTAACACTTGTACAAAGACATTTTAATTTTTTAAATAATGTACAAAATTATTTACATTCATTAAACTATTAAATTCATTTACTCATTACTGATTATTAATTATTATTATTATTATTATTATTATTAAGGTAAGAGACCCAGTACCCGATCACTCATGTATTTTATTTATATATTTGCTGAATGTTACTAGAAATAGATATAGAAATACATGGAGTGATCGACTACTAGTTCCTCGATCGGGTACTAGGTCCCTTACTTTAATTATTATCATTGAAGAAATTTTTTGTACGTTGACTTGAAATATTTTCTTGATGTAAATGTTTTTTTTTTATGTCTTGTAGATAAGTTTATCGTTTGCGTATTTTTTTCTACTTAGATAAAATAAAATTTTATTAAACTAAATTGTAACTGTCGATAAATAAATCTTTTTTAAGATATTTCCATAGTTTCTTACATTTATTTAGCAGCGTATTCCTGTATTTCTTCATGAAATATTCTCTATGATACTAATTGATTTAGTAATTAATTTAAATGATCATCGACTTTTCCTGTTGCTGAATTGCAAGGTCTTGCTACTTATTTTTAAAAGTTTATACCAACTTAGTAAGTACACTTTTAAAATTAAATTATTAAATATATATTTAGTAATTAGGAAATTTTTTTTTATCATGTTTTATTGATTACAAAAAGGTAAATGCAATTAAATAAACAATTCAAAATAATCAATGTAAGCTTTACATTACAAGCTCACAAGATTTTATCAATATCAAATCAATTTGAATGATAGGTTGATAATTACAATAATTATTTATTACTGTAAATATGTATCAATATAATAAGGAGGATTTTTGAATATCTCTTCCATATTTTCAACACCTAGACTCATTATTTTATCCACAATTTCAGAATTTTTCTTTAAATCCAAGTATTTTTTTCCATAATCCGTGTTCTTGACAAACTGATTGGCATACGTACATTTTTCTAAAAGTGAATGATATCTATATATTGCCTGGATACTTGCTGCGATAATGCAGTCGTTAGTGGACAAGTCGGACTGTACTTTTGGATCATCTTGAGGTTTAGATTTAATGTCGGCTCGCTCTTTCAAACAGCGTTCAATGCATTTAACATTTTGTTCAAAATGTTGACAGTCTCGTTTGATATAAACGCTCGGGTATTTACTTTTACTGTGACATACTCCAATGCAATTACATTCCTTTACAACGTTTTCCTGAATATATTACGAAAAATTGAAAATTACCAACTAATTAAACACATAGATTTGATTCAAAAATATAATTTTATATATTATCTTTAACTTACCATTATTTTTGAATTAATGTTTTTAGTTACTCTCAAAACTTTTTATATCCTTTCCAATTACCGATTAAAGTTTAAATTTTTGAAATCTAACTTTAAATAAATATTTTATAGCATTTAGTCAAGTAACTTATTATTATATTACCATACTCAATAAAAAATAATATTGTTAAGTATATACATACAATTGTTTGGATAAAATAACTTGTACGGGATAAAACGGAAGTAGAAATTTTATATATGCGCAGAAGAGATAGATCACTCGCGCTCACGAATTGGGAAAAGTTAAAATGACAAAATGAGTGAAAATGTGCACTGGCCGTTAGTCATGCAAGGGTATATATATGACTCTTACCCTAAATTGCCCTATACCCTTGGATGACAGTGCACATTTTCGCTCATTGTGTCATTTTCACTTTTCCCAATTCGTGAGCGCGAGTGATCCCTTCTGCGCATATATAAAATTTCTATTTCCATTTTGGTCTGTACAAGTTATTTAATCCAAATAATTGTGTGTATACTTAACAATATTATTTTTTATTGAGTATGATAATATAATAATAAGTAACTTGACTAAATGCTATAAAATATTTATTTTAGGTTAGATTATAAAAATTCCACGTTCAATCAGTAATTGGAACGGTTATCGAAAGTTTTACGGATAACAAAAAACATGGATTCTAAAATATTGGTTAGTTTAAGATAATTTATAATTATATTTTTTGAAATAAATAATCCTGAAGTTAGCAAACAACTAGTAATCTTCGGATTTTTTTTTTCAATAAATCAATTATAAAAAAAGAAAAACTAAAAATATGCACATGTAGAAAATTTATAAAACTACACGGAAAATATATTGTAGTAGTGGCAACTACAACTGGAGTTACATTTACCACAGGCTGTAGTATGACTCGAGACAACTCCAAATCGTGGTTAGATTTACTACAATATTGTAGTTAAGCGTCAACTATCGAAAAAAGTAAGATATGCCACAGCATGCGGTATTTGTAACTCTAATTGTAGTTCAATTTACTCGATATGCGGTTACGTAAAAATAAACGCTATATAACCTAAAATTTGTATAAATTATTTTTAAAAATCACTTATTGAGTTATTTGTATATACTAAACATGGTAATTATTTACAAATAGAGTCCACCCATGCTGGGTCATGTTAAATATTTTTTTATCAAATTGATCAATTTTTTTTTAATTGCTCATTGTTTTATGTACTTTAAAAAAAAATACATCAATATTATCAAAAAAGATAAAATATAAATTTTATCCAAAAACATGAAAGCCAATTTTTTTTCCAACTTTTAAAGACAAAAGAGCTATCGAAATCTTTATTTTTTTTTTAACGACATTTTTTATCATAAATGCGCCGTAAGAACAAGCAGAATAAAAAAAAATTAAAAATTGTTAATTTTTGGGTTTTAAAAAAGTCAGATGATTATTTATGAGACGCTCTAATAATTGAATATACACACAACAGATTAACCTCAAATGGCCAAATAGCGGGAAGTGCTCCTTCTGTAGTACTCTCAACTCCCGCCTGGAGTATTTGTTACTGCAGTGTGCAGTAGAATTAACCGCAAGATAGGAGTAAATTCAACTTATTAACTTAGTAAAATTTGTCGCATATTTAGTAACTTTTATCATTTATGTGGTATTTTTAACTACAAACACATTTACTGCAACCTTGTAGTAAATGATACTACATATTATTTTCCGTATACAGATGCAACTTTTTCAAATAATTTATTCTTTTAAAAAAATCGTAAAATTCTAAAATTATTAGACGTCAGCTAACTTCAGTCTCATTAAAATAAAATAACTACATGTTTTTACTTTGTTGTTAATATTTAATTTTTTGTAATATATTCAGGGAGACGAAATCGAATGCGATTGTACACCAACCTGTTTTTGCAAATCGGCGGATTCCCGTTGGATTCAAAATCAGTGTTTAGATGCAGATTTTTACTTTGGCCGACTTGGGGAAGTTGTTAAATTACAAGCCGATTTGAAAAAAGGGATCGAACCGAGGAATATTCATGGTGATACATTCAAAGAAGCAGGAGTAGACTTTTTGGAGTACCGTGTAGTTTCTATCGTAGCAGCACATGATTTAATTCAAGACATTGAAAAATGTGCATGTGCAAGAAAAGTCATCAAGAATACGGACTACGAAAAAATCTACTTTGAAGCTAGAGAAAAGTATTCAGAAGCTATCGATAAACTTATGAAAATTAGCAATGAAGATATCCTGCGGTTGGAAAAGGATAGTCATTACGAGATTGACTTGTAATTACCTATTAATTAATTATTATTCAGTACTAAAAAAAATGTCATATTTTGTATCTAAAAGTATTATTGAATAAAATAAAATAATTAAAGCTAAACTATCTAATTTCTCTAATTTATATCCAAATTTTAGAGCCCTACAGCTACTCCAGTGTTCTTATCAAGCCATAGATTCTCATCATACTATAAAAAATAAATGTTGGAAAATCTAAAATTGCACAACTAATTCGCTCATTTTATTTTTAATCATAACTTTGATTTATATTTTTTTTATTATGAACGTTTACTCAACTTTTGAATTTAATGGTTACATAAAAGAAAATGGAATACAGTACGTATTTATAAATATATATTTATTTTTTAAAAATGTTTTTTGGTCTTGAAAGTAAAAATTAAATGGAAATTATCTTTTTAGACGAAGTAGAGGGTCAAGTGGAGCTGGTGGAAGCTGTAGAACGACTACCAACAATAGGAAACGAAGATCTTGATGTAAATGATTATCATTTACGTGCTAACACTTGTACAAAGACATTTTAATTTTTTAAATAATGTACAAAATTATTTACATTCATTAAACTATTAAATTCATTTACTCATTACTGATTATTAATTATTATTATTATTATTATTAAGGTAAGAGACCCAGTACCCGATCACTCATGTATTTTATTTATATATTTGCTGAATGTTACTAGAAATAGATATAGAAATACATGGAGTGATCGACTACTAGTTCCTCGATCGGGTACTAGGTCCCTTACTTTAATTATTATCATTGAAGAAATTTTTTGTACGTTGACTTGAAATATTTTCTTGATGTAAATGTTTTTTTTTTTTTTTATGTCTTGTAGATAAGTTTATCGTTTGCGTATTTTTTTTCTACTTAGACAAAATAAAATTTTATTAAACTAAATTGTAACTGTCGATAAATAAATCTTTTTTAAGATATTTCCATAGTTTCTTACATTTATTTAGCAGCGTATTCCTGTATTTCTTCATGAAATATTCTCTATGATACTAATTGATTTAGTAATTAATTTAAATGATCATCGAATTTTCCTGTTGCTGACTTGCAAGGTCTTGCTACTTATTTTTAAAAGTTTATACCAACTTAGTAAGTACACTTTTAAAATTAAATTATTAAATATATATTTAGTAATTAAGAAATTTTTTTTTATCATGTTTAATTGATTACAAAAAGGTAAATGCAATTAAATAAACAATTCAAAATAATCAATGTAAGCTTTACATTACAAGCTCACAAGATTTTATCAATATCAAATCAATTTGAATGATAGGTTGATAATTACAATAATTATTTATTACTGTAAATATGTATCAATATAATAAGGAGGATTTTTGAATATCTCTTCCATATTTTCAACACCTAGACTCATTATTTTATCCACAATTTCAGAATTTTTCTTTAAATCCAAGTATTTTTTTCCATAATCTGTGTTCTTGACAAACTGATTGGCATACGTACATTGTTCTAACAGTGAATGATATCTATACATCGCCTCGATACTTGATCCGATCATACAGTTGTTACTGAACAATGCGGACTGTACTTTTGGATCATCTTGAGGTTTAGATTTAAGGTCGGCTCGCTCTTTCAACCAGCGTTCAATATATTTAACATTTAGTTCAAAATAAAAACAGCTTTGCTTAATGTAGACGCCCGGGTAATCACTTTTACTGTGACATTTTCCAATGCAATTACATTCCTTTACAACGTTTTCCTGAATATATTACGAAAAATTGAAAATTACCAACTAATTAAACACATAGATTTGATTCAAAAATATAATTATATATATTATCTTTAACTTACCATTATTTTTGAATTAATGTTTTTAGTTATTCTCAAAACTTTTTATATCCTTTCCAATTACCGATTAAAGTTGAAATTTTTGAAATCTAACCTTAAATAAATATTTTATAGCATTTAGTCAAGTTACTTATTATTATCATATTCAAAAAAATAATATTTTAAAGTATATACATACAATTGTTTGGATAAAATAACTTGTACGGGATAAAACGGAAGTAGAAACTTTATATATGCGCAGAAGAGATCACTCGCGCTCACGAATTGGGAAAAGTGAAAATGACAAAATGAGTGAAAATGTGCACTGGCCGTTAGTCATGCAAGGGTATAGTCGAGTCGGTCGAGTCTGCCAAAGAATGGGCTTTTCTCCCACCATTTTTCTACAATTAAGTCATTACCAATTCGTGAGCGCGAGTGATCTATCTCTTCTGCGCATATATAAAATTTCTACTTCCGTTTTATCCCGTACAAGTTATTTTATCCAAACAATTGTATGTATATACTTTAAAATATTATTTTTTTGACTATGATAATAATAAGTAACTTGACTAAATGCTATAAAATATTCATTTTAGGTTAGATTATAAAAATTCCACGTTCAATCAGTAACTAGAAAGGTTATAAAAAGTTTTAAAAATAACGAAAAACATTAATTCAAAAATAATGGTAAGTTTAAAATAATTTATAATTATATTTTTTAAAAATCTAATAAGCACATGTATTTACTTGCTTGCTAATATTTAATTTTTTGTTATGTATTCAGGAAGACGACATCGAATGCAGTTGTACACGAGCCTGTTTGTGCCAGTATACAGATGCCGATTTTATTAAAAATAGCTGCTTACGTGCAGATTTTATCTTTGAAAAACTTGAGCTTGTTATTAAATTACAAGCCGATTTGAAACAAGGGATCGAACCAACGTTGCCAGATGGTAAAACATTCCAAGAAAAATTCAAAACAGTTGATTATTACCGATACCGTGCGACTTGTATCGCAGAAGCATTTGAGATGATATTACACCTAGAAAAATGCACAGGTGCAAATGATATCATCAAGGGTACGGACTACGAAAAAATATATTTCGCAAGTAAACAAAAATATTCGAAAGCCATCGAAAAATTATCAAAACTTGGCGAAGAAGATGTTGAGCTACTGGAACAGGATCCTCATCACGAGATCGATTTTTAACTATCTATTAATTAATTATTACTAAGTTCTAAAAAAAATTGTATTTTTCTCACCTCCGGGCGGAAAGCGTCAACTTTCGTCCCGCAGTGCAAAACGAAGTTGCCACTTTCCGCTTCCGTCGAGGAGAAAAATAGTATACACTCCTCGGGAAGTAAATAAGAAAGCCTCAGATCACATGTTTGTTGACCTCGGCTTCGCCTCGGCCAACAATTACATGTGATCTGAGACATTTCTTATTTTACTTCCCTAGGTGTGTAATATACTATTGTATCAAAAAGTATGATTGAATAAATTAAAATAATTGAAGCTAAACTATCTAATTTCTATAATTAAGAATCGTAAAATGTAATTCATATGCAACAAGTGCTTCGAGTCAAAAATTAACAATACTTATTTAAAAATACTAAATAAACTATTTGACCTCTAAAATTTTTACATAAGCTGCACATTGTTACAATGATGATGGAAGTTCTAAAGATTGTTGATCATTTAGTAACTGATGGATCGACTATTAATGATAATTACGATGAACTGGTTCCTGACAAAAGAAGCATTTCTTTCTCCAACGATATCTCTCGAAAGAATTAGTCGATCGAGATGGTTGAGGCGGCAATCGACACGCCTTATCGAGTTTTAAAGCTGAATAGATTTTGGAATCTATCGTTGGAATCGTTTACGAAAAATTTAGACTTCACATATTCATTAACAAATAAAATAAAAAGACAAACTTAATTTTACAAATAATCTTTTATTTATATTATTTGACAATTTACAGGGAGAAAGTAATTATCTATAATTTAAGGATCGCATTAATTGAGTAAAACAGCAAAAATAGTTATCTTTCAAAATTTACATAATTTATTATTTATTTAGTTTTTTTAAATTGTGGAATGTAAATTATTTCGATTTTATTTTAAAATCCGATTCCAAGCGTTTACCCAACACCAAAAAATATACAAAATTTTTATTTTCGATTCATAATTCAACTTCCAAGATAATTCGTTACTTTTATTATTATTATTATTTATATTATTTATAATTATTATTATTATTTTATAGATATAATACATTGGTATAATTGGTTCGCTAAATAGTTGGCCGAATTGCATTTCTATTATTTAAATAAACGTTTAAATTTATCTGCTTTTTATAACTCGAATTTAGAGAGTGATTGAGACAAGGTATGAGGAAAAAATATATAAAAAAACAATGCAACAGACACTAACTGAATAATTGCTCAGTAGCTCGTTCTAAATCCCAGTTGTATGAAGACAGAGCAACTCGCGCATTATGTTCGTCGATGCCCATGTCTGTTAGTCGTCTTATTTTATCTGTTAATTCGGGCATTTTAGCGGGACCTGGAGAAAAAAAAGTAATTAATTAATTAATTACTAACTGACTAATTGATTGTTTTGTTTTTAAATATTATATTTTTGAAATATTACCTCCGGCGTACATTGAAGTCCAGTGTCTAGCTGTTTGACGAAACATTTCAGGGTGGTCTTTATATTGTTTAGCAACTACTGCATCCTGAGGATCATCTGGCTCTGCTGCTGATAATAACGCTTGCAAACTTAATAGAACTGTTCTGAGAGTCATAGCTGCTGCCCTGTTGTTTTTTTAAATTATCAATTTCATTACAATTATTTAAAAAAAATTTTTTTTTATACAAGTTTAAGTGAAATTGATACGAAATCAATGAAATAATTTTTTTCAATAAAAACTGATGAAATAAATTTTTAAAAATTCAAAGTAATTAAAAATGGATAAAATAAAAAATTACCATTGGTCTTTTAAAATATCTAAACAAATAGCACCAGTTACTGATGATATATTTGGATGCCAAATTTTTGTGATGAACCTCACCTGTAAAAAAAAAATCATTAAAAAATTGACCATCGTAAGTAAGCTCTTATAAACTACAAGTACATACTTTAGGTGGATTAAATGGATACGTCTCGGGTACTTTTATTTCCAAAACAAAATTACCACCCTCGTACGGCGTGTCCGGTGGACCAGCAATTTCTCCTTTCAATTCAGTAAAACTGTCATTGACCAGCTCGACTCTGATTGCGCACTTTGCTACCTGAAAAAAATAACCATTTATTAATAAATTAAATTACCGACTCCATTACCCCCAAATAAACATCTCCAACTGCAGTACAGATAAAAAAAAATAAAAATAAATTTTTCTAACGAAATGACAAAAATAAAATAATCAAAAGTAACCTCCTGACATCAACTGACGATAACAACAAAATGGTGAAACCAACGTAATAATATATATACATTTTTTTAAAAAGATAATTCAATTTATTATTAAATATATGTCATATTGTGTCATGTACTTTTGAGGCTAGATCAGTTTAAATAAAATAATGCATTTTAAATAGATGATAAAATAAATTCTGTTAAAAAAAAAATATATATATATAAATTAAAGTGAAATAAATTATGGACAAATCCGATCAACCAGATGACACCCAGGGTAAATTTATATAAATAAATAATAAAGTATACATATCATATATATCAGCTTAGCAAATTGATCAATAATTTTCTATAAATAAATACTTATTAATACCCAAATTATTTGTAATTAAATTATATATATATTATTATTATTATTTTTACACGTTTATTTGATTTATTATTTCAATGTCACATTTAATTTAATTTAAAAAAAAATATGAAATAACATATTACGTCAGAGGCAGAAAAATTATTAAAAATTAGTTATTGATTTTTAATTTAATAAATTGACGAAATAAAAAATGATTAATTGATTAATTAATAAATAAAATAAATTGACTAACTTACCTCTTCACTTTTTATAACCTCTTTGAATTCCCGTTTTATTCTTTGCGCCGCGATATTTGCCATTATTATTTTAATTATTTATATAAATATTCATAAAATAAAGTACGCGATATTATAATTTATTTAAATAAATATATGTATATATATAATAAAAATAATAATATGACTAAAACATAATAACAGTTGTTTATAAAAATAATTTTTTGATCGACTATTTGAATTAATGAATTTTATATCGAATGCGACATTAAGTAAATTACAAACAATATAGTTAATTAATTAATTAGGAATATATTTTTAAAAATTTTTAGGCTAAGCACGGGGTGGATTTGAAATTTACACGGTTGTTGTTTCTCGGAGTATTTTATTATTTGTTGATTATTATTTATTGATTTGTGAAAGAGCCTCTAGTTGGTAAATTTAAATAATATTTTAAAAATCTAAATAAACCGGGTATTATTATTTTTTTGTTATTTTAATCAGACTTATAATTGTTACA
This sequence comes from Microplitis manilae, assembly GCA_030273425.1. Taxonomy (NCBI): domain Eukaryota; kingdom Metazoa; phylum Arthropoda; class Insecta; order Hymenoptera; family Braconidae; genus Microplitis; species Microplitis manilae. Next base: position 609,676 of record CP092725.1, read on the forward strand.
CTTAATTTTTACGTGAATTTTACCATCCGAGTTTACGATACGGATTTATTTGTTCTGTCGAAAAACTCAGCGCCACATTTGGCGAATATTTTTATTTATAATTTAACAAAACCTTTCACTTATATTATATATTTATCTAATAAAATACTTATATTTGTTGTATACATATATATATATGAGGTATATGTTAATTATTTTTATTTTTATTGACTTGAAGTATAAAAGTCCAAGAGTTATAACGTCCAGAAAATTCTTTTGAATTCTGTAGTTTGAATTTTATTACCAAGATGGCGTTTTCCCGCCTTTTTTTAAATTCATTTTATTTTAGCCATTTTTTACAAATATCTTATCACAAATTTTTTAAACTAATAAATTTTTAAAATAACAAAAAAATAATTTTTGCGCTAAAATATTTAACATTTAAATTTTAAATTTCCGCGCCATTCCGTTGATAACACTGAAAGCTCTATGTTTTTTTTTCTTTCCATACCGCTTTTTTATATTTAATTACTCTAATTTTAATAATTAATTCTTTAATTACAAAACCTAAATTAAAATTTTTGATTTTCCCGCGTATTTTTAAAAATACAAAAATCTGCTGTAAAGAAAATGATAAAAATAAACACAATAAAAAGTGTAATAAAATTTAGCAGATGTACTCTCTAATTACTGAGTAAATAAAAGTAACCTCAAAATAATTAAATTGTGGCAAAAAGTATATTGTGATTTAAAAAAATTAAAAAATAGGTAAGATAAAATAAATTAGAAAAAAAACAAGTAAAAAATATATGTATTTATTTAAAGTATATTTATCAGTGTGTAGACATAAGTATAGATATTGATAACAAGTATATGTACATATACATATACATATATGTATCTACATATATATGTATAAGTATATGGTGAGTAACTACAGAGACCAATGAGCGGTCCGAATAAAGAAACGTCACATCCGATAGTGGAATAAACCGGCTGTGATTGGTAGTTTGTTACAAAAATAATATTGGCAATGTTGTACGTTGTCGTTTTGTTGGGTTCCAGTGATGCCTGTATCTCAACCAGTGCGTGCTAAGAGTTTGTTACGCGCAAACTTGGAGCGATCACGTTGTGGAGTAGTTTTGCAGAGCAGAATGCCGAACATAAAAGTTTTCAGTGGATCCTCCCATCCTGACCTGGCCCAGCGGATCGTCGACAGGCTCGGAATCGACATCGGAAAAGTTGTCACCAAGAAATTCAGCAACCTCGAGACATGGTGAGCTCTTATTTATTTATTTTTATTTCACCGAACCGACCATTTAAATTTTTTTACTTTTTAACCACTATGCCGTTATGCCGCGTGTATCCAAGCCCACGTTGCGTCCTCATTTCCATTGTATTAAACTTTAACAATTAATAATTACCACGTGTTTATTCATTATTTACTACTTACTCTAAATTATCGATTTATCAGATACATTGCTCCCGGTAATACTCGCAAATAATGTTTATCTCATTGTTACCATTCATGTTTTTTTTTCTTTCTTTCTTTTATTTAAATCAAAAATTATCATCACTTAGCAATAATTATAATTAATAGAGATGGTAATTTGATCTATCAGTTGTCGTCATATTTATTACGTCGTATTAAATCTATTTTATACAGATTAGTTTATTGTATAATACATATTTTTCGTCTATTATTATTATCGATAATTAATTTTATTTCGTCCGCACGAAATTATTTAATCGATAGAAAGTTGACCTTGACGTTTAAAAAAATATATCAATTTTTTTTGTTATTATTAATTGTATCAGTAAAAGATGGCCTTGAATTAAAATAAATCACTTGATGGTTTAAAATTTTAGTAATTATAATTATCAAATTTATTTTTAATGATTTATTGAATAATTAAAAAAAAATGATTTTTTAGTGTGGAAATTGGAGAATCAGTACGAGGAGAAGATGTTTACATTGTACAGAGTGGAAGCGGGGAAGTAAACGACAATCTAATGGAGCTACTGATAATGATAAATGCTTGTAAAATAGCGTCGGCATCAAGAGTCACTGCTGTGATTCCTTGTTTCCCATATGCCCGACAAGACAAGAAGGACAAGGTAGGGAATCACAAGGTGCATCTGATTAAATTATTATAAATATTTTAATTAGCTCACTAAGGCTAAGATAAATTTATTGTAAATAATTTTTTTGTAGGTGAAGGTTCTATTTTATTTAAAAATTACCTATTTATCTATATCTTTAAGCTATCAAGTATACACATGTCTTGTTTGTTTTCTTTTATATTAAATTCGCAGGGAGGTGATGGTTCTGACAAGAAAGTTGTCATCAAGACAACCGAGTGGAAATTCAGGGTAATTCGTTGCTGTAAATTATATTTTATTTAATTAAATAATACATTTCATTATTTAATTAATTAATTTTTTAATCAGCTTACGCTGGGATTATTCTGGGAAAATTACAACAAAGTAATTTTGAAATAGATAACAAATTTACGCTTGATAAATCGGGTTCAAAAAAACAATAAATGATAATAAATTATTGCATGGACCCCCTGGATTTACATGATTTTTATCAACAATAATAGTGATAACCCCTGGGTTATCACTATTGCTAAATTGCAACGTCACAATTAAGCAATTTATTACAATGATAATAACAATAACATATATTTTTATCCTGTTAAAAGTATCGCTGTTTACTTTAATTAATTTAAATTACTTTATTATTTATTATCGTCTGTTATTTATAAAATAATTTTAAATATTATTCTGAACTAGTTGGGTAATTTTCAGGATTTTCTGCCCGACCTGACGACAGTGAGTATGCCGAGAAACAATAAAACGCCCGTTTATTTACAATAACTTTTTATTTTATTTATCAGCCGTTTAAAAATTTAAATAAAAAAAAAAACGAGAGTTAGTTTTCGAGTGGAATTTATTTTTAAAATTATTTGTAGGACTAACAATTAATTCATCATCATTATTATTATTATTTATTGGCTGCAGGTTCCCCTATCCGACTTAATATTTAAACCGTCAAATTATTTAATTAAATTCGAGGGCAAAATATTAATATGATAGCATTTTAAATTATAACAGTTTAAAAGTTTTTTACACTTTTTATTTTAATTGTCTATTTATTTTTTTATCACTTATCCCGGGGCTACTTATTCTCTTGGGTACTAACCCGCTTTATTATCACTACTATTATTTTACTAATTGCATTTAATTATTACTCTACTATTTTTTATTTAGCCGCTACTTTACTAACTTATTTTTTTTTTGCAGATTTATTTTATTATTATTATAATTAATAATAAAAATAATAAAAAATGTACAGTTGAAATTTTTAATGTCAAAATAATTTGAACAATTAATTTTTTTTGAGTAAAAAAATAATTAAAAATTAATTGTACATTTTTAAAAATAAATTAACTTTAGATTAATTTTTAAAATGCTTTTACTTACAGTTTAAATTGCCGAGTCTAACTGGGGTGCATTTGCAACACGTCTTCTCTTCTTACTTTCTTTTAGTAATTAAATATAAAAAAAAAAATTTGAAATTCAAAATTACAAGATTGCCTTGAAAAAAAAAATGGCAATTGTATTTATATTTTGTCCTCGAGGCATGGACTTGACAATAAAAATTAATAAAATTTTTAAAATTACAGGATACCAGTTGCAAATGGACTTAAATATTTATTTATTAATTAGGCGGGAGCTTATTATTAACTTGAGTAATTATTTAATTGAATAATCATTTAATATTATTTCAGAGTCGCGCGCCGATATCTGCGAAATTGGTGGCAAACATGCTGTCAGTCGCGGGAGCGGACCACATAATCACCATGGACTTGCATGCCAGTCAGATCCAAGGATTCTTTGATATTCCTGTTGACAATCTCTTCGCAGAACCCGCGGTACTTAAATGGATTAAGGAAAATATTAACGAGTGGCGGAACAGTATTATTGTATCGCCCGACGCCGGTGGAGCCAAGAGGTAATTAAATTTAAAAAATAATCATGTAAAGATGGCAATTTATAATTTTATAATTTTATAATAGAGTGACATCAATAGCCGATCGACTGAACGTCGAGTTCGCTCTGATCCACAAAGAACGCAAGAAGGCCAATGAGGTGGCCAGCATGGTCTTGGTCGGAGATGTTAAAGATCGCGTTGCTATTCTCGTCGATGATATGGCAGACACTTGCGGTACTATTTGCCATGCCGCGGAAAAATTATTAGAGGCTGGAGCGACTAAAGTCTACGCTATTTTAACCCATGGTATCTTCAGTGGTCCCGCTATCAGTAGGATTAATAACGCTTGCTTTGAGGCCGTTGTTGTTACTAATACTATTCCTCAAGATGAACACATGAAAGATTGTCCTAAAATTCAGGTAATTTTTTTTTACTACTGGGTTTTTATTTTAAAAATTTATATGTCATTAAATTGATGATTACTATTTTGAAGCAATGACTTATTAAATGATTAATTAATTAATTTATTAATTACAGTGTATTGACGTATCAATGATGTTTGCCGAGGCTGTAAGAAGAACTCACAATGGCGAATCCGTATCGTACCTTTTCTCGAATGTACCCTATTAAAAAACTAAATTATAGGATTGATATTGATATATATATATATATATATTTTTTTTTTACAATTCATTTTTTTATATCAATTATTATTTCTGACTGGATTTAAATCAGACGTCTAAATACAAATGGCAATTTTTTTTTTTCAAATTTATATTAAAAAAAAAAATTACAATTTACTGTGTAAATTACTGAGAACACATAAAATTAATTGTGATAAATTAACTACATCCAGTAATCAATAGCTTAAGATTATCTTCTCCCATCAATAAAAAAATATTTTTCACTCACTGCATAACTTTTTTGTTAAACGGTCTGGCATCGTAAGTTGAATCATAATCATAATCATAATCACTTTTATACAATCAAACGGGTTTATTATTTTAATTTGCATAATAATATTAAATAAGTAATTAAAAAAACGTTTGAATAAAAAAGATCAAAATTCATTTATTTTTTTTTAACGTTTAATTAACTGAGTTAATTGATCATTACTATTTTCTTTAATTATTTTACTGTTTAAAAGGTATAAAGTACAAAGATAGGCAATATGAGTCTGAATATAAACAGTGGCATTATTTCGTATCCGGTTAATACATTTTTTTAAAGCCCCAGTTTTTTTTTTCTAATTAAGTAATTGATAAATATAACGAAACAACATAATTATCCTGTTGTACATTATGAAATACAATTGTTTTATTATAAATCGCAGTTATTTAATTATCCTTCCTTTCAAATTTATAAAATTTCTTTATTGACTATTTCGAATAATTAATTAATAAATAAATAAATAAAATTATGGTTGTGCAAGCGATGCTTAAAAAAATCACAGATTAAGCTCAAGCTTTAATTAATAATTACAATTAAAATGATATTTAATTTTTTATCACTCCAAAAACTAATTCTAGTCTTAGTTCTTGGCACTTTTAAAAAATACACTCCATTAAATTTGGTCATTTTTATTTAATCAGTAAAAATTGCCGTAGAAAAAATCTTGAATGAGTGGGGGAGCACTTTTGACTAAAATTTTTTTATCTCTATACATGATTTTAATGGAAAACAAAAGAAACTATTCTAGCTTTACTTGTTCCGGCTTTTTCCGGCAATTTTTACTGAGTTTGATGTAAACAAAATAAATTGAATACTCTAGACTATTCGATTGTAACAAATACCCTGTTAATTTAATCAATTATAATTAATCGGACGTTTTTTCTACACCTGGTGGTAATGTTATATCAAAAACAATGGGAGGATTGCTTGGTAAATAATTGAGATCACATGTCGATGCATTTATATAAATTATTTTTCCGTCTGATGATATTCCGTATCCTAATGAACACAAAGTAATTAAATTAAGTTGATTAATCATTATTATTAAAGCTAAAGAACGAGTGTACCTTCGTGTATGTGTCCGAAGACATGATACTTTGGTTTTATTCTTTTCTGTACACTTGTCAGCAACTCGACACATCCAGCTCTGACTCCGCTGCAGCACAAGTCCCCGTGACCAATGGGCGGGGTGTGTGTGATCAGAATATCTGTGTCCGAGGGTATCAAGTCCCATTTTGATAGACAGGGACCACCTCTCGGGACATTGAATGCCCACTTACAGAACTCCGGTTGCCTGGACATCAAAATAAATTTAATTTATCAATTAAATTTTAAATTACTGCAATTAAATTTACCAAGGAGTTCCGTAGATTTTGATTCCGTATAAAGTTACTTCTGAGTCTTCTAAATAAGTACAATTAGTGAGATAATTTTTAATATTTTTAGTCTGGATAGCTTCAGCTAACGTGTCTTTAGACATTCCTAGAGTTGGAATGCCGTCCAGAATACTTGTCCCAGTGTGTTTGTGACGGTCTCCAACATTTTTAGGAGTGAATGGATGAGTAAAAGTTGAATCAAAACTCAATTCATGGTTACCCGCTATAACTATTTTGTGTTTATGAGGTAAATTACCTGAAATAAAACTCACGCTTAATTATTTATTTATTTAATTTTTAAATTTTTAAATAGAAAAGTTACCAATCCAAGTATTGAAGTCAATAACTTCTTGCAAGCTTCCGCACTTGGTAAAATCACCAGCATGAATAAATATGTCACCCGGTGGTATGTCAAATTTAATGAATGGTGTCAATGAATGGGTGTCGCTCATACAGACGACTCTTAACTTGAAAAAAAGAGTTTTATAATTAAATATAAAAAGTATGAGAGAAAATAAAATTGAAGTTTTAAATTTATCACGAGATTTATGAGTGAAAAGTGTACTTTAGCACCAAGTTCTCCAACTGTTACTATCAAGACCCAGATCCAGGAGAGTCAGGAAATGGACCCTGTGTTTAAATTTATAAATAATTATATGTAATTACTTTGTTAGTTGGAGCATCGGCTGCAGGTGGTTTTGCATTTATTTTAATAACTTTCTGATGTTGTGATAACTCTGACCAAGCTTCTGTTGGATTGTTCGTCAACGGATGCACGTCAATATCCATTCTTAATTATCAATAATTAATTAATTTATTAATTTAATTATTATAATTTTCGCTGAAATAAATAATTCAAGATGTTATTTGCTGTCAATCTATTTTTAGAGCTAAATGTCAAAATATAACCTCTGACCCAACTCACTTGGGACTTAATTTATAATTTATTATTGTTTATAATTGTAATTTTTATTTTTTTAAATAAATTAAATTACCGCAGTACAAATTCTTCATTGAAAAAATTTAAAAAATTTGAATACAAAGTCATGATAAATTTTGAAAACCGGTTAATTAAATTCTTTCACACTTGGTTTTAAATTTATCGATTGTTGCAACAATCGATTCATTTATTTCATCATCCTTATCAATACATATGTCATATATATTGACATTATTATATATTTCTATATATAATATCAAAATTTTCAAATTTTAATTCAAGTTTTAAAAAAACTTTTTTTGAATTTTTAAAAAAATAAATTTGTTTCAAATCGATTTTTAAAATTCGAGATATCGAATTATGGAGTCGATTTCTGTCAAAAAAAAATTAGACGTCAAATAAAAAGTTAAAAACAATTGTATCTTTATTGTTATTATTATTATTATCATCATCTGGACTTTGATCAGCTATAAATATTAATGGTAAATTTTATTTAATAAAATATCAACTTAGCAATTAATGAGCACAACGATAATCTGAGTAATTAATTCCGTAGCTTCTGAAAAATATTTATATAAAATTTATGTGAAAATAAAAACATATTTTTGCTCGCAGTTACATCCAGGACAACAATCAACAAAAATATAATAAGTATAAATAGGTGTTATATAAACATTTTTTTTTATCATCAGAAGACACCAAGATGTTGACAAAAGTAGGTCGTGCATATGGTATCTAATAATTACATTTAAATTAATTATAATAAATTATTTTAGGTATTTAACAATATTACGAAAAAGGCATTAGCCAGAAATTTTTCAGTGTCATCAAGATTGTCGAGTGGATACTCATTTGGTAAGTCAATTAATTAAGTAATTTCAGTAATTGAAAGTTTTTCTCAATTAATCAATAACTAATTAACTCATTTATTTATTTACTAATTAATTACATGGACATAGTGGACTTGGTAGTGAGTATTGATATATTTTTTTATAGAAAGTTAATTATTTTTAACGATAATAATAATTGCAGAGTTATCAGAGACGTCGCAAGAGATAAAAGATACGGCTGAGAAATTTGCGAGAGAGGAAATAATTCCAGTGGCTGCTCAGTATGATAGATCTGGGGAATATCCCTGGCCGATCATCAAGAAAGCATGGGAAACTGGATTAATAAATACTCATATCCCCAAGGATATTGGTAATTTAATTAAACTATAATTATTAATCAATTAATTAATTAATTTATTAATAAATGACTGATTAAATGCAACAGGTGGGTTGGAGCTGGGTGCCTTTGATGGGTGTTTGATTGCTGAGTCACTTTCTTATGGATGCTCTGGTATAATGACAGCTATTGAAACTTCTGGTCTTGCTGTAAGAATTAATTACTCAATGTACTTATTATTGATTATTAATTTAAATTTAATTGACAGCAATGGCCAGTTATTCTTGGGGGATCAAAAGAACAACAGAAAAAATATCTTGGACGACTACTTGAAGAGCCTATTGTTGCTGTAATAAAATATATTTATTTATTTTATTTTTAGGTAATTTATTAATTAATTAATTAATTAATTGATAGGCTTATGGAGTGACTGAACCTGGTGCTGGTTCAGATGTCGCTGGTATTAAAACAAAAGCTGTAAAAAAAGGAAACGAGTGGATACTAAATGGTACTAAAATGTGGATAACAAACGGTGGTGTTGCTAGCTGGTACTTTGTCTTAGCGAGAACTAATCCGGATCCAAAAGCACCTGCTGGTAAAGCGTTCACTGGTTTTGTCGTTGAACGTGATTGGCAGGGAGTGTCACCAGGACGTAAAGTAATTATTCAAACTTGGGTGTTATTTAATATTTTTATTTATACGAATTATTTAAAATGAATCAGGAACAAAACATGGGACAAAGAGCTTCAAATACATCAATGGTGAGCTTTGAAGATGTCCGCGTACCTGCAGAAAATGTTTTGACTGGAGAAGGAGCGGGTTTCAAGATCGCTATGGAAACCTTCGATGCTACGCGTCCTATGGTAGCTTGTGGAGCAGTGGGATTGGCCCAGCGTGCTCTAGATGAAGCTTTGAAATACTCATTAGAACGTCACACATTTGGGAAACCTATTTTTGAGCACCAGGCAGTCGCGTTCATGCTCGCGGATATGGAGATCGCGGTCGAAACTGCGCGTCTCGCCTGGATGAAAGCCGCCTGGGCCGCTGATAAAAAACTACCGAATGCTACCAAACTCGCGAGTATCGCCAAGTGCTACGCCGCGGACATCGCGAACCGCGTGGCCTCTGACGCTGTCCAGGTATTCGGCGGCGCTGGTTTCAACAGCGAGTACCCGGTCGAGAAGCTGATGAGAGATGCTAAGATTTATCAGATCTACGAAGGAACTTCTCAGATTCAAAGACTTATTATTTCACGACACATGTTCAAGGAAGCAAAGTCCAAATTTATGTAATTCTCTTTATTACTATTATTATTTTTTTTAATTAACTTGTAATAATATTTAATATTGATCTTATTGATTTATAAAAATTAATTGGGTCACAAATATTATTTTACAAATTAATTGGTTCTGGATTTTTTTTTTGTTATTTTTATTTTCAAAACAAATATTTAATTTTTATTTTTATTTCAATAATAAGTTGGTTTTTTTTTAATTACATAACTTTATAATTTGTTTGATAAAAAAATAATTATGTAACTATTAGTTGTGCTTTTTTATTGTTTGTTTAAACAAAAAATCTGTATAAATAAATTCATTTTAATTAGCAATTGTATTAATTGTAATAATAATGATAATAGTAATTATTATTATTATTATTATTATTTTTTGTATTCATTTTGGTGTCCGGTAATTTTTGGAGTTTGAATTTTCCCGCCTGCGGCAAGGTGGCGCTGGAGAACCAGCGGGAGTACGACTCAAGTCAAGCGCGGGAGTTAATTAGTATTATTATTGTTGTTATGATTATGATTATTATTATTGTTGTGTGATATTATGTCGGGTGAAGTGGTTATAATATAAAGCCACCGGTATATTTGGTTAAGTCACGCGTGAATAAATTATGCAATGTGAATAATAAAGTAAAAGTGTAGTCCGAGACTCGGACAATTTGCAAAGGTGGTTTAGTGACACCTGACCTACATATTGTTTATAATACGCGTTTACAAACCGCGACGACGACGTAACATTAATTACATTACGTCTACGAAAGTGTAATTAAAAAAATCTAAATAATAAATTTGAATAATCATCGGGACTTTTAAATAACAATTAAACTCCACCGACGTCTTCCATCGGCTTCCATTATCATAAATAATTAATATATCACCTAGATTTCATGTAATGACATTAAGTAACATTACATAAAGTACAATATACTTATTACATGACATACTTTGGTCATTTTCACTTTCATTCACTTTCTGACGTCTTATAAACTTTTGGCGGGAAAATAAATTCTGGGATGGAAATTTAAATGACAGAAATTTATCACATGGTGAATAAATAAATTAAATTTAAAAAGAAAATAATTTAAATTTTTAGGAAACATATAAAAAAAAAATTGTAGAGGGCGAGGCAAGACCGCGGGCTAGAGAGTGAAATTAAAAAAAGGCGGGTAAAAAATAATAATTTAAAAAAAAGAAATAAAAAAACGTAACGATGACACAGTCGAAACTCGCGTCTGCGCCTGAGTTGAACTATTAGTCCGTTGGTATCACCCAGCGTGTGTGCACATCCCTGGGGTCCATTTGCTGCTGTCAGTGAGTACAATAGATCCTCACGATCCCAGGGATCATAATAATAATTATCGTAACCACGGTCTATTCACTACCTGGAGCCGGGTCTCCATCTTCTCGGTAAAAAAACCCGTAGCTAAAAACTTTAACCTTCAGCAGTAAAAAAAAACGTGGATTTAAAATATTATTACTCGTACTCGTGTGTGCACTCGATACTACATATGAATAATAATGATAATATATAGTAGTTGTGTGGACATATGTGTGATGTTAGTGTCGGTGTCGGTGTCGGTGTCGGTGTAAATGTGTAACGTGTGTATAAGACGATGAGAGACGAGACACTCGCTTGACTAAGGGAGTGCCGTGGAGTTTTATGTGATTCGTTCTCTCTTTAAATTTCCCTCTCTCTTTATCGGCACCCGTTTTCTCTGTCCACCTCGTCTGGTATCGTCTGCTGGTGCTGCTCCTGCTACTGTATACTAAAGAGTGTAAGTGAAGTGGCCTACAGACCTACATTTGTCTAACGCACCATTTTTTTTACTTGCCCAAGACGCGGCCCCACCGGGCATTATTTTTTTTATTATTATTTTTTTACAGTGGGTCCAGACATCCTGGTCCAGTAAATGTGCGACAGACAGCCATGAATTGTTACCTCGACAATTGCATTAACTATTCTTGTTATAATTACAATAATAATTATCATTACCATTATTATTATTTAAATAATTACTGCTGCTCCGATAACTTCCAGTAAGGATAATAATAATAATAATAATAATATTAAAGTAAATGACGTGCCGGCGCGGACTGAGTTGTGATGGCTGGTTATTTATTTTTTATTTACAAAAAAAAAGCTGGACGTTGAGGCGACACTAGGATCACGGAGCCGGCAAGTGAGAACCACAAATATATTTAAATAAATTAAAGGTACTGTTGTTTTTATCTGGACATTGGGAATGGAAAATCCTGGGAGATAGAGAGGAAAAAAAGCTGGTGAACAGGAGCAGCAGACATTTGAGGTTGATAAAATATTTGGTGAGCATTAACGACAGCATTCGAGACAAAGAGGACAAAGAAGATAAAGAAGAGTGAGAATAAGATTGGTGTTTTCCGGAATGCGTGAAGAACGAATGGCATCGACTTCGACGGGTGACAACGTCATGGCAAACACGCCGACGCCCGAGTCAACTTCTAGCCAAATAAATATTATTATTAGCAACACCAGCGATAATAATATTATTATTAATAGTAATAATAACAATAATAACTGTAGTAATGATAGTAACGAAGTAAATGAAGGTGACGTGGTACTGACGTCCACGAGTAATCATCCGAGTGCGAGACTTGCACTTGATCACGACTCAGGTATGCATTGCAGAGTTTACTTTTTATAATAAACTGTATAGTACTCGTATTTATAGTTGTTAATTTAATACTCGATATGAGATAGAGAGTGAGAGGAATTAAATCCACCGAGTTTTCTCTCACTCTCGCTTTTAGTAACAGTAGTTTGTTGTCGCGGTCCCGAGAACGGTCTTTGTTGTCTGTCGGTTGCCAAACCCCTTCTACTGGACTCCCCTCCATCGGAAATAAAACTCCATTCTGCTCCGTCTCAACCTCAACGCACAGAGACTCTGTCCCGGTCTTGCTCTTGGTCTGCTTCCCAATCCAACCAGCGAGGAAATAATATTTTATTAAATATTAAACATTGAACATCCAGATGCTTCAGACACCCAATGGTTTTTTTATTTTATTTTCATTCGCTTTATTTATTTGTTTATTTTTTTAAAATTTCAATAGGAATTTTTTACTCCAACTTTAATCTGACGATGGCCGAGCAGCCAATAAATGAATTCTTTGTTTTTAAAATTTTAATTGTAATTAACGGAACGCTCTCTTGAGCATTTATTTGTTGGGGAAATAAATGCATAAAGAGAATGCTACAGTTTTATTTATTTTTTTTTCTTTTTTAATTTATTGATGGAGTTGAAGTTGGAGTAACAGAGAGATTAAACTTGAGTTCAATTAAAAAAAATTAAAAGAATTTAAGCCGATGAATGACTTTTTATTTGCGCCAGTTAAATTGATATAATAGTTTATTAAATATATGTATGTAGTATATAATACATATATATTTTTTCGAGTAGATATTGAAAGGGATAAAACTGCAATGAAATCTAGGTCAGACAGACTGTGAAATCGAGGATGATTATTTTCATTTTGCCAAGTTATACCCCTATATTCATATATATATTTATATGAGTATGTATATGTGTGAGTGCACAATGTAAGTGGGTGGAGATTTAAAAAAAAATATGAGGGTATTTATTTATATTTTTAAATGCAGTTTGTTCCGTTGAATTTTCTTCAGGAATATAAAAGCTTATCGCGTTGTGTAATTAACATTGCCGATAATCCATTGAAAATGTATGATAATTTGAACTTGCTGCTGTTTTGCATTTATTGTTTTTAGCGCATGTAGAAGGAAATAATTGGGTTGTGCTGATAAAAAATAATTAAAACGCGGAATTTATTTTTTTGTTAAAGTTTATGTCGGAGCGAGTATTGATATAATGCTTATGTTTTTTTTGACACTGCTAGGTAACTAATTAGCTGATGTAGATACGTTTAATTGATATAACTTTATAATTATTAAATAGCCGAGGGAATAAAATGGGCGAGTTTATTACAATGAAGGCTGCTCGCAAACCTGAAAGCTGCAGCGCGAGTCTCGATTACTTTTTTTTACCCGCGGATTTTAAATATTTTTGTCGTTAGATTTTATTTATCAGTCGCACGACGTTTATCGCACACGTCTACACTGAGAGAAAAAAAAATATCATTGCTCAGAACAGATTTTCTTCACTTGACAATTTTTTTTTTCTTTTTTAATTTTTTTAAATGAATTATATATTTTGCGCAAGGAAAATTTAATGACTAAAGATAATTCGTGATGATTTTCACGGCTCTGATAAACCAGCGAATGATTAAACTTTAACTTTAAAAAACTTTTAGTTACATCACGTCCATGAATTCTTGATAATTGTCGATAAATAATTTTTCTCAATCAATAAATATTTATCAGCAAAAGTATCATTTTCTTAGAGCGCATCTATTTGAATTAATTATTTTAGCGGACTTAAAAAAAAGTCTGTTGTGTGCAGTTGGGAGTAAAAAGCTTTAACTTAAAGCTCTTGATTATAAATTATGAAATAGAAGACGACAACTGTAACATTATTATGTTCATAATTAAATCCAGTAGCTCAGCCCTTTTTTATCCAACGAAATTAAATAGTGCGCGATTAATAACTTCCAATCCACGGGGATCGCGGTATTTATTATTATTATCATTTTTTCGCAACTCAACATACATTTTCATTTAATACGCGTTACATAATTTTTCATTTTGTAAACTAAGTAATAAAAAAAAAATTTTAACTTTTCGAAAATAATTTATTGAACATAAATAGTGTCGCGTGGCATTTCACAGCATGTAGCAAAATGAAATAAATATAATAAATGAGGGTAAAATGTAAACTCAGCGTTATTTACTTTAGCTTGAGGTAACAACAAAAGGAAAAATAGAGTTACAGTTTTGGTTGTAAAATATAAAATTGCGACATCTTTATGGTCTCTACGGTCCCTCTAAATATTTAACGAAAACTCGTCACCCGTCCGAGTTGTAGACTTGAATAAAATATTTACCCAGCCCGTCCGGTTGGTATCCAGCTGAGCCCGTGACAACTGAATTGACAACATCTACCTGCAGTGCACGCGTCAATTGCACTTGTTGCGCCTTTCCGACGCCCAAGATCCTCGCCCCTTCTCCCAAACTACCCCTTGTTCACCATTCCCGGCGTATTAATCTCTGGCTCACGACTTACGACTCAATTTCCTTCTCTCTTTCATCTAGTCTCCATTATCTCTCAGTCGTTTTTCATTTTCACGCTTGTAGACCCAAAAAATCCATCAGTTGCAACAGTAAATCATCATTATCCCAGTGTTATTTTCTCTCTGCACCCTCAAATGCTCTCTTGCTGTCCGTACTCCGACGACATCTCACTGAGAGCTGTTACGTGCCTCAACAAAACATTAAACGTCAAATACATAATATTTATTCTTCTCTTTTATGCCGTTACACTATTTTACGAAAAAAGAAACCTACGCGTGTCATATTTTTTCCTTAATTTACTTTACTCCTAAACATTAAATCTTCGTATAAATTTAAAAAAAATATTTATGATCAAATTTTTTTTTTAATTGTTTCCATTAATTTTTCAATCAAAAGCCCATTAAAATAATTCCATATCTTAAAAACATAATTAGTAAATTATGTCAGATATTAATCATTTTTTTATTACCATTTAATATTTTTAAAATGACCATCCAATATCAAATATCTACAACTTGATAATTATTTTTCTACACAAGCAATAATTTAAAAAATATTTATTGTTAAAATGGAAAAATTTTCTTTTTAAATTTTCGTCGCGTGTCATCCCTTGTTCCTCTTCCTCTTTAATAAAGTCTTAAAGTGTATTTCGTCTCGTTTATCTTTTGTCGGTCTCTTTATTTTATTTACCAACTAAGAACTCAGTTTCTCACGGTTCAAAATTATTATTTTATTCTTTTTTCTCCTCTATGTCCCCTTTAAACCATTGGCTGTTTAAAATATATTTTCGATCCTCTCGCTCTCAAATATATACTCAACCTGCATTTTTACAACGCACCAATTTTACACAGTCATGTTCTTTGTAAATATTGCGTGATTCATGACACTGTTGACCCAACTCTCACTTGGATGTCGAATTGTCGAGACCCTCAATATATCTAGGAAAAAAAAAAAAAAAATAAAATAAAATATGTATATAAGATTGACACTTAGCCCCTTGTGTTAAAACGTTTTCTTCTCTCTCAGAGCCAAATATTTTAAAAGCTAAATTTCATAAAACATATATTTTTACTCAGTATATATTTTTAAGCTCATATTATTTTCCCGGCAGTCTTATTAAAGCTCATGCCAATATTTAACGAGCAAAACTACAAAACTAACTTTTGGTAACTAATAATAATCAAAAGTCAACTTAAGTTGTTTGTAATAACAAAATAATTTTAGGGAAACCATAAATATGTTGAGTTTAAATTTAAGTATCCCGAGAAACGAGAAATAATTATTTTTAAATTTTTAGGTCAACATTTTTGGTTAAAAAAAAAGTCATGTCCACTTTATGGACCATTTATTTATTATTTTATTTTTTTTTTTAAATATTTTTTCAATAAACTCCTACGCGTGCGTCAACGTGATTTTCCTCGGTGCAAGTTAAAACATTGCGTTTGAGTCGTCTGACCCACTTTGATAAAAACCTCACATTGGAACTCAATAACATTTTACAGACTTGCTGTTTTAAATAATTGTTATTTAATTTAAATTAATAATTATTTATTATTTTAATTTTATTGTATACGTATATTACGTCTCTATTAATTTTATTTAAATACGTCACTGCTATTTTGGTTTAAATGCTCATTCATATTTGCTCGGTTACGTAATTATTTAATTATTAATACTGATAATAATAATAATTGTAATCGTGACGGTAATTGTTTGAGAAAGAAAAATTTTCCGACCTACATATTATTTAAAAATACTATCGGTGTTGCCCGATATTTATTTTCCCGTTTAAAAATAAAATTATATATTTATATATATATGTATGTATGAATTGTTAAAAATATTTCATATAAATTATTTTACTCGATCGAGAAGTGTTTGAAATGTTTCGATTGATACTCTCACAGGTGGCGCGAACACTCACGTGTCGAACTAGATATTAGTCTACTCGTAAACTCATATCAACTTTTTTTTATTACTATTTAAAAAAAAAAAAAAAAAGGCTTTATCTACTAATAAATGTATTAATTTTATCAATTTGTTGCGCAATTTTATTAGATCAATTTTACTATCTCTGAAAAAAAATTAGAATTTTTTTACTGCTGTTCTATAAGATTTAAAAATTAAAGTACAATTTTTTGCCGCCAAATTGATTTTTAAAACTTCATTACCCGGTCGGTGAGTCTGTAAAATTACGATGGGAAAACGTCGGTCTGTACTTTAATTTTAGTGGATAATTATTAAAAAAAAAAAAAAAAAATTCAATTTTAATTTAAATGATATGAAATTGCGCCTTTTTACCCGCCATTTCGGCGTACCAGTTATGACAAATTCGATTGGGTAATAGCGGTTCTCCGTGAAGTAATACTCTCTGGTATACGCGGGACACGGTCCGTGGTTTTTAATACGCGTCCTACTTTCCGCTATCTCGCGAATATCCACACAACTTTAAAACTTACACTTATAAGTAACATAAACATAACATAACATAACATTACACCAATACGGCATAAAACAACTCGTGTCCACACAAACTCAATTTAAAACATGCATCCACACATCCGCACTAGAGATCGGGTATCTTCGGCTCAAATCGTGCGTGGGTCGTATTTCACATTTTTATTACACACATACACACACACATTGACACAGTCGGGCCGTCGCTCATGCGCAATTTTCAATTTAAAAAACTTACCGCCACGCGGCGCTACCTCGCGGGCCGCGACTTGGACTCGCGGGTTCGCTGGCGTATGATTTAAATAAAATACAATGTGGCGGGAAATAAAATTTTCGACAGGCAAGTGGGAAAGCGGGAGAGGAGACGGAATGACGGGACGTGGAGATAAAGCAAACACACACACCAGCAACAACAGTCGCGTCGATATAAATCGGTGTTGGTAAAACCGGAGAGAAGGATTGAAATTGAAAGTGGCTTGTTCCACTGGCCCACTGACCTGATTACCCACTGACAATGACATGAATCCTTGCTTACCGCCGCGGCGCTTCTCTCGTCGCGTTTGCGCTCCCTCGAGGTTACACACGCGTCTCCCTCAGGGACACTGCACACGTAAATACAGGGCCAATGTGAAATACTAGAAAAAATTCCACGCATCCTCCTCCCCTTTGTCACCCTCACCGTCACCGTCACCGTCACGTCACCGTCATCACCATCGCCACCATAACCATCAACGGCAACGCTCAATTTATTTTTTCCTTCCGGTATAATGTCTCTGCAATTAACTTTATCGGTTATTTATTTATCATTATTATTTGATTTTTTTAAGCACGAGGACAACCGGTTAAAAATATATACATATATATATTTTAAATGCAGCATGCAAATTAATTCAAAAACATGCTAATTAATCGAGCATTTAAATAATTAAAATGTTATGATAGGTTATGTTTTATTCACTTTTGGGAGGTACTTTATTTATTTATTTTTTATTTTTTTTTGTTAAAGTAGGTCGAGGTTTACTGTTGATTTATATATTTTAAATTTAAAAGTATCATTCGCGATGCGTTCGGACAATGGTCGGCAGAGAATCGGGTTCTGCACGAGCGTTACCAGAATTTATTGAGATCTGCATCTGAAATAACGTTTATCTGCACCGGGATTCTCGTTAAGGTCGACGAGTAGGCGTACTTAGATCAACTCTACCTACGTTATAATATGCAATCACATACATATTATTATCTTCATTACCCAAAAAGATCCTCGGGACTGATACTGTCGTCGTATATATCACCACAGAACAACTTGGATGTATGTATATGTATATTTGTCCATGCATACACAATCATTATATTTTAAATTCGGTGTCCATTTTATCCTACCCCCTGTTTCTAACGGCATTGTCTTTTTGGGTCAGAGGTTTTATTATTCAGGACACGAGACATCAGCTGGAAGATCGAAAGAGAAATTGTCTGGAATAGATCGATGAGTTTGTCGATGGATACTTTATATATACTTTAGTTCTATCTCATATGAATAAATGTTTAATGGATCTAAATAACCTAGTTTTTTATAAAACTTTGTTTATCATTACTCTCATTATTTTTATTTGTTTGTTTAAAATGCTCAAGGGGTTGCTAATAGCTCAGAGACTATTATTTTTATTGTATTAAAAATTAATTTCTTTATATGACAGTCGAAAGTTTATGATTTGAGAAAAAAATAAAAAAGAATTAGGTAATAAAAATAAAAAGATTTATTAATGTAATTACAATTTTACGCAATAATTAATTTGAGATTTAGAATAATAGTTTTTTTATTAATTTTTGTTAGCACATTAGTATTGAGTAAGGCCAGTGTTTAACAAGTAAGATAAAAGATTAGAAACTTAAATATATAATATAATACAAAAGATATGAATATATGTAATGTGTAGATATATGTATATATAGATAGATATAGATTGGGAGATAAATGTATAGGCAGATGTTGTAGGCTGAAAGAGATAAAATATATATATATAATTTTAAATATGTTTCGAATGCACGGGCTCACTCTCGCTTTCGGCATAAAGATTCGGGCGCGATGTTTCACAACGTTTTCTCAACCGTAAGTCTAACACAGACGTAAATAAATTTATTTATGTCCATGTGTTAGTGTGTAAGTGTGTTTGTAATTCTTATACACGTACACATTACTCTGTGCTCACGTATTATTTCATCCTATATATAGATATACCGTTGAAACGATATACACACAGCATTCGAGCCGCCTACTTTCGCTAGTTTGCGTAAGATTATATATGTATTCGGTTATGTTAGCTAATGCCCACTGGGGCATTTGCTAAAGCTTAACTTTCTTATTATAATAGATATTTTAAATCTTTCAAAAATTTTTATTTTAAATCTACACCAAATTATTTCTTGTTTAGAAACTTTTTCAAATTTTTTTTTTACTATTTAAACTTTGTACTGTTAAGATGTTTATACTAAAAAATTTGAATAAGTAAATTTACGGAAAAATATAAAATTCTCTTATTAGTTTTCTAGTATAAGACGTGATCGTTGAAATTGACGCAGTATGACAAAGTACGTTGGACGAAAGTCTAGTACTTTGAATTACTTGGGATCGAACCCAGGCGTGGGTATGGAATTACTGGCCACTATACTATCAGAGATATTAATTAACTTTTTTTCTTACATATAATAAATTGGAGTGAAAAATTTATTTAATTTCATTTTCTATAAAATTCTTAATGCACATAAAATTTTCTTATTACTGAGGTGTAGTACGACCAAGTACAAAAGACGCAGGTCTGGTACTTTAGAGTACTCGGGTTCGGATCCTAGCCTCGGTTAGGGCTTCTGCCATTATACGACCAGTGAATTTTAATTTTTTTTTTCGACTGAAATATTGTAAGTGAACGGAAAATAAATATTTAAATTGAAAAGCAATATAAACTAGTTGAAAAACAGTACATTGAGCAAAAGTTAAATAATGAAGTATTATATTAAGGTTTTTGTAAGGCCCGGACCACCTATAGTGACACAATCTCGTTTCCCAACCCTGGTTACCCCTTCACCTTGTTGATCGTTTCCTCTTTACCTCTCTGCCCCTCTCGGCTTAAATACTGGCATACAACTCTTCCTCCAACTCTCTACTCCTCTGGCCCGCCTTCACCTCACTCCTCCTTCCTGTCCCGGGCCTCGATGACGAAATACTCGAAACTTTCTCAACCAGGCCCCCAAAGTACGCCCGCGATTGGCATCACTTAGAAATTAAGGTGGCACAATCGACTTTGTCAAACGTTACTTACTTTATTAAATATCATATTTCACTGGTGTATTCATCAGTTATAGTTTTCGGTCAACCTACGCCACTTGTTTTTCTATCCAATCCAACTTTATTTCGTCAATTTAAATTAAAATAATTCTGTCAAAAAAATATTTACAACAAAACAGGTTTTTTTTCATTTTATTCTGTGGGTTCATTCGACTCATCGTCCCTAAATTAATCTCACCAAGTTTCCAAATGATTTGATATATTTTAAATTAAAAAGATAAAATCTAAATTCAGATATTTTTTTAAATCCAATCGAAAATAAAAAACTAGAACCTCTTTACTTGAACAAAAAAATAATAAAAAATAATCCAGTATCATGTTTACCTTAAGCTAATCAATACCAAGAAAATGTCATTATAAAGTAAAAAAAAAAAAAAAGAAAAAAAAGAAAATAATAAAAATGATAAATCAATAAAATTGTCCTCGCATAAAGATGACATTCGTTATCATCAACACAGTAGTTGGTAAGTGCTTGTCAACACTAAATACACGGGTATATTTATAAATATGTATGCAAGTATATAAATAAACGGAGTAATCATGGGGTATAATCACGTTGGCCTCGCAGCCCAAATGGTTTTAAAGATTGCATCCATGCCTACAATTATTGCAGTTGTGTTGCTCGTTTGTGTCCCACCTCCACTTACTCGGAGTTTAAATTCTACCGGCATGAGCGTTAGGTCCGATCACTCTCAAAATACACTGCATTATCATCATCATCATCATCATCATCATCATCAGGATTATAATAATAATAATAACAATATTAACAACAATCACCCCATCCATTCCATTTCGTCGGAGGTCAGCCAGTAGTCTAAGTGGGTCTCGACCATTCGGTTAGTGTGTCATGGCGTACTTGCTATTGAATAAACTTAATCTCAATACCAGCATTAATAACTACTTGTCATATGCTATGCAACTATGTTGCATTAATAAATAATGACACTTTTTTTATATTATTTATAAAATTATCACTTCGTTACCTCGTCGCGCTTTATATGAAATTACCATTTTTTAAATTACATATTTCCCGCTGCTTCTCCGTATATGTAATAATTATTCAAATACTTGTCGATCTTAAAATATCCTTAGCTAATATTTGTTGTATCGTTATATTTTATTAGCTTGACTATTTTTTATCTCATTACATAAATATATATACGTAACTCATTGTTTTTTATATTTCTCGATCCATTTGTTTCATGATTACATCTATTACCTTTTGCATTGTTATTATTTCCAAGTTTTCATTAATACCTGCGTGTAGAAATAATATATATATATATATGTATATATATATGATTCCAACGTTGTTAATGTCTCCGAAACGGATCGAAGTATCGAGCTCAAGGTTTCGAGATACTTCCCGCCCCTTCTCTATACCCGAGTCAAAATTAAAAAGGTGATTTGAGCCTCCAAATCCTACATGAGGGTAAGGAGGTTCAAATCATCTTTTTAGAATATGAAGATCCATGCATTAAAAAGGTGATTTGAACCTAAACGTGGTAACTTTGTCCGCTTTTACCAAGTTTAGGTTCAAATCATCTTTTTAAAAAGGTAAAATAAGCCTCCAAAGCCTAAATTTATAGATCGAGAAAGACTCTCATCGGATCGCGTACGATTGGTAAAGAAACAGAAGGGAAAAGGGGGTCACTAATTAGAAATGGCAATCATGATCGAAACAAATTTGAAATTTAAAAATTCCAAAAATAATTTCTTAAAAAATAATAAAATTTAAAATATTAATAATAACAGCTAAAGTTATACAAGTAGGCGTTCGAATAGAATATTACTGTCATTCGAAATCCGAATTGAATAATTAGAGCCATTGACTTATTAGTAAATGATAAATTAATTATTTTATGTGATCAATAAATACGAATGATGAATTGGATGACGGAAGCTGCCGAAGAAATTGAAAAAAACTGCTGAAAAATAATCTGCTGCTGCCGGGATTCGAAACCAAGACCTAACGAATATGAAGCACAAGCACTGCCACACTGCTACTCGGACGCTCACGATCAGTTGGAAGTATCTTTATGTATTTAGAACGCGGATATTATTATAACAATAATATCTTGCTAAAGAATTGAGCTCATTAGAAGCTACAGATTTAAAGTATGGTAGGCTTTGGAGGGTTAAAACATCTTTTTAAAAAGGTGATTAAGTCCTCCACGCGCTTCGTTTAGGGTATTGAGGACTTGAATAGCATTTTAAAATATATGGTAGGCCATGGAGGGTTAAAATACCATTTTAAAAAGGTGATTTACTTCTCCATACGCTACTTTTAGGACATCGAGGACTTAAATAACATATTACATTCAGCGACAAGTTCAACATCAAAAGAACTGAGGCTTTGGAGGCTCAAACTACCGTTTTAATTTCGACTCGGGTACTTTATATACATACAATATATATATATGTCTAAAGTCTTAAAGTCGACCACCATATCAATATTGCGCATGTGCGCAAGCTAACTGATCGTAAATTTATAATTCAAACCATGTGATGTGTATTTTATACCCCGATGAGTCAGTCGATTTGGAAAAAAAAATCAAAAGTAAGTCCCTTTGTGGGCACAATTAATTTCTAGCGGGATTAAATTCAACTATGGAATTGTTAATGAAGTTGTAAGACTTTTTGTTGTTGTTTTGTTAATTTTATTAATGAAAGTAAAAGTTTTGGGAAGGTAATTATTTAAAATAAATAACTGAGGAACAAGAGAGAGCACGTGTGGTAACGACAGATTGTACTGCTGGATAAGAATGTATGTCTAGTTTAGTGGGCAAGTAGGTCGCGAGGGAAACCAATGGATTGCGCAACGTCACACACTGTTCCAGTGTTATACAACTATTGACTCACCGGATTAACAAGTAGGCTGTGCTATGGGTGAAAACGAAAGCTGATACATGGCCGCAAGACCGCGATAATCGTAATCCGTGAATTTTTTTAAATATATATATCAATAATTTTTGAAAAATGTTGCAATAATTTAAAAAAAAATTCTTTATTCCCACCAGCAAATACTTTCCCCCGTTGATTACAAAAAAATTCAAATTTTACATTTCCCGCGAAATTTGAATTTTTGAATTTCAAATATTCCCGCGGAATTTAAAATCTCGGATTTTCGGGTAAATAATTAAATTATAGGGTAAAGTAGTTTATTGAGGTTAAAAAATAAATAAATAATGTCAAAGTTATATCATTATAGAAGATATATATAATATCATAGTGACATAGAATACTAGTAATATATTATTGAACGGTATACTAGACTCTTGATACAATATACAGTAGAGTATATGGTTCATAGGTCAAAGCATAATTTAACGTATCATTTATCAATGATGAATAGACACGACAGTTATTGTATTATTGTCATTATATATATGTATATATGGATAAATACCCTTACAATTATAATAATAATAGTAACTATAGCTATAACCAACTCTTCGATTTCGACTACACTCCACTTACTATTATTATTATAATTATAAATAACATATTTATATCTTGACCCACCTCAATTATTATCGAAGTTAATTAACATGAACATGAGGATAAACGTCGTAATTAAATAATTGATAAAAGTATTGAGGGTGAGTGACAATGCAGATGAGCAATTTATTTATCTTTTTATCTCATTACATCAACATTTATAATTTATAATTAATAAATACTTTATTTTTATAATACCGTTAAAGCGCCAACGATGACACGTTTTTTATTATCTATATATTTAAATATATAAGAATAATGATTACTTAAATAATATAATACATTGACAGTCGGATCGAAGGTAATACAGCTCTCGCGAGTATGTAATTTATTTTATTTTATTTTTCAACCGACCTGCCTCAAATATGCGCCGCGGTTACTCCTTTGGTTAAATACATATATATATATATATATATATATATACATTATATATATGCGGTAAAATGATGAGTAATCAGCAGATAACGAGTACAAGATAAAAAGTATATGCAATTATTGTGTTGCGATAATTATGATTTTTAATTAATTTTTTTTTAAATTCAAATATCAAATTTTCTTTCTATCGCCAGAGTTTTTTAAATTTTTCTTGGGGTAAAATTGTCTGAAAACTTTAAAAAAACCTAACGAAAGGTTACGTGAGTAGAATTTTAGATAAAAGCACTAGCATTAGATCGATAACGCTGACACAGTTACCGAGTAAACCTGGCCTAGTTTCAAAATTACTTCACTATGTATATTTATATATATATTTATTTATTAATCATTTAAATCCACGAGCGTTATCTGTAATTATAAAAAATTTAATGGCTTTGTCTATAAAAATATATCTAACTACAATTAAATAATTGTTTTAAATTAAAAAAACAAATTTCGCGGTTATTTTTAATTCAAAATTACATGAATTACGCAATGAAGATTACAATCTGACATTTTATAATTTTTTTAACGAAAATTACCCCTTTTAATTTTATTACCCTTATTAGTAGCAAATGCGCAGGTGCTACTTTAATATCTGCGCCACGTGGCTTCCATAAAAATTCAAACGTCAGATAATTAAAAAAAATATTTGAACGTCAGTTTCGCCCTAAATTTAACTAACGGTTTCTATTCTCTATTCTCTTGTTAAATGAAATATTTTTTTTTCGTCCTCTTGTAATTTACCGTTGGTATTAAAGGCAATTTACATGGGCACCATGTACTAATCCCATAAATTTAGGTGAGGTAGAATAAAATAAAATCCAGTGTAAGAAAATAATAACAATAATAGTAATAAAGAATAAAAAAATAATAAAATTGCGAGGGAGGTAAAGCGAGAATTTAAAACACAGAGGAAGCTTCGGTTTCTCGCGGCGGGAGAAATTGTGTCAAGGGCACACACTACGACTGCGTACAGCAAAGTACAGTCTGCTAACAATTTTATTTTATTACATACTATCTACAGTTTCTTTTTTATTTTCAAATTTTTTTTACAACAGAGAAAATATTTTTTGCAAATAAGTTTAATTGTCCGCTTCAAGACAATTAAATTTTTTTTTTATATTTTATTATATGTATCAAGTACTGAGTGTACCTATATGTCTCTATATATATGCGTATGTATAAATAAAAAGTATAAGAGAAAGAGAAAAATAATTCCGTGTGTGAACTCCATAAAGGCGTCACGCCTTGCTAAGCAGAGGGCCCTCCTTGATCCAAATTCCAGCCGCGGGGTTGTAGGTTGAGAGAGTTGAGCCTAGTCTTAAATCTTATTACTTTAAATATATATATAAATAAGTATATAAGTGTGAGAAAGACAACTGAGCCAGGTTCAGTTGCGTGTCTTTTTATACTTTTAACAAATAATAATAATAATAAAATAACCCGACGTTAACAATAATATATACATATATATAAATGAATAAAATGTTGGTGTAGGTTAAAAGTGAGGATATAAATTTAAAACTCACGCACAAGCCAAGCCCCTGGTTAAGATAAACTTCAACCGTGTGTTATTTTTTACGCTATTTTTAATGGACTGTTAAAATTATAAATAAATATATCTATATATATATATATGTGTATATATGTATGTATTTTATTATTTTAGCCGAAAGATGGATTATGGGCAATTATTATTCAAATCACGCGCGTCAGTATTTTTACGCGCGGATTATAAAAGTCTGTATACTTGTCACGGGTCACTTGAGATAGCTATAGGTGAGCCGGAGATTAGCGATACCAACAAATTTCCTCTATTTTTATCAGATAAGAATAATATGACAGTTTACATAATTTTAATATTATTACCATAAAGAGAAATTTTAGTTTGTTTTATTTTATTACCCTCTGAATTTCAGTTACTGCGATAGAGGATTTCATTTCAAATAAAAGCTTGATATTTTAACACTTTTATGAAATTCTTTAAATGTATAAAAAAATTTACACCGCACTTTGGATAAAAAAAAATTTTTTTATTAAAATTATGGGTATGAATTTTTGAAGCTTCTATTCAATAATTTTTTTTTTAAATTTAAATTTTAAAAAAATAAATAAAAGCGGGAATTTCAAATTTCGTTTAAAAAATTTAAAATGTTAAGTTACGGAACTTAAGTTTAAAAATAAATATTTTAAATTTAATAGACGATAAAAAGTGTAGACAATTACTATAAGTAAAAAAAAAAGGTCAAATAGAGTTATATAATTAAAAAAAACAGTTTTGTTAAGTGAAATTAAAAGTTTTCGAGAATAGATATAATTTGTTAGACTACAACATTGTAAATGTATGTGATTATGACACTAGCTGAAGTAAATAAACATAAATGGTATGTAGATATGTGTATATATGAGTATGGAGTGCAAAGGAGCGGAGTGTAGAGCAATTGTCTGTACACAATATGCTTTATAATGCAGTCAAAGTTGTCGGGCGTGGTGCGACGAAGCGGAACTCGCGTTGTCCCTCTACTCGGACTTGTGTGTTAACTCTTGCAATCCACCTAAACCAACACAAAACAACATGTACAGTCATTTGTGTTCCGGTTTCTCTCCCAGCAATTTTTCTTAAGATCCGACTTCACTTGATATCATAAATATTTAATATTAATATTTAAAAAAAAAATACAATCACGACATGATGAACAAAACGTCGAGTTTTGTTATTCTCTCTGTACATAATAAATAATGACTCTCAGAAAATGACAAGACCGAGTAAATAAAAGGGGTTAGGGGACCTGAGGACGTGGGGACGTGGGGCTAGTCCTTTGTTTCGACGATACCGTCACTCAAGATGAATGCAAAGGGAAAGTGCATAATTATCTTGCTCATTTAAATTAAAAAAAAAAAAAAACATTTTTAAAAATTTAATTTATAAATTTATTATAATTTAAATTTTAAAAAAATTCTAATAATTTTTAGCCACTTTTTTTACTGATAAACAAAAGTTGAAAATATGAAACGATAAATTAAAATTTAAAAAAATGAATTTAGTTAACAACTAAAGCGATTATTTAAATATTTTTTTATAATAATAATAATAATTATTTATTTATTGGAATTTATGTTGGAAACGGCTAAAGGCTACCTGTTATTCCGCAGCCGTCAGCCTATTTATATCGGCCTAGATTCCACTTTTACATCGTGTGGCATGCCGCGGTAAAAGAACCGCGCATTCAGGTATAAACATGTTATAAGAAATGTTAAAGATTCTCACGCTATTATATTTTAAAATATTTCATATCTATAAATATCAATAAACATTACTGTTTATTAACAGTCGTAAAAAATTATCCCAGAAAATAGAGGAAGGGAATCGAAGCAATTGAGCTGGATGAATTTTAAAAAAACCGCGCATTTCAGTAGATGAGACGCGGCTAGCTGGATGAAATTTAAATAAAATTTTTGAACTTGATGCAGCTACTGTACTGGATACTGGTTACTGGTTACTCGTTACTCGAGTACTCAGTACATAACACACTTGGTACAGAAGTGCAGTGCAACCAGCCATGCGGTGGAGGCTTTCGTGCGTGGAATAGGCTCAAGGCTGCGCGCCGGCGTAACGTCGAGTTACACTACTACTTACTTACTTACTTACCTTATAACTCATACTTGTACATGTATTTGCATCGGCACTCACACTAGTATGTACATATTATATTTGCCGTACTGGCTATAAAAACATATCAGACAATTTATTAATCGATAGATTTTTAATTTTAAAAACTCATTACTTTGACCCTTTTTTAAATAATTACTTTAATTAACTACTTTAATTATTTCATTTAATTTAATTTATATTCGGTAGTGATTTCTTTTTATGAATAAATTAATTAAATCTTTTTTTTTTTTTTAGAATTTAATATTTTTAAAAAGAGGATTTTTTGGCGCGAAAAATTTTTACCCGCCAAATTAATTTTTTTTTGTAATAAAATTTATTAAAAAATCAATCAAAATATAAAATGAGTTTAAAAATCATGTAATTTAAATTTCTCAGTAAATGTATAAAGCAGAATAAATTATTTGTGTATATATATATACAAATTTATATCCCGGTAGAAGAG
Source organism: Microplitis manilae (assembly GCA_030273425.1). Classification (NCBI taxonomy): domain Eukaryota; kingdom Metazoa; phylum Arthropoda; class Insecta; order Hymenoptera; family Braconidae; genus Microplitis; species Microplitis manilae. Next base: position 638,389 of record CP092725.1, read on the forward strand.
GCCGGAACTGCAGTCTAGTAATCGTACGTCGGGTGCGCAGAAATCTCAAGTTATTCTCTTCTTCGCCTCTTTTCTCTTATTCATACATACATACAGTTTTTTTTTATATTATTTTGTTGACTCTCTTTATTCTTAGCTCTGTCCCCATCTTTGCCATCTCATTCTCTCCCGTGATCCTCATCGCAGGACGAGGATCTTGCGAAAGATGTTAAATTACGTGCATTACCTCTGTAATTTTGTGCATAAAAATAAAAAAAAAAAAAGATTTTTAAATTATTGCCTGCAACATTGTATTACAAAAGCCTTTAAATCTCGGGTAAAACGAACCTCCGATATTATTTTTATTTAAATGGCTCACGGAAAGTGTAACGAGCCTCATTTTATATTTTATTTAAGTTTGAATTCCAATACAACGTTTGCTACACGATAGGGCCATTTAAAAATAATCGAGCACGTGGTTGCACTTATAGACTAGAGTCAGCATAGAATAGAGGAAAGTGCATAAGAGGGAAAGAGGTAGTAGTGCGGTCAAGGGTACCAGAAGTAGGTCACTCATAAAAATATCTCCCTGAACTCTTTAAAAAATAAATAAATAATTTTTAATTGTCATTAATAATAGCCAACTTTTTTTTATTTGTAATTGATTACTAATTTATTTATAGAATTTTCATTTATAAAAGAGTTCTTTATAGTAATTAGTTTTAATTATCTGGTGAACGATAGACAATGCAGATAGTAATGGAGTAAATAGATTAATAATAGGGTAAATAATGAAATTATTATTTGTTTCCGGTGGTTACGGGAAAGGGAGCAAAGGGCGGTAATAGCTTGCGGGTATGGTATGGTATGGTGTTGTGTGAGTGTATGGAACCTGCTGGGGATCTTAACGACGAGGTGAGACGTGGAGTGCGGTCAAGTGTACCGGGTAACTAGGTCAATGAGAACCGTCTGACGAGTCGGCGCAAGCGTAGGGTCGACTTGAGGCTCGACCCAACACATTTCTATATATCATCCGGCTATTATTATCAACGGCGATTCAGCGGTCACCGTCTACACTCTACATTCCTATTTTATTCCTTATTCTCTTTCCCTTCGTTTTACCATTTCCCCATTTCTTATTACTTTTACATCAGATCTCGCTTTTACTCAATCTAGTATTATAACCCTCGTTACGTCCTTTCATTTTCATTTTTTACTTTTCTTGCTATCCGTTTACATTTTCTACGGCCTTGGATACTTGACTGAATATAAGTCATTGATTCAATTATTTCATGCCGATAGTCCATTGAAAATGAATGATAATTTGAGCTTGCTGCTGTTATGTATGTATTGTTTTTACTGCATGTAGAAGGAAATAATTGGGTTGTGCTGATAAAAAATAATTAAAACGCGGAATTTATTTTTTGCTAAAGTTTATGTCGGAGCGAGTATTGATATAATGCTTATGTTTTTTTTTTGACACTGCAAGGTAATTAATTAGCTGTTGCAGATACGTTTAATTGATATAACTTTATAATTATTAAATAGCCGAGGGAATAAAATGGGCGAGTTTGTTACAATGAAGGCTGCTCGCAAACCTGAAAGCTGCAGCGTGAGTCTCGATTACTTTTTTTTACCCGCGGATTTTAAATATTTTTGTCGTTAGATTTTATTTATCAGTCGCACGACGTTTATCGCACACGTCTACACTGAGAGAAAAAAAATATCATTGCTCAGAACAGATTTTCTTTACTTGACAATTTTTTTTTCTCTTTTAATTTTTTTTAATGAATTATATATTTTGCGCAAGGAAAATTTAATGACTAAAGATAATTCGTGGTGATTTTCACGGCTCTGATAAACCAGCGAATGATTAAACTTTAACTTTAAAAAACTTTTAGTTACATCACGTCCATGAATTCTTGATAATTGTCGATAAATAATTTTTCTCAATCAATAAATATTTATCAGCAAAAGTATCATTTTCTTAGAGCGCATCTATTTGAATTAATTATTTTAGTGGACTTAAAAAAAAGTCTGTTGTGTGCAGTTGGGAGTAAAAAGCTTTAACTTAAAGCTCTTGAGTATAAATTATGAAATAGAAGACGACAACTGTAACATTATTATGTTGATAATTAAATCCAGTAGCTCAGCCCTTTTTTCATTCAACGAAAGTAAATAGCGCGCGATTAATAACTTCCAATCTACGGAGATTGCAGTATTTATTATTATTATGAACATTAGTTTTAATCTCCCACCAATTAATCATCTTTCCGTCTCAAATAAAGTAAATCACATATGAATTTTTCATTTTTCATAATCCTCGAAGTATAAAAAACTAATCCAATTTATTTTCTTAACTTTGCAAAAAAAAAAATAAGAATAAAAAAATAAAGAAGAAAATTAGGTCGCTGGTATCAAATTGACCTACATAACTTTATCACGCTGTTATCTCTAACGATAAAATATCTTCTAACAATATAAATTATTTATTAATAGAAAATATAAAATACAAACACGATAATTATTAAAATTAATTAAATCGTATAATAAATAAAAATACAAGGTCTGACTATTTATACACGATTAGTTAATAAAAACTATCCGAGTTATTTTTATTTTAAATAACAAGATTTGAATAAACATATATGTATATAATTTTATATCATTGCACAAGATAATAACGTAATGGAGTATAGATTATAAAGGATAATATAATAACTAGTACCATGGCCAATGGGAAATATATATAATATATAAGCTCCTTTCTTTCTGAAAGAAAGTAAAAGCAGTCGCCGCGACCTACTACTACTTAACCAGCTCCAGCTCCTCTATTTGCCGTGTAATACTTTCATACACAATTACTGTTACTGCATCGTAGAAAGAGAAAGATATCACATTAAAACGTAATATTTGAGAGTGAAATTTAATAACTTTCTCTAATGCACTTTTTATTCCTCACGTATTATTATTTAATACGCGTTACTAAATCGTTACATTACTCGGTTTTTTTTTTTTTAGACGCCAGACAATTGACTCATGCAAATGTATGTCAGATTATCTAATTAATTAATTAACTTTTTTTTTGATTATTATTAGAAGACGAAATTTTACTTTACTGTTTAATTGGATGTCAAATTAGTATGAATTGGAAATAAAATGAAAGTCAGTGGGATAATTATTTTGGTAATTATTGTAATAATTGGGGGATGCATTTGGTATTTCGGAATAAGTACTGATGAAAAACAATCTGGAGAAATATCAGACAGAGATCAGAGATATGTAAGAGAGGATGAATATATAACGTGGGAGGGAATAACTGAAAATATTAATACAGTAAATGACAAAATGGATGAGTATGAGTCTCATGATAGTGGGAACAGTAAATCAGTTGATGATGATGATAAGTCTAGTATTGGGACTAATGAAAAGATAGATAGTGAATTGGCGCCTACGTTAGGTGAAAAAAATTATGAAGAGTCTGGGGTTAGTGAAAGTGAGGATTTCTCAGTTAGTGAATTTATACTTGAAGTAGAAAAAGAAATGGACGAATACCAACAGTTTGATTAAAAAAAAAAAATAAAAGTCATTTTAATTGCATTAATTTGTGGGAAAAATTTATTTCGAATTATTTGATAACCGAAAAATGAAATTTATTTTATTTTGTTCTATTTATTAGAAAGAAACGATATTTCGTGTCGAGCAATTAAAAATTTGTTAATGTTATTTATAACTGGGTGCAACTCAGAGTTAATTTCCAAAAAAGGAAACTACAAAAAAATTGACAACTCAAAATTTGACTATTAGAAAAAGTATAAACATGGGATCCATAACAGTATTTATGATTATTGTAGTAATTGGTTTGGCTGTTGCACTTACAGCATACTTCTTAATATATAAAAAGACAAATGATTCGTCAGTAGAATCTCCAGAAACTAAACTTGAAGCTACCCGTAGTATCAAAGATTCTAGTTCCACAACTTCAACTGAAAATTATAATCATGTCGCTGAAACGATAATTCATACTGAAGAACGTATCAGTTCATACGAAGATGCACAATAAATTTACCTAAGAAATTAATCATATTTATCACATTTAAAAAATAGTATATCACACACCATGGGGGTAAAATAGAACATTTCAAGTTGCGTGTATAATTGCCTACCCGGACTGAAGGCTAGGGTGTCAAAAATGTGAATTGGGACCTTCCTCTATGGTGTATACAATTTTTCACCAGATCTATGTTTGAAAGTTTAAGTTTTTGCCTCTGTAGGAAGAACGGCGCATGCGCAAATTTTGATCACTCGTCTCACAAAATCACAGAACGACTTTCTTCCCTCTAATTAGGGCAGGAATTCAAATTTCGGCGCAGGAATGCTCAAAAAAATTATTATTTTTTTTTTTTTCTTTTTATATTTATTAGAAGAAAAAGAAACTTTCTTTTCAAATTATAAAAGATTATTAGAATAATTTATAGGAACTTGCAATTACTCTGGTTATACATTTAAAAATAATGAAAACTACAACACAATCTATTGCACCAGAATCTAACGACTATTATGTTTATTTACTATTAATCGTAACAGTGACATCAACTATAGCCATAGTAGCTGTAATTGTCATATTTATGTTATATGCAGTGAAGGATAACGATATTTATAACGATTCGGAAAAATCTGATGAATCTCTTCCTATTAAACCTGAAGATCCTCTTCCATATTCCCGTGTCACTGACGCAATAATCCAAGCCGAAGAAAAGATGGAAAAATACGAAGATATGTGATAAATTTAAATGAATTAAACAAAACCATTTACAAAATTTAATTTCAAAAAGTTATTCCACGCAATTCAAAATTTGAACGAAATATTTATTTACAACCGAACGATTTTAATATTCAGTTAATTAGACATTTTAACGATTATTTCATAAATTATTTTATTAATCCATTTTAATTATCTATTGAAATAATTCATTATGATTAATTTTTTTTTTCTTTTCAAAGTTCCCATTTCATTAAATTATATACTAACGTTAATTTAATAGTATATGCATGCGACAATTAATGCAATGACCACGAGTATTACTTCATAAATGACGTCAGACATTATATTAGCTCAGTAATCGATATATATATATATATATATATATATATATATATATATATATGTATATATGACAATATTAATATTGTAATGGAATTTTAATCAATAAAATGTACGACAAAATTTATTGTCAATTAATTAAATATTTTTTTTTTTTAATTTATACGGGAAAAAAACTTTAAAAAGAAAATATATAGTATGGTAACAAAAAAAGATTTAGTATTTTATTGTGTGAAAATAAAATTTATCTATGGTCATTGTTTGTTGTTGTGCCAGCAATTGACTTATTTACGTTAAAATAAATTTTGTTATGCCCATAAAAATATTTTGTCCGTTTCAAATTGCATAGAATTGGGCCCTACAAGTATAGTGCCGGTGTTTTAAAATATTTATAAAACTTTTTGCCATTTGCTTTCACTATTTTACCGTACACTTTTAAATTTTAAATTCTATGTTCGTGTAGTCAAGCGGGGGCGTCGTGTGGGGGTAGAAAGGGTCCACGTGGCACGACCACTTGTTTCCTAGGATCCAGGCTAAATATTTACCTTTACCGCTGTATACTCTTTGGATTATTTTATTTACGGTCTACTGGCAATTTTACACTGACCCAAAATTCAACAGCCGAATTTTTTTTTCAACTTGAAAAATATATAAAAAAGTTACCAATACATTTATTATTTTTATCTAGAGGGAAAAATTAAAAAATTCTCTTTCATAAAAATATTCAAAAAAAATGATAATAAATTTTTTGTTTATTTAAAAAAAAAAAATTATTAAAATGATTATTTAACCTAGTTCGCACGTCCTTGACACACTTACCTAGATGGATTACTCGTGAGACTTGCATCGCGCGTTCTGCATCATTCCTCTTGCTTCTCGCGAGTGTACATTTATGCACGAATGATTCAACACCCATCGCTAATGTATAATGTCCAGATATATATGTATATAAATAGAATTGAATTTAAAATTGAAAAAAAAAGACAATAATGAAAGTAATAATTAGTATTATTATTATTATTATTATTATTTCGATTAAAAAATAATTTTAGCGTGTCGAAATTTTTTGAAATAATTTAACAGTTGTGACATAGAAAATAAATAAAAAAAAAAATGATTTAATGATTCTGAGGTAGTTAAATATTACTCAACGTTCATCAAATATATATGAGTATCGTTTGACTACCAAATAATTTAATAGGTGTTAGGCGTGTGCGTAAGTGTGTTGAGATGTTGACGAAAATATATAAGAGTTGTTTAATACAAATATTGTGTGCATAAATATATCGGCATATATACATTGTCATATATTCCATATGTATTAGATATGAAATATATATAGTATTTGTAGTTTTTGTAGTGTAGGATTGTTTTAAATATATGTATATATGAATGTATATGTCTTTTTAGTTATGCTCGTTTGTATAACGACACAATGAGTTAGATTTTACTTTTAGTTTCGAAAATGGGTAATGCAAGAGTGGGGCACGCGTAAGCCTTGGCACACTTCTCACACATAACCAGTAAAAAAGAACTTCGAAACACGAATAAGAAAAAAAAAAACAAAAAAAAAAAATTTTTTTTTGTAGTTTTTATTATTGAAAAATTTAATTATCATTTTATAAATGATCAGATTGAATTTTTAATTGAGACTGTAGTTGTGATTTTTATTTTGGCATATAAATTTATTTGAAATTTAAATAAAAATCCAATAAATGAGGAAATTGTATTTTTTAGACGTTTACTTAAAAAATGTGATAAGGATTTGATAAATAATCAGATAATATTTTTTGATTGATATAGTATATCAATAATTTTTTTTTTTTGTGAATTTTATTTGAAATTTTTCGAGAATTTTATAAATGGGCGATGAGAAACTTTTTTTTGCGGATATATAAAATTTGGACAGTTTTTTTGAGGACTTTATGGAATATTTTTAGAAAAATGAATTTTAAAGGAAAAGCTGCTGATAAATAATTATTGAAATGCAAATTGTTAGATAATGATAAAGGACATTACAGAAGGACATGATAAGCTGATATAATTCGACCTAGATGAGAAAAAAAAGTATAAAATGTACGTACTTAGAGCGAAAATAACCTGAATGACAATAATGACGGTATAATTTTACGTCAATACGGGTAAAGGACTCAGCTTGCTAATCATGTCAATCGAGGGGTACTTTATCGTGCCACGACCCTGGCTTACAAGAAAAACAAACATTTAAATACTAGCTCGATTCATTATGAAGATCATTTTTTTTTTTTTTTTTTTTTTTTTTTCCATAAAACAAGTTTACAATCTCTAAATTATTTTTTTTCTCCAACCTGTCGCATAATTCATATTTTTATTTGTATCCTTCGTATTTGTAGTGGCAATTTTTTAATTTTTAGTTCCCACTCCACCTCCACAGCCTCTATATCATTCAAAATCGTCTCATTAAAGCTATCGAGACCTCATTTCCCGGAGGAAAATCATTGGAAACCTTATTTATATAAATCTTTTACTTGCGCGCATGCGAGAGGGCCTCTGCAGTTGCGACATCTATCGCCGAGTGTCCAAAATATTTTCAAAAAACGTTCTTTCTCAATTTCACCGGAAAAATTTGTTTTTCCCCCGTAAATTCAGTACGAAAATAACTGAAAATCTTGAGTGAGTGAAAATAATATTTTAAAAACTCGATTACGATGAGGAGTAACCAAATCCCAATAGTTTTGGTAGTTTCGGATTTCTGGGTCACTGCTTTCACTCTCGTTCGTGCCACATCCTCTGGTTCGTGCGTCCGACGCCGGTTTACAAGTTTCCCTTTCATTTCGACTTCCATCAAATAAATTATTATTTTATTTTATTGAATTTCCTATAAATTCCCCTACAAATCAAAATCATACCCCCTGGCAAAAAAAATTTTTTTTTAGCATAAAAATGAAATTTAAAAAAAATAAATGCCGAAATAAAATAAAATTCGTAAACGATAATAATAAAATAAAAATTACACGCTTTCACTTTCTACAGCGCATCCGGTCTCATTATTCCTCCGTCTCTAAACTACCCCTTTTGGCTGTTATGAAATAAAGAATAAAGAAAAAAAATTTTTCGAGATACGACAAAGAAATAATAATAAAAAAGAGAGAGTTTAATGAAAACAGAGAACAAATGAAATTCATATGAATTATAAATACAATACTCGACAATGATTTTCGATCGAGATATATACATATATATTTTAAATAAAACGACCCTCGACAATTGCTGGCATGGGGTTTTATTTAGATTTTGGGCTTTTAGATTACTCAATATATACATATATACGTACAATAGACACTAATTCATATGAATATAAATAAAAGAATTTATCAAGCAACACAAATTGTTCAGGTGCACACTTAACTATAGGCACCCGTGGTCGTATAGAACAGGATTTCCTTCGTGTCGATATTGAGTCGATACCTGTGCTAAAACCCAACCTGCTATATATAAATTCTAAAACTTATATACCGTCTTATAAAATCTTTGACACCAAAAACTTTCTAATTTATTTAAATATTTGATAATCCATTATTATTTTTTTTGGTCAATTAAAAAAAATAATTTATACAAGTTCTCTGTAATTTAAATTCGCTTGTTCATCCACCAGCTCAAACAATGAATGCTTGAAGAAACAAAGTAAAAAATAAAAGTCGCTCGGACTTTAGTTTTAAATTTAAAATTTAAAAAATGGCGGGTAAACATCGAGTCGGCGGTGGATCAGGGGCCGAGGGAGGATGAGGAGGACGTGAACAGAGGAGCGAAGAGAGTAACCGCGAGTAAGTCGCAGGGCTGCGTCATGTTCTCATCGAACTGGGTCAGTGGGTCTCCCTACCACTTTTCTCCTCAGAGTAGTCGCAGTCACACGACCGACGCGCTCTGTACTGAGCTCGAGTGAAACCGCGGAGACGTCCGCGCATACACATACGTACGACAAAGACGCTAAATTCAAATATATATATAAAGAGGGCTGGTGGGGTAAAGTGAACAGAGAGAGAGAGAGAGAGAGAGAGAGAGAAAACGCGTCACGACGAACCGGGGAGTGCCAACGGCGTTGCTGTTGACCCATCAGCCACAGCCCGGTTGGTTAGCATGCCTCCATGTCTTTGATATCCACCTAGTGCTCTCTCATGTTAAACAACTCCGAACCTTTTCAACAGCACTCTACACTTATTATCATTATTATCATTATTATTACATATTATCCTCTCTGAAAGCAAGAGTCGTCTAATTAAATCGATGCTCTAAAATATAATCGCATCTACTCTACTCCAATAAATCTTCTCTTCTCTTCTCTTCTCGTCTCTCCTCATGCCAGATCTTCTCGCTCTCTCCGGTCCGTAATAACCGTTGCCTAAAATTTTTTTTCACACTTAGCCAAAGTGAAATTCGTACGGTCTGACGAAAAAAGGGACGACCTACTTACACGCCACTATTTTATTCCCTCGTGTATTATTTTTTTTGTACCGAGTCCACTCAGCAACACAGAGCCATGCCTCAGACTTATATCATTATTATTATTATTATTATAAAATATGTTTTTTTTCGGCATATCGATTTCTCAAGTTCCCAAATCTCGTTGCGTGATGTAATCTTGTGTAACCCTTAATTATGTAGTTACACAAAAATAAATTTATTTAGTGGGTGTCGTTATTCCCTTTTTTATTTAAATACAAGTACTGGGGTTACCACACATCACTATTCAGGTTCCCTCACAAATGTTGTTAAGTAATCGTTAAATAATCCTAATGTTTAATTAGATTTAAAATCTCTGAAAGTAAAAGTCGAGCACGTGGACCTGAAGATGAAGAGGAAAGTCCAAGTGACTTTCCTTTTCGTAAAACGCACCATCCAACATATATATAAATAAATATACATACATATACACATACATTTATATATAGTCTTATAAGTTGTCCGTTGTTACAAACGGACAATATTTATCCGGCCGACATAGACCTGGTTCCGTAAGTAGGTCATCCCCACTCAGTGTCCCAATCCCGTGCAGCTTCACCCTCCGCACTTCGCGTCTCGCAATTCCCTCCCCTCTCGCGGCCCCTTCCCTCCTCCACCTCCTCCTACCATCACTCACACCCATATCCAACAAATATATACATATAAATACATAACATATATATACTATACCAACTCAACTCACTTTTCCTCTCCTTTATTCTCCTCAGTCTCACCTCCACCGTAGAGGCACCTGGCCGCGCACTCTGGCATGCGCCGCTGGATCACTTTCACTTATTCCTCTCTCTCTTCCACCTCCTTCTCCTCCTCCAGATTCTCCTCCTCCGAAACATCTATTATACAATTCTTACATTATTATCCTCAGTCTTAACTCCGAAAGCTCCGAAATATAAATAATAAAATAAAAGTTGCATCGGACTTCTGCTCCCGGGATCGCGATCTAATGCCACAGGGAGAGAACTCTGTTTCGGGCAGCATCTACTAGTACAGAGTGTACAGAGTGTACAGAGTGTAAATCTGCCGCGAAAACTCTTGGCTGTTTCGCGGTGTGGCGGCACTTGTTTAACTCTGCTGCTCGCTGGTGTTGGTGTTACTTGTCAGTGGTAGTTGTACTAGTAGTAGTAGTAGTAGTAGTAGTAGTAGTAGTAGTAGTAGTCTCTGTAGTCTCTGATGGTGGTGGTGGTAGCAGAATAAGGTACCACCACACTGTGTCCGAGGGGAAAAATTGGTGGGAGTGAGGGCGGGCCCTTCAGGAGAGCAACGAGGCGAAAAGACAACTAGTCGCACGCAGATTTTCGAGCTGTTACCACGTATTGCGCTCGAACTCTCTTTATTATTATTATTATTATTATTATTTTAATTTTTAAATATATATATATATGTCTATATAAATATAAATTAACAACAATATTTATACTCGGTGTCTTATTTAATTAAGCAGTCATTAAAAGTAAATAGTTGTAATCCAGGTATTTTATTAAAACAAAGTGTAACCGTGTAGTAATTAAATATATAAATAAATTCGAGGTTTGTGCAAGTGGCTGTGACGGATTGCAGTGAAGGAAAATTTATAATAAATAAATAACTAAATAAATTTAAATGAAACTTGTGTTTTAAAGTACCATTGCCCTAAATAATTATTATAAATAAATAAATTAAAGTAAATATATTATTTATTATTTATAACTAATTAATTGATAGGTTATTTATTTTTTTATTTATTTATGTGGTAATAATAATAATAATAATAATGGTTTGGACGAATAGATCGATTGTCGTGACGCTCGTAGTGAAATGGTTTTGTCGGTGAACCTCTGGTATTTATTACGTGATAGTGGAGTTTATTATTTAAAGTGACGTTTGCGGGCCTATTTACCCGGCTCCGAACAGCAAGTAAACAAAGACCGAGACCGAGAGCAAGACCGTAACCTAAACGTTTAAAAGTTATTGTAAGAAAATCAAAACTTTGCATGTGCTATAACCGCGTGGGTTGAGTTTTATTGTAACAAAGGTGATATGTTATTGGACATGGAACACCATTCGGGTCTGATGTCCCTAAACATGTCCCCGTTTCACCTGAGTCCCCAGGGAAGTCCCCACGGGCCCACGGGCGCCCAACAGCAGCAGCAGCAGCAGCAGCAATCACAGCAACAGACGTCACAATACAATTCTTCGTACACGAGCTGCGCACAGAGTCCCCCAACGACAATGTGCCAGCAACAGTCCCAACAAACACACATCCCGTCCAATCACAGCTCGCAATCCTCGCAGTCGAGTCAGCAGTCGGCGAACCAGAGCCAGGGCCAGGGCCAGCCCGGGGGTGCCGGGGCCGGTAATGTCCTGGGGTTCGAGTCGGCCTTTTTCGACGCAATCGCCCTGGAGGAACGTTGCCCCATGTGCGGTGATAAGATGTCCGGTTATCAGTACGGTCTGCTGACGTGCGAGTCCTGCAAGGGATTTTTTAAACGCAACAACTCACCCTGTAGTAACAAAAAAGTCTACACGTGTTTGTTTTCACCAACAGGCGGGGGCGGATGTGCAGGTGGAGGGACTTCGAGTTCCGCGTCAGCCAGCGGTGGGTTGGACACTGGGCCCAACGGCGGTGCCAGCGGGTATAGCGGTGGCGGGAACGCTTCCAGTGGGAATCCCTCCAGTGGGAATATTGGCGCCAACTCATCATCAAATTCAAATGGCACCGGGAATAACGGAGCGTCTAGTGTCGGCGCTGGTAATCAAAATGTCGGCAGTACCGGGCAAGTAGTCCCACCAGGTGGTAATGTATGTCATCCTGGTCTCGGGCAAGTCGGTATTGTCACCGGGTCGGTACCCGGGCCCTCAGACTATCCGGACACCAAAGATGTAATTGAAGAACTGTGTCCGGTTTGTGGTGATAAAGTATCCGGTTATCATTATGGATTATTGACGTGCGAGTCATGCAAAGGTTTTTTCAAACGTACTGTACAAAATAAAAAGGTCTACACGTGTGTCGCCGAACGCTCCTGTCATATTGACAAGACTCAGAGGAAACGATGTCCGTTCTGCAGGTTCCAGAAGTGCCTTGAAGTCGGCATGAAGCTCGAAGGTTAGTTATTTTTAATCCTATTACTTTTTTTGTTAAACTATTTTTAAAACCTGAAACGCCAAAAAAAAAACACACACACACACACATACATTTTGTTTTTTTATATTAAAGACAAACGTCTTTGCGATGTAAATTAAATCTTTGTGAGGTTGCATTGTCGTGAAACGTGCATCGAAACGCCAACGCGCCTCTTTTGGTATTCATGACTTTAAATGTGTGTATAAATTAACACATGTGCTCATGTATGTGTTGCTTTTTTTTATTTTTCTTTAACATTTTTTTTACACTACTAACCCGGTGAACAGAGTCGAGTAATGACGTCATTGCGGCAACTTCCGGACCCTCTTCTTTGGCGGTTTTAAAAAGTTAACTCTTTATATATATATTATTACATATATATATGTACAGCCTTCTTGTAAAAAAAGTATTCACACGCTTATAAAAACATATTATTTAAAAAAAAAAATATATACAATTACAATAGCCTTTTGTACTTTTATCGCTATCGCAAATATTCAGTACACTAAATTCCGAGCAGATACTTTTTTTGTTACTTTATATATATTTTTAGCTGAAATATTAAATTGATAATAAGTCCGATAGAGTCAGAAGTGGGTCTAGGCCCTCTCAAGGTTCTACCGATTAAGTCTAGTATAATCTAACTCTGTACAGTGAGACAAAGAGGTAAAATACTTCTTTATATATATATACATATATTTTATACATATATACACTGTCGCAATTATGTATTACTGGACAAAACAGACGCCAGTGGCGCTGCAAGCGTCATCAGAATTGTGAAATATCCTACCAGTTAACTTTCCAAAGTCTGTTTTATTTTAAAATTTATTTAACAATTACTATTTATTTAAACCACTTAAATATCTTGTTTGTAAAACTCTAATTGCGTTTTTTTCTTTAAGTTTTAATTTCGTCGGTTGGTTTAGAACATGAGTTACTTATTACGTAGGAATAATTAATAACGAATATAAGGTAGTGGGTACTGAGTCAGGAGTAACGAGACTCAATGCAGGTCTTAGGAGTAATGTATGTTGAGAGTACCAACGATTATCGAAAGTGAAACGATGACGCGTTGGCACACCTCTCGTCATATATATAATATAATAATATAATAATATAGGTATATATTTATTGTAAACAATAAAAACGCGAGGTTTCGTGCGTTAATGGCACACACGTGGGCATTTTTCATAAATTAAATTTATTATTTAATACTTGATAATTATTATTTTAATTAATTAATTAAATAATGTTATTTATATTTCACTAATTTAATTACGTATAATTTTTTGTTATCGATAATTTCGAGTATGAAAAATAAACGACTAAATTGTTTGGATCGATGCGCATTGATCGAGTTGAAATAAAATAATTATTGCGTCAGAACTTGTCGAATTGAAAGCTACAAGTATTAACTAACGTCATTAAACCGGTATTACTAGTTAACAAATTTACAAATAAAATAAAAAGCATGTAACGTATATACAATTTTTTTTTTTGTTTTTTTTTGTGGTTAAATTTATTGAAAAATTTTTCGGTTGAAGAATAGTATTTAATTAAATTAACAGGCGGGAGTTTTATATTTTTGAAATTTATTAAGGTTTAGATTCAAGGTCGGTCATAATTTTTCCCTTTTTTTTCTTTTAATCTAGACATGATGACATTGGCAGTGACCTGGTCATTTAACTTTGATGATGATAATTAACTTGAGAATAAATATTTATAGTAAATGTAAATATATATATGGTATATAAATCAATCACTGATTTTCACCTCACGCCGAGTGTCAAAAAAAACGTGTCTAGTCGAGGTATATCCCGTGGAGAGACGAATCCTAATACAACTGTTACGTTTATTACCTGACATTGCTCTTTACTTAGGGACCCAAGTACTCGGATCCTAGATCTTTTGTTAAATAAAATGTTTTGACAGTGGACAAATAAACTACCCCAGTCTGAGTAAATATTTAAAATATCGCCAAGGCAAAGACCAGTTTAAACTTAAGCCCGCAATAAAAGTGAGAGTACTTAAAACTTTAAGATCATAAATGAAAAAAGAAAAAGAAAAAAAGGAAAAAAATTCCCAAGTTGTAAACATAATCTGTAGTATTTTTACCTGAGAAATAAAACTAAATCGTACTTGTAAAATAAAAATAAAAAAAATGTAAATTTAAATGTTAAATAAAACAGTAGGGATTAGAATGCCGAAATGTGTTGGTATCTTGTCTTGTATATATAATATAAAATGAATAGGAGACAAAATAGTATTAGCTCGGTTCTCTATTTTAGAAACTTACGAATTTCATAATTATCGTGTAATGTCGTAAGACTTGGTGTGCCATACCTGGTTCTTATGGATCTTATTGGGGTCTTTCGGTCTCTCTCTTACTCACTCTATTAATTTTATATATATGTGTTTTTTTCTTGGGCTCTTTCTCTAGTCTTAATATAAAGTATTGAGGCTCGACATGTTTAAAATGTATATATATATATGTATGGATTTATGTATGGGTGAGCCGGCAAAAGCAAGCAAGCATGGCAGAGTAAATCGTAAGCATTTGACTGCTTGACTCCTACCTCATGGCTCGCCCTGATGATATTAAGTGGGGGAGAAAGGTTAGGTTAAAGTTGTGGATATTGTGTAACACCCACGCTTAAAGATTAATTTTTTTTTTTTCTTTTTGATACTATTTTTAATAAAATTATTAAGTTAGATTTTAATTAATATTTCAAATTTAATTTTTCTGCTCCGAATTTTTTTCTCCAATTCCCTTTTTTTTTTTTTTAAATAAAATAAAATGTTTGGAGTAAAATTTCAAAATATTCAAAAATTTGAAAAATGAATAGCACTTAAAAAAATAAAAATTTACTGATATTTTGAATATAATGAAGTAAATGATAATTAATTTGGTATTAAAAAAAAAAAACTAGACAAAAAAAATTATAGCCATGAATTAATTCTACGAAAATAGAGTATCCGGTAGGCGATTGTGCTCGTTAAAATGTTGCATAATAAGTACATTTGTAATCGCATTAGATCTTTTATTTAATTTTTTTTTCTATTCTAATCTCACTCGTTAAAAAATTGGAGCACATCCACACACAAGGAGTTTAAAAAAAAGAAAAATAAATAAATAAAAACCCGATTAAATATTCAATCCATTAATCCCACGATTTAATTGAATTACTTTAACATAAACAGACTCTGTTAATATGAAAAAAAAAAAAATTAACTGATAAAATTTACACGTAATTAAATCAGATCGGTCTTAGCGAAATTAGAACAGTGGAATAAAAGGATTTAAATACAGGAGCGAGTATAAAAAAAAAAATAGTTTGCCAGCAGTTTTGTATAGAACAAATACAAATACAAACACAAATAAAAGTTTAAATAAATATATATAAAATAATAAATGTAGAGAGCGAATGTGAGTACAGGATAGTGTGTGCGACAATTGGATATAAAGAGGGTTAAAGAGTAAAGAGGGAAGAATATGGCGGGAGATCAAAGGGAGGGGGGGAATAACAGGGAGAAGTGGACGGCGAACGATTCAACCTCCTTTCACTTTCAACAAGCACACACTACTATTATAAAATCATATATATAAATATATATACATATTAATACTACTGTACTACTGACTACACAACTAAAATACTCAGTACATTAGTTAAGCTTAAATATATGTATGTATATGTATATGTATAGCTTAGCATCGAAAATAGGCAACGCTGTTTTTAAAGTAAAGGTTTTGCGGCGTGTGCCTACCCTATTAATAGAAGTTGCTATTTTATTTACAATTGCCCGCGAGAATTATTAAAATTATCATTTTTATTTAATTACTGTCAATGTCATGTCAACATTAATCTTCATTTTTTTTACTCCATTATTGAAGTTGTGGTTGTAATTGTAATTGTAGTTGTAGTAATTGTAACAGTAATTTATTTTGTTTTTTAAATTCTATACCGGAGCTAGAGTCGAGATTTTAATCTAGACGATGGGAATTCTCATTCATAAAATAACTATATTTATTTATGTATTTTTAAAAATATAAAAAATATCTAGATTATTGTAGAATCAAGTAAACAGAGACTGACTCATCATACGTTAAATAGGACGCGTTAGAATGTACAAGGTCGTATGTAACAACAAGCATGTACATTAGATATATATTATATATTCAGTATATGTACGAAAAAAAAAACGGTTTGATTGATTTTTGTTGGTAGAATTGGTAAGAGGACAACTGTTACGTTGTGAATTTTTATTTCTATGGGTTTCATTTTGTATTCATTCTAACACTTAATCGATGACGTGGAGAAATTTTATTTCAGGCGTTAGCTAACTCGGAATTTTTATCAAATTTTATTTCTGGTCATTTTTTTCAGTCAAGTCTGTAAATTTTTATTACTCATGATTCAATTCTCTAGAACTTGAAAAAAAATGTTTCAAATATTTTTGAACACTAGTTAAATTACTACAGGCATTCAAAAATCGCAGGTGGCAAATTTTAAAAAAATGGCGCGTAGACAAAATTCATTTTTTTAATGTTTTTATATTTTATATCGACTAATTATAAAAGATTAATATCTGATAGTTATAATTCAATGCCCTAGTTTCTAAAAAAAAATAAATATAAGTGTTTTAATTAGTGATTTAATTGCTGCAGGCAATTAAAAACGTCAGGTGACGTGAAAAATGGCGGGAATTTTTTTTTTCTTCAAATTGAACTGCAATAAGTCTGAGCTAAAGTTAAAAATATCTGTTAATAAGCTAACCTGAAAAACTTTTAAAAATAACTCCATTACACTATCTAATAATACATAAAATAATTATGTACAGCCTATTACCCTAAATTTACAATCTCTTTCAATAAACCCAAAATAAAATTCCATTAACTACTTTATAATCTATCGAGCCAATTAAAAATTTCAAGCACTTTAATGTTATTTATAAGCTACTGAAAAACGGCTAAAAATCCGGAACTTTATCAATAATTCAACCTCGTATCGAATAAATAATTGAAAAAAATAAAAAAGTTACTCATAAGGTTAGAAATTTTGTACTTCCGTATTGATTCACTTGTTTTCCGCTTTCGATGGCCTTGTGTTGGCTGGCTGCAAGGTCTCGGGCTACTAAATAATATCAAGTACACACAATCAATCATCAATAATCAATAATAAATTTAATTGGCTAATTTAAAATGATAATTTATGTTTTCTTTCCAGCGGTACGAGCGGACAGAATGAGAGGCGGTAGGAATAAATTTGGGCCAATGTACAAGAGAGATAGGGCGCGAAAGCTACAGCTTCTAAGACAACGCCAGCTCGCATTGCAAACAATCAGAGGGAGTCTGGGTGACCCGTCAAATTATCCGTCAGCAGTGACGCCATTTCTGCATATAAAGCAAGAGATACAAATACCTCAGGTGTCTAGTTTGACATCTTCGCCGGACTCGAGTCCGTCACCGGCAGCAGTCGCCGCTGGACTTGTCACCACCCAGCCCACCGGTAACAACAACAATAACAACAACAACAACAACAATAACAACAATAACAATGGCGGTGGTAATGCAGGTCAGCATCAGTTGATAGCACCGTCGACGCAACCGACGTTGTCGGGCGGGAATCATCTGTACAATCCAAACCCAAGCCTCGACGGTAAACTCTGGGCTGCAAACTCCACTACCTCCAGTCCCAAGGCCTTCAACTTTGGCGAACAATCGAGTCAAGGGCACGGTCCTAATTCCGGGACGACCTCATCAACAGCAACAACACTTAAAACTAGTCCGATGATACGCGAATTCGTTCAATCTGTTGACGATCGCGAGTGGCAGGCCTCACTCTTCGGGCTACTGCAAAATCAAACCTATAATCAGTGTGAAGTTGATTTATTTGAACTTATGTGCAAAGTGCTCGATCAGAATCTCTTTTCACAAGTCGATTGGGCGAGAAATTCCGTCTTCTTCAAAGATCTCAAGGTTTGTTTCCTATTTTTTTTCATTAAATTAACTCCATTCCCTACAAATTAGATTTAAATCCACCCAAGATCTTAAATTAAAAAAAAAAATAAACTCCAAGTAACTCCAGTCTTCCAAAAGTCTAAAATTTCCGTAACTTGTCAGCAGCTTAAAAAGAAAATGATTATTTTCTCAAACGAAGATTATTTAAAGATAATTATCTACGAGATTACAATTATCATATATTTATATAATATTATATTTACGATAAATTAAGAAAATTAGAGCATCATTGAAAATTATCAATAAATAATTACGCAACTAAATTTAATCCGTACATCAACAAAACTAAATCAAATAAAAAATGTTTCTAAACTCCGCCATTTATTCCAAAATCGTCGTCCTAGAATTATGAACAAAAAAATACGGCGCGTAAAGTCGGTGTGGATTTAAAAATTCGAAAAAGTGATTAAAATATCTAGTCATTGATTTTAAAAAAAAGTAATAATTTAGTTGTTATACATAAGACTCTTTAGCATTTAGCTGATCATTCAGCAAACCCAGTGAGCCGTAAGAACTCTCTGGACATGAGGTAACTAGTCGCGTTGCACAATCGTTGAATGATTTCAAGCATCGCCTCATATCTAGGTCACAGCAACAACCGTTTCTAGGTTATTGGTAGCGGTCGAAACCATATTTTTATTTTATTTATTTTTTTTACTTCTTTTTATACAAACTTACATTATTATTCCGACTACTATTAATCCTACTCAGTCGACACAATAATTAAATAAACAATAAACACAAAACAATATATATTTAATCACACTTACACTCACACACATTAAGTTATTTAAATACCGGAATTATTTTTCTTATCATTGTTAGTTTTTATTTCCCACTACACTACGATTGTGCTATCGTTTGTCAGTATTGTCAATTTTTTTATCGTTATTACCAGGTCCGTAATTTTAAATAAAGTTATTTTTACTGAGTTGTTATAAATAAATAATAAAATATATATTTCAGGTTGATGACCAAATGAAATTACTGCAACATTCATGGTCGGATATGCTGGTACTTGATCATCTTCACCAGAGGTTACACAATAATTTACCAGATGAAACAACTCTGCACAACGGCCAAAAATTTGATCTCCTCTGTCTCGGCCTACTTGGAGTTCCCTCACTAGCTGATTTATTTAATGACTTGTCACAAAAATTGCAAGAACTTAAATTTGATTTATCGGATTACATATGTGTCAAATTTTTGATGCTACTTAATCACGGTAATTTATTATTTTTTTATTTATAACTTTAATTAATTTATTTATTTGAGAAAAAAAAATTAATAAATTTGCTTATTAATTTTTTTTTACAGTTATATGCATAAGTGTTTATTTATTTATTAATTATTGTTATAAATTCAGAGGTACGTGGCTTGGTGAACAAGAAACATGTCCAAGAGGGTCATGAACAAGTACAACAAGCGCTTTTGGATTATACATTAACGTGTTATCCATCCCTACCGGTAATTGTTATTATTATTTATCTATTAACACACTAATTGATGTTAATTATCATTTTGAAGTTCATTTAAATAATTATCGTTAATTATCTCTTATCTATTTGTTTGTTAATAAGTTATCAACCTTAGGGTTTTGGTGTAAAAGAAAAATCTGTAAATTTTTTAACGATTGCGGAATTTTTATTTTTATTAATTAAATGAGAAAAAAATTTCTGCGCTGTCGTTGGATTGATAAACTTTAGAATCCATTAATTTTAAATGACGACAGCGGTGTCAGTAAAAAGTCTCTGCCTATAATAGAATTAATTATTAGTTGCGCACTTTAGTTATTTATTGCAATTACACGATTAAAATTTCTCTGGAAATTCCTACAGTAAATTTTAAAAAATAAATAAATATTTCAGGATAAATTCAACAAACTACTGGCAGTATTACCAGAAATCCACGTGGTAGCAAGCCGAGGTGAAGATCATCTGTATCAAAAACACTGCAACGGTGGTGCACCAACGCAGACCTTACTTATGGAAATGTTACACGCCAAGAGAAAATGAAACAATCCAACAGTAATATTAATATTAGTAATAAAATTAACAATATTAATATTAATAAAGTTAAAAATAATAATAATGATAATATTAATATTAACATTAATAATAACAGTACTATTAACAATAACAACAGTCTCGCTGTATTATTGCAAATGTCACTTAAGTCCCGGTATAGTTATCGATTTAATTACAATACAATTACGTACCTCATACATCAAATAAGAGTGACAGTTTATTTTTTATTTTATTATTATTAAATAATAATAATAATAAACAAAAGTAACACAACTTCAACAATCACTATCACTCTATGCCATTTTAAATCTACTGATTTATTTTAAAAACGTTCAATAATTGAAAGGGGTCTACGTGATCGTTTTATTATTATTTTATTTACAACAACAACAATATTGACAACAATAATGAGTTATTTTAAATTCATAATTCACGATAATTACACGAGGGAATTGTAAAATTATTATTTTATGAGAAAAATGTATTTAACAAAAAATCACATATATATATGTATAAAAAAAAAAGAAAACAATACGATATATTTTCTATATTTGATGTTCAAGTTTTAGAGATGTATCACGGGTAAAAGATAAAGATAATGATAATTATAATGACGTTAATTAAATTGATATATTTTGTTGTTTAAATTTTTGTTTATAAATTAACCGCCAATACTTGAATGTTTAATTTAAAAACTGATTTAAATAATAACCCTGGGTTTTTATTATTTTAAGTATTTGTGATATTTTATTTGACACGAATGATGAAATTGAAGTTTCTTTTAATATATATTTGATATGGAAAATAATTCGTACTTGCTGATGATTCGTATTGATTTGATAATATTAGATTTTAAATTTTAAATCTTTATTATTTGTCATATAAATGTACTTTTTAAAATATCAAATTTATCGGATTTTAAATTAAAATTCAATTTTTTATTTTTAATCCAAATCCAATGATTTAAAAATTCAAAAATTGACTAATGTTAAAAAAATAAAAAAAAATGAATTAATTCTAGATTTATTTTTATTTTTAATCTGCATAAAATAATTTGAAAAATTAAAAAAAAATAATGAAATTCAATTTGGATTCCGCAGTCTTATTTATCTTAAATAAATTGTTATTATTTAATTAGTTATTAAATTACAACAATAAATGTATTGTAATCTTTATAATTTGTTTTAATTATTTTGGGTTTATTGTTTCGATAGCGCAGGGAGTTTATAGTAAAGATGCCTTGAAAACAGTACAAAAGGTGGAGTTAGATGATGAAAAACAGACAAAATCTATAAATAAAATAAATAAAAATAATTTTTAAAATCTATTGGTCAAAGGGCAGGCAACTTTTGTCTAAATAGGTAATTAACTCTAATTAAAATAAAATAAAATAAAAAAACAAAGCTATTTTTCTAATAAATCTAGTGAATGATTAATTATTAAGTGTTACCACTGAAGCCTTGCTCTCACTCAATAATTAAAGTAAAAAATTTTTAAAATATTAATTATTTTTATTATCACTAAACTATAAATATATATAATTAACAATCAACCATGTAAATAAAAATCTTTATTTAAATAGTTTTTAAAACCGGGACTTTACAGTTCACATTTTTTTTTCTCTGTTAATTTTAGTTTTATTTTTAATTTAAGCCGTTTTGTGCTACAGCGGGGATTCATGGGCATAAAAAGTTTAAGGCAAAAAAAAGAAAAAAAAAAGAAGATATCAAAAAATTTATTAAATTTTTTGCATTAAACTTGGTCCCGTTTTTTTTTTTTTTTTTTTGTTAGAGGGCAAGCTTAAAAAAACTGTAAATTTATAATTATTTTGGTTTATTTAAGTAATTTGAGGTTTTAATTATTAGCAATTAATTAATTATATTAATTATAAATAAAAATGACAAGTTGAGTAATGAAATTATGGTAAATTTGCATTTTTTTTTTTTTTTTTTTTTTTTTTCTCAACACTTGCACAACAAGCAGGGCTACTTTGTAAATATTTAGTTAACACATTCCAATTATGTTGTATAGATTTAATCATTATTAAAAAAAAGAAAATAATAATAAGATTGTCCTTTAATTATTATGGTAATTATTATTATTATTAATTATTATTAATAAATAAATTTATTAATGGATGATAGATTTAAATAAAAAACAAATTATTAAAAATATTAAAAAATCATTTAAAATAATTACGATCATGTTAAATATGTAATTATATAATATTTTGTGTATAGTTTTATGAATAATAAATATATATGAGTATATATATTTATATATATATATATATAAATATATTTCTGTTGCTTACAAATAAAGAGAGATAAATATTAGACATTTTACTTAATTTTTATTTTTTACTGATTACGGTTTTTTTTATTTTTTATTTTTTAGGTTTCGTTTAGAGCCGAAGGATTTTGATTTTGGTTTATATTTTTTTTCGTTCAATTGAGGAGAAATCAATGGAGCAAGGTTTATGTGGTCTATTATAAATATATATTACATTTTAAATCTATCATGTTGTTTAATAAAATAAGTGTTTAAATGATTATCGGTAATTACATAAATATAAATATATATTTAAGGAATAGATTTAATTGGAAAATGTGGAGAATTAAATTTTTTCACTGATTATTTAAAATAATAAAATTAATTTTATTGAGCCAGTAAATATTTGTCAATGCTGTGAGGAAAGCCGTCTCTTCGGTCATTGGTACCTAAATAATTTAAAAAAAATCAATAAATAATAAAACGGTTTATTGTAATCGATAGATTAAATTACCTTTCTTTATTTAAATTCATTAGTCATTAAGAAATTTTATTAATTGATATCAAAATTAATTTTTGGGAAAAATATTCAAATGGATCCTGTTAAAAATTTTTGAAAAATAAAACTAATTAGTAGGCGATATTAATTTTTTTTAATTATGTGAAAAAAAATATTGCAGTTTTAATTAAAGAAATTAATTAATTTGATATTAATTTAATCTATCGTGAATAAAATATACAAAATAATTATTTGAATAATTAAAATAATAATGGTGCGATAATTAATCTAAATTACAACGATTTTGTTTAATAAAATTAGCGCGCACCTGGAAGTA
Source organism: Microplitis manilae (assembly GCA_030273425.1). Lineage (NCBI taxonomy): Eukaryota > Metazoa > Arthropoda > Insecta > Hymenoptera > Braconidae > Microplitis > Microplitis manilae. The sequence goes on from CP092725.1 coordinate 662,228, forward strand.
CCTGAAAGTGTTTTGATGAAAAAAAATATGAATAAATATATTACATGTATTAGTAATTTCAAATATAAATCATCAATTTGTTGGATCAATTGACGTTAATTAAATTCAATTGACAACCAAAATAATAATAACAATTATTATTAATTATAATTGCACTAGTGTGTATTATAAATATTCAAACGTGGATTAAATTTAAAATAAAAAAAATATTTTCTCTTGCAGTACACGCAACTAAACGATTTGTCGTTTAATTATTTTTAATACCAATTCAATTTCTCATTTAGGCTGGACCTAAACTTTCTTTCCTGTTAATGTACATAATTTTAATTATTATTACAAACTTTTAAAATTAACTCCTTCAATAACTTGATGAATTAAACTTTTCTTTTTTTCAAAAACTGCAGTGAAATAATTCACGAAAAAAAAATTAAAATATTTGTAATTGTAATTATGAAAATAAATGTGAAATAAAAAAAAATATTTTAATTGTAGAATCAAAAGAAAATTTTATCAAGAGAAATAATAAATATATTCTAATAATTCACGCTTTTTTAAATGGAAATATATATATACGTATATATAAATTTGTTGCATAATAAGAGATATAAATATATATATATATATTTGATTATAAATACTATAAATAATCCACGAATTGCTTAAGATTAAGTGACTAAAAGTTAATTGTATTTAAAATTAAAATTTTAAAAAAAGTAATACATATTTTAAAATAAAAAAATAGTGTGTCGTTTTACACTGCCGCAGAGCGCTGGACAAATTGTAAATTATGTAGAAAAATACCAACAAATTAAACAGATTGACTGTAAATATATCTTTATTAACATAAAAAAAAAAAAGTAAGTGTTAGATAAATAATTATTAATCCGGCATTTAAAATCCTAGTTAAATTAGTGAGGATCTGATTTCAAAAATTCTTCATATGATTTTTCGTCCATCAGCGTTTTTATCTGACCTACGTCATCAACCTGGACTTTGAACAGCCAGCCTTCTTTGTAAGGTGACGTATTTATTAGTCCTGGTTTATTTTCGACTGCTGTATTCTTTTCAATAACCTTTCCGGTTATCGGACTTATTATTTCTGACGCCGCTTTTACAGACTCCAGGGCGCCGACTTCTTCTGCAATTTTCATAAATTATTTTATTTATCACTAAGGTCCCCATTTTTTTAAATTTCGCGGGCAATTTGAAATTTTAAATATTATAATAAAACAAATAAATTTTAATTTTTGTCAATGAATAAGCTGTACCCAGGATACGTACAGGAGAATTACGAATGAGTTTATAAATTTTGATGACAAGTGACTGATAAGTAAAAAGATTTAAATTAGGCTGAGGTTACTCGGACACTAGCGGGTCTTTAGCGTGAGTAGTAATTTTAAATATTGGAGTATATTATCAGCGTGAATGAAATATTATTTGAGCTTTTTACATATCCAATTTAGGGTGAATGAAAGCTTTTATTTCGATTCGAACCAGAAATCGCTTTTAATAATTTCTATTCCGAATACAGATGTAATTTCGTTGAGCTTATATATCTGAGTATAATTAGCCTGTTTCCTCTGGAGATTTAAAAAAGATCCGCCAGAGGCAGCAGTAGTAGGGGGGTACATATGTTTTGAATTTTCTATTAACAGTAATGTTAAACGCATGTCTTATTATTAAGAAAAATAAATTAATAAAGCGAGTAAAAAATTTTAAAAAATAAATTATCATCATGATAATTCATTTTTTAATATTTTTTATTCGCTTTATGAATTTAGTTATTTTAATAATAAGACATACGTTTAACGTTACTGTTAATAGAAAATTCAAAACATATGTACCCCCCTACTACTGCTGCCTCTGGCGGATCTTTTTTAAATCTTCAGAGGAAACAGCAGAGAGAAGACATGAAGACATTTTGCAATTCGAATACTGAGGGATGTCCTACACCATTTTTGAGACGTTTCCAGAGTATAATGAAAGAAAATAGTTGAGAAAAATCAATTGTCAGACTAGTAGACCTTCGAAACCATCGTGTCGAGGGCATTTCGAGGGCATCTCGAGGTCGCACCTCTGACTATCTATTGGCGTGATTGATTTTCCAATTCAAGTACTGAGGGATGTCCTACACCATTTTTGAGACGTTTCCAGAGTATAATGAAAGAAAATAGTTGAGAAAAATCAATTGTCAGACTAGTAGACCTTCGACACCATCGTGTCGAGGGCATTTCGAGGGCATCTCGAGGTCGCACCTCTGACTATCTAATGGCGTGATTGATTTTCCAATTCAAATACTGAGGGATGTCCTACACCATTTTTGAGACGTTTCCAGAGTATAATGAAAGAAAATAGTTGAGAAAAATCAATTGTCAGACTAGTAGACCTTCGACACCATCGTGTCGAGGGCATTTCGAGGGCATCTCGAGGTCGCACCTCTGACTATCTATTGGCGTGATTGATTTTCCAATTCAAATACTGAGGGATGTCCTACACCATTTTTGAGAAGCTTCCAGAGTATAATGAAAGAAAATAGTTGAGAAAAATCAATTGTCAGACTAGTAGACCATCGACACCATCGTGTCGAGGGCATTTCGAGGGCATCTCGAGGTCGCACCTCTGACTATCTATTGGCGTGATTGATTTTCCAATTCAAATACTGAGGGATGTCCTACACCATTTTTGAGAAGCTTCCAGAGTATAATGAAAGAAAATAGTTGAGAAAAATCAATTGTCAGACTAGTGGACCTGCATATTTTTAGTTTTCTTTTTTGTAATTTATTTATTAAAAAAAATCCGAAAATTACTAATTCTCTGCTAACTTCAGGATCATGAATTTGAATATCACGAAACAACAATTGTCATAACCTGAAAATATTTGCCTCCTGACGTTAAATAATTTTTCAATTACAGTTGAAATGAAATTTAAATAAATCTTTATAAATATGTTAATTAAAATATTTTGAAAATTTGTGATTCGCGCTGTTATATAGTCCATATTTAATTCGATATATTTATTCGCATAGTTTAATATAAGTACACAAACACGCACACACACACACATATATATATATATATATATGCGAAAAATTTTTTGAATATTGTATTATGGAGTCAAAATCATAATAAAAGCTCTTTATTCACGCTGAAAGCTCTGATATTCTAATATTCATGCTTGTTTTTCAGATAATTTATTTAAAAAGTTAGTCACGCTATATACACGCTGGAGACACGATAGTGTCCGGATATCCTTACCGTTTAAATTATCAGATGTCTGCTACTTTTATCATCTTAAAATTTATTTATTAATTAAATTTAATTTAATTACCATCTTTTTTAATAGTAGATCCAACGTCAGGTAATTGTGCATAAACAACATCACCAAGTGCATCTTGAGCGTAATTAGATATACCAACAGTACCAATATCATTGTTTAATTCAATCCATTCGTGTTTGTCTGTATACCATCTTTCTGAAAAAAGTTTATTAATTATTAATTCAATTTTAAAAAAATATCAATTACTCGTAAAAAAATAATTAACACAATAATCAATTGATGACAGTAAAATTATAATTCAAAATTCAGTGTAAATTTACATTCATATTAATTGACAGTTACTCGTATCAAGTTTTAAATATATGAAAATATATTACCGGCTAAAGTAGATGTCGTTGCAATAGTTCTCGCATGCGCAGTAGATTTTATCAGCTGACAATTATCTCTAGTAAAATATTTAATTGTCTTGACACAAGAAATACTTTTAAATTGTCTTGTCAATTGTTTAACCAAGAGCGCCATTTTTAAATATTTACAAATCTTACAGATAATAATAATAATTTGAAAAATTTTATTGTAATTTAGCAGCCGTTGTGTAATAAGCGCGTCAATTAAATTGTTTTTTTTTTTTAGCCGATGTCTGGGTCTACTGGTCTTGTGACGGCGGCGTTCGCGTTTCGACGACCGCGTGACTCAAACGACTGACAAAATTACTGAATAACTTAAAAGTTAACACAATATTATTTATGGTTTTAATCAATGACCTTTCTTATCAATTAGATTATCTAAGTACTATTTCGTTGTTAATTATTTTTACAATAACTCATTATTTGCTTGACTGTTAGTTTTATTTCGAAAAACTAAAAATAGCCGTCTGATAATTTTTTTAAAAACGATAAATTGTAATAAAAAAATATTTTTAAAAATTGCACTTATAGTTTTTGTAGTTTTCTTCATGCCCATATTTTCAGTTTTTTTTTTTTTTTTTTTTGTTAACTTCAGGATCATGAAAGTGAATTTTTTTTTGGCGGTGAATTTAAAATTAAAAAAAATAAATATTGTAAAGATTTTAATCGGTTTTGTGATTGAGGAAAATATATAAGAATTTATGTATGATTTCTATTTTAATAAATAGATTTAGGTCAATTTAACAATCACGTGAGGTCATAAGTCATAAATTATCGATATTTATGCAATAACGATTTAAATATTTATATATATGTGATAAATTTATTATTATATTTTATATTGACCTAAAGAACTTGAAAAAATAAAATCAAGATTGAGAATCAATAAATTTTTTACTGTTTTCATTTTTATTTCATTTTATTTAAGTCAAAATATTCAGCAATTTTTTCTAGCATTGACAAATAAAAAAATAAAAAATTAAATTAAAACAACTTATGATTTATAAATTAAATGAGGAATGAAATCGAATGATACTGAAGCAGGAAAATTTTCAAGTTTTTTTATCCGAGATTAATTTATCAGTATATGATATATATTAAATATATACATATACTCAATGTATGTAATTTTCAAATTAAAAAATTATATAATTTTATATGACACTAAAGTTAGTCCACGTCTAATAATTTTTGAATTTTTTAAACCGATGAATTACAAAAAAAAAAATATTTTAAAAAAATGCACTTATAGATTTTGTAGTTTTCTATATGTGCATTTTTTTAGTTTTTTTTTTTTGTAATTTATGTGTTGAAAAAAATAATTCAAAAATTTGTAATTGTCTGTTAACTTCAGGATAATTTTTTTAAAAATGCGCACTGGTAATTTTTAGAAAACTCGTACACATTTTTGAATTTTTCTTGATACAATTTGATACAAATAATCAATGATTGTAAATTATTCGCGCTTGTATTTTATATTTAATTCATAATCACAAAAATACTCTGCTGTTTTAATTTACTATCATTATTATAATTATTATTGTAAAAAAAATTTCAAAGCCCAATGGTGTAGGATCGACCATTAGGATTATGAATTCCCAGGAATCTCGGCTTGCTGATGCACCACTCGTACCAAACATTCTTAGGACTGCATTTCCTCCAGAAATTTAATTCTATTTCATCTCCCGTTTTTACTGGTATCGGTTCCTAAAATAAACCATCAATAATTAATTAATCAATAAATTAATTAACATTAATATGAAAAGAAATAATTACCCGTATAGGAAAGAAAATAGGGAACCAACTCAACATCCCTGGGCTGTGAGTCTCCGGTACGATACTCAAAGTTATATTTTCATACAAAACGACATCAAAGTATCCGACAAACCCGTGCAATACTGAGTTTTGCTCAACTGTAAATGACTTCTTTTCATACCGCGAGTTATTTATTGTCGCGTCTGAAAAGTAATTATTACAAATTGATAAGAAAGTCTGATATTTATGAAATAAATAAACCTGGGTACCTTTGTTGGGATGGTAAAAAGTAAACAGCGGCTGCTCTTTGGCAATCTGATACTTGTTGTGCAAATATACAACATACGGAGTTTCATAATGCGACAACTGATGTTTGTCTTTGTCGAGACACTGCTTCAGTTCGTTGTAAATTTTCGATGACTGAACTGGCCCGATGTAGGAAGTGTATGACTGGGGAATGCTGATGCCGTCATCTAAAATAATTAAATGAGAATCAATAATTAATTAATTAATTAAAAGACATTGGAGATAAATTATCACCTTTCAAGAATTTCTGAGCGCCGTCTAAGCACTCGGGCGACAACTCATTGTCTCCAAACGACCCCAGCAACTCAGAAACGAGTATGTCCGCTTTCTCTGGAGCTTCCCATTGTCTCATGTCTGAGGAAACTATCGTCACTCTGTCGCCAAAGATGTCATTCTTCAGAGCGTGTAACGTCAGGATAGCATTTGGATTCTTTTCTACTGCGTAAACTTTGACCTGTACCTTGGCCATGTCGGCGGCATTCAAAGTCGCTCGGATTAGTGGACCTCGTCCAGCTCCTACGACCATTATTACCCTGGAAATCATCATCAGTCAATCAATTTTGTTGATGAATTAATTAATTGATAAATTAAAATAAAAGTAAACTAACAAAGTAGTAGCAGGACTTTCGGTCTGCATTTTAGATAAAATCGCTTGATGGATAGCACGCTGGTACTCGGAATATTTAACAGGATCCTTTTCAAATACTTCGTAAGTACCGGACTCGAGATTATCCATCAGCGGCTGCAGGGGAAACTGGAGATAGTCTTCATACCCGCGGCCGTAACGTTGCAGCGGGCCGTGGACCTGGAAGCCTTTTTTCCACAAATGGTCGAGGTAATTGAAGTACAGGGTCAAATCTGGGTAACGATTAGACCCAGTCAAAATAAACTGGACATTCAGTGGACTGAACCTCTGAATTAGCACCTGGTGCGCGCGTCCAAGTACCGGGTACCCTTTTTTGTTGCTTATGAACAGAGTCGTGGGTAAAATTAAACATTTTACCGGTTCTCCGAGCCAGCGATTAATCTACAAGATAAATATTTAATTAATTGACAAATTGAATTATTTAACTAGGAGTCAAGTACCTCATCTTCTTCAGGTAAGTCATGGCTGACAATAAGAGCGACTCCGATTTTTTTATCAAAGTCGCAAATGAATCGGAACCCGTTCCACCATTCCCATGGACTCTCGCAGTTTATTTCCTCATCAGTGCGATAGGACATCGTCTGCTTGACCGGGTTCTCCATGGGTATTTGGACCCAGACTTGGGTGTTTGACACCGAGACTAGTTTGTTGTTGATAATACGCGCTAGGTTTATGTTCTTGTCAATGGTTCCGTTTAATTTGAAAGTTATCGCAGGTATCCCCAGATGAGATGCCAGTGACAGTTCCTGTGCCAACGCGGCCTCGCTGTTTTCACGCACGTGTTTTATTGCGGAGTCCACGTTGATGTGCGGGGACAGTCGGCCAACTATCAGTGAGTTCCAGTCTATAATTTGAATGTTATTTATTTAGCCCGCAAAAATTCAAGTCTGATAAATTAAATTTAAATTTAAATTAACCTGATGTACTGAGGATCATATCAGCACGCGTGAAAGCTACATGTCGATCTTTAGCTGTTCCTGATATAAATTCGCGTTTTAATTGCGGGTGAACTAATGGAATGCAAATAAATTCATAGCTGAAATTGTAAACATTTTATTTTATTTAGAGTAATAAATTTAAAAATTTATTTTTTTTTATTACCAGGACTGCTGAGCTGTCTCCAAGCAGCTATTTAAATCTGGTGCTGCTGCAAAGTTAAGGCCACATGACACTGATCGTGTTCCTGACATTTTTTGTATCTAAAAAAAAAATTTTACTGCAATTTAACCTCAAAAGTTTAAAATTTTACATAAATAAAAACTTACTCTGGTGTCTTAATAAGATATATGAAGTTATGATAATAGTTATTATTTTTTTTATATACTTGTGATTAATTTAATTGACAATTAATGAGGTATTTATTTACTAAGTAATAGTTTATTTGTTAAATAATTATGCGACGGTTAGCGCATGGTATTTTTGGCGCCATCTGCATTATCTGCGCAGTGAAAACTGCGCAGGCGGCAAACGACTTTGACCGAACATTGACGTAGACTGCCGATTAATGACGCACAAAGATTCAAAATTTGAAATATTTTAGCGCTTTTGGATTCTGCAAAAAAACAACAAAAAATTCTATACATGTAAATTTATTTGCGAAACAAAAAAGAAGACGTTATTTTTGTATTTTACTGAACTTATAAAAAAAAGGGTTTTTTGGCGCGAAAATTTTTACGCCAGCACACAAGCGAATGAAAAAAAATTTTTTTTACAATACCAAGCCTTAAGTCCATATATAGATTTTCTATAGATTTTCTTCGACGGCGATCCTAATCAAAATTAGACATCAAGACTGAGAACGGAATATCGAACCGAATTGAAAAGCGACATGCGAGCGAATCATGAATTTTTGTAGCAATTACAAAATAAATTGAATGACACATTTTATAATTTCACAAGAAAAATGTTTTTTTTTTAAATATTGGAGGTAAAGTATGTAAAATTTTATTGAGTTGTAGTCTGACTGAATATTTGAATTTACTACTTGCTATGGCTGTCAAAGGAAGACTGAAGTACAACAAAGGTTATCACCAGGCACGTATATCGATTTTAAAAATCGCGTGCATGGAATAAACTCTTTCTAAGAGTTATTAAATATTCTTATTGACATCAATCAACTATCCAGCTATCTTTGATGTCTTAACTAAAAAGAATTCAAAATTTATATACTTTGTAGTCTTAGTCGAGTTTTGTTACAATCTGTCTTTTGCCAGGAATATTAAATTTCGTCAGAGTTTCGTCTAGACAATGGATCTGTTTGATGATTTAAACTGGAGACATACGAAGCTACTGATGTCTAGCTTCGGTGCTTGGCCCTTTCAGTCACGAGCTAAACGACTAATATTCGCAACTATCGGTCACTTTATGATAGAAAGTATGCTGATACCCGAGGTACGTAAATATATATTTTTATATTCATTACCTCCGTTCATTTATTTAATACTCTAAACATATTTCTAGATAATTAAATTAGTAACCATCCGGAATAATATAAAAATGGTAGCCGACTGTATTCCATTACTAATCTTACACATAATGGTACTAATTAAAGTACTAAGTTGTCATCAAAATATGCAGCAAGTACGTTTGCATAATTAATATAAAAATAAATTAATTAAATAGTTTGTAGAGATGATTAAATTAATTTTTATTTATCTAATTAGCTAAAAAATTTATTAATGCGCGTCCAACACGACTGGCAACTAAATTTAGATGAATCAGAAATAAAAATCCTCCGCGATGATGGACGCAACCATAAAATATTCATGGATTTTTACTACTGTGAGTTTATTTACACGAATATTCATGTAAAATAATAATTAATTGTTTGAATTTAAAGTTAGCATATATTCGGCAGCAGGAATTTACATGCTGGTACCGATAGTACCAAAAATATTAGACTACATCGTACCGTTAAATGAATCAAGACCATTGTTACCTTTTTATCAGGCTGAATATTTTGTGGACCCAAACAAATACTCGACAAGTATTTACATTTTTTCATGTTTCATAACTCTAATCAGTCCGACTGCTATTGTAGCATTCGATTCTATTTACTCCTGTCTCATCCAACATTCCTGTAGCATGTTTACTATTATTGGGTAATTGCTGCAACAAATAAAAATTTTTAACAAGCATTAAGTATGTGATTATTAAATTACAGGCGTCGGTTGCAAAATTTGACAAATGATTTGAATATTTCCCGCAATGAAAAAAATGATGATGATAAATTTAAGTTGCTGGTAAATTGTATACTAATTCATAAAGACGTTTTAGAGTTAGTGGTTAAAATCTACTGTTTTTTAATATTTTTAATTCAATTATTATTTTTTTTTTAATATTTATTTATTTTGTTGCAATAAAGATTTGTGGCACTCATTGAAATGAATTTTACAAATTATTTGTTTGTATTATTGGGTATTATTGTCGTTGGAATAAGTTTCACTGGATTTCAAGTAAGTATTTTAGTTAATTAACCGATTCAGTATTTTTGTTAATTCAAATGAATATTTTTTGTGACACATGGAGCCGAATTCCATTCACTCGGAACTTCCCTTCGATCTTGACCCCTATTACGAGCTGAGCTGTCTCTCACCGGATGCTATACAATTGTAACTGTGTAGTTTAATCTTTGAAGGAGAAGAACATTTGATAAGTCAGAATTTTCAGGAAATTTCTGCACCTACGTAGACTAACTGTCCGAGTTAATGGAATTCGACTGTATTCGAAATGTATGCCATTACGTTACCTAATAATTTAAACTTCGACCTAAGCAGTGCAGAAACTATTATTTTTAGACAGTAATGATGGCCAATAAATTGGTAGATAAAATAAGATTTGGTTGGTTTGGAATGTGTCAAGTTTTCCACTTATACGTACTCAGTCACTTCGGGCAGAAATTAATCGATCACAGTGAATACATACACAAATCTGTGTAATTTTAATATTTTATCATTTAATTTTTATCTGTATTCTGGCTGATAGTTGATAAAATTTTTTTTTCTACAGATGCTTAACTCAATGGTACCGTTTTCCTCATAAAACGAAACCACTGATTATTTTAATACTGCTGAGATGTAAAACACTGTCGAAAATAACGGCGGGAAAACTTTTCGTTATGTCGATAGGAAATTTCACGTCTGTAAGTTTTTACAGTGTATGCGCTTTATTAGTTTTCAATAAGGCAACGATTAATTTTATTTTTTTCCTTATTACAGGTAATGAAAAATGCAATCTCTTATTTCACAGTACTGACGTCAGTACAGTAATAACTATATTGAATATTCATAAATATCAGCAATAAATCTGTGAGATTTAAAATTAGTACGACTGATTTTTAAAACAATATTTTTAACTTCCCGCTAAGAAAATCGATAATTTTCAAATATTTTGGCAAGTTATTGTTTTCACCCCGATTTTTGAAAATCGAGTTTTCATCAGATGTCGACGTGTTGAGGTCTTAGGATGCTATTCTGACCATTTTCAGAATGATGTCCGAGTGTGTGTGTGAATGGTCTATAACTTTTAACTAATGAATCGATTTGGATGGTTGAGGTGGCAATCAAAAGAGCTTGTTGGCCATCAACTTTACTGAAAATCTCAGATCATTTGATCAAGTAGGCTCGAAGATATTAGCGAATTACGAAAAAAAACTTTTTTTTTTTAGTTTTTTATTGATTTCTCAGAAACAAGTTTAATGATCGGCTCCAAAATAAAACCAACTTTAGAACGCAATCAAACGCGTCGATTGCCGCCTTAACCATCTCGATCAGTTAATTTTTTCAAGAAATATTATTGGAGAAAGAAATGGTAAAGAACGTTTTTTTTTTCGAATATCATCGAAGTAATTGAATTAAAAAAAAAATATGAATAAATCAATTTTTTTAATTTTAATGGTCGGAAAAATATAAATTTTACCTAATGGTTATGCACTATATAAAAAATATTAATTGCATTCTGCCAAAAATATTCAAAAGTCACGTTAAAAAATTTTTTGACAGCAATTGACATCTTATAGCCAGACAACTTGCGGCTGAGAAAGTCGAAATAAGAGTGGACTGTCCTCAGCAGCGTTGGGTAGGAACGATATCGATTTCATTTATTCTGTATGTACATGCACGATTTACCTGCTTCTTCAAAAGCCACCTGCTGACAAAAGATAATAAAATATGCTCTTTCCTAAAGCACTAGTCTGATGTCTGTACAAAAGACTCAGGAAATCTTTACATCTTTTAGTCTCTTTGAAGTCTCGTTACTGCTAAATATTATCAAAAAGATGTTTCATTGTTTTTTTTTATAAAAATGGACATCTTTGATAGCATGCACTGGAGAACAACAAAGAAACTGATGTCTGGACTAGGTGCCTGGCCTTTCCAACCGGTCTTTCAACAAAAAACATTCGGATCTTTATTTTATTTTATCACACAAAGTATTTATGTAGTTGAGGTACTCGAGTACTCGTATAGCTTTACAACTGGATTTATAAATTTTTGTATTGTTAGATTTTGAAATTAATGGTAGTGTGGGGTAATTTAGCTGAGACACTTGACTGCTTACCGGTATTCGTATATCATTCGATGGTGCAAATTAAGATGTCAAATTGTCTATTGAATTTGAAAAAGGTAAGACAATATTCATTGTTTAAAAAAAAGTTACATAAATAAATTAGTGAGCGTTTGATTTACAGGCTAAAATTTTATTGTCGAAAGTTAAAAGAGATTGGGAATCGAATTTAGAAGAGTCTGAAATTAAAATTCTTTGCAATGATGGACGTATTCATAAAATAATAATGGATATTTACTCTAGTGAGTTGTTTTTTCTCCTTTTCAGACAAAGTGGGCAGCTACAAAAAAACTAAAATTTATAGTAAATTTTACCTGTACAATTTTTAGTCTTATCAAATTAAAATTAAAAACTTTTAAGACATGTACATATATATCATATAAAAGTATTTATTTATAGGTGGGTTATCTTCTGTAGCTGTAATTTATGCCGTGGTACCGCTAGTTCCAATATTTCTCGACATTGTGGTTCCATTGAATGAAACAAGACCTAAAATTCTACCGTACCCTACTGAGTACTTTTTGGACATTGAAAATAATTTCTATGCACTTTACATACATGGATTTATAGTGACTCCGATAGCTTTGTTTTATTTTCTCGCCTTTGATTCCCTTTACGCAGGCTTAGCTCAGCACGCATGCAGTATGTTCACAATTCTCGGGTAAATATTCATTTTAATTTAAATTAAAAAAACCTACAATATTAATAAACATCCCGATGAAATCCAGAAGACGCCTAGAAAAATTGACAGCCGACCAAAATATCATCAATATAAAAAGAAATTCAATAAACGAGGAAAATGGTATCAAGTCATTGGTGATTTGTATAAAAATGCACAAAGAGCTTTTGCGGTAAGTCAAAAAAATTGCAGACATTTTTCTCAAATTAATTTTTAAATTTAATTAAAGGTTTGCTCAACTTCTAGAAGAAAATTATAGCAATTACTTTTTTTTATTACTTGGCACTATCGTGCTTGGCTTAACTGTTACCGGTTTTCAAGTCAGTTTTCAAATTTTTCGACTCTGTTGATAACTATTTTGAATAATTTATTATTTAGTTTGCAGTTTTGGCGACGGAAGCTGGGGAAAAAATACGCTGCCTTTGGTATGGAACCGGTCAAATTATTCATTTATTTTTTTTAAGTTATCTCGGACAACAATTGATAAACCACAGCGAATATATCAACGAATCAATGTAATTAGTAATCTCTAACCAACAATAACTCTTACTAAAATTTCACATTAAAAATTTTTTAGCCTAACGAATTACTTCAACTTACATTTTTTTTTATAGATGTGCTGCCAAGTGGTACAACTATCCAAAAAAAATGAAACTGTTGATTATTTTGATGCTGATGAGAGGGAAAATAGTGACGACTATCACCGCCGGTAAAATTTATATCATGTCAGTTGAAAACTTTAGCTCCGTAAGTGTTAAAATTTTATTTTAATTAAATATATCCTCAGCTTTCCAAAACAATATTTATTGCAGGTAATGAAGACTTCGATGTCATATTTTACTGTTCTTACGTCCGTACAGTAATCAATGTTGTTAATTAATTATATAAATTGTTAGTTTTTTAAATTATAGCTACTATTTTTTTGGTAATACTGTGAGATGACATTCATCCAGCGTATAATAAAAAATGAACTAACTTTTAGTAATATATTTATAAAAACTATTTATTCAAGATTTTTAATTAAATTAATTACTCTGTAACTTAAATATTTTTTTTTCTTCAGTATTTTATATTGGAAGACTCGAATAAAATGTGGGATGACAATCAGTAGACAGAATGAAAAAAAAAAAAAAACAAATAACCGATCGATACACAGGAGATGCCTAGACATGAAGATGTAGTTTCTTGTAAAAGAGACTCCACATCTCCAAAAATTTTTACACTTTACATGCAGTATACATTAGAACAAATATCAAAAAGCGGTATGCGCGCGAATCATAAATTCTCGTAGCAATTATAAAATAAAATAAATTGAATGGCACATTTTATAATTTGACAGAAAAAATATAAAAAGTTGACAGTTCAAATTCTTATATATCATTTCTTAAGAAAGTTTGCCATCTATTCTCTTTCTCACACGCATGTGAACAAACGAAACGGTCCTTGTTGCACTTACATTAGTAAATGGAAATTTCAAATGAGCCGTTCTCAGGTATAAACTGAAATTTCCGGACCGGAAGCATTTCATTCGATAAATAATAACTTTACGCATCGAATGACATATTTTATTTAATTAATTGGGCCTTTATCTATGAAAATGGTTCATTTGAAAATCACCTGTTTTATTCTCTTAAATAAATTTTTTTTAATATTGGAGGTAGAGTATGTAAAATTTTATTTTGTAGTCTGACTGAATATTTGAATTTACTACTTGCTATGGCTGTCAAAAGAAGACTGAAGTACGACAGCCGCTATCAGCGGGAGCGCATATCGATTTCAAAAATCGCGTGCATGGAATAACTTCTTTCGAAGAGTTATTAAATATTCTTATTGACATCAATCAACTACCTTTATAACTAACTCAAGAAGAATTCAAAATTAATATACTTTGCAGTCTTTGTCAAGTCTTGTTACAGTCTGTTTTTTGCCAGGAATATTCTGTTAGAGTTTCATCTAGACAATGGATCTTTTTGATGATTTAAACTGGAGGCATACAAAGCAACTGATGTCTGGGTTTGGTGCGTGGCCATTTGAGTCGCGGACCAAACGAGTAATACTAGGAAGTATTGGGTTCTTGATGCTTTACAGTATATATATACCCGAGGTAGTTTCATATATTTTTTGCCCGCACAGTGTATAAGCTAAACTATCAATAACGTAACGATGAAATTTATACTTTTGGATTTTCAGACGATGAAATTAATAGTCTATCGCCACGATTTACTTACGCTCGTTGAATGTCTACCGGTATATCTAGTGCACAGTATGTCGCAAATAAAAATGATAAATTGTTATCGTAATGTCGAGCTGGTATGTAAATAAAAGTTGTTTGAGTACTTAATATTATGTTATATCTGTTTGAGTAATTAGGTGAAAAATTTATTGATACAAGTTCGGCAAGATTGGGAGTCGGATTTAGATCAAGATGAAATTAAAATACTACGTGACGATGGAAATAAACTTAAAGCTATTATGGATGTTTATATTAGTGAGTGATACTAATTTTTTACTATTCAAAATTTCTGATTATAATAAAATAATCTTTACTAAATAAAGATAATTAATGTTTTTACTACTTTGAAAATTACGAGTTTGAGAACTTTTTTTAAATCTTCGATCACCGAAAATTAAGTTAGAAAAAAATAAAATAGTATTTTGATATTTTAAATCACAAATTTCTCTATTTTTGAATACAAATATTTATTTTTTACAGATAAAAAATAGTGAATTGTTTTTTGATTTTTTAAATTTCCGCGGGGTGAATAATAAATTTCATTATATTTCCAAATCAATAATTATTTTTTTGTTAAAGGCTGTTTATTCGTCGTGATATTACTATTCATGTTCATACCAATGATACCAGTGATTTTAAATTACACTTTCCCATTAAATGAATCACGGCCAATGATATATATTTTTCAAGCTGAATATTTTGTCGATCAAGATAAATATTTTCCAATTATTTACATTTTTTCCTTTTTGGCTGCCTACATAATACCAACTGTTTTTTTGGCATTTGATTCATTATACGCCGGTTGTATACAACACGCATGTAGTATGCTAGTGATTCTTGGGTAAATAATAGCCACAATTACTACACTAACACAAAAAATTAAAACCACGTTATCTCGATTTTAGACGCCGGATAAAAAATTTGAATGAAAATGAGTCAAAAATAAATATTGGCGATAATGATAATTCTGAGTCGTTGATTACTTTGATAAAAAGGCATCAGCTGGTACTACAGTAAGTTACTAATAAACTATTTTACTATAAAAAAAAAATTTTAATATATGAAGCTTTGTACATTTAAATGAATTTCTTTAAAAAAAATTTGTTTATCAAAGATTCGTTAAAAAAATAGAAATAAATTTCACAAATTATTTATTGATACTACTGGGAATTATTGTTATTGGAATAAGTTTTACTGGATTTCAAGTATGTAATTTATTTATTTTTAATTAAAATAATAAACAGTAATAAAACTAAAAAAACATGAACAATTTTTGTTTTCTGTTTGGATTTAAGGCCATTCTCAGACAGTGCATAAATTTTAAAAAAATTACTTACAGCTGATATCAATTAGGAGTGAAACGAAATTGTAACTGCATCATCCTTTTTTTAATTAACGCTTCAATTTTTTAAAATTAATTAATAAAATTTTAATACTGTTATGACAGTTCAAGGTCATTGAATATTTTTTACAAGAGGGGGAGGTACTGTCCGAGAATGCCCTTGAAATAAAATAAAAACTATTACAGTACTGCCAGTTATTAAAAATAATATTTATAATTATTTATAAAACAATTAGTAATAACTATTTAAATAATTATAATTATTTAAAATTTTAGACAGTAGTAATGACAGATAAATTAATTGACAAAATAAAAGTCGTTTGGTTCGGATTGTGCCAAGTTGGACATCTTTACGTTCTCAGTTCTTTTGGGCAAAAATTAATCGATCACAGTGAATATATACGCGAATCAACGTAATTTGTACTCGATTCTTTAAATATATATATATATATATATATATATATTTTCTTTATATTAATTAATAATATGCTACTTGAGCAGATGTGCGACAAAATGGTATGACTTTCCGTTAAAAATGAAAAAATTGTTGATAATTATGATAATGAGAAGTGAAATAATGCTGACTATCACTGCCGGTAATCTTTACACTATGTCAGCAGACAATTTTACGACTGTAAGTATATTTTAGACTTAAAAATTGGGAGAGAATTTGAAGTGCAAGTGATCCGAATTTTATTTAAATTCACGTTCACTCCCTTTCGGAGTAAATTTAACTCTGAGGAAATTAAATAAATACACAGTCACACGCTCCGCATTCACTCTTAATTTTATCCGAGTTCACTCTGCAAATTTTTTATAGCAGTCCTGTAATTTTTTATATAATTTATATTAACTAATATATACTTATAAATAATTATAGGTAATGAAAACATCGATGTCTTATTTTACTGTTCTCACGTCAATGCAGTAAGCGATTGGTTAGTTATTCATGTGTTATATATTATTAATTGTTATTGTTATAAGTAAAAAATACTTTATTAATAATAATTGAAGTTTAGTAAAATAAATATATACAGATATTTTATATATTGTTTTTTTTATGTGAGCAACAGCGTCCAATTTTATAAATTCAAAATTTTCACAAAAAGCATTACCATTTTATAATTTAGTAGGAAATAAAATAGTCTTACTGCAGTATTTTTTTTATTATAAAAAAAATATATATTTAAGTAAAAGACCTACTACCCCATCACTCCATATATCTATATTTAATCAAATTTAGTAAATATAGATATACAAATACATGAGTGAACGGGTACTAGTCCCCTGATCGGGTACTGGGTTTCTTACCTTATTGTAATTTATATATTTTACAAATTTTCTGGTAAAATATTTTTGTCCATAAAAACTTTCATTTTTTTTTTATCAATAGTTTTATAATTTTAATTGTAATTATAAAACACAAATTAAATGACACATTTTATAACTTCACAGGAAAAATATAAAAGATTGATAGTTGAAATTTTTATTTATCATTTCTTAAATAAATTTTTTGTAAATATTGGAGATAGAGAATGTAAAATTTTATTGAGTTGTAGTCTGACTGAATATTTGAATTTACTACTTGCTATGGCTGTCAAAGGAAGACTGAAGTACGACAGACGCTATCAGCGGGAGCGTATATCGATTTCAAAAATCGCGTGCATGAAATAAACTCTTTCTAAGAGTTATTAAATATTCTTATTGACATCAATCAACTATCCAGCTATCTTTGGTGTCTTAACTTAAAAAGAATTCAAAATTTATCAACTTTGTAGTCTTTGTCAAGTTTTGTTACAGTCTGTCTTTTGCCAGGAATATTTCGTCAGAATTTCGTCTAGACAATGGATCTGTTTGATGATTTAAATTGGAGACATACGAAGCTACTGATGTCTACCTTCGGCGCTTGGCCCTTTCAGTCACGAGCTAAACGACTAATACTCGCAACTACCGGTCACTTTATGCTAGAAAGTATGCTGATACCCGAGGTACGTAAATATATATTTTTATATTCATTACCTCCGTTTATTTATTTAATACTCTAAACATATTTCTAGATAATTAAATTAGTAACCATCCGCAATAATTTAAAAATGGTAGCCGACTGTATTCCATTACTAATCTTACACATAATGGTACTAATTAAAATACTAAGTTGTCATCAAAATACGCAGCGAGTACGTTTGTATAATTAATATAAAAATAAATGAATTATATAGTTTGTAGAGATGATTAAATTAATTTTTATTTATCTATTTAGCTAAAAAATTTATTAATGCGCGTCCAACGCGACTGGCAACTAAATTTAGATGAATCAGAAATAAAAATCCTCCGCGATGATGGACACAATCATAAAATATTCATGGATTTTTACTACAGTGAGTTTATTTACACGAGTATTCATGTAAAATAATTATTAATTGTTTCAATTTAAAGTTAGCATGTATTCAGCAGCGGTAATTTACATGCTGGTACCGATAGTACCAAAAATATTAGACTACATCGTACCGTTAAATGAATCAAGACCATCGTTACCTTTCTATCAAGCTGAATATTTCGTCGACCCGAACAAATACTCGACAATTATTTACATTTGTTCATGTCTCGTAACTCCAATCACTCCGACCGTCTTTGTAGCATTCGATTCTATTTACTCCTGTCTCATCCAACATTCCTGCAGCATGTTCACTATTATTGGGTAATTGCTGGAACAAATAAAAATTTTTAACAAGCATTAAGTATGTGATTATTAAATTACAGGCGTCGGTTGCAAAATTTGACAAATGATTTGAATATTTCCCGCAATGAAAAAAATGATGATGATAAATTTAAGTTGCTGGTAAATTGTATACGAATTCATAAAGACGTTTTAGAGTTAGTGGTTAAAATCTACTGTTTTTTAATATTTTTAATTCAATTATTATTTGTTTTTTAATATTTATTTATTTTGTTGCAATAAAGATTTGTGGCACTCGTTGAAATGAATTTTACAAATTATTTGTTTGTATTATTGGGTATTATTGTCGTTGGAATAAGTTTCACTGGATTTCAAGTAAGTATTTTAAGTACATCAGCTAATTAACTGATTTAGCATTTTTGTTAATCAAATGAATATTTTTTGTGACACATGCAGCCGAATTCCATTCACTCGGAACTTCCCTTCGATCTTGACCCCTATTACGAGCTGAGCTGTCTCTCACCGGATGCTATACAATTGTAACTGTGTAGTTTAATCTTTGAAGGAGAAGAACATTTGATAAGTCAGAATATTCAGAAAATTTCTGCATCTACGTAGACTAACTGTCCGAGTTAATGGAATTCGACTGTATTCAAAATGTATGCCATTATGCGCCTGTATATTACATGGCGGGTAATAATGATACCTAATAATTTAAACTGTGATCTGAGCAATGCAAAAACTATTATTTTTAGACAGTAATGATGGCCAATAAATTGGTAGATAAAATAAGAATTGGTTGGTTTGGAATGTGTCAAGTTGTCCACTTATATGTACTCAGTTACTTCGGACAGAAATTAATCGATCACAGTGAATACATACACAAATCTGCGTAACTTCAATATTTTATTATTTAATTTATATTATCTATATTCTAGCTGGTGGTTGATAAAATTTTTTTTTTTTGACAGATGCTTAACTCAATGGTACAGTTTTCCTCATAAAACGAAACCACTGATTGTTTTAATACTGCTGAGATGTAAAATACTGTCGAAAATAACGGCGGGAAAACTTTACGTTATGTCTGTAGAAAATTTTACGTCTGTAAGTTTTTTCAGTCGATTTCTATTAACTTTCAATAGAGCGCTGAGTGATTTTCTTTCTTTTTTCCATATTACAGGTAATGAAAAAATCAATTTCTTATTTTACAGTACTGACATCAGTACAGTAATAAATATATTGAATATTCATAAATATCAGCAATAAATCCGTGTGATTTAAAATTAGTATGACTGATTTTTAAAACAATAATTTTTTTTATAAGTAACATATTTGTTTTGTTAATAATAATTAATAAAAAAATAAAAAAAAAAAGTTAATGAACTAGAGTTTATTATTATTTGAAAATTTTAATTTTAATCCTCGAAAATATATAAACTCTACTTACAGATAATTATGAAATATATATGAAAAATTGATTGTAGCCAAAAACATTTAAAAGTCACGTTAAAAAATTTTTTGACAGCAATTGACATCTTATAGCCAGACAACTTGCGGCTAAGGAAGTTGAAATAAGAATGGGCCGTCCTCAGCAGCGTTGGGTAGGAACGATATCGATTTCATTTATTCTGTATGTACATGCACGATTTACCTGCTTCTTCAAAAGCCACCTGCTGACAAAAGATAATAAAATATACTTTTTCCTAGAACACTAGTCTGATGTCTGAACAAAAGACTCAGGAAATCTTTAAATCTTTTAGTCTCTTTAAAGTCTCGTTACTGCAAAATATTATCAAAAAGATGTTTCATTGTTTTTCTTTGTAAAAATGGACGTCTTTGATAGCATGCACTGGAGAACAACAAAGAAACTGCTGACTGCGATAGGGTTGTGGCCTTTTCAGCCGGTTATTCAACGAATAGTTGTCGGAGCTTTCGTTTATTTTATCATACAGAGTATTTTTATATGTGTGGTACTTGAGAACTTTGTATCGCTTTCAAATTAATACACAAATTAGTTATAGTAAAATTGAATATATTTTATGATTCTAGTTTTTGAAATTGGTCGTGGCGTGGGGAAATTTGGCTGAGACGCTTTACAGTGTGCCAATACTTGTCTACTTTTCGATGATTCAAGTCAAAATAACTAACTGTCACTTGAATCTACATAAGGTAATTTAATATTTATTTATTTTTTTAAATTTAACAGTTCGTTTTATGATTTACAGGCTAGATTTTTACTATTACGAGTTAAAAGAGATTGGGAATCAAAATTAGAAGATTCTGAATTTGAAATATTACGTAATGATGGACGTATACATAAAATAATAATGGATGTTTACTTTAGTAAGTTACGAAATTCAAATCATCAAATCCACAGGAATTTTTTTTTATTTCAGAATTTTGCATGGCTCTTTATAAACTAAATTATAACAATGAAAATTTACATGGATACGATTTATTTGATACTATAATTATTAAAGGTGGATTAATTTGCGTAGCGACTGTGTACATCGTACTGCCATTAATGTCACCTCTTCTCGACATTATCATTCCCCTGAATGAAACCAGGGAAAGAATATTACCCTATCCAGCGGAATACTTCATAGACATCCAAAAAAATTTTTTCATGCTCTACCCTCACGGAGCGATAGTAACTCCCATAGCTTTGACAGTTCTCGTAGGATTTGATTCACTCTACGCAGGTTTTGTTCAACATGCCTGCAGCATGTTTACTATCATTGGGTAATTACTACCCAAAATTTACCCAATGACAATAATAATAGTTTAAAAAATTATTTTGAACTGCTAGAAGACGCCTAGAGAATTTGACTGTCGACAGAAATAATATCGATGAAGAAAAAAATTCCCTGAATGAACATCGTGGTCTCCAGTCATTTATTACTTGTGTTAAAATGCATAAAGATGTTTTACAGTAAGTTAAAGTGATTTAATATTAAATTTTCACATATGAGACTACAATATATATGTTCATATGTTGAAGGTTTGTAAAACTTGTAGAAAAATACTACTCTAATTATTTTTTTGTGCTTCTTGGCGTTATTGTGGTCGGCTTAAGCGCCACAGGTTTTCAAGTTTGTATTCGAACATTTTTAAAACCTGCGAACAATAATATCAAGTAATTTATCGTTTAGTTTGTAGTTTTGTTAAGTGGAATAGGTGAAAAAGTACGTTGTCTTTGGTACGCGATGGGCCAAGTGACTCACTTATTTTTTTTGAGTTACGTCGGACAGAAGTTAATAGATCGAAGTCAAGTTATCAACGCGTCGCTGTAATAATTTTATCAAAAATTCATATCTCTTGTATTTTTTCTCATAAAATTAATATTATTTTTTAATTTAATTCTTTGACAGAAGTGCCGCCAAGTGGTACGACTATCCTCAAAAAATGAAACCGTTAATTATTTTAATGCTGATGAGAGGCAAAAGAGAATCGAAGGTATCGGCTGGTAAAATTTATGTTATGTCAATTGAAAATTTCAGCTCCGTAAGTGTAAAGATTTTATTTCGATTAATTTAACTAATGGGTTTTAAAAAAAAAATTATTACAGGTAATAAAAGCTTCAATGTCATATTTTGCCGTCCTGACATCTATGGAGTCATAAATATTGTAATTGTTGATTACAATTTATCACTTTTTTCAAATAATTTATACAATTTCCTTGATGTTATAAAAATATTGAAATAATTTATTTTGAATGAGATAATAACTCGTTACTTTTTAATATTTAAAAAATTTATGACGTCGCCATATTCCATAATATGAGTACCAAAAAATTAATTGTTTAATAATGTAGATAAATAATAACTAACATTACCTACACATCTATCATATTAAAAAAGAACATCTACATCTAGAAGACATTTCAAGTCGTAAGGTAAAAAAAAATAATAACTTGTAACGACATCTGTTTTTTTTAAATTTGTTAAAATTTTTTGTTATTTAATATAACAATAGATTTTAAGAAAAAAAAAAGAAAAGTATCGTTAAATTGCTTGATGTTAATTCTTGACGCAGATCATTTGTTGCATATAAATTACATTTTGGTACCTAGAAAGATATTTCAAAGTTTTAAATTTAAACTGGAATTAAAAAAAAATCTTGATCACAAAAGATAATATATATAAAATTTCTATTTTCGTTTTATTCCGTACAAGTTATTTTATCCAGACAATTGTATGTGTATACTTAAAAATATTTTTTTTTTGAGTATGATAATAATAACTTACTTGACTAAATATAATAAAATATTTTTTTGGCATTCGAATAGAGATAGCGGTATCACTATCTCTTTCTATCTTTAATTTATCATTTGAAAATCTTACCGCAATTATACGGATAAATTGCCGCAAATTACGGTAATTACCTCAAGGATCCGCTAGGGTACCTAGTTTGTAGGGTATAGTTTTTACAACCCTCACAAAAAAAACTTCACCGACACATTCCGAGTTTAGTCGAAGCAAAAATTCATTTATTTAAACGACCGCCAGACTGCGCAGCCACGCCATTTAAAAATCAGTCTTCCCGCGCAATTCATCGCTGTCGTGCCGTTTTATTGTTTGAAATTTTTTAAATCAATTACAGTTATAATCTTTAATTTATCAGTTGCTCATCTCCAACACCACGTTAATTAATTTTTAAATTCTCCCAGATGCCTGAAAAGTGAAGGTAAGATTTTTAAAATAACTTTAATTGTCATAAATAACTAGTCTGTTTATTCTAACCTATTTATTTTCAAATCATCATTTCATAACATAAACATCACAATAATATTAAATTATAATTAATATGCAGTTAAATTATTTATTGACAATTAATACTAATGGTCATTAAATTAATTATAAATTACTTATTTTAATGAAATATCAATGGCACATTAAATAAATTATTTAATAGCAATAATAAAATTCATTTAATTAAAGTGCTTTAATTATTATCATTATGATTTTTAAATGCAAGTGGTTGCTGTTTAAAAGCTTCTACAATATAATTCTCTTTAATGAGCGACAAAAATAATTTTATATTTATATGATATATATATTTTTAAATCTCAATAATTTGAGCTCTCATATATTTAACAAAAAATAATTAGCATTTATTATTATATATTTATTAATTAAATCAACATAATCCTTCTTCATACTCATCATGTTCTTCTTCTTTTTCTTTAACTGGACTTTCTTGTGTCTCTTCTTCTTCTCCTAGTTCGCTAGATAATTTAGCTGAGGCCATGGCTTTCTCAATGGGTTCAGTTTCCTAAAAAAAATATGATAATAATCTCCTCCAAGTGATTGATAACGAAAAAAAATGATAGAAAGACAATGACTACATACATTACTGACTTCCGCTTGGACAGTTTCCCGTGGTTTTTCTTGTTTCGATGAAGAAACGTAGGGTTCTGCAGCGTTAGCTCTGACACCAGCTGGTGGTACTGCATACTCTTGCTGGGGCAACGGTAACCCACGTGCTAATTTCGCGTATTCAACGTCCATGTGTTTTATAAATGGACTATTTAATGCAGCACGTGCTGCATTAGCATCCTCATTATCATAAGCTTGCAAAAGCATCTCCAGTGTTTGAATCTAGATCATCATAAATTTAAATCTCCCGGTTAATTGACAATCAGCGGTAATGAATAACTACCTCAGGTGCGTCGCAGTAATTTCCCCATTCTCTAAACGCCTTTTCAGCAGCGACTTGATCACCTCTAGCCAACTGTATCAGTACCAACACCACTGCAAGACGTCCCACTGACGGCTGATGTTCAATACGTTGATGCATGTCTATTTCACGGCGTATCGCATTGGCAGCTTCGTCAAACTTTTTTAATTTAACGAATATTCGCGCCACCCGACTTAGATACTCAGCCGCTTGTCTAGGACTGTCTTCGCCCTGCAATAAATAATTAATGAAATTAATAACTACTTGTCATCAACTTATCCAATAAAATTATCAGAGTTTAGTATCAATCAACCAAAACAATATCAGCAGCACGTTGAAATAGCGGTAGAGCTGCTTCAGGATCGTTTGACTCAATCATTTTACCCGCTTTATCCAACACAGTTGCTCCAGACTCTGGTGATCCATGCTGTTGATACAGTGAACATGAACGATGTGCTAACTGGGGTATTTCTGATAAATCACCCATGTCTCTGCATATTAATAACACGTGTTCCAAACTCCTAGACACAATTAATAGAATAAATATCTGAGACATTTAATAGATTTATAAATAAATCAACTTACTTGGCAGCATGGAACCATCTAATTAAATAATTATTAAAGAAATTACAGAATAAAA
This sequence comes from Microplitis manilae, assembly GCA_030273425.1. Lineage (NCBI taxonomy): Eukaryota > Metazoa > Arthropoda > Insecta > Hymenoptera > Braconidae > Microplitis > Microplitis manilae. The sequence continues at coordinate 687,431 of CP092725.1, forward strand.
TTCCACGACAATTAATCTCCATAATAATTACAATATTTTTAAAACAATGGAATTAATTGTCGCGGATAAAAAATGAGCAGAGTTTGAATTAAAAAGGATACGATTTATTTTCTTTGTAACAATCAGCAGCTTTTATCAAGGCTTCCTTGCATTGTTTAAATGATTTAGCAATCCTGAAGCATGTTGCTAAAAACAAATGAACTCATCCAGTCAATAATTAAATTCTTTTATCACTTATATACGTAAAAATAAATACTGATATTGATTTTTATAAATACCTGCTTGATTGTACTCATCAGCAGCGACTTCGTAGTCGGGTCTCCATTTGAGCAAAGTCGTTTTCAAACTTAAATCACAATTAAATTATAAATTATTTTTTTTGCCTATCAGTAATTGATAAAAAAAAATAATTATCAAATTACCTTTTTTCTGCAGCTCGCATATGAGCATTACCCTCTTCTACCTTAGCCATTTTTCTCCGTATGATTTACTGCTTGAATAAATTTATGTACCAGAGGGTAATTTTTAAAAATAATTTTTATTTTGACTTGTCAAAAATCTAGACTACGTCGAAACCTTTTTCACTTTCCAACACTAACATTTTTAATTAAAGTACACACATATGTCAATAAAATAATATGTGTTTTACACATATGCAAACAATTGCCAATTTTTAAATGTCCCTAAATTTTTAAAATTTTTTTTCCCGCGCTTGGTAACACTGCCGCCGAATGAACTAGAATTTAGTTTTTATTTACGCAGCTGCAAACAAAAATTACTTTTAATTAAATTTCTTAGTTTAATAAACACTAATTACTTTAATTAATTAATATTATTTAATAATTAAGTGTCTTTAATTACCAAGATTTAAAAAGCCGGAATAATTTGACAGTTTGGTGAATTTATTTTAAAGTGAAAACTGAGTTGGCGGGAAATAAAATTTGTTTTTTTGTTTATAAATATATTAATTATTTTATGATAATTAACAATTGTTATTATTTTTTAATAATTATATATTGATATTAATGTAAGTATTCATTTGATTAATTAGTATTTACAGTTAACGTTTGACGTAACCTATAAATTTTGTGATACTGAAAGCAGCGGACAGCCGGCATTTTTTTTTATTTTGAAAAAATTAAATATTTAAAAAAAAATTTAATTAATATGAATTTTTGAAAATTGCTTTCGTATTTTCAGTATCGCAAATTTTAAAATGAATGTGAATGTAGCAGACATCAGACAAATTTAAAATTATTAATAAATAAATAAAATATTATTTTTTAAATAATTTACTCTATTTATAATTTTAAATTTGTCTGACGTCTGCTACATTCACACTCATAATTTAAAAAGTTAAAATTTTGGAGGAATTAAAAAAATATTTGTTTAGATGGCCGAGAAATTGGAAGATTTGAATTTACCAAATGCCGTCGTGACTCGAATAATAAAAGAAGCGTTACCTGAAGGCGTGACAATTGGAAAGGAAGCCAAAGTAGCTGTAGCAAAAGCCGCGTCTATTTTCATTCTGTACCTGACAACATCAGCAAATACCGTAGCTAAAAAAACCAACAGGAAGACAATAACCGGGCCGGATGTCCTGCAAGCGATGGAAGACATAGAGTTCGACAGATTCGTGGACTCTCTGCAGGACGCGTTGAATAATTTCCGCAAGTCCCAGAAGGAGAAAAAGGACGCGAGCAAGAAGAAAAACCAGAAGCCTGATGATAAAGACAGCAACGACGTGGAGATAATTGAGGACGAATAGGTTGTGGTGTTTTTTAAATTTAATTTAATTTAAATATTTTATGTAATACATTATAAATTTTTTACACGCTGTATTTATAAAGATTAACAAGTAAATTATTAATATTTAAGTCTATTCACTTAATTATTACTTTTATTTTATTTGGTTTAAAAAACGTTTTTTTTTAACGAGGCACAAAAATGCAATTTACTTAAAATTTATCTCACGTATTAAATTTTATTAAGCTGTTATAAAATTTGCTGATAATTAGGCAATTGTGGTATAAAAACCTTTTCTCAATTACTTATTATTAATTAATTAATAATAATAAATTTAATAAACACTCTAATTAAATTTAAAAAAAGAAAGAAAAAAAAACAAGCAAAATCATGAGATCTAGGTGATTGAGTTTAATAATGAAAGCTTTTGTGATGAGTATTAATAATAAAATTTAAATATTTATATTTTTAAAAATTATCCAATGATGATTCAAGGCTTGTGTACTTGAATTTTGCGCTGTATAGAGCCGCGGCACAATGGGCATTCGTTTATTACCGCATTCGAACATTTTGCACAACAACAAAGATGTCCGCAGGGTAAAAAAATTATTTCACACTGCAATTAAAATAAATAAAATGAATTAATAGTCAAATTAAATGTAAATTTAAATTAAAAATATTTTAATAATTACTTGTGAGTCAAGACAAACTACACATTCAGTCATGTCGACCCTAGAAATGTCTCTGTCTTGTGAATTTGTACTACTGCTGCACGGTTGATCAATCGGCGCTGGCAGTGCCGGCCCCTCGGCACTCAATTTCTTCTCTGCGTTATAATTTTCTACTGCCAGTATTATAGCCTGCCTATCATCGGCATTACTTACTCCAATCTGCAGCAAAAAAAATATTTACATATTTACTGTAAATTATAATTATCAATTAAAGGACAAATTACCGATTTGAGCTGATCGTGATCGACATTAGGCAGCAGTGAGGGCAGAGAAGCCAAAAAGGGCAGGCAGTGTAGAGCACCAGCTATCGCCACATGTCTGACTAGCATCGGTTCCAATCCTTCTAGCAATCCTTGGGGTCGTGCTTCCATCAGCGACTGGTACTGCATCAGCCAAAACAAACTTCCGCGTCGTTCAGTCTCACTATCCCGCCGCAATTCTATTTTATTTATCGTCTCTAGTAGTTCTGCTCGCCTCTTATCCTGTTGTTCCAACAAACCCACCAATATGTGGCTCAACATGATTCGTTTCTCCGCAATGTCATTCTAAAAACAAATTCAGTTAATTGAATTTTCCCCAACAGTCTGCTAAATATGACGTACAATTTGTTGAGTGATTTCTAATTTCTTTCGCTCCAACTCAATGTTGGTCAGCACGACTAATTGGGACTGAATCAAATTAACTTGTTGGACGATACTCCATGACCTGGTGTCACTGCGCTCCAACAAAGCCGCCAGAGCAGCTTTCTGCAGAACCTCATCCTTACGCAGTTGCTTCAATAATTCTTCGCGGTCTTGTTTTTGATTCTCAACAATCGAAGCTAGATAATCGTTACTCCTTAATTCTAATGTTAATAATGATTGAGCATTACAGTCTCGGAATTTAGTGTACTCTTCAACTTTTTTTTCAGTCAACAATTCTTCTCCCAGCAACTCCTCCATTGCCACTAGAAAATAAAATAAATAAATCAGTTGACTTGTCAATCAATCTATTAAATTACCAATTAATAAAATAAATTACACAAAGTTTCGCGTGTTCGACACGACGACTGATCTAAATGGCACTGCGACAACAACTCCAGCTGCTCTTTATTTTCCATCTCCACAAGCTCTGCCTGTGCAAGACGTTCAGCTTCGGCGTTCCTCAAAAATTCTTCAATTACCGTATCAGCTTCTTTCTCAGCATGATAAATAAAAGACAGCAATCGCGAGCGATTTAACTCGCGCTCCTGCTGGACGCGCTCTATCTCAGACTCGAGACGCGTCTGCTGCTCCACCAAGTCCTCCAGTAATTTTTTTTTCATCCCTTTGTTGATTGACTGGAGCTGCAACTCGTACTCCTGCTGCTCCCGGATATTTCTTTCTACCTCCAGCAAAGCATTCTGACGTCTCTCCTATAGAAATTTAAATTATCGTTAATAATTATTCATAAAGATTAAATTTAAACATTTAAAGCCATGATTAAAGCCCAAGCTTGGTTGATTAATTAATAAATGGATAAATAAAATAAAATACTGATGAGTAAACGTGCCTTTGATGTTTCTAGTTGCATTAATGCTACCTAAAGAAACAAAAGTAAAGTAATATGTTAAGTAACTAAATAAATAATAACAATAATAATTATTTTAGTATGAAATATAAACCTGTAATTTATCACTAGTCTTAAACAGTCTTTCATTGTCATTATTATGCAATTTTTTAAATTGTGCATCGAGAAATGCATCACGCGCCGCGTAATTAATACCTGACTCCTGTGCTAAATACGCGACAATTGCTATGGCACCACCTTCGACAATATACAACGGGGGGTAAATTAAATCAACATTATCTAGCTTTATTTCTATCAACTTTTGCGCTTCCCCAAGTGACTTTGGTAACTTTGTCACCGAGTTATCGCTTATGTCGAGATAATTTAAATTTTTTAAATTTCCTATTGAGTCTGGTAAAAACTTTAATTTATTATTTGCGACATTTAGAATCTGCAAGTTTGATAATTCAGTCAATTCCGTTGGTAATTTTTTTAGATTATTATTTTGCATATAAAGTTCCTAAAAAAAATATAAAAAAATTATTCATTAATCAATAAATATATAGAAAAAATAAATAAAAAAAAAATCTTACTTCAAGTAACGATAAATAATATATTTCACTTGGTAAACTAGTAAACTCATTGTCACTTATATCGAGCAATGTAATAAGTGATAAATTATTCAACAGTCCGCCCCCAGAAAATGACGTTAATTTATTTTTATTTAACTTTAATTCCTTTTTCCTAAACACTTTGCATAAAGTAAATATACCAGAGGGTATTGTTTTTAACGCACAATTTGAAATGTCAAAAATAGGCTCGGGATTTTCTCTGGCCTGAAAAATATAAATATTTATTGTCAATGTCAAGTGCAGTTGCATCAATATGATGCAATAATAAATGAATAATTAATTTAATTTACCAGATATAATTTATGCTCGAGTCGAGCTTTGTAGTCAACGTTATTTTTATTGGCATGCTTCCTAAACGACATTTTATTACTTATGTCAGGACGAGAATAACAAATAATTGTTTGACAGCATTACTGACTATTTATTTTTTTTTTACAAACTACGATGTAACTGTCGTTAGCGATGAAAAAATTATATTATTGTGTCTATTACTCCACATCATTGTAATTACTATTTACTATAGTGCTAAAGCTATCATTAACGATGGCGTGTTTGGAGCTTTGTTATCATTAAAGTCCACTGAAAATAACATTCTGGCTCTATCTATTTTTTAAATAATAAAATACTTTATCATACAACAATAACCACCCTCTCCATTTTCGTTAATCATACGAAGATAAAATAGATTTCCACGAAATACCGCGCGAGGAAAATGGAAAATTTTTCAAGCGATAAATTATTTTTTTTTAAAATTTAACTCATGATTAAATTTTCAAATAAAAGTACAAATTTTTTTTTTTAATCAAATTTATTTATTATCATTTTCTACAAATATTTTATTTCTGTAAACACTTATTAGAACTATCATTACTTCCGGAAGTTTTACCAACTTCCTTCACTTCCTGCTATGTAATTTCTCTTCTTCTTAATCTGTATTCCGTCGGTGTGAGCATTCCCCTGTTCAATTAAAAAAAATCAATCAATCAGATCCAATTCAATAAATAAATTATTCGCAACATTACCTCAGGACGGTGTCAAATGAAACGCAAACTCCTTTATCGCACATCCTTCTGTACAAATGCCAGCATTCCTTTTCTTTGGTAGTTCCTAGAACAGGTTCCACAGTTTGACCATCATTGTCCATTCCTATATCGATAGTTCTTTCGTCAAAACTGTTCCTCTGTAAGATCTGCCGGGAAAATAAAAAATTTTAATTTGCGTTATTTAAAAAATAAGTGAAAAAACTTACTTTGGAAATAGAAGTTTTAGGAAAAATATCCGTATCAGTTCGCTTAATGGAAGACAACTCTGTTTGTTTATCAGAACTAAGAACCGCGGGCTCTTTAGTCTCGATTTGCATTCTCAATTGGTTCTCATCGTTCCTAAAAGCACAGTACAATAAAAATAATAATAAACAAACAAACAAACAATGTAATTTAATTCAAAATATGAAACAATATTACGGTAAAAAGTTTACGTGACTTTCGTTATATCATAAAGTAATTTTTTTATCATCATATTCATCTTGACACCGTTTAAAAATATAAAAGACAGATTGCAAGCAATTGAAATAAAGTTAGACATCAAAAGATTGGTCCCCTATATATGCTGCTATCAAATATATACATATATAACATCGTAAGTCTGCGAGGAACTAGATACTAGATGGTACCACGACGTATTTGCCCTTCGCATTTGTATTGGATGCCCTCCTTTATCCCTACCCCATATTCATTTTTATCATCTATACATTTCTATTTTTTTTACAACTCCTGCATTGACTCTTTCTTACAAACCAATAAATCACCGGCAAATCGAATTCCATTCGTGTGCAGCAACTCAACCCTTGCGAAAATATATAATAAATTTTTGTAACTTATCTTTTTAACATTATCGTAAACTCTTGTTAAAATTACTATTTCATTTTATTTACAGTATTTAAGTATAATAAGTGTACATAAACTATTATTTATTAAGCAAATGATTTTTTGTCGGATTTAGGGCCAAGGACGTAATAAAAATCTGTCACGAATCTGTCGAGAAAATCAATTTAAATGCCATGCAAATGAGCTAAAAAATACTCACGTTGTTCGACAGGGCACACTTTTTGTTCTCTGTAGCAAAAGCTTTCGCTTTTTGTCCTGCGGGTCCCCAATTGGGACCACCAGACATCTTTTCTCGCGGTCTGTAAGTGGGCAGTCTTCGGGAGACTTCCAGTACATCCCTCCAGACGGCAGCACTTGCGATTCCGAAGCGTTTGTTTCGAGCCACGGACGCTTCATTTCGTCGAGCGGCGAAGTACGAACCGCACCGTCAAGTTCTGCCTGGAGAATAACTTTAGAAAGGCTTTCGTTGAAAAATGTTGTCTTCTTGTCTTCACTTCTTGGTCGGATCGTAAGCTCGCCGTCTATCGAATCTTGCTGAAATGAAACTGAAAAAAAGTCTTAAACTAATTACAGATTAAGAACAGAATCTTAATGATGAATAGAATAGAGTAACTAGAAATTTAAAAAAATTCCTAGCTCAATTATGCAACTCATAAATCCTGAGTCTCTCCTATATATTTCTCAGTCGAAAAACTTTTAACAAAAGACTCGAAAGCTTTTATAAAACAAAATACTTAGTACATACATGTATTGATGATTTAACACGAGCTTAAGCGTGAAGATATGCAATATTAGTTGTGAGAAACAAGAATGCTCGCGTGTCGTATCGTCTAGTCTAATTAGTCCACCACTCATGGATTATTTCGTGCACCTCTCGACAATCACCTAATACCGCGAAGGCGTTATTGTGACGGAAGACATGCAAATTCCAAAAATTATCAATCGCTACTTGACTTTCCTCCTCTCTCCTTCCCTCTCAAGCACCGCGACTGCCAAACATACCAAAAAACAAACTACAAACGCCCATTTTACTGAAACTTTACAAAACTAATTTAAAACTTTTCTATCACTATGAAAAAATTTATAAACTATTTGTTCCTTGCTGATAACTGTATTTTCCAGACATGTGCCAAACTTTTAACTAATTTAATCAATAAATAAATATATATATGTATAATAAATACCTGATTTCAGAGGACGTCGCGAGGGCATCAGAGAATTATCATTAGCCGAAAAAACGCTCAGATTATTTGTGTTCATCATCAAAGATGAACAGCTCTTGATAATCGGCGTGGTAGGTAAATTGCTACGTAGCTGTCTCACGAGTTTGTCATCTCTCGGTGAATTTCTTTCAACTTCCGAATCGCTGTCTGCATCGCTGACCAATGACACCATTGTAATAACATCAGGATTCAATTTGCTTTCGGACTTTTTGCTGCCACACTCTTCTACCCTCCGCTTTCCCGTTCTGATTCTCTTTTTAGTAACAAATTTGGTGATTTGACTCTTTTCCACCCGGTCAACGGGCCCAGAATTTTGGGATGTTGCCTTGGAATCATCATGAGGACTAAGACTTTTTATCGCAGAATCTTTTCGGTCGATCCTGACGTCTCTCAACGAAGCGCTATCTCTAGGTCGTGAAATTTTCGGGGTGTCGATAACAATATTTACTTTGGAACGACCGGCACCCAAGTGACCTAGAGTTAGTGGCGATCCTCTTCTCTGTAGAGGTGGCGCAGAATTTGTCCTCTTGTTGACTTTATAGTCTGGGGTGACGGCACGTTCTTTTTTCTCCAAAGGGATGTCTTTGACAGTTTCCTTAATAAATGTTTTATCAATTGGTCCCATGAAAGCAGCATTTGTTCCAGATTGAAAAGAAGCCCTTTTGGCTCTAGCATCCGGCACTTTATCTTTGTCCAGGTCAACACATTCAGGTTCGTCTTCGCACTCTCCGGAAGTATCACCCGAAATACCCAGAGTGTAAATATCTTTGTCATTATTTTTCACCAAATCGCAGCTAATTGTCGACAAACGTGATTCGCAACGTGACGAAGAATCATCGACCGTTTCGTGGGCCAAAAAAATATCAATATTAGACTTGTTGGCTTCGCGTTGTTTCCACGCGAGACGCAATCTCTCAGCTAATTCTTGGCGCGAGTACAAAATAGTCGCTTTGTCCGAATTAATTAACGAAGCGGAAGCCGCACACAGTCCGCGGTTTTTACCTGAAGACGTACCGATCCGCGAGGCAACAACTTCTACTTTGGTTTCTTCTGTTCCCGTAGATGACCACGCTATTCTAACCTTGGGTCTCTCACCATTCCAGGGCTTCTTGGATCGCTGATTCGTGTCATAAATCGCAGCGGTTCCACCCGCGGATCCAGATCCATCTGCAGATTTCTGTCGGCGGATCTGCGACCGCTGCGTTCCTCGTCCCGGCTGTTGTAATGACAATTGTCTCGTCGGTCTTGACATACTTCAGCAACCAGGTCTTGTTGAAACGGTGAATGAAACCAAATAAGCAAAAAGCAAATGAGATAAACGTGATAGATAACGAATAGTAAACTTTAATAAAAGCTAATGAACTAATAGCTAAATAAATAAAATGAAATACTGAATTAAAAGGAACAATGAATCGTTGTCGGGAGGTACACGCGGACTGACTAGACTACTCATGAGTTGCGATCCATTGCCCTCTGGAATAAAGTCCGTTGTGCCGGCGTCACCACCCTCGTCACGGCATTATATACACCGTTTGAATAGTAACGAATACAAACACAATCTAAATTAGTATGTACGTGTCTAAGTATTGCCTATAGGAACAAGAAGAAGAAGAAGAAGAAGAAGAAGAAAGTTTTAAGCGGGCATATACCTTTAACATTCTCCAAACTCCAGTCACCCGTTTATTGATTAAAAGTTTACCTATCATCTGACAGCTTGTTGTCCTAGGTTACCATGGTGTTTGTTACACGTTATTATGTTACAAACCCGATCATTTCCCCAGATCCATTCAACTTATTGATGATGTATATGTGCTATCTATTATTCTACACATGTATAGAGGAAGGTCGAGTAAAACGGAACCGGGTGAGCGAAACGGAACACCCAACAAATTTTTTTTATCCGTCATTTCGACTCTTATCATCATTTTTTTAAAATTTTTGTTCTTGTACAAAATTTTCTTCTGGGAATTCAAGTTTTTAAAATCATTTTTCAAACTGAAGTCTATTCTTTTCACAAATTTTTAAATTTTTTAGGCTGACTCGTTTTTCCCGCCTGGAATTTTTTTTTTTAAATGGAAATTTGGTTTAATTATTTCAAATGTAAGTCAAAAAAATAGGACCCGGCGTATTTGAATTCTCAAAAATCCATTACTTCCTTAGCGGTCCCGTTTTGCCCGGCCTTCTCCTACATAAATATATATATATAGACATATTTGATGATTATTCTCTGCTAGCTTTCTACGGGCAGGATCGTGTTCTACTGAGTAAACTTTAAATTGTAGAAACTTTAAACTCTACCACGTGATGAACCATTATCTAACTTAATATAACTACTGGCATTAATTATTGTTATCCACTTTAACCATTAAAATATAGATATGTGTTAATAAATAATAAGTTTTGTTAATTTATATTTTTTAAGCTACAGATAATGCCGAGGAGGAGAAATTATTTGTTCGTTCTTTCAATTGTTATTAATCGCAGAGTCATGAGTGATAATGAGGAAACAGTTGATGTCACAGTTCCTTACGGTTCTGAGTGGCATAATTCTTTAGATAAGCTTATAATATCCTTTTTTAGCGCTATTTTATTTAAATTTATTGTCCTTCCTGATAAATAAACTACTCATTCATTCCTTAACACAATTTATATTATTCCCGACACGAGAGTTTGGCGGTAACGGAAATAAGGAAGGAAACTTTCAAAAAAATATTATCCGAATATTTGCCAACATGTCCGATAGAGATACTCGAGGAACAAATCCTTTCCAAAGTCTGTCCTTACTTGAAGGACACGATCTGCGAGTTGATCGACGAGATCGAGGCCAAGTTAGAGGACCCGGAGGTTCACGAAAACTTGGAGTCCACGACTTTTGATGCCCAGCTCATTGAAATTAAAAATCTACTCACGCGATGGGAAAACATCTTGAAACACGCGGCTAAGATGAATAAAGTGGAGCCTTCTCATGTCGTCAGTCTTCTTGAAAACTTTCCCGCCATCGTTACCAAAATTTGTCTCCACTGCAAAGAAAAACGGTCAAATTATCTAAACCGCGCGCTTCCGATTCTTCTTCAAGATGTTTACCGCGAAACCTGTTCGAATGTTAAACTTTTCTGCGGGTTCATTTACAAATCCTTGGACTTCCAGAGCGAAGAACATTTTGAGCTGCTCAAAAAGTTGATTAGTGATTTAGGCGAAATCGCTTCAATTACTATTTACTTCCTGACGACTATGATCCAAACCTGGAAGACCTTCGGCAAACTTACGTGTGATTGCCACCAGATTATTAAAGAGCATCAAGACGCCCACGATTTGGTCACACGTAATTTCAAAAATATATGTAATGATATTGTGTGGGTCTACAAAAATATGGCGGTAATTAATGTCTCAGTGTTACAATTTATTGTTACAAGAAAGTGTTTATTTATTTATTTTGTTTTTTTGATAGGAAACAAGCGATGATGAGTCAAAAGGTGGTAAATGTATGAACCTGTTACTAGAAATACTTTATCGTATTCACAAAAAATATTTGAATTCTCAAGAAAATGAACTCAGCCCGAAACCTCAATGCGTTCGGGACATGATAACTTTTCTCTTACAGTTAACTGGGTAATTTATTTATTTATTTGGATTTTTATTTAAATTTATTAATTAATTAATAATTATTTTATTCAGTTACTATGCGTCGAAAGTGTATATGAGGGGTAAGCAAAAAAACTCACAGAAGAAGGAAATTTTTTCGCACAATTGGCCGGATATGTTTATTAAATTGTACAAAAATAGTAAAATTTTACAAGAGGTATTTAAAGGAAAAACAAAAACAATTACGCAGCTGCTAATTTTTTTTATTTTGCCTAGGAATTGATAAACAGGAAAGAAGAACTAGCGAGCGCTAATTTTGAACAGTTGGTGGGATACCATATATTTTTGTTGAAAAGCGACATTGAAGTGGACCAAAAAGTTCAAATCGCTATTAATAATTTAAATTACTGTAATTATTAAACTCTTATTAATTTTAGTTTTATAATTAATTTACTGATTGGTTTAATATTTTAGTTACTGAAGAGTGCATGGTCACGAAAATAGAAATACAGGAGTTGCAGACAGAAAAATCAGAAAAAACGAGCGCGAGTATATATGAATATACATTACAACATATATGTGATTGTCTACGAGGACCTAATTTTAGAAACCAGGAATTATTTATTTTTAAAAACTTATTGAGTGAAAAATTCTGGCCTTCGCTATTTTGTTTCGATGTTCTGCAACATTTGTACAGGTAAATGAACATCATTTTTTTTTTCAATTTAAAAATTTTTAAATTGAATTTATTTCTCAGATATTCGAACGAAGAATTTCCTTTTGCTCACATAAACCTCCTCGCAGCCGTCTACGAAAAGTTACACCTCCGAGAGTCGACTAGTCTCGCCGTGACCTTGATCGGCAAACTAATAATCTCGATTTATAAATCATTGAGCACAGAAAAGAAAAAAGAGTTCCAGGACACTTGTCAGAGTCCCGCTAGCTTTCTGTTAATTTTAAAGTCCTCGAAAATCCTGAACTCGCGAGAAAAATTGCTGATAGCGTACAAAAAATTGCTGCCGGCCAAGTCATTTAATTTGTCCTCGGTGCACCAGGAGCTACGGGTCCAACCTTCCGTTAAAAATTGGAGCAATCTGGTAAACTCAATTAAATTTTTTGAATTTAATTTATATGCCAAGTAAAGCGAGTTCTCTACAATTTTATTTTATTTTTATTCCAATAGATAAATCTATTAACTGTAATTAGTATTGATAAAATAGATGACAACCCAGATAACACCAAAGACCTCCAACAAATTTTGCAATCGATTATCGATACCCTCAATCAAATCCATGATGATTTTAAGCAGAGGATTATGTACGATTTAATATCGATTTTAGTTAATTGTACGCGAGTTCAAAAGTCCACTGACGCAGTCGCACTCAACTGGAATTTTTTCCCGGTAAATATGATAATCATAAAAAAAAAAATGCTGTTAAGTGTAAAATAAATGAAATTAATTTATTTGTTCTGTAGATCCTGGCAAAGGAAATCGTTCAATCGGTGAAATTACCCGACATTTATTTAGTCGAAGTCTGTCATTGCATTCAAAGAAATTCAAAATTGCTGAAAATCCCGCCAGGGCAAGTGGAGACCCGGGTGATAGTAATCAATCTTATTTGCTATTTACTGAGCAGCAGTTCCCCTATAGTTCATCAAGAAGCGCTGGAAACATTTGAGTACATTGTAGAAAATGGAGCTGACGAAGATTTAATCATGAAGTTGGGCTCCACTTTAACGAAAAAGTACAATCTGTTGGAAGTTGTTCCCAATTATTTAAAAAAACGCAGCGTTAAGAAATTATCTCATGAGTTCGCTGATATCGCGGATTACTTAAGAATGTTTTCTCTTAATTTAGATAAATTGACGAGCGCTCACGAGTGTTTTACTAAAGAAACCCGAGAGCGGGAGGAAAAAATACCGAAAATTGCTGCCGACTCGGTTGATGTAAGGGCCGACAAAATGGCCGATGATTTAGTAGAAATAATCAGGGATAAATATAATTTGGGCTCTAATATCCTTGAGAAACTTACCAATGCATGTCTTCAGTTTATCGATAAGTAGCTATTTTATTGTTTTAATAATTTTCAATGCTTAAAAAACAAATCGTAATTTAGTCCGTAGAAAAAATTATAATTTAATGCTTTTAATTTAAATTTGTAAACAACCGAGTATTCGAAAATGAATAACAAAAGAAATTTTATTGTGTACTTATTCCAGCAAGACCAAAATTGCGAATTACTTTTCATAGAAAACAGCCAGAATTATGTACTCTCCCCACCCCGATCCTCCACCATCAAACAATAGTGTCTAATATATGAACAGAGCCATACGACCCCATCCGCTTTCTTGCGCCTTCTGTCTAGGGTTTGGAGAGAACATTTATTTCAGGAATTAATAGAATTTTTCTCAACAGAGGATGTCATAATGAACGAGAATCAGTCGAATTGTCAAAGTTTATTCTTAACAGGAGCAAAGTTACAGGCTACTCTTTATAGATAGCCGCATCTCCACCCATGTCCACCCATTCTCATATTGGTCTGTACTCAAAAAATAAATTATTTTCAGTACTTTTTATGGCTTTTCCAACTAGAGGACATCATAATGAACAAAAAACGTTTATGGTGTGATGGGTTATTCCCAACAGGAGCAAAGTTAAGGGCTACTCTTTATCGAAAGTGTCATCCTCACCCATCCTCACCCATCCTCACCAACACTCATATCGGTCTCGACTCAAAAAATAAATAAGTCCCGGGACTTTTTATGGCTTTTCCAACTAGAGGACATCATAATGAACAAAAAACGTTTATGGTGTGATGGGTTATTTCCAACAGGAGCAAAGTTACGGGCCACTCTTCATAGAAAATCAAGAATAGCCTCATCCTCATTTATCTCAATTTTCTCATATGTGTCATATATAAGTCCGATATAAAGTTTTTTTGGGGTTTTTTGTGCGAGAGAGCATTGTGAGGAACAAATAATATTGTGTTCACTCATCTCTACCAGATGAAACGTTGCAGGCCATTCTCTATAGAAATACCGAGACAATCCCATCCTTATTTATTTTCATATCGGTCACAGAACAAACCGTTAATTTTCTACATCAAGACATCTCATCTCTCTTTACTGTTTTTCGATAAATTCAATAACATTCGTGAGGTTCAATTAAATCAACTGATGTTTATGAAGTTCAGCCAAAAATAAAGCAGATGAAATAATATTAAATTTGTTATATCATTTTATTTTCTTTCTTTTCTTTAATACAATAGTAATTTAGAAAACCGTATAATTCAAAATATTTTTGTTAATAAATTAAACATATAAAGCTGAGCAACCGCGATCGAAAAAAATTTTAAATGCCCGATGAAAATTTATGTGAAATTGGCACAAATTTTTTCGAAAACCTTTTTTATGGCAGTCAATTCGTCAAGTAATTTATCGGTTTTAATTTAAACAAGCTCAGTTAAAATTTTAAATCAAAATCATTATTTCTATTGCAATGTAATTTTAAAATATCTTACATATTTATTTTACTTGTACGAAAAAATATAATCTCGTTCGTTTATTTATTTTTAATTATAAACTTATTAATTAAGTAATAATTTACTTAATCGTATTCACTCTTGCGGGCGTTTTCAAAATTATTCATCTTTATCTGACATACATAAATGCGTTATTGCTAACATAAAATTCTCAGTTATCATCATCATCATCATCATTACTATAATTATAATTACTAATAATATTTTAATTATACGTATCGCTAAATTGCAATATGTACAAATTATCAGATTTAATTATAAAATATATTTATAAATATTATAAAAATTTCTACAAATTTTTTTTAAAATCGTTTATGAATTTATCCTTTGCCGCTACTTTTTATTACAAATTTCGGTAGATTTCATCAGATATAAAAAATTAGACGTTTTAATCGTGCTTAATCATATATGATCATATAAAATCGCATGTAAATGCTAAAGTCCGCTCATTCTGACCATATGTTTTCATATATCATCATATAGAATCTAAGTATGTCATATATGATCATAAATGGCCACATCGAGTCATATATAATCGTATTTCAAAATTCATGGACATATCTGAGCATATATGATCATAAATAGTCATATCAAATCATATATATGTCATATCAGATCATATCCGTTAAATATTCTGAATGAACTAAATTAAAATTTAAAAATTATTAATTAATATTGTGCGCTTACTATAAATTACAATTAAAATTTATGCACGCATAAAAGTTGTATCGATAAAGAAATAAAGTACTCTAACGTAGTATAAAAATAAAACAATTTACAGTGTGTTTAATGTACATAATGATTATAAACATCATTCATTGGTAAATTTAAAATAATTAAATTGGCCGTTGCATTACATAATGTACAAAGTATTAGGCCTTTATTTAAATGTCAAATGAAGTAGGTACGTACTCCCGATAGCTCCTATTATTATTATTATTATTTAACAAATAGCATTAAATAAAATATAATGCTTGTTATAATTATTAATCTTTTAAATTATTAAACAATTAAATTAATCTCCAAATATTTAATTTAATCATTAGTTCTTGATAATTGTTACTATTAAATCACAGTTTTATTTCATTTAACATGATCTGGTTTCTTGCTACGCCGAACTCAATAGTTCTCTGTTGAAATAATAACATCGTTAATTATTTGTCACTTAATACATACTATAATTATTATAATTATAATTATATATTTACGTTGATAATTCTCTCCCGATTAATCCGGTGCCGACGAGTCCCGTTCTCGAGCGGCTTCTGTTTAATTGCGCACGTCTTTCTGCTGTAAATTCAAATAAAAATCATCATCAAATTTAATTCAATTAAAGTCATTAATCAATAAGCTCTAGGTATTAAGATAGAAAAAAAATAGAAAAGTATAGAAGAAAAGATCTATTTAAAAAAAAATACAATTTCAAATACAGAAGCGCAATAAATATAAGCATACAAAATAATAATAATAATTACAGTTAAAAAAAAATTTAATATACATTTAAAAAAAGTTTTATAGAAATCATTAAGCTTTTGGTAATTAGTAAACCCATTAACAATTAGCACAATTGAAAATTAATTAACGGGGCTCTTATTCTGCGACTCTGAATAACTATTAATTTGCTTCACGATGTCTTTAACTTTGACCATGATATCGGAATCACTTATTCTCAATTTACTGTATTTAGTGAGCGAGACATTTGAGGAATCATCAACACTAGGCTGCCAGAACTTCCACCGTTTTCTTTCTGACTGATTACTAATTGAAATGTTTCTATTTGATGTGAATGGAGACTCCATCGCGCTCACAAAAACATCATCATCATAATCATCATCATCAATGATCGGGAGGTTGTCATCAGAAGCCCGCGAAATATTCAAATAATTCTTCGATCTCACGAGACTCGTTTTACTCAGATGATTGCCCGCGTCATCACCGAAATCACAGGACTTGGAAACTCTGTGAGTGCGAGCAGACCGCGGAGTGTCGTCGCAATCATCCGGAACTGGACGATTTGAATTTACCGGGCTGTTGAAAGCCAAGTAACTGTTTATGCTTTTGCATTTGTCTTTGACCTTCTGCTTGTTTTTATCAAACCGAGCAACACTGGACCGGGATCTTACGCGTCTAATTTTACTGGCCTTAAACACGGGACTTTTTTTAACCGGCGTGACTTTACGCGCTTCATTGACCAGAGTATCTCTGTACAGTGAAAAGTAATTAAATCTCGTGGCGGCGTTTATTGGGGTGTATTTAAGCGCATGGAGTTCCTCGGATCTTTTCAACTCGTTGCGCATTTTAAGCTCATTAATCACCGAATCAAACGGGCTGCCAGTTGATCCCTTCAGCATCTTGCTCGGCATTCTATCCGATTGAATTATTTTATCGTTGATTAAAATCTTGGGAATCGGCATCTTGACATTTGATGGACCTTTAGTCTGAAGAACTGGTTCATGAATTTCAATCGCCGCTCCATTAATATTATTATTACTATCTCCAACAATTCTCTTTGTCTTAAAGTGCTTTCGAATGCTCGCATTATTTCTCTTGGGAGTGACACCAAAAATAGGCGACGGTAAATTATAATCACTGTCTTTGGCTAAAACCGGTGACTGCTTCATTATTTTATTTTTATTTTTTTTAAATTTGCTGATGCGCTGGAAAAATTTGTCAGCTTTTGGGGCTCGCTTAACTGCGGCCAATAAATTACTTCGCTTAGAGTCGTTGTCGTCGGGAGTTGTGAAGCAATCTTTCATTACCGGAGTCTCCATTGGCGACAAATTGATATTTATATTATTATTATTATTTATGTAATTATTATTAGTAAGAAAAGCGGGGGAAAGCAAGCAAGCGGGTTGCGGATTAGATGCTAGATAATTTCGACGACTCCACCAGGAAATTTTATCAGCTGGATAATCTTTAGTCCCGATAAGTTTAGACTTACCACCGGCGACTCGCGTCTGTCGTTTCCGTCGCTGGTCGGGTCGACTGAACGCCGATCCAGTCTGCAATGCCTCCATCAAACTATCCATTACTCCCTCCTGTGTTTCGTGGGCGTTCATGTCAACCAGCGCACGTTTGCGAGCTGCACGAGCTGCCCGCTCGACCTCAGCTTTCTCTCGGGCCTCACGAGCGCGCCGCTGCTTCTCTTCACCCTCTCGCATCTTCACGATCTCCTTCTGCGCTTGCTGAAAATAAACAAATTAATTTAAATAACCATCAATTGTCCAATTAAAATAAAACTGGTGGTCGGTCGCTTACCCCAAAGTCGTCCTTGAATTTCTTTATGTCACCGAAGAATTCCTCGATCGTGTACTTCTGCTTATCGAATGCGAAGAACTCGGATATGTCCGTGTAGAGCGTGTCCATATTTTTGAACATGTTCTGCATAACTTCGTAAGACTCGCGGGCCTTTTTAGCAAACGGGGACATTATCTCGGCAAATCTGTCGATGTCGCTCTGCGGTATCTTGGAGTTGGCGAGATCTTGCTCCAAGTTGCGGATATTCGCGTCCATTTGCCTCAAAGTCCGCTGGATATTTTCCAAGGACACGCGACTTGCTCTATCGACATGCGGCAATTCTTCAGCGAAGCTCAGACACTCGGGGAACTTTCTCTCGATCGTGTCCACGAGATAGTGCATCAGCGTTTCTTTGTTTTCAATGTCTTTAGTGCTGGTTAACTGTAAAAATATATATTTTTAAATACAATATCATTAATTATTTAAAAAAAAAAAACTGCTCTACATAAGAGAAAATAATTATTGAATTAATTACCTTAGTGAGAAAGCTGATTTCAAAACCAAATGCGCCGCCATTCTTTGATCCGGAGTTCATGTAATTACCCAGCAGAAGAATCAGCTCGAGAATTCTACCAAACTTTTTGCTATTTTTAACTTCCTCGCAGGCGGCAGTACCCGCGACGACGTCGGGCTTAATATCGGCAACGAGTTCTTCGTATCGCAGCATGAAACTGAGAGATCTTAATCGCGGAAGTAGTCTTTTTATTGTAGATATTGTAACGCAGAATTGTTCAGCTTCTGTCAAGTCATCGTACTGGTCTTTGTACTGCTGCAACTTGGTCAGTTGGTCCGGGGGCGGTAGATACTGTATCAGTCCCTGGAGTACGTTGTCGCTGATAACCGGTCCCTCGCATTTCAACAAACAGCTTTTAACTTCCTCGTAAGACATGTGTTTGAGGCTGCCGCTGAGTAGGATACAAATATTTTGCGCAGATTTTCCATCCAGTACCTTGAAGTCTTTTATTTTTTTTGCTGGAGCGGATTTGTCGACAACGTCATCGATCTTTTTGCTGGCCGGTTTCGAGGAGAATCTTTGCGCTAATCCATTAAGAATTTCAGGACTTGCGAGTTTGTCTTCTTGAACCTTCACCCAAAACGATTTCTCAGATAACTTGTGGGGCAAAATGGCTTTCCAGTTGGCACGTTTAAGCGGACCGTCGACTTCCCACTTTTTCTTGGGCTTGAGACCGTGAGGAAGGACTTCCACGGCGTTCATCATCATCGGCGGACGTGGCCCTCCCATCATCGGAGGAGGTGGAGGTCCCATTCCGGGCATCGGAGGTGGAGGTGGACCTCTCATACCAGGCATCGGCGGAGGAGGTGGTCCACCCATACCAGGCATTGGAGGTGGAGGTGGTCCTCCCATTCCAGGCATCGGCGGAGGAGGTGGTCCACCCATACCCGGCATCGGAGGAGGTGGAGGTCCTCCCATACCAGGAATAGGTGGCGGCGGAGGTATAGCTAACTTCACAGGCTTCGCACCACCAGCTTCCAACTCCTTGATTTTATTTTCCGCGTGCGCGAGCTTTGCCTCAGCTTCTTGCTTACTCGATATCGCTTCCTCCAGCTTCTGCGACATCTCCATCAACTTCCGTTCCTCCTCAGCTCGTGATTTTTCCACTAGCGTGTCTATCAACGGCTGGACGTCTATCTGGAAGCGCTTGGTGGCACTGAAGTCCGGATCGCAGCCCGACCTGTGGAGAACAATCTGCGACACGCACTCCTCAATCAACTTGTAGAATGCGGGCCTCACTTGCGCGTCGTCTCTTATGAACAAAAGATGCTGAAGTATCGACAAAAAATACGGCTCCGCTACCGTGTCCATCACCATGTTCTTTATCACCTCGAAACAGTCATTGACGTCATCCATTTCCAACCTGACATTATCAAACCTCTGTACAAATTCCTCGTAATCCTCTTCCTTGTAATCATTAAATATTTTCAAGTGCGTTGACAAGTCTTCCGACTCATCGCGCTCCAGCGACTCCAAAATATCCGCCAACCCTACGCGCATTATCTCGTTCCTCAAGTGCAACCGGAAGTCCAGCTCTTCAGCGGAAGATATTATCGAGTTGATGAGTTGCAGACACACGACCCTCAGGTTCTCATTCTGTTTGTTCATGAGTCCCTGGACGATCGGCAGGAACCTCTCGCGGCCCTTGAACTCCCCGTTCATCGTTATCGCGTCCAGGACTTTCTTGTGGCTGTCGCTTGATATCAGACATACCGCACCCAGCAGTTTCACCGCTTCGTACATCACCGAGGGTTTGCTTGGCTCCAATGATCGCGCTACTATCGTCAGCGCTTCCTGGTGAGCCAGCATCTCTTTTATTCCCACCGTGTTGTTCATTATCGCCTTCAGACATCGTATGCACTCGTATTGGATTCTTTCATACCGATTATCGCTACAATTAAAACAATAATAATAATAATGATAATAGTAATTAATTTTCCTACTGAGTAATTGATAAAAATATTTATAAAAATAAACGTGCAAGGCGGGCTTAAATTATAAAATTTAAATTTATTAAAATAAAAATATTTGAATAAAGCATTGCGCTAAAAAAAAAATTATTTAAATTGTTTTAATATTTTTTAAATAAGCTCAATTTGTAATTCTTTTATTTACCTATCAAAATGTATAGAGGCACTGCAGAGTGTCAAGTGAATAAAAAAAAATATTATTAGATTGAACTTTTGACACGAACTTTAGTATATTGTACTGTATGAATTATTATCGTGACACTTTATTGTATTATATTGATAAATGTTAATTATAAATAATGTACGTACTTCCTATAACACTCGTTAAGTGTTGCGAGAACTTGTTTAAGTCCTTTGGTGCCAAATTCCTGGACCCAGCTGAGCGGGTTATTTGTCAACGCAATTCGCAATGACTCGATGCAGCTGTAAATTTTGTTTACGCTGAGATCTGGCTGGGCGAGATATTGGATGTAATCAGCGGGTTTGTCGAATTTCGATCGGTTCTCTTGGATACTTCCTTTGTAGTGCAGCACCAGCATTTCTTTTTTCTTTGACTCTGGTTGCTGTCTCAGTGGCTCCTTTTTTTCTTCGGTTAAATTCATGTTCGCCTGGAATTTTATTATTGTAATTAATTAGTTAATTAGCGGAAACGGCGCTAGGGTATTTTTAAAACTTACCAGCATCTTTTCAAAACGATCATTGACAGTTTCTTCGTCCATCCTCTCGATGATCGATCTCTGCTGTTCTATTTCATCAAAGTCATCGCCAGAGTGCGGCCGGGGGACGGTATTGAATCCGGTGCCGCTTCTTACGCCGCCCCCGCGTCCGGATTTCTTTGGTCGTCCGAACCATGTATCCAGCTAATTTAAATACAATTAATTTATAATCAATTACTTCTTTTTCACAAAAAAAAATCTAATAATTTTTTAATTTTCTACATGTGCATATTTTTAGTTTTTTTTTCTGTAATTGAATCGTTGAAAAAAAAATTAGAAAATTTTTAATTGTTTGCTAACTTCAAGATCATAATTTTTATTAAAAAAAAATACCGGAAGTATAAATTAATAAAATAAATTATTGAACTCCAATTTTAAAATAATAAATTTCCTAGTAAACTTTTACCAGCGATTGTTAACTTAAATAATAAAACAGTAGTAAAAACTCCGCACTTATCAATGCAAAAAAAAATAAAAGCCTTTGACAATTGATTGTGTAATCGAAAAATTTTTCTACCGACTAAAGATCATCCAAAGACCTCTTTAGATTGAGCAAGACAAATTCTTAGCATACTTGAAATACAATACCCCGACTTTCACACTTATTTTTATTTATAATTTAATTATCCATCAAACAAAAAATCCTCGTTTAAAAAAATTACAAGTAACTAAGCCGTAAATTTATGCCACAAACTCACCGAAAAAATATCACATGCCTTACAACGCATGTTTTATATATAAGTAAATAATAAAATAAACGACTGGAATTTATTCAAATTAGTGTTACGATGTTATCAAACTAATGACATTGGTACTGATTAAAAAAAATAATAAATTCCAATCTGTAGTATAATTAAACGAATAAATAAATTAATTAATAAGTAATTCCTGAGGCATTTTAATGCCGACACTTTGCTTATTCGGTAGACAATAACTCAAGGCGTGATGTGTGACATTAAATAGTCTTTAGTCTATTATCTTTACTGTCGGTGTCGGTATGTACGTGTAATACCCAGATTAAATAACCAGCTACATGTTTTACAAAAAAGTCCCGTAAATATTTAGCGATAACGGCCGC
The DNA here is from genome assembly GCA_030273425.1 of Microplitis manilae. Lineage (NCBI taxonomy): Eukaryota > Metazoa > Arthropoda > Insecta > Hymenoptera > Braconidae > Microplitis > Microplitis manilae. The sequence goes on from CP092725.1 coordinate 709,878, forward strand.
GTTATTAACAAATTTCTCCATTTAAATCTGCAACAATAATTATCCATTTCCTTTATCTCTGCGAATCTTAAGCTTCTTGTCTTCCTATTGAATTAAAATAAAATAAATTTTTTTACTCGACATTGAGAAAAATTCCAGCTGATTCACGTGACCTTGTGCTACAATTGCACATAACTCGTCACGGTTTTTAAAATATAAATATTTAAATAAACAAAAATTATGACGTTATCACTTAATTTATAATATTAATTATTAAATATACATATATATTTATTATTAAGTCTTGGAAGTATTTAACCAAACAACAGATGTCTTGTGTTATTTTAACATCAACATTTATATTAACATTTAAGTAAACGTGTTTACGATAGCTCACCCATTCAGTAATCATGTTGGACAAATACACACACCAATTACTAAATATTACAACAGCACAGTTAATAAATTCGATCGCATTTTACCAAGTATTTCTTTTTCAAATTATAAATAACCCGCGAAATAATCTTGTCACATTTTTTATCATTCCGTAATATTTTTTTAAAATTATTAATGTCCATCATTATTATTTTTATTATGACGTCCAGTTATTTTTAATAATGACACTCACGCGTAATCATTTCCGCATTAACAATATAAATGATAATAATAATTCACATCACTAATTAAGAAAATTGGAGTGAGTTAATTTTCTTTATTAAATTTATCATATAATAAATAAATATATGTAAGTATATTTAAATTTATTGGGAATGAGAGTAAAGAACAAGGATTTAGTTTGTTAATCTGAGGTCAGTTCCGCATAGAAGTGAAGTTTAAGAAAGACTGGTTCATGCTCTCGGCTGAGAAAACTCGTCGGCGAGCGCTTAATTCTCTTTCACTCCCTCTACTCTCTTCTGTCTTTATTATTCTTATTATTTATATTTACTCCTCTTATATTACCCGAGTATATTTATATTTTAATATAAATAATAGGTGGGTGTAGGAGTTTCGGTCAGCGGCAACAAGTCGCTGTCAAGACATCAGTCTTGAGTTAAATAAATGTGCCATGTCTGGTCTGTGATGATGATGATGGCGGTAGTTGAAATCGCGTGCAGACATGATAACTACAGTCAATGTCCGACAATCGGACGGTTTTTTATCAGCCCACGACAATAGGCGACGGTATCTTGATCTGTTAGATAATAAAGTATCATTGGGCTCAGATAATCTGGAGTTTAAAAAAGTTTTGTGTAAAAATAATAAAACCAGCCTCAGTCTCAGCCTCCGGTCCAGCTTGAGCTTAAGCTCGATGTAATAATATCGATGACGTTTACTCGTGAGACATGACGATTAACGGTTTATTTTTTATAAGAATAAAACAACATTACTATACTTTTTACTCATTGGCTTATTTATTTTTTCTTGCTCTTGTAAGTTGTAAGCGTCGTAATCTTTCTCTCAGTTGATCGCGGGATCTTGGTTTTATTATTTATTTTTTATGCGATCGCAATTATTTCTTCTCTCTCAGGCTGCTTATGGTTAAGAGAGCAAGAGTTAGTAGTAGTAGTAGTAGTAGTAGTAGTAGTAGTAGTAAGAACTCAAGACACCGTTTTTCTTGGGCACGGTGTTGCTTATCAGGAACGAGTTCAGCCGGGCTTAAAACTCAAGTGAATACCTGATGCTGTGGAATTCGCGGTTGCTGATAGTCGACATTACGAGATCACTTGTGTTCAACTGTGTACTAATTTGTCCAGCACAATAATCTTCCCAAGAAACTAAATAGTAAAAATAAAAGTCTTGATACGATTGCTCCGGTGGTTGATGATACGCTCGCTTTCCCGGGTAATTTAAAAAGTTGAATTTAATTAAGAATTTATCCAGTCGAGTGTTTAGCTAATTTGTAAACCAACGGCACCTGGTTGGCAATTAAAGTAATTTTAAATTAAAATACATAATTGTAATTTAAAATAAATATTTACCGCTTGGTTGGTACTCGACGTCGATGATCGTGCTCGCGGTGCTAATGGTCCAGACACCTTGCAATGAAGACCCGAGATAAAGGTCGATGAGGTAATCACGCGAATCCCAGACTGGCGTCATCGTACGCTCGGCACGCCTCTGTTGCAATAATATTTTTTTGCCGAGCTCGGAATAATCGAGAGTACTTTTCACACCACACCCTTCATATTCACTCCAAACGCTTATTACTTTTAGTGAGTGTATCAATTATCACTTATGTAATTTTACTTTTTGCATTACTCGCTTCTATGATCTTTAGAACCATGTGCTGTAATCCTAATTATGATAATAATAATGATATTGTGGATACAAGACGATTTATATAAAACGCAAGTCACACTTGGCTCACACTATCAATTTACACTGATCACTCGCTACTGAAACTTATATTTATTATCGCAGGTAATGACACTTGAGACTTGTCAAGCAATTAGATAATCGGACATTAATGTTAATTATTATTATCATTATTAATTATATTTTAATTTATTGAGAAATTTTTTAAATTTTATCTGGACATAAATTTAAAAAAAATTTTTGCAATAAATAATAAAAAAAAATAAATTTGATTTATAGTTTATTTTAAAAATAAATAATAATTTAAATAAATTTATCACTTATTTAATTTAGTTAATTAAATTGTCAGCGGATAATAAATTTTTTTTTATCAATTTGCAGATGTCGCGGTAAGATAAGATTAAAAATATCGAAAATCCAAATCGCTCCCAATGAAATAATTATTTAAAAATAAAAAAGTGTCTTGTTAGTTGTTAGATAAATGGAGTACTAATTATAGTTTAAATAATGTAGAACGTCAGTGACCTTGAGAAATATAAAAAGTAACAAAATGTAGTACGACCGGTTTTGGAAGCTCTGATATGTGACAAACATGGACTTGGATGAGCATGACGTCAATTCTATAGTAAGAATTGCTGAAATCACCTCTTTTTACAGATTCGCGTTTATTAGCCATCAGACAATCAAGAGCCTGTCCATCTCTACCCGCTCGGAAAATAAATATATGCATGTATAAATAATAAAACTTACTTTTTCAGCGGTTTTGTACCAACTTTTACGTCTTTGGATGGACATGCCGACTAAAATATGGACTAAAAATAATGAATAAAATGCTAACGACGTTTGCTCTTAATGACGAATCCCGATGCCTGCTGCACAATAAAACAGTATCGGTAATAACAACAACAAATGTCGACTAGTGTGGTATTTGTGGGTGTACTTTAAATAACGCTCAGTATGCACACAATCATCCATGTTTGCACTCGATACATATATAACAATATGTCGTATTGTGTATACATTTGTCCATATATATATCTGTATATATGTAAGTGATTAGAGGAGGAACGACGAGTGTAGCATGACGAAATGCGTGTAGTTATCAAACAGGTGGTGCTGCTCACCTGTAGCTTGTACTTATTTTCTATAAACAATTTATATTTATAATAATATTTATGACTATTTAATACTGTCGTTACTATAATTATTATGGTCTATGGTTATTTAAATGAAAATTTATTTTAAGACGGCAATAATTTTTAAAAATCGCGTGGAAAATTTTTATGCTGCTGCCGGTAGTTAAAATAAATATGACAGCCGCAAGTGATAAGAAACTGACGTAAGAAGAATTAAAATTTTAAAATATAAATGAAGTAATAAAATTATTTTTTAAAATGTGAGCATTGGCAATTTAGTGAAGAGTTCCATTAATGGTCAGTTGATTTTTTTTTATTGTAACCGAGTTTAAATAATTATTGTAATGAATAAATTAGGACAAGATTGAAAAAGGAAAAAAATAATAAAATGTTAAGAGCTTGGAGATGTTGAGGAAGAAGGTCACGGATACTTGGAGAAGGTAAAGACCGGAGTTCCAGCACGGTTAAGATATTACAGTGTATCAAGAAATTGCCTAAAGCGTTAAGCTATTACCGTTACATCTATCTCGGGTATTGGTATCCTAATAAAACAATACTGTTATCAAAATAATTATATTGTTATTCATATCAGCATGCAAGCAATAACCATCGCTTTGTATCTCGGGTATCTTATCTTATCAATTGGCAATTAGGATGATCTAATAATTTTTAATAGGCGCGAGCTCCGGGAATTATTGAGTAGTTTGATTGGTATTTTTTTTATGGAGTTTCTAGGTATGCCTGTGGTTAGATATATAAATAAATGTGACGTTGCAAAGAATGTGAATGTAATGAGACAATTTATAAATTTTAAATAATGGAATTTTAAAAAACGCGCGTACTTTTTAATTTTCCAAACATGAATTTTTTTACTTTTACTCCACTTGTTGATTTGAAAACTTTAAAATTGACAAGTGTCAGGTACATACACATTCATACGTCAGAAGTAGCAGACAATTAACAATATAAGGATTTTTTTTTTTCAACAAATTTAAAAAAAAACAGGGAACATTCACATGCAGAAAATTAGAAAATTTATAGTTTTTTAAAAAAATCAAAAAATTATTAGACGTCGGCTAACTTGAGTATCATAAAAAAATAATGAACTTACAAAGCCAGAAGCTGCTTTGTCTCTTCTATTAGCCATCTCCGGATACTGTTATGTTATCGTTTGGTAATCATTTCTTTTCCTGTAAGCAATTGTACTCTCATTAATGATAAATAACATTTTTTAAATTTATTTTTTGAAAATTTTATGTCAGATTTTTAAAAATTGCCATAAATTTAATTTTAAAAAATTGAATTAACTTTAACCTATTTTCAAAATTATAAAAAAAAAGAATTTAATTGATGACATCATGACTTGTAATAAACTTAAAAAAATAGTAACGCTCTCTTTAAATAACTTACCAATAATAATTAGCAATTTCCGTTGCTGTCAACTCTATCATTAAAAATTTTAAGACAATTGCATCTTGTAAATTAAATAACTAAATTACTGTACACAATTAACAATTAAAAAATACTCTATTAAAATATATAAAAACTGTATTTTTATTTAAATATAATATTGTTTTATTATGATTTGATTTATTTAAATGCTGAGATTTTTTTATCAATCACCTCACTGACTTTTGATTTTTCCGCTGGTTTATTTAAGACACTTTTTTTGAGCACGTTAACTTTTAAATAATAAATTACGCAGATTATTTATTTTTAATGGTTTTGTGGGTAAGATTTTTGTAATAAATAAATAAACAAAGGTAAATGGCTGTTAAAATGATAGCTAGGGCTTGATAAACTAACGCTAACGATCGTAGAAAATTACTTTCAAAAGAATGCCATACACTAGCTGACTAAAATTTTTAGGTTAAGTTTCGCGCCATCTATTTGTTTATATTTATTTAAATATTTTTATCGACTATCGATAGCTTACGTTTTTTTAATTTCAAATTTTTCGCGCGAAATTTAAATTCTGCAGTTTTTATTCCAGATCAATAATTATTAAATAATTAATTAATTAAATAAATAATGAACAATAAAGACAATGAATTACGGGGCTAAACCTGGATTTTTATTTTTGATTAATGAAAAAAAAAATCGAAATTTTAAATATAAAAATTTATACAATATTTGAGCCTCTTAAATATTTAATTAATAAATTAACAGTAGCCGTCATTAAACAATAGAAGAAATCTTGTATTTAAATTCTACTTTTGTTAAACTTAATTTATTTTCGCGTGAAATTTAAATTCTGCATTATTTTAAAAAGGTACCTTTCCCCCCATACCCTAAACCCAAGGTTACTAGAATGGGTTAGTAATAGGGATGGGCGATATTGAAAAAAAAAACAACGATATCGCAACGTCGATAGTTTTAGTTTTTTATTATCGAGTATCGATATATGTATCTTGTCCAAAAAATATCGATAGAAAACATCGATACTTTATTAAAAAAACATCGAGGGGAACGCCTGAGGCCACTTTGGACATAACAGATGCTTGGGAAGGGGAACTTTTCGTCCGCATTCTGGCAGCAGTGCATATAAATCATTTCTAATCATTTAAATAATACTGAAGTTAGCCGACGTCTAATAAATTTTGTACTTTCTTAGAAGCGATAAAATAAAAAAAATAAATATTTAGAAAAAATTCCTCGTATAGTATTTTAAATTTTCTACAAGTGCATATTTTTTTTTTTTTTTTTTTAAATTTAATTATTAAAAAAAAAATTCGAAAATTTGTAATTGTCTGCTAACTTCAGAATCATATCATTTAGGGTGCATTCGCGTTGGGCGCTTAGAGCGCTGTGAGCACTAATTCTATAGTACTTTACATGCCAATGCATATCTATACGTACACCCTTAATGTCGTATTTGTAATTGTAAGTGCGACTGATCTTTGTCTCATACGCATTTATAAAATTTCTATTTTCGTTTTATAAAGTACAAGTTATTTCATCTAAACAATTGTATGTATAAACTTTAAAATATTATTTTTTATTGCGTATGATAATAATAAGTTATTTGACTAAATGCTACAAAATATTTATTTTAGGTTAGATTATAAAAATTCCACGTTCAATCAATAGTTGGAACGGTTATCGAAAGTTTTGAGGATAACAAAAAACATGAGTTCAAAAATAACGGTAAGTTGAAGCTACTTTATAATTATATTTTTTAAAATAAATGATCCTGAAATTAGCAGACAACTAGTAATTTTCGGATTTTTCTTTCAACAAATCAATTATAAAAAAACAAATACTCAAAATATGCACATGTAGAAAATTAAAAAAACTACAGGTTCAACTTTTTCAAATAATGTTTTCTTTCTAAAAAAATCCTAAAATTATTAGACGTCGGCTAACTTCAGTCTCATTAAAATAAAATAACTACATGTATTTACTTTGTTGTTAATATTTAATTTTTTATAATATATTCAGGAAGACAAAATCGAATGCAGTTGTACCCGATACTGTGTGTACCAGCTTATGGATTCCCAATGGATTCAAAATCGCTGTTTACGTGCAGATTGTGTCTTTGAACGGCTTGAGCATGTTATTAAATTACAAGCTGATTTGAATAAAGGGGTCGAACTGATTATGCCTGATGGTACACCACTGAAAGATGGAGGAATAGACTTTTTCGAGTACCGTGTAGCTGCTATCATGTCAGCATATGACTTTATTCTAGACATTGAAAAATGTCAAAATGCAAGAAAAATCATCAAGGATACGAACTACGAAAAAATTTACTTCGAAGCTAAAGAAAAATATTCAGCAGCTATCGAAAAACTTCTGAAAATTAGCGATGAAGATATCCTGCGGTTGGAAAATGATCCTCATCACGAGATTGATTTGTAATTACTTATTAATCAATATTCTCAGTAATAAAAGAAATGTCATATTTTGTATCCAAAAGTATTGTTACATAAAATAAAATAATTTAAATTAAACTATCTAATTTCTCTAATTTATATCCCAATCTTAGAGTCCTACGGCTACTTCAGTGTTCTTATCTAGCCATAGATTCTTATTGTACTATAAAAATTATTTGAAAGAAATTATCTTTTGTGATTAACATTTTTTCTTTAATTCCAGTTTAAATTTAAAATTTTTAAATGTCTATCTAAATTGTCCAAGAAGTTGAAGCAGCTGGAAACAATTATGCAGAATTAGCTGAGTGGCAAAATGACCATGATGTCCAGGAAATAGCAGCGAACCCTCTGGATCAACCTCTTGATCCCTATATTTGATACGGTGTAAGTTCATAGCCACTAGATTGAACACCTGCTTCGCTTACGAGTCCTGGAACAACGTCTACGTGCCCAAGTCAATGTTTTTGGAGGGCCCCTTGATGTCAATACGCTACTACGAGAATAATCACCACGCGCTAGTCTCCTCGAAACCAAACTCACGGCAGCCACTAATACCTCGTGCTTTCCATAGAGGCCGGCAATGAGAACTCTGTCGGCTACAACATCGTCCACACTTTCCACGCAGGCTACTCACTGAAACTCATGTCCAGACCTTGTCATGTAAACCTGCAAGACGACACTCTTGTGGCAGCTCACCAAGAGAACACCAGAAGTATTCCTCTGTGGGGCATCGGAACCGGAAAGCATCATCCATAGCATCCAAGCACATGATCCCGCGCTAGACTTGGTCTCCTTTGCAACAAACGACAAAACTTTCTTGGCTTCTTTGTCGGGAAAGAAGCTACGGCTTTACAATTACGATTAGTGTTTACTTATAAATAAAATAAAAATTTAATAATCATGACAATGATGATGTAAATGATTACCATTCACATGTTAATACACTTGTACAAAGACATTTTAATTTTTTAAATAGCATGCAAAATTATTTGGATTCATGAAACTATCAAATTCATTTATTCATTACTGATTATTAATTAATAAACTTATAGTTGAAGAAATTTTTTTGTACGTTGACTTGAAATATTTTCTAGATGTAAATGTTTTACGTCTTGTAGATAAGTTTATCGTTTGCGTATTTTTTTACAATTAGACAAGATAAAATTTAAATTAATCTATATTGTAACTGTTTATAAATAAATTTTATTTAAAGATATTTTTTTAGTTTTTTATATTTATTTAGCAAAGTATTTCTGTATTTTTTCTGTTCTTCATGTTATATTTTCTTTGTCTATGATACCAATTAATTTATGAGTAAATTTATCAAGCAGAGTCAAAGGATGCAAATTTATACGTCTGATTTGTAAAAACTTATAGGTTTGTTTAACTAACTATGAATTAAAATTTTATTTTCATTTTATTATTTAATATTGTTTTTTTTTTTATATCTAGAGATTATCTTTGGGACCGAGCAGCCAATTTTTATCAGAACTGCCAGCTATACCAGTCAGTTCTTTATCAGAACTCACATCGCAATCTTATCATAATTTAATTAATAAGAAGCGTTTACAAATTTTTTTCTTTATCCAACTGCGTTGCTCCAGACTCTGGTGATCCATGCTGTTGATACGGTAAACAAGAAAAATGTGCTAACTGGGGTATTTCTGATAAATCACCCATGTCTCTGCATATTAATAACACGTGTTCCAAACTCCTAGACACAATTAATAAAATAAATATCTAACACATTTAATAAATTTATAAATAAACCATCTTACGTGGCAGCATGGAACCATCTAATTAAATAATTATTAAAGAAATTATAGAGCAAAATTCCACGACAATTGGTCTCCATAGTAATTATAATATTTAAAATAATAAGATTAATTGGCGAGGATAAAAAATGAGCAGAGTTTGAATTAAAAAGGATACGATTTATTTTCTTTGTAACAATCAGCAGCTTTTATTAAGGCTTCCTTGCATTGTTTAAATGATTTTGCGATCCTGAAGCATGATGCTAAAAACAAATGAACTCATCCAGTCAATAATTCTTTTTCTCGCTCCAAGACAATTTTTGCATTTAATTCATAATGCATAAAATTTTTTGCGGCAAGAAATACTTTTTTTCTGTGAATTCTATGAATTTAGTAGTGATATGTGGGCAGTCACGTAGTGACTAGCATTAAGGGCCAGTTTTTCAAACCGAGTTTATTTTTATCCGGGTTTTAATTAATATTGTCAGTATATCTATATATTAATAATATATAGTATACACTGGCAATATTAATTTATACCCGGATAAAAATAAACTCGGTTTGAAAAACTGGCCCTAAAAAATGATTATTTAATTATTAAAAAAAATATTCGACAAATAAATTATAATGATCAGTTTAGTCGAAGCAAAAAAATAATTTATTTAAACAACCGCCAGACTGCGTGGCCGCACCATTTAAAAATTTATCTTCCCGCGCAACTCATCGCCCTCGTGCCGTTCTATTGTCTGAAACTGTTTAAATTATAATTATAATCTTCATTTTAACAATTGATCATCTCCATCATCACGCTAATTAATTAAAAAAACAATCCAGGCACCTGAAAAGTGGAGGTGAAATTTAATATTTACTTTAATTGTCATATATAACTAGTCTAATTATTCTAACCTATTTATTTTTATACACTCATTCCACAATATAAACATCGAAAGAATGTTAAATAATAAATCATACGCAAAAAAGTTATTTATTGACTGATGACGTCTGCTACATTCACACTTATTAAGGAAATGATATTTAATTTAAAAAAAAAAAAAAAAATAAATAAATAAATTAAGAGTATGAGTGTGAATGCACCAGACACGAAATAAATTTAAAATCATTAATTAGTATAGTAAATATTCATAAAACTCAATTTTTTTAATTTAATAATTAATATATAAGTGTCCTTTATAAATATTAGTTTTTAAATTCTATTCAATTTATTTATAACTTGATTTTTCTGACGTCTGCTACATTCCCACTTATTGAGGAAATGATATGTAATTAAAAAAAAAAAAAAATCAAAAAATAAATTATGAGGATGAGTGTGGATGTACCAGACACGAAATAAATTTAAAATCATTAATTAGTATAGTAAATAATTCATAAAACTCAATTTTTTTAATTTAATAATTAATAAGTGCACTTTTTATAAATTTTATTTTTTTTTATTCCAAAACTATTCCGAAATTCCAAACCTCAACCCTTGAACTTAAAAAAAAACTTTTTTCGGGAAATTAATTAAAATGAATGATAATGAACATAGTAGACATTAGGGAAAACAAATAAAATAATTAAAAAAAAAAATTTAACCTACTGCATGTGCGTAACTTTAAAAAAGTTTTTTGTCCAAATTAAAAAAAATTAATAATACTTACAACCTTTTTTTTAAAAAATACAAAAATTGTCTGAAATCCGCTACTTTCAATTTTATTGAATTGATTCACCAAACCTTTAAACGGCATTTTAATATTCACCCACCATGTTCTGATAAGTCATTATATAATCGTGGGCATTAAATTTATTAAACTAAATTAGTTAATTTCTGCTCGTCAGCATTTATTTTTAAACTAAATTGATACGAAATTTGGTAATCATTTACGTTAGATATAAATATTATACTTTATTAATATATTTTCCGGATTTAATTATATATCAAAATAACTGCAATTACAACTGTTCTCAACACTCCTAAGATCAGAATACTACGAACAAAGCTATAGTTGAATTAGCAAGACTGAGCTTCGGTTTTTTACCTCCCACCATTAAGGCGTAATGTCTCAGGTTTTGAATTTAAATGGTGGGAGTAAAAACCGAAAATATCCGAAACGTAAAGTCTCGCTAATCCAACTATACTGAGAGGGTTCCTTTTAGTGAGAATGCAATTCTCATACCCCCACCATTATTAATGAGTAAGCTCTCATAGTAGTCTCACTATGTTTACGTATAACGTTTTTTAAAAAATCAAAAAATTTCTTAAGGAGGTTCGAGACCGATTATCTTTCTAGGGGATCTCGTAGATTTTCTATTATAATTTTGCAAGATTACAACTCCTACACACCAAAATTTCATTGATAGAATATATTATACATTGACTTAGTTTTAAGAATTAACACAAAATATTTTTATTATTATTGCATTAAATCATAAAAAATAATTTTTTTTAATCAAATAATTTTTTTTTAATAAAATAAGTGATTAAAAAATAAATACGGAAGTACGGCAACAGCGCGCTAGTTTGTAGTAATTTTTTCGTGTACTATTGTTGGTCACAAGGTTTATTACTAGATAGAGCTCAGGTCCGACACCAATGATTATTAGTTATTCAAATTTCCCGCGGTCGTCATTTTACGCTGTTGCCGTCGTTTCTTAGCTTCACGACACATGTGACGTCATTAACTAAAATTCGCTTCTTATTTTGTTAATAATTTAATAATAAACCCATGATTAAACTTAAAAAAAATATTAATGTGTTCAGAAATGTTCAATTATTTGATACTGAATAATTTGTAGCGATGGTATTATTGTAGCAAAAGCTGTAGCACTTTAAAAAATTATTCCCATTTACGCCCGTGTATAAGGACGAATTTTGAAAATTTATTTCTCGAAAACGGTGTAGTAAATCGATTTGAAATTTTAACAGTGATCTTTTTTTTTATAACTCTTTCGGTGAAAAAAATTTCAGAATTTTGGTATTATCTTGAAAAACGGTCTCGAACCTCCTTAAACGTCTGATAACTTCATGATATTAACGCAATGATACTAAAGTCAGCCGACTATTAAAATTTTTTGGACTTTTTTTTTAACAATTAAATTTGAAGAAAAAAAAACTGAAAATATTTACATATAGAAAATTAAAAAAAAATAAAAGTGCAATTTTTTTAAATATTTTTTTTTTTTTATAATTTATCGTTTTTTAAAAAATCCAAAAATTATTAAACGTCTGCTAAGTTCATGATCATATAACGTTGCGTTATCGCGGGAAGCTACTAATAGTAAAAAGGAGCACATACATACACTAATACGACTTAACCGATACTTACATATCATTATTGAGAACTATGATTGGTTTTATTCCTACACAGCTTACATCGAGACTCCTCGAGATTCTGAACCGGGAAAGGGTTAAACAATAAGGCTGGGCCTTACTAAAAGAATTCTCGGATTTTAGATTTGAATTAATTTCTTAATAATTATCATTACAGCGATTTTTTTAGTTTTCGACAAAAAGTAGAAGACGAACTTCGTCGGAAGATTTTCATCATTAGAGTCCCATAAATATTTATAATGTAATTAGAATTCTAAAATTTGAGATACGGCCCAGCCTTAATATTTAATGGAATGAATCTGGGATTTTATTTATTTATCTATTACATATGTTTATACCTACAAATAAAAAAAATTTTTTCTTTCTTTTTTCAGATAGTCTGTAATAAATAAAAATATTCAAAATGGTAAGATAATTATACAAAAATAATTTGCAAAATAAAAAATTATTTATTTAACCTTTTTTCAACAGGCTGGAGGTGGTAGTCACGCAAATTTTTGGAAACTTTTCTTAGATCTCGAGGATACTAATTCTCGATTGGAAAAGTTAAGAGATAAATTTCAGGCGGCAATTGGATTACCGGAGGGGCTCGATGTAGGTGTATATGTGTATAGACGCAAACTGTTGGCCGAAAAACGACGCCTTCTGCCGGTGTTGAGAATGCTCTGGTCAAACCTGGAATTTAATACGGATGAATTTGAATTGCTGGACCCGACAACGGCGTCTAGAATGATGGAGCATGTTTCACGAGATATTTAAGAAAAATCAATACTAACTTGTTATTATTTTTTGTTTTTATTTTTGATTTTTTTTAAATTTATTTCATTTTGTAATAATAATAATAATAATAATAATAATAATAATAATAATAATAATAATAATAATAATAATTGTATTTCATTTATTAATAAATTTATAACAAATAAAAACTAAATATAACATTTAAATGTTACTAGGAGTATAAATCTCTCTTTTCATATTAAATTATCATAAAAGAATGTTGTTATAAATAAATCGTATATACAATCGTATGTACAAATTCCTCGTAATTCTCTTCCTTGTAATCATTAAATATTTTCAAGTGCGTTGACAAGTCTTCCAACTCATCGCGCTCCAGCGACTCCAAAATATCCGCCAACCCTACGCGCATTATCTCGTTCCTCAAGTGCAACCGGAAGTCCAGCTCTTCAGCGGAAGATATTATCGAGTTGATGAGTTGCAGACATACGACCCTCAGGTTCTCATTCTGTTTGTTCATGAGTCCCTGGACGATCGGCAGGAACCTCTCGCGGCCCTTGAACTCCCCGTTCATCGTTATTGCGTCCAGGACTTTCTTGTGGCTGTCGCTTGATATCAGACATACCGCACCCAGCAGTTTCACCGCTTCGTACATCACCGAGGGTTTGCTTGGCTCCAATGATCGCGCTACTATCGTCAGTGCTTCCTGGTGAGCCAACATCTCTTTTATTCCTACCGTGTTCATTATCGCCTTCAGACATCGTATGCACTCATATTGGATTCTTTCATACCGATTGTCACTACAATTAAAAAAAAAAAATAATAATAATAATAGTAGCCAATTTTCCTACTGAGTAATTGATAAAAATATTTATAAAAATAAACGTGCAAGGCGGGCTTAAATTATACAATTTAAATTTATTAAAATAAAAATATTTGAATAAAACATTATTTAAATTGTTATAATATTTTTTAAATAAGCTCAATTTGTAATTCTTTTATTTACCTATCAAAATGTATAGAGGCACTGCAGAGTGTGAGTTGAATAAAAAAAAATATTATTAGATTGAACTTTTGACACGAACTTTAGTATATTGTACTGTATGAATTATTATCGTGACACTTTATTGTATTATATTGATAAATGTTAATTATAAATAATGTAAGTACTTCCTATAACACTCGTTAAGTGTTGCGAGAACTTGTTTAAGTCCTTTGGTGCCAAATTCCTGGACCCCCCTGATTAAAAATACTCATTGGAAGGGATTGAAAATTTTTTCAATCCTTTTCAATCCCTACAGAGGTGTTGAAGAGTATTGAATGGAATTGAAATTTGGATCATTTGAATACTTTGTAATTCTTAAAATGGAATTCAAAAGTATTGAAAAGAACTTAATTTTTTATCATTTCAATACCTTCCAATATGGAATTATTTTGGTATTGAGAAGGATTGAAAAAGATTAAAAAATTTCAATTCATTTGAATTCTTTTCAATCCTACACTCGATCCGAAATATCGGACTATTTAGGTATTGAGAAGGATTGGAAAAGATTCAAAAATTTCAATTCATTTGAATTCCTTTCAATCCCACACATGACCCGAAATGTGATATTATTTTGGTATTGAAAAGTATTCAGAAAGATTAAAAATATCAATTCTTTTGAATCTTTTTCAATTCCTCGGAAATTTAGAAATTCTCATATTATTTTGGGATTGAAAAGTATTAATTTTATGTCCAGATGAAAATGTTGGGGTATAGAAAGTATTCAAAAGTATTCAATTCTCATCTTTTTCAATCCCTCCCAATGAGTATTTTTAATCAGGGGCCAGCTGAGCGGGTTATTTGTCAACGCAATTCGCAATGACTCGATGCAGCTGTAAATTTTGTTTACGCTGAGATCTGGCTGGGCGAGTAATTGGATATAATCAGCGGGTTTGTCGAATTTTGATCGGTTCTCTTGGATACTTCCTTTGTAGTGCAGCACCAGCATTTCTTTTTTCTTCGACTCTGGTTGCTGTCTCAGTGGCTCCTTTTTTTCTTCGGTTAAATTCATGTTCGCCTGGAATTTTATTATTGTAATTAATTAGTTGGTTAGTGGAAAAAGCGCTTGGATTTTTTGAAAACTTACCAGCATCTTTTCAAAACGATCATTGACAGTTTCTTCGTCCATCCTCTCGATGATTGATCTCTGTTGTTCTATTTCATCAAAGTCATCGCCAGAGTGCGGCCGGGGGACGGTATTGAATCCGGTGCCGCTTCTTACGCCGCCCCCGCGTCCGGATTTTTTTGGTCGTCCGAACCATGTGTCCAGCTAATTTAAATACAATTAATTTATAATTAATTACTTCTTTTTCACAAAAAAAAAATCTAATAATTTTTTAACTTTCTACATGTGCATATTTTTAGTTTTTTTTTCTGTAATTGATTTGTTGAAAAAAAAATTTGAAAATTTTTAATTGTTTGCTAACTTCAAGATCATAATTTTTATTAAAAAAAAAATACCGGAAGTGTAAATTAATAAAATAAATTTTTGAACTCCAATTTTAAAATAATAAATTTCCTGGTAAAGTTTTACCAGCGATTGTTAACTTAAATAATAAAACAGTAGTAAAAACTCCGCACTTATCAATGCAAAAAAAAATAAAAGTCTTTGACAATTGATTGTGTAATCGAAAAATTTTTCTACTGACTAAAGATCATCCAAAGACCTCTTTAGATTGAGCAAGACAAATTCTTAGCATACTTGAAATACAATACCTCGACTTTCACACTTATTTTTATTTATAATTTAATTATCCATCAAACAAAAAATCCTCGTTTAAAAAAATTACAAGTAACTAAGCCGTAAATTTATGCCACAAACTCACCGAAAAAATATCACATGCCTTACAACGCATGTTTTATATATAAGTAAATAATAAAATAAACGACTGGAATTTATTCAAATTAGTGTTACGATGTTATCAAACTAATGACATTGGTACTGATTAAAAAAAATAATAAATTCCAATCTGTAGTATAATTAAACGAATAAATAAATTAATTAATAAGTAATTCCTGAGGCATTTTAATGCCGACACTTTGCTTATTCGGTAGACAATAACTCAAGGCGTGATGTGTGACATTAAATAGTCTTTAGTCTATTATCTTTACTGTCGGTGTCGGTATGTACGTGTAATACCCAGATTAAATAACCAGCTACATGTTTTACAAAAAAGTCCCGTAAATATTTAGCGATAACCGCCGCGTTATTAACAAATTTCTCCATTTAAATCTACAATAATAATTATCCATTTCCTTTATCTCTGCGAATCTTAAACTTCTTGTCTTCCTATTGAATTAAAATGAAATAAATTTTTTTACTCGACATTGAGAAAAATTCCAGCTGATTCACGTGACCTTGTGCTACAATTGCACATAACTCGTCACGGTTTTTAAAATATAAATATTTAAATAAACAAAAATTATGACGTTATCACTTAATTTATAATATTAATTATTAAATATACATATATATTTATTATTAAGTCTTGGAAGTATTTAACCAAACAACAGATGTCTTGTGTTATTTTAACATCAACATTTATATTAACATTTAAGTAAACGTGTTTACGATAGCTCACCCATTCAGTAATCATGTTGGACAAATACACACACCAATTACTAAATATTACAACAGCACAGTTAATAAATTCGATCGCATTTTACCAAGTATTTCTTTTTCAAATTATAAATAACCCGCGAAATAATCTTGTCACATTTTTTATCATTCCGTAATATTTTTTTAAAATTATTAATGTCCATCATTATTATTTTTATTATGACGTCCAGTTATTTTTAATAATGACACTCACGCGTAATCATTTCCGCATTAACAATATAAATGATAATAATAATTCACATCACTAATTAAGAAAATTGGAGTGAGTTAATTTTCTTCATTAAAATTATCATATAATAAATAAATATATGTAAGTATATTTAAATTTATTGGGAATGAGAGTAAAGAACAAGGATTTAGTTTGTTAATCTGAGGTCAGTTCCGCATAGAAGTGAAGTTTAAGAAAGACTGGTTCATGCTCTCGGCTGAGAAAACTCGTCGGCGAGCGCTTAATTCTCTTTCACTCCCTCTACTCTCTTCTGTCTTTATTATTCTTATTATTTATATTTACTCCTCTTATATTACCCAAGTATATTTATATTTTAATATAAATAATAGGTGGGTGTAGGAGTTTCGGTCAGCGGCAACAAGTCGCTGTCAAGACATCAGTCTTGAGTTAAATAAATGTGCCATGTCTGGTCTGTGATGATGATGATGGCGGTAGTTGAAATCGCGTGCAGACATGATAACTACAGTCAATGTCCGACAATCGGACGGTTTTTTATCAGCCCACGACAATAGGCGACGGTATCTTGATCTGTTAGATAATAAAGTATCATTGGGCTCAGATAATCTGGAGTTTAAAAAAGTTTTGTGTAAAAATAATAAAACCAGCCTCAGTCTCAGCCTCCGGTCCAGCTTGAGCTTAAGCTCGATGTAATAATATCGATGACGTTTACTCGTGAGACATGACGATTAACGGTTTATTTTTTATAAGAATAAAACAACATTACTATACTTTTTACTCATTGGCTTATTTATTTTTTCTTGCTCTTGTAAGTTGTAAGCGTCGTAATCTTTCTCTCAGTTGATCGCGGGATCTTGGTTTTATTATTTATTTTTTATGCGATCGCAATTATTTCTTCTCTCTCAGGCTGCTTATGGTTAAGAGAGCAAGAGTTAGTAGTAGTAGTAGTAGTAGTAGTAGTAGTAGTAGTAGTAAGAACTCAAGACACCGTTTTTCTTGGGCACGGTGTTGCTTATCAGGAACGAGTTCGGCCGGGCTTGAAACTCAAGTGAATACCTGATGCTTTGGAATTCGCGGTTGCTGATAGTCGACATTACGAGGTCACTTGTGTTCAACTGTGTACTAATTTGTCCAGCACAATAATCTTCCCAAGAAACTAAATAGTAAAAATAAAAGTCTTGATACGATTGCTCAGGTGGTTGATGATACGCTCGCTTTCCCGGGTAATTTAAAAAGTTGAATTTAATTAAGAATTTATCCAGTCGAGTGTTTAGCTAATTTGTAAACCAACGGCACCTGGTTGGCAATTAAAGTAATTTTAAATTAAAATACATAATTGTAATTTAAAATAAATATTTACCGCTTGGTTGGTACTCGACGTCGATGATCGTGCTCGCGGTGCTAATGGTCCAGACACCTTGCAATGAAGACCCGAGATAAAGGTCGATGAGGTAATCACGCGAATCCCAGACTGGCGTCATCGTACGCTCGGCACGCCTTTGTTGCAATAATATTTTTTTGCCGAGCTCGGAATAATCGAGAGTACTTTTCACACCACACCCTTCATATTCACTCCAAACGCTTATTACTTTTAGTGAGTGTATCAATTATCACTTATGTAATTTTACTTTTTGCATTACTCGCTTCTATGATCTTTAGAACCATGTGCTGTAATCCTAATTATGATAATAATAATGATATTGTGGATACAAGACGATTTATATAAAACGCAAGTCACACTTGGCTCACACTATCAATTTACACTGATCACTCGCTACTGAAACTTATATTTATTATCGCAGGTAATGACACTTGAGACTTGTCAAGCAATTAGATAATCGGACATTAATGTTAATTATTATTATCATTATTAATTATATTTTAATTTATTGAGAAATTTTTTTAAATTTTATCTGGACATAAATTTAAAAAAAATTTTTGCAATAAATAATAAAAAAAAATAAATTTGATTTATAGTTTATTTTAAAAATAAATAATAATTTAAATAAATTTATCACTTATTTAATTTAGTTAATTAAATTGTCAGCGGATAATAAATTTTTTTTTATCAATTTGCAGATGTCGCGGTAAGATAAGATTAAAAATATCGAAAATCCAAATCGCTCCCAATGAAATAATTATTTAAAAATAAAAAAGTGTCTTGTTAGTTATTAGATAAATGGAGTACTAATTATAGTTTAAATAATGTAGAACGTCAGTGACCTTGAAAAATATAAAAAGTAAAAAAATGTAGTACGACCGGTTTTGGAAGCTCTGATATGTGACAAACATGGACTTGGATGAGCATGACGTCAATTCTATAGTAAGAATTGCTGAAATCACCTCTTTTTACAGATTCGCGTTTATTAGCCATCAGACAATCAAGAGCCTGTCCATCTCTACCCGCTCGGAAAATAAATATATGCATGTATAAATAATAAAACTTACTTTTTCAGCGGTTTTGTACCAACTTTTACGTCTTTGGATGGACATGCCGACTAAAATATGGACTAAAAGTAATGAATAAAATGCTAACGACGTTTGCTCTTAATGACGAATCCCGATGCCTGCTGCACAATAAAACAGTATCGGTAATAACAACAACAAATGTCGACTAGTGTGGTATTTGTGGGTGTACTTTAAATAACGCTCAGTATGCACACAATCATCCATGTTTGCACTCGATACATATATAACAATATGTCGTATTGTGTATACATTTGTCCATATATATATCTGTATATATGTAAGTGATTAGAGGAGGAACGACGAGTGTAGCATGACGAAATGCGTGTAGTTATCAAACAGGTGGTGCTGCTCACCTGTAGCTTGTACTTATTTTCTATAAACAATTTATATTTATAATAATATTTATGACTATTTAATACTGTCGTTACTATAATTATTATGGTCTATGGTTATTTAAATGAAAATTTATTTTAAGACGGCAATAATTTTTAAAAATCGCGTGGAAAATTTTTATGCTGCTGCCGGTAGTTAAAATAAATATGACAGCCGCAAGTGATAAGAAACTGACGTAAGAAGAATTAAAATTTTAAAATATAAATGAAGTAATAAAATTATTTTTTAAAATGTGAGCATTGGCAATTTAGTGAAGAGTTCCATTAATGGTCAGTTGATTTTTTTTTATTGTAACCGAGTTTAAATAATTATTGTAATGAATAAATTAGGACAAGATTGAAAAAGGAAAAAAATAATAAAATGTTAAGAGCTTGGAGATGTTGAGGAAGAAGGTCACGGATACTTGGAGAAGGTAAAGACCGGAGTTCCAGCACGGTTAAGATATTACAGTGTATCAAGAAATTGCCTAAAGCGTTAAGCTATTACCGTTACATCTATCTCGGGTATTGGTATCCTAATAAAACAATACTGTTATCAAAATAATTATATTGTTATTCATATCAGCATGCAAGCAATAACCATCGCTTTGTATCTCGGGTATCTTATCTTATCAATTGGCAATTAGGATGATCTAATAATTTTTAATAGGCGCGAGGTCCGGGAATTATTGAGTAGTTTGATTGGTATTTTTTTTTATGGAGTTTCTAGGTATGCCTGTGGTTAGATATATAAATAAATGTGACGTTGCAAAGAATGTGAATGTAATGAGACAATTTATAAATTTTAAGTAATGGAATTTTAAAAAACGCGCGTACTTTTTAATTTTCCAAATATGAATTTTTTTATTTTTACTCCACTTGTTGATTTGAAAACTTTAAAATTGACAAGTGTCAGGTACATGCACATTCATAAGTCAGAAGTAGCAGATAATTAATAATATAAGGATTTTTTTTTCAACAAATTAAAAATAAAAAAACTGGAAACATTCACATGTAGAAAATTAAAAAATTAATAGTTTTTGAAAAAATTATTAGACGTCGGCTAACTTGAGTATCATAAAAAAAAATGAACTTACAAAGCCAGAAGCTGCTTTGTCTCTTCTATTAGCCATCTCCGGATACTGTTATGTTATCGTTTGGTAATCATTTCTTTTCCTGTAAGCAATTGTACTCTCATTAATGATAAATAACATTTTTTAAATTTATTTTTTGAAAATTTTAAGTCAGATTTTTTAAAATTACCATAAATTTAATTTTAAAAAATTGAATTAACTTTAACCTATTTCCAGAATTATAAAAAAAAGAATTTAATTGATGACATCATGACTCGTAATAAACTTAAAAAAATAATTACGCTCTCTTTAAATAACTTACCAATAATAATTAGCAATTTCCGTTGCTGTCAACTCTATCATTAAAAATTTTAAGACAATTGCATCTTGTAAATTAAATAACTAAATTACTGTACACAATTAACAATTTAAAAATACTCTATTAAAAATATATGAAGCTGTATTTTTATTTAAATATAATATTGTTTTATTATGGTTTGATTTATTTAAATGCTGAGATTTTTTTATCAATCACCTCACTGACTTTTAATTTTTCCGCTGGTTTATTTAAGACACTTTTTTTGAGCACGTTAACTTTTAAATAATAAATTACGCAGATTATTTATTTTTAATGGTTTTGTGGGTAAGATTTTTGTAATAAATAAACAAAGGTAAATGGCTGTTAAAATGATGGCTAGGGCTTGATAAACTAACGCTAACGATCGTAGAAAATTACTTTCAAAAGAATGCCATACACTAGCTGACTAAAATTTTTAGGTTAAGTTTCGCGCCATCTATTTGTTTATATTTATTTAAATATTTTTATCGACTATCGATAGCTTACGTTTTTTTAATTTCAAATTTTTCGCGCGAAATTTAAATTCTGCAGTTTTTATTGCAGATCAATAATTATTAAATAATTAATTAGTTAATTAAATAAAGAACAATTAAGACATTAAATTACGGGAGTAAACCTGGTTTTTAAAATTTTTGATTAATAAAAAAATAAAATCGAAATTTAAAATATAAAAATTTATTAAATATATAAGCCTTTTAAATTTTCAATCAATAAATTAACACTAATCGTAATTAAACAATATAAAAAATCTTGTATTTAAATAATAATAAATTACAAAGAAAAATCATATGGTTTTTTAGTAGCACTAGTGGAAGCACTTGGGGAAAGCGGTCGTTTCTTAGTGCGAGGAAGAGAATCCTTCTTGCGAGGAGCAGCCTTTTTCTCAACCTCGTCATCGCTGCCACCGTCATTAGGGGCGAGCTGGCGTTCGCTGGGTGTGTCTTGGTCGAAAACTAAGTACTGGATGTTAGTTAGGCCCTCGTCGTTGCGGTAGAGCTGATAGAATCCGCTGCTGGAGTTCAGCTGGCTGAGCTTGTGAATAAAGTGCTCATCGTGCGTGATGATTATCAGCTGGAAGGACTTCTGGAACTTGGACCTGAGTGTCACGTAGTTGAAAAGAGTTTCTGCGAGACTCGCAGAATTGGCAGCGTCCAAATTGGTGGTGGGTTCATCGAGAGCGAGCATGCTGCATTGGTCGCAGAAGGTCTCTGCTAGAGCAAGTCGGATTACGATTGAGGCTAGGACACGTTGCCCAGCACTGCACCGGCCCCGCATGTCTATTTCCTCTCCATGCTTTATCTGGACCAGCTTGTAATTAAAGCTTCGTCTCATAGTTCCAGCTGTCGTTGCCGCCTCGGTACGAATTTGTATCGAGGTAGTGTCCGTCCCGTTGTAAATATGTTTCCACAAATTGTTCATTGACTTGTTGACGCTGTTCATTCGGTCTTCATGGTACTTTGACATGGCGGCATCCAGCACTTTGCAGTAGGTCATTGCGTCGGTAATAGCGTCGTCTGTAATATTTTTCTCCAGCCACTTATTCTTGTAATTCTGCTTAGCTGTACAGTACTCTTCTTTCTGCAACTCGTTGTCTAGCTGGATGATACTCAAATTAAGCTCCTGCTCACTACCGCGAGCGATATTTATCTGCCTCTCCAGCATCTGGACCCGTTTTTGGTACTCTTCCAAGTCTCGGCGAACTTTATCAATATTTACTTCTTGGATCTGCGTCTCCAGAGCTCTGACAGCTTGAGACAATTTTCCTATAGCAGCTTTGCACTTACGAAGCTCCTGATTATCCTGGAGGTTTCTCCTCCTGACTTCATGGCACGAAACGTCTTCTCGCAGCTCCACCAATTTTTCTTTGAGCTTCGCAACCTCTTCTTTAGTGTCATCCAGCCGCCTCTCATTGTCACTCATCTCGCACTCAAGAACTTTCAGCTCGACATCAATTTTCTTGGACTGCAAATTAACGAGCTCAGTCTGCACAGACATCAGCTTGTCCACCTGCTTAGTGAACTCCTGCAATCTTTTACGCAGTTTGTCCTGTTCATCACGATTGCTACTCTTTACCTCTTCCAACTGGCGGACTACTACGTCAAGCTCTCCGTCAGCAACAACGAGCATTTTTCCGAACTCTTGATTCTTCTCTCTCAATTTATTTTCTTTCTCCACCAGCCTATCGAAATGTTCGCGCAGCTGCTTCACCCGCTGGACCTGATTGTGGACACTGAGCTGTTCCTCTAGACAAATAGCTCGCGACTCAGTAGCATTGCGCAGCTCCTTATTGTAAGCGTCCATCTCTTCTCGTAGCAGACTTATTTTCTCTCTTATACCCTTGACTTCTAGCTTCAGAGCCTCGTACTCGCTTCTTACTTCATCCATCGACTTGTCCGGCAGACCCAGTTCAATAATCTGAACCTGGACTTCCTCATAGGCGTCTTGGATCCGTTCAATCTCATGCAGACACTTGTCCCAGAGCGCCAAGTCCCCAGACAAATTATTACACACGCTTATTTTTTTATCCAACTCCTCCGTCAGCCGTTCCAGCTCTTTTATTTTATTTTTCTTAGCCTCCAGTAGCTTTTGGCTCTCCATTAGATTGTTACTCATGTTCTTCTTGTCATCTTTTTCAAACTTGAGCACCTTCTCCACCGTAGTGCGCAGTGACAAAAGAGTTTCATGCTTAGCACGCACAGCACTTAGCTCTTCCTCGCACTGCTTCAGCCGCTTCGGGTGATTCTTTAGGTCCTGGTTGAGAGTATCAACAACTTTAGCAGCGTCCTCGCGTGTATTGAAATCACGAACACACAGGGGACAGCAGGGCTTGGGACTAGACAATTTTTCAACGTACGCCGCGTAAGCAGCACCCTGGTATGCGTACATCCCACGCTTATTCTCCAACGCTTTGAGTTTGTTGCCAGTTAGTAGTAAAGTTTCCTCATAATTATTGTAATCAGGACAATGGGTCATGATCCTTTCCTTGTCCCGCTGAATCTCGCTGATCTTGGTATTCATTTCCTTCTTCGCGTGATTAATCATCGTCTCCAAGGAAGTGGCCTTATTTTGCTCGCTGCTGATCTCCTGCCTCAGTTTGTTCAACCGTTCGTTCAACGTCATCTGGACACTATTGACCCGGTCCTTTAACTTAGAACTAGGAATTTCATTAGTCCCCAGCAACTCATTGATACTGCTGCCGTGTTTCTTCTTCAGTTCGTCAATTTCTTTCCACTTGAGGTTCATCTCCGTCGACAAATTCTCAAATTTAGAACGCAGAGCACTAGCACTTTGCATCTGCGACATCAACTCATCGACTTTAGCAAACTCTTGCTCCTTAGTTGCCAGTGCTTCCTCCTGGGCTTTTATCAGCTGCGGCATATTTTTATTCTCGATAGTCTCAGTAAGATCATCAACCTGTTTCTTCACCTTCTCTAACTTATCATTTATCTCGTCCAGCTTCTTGGCAGCGTCATTGGCCTTAGCAATGTCCGAACGGACGTTTTTCATGGTATCCCGCGTGTCAGCAATCTCCTTCTGGCTTTGCTTCAGCTCAAAATCAATCTTCGCCCGCTTGTTTCGCTCCAAATCAACCGTTTTCTCCAGCTCAGCCTCCTGTTGATCGTGCCGCTTGCGCAAATCTTCAAACTCTTGCTCAATTTTATGCAACCTCGACTCCACTTTCTCGACAGAGTTACGTATGAGAACTTCCGAAGTTTTGTCATCAACTTCTTCCAGGTCACAAGTACGTAGAATTTCATTGAGAACCAAATTACGATCCCGAACCTTGCGAGTCTGCTCCTCCAACTGCTGACGAAGTGTCCCGACTCTAACTCGCTGATCAGCTAAAGAGTTTGCGCATTCAGACTCGATTCTCGCCAGCTCCTGGACTCTAGACTCAACTCCGACAACTTTGTTATTCTTTTCATTAAAATCTTGATCATTGTCCGCGAGAATCCTCTCTAATTCCTCATCAGATTCTTTGAACAATTCTTTTATCGATTCCTCCAAAGACTTTCGTTTCTGCGTTGCCAACTCCAACTCGACTTGTTTCTTTTCTTTGTCACTCATCAAAGTTCCGTAGTGCTCTTCATCATTTTTCCTCTCACGTATTTCGTTTTTAATCGGCTCGAGCTCGACGATCAAGGCCTCAATGTTACTCGTCGCTTCGACTCTGCGCGCACGGAGATCCTGGAGTTTAGTCTCCTTGGACTGAACCTCCTGGACAAAGATCTTCAACGCGCCAAGCTCCACAGCAAATTTTCTCACATCAGCTTGCTTCACTTTGATAGTTTTCCGCAAATGGTCCAGAGCTTTGTTGTAGTGAGTGGTGTCGAATATCTCATCGAATCTCTCCTTCAATTTTTTACCGTCGTCCATTGGCCAGTTCGAGTCATCCTGATGACAAAATATCACATTGTTTAGAATCGCTGACGACAGACCTAGTGAATTTGTCATTTCCTTGTCTATATCAGTGCATCGCTGAGTTATTTGACACTCTTCACCGGTTTCTTTATTTTTTGTTGAGACTGTACTCTCAATCGTTTTAAATTGTAAAGTAGCAGCTCGTTTTGTAGCCTCTACCGTTCGACGTACTGTCACTATCAATCCTTTTTTATCAACGAATTCTGCTTTGACAACTCCACGGACATGCGCCTAAAAATTTTTATTTAATTACTGTCTTATTAAGCCAAGAATTAATTAGCACGCGAGCAAGAGCTCGAAGCTAAACTTTGACGAGCGATATCTCAAGAACTAATAAAGCCAACTAGACTTCATGGGTGCTTTTGGGAAAAGAAATTTGATTTCCTACAACTTTGGTCCTTACAAAAAATACCCTAAAGTCAATAGTTTAGAAGCTAGGCATGGATCTTAGAAAAAATCAACATCTTGAAAAAAAAAAATATTATGGCAATTATTAAAACGGCTGTAACTTTTAAACAATCAGACCTACGGTATTTTTTATGAGGACCAAAGTTGTAGGAAATCAAATTTCCTTTCCAGAGATCACCAAAAAAGTCTAGTTATCTTGTTTAATTACTGAGATATAGAGAAAATAAAATTTCAGCGGAACCTACCACAGATTTTTTCAAACGCGGGTCATGAATAAATCCTCTGCCGCGGTCAGAACCTGGTGGAAACTCTCCAGTGGATGCATAACGAAGTGCTTCGATGATCGTCGTCTTGCCAACACCATTTTGCCCGATGATTAACGTCAACGGACGTGTGAATTTTATCAATTCCTCGTTATCATCTCCAAAGTTCCTGATACCGCGAATAGATAACCTTTTAACTCGCGACATTTTTCATCTGAAAAATAAAATTTAATTATAATTACTTGTAAGAAATTATAATCATCACTTCGATAACAATATTTTTATTTACATATATTTTATAACGTCAAAAAAAAATTCTAACCTATAAGTTTTATAAAATGATCAAGTCAATAAATAAATATATTTTTTTATAAATTAATGGTAATTATCATTTAATTAATTATAAAATACTCACACATTTATTCAAATTAATTTTTTTAACTCATTAAACCTCTGTAATTATAAATAATTACTAAGAATATATCAAGACCAGGAGCCGGTAGCCGCCAAAAACTTCGAGTCTCGAGTTTTAAAAAAGTCGATCATGAAAACGTTAAATATGAAAAGAAAAACTCAACTGACAGCTTTCATATATTTTTAAATATGAATTTAAATCTTCATATGTATTTATTTTTCATTTTTTAAATAAACAAATTAAATATTAACAATAAATTTATAAATACCAACTTTTTAAAATTTTACGCGCGCAATTTAAAAGTTTAAAAAAGTAAAAAAATTTCAAGATCATTCGTATCAATTATAATAATTATATATGTTTTATGGTAAAACAAAATATTTACAAATATATCACCAATAATTTATGAAGAATAATAAAAAATATATCACATAAATTGATAAATTTAAAAATATTTTTTATAAATTTTTAAAAGTGAGAGGACAGAAGAGACAACAGACAACGTAATACATAAATGACTCATTAATACTTTATACGTGTATATATATATACATACATATATATTTATATGTTTGTTAACTTGCATTTAGAAAAAAAAACAATAAGTGCAAAGAGTGGGGCAACATTACGTATCAGTGTCTAGATTCCATCAGTAATCGGTGAATTAAAATTTACTTTGTCGCATATTTAAATTAAATTACTGTCAATTAAACAGAGCAATAGTTCAATTTAACTAAATGTAAGTTTATTTTAGTACATAAATAATATCTACTAACGATAGTGTTATCAACTAAAGCGTTAGGCCCAGCAATTGATAATATTTCATCATTGGTTTGGAATAACTCATTATCAATAAAACATAGCAGTGTCTGTGTTAATAGGAAAAGTACGTCAGCAATTTTTTAAGTCGACAGTGAATTTATTTATGTAAATTCGTTTGATGATTTAAAATAATCAGCATGAGTTTCTTAATTAATTTTTTTAATCAACAGTGAGAAGAACAGTAATTAATGGATTATTTGGTTCGGAGTCTTGCGGATAAATAAAAAAAATTATGAGCAGCGTGTGTGATGGTAACGCTGCAGACAGAAGAGTTTAGAAGAAAGGACGATCATCGGATTGAATTAATCGATGGTAATCGAGATAATAACAATGTGAAGGAAAACGAGTGCTGTGGAAATAATGATAACAGTAACGCCGAGATCGGTAATAATAATAATAATGACAATAGCAATGACAATGATAATGATAAAACCCGGGATGATTTGAATAATAAAACAACGCGGCCATCTTATCGGTGTTCTAGTACTGGCGAATCTTCAAATGAGTCGAGTTTAAATAGCAATGATTGTGATGATGATCATGTTGCTAATATTCCAGACAGATATGATGACCGTATATTTTATGATGAAGAAGATTATGAAGAGGCAGAGGAAGATGACGACGAGTTTGATGTCGAAGAAGCTGAAAATGTTATCTCTGAAATGGGCGGCTGGCCTGCCAATGGAGTTCAGAAACAGAAGATTCAGCATGAGACGATAACGGGCCAGGTGCTGCCGACTCTGGACACCACGACCTTCGGTGAAGTTTCTATAAGTGGCTCGACTAATGTGCGGGTGGGAAACACAACTCTTTATAAAGGGCCTGTTACGATAAAACAATTTTTGTACACAAATTCGAGTGTTGATAAAGATCTGGGCAATGGTCAAGTGCTAAATGATGTGCAAGGTCATCAGAGTGACTCCGGTCTCAAACATGTAAACTTGACAATCGATGGGAGTAGCCCGCCGGTTCCTATTCAGCGAGACCATCACAGAGGTATGATACGAAATACAATTTTTTATTATCAAGTTAAAAATATTTTTTTTATTGGTCATTAAAATTCTTAGTTGTCACTAATTGATTTATGTGGGAATTTACTAAGATAATTATATCAATATACGAAGTGTAATTATTTTTTATCAAATTTGTAGCGACATTCAATTTATCATTTTCAATCTGTCTTCTAAAATTGTTATTTTTTTTTTTTATAATGAATTTTTAACTGACGTTTGTTTGAATTTTTAAAAATAGTGAAAGAGTGGCTGTGGACATGGAGATGTGCTACGATATTTAGTATCGTGACATTAATTGCTGTCACAACAATTGTCGTAGTGTCAGTGGAACTTGCTAAGGAGCCAATTCATCTGTCCCACAAACCAGCCATTGATCCTGACGGTAATTATTAAGTTTTAATAAATTAAGCTTCAAAATTGATACCAAAATAATAAACAATTGACATTGTTTAGATATACTTACAGAGAACATAAGATTTGTCCAACGAGTAGAATGGGGCGCGCAGCCTCCGGAAGGATCACCTGAGCAGCTGGATGTAATCCCAGCGCCGTATGTCATAATCAGTCACACAGCGTCCGAGTCTTGCTTCAAACAAGCAGACTGCGTTCAGCGAGTCCGACTGGCCCAGACGATGCACATCGAGGGCAACAGGTGGGACGACATCGGCTACAACTTTCTCATCGGTGGCGACGGACTCGTCTACGTTGGTCGCGGGTGGGACACAGTGGGCGCTCATTCCTTCGGGTTCAACCGCAAGAGCATCGGTATCAGTTTCATCGGTACCTTCAACAAAGAGATTCCTCCCAGGCGGCAAGTCTACGCGCTGGAAAAACTTATTGAGGTTGGCGTAAAAAATGGCAAAATTGATTCAAACTACAAACTTCTAGCTCATCGTCAAGTGTCCGAAACTCTGAGTCCGGGTGACGTTTTGTTTGGGATCATCAAGGCAATGGATCATTGGTCGGAAAAACCATAATGTCTATTTTTTTTACTCTAGTCTTTGAAATTTTAAAAATATTATACTCATTTAAATCTTTTTTTTTTTTTTATTATTATTAATTATTAATTGGTATTTTTCTATTGAGCTGTTATTTAATATAAGATTTTAAAAAATATATATATGTTTTATTTTTACACTTCATTTCAATACGGAAATAACCGCGAGTTAAAAAAACTAATTGTATTTTTTTGGGTTTGATAACTTTTATGTACAAAAATTAAATCGTTAAACTTCACCGTCACTCGATACATATTTTAACGTCGCACTTCACTAAAATTTATTTCCTTAAAAATTCCATGTTTTATGCTTGTGGTATATATTTGTATTATAAGTTTTTGATACAAATAAATATTTTTATGGATTCGATCTAGTTATTAGAGGTAATTAATTAGGGAATAAATTTATAATTATCTGAGACTTCATAAAAAATATATATAGTTTATGGAAACACTTATTGGGCAGAACTTTAAAAGTTTAAAATTCTTTTAACTTTATAATTCACTAAAAAAATTTATAACTTTGTGGCGCGTAAATTAATTGAATGTACGTAATTTTCCGAATAATGGGTAAAAACACAAATAAAAATGAACATTATTATTTCAAAAATTATTTTTATCAATAAAACTCCGTCGTATTTTTCATTAACGGACATAATAAACGAAATATTATCAATTAATAAATCTTATATTTGTAAATTAATCACCTTATTTTTACTTTACTTGATAAATATTTACATTCAGTTTGATAGGAAATTACACCAATTAAAAGCAGACATTAAGAAATAGAAAGCAAACTCATGAAGAAAAAAAACCCGGACTACGGAAAAGATTTTATAAAAAACCCTCAATATAATATATCATTAAGAACTAATTATCGGATTGTATATGAAGTGATTCCGGTTGATAAGTGTCAGTTGTTGCTGAACTTTTGTAAAGTCGTCGTCGCATTAAAGTACAATGTCTCTATTAACGACAAACTTTTTAGTTATATCTATTTTTTCGATAACATTTTCAATTTCAAATGTTAGTGGATCCATGGTCCGTCCGCCCCACACGATGCAGAATCGAACGACAATCCCGAGCCGACGTGAGTTTTTTAATAAGTAAATAAATGGTATTTCAATAATTTTTTTCAATGAAATAAATTTTTGTAGAAATTTTCGAGAGAAAATTAGTATTCGTCAATCGTTCCGAGTGGAGGGCATCACCATCAGCACAGCCGCCCGAGAAATTGGACTTTATTCCCGTTTCGTATGTTATGATTTATCACACGGGCACGGAAACATGTTTCGGTAGAGAAACTTGTGATCCATTAGTCCGAAATCTCCAGGCAAAATATTTGATGAGTTATCCCTTGAACCGAGACATCGGATACAACTTTGTTATCAGCGGCGACGGTAACGTCTACATCGGACGTGGATGGCACGCTGTGGGCGCTCACACATTCGGATTCAACAGAATTAGCCTTGGGATCGGTTTAATTGGGACTTTTTACGATAGACCACCCAGTACAAGACAAATTCAAGCTCTCGAAGATGTTATTCAGTTAGGGGTGAAAAACTATAGAATTGTTGAAGATTTTAAGTTTTATAGTTATCCTCCAATGGCCTTACACTTTAAGTCCGCAACTGAAATACTCAACTTCGACGAAATCATGAGCAGTGATAAAAATTAGGCGCCATTGAGGAATAAAAAAAAATTATCTCCAAATTATTAGTAAATTTGTTTAAATAATTATTATGTCTATAAAGCAATCTTTGATAAATTTAGTAAATATGTATATAAAAAAATGCTGTTTCAATTATTAACTATCTAAAAATTTTTAAAAACTAATTACTCATTTTTTTTTTTTTTTCAACCGAGTTCCAGGTTTCGGACTTGAACACTTGACCTTCCCCTTACAGTTAGAACTTTCGTATGCTTTAACCCTCAAGGCTAAGATGGATCTGAAATTTGTATTTGAAATTTTGTTTTGATATTTTTTTATTGATTCACCAAAAAATAAAAAATTAATTAAAAGTTGGCCTCAATAGATTAGATAAAAAAAACCATTAAAATAACACAAGTCAGTAAGAAAAAAAAAATATCAGAACCATTAAGATAAATATGAGCTATTTGTTACTTTTTAGCTAGTTTCATTTTATTCGCCGTAATAATTAATTGCAACTAGAATGTTCGTCTCACCAATAAAATTATTAGTTACCTCGACATTTTTATTAATATCACCAATTGATAACATTTCCTGTAATTTTATTCACCCGATAGTCAAAGTCTCAAGTACGGAGTCAGATTCTGATGGTAAATAATTATTTATATATTTGTTGAATAATAGTTGTCTGTTAATAAAATTATTTTATAATTTATTGGCCAATCAGTTTTGATGTTTGTCAATCGCACTGAGTGGAAAGCTCTGCCAACTACGGAGCCACTTGAGAAATTGGATGTAATTCCGGCTCCATATGTTATGATTTATCACACGGGAACTGAAACATGCTTCTATTTAGAGGCTTGTGCCAAAATTGTCCGGCGTCTTCAAGCTAGATACATCACAACCTATCCCTGGGATCGGGACATAGGTTTCAACTTCGTCATCAGCGGTGACGGCAGCGTGTACGTCGGACGCGGATGGAACACCGTTGGCGCTCACACCCTTGGACTCAACAGGAAGAGCATCGGGATCGCTTTAATTGGAACATTTTACGACCAATCACCATTTGCTAATCAAATATTAACGTTGATAAGTCTTATCAAATTTGGCGTCGAGGATCATCACATTGATAGAGAATTTAAATATTACTCTTATCCTGATATATCAAGTATTTTTACGGCTGACAACAAACTGACTAATATCACCCATTTAATGAAGCCATAATTATTATTATTTTAGTCAAGTCGATGACATTTATAAAAAAAATAAAACTTAGTAGGGGAGCCTGGGGCACGAAGGCCCCCTTAAGCCGGTTTTCTCTTTTTGTGGCTTTTAACCATCCAATTCATTTATTTTCCGTCTATATCGGAAAAATCAGTCGAAATTTTGCGAAAAATCGAAAAAAAAATTTTTTTTTTTCTGGGGCACGAAGGCCCCCTCCCAAAAAATTATTAACAAAAAATTTTTTCTTATTTCCCGTTAAGTTATGAGCTCTGTAATGTTTTTATCATATTTTAGGCCAATATGTGGTAGTGGGATAAAATGGACTATTCAAAAAAAAAAATTCTCACGAAAAAATTAACTTGACGGAAAATTAAAAAAAAAATAATTTTTTCGTTACAGTTTTTTTTTCGAGGGATCCATTTTGCCCCACATATTACATATTGACCTAAAATATAATAAAAACATTATAAAGGTCATAACTTGAAGGAAAATGAAAAAAAAATAATTTTTTCAAGTGGTCCATTCTACACCACATATTGGCCTAAAATATCATAAAAACATTATAGAGGTCAAAATTGACGGAAAATAAAAAAAAAAATTTTCACCTAATTTTTGAAGGGGGCCTTTGTACCCCAGGCTCCCTTACTTGAATTTAATAATTATTTTTCTCTGATTGTTAATTAATGTCATTAAGATTGATGGACTAATTCATTTTTTATATTCTTATCTATATTATATTCTTTCTTGGATTATTTATACACAAGGAATGTAATTAATCTTTTTATTATTTTACGGTAATAAATTTAAAAAAAAAAAAATCAACTTTAATAGCCGGTTGAATTTTAAAAATAATTCGTGACGTCAGTATCAACGAATCAAATCAATACAGCTATTGCTCAGCGATAAAAATTTCTATATAATAAGAGATTTTATATCCATTTACGAGCAGTTGAGCTGAACCATCAAATTGTTGTTCGTCAGTAATCGTAATAATCAGACTTAAAATGTCAACTTTTACCAAAAATATATCGTACGTGTTTCCTTCAGTTATTTTTATGGTTGTAATTATTGAGATTAATTGCACTGTAATACGTTGGCCTAGAGAGAGAGTTAATTTATTTGCTACTGTAAATGGTAAGTTTTTTTAATCGTTAAATGTCTGCAAGATTGGCTTTTATTGATTGTCAATCATTGCTTTTCTAAAATCTATTCGAATAATTCGTGGCAAGATGCCACCAAATAGCGGCTCATATTGAGATGGCGTTCATTGATCCCAAGAATCTTATCCACGAGAACTGATCCCTTGAAATATACTGAGCAAGTGGGATCACTTACCGGGGAATCCCTTAATGTTGAGTGTCGATGTTTAATTCACTATTTTGGTATTTAATATATTTTATAGATGGTTTTATCGAAGATGTAACATTTGTCAATCGCACTGAATGGAAAGCTCTGCCAACTACGGAACCACTTGAGAAATTGGATGTAATTCCAGCTCCATATGTTATGATTTATCACACGGGAACTGAAACATGCTTCTATTTAGAGGCTTGTGCCAAAATTGTCCGACGTCTTCAAGCTAGATACATCACAAACTATCCCTGGGATCGGGACATAGGTTTCAACTTCGTCATCAGCGGTGACGGCAGTGTGTACGTCGGACGCGGATGGAACACCGTAGGCGCTCACACCCTTGAACTCAACAGGAAGAGCATCGGGATCGCTTTAATTGGAACATTTTACGACCAATCGCCATCTGCACAACAAATATCTGCAGTGGTAAATCTCATTGATATTGGCATGTTTTTGGGTAACATTGACTACAATTTTAAATATCACAGTGAACCCCAAATGCCGTTATTTATTAATTCTGACTACAAATTGGTCCACGCCGCCATTTAATGCGCATTTGAAATTTTACTCATTGATAGTTATTAAATTTATTGAAAAATATAAATTGCCCCGTAATGGAACATTTAATAAATTCTATTTTTATGTGATGCAATCCAAAAAATTAAGTTTTTACGATTAATAACTTTAATTACTCATGACTTTACAAATTAGCTGCTCAGAAAATCGATAAAAAAAAAATTACCAGTGAATTTTAACACGCCTGAGTTTAATTGACTGATTTTTATCTCAGTTTATTTAAAAACTTTTCATAAAATTCATAAAAAATTAAAAAATTTTATTTTAAATAAATATGATTAAAAAAAAATGCGTTATCATGACTTTTTTTTATCTGCAAATATTAATAGATATATTATCACCATGTTTTGTTGAGTCAACAGGGATTCCCGGTAAATTTAAAAATTTATTTAGACGAGTTATAAAACCACGAGTATGAAATTTTAATTATCAGTAGTATCTTATATTTTATAGTGAGTGACCACTGATAATTTAAATCACCATGCACATTTGTTCGTCTTCTTTATTAATTACTCTGCTAATTACCCTCACCAGAGGTGAGCTCAATGCTACAATTTTTCCGGAAGGTAAAAGAAAAATTATTTAATTGAAGTATAATTCATATTGTGAAAATTTTCTAAGTGTCTAACTGTGATAGGGGATAATTTGAATGTGACATTTGTAAGCCGACGTGAATGGGGCGCGCGGCCACCGGAAGGACCACCCGAGCGACTGAATATAATCCCAGTGCCGTATGTCATAATCAGTCACACAGCGTCCGAGTCTTGCTTCACACAAGTCGACTGCGTCCAGCGAGTCCGACTGGCCCAGACGATGCACATCGAGGGCAACGGATGGGACGACATCGGCTACAACTTTCTCATCGGTGGCGACGGACGCGTCTACGTTGGTCGCGGATGGGACGCAGTGGGCGCTCATTCTTTCGGGTTCAACCGCAAGAGCATCGGTGTCAGTTTCATCGGAACTTTCAACAAAGAAACGCCGACAGAACAGCAGATTACTGCGCTAGAAAATTTTCTCAGCTTTGGAATGAAGACTAGCAACATTGATTTAGATTACAAACTACTTGGACACCGTCAAGTATCTGAAACTCTGAGTCCAGGTGACACTTTGTTCGGGATCATAAAAGCAATGGACCATTGGTCAGAACGGACATGATTATTATAAATAAATTTATTATTAAATTGATAATAAAATTTAAAAACAATTCTTACTCTTAAGTATTTTCTTTTGATTGATTTTTTATTTCTATCCTTCTTTTTTTTTCAAAATGTTTTATTCTATTCTCCAGGCTTTCTATAAGCAAAATATGAAAAATATATCAAAAATAATAATTATACATAAATATTTATATATTTGTTAAATAAATGTTACCGCAAGTGATTCGTTTCATTAAAGGCTGATGAACTCTAGCTTGCACCCCTTGAATCAGACAATCACTTTGATAATTGAATCCTTCACTCGTGCTGTGAGTTGACAGATCATCGATGATACTTTTAATCATTTCAGCTCTTAAACAAAAAATAAAATATGTAAATTATTTAAATAAAAAAATCTATTAAATAAATTAAAAATTTTACTTTATAGCATTAAGTGTCCATTCTTCTTGCAGAGTTTTAATGACAACCTCAATTTCGCTTTCGTCGTAAAACCATTCGACGTCGTCGTAATGACAGTAAAATAAATTAAGCGGAAGTTCGTGAGCTAAATTGTACTGGGGCTTACGTGGACACTTTTCGATGTCAAATAAATAATTTATAATCTCAGGATCCTCTTTTTTTTGGCCTACGAGCAGTAAAATTCCCATTATGCATCTTATCTGATGCCAAAGAAATGCCTGGCTCTTTATTATCAACTGACACATGTCGTATCCTAGTAAGAATAATAAAATTATCAATAATCAGCCCGCAGTTATCATCTCAAGTACTTACCACTTTGTTTTGACGTATCCTGATCATTGACGACAATTTTAGCGTCAATGACAGTGCGTTCAAAAGTAACGACGCCGTTGGCCACGTCCATTTTGCAGAGATTCCTAAAATCGTGGTGTCCTACTAGGTATCCAGCAGCTCGATTCATCGCCTCGATGTCCAAGTCACCTCGAGGAAAATAGTATCTGTAACTCCTGGTTTTGCAGTCGAATCTAGCAGAGTATTCATCAACAACTGGCGCCCAGGCGGTGCATCTGATGTCCTTTGGAAGAATCCTGTTTAGTATTTTACAGTAAGACAACTCTTCCTTCAACTTGGTCTGCTCCTCGGGCTCAAGTCTGCTGCGAATATCCAGTGAAATAACTTGCGAGTAAGCACTTACTCCCTTATCAGTTCGCCCGCATCGGTGATAATTACAAGTCTCTCGTTGCTCTATCAAGCAGCTGCGTTTCAGTGCTTGGAAGATGTGGTGCTCTATGGTGTTGATCGTGTCTTCTTGCTCGACAAAGCCTGAGTAGTTCCAGCCGAGGTAATAAAATTTTAATAAAATGTGTCTTTTATTACATCTACAAATAAATAATTAATTAATTATTAATTATCAATGATAATAATAAATTTATGAGTCTGAATGTGGCAGACATCAGACAAATTTAAAATTATAAATAAATACAGTAAATAATTTTAAAAAATATTTTTTTTTTTAAAATTGCACTTATTGTTTTTTGAATTTTCTACATGTGTCACTCATACAAATTTAAATACTTACTGAGCAAAGTCAAAAACTTTTCCTTGTTTTTTGTCACTTTTTACGTTGTCAACTTTTTTAATTATATTTTTTAATTGAATCGTATGTGCTTCCAGTTGTAACACTTTGTCAATAAGTTCCTTAATTACATAATTAATTAATAATTTAAATTTCAAACAATAATAATTAAAAATTATAACCTTACTTGTTTGTCGAGCAGTTCGAGCTCTTTTCTGGATGACAGATTTTTATTTCTGCTTTTCGTAATTACAAACTGCTCCATATTCAAATAATTACATCAGTAATTACTAATTAATAATTACAAGTTTATAATCTGTCGATAATTAATTAAAACAACAGGTTTTTGTTATTGTTTTTATTTTTTTTTAAAGAAACAATTAATTTATAATTTAAATGAAAGTTAGCGACGGCGCTGATTCAAAAGTTCGCGCCACCTGCTGAGTTATTTTTTAAATAATCAAAATGGCCGGTCATGATTCAGTTTTGATGCATGATTACAATTACATGTTATTTTAGGTGTGTCCGCGTTCGTGATCCATAATAACAAATAAATTAATTTTTATTTACATAATTTAATTAATTAACGTAAAATTAAATTTAAAAACCGTAAGTTCGTCATAATTATTTTTATTTTTGAATATTTGAAATAAATAATTTAAAAAAAATAGATAATTTACTTTTGACAGGGCGTGCCATTGTTTACAAATAAATTTAATGTTTTAATATAATTAATTAAATATATTATCTGGTGAATATCAATTTTTATTGATGAGTTTTTGGTCTGATTGCAGGTAAAC
Organism: Microplitis manilae; assembly: GCA_030273425.1. Classification (NCBI taxonomy): domain Eukaryota; kingdom Metazoa; phylum Arthropoda; class Insecta; order Hymenoptera; family Braconidae; genus Microplitis; species Microplitis manilae. The sequence continues at coordinate 747,762 of CP092725.1, forward strand.
GATGAATTACGGTAAGAAATCACCAAGTATGGGTACACCATCAATATACTCACATGTGACAACACGCAGCAGCGCTAATTTACGATCATCAAGGTCTGTCAAAAGTGTCAAAATACCCTGGTACCAACGACCCCTTTTAACTAGACCATACATCCTGGACATTCAACGAACTGCTATGCTGACTGCTGTCTTTAGTTTCGTAAGTTTTACATTATCATCAATAATTTATGAGTATGTATATAGCAGACAGACAAATTTAAAACTATAAATAAATAGAGTGAATAATTAAAAAAAATGCAGTTTTTAATTTTTTAAACGCGCATTTTTTTCAAATTTTGTTTTATTAATTATTTACTCTGTTTGTTAATGTTGTCTGATATCTGCTACATTCACACTCATAATCTCCAATAATAATTACACTTGGTAATTAATTTATATATTTGTAGCTACTGGCTATTTTTACAATAGCAACATCAATATTTGATGTCTACTGTCTCCATGAAGCTGCACCAGGTACAACACATTTCGGGTACTACATAATTTCCTATGAATTTGTTTACGTTGGCAACAAACACAGTAAGTATTTATTTAACTAATAAATCACCAGGTAACAATACTAATTACCAATGAAATTTAAATTTAAGTCAGGAACGCGCTAATTGTCGGCGCATTGTTTTCCCTGCTGGGGAGCATCGCGTTGCTGGTGACATCCGTGATTTTAATAAACGCGCTGAGGAAGGAGTACGAGAGGCGAATGATTCCATGGCTCTACTGCTTCGGGATATTTACTGTTTTCCGTTTCCTCGTGTACTTGTTCTTCTGTATCGTCAACGACATGATCTTCGCTTACAATATCATGATATGTCTGCTCTGGTTGTTTTTCCTCTGCTTCTCTGTCTACGGATGGCTGACTGTCCACACTCTGTACATCGAACTGTCTGATCTCACGCGTCTTGAAGATTTGGCACATTTACGAGTAATTATTTTACTTTTAACGTTACTAATTAATAATAATAAATTAATTAATCAATTAATTAATTACAGATCGGAACAATGCAATCATTGAACGCATCAACAACGCATTCAATCGCTGGTTCACGTCCGACAACACCCCACAGTACCGTGTCGACAATGCCCGTTAATTAATAACCACGAGTGATGTTTACGTTTGATAAATTTTATGAGACAGCATCAAATGCTGCCACTAATTATTAATTATTAAAATTAAATGTTAATGAAAAACTATACGTTCAAATTGTGATCCAAATCACGAGGCCGTCCATTTATCTATTTTAGATAATTTTTATTATTATTAAGAATTTAATTAAAATAACAAACGCACGATTTTATTGATTAATTTTTAATTATCAAAGTGCTTTTATCTAATTAAAATTATTGTAGATAATGACGATGTACAAATTATATGTACGTTAGATGTTGACATGTGAAAAAAATCCGTCCATTTTGCTATTGATATATTTTTAATTAAATGTTTTATACTCTATTTTATTATAGTTTTACGATTTAATTTTTATTGTAATAGTATATATATATTATATATATTTAATGTAATCGACTGGCGACAATGAAATACTATAATTATTTAAATGTCACGTAAACTTTATTAAACTCATTAACTTTAGATAAATTACAATTAATAAATATTATAAATTTCTATTAAATATTTTTTTTTATTTTTTTTTCTTCATTTAATGATTTGATATATTTTTGTTAATAAGTTTATTAATCACAGAAAATAATATTAATTTAGAAATTAATATTGCATAGAAGGTGCTGACCAGTGCCGATAATCATCGTCTTTATATAATCTGCGTGTACCACTTGGTTACTTGTGTCAATGTACTGTTGTAATATATGTAGACTGTCGTTTGGTAAAATACGTTTCAATCCTCTCATTGACAATGTCTGTGCGATGTGAATTGTCGTTTCTGTAAATTTAAAAATTTTTTCAATCAATCGGCTGCGAAAATTTTTATCTAGAGTTTAAATCTGGTAGTTTTTAAAAATAAGAGTCAAGTAAAAAATAAGTTTTTAAAAATTTATACCGTCAACTTAAAGATCTCATGATAAAAAAAAAATTAATTAAATTTTTTATAGCTAAAAGTAAAATTTACCTCTTAATAAATCATCATAAACACAATAAATACTCTTATTATTTTGATTATCAAGCATTTTCTTCAGCAAAAATTGTATAAAGTACTTCCAGTCCGATTCTTTGGTATATTTATCCTGTAAAATAAAATCAATAAATATAAATATAAAAAAGCACTCAAGTATTGGAAAAAAAGTCACTTACTTTGGCGTAATCAAGCAAAACTTGGGGACACTCGTCGGCAAGCATCTGGATCCCTTGGTCAGTGTCACGAGCGCAGAGAATTTTAAACGACAAGCTGCCTTCGATTTTCTGGCTCTCCAGGAAGTGCTCGACTTCTTGATAGCACTCGGCGGGAAGGAATCCGCTGGCCAGCAGAGCCTGGAGTTTACCGACCTCAGACCTAATACTTTCACGATAACTTTCATTTGAATCATCAGAAACTCTCGGGAGTCTTTCCTTGGTCTTGGTTTTAGCCTTGTCCTTGGCGTAGAGCAGCGGATGGTCAAGAAAGCGGGGCCTGGATTTTCCAAACAGTATCTGAGCATCAGGATTGAGCTTAACTCCGTTTGTTTGTGCGAGTTCAGCTAAGTAAGATCTCACTAGTATTTTGAATGCTTCTACAATCGCCAGGTCAATATCTCTCCTTTTTAAATTATTTTCCTCTTGATAATAACTCTGGAGATAAGTTTCCAAGCAGAGTTGCAGCGCGTTCCCGGCAATTCTTCCGTCTCTGCCAACTCGCGAGGGCAAGTACGCCAAGAAAATCTGAATCATCTGGTCCAGAGTCAAAGCATCTCGCTCGACAATTTTACTCAATACTTCGGCAAAGACTTTGAGCTTGAGTCTCATCAGGGTGCTAGCAAACTCCGAGAAAGTCGGTATCGCGTTGCTCTTCTTCGCGCTGATGACATCAAACAACCAAGACCAGTTGGCAAGTATCTTCTCCATGATGAATCTGTCAGAAATAGGCTCCAGAGCACATTCAGCTTGATGCTGTCTGTCCGCCTGAGTGTAGAGCAGCACCAGAGACAGCCAAGTCATGTCATCTGGCTCCCAAGTCGATATGACATTGATCAGCTTGTCTGTAGCATACTCCCGGAGAACGGGACTGGCCAGTATCAGCTTCAATAGATCACTTTTTTCAGCTTTGACCAACACCTCAACGATATTGTGCTCCTGGAACAGAGTGTCAGCTTCCGTTCCAGCTTGTAGATTCAGCAGACACTCGGACACAAACGTAACCATCCCCGGAGCACGCTGGACGTCTTTTCTAGAAAGAACATCGTGAGCTTTGAGTCCTGCCAGGCTGTAGTACCAGGTGCTGCGACTCCAGTCCATTGGAGACTCTGAGGACATGTAGTGGTCAGCCAACAGCGCACAAGACTGACGATACAAGTTGTCTAAATGACTTTTGGACATGTCGTTGATGCTGCTGAAGAACGCCGCGTCGGAGGTGTAATAAATCATCTCCTTCGCTAGTCTTAGCACGGTGTTGGCTTCTCCTAGCAAGTGTTTATAAGTACTGGGACTTGTTGTCTTGTGGTTATTAGCCGCGCTCAGTATGTCGTGATAGACATCTTCAGCGTTTGGTAAATTCAGAGAGTAAAATGTCCAAGTGTCTTCATCACTGGCAAGCAGCACAAGACATTTAGAAGCGTGCAGTAATTTTTTAACACCCAGAAAAGGTCTCAGACCTATCAGGGAAACCGGTCCAGGATCAGTGAGACCAGATTCGACTTTGAGATCATCAGTTTTGAAGAGACCTTGGATCCTTAGAGTGTAGGACTCCAGTCCGGCTTCAGTCAGCGCGTGCAGTGCAGTATTTTCTAGCGCCACGTGGATTACCGGTGCCGTGAACGGGTAAATCTGGCACTTGCTGACATCAAACGACACCTCCTCGCTACTAGAGGGTGCAAAATTGTAAAGATATCCCTCCTGGGTCGTGCAGATCAAGCAAGTCACTCCATTGAATATATTGTACTTAGTGGACTTGAGTAAAGACTTTTTAAAGCTACTTATCGATGTCTTCTGTCGTTTGTACGAAGGTTTCAATATCGAACTAGTAAAGTACTCGGTCCCGATGTCTTGAGCAGAGGCCTCGGCTATCTTCAGTCTCAGCAAGTGCTCGATTATGTAATTCTCAGACCAGCCGTCCTCATTCGACCTCGTTGTGACCACGGCGCTTATCTCCGCGGCTCTGAAGATCGGGGGGTCCAGGATGTAGTGGCTCTGAGAGTGGTCAGACCTCACTGAAGGCAAGCAGACGTTAAAGTTGTTGTCTTCATCGTCTTCGAGATTCACAAGACCTAGTGACTTTATTCGTTGGAGTTCATCAGCTTCGTTGAGAACCAGCTGGTCCCAGTCGATGTAATCGCGTTCGTTGACGATTGATTTTGTGAAATCAACTTTTTTTACTCTGGCTTTTGATTCTTCGCTGCTACTGTTATTATTATTGTTATTATTATTACTATTATTATTGTTATTGTTATTATTATTATTATTCGCTACTAGACTAATGTCTTTAGTTAAGCTATTTTGATGCGAGCGCCGTCTGCTCCTGCCACTGTTGATGTTACTTTTATCAACGCTGCGATCAGAAATAAAATTGTCATCGTGGAATCTATTGGTCAGGCGTATCAGCATAAAATACGAGGAATTCATCACAGAAATGAACTCCTCCGCGAATTCTACATGACTGGGACTAAAAGTGAATCTAATTGACCAAGGTCTTACTTCAAAGTCCAGAAATTTGTGCTTGGAGGTCTGCTGAGTCTCGACTTTGAGCTCGTGGATGACAGCCTCGTCCTCCATTATCACCAGCAAATTCCCCGTGGTCTGGCAGCAGGCGATCTTGCTCGGCTGTCGATTCAGAGGCAGCTCAATCATCTCCAGACTATTGAGAGTCCTGTTGAGACTCGGAGTCACTCGTCCCGCGATCCTGGCTCTCATCGCCTGGTTCTGGTTGCCGGCCATCTCCCAGTTTATGTAAACCCTTACGAAGTTGTTGACACCCGCACCGTCTCTCGAGCTCTTGGACTCCAGAGTAGCGACGTAGTTCCCCTTGTCCGAGTGCACCAGCTCCTGGACCAGGTCCACCGTGGGAAAAATCGTCAGCAGTTTGTGCTGGTTGCTTGCCAGTCCGTAGACTTTGACGCAGTGACTTGACAGCGCCAGCAGCAGCAGGTCTTGGTCCATGATGTTCGCGGTGCATGAAGCCGTTGGTTCTTCAATCTGCCCGACATTTTGCGACAGGAAATTATGCACTGGAATAATTCGTACCATTTTAAATATTTATTTAATCAATAGCAGGATTGGAACCAGGACCAGGATCCTGTTCACGTTTCAAAGCAACTGTTCATGTCACAAACTCGTTAACTGATAAAAAAATATTTAAAACCTTTGACACTTGCGTGCTGTCATGGAGCCACTACTTTTCTACTCGCTACTGATTTTAATCTTATATTTATATATATCGCAAATTTCCGAGAACTGAGCTTCGAGACCAGGATCGATAACTTATCAAGCGATTCATTCTTTTTCTTTTTTTTTATTTAAAAAAAAGAGCACGGCTTGAACTGGTAGCTCATTCTGCTGAACGTCACTTGAATTAACCCGCGTCCTGAGCGCCATCTAGAGTTTCCGCTTTCCACGAACCGAGTGACCCAATTATACGCAATAGCTATTTTTCCAGTGATGATCTATGTCTAGATAATTTCCGTAGCTTGTGGATGACCGAGTGCACATTATATGCAACAAAAATATTTTTATGGATGACGTTTGTGCTGATATATTTTTGTGGTTAATTCTAGATAAATATATACTATAAATATTGAATATTTAATAAATTGTCCTGGTAATAAACCTGACTAATTACCTGATAAACATGGAGAGTATTTTTCATGAAAAGGTACGTAGCTTCTCCATCACCAGGTCCATCACCACAGTCATCAGTAATCAGTAATCATCAGTACAAGTATATTTATTTACTGTCTTAGCAAGAGGGATACCTGTGTGCCCAACATTGTCTGAATGCGCTGCTCCAGGGACCATATTTCAACGCCGTCGACCTGGCGAACCTGGCCCAGCAGATGGACGAGGAGGAGAGACTGCGAATGGCCGAGTCCGGAGTCGACTCTGATGACTACAGGCGATTCATGCAGGTACCAATTAATCTGATAGTCATTTTTATCAGTATTCAGCATCTGATGCCAGTTCCTGGCTTACAATAAAACTTTTTTTTTAGCAACCGTCAGAGAACATGGACGACAGCGGGTATTTTTCTGTCCAAGTGATAAGCAGTGCACTTAAAGTCTGGGGCCTTGAGTTGATACCTTACAATAGCACCGAACCAACGGCACTTATTGCACAAGATAATCCTTCGTAGGTTATTACTTTTTTAATCGCGATTCAAATTGACTGTCTTCCTTGCTGATGAACACAATACACCTGGGTAATTTATCCTTTATTTTACAGACAAATGAGAGCTTATATTTGTAATTACAAAGGGCACTGGTTCACGATACGCAAGCTGGGGAACCAGTGGTTCAATTTAAATTCTGTGTTGAGTGGACCCCAGCTGCTTTCTGACACCTACTTGTCTATGTTCATTGCACAGTTACTTCAAGAAGGTATTCATTTTTTATTTTTTTTTATCGGGGTTCTGGTTGATTTTTGTAATTTTTAAAAGTCGCGCGCAAATGAATTAAATTTTGAATTAAACCGCGGCAGGATTTGAAAGATAAAGAAATTGATAATTTTTTTTTGGCACCAGGTTACTCAATTTTTATAGTAATTGGAGATCTCCCCCAATGCACAGCTGATGATGTGCTGCTGAAAAATCCAGTAACGACGGCCAGTAAATCGAGACCATCAGTTCCTAAACCGGAGTCTGTGGGCTACAGATTAGGAACTGCGGCAGAGGATGAGCGCGAAAAAATTCAGCAAGCAGTTGCCGCTTTTGGTCGTGTCCAGGTTCCTACTTCTTCACTTAACTCATTCACGGCGTCCTCCTCAGGAGACAAATCTAAAGAAAGAATAATACCCATCACCGTAGAAGATGACGACGACGGATACGACGACGCTGCGAATTTGAAAAAAGCGCTTCAGCTCTCGCTCCAAGACACCGATGACGACACTGAAAAGTCGCTCAACCTGAGACTGAACTTGAATTCAAATTCAAAACAGACGTCTCCAGAGGAAGAGGAGGACGACGAGCTTAGGAAGGCGCTCCAGCTGAGTCTGGAATGCGTCACCGCTCCAACTACTCCAGATCCCGACGACTTGCGCTGGAGACGTCTCGCGTACCTGGGCAGCCTCTCAAGATCCGGAAACGAGTCTAAACTAAATACTTAACATTTCTTTTAATTATTTCAATTATTTTTTTAAATTTAATACCCGTTTCGAAAATATTATTCACGAACAAAAATAAGGTCAATATTTTTTTCTTACATTATTATCATTATCATTATTACTGATTATTATTATTATAACATAATTGTTAATGGTCATAAAGATTTTTACAATTAATTAAACTGAAAGTTATTATAAAATATTATTAATTATTGGGATTTATTTTTAATTTTATGTATTATAGCAATTGAATTTTAAATAAATATTAATTAATAAATAAATTATATACTTTTATAATTCAAATTTTTTTTTAAATTTAACTTACCTAAGCGGGAAAAAATGAATATTTAAATACTGCCTAGATGTCTAATATATATTTCTAGTGTCAATAATTAGCTATGGAGTAAAAAATGTAAATTTAAAGCTTGCGTCATTTAAAATCGGACACAGGGTCACCTGTCAGTGAGTTCTGATTTTCTATGGATTCTATTATATATTTTTTGGTGATATATACACAAAATAACCCGCAATAAACTCTGACGATGCTAATACGCAATCATAAAAAGAAAATTTAAATATTCGCGCTTAAAAATAACTGCGTAGAAACATTGCGCCGCAATATCTGCGCACGCGCGAAACAAGTTTTTTTCCAAAACGACCACTAGAGGCGCTGATTGGTAGATAGGTTGAGGTTAGTGACAACCGTGGACTATATCAGCTGTCAAGTTATTCTAGAAATCAGTAAACAAGACATCACTTTTGAATAATTGTTTTTGTTTATTGTTATTATTATTAAAGTTATCTATTAAAATTTAAATAATATAAAATGGTGTACTTACACTTCCCCTCAAATTTAACTGAGGAAGAAAAAATGCTACAAGACAAATACAATAAATTAAAACGAAAGGTAATTTAAATTTTCTTAAATATTTATTTGAGGTTAAAACTTTTTCACCATAATAATAATCATTAGAAAAAAGCGCTGCAAGATTTGAAAACTCCAAAACCAGAGCCAGAGCGAATGCCCCAGGTACCAAAGCGTCCTACGGAAGCGCGCGATGCAAGAGAAGTTGCTAAAAAACTGATAAAGTCCGGGGTTATAACTGCGCCGAAGACTCCTAAGAGACCTGAGCAGTCTTTTAAGAGACCAAGAGGCCTGGAGCGGAAGTTAAACAGCACCGAGAAGACCATCTCCTCGTATCAGCCCTTTTGTCCTACGCAACCGGAAGAAGAGGAAGCTGACGCCGCAGCCAGACCCCGGGTCAAGGGTCTCTACGAGTCGTTCGTCAGCGCCAAGAGCGACAGCAGGCCCGTCGACAAGACTCCTCTGAAGCCGGAGCTCAAGCCGCGAGCCGGCAACACCATCTTCGTCTCCGGTTACAAAATCTCCGAGGACTACTTGAAGAAGCACTTCACCTCTTTTGGAAGCATCTTGAATATTTCGATGGAGGCCGAGAAGAAGTAAGTCGTCCACTCGGACAGTTTTAATTTTGGATTTATTGGCCTCAGGGTTCACCGGGTTATTGATTTATTTATTTATTTACTAACTAAAAAATGATTTCAGCCGTGGTTTCATTACCTTTGACAAACCGGAAGCAGCCGAGCGCGCAATAAGCGAGATGGACGGCAGCATGGTTTCATCAATTCAGCTGAAAGTATCTTTAGCTCGTCGGCAGCCAGTTATTGAACCAATAAACGACACTACCTCAAGTGCTGTCTGGTCATCCATCGCTGCTAATTATTCACAGAAGAGTGCCCACAAAGACGGCCGGGATATGAAAGTTTATGATGAAGATTTGTTCCAGTAGTTGTAATATATATTAATATTAATAATAATAATAGATGTAAATAATTGTAAATAAATAGATATCAAGTGTTCAATAACTTGGACTTTATTAAACATAAGTATCAACAGATCACACTGATTTAACAATTGTAGTACAAATATACCTCAATATATATTATATATATATTTTTTTTTAAATAGTAATATACAAACGGATTTATTAACGTCGTATTTAAAAAACATAATTATCCTAGAAAACGATTGCTGAAGATTTAAAAAATTTAAATAGAGAGCAATCGTCAATTAAATTTAAGTGTTAGGGTTTTAAGTTTGAGAATAAACAAAATTATAACCGCGGAGGATTGAAGTAGTCCCAGTGGTGATGGTGGGTGATGGTGCGGGGTCCAGCGAAGCAGACGATTATCAGTCCGGCGATGATGAGCAGGAGCGCGCAGATCGCGAGTTCGATTTCTCTGATCTTGGCCTCGGACTCTTCGCGGGTCACTCGCGATACCATGTAGTTGACGAAGTGTCTCATGGCGCGTTTGCCAGCGAGTCTGAGTGCGCGGACCAGCTGTTGGGTCATGTCGATTATACTGGGCTCGTCGGTGTGAGATGCTGGTGACAGAGCGAAGAATTGGGGAGGAATTTGGGATGACGTAAATGCTATAAATTGTTGCTGTGGCGGCGATGATGGACGGGATTGACTCGAAGGCGATGAAGGACGCGAATAAGTCGGTGGTGATGATGGACGCGATTGCCGTTCTGGTTCGTTGTCTGAGTAAGTTATTGTTGCGCGCTGAGGTTTTATTTCTGCGGATTCGAACAGTTGATGCAGAGTATCGGGGCTGTCGGGGGTCACCGAAATCACTGGAGGCAGTGACCGTACTGGAGATGCGGTCTGTCTTAGATGCAGTCCGACCGGGGAATTGGAGCGAGACCGATCTCGTTCTCGTTCTTTAGGTGGATCTTCAGCAGGCTTTGGTTTCTCGGGTTCTTTGGGCTTTGGTTCGCTTGGAATCGTCACTGGACTTGGAGGACGCTCGACTCCTTGACTAGAAAATATCGCCCGTGTTTCTGTGGTCCTGGTCAGTGGGTCCAGCTGCAAGTGATCCGGTTCAATGGCTCTCGAGTCTCTGAACGGGTATTTAACTTCTGCGATAGTTGAATCTGTACGGGAATCTTGAGAGTGCGGGTCTTTGTCTTGGCTCTCCTGGACCTGAGTCGACACAAGCTCCAGCTGGGCTTTGATGGCTATCAATTCTTCAAGCAGGGACGGATGAACTGCGTGGTCTTCTTCACTGGCGTTTGCTATCTCCGAGGCAGAGACCACCACCGCGTCGATCTCCGAGGCTGATATTTTATGAGCTTCGAGATTCGCGACACTGAGTCGGTCTACTTTGAGATCGGCTACTTCGAGGCTTGATATTTTTAGCGTTTCATTGTTGAGAAAAGCTGACAGTCTTTCTTCAAGTTCTTCTAGGCCTACGATCCTCGAGTCTGGTCTTTCTGGATGAACATCGCGAGGCATTGAAGGACTTTTACTTCTCAGAGGATAGAGTTCTTCTTTGGCTTGCGGTAGAGGTGGAACATCAGGCACACGGTCTCTGGAGTCTAGAACATCACGGTCAGGTGTAATCCGCGATCCTCTGATGTCTGGTTCCGAAATCGCTGATGATCTCGTGTAAAACTCCTGGGGACTGGGTATTCTCTCGTGTGAAATGGCCGTAAGACTGGGTCTGAAGTACGCGGGACTGGGAATTCGTTCCATGGAGACCATAATCTGGGAACCGGAACTCGAAGGAGCGACGACCAGTTTAGCTTGGGTTATTTCTTCCTCAATGACCATGTCATCTGGCAATGGATCGGTTTGTGTTGAAGCATAAGCTTCCGTTAGATCGCCTCCATACTCCATTGGCTCCTCTTCCACATGACTGACTTTGCTTTTATCTTTTTTAGCCCGCGGTGGGCGTGGGGGTGCCGGCAGTGGTCTAGTTGCCATTTTACTCAGCACTTCTCCGCTGAGTAAATTTTTGTGCTCGTCATCGGACTCGATCTCGACGTAAGGCGTCAAGTCAACTTCCTGTGGAGTCTTTGAGACTATTGACGGCGTTCGCGATCTGGGTCTCAGGGTACTGTAGTTCCTCATTGGTCGTACCGGCCCCCCCATAGATCTAGGAACGGTGGCAAATTTATCTTTACGTCGTTTGCGGGGTGGAGGAGGTCTTGGTGGTTTCTCCCGCTTCTCAATTACCGCGTAACCTGGGAGTTCGAACCTCGCGCTGTCGTCATCCCGCTGCATTTCTTCAACGTCGTATCCCAACTCGGGTATTGACTCGGCTTCTCGAGACGTTCTATCATCGTCTTGAAATATTGATGTCGTTCTTGAACGTGAGTGTCTCTTCGGAGGTACTGGCGCCGGTTCAATGTACTCTTCCTCGTCGACTTTTGAAGTGATGCTAATTGTCTCGTGACTTGGAACTCTCGTTGGTTTCATCGGCGGCTCTGATTTCGGTCTTACACGCTCTTCAATCACATCAACATGATCTAGATGATCAACATGATCAATATGATGACCGTTACACGATTCAATTCCATTGATACGCAAATTAATCTCCAGCTTATCATGAACTCGTCGCTTACGTCTCTTAGGAACTGCTGGAGGTATCGGTAGCTCCGGAGAAATTTCTTTTATGGGGTCAGAAGGTACCTGGGAAGAACTGCGCAGTGAGGTGCGTGATTTTCTGCGAATTGGCTTGACGACGACGATGTCATCCAACGGTTCCTGTCGGTCTAGGTCCAGGGGTGCTGAATCCGCGTGGTAAACAATTCTATGTCTCGATTCCGAGAAGCTGTCATCATTGTCATGCAACCGAGAGTCGAAATCCGACTCCTGGCTGCGACGCTTAGGCCTCATTGGTGCAGGGTCGTATGATTCAACGGACTCCCGCTTTCTTATTGACCGAGTGCGCTGCGGTCTCTGAGGAGGCTTAGCAACCACAGTCACTTGATCCGCGAGAGCATTAACTGGCGTTCTCAATGCATCCCGTATTTCGCTGGTCAAGTATCTCCCTACATGCATGTCATCTTGACTGATGCCTTTGGCACGTAGAAAGAATTCATCGGAATCAATTTCCTCAATGACACCGCGACGCCGACGATCGCAGGAGCTCCCACTCGAGGCCTGTTGCTCTCGATCAGAACGAGCTGACGTGTCCTCTTCAAGTTCACTAGACTGTTCTATATTTTCCTCAATCTCTTCCTCTTCAACTTCCATTTCTTCTTCCTCCTCCAACTCCTCGTCTATCTCCTCCTCCCCGAGCTCCACTTGGTCCTCAGGCATCTCCACTTCTGGTGTCACCGCCTCCGCACGTTTGTCTCTGGCATGTGCCTTTTTATACTCTCGAGGGTCCACAGGTTCAAAGGCCACTCGATATAAATCCCTTTCTTTGCTGCCTCCAGAGTCTTCGAGAGCAACATTCTGATCACCGTACAGTCGGGGATCGATTTGCGGTGGCTCGTACGAGTCTTCCGAGTCTCCACGGAATATTTTATTCGCACGACTAAGTATTTTTTTCATAACTTCTTGATGCTTGTGCTGCTGGTGATGCTCTTCCTCTTGTTCTCGGTCCTCTGGTACTCTAAACTCATGATGGTAAGGTAGCTCTTCAGTTTGAAGACTTTTACGACGTTCGTCAGACTCTTCCCAGCCCAGCGGTTCAGACCCTTCTAAAGACTCTTGACCTCGTAACGATAGTCTAGGTTTCTCTAACGCTGTTTGCTGCCACGGTTTTTCCCGTTCAATCGACGTTGGTCCTTCCTCGTCATCGTCAGCAAATTTAATGTCAGTAAAACGCTGAGTCCACCTGGTACCAAAAGAACCTTTAGGTTTTTTAGCTCGCGGTAAAGTCGCGCTCTCAGTTGCTGTTCCCGATGACGAGGCTCGCGATTCCTTTGGTGACGACGTCGCGTAGTCTTTAGCGGCCTTTGACTTTCTGTCAAATAAACGCGGTACCGTCGCGAAATCGAAAATATTTTTACGCGATCCCGCGTTGGACTCGTTGCTGTACTGTCGCTGCTGCTCGGCCAGCGACGGAGTCCTTCGTCGACCCGGCATCGCCGGCAACCGGAAGCTCGATCTCGTCGGCATTTTTGGTAAATTTATTTTAGGGCGTTCTGGTAAATGAAATTTAGCCCGTTGAGGAAAATTAAATTTAGGCCGATCGGGTAACGTGAATTTTGATTTATCTGGCAATGAAAAACGCGGACGATCTGGCAATGACGCTCGTATTCTTTCCATTCGTGTTCGTTTGTCTGTCGATGATGATTTAGATGATCTTTCTAGTGTCGATGACTTGTCGGATGATCGTGATTTAGATTTATCGGATTTAGATCTATCGGAACGAATTTTAGGGGATGATTTGTGTCTTCGCTCGTTTACGGGAAGTGTGAAATTGGGTCGTTGAATATTTTTTAACCGCGTACGTAATTTTCCAGCTTGAGTTCGAATTTTGTAGGGCAGCCCCCTCGCACTTCGCCGCAGCGGTAGCTCCTCCATCACCGATGAGTCCACCTACAAATTAAATTAATTATCTTATTTTCGTCCGAATATTTATACAAACATTTAGTCATCCAATTTATATATTACATATTTACAAGAATGATAAATATACAATGACTGCCAAGAGAAAACGACTCACCAGCGGTTACTTTCGTTGTAAAAGATCTTGAATTAGATTAAATATTTTTGGAGACGACATAATTTTAAATATATATTTAAAGCTCATTTCGCAACAATAACGTCAACCGTTTCTCGCTAAGTCAACAATATTCAATTTAATACTAATAATAATAAAAATAAATACAACCCAATTTTTCCTGTCACACAAAAATTATTTTAAAAAGTTAATTTATTTATTTAGAAATTTAATTACCGGGATAAAATTATATTTTTAAATTTCAATTTAATAATCAATTGATAAAAAAATTTTATCATTTTTTGTTTTTTTTTTTTTCAGACTTGTTTATAATAAAAATAATTTACTAATGTCTGTTTAGTGTTAACTATCTCAAGTACAATTAATTATTACGGCACGTGGTATGTGAGTTCCGTCTCTGACGTAGGACTACGACTCTGGTATCTTCTTTATTTAGTATCAAAAAAAATAAATAAATACCGTTGGCTAATCGCGAATCTCAGCCAACAATTAAAAGGAATAAAAAACAAAAAAAAAGTATAAAAACACTGACCTGACTCGTGTTGATCTCGCCGTCGGTCCTGGATTCGGTGACGGGGGTCGCCGCGTTGAAGAATCTTTCCTCAAGTCTGTCCTGTAGCTCCTGCGCGGTCTCGGGCTCCTCGGCGGAGAGCTCACCGCTCCCTAGTTCCCGGCTCTCCATCGCACTGTCCTCGATGCGGCCATCAAGTGGCAGGACCACGTCCCCAACGAGAATCGGCCCCGGGCTAAAGCGTCCGCCCACGTCGATGCTGTCGTCGCTGTCACCCACCGGCACGATGTCCGTGTCGAGGATCCTGACCACCGGTGCCGGGCCGACTGCCTTCGGCGACATCCCAGCGCCCACCGGCTCGTACTCGTGCTCACTGCGTGAAAAATTCATTCCGTGTCAGTTTATCCCAACACTTATCACTGGCAACATCTACTCTTATTACTATTATTATGATTAACACTAGGATGACAAGAATATTTATTTAAAGGCGTGTGATCACTTGTTAATTATCTATGCAATGATGACGCGAGTGTTGAGATGAATCTATAAATTTATTAGCACACAGTGATTGGAAATGTATCTCCAAGGTCTGCAGATACATTATGCAGCTGATGGACGTTATGATGTAGCTAATGGACTGACGTTGATGCAACGGTCGATGTTAATGGAGTGAAAAAAGAGAGCAAAGGCCAGCGACTGGACTGCCGAGTCCGCGGAATTTACTAGTTGGTAGTGGAGCTATTGAGAGTGAGAGCTGAGAGCTGACCGCCTCAGATGCTATTCTAACTATAGCGACCCGGGCGGACCTTAAATAGCTACTACTAGTTGACGCCGGGACTGTAACCCAAACTACTACCCACATGCATACAAACACACACTCACACACTCACACACTCGTTTACTCATTTACTCACACACTTGATCTCAATCTAAAATCCACTACATTGCTAAGACTATTACGAAACAACCGTCACGTCTTTAAATACCCTCCAGCACTTAATGACCCGACCTACCGTCAGAAAATGTTAAATACCATCTGGAGTGATAATTAGATCGGTATTAAAATTAACAGACTAGCAATAAAGAGTCTAGCACACTTACCAAATGCCAGCTGGTGGAATCTTGGCGGAGCCGCGGGACGAAGGTCGTGACAGCATCATCATCGCCCGTCGCTCTGGCAGCAGGGAGTCGCTCTGGAAGAACTGGCACCCGCATCTCACTTCTCTCCCGAGGCTGGATGTCGACGAGGCTCGCGAAGTCCGGCCCTTCTCATGCTCCATCACTCTGAGGTCCTCTTCTGGATGAGAATGAGGATGAGGTTGAGGTTGAGCCTCTTCTGGCTCTCGGTTATCACCTACTGGACACTGTTTTAACCTACTCCCAAACTGATAACGTTTGCCACCATCCGTGTGACAATGCCCTCCACCTCCGAATACTCGGAGAGGAGAGCTGAAGAAGCTGCCACCCAGCTTGGGTACTGCTCGTCAGATCTTGGTGAACCCGCTGCCACCACCTCGACGGCTGCCACCACCACCAGGTTATTTGCTTCCACTTACTCTGGCACTTTGTTCACGCCAACAATATATTCATATATATATATATATCGATATAAATGCATGTGAGTATGCATATATAAATATATATTGGCGTGATTATTTATAGGTGAGTCGTCTTGCTCGGTTCTTATTCACTTAGATTAGTTAAACTTAACATTACTACATACTCTAGGTGGCTCGACGACGCAATGAGTTGGCTGTGTTATCGCGAAGGTGATTGCGCTGGCGCATATCCCTGTCTGCAGCATCATCTTTCTCCCTTGCACGCTCATTTTTTAACCGTCTAGTCCCTTTTCGCCCTGCCGACTTTACTCTCGTCGGCTCTCGAGCATCGACCGGCCACGCAATCCGCCGATCGCTCCCATTCTTGCACCGATGCCAACCGAATTATAATTCAGATCACCCAGGGTCAAAGTACTCGCTGTCATTCCGATCATCGGCTTCTAATCCAAATAAACCATTTTCAAATTTTCGTTACCGCTAAAACGTGTTAACTTTGGTTTTCTTTTTATTTTTTTTTTTATAAAAGTACTTTAAATTTAGATTTTCAACACTCTAGACTAATTTAAAACTTGTTTAAGTGTAAAAAATAGTTTTTAATTTTTTTTAAACTTCAATACAACTTTTTATTATTATTTTTTTTTTTTTAGGACTAATTATAGCTGCCGTAACGAAAATTTTTTCGAGGAGATAAAAGACGAGGGTTATTGAGGATTTATTTTTTATCGCGAGGTAGACGACGAAATCGATCGGCTGCCTCGCGGTTTTTTTTTTTCTAAACTAATTAAAATTTTTTTTTTTATAGTTAATTATTGATAGTTTGTTTTTTAATTAATTTGTAATAAATATTAAGCGATACTCTGATTTTTTTTTTTTTTTTTTTTTTTTTTCTCGAAAAATAGCTTTTAATCCTAATCTAGTTAAAGTGTATTTCAAGTATAAAAACGTTTGTTATTATTATTATTTTTTTTTTCGAGTATCTTGAGAACATGAGGGATAAATAAATTTAACTTTAACGAGTTTTAATTAATAACAAGTTAAAGTAATGAGTGACGGAAAAAAAAATAAATAAAATATTTAAAATTAACTTAAGTAAAAATATTTACGTACATATATAATAAGACATATATACATATATATATGTATATGTGTGTAGATATGTATATGTATATATGTATATATAGAGATATTTATAATCAAGTGCGAGACGCGGTTTAATGAGGTCTCAATGTAACGATTTTATTATTGTAATTGTAATTGTCGTAATTGTAGTCGTAATTGTGATAATTTGTGTACAACGAGGGGGATGCTGTGTCGTAGTCACGATCCAGACGAGAGGAATCCCGCCGGGGTCAGGCTAGTTCATTGCTGTCCAGGAAGTGATCTCGTGCGTCGAGACACCCCGCGAGGTCCAGGACTATGTGCTGGAGTGCCGGGTGCTGGAGCACGTCGGCTTCCGGGAGTTGCGGGTGGCAGCACGGCCGCTGGTGACGTCCTCGGAAAGACCTGTGCAGGTGCAGGACCACGTCGCAGAACACGTAGCGCACCACCAGCAGTCGGAGAAAGTCATCACCGAAAAATTGCAGTATGCTGCTTTCTGGAAAGTTGAAAAAATTTTTTTTTATATTTTGGTGGTGGATTTATGTAGGTTATGAAATTCTGAAAAGAATGAGTACCCACATCGATATGTTCTGAGAAAGTGGTGATAATTTGGTGTAATTGGTGAAAAATAATTAGTCAGTACTTTTTGGTGCACTTGGTCAAAAGATAGCGATGTGGGTACTCATTTTACTCGAAATTGTATCGACTATTCCAAGAAATACTTTATTTTGGAAAAAAAGGAAATTTTTTATTATTTTTATTTTTCGAAAATTTTTTGGTTTTTGAATATATCGATGTGGGTACTCAAATAAAAGGAAATTTTACTACAAATTTAACTGCGCACCTACTTTTGCATTCAATTTCAAAAATAAATAATTTTTTCAAAGCTTTAATTACAGCCGTATTTAACTTAAGTCCCAAGATATCTAAAACTTTTGAGCGGCGTTAAATAAAAGTAAGCAAGTGTGTTAGTATAAGTTGGGGCTATGAGGAAACGTGTTGGTCTAAGCTTGCCAAGAGTTCCTTATGCAAATATCAATATTAACTAATTTAAAAATTTGCTAATAAATTCTCACAGGCCAATAAAAAGTATCTGCGAAAATGGGTCGACTGTAGAACTTGAGATATATACATAGAAATGCGGTGGCGTAAGAAATAGTGGTATCATAAATTAAGTAGCTATATATTATAGGTATGAGAGGGGTTTTAATGTTGCTTACCGCATCTGGAACGAATGACGAGCCGGCTTGCCTCAACGAGGAATCGTTCGACGTAGCTCTGGCAGCGTTCCCAATGATGCACGGCGAGGCTACCGACGTTGCATATAAGGCAGAAGGCGGCGAGAGGAGAGTGAAGGAATAGAGTGAAGAGACTGCCTCCGTGGCGCAGGTCCCTCAGGGTCGAGGGCGTCTCCTGGGGCGACATCAACACCATAAGCGGCTGCCCAAAGTATCTGGGTATCTGCTGGAACACGTAGCTGTTGTCCGAGTCGACAACCACGAACAGCGGCTTCCTCGTGAACGGATACAAGTCCCCGGGATAGAGACAGTGTGGCTCCTTGCCGCCGCTAGGCCTCTTTCCGTGCTCCGGATCACGTTTGCTGCTCGTTGACACGCCTCCCAGGTCGTAACCCACTTTGCACAATTAAAATAATAAAAGAACATCCGGTGGGACTCTCGTCAATTCAATATTTTATATACTATCTGTTACAACTATTTATTTATCCATTATTTACTTTTTTTTTTCCACCCCCTCTTTTCTGCGATTCCGGCTGCCGATAAATATCATTTTATTTAAATCCCTTTATTAATAAAAACCAATATGTTTTTACGTTAAATTTAATTCTTTTATTATTTTCCGATTAACCCAAAATTAATATTAAATTCTACGCTCCATTTATAAAAAGACTTTTATCGATAGCGCGGACAAAAAGTAAAATATAAAAGAAATTCAGGTCACCCAATATTTTAACAATTTTCATTTTTTCTCGGAAAAAAAAACTTCAACTTTTTTTTTCGCGCGGTTGTTCATTCGACCATATAATATGTATATATATATTTATATGAAATAGAGGTTGAATTTACTTTTTGTCATTTTTAGCGGTTCATTTTGCCCCACTTGATTTTTTTTTAACGTTGTAAAATATTCTTCAGACGAATATATTTACAAAAATAGACAAATAATTTGTATAAAATAAATTTATATCAGATTACAGAAAAAAAACCGATAGTCGGAATTGAACCGCCGACCTTTAGATTACCGGCGGATGTTCGCTTCTGAGCTGCCGGTGATGAAATTTAAAATATTATGAATGTGGAATCTGATATAAATTTGATGTTTGGTGGTGGAAGTGTACAGATTTATATAAAATACTTACTCTCTTCGGGATGTTTAACAGTAGAAAAGCATCCATCAGCAGACAAATAAAGCAAAAGCGCTCCATTAGCCGGTAACTCTTTGAAACCACTGGCCAGGAAAACCTGAACCTGGCTGTAGGTCGGCTTATAAAGCAGGTACTTGTGGGGATTATCCCGCCTGGGCATCCCGTTTTCCGGGCCCGGATAGGGCCCAGGTCGGAAGGGCAGTCGACCCGCGGGAGAGGCGTCGTGAATGTGCGTTGGATCATCGCGTGGCTCGCGCTCGAGGGTCTGTAGCATTCTAAACATATCCACTGAGAGTTCACTGAACTTAACCTGGTCGGCGCAGTTGCCGACGATCAGTATCTCTTGCAGAGTGAGGCACATGGGTGACGATCGTTCGATCGGCGGCGACGTCAGTGGGCCCAGCCGGTGGGTCAGCACCACGGGGTTCGAGTCCGCGTAGAGGACACCCACCGCCGACTCGGCTTTGACGAATCCTTTTATCTCGTCCAGCACCAGATTCCACTCGACCTGGTCCTCGGGCTCGTATGTGCTCGCGTAGTCGGCGATCTGGGCGTCCAACTCTCCCACCAGCTCACGTACCAGCTTCATTTTGTTCAAAAGCAAACATACGACAATAAAACGCGCGTAGTAGCGAAGCTTCTTTACCATAAGGTCGCTGCGGTCTTCCTTGGCAGCGCGGCTGTAGTAAGCGCGCCCTCGGATTGCTGCGTAAAATGAGTACGCTTCGTGCAAGTACGAAGTCTCACTCGTACGTAAATAATAATGATAATACAGCTGCCCAATTTTACTTGCTATCTCTCCTATTTGCCATCTTTTCAACCCATACTTTGTGTCCAATATTGCCCTGAAATTTAAAAATCCTTTTTAATTTGCATCCATCTTACGGCAAAAAAAAAGAAAGAAAGAAATAATTTAATAAATGATCTTGGTAAATAGTCTTTAACAAGTTTGAAGGCCTAGTGTTTCAAACAATCCAAGTGCCAACTTTGAATTAATTTAATTATTTACAGTTTCAATGCTTTTAAACTTTCAAGAACAAACTTATAGACTAAATGTTGTTTTTTATTCAAAACCAACTACCAAGAAATATTTATCATTTAATAAATAAAAAGTCATAAAGTTGAAAAAAAAAAAGGAGAAAAGGGAGTATATTTAAAAGCGACGGTTACTTTGTGATTAAAAAGCGAGAAGAGTCGGGATGAGGAGCACGTGTGTGTACAAAGAAAAATCATCATTTTCATTCTCGTCTCGAGGCTTGTCTATTGATCCGACGGTAGACTTAACTTTTAAAAGACCCTCACGTTTTTTCATCATGTAGGATTGGGTCTGGGCTTGGGTCTGAGATTGAACCGTGATTTCGTTATCACGCAAAAGTAATTGCTTGTAAAACAAATGAAACTAACAATATAGTAAGTAATATAAGTAACAGTAATAATAGTAATAAAATAAAAGCAGTATCCGATTCTCCATTGGTAGTTGTCCAAATCATGAGGGATTTGGATCATGAAACGGGAACAAGGACACAGGACATGGACACGGACACGGATTTGGTCCTCCTCCAAGTGTCAGCAAGTCGATAGTAAAATAAAAATAAAAATAAAAAAAAGCCAGCTAATCCCCAAGAAAACAATAAAAGTAAAAATAAAAATTCAATTTAAAGCGACTGTTACCGCATGTTACAAATAACCGTCGCACAAAATAGCCAATAATATTAACCGGCATAACAGCGAATACTCGGGATTCCCATATCTCGGCCATGTCTCGTGCATACTCAATAGCATTCCCCGAATCATTTAACGTCATACTGGTTTGCATGATAGCTGCTGGGGGCTGGGTATAGCAATAGCAGGCTGGTAGACTGTCAGACTGGCGTACACCACCGTAGGCGTAAATCTAGCCTCAATAATAACAGCAGCAAGAAAATAAATATAAAAAAAGGGAAAGAAAGAAAAAATAATAATAGAGAGTCCTTGTCACGAAACAAAGCCGTTTTAAATCGAGAATCCACGTCAGCCGATCGAACCCTCATTCCATTCACTCGGCGGCTACTCGTCTCCAGTTAGGAACCCTCGGTGGTGGTAGACGTACATGCACAAAGCCGTAGGGAATTTAAGGCGCAAGGCAAACCCAAAGGGACAAGAGTACGAGGAAAAGACAGAGACATAAAGATACACGCGTAGACCCGAGCCAAGGACAGCGACAGTGGGTGGACAAAGTAGGGCGTTGTGGCGGCTAAGCGAAAGGGGCCACCACCACTCGGGGATTATTTTTCCAGGGGTGGGGCTGTGAGTCATACAGGTAACATAATAATATCAATAATAATAATAATTAAAATTAAAATGGGAATAATTAGAATTGAAGAGGTAGTCGAAGAAGGTGTCAAAAGAGAGTCGGGTGGGCTGTCTAGGCATTAAGGTCTGTCTATAGGTTTACCTGTGCTGCTGCTGGAACTTCCAGAGCTTGGTGTAGATGTCAAACGTTCGACCAAAGTAGGCCTGCCACTGCTTGTGCCCGTACTGAGGTAGGTCGCGCAACCCGTTGAACAGCTGCTTGCTCTTTTCGAGCAGATGACAGAACTCCATGACGACTTTTCTCTCGTGCTCGTCCATACCAGCCATCATGACCATCTTTTCGTCGTGGGAAATCCGTCGACCCGTGGCGACAGCACCACTCTAACGCTGGTGCTAATAATGGATGATTTTCCAGCGGTTCGTAACCGCTGTCTCACGGGTTCCCTTCTCGTCGTGAGTGCCAGCGTCTCTGCCCGCCCTGCCCGGTGCTATCACCGATCACCGAATTGACACTTGAACCTTCACAATCTTCGAACCTAATCACTTATTACTCTATTCAAATAGCACTTGCTCTGTGACTGAGGAGCTCGCTGATGACTACTTCGGGGATTGATCAGTTTACGTGTCACTTTTGCTAAATTTATTTAACCTGAGGGTCTGACTGACGGCAGTTCTAAGTCTGACGAGCTCGAGACTGTCTGAAGTTAACGAGCTGCTACTACTACTCAGCCTCGATCAACAGCGCTCGCGATTCCTACGTTTTGTCTGCTGCTGTAAAGCTTGCCAAGCTACTGCCGCGCCAATCAATAGTCACACGGTGTTTTATGAACTCTGCTGAAGGTAGCGTTCGTTTGAGGGTTGCAACGACATCATTTGGAGGCCACTGACGCATGGGTAAAGCAGGAAAATCGATAGGGGTTGTTTGGTAAGTGGTAAGTATCAAGTAGAAAAATCCCCGCTGGCCAGACTAGACAACTTACCCTCTGCTTTTACCCTGCTCTGCTCCAGGACTTGGAGACTCTGCTAGTTGATGAAGCAGTTTACAGATGGACTTGTAATTGGGTTTGCTATATTTGCTGGCTAATGAATTTAGAATGTGTTACAGATTTGCTGTCAGCTCCCGCAGCAGGAGATTAATTAACTAGATAAATAACTTTATGCATGAAGCGAAACAGGGGAGGGCAGAAGAGGAGAGGAGGAGATGAAAAGGGTGTAGGTTGAACCAACCGAGAACAGTTCTCGGAGTCTCGATATCGACTGTCGCCTCATCTACAAGTCAATCGAGTTTCTCGCGTGCCGGCTAGTTGTTTAAACTGGCGACTGCTCCACCCGCACCCTTTGGTTCAAGTCCACCCGCGACCCCGCTTTCCTAGGGTATGCAAGTATAATTCGCCCGAATACGAAACGTATGCATATATTAATGATTATGGAAATCGAGCGGACGGTGATCGGCAGGCTGAAATATACTTGATTATGAGTAGATCTTGCTGATAATTTTAGCAAGGGGTTGCAGTTGGAATGAGTATTGTCTGGAGGCTCGAGACTTGAGACCAAGCTAGAGATAATTTTGCGGTTTATTGGCGTTGACTGTTTGGTGTTTGATTTTTTAAAAAATTATGACTCAGCGAAAAGGGGACCTGGGAATTGTAGGGAGCGAGAGACCGATCTGGGCGATCATATCGGCTCGTTAACTGATATTAATAGCAGGGCGCGGTGGTTTAGTTTGTATTGTGTACCTAGCGTTCAACGATCGCTGGTCCGCACCCTAGTTAGATGAAGAGAGAAAGAAAGAGAGAGAGAGAGGGAGAATTGCTGGGGAGGATTTTTAAAGTGAACGGTGACGATGGGATTCAATGCGTTTTAATTGTGACGAATTAAATCACGCGGCGACGTATGGTCTAGGATCAATTTTCGACACTTATCTTTTCGCGGGTAATTTAATTGGACTTGATTAGTATGAGAAACGTATTTAGAATAGTGAGTCATGCGAACCATCATACGAAGGCGTTGATAATTTTTTTTAGAGACTCGAGTTCGATGTAAATTTTTGAAGATTCTATTTGCACGAGGATTCGTGAAAGCGAACAAAGATGTTGGCAAATTTATGACTATTTCGTGAATAATGATATTGTATTTTTTTTTTATGAGAAATAAAAAAGTTGCCAAGTGTTTGTGAGTTTCCTTTGGTGAAGAGAAATGTGTCACCCAACTAGACTCGGCAGTGGCACGCGAATAAACTCTCATAACGTCGTCCAAGTACCACAAGTATAAGTATAAGTATAAGCAGCAGTAACCTGTTGAACATTTTAGTGTTCGTGACAAGCAGTGATTGCATTTGTTGCCCACTTGGCTCGATTTAGTCGTTTCTTATTTTAAAATCATACAGATTTATTTACTGATCGGCTGCGATGCATCATCCAGTCAGAGGCATCGACTCGGCCGTAAAATAACTCATCCAGGCTCGTTCGAGTGTCAAAGTGCAGATTAATGCCCAGATATTTTACATTTAAATTACTGATTCAAATTTATCGGGAGAATGTTTCAGGTTTTTTGTCCAGTGATCGGAGCTTGATTGCTGGTAAAAAAATATTGAGTCAAGAGAAAGCTTTTGGGGATGAAATGCTTCCTGGAACGGTTAAGTATAAGCAGTCGTGAGTCGTGAGACTTGAGGAGGCCAGGGCTGGAAGAAGGCCTCAGGAAGTTCTAACTCACCCGGCATCGGGCCAACTACCCTACACTACCCTCCATCCTATACCTTAGCCTCATACGCTTAGCTCTAGATATATATGTATATATATAGCAATGCTGAACTGACTATGCCATTAACGTTAACCTCTTGTACACTGAGTTTGCATTTTATCGATTAGTTGCCTGGTAAAATTTGCAAAATAAATTCTTTTAAAATAAACTGAGTCAAAGGTACGTTTAATTGGTAGTTTTTGGAGTTTATATGTTTTAATTACTTGTTGAATAATTATATTTAATTACTACTGCTTTGACTTTGTAACGAAGGTATATTTTTAGTTTTATTATAAATTTGAATTTATTTAAATATTTTTTAGATTTTTTAGGTCAAATTCTACGAGAGTTATTTTTTAGACCAGTAGTTAAAAAATTAAAGATAAAGATATTTATTTTGAATTTTAGCCTTTAATTCAAATAAATAACCAATTAATTTATAATCTCGAACCATTAATAAAAATGTATTTTGTAAATAATAAATAACAGGCTCGCTCCTCATGTGTCGCATGATCCCATACATTGAACCTATTGTCCGGTATTAATGGACCGTAAACATCGACTCTTCTCAAATCATTATTTTTTTTTCTCTAAATAATTCATCCTGCCTCCATACAAGTTTACTTTCACTACACTGAGACATTGTCCTGTCATTTATATGCCAAATATACACGCCTTTATCTGCTTCTATTTTCTATTAACTTGTATTAGAAAAAATTAAAGTCTCAATAGTGAAACAGCTCCAATTTTTTTTTCCAGGTGACTGTGGTGATAGAGAAGAAATTTTTGCGAGCATAAGAAATTATTAAATTGATTAACAACCACCCGTTCGAGCAAATCTCATCCGGCTCGAAGGACCAAATAGACTAATTTTGAAGTTTTTAGATGTTTCTAGCAAGCAAACTCGAATTTTATGGATCTTGAGTTACTCGGACACCCTCTCTGGTTCTTCCGGACTAAATAATCGATCAACTGTCAGTTGATTTGTTGGTCAGCGATGCGTTTCTTCCGATTGAGGAGAATAAAGTGAGTCGAAGGCTGGCGATTCCAATAGAATTATTATTTGAATCAAATAAATATATTTATATTATCATTGTTATATATATTGAATGTAATTGCAGAGATGTTGGATCCACCCAAATGATTTTCAGTGGATTCGCTCCTTAGCATTCGCTTGCCACGAGGGGTTGAGAGCGCGAAGGGATGGAAAAGCAGGAGGGAAGGAGAAGCTGAGAACATTTTGTCTGCTGGGGCGCGCAGGCTCCGATACAGCCAATCGTCGGACCGCGAGTGATAACGACGCTGCCAAATGTGCGTCCGTCGTCGCTCGGCCGGTCCACGCGCGCTAACATCATCATCTCACCCCAGAGGTTTTTGTACATTGGGAGGCTTTCGAAGGACCACGGCATCGGCTCCAGGAGCCACAAAGTACCAACGTCCCTTCGTCCTCGTCCTCGTCCGTACGTCACACTACTCATCGCATTATTAAGCGCTGCCGTGATAAGTCGTGACGTGTGTCTTTACTTACATGTTCTACCGTATAATATAATACTCTGCGTACATGCATTAGTCTGCTAGCAACGTACGTGTGAACAGAGATATCTCATTGTGGTCGTGGTGTGATCATTGTGTTTTTATTACTTTTTTTTTTACTCAACTCTCATTTTTTTTTAGGAAGTTGATAAATTTATTTTTATACTTTTTTGTGGAGAAATCGAGGCATACAGAGCACACGGACTGGATTTATTACAAGCGACACCCCGCATTGACGGTAAGTTTAAAAAATTTATTTAATAGCCGCAATGATAAAAATTTTTTACAAAAGTGATTTATTATTTATTTATTTTAGTTGAATTTATATGAAAATTAATTTAATTATTTTGCGCACTTGAATTTAGATAAAATATAATTTTATTTCAATGACATTAAAATATTCTTATTATTGAATACAACCGGGAGTCGAAGGAATAGATTCCAGCAAAGATTGAACCATCGACTAGGTTAAATCGTTCTGACTTCCTGTTTTCCATGCGCCGAGGGCAGTTTGGGCGAAAATAATTCCCGTTTTATGTAGGCGAGGGTCAAAGTCGGTCGCCGAGAACGGTCAGCATCCGCGGGGGGTTGACGCCGTTCCTCATGCATAAAAAAATAATCCACATCGACCTCGAGGGTCAAGTACCGTGGAGTGCACAGTGCGTGCCGACGAAATCCCCACGTGTCCTCTTGCCCAGCAGCGTTACCTCCAATGCGAGCTCGAAAACCCTCAGATCGGCTTCTAATGGCCCGCGGTAATAAATTTAGCCAATTTCAGTCTTTCATCTCGGTCTCCTCTCGCCTCGTAATGGTTACACTGGATCAGCCAGAGACCATTCTTGTCGCACATATATATATCCCATACCTTTACCCATACTCGTATTTGTACTCGTATCACTAAACTCACGCTCTCAGTTTTATTTTACGTGTATGTAAATGGGTGCGTAACCTGATGTAGTCGGCACACAACCAGCCAGCGATCAGCAGTGACACACACACATCCCAGCACACAATGTACCGCTAGGTGTGTGGGTAATAAGTGTACATGTACATAAATATATACACATATTACGGACGTGTGTTATGAAGGAACGAGAACGAGAGTTGACTATGACTTCTCGTTTCTCTTGTCGCATCATACGTACGCGTGTATGCTTAGACGAGGTAGGCAGAGGGGTTTCCGGCGAGCGTTAACAGAGTAACAGAGTGATGTAATGAGGCCCGGAAGCAGGCAATTTGCTGGCCACGACGGCCGCAGTTGCGCGAGACAACCTGCCTAGGCTCCTCTTCTCTTCTCTACCTTATTCTTTTCACAACGGACTTTGTACAGACTCTCGGCTAAGAGGAAAACTCGGAAAATTGTTTTTTACACTGTGATATTTACTTGCTACCAATTACTGACCGCAGTACCCATTGCGGGTCACATCGGAGTATCGGTTTTAATTTTAAAAACTCGGTTGTTTGTTTTTATCCCAGTGGTTTTGAATATTTAAGTGGTTTACAGTTTTTATTTGTTGAGATGGTTTGCTGATGAAGTTTAAGAGTGGGAATAATGACAATACCGAAAGAAAACGGTACTAATTATTGTAATTTATTTTATTTGTTTGTTGTGGAGGGATAAACTTTGATATGAATTATAAAAAAAATTAATTGTTAAAAAAACTATTTAGGGGGATTTTGGTGATGTACGACAGCGCTAGCTGTTCGTACTCGGGGGCGCTGGACTTGAAGGGTGCCTCAGGAACGACGGGTTCAACAGCCACTGGAGTGAGTGTCTCATCACCAGGAGTAAAGCAGGAAAATTGGCCTTACCGAGGACTCGCGTGTGGCAGTACCTTCCAGCAGCTGAAGCAGAGCGTCGAGAAAGCTAAACAAGCACTCGCCGACCGCGGCGGTTATCTAGCTGGAGCTTTTTCTCCGCCTCCACGTGTCAACCCCTCGACCATCTCGCCGACTGCTGCCATCACTGGTGAGTTTATTCATTTCTTTAATCACTAAAGCCTCAATTTTTTGTCTCGTCGCCGCGAGAAATTAGTTCTGCTCCCGGCTGATGAAATATAAGTTGATAAAATCGGCAGATGTTAATAGTAAAAATACAAAAGATAATTTGTCATTTCCATTGAACGATTGCGGACGTTGCGATAAAAAATGTGGCAGTAGGAAAAGTGTCGCACTTGGCGGTAAATGCTCGTCGATTTCCGATTGTTTTTTTTCCTCTTTCTTTTTATTTTTTAAAAATATTCTCACGACACATCTCCACCTACTCGCTGCTAAATATATATAAATATATATATAGCTCTTGTAGAATTTGCAGGAGCAAGAGAAAACACACAAGGACATTAATTATCCTGAGGACGTAAATCACGTTATCTGGCCGACGTTACTGCCACCGGTACTACACGATACGTAAATGTATGGATCTATAAACGTGTGAGTGTGGGAGTGTGTGGATGTAAAATGTACGACGTATGAGGACACCTCGTACGATAATAGTAGTAGTGGTCGTACTGGTGTACGCAGACTGGGAACGAGCAACTAACCGGGAACCTTAAACCCGCGCCAATATCCTGTCGCTACCTAGTCGATGCTGACAAAATTTATCGATGACTGTACGAAAAGTTTGTCTCGGTTGGACGATTCCGCGGCCAGTCCACTGTGACCGTGCCGCTGCGTCGACGGGATTCATCGCGGTTTAGAGGAGATAGAGAACAGAGATGGAGATGGAGAGGAGTCTGGGTACGTAAGAGACACAGACCCTGTATTTTATTTATGCCCGTTCAAAAACAGACATTTAAATTCGCGGTTTATGGTTATGCCTTTGGAACACTTGGATACGTTTGGGTTTTTACTTTTTTTCGGCTTGAGGTTTTATTAATTTTTCAGAGCTATACTTCAATCTCTGGACGATTTATTTTTATAGCCATTTTTTAAAAAGAAAATCTCAAGTTTTTTTGTTGAATGGATTTTAAAATTTATTTTATGAGTTTGAATAGAATTTTTGAAAATTCTGATAGAATTTAATTGTTTTTATAATTTCTGTCGTTTGCCAAAGGTGTGGAAATAGGAAATAAATGTCTGAGTAGGTGTCAGTTTTTTATCAGCGTCTGTTGACGGTCTAGAATATTTAGACTACACCTGCTGAGATAATAAATTTTTTCACGTTTACACTTAATAAATTTATTTAAATACATGTTGTTTTTTTTAAATTTATTGTAGTAATATTTGATAAATTTTTATTTTTGATACCCATTGAAAAATTTTTTTGAATAACTCAAATAAATATTTTTATAAAATTACTTTACTTAAAACTTTAAATGATTATTTCGAAAGTCCATTCACCAAAACTTTTGAATAAAAAAATATCTATAGAAACTTTTATAAAAATAACTTCAGCTTCAAACAAAAGCTGAGCGAACAAAAAAAGAATTTTCAAACCAACATGTCAGGCAATAATTGAAAATATGTTCGATAATTCACTGCTGTTGGGTATCTCTGAAATTAATCAAACGTAATCTGAATAGCTAAACTGCGATATCTCATGAAACGTCATTTCATAATACATAACAGTATCGTTGTCTGGTTGGTCCCCTGGCTCCAACTCCTCTGTTACACATCGACAATAATAATAATCCGATGGCTCGTCACAGTCGCAGCAGCGTCATCATCAGAGTACGTAGCGTAGCACCAGTCGACAAAATTCGTGCAGCCTCCGTGATTATGGCAAGATGGTGATAGTGATGGTGCTGAAGCGGGTCGATGATGGCGGCCGTTCTCGCGTCTGTGTATAACCAGTAGCTGACGGTGGAGCCAGCATCCCCCGGGATGATAAGGGACAGGGGAGTGGTTTCAGGGGTTAGCCGCTTGTGTATCCATGACAACCGACCGCCCCGCGGGAACTACCCTCTGAATCCCGGATATATGCTCCCTTCAACTTGCACCACTGCCGGCCCCTTCTCATCTCCGCTATACTTATACACTTCTCCTCCACATTCTACTCGTGCTCGACCGCCTTATCTTAAATACTCTTACTTAATACCTCTTAGACTTACTTAAAAAAAATGTTTCATTTTTCATCAATTCGAAAATTTATTTTTAAAGTTCGACTTTTTTTTTCTTGATGGGGAAGCAAAGTTTAGGTTTTAGTTTAGTTTACTTGACTTTTGGGTTGAAAGGAAATTGGGTTGTTGTGATATTTTAAATGGAGTCGTTGGTCATGGCCGCAAGAGCGAGTAGAGGATGATTTAATTAAGCGGCCACGGAGTCATTAAACTCGGACTTAATTTTAAAATCAGCTTGAGATTGTCATGATGTAGTTTATTATGGTTTTAGAGACTAATTCAATTTATACAATTAGTTATGTTATGATTAAGGATGTCAGACTGTCCCACGATAGAGACGCTCGTTATTTATGCCTAATTATTTTATTTTATTTTGATGGATATTTCATGTGAAATTTTTAAAATTGGGCGTAACTTTTTAAATATTGGTTTTATGGGAATTTGGTAAGAATACTTTTTTGTAGAAAATTAAATTCTCTAAAAAAAATATATGATATAAATTTTGAGTATTTTTGATAGTTTGGGCGCAATTTCAATTTTAAGACTCGATAAAAAAATGGAGTTTTAAATTTGAAAATAATTGATGTTGAAAAATAGCTTGTAGCTTTTTAAATATTGATTTTATGGAAATTTCGTAAGAATACTTTTTTGTACAAAATGAAATTTGCTACAAAAAATTATTGAGGTAGTTTTGTCATATCTCGAACGGTTTGAGCAGAATTTTAATTTATAGATTTAACAATGGAGTAGAATTGTCAGTTTTAAAAATAACACGGCTTGAAATAATTAAATTTATCATTATTATGATTTAAATCCAGAATTGTTGAGCGTAAAAAAAAAGCATAATAGAAAAATAATGGACTGCGAAGTCTTTGCTTAAGTAAAAGTGTATAGGGTGACCAGGACGCGTTGATAATTGCCGGTATCGGTTAACCCGGGGGTTACGGGGACGTGCGTCCGTCCGTACTCTGCGACCCCAAGACCAGAGACCCTTAGCCTTCGGATGCTCCCGCTGTGGTGGTAGTGTCATCAATACCCCAGGAGTAATGGCATCACTGATAGTAGTAGTGAAAAAAGTCTATACTCCCTTTTTTCGCGAGTTTCTCGCGCGCCCCTTCGTTTCCGTTTCACTCTCGGCGTACCAGCTATGATGGTAAACGCACCGGAACCATCTTCCCCTCGTTCACTGTTAAAATCATCATATCTTTTATACTCTAAGACTCTTTCATTGTAACTTTTTTTTTTTTTAATAAAAAATTCTTTTTTAATTTTAAATCTCAATAATTATGCCAATAAATTTTTGATAAAAATTTACTCCAATTCAAAATCGATAATTTTTCCCGCAAAAAATTATCTCTATTTTATATAAATAAAATTCTATATGTAAAAAAAAATAATAAACACTCGAATAAGTTTATTATTAAACTAAATAAAAAAAAAAAAAAAAGCACATAATAGGTAGGATTTGAATGTATGTTGACTTAAAAATAAAATTCCATGTACCGTGACCGCAATGATTGAATGGCTGGTACTAAACAAGCTATCATCATCCCCTCGTCCATTTCACCCAGATAATTCATAGCTACACAGTACATTACTGTTCCAGTAGCAGTAGTACGTTTTCATCATTATTTTCTGCTCAAAGTTTATTTTTCTGTCTCACGATAGCTATGATGAGTGTGTGTGTGTCATATCACATACAAACTGAGTACCCGGCGTACCTAGTGTGTGTTTTCAGTGAAATAAATAAAGTAACGGGTAGTAGAGTAGCATGAAGCCCACCCTATTGGAGTAAGAGCCTGGAACTTGGCTCATTGCAAGCCCCGTGACTAATCATTATAGTTCCGCCCGGGAACGGCAGGGACACACGACTCGGTTCCGCTTCCGGCGCGTGCTCTCTCTTGTGCTCGATCCGTGTATCCATTCTCTCCTCTCCTCTATTCCTCTCTTCTCTCCTCTTTTATTTTCTCCATTCAACACACTGTCATTTACCCACCCCGTAGAGCCCCTGGCATTCACCACGTGCAATTCGATCCGTACCCTCCCGCGCAATTATTACGCGTTTCACAAAGACACGCGCGAATGTGAAGGGACGTCTGACGAGACCTTGCGTTATCTACTGCGATCATTTTTTATTATTATTATTCTTTTTTTCTACGGTTACTCCTCGGCGAGGTCTTTTGTGCGTTTAGACTCTAGAGGGAGCGAATGCTTTTATTTTTAGTTAAATTTTTTTTTTTTCAAGTATCATTACTCATTTTAACGCGCTGGGTTAATTTTATTTAGGGATCGCAAGTACTAGTGGGTATGTAGTAGTTACTGTGGACGATGACGAGGCTAAAGTTGACGGTGAGAATTTAAATGCTTAGTGACTGTCAAATATTTCCGGGGACGGTCATTTTTTAATTTTAATTGAGGAGGAAGTCGATGTGGATGATAATAAGCTGAGCTTTTAGCTGTTTTATTTAGTTTTTTTTCTTTTTATGTTGGGGTGGAGGAAATGGGAAAATGTTCGTTAGCTGTAATCGGTTAGGAAGACCACGCTGGTGATGGTTTGTGGGTCGTGACGAGACCACTCGACGATCAATAACCTCGGGACGTTTGTTAGGGGATGAAATCTCTTTTATTCTTATGATTCGTGATAAAATTGATAGATGGCGCTGGGTGTTATTTGTCAGCTTAGATAAAAATTTTGCTAATAATAAGAATAAAATTTATTAAGTAAAATTTGAAAGTTGGAAAATTTAAGACACTTGACTTTGAATTAAAGCTGAGTCGAAAATATTAAAGTTACGGAAAAAGTCACTGAAAGCTTTTTTGTTGGAAATTTAATTTTCTACAAAAATGTATTGATATATCTTTGTCATATTTTTGATAGTTTGGCCAGAATTTATATTTGAAGACTTAGAATATCAGTAAAAGTTAGTTTTCAAATTTATTTACAAATCGATTACTTTAAATTAAAATTATGGATTATTTATCAGAGATACGATAAAATTGTATAGAAATAAATTTATAGAGAATTAAATTTCCTACAAAAAAGGATTCCACATATTTTTTCATAGACTCAATAGTTGGAAAGTTATTCTAATCTAAATAATTTTTTCATTCGGTAATAGACGTAAATATTAAGATTAATCAGACAATTAATTTTCAAATCTCCGGTGACTCGGCAGAAAAAGGTACTATTGACAAGCCACGCTCCTCAGTTATAACTTATAAGTTATAATGGGCACAGACGGGAAAAAAAGAGGGTTGAAACGAGAGAAAGTCATTACCCGGTTAATCATGCGTTATCGTGTGTGTTAAATGTTGCGTCAATGAAGAAGTGACTCTCACTATATACATCTATAACAAAATAAAATAACACACATATATATAACGACTAGGTAGGAGTGAGTCGGCCGTGGGTATAAAAAGCGAGTAAGGGCTGGGGTGGTTTCTTGGCTCGTTGTCAATATTGTCGAGCAACAGATCATGGGGCTAAAGATACGAGTCACGCCTTGATGGCTGTCTGACTTTTCGATAGCTTTTGATTTATACCATAAATACTCACACTCGCATAAATACATATATGTATTTATAGATAACACAACTGATAAGAGATAACATACATTTATTGATAGACGAACACGGATTAACGGCCGACGGTGAACTACTCTGATTGGGTTAAGGACGGGCTTGTATGTGTCTGTGTCTACGCCTGAGTACATGCCACTGTTCATATATAAATATATACATATATATATATATCTAGCAGTGGGTGTTCAAAGCCCAGGAAATTAATTGTCCGTTACTGGGGGATGAGAACTACCACAAGCACCGAGATGTTAATTGAGTCGCTGATGAATACAATTGTATTGCATCAAACACAATATATTACATTTAATTTATTTTGTTTCATAAATAAAAATGAAAATTTTTGTAAATAAAAACAGTGATATGGTTTTATTTAGCGGGAAATTGTTTGAAGTTGATGGAGCAGAGATGGAATGACTGATAAAGTTTTAAGTGGAGTAAAAGTACGCGAGACTTCAGAGCATGATAAGCGCTCACTAACTGCCTGTGCTCTGTTGAAGGCACACAAAAGGCCTGGTGGGTAGTGGATAGTGTGTAGTATGGTATTGTAGATATCGGGAACATTGTCGTGGCAGCCTGAGACTGAAAAAAGTAACAAGAAAAAGGAGGAAATATAAAGTGAGAGGAGGAGATAAAAAAAAGTCAGCTGAGATTTGTGGAGAAGAATAAGAAAGCTCATTGAAAAGCACAGGATAGTGGCTAGTAGTTTCGCTAGTGTAGGAAAGCACATTGTGTGGAGGGGTGGGGGGGAGGGATTGGAGTGGGCGAAAAGGAGAGACCGGTGTTTGTGGCGTCCGCTGCCGCCCCGGCCGCCGACAAAAAGGCGAGAGAATTTCCTGAAATCCTTTCTGAGGGGCTGATTGCCATCATTATCGTGGAGTGGGCGAGAGGGAAAGAACTCGGTGACGGAGAAATCGACGAGGGCGCCAGCGTCACGGTTGTAAGAGAGAGAGAGAAAGAAGCGATTGTAGGAATTGGGATAAAAGAGAGATGAGAGTGAAGATCGAGGACAGAGACAGACGATGACAATCAGTGGCATTCAGTTTGTGGGGCTGGGGTGAGCTTTTCTTTGACTGAGAATCGATTTCAAGATCGTGAGCTTATTCAACTTTGCAAGCTCGAGATGACTTTATTTTAATTTTTTCATAAAAAATATTGAGATCGAGCTTGTAGCTCAAAAAAATTTCTGCAAGCTCAGAAAAGAGACCTTGAAAGCTCTGAGCTCAAGCTTTTTGAATTTGTACAAAAAATAATGAGCTTGTAGATTTAAATAAAAAGCTGTTGAGCCCAGTTTTTAATTTCGATCCGAGTGTGGAAATATTTAGTGTTTGAGTATTTAGACAAGAGAATCTGAGCTTAATAGCACGAAGCTGGGTTGTTGGACACGTCAACGAGTCAGAAGCGCTCGGGCGGGGTGTTACGGCATTCGGTGGTGTGGCGCGACCGTCGGCTGATCGATGTGTCGCCATGACGACGCTTCGCCGCCAGTCATCCAACTATACCCCCATCTCCGTGTGCTACCGCAACCACCCGGCCAACCGTCGTCACCTTCTCCGCACACTACAGCCCTTACACACTCACCCGACTACCACCAGCAGCAGTACCACTACTTGTACTTTGGCTCCTGGAACTGCTATCTACTCTTCCAACTACCGACGACCAACTATCTACCACCACAACTACCAGATAGTAAGACCGAGTCAAAAGTTATACACAGGATCTCTCGTGTGAATGCCGACACCGTTTAGTTGGTCGCGTTATAGTTTTGCGATCTCACTTGGCTGGGTGGGTTGCTGGCTGGCTAGTGGGTGGGTGGCTGCTTAACTCTCCTCTCAAACTCCGCAGCAGCGACCACGGATCTTCCTACATGCTTCCTTCCTTCCTCGGACGACTTGAAATGGCACGGAACTCCGCCAGAGGAATCGTAATTGAAGATCGGATGTTCCCTTTTTGGTTAAAGAATCCGGACAATAAATGCTCGCCTATTTATCATCACTATCGCAAACTCTGGGAACCGATTTTCCATTTTCCCTTAAAATTATCTCGTCACGATAAATAACTGTATGGGAGCTCGAAGATTCGGTTTGTTTATTATTCGGAAGGTGTGTACACCAAATGGACAATGAAAATAATTAAATATACAGCAGACTAAGGGTGTCTGCTAACAAATCCCTGGGTGAGTCCTTCCCCATGGAGTTGTCTTCGGGACGATGTAAATAATCGTTTATTGATTAACTGTTTGAGTGCGCAAGTCGAGTTAACTACAGCTAATCTCTGATTTGTAACGCCTCCTTCTCACCCTCCGCTCGACTCGTGACTCGAAAGCTTTCTCTCATTCTGGTGTCTCTCCGTCGCCGAGCAAGTGTTGGCATTACCGTTAGCTCTCCGTCTCGCTCCTCGTCCACCCGCTGACACCCCCAGCATCCTCGAGCGAGCGACCCGCTGCCTCTCAACCCGAGTTCTCACCCTCGAGCTCATACTTTTCGGGCTGGCACCCTCCGCTAACACGGAATTAATATCTCGCGAGTTAGCAAGCGCCCCCGGTTGAGTCCCGCTACCCCGAGCGGAAATGAGCGCGCGGATGCCTCTGCTGCTCTTCCCCGCCCGAAAATCACTCTTCTACTAACCCCCCTTTCCTCCCGACCTTTAAATTTTTCCCTCAATCCTCTTTTTACTCTGCCGCGGCACTCTTAATTTTTCTTCGTCAATTTTTCCCTCGGACTCTGGACGTTTTTTTTTTACGTTCCGCACTCGCGCCTCATTTTTCTTTCCCCAAACCTCTTTCTCTCTATCATTCTCGTCCTCTTTTTCCGTTCCTAGATTTATTCGCTTATTTATTGTTACGTTATTTTTTATTTTTTTACTATTTCGCGTCATCGAAGGGGTGGACGTTTTAGGAAACAACTAAATCCCGTCACGTCCCAGACACAACAACGAGAAGGTAATTATTTAACTCTACAAATTTTTATCATTTTCCTGCCATTTATTTCTCCATCATTATTATTATTACAAAAATTATTTATATTAATGTTTAAATTAAAATAACAAATAAACTACTGAGTCTACGAAAAAACTTTCAAATCACTTTTTGTAGCAAATTCAATTCTCTATAAATTCATTTCTATGCAATTTCATCGTATCTCTGATAAATAACTTGTAATTTAAATTTAAAGCGCTCGCCTTTTCAATGAGTAGAAAAACTTTAACTTTATTTGTATTTTCTGGTCTTCAATCGTGAATTCTGGCTAAACTATCAAAAATATGACAAATATGTATTAATACATTTTTGTAGGAAATTAAATTTCCTACAAGAAAGTACTCTATAACTTTTTTCGTAACCTCAATAGTTTAGACACAATTTTAATTTAAAGTATAAAATATTTAAAATTTCAATTTTTATTATTTTTTACGACGGTAATAAAAAGATAATTATTCATTAAAGGGTTTGAATAAAATAGTTTACAGTCTGACAATAATTAAAGTAATTTAAGGGACTGAAAAATATGCAAATGCATGCAATAATTAGGCATTGGGGTTATATGAGCCGAGTATCAAGTCGTCATAGTCCTGGGGTCGGAATAAGACAAAAAAAATTTAGATGGAGATGGAGTAGCAGTCGCATCCCTGCGGATGGAAGAGCTTTGTTTGAGGCAACGAATGCGTTCTTCCGTGACGTAATTGATGGCCGAGGAGTTTTGGCAGCAGTCACCCCGAGCTAGACACATACAACTTTCTTACTTTGATTTACAAGCCTAGTTTTTATTTAAAATTTAAGTTTATTGGATAAAATAAGATATTTTTTTTATTTGTGGACGGCCTGGGCTTTGTGAGCCTGCCGCTAACACGCGGGCAAACATGTCACCGGAACATGTTTGCAAATGTTGGGTTTAAAACGCTATGCAAAGACCGTAGAAATCCGCCCAGCCGGGGTTTTTTAAACTTACAAGGGCTACTTGTCACTTCTTCTGGAATACCTCGCGCTGAATAAATTCCAGACTATGTATACGAAAGATATAATAAGGTAATTCGATTTACTTTAAATTTACTTACTTGCTGCTTACTTATTTGCTTACTTACTTCGCTCTTATTTGATCATGAAAAATATATATACCATCGGTTCATTTTTTTTTTACTTACTTATACATTTTATTTAAATAAAATTTCATTCAATAGACCGATAAAAAAATTTTTATATTTTAAATTATCAATAAATCTCAAAAAAATTTAATTTAAATTTTTGACAGCCGTGAGAAAGTTTTCAATTAAAAAAAACTGATAGAGATATCTGGGTGTCCATAAAAAAATGTCAGTACAATAATTCGTTAGGCAATGCAACAAATAATTAAAGAGCTCTGGCCGGGGCGTGGGCAATCGAACAGGATCAGCATATTGTCCCGATAATGTTTTACATTATCTGGCAGGAGATAGGAATCTCCATATGATCGACAACTTAACCAAGGCTTGGTTAACAAAGTGGTTGTTCTTATCGCGCTACGGGTATTGGGTATCGGTGTCAGCACCCTCTAGCACATCCACCCCGTTATCCCTCCTTAGCAACACATTCGCCGGGACTGAGAGAGAGCAGTCAGTAGAAATCTGGGTACTTGTCTCTCGTATCTAACCAGCAACTGCCTCAGCTATGCGTCTCTCAGAGCACAATAGTCCGCCCGTCATGTTTCATGCCACACAATGATATCCCCATCCTCCTCAATCCCTTTCACTGGCTCTGCTCGCCCGAGTAGTACCGGCGTAATGCTACTGTGTTGCCGTATCTCAAGATAATGTGCGCGAATCGCAACCCTACACAACAGCCATACAGTAAGTACCTACGATTTGTGTTCTGTACATGTGAAAAAAAAAAAGAAGAAAATTATTGTTATTATCGGTGGCATTCAGACAAAGCTAGACTTCGATTAGGGCACTCTTACCCACAATTTTATTTTTCCTCTTCCTCATTCCCATCTTGTTCTACTTATCCTCGTCAGCTTCTTTATCTCGCATTAAAACTTTATCCTTTTGTCTTATCTCAACTTGCTGGCATTCTATTCTTTACTCAGCAACCCAACCGGCTTCCAATTAAGTCGAGACGAGGAAGTAGAGCCCAGAGCACCCGAGCCACTTATTACCTACTGCTTTTACCACTCGAGCTTCAAGACATTTATTTTTATTTTTATTTTTATTTTTACTTTTGCTGTGAAAAAAATAAAAATTGTTTTTAAGAAAAAAATAAATAAACCGAGGAAGAAATGATTTTTGTTTATGGACTGACCGGAAAACGCTAACATATTTCATTTATTTACTGTTGGAACTCGAGTGTGAGTGTGATGAGAGAGAGAGGGAGTGTGAGAGTGAGTGTAGGAAAAGTAGTATAAGAGCTGATGATGGTAGACATGCACGCGGACACTCGAGAGCGATCGCGCGTTAAATGCGCCGCCGGGCGTACGCGGTCGCGTGTCGGACGCGTGCCATACATTTGATACTGGGGTTCTGGGTGGATGAATGTGTGTGAGTGTGTGTGGATGTGGACGGATAGATCAAGATAAACGTGTAGATATGGACGTATGTAGTTCTGTTCCTGGAGTTGTAGTCGAAATGATATGGACGCGTACCGGATGTTGGACGGGAACGGGCCAGGCTGGGGCCTACCGGGTCTACTCAAGCAAGACAAGTTTTAGCGTGAGTAATGGCTCTGTTGGGAGCTGACTGAATGACCTGGTGCGCCTTTTCGCATTTCAATCATTTTAACTACTGCCTTTTACGCTATTAATTATTTTTATTTATTGTTTGTGCATTTATTATTATTTTCATTTGGTTTGCTAATGGGGACACATTTTTTTTTCTCCACATCATCAATCTTCAATAATGAATTTTATTCTTGATACTTTGGTAAATAACTTAAAAAAAAGACCGAGTCCGAGTATAGGAAAGTTTTTTTTTTCGACTCGAAATTAAAATCGTGACAAAGCTCTCACTCTATATACTAGAGCCATTAACAGCTCTGGCTTCAAGTAAAAGCCCCTTGGCCGAAGTAATACAGCAGCTCGTGGTATTAGCATGATCCTCATGAAGTCATGAGCGGCACCCAAGATCCGGAAGAAATCGAGCAAACTCAAGATCCTCTAACTCGGTGTCTTTCGGGACAAAAGCCACCACCTGTCGTGTCGGGTGAATGGTGAATGCTGAACAGATAGGTGGGTTTCGGTCACAGAACCCAGCAACGGAGCTTTTATCTTCCTTAAGCCCCGAGCCAGCTCCTTATTCTCTCCACAGCCATCACAACCTAATTTTCATAGATCCAGGACAAAAAGCTTGCCGCTGCCTGAGATGGCGCTATCCTCATTAACACCAGTCGACACACCGCGCGCAGACTCGTGGCGGAAGAGCACGCCCCCGCGAGAACCACCAGGGACAACCACCTCCGTGTGTGGCCGGGCATACACACTCGCACACTCGCACACTCGCACACTCGCACACTATCGCCACTAACTCACCCCCCGAGCCGACTTGTAGAGAATCACCCCCGCTTCCATCCCCGCGGGCTTAGGAGGCGGTACGTTCGTTGCATACCCGATATGCTGGCTCTTCCTACCGGTTTTTCTCACCAGTGCTTCTCGGTAAGGTTCACGACGATGTTCGTCTTCTTAGTCTTGCCCTTGGACTCTTACTTATCTAGTGACAAGTACTACTCATACTCGAGCAGCACCCAGTAGAACGATTAAACTGTAAACAATCGCTGATATATATTCATCCAGACATGGGTGTAGAATTTTAAACGGTTGTCAGTAACTTTGTGGAGTTTGTTGGGTTTTAATTTAACTGGGGACAGACGTGTGTGTTTTTAAAACCCGGTGGTAAAGACATCTGGCGGCGGTGGAGGTGCCATCCGCCGGTGGCGAGATGCTTGACCTCAAGAGCAGCGGAACTACTGCTGCTGAATTACCTAGGACCACTGCTTTTACAAATTTATCTATGCTTTTTGCTGGTATGTCTTTATTATTATTTTTATTTTATTCTAAATTTATTTAAATATTAAGTTCTAATTTATTTAATAAATTTGGAGCCAAAATAATTTTTTAAAGTAAAATTAATGAATGAAAAAAAAGAAGTATATATAATTTAAAGTGCTAGTAGTAATTATTTAAAGTGATTTATATATTTAGCTGGGAAAGGAAAAGAAAAAAAATAATAGTAATGGTAATAATGGTAGCCAAAGTGGAAAATAAAACTAAGAAAGGGGATAAACACTTTACTTGAGAGATAGTTACCCTTGATCGTGGATGACTATGAAGCAGTAATGCAGTAATGTAGTAATGTAGTAATGTAGGAGAAGGTCGTGGACTCATCTCTGGTTGCATTAACGAAACCCGAGGCCATTAACGGAGGCTATCAAATAAAATCAGACAGGGGCAGCAGAGGCGAGAGAGCCACTGGAGGCATAACTCGGACGGTTTGTTTGGCAAAGACCGAATGTGTACGCAGACTTGCTCACCCCAGGATCACATTTGTACACACGGGAGCCCACCCTCGCAGCAATCTTTGACCCCGTCGCTCGCGCCAATAACTGCCAAATGAAAATATATCTGTCCGCAAACACACCGCCGGCTAAGATTCCACGGTCATATATATATGTGTACATTCTGTGGAAATTGCTCGTTTGGGAATATTTTCTTGTAAATATCACCAAAATCGATATATTTCTTACAGATAATAAAACAAAAATTTTTAATCGAAAAACTCGATGATAAATTTCTCCTTGAGTTGAAATTTTTATTTCATTTGGAATTCCGCTCAAACCATTCTAGATACAAAAAAACTATAAGAGATCTTTTTTATAGGAAATTTAATTTTCTACAAACAAGTATCAGTACAAAATTTTCGTAAAATTGATAATTAAAAAGTTACAAGTCATTTTGTAATAACAGATTTTGGAAACAGACTGAATATTTTTTTTACTTCGTCTTCAAATAAAAATAACTCTTGAACTATCAAAGATACAACAAAATTAACAAGAATACTTTTTATAGAAAATTAAATTCTCTACAAAAAAGTATTCTACAAAAATCCCCATAAAATTGATATTTAAAAAGTTACGTCATGAACAAAAAAAATTATCATAGCAAAATTTAAAATTTCCCTAAAAAAAACAATATACATGTATATATTTTTTTTCAGATGCAAGCAGTTCCTACAAAGGTGGCTGGAGCCACGCCACTTCACCGGGTCCCGGGCAGGGTAAGTAGAAATCTAACCATTAGCTCCAAAAAATAAAAAAAAAAAAAAACTACACAAAGCTTTAGCTAAAAAAAATTTAACGGCCCTCGAAAAACTTGAGCTCATGTTTTTCCAGGTCGCACCTCGAAAACACGCAAACAATAGTAAAGACG
This sequence comes from Microplitis manilae, assembly GCA_030273425.1. NCBI lineage: Eukaryota > Metazoa > Arthropoda > Insecta > Hymenoptera > Braconidae > Microplitis > Microplitis manilae. Next base: position 789,867 of record CP092725.1, read on the forward strand.
AATGTCTGCCTTGATAACAATTGCTTCGGGCTCGAGTACTCGCTCCCATTGGAGCTTATCAGCCTTCAAGTGCTTTCCACTCTTTCATTTCATCCCAACGTTTTTATCTCTCCCACTCCATTCCGCTCGCAAAATCTATAGCCGTCGCGGTTTTTTATATTTTTAAACATTTTCATATCTTGTCTACACTTTATACCCACTGAGCACAATATATTCTTCAACCTAGACCCTCAGCCTCTCCACCCACAGCCATAGCCATAGCCATAGCCTCAGAGATAGTAGTCATAGTCATAGAGCATGAGAATAAAATAAAAATAGACCAGGAGGTTTACGAGTTACGTATACGTAACAGGGCGTGGGCGTCCCAGCGCTTTGTGGCGCGTTCAACCGCGGCCCCTTTGTCATTCCTCAGCCCCCCAGGGTCTTCCTATATATATATACATATATAGACGTAAATGTGCACAGTAGAGAGGAAATTTACCTCTGACTCTTCTCCACCAGCGGCAACGCCAACACCAACATCAGAGACAATCATCCCAAAGATCAGAGCCATGCCCGCGGGCAGTTATAAACGGCTTTAGCTTATACTTGCCATGCTTCTGTGCTCCCGTCCCTTTGACTGGTATCTTTGCATTGAGTTCATGTCACTGGCACTCACCAGGTCCCTTTGGTCTTACACCGCGACACCCAGTTATGAAACAACCGGGTGATAACTCAGCCCCAGGCCGACCTGGCCATCCACAGTTAGAACTAGAGGTGTCACCAAAGTAAGACTGGGGTCTTTGCAAATTTAATTTCACCCGACCCACGACTAATGTCCTCTGATGAATTCACGCCTCGCTGTTTTGGAAAACTAATGGAAATTTTTATTATGAGACCGAGTGACTGGATCGGGCTTTTTTTTTATTTTTGAAGCTCAGTAGAATAGAAAGCAATCAAGAGTTGCGTGCCGTGGATTTTTAGTGTTTAAAGCCGGTCTAGGGCCACGGAAAGATAATTACCGAGCAAAACGCGTGTAAGCTCGTTTTATAACCTGGGTATACGTTGAATTGAACTGAGCAGAGCTGGGTTGGCTCTTCAGAGGCTCTGTGCTCTGGGGCTGCGCTTAGTAGGGTACCCGGAATCGCGTGACTATCTTTTAGTTGACTTTTGATCGGAACCCACCTCACCTTGACACCCCGGCTAATAACTACTCCAAACATTAACACGTACGCCGTTACGAGGTGGGTCCTTGAGTGTGTGAGTTTGTTAGGGTAGTTGGGGACTGACGAATCACGACCCCAACTAAAAAAGTTAATTGTGAGATAGTTTATTATTTTTTATCACGTGTTCTTTTATTTGGTTTACATTATTGCATACCAAAGTGCCCAAGTTATACACTTTGATTTATTTATAATCAATACTAGGGCATAAATCAAAGCGAAGTATAAATGGAATTACTGGTGTTTTAAGTTGCTCGTGTTTTTTATCGCCTTGTTCGAGGAAACTGCCTAAAATTATAAATAAACTGATGATTGATTTCTTTTTTTTTCTTAATTAGCTTCGGAATACTTTGGGGTATCCTGTTTTGATTTAATAGTAATAGGCATGGATTTAAAATTTAAGGTATAGCCTCTGAAAGAGCCTCATGAGTTCTAAATTTCCTAGATTGAGGGCTTTGAATTTAAAAACGAAATTTTGTTTGAATCCGAGTGTGACTTTATAGTCTCGCGCTGGCTTTTTTTCAGCCCGAGGATTCGGTGAACAAAAGTAAAAGTTAAATGATAAAAAAAGCGAGCGATTGCTGATTGCCGAAGCGTGTAGCATATTGGCATGAGGTATGAGGAAGTAGAGTGAGTGGGTAGTATGAGAAACAGCTTTAACACAAGTAGACTCAATATACAATATATCGTTCTATTCGGGTATGATAGTAACGGGGGTCGAGGTTTAGCAGTGGCCACTCAACCGAGCAAGAGTGAAAGAGAGTAACAACTACACGCCGCGGGGGTCTATCGCCGCTTATATTATGTCTTCGGTAGTACATACACGGTCACGTGCCTATGCGTGACACGTTCACGCATCGCCAGCCGGGCTTCGACTCTGCTCCCCGTCATACATAACAGTATCGCTTATTTTATTCCATTCCATCCATTCTATTCTATTCTTATTCACGCTACTGCTCTGCGTACTTTTACTTCGCGCTTCCTCCTCCATCCAACGGAAAACCCAGCCCATCTCATTCTTTCCCAGTCTTGAGAATCTGTCGCGGCCGTTTCCACTGTACAACGAACTTTTCTGCCCGCTGTTCTTTTCCCGTTTACTTTTTTTTTTGAGTTTTGAATCTGATGAGGTTCAGAATGAATATTTTATGAGAGTTAAGTTTTTATCTATCGGAGCCTCGGATTAGTGGGCGGAATAACAATCGATGGAAAAATGGATGGAAATATAGACGAAATTTACCATAAAATCAAAGTTGCCCGGCCGGAACAATCACGGGCTCACGCTACGGCCACTATCACCTGGCCACCGCTGACCTCACTGAGCGTTTAGCATAAGGGTGGGCCAAACCTCGCGTGCATATACCGGAATAGATTATGTATATGTATGTATATGTAGAAAAATACTGAGTGAGCGAGTGAGTGAGTGAGAGGGACAGGGAATGAGAGATTTATGTACGCGGGCCAGATAGTAAGGCCACACTCCGGAGTTGAGGCCGGAGGACAGAGTTCGCCGTGCGTGACTGACCACTTGCCCTCTATCTCTATCTGGCTAGAATATATAATACATAATAAAGTTTGTATCCAGTCGATGCATAGGCTGAGTGGAGATAGCTGGGATTATTGTTTCACTGAGTCGGTGTAATGATGTTATTATGCATAAGTTAGTTTTTATAGTTGTGGATTACTCAGTTTAGGGGCTTTTTTTAATTTGGCTATGCATGGAAGGGAATTTATAATTTTCGTGAGAAGGCTACGGTAGAAAGTTTCTGAGATATTGTGAAATGATTATTTTAAGGCGTGGAAAATGTTCTAGAAACTTGAAATAAATTTTTTCGAGCCTTGAGAAATCTTCTAGAAGTCTAAAATAGTCATTTAAAGGTTAAAAAAATTCTAGGAGCTGCAAATCATTTTTTTAAACCATGGAAAATCATCTAGGTTTGAAATAATTATTACAAGCCTTGAAAAATATTCTAGACACTTCAAATAATTTTTTTGAGCCATGAAAAATCTTCTAGAAGTTGCAAATAATTTTTTTAAACCTTGGAAAATCATCCAGAAGTCTGAAATAATTATTACAAGTCTTGGAAAATATTCTAGGCACTTTGAATAATTTTTTCGAGCCTTGATAAATCATCTAGAAGTCTGAAATAATTATTTAAAGGTCGGACGAATATTCTAGAAGCTGCGAATATTTCTTTTAAACCCTATAAAATCATCTAGAAGCTTGAAATAATTTTTTTAAGCCATAAAGATTTATCTAGAAGTAAATTTTAACATTAAAATTAATTTTCCACTTGTATTTAATTCCAATAATGGTGAAATAGTAATTGCGTAATAAAATAACTGATTTGTAATTTGTAACAAGTGTAAATTAGTCGAAAAAGTAAGAAAAAAATCCCTCGAGTAAGAAAATAACCCTGCGGCATTGTCTATTGTCACAGATGCTCCTTAAGTAGCAGTTGGTGTCGGCAGGTCAAACAATTGGATTGCTTGTTGATTGTCACTATCGCCATGAGGTCTCAACACTCAGTAAATAATTTTCGTCAGCTTATATTGTAGGAATTTAGCCGTCGGGTTCCGCAATCATTACCGCCCGAGGCATGAATTTAAATGAAAAAAAATAAGAAACAATAAAAGTCTTGTACTCTGTACACATTTATGCCTTGACTCGACAACTTTAAGCTCTTTCGGTCTCTGGCCTATTGTAGCAGTATCTGGGCATTCACAAGCAATTACGTCGGGCGGGGTAATCCCGTTACGGCACTACAGCAATCTCCACACACGACCCACACCCTATGTTACAACGTTTTTTCTTCATATTCACATGTGTACTTTCATATATATATGTACTACTCAGCTTTACTCAACTACGGAACCGTAACATAAAAATAAAACGCCAGCAAGGAGACAGAGGATCAAAGGAACAGAGCCAGTGCCTTTTTATACTTTACTTGGCTCTGCTTGGCTTTCTGTGTTCTCTGTTGTCGCACTCTTCAGACGCCTTTTCTACTCACAATACTGCTACTTTCGTACGCGACGCTCAACTTAAGACGAAAATACTGGCTGGCTGTTTGAGGGCTCGTAAAAGCCAACGATTCGCTTATTCTCCGTGTGTATGTTGATGATGATGATGATGAAAACATGAGGACTGAGCTTTCACAGACTTTAATGGCGAATTTAGTCTTGAGTATTTTAAATTTATACGTTTTTTTCAAGTTGTCTAATAACTTATTTCATTAATTCAAATTAATATCAATTTTTTGGGGGGTAGTTAAATAGCCTAGTGCAGAGAGAACAGCTGTTGCCTTTCTGTTCAAAAGTCTTACACTTTTTGTGTGTTGAAATGATTATTAAAGCCATCTAGATTAATTTTCGAGGTATAAAAAAAATATCTAAAGCTTCTAGAATATATTTCAAGGCAAGAAAAAAATACCTGAAGCATCTAGAACATTTTTCGAGGGTAGAAATAATTATTTCCGGCTTCTAGATGATTTTTCGGTGGTAAAAATAAATATCTGAAGCTTCTAGAATATTTTCCATAGGCTTAAAAAATGATTGTCGCCTATTTTAGTCACACCAAATTTCGATTAATTAAAATAATATTGTCCTAGAAATTTATTTCATAAAAAACTCGTGTTTCCGGGCGTGGGTAAATTAAAGCCTAATAAATGATAACGACAAATCTACAATAGTAATAGATAATTTCAGTAGACATGATCACAAATCAAGGGGCATTGTGCTGTCTAACCAAGTTTATTACCTCTCATAATGTCCGTGTGACGAATCGATTCGTAATATATCGATCTCGTGACAGATAAACAGCCTCCACTGACGATTAGCGTCCGCGCCGAAAGCTTTTACCAGCAATCATTTTTCGACATTTACTTAAAAAAATAAAAAATGGAGGAAAATAGACTAGAAGGTTAATCGAGTCTAGTAAAGTGAAGACAGGGAGTAGGAATACTCGGTCTGTTTGCCTACACGAAAATCCTCTCTAACCGATTCTGACGCTCGAGCGGTTTCACTCGCATCGCCCATCCAGCTCCATACATTCGAAACTAAACTTGCACACCTACTTCCACAGAGTACGCTCTCATATAGATATAACTCTTGATCTATGCGAGCCCTTTATCGCATTTTCACTGAAAAGTAGCAGACTATTTTTTACAAACGCTCCTAACGAGTGGACTCAGGACTGTTTGACCTCTCGTCAAGTCTGTCTATTGATTTTTTTTATTTATACATTTATTATATTATATTTTAAAAGGATTTTATTTTTATTCCAGGCTATGGAAGTGGATTGTCCAAATCTGCTCTTGACACACATTCACATCTACGACAACCTGGTGAGTCTTTTTCTTTATCTATAAATAATTATTTGCTACAAAAAGAAAAAAAAATAATTTATCCCTCGTAAGAATCCCATTGACTTAATTATTGAACGTCTGATCTTTTTTACCCCACACGGGATTCGAACCGTGGACTTGGAGGTTGTTATTAACTCGTAAATGAATTACTGTTCGATTTGGCCGTGGCTACTGCTCGAGTTTAGCAACAAAAACTACAACTCCAGCAACAGATTTACCCAGCATTGGACTTAAGTCCAGTCTTCCCCATACTAGATTTCCCCTCGGTTTTATTATTATTTTTTTTTATGCTCAGCAATCATCGGGCTGGCGAGCGAACAAATTGTCCGACTGTTCTTTTCCTCATTTTTATTTATAAAAGAAAAAGTATTTGGTAAAAATATCTGAGGAGCAAATTGACAAAAATTATTTTATTATTTAAAAATGGTAACTGTGATAATTGTGACAATTATTATTGAAAAAAACTTAGTACATTAGCGCCCGAATAATCTTTTCTCTGCTCAATTCTCTTTCAATTGAAATTATTATGATCCAAACGAACTCCTCTATTCTATTGTGGGGGGTTGCGATTATATCCTTTGTACAAGTCGCTCTAGGGTCCTTCATGAACTCCACAGTAGTAAGCGACGCTGATGACGCATTGTAAAGCTCTCGACCGAGAGAGCTGTCGCTGCTCCAGAGAGAATGAGAGAACAAAACAGATACTGAAACACAACGCATAACCCCCTTTACCCCCCTCAAGTTACACACGTTACATGTTACATGTGTAGTCCAGCGGTGAAAGCACCGTGTAATAAATAGGTATTTGATCACAAATTTTATAATGTGTGGTTTTAAAGTTAGCGATACACCGCCCAAATTTTATTTTTACTCGTTAGTTTACTTACGTTATTATTCAGTGAATATTTTATATCGAATCAAACCCAACTTTCAATTTATGCTGATACTTATACCCTTTCATTTGAAATACGATCGAATTTTATGTTCATTTATTCAATTTTTGAAAATTTTCCAGTTGGCATCAGTTACTTTTGGCTATAAAAAATTCTATTTTGGCTTTTTTTCTGTAAATTTTTTTTTAAACCTCATCTAGACACATGCAGGTTGATGAAAAAAAATATTCCAACCCTCGAAATTTTGTACTTTTGTAATTAATTAGCTTTTAAGATTCATAATGACCAAAATTCATTATGAATCGACTTCGCGTATTTTCGGCTGTAAAAAATGATCTACGGGGTTTTTTTGAATAAATTTTTTTTTAAATCTTATCTACATACTCATGAAATGTTAAAAAAAATTACTCTAGGTTTTTTTATTCGGTAGTTTTGTAATTAATTAGCTTTTAAGATTCATAATGACCAAATTTCATTATTATGGAGTTTTGTGACATTTTCGGCCATAGAAAATTCTCTCTAAACTAGTCAAGTAATTTTTTTCTCACAGCATAAAAACAAGCCTGTTTGAAAAAAAAAAATGACAATGACAAAACTAAATAATATAATTATATGTTTTGTTTGCTCATTAGATCCATATCAAATGTTCGGCGCGACCAGCAGCAGACTCGCGTCCTCAGGCTCCGGGCAAATCCAGCTCTGGCAATTTCTTCTAGAGCTTCTCTCAGACTCGAGCAACGCGGCCTGCATCACCTGGGAAGGCACCAACGGGGAGTTCAAGCTCACAGATCCCGACGAGGTCGCGAGACGTTGGGGCGAGCGCAAGTCCAAGCCTAATATGAACTACGACAAATTATCTCGAGCACTCAGGTAATTACCCCCACCCTAAACCCCAACCCTCATGTTTATTGTTATTATATATACATATATTTATAACCAAATAATTAAATTTTTATACCGAACAAAAGAAAATGAAAAAAATTTCATTAACATTTGATTGAGTTGTAAAGGGACAAATTTCAATCACGAAACAGTTGCAGCAGCAAAATACCTTTGGCAAAATGTTGTCGGGTGGTATATGAAATGAAACGATCGGTATGAAGGCGGAGGCGCTATTATTTTTCGATCAGTTTCCCCGATTGGATTACCCACCCGTCGCGTTCCTTTTCATTCTGTCTCTCTTTTCAATAATTTCTGTCTATCTATATATAGATATAAACTTCATCCATACATTCATATATATATCGAGCTTTCACAAATTTATATAACGTACTTTCAATATTATTTTTTCATATTTTTTTTCTTTACAAGTTTGAAATTGAATTTGTTTAAAATTATAGTAAAAAAAAAATAGTAATTTGCATCGTTGGTTGATTTCCAGGTACTACTACGACAAAAACATAATGACAAAGGTGCACGGCAAGAGGTACGCCTACAAATTCGACTTCCAGGGACTCGCGGCAGCCACGCAGCCCGCGGCGGCCGACCCCGCGGCATACAAGTACCAGAGTGAGCTCTTCATGTCGGGGTACGGGCACGCGAAGCTGAATCTGATGCCGCCACCAGCAGCCTCTGTGTCGGTCTCGGTCCCTGGTGGCCTTTTCCAGTCGGCCTCCAGCTACTGGAGCAGCCCCAGCGCAAATCTGTACGCGGGGCACCACACTGCGTCGGGGCACGTGCCTCCGCATCTCGGCACTTACCCTCATTACGCATGACCCACCCCTGAGCACTGGGGGGCACTCGGTACGCCGCGTTGAGGCTCAAGTCTCAATAATAACTTTTTAAATTTTTAAATTATATATATTTTCATTTTTTTCCTTTTTATATAAATATAATAATAGTTTAGGATTTTTTGGTGTTTGTACTTTTAATGATTTTTTTTTTAAATTTCATTTTTTTTTCGACTTTTTGGGCTTAAAAAAAATTATTGAATTTTTTTCTAGTATTAAATATTCATGGGTTCAAAAAATTGAAAACATTTTTTTGTCAAAATTAATGTCAATGAAATTTTTAAAAGACTTTTAATATTTTCCAGTATTCAAGATTATAAAAAATGGCCTAGAAAATTTTTGATCAAAAAAAAAAAAATATTCAAAAGCACAAACACCAAAAAAAAGATTTTAACTAAAACCCGAACCCAATTTTAAAAAAAAAATATAGAACGATAATACTCAAAATCCAGCTCCCGTGCCATTTAAACAAAACTCGTGCCATATGTTGGTGACTGAAAATCTGTAAATACAACAAAACTGTAACGCGTTGTCCAGGCAGAGTTATCGTGGCTCCAGTCCAAGTTGTAGAGTCGTGGGTGTACCATAATCAGCACTGACCGACACCTCTGCGACTAAATCTATATAAATAAAATATATAAATATAAATATATAGATATATATGCATATACATAACTATATAAATATGAATATAAATATAAATATATAATATGATATATAAATAAAAATAAAAAATACTACTATATACACGACTATCGCGTAATTTCCGATACGTCCGCGGATAATCGGAATCGAGGAAAGGACAATTGTTGGAATCGGTGAATCGGGATTGATTGACATCACAATGGAGACAATTTACTCATCGCAACGTAAATCCTCGTCTGAGTTGATGCGTTTGCATGTCTTGATTTAGTGATTTTTAAATCTGAAGTACTCTCATATATCCCCGGCTGCCCTGCAGCCCGCGGAACTCAAATTAATTCAAACAATGTCCTTTAATACTCGTCCTTAAATTTTTGTGACTCACTATATGACCAGCAGTGGAATTAAATACTAATTTTTTAAATTCAGTGTCAAATCAATACGAGTTGAGAGAGAAACTGAAGCTACTGCAGGCCAGAGTCTGCCGACGGCGGAAAATCGTACGGAGAAAACCGAAACTGAAAACGTGTAAAGAAAAAAATTAAACGCCTAAAAACGTTGATTAATTAAAAATTTAAATTAACTAATTAATGAATAAATAAAATAATCTATTATATTTAAACTCGAGTTTGTAAATAAATTCAGCATTAGCACACTCATTGTATTAAATATATTAGAGTGGGGGGAAGGGGTATGTAATAAGTCTGTATCATAATGTTTAACGTACACTGAGAAAATTAAATGATTGTGTTTATTATCCTAAATTTTTAGCCCCTATCATCTAGGATGATAAGAACGATTTTAAATGCAAAGATAGTTAGAGTTATAATTTTTATTAATAAGATTAACAATCATTGGATGATAACAATTACCATCAGAATGATTACAGTTACCATCAGGATGATTACAGTTACTATCAGGGATGGTAATTATTATTATGAAAAAATTGATCGAAAATTCAATAAATTTAAAGTAGGGGAAGGGAGGGCAAAATGGGCCCCCTGAAATTTTGGATGCCTCGAAATATTTGGGGGCAAAATGGGCCGCCCAAAATTTTTAACGTGAAAAGTGTTTGAGGCGGAAGGATGGGGCAAAATGGGCCACACAAAAAAAATTGTAACGAAAAAATTAACTAGGCGGAAAATAAAAAAAAATAATTTTTTCGTTACAATTTTGTTTTTCGAGAGGTTCATTTTGCCCCACATATCACATATTGACCTGAAATATAATAGAAACATTATAGAGGTCAGATTTTGACGGAAAACGAAAAAAAAAAATTATTTTAGTGATCCATTTTACCCCACATATCACATATTGGCCTAAAAATATGATAAAAACAATATAGAGGTCATAACTTGACGGAAAATGAAAATAAAACTTTTTTACTTAATTTTTGAAAGGGTCCTTCGTAACCCAGGCTCCCCTATTAACATTTAGTATTTTTTTACCCCTGTAAAATGATGGTTTCATTATATTCGAATTAATTGTTATTCTAATTATCTTTGATAGTAATTATTATAATTTCTGATGGTACCAGTTACCATCAGAAATTATAAATATAACTATTTAGGATAATAATCCTAATTAACTCGAGTTAACATCCATGATCGTAATACTTATCATCCAGATGGTAACCATTACAATCTAGATGATTTACACAATCATCTAGATGATATTCATTACTATCAGATTGATAGTAAAAATTTTACCATCACTAGATGATAATTCCAATCATTTAATTTTCTCAGTGTATGGTTTATAAATATATGAGTATAGAATAAGAGCATTTGTAGGATCTGCTGGTTAGCGACGTGTGGAATCGGTCGGGAACTCGAAAGCGATGGCTGAATATGCACGTCTGAGCTCAGGGGGAAGGAGTGTTACGCGTTATGTAGATAGGACGTTTTCATGTGTAGTTGTAAGTAGTTTAGCGGCATCTAGTCTATAGTTGTATTAATACTAATAGTAATAATGTTAATGTTAATGTGTGATGGATAAATGTGATGTGGTTAATATTTAAAGTTGTTTTTTGTTAAAGTGGACGATTTATTTGTTTATTTATTGAAAAATGGTTATTTTGAGCTTGGAAAATTTTTTATAAGACTTGAAATTGTTATTTTAGCCTTCTAGATGATTTTTCAAGGCTTCAAAAAAATATTTGAGGCTTCTAGATGACATTTCAAGACTTGAAATTGTTGATTCAGACTTCTAGAAGCTTTCTCAAGGCTTGAAAAAATTATTTGAAGCTTCTAGATTACTTTTCAAGACTTGAAATTGTTGATTCAGGCTTCTAGAAGGTTTTTCAAGAGTTGAAAAAATTATTTGAAGCTTCTAGACTACTTTTCAAGACTTGAAATTGTCGATTCAGACTTCTAGAAAGTTTTTCAAGGCTTGAAAAAATTATTTGAAGTTTCTAAACTACTTTTCAAGATTCGAAATTGTCGATTCAGACTTCTAGAAGGTTTTTCAAGGGTTAAAATAATTATTTGAAGCTTCTAGATTACTTTTTAAGGACTGAAATTATTGTTGCAGACTTCTGGATGATTTTTCAAGGCTTGAAAAAATTATTTCAAGTCTCTAAAATACTTTCCATGTCATCTAAACTTTATAAGAAGCCTCAACAATTTTTCTACCCCTAAAATAAAAAATCCAAAGCATTTTTTTTCCATCAATTCTTACCAAGTTCTAAAGTCTCCAATAAATTTTCCACTCTAAACTAAGTGAAAAAAATGTTAATAATTAATGTAAAAATATCACAAAAATTTTTAATTAAAAACAGAATAAACTAATCGTCTACTTGAGCCGACGAACAATGTACACAAATATCACGTTTAAAAAACTAATATATACATAATAAAAAAAAAGAAAAGATGATGAATGTACGTCCGACACTCCGAACGGGGTTTAATAACGATTGAGTTAGATAGGCGGCCGTAATTTTGCGTAAGAAAAAATTGACAGGTGAAAAATTCCGTGTGAATGCAGGAAAAAAGTAAAATGTCAGTAATAAAATAAATGTTTAAGGCTAAAGCAAAGGGGTTTGTGTAAGGCATATTTGAATTAACGCAAGTCAAGCTGGTGGTATCAGTCGGCAAAATCAATGTGAATACACGTCTGTAACTCCAATCCAATGCAACCTCCACTTTGTAAGTCTACGTCTAACTCTGTCTTACTCCCACTCGCCGTCACTACTAAGTAGAAAAGGCCTCGCTGGTAAGCCACCGGCTGTAAGAAAGAGAGAGAGGGAAAATAACCTCGTCGCGGGTTGGCGAATTGTTCTGGTTGCTATGGTGAATAAAGCTTGACGAGTTAAAGATTACGCGGGGGTGGTTGTCATGTCGGCGGTGGTGGTGGCAGAGCTTGCGTTAGAGCTGGCTGTGTAGGCGGTGCCAACGGGAAACCCTCATTCCTATTCGGGAAATTCGTGGCCCCAATCCTCCCCAGCTTAAATATTCAGCTCTGCTGGGGAAGAGGAAAGAGGGAGACGGACAGAGAGAGGGAGAGACGATAAGGGAGTTGATAGGGGTCGAAGTGAGCGCGACTGTAAAAAAGCTCTCCCACGCCCTCTACAGTGCGCGTGGGCTAATCGATTTTGCTACCAATCAGAGTCCATGTTTGCTGGAGGGAAGTGGAGCAGAGTGGGGGATCACGGTAATGGTTTAGTTTTTAGTTTTTTAATTATTGATGTTTTGACGATTAGCAATATTATAAAAGTTGTATATATTTATGGATAACGACTTTTATTGTACTAAGTATTATGTATTGTATTGTATTATGTACTGTATTATGTGATGTAATGATTATTATTATTATTATTATTATTATAATATTATGATGCAATGTAATGAGAATGAGTAATTATTGTGAGTGGATGTTTGGAAAACTGCTGAGCGGAATCCAATAGGGGGATTGCGAGTGTGGTTTCAGATAAATATATATTAAAGTGCAATAAGCTGTTTATGGATTTAAATATCGAAAACCCTTGGCGGACAATAAAATTCAATGGTATCCAGATTTTTTTTTTATTTACCCTGTCCTTTATTGTTTCCTATGTTTATTTGTTCTGGAAAATTTTCCAACGGAAAACATGGCGCATTGTTTGAAAAATATTTTTTCAAGTGCAGTGTAAATGAAAGTTCTTGAAATTTTCTTTTTCGGGAGTAGCAATGAGGAAATCATTTGAAAATCATGTTTTCAAGGAATACGAACTGAAATTGCTTGAAGAAAATTTTTCCAAGGGTAGAGACAAAAAAATTCCTGAAAAAAAATATCTTTTTCGAGTGTGGTAAAGAAAAAAGTAACGGAAATTTTTTTTCTGGGGGAAATAAACTGAAATTATTAGAAAATTAATTTTTTCAAGAGTCGAGAAGTAGAAATTTCTGGAATAATGCTTTTTTCGGACGTAATAAAAATATTTACTTACCTCTGGAAATAATTTTCTAATCTAATGGATTTTCCTATGGATAGTAAGTAAAAAGAATATTTATTAGATCACTCACAGGTAAATTTACCAGCAAATGGTAGTTACCTGTCGAAAAAAAAGTTAGCTTCCATTTCTTATTGGTCATAGTGTTTTTATTACCCAATAAATTTCAAAAAATATAATTTAATAATTGAGCTAGTATATTTACTAATATAAATATAAAAATATGTTCCGTATAAATTAATTCATACAAACAATAAACTTTCGAATCCCCCGTAGGTAATTTTACATACGAGTTTCGTAAATGGCAGCACCCGCTCGGGGTTCCGTAACAAAAATCGCGTTTTCGATCTGATCCGCTTTCGCTCCGTTGATTGCTATGAATTTCTGTTTGAGATCCGTGACGAAGCTCTCTACCTTATCTTTGGTCGTCAAAGCCACGGCGCAGCCTCCCCAACTGCAAGTCACCAGAAAGTAGCAAAAATTTCGTCATGTAGGGTTTTCTGAAAAAAAATTGATTTATCGAAAAGAAAATTACCCAGCGCCAGTAATTCTTGCCCCCAGAGCTCCGCACTCCAGAGCCATTTCCACAAGCAGGTCCACGGATTTATGGCTGCACTCATAGAGATCCCGTAGACTTTGATGGCTTTCATTCATTAACTTTCCCAATCGAATTAACTGGCCGTCTTTTGAACTCTGGCAGACGCTTTTGAACTCCAGGACTCTGTCGGCCTCTAAAATACATAAAATATCCATTTGGTAGCCTCTTCACAGAGATATACCGTTTATTTTAAACGAGTCCCGTTACAATTCTGCCTGGGAACCGGGCGATGGAGTCATAGTTTACAATATTGATAGCTTTGTATAAAAAGAAATACCGGTCAGAACATGCTGGATCCGCTTGAAAAGCGTCGGGTAGTCAACGAGAATTTTTTTCGCTATCTCCAAGGTCTCGGACAAAGAGGTCCCGAGTTCCTTCTGCAGATCGCCGATTGTCTTGACGTTATCCCACTTCTCCAGCTTCTCCTTGGCGACCATTTGCGCAGCTGACTTGCATTCACGTACGCGAGTGTTGAACTCAGCTGTGGCGGCCTTATTGAACTCGGCCATGCTGTTGGCGATAACGAAGACCGCGTCTTCAGGCAGTCTGACATCTGTCGTTCTCAGCGGGTTGAATTCTATCAACTTGGCAGCACCTGAGTAGTCATTTAATTGATTTTTAATTAACGGAACTTAGTTAAGCAGATGGTTCTGATGTGATCTGGATCAGACCTGAATTTGCGAGGAATGCGATTGCTTGGTCCATTGCTCCGCCTTGAGTCCCGATGTGTCTTTCTGCCCTGGCACTTAAAAGAGCTAAGTCTTTTTTTGACATTGGACACTGAAAAATTATTTTTAATATTTATGGCTTATTGAAGACCTTGGCGATTTAATTTATTACTGCTGATAGACAATATATGAATTTGTCTGGTGATAAAAGAAATACTTGAATGATAAGACCAGTGAATAATTACATCAAAGGCATGAGTCATAGCGAGAACCGCTGAGGATACGACAGCACTCGAGCTGGACAAACCCGAAGCCGGTGGAATATTTCCCCAGACTGCGACATCGATACCCTGAGATCTATCTCCAGTTATTTCCTCCAGAGCGCCCACGACTCCGCATATAAAATATTTGTACCAACGAGGCTCTTTGGTCTTCTTCAGTACGTCTCTGAAAAATAAAACCAAGTTTTTAAAAAGTCCAGGACTCACTGGATCCCTTCAATTACAATTTTACCCGCAATCGCTCAGAGAATCGCAATAGTAGTCTGGATATTTGTCGCTCTCGACATTAGTCAAGTGCAGGCCAGTAGAATTTGACTTTCCAACTGCCAAGAGAACGTCTTGCTCAATCGCCATGGGACAGACCGAGTACCCGCAGTAGTCGACATGGTCGCCGATTAAATTGACCCTGCAGAAGGTGCGATTGGTGGTTTTATTCAGCTTGTGGGTTTATGGTTTTAGTAATTTGTAAAGTAATTGAGCAGACTTACCTCCCGGGTACTCTTGTGAAAAATTGCGGTTTGTAGTTGAACCTCGACACGAAATGTTTTGTCAACTTGTCGAGTCTGTTGCTCAACATATCATCCGGCTTTGATATTTCAACGGGTTCCATGTCTGCAGATTTGTTCATTTTATTGCTTGTCTGAATAAAAATAAATAAATGAATAGAATACAAAAAACGGAAATGAACTGATAAGAATTTATATAGAGAGATTAATTTAATTGGAAATTAATGTCAGTCTGGATGAGTGATTTATCGAGTTTATTTTTTAATTTATTCAAGAAAACGCGGCAAAATCAATAGATTGAATGGATAGAAAATGAAGAAATAGCGAATTTGATTATGAGCGGAAGTGGTGATAGAAAAGAATAGTTTAGAGAGGACGGAAATGTTTACTTACGAGAAAAGTGACGATGTGAGTGGCTGAACAGCAATTGTTTGATTGGAGTCGGTGTGATAACAGACGCGTTATCAATGTTATTAAAGCCTCGTTGATGTTGAGTACGCGAGGAATTCGTGACCCTGACGGGAACGATGCGCGAGATGTTGCGCGGAGAAAGATGCGCGAGAAAATATTTTAGGATGCGCGGTGGTCTTGCACAGCCGCGGAAATCAGAGCGGAAATATTTGAAAGGGTTTTAATTTATAGGAAGATACTGGGGGAAAAAAAATTTAGAAGTTGGAAAAATCAGAATTTGGGATTGGAGACCTTCTTACGATCATGAGTAGCGGGGTCAGATTAAATAAAGGCTTCCTTGAAAAATGGATTTTCACGGAAGTAAACGCTGGAGTGTCTACTTTTGACACTTGGAAATGTTAATGCAATATTTGGAAAAGGATTTGACAATAATAGTGTCATAAATATTTTTTTCAAGTGACAACTGCTCTAAGTGGCCCTTTGAGGGGTCGACCGACCCCCAACTTTTTTTTTCGGGGATCGATTGCCCGTGAACCTTTTCTTCTACATCCGTGGGCACGAAAATAAGAAGAGAAAATCTGTCTTTCGATTGACCCTTCGGACCAGCCCTAACCCTTTCTGCCGTTTTCGAGCATAGTTTGAAGCTTTCCCTTCTGTTGGCCTCCCTCCATGACTGACATTTTTTTTCTTATCATCGGCAGCGATTCCTAATTTTTCCCAGAACGTCTACAGAATTTTTACGGAACATTTAGCATCGGCTAACATCTACGGTTTTTACGTAACCAGAAAATATAAATTGAATTACTTGCTGGTTACAAAGGATGTCAACTCATGCCAACGTCAATAAATGAGAATTTCTCAATACGCTCGTTCTTCAGACGGTACAAAAATCATTTCTCCGAAGAACAGGTCGGCAGCGCCACCTTTTTTCCCACGCAACTGCGTACCACCTCATGGTCATGACGAGGACTTCCGGTAAGCGCAAACTCTCGACACTTTTCTGGCAACCCCTAGTTTGCTTCTCGACTTAATGACCGATCCGGACACCAGAGGGTTTCAATAATGATTTCAAAAAATTGGATGAGTTTGTATTTATTTATTTATTTTCTTCATAAAAAATTTTATTTACTTGATTGTATTAATAGACAGAATTGCCCTAAAAATTTGTACATCTACAAATTCAATAATCTAGAGTTCAAACTACAATATCTCAATATTTTGGTTAATAGTAATTATTAATAATCTCATACGAGTGGAAGGATTCAAATTGACATAAATAAAAGAATTGACAACAATATTAATAAATAAATAAAATAGATATAAACATTTTCATAATTGGGCGGATCCACGCCAAGCGGAATCGAACCCACATGCGCCATCAGAATCGGAGTCGTGCGTTATTGCAGGTGCTGTTGTTTGAGTAACTGCGGTTGTGGAAGACGGCCGTTTATTTTTAAGTTTAGGGCTTTTGTTGGCGACGACACCCTTGTTCTGTGGTAACGGGGTACTCGGCTGGCTTATGGCTTGATGACGGGACGTGAAATCTTGGGCGCGTCTGCTCTTGCGCTTTTTTATCGGCGCGTACTTGGGCGGCGGCATCATCTTGTGCTCCTGAATTTTAAAATAAAATAAGTTTTCAACTTTCAAAGGAAGAGGTTTTGAAGGACGAGATTATTTACCTGGATGTTGTCAGCAGAGCCCCAAGTTTTGTGAATTTTTTCGTTGTTGGTACTAGTTGCTACACCCAAGAATTGGCTGAATGCCTCCGTCGTACGTTTCACGCGGACGTTCAGGGAGCCAATTCGCAGGAAACCAAGATCTTTCTCTGTCAAAAATGGTATTTTATACTTTTTTTTTTATTAGAAATTTTCAATTATATTTTTTTAATGATTTTATGAAAAATTTGACTTTTCGTGTATCAGTGAAATTAGAAAATGTTTTTGAACATAATAATTTCATAATTTTATAGAAAAACAAAATTCCGACACACTTTCGAAATTAAGTAGAGCTCTAAAGATCTATTGACAATAATTTTTGTCGAAATATCATTTTTCTATTTTCGCGCACTTATTTCGATAAAATAAAAATACCTCAAGCTTCATACAACTGAAAAAATAAAACACTTACCTGTGTGCTTTTTCCTTGCTTTTATTTCTGTAAAAGTAAGACATAAAATATAAATTAAAAGATAACCATCAATAATAATTATTCAACAGAGAACAATGTTAGATAAGGGCAATTGAGGTAGGATTTAAGAGGCGAGAGGCCAGGCCATAAAAGATAGTCACGGTGTACATTTAAGTGTAAGACCCGGCAAAGTGCCACAGCCGACACTATTTTACAAACGAGATACTTATTTTCCCGTGTAACTTGTAAATAGAGCATTACATCATACACCCGTCATCTGCTCTAATTTCGCTTACAATTCCTCCAGGAGGATTATTAAAAAAAAGAAAAAGCAAAACCACCGAATATGATTTATTCATGAGAAACATTGTTAAGTACAATAAAGGATAAGTGGAATGAGATCACATGTGCAGACAATCCACACACGGACATAGACATCAGGATCTTACATGTCAACGCAATGAAAAATGCCTGGCTGGTTAATTGATAGAAATGATAGAGCTAATTACCTCGAATGGAATGAACCCCTCGAGGTAATTAAATCACTAGCACACGAGTCGAAATAAATTAAAAGCTTGTGCGCCTTTTAATGCATTATATGCTTACTTGCTTACTTATATTATGTGAGTACTCTCTCAAGCAAAGCCTTCATACTTAATACGGTAGCCCCCGGGATTTAAAATAAAAAAACAGGAAAAATAAACCGTTTGTTTGGTTGAGCCTAGCTTAAATAAAACGCTTGCTGTTTTAACGATTCGCTATCAGCGAGAGTAAAAAAATAATGATAGTAAGAAGCACTTGACAGTTAATAGGCAGTAGGTACGAGCGTTTAGTTAGCAGTGTTATTATATTGTGTACATTAGTTTTGATGTTCATAAGCCGTAAGGGGAGCTAATGTTAATAGCCAGGAAAAAAATTATGTGTGTATAGAATGCAGTAGATAATATGATAATTAAACGTATAACAAGAATGGATATTAATAAATTTTTGAGAGGTTTAACGCCTGATGAGGGGAAAACAATGGAATTTATTCGAGCTTTTCAGATCTTGGGAAGATGAATTAGTAACTGTTTAAGGATTTTTATTCTTTAGCATTTATTTATTTTTAATTATGGGTTTTAATTAATGTAAGCGGGAGGTTTTATTCAGACTTGGGAAATTAGTTAGTGAAAAATGGTATTGGTATGCTGGTATTTGGGTAAAGAGTTCATTTATTCAAGCATTTTTCGCTAGTTTGGGATAGAAGAGGTCTTAGTTGAGGTTAGAATTCAAAAGTGTGAAAAACTAGATGTAAGATCGTAGTTTAAGTAAATTTTGAAAATCTTAGATCAAGTTAATTTGGAAAAACTCAGTTCAAGTTAATTTTTAGTCTTAATTTAAATAAATTGTTAAAAATCTTAGCTCAGGATTATTTTTCAAAATGTTGGGTCAAGTGGGTTAGTAAAATTCTTATTTCAAGTTACTTGTTAATAATCTTCATTCAAGTTAATTTTGGAAAAACTTATTTCGAGTAAATTTACAAAATTTGACTTCAAATAAAATTTTAAGCCTTATTTCAAGTAAGTTTTAAAAAATCTTTGTTCAAGTTAATGTTTTAGGCCTTATTTCAAGTTAATTTTTAAAAATCTTTGTTCAATTTAATTGTGATAAATTTCAGTTACAGTAAATTTTCAAAAATTCTACTTCAAGTAAATTTTTAGTTTTAATTCAAATAAATTATTAAAAATCTTAATTCAAGAAAATTGTTAGAATAAATGCAAAATTAAAGATTTTGAAGAACTTGATAATAAAAAAAAATGCATAAAAATAAAAATAAAAAAACATTGATACGTTACATAAATAAAAATAAAATAAACTAGCAGATATATTATAAAAGCGTACTTTACTATATTAGCATCAGAGTTGTGTTTCTTAACTTGCCTGAGTGTAGCAGCAGCAATAATCCCTACAACAGAAAAATTCCAACAAAAAAACCCCATAGATATTTATCGAGATGTGATAAATAAACAAAACAAAGTTAAAACCATACACCAATTAAATCATTCGCTTATAAAAATTTAAACCAAAAAAAAAAAAACGTGAACTAAATAAATAAATAAAATAAACTACACAACTTGAAGGGTTGCAGTTAAATAAAATGCAAATGAGAACATATCGACATACGAGCCCCAGAGAGCTTGCTTGGTTATATTGCACTAGAAAATTACACGAGCTCACTTAATCCATCCACCGCGAGCCCGTCCCCATCTACTCTGTATTCTACAGTAATTTATACTCGAAATTACTCATATTTATTAACTGTCTGCAGTCTGTATGCTAAGTCGCCGATACATTTATCGGGTCGTTAAATATTAACGCGCATCTGTAGTCAGTGAGTTCGTGAAACTCTAGTTAGTAAAAATATTTGAGACTCATTGGGTTCAGTTGTCGCTAAAAAAATTATCTTGTCAAGTAAGAATACTATTTATTTATTAAATAAAAAGAAACAAAACAAGACTTACTTCGAAAGGTATCTTGACTGACTGCGGCTTCTTGTGCCGCCAAATATTGTCTGGCTTTTTTGCCGCTATGGTCGCGGATCTCTTGATTTGCACCTGTCATTAAATAGTTTTAAGTTGATTAAACATTTAATAAAAAGTAATCATGGGTCTTTGAGAAATTGGTGACCTGATTGCAAATACACAAAATTTGAAATTTATCATTTTAAGGGACAGAAATAGAGACATTAATTATGAAGCTTATGGTTAATCTTGAACTTTACTAGTAAATAAATTAAAAAAGTTCTCTATTTATAAAAAATAATTAAGTAATTTAGTGACAGAAAATTGTAATGGAAAAAAAGTTTTTTATAAAAAATCACGAGTGAGCATTTTGCTCCCGACTGTAAATTTGCTGCGGCACAACTTCCGGTGAGTTAATATGCAAATATAAGTGATAATTTTTTCGATATTTTTTCAATGGGCGTATAAATTTAAAAGCGAAATATATTTTCCCGCCGGTTTTAAAAATGAATGTTGTGTTGCCGAGGAAGTAACAAGTCTTGTTGAAACAAATTATTTAAAACAATTGAATATGAACAAGATTAACAATAAAAGAATAACAATAAAATATGAGCAAGCCGATAAATATAAATAATGGTTGTCAGGTTGCATAATCGATGACAAAGTGTTCGTTTGTCGGCAAATGCTTTGAAATACACGACAACATATTCCGTTTGTTTATAATACTACATCGGCCGCACCCAATGTTCCTCTTGCATGATACTCAAATAATAAATAAAATAAGATGATAAAAAATAAAGGATCAATGTGCAAGGAGCAGGGGACTTGGTACCGCCGAGGCAATAAGATAATTTGCATATGCCAGAAACAAGACGACGAGTATGACGGACTCACCGTACACCTGGACAAGGAGGTTGAAGATGTTCTCGTGATCAAACTGCATCGCGATGTGTAACGCCGTGTATCCCTAAAAAATTAATAATAATAATAATAATAAGAATAATAATAATTATTGTAGTAATAATAGTAAACAAGTAGGAATGAGGAGTTATCAGATTTGTTTGGATAATAAACAATAAAACACGTCCATTTCCTTTGTTACTCTATATTATGTAGTCTACTTTATATTTAGAGTAGTGTTATTGTGTGAGGTTTTACAGTCCTTGCGTGCCTTCGGGTGATACGTAAAGACGTAAAAGAAGGAGGAAAAAGAAGAAGAAAAAGAGGAAGAAGAAGAAATTTAATAGATGATGAGGCTTAAGGCCGAAGAAACAATGAGGAGTTAATACTATCATTTTATTGTTGTTGATCTTAAGGCCGTGTGAATTTGTGTTTTATGCTATATTTATTATTTCTGAACAATCTTACAAACTACTACTAGTATACGATCCTATTTTTTGCACACCTCTGATGCACACCCTTAATTAGACTGCTATTTTATTCACTTTGAAATTTTAATTTACTTTAAAACAGACTTCAAAATTTATATGTTCCTCCCCATGCACACCATCAATGCACACCTCTCACAAGTGTGCTTCTTTTTTATTTAAAATTTTTTGACTAGTATTCAGTGCAGGAAAATTTTATTAAAATTTAAATTTCGCGGTCTTTACAGCACTTGGTGTTACTATTAATGCACACCCTTAGTTAGTGGGCTCTATTATTGACTTACAGTTATTAAATTGAAATTATATTTCATTTTTAGTATCAGAGATTCAAAAGTGTTCATATGTTTGTTCTGATGCACACCTTTGATGCACACCCTTCATTAAAGTGCTTATTGTTCTATCGCAAAATTTTTCATTGCTATTTAGTTCAAAGAAATTTTATTCAAGTTTGAATTTCGCGGTTTTTTCAAGGACTTGGTGTTACTATAAATGCACACCCTTTTGATTTTAGGAACTAAAAACTTGTCAACAATATTAAACTTTAGCCGTTTTTAATTTTTTTCTGCATAGTTTCTACAAAAAAATTAAAAAATTCTTTTAAAATTAAGTCTTACTCCAATTTATTTAAATCATAAATCCCAAGTTTGTCTAAAAAAAATAATGCTACACAACAGTGTTTCCATTTTATAACTTGACCAGACTTTATATTTATCAAAAGAACATAAAAAAAACGTACTCTACACCGATGTGTTCATGCTTAACACGAATACAATACTAATCAAATCTGTCACGCGCATTTCACGTACCCCGACAGTAGAATCGTGTCGCGTTAAAGTTTTAAAATAAAAAATAGACAGCATATGCACCCTTAGCACGAGATCCATTGGGGGATCACTTTCATTTACTTTAAAGTCCAGCGATACCACCACTCACACCCACACACACACACTCACTTCTATCAACATAAAAACTATTTTGTCAGTGTGTTGCACTACACTATCAAGTATATTTCCGTGGGGGTGACGTTACTCTCCAAGCACCCTCTTTAGTGTGATACGGGGACCATTTCACTGGCAATAGTCAGGCGACACGTGTGTGAGCCACGGCAAGTGGCACAACATACCCATTTCACTCCATTTCTGTCTCTGCTCATTCCACATATCCATATATATCTATATCTATAAATATATATACATACATAGTATATACTCTTAAAAAAGTCTGTCCCTAAGTATATACATCTGTGTATGTAACTTTTTATACTTTTGACAATATTTTAAAGTAGCATTGTCCCGAAACGTGTGCACCCGAGATTCGAAACAATATCGCGACTTTCTTTTACTTATTTTATTTTTTTATCCTATTTCCTCCTTTTTACAACCCCTTCAAGTTTCTCTTGTCTGTTACGTTACACTCATTCGTCACATCCTCCCCGGCCAGACGCTCCCCACCCACTTTAAAATAAAAGTATCTTATTCTCTAACTCTTGCTCTCTTTTATTCCTACGGAGGCGCGAGTTTGTCCTCGGGAATAGGACAGCTGGCCACCAATATTCCCTCGGTATATCAAATCGGCAAGATATTTTTCAATTTTAATATTTTACACACATCCACACATATATGTATATATATAACTCGTTCAATTTAATCCAGCCCTTTTTTACGACATATTAAATCATTCGATTTTCGCGTATATTGGATTCAGTCTTTCATATTTTTTTTTTCTGTTCTGTGGCTGCAGTAATTGCACGTAAGGTCGCTGCAGTCGATGATCGAAATAATTAAATGAGTCGAGGTGAATTTTTCCAAAGTTTTTTCCTACGGTTTTTATTGTCGAGAGGTAGGGGGCGCGAGGTAAGAAGGGGGAGCAAGTAAGCGAAGGCAGTATGTGCGGGCTCGTGTATTAAACTCGAGAGATTGCATTGTCGTGGCTGTCGCACGCTTCTATGGAGCACAGGCGCCACCCCGGCGCGGTACACGGCTTATATACTCTTTCGCGGCGCTCTTATTCGACTATATAATACCAAGGGAGACTGGAGCAGTCAGAGTCTCAGAGCTGTGCTGGTCTCCAGGCTAATTTTTTTTTAAACCGGCGATTAAATCCAACCCGATCTGACTGACGATAAGCTGACTAAAGGATAAAAGGTCCCCGGGTATATTGGTGACAGATTAAGGTCTTTTCGATGTATTATATATAAATAAATGATGTTTTAAATAATAAATTTTTAAATACGAAATACTCTTGTCCTGGTTTGCTCCGGTCTCTTATCTGGGTTTTTGCTGGTATGCATTAAAAATATTATTGAGGTCGCGGTAGGGATAACTGATGGGTAACGAGGAACGAGTTAAGAAATGAATGAGTGTGGGGTAAAAGCAGACGGCTGAAGAAAGCAAAGAGTAAGAGCTTTCTTCCGATAATTGGCTACAAGGAATGCGGGACCTTTTTTTTTATAAACTCGACGTCAGGCTGCTGCTACTGGGGAGCAAGTACTGGAGAATAGCACACTCCATTGTATCTGTATCGTACTAAGCATTGCTGTACAGTTTACTCCGAGTGTAACGAGATAATTAATGTCCCACGGAAATTAGCGGATTTACATGACCGAGACCCAACGGCTTTTTGTTTCTTATTTACTTATTTTTATTTTTACTTTTTTAGGAAGGAATTCAACCAGGGGTAGAATTAGGTGCCGGAATCACGCGTTGTCAACAAATCAACCCTTCAGTCAGTAAATTAAATTTTTTTTTAAATTTACTTGACTCAGATCCTCAGTGAGTTGCACGATTCTTAGTCTCAACTCGCCCGAGTCAAGTTTTATTTGCAGCCCAAAAAGTGACTCTGCTTTAGTACTAAAAACCCTCTGAGAACTTTGAGACTTAAATCTAAATTTGTTTTTCGATTCGGACACTCTATTGGTCGACGGACATTAAATTGTTTCTATTTCAGTCAATCGTATTAACAATTAAATTTTATCAGCATGTTGTTGAGTTCAACTTTTGATATCGAACAAAAGTAATAATAAATGGCTATAAACAAAGAAACCTACAAATCATAATAATGAATATTAATCATCGTATATTAGTTAGCAATAATTAAATATGATAAAACGCAAGTCCAATAACCAGCTTTATTTCCTTGGCAATAAATCATTCTTAAGTATCGGTTGTTCAATGATCAACCTACCGATCGACCTATATCACCTACATATATATACATATACATATACATATATATATATATATATATATATAGTATAAAAGCACGACGATACCGGTACGGTGTTTGTCGCGAGCCGCTAACGAGCGGCAATCTCTCTCTCGCTCTTTATCTCAAGCACTGGCTTATATAAGTCTTACCGGAGCAAACCAAGAGACCACACGCATCTGATCCTATCTGCTGTCTCCTCAGCCTGCTTCGAAAGCCCACCCTCCGCCCGCGCCCTACGTCCTTTATTTAAACCTCCGCGCACTAAATTAGCTCTTACTTAAACTCGTTCAATAAAACTCACCCCGTTCTGCAACAGACAAAATAAAATATAAATAGTTAAATAACTGACTCGGGGATTTCACTGATGACTGATGACCAGATTAATTGTTTAATCAGTGGAATTTAAAGTTAATGAGCTTACCGTTGTCTCGTTCACGCTCTTTATGTAGTCCTTGTAGGTCCCGGCAATCAACTTGACGATGTTTTCATCCCCGTGCTTGGCTGCCCAGTGTAATGCCGTCTGTTGGTAAAAATTTTCAAAATTTAATTTATTGACAAAAATAAAATTTCGGTCTCTTTCATTAAAATTCTACGGTTGCGTTGTAATTTTATTTAAAATATATGACTCGTAAATTTATTTACTGCAGATTAAAGTCGATATTTAAATAACAAAAATTAAAAAATTAAAAAAAAGCAAGCGAATTTTTCTAAAGGTCATCTTAGGTCGGATGCCCTGTGAGCCTGTGGCTGTCCAAGTAAATAACGTTGATGATTAAGGGGTTAATATGTCTTGTTACAAATATAAATGGGTTTAGGAACGTGAGTGAAGATTGGATGACGAGACACCAACAGCTGTAAGCTGTAAGCAAGTTGCCCGTATTTTCTTGGGTATTTTAAGAATAAATCTTTACAAACTCCGGGTACTATTTAACACTAGTGTGTAACGCAGTTTAAATGAATTAACCCAGTCGCGTGTTAATTCTTAGACGGTGAATGAATGACTGTCGTATTAGTGCACTTGCTTACTTGTTACTTGCTAAGGACTTTTATTGTGGGAATAGAGCTTTTTTACGCTGCCGAGTGTCGACTCCGAGCTCTGGCGTGGTCTGACGGTAAATTTAGTCGTTAAGCCAAAGGACTGGGGCTGGAGCTGGAGATGGTATATTTTTAAATTTGGGATTTGATTTATATTAGAGGAGGAAGGTTTTTGTGGACGATAATTAAAAGAGCCTTGAGGTGTTGCGTTGATCTGTAAATTATAATTTAATGGATTCCATGTGTCACATTAGCTAGGTAGCAACACGGAAGAACTTTGGTCTTGTGATATGATCCCAACTCTTTACGGCTTTTTACTCTTTATCTTTATTTTATTTTTATTTTTATTCGAGTCTACATCCCGGCTACTTGCAGAGGCTCATTAGCGCTGGAAAAACTCATCTGACGTTGCGTGGCTAATGACGAAACGTGTTGTTATAACCCTGTGCTTCTTTGTGTGCTGCTATTATGGAATCACGTTCACACAATTCACTTACGACATGATTAATTTTAGTTTACCCTCGGATATTAATGCCGAGTTGGATAATAGTGATAATTTTATTTTTTTTCAGCTTGGATTAATTGCCTCATTTTTTTTTTTAAGGAAATTTTTATAGAAAAAGTAGTTTTTTAAATTTTCCTATGAAGATTTCGACCTTCACCCAGCCTTGGGATGAAAATAACATTTGCATAATGAAAAATAAAAATAAACGTATGGCTAGGTGATTAAACTAATATCGCTAACAAAGTTTTATGAAGCAGCCTGGCTGGAGAACGAAACACGTCGCGACTTTGGCGCTCCTTAATTTGCGGGCTGTCCAGACCGGTAGGGTGAAAGAATGGTATGTCGCCTCTGACACGACGATAAATCCTCGGGCTGTGCATTACCCAGTTCCATCCCTGGCGAGTATTCCCGGGTCTTTATCAGCTGGTTCACACCATCTTCAATTTTCTAGTTCCTCGGCATCCATTTGCTCGGGCGAAAAATTCCAAAATTCCTCTTCCATCCGATCGAACAAAGTACAAAGGCTTTGTTGAAATATTTAAGCAACGCCGGGGAATAAGTTGGTCACGTTGGGTAGAATTGTGTGAGAGTACTGATTAAAGCGGTTGACCGTCTCTCAGTTAGTGGAGAGTAAGCCGCTACCGGCGGGTTGCCAGGTTGCCAGCCTGCCGAGTTGCCGAGTACTTTTTTCCTCTTCTTCAGATGCTGGTCATTCTACTGTTTGTTGTTGCTGGGCCTTTCCGCTGATGTATGCAAGCGATACAGATATCTCCGCGAAGGAATTTGCGTTGAATTAGCGTATAATCGTTGGGCCCGATCTACTTCATACGGAATCCCGCGGGCCGTTTACACGTGTCTACGGGCTGTATTCACTGCGCGAACACAATATTTAGTGGCGGTCTCACCGCTGCCGCCGTCGCCGCCGTAGCTGCCGCCGCCAGAGCCCTGGCTCGAGAGAAAATACTCTCCAGGGATATCTTTCCTTGTTCCTGAGAGTATTTTACTCCTTGTGGCTCCTTTTTTATTATCATCATCATTATTATCTTATTTATTTTTATTACCATGCCAGCCAGCAAGACATTACTCAACGCTATCTCCTCTTCACTGGCTCTGGAGGTCATCTGTGGACGCTTCGACGCTCCCGGGTCATCTCGCGTTATTTCATTCTGACATTTCTGACCCGACTACTTCAAGACACATCCACTAACCCACTGATTTCTTATTATTTATCGTCCTAATTTATTTCAATTGCCGGAAAACGATACGCAAAGGTGTCATTAGACCCGAGCTGCTAACTGACGAGTGATATTCCGGTTTATTTCAACTAAAAGAAAAACAACAACATATCAGCCATGTTCTGTTTCGAGATATTCAATTGCCGAGGTTACGCCCAGCGATCAACGTCACTCACATCCACCACAATGTTATCCTTCGAGATCGCATACACATCTGGTTATTATCATTACTGGGGTCTGAAAGGGGTCTGAAAGACTCGCAAATACTCCAGGTCTCGGTTCTTGATTCCATCAATCATTTAAATATTTAATTATCCCTCAATAATAGAGCGCGCGAGGTTTAGCTTTCTTGCGACTGCTGATTCCGGCACTAATCGATAATTAAGACTCTCATGAGAGGTCTTGGAGGAATTCGCGGCCGTGTCCAAGTGTCCAATGTACAAGCGTCTATTGAAACATTTAAAAGCTGAAGCGTTTAATGGTGACGCAAGCTAAGAGGTACCAATTGCAACAATGAGTTAGCGATGTACTTAACTCTATAAAGTTTTAAGACGGATACTCATTGCCGGCAGGTGCGGACATTCGTCGAACCGCGACGTGACAAGACATTCGCATCAGCAGACCATTAGCTTGTCAGTTATATTCACTCGAGCGAAGACATATATACACATTAGACATCCATTCAACGACTACTTATATCACCAAAGCAACTTTTCTCCTCGCGTCTATGACAGTTTTAATTGTCGATGTTTTTGCCAGGAAACACTTTCAGGCTTTTCATCATCATTTACCGGAAATTTATACAAACATGGCTTAAGCGTTTCACAAAGATGTATTGTTTGAGTGCATCATCATCATCATCATCATCATCATGATATTTTAAGTGAGCGAATGAGCAGCGACTTGGTATCAGGAATAAATGTTTAATGGATATCCTACTCAGAGTAAAAGGTTTTTTGGTTTTTGCCGTCGTTCCATGGGAATCTGCTCCGCGAAGGGGAGAAACGATTGTATTGACTCAATTGGAAATTATACGGTCTCAATTCCAGATTGTTAGTCACGAATAATGAACGAGCTGACTCGATACGACAAACTTCTCCGACGATTTCGACGTGAGCGGTATTTCACCGTGGATTACTCGGCTTATAAGCTTTTCGTTCCGATACCGGCTGAGAGTTGCTCTCGGAGGGTAAACGCGAGGGAGCAAAGAGCACAGCGAGCACTGATAGCTGGTGTGTGTACGTGTGTTAAGCTAATGGAAATCGAGCTTTTTAAATGCTGTGTGCGCAGCAGGGAAACTGGTATTTGTGTGTCACGCTTACCCTTCTTTCGCGATAACTCGATACCAACACTCGGGAAAATTATCAGCAAGCTATTATATTTCCGTAGTACATATGTACTCGTGATAAAAGGCAATCGGGTGCCGAAAACGAACCACAAAACACCCGTTCTACGCCTTGTGTGCCACTTCCCAAAGATAAATCGCGCTCGACATTTTTACCTGTTGCAACGGTATTATTCCATACCCCCGTTCATTTTTTTACTTCCCCATTTTCCGCTTCCCTCTTTCGCCATCTGATGCACCAGCTCCTGATTCCCTACCAGCAAATTAAACCGCTTTCCCTTTTGCATTTGTCGTCACTCCGAGCCAGACACCGATGCACTGGATCCAATTTGTGAACTCCAGTAATTAGACTCGGAATCAAGTCTTAGCCATAATAATGCCGTGTTATCGATCAGAGGGAAACCACTGGTGCAGGCAGACACTGTGAGAGCTAAGGGGTGAAATTGTAAGCTGCTTTGGAAGCGATTGGACCAGAGAGAGCGCTGCATAGAGCATCAGAGGCAAAAGCATTGAGGGGTTTAGGCGATTAGGTAAACCGGGGATTAGTCGCGGGCATCGCTCGATACCTCAAACCAGCTCTCTGGGAACGAGCTCACCACCCACGACTCTACACACACACCGACTCGACTATAAACCAATCCCTTAGTACTGGTGCCCTTTGACCTATCATCCAGCCGGGATCCTCTCAGCTAGTTCCACAGTGTCTATATACCACAACACCAATTGGATTGTCTCTATACTCTGCATTATTAATGTTTGCTCTCTTCCTTACTAAAACGATTAATGCACCAGGCACCACAAACGTTATATTACCCAATACATGGGGACAGAGAACCCCGTCGCCCGGGAATCCGGGGGAAGATCAACTTTTGACATCGTTTCGGTCATAAACCAGCGGTTATTTGGGCAACCTTTTACTTCAACAAGAGTCTGCCTTTATAAACACACATACATACATATTTTTATTTATCTGTGTTGGATGTATATACATATACTCGTATCCGCATACCGTGAGATTGTATCTCTTGCAAGAGCGCGCCTTTGTAAGTTTTTGTGCGAGTTGCGTACGTATTTATGCGAGGCCTCTCCACGGCAGCGCCACTACATTTTCAGACTTTTTTATTTTTACCTTTATTATTATTATTTTGGCTGAAAAAAAGGAAGCTGCGTCTCTCTTTTATAGCTGGCTCTTTACTCTTGGTTTCTGTGTACTTGGTATTATTTTTAAAATCTTTTCCCTCGCCGATTCATGACATACCTGAAAAGCGATGAACCTAGTCGCGTTTGCAGAAGCGCAATAAATTATACGAGAT
This sequence comes from Microplitis manilae, assembly GCA_030273425.1. Lineage (NCBI taxonomy): Eukaryota > Metazoa > Arthropoda > Insecta > Hymenoptera > Braconidae > Microplitis > Microplitis manilae. The sequence continues at coordinate 820,244 of CP092725.1, forward strand.
CCCAATCGAGGATCTAACTTTCCTCTTTTCATCCTCATTCTTTTTATCATGCGCTTTTTTTTCTTCATTTATTAGTTTTATTATTTTTGAGGTTATTTATGCGTCACGGTGTGAAGACCAGGAGTGGGGAGGGATTATTATATTTCGGATGCGGTTTTTCGGGGACTATTCAGCGATCGGTGACGCTGCTGAGGGATTAGGAGTTTCAATTGAATCAAACTTCTTGTTTATGCTCACGCCAAGTTCTGAGAGCTGTCTAATCCACGACGTGTACCAATTAATGGCCTCCCAGGCTAAGGCTATATGCAAATCTAAGTTTGGTCATGGAAACTATATTAACGCTAGTAGTTTCTCTGTGATCTTGTTGTGGACATATGTAAATGGATATTTGTCCATGGAAAAGGTTCATAAAATTTATATAAACATCAAAAGTCATCATTTTCGCAAGTTTTATTTCCGACAATGTCGAAAACAGTAAAATTTTGTTTTTTCATTAGAAAATTTGTAATTTCGGGTCTAATTAAAAATTTGTCAGAAATATTTTGAATAAAAATAGTTGTTCTAAAAGCTTTAGTATTTTGCAATTTTTTTTTTTTTCAATAAATGTAGTTTTTAAAAAGACTCGAACTTATTTTAATGAAAAATTAAATAAAAATTACGCGAGTACTTTTCGATCGGAAAACAAGAGACTTAAAGTAACAATTTAAAAAAACTAGGATACATAAATTTTTTTTGTGAACTGTTTGGTATTTTGAGGAGGCAATTAAGCGATAAAAAGGCCCATAAAATAATTAAAATAAAACATAAAGGGAAAAATTTCGGGGATTCTCAATGCAGCCGTGAGTTCAAAGAGTTCACGGGTCTGGTGTAATTCTTGGGTGAGTAAGGGTAATTGAGTAACATCAAACACGACGCCAGGAAAAGAACCATTATGTGTTAAGATGAAGGCTTTTTACTTAATCTTTCCACTGTTCTCATTGTCTCGGGCTGTGGTAGATTAAATCGTTTCCTCCGGCTGATGATCGATCAGAGTGCGCTCACCCGATTGATTTCGCTAACTATTCCCCCGATAAATTCCGGCTTCTTAATACAACAGTCGACAATCCTTTGAGAGGTTTGTCCGAAATTAGAATGAGTTCTAAGGTAAAAAAAATGCTTAAAAAAATGGCCACAATCTGCAGTTACAATAAAAATCCCGGCACTACGCAAGGCTAGGTCGCTACAAAGTATCAAAAGGAAGTCTGCTTCTGAGACGTTCTTTATTTTAAAAACTCATTTTAAAAACATGTCGATGAATATTTATAGCCTGAATAATGCGAAAGAGATTCATAAGCAGCAACACACAAGGGATGTTACCCAGTCGTGCAAGAAAAATTGACGATTTCTCAATACTGATAACAATGAAACATATCGAGATTATGCGCAAAAAAGAAGAAGAAGGAGAAAAAAAACAGTAAAATGAATAAAAAAACTCAACGAATCTAACAAAACTAAACAACAGCATTACGTGAGAACGGATATGCATATAAAAATTTCTCCTCATTATTCGTGTTTTTTAAAAATCGTTTCTTATTGGACTGGAGTAGCTGGGTCTCGGGTTGTTTTCTCATCGTGTTAAACAATTTAACAAGTTGCTGTATATATATTGATAAAATGATATTATGCGGCGTAAAGGTGGCACACACGATGTACTGGCACTTTGTACAAGTGGAAATTCACGTGCGTATGTGTCTGGATGTGGAGTAAAGGGCGTAGGATACAGATTTTTGCGGATAACGGGCAGCTGGCGTGTGGTAAGCCGCATTCTGGCCGCAGCGCCGCGTCGCTCGTGCATCACCGGCCACTCTATTAACCCCAAGCCACTCTCTATATATATATATATATATATATATGTATATATTATAGGACATAGATATAACCCATAGCAGCCGAATAACCTCCATATGGGAAAAATAGTACCGATACCGCGATAAACTGGTAGCGCCGCCACAACTTGCTAGTCTAGTGTCGGTGAACCTCATGCTCGATAATTATCGGTGTTTCTATACGCGTCATCACACAGACGTCTGACAAAGTTATTGGTATTCAAAAATTTATCTTTCATTTTGGTAATCTATCTTATGACTAGATTTGAATTAATGGCGGGATTTATTTTTAATTTGAAAATTATTTACTTACATACTGGATTGATGCGTGCGATTTCCGATGATCCAGAGGCAGGGCATGGAAAAAAAAAAGTAATTAGTTCGTATTAAAGTAATTAAGAAATAAGATTTTTAAAAAATTTCCATTAAATTAACAACTTCCGAGAGCGGGTAAAATATAAATAAATTTAAATAGTTGAGTTTGACTGTAATAACTTGTTGGCAAAGCAATCCGTCATGATCAACGTGACTCGTGGGGATTTAATTGTCGTGGATCGATAACGATTAAAAAAATAGACGGAGAAGAGGAACAAGAAGGAGAACGGGTACGAGTGGTAAAAAAAGTATAAAGTTTGATAAATATACAAGGTAATTAGACGCGATAACGTGGGAATAATTGGATTGGTTGTAATATTTATGGAGGAATGAATGAGGATATGGAAGCGATCCGAATTTGGAGTTGGCGCGATAAATAATAGTAGTAATAAGTAGATATGATGTGGTATGGGTATGGGCATGGATACATAAGTTGCGATGATGTTTAGTTATATTTTTCTATGTCAGGTGTGCGTGCACTCGCAATTATGAGTTGTTTAAGTGCGTGTATGTATACCGACGAGTGTCTCGTGGCTCTGTATAATTTGACATGTTGTCGTACACGTTATTATTCAGATAGATCTCGAGATACGCGGCCAGTCGGGCAGTTGAGTAGGCCCCCTCTTTCGTGTCCTCAAGCTCTCCTCCTTTTTCATACGCAATCCACTTCTTTTGCCGGGTTTTTATCTTTTTTTAACCCTCATACATACGCTTCGTATCATTATTCAATATATATGAGTATGTATATGTATTTAGTATATATATATATATTTTTAGTTGCATGTTGTACCAACGAATTTAATGTCATGAAAGTGGTCAAATTTTTTTTTCCATGTTACCATTAAATTGACAAGTTTTATTTTTTAATATTTAATTTATTTCGAATCTTCGTTATTAATTATAACGATTATTATTGTTGTTATTAATTACCTCTTCCAATTAAATAATTTTATAAATCGCGTAATTATTAAAATATTTATTAGCTTAACTTTCATGAGACGATCGTCTGACGATAAAATGGCAAATTTAAATAAATAAAATTACTCATTAAAAAAAGTAAATTACCTCGTAATAATTTGATTTTATAAATAAATAAGCTATGAAATACAAAGTCGATGACAAACAAATAAAAATACAAAATAGCTAATATCTCGAGGATAATGAATAATAAACACAGGGAGTAAATTTTTGATAGTTAAAGAGCGACAGAGATCGGAGATACGTCGGGCAGATAGACGATGAGTTTAAGCATCAGCCATTATATTAAATTGTGTATATTTCCCTCAATAATTACTTGAATTATACGCATTATGTAAATCGGTATGTTAATGCCACGTAACTCCCTCTACACTTCACCGTCTTGTGCATCAGCTTCTATGCCTCCGATTCTCGCAATTTCGCTTAAGCGCGTTAAATGTTACTTTATGCACTCTTTATACTCCGACAGTTTGCCTGTGGCGTCACTATTCCGTCCACAGCCACATTAAAAAAAAAAAAAAAAAAAAAAAAAATATTGAGGCTACTGTACTTAAAAAATTCACTCTCACTATTTACATAATAACTATTATTATTTTTTTTTTACTATCTGATTATAAAAAAAAAGTGATAAGAGAGCCGGGCAAAACAGGGTAGCCTCGAAATTTTACAAAAATAAATTTTATTATTTAAATGTTTTTTAAATATTCAAAAATCACTTTTGTAAATAATTGAGCATTATTTTGAATTTTTTTTGTTTGACTTTTTAAAAAATCGAGTGTCGGTCGGAAAATGTTAATGACTTGTTTTACGTTTTTTAGGGGGTACCCTATTTTACCATGATCCTGAAGTTCGCAGACAATTAACAAATTTCGGATTTTTTTTTTCCCACAAGTCAATTAAAAAAAAAACTAAAAATATGCACATATAAAAAATTAAAAAAGCTATAAGTGCAATTTTTCGAAATTTTTTTTTTTATATAATTTATGGTTTTTAAAGAATTCAAAAAATTATCAGACGTCGGCTAACTTCAGTATCATATTTTGCCCGCAAAAATTAAATTTTTTTATTCAAAATTTTTTTACGCAAAAAAATATTTTGCGTATTTGGGTCCTTAAAAATTTAGTATTTCTTTAAGTACCCCGTTTTGCCCCTCCTTACCCTATTATTTTTTTTTGAACTATCTGATAAAAAAAAGAAGTGATACTTTGTTCACAAAATTATAAAAAATATAAAGTTTCAAATTAATGTAAAAAAAAAAATTCAGCTCACTGGTTTTAGTTTTAATTCATTTCGATTAAAGTTAAATTACAGTACTGTATAATGGATATAATTATCCGATAATTTTCATCGCAGATTTAAAACGAGATACGGCTGAAAGTTTCACGTGATGAGTCCGCGTAATTTTCTCGTTTATGTATTTACTTATTATTTATATTTATATAATAATTATCTCGTAGCGAAACGAAAAACGAATTGTTGTTGTTGTTCGATAAACAAAGTGAGGATTAAAAATAATAAATATGTTAAATATATTCAACGTATAAACATATGTATATTAGATAAAAAGGATCGTGTGATTTTCCATGCAAATTGAGTTGTCTGACTGTCATTATGTTAATAAAAATAATGACAAGTATCAGCTGCCGTAATGGCTGTCGCTTGTTGGATTTTTAATGTCAAGAAATTTCATCTGGCTCATGCATGAGACAAAATATTTATAAATACATATACATACATATATATATGTTTAATGACATAGCATTCTTTCAGTAATTTTGTCAGCTTGACGTTCGTAAGTCATTACTACGCCTTCCGTCATCGAGACTATTTGTATTAACGACACCCAAGAAATAAAAATAAATAATTATTATTTTTCACTACTCGAAGACGGATAAGATAAACTTTAAAATAAAAAAACTTGGGATTTGTAGCTGTCGAAATAAGTAATTAATAAACAAATAAATATAACAAGGGTGTGAGTTAAAATATTTATAATTGGAAGCACAAATTAGGTGCCGGTGGCTGATGGCTGGCAAGAGCGTCGCGGTTGATAATAAAAATAAATATAAATGAACCGGGCATCAACGTTAATAAATATATACTGTAAGAAATAATGGCGCACGAGCCAAATGTATTTGGTTATTAATTTAAAGAAACCACTGGATGCCTGAAAAAGGACCCCCAGTGTGTGTCAGGGAATTTCTTTTACTCACTTAGTCCTAGAGGAGATAGGCTAGGCCCAGCTCCCCCACCACCACCACTACCACCGACCAGCGTATATGGGACTTGAGACAATGGCCGCCCGCAGCGCTGATGTCTCCGACGACGTCTGGGACCCCCGCCGAGACGCGGGCGCCGTTCACCTTTTACTTATAGAGACGTCACTTATCGGTCCCATCGTTTTCAGATCCTCCAGCCTCCCCCACCGAGCGAATCCGAGCGATCTACACGATTTATCGGGTTTGTATTCTCACGGATTTATGGACGGGCGACAAAGGGCCACGCGCTAGAGCCATTACTAAATATACTATATTATAATATAAGTCTCTGCTCTTTTACTGCTGATGGCTCGCTAATAGTACTTACGACGTGTGAGGTGTCTTGTTGCTCAAATGCATCATGCCCTCGTCACTTTAAATATTTCTAACATGTTCCCAGCCACATTCCACTACTTAATCCCCCATTAATATCATCAGATACTCATATCAACATATATATCTACTATATTACCATCAGTGTCTACGGTCGCCAATAAGACAGTCAGCGATGGTCCAAAAATTTTGTTTTATTTTCAAAGTTTCAGAAGCCGATACGTTTTATCAATTTGCAGAAAAATGCAACGGACATTCGTCTGCAATTTCATGTCAATTTTAGAGTATGCGTGGGCGCCAGATGTCTACTAAACGAATTTTCGCACATGAACTTTGTTTTTAATTTAAAAAATAGTTATTTTGATAATATGGCCGATTATTGGAAAAAAATGGGGCAAATAAAAATGAAATAAGAGTAATTTAAATGGATACTTACACCCTGCAGATGTTGACAGCAATTTGGCGGCAGGTTGAGCGTAAAAATAACACAGTAAATAATTATGCCAAAACATGAATATGTTTCTGTTAAAGAATAATTGACTTATACTCACGGAGGATGGATCCTGAAACAGAATAATCTCAATGAGTTTCTTTTGGCATCGGTAGTTTTATGCGAAGGTTAAGGTTATGCTACAACTCCGGTCCATGTTCTGTGTAGGTTTTAATAAAAAATTTTAATTGATAATGAATCGCGCGTTTTCTTTTACCGGTATAATTTAGCGGTTAGAGCGGATCTTGTGTTGCGGTTTTACGTCAATCTTTTCTCCACGAATCCGCGGGGCTCTGGCATTTATTATTATTCCCTATCCAACACGCAATATCATAACATAACGAGGCTTCTCCCTCGCTTTGTTATTAAAAGTTTATCCAGGTTTATAGAATACGTGAGTGATAAAGAAGGGAAAAAGCTCGCGGCGATTTTGCGGTTAAGTACTTTGCCTTTCCTCCGCGAATATCTCAAGGAACTTTCTGCGGTTTATAAAATATAGTACATGCTTTTCATTTTTTTCATCCACCCATACATCCGCACGTATCTATATATATATATATATATATATGTATATGGCTAATGTATAAATATAAATCCGAAGAAACCGTTATTGCCGGATACCTGCAACTACTGCAATGTATGTGCGCAATAGATAATAAATATATAGATACAAGTATCAGTAGCTTTTATATATTATGTACGGCGCACGGGTTATTATGTTGCGTGCGCTGGGTAAAAAATTTGAAGGGGTAAAAAATTTGCCGGGGTTTTAGCCTCTTAGTTTTATTTAAGGTTTTATAATATTTTATGCTAAGCAACGATGGCTTAAGCATCGGAACATCTATATTTATGTAGTCGATAAAATAAGGCTGAGGACAAAGAAGAGAAATGAAACGCCGGTTGGCTAAATTGAACGCAATTTTCAGTCTCGGAGTATGCATAACAAATTATTGATCGGAGAACGTCTTTATACCTTTAAGTTGGCAACCGTATAAAAGGGGAATCAAACTCCTGCCTGTCGTATATACTTTCGTCCATCTTCTCCGTCATCCTCTTTTCTGTGTATTATAACCCACCGTTCCTATATATATTTATATGTATGAAGACGAGTAGCGGGGGAGATGAGACAGTGAACGGTTGTTTCGTCGCAGGTACGCGTCACCGTTTACATTCCAATTATTTTGCCCGCATAATTCGCGGGCTCTTGTGAAATTATCTGCCTACATATAAATATATATATATATATTTTGTGTTGGTAAGCTGGTGGCTCAATGACTGGGCGAAAATAAAAGTTGAATAACATTTTGACGTCGATAAATTTTTTAAAAAAAATTACGGGGAGTTGGGAATGGAAGAGTTTGAAAAAAGCGCATAAATAAAATAGAATGTGGTTTTTTTGTGGAGTACATGAGTTTAGTTACTGGCGAGTGGAGGCGTCTCATGTGGATCGTTTGGTATCGGGCTGGAATGAAATTATTTTCGGTGGAGAATTAATAAAACGGGTGACAAGAGAGACGGGGATATTGTTAGCGGAAACAAGTGGAAACAAGAGACAGAGGTATGGCTGTGAAAACGTTTGGTACTCGGGTGGGAATTTAGTTTTCCTCGTTTAATCATGCGTCGGGCCCGTGGACGGAGTGCAGACGAGAGCTCGCGGGTGTCACGGGACCGGTGAGTAGACCGGGGGGGAGCAGAGAGAGGAAGACGGGGTGGCTGAAGGGAGAACAGTTAACGGGCACAGGGGCCACAGGGAGAGAAAGAGAGAGAACGGCACTCGAGCCGTCATTTGTCAGGAGCTGTCGCGCCACGAGCGTGTTTCTGTTCCAGCGGTGCAGATAGCGGCCCGTCCATAGGCCGTTCATCTTTATTCCTTTATATATATGTATATCTATATGTATAAATGTATATATGTATAGCAGGAGTACGAACACATTGGAACACCCCTACCCTCATTTAAAAGCATTGCAGTACCTTGTGTTCTCCCCACCAGCATTTCCGCGGCTGGCACCTCACCCGTCGCTTAAACGTCCCCACGTCCCCCTGTACACGACTCCCTCGAACTCATTTAATTACAACAAACAATTTATTAGGTCCATCCGGGATCCGCCCACGGGCATAAAATGGCGCGTCTGCCTCACTCGGAGCTTCGGCAGAGCCCAGAACCCACCAGAAAATACCCGCCGGATGAGCCAGACGATTTAAACCGAGTAAGCAACTGTTTGGTGAAATTGCCTAGACACCCAGCACCCAACACCCAAAATTTCTCTATTCTATTCTATTCCATGCTATTCTATTCTATTCTATCAGAAGGGTGCTAGTGTGCAACTGAAAATGGGGACGGGTTTAATTCACGCGTCCCAATTCGGGGTGCATAATTAGAATGTGTGCTGGTAATTTAGCGCCGGACAATAGCCTGCTCAGATTTTCATGACTTTAATACTTTTATTGTGACATATGTATTTTTTATATGTCTGCGGTGGTTCTGCAATATGATTTAAGCCGGTGAAGAGAACAACTCAAGAGTATACTGCAGTTGTTTATAAAGAATATATCTCTCATGTCCCTTCTGTACTCTTCTCCATTTGCCGAAGCACACGCGCATCATTGAAAAAAAGAATAAGAATCAGAAAAAAAAAAAAAAAGAAAAAAAAGAGCCGGGGCTCGAGGAAGATGCCGGGTAGGCACATCTTTTATTCATCCGACAGAGTGGAGCCTCAATTTGAATTGAATAGGATTTATAAATTATTTCAAATTATTGCCGGTATCCTCGCTGGCTGACAAACTCTGAGCTGCCCGGTTATTGCGCCTGTACATTTGCTAATGCTTCCGGTAATGTCATGCTCACCGAATATCATCACTGACTAGACACTGACTATTTTTCCATCCTCGCTTTATTAATCCATTAAGCGGGAACGGAAATACGCTGGGGTTTACAAAGGGATCTCGGTTAATCCGAAAATTATTTTTCGAGCATAATATTTGTGTTATGATGAAAGACTCGGAGCGACGGTAGGCTTGTGTGCGAGCAAGAGCAAGAGCCTCTACTCGGCAGTAAGGTAGCTGGCAGGGCGTGCCACCTATATGCGCCCGTCGTAAATATGATAATCCCGAGGTATCAGAGCTACCCGGTGGCTCGAGGTGATAACGACTATTATATGCGAATGTGCGACGAAAAGGGAATTAGGTAAATCGTTTGTTAGTTGAGTAGTCCGTCGTCGCACACGAGAGATGATGATACCATGTTCCACTTAACCTCTTTTATCCTGTACACTTGTAATCTTTTATATATTATAACTCATAAATTTAACTAAACCTTTTGGATTTCCTTTATCATTCAACACATTCGTTATTTACTATTTATCCGCTTATATACGTCCACTAATTGCAGTCCAAGCTTTCACATATTTTAAATTCATCGATCTCGAATCCGGACAAAGCAATTCGGAAAATTTACCGATTGACTCCTTTCGCGTTTTCGAGCATGGAGCTGACAGATCCAAAAGTTTGTTCTTGATCTGGAATCTAACGGTATCCATTTGTTAGCTTGGCTATAAAATGGACGTTCTCATGTCAGTGGGTGTAACCAGGCCAAAAGGAAGGTTTATAACCTGATTTATAGAATTGCCTTTTTTTTTCCATGTTTACTTGTTTATAGTCATTTTTTATTTGGAGGTACAAACCAGAAATTTATTGCATTGTGGCGCAAAAAAAAAAATCTGTTTTCAATGCATGGCTGAAATATTTTCAGTAATGAACCCAAAGTCCATTTTTGTAAAAATGTTGTAGTATTTTTTGAAACCCACAGTACAAAATTTTCACTTTCAGGAAAAAATGCTCATTAAAATTTAAAAAATTCCAGTTTCGAGTGACTCGAACAACAGTTAATGACTAAAAGAAATAAATTGTATATTTGAAGGAAAAATTTTTGAGCAAAAAGTGAAAAATTGCAGCATTTGACAGCAACTTCGAAGAGCGAAGTTAAATTTTAAGTGTAAGCGTTAATTTATTTTCTGTAAGCGCAAGAAGGCCATGAGAAAATTGAAAAATTCACGCGGCGATTATTGATTGCGGCACTTACGTGTGACATGTGTCGTGATACTTATCATACATTATATACGCATACCGTACGACATTATACCTTAGATACACATATATAATATTATAAATATGTGCGTGGCGTTCTCGTTGGCATCAAGGTCTTATGTACGACACAATCTACAGGATTATAAAATAAGTGTACAATTATTGTTACATCAACCGAGTTACCGATCTCCAAAACCAAAAACACCCTTTTTAACTTATTTACCTAATTAAAATAACCATCACAAAGCTGCTTGCGCAACTTATCAACCGAAAGATTTATCGGAAATTTTAATCTAAAATCGTTTCGTAAAACTAAAAATGGGTTTGTCAGAATCAGTTATTATAACTTATTATTTTCTCTTTTTTATGTAATTGACTTATTAGCCTGTCAATCATCAGGCGCCCAAACTAATAGCAGTTGCTTCTGGGGTTTAAAGAGAAAAACCCAGTAAACATACCTTTTAACTTAAATGTCGCACGTAATGTTTGCGTCCCGTAGCCTTGGCTACGTAAATGCTCGCAATTATATCACCATAATTTAAATATATATATAAATATAAACATGCACACATGAATATTATAATAAGCCAACAAGTTGTGGAAACAGGTAGATAATACAAGAATAAAGCATTACTAAACAGAGCTTTCAAAAAGTTTGTTGCAATAATAGCCAGCTACTTGTATATGGAAACATGCTGTGTTATAAATACCGCGTATTAAAGGTACATATAGGAGAATAGGAGCTTTTAAATGAACTAGTCAGAGTATCTAGCAGTGGCTGCGTGTATATCTAGTGAGAAGTAATATATACAGAAGGATTCCCGCAGGTAAAGTTTGGGAGTAAAGGCGTACCGCCAATTAGCTTGAAATAATGAACGTGTTTCGGCTCCTTTTGTTTCTTCGTCGTTCGCCCCAGAGCCAGATATATGTATATATATGTATATACCGACCGTAGCTAATGTTACCTTGGTACAGCTTCTGTATTTAGCTGTGTGCTGTTCACTACATAGTTACAGCCTGTGGAGCTAAAGCTAGCGGACTTGCTGTAGAAAACTCGCGACGTTATAATGAAGTCTCTTATAATACTCAGTACCCGGGGATTTTAACCTGATACCTCAGCCGCCTCTTGCTCAGGCTCTTGCTCAGGCTCAGACTCTACCTCTACCTTTGCCTCTGGCTTTGCCTGTTCTTGTTGTTCTTCTACATGGGGAATATTCCTTGGTGTAGTGGTGTAGAGATGTATCCTGGAGCCTCAGGAAATACCCGAGTAGTTTAATGTCTGAGCTTTTTTGGATACGGACTAACAATGGAGCTTGTTTGCTTACTTTTAATTACTATTTTATCTGGCTTTCATAATTCTCGATACTATTTAGCCTTCTTTTGTATGCGGGTTATTAAATTATACCCACTTGTAAAGAAGCTAATTATTTTTTTTACCGGTGAGATAATAGTAATTAAGGTTAAATAAGTTGTATGCTATCTTTTTTTTTTGAATTAAAAATATGTTTGTAATTTTTTTTGGGATTAAATTGATTCAATATCGGCTATCAGTTAGGATGACGATCGGTACATATTTCTTTGGGGTTTAAAATAAAAGAGTAAGATGACGATTTATAAGAATAAGCATGTGTGTGTGTGTGTGGGTTGTGTATGAAAGGGATCATGAGAAAAATAAAAAGAGGCTGATGAAACGGTAGCAGACGGAAAGCGTGGATTAACAATACCGCAAATACTGGCACTGGTCGTGGAATGCCCGCGAGCGCACACGACGCATAATTAATACTTTGGAGTCTAAGGACGGTTGTGAGCAGGAGTGAGAAAGAGTAATATGGGAAGAGAGAGAAGGAAGGCTGGATGTATAAGACAGAATAAGAATAAAAATAAGGTATGGAATATAGTACCGAGTTGAGCTGAGCCGGTTTCCGTGAGCAGAAGAAGTGTAGGATCTGTAAGGAAGAACCAATCGGAGGGGGAGGATAGTCGGCATGTCCACGGGAACTGGAGATTTATGTGGCTCCTGATTGAATCGTTCTCACTCGATCGCGCCGCTTACTTTTTTGTCCCAATCCCATTGGTGTGCTAAGACTACATCGGGAACCTGGAGCTTCTTACTCTTACTCTTACTGTTGGTCTTGGTCTTGGACTTGGTCTTGGTCTTGGACTTGCTTTTCTACTCTTGCTCTTGCTCTTGCTCTTATTGCTATTTTTATTTTTATTGTTCCTCTTTTGCGTCCTTATCCGCGGGGTTTTTCTTTACCCGGGCTCGCTGGGTTTGGGCCCGCACACCATCAGCCTCTCGAAAGACCGGTGGAATATGTCCAGGTATCAACTTATGGCCACGTATTCCCGTGCAGATGCCAGCTGAGTACGTGCACCGCGTACGTCACCACATCTGATGTATGTACCCGAGGTTCTTTCCACTGACAGTACGTCGTACTCGTCAAAGTCCATCGTAATTTAGAAGCACCTGATATTTGTTCTCATATGATGCTCCAGCTGACATTTATCATTTTTTCCACCAAAAGTATTTTTTAAAATCGCGCTTATAAATGCTCATTTTTTTTTTTTTTACAATAATAATAATAAAAAGAGTTTAAATAACAGGACAATTAAATGGCGCGAGTTGTGCTCGTAAAATATTGCACGAGGCGATTAATCTTTCTTGAAAATAATCCATCGCTGCAACGAGAACGACTGCGACGACGAATAACAGCAGCACTCGGTTATAAGTATTAGTATGTGAGTATTAAATAGTGTGTTGCCCTTTTCATATGTGCCACACTCACAAACCGACATCGGTAACCCCATTATTATTTTCAGCTTGTTCACTGCGGGTGTGTGTGAGTGTGTGTCAGTATATGGATGGGTGTGCGCTTATGTATTTGTCAGTAGTGTGTGTGGCCCGAGTGGCAAGTGTATTTTTTGTTTGTTGCTGAGTATAAACACGTTAAGCAGCGTTTAAATAAATTGAAATAAATGGCACTTTTAAACTAACATATTATATGCGACATATATTATTCCTAACTATTGCGTGGTTGTGCATGGTCTTTCTCTATATGCACACCCTGGGTGTGTTTTGCTTTATATATATTTCATAGAGAGATAAGTACTTTGGCTGTTATTATTCTTCAAGTGTTTCATATAATGCACACCGCGATATGCACACCAGGGTGTGCTTTTAAGACATTTCATTCATAAAAATAATTATTCATTTTTTCTGAATGAATTTTCATATCTGTAACAAATAATGGCGGCCTGAATTAAAATGCACACCAGGGTGTGCATGAAAAAAAATTTGAAAAAATGGCGATGTTTTGAATGGCAGGAGTGTTGGAGCGAATAATAATAATGAAGATAAAAGCAATAGCGGAGTGACGTCGAATGGTATATTACAAACGGCATCATCAGAAGGACATAAGTGCGGTGTGTATGGTTGTAAATGCGGTGTGCATGATGGAAGTGTAGTAAATGGAATGTGACGATGCGTTGTCGGATGTATAAAGAAAAATAAAATAAAAGTAGGTGTGATGTGTGTATGAGGGTGACGATGGGATTACGCATTTGTTTGTCGTTGTCATAGATTTTCAGACGAAAGCTTACACGGAAACGCAGCAGCGGTACGCGACGTCGCGGTGCGTTGTGAGGTTCCGAGTGTCGTGAGAGCATTTTGAGAGTATAGAAAACAGCCTCGAGACACGCGGTGACACGTGTACGTTCAACTCGGGCGTATATTTATGTGCACTGAAATTGTGCACTTCCAAGACCCATAAATTATACCACGTCCTATTGCTTGTAAAACAGTAATAAAAAACACACACATCAAATGGATCACATCACTCATATTAGTCATAATCTGCTCCTTCGTATCAACACTCTCACTCTCTAATTAATTTAACGCCGAACGGATAATTACTTTGATTACTTTATTGCCATAAATTACTTTACGTCATTAAAAGTTATTAAATTACACTCCCTCGAGTAGTCTCTCCACTTGTTCGCTCGAGTTTCTGCCATAGATAATTGACTTGATGGATTTTGTAATATATATATATACATTTAACCTCGATGGACCTCGAGAATTTTCCAGCTGCGCAACGGCCGTCAATGTGACGACGGCGGCCACCCTCCATGCGATCGCATTCTCCGCGAACGAAAAAACAACTTGATGCTAAAGGCATCATCTCCTTATTTTAGTTTTATTTTACCTCCACTCATACATTTACTGCCCATTCTCTCTTGTTCTCGTGTGTAGTCCCCACACAGAACCATCAGCGACCACGAAAGCTGAAATGACCACGACTCGGCCCTTGGCGTTTTTTTATTTTTTTTCCGACGAATCCTCAGTGGGGATTAAAACGTTCGGATTTAAAAATAATAACAAATAAATTAACTTGATGTTAAGTTAATTTTTTATCTGTTAATGGAGCGGTCAAAAATAATTGGCATTACCGTCGACGGTTCACTTGCGTTGTTAATCACCGGGGAATAGGCGATGTAGCGGTCACCCAGCGAATCCCAAGCGTTCCATCACCCGGCTAGCTTTCTGCTCCCCAAGAGCCAAGTCTAGTCTCCGAGCAGACGTCAGCCTGACGTTTTCCCGTCGGTCTCGTGTCACCGTCGTCGCCTGTTTCGCGACACATTCTTTGCGACAGCTAAACAAAAATTAATCTCTCTTGCACAATAAAATAAAATAAAAATGAAATAAACGAGTTAATAAAACCCAGTAGAGTAAATAAATATAAATAAATATATACGAGTCATAGATATATGCTTATAAAACGGGAGACAGAAAACAGAATGTTTAATGGCAGCGATTACTCAGCGAATCGAATGGGCTGGTGCTCCAGTCTTGACACAGACTGTAACGAAATACCAAAATAACGTCACTAATAAATATACACTTGTGAAAAGTAGCGTCAGGGCGGTCGTCTGACGAACGGCTCCAGAATTAACCGGGTCGTCTGCGTCGCAGATATATAAAATCTACCAACACGTTTTTCGCGCCTTTGACTAACTCGCTACTCACTACTTAAACTAATTTTGCAACACACAAGTGGGTATTTTTGGCCAACATATATATACATATATGCACAATGCACACCCTTGTAAGCTGCAATTAACGATAAAGAACCTCCGGCAGAGGAGGATGAATTTTCAACCACAGTTTACGTGTCATTACCAACGACATCCAGTTAAACATGTGGAATAATCACTTGGACTAACCATGCCTCGGATATATATGAAATAAAAAATAATCAACTGTGATGATGCTGAAAAATAAATTATAAGGTTACTAAAAAACACTCGTATGTTGTCAAACTATTTAAAACAGACATTTATTATTTTAATGGATTTTTTTTACGCGACTTTTTGCCGGGCTGGATCGATAAATTTTCTTGAGAATGCCTATGATCAGAAAGATGTATGGGGATTTTGAGAAGAGTAGTTGAGACGTGTGTAAAAATACTGTGATATAATAAATATATGAATAAGTCGGTGACACATCCGACAGGAAACCATCGTCACCACGATAACGAACGCGCTAAGGGATTTTATCTGGATCTAATGATGTGATGGTGAATTTAAGACCCGGTTACTATTTTCGATTCAACATATTTATCGCTCGTTCCTTCGCCCGATTAAATTCCCGGGAGTTTATTCTCTGTTTAAAAATATTTATAAACAATTATATTTTTTAAATATGGATTATTTATTTTTTTTTAGAGAAAAAGAGGCTTGGGTTTTGCTTCCACGGTCTCTGGGGAGCGAGGACGAGCGATGTGAGACTCGGCGAACATAAATTACCGAGCGCCACTACACACGAGCAGAGGGGAAGTGAGTTATTTGCGTGAGTGATGGAATGAGCCAGCTGAGGAAAGCATCCTCTGTCTCCTCTGGCTCCCTCTTGCACTCATGACTCTCAGTGCATATCACATACTCGCCCTTAACCCTAAAGATTTTTCAACCAGTCCCAATTCTAGCCCAATGTCCCAATGGACATAATTACGGTTTTTTAAAATTTTTCAACCCAGTAACCGGTAAAACATCTGAACAAATGCTTGTAATTATTTAAGAAAAAATATTTTTTTAGGTCGGAAAAAAATGACCGAGGACGGGATTCGAACCGTCGACCTGGGGGTTACGGAGTCATTCGCGTAGTTAATTAGTGGTAACTAATAAAATGTGACAATAGCTCATTTGTTAAGTGTGATTGGAGCGTAAGAATACTTTTTTGTTGAATAAAAAAATAAAGGCTCACGTTCAGACCTCAGAGAGAGGCACGTTAATGGATTCATTAATTAACTTGGTTTTCGTTTCGCTGAACGTCAGAGCATGCGGAATCTCGGAGTTTAATTATCATTATCATTATATATACTAGGCTCCGGACGGTGTGTTTAAATATATAGTGCAGTATATAATGAGCCCGTGGAATTAAAGCGAAATAATTAGACAAATTAGGGCAACGTCACAGGAGCAACTGGAACTGGATGTAATTTGTCATTAGGATCCACGATTAATTCCTCGTTAATTCCTCCTTTCCTCGTCGAGCAAGATAAACGAGTGTACAGTGTGTGAGTTTTGGCGACGGGGCTAAAAAGACTTTGCAGAGAGACAGGACAAGGATAAAGAGCAAGACAGAGACAGAGACAGAGACTGGGAGAAAAGACAGTAATCCCTGACCAGGTGAAGACGGATGGACTTTACTCAGATCTCGAGAGCCATTCAAGAGCCTACACGTACTCGAGGACACTTGGGCACGGCTCACCGGCTGAATAGAGGGCTGGACAACTTGAAGGGCTCTGGAGTTGAGTCTACTTGACCAAGGAGCATCGTAACATTATCGTAGAGCCGAGTCGAGAGAGTCGAGAGAGCAAGTCCCGAGAGTGCCCACTCGACCGCCGGTGCCTTTATGTTTTGCCGATCTCCCTAGTGGCCCGGGGAACGGCCGAACAAAAAAAGCCCACTCGCCGCCCGAGAGCCGTGTCCTCGTATCATAATATGTATACACCGTCCGAAGACCACTCGTGAGTTATTATTATGGCGGCTGAATAGTACAATGAAATTTTTACCGTAAGTGAAAAGTCGCGTCAGTCTTTTTTATTCATTCATCCTCTCCCTCTCCCTCTCCCTCTATTCGTTCCTTCATTTATTTATATAAATAAATGAAAATGAATTAAATAAACCAACGAGCTCGCGATAATTGCCCATGATAAATAGACGATATGTATGTATATGCCCACTTATGAGTGAGTCTTATAAAAAGAGTAATAAAATGTGTGTATACGAGAAGCACGTGGCTTAATTCGAGTCTGGGGGCCGGGAGGTTAAGAATCTTGATGTAGCGAGACTAACCGATGCACGGCTCGTTGCCGCTGTCACCGTCATACTATCTCACTCACTTATAGTAGTCTACTTATTTCATTCGTACGCAATATATAGACACACACACACACACACATATGCACGTAAAGAGAACGCGTAAATAAAACTGGAAAAGAGTACCCTGTATACCCTAACTCTTCTATACCAGCATGCTCACATGCTCGTTCGTGGGTATTTATTAAATGTCCTTGTCGCTTGCTGACAGTTATGACAGACTTTTTTTACCGGGTATTTTTTAAACTACCGCGCATGTGTGTTGCGTCCCTCTGTCGCGTTAAAAATTCGATATTTCAACGATCTAATAATAAACAGGATGTCTACGTATAGATATAGATATAGAGGGACGAGGTTCGTGCACGAAGAATCTCGGCAAAAAATATTAATCGTGAGTTAACAGAGACATTTATTCGATAGAATCATTAGGCTGGTATGACAAAACAGATTGATGCTTCCTTGGACTGGTACCTTTAAATTTGTGGCAAACCTTCGGCCACACGTTTAGATTCCAGGAGACGGCTGTCCTTGTTGGGAGCACACTTTTGTCCCGGTTAATTCCTCGGCTCTTAGTCTTTTTGCCACAGATGACCTGGCAAAAAATACGCGGGCATTCGCGGTGGCTCATTAGCTGAGCAGCCTTTAAATTGCCCGCGTGACAGCAGCCCCTCGTTTTCTTCAACCCGGTCCTCAGCATACTCTTGTTATTATTATTATTTTTATTATTTGCTGTTGCTCACATTTGGTCCCCGTTCTCGTCCTCGTCCTCATCCTCGTCCTCGAGTCCTCTTCTATCTTCCGCAATATATGTTGGATACACTGGGTAATATTTATGTTCGCCGCGTGGCACCTAACGACCGTGAGGCGCGAGGTCTCGATATTTACCTCCGAGATCCCAAAGCGCGATACCAAAAATTAATTTTCGGAGTCGTTTTATTTTTATAAATTGACAAATTAAATAGACTGATAAATTACCGGGAATTGGACGTTAGCATCGGAGGACTTAATAAAGAGCCTAATTTCCCAGATTTAATAGAGCGCAAACTGTCGCGAACGGGCCGCAGATGCGGGAGATTCCGGCGAAAGGGTTACTCTGGTGCAGCTGCCGGTTATCACTGCACCTCCTGCAACTTACGACCTAGGGAGAGATTTCCAGCCTGATTATGCTCGATATACACCTCACTCTAAAACTATCGCTTATTACCCTTCATTTATTATGTCGACTGTCCTGGCTTATAAACAAACATAAACAACTTTATTGTTTTTTATACTAAGCAAATCTATATAGTGGACCCGGGGCACAACGGGGTACCCCAAAAATTTAGAAAAAAAAAATTTATATACGAAATTTTTTTTTACACATTTCTGAGCAATGCCAAGTACTTGGGGTAAAATGGGCCAGTCCAAAAATTAAAAAAAAATTTTATTATAAACTTGTTAAGTGATAGAGGAAAAAAATATTTTTTTATTGAAGAAATTTAAAAATGACGACAGATTTGTTGCAAATAGATAAAAAGAAGCAACATTCAGTGATAAAAAAAGCACAAGAATTAATTACTCGGTCAGATATCCCGCGGTGGCCCACTCTCCCCAATATAAATAGATATGTATAAGTGTACATATTTATTATAAAATAAAAACGTATTTATTATAAAATAAAATTGTTTTTTTTATTTATATTTGTTGTTGGGATGTCACAAAGCAGAGGACGGTATAAACACGTGTCTCGAGGGATTCCACGCTCTATAGGGTGTCTCACGATTGATATATGATTATAACACAGCGTGCATCTCTACACGAGCGCGAACAATTATGCGTTTGATATAATGCAGCAAGCGAATGATTTGTTAAAATGTCGCGAGTAAAATAAGTCTTAAACCAAGACATATTCTGGTGGGTTTAACTCGTGGTTGAGTCGTTTGGATTGCAGGGATACCAAGTAGAGATGGAGAGAGAGAGAGAAGAAATGAGTGAGTGAAATTGTTCTGTGTGAAAATTGCTGGCTCGCTTTTATGTGTGTAACGTGCAAGCGATTTATAAAGTGCACTCCCCCGAGACTAGACGTAAAACACAGGAAGAGACTGGGTAGAATGAACCATCGGAGCACAAGACCAGAAAACTAGAGAGATATTTTGCTTCTTAAATTCACTGAGCCTGAGAATCTTACTCACGTTTCAGACCCTTGGCGCCGGGTCTTAATGATATTTTTTTTCCTTTTTTTTTTTCTTTTTTATTTATGTTATTTATTTATTTCTGCTGCATGGCTTATTTTTTAAAACGATCTAGACGCGTCGCATTGACGATTTATTTGAGAGGTTGCAGGACAAAGTCATTTTTTATCTGTATTTTACTTTTTACTTTCTTTTTTATTTACTTGGGTTCGAGGTTTTTTTTAAAACTGACACGTTCTAATTAGTTTAACATGGTCAGGGAATTTTATTGCGCAGCTGTAGGACCGCTACATGCCACGATTCAAATTTTTTTAAACTCAGGAAGTTATCAATTGTTTTAATTTAAATATATGTATATAAATATATATGTTTACTGATGGTAATTAATGCTGGAAAAATTTTTCTGGTGATTAATTTTTAAAGCTGCTTTGACATTTTCTTACGAGTTGTTTTAGTAATTTTTCAAGTCAAACGAGTTTTTATTTTGAAAATTTATTTTTAAATATGATTTATAAAATTACGTTTTTTTTAAATACAAAATTGAGTTGAAGATAATTTTTTTGTATGAAAATTTAAAAAGTGGGCAAATTTATGGACTGGCTCCGAAATTTTCAATGTGTTCTAACTTTTCGCGCCTCGAAATCGGAGTTTTAGGAATTTTTTGAAACAGAAATTGCTTGAAACTCTTTAAAGACGATGGAAAATGACTTTCCGTAGAAGAAAATTGAGCAGTAGCTTGCGAAGAAATTTTTTATTCGACTTTTAAAAATAAAATTCCGGTCGGAGGTAAAATAAAAATTACTAGGGAATTCCGTTTGAAAAATATTCAAGACTTGAAAAGTAAGATATCATTAATAATTACTAAGAAATATGTTTTTTTTTTTTAAACTTGGCATTAAAAATAACAAACATAAACGAAGAAGCTTCCGAACAGTGTGTGCTTAGTGTTTTAAGTGTGACATACGGTGTCTGATGACTAGTTTGGACGTCAAGCAGCGCCAGCCTAAAGAATAACTGAATAGAAAACCTACTTAAATTTATCTCTTTCTCTTTCTCGTAAAACATGACAACTCTCTGGTATTTGTATTTTAACATAAAAAGTATCTGTTTGTACTCCAGTTTAATATCACTGTGACATTTACTACTGAGCCTCACATCTGGCGTGTTTTTCTATCTCGAAATCTAGGCTCCGTGCAGCCCAACCCGAGTCGGGGCAATTAATCCGCACAAACTTTTACGATTATTGAAAAAATAGATAATTGACAGTGGCCTCGGCAACATTTCACCGGCACAAATTACTGTTTTCCATTTTCGTTTTACCTTTTTATAGTTTATACCTCTACAGATAACGAAAGTTATTCCAAGGGAAAGTCTGAGATCTCTTAAAAAATCAGCGATAACGAGGACAAAGATAAACTGGCGCCTCCCCCGCAGTGTCATCCCGAGACATAAGTAGCAACATTGTTTTTCTTCTTTTTCTCTTATATTTTTTTTTTTTTTTTACTTTTTCATGGGACCCAAGCCCGGATACATGAAACTGCTGACATACAAGGATACTTATACATTGATACATTTACATTTATGTCAAACGAACTGGCCATAATTAGGGACCCGACGCCCACTTTTGTCTGAGTTCAGACCTTTACATTAGACTCTTATACTTTTTAAGAACCCAAACTATTTTGTTGTAAAACATGTATTACAACTAATTATTTTGTATTTCAAATTAATTTCTGTACATGGAAAAAAAAATTTTTTATTTTATAATAATTAGAGTAAACTATTTTCGTTACTCATATTACGAATCGAAAAAGAAAATTTGATAATTTAAAAAAGACACTGAATTTTTTCAGCCTC
This sequence comes from Microplitis manilae, assembly GCA_030273425.1. NCBI lineage: Eukaryota > Metazoa > Arthropoda > Insecta > Hymenoptera > Braconidae > Microplitis > Microplitis manilae. The sequence goes on from CP092725.1 coordinate 842,031, forward strand.
TGAAAAAATGAGAGGGAAAAATTTGAATTTAAAAAAAAAAAGTAACACTTAATAAAGAATGATTATCATAAACAAGAGTACACGTGTTAAAAAAAAATTGTCGTAAAATGAAATCACCTAAGTCCTGTTTTCGCTGTCGCTATCTCTACACTGAGAAAATTAAATGATTGTGTTTATTATCCTAAATTTTTAGCCCCAATCATCTAGGATGATAAGAACGATTTTAAATGCAAAGATAGTTAGAGTTATAATTTTTGTTAATAGGATTAACAATCATTGGATGATAACAATTACCATCAGAATGATTACAGTTACCATCAGGATGATTACAGTTACTATCAGGGATGGTAATTATTATTATGAAAAAATTGATCGAAAATTCAATAAATTTAAAGTAGGGGAAGGGAGGGCAAAATGGGCCCCCTGAAATTTTGGATGCCTCGAAATATTTGGGGGCAAAATGGACCGCCCAAAATTTTTAACGTGAAAAGTGTTTGAGGCGGAGGGGTGGGGCAAAATGGGCCACTCAAAAAAAATTGTAACGAAAAAATTAACTAGGCGGAAAATAAAAAAAAAATAATTTTTTCGTTACAGTTTCGTTTTTCGAGAAGTACATTTTGCCTCACATATCACATATTGACCTGAAATATAATAGAAACATTATAGAGGTCAGAATTTGACGGAAAACGAAAAAAAAAATTTATTTTAGAGTGATCCATTTTACCCCACATGTCACATATTGGCCTAAAAATATGATAAAAACAATATAGAGGTCATAACTTGACGGAAAATGAAAATAAAACTTTTTTAGTTAATTTTTGAAAGGGTCCTTCGTGCCCCAGGCTCCCCTATTAACATTTAGTATTTTTTTACCCTTGTAAAATGATGGTTTCATTATAATCGAATTAATTGTTATTCTAATTATCTTTGATGGTAACTATTATAATTTCTGATGGTGCCAGTTACCATCAGAAATTATAAATATAACTATTTAGGATAATAATCCTAATTAACTCGAGTTAACATCCATGATCGTAATACTTATCATCCAGATGGTAACCATTACAATCTAGATGATTTACACAATCATCTAGATGATATTCATTACTATCAGATGGATAGTAAAAATTTTACCATCACTTGATGATAACTCCAATCATTTAATTTTCTCAGTGTAGGGATAACAAAAGTTTAAGAAGTTACTTCTGAGTAACAACTGTTTTCTCATTCACTCACGATAATATTTATCTGTTACTTCGTTAGCTCTTGATTTATTTATTTATTAACTTTTACACAGGGGAAGAACGGGCAATACCACCCTAAAAATTTGGTTAAAGTTTTTTTTAGAATTAGTCCTAATAATTTATGACTCTCACCGTCTTTCTTGCACAATTTTTAGTTTTAGTAAAATTTTTCCCAGCTGGAAAAATTGTTAAATTGGTAATTGAAAATTTGGTTTTATTACTTTAAATAAAAGTTGAAAAAAGATCTAGCGGATTTGAGTCCCAGAAAATTGATTATTTCTTCAATGGTCCCATTTTGCCCGGCTTTTTCTGTGTCCATTTATATTTTTTGTTGTTGCTTAAAATGTGAATTATGTTACAATGTATAAAACATAAGATTTAGTTATTATTTATGCATGTTTATTAATCGAAATATAAGTATAAGTATTGATGACTCGGCGAGTTGTGTGTTGTACATAACAAGGGCCCTTGTAGAACGGAAATAATATTTCGCATTAGTTTTATTGGCATAGAGTGGAGCAGAGAGCAGAGAGCAGAGCAAACCCGAGTATGTGTACGGGACGGCGATAATTCCAACTAATGTATCGCGGTGTCGATGAGCAATCGATTGTCTGTTGGAAAACGATCGGGCAGACAGCCGATGCGCCCTGCTGGGAGAAGTTTAGGCGGACAACACGCCCACGTGAGCGAGATATCCGAGGACAGAGTTATCGCGGGCTTACAAGAGGACGAGAGACCGAGAATGGGAAATAAGAATGAGATGCAGGAGAAATAAGTTTTAGTTCAAGTTTGAGTCAAAGTAAAAGCAAAAGTAAAAAGAGAAGAGAAAAGGAAGGGACTGGTAGGACTAGAAGGAAGGAAGGAAGGCGAGGATCTTCTTAACATATCGTACAAAATCCAGACGCACAAGACACTGGAATAAGTGAAGGAGGATGGGACCCGGTGGATATGGAGGAGACATTCGTCTCACATTAGCATATACACGCGAGGTTCCGCTCCCCCTCGCCCTCTCCCTTTACCTTCATGTCTTTTTTTTACTACGACCACACTACGGGATCTTAACTCTTTACTTCCTTTATTTCTTTGCTGAAATTTAAACAATTAAAAGACTGAAATTATTTTTTTTATAAATATTGCATACAATTAAAATTAATACGGGGTCATATCTCATTAAAATATAAATATATACCAATTTATGAAAAATTTCTGTTACCAAAAAATCAATTTAATAACCAACTTGCCCCAATAAACCAGGAAATTAATTGAAATTATGTTGGGAGTTTTATAAGCTGGGAAAAGTTTTCTACAAGTGGAAAAATTTCGCCATCTAGCGGCGAGTGGAAGAATTTTATTTTCTACAAGAGCTGTATGAGATTTTTTTACTGATAAGCGTACAAATAAATCTCAGACATAAATAATTTTTTTTGAATAAATAATAAAAGACATGAATGTAATCAATAAAAAAAAAGCATAAGCTGAAATCAGTGTATCGTAAAATTTCGATCGTCCGTGGATCCTCCCCATCTCATTCATCTCTCGTAGCGACAGGAGGTGGGGATATCTGAGAATAAGGCGCGTGTGCCAGGTATCGTGCAGTCTTGGAACGGATATGATAAACCATCGGATAACGATCGTATGAGAGTAGGGAGATAAAAAAGTAAATAAATAAATAAAAGAGTCAAAGATATAAGAGCAGGAAAAAATAAAAAAAGAAAAGTACCGGGTCGGAAGAGTTAAGGGAGTAAAAAAGGGCAAACGAGTTGGCCAAATTAAATTCTCCGTCGAATCGTCCTTGCGATGAACAAAAAAGGACTAAAAAGTTTACGAGGGTTCAATGGAGTAGAGGTTTTTGCTGTATAAAAGCATCGCTCGAGGATACATTGCCACGTAACTTTAAGTCGCGATGAGTTCCAGAGTCCATAGGCGCGAGAAACTCTTTCGTCCCACGAGCCTTTTATTTACTTTTATTTACTTTACTTAACATTACAATTTATTTTATTTTTATTATGACGCGCGTAGACCACAGTCACGAACAAACTCCATCCAGTCCGTCCGTAGTCCAGAGCAAGAGCAAGAGCAAGAGCAAGCTCAGAGTACCGCCTCGGGGTTGCCAGTTGTATTGCCTTTGAGTTATAAAACGCCGAAGGAAGCGTCGCAAAAACAATAAGACTTTATTAGGGACCAACATCCCGATCCTCGTTGTTCGGGTTTCAAAAATAACCTTCTAATAGGCTGTTGTATTGCCTTTGATAGGAGCCCAGTAAATTATAAAAAAAATCTTTACGGTTTTACTACACTATTTCTAAGGTATATAAATATACTGTTGGTATTTCTATCAGATATAAATGTGGGACCTAAGAAAAAATTTAATATCTTTTTAATAGACAGCCCAGCTAATAAAAATCACTTTTAAAACATTTCCTCTGTTGGGGAAAAAATCCCAGATCGCGACTGTTCCTTTCCGAGGGCTGGACAATACCATCACCGAATGTTGGCTTATAAATAATCCATAATAATAATAACAATAAAAATGACAGTGACAGAAGTAGGGTCTGACGAGGCTGGAGCTAAGTCCTCAAGTTAATTAGTCCGGTTTAGAGATTGAATGGGCGCCGCCATTCACAAAATTATTCGGGGAGCGGCCGAGATAGTATCACGTCAACTGAAATGAATATGAGCGAGGGTAAGGACTTACATCAACTGGTTATGGTTATATTAGTGTTAATGTTGAGGTACGCGGGCTCAGCCTCGGGTTTAAAACACACCAAATCTTGGATTGTAATAAAAATAAAAATATATTTTTATATATAATATAATAATAATAATAAAGTAACATCACTGACACGAGATTCGAGGGGAAGACGTTGACATGCCGAGCTTATTCACACCTCCGCCCCTTGGCGGTCTCTTCCTCTCGGTCCCCTGGCCAACAAATCATTACTCGTTCAACAACTCGAGACGGATGTCACGATAGTTCCTCATAATGACTAAATATCAGAAATTTAATTATTAATTTTTTACCGGCAAATTTACACGGACCTGAATAAATTTTTTATTTAATTTTTTTTGTGTGAGAATTTTTGGGCTTTGTCGGATCAGAGTGCGCATAAAGGGTGAGTAGGTGGAGCGATATAAGACCACCCAACCAGTTTTGGGGCCGCTCGGAAGGCTCGCGGTGTTGGCACCAAGTGCGTGGGCGCCATTCGTCCCGCAAAGTGAGGATACTTATTTTCTTCCACCTCTAGCTAGGATATATTTACTCCCACCTGAGTTTAACCGTCACCCTTTTACCTCTCGTCGTTTCAGTCTTACGCCCGACACACCACCATTAGTGTAGATAAAAATAAAAAAATTTATAAATACCGATCATTAATATTGGAGACAAGATTCTCGGTCTGATTTATTCGATTGTCTAAACATTTTTTATAAGGACACATTTTCAGAGCTAGCTGCACATAAAGATTTTTAAATGTTACCAAGATTTAAAAGCTCGAGATACAATCTCAAGATGTCGGTTCCATCAGTTAAAATGGCGCCAGAGGAAAATAAAATTTTTAACAGAACAAAATAAAATAATTTACTCTATTGATATTTTAGACTTGAGGAATTTTTCTTCTTTCATTAAATATTTACACAGTGGGTCGGAGTCGCTGCCGTACTTCGAAAAGGTGACCGGCAATTTTGTAATTTAGTAAAAAAAAAAATTAGGCAAATTGGCCCGCGAAAAATAATGTATGTTTATTAATGGGAGTTTAAAAATAAAAAAGTGCGTATGTATATACGCAGGTATGAAGGAGATGTGTACAAAAGGAGGAATATGAGATAAGAAACGGCTCAGGATGGATCAGGCGAACCAAGTGGCTCGTTAACGCAAACCACCCATGCGATAACGATCGGCTAATCTTTGAATAGAATAAGAAGGGAAGCAGCGATATATGTAGATGTATATATAAATATGTGTGGATGTGGATGTGGGTACGGAGAGAGAGGATGAAAAGATAAAGAGGGAGAAAGAGAAATCTAGTGTTTTTGTTTAGCTCAGGAAACACACACCGTCGGCTGATTATCCGTCTGCCTATCCGGCGTGTAGGCAACGCCCGGTATTTCTGACCTTTTTTCCCTTGCTTTAATTTATCGCTCTTGTCTATCGCTTTACATTTGCGCTACGACCCCATCAAAATTTATATATGGATACTACGAGTATTAAAACTTAAATTATTTATATTTTATTAAATATATAAATGTACAGAAAACGTCATCTTCCTTCAAGTGGAAACAGATTTTTATCGCGATGGATTACTTTGTATACCACTTTAACCATTTTTTTTTGTTTTGGAAAAAAAAGTTACTACGAAAATGGAGGGAAAATTTAAAAAAAATATTTTTAAGACTGATTGACAAAATTGAATATATGTCTCATATATGCGGCATATATATTTGGCAATTGCGAAAAAGTCATTTAAATTTTATTTTTCCAACACCAACAAAAATTTGAAAATGCTAATTTCCCGCCTAGTTATGGTCCAAAATAGGGTGGCGCCCACTTATAAATATGTATCTCAGACTAATAAATGTAATTTTACAAAAAAAATATAATAAATTTTTTGTTTGAATATTTTTCAAGACGATAATTATTGTTAAATATATAAGAATGTTAAATAAATGTGAGTGAAAGAATAAAAAAAAGGTAATATTTTTTAGTAACATGAAAAAATTTTAATTTGAATTCTTTTAATGGTGAAGAATGTTTTTTGGACACGACTGAAGTAACATAAAATTAAGTGTTTTTTCCTGCTTTATGAAGAAGTATAAACAACGGTAAAAAAAAAATAGATAAAAAAGTCTGTAATTCGAGATCATGAGAAATGAATTTATTAGCTTGATAACAAAGTGTAACGAAACGAGGCGTAGGGGTTGATAATCTGACCCTCACAATCGTCGTAACACTACATTAACAACACTCGGATAATTGTCAACATATAAACCTACATATTTATTTATATATACATACAAAGACTCACACATCTGCACGCGTAATACATAAATACACTTAAAATACGAGGACAAAGTCGAATGGGAGTAAAAATACAAGAATACGTGTGGATGTGTACAAGTATCTGTTTCGAGTGGGCTCGTAGCTTGTTCGCGCCATGGCTCTGCTAATTAGCCATCAAGACCGATGACTATCTGTCCAACCACATGTCCCCTTAGAGTATATTGCGGGCCCCAAACATCCGGTTTTAGTCCCCTTCCTGCTCGGAACCTCAAGCGTCTCAGGGATTCGAGGAAAAAACACGTGTTCTCAAGTGAATCGCGACGGGTCTTCTTTCTCCTGCAAATTGACATTTTTTCATCTCCTCTCCCCCCTCCCCCGTCCCTCTGCAGCCGCGAGATCTAAATTACCGTCGGTCGGAAATTTTTTATCCGCCAGCGAAAATTCGTCTGTGAAATCTCTCCCCTCGAAAATTCGTTGGTTTAAATTTGAATAGACAATAGAATATTGATAATAATCATGGTGTGTAATAATTAAAAACACTATGAATATGGACGGTAACAGGAAGTGCTTGGCAATTAGTAAAAAAGATTTAATTATGTAAATAATCCACGTAACTAAATACGTAGTAATAAAGAGCTCATCTTGAATTTGTAAATAGTTTCAGCTTGCATAAACACCTGAATCATGATCCAACGCGGTACCAACGTGGAAAGAGATATTAATATAACTGCTATATAGATACTCATATATATGAGCCCTATCCACCGTGTACTTAATGTTTAATATACGTTAAGTGTGTGCTGTACACACGCCACTTTTTTTATTCTTCGTCATACAATAAATATATATATGTATGTATTTCTATTTATATATGTACGCACAAAAGAGATGGATAGCTGGCGTATAGTGAACGGATCGCGTGTCGATCCCCGCCAAGATATTTGCTTGTTACTTTATAGTTGTGTCACGTCTTCTTGACGATAGGGGAAAACAGCCATTGTTTGTAATCAATAAACGTATTTTTTATTTTTATTTTCATTATTGTGCTTTTGTTATTAGTTAAAAACTCTGGTCGTACCACCTTTTGTTAATTTGGCCTTTTTCTGATGCAATTATCTTATTTTTTTTTTTTTTTTTTTTTTTGGCTGGGAGTTTTTTTATCCGATGACATGACGATACGATGGATGATTGGTGAGCATTGAAAAATGTCTTTCAGATGTGAAGTGAGATGTGGAAGGGATAAATTAGTAATAATTTACGGTACGAGGACAGAGGCGGAGTCGTATCGGTATTTTGGAATCACAGATCTACTGGGATTTGGGAGGAAAAAATGTGGACCGGAAAAAGATCAAGTAAATGTGTCTGGATGTGGTGATGAGACATTAGAAGGAAGTAAAAAGGGAAGATGAAGAACCGGCATAACGAAGAAAACGACGATCCCGTAGTAAGATGACGCCTCGCTGGCGCCATAACTCGACATTCTTCGAGTACCACACAGGATCCCATAAAAAATATAAAATCTATTTTCTCGGGTTTTACTGCCGCATTTTTTTCTTACCGCCACGTTTACTATTTTATAATCGCCGCTTTTTCGGTTTTCAAAGGGAAACTTGAGAAATTTTATTGCTTTCAAATATTTTTAATTAAAATCTACTTATATTCAACAGAACACTTCAAATTTTACGAAAAAACCGCCTTTATGCACTTTTTCAATAGAACCATAAATTTTATCACTTCAAGTTTTTAATGAGCTAAGGTTTGAAATTTTTCAATGGAAAACTGATAAAATGTAATATTCTATCAATTTCTGAAATTTCTTATCGAAATAACGACCAATTTAAACTAGACCTCCGAAATTTCCATTGAAAAATGTATTTCTTCTAATCCGAATAAAAACTTTGGAAGATCAATTTTTTCAAACATTTTTTCGAAATTTTCAGTTAAAAGTGGCCTATTAATATTAAAAACAACAAATTTCATGTAAGATATCTTTTTTCAACGAAAATGGTGTAAAAATGCATTTTTTCTAACTTTTACTTGAAAAGTGAAGATTTCAGACGAAAAATATCCAAAATAGCTCTCTTTTACAACAAAACCTTGAAAAATTCATTTTGTACAAAATTTCCGAAAAAAACACCTGAAATTCGAAAGAACGAGAAAAGCAATTACAGCATTTTATTTAAAATTAGTAGTTAACGTAAAATAATTAATAGGCACGGCTCAAAAAGCTAAATACGAAAAGTAAATTAATAAAGAGAAAATAAACATAAAGTAATATTGTATATACGACAGGTAATAAGAAGACAATTACGTGAGTTAAATGAACCAGCGAGTGAATAATGTTTAGCCAAGAATGGAATGGCCAAGTGAGGATTAAAGTTGCTCGGTGGTTAACTGGCTAAAGGTTTTCAACGCTTGCAGATATAAGATTACAATTTGTACGCAGAGTTTACCCACATGCACACCCATGCATTTATATAAATATCTACGTATGCATGCATGTATGTATGTATATGTGGTCTAGAGAATGAAACAGACCTTCTGCAAAGGGTTTGCAAAAATAACTCGGGATAATAACACGCATAAATCAGAATTGTTAATATTCGGGGGCGTATTAGTTTATATAAGGTGTAGTTAAGGTATTTCTCAGCAGCCCACGACCAATATCCACCTGCCCGGACAATCTCAACCTCTGAGGAATATCCTCCTGCTATCCGGAGCTAAGGTTATAACCAGAGTCCGAGTCTAGTCTACTCTCTACTCTCTACTCTCTGGTCTGTGCCTCGACCGGCTTAAGCTCCCGAGACTCTGGATGAGGATACTGACCACTGGGACGCGGAATAATACTAATGTGAGATCGGTATATCATTTCGTAGCAGGTCCAGAGAGATATCCTCCAGGTATACGCCTCCTTGTTAGCTCAAGTTTACTTAGTCCTTCGGGTGCTTCCACCTCAAACGTTACGCCTGCTATTAGCTCACCGTTAACTACCGCACATTCATCCACCGATTTTTTACTTCTTTTGTCTCTCGTGTCTTACGTTCTTTTTTTCTTTTTTTCAAGTATAAGCCGTGTTTTTTGTTGTTTTTTTAAAATATCTGATACACATCAAGGAGATCTTGTCAAATATTTGAAATTTGTGCTACTAGTTTTGAGTTAAGTGACAGGATAGATCGCCTGCCGGATTTGCTTTGTAACTAATACTTAAATTATGTTTTTAGGAAGGACAGAAACAGTCGAGGGAAAAAAAATTTTAGGGCGTTACGATGTTTAAATCAACCTGCAGCCACTGATTATTAATTTTAATTCCCGATCGCTGTTTGTCTAGAGCAAGTAATTGGAATCTGATACCACTCATTATTTATATTAAAATTTTAAATTTAATTTTAATTAAAAACAAAAAAATTATGTTTTATCTTTTAATAGCTTTAATATTTCATCGCACTACTAGTTTTATTTGCTCAATTATTTTTTTTACATTAAAAAAAAAATCGTGGAGTTTAAATTAATTCCGGAGCTAGGAGTTTATGGAGTCAAATAAATTCCAAGTTAGCTCTATTCCAGTAAAAAATTATAATTAGGCAATGTAAGGAGGATAAAAAATACCAACTCTAGCTGGAGGTAAATTAGACTCCGACTTTGATAGCCGAATGGAGCTAAAGAGCCAAAATTGGAGTTAGAGAATGTAGGAGGCAAGTTCTCGGACTTTATTCGAATGTCTAAAGAGAAAGTTTTGATGATTAATCGTCTGCATAAATTATTGAATAATCAATAAAGCAATAGTGCACCTTTAATATTGTTCTCGTCACGATTAAAAGCCAAAAGAGCAATGAGCGATGCTGAGCACGTAAACACGATGAGACATAATAGACACACGCGTTCACGTCATACAACAGCAACAGAAACAGAAACAGAAACAGAAAGAGCAACGGCAACACGAACAATACAATCATCCAATCCGACTTTACAAAGCATACTTTTAACTACTGAATACCGCGCACTTTTGTCCGTGTTCATTCGTCAGCCTTCGGTCACGTACACTCCGATCATTATACGGGTTGTACACAAAAAAAAAACTAAAATTAAATAAAAGTGAGTAATCAAGTGGAATCATGAATTTTTAAAAACCGCTGCTCCCGGTTTTTTTATTTTTTTTTTTTCTACTTTTCTGTTGAAACTCATCGAAAAAGAGAGAAAATAATAATAACCAAGCTTTTGTTGTCTGAAAAATTTTTTCACGCTTTTATGAGTTTCACAATAGCACTACACATCCCAATAGTTAAAACGTGAAATATTAGCATGTTAATAAAAAAAGTAAAACAACCAGCGTTTTCATACTTTCTTTTTTTTTTTTTTTTTTTCGAATTTAGTAAATGTTTTAATTAATATTTTTTGTTATTTTTAATTAAAAGGGGATCGATTATTTAGAACACAATAATAGTGGCGTTTAAAAAAATGTCGAAAAAAGGGAATAAAAAATATTTAAATGAAACGACGAGTTCGGGATACTCTGGAGTATTGAGCACACGAAGTACATACGTACAATTTGGAACGTAGACCGGGTCTAGAGGTGAGTTAACGGGCAACAACAGTCTGCCTGATTGCCACGGGGCCGTTGGATTTATTGACCTGTCATCGAGATCAGCCCTCGAAAACGGGGAATCCGCTCTCCAGGTGTCAAATTTCGCAACAATATTAATAACAATTATTCCCACCGCCGAGGATTATACTCGGAGGCTTAATATATATGATATTGGGGTGCAAGTGAAATGAAAGAGAGCATAATTTCTCACTATACGGCACTTAACGGTAAGCCACATACCCGTAATTATATTTCCAAGTGGTTCATTATAACATGACACGGTTATACATCAACCAGAGTTGACCCTCGATACATTACTGTTTGTATATTCCGTGGGTAGTGTGTGTTGCCCGTCAGAAATTATCGAAACATCAACACCTCGACCATTTATCAAATGAAAAATATAAAGCCTTGTACTCACCTTCTGCCTGGTGAGACGCGGCTCCTCGGCTGCTAGTTTTGCTAGTGCTTGGTAGTCACCCTGCGCTGCCCGGACTAGCCATTCGCGTGCTTTCCCATCCAATTGTTGCTATAAAAAAATAATTCACTAAAATTTGAACATTACAGCTCTAATTTCGTGGTATTTTGACTACTGTGCAATCCATCTTACGGCAAAATATCAATATTTTATTCAAAATCAGCGAGAATTTAATAAATGTTCAAAAATGGCGCCCAATTGTCAATTATTTTGTTGTATTATGGCCTAATTTACCAGAAATTCAACTCATGCGCTCTGAATTTCATTAAATTTTGACCACTTCCCAATCCATCTTACGGCAAAATATCAATATTTCATTCGAAATGAACAAGAATTTAATGAATGACTGGAAATGGCGCCCAATTGGCAATTATTTTGTTGTATTGGAGTCTAATTTAAGATTTTCGTTCTCTCGTGGCATAATTTATCCAAAACTGAATTAAAATCACGCGAGTTCTAAAATTTCTATTTCATCTTACGGCAAAAAAAATACTATTTCGAAAGCGGAGACTTAATTTCTAAATATTCATAAATTCTGTTTCTTCTACACAATTTTTTATAGTTTCCATGCAAAATTATTGAAATAAAAAAATACTTACAGATGCGACGGAAGCGCTGTCGTCTTCATCAGCGCCCTGTAACAAACCCACCAAAGCCCATAAATAAATAAAATTAAAAGAGTGATGATGTAGTTGGGTTATCTACGACTTGTGCAATAAAAAACCAAAAAAAATAGTATAATAGTAAAGTTGAATGATGTGTGGGCGGTACGATTGGACTGGTAGGTTGATAAACGACTATTCATCCACGTTAAACTGTTTGTCGTTGGACTCAACATGAGCACAGGATTACAGAAGACTCGTGACACCGAGTTCATCGGGTTCTCTTCCTATCGAGCGTGACTTTTCACAAAACCCAATCTCTCCTCTTTCCTCCAATCTCTCCTTACCACAAAACTTCCTCGCCCTCAACTCTCCCGTCCCATCTTCTCGATCGACACATCCGCCGAGTCATCATTAAATACCATTCCTCCAATATCTTCATATCGATCGATCGGAGCATTACAACCGGGATATGACTGGCCCCGGGATGTGTAAATCGAAACACTTGTTTACTTGTACCAATCATCAGCTCGCCTAATATAAGTAATGACCGAGTAATGACTAATGATATTAATATTTTGAAAGCGATATTATAAAAAAATTCCCATTGTTGTTACTTTTTTTCTTTTTTTTGAGGTATAAATTATTTATCCTGTTCCCCGTCCGAAAAAGCGGAGGCCAAAATACCGACACGATACTTGAGAAAAAAAAAAAAGGTTGAAGCTCTATCTGAAGAGGGCAAGAGCAGAAAAATAAAGAGCTCTTGAGATTTAACGAACAGTTATGTATTCTCATGGCACTTGGCTAATTCCATGCACGCGTCAGACACACGAGTTTTGATGATGATGATGATGATGCTCGGGTACACGTTAAAAGTCAAGTATTTTTCGGGCAACAAAAAAAGTATCAGCCAAATGAATAACACACGCAAGTAGCTGATAAACGTGCGGGTACTTGATGGAGATGGAAACGTTTTAATAAGCAAGTTGTGCACGTGTCTCTAGGGAAAGACGGTGTAAATATATGTTTATGTATGTGTGAATATATATACATACATATTAGGGAATATGTGTGGCTCATCTCGTTTACGTGACATACGAGAATGAGAAGCGCCCGAAAGGGAGATAGAGAGCGAAAGGCGGATTTCGGATGAAACCATAACGTATTGGCGTGGAGAGGAGGTTGGGGGAGTCGCACGGTGGTGAGATGGGACACGGGATGAGGCAAAACATGTTACGACACGAGCAGTCTCGAGTGCTCTCTGGAATTAGCTTTATTATAACTTGGGGACCGTCTACCCGGGATAATTGCACGTCAACCGCCGCTCGATTCAAATTCTTTTAATCAATAAATATTTTGGCTTTCACTTACTTATGGTGTTTGCGTATGCTAATTGCGGATTACGCCGGGCCCATCAAAGTAAGCTATTTTTTTTTTGTTAAGGAAAAGTGGATTGGGAAGTGTTGACTCGGGTTATAAGAAACCGGAGATTGTGAGACAAAGGAGGAATAAAGTGTGAGGTTAAAGAAAGCGGAATTAGTTTTAGGATAGAGTAGATCGATTATGCGATCTGCGGATAACGTTGCTCTGATTTATTCCCTTAATGGGCGTTCGCGCATTCATTTTCGGTCGGACGACCAGGCAATTCCGACGAGGCTTCGTAGTTGGGTTATACGTTTAGCGGTTATACGGCTCATCGCGACTACTATTCTGTTGATGACAGGAAAACTCTCGGTGGGTGATTCAGCGTTCGCCGAGGGCAACGCCTACCAACGTTATCCGCACGGTTATAATGCTGTGGAGCTGATATCCCGGCTATATACTCGGCAGTAGTAACCCCCTGGAAATCTACGCGGCACTTTCATCACAAACCAGAAACCATCGTTACCGTGTCGTGCACGCACTCGAGCTTTATTAGATCGTCCGACAATTCCATACCGATTAGATTCTAACCCCAACCACAGCCCCGACCCCGGCCACACTCGAGCCATCTAAATCAACCGAGCGAATATCCGAGTATCCGAAAACATGGAGAAAAAAGTTGCGATAATTTATAAAATTTCAGTTGATGTATTGTCTTTGGAATAAACGCGCTTCTGCAAATAGAGTACGAACATGGAACTAAATTCGTACACTCCCGGATGACAGGAATATTCGTACGAGCCCTTGTACTACTCTATATATCCAACCGAACACCCTCCGCCATATCGTATCGTCATCACAATCGTGTCGCTATTGCCATGTAATTTACTGGATTATGCTTACTCTGCTTGTCTTCTCATTCTCGCGTGTTCACGCAATTTGCCTATCAATAACTAAATTGTACACAATGCCAAGATAAATAAATTAATATGCGCGACAATTAATGGCCGCCGGATTCCATTTAAATTCAAGCCCTGGATCTCGAGTACTTCGGAGTGCTCTAGCGCATAAAATATCAGTTTAAGGGTTATCACCACTCAGTACTTTTTTGTAGAGAATTAAATTTGCTACAAAAAAGATCCTTAAGACAATCAACGTAAATTCAATACTTTAAGAGATAGAGCCGTTTGCAATTTGTGCACACCTTTTGAGTCCGTGGTGTGCATCAGCGCATTTGATGATTTTCAAAAGCGATTTACTTTTAAGAAACGCTCTTTAGTTTACTAAGTAAAAGCATCCTTTTTAAAGTTCATTGCTGTAAATTACGTGTACCGTTACATATTAAAGGCGGCAGTACGCCGTGATACTCAACCAGCTAATTCCAAAATGTAATCTGCGGTTACCATCTCCCTGGATTAGCATATAGATAGACCATCGACGTCATGATGACCATTTTAGTGCATCAGCGTCTTCTGACCCGGAATCGTAGCTCAGATAATACTAAATAAATTAAATTATTTTGATTGATCGACGAGCGATTTGTTTACTTCGAAAGCGATTCATTGAAAGCGTGTGCACTGAACTTTCTCAAGGGAGTTTATGGATCGCGTTCGGTCCAGGTGAGCTCAACAGACACCTCAGAAGTATCTCAGCTATAGCTATGCTGATATTAAGGCAAGACGGAAGAATATCGAGATGGAAGAGTCCGAGTCATATGGTCGCAAGGTAATTTGTGCTCACAGCAGGACTGAGCAAACACGCACGGTTGGGGGTGCTTCGAAAAATTAAATAACTCGATGACTGGTCACATTCTCCTACAAAACAGCGCACTGGGTTTGTCTTATATTTATTCTGGGCATATGTGTGAGTATAATAATGCAGGGTAAGAAGAATATTATGGAGAAGAAAAGTATTTACTAGTGTAGTAAGTGGATACGGTAAAAGATGTGAGTGCAGTTAACGGGCCTTGTCACACCGAATGACGTTGCCGAGACACATCTCCGTCTTGCTGCTCATCTTGCTCTTTTTCTTACTCTTAAGGACGTTCAATATATATTTATGTAGGTTGTGTGTGCATGTGTGTGCATGTGTGTGCATGTGTGTGCATGTGTGTGGATGGTGTGGTACGAATGACGGAGAGTACGGTGAAGAATGAGCGAAGAGTGAAACGGCATCATGGATAGCTTGCATCACTGAGAATAAGTAGGAAGAGAAAGAAAAGATTTCGCCCGACGGGGATTCGAGAGTCAACGGAGAAACGACCTCCCGGGGACTTATGAATACAAATAGCCGCTCACTGCGCGATTCATAGATCTCTGATAAAGAGCAAAAGAGCTCTCATATGACTTGTCCAAACCACGAGCTCCGTACGTCCACTAAAACATTCACTTATATGCACTAGTCACTTATGACTTTGGTTTTTTTACCATTTATTTTTTTATTCCCAGCAAATTACCTACCGGCCTCTCATCCTCGGCTATCAACCCGAGCAACTGGATCCACAAACACGTTTTTCGAAAAGAGATTATTGAAATCGAGTAATAATTGACAACAAATGTTTTAAACTTCTGTAAAAATGTCTAAAACACTTTGCGTGATAACAGAATAACAGAATATTTAAACTCCTTTTAATAAATATTAACTCTCGCATATCTTTAAACTAATAGCCCGAATGTCCCTCGGTATCTTCTGATAGACTGTAACACCGAACCTCTCGGATAAAAAAAAAGTACCAACTGGCCAAACTTCTCTACGGCCCTGGAAACCCAAAATAAACCTGAAAAATATCAGACATTGCCAACGGAGATGAGGAATCCCAACAAAATCCAGGTGCCACACCGAGCGGCGGTCTTGCCCATTAACCCCACGTCGCGTCCTGAATAATGACCTTAATATATATATTTCTCAGACAATGATGATCCGCCCGCGTAGTTTCCCTTCCGCTCGGATCAGCAAATGTTGCTCGCAAAACCATGTGTCGTATCTAACTCAGCACTACAACAATATCATACCCATATATATAAGAAGTAATATATACTAATCGTCTTGCCTCGACCCCTTTCCTCTCGACTCGGCTGCGGCTGAGATTTGACATCAGATAGCACCCAGCGAGCCCCGACGCCCACTCTCGCCGAAAAAAAGAAATAACCGAAACCCAAGCGAGTAAAAAAAGCTAAACTCGTTTATCTATCAGTATATATGAAGAAAAATGTGGCCAGGACATTAGGCTTGCCCGAGTAGTCTCTTCTCTTCTAGCTTTTCCGCTCATCTATCATCCCACTTAGCCGCCGCCACGTTTCTCCTTCCTGCATCAATGGACCGCGTTCCTCTGCACATGTTTCTCTTACAACACATCTCCGACATAACGTACGGTAAAAAAATTTCCATTCCCCGGGCAAAAAAAAAATTACCACCGAATAACAACAGCGAAGTAAAAAATCCAAACGAGGAATAAAGTTCGTAGAGTTGATGTAGCTACTGTACTGTCTGGTAGTAGACACGCGCATAATTTAGCAAGTACGAGAAGTTGTCGAGGCTGTCGTCGACTTGGAATCACGCAAGCTGCTTCTCGCAACCCTTCAGTACTTCCCTGGCAGCAGTAGTAGCTCTGGCTGTAGCTCTAGCTCTAGCTCTTTCTTTGGCTCTATCTCTGGTTCTAGATATGGCTGTAGCTATAAGCT
The DNA here is from genome assembly GCA_030273425.1 of Microplitis manilae. Lineage (NCBI taxonomy): Eukaryota > Metazoa > Arthropoda > Insecta > Hymenoptera > Braconidae > Microplitis > Microplitis manilae. The sequence goes on from CP092725.1 coordinate 858,975, forward strand.
GGCTCTTGGAAGCTCCTCAACTTATACTCCTCCTTTGCATATACATTCTGTAAGATTACTTTGTGCGGTTTACACCCTCAGCCCTAGCGACCGAGTCCTTACTCGAACTTGAACGGCACCTTGTGTCTTGAGTGTGTGCTACAGGAGCAACATCTCTACATGCACAGTTACATCCAGCTCGGGGATGCTAGAGGCAAACTATCCAAGTTTCCTCTGGCTGGCTGGCTAATGTATGCTGAAACTATACTGAAATTTCAAAGTTTCCCGCTCCCAACTCTACGTGGGATGAGTTTTCACGGTACATACTCAACACACTGAGCAACAGCACACGACCTCTACTCTTTCCTTCACCCTCTACCCCCCGCTCGAGAAACTACATTGTAGTTCCACAAACTCTAAAGTCTAGACTGTGCTACTGATACTCTAGACTAAAACTCTCAACACTTCTCTTGACGTCAGACATGCGTGATCTTAATTAGCAAAACACCGCGGGCGATAATGTACACAAAACCCTTTTTTATTTTTATTACAAACTACTTTTCACTAAAACCAAAATGTTTTTACTTTTTCTCGGGCTTTTAATTTAATTAATAATTTTTAATTAAAAAAACAAGCCATAGTTTTTTAATTTAAGTTAGCCGACGTCTAATAATTTTTTTATTTTTTTTAAAGCGATAAATTATGAAAAAAAAAAATATTTCGAAAAATTGCACATATAGTTTTTTAAATTTCCTACACATGCATTTTTTTATTTTTTTTTTTTTGTAATTGATTTGTTGAAAAAAAAAGTCTGAAAATTATTAATTGTCTATTGACGTCAGGATCATCAAATTCAAATGTCTGCTAATTAAAAATAAAAAAATTCTATTTTTTTTCTACTCATCCCTCATCACGAATCAGAATTATTTTATTAGATTGAGTAATAAAATTATCGATAAACAAGCAAACGCGCGCAGAAACTTCTAACATGAGAAAAAAAAGGTGCTGGATTAGAGTTTTTTTTGTTGTTTTTTTCTTGGGATAAGTTCTTAGAAAAAATAAAAACGGCACGCGACACCAGCGGCACTCATTGAAAATGCATGAGGATGGATGACGAGAAACATTGTGCATAATAATTGTAAGCAGAGAGACCGCGCGGGTAAAAGATTACCACAGGATTTCCGGAGAACAGCCAGGCGCCTGCCGCTTTATTCATTTATATTTATATTTTTTTTTAATTTTACCACTGCAGTGAAAATTAATTGGCTTTGTGTGTTCCGACGAAAAGACCGACGCTGATTATTTTCGACGACGAGTTGCGTCAAAAGTTTTATTTAAATTAAGAGTTTAATAACTCCTGGGAACTTAAGGATAGATTAATTCACGTGCCGATTCCTTACTTGCCGGGGATTATTTCGTTATATATTTAAAGCGAGATAAGTATCAAACAGCTTGTCATATTAAAGGATTAGGTTTTGTGAAAGTATTAAATTAAAAATACCTTGTCAGAGCGTTTCTTAGCAGGAGTTGCTGCTCCGTTCGGACGGCCGTGGAGATCAGTTTCGCTGGCCATGCGATTGAAACGCTGCATTCGTTCCCGGACACTTGGTAACTCAGATGTTCCGAGACTTTCTGGTGGTCCCTCGTCTTCCTGATGAATTGACACAAAAAAATAAACTCCGCTCTCCTTAAAATTAAATAAATTATTTATTAAAACCGGTACCTTGATGGCTTCCTGTCCATTTTTCCCTTTTTCAGCATTTATGTTTTCTTTATTCTCCAGTTTCAACTTGTCCTGACTCTTTCTTCGCGGAGGTACAGGAGGTGAAGTCATAGCTGGCGGAATATCTTCACCAATCCGCGAGTCGCGTGGATTTTCATTCTGACTCAAGTAATTCGAGGTCTCGAAATTTGAATTGCTTGGGGAACTGAAGTTGTTAGTGGATCCGAAACTCGGATTGGAAGCAAAGTTCGGGTGACTGATGGCATTGAGGTTCAAATTTGAGGGGCTGAAATTCAAACTACTACCGAGATTCAAATTTCCCGCGGCTGAGTGACTCGGGGACTTGACGTAAAATTCGTCGGGAGACAAATGCGCGGGGGATGAAGTGATTTCGGAACTTGACGGACTCAGAGGAGCTGGAGGAGGAGGCCTATAGGGAGGAGGGTCACGCAGCGGCGACGTGGGGGTTAGAAAATCGGGAGTTCCTATAGACGGGCTTGTCGGCGCATAAGAATACGAAGGTACCAGCTCCTCAAGACCGTGAATGTACTTTTTTTTCAGTACCAAGTACTTTTCTCCCTAGAACAAAATCAATTATTTTTATAATTAATAGAAAATAATTAATTTTTTATACAAGATACGGAACGAATTAATTTATTTATTTCTTAATTGCAATTATTTATTTTTTTGCTCTAGATTACAGCTGAATGACTTACCAGAACATTTTGCAGTTTGTAAATTAAATAATTCACATTTTTTTTAATTAATTAGTTTTAATTACACGATTTAATTAACAATTGTTCATAAATAACAATTTTTTACTGATCCTGTAACTACAACAGGTCAGCCATCTTTGAATTTTTCAAAAATTCGATGTATCGAGACATTTTGCGACAATCGATACTTTCAGTAATTCGAAAAAAAAACCGCGCCATCTTTAAATTAAAATTTTTAATAATCGATTATCTAAAATCGATAAAAAAATCTTTATCAATAAATTTAAAAACAAAATTTTCCCGCGATTTTTTAAATTAAATTTAAAAAAAATTTCCCGCAATTTAAAGTTTTAGAAATTCGTTTTTTTCGCGATTTTAAATTTAAAAAAAAATTTTTTCCCGCCATTTTAAATTTGAAAAATAAAATCCGGCAACGTCGCGTAGCGGTCTTACATTACGTTCAATACAAACAAGTAACCCAACATAAAAATACAATACAATCTCATCGAGGCGCAACAAGTCGTGCCGCTCCTGTCAGATGAACGGTCACACTCTTTGAAGAAGTAACACACACATACACACACTCACAATACTCACACACACTTACCTCCTCATTTTTAATCGTCGCCAAAGTATTGACGTACTCCTTAAATTTGTTTCTCGCCTCAACTGCAACACAATATTTTTTTAAAAATAATAACAATAATATTAAACAGCTGAGTCACAAACGAAATAAAGTAAACATAAAATATTGAACACAACACGTTGTAAACATGAGCAATCAGCTGAGGTCACGTACAGCGCACACATTTAACAATCGATAGTAAATATATTAAATATCTATCGACTCGGAAAACTTACCTCGCGTATCAGGGTCAGTTAAAAAATACTTAAAGTGTTTAACTAGATCACGATTACGAGCAGAACCCCCATTTTCGAGTAAATATTTACGTATCTCAGCTAACGACAGATCACTGGGCGTCGCCATCTTTGTCTCGACTGAGCGACGCGCGCGCCTCTAGCGCCGGGAAAATTCAAAATTCAAATCTCGGAGCAGTTCGCGCGCAGTCGGTAATCGAACGCTCTGTTATATTATGACCCAACATATATATAGATATATATGTATATATTATTTATGAACATAACCCAAGGCTATAATTGATGTGTTCATTTCTCATTCGGAATTCGATCGGAGTCTAATTAAATAATTGACTGATTGATTGATTAATTTAGTTATTTATTGAGGGCCTTAATTTGAATAGTGCGTCGTGTATTTAAAAAGTATTTCTAGTGGATTAGTGTTTGGATAAATACAAAAAGGATTTTTCTGTTTTTAAATCAACGATTCGGATTTTTTATTTATTTAAAATAATGGAAGCTTAGTTTGGGAGACAAAAAGTCCATTTATTGGAGATGAATTTTTTATTTTTATTCCGCGTGTGTTTAAATAAAGAGAGGAATAAATACAAGAAATAAAAAATAAAAGGAAGAATAAAATAAATGTAGGATTTATTGAAAGCTTTTCACCGTACACTGTACCAGCATCCGGAAAATTCGAATTTATCGTCATGTGCCGGACTGTTAACATTCGTACTTTTTAATTTTTTACTTTTTTATTTTTCGAAACTATGGTTGTCATTATTTTTTACTTTCGGTCCTCGAAAAATTTTGGCGCCAATTTTTTTTTAAATTAACGCGGGATTGAAAGTTAAAAATTATGAAATTCGGCTCCAAATTTTTAGAGTAAATAAAAAAATGTTAATTCTGAATTTTTTTCTAGATGCTGTTGGTGATCCAGGTTAGCAGACAATTAACAATCGGATTTTTTTTTCCAAAAAATTCAAAAATGATTAGATGTCAGCTAATTGACGTCTTGGATTTTAACGTCGGTCGAAATTCGCCAACAGAATGTAAGTACTTATTATTTTTTGTATTTGATTAAACAATAAAACAAAAACAAAATGTGCTGCTCATAATCGATAATCCAGTATATGAATATTCGATATATATTTTAGCAGCAGATAATTTTTGTTAAAAATTTAAAAGTTAATTTTTTGGGAGCCGATAATTAGATTCGATTAAAAATAAAAAAAGGACAATAATAATTACTAAATATGTAGTTGATCATTTGGATTAGCTCTCGGTAAATCGTGGAGAAATGCCTTGAACCCGGTATGCAATGATCCCCTGAACATTAGCACTGGTGATGTTTTTGCCCAAGAATTCCTCAGCGACATAAAGTCTCGCGTGCACGCTTATATTTTCTTCCTTTCTCTCTCTTTATTTATTTATTTCTGCATGTCTATAGCACAAATAAAAGACATTAAATATCTACCGCATCTATATACTCATATATCTATATATATATAAATATATGCTGCAAAAAATATCTATCCCATCTCTCTACTCAGTTCTTGCGCTCGCCAACAATTTATCAATTTCAATCATGTGAACCCAATAAAAGCGACAAATAATACAGACGTGTCATTAAAAAAATTATTGATTCGCTAATTATGCTCGCTCACATTTACACTGTACATATATGTGTATAAATATACATGTATGTGTATAGAGGAATCCGACGAGTGCAGTATTGTTTGTCTTTCCCACGAGGTCGCATAAAAATATAAGAAAAAAAAATAATTTGCTATTTTATTTGATCTTCGGGGTCTCGGGACATTTGTCAGCCTCTTCACTGGCTAAATAATTCGCGTAATATGCAATTTACTCAGGTTAAGTAATTATATGTAGACATACAATGCAAACGTGTAAGTGATTTAAGGCTTCTACGTAATGTTTCAAGTGTTTAATTGCCTTTTTCAAGGTCTTTATTTTATTTAAACTCATCAACTACCCGGCTAATTAATTTAATTTTCAAGCATTTATTATTAAATTACTTGAATTATTTATTTTCATCCTTCGCAAGTCTGAAAAAAGAATAAACTCCATGTAAAATATGTATTCCAGATATTGGATTGAAGCATAAGAATATTTGTTACTTGTTATTATTATCATAAAGCATGAAATTAAATAAATAACATTAGAAACCATAAAAATAATAACCAATTGAGCGTTCGCGTCGAGGCCTCCTGACTTAAAATAATAAAATTACCGGGTAGCTCGGCCTCTATCCGCGCAATAAGCCACGGGGAAACCTGCGGATGTCATGTTTCTCGTATTCCACTGCTGTGCGTAAGTAAAAAAATATGACTCTTAAGCCCTATAGAGCCCGTTAGAAAATACTAGACTAGACTATAACAGAGCGAAGCCGATGTATGAGGAATAAAAATGCGGGAGAAAAGTAACGAGCAAGTAAACCGAGTAAGTACACGAGGTACGCAGGCCCAACGGGGGCAGGTATTGGCGCCACCTCCATACTAGAGACTTAGGCCTCAACTCTCTCTGTCTCTCTCTCTCTCTTTCCACGCAACCCCATCGCCACCCAGCTCTCGGTCTCTCTTCTCTCGGTTCTCCTACTATACGCGACTGAACCCCCACGCACGATTAAAGACTGAGGTCTCTCTCGAATGCGCGATACTCCGGTTACTCCCTCTCACTCTACTCCGCTCCATCGGGAACCAACCGGCACTACTTGGGCTCTCTCCACCTTGGTCTGTCTCTCTTCCGCGTTCGCGGTTTACTCCATCTCACTCGATAGCCAGCTCTCTGATGCTGCTGCTGGTGCTCCTGCTATCTGCAACCGCGGTCTCTGGCTCCACTTACCCAACCTAACCCTCGGGGCAACTTCATTCCACGTTAACTGACCACCACCGTCGGCCGCCCTAGTCGTCATCGCCGTCATCATCCTCGTTGACGTCTACGCTGACGTTCACCTCTTTGACGTTACTCCACTCTGGTTCTGTTTATTTCAATCGCGCACCGGCAAATACATCATTTGTTTAATAAATACTGAATATCTAAAGGACATCTACTTTTTTTCACACTTGGAGACTTATAAATGGAGGTTTTAATAAAAATAAATGCAATAAATCAGTGCAGTGGGTTCAGTGATTAATAAAAGTGGGAAATAAAATTTGAGTTATTAATTGCGGGAGTAAAATAAAGTGGAGGAAAAATAATAGTAATAATAATAATAATAAAAAAAGACTGGGTTTCAGTGAAGGATGGACATGCAAGAGGATTGCTGGGAACACGTGGGACTCCTTCAGGACGTTTCCGGTTCGGGACAACCAACGCCGCCTGATTTAAATCCCGCGTTTCTTTGTAATCAACAACAAGTGAGTACTTTTTTATTTTTATTTTCATTTTACTCTTTTTGTTTTTTATTTGCGCGGGTATTTGAGCAGAAGGGTGGGAAGCTCGGGCAGGATGATTTATTTTTGGAGCGAACGCGGAATTGAGAGACGGGAATTAATTTTAAGGAGTGAGACAGATCTGGTGGATTGGATGCGTCAGACACGGGACCAATTACGCTCGGCGACGGTTCGACGTATGCCATGTACTCGCTTTGGGACATATCGGTAACCGCTAATATTTCAGAGCGTGGAGACTGAATTATCGATTTCGTGAATCCGTTATCAGACAGCATGCCAATCGTTATTATCCATCAGTTTCCGGTTTTAATGGGATACATATGCATGTCACTAATTTTTTCTCTAATTGAAACAAAAATAAATTCATCAAATTTTAATAAAAAAATTCATGTATAATTTTTCAAAATTTAATTTTAAAAAAAAATGACTCCGAATTCTAGAATTAAATTTTTACAAACGCGTGCGAAATAAAATCCACAATGACGTAAAAAAATCGCGATCTCGTTAAAACGGCAAACTAAACAATTAATCAGGTTAAGTGCGCATCTACTTCTAAAATCCAAGCATCATCACAAAAAGACCAGCGAGACTTATAATGCATCCCATAAAAGAGATAGTGAGCCAAAGGGTGAAAGTATCGGTTTAAAAAAACCGGGGCGTTGGTTACGGGGCTGCCCTGTAATCATCCCCCGAAAATTATAGACATTTAGTCGGTGGGCACAACTACACTCCACACGCTGCACAGGATTATCATGAATGAGCAGAGTAAGAGTGGAGCCGCGGAGCGGACAGTTAACTTTGAGAATAAGAAAAGATATCGGTGGCATCATCGGCAAGCGTTAAGGGCGCGTGCAGCAAAAGCCCGTCGGGCAGCTCCCTTCTCACACGCACCTGCTCCTCCTCCTCCACCCTTTTATCTCTTTTATTCCCTCTATTACTTCCTCTATACAGCTCCACAGTTTTATTTAAAACCCAACTCACTCTCTATTAAAGTATAAATTTATTTAAACGTTTACTTTACTCCTAACTCTGGTCGTTTATTAAAAAATTTCTGATACCAATCAAATTATATGACCCCTATTATTAAATTTATATTTTATATATTTCTAGCCTACTTTTGTTTGCAAATTTATCCCGTACTTTGTTGCCCGTGCTCTGGCGACACGCGGCTCGAGTTTTGTCTTGAGACGATTATTTAATTAATAATGATAATAATAATAATAAATGTCCCCTTTTGGTATAATAATAAACTGAGAGGATGTACGTACGTGTTCTTTTATCGTTTATGATGAGACAGTCACACTCGTGCACATGCGAAAAATTTAAAAACCGCAGTAATATGTACGGTGTTTATGTTGCTGGTGTACCAGCGGTTTCGTCGATCGCCCGAAAACGAAAACGAAATCGCAGGTGCAAGTGTCCTTATTTATAGACACATATATCGTTATTACGATAAATTATATATATGTATATATTTTTTATTTATTTTCTGATTTATTTGCTGTATTATTTTGGTAATTTGCCTGTTTATTTTTATGACGGCGATTTTTATAATTTTTTTATTCCGAGGGAGTATGGGAAAGGTGGAATTTATTTTGGTAATAGAGAAATTAAGGAGTTTTTTTATTATTATTGTTAATTATTTTTAAATTGATAATTTTATTTTTTAAACGGAGTGCAATTAAGGTGGATTCAAATTTTTTTTATGATATCGGTTTTAATTTTTTTTTTAGTAAAATAAAAGTCTAAATTTTAAAACAGGAGTTAGTATAAAAATTTTTAATTAATTTTTCAAAATTTGATTTTAAAAAATTATGAGTGTAAATTTACCAGACATTAGACAAGTTTAAAACTATAAATAATTAGAGTAAATAATTAAAAAAATAAAATTTAAAAAAAATGCACTTATTAATTTGAAAATTTTGTTAATGCCCATTTTTTTTAAAATTAATTTTATTAATTATTTACTCTATTTAATAACAATTTAAAATTTGTCTGTCTGCTACATTCACACACAAAAAAATTGCATGTTCGAAAATCGGAAAAAAAAATAGCTGAAGCACCGCGAGCTGGAAGTCTTTGTCATAACCCGTCCAAAGACCCTTACCCGAGCCTCCGCAGTACAGGAAAGAGCAACTTGGCCTCTCTTATTTACATGTAATGCAACCTCCCGGTAAGTGAACTCACAAGCAAGTGCCCGAATACTCTATAGAGATTGAAGGCTTGCGTGTATATTAATTGTCCCGACAATTAACTCCCAGATAACTCATCATGAGAATAAAAGTTTGATATACACTCGGTATTAAAAAAATTACAAAAAAATGAAAAAAGAAAAAAAGAGTTTCAAAGAAAAAGGGCACGAAGATGACGCAGTGTGCGATGTTTGTTGCACGGGTGAAACCGATGCAACGTTGTAGACTCACGTATAAGTTTCCCACGACGGACCAACCGACGTGTGGGAATATCCTGATTATTACGCGGCCATAGGCAAACTCTACCAGTTACGATCATCGCCCGCCGTGGATACCGATTTTTATATTCTCAAAACGTATCACACTATTCAAGCGACGCTATTTAATTTCACCTTTAACTACTCACACAAATCACACACTCACACACTCACACGCTCACACTTACAGACATTAACTCACTAAAAATACCCATTACTCTCCACTATTCCAGCTCAAGTCCCAGTCCAGTCCAATATTTTTCGGGTGATTTTACTAACCAGCCATGTTAGCGTTATCTTTATTCGAATTGATAAAAATAAAGGCGTGTCTGCTCATTAAAAAATTGTTTCTCATTAAAATAATTGTGTAGACAAATTAATTAATTATATAGTATATTATTTATTAGATAACTCTTGTTATGTAATTTATTTTCATATAGATTCGATATATAGGTATATAGATATTACATATGGGTGATATATGATATATATGTATATCTACTTAAATGTACATGTATCGCAATAAACACATGCATGTAGGACATATATGTATATATATATTGGATGATATAGACTCGGTGGGAAATTCTGCAAGCCGTCGTTAATGGATATTATGTATGGCTGAGAGTTTCGCTGGAGATTGAGAGATTGAGTTTGAATATATGTGACACTAGGGGAAAATATATTTCGGGGACTAAATTTATATGTAGAAATATATACATATAAGTATATAAATACATAGTTAATCTTTTTTGAGCTGGAAAATTTGACTTTTATTTTATTTTTTATTTTTCTTTGGGAATTTTTCCGGAAGTTGCTTCATTAATTAGAGAATCTATATTTGAAAGTCGTTGAGAGGACTTTATTAATTAAAAGCAAGTTTGTTTACATTTTTAAAAAATTTATTTATTGATTTCTATGAAAAATTAAATCAGAAATTTTTTCACTTAATTAAATAATTTATTTATTACATGACTATGTTCAATTAAATATATATAAATATCAAGTGTGAATGAAATATAATACATTTAAAACCACACTGTCAATAATAAGTAGTTTACTTATTATCTAAACAAATATTTAAAAAAACATAAACTAGCAAACTTGCAACCCGATAAAATTAAAAAATTAGCAACACAAACGGTAATTATTTACTGAGTATTGAGTCAACATTTAGTTGAAAACGACGCGTTAAAATGTAAGCTTATCTTACCCAATATAAATAATAGCCCATTAGAATTAAAATATCATTTTATCCTTATCGCCGCGGTTTATTATCACTTCTGTCCGTAACTCGCGTAACTTTCCTCATAAAAAATTAACAGACCCATTTTGCATCACACAAAGCATCGCACATTCCCCGGATTTTTTCAGATAAAATTCCCTCAATATTTAACAACACTACAAATCTATACCCAGAAAAACAAACTAAAAATAACTCAACCCTTAAATTTTATTACTTCACTAAATTTGTACCCTAAAAAAATATTCAAAAAAATCGTCCTTGGTGTTTTTTTTGGGCCCACTTACCGAGGACGAAATTGAATGTCATGCAACTAAACGCAGATTTGTATGCGGCCATAAACTTTCGAAAATCAGGTAAATATCGGATATATTTATGACGGCTCAATATAGGAATGTAAGCGTGCACTTATATATATACACATATATAGAAATATCTGACGTGACAACTTAACTACATACCTAGACAATTGTACAATTTACTTGTTATACTATATTATATTACGTAACAGACCAATAAACTGAAAAACCCCCACTCCAAATATTATTTATGACCTACGCTATTTTTTTGAACCGTCCCTCGGCACCCGACACAAGACCCACTAGAGTAAGAGCCGGTATAGGTACAAAGTTTTAAAATTCTCTAAATTAAAATTGAAATAAAAACTCAAGTAAGGTCTTTTGAAAAAAAAGGAAAAAAAAATATATATATAAATGGTACTTGTTTATTACTGCAAGTTTAAATTTGAAAGCAAACATTTTTATTGAAAACATGAAATAAAAAAGTGTCATAATAATTCATAAGATAAAAATATATAAAAAAAGTCAAAAATTTATTGTGCGATAGTAAAAAATATTTAGTGGCTATTGTGAATAATAAACACCTTTGATATTTTTATTAGGTCCTAAACTGAAATAAAAAAGAAAAAAAAAATTATATATATATATATATATATTTACATTTATATTGGAGGCGAATTAAAATATCTAATGTAAATAAAATAAATTCGAAAATATAAATATATATATTTAAGAATTGAAATATGTGTGGATAATTAAGAGGATGGAAGGGACACCTGTGTAGTGGATGTATATTTATATATTTATATATATTTTAAAAATGCCCATAAGGCACAAGTCCCCTCGAATTATACTAATAGATAAAATGAAATTAAAAAGGATCCGGATCCGTTACATCCTGTGTAGTGACTTTGGTCTATTTTATCTTTGATCACTTCGCGCTGATATCACCTGAAACGCATGCACATTTATTTTGTAGCAATGGCTTATATTTATATATTTCGGGGATAAGTATCTATTAGTGTCTCAACTAGGACGAGTAGTATTGTCCCGATAGCTGCCGCTTATGAGTTCAACAGCTGCCATTCACTTTATTATGTGTTGTTATGGTGTCTACTGCATCGAGTCATGGCTCAATCCAACAGTTTTCATTTTACCTTCGGCTTTTTATTATGAAACCCTAAATTTTTTTTTCTTTAAATACTGTGTTTAGTTTTTTAACCTGAGTTTTCAATTTGGCTCTGGCTTTTATGCTTTCGTGACGTTTTTATGGAGATTTAATTTTTATGGGAGAAAAAAATTTTATTTATTTATTTTATTCTAAAGTCGTTTCTTTTTAATTATTTAGTCGATTGTTTTTTCATGTTCAGAATTTATGACTGAAAATTTTTACACACACTTTGGTCTCCAGAGAAAGCGTGTTCAAATTTTCGACTTAGGCAAAAATTTTTTTTTAAATCAAGTGGAAAATTTTCTGCTAGAAATTTCAAAGTTATGATTGGTTTTTTGCAATTATCTCGGTAAATATTGAATTATGAGCAAAATTGTAAGAAACCTTTTTTGTAGCGTTTTAAATTCTCTACAAAAAAGGTATCCTATAGTTTTTTTCAAAACTCAATAATTACTGAGATATTTTAAGTTTAAACAATAATTACGAAGTAATAAATGACAATTTAAAAATATCATTAATTAAAATTCCCCATCAATTAATTAAATAAATAAATTTCCTCAAAACAGCTATAAAAATCCCACCAGCAAATCATCAGGATCTCGAAAAAATAATTAAATTAACAAACCCAACAATTAAAAAATAAAATAAAAGCAATAATACAGCTTACAAGCCCCTGTGAACGTTTTTAATGTAATCAACAATTAAAATAAATATTCAAATGTGGTCACATAGACTGATTAATTCACAATCACCGCGGTAGGTGCGAAAGCCTCCGGTCCACTCAGCTCAGCTCAACTCATCTCGTACTGGAAGACTGGAAGTGGAGGCCCGGAGCGTCCGGCACGGCGGTCCATTAGCCTATTAGAGCCTCGCAGGTGTCTCGAGGTGCACTTATGGGTACGCGTTAACCCCATACCCATATACCATACCCGTACATGAGATCGTTACCATCCCACACATCCCTGACCCGGTGTAGGCATATATATGTATATCTACATACATTTACATCCTCCAGCTTCACCAGCACCTTGATCACCCGCTTCACCACTAGCTTCACCACTATCACCATCGCCCTGGACATTATAATACATATTACAAGAACCCGTCCAAGTATAGGGCCAGCGTATAGGTGCCAGAAGTTGAGTCAAGCTGCATATTCATGCGCACCGAGAAACCCGGCCGACGAGCGTTAACGACCAGGGCGTGTAACGCTAAATTTCGTAGCGTGTCTCTGTCCAGTTATCCACGCATAATCTGTCCTCAAGGCGCGATTCTGCCACCTCTATACACTATCCTCTTCTCTAAACTATTTTTTTATTTTTACTTTACTTTATTTTATTCAAATCACCACTATCATTACTACACACCACAAACTCTGCTTAATTATTTATACATTTAATATTTATTCGTTAAATAATAATAATAATAATAATTGCGGTTGTCAGTTGTCGTCCACTTGTCGCACTTAGCTCCCTTACAATATATATGTATACTGATATTTTTTCGCATTATTTCCTCCCTACATAAATATAAATAGATGTATAGACGACAACTAACAATAATAGGCTGGGGTAAAAGGTTTCAGCTCCGGTTTTAATGCACGTGCATTTTTACTATGACACGTGTATAATTTTTATACATTTCCTATATGTTTATATTTATATATAGACTTCTTACATTGTGTTACATGTATGGAAGATTGACTTTTCCGTATATTTTTTTTTTTTTTTTGCAACTCAAGTGTGCGAGCATGAGAATTTATTTTTCGAGGGAACGACCCCAGCGTCGGCACTTTATTAGGTAGAAAACGCTTGCTTTAGTTTATGAAGTAATTATAACCCTTTTTAAATAGCATACATTGTGGTACTAATTTGTACTTTTTATCAAGTAAAAAAATGATATAATTTTTGAAAAATTTGAGCAATGATTTTCACGTGATTTTTATTAATAACATTTTAGCGGAGGCAATAGTAATAAAATATATGAGGCAATAAATATGATATTGAAATAAAAGTAGGAAACACGGGACAGAGTGGTGTGGAAGTGTATACAGTGTATATAGTCGGTGAGAAATGTTCCTTAGCTGATTCTTTAGTCGTTTAACCACCCTCGATACTAGATTATTTTTGTGCGGGGGCGTCGTGCCGTTAGCCACCTTTTTTCCGCTTATTCAGCAATCATTCAATTCGAATGGTGCTTTTTACGCCGTCTCTGTGGAGCTACAGCACTTCTGCCAGGACGATAAAAGTTAGTACCGCGAGTAGGAGGTCCCGAGACCGAACCCGACCATACATTTTCTTAGGTGAGCCAAAGTAACCTCGGAAACCAGGGAAAATAATCTGACAATTGACATTTCGGCTGCTAACAAAGGGGACATTAGTTGGATATAAATTATTTTACGTGTCGATAGGGAGCTCTGACACCCCACCAGCCATTTTTATAACTTTATTTTATTTTTTAAATTCACCACCATAACTATCGCGATTCGAAACCACTTGTCGGTTCTTTTATCAATTTTTTAAAAAATTAACTCAATGCTTGTCAATTTTTTTCTCTATTTAAAATTAAATAAAAATTTCAAAGATTGGCAGGAAATAACTTTCTATAATTTCTATAATTTTTAATAAAAAAAAATCCAGCCAATAGCCGTACTGCAACAAAGTAACAAGACAACGAGTGGATCAATTAAAAAAAGGCGAATGAGACGTTTAAAAAAAAAATTGAATAACTTTTAGTGTCGTAGGATAATAAATACAAAGCATACCACCATACATATGAAGCATCAGTCTTATATTAATACCTGCAGGTCCCATAATACCGTGTAGCCAAAAGCCAGCAGCTGCCGACTCGTTTGCAGCACGCGAGCTCCGAGCTCTCACCTGTAACGTATAGTATCTTCCTTCCTTCCATCAGCACCACGTCCGTGCGATCAGTCCGCTACGACATCGTCCTCTTGCATGCTCCGACCTCATTTTTTTCATCGCCCTCTCGCTCGCCAACCTCCCGCTTCTTTTCCTCCTCCAATTTCCCTCGACTCCTCGCCTCCACTCAACCAGTCCACTCCACTCCACTCCACTCCACAGTAGTGTTATTACACTCATATCACCTTTATTTTTATTTCTACACTCGAGATACAAGATCTACTACTAAAACATCTATTATTATAGTTTAGGATTGGCCCCAAATAAAATACAAAAAAAAAAAAAAGAAAAAAAAATATATAATAGCAGTATGTTAATTTTTATTGGGTCTATTAAGTATGGGTATCAATGAAGTAATTATAGGGCATTCTTTCCATCACCTGGACGATCTAGGAGATAAATAATATTCCCTAAAAATATCCATGTACATATTTTTTATTTATATTTTTTTGTATCGCCTGGAAAATTAATTTAAATTATGAAAGTCAAAAAAAAGTACTAACAAGTATGAAATTATAATAATTTATATGCCGGAATAAAATCAATTGTCAAATTATGACTGACATACACGTACATGCCAATATGTGACACGTAGCAATTATTAAATATGTGCAATAAGTATATATATATATATATATATATATATGTGTATGTGGATATTTGTTGGTTGGGATCCGTCGTCGGATTGGAGGTTATACCAACTAAGTAATTGGTTTGGTTCTTCCCTAATCATAAGGATAATCACGCTGTATCATGTACGCAAGCGGGGATGCATGAGTGCGAGTGTGGATAAATATATAATATATAATATGTAATAATATTGGAGGCAATTTAATAAATTCTACAAGAAGCGAGTTGTCGGTAAGGTTCAAAAGAAAGGATCAGGTAATTGGTGGGGATCGATATTAAACTAAGATCGATTCTCACGCTCACTCTCTCGGTGTACTAGGGGCACGCTTTACTTATATGTATGTATTCAATATATATATAACGAGTAGTAACAGATTTATTTCAAACCCGCTTCCTATTAACGACCGCTGAAAAACGCTTGCGGTTTTAATTAACGGCTCGTGTTTATCGATTAATTGTTTTCGTTTGACTATTCCATCAGGCTTTTAAAACTTTATTTTTTAGATGTTTAATTAAGAGAGAGCTTTCCGGGGGCTCTGGAGTGAGTTTTCCGATTTTTGGGCGGATGTACGGATGTACGGATTATCAATATTTAGAAAACTGATCATCCAGCTCAAAAAATTTCTTTAGTGTTAAAGACTCTTTATTGGCCTTAAGAACCCATGACATTTTGAAATCGATAACCAAAACATTTTTTGAATTTTTCGAAAAATGGAAATTCTACAGAAAATTTCCTACTATCTGCAGTACAATTTTTACCTTCGAACAAAATTTTCAGTAAAATGATTGCAGCAGTTTGAAAAAAAATTCAGTTCGAAATACGTTTTTCATAAAAAAAATTTTGTCCGCTCCTCGAAAAATACCAGACTTTCTGTATTAAAGAAGCGTCGAAAAATTTATCTTTCTCGTGTCATTGAGAGTATTTATAAATCTGTTGTAGATAATAATAAACACCGATCATATATATCGAGACGATTGAGGATTTCAGGAGAATTCTAATGAAGATGGAGGATAAATTGTCATGGAGTAGTCTTATTGAAATACCTGTCTCAATACCTTGACAGAATAAATAATGGATATGCTGATCAGTGATCATGATGATGATCACTGATGGCATATATGTCGATTAAATAAATAATTATAGGATGTGCGAGCCGTCCAAGGTTTACTCCTCTATATGTATTTAATATTGTACACCCATACAGCTCCTCGTCTCCATACATGTACGCAAACTGGCGTCAATATACTTTCCCACGCGTGCAATCTCACGCCAATGGAATTCACCTAGAATTTTCATTCATCTCGTTTCGGAGCTTTGTATTATAATAACAGCCACAACTTATTACTATATTTACCATCGCTCATTTTTCAATGCGATTCATAATTAACGCCTCCCCCACGCGATCCAATTAAAGTTCAAGCCCAAAAATTAATTTAATTAATTTAATTTACCCATTGAAGCTCAGCTCGATTTCAAAAATTTCCATCGGCTCCTTCTCTATTTTTTTTCGTCCTCCAGAGATTTTTTACTGCAACAAAAATATATCTGTCCCCTGGCGACAAAAATTATTAAAAAGTATTATGCATATGTGTCTATATGACGCGAATATTTTTTGGTGATATGGTTTAGGGGTAAAATGGTAATGCTCGAGCAGCGGGAGTCATCGGGAACCCCGCGGTGTTTGTTGAAGTATCGACTACGAGAATGGATAATAAACCCCGACGGGCCGTCGTATTCGCTCAAGTTACTTGTAACTCTCTTTTATATTTTATAAAAAAAAAAAGTAGAAAAAAAAATATGCAGATTTACCATAAATTATTTCTTTTAATTTTACGAAAAAAAAATTTTTTTGTTTGTGGAATTTTATTGGGGAGCTGAGATTAAGTTCGAATAAATAAGCAAAGTAGAGGTTCTGTGATGAGGGCGCCAAAGTTAAATGTACAAGAAGCAGTTTATTTCGGTCGGGTTAATTAGTGGGACTCGCGAGTAGGTTTACGGTTGACATTTCGTAGCTCGGCTCGAGGAGCATTTTCTGGGTACGAAGAGTAGAGGGCACGGATCGAAATTAGTTGGTGATGGTGTGCATGGTGTGTGGTGTGCATGGTGTGTATAGAGAGAAAGAGTGTGTGTGTGAGTGTGTGTGGTGCAAGAAAGAAATAAATGAAGGAACAGCGAGGGATAAAATAAAACGTTGAGAGACACGTTGTTGTTAAGAAGGTATATAGCTGAGCTAAAGAGGAGTAGGGTGTGCTGAGCCGGCTTTTTTACGGCGACATACTGGTCGGCCATACCAAATCCAACTTGAGCTTGTCGAGAATTAAACCGCCGACTTTACTCTACTCCGCTCTTTTATGTGCCAAAAAAAATACTCGCTCTTCAACTGTTCTAATAAAATTACCACGCTAGCGTTTTACGATAATTATTTTACTGTCAGTCTCCTTTTTTTTTAATTTACCGTCCAGTCATTTTTTGAAAAACTCCAAAATTCCTTTCCCCAAAAACACCCCCAACTTCCCCTCCTATCGCACAATAAATCAAGTATTTATACCCCAGTCACTTTTCAAAAATTCATCTTTGACACTTTTCCAAATTTTCACACCCCGCTATAACTTTTTGGCGGGCTTCCAAATTTTTAACCAAAAAAATAAACAAATCCAGTAAAAATAAATTCTATTAAATTTTCGAACATGTCGATAATAATTGTAGACATTTAATATGAATATATATTGTACATAGATATATATTTGTAAAGGTTGATTACAATCGGTTGATGACGTTACGTCCCGGGTTGTCTGTATCAATATTGGCATCCTGGGCGGATAAGCTTCTATATATTCCACCCACCCACGACACCTTCTTCACCCCAGCACTTTAGTAGATATATGTATATATATGTATATATGTATATATACCTGGTTATGTATATGCGCATCGATAATTATACATGCAATATAGGAGAGAGCGTGACTGTCGTTATTGCCGCGACAAAACGCTCAGGGATATATATCCTTGTGGATAGTTGTGTACTCTGTATGATTAATCGCGGAGTGAATAACCCAACCGTTTTGGTCTACTCGTTACCTCTATCTATATACATACACATATATAATAATATAATGTGCATGCCCTATACTCTCCCCTGTACTCCATACTCGATACTCCATACACTTAATATTGTACATAGTTATAACTACAACGACAACAACTATACCCAGGCTCTACGATGACAAAGACGATCACCGACAACCAACAAGTGCATATTCAGGCTTTTTATCATATTTTTATTAATCAAGATTGCTAACTCGGCATTTATTTTTCATGTCATTTAATAAATTACATACATGCGTACTGTAATTTCAATAATTATTATTCTTCTATTGAAATTCCAATAATTAGTTTTTTTTTTTTTTTTAAATATTTACATACTTTGTAGTACTTATTTTTGAAATAATAATTATTATTTTGTGTTAATAATTATTTTGTAGCTACTGATTAATTTTTATTTTTATACTTGAATTTTGGTACTAATTTCGATAATTGCTACTCAATTCAAATTTCTAGTGATAATTTAGTTTTCAGTTCAAATTTTTATTTTCCAAATTAGGCCTAATTTCGATCTTGATAATTTTGAAATTCAAATTTTTGAAATTGCCGCCCATTTTTGCTACAACGAATAATAATTCAAAAATTCGATTTAAATTTTGAATTCCAAATTTTAATTAAATTATGACTTTAGAAGCTATTACTCGTGTTTTCAACACTAAAAATAAAATTTAAAATGCATAATAAATTATTTCTTAAATTGCACGAGAATAAAAAAATTTGTTAGAATTTTTCCAAGCAAATAGAAGTCATTTATTTTAAAAATATTTAAAACTGTAAATTGACTTGGTCAAGTTGTTGTCGATTGTAAGCTTAGGGTGTATTAACTCAAGGTAAAAAAAAAAAATAAAAAAAAAAAAATATGTATACACGGTACCATTAAAGTACAATAGATAATTTACAATAAAGCAATCGAAAGTTTTGAGGAGCCGTAGGACAATAATAATAAAGAAAACAACCAAAGGAAAATATTTATTTAGTAAATATGACATTGTGAGTAAATTTTGCGCAAAATATATCTGTTGGTCATTGTCAGGGGCGAGATCCTTACAATAAAGCTGTTTTAAAATTGCATAATCGGCAGGTCACTGGGTTTTTATGGCCGACCCCACAAAGGCGGTAAATCATCGTAAAAACTTTAAAACTTCATCCGCTGGCATTAGCGTCGCGTCTAGTCGGAATATTGCCGAGTTTTCCGTCCGACCGTTAGAACTTTACTTTGGAAAAGTTCCTCTGCTCTATCAGAACAGAAAAAAAAATAAAAAAAAACGTAAAAATACTTTAGCTTCAGGTATATCCGTCGCAACTAGTCTTATCTTTAACAAACGATCCTGCCTGTTGCTCATCTTGCTCATCTCTTGCTCAGATATAGCTATATATTTACCCAAGATTCCATTCTATGTAGTTCTTATATTATTCGGCTTTACACTGGAGATCAGTCCTATAACCTAGACCCTAGACAAACTAGACTTTTTCGACCTGTCTCGGTAATCCTATTAACCTCGGACTACAACGATTTTCGGTTACACATTTAACTAACGAAATCTTTAAATCCAATAGAAAAAATATTTAACACAAACATCATGTTTAAATACCATTTAAAAACTACCTTAGAATACTAAATTTTCCACTTTCTCTTTTATTGTCGTGTTTTTTTTATTTTTTCAAATTTTAAATTATCAAAACAAAACCCGAAAAAAATTATCTCACGGAAAATTTTATAGAAATACGCATTTTAAGAATTAAAAATTAATTTTATTCGGTAGCGGTTGAAAAACAAAATTCGGAGTTCATTTTTTTAAACTCCGGAGCTGGAAGTACTTTTTTTTTAAATTGGGACTTAATGTGAATTTTGCTGGAGTTAACTTTGAACTTCAGTCAGAGTCTGATCATGGAAAAAATTCATTCCTGAAAATTCGGAGTCAATTTCTATTTCCTCCGGTAGTTCAAATATTTGAACCTTATAGTAAATTTTATCCTCGGTAGAAGTCTAGTTTGACTTTAGGCTGAATTGTAAAAAAAATCGGAGTTAGTATTGTTAGCTCCGGTTAAAAAAATTTGATTGAAAATCATCAATTATTTCATATTTTTATATTTTTTCAACTCCGTTTTTAACAAAAATATGTAGATTACTCAAATTTCGGATAATACTGAAGTTAGCCAATGTCTAATAATTTTTTGATGTTTTTTTGAACAATAAAACACGAAAAAACAAATATTTGAAAAAAATGCGCCTGTAGTTTTTTCAATTTCCTACACGTGCATATTTTTAGTTTTTTATTCTTTTCGTAATTTATTTGTTGAAAATTCGAAAATTGTAAATTGCTAACTTCGAGATCATAAATTTCGGAGTCAATGTTTTTTTTTGCTGCATTAAATATTTCGAGTGTTTTCGCTTTTCGAGTAATTCATGAAAAAATGCATGTTCCCAAATTTTTTTTATGGAGTTACTTGTGACTCCAAAAAAAATTCAAATTCGTTGTTCTGTATTAAAAAATGTCAATAGTATCTATATAGAGTTGTCAGAAGTGGAAAGTAATGAAATTTGATGAGTACAAATGAGCGTTATCGAATTTGGGAATAGACTCCATTTGATTACAAAAAGTATAAATTTCTTTAAATAATCAATATCTTAACAAGCTTGTATGCTCATAGATTAATAATTAACTACAAGGATAAATTTATCTAAGCCATTAAAGTGTTAGTAAACATAAAAAAGTCTTAAAACTGTTATCATCCTAAAGATAAACCCAAAAAAAAAAACATATATACAAATATAATACACAAGTGTTAGCAATATTATAGTATCAGGTGAAAATGAATAAGAACAACGATAAAGGTTCGAGTTAACAAAAAAAGTGAAGACAAGCTGAGATTTATTCAAGTCCCGTGCCGACGGAGTTGACAAGAGTCGAGCCGCGTAAACACCCTCGCTCTTTGTTCTTCCCTTGCTGTTGAACAAAGACAAACTCGTACATACGTACATACGTATCCACTCTATTCGGCTCAGCGTGTAACAAGTGAGAGGACTCACCAAAAATACTAAACCGAGACGAAGAAACAAAGTGTAAGAAGAAAACCGCATCATTTTACGATCTTTTCTTGTTCGTGGGCGGGATCAAGGGCGTGGCCTATTCGCGACCCGCCCCTTTGTTCCTGCAGCCAATGGCGCAGCTCCAAAGTGCATTTTAGGAGTCAACTTTGTTCGCTTTCCAGCTCGCTGATTGGTCGTTACCTTTTAGACTCCGCCCAGCGCCCGAAAAGTGGGACAATTTAGTTGGCCATGAGACCGTAAGAGGGACCGGTTGTTTCAGTCGATTTCGAGCCTTAGAGTGGATACCGATGAAGTGGTGTGAGTGTAAGCGAGTCAGTCGTAGACTGGAGAGCCCTGTGAGAGCAGGGGACGGACTACTCTCTTACTAAACAAATAATATTTTTTAAATTTACATTTTTAATATTTTTCATGTGTGCCAGTGTCACGTTTGTTTAGTTATCAGTTTTTTTTTTCATTAGAAAATCATCAGCATCACTATCATCGTCATCATCATCATTATCATAATAGTTATCATTATTATTGTCAATTGTTGACCCAAAGCACGTGGAATTTAAACAAAAGGACAAATCGGTCCACTATGAAGCTCCGAAATAAATTTAAAAACCTGCCGGCAAATTTTACGTGAAATTTTACTCCAATCGAGACTGGACAAATTATTGTTATTATTATCAATATAAATATCGATATTATTGTTAATTATTATTGTAATTATCAATAGACAGTGAATAGAACTCTAATGTGTGATACTGTGGGTGCTCGTGCTCTTTTATTGTGATTTATTATTTAAAAACTGTTTTAAAAAATAACTTGCGCGTAATGTCGGCGTACGCGCAATTCGGATACTCGTATCCGTCGGCATCCCAGGTAAAATTTTATTTAAAATATTATCGACAACAAAAGCTCATATTTTATAACAAAAAACAATAAATACGTCTTTACAATTTGTAATTGTAATTACTATTGCAATCGAAATTTAAACAAATTGGTAGCGAACTGGTTTTTTATACCCGATTTAAAATGCCCGCACCTGCTCGGTTTATTTTTAGTTTATTCTCTGCTGGGTTTTTATTGAGGATTATTTCATCTTTAGACCCTTTTATTTGAGTGCCTCTTCTTTGTATTGCGGGTTCGTTTTATTTACATTTTTTTTTTTGAGAGAAAATCGAGCGACGGCCGTCGCACGCGATTTCGCGAATTACTTATTTATAATAATCATAATTATAATTATTATTATTATTATTATTGATAGTATTAATATTAATATTGCGATAACAATCTATCGTAAATAAACGTCAGCATTAATATGAAACAAGAATTACTTATATAAATTATATAAATACAATTCAAACTGTCACTTACACCTGTCGCGAAATTCAATATTTTGTACATGCAGAATATTTTAAATAATTATTTCAATTTAACATTTCGTTTAAACGGATGACATTTTATAATAATTGGATAAAATACATAAATTATTATCCAAATTTAAATATATGAAATTTAGTATTTAATTGTATTATTTTATATTTAATTGATATCGAACTTAACTCCGGAATGGTTAAATTATGCGACGCACGTCCATTCGATATTTTTCAAGACTGTCTTTTATCTTTTCCTGAAAGCATGGTTCTGAAAAAAAAATTCCTCATTCCATTTTTTTCCAAAAAAGGAGTCTATTCGGAGTCAATTTTTTTAAAAATCAACTCCGGCTCTTAATTTAGAGTTATCTAAAGAATTTAAGATATTTTGATAGAAAATAAAGAAATTTCCTTGAATTTAGTCTTGAAGGCGGAGTCAAATTGGAGTCCATGCATTTTGCAACCTAACTCCGGAGTTAAATGTTCTAAGCATATGATCTTAACTTAAAAAATGTCTTTTAAAGGATTTTTCACATTCGGAATGGAAATTAGAGTTAATCACAAGTTTTTTTAACTCCGGAGTTAATTGTTTATTAAGAGTAATTTGAATTTTTGACAAAATAATCGATTTTGGAGTTAGATTCATCAAATTTCGACAAATTGGAGTCAAGTTGGTCAATAAAGGTTATAATTAACTCCGGAGTTTAATTTCTGTAAAAAAGTATCGACTTAAAGAAAAGAAATTAACTTGTTAAATAAACTCTACTATAGTTTCTAATAAAATAAAATACAGAGAATTAATAAAATATTTTTTTTAATGTAATTTAAATTGCCAGTTACAAAATAACTCAATTAATTTATAACTCGAACAAGCTCAGCGTAATAAATTTCTATTGTTTCGTCTACTGACAACTAAAAAATGAATATTTCCCTCTAAAAAGTCTCGATATCACGACAATTATATTATTAAAACTCACTTACTCAAACTCATTATTAATTTAATCTCAAATCTGATCCCTATCACTATCTACAAAAAAAAAAAAAACTTTCTCTCAATTACAAATTACTTATTATTAACCTCGACAATAATTATCAATCCAATAAAACAGTAATCAGGGCATAACAAAAATAGTAATAATTAGTTTCCTTTTTTTGTACAAATTAAATTTTTGTCCTTAAATTTAAAGAGACTGCGCCCGCGCAGACGTACAAAGTACATAGAAAAATATATATATATATATATATATATATATTTGTATGTAAGCGTGAGTGAGTATGAGGATATATGGATGAGGACCTAACTTTCTATCTAAAGATTGTGCCACTCATGTGAATATAGAGAGGGGGCAAAAGGGGCCAGGGGAAGTCCAAGTACAAAGAGTAAGATACGCTAGTGTGTTTATTGTACCAAGTGTACGGAAGAGTATAAAATAAAGTTGTGAGAAAATATTTATTCTTACAATGTAGATGTGTCAGTGTGATTCGTGTTTCCCGCATACCAATGACAACACAATTGGTGAACATATGTAACATATGAATAGTAACATGTTTAAATTTATTATTTTATACTAATATGCTTACTCCTGTTTTATTATTTACTTTATTATTATTTTCGCCTACTCTATTATTTAAACTTTGTAAATATCATTGTTGGCATGGTACATATTTATTGTTGAGATTTTTTTAAGACTCGGAACCGACGGAATCTGATACCGCTGATTACCTTGTACGTTTATTGATATCGCGGTTAATAATCAGTGTTAATTTTATTATTTTATTTAACATAACATCAGGCTCAAGTTTGAAAATATTTCCATTGTTTTTACTCGGTGATAAATTTCGTTAACGAGGAATTTAAATTCAGCAAGTAAAAATAAACACATTTTTTTTCATTTCATTTTCTTTTTTTCAAATTAATGAGAGGTGATGTCGCATAACTTTTTTTTGCATTTTTTAATTTTATATTTAGTTTTTTGAATTTTAAATGAACTTTGACATTACCGGACATCATTTGATATATTTTTGACAGAATTTGAAATTTTTATTAAAATATCTGTCGAAAATCTTCATTTTGAATTTTTCATGTTGATATTTAATCCTGATAAGAATTGATGTTTTTTTTTTACTCGAAATTAGGTTTTAAATTAAAAAATTTATTTTTGGACTTTGAATTAGAAATTTAACTAATTTTAATGATCAATTCTTTTAAAATAATTAATTATAAATAATAATAATTAATAATAAAATTTAAAAAATTTATGAGTTTTTTCTCAAAATTCACAAGTAGAAAAAAAAGCTTTTAAGTGTAATTACTTTAAATAAAAAAAAAATAATCTGATTGTAAAAAAAATGTCCGACTGTAATTACAAGTACTTAAGTATTAAAATTACAAGTACTTATTTATTAAAAAAAAAAAAAAAAATAATATTTTTTCATGTAAAACACAAGCATAATCTGGAATGGTATGTACGCAATTTAATGTAAAGATATTTAAAATACAGGATTTTCCACATTGTAAGACTACCGTATTATTCACCGGTCGAGTCCGTTGTCATTATGCCGCTCGGCGCATAAATTTTTCGACAATTAACGAGTAAATATTCACACTCGCTGATTAAATACTGATTATGATAAACTCTAAAATATAAATAAAATAAAGTATGCGGGTTACAAGTTGATACCCAGCGTTATAAGCTATAAGTAACCAGACTAGTCCCAAGTATTGACATACCCAAGCTGTACATCAAGAAAAACCGGTTACTCTTATTCTGGAATTGCACATCAGGTGCAACGGTTCACTTTGTACATGTATCCTTAACATTACCTCTACTATTCACTCCATATTCTATACCCACTATCATATATCTCATATTTTTTTTACAACTGCAAAAATCTCGCTAAATTTTAAAACCCCTATTCATATATATTTCGACTTCAAAGCTACTTCGTATAAAATTGTCTTTTCCTTCAAGTCATTCTACTTTACAATTTTTAAAAAATATATGAGCTCGAAAACCGCGAATTCAAAAAAATATGGAATAAGGCAGAGGTATCAGGTGACGACTTTAAGCCTAGTTTTCAATCTGAATTAACTCCGTCACCGAAAGTTCTGGAGTTTTAAAAATTCGGAGTAAATAAGAAGTTTGTTTTTTCACCAGAGTAACTTTGGAGTGATCTGGATTTTTCAAAATCCGCATTCACTCCAATCCAGTGTCTTAACTTAAAAAAAAAGGCCTTATAGGAGTGAATTTCACTCCTAGGAGATTAAATAAACAAACGGTCATCCGCTCTGGACTTACTCCGGTAATTTTTTACAGCGCAGTCATATTCTATTGCAATTAAAAATTAGTATTATTTTTTTCATTAATTTAAATCAAGTATTAAGTGGCCATAGTCGGTACTTGTACTCCAGAAATGAATATAAAGACCTCAAAATTGAATACTGCATATAGAGGTAATATGGATATGTGACAATAAATCTATGGACATGAAATCCGTTTGTTTCGCGAAGCGTTTGGGAGTGAAAACTCGCGAATGGCGAATAATCCCTGATACCGAATGGCTTACTTTAATACACATTTCGTTTATTTTTTATTATCTGTCGTAACTATAAAAGTTAGCATCTGCTTCGACAATTTCACGGTTCATTTTATGCCGCATACGATTCTCGGCTCGCAAACATTAAGTTACTACACTTTTAATATTTACTTAAACTAAAATTAAATCTATCGTTTTATTATTTTTTTACTGCCTCATGCCTCGTAATAGTCACTTTAATTTTTATTTTTTTTAAAACACGTGCTTTTATGTCTAAATTACAATTATTATTTTTAAATCATTCCTTCCCCTTGAACTAATTTTTTTTTATTCACAATTGACGGGCGGCTTTTTAAAAAATAAAATTCTTGGATTTAACATGTAAATAAATATTTCCAGTTACTAGTAAGCGGAGGTCAGCCAACGACAGCAACATCTCCAGCAGTGTCCTCAGGCGGAGCTTTGAGTCCCAGTGCGCTGTCCCCGTCGTCAAATGCTCGAACCGCGGTCCCAGGTGCCTCTGGAGGTGCCGAGACGCCGGTGGGCAGCTCGACGGGGGCCGGATGCTGCGAGAACGGGAGGCCCATGATGACCGACCCGGTCACTGGGCAGACGGTTTGCTCTTGTCAGTATGACAGCGCGGCCCGTCTCGCTCTCGGAGCTTACCCGCGACTGGGACCTCCAGCGTCTTCGTACTCGACTTACCCCACACCGACGCCCTCGGCCACGGACCAAGGGCCCTACCCAAGCATCGGGATGGACAGCTCCGCTTTCTACTCACCCCTCGTAAGTATTAAGATTAAAAAGCATTTTTTAAAATTTAAATTCGAATTTATATTTATAAATATATACTAGCGATATCTTAATGGCTTCTGATATCCAACTCAAGGCTTGAAATGTTAAAAAATTTATAACGATTGATATCATTCGTTATCGTCATAAATTACGACCAAATAAATCACAGCGTGTCGGAGATTATTAGTTTTTTTATTAAATATATATTTATTTAGCTTCATATTATTTTGACGTTATAGTATACTTATAAGTTAACGCTAAAATTAAATAATAAGTCCATTAGGTCGTATCGGCGATAACAAAAAGGTCCCCCGAGTGTCGGAGTCTCGGTTATACACCCGAGTTTTGTGTATATGTTCAATAAAGTTTACTCGGGAGTTAAAACTTATCGTCGCTGATTTTTATCGGTATTAAAACTAAAACTTTGAATCATTTAAGAGTAATCTAGTTTAATAAAGTATCGCAATAATATTACTTACACTTATTTTTACTCTCATATATCTTTTATTATGTGTGAGTGTTAATATACATTAAATATAATATACGATAAAAATATATATTAATTTTATTAGATGTGTTTATTGATTTTACTTTTCAAATCGCTTTTATTAACATGTCTTACTCTGAAAATTTATTTTATTCGTTCAAAGTTTAAAAATTTTTCCATGTTTTTGTAAACTGCTTTTTTTTTATTGATAAAAAAATATTACTAATGAAGTCTGAACTGAAAGTTTAAAAAATTTATAAAGAGAGATTTTGAAAAAAAATTAAATTTTTACACAAATCGGCTTTAGGCGGAATCAGTAATTTTTTTTTAGTAAAAGTTTTTTAAAAAATAAATTTTCTATTTCCTGCTTCAAATCTATACGGAAACTTCATAGTCCAAGCAGTAATTCATCAACTCACTTTTTTCAACAACACTTTAAACCTATAAAAAATCCAGTAATTAAATTTCAACCAAATTAATCAACTTTCACTTCACAACTTTCCGCTCTTCTAACGTACGCTCGATAAACTCGAAAATAATTAATCTGATTAAATTTTATCCTTTTTCAAAGACTGTAAACCAAAGTTCCGATAACTACTAAGACCCTCATTATGAATTAATAAATTCATAAAAATAAATTAATTTCAACAAGATCCAGAAAACGGTTTCAGAAAAAAAACGATCATGTAGCTACATTAACTTGATTTAAATAAATATTTATACAGCAGCTCGAGAGTCGGGGTTGTATAAATTACTTGAAATAATAAAACATAATTGTGAAAATAAAATAACATTAGAGATAATAGTCCAGGCGAGGCAGGAGGCAGGAGGCAGCACGTGCTATTGATGTGATTTTCTGCACAAGTGTAAAGGGAATAATATAAAGGGGCATATACATGTATGTATGTAAGTAAGCTCAAGAACTGTTAGCTGTTAGATCCTCTCTTCTCTCCTCTCTATTCTCTACTCTCTACTCTGTACTCTATACTCAGAGCTCCTCAGAGATTCTCAGGTCCTCTGGTGGGTACCCTCCAGCCCGAGTGGATAGAGAGCGTTATAAGAAGGTAATAAGAGCCGGATTAGCATTGAATGAAATGGCCGGCGCGGCGTGGCGACAATAAGGGCAATAAGCATCAGTGAGTTGAGTTGAAGCCGAGTAGAGTCCTTATATGTTATAAAACGCTCACGGTGGTCCTCAGGACGGCATCTCGTACACGAGCCTTCTTTTCCTCCCTCTCCTGCCTTCCCCCTTCTCCCCACCAGACTTCTTATCCCTCTTTATACTTTAATACCCCATTTCTATCACTACTTTTATTATTCTAATTGTATTTTTCATAACATCCAGGCATATTTGTATATTATTATATTAATACGTTTTATTATCCGGAGCTTTTCAACTCCTTGTAATGCACGGCGACATATCGAGCTTCGTAGTAACCTTCGTCGTAATACTTTGACGTCGAGCTCACGCACTAGAGTATGCCAGTAACGACTACGGCTTCATCGTGTTATTGCATCTTATCTCCACTATTTTATTCGATTAGAGTCTACGCTGCTATAATCTATACTCTGACTTGCTGGATTGTGTCTATGTTCTACTTATAATCAATTTATATCTGCACTCTAATTTTTTTACTCAAAATAAAATTTTTACAACTCGCGATTGATTTAAATTTATCAACGAAAAATTTCGAATATTTATGAGCCGCCAAATTTGAATAGAAAAAATTTTTGGACAAATCAGCGATGGATTAAGAGGGTAGAAGTGAGCAACTCAACATGCACATGACTCTGGTCTTAAATCCTTGCAGCAGGAGAGTGCAGGAGTAAAGTAGACTTTGGAGTATAAGTATAAGTATATATACATATATATATATATAAATAAAAGTATTAAGTAAGAGCATGGCAGAGTATAGTGAGAGTAGAATAAGAAAGAGCAATCCGACGTCGTGACGACAGCGTTAAAGTCCTGGCGACCACCCGCGGGCCCGACGTCATAAAAAGGCGCCGAGAATGCCCTCCTGCTAATCCTAGGAGGTCCTCGCAAGACGGGCTGTCGTATGACCACGTTCTCCCTTAACCCGGAAGAAGGCTCGACTTTTCTAGCCTTCACTTATACAATCAATTAAACCACTAATTTTGTCAGTGAGTAAATTCCATTGTCCTCTGGCACGAGGACATAGACTGCATTGGACAATAAAATAAAGGCCGGGAATTAATAAATAATAATTTAAGAGAACGAATTAGATCCAGACATGAAATATGAAACTTACTGGCGCCAACCTTTTTCTCATTCTCTTATTTTCCATTTATTTTTTTATCCCCACTCATTTTTTTTGTCTTTTTAACTAACCGAAAAATATTATGCTATTGTACTCTCAGTCATATTTATACTCATGTCACAGTATCACGTAGTCCTCGTTCGCATTTAATATTACTGTGTACTTGCTAGTTGATTGTATCAAATATTCACAATACAATCGAGCCCTTAATTAATTTTCCGTGTCGAATTTATTCTTGTACGTGTAGACGAGCTGCTGCATTAATTAATCTATTGTAAGACGTGTTAATAATAATAATAATAATTGTTATTGTAAGCCATTGGAGTAAAAAATTTGTGTGTTTGTAACAGGGAAATCCTTATGGACTAAAGGATGCAACGGGGATGGGAATGACGGCGGATATGGGCGCAGCCTGGGGCACGGCGGCGTTACAACCCGCCGCGACTGGATACTACCCCTATGATCCAACGCTTGCTGCTTATGGGTATGTACTGCTATTATTACAGTAATAAAATTTCATTTTATTAAGTTTTAAACAAAAAAAAATTTCGGAGTTTATTTTAACTCCGGAGTCAAAAATTAAATTGATCGAATTTAAATTAATTAGTAAGATACCTCGCATAATTTAACTCCAGGTTATCGGAGTCAAAATTACTGATTTAAACCCAATGGGAGTCAATTCAAAATTAACTCCACCAGAGCTTAACTCTTGGTCAATTTTAGATGGGTTGGAATTTATTTTTCATGACAAGGAGTTTTAAACACCGGAGTCAAAAAAATTAACTCCGCTTCAATAATAAAATTCCAAATTTTGAAAATGTGTACTTGGTAAAATTTGGAGTTACTTTAAAATTTCTTTTACTGCGGAGTCAACTTTTGACTCCTACCTTTTCTAAAAAATACTAGGTTCCAATTTCGCTTTTTAGCGGAGTCAAAAAATTTTTTAAATTGACATTATTGTGTTTTTTCTACCCCTTTAAAATTTCTAAATATTTTATTATAATTTTTTATTTGAAATAAAATATTTACCGTGCAATAAAAACCTGAATAAAAATCAATTTTATCAGTATCAATATAATTCTGTAATAGATTTTCAAGTGTGGTCTGTAAGGGTTAAAATAACAACGGCAATACTCCGTTAAAGTGGGATTTGGTAGACCCTCGTAACAAGATTTCCCGTATCGAAAATTTTATTTGACATCTATATCAACACCAATAAATATATTTCTCCCACCCAGGCAAAACCAAGCTCACCATCGTTATCTCCTCACTCCAATACACACCAACAATTAATAATTAATTCATAACCTCTTAAAACTTAAACTTACCCTCCCTCCCCTCCCTGAACATCTAACGCAACAAAAACAAGCAGGAAGTCCTCACACCAATAGACAGCCACCAAAAAAGCCTCTAGTTATTTTAGTAATAAAACTTTGTCCAATTAATAAATAATCTCTAAATCCCCGAGCTTTGCCTTATACATATACATACATAATAGAGAATACATAACAGAAGAGAACAACAATAAATAGAAGCCAAAGGATTGAGAAGAGTGGGCGTAGACAAAAGAGTTTGTTAACTGGTTATAAGTTTGCCACTCGCGTAGTCCTTGTATTCGCAAAAAAAAGGAGAATCTAAAAATGAAATCTATAAATTTAAATTCTTCAGGCAGTTCTCTTATTCTGTACTGGTGATATTCTGTGGTTCTGATTAAAGAGAATAGGTAGCAGCCTAGCAGCAACTGCTGGTACTGGTACTGGTATTGGTATGTACTAGTATTATTAAACACGACAGAGATAGAAGAGAACAAGAGAGTGAGTAGTTTATTGATTGGCTTCCTCTCCTATCCCGGGGTTTCGCCGGTTCACCGCTCTCGCATTCGATCTCTCCTTGTCTGTTTTCCGTTTTCTCTCTTTTGCTCTACTCCCTCTTCCTCTTGCTCTGTCTCTGGCTCTGTCTCTGGCTCTGTCTCTTTATTCACCTTTACACTGACACCAGCCACCCACACCTCTGCAGAGACATGTGTAGATGCCGAGGGAAGGAGAGAGAGGGAGAGAGTGAGCAGCATGGCAAGGTATCCTGGCACCTCCATCATCATCTGGTAGACTATTGTTATTATCAAGGCTATACTCACGCCCACCCTTACATACACGCAAGAGTTGCTCCCACAGGTGCTTTACTTGGTTGCTTTGCTTGGCAACCCTCGTGTGTTGTCCGTACACCGAGTGCTCACGGTGGGTTTGCTCTGGTCCCTCCTCCCACAAGCTCTACACTTGTATCGTTTGTATCTTCTGTGTGTAGATTCGGGGGAGAGGGACGAGAAGCGAGAAGCGAGGGGTGAATAAGGTGTGAGGTGAGAGAGTATAGAGAGACTCTACTGGGCATTGTTTATCGTTGAATCCACCCTCGGAGCCTCTTCACCAGCCAGTCTACTCCACAAGCCGCTATTAATTTACTTGCTTAATAATACCTAGGCCTCAAAACCGGCCTTCGTTGTTTCCTCTTCATTCATGTTCCTCATCTTTCACCCGTTCACTTATAACTTTTTCTTTGTTTATGTTTTTTCATAAAACTTTTAAAACAATCGAAATTTTTATTTTAGAAAATATCAGTATTCAAATTTCGTTTCACAAAAATTTTTCTTTCCCTTCCCCCCATAAATAAAAATAAAAATGTAATTCAAAAAAATTCATAGCCTACTCTGCACATTTGTAATCTCTCATTAGCATAAAAAATAAATTTCGAAAAATATTTTCCCGGCATAAAATTTTCAGCGGGATTAAAAAATTATCCTTACCCCAACTTATATGCTGCTTTTATCCAAAGTATATTTCGATGTCAAAAATAATAAGCTAATAAATATAACAATAATAATAGTAATAATAATGCCGACATATATATTCTGCACTTAATTTAGTTTGTTATTTAATACCTTTTTCAACGTAAGTTTAATACATTATACATGCATGATAAAAGGTTTTATAGAGGAATAAAAATCCCCGGAATTTTTTCCATGGTACACATATATTGCGTTTGTTACCTCATCCCGACAGCTCGGTTGCCCCCAGCAGCACCTTTTTAACTTTTTTTTTTATTTTTTTCCTCTACTTTAGCTCCGACCGTGAAAAGCTCTCACGGCTGCTCCAATACTCAGCCTTTTATTTTATTCCTCTTATTTCACGCTCAAATGTAAATCGTGTTAATCTCGCTCGCAATATTTATTCCATTATTATTAATAATAACAACAGCAGCAACAGCAACAGCAGCAATAGCAATACCTTAACCCATCGTGTATTAAATATTCCCCCGAATGTCGAGTAAAGCGCTCATGAGCTCCCGAAACTGCAATTACCAAGTACCAATATTGGTTAACCTTTCGAGATCGACATGACCATGCAGCCCCGTAATGAGTCCATTCAAGTGGACGCTATTTCCAGTCAAGTGCCACACACATGTTACATACATTCGCCAACGAGTCCCTCCCGTCCCGTAAAAACTCGAGCTTCCATATCGTTATTGCCCACCGGCATACAAATAACCGTTTGCTCAAGTCCTTGAGTTTCAATTTATTCCGAGATTCAGCCTTTTTTCCATAACACACAAAGGCTTATTTTATTGTTGTATACAACCTTGGACAAAATGTTTAACTGCAATTGTTCCCCGGCGAATTTATGCCCGATTCAGATTCCGAAAAAAGGAAAACGGTTCTAAGGAAAAAAATTAATCACCGGAGTAGAGTAGAGTAAACCAGGGTTATTGATAACGCGGCATTAAAAGTAAATTTCTTGGTCAGGATGTATAAAAACCCGAGTAAGGTTCATTAAGTTTTTACCCAAGTTCCCAGATAATCCGTTCTATTCCCTCAGAGCGAGCGAGAGTACACATAATGGCGTCGATCGATTTCCCGGTCGAGGCACCAGGTTTAATGCCTGCCCCTGCGTTTCCCTTGCCTCAGTCCAGCTTTTTCCCTCCTTTAGTACTCCCCTCCCACCTTCTCCTCCTTATCCTCATCTTCATCCTATACTAACTTGAGTTTGCGAGAGCACGAGCAAGCAAGCGGTTTTATTGGAAAGGAACAGCTCGGTGGCCGCCTTTCCCTTGTCGGGGACGTTTAATAGAGGGTGAAACCACCTTATACTTTCTTTTCTTCATCACCTCCTCCTCCTGATTCTCATCCTCCTGCTCATTCTCCTTCACATCTATTCCAGCAGCTCCGACAAAAGTTTCCCGAACGTAACAGACCGACACCATTTCAAGCCCTCTCCGTTCTTTCGCTGGCTCCTCTGAGAACTTATCGCAATTCTTGTATTTACCCAAACAAATCGTCTCTGACTTAACAACCCACCCAGCAATTCATCAAAATTTCATCCATTTCCAGCGGAGAAAGTTCCCAACTAAAGTAAGTTAACTCTACCGATGTCTTACCGCCAATGTCTGCTTCTACTCAACAGATAAGTGGACACGCGAGCAGATAATTTTCAGATAAGTGCCCAGTGTACCCCCACCACCGGCAGCTCTCTTCTAGGATCTGCTTGGTCCGAAAAGTAGCTGTCTTATTTAATTCAAAAGCAATTCGGGACCTGATTTATCGCTTCGACACCCACGGCATTTATCGCTCCACTAGCCGTATCCATCATCTTGATATTCATTATTTTTGTTTTTTATCTTTCATGCCGAACCCGAGTCTATACAGTAGGAGACTATCATGCTACCAAATCAGATCCACTCACACAAGTGGGTCACATCTGCTTGATGTATTTATTTATGAGGCTAAAAAATCCAAATCCAAATTGAATGAGGGTAGGAATGTATGGTCACGGTGGGTTGCCTCATATCCCGTAAACCAGACCGGCATTGTGTGTTTTTGTGTTGCTCTATTCCTGTTTTAGTTTGTCCCTGGCTACAGTAATACTCGTAGATGTTGTAGATGTAGATGTAGATGTTGATGTAGAAGTAGATGTAGTGATCGTCAACTCTCAGGCGACCCCCGTTGTGGAAACTCATTGAATGGGTATTTCAGTTGGCAGTAGCCTCTACGAGCCACTTGGTATCGTGTGTATAACAGCCAAGCTATAATACCGTGGGTGTCGAGATGAAGGGGATCGATCGAATCGCCATTACCGCTCGGAGAGAGATAGATTGGACGAACATGGCGATCGGCGAGAGAGCGAGCGGGCTGGAAATAGCTCTATTGGGTAGACTTTAGTATAGAGTACAGAATATAGAGTCTAGTGTATAGAGGATGGAAGCAGAAGCAGAGGCAGAGGCAGAGGCAGAGTGTGTAGAGTGAATAGAGTGCGGCCTCGATGGAATCACGCCGACAACGCGTTGCCGAGGGTGGTTTATTCTCCGTATACATTTGCCGCGTATCACCCTACGATAGGATGACGCCCTGGTTTAGGGCGAGAGAAGAAGGCTTTATAGATACGAGGGCGTGTTTCCCCGTAGCGCGACACATGCAACCACTCACTCACTCTGAGTATAAAAGCCCACTCTGTCTTTCTCACCAGCTACTTTATTAAATCCCTGGGGAATCCGCGTACTACTCACCACCCTGGTTGAATCTCCAACGAGTATAGGGATTCAACTGGATAAATCATCCTCTAGAAGAGTAACTTCCTAAATTGTGTCAGTCAATACTCGGATACAGACTCCTCTGATACATATAAGTAGACTTAGATTTAGCTTTCAGATGATATTGTTATCCTGTCACATTAAACTTCGGGGCTCGGGTAGCTGGAGTACCCACGCTATCTTATTCTGATAATCCACCCACAAGTTGACTGATACTTTGGCATTACCTCAGTACAACAGAATGACTAGGCCAATAAATAAGATAGGGATGTGTGCGCTTACACTTTTCTTTATTTATTTCATTGAATTATTCTAAATGGTAAATTGTCTTTTAGGTATGGAGCCGGGTACGATTTGGCGGCACGTCGGAAAAACGCGACCAGGGAATCGACGGCGACTTTGAAGGCCTGGCTGAACGAGCACAAGAAGAATCCTTATCCGACGAAGGGAGAGAAGATAATGCTGGCGATTATCACCAAGATGACCCTCACCCAGGTCTCAACGTGGTTCGCCAACGCGAGGAGAAGACTCAAGAAGGAGAACAAAATGACGTGGGAGCCCAAGAACAAAACCGACGACGACGACGATGCGATACTCACCGACTCGGAAGATAACAAAGACAAGGACGAGATGGGCAGCGAGCACCGGAGCGACCGCGTCGGAGACGACTCTCAACGCAGCCTTGATGACAATGGTAATAGTTTCATCATATTAACTCATATTTCTGTTAATGATTTACGCAATAAGAGACCTAGTGGACGCAATTAACCCAAGAATTCCAATTAGTGTCCAGTTTATAGTTCCTAACCTCACCCCCGCGAAATTTAACGTCTTTTACGTACTTAGGCGGGTAAAAAATTCAAAAAATTTCGCGCTCGTCTAAATTCACTTTCCCAGAGTGGGTAAAAAATAAAATTAAAGCCTTGAAGCAATTACCTGATGAGCTGGGAGTAATCAAAAATGTCAAGTGAGGCTCGAAGGACCAAACTGACTCGTTCCGATGTAACCTACCGGGGATTTAACTGAAGAGCAAAGTCTTAGCATGTAATACCAGACACTATGAAATATTTAAACCGCAAACTAGTCAGCATATCACCACCGAGAAATTCCAAATTCGCAATGAATTCAAAGTAAGTGAGATGAGGATTGTGTCGCGGCGGTGGACATAATGGTTCACATGTGGGTAAACACAGTGACGGGTTGCGGGTTGCCGAGCCAAGAGATTAATGGCCTTTGGGTTCGGGCTTAACTCCCATTCCCTTCCTCACACCACCAGCTTCTATACCTCTCTCTCATATATACATATATATATACATATAAATATAGATATATAAATGCCAAACGGACTGGTAGGTCCGTCGGTGTACACAACACACTCGCATGCTCTAGAGTAATGCAAGAGTGCGAGGGTGCGGCCAGACTGAGTACTGGACGTACTCTAGTCCAGTTCTGCGTAGATATTTCTGCTGGTTCTGTTGATATGTCTATTAAATGTCAGCACTTCCTGTTGCTGTCGATACGTTACTTTGCTAAGCAGTATCGGGCTTCAGCGATTAATTGAACAGATATTAATTATGGGAATTAATGGGTGATAACAGAAGGTCAAAAGTTAAAGAGCCACTTGTGGCAGTATCTGTTTAGTTGAGCCATAAGGTTCAGTTTTATAAGGGGTAACTGCACCCCAAAAGCCCACAAAACTCTCTAGGCAGATCTCTGTCCTTGCGCTAGATGTCTAGTTGGATTGAAGGGAGCGAGACAGCCGGTAGAAGCAGAAGTAGAAGCAGTAGAGGCAGATCTCTTCGCTTGGGGAATTATCGCTTGACGAGCCATCAACTAAACCCTCTGGCAACTCATTCGAACCTCTTAATGAAATTCTCACCCCTGACTGACTGGCTGGCCGCCCGCCCTTCCAGACAGTCGGGACGCTCCGAGTGCCTTGGGATACAACCTCCTCGTTTCCATTAAATCAACGAGAGAAAGACAATGACAAAATATACAACTCGTGCTGAGGTTGTACTCAGTGTGGGTGCATCAGTGAGCAGTGTGCGAATGGACTCGGGTGTAAGTCGTTGGTGTTTCCGAACAAAAAGACGAGAAAAGTGGTAAGGGCCGCCGAGGGATACAGAGAGCAGAGACACGGGGTGAGAGAATGAGAGAGCGAACTGAAAACGAGTGAGCAGACGTTGAACAAAAAGAAAAAAGACGAAGAAGGAAATAAAAAGAGTAGGAAAGAGATATCGAGGAAGCCCAAGGGGATCTCAAATCTCTCGTGCTCCCCAAAGTGGTTGCAGGCTTCGCTCCCCGGTTTTTTTCACAGCATCCCTTACGGCTTAGCTCTCAATGAGCAGACCCAACCATCCACCCCGGGTGAAGAAAACCCTCTTCTCCTCCCCTCTCCCCTCGTTTTCGCACTTGCTATTTTTCACTTTCACCCGCGATTTCTATCTCCCACTTTCTTCAATGCCTTCCTTTTTTCCTTGATGCTGACGACACCCTCCCCAGTCGGTTTCTTCCTCGGTCTTTTCACCGGCCCCGCAATGACACGCATACCCGACTCGCTTTCACACCAGGGACTATAAACCATTAACGGCAATATTGCCATTGAGCCGAGCACACTTAGACCCTCACCAATAATTAACGAGCCCGGGGATATATCTCTGGCTTATCGTCCTTGCCCCTCAATTAAGTGTCGTCTACGTACATTTTTAAAGCTCCACACAAGCCGACAAGTCGATCCCACTCTCAAATAACTAAAACCACTTATAATTCCCGCTACCGAGTGTCCCCAGCTCTTCATTCCTTTTGCTATTCCCATTAATCAAAAATCCATCATAAATGTAATCCCCACTGAACAAGTTCTTTGTCTTTCCAGAGCCGATAAGACACGTCAAGGCCGAGCACATGCACCACGAAAAGGACCTGGAGGATGACGACGACCTAGACCTGGAAGATGACCCTCGAGCGCGTGGCGACATGGGCTATCACCACATGCCGCACCACAGCCATCATCACCACCATCATCAAGGCTACGTAGGAGAAGACCACCACCTCAAGGAAGAGGGAGTTAAATCTGACTGCCAAGCGGGAGTTCCCATTCCCGCGACGAAGCCCAAGATCTGGTCGTTGGCTGACACCGCGGCCTGCAAGACTCCTCCACCTAGCAGCCATCCTCACGCGCATCAGCACCACCAGCAGCAGCAGTACCTCCACCATCACCACTACGGTCTCCAGCAACAGCAGCAGCATCAACTCCAGCAGCACAATCCTCACCACCACCAAAACACCGGGCAACCCTGGCAACTGGGTCCCTCTGGGCCAAATGACAACTCTGGTCTCGGCGGACTCACGTCCTTCGCCCTTCCCTCGTCAGCTACCTCGATGAGTCCTTCAGCAGCCGCGGCCACCCCCTACTCCAACGTCTCCAGGTACGGTGGGTTCCTCAGCTCCGGGAACCAGCTCCACTACAACCCAAACTCTTCCTCGGCATCCTCGTCCAGCGCATCGTCCAGTGCCGCTGCGGTGGGGTTTCCCGAAGTTGGTACGGACACGCCACCCCAAACGCCACCCAACATGAAAGTGGCGACGCCCAATGGTGTGATCCAAGCAGCTCCAGCAGCAGCGGCCTACTGCCCTGGTGGCATCAACACAACCGCGGTCACCAGTAATCCCAGCACCCCGAACAACCACTACCCCAGCAACACGATCCTCGCCTCCAGCAACACCGGGTACTTATCTTCCAGCTCGGGCTCCTCCGTCAGCAGCAACTCCTCGTCCTTCGGCTCGAGACTGCAGAGTCCTCACAAGGAGACCTTCGTCAACCAGAACGGCCTTCACCAGCAGACTGCTGCCAGTCTCGCCACCGAAGCCACTACTGCGTTCAAACCCTTCTACAAAGAGTAAGTTGATTCTCTAGTTTCATTTTATTTTTTATTCCCTACCACCATCGCCACCATCAATAACAACAACAACCCAGCGCTCACCCATGCATTTATACTCTCAGTTATAAAATGACCTTTACTCTAAGCTTTATTTATTCTAGATCACAATCTATGGCTAGTGGATTTGTGTCACCAGTTTAGGAATTAACACCTACCGATCTTGAATGATTAACCTGGGACTCGGCTCTTCAGGTAAGCAGAAATATTTAACTATCTCATTTTATATTTTTTGTCCGTCCTTTCGGTTTTTAAAATATTCAAAGATCCCTCGGAGCCCGGATACCTAGGCCACTATCATCACCAAATTGAACAACATCAGGATCGGGCAGGAGTATATCGTAGTCACTGTTGCGTAAATAATAATAAAACCCAACTCTGTTATTATTTTATTGAGAGCCATTGATGCATTAGATCGCGGATTTATTTTCGACGAGGGAACAGGATTATAGATACAGCCTGAGATTAATAACTCTGGTAATAAAATAAATTAGAGAATAGAAATGGTAATAGGTGCCGAGGATAAAAGACCAAGAGCAAGAGAAGGGAAGAGAAAGGAAGGGAGCAAAAAATAAAAATAAAAAATGAAAAAAGAGAGGCTCGTTTCGAGACATCTTGCCCGAATGGAAGACCGGGTGTTAGCTGGATGTCCTTATCTCGTGGCAATCTGATCCTAATTTATAGTCACGTCTCGAATAAACTAGTTTTCGCTGTCGTCACCTCTGCTCGTCGGCTCAGACGATCGAGAACGTCCTCTTACTCAGTCCCCGGTCCTCAGTTGCTGGTCTTCGGTCTCCGATCCTCAGTCCCCGCTCAAAGGTTTCTGCCACCTTTTTTTTGCTCGCCCGAGAAATTTTCGCCACTCAACGCTCCCAAGTTATTATGCTGGGCCAGATATAAAGCATTTTGAAATAATCGGTATTTTTAGGCCGCAGATTCTCGGCGGACGGGCATCGGAATTTATTTACCCAAATAAAGGCTTTTTGTGGCTCGCGTTTGCAGGTTTGGGAAAATATTTAGCGGTGTTAATTGACGGCAGGGTGGACCGGGCGGGTTTGTTTAGTCTGGGCCACAGGATCCAAGAGGAAGAGAGGAGAAGAGGAGGAAAAAGTAGACTCAAGGTAATTGGCAATTAGTAAGGGGATATCTAATTGCCGTGTGGGCGATTGCGGGTGGCGGACCTGAGCTGCCGTTGCTCCCGGCGATACGAGCCCGGTTCAATGCCCACTGAGCTGATCCGGGCCTTCTGATCACATCATTTAATTGTGATCCCATCGGTGGGATATTTCTGTGCAGTACGCGAGTACATGCTAGCTTGTAAAATATTTCCAATTACCGCTCTGCAATTTTGTTTCACGGATTTCGAAAGGCATTTAGTTCAATAACATCCTCGCTAATTGCGTCAGTTCATTATTTGCAGTACTAAATTTTTATGAAAAAATCACTGTCAATTTTTTTTAACGGCACCTCAGAAAAATTCCGACAAAAATAAAAATCTGCCATCAGTTATCGCAATTAAAAAATAATCATAAAAAAAACCGCGACAATAAAATGTAACATCAAAAACAAACAAATTAACTTTAAAATGGAGAGAGAAAGTTGGGAGGGGAAGGAGAAGGTGAAGGTGAAGATGAAGGCACAGGTACAGGCAAAGAGGAAGACCCGTAGGCCGTAGATCTGCATAAAATTTGGGTTCTTACTAGAAATATCTCGAGCGTGTGTTGGTAACGGCTACCCATCGTAGGATTCCGGGTGGATGGGTTAGGTCTCCCTTAATAAATCCTTTGGCCCAAGCCCGAGTCCCAGCCGAGCGGATTCTGAGATACCCGCGGCCATTCTGTCCTCCCAGGACCTTCTTTGTCCCACGAGTTAAGGAAATGCCTCTGAGGAGGCGCGAATACCTGAGACCTGCGTCCAAGTCCGACTCCAAGACCAAGACCAACACCACCAACGTCCCGTTCTTCACAAATTCTTCTCCCCCTCCCCTCCCCGCTACTCTATTTTTAGTCCTCTTTGTACTCGATGTTTATTTTATTTATTTTTATTCTTAACTAAACTTAATTCCTTGTCTTTTTTTTATATATAAAAGAGAACAGTCGCGATGAAACGATGGGTTCGTTTTCGGAACAGTTCAATGAACACGAAGCGTCAACGAATTACACGTTTCGCCGCGCAACAAGTGGTAAACCCGTTTCTTATTCGTGATCCCAGACTATTTCAAAGCCAATATGGAAATGGGATTTTTAAAATTATATTTTTTACACTAAAACTCTTTTACAAGAACCCGGGCTTACAGTAATAACTATTATTATTATTATTATTTAATTACGGATAAATCGTTTGTCTGAAGTTTGCTTTGGAGAAGGACGGGCTGGAGTGAGGACTTAAAACATTAAGACAAATGAGATGATGGTCGCGCTAACGACTCTCACGGGCGCTGATGAATTGTCCTATTACGTGGAATAACTTCCAAGACTGAGACTGGGACTGAGACTATAAGTGATAGAACAACTCTCGGGTCCTCGTCGTACTCGGCATTTAGCGTCGACGGCGATTGTTCGATTATGTCAACTGACTCGAGCCACGGACGGGGCCGTCTATTGTGAAATATCCCGAGGTAATCACCGATATAATGCCGTCGTAAATCACAATAATATTTTTTTTTAGACCCGAGTTCCACCGGGATAATCGATGACGGATTTTATTTATTAGACGGCGTATTGTTCTTGTACATGCGTTTAGATTTTTTTTATCGGTGATAGAAAAAATAAAGGACTAGAATTTGCTCGGATGGATTTGCTGACAAGTTATTGGCTTGTTTTTTATTTTTTTTTATTTATTGAATTTTTTTTTTTATTTTGGAGCTCGTATAAAAGATTTTAAGTTATGGATAAAGCTAAAAATTCGTTTTTCAACAATTTAATAAAAATAAAAAAATGCACATGTAGAAAATTTAAAAAACTATATGTGCAATTTTTTTTTTTAATTAAAAATAAAAACTATAATCCCAGTTAATTACTTTCATTAATTTAAAAAAAAATCTTATAAATTCTGGTACTAAATATTTATAACTCGACATTTCCATCACTTAAAAAAAAAAGGTATAAGAAAAAGATGGGCCATTGAAGAAAATTAATTACCACGGAGTCGGTCCCTTATCTTCGGATATGGATGTAGTAACTGTTGAATATACAGAGATATAAGTCACAGGTAACATGGATGGTAGAGCTATCCAGAGACCGCCTATCCCTTATATCCGGCTTAAGTGCTCTAGTAACAAGCATTTACACGTTACGACGTTCCTTCGCCGAGTAGAGAGTCGAGCGCAATGTCATCCGCGCTCGATTCGCTCCCACCCCCGCCCCCTCTTCCTCGCGGTTCGCTAAAACCGGTCCTGCTGCACGCTATGCTCCCCGGCTATCCGAAGATACATAACTTGGCTCTCCTCCTTCTTCTCCTTATCCTCATCCTTATTTACCACCTCCTCTGTCTCATTTTTTCACTACGGTAATTGTAAGAGTATAGAGTACAAGTACAACTGAAGTACGAGTACGGGTACAGGCGCGTGACATTCGCGATGTCGGCTCATGATATTGAATATTAATCGCTCACGTGCGAGGATTCCGAGTTGTCGATTATTATTCCATGTGTACTTAACACTTCGCACCTTCACTTATACAACCTTCATTTATTCCTTACATACTTTGTATTTAAATATATATATAATTATCTTTCAAACTAGAAATTCACTTTTTTTCTCAAGTAATTATTTTATCTGCTACTTAAATAAAGATATCTCGTAAACTATCGACTTTACGCTAAAATTTACTCATATCTTTTTTATTCAGAATTTAATTTCCTACAAGTTTGTTCTCATACATTTTTATCATATCTTTGATAGTTTAGTCAGAAATTTAAATTTAAGTACTGAGTAGAAACCTGGGGAAAATAAATTAGCGCTCCAAAATTTCTTATCAACAAATCAAGATACTGGCCAAAGTATCGAAGATACGTCAAAAACGTATGATAACAAATTTATAGGAAATTTAATTCTCTACAAATTTGTTCTCATTAATTTTTATCGTATCTTCAATAGTTTAGTCAGAAATTCAACTTTAAGTACTAAATATATCGTCAAAGAAAAAATTTGTTTATTAACTCTTTTATATTAATAATAATAAAAATAATAATAATAAATAGATCGATAGTTAAATAAGTTTAAAATCAAACCCTTGCCTCACTGATGTAATTATTTAATTTCAAACCAATAAAATTAACAAACAATAATTTTTTGTTTCAGATAAAATGAAAGTCTCTAAACAACAAACAGGATAAAAAGTAAAAATAAAATAAAAAATGTAAAGTAAGGATGACAACAACCAAAACAAAAAGAAAAACAACACATACCAGGAGATAATAAGACACAAGGAGATATTGATAGTACGATGAGCGGACTCCGTACCGTTTTTCCATCTCCGTCTCTGTCTGTGTGTGTGTGTGTGTGTCTGTATTTGTGCGCTCGCGTTGTGTGTCGTGTGTCTATACTATGCCCGTCTATACTTTTACCTTTATATAAATCCTCAGAGTACAGTTTACAGTTCAGTTAAAAGCGAGCGAGCGAACGAACCAACGAGATTGTATACAACCATACAACCGTACGGA
Source organism: Microplitis manilae (assembly GCA_030273425.1). Classification (NCBI taxonomy): domain Eukaryota; kingdom Metazoa; phylum Arthropoda; class Insecta; order Hymenoptera; family Braconidae; genus Microplitis; species Microplitis manilae. The sequence goes on from CP092725.1 coordinate 903,168, forward strand.
GAATGTACTTTACTATTACATGTGCGATGTACAGACAGAAAGAGAGAGAAAGAGAGCGAACAAAAAATCTAAAAGACCTTATGCTTAAGAGCGACAGCGAAATAAAAAGAGAGAGAGAGAGAGAGAGAGTGAGCCGTGTGAATACCGGATTAGTCCAAAAAGGATTAAGAGAGTTAGAGATTAACGTCAACGTATGCTTGTATGCCATGCATGCGTGCTCTATGTCTCACCATAAAATGCGAAAATCCATTTTCAAATGGACTCACAACAAACTTTATTTGCCAGACGGCTAATTATCATTTTTTTTTATTTTTAATTTGTTACATAAAATTAAAGTAATAAATTTTAATTAATTATTATAATTGTATATCGTTCTCTGGGAAAAGAGTATTTAAATATATCGGGATACGTGCAAATGGCAACACTAATATACATAGATATATATTAAATAATTGGGAGTGATATATATTGCTCTTGATGGTTTACTCTGTATTATATTTATTAAATTGGCAAATAAAACAACGAGCCTATAGTTATTAATAAAAACAATTACGTCCATTTTCAGCTAATAAATATCATAATATTTTATTGACACCCGTTCAAAGCTTTACCAGTTAATGTCGAGTACATTTAATTGTTTGTATAATTATTTAAATGCAGAATACTGATGGTTATTTATTTTTGGATTCAGTTTTTGGAGCTCGGGCGCCTGTACGAGGGAAGTAATTGGGATAAGAGGGTTGATAAGCACATGAATAGATAGGAAATTTAATAAGCTACGATTTTGGTATCTGTGAAAATTTTCTTACGAAAGATATTTTGGGAGTTATGGGAGTTTTTGTAGTTTGGGAATTTTTTGATATTTTGCGGGAATTGGAAATTTGAGAAATTTGTTTTGGCCGTTTCTTTGGGAAATATTTGAAAATTTGGGGTAACTAGTAGGTCATTGGAAAGGAAATTTTGTCCTCTACAACTTTGATATCTTTGAAAATTTCCATAAAATCAATAGTTTAGCAGTTAGAGTCATTTTAATAAGTATATATAATTATTAATCCAAAATTTATATTAATTTCAAAAGTTTATTTTTATTATAACTAGGGAGATAATTAACGAAAGTAGGTCGAAAAATAGGTCATTGGAAAGGGAATTTCATAATCTACAACTTTTGTATCAACAAAAATTTCCTCAAAACCCAATTAACAGGCCTAATTATAAAAAAACCTAATTCGCAGCTCCAAAACGCGAAATCCAAAAGTGAATAATCAAAAAACGAAACCTCAAACTGAAATATTGTAATTAAAAAAAAAAAAAAAAAAATACATAACACAGTAGTCTCCGCAATATAGCTTATTAAGTGACAGTGTACTTTAAGCGATAATTACGACATAAACATGTCGCCGTTTACCATGTACGAGTGTTGCCCATTATACCCCGTGGCCATCCCCACATCTCCCATCTCACCCACGTGTTAATAAATCCACACTAGCCTGACATAAGTGGACTCGATAATCGGTCTCACTATCGATATATCGCTATTGGTCTGGGGATGCGTATACGTCATGATTCATTAATTATTATTATTATTATTATTATCATTATTATTACTATTATTATTATTGTAATATTTTATCTTAAATAATAATCTCGCACTTAAAATATAAATTATGTAAACAAATTATTTATATTTTCTTAAGGAATTAAAAAAAAAAAAAAAAAATTACAAGCCACTAAATCAAATAAATCTGTCCAGTTTTATTTTGTTAGTTAAGTTGATATTTATATTCCGTAAAACTCTGGTGAGAAGAAATTTGAAAAATTGATAATTAATTAATAATTAATAATAAAAAAAAATTGATTAATTTATATCTGTGATAATGTGGGAGTTGGAATCGAAAAAAAATTTTTATAATATAATTACTAATTAATTAATTAATTAAGTAAATTAATTACTAAATAATGTTATTAACAAAATAAGTAAAGATGGGCGACATTATTATTATTATTATTATTATTATTATTATTATTATTATTATTAATTGTGACGGCGGCTGCAATCATCTAATTTAATATTTTTTATCAATATATATATACATATTAATAAATGCATAAATACATGTATGTATATATTGATGTATGATGTATAAGAAAAATATAAATATGAATATATATAAATATAAATATTATATCTTAGGACGGGTTTAATGTACAAGAGTTGAGAAAAATAATAAACTTGTGTACACATTGTAAAATAAATGAAAAAAATCAACTGAAAAATTAATAAACTTTCTGTACATAATTTTGAATGTGAAAAATAGAAAAAATATATATATATAAATATATATGGAAAAAATTATATATTATTATTACCATAATTATCGTAAATTAGGTTATTAATTATTATTATTAATTATTAATTATTATTATTATTGACATTGTTAGTTTTATTTTAAAAATAATATTATTACAAAAAAAATATATGTCTTATTTATTTTTTTAATTTTTTTTTTTAATTTAAAAAAATAGCGAAATTTTAAAATTATAAATTGTCAGTAAAAATATGAGGTTATGGGGGTAAAATGGTCATGGGATATTTGAAAATTTTATTGTAATAAAATGTAAATTATTATGGGGCAAAATGGTCATTAGAAATTTTTATTCGTAATTTAAAATTTTCTTTGATGAATTTAAATTGAGTGGGAGTAAAATGACTAATTTTTCATTTCAATTAAAAATTTCGAAGAAAAGTGAATTGTAATTTTTAATGAAAATTTTTTAATTGTCTATTTTACCCCATGACTTATTGACCCTCTAATTGAAGTAAATAATAAATCATAAATTTAAAATTTACTAATTTCTAAGTAAAAAAAATTTCAACTGACCATTTTACCCTTTAATTAGAAAAAAAAAATTCAATGTCAGATATGAGCGCAATCGAAAAAATTTATAAATTTACAAAAAATTTTTATACATAAAATAACTAATATGATAATAATGTTAATAATAATAAATAATAAATAAAAACACTCGAGAGCGAGAGAGAAAAATAAAATTGATAACTAGTGGGTAAGAGAGACATAATAATAAATTAAAATGTCAAGGTGGTGAGGCGAGTTTAACCCCCGTCAACTATTCCCTTCCTTACTCTCCTAAGGGGACCTTTATTACTATTATTATTATGGGTTTAGTAACTTTATGGCGAGCGACTCAATTTTACGTGTACTTGTGAGTGTGGTCAGGGTGAACTTGAAAGAGACTTTGCCATTTTTTGCTCAGTTGTTTATTTAAAGCTTTTTTTTTCGATCGCGTCTAGCTGTAGTGCAACGGGGTGACTAATATACCCTCTGAGGATAGTATGCGCGTTTCAGGACTTGTGATACATCGTCATACGTGGCCCGCGGGACAGCGCTGACCGTGTACACCTTCACCTTCGCCGTGGGACGTCTCACGTTAAACTTATCCTCCATTACCTCAACTCTGCTATCTCACTCAGTATTTTTATTTTTTATTTTAATAAATAATTATGTCTTCATATTTCTGTACCCGTATAAAGATTTTTCATTGAAATTATAAATTTACTTTTTTTATCAATGGGTAGCATTTTTTTTAACTGTGTCGTTAACATTTTTATTAAAATTAATTATTGACAATTTTTCATTTTAATTTGAATAAAAAATTAATTCATAACCGGAATTAGTTTTTTTTTTGCTCAAAAAAAATTATCAAAGAATGTTTAAAAAAAAAAAAGTAATAAATCTGGAGTATCTGAAAAAGAAAAAAATTAGAGCCGAGCGCAATTAAAAAAAGAATCTAATCAGGAAAAAAACAACGCGTAGTTAATTAATAATCTCAGGCAATAAATTAAGATATCATCAGATAAGTCGAGTACCGGAGGTTAAAAAGCCGTTTTAGATTTTGTAATAAAAAAAATTTATAGTTTTACGATATGTCTGACAATAATGATAAACCCGAAACACTAAACGAAATTAACTGAGAGCAAGGCACACGGAGACGCGGATAGGACTCGACTCGACTCCACTCGACTCGCGTACCCGCGTAATCAAATGAGCGAAATAATCAACTGACAAAATGGTGGCGCGATAATATCCTACTCCAAGACTAATGTACTTAATACATCCACACACATATTGTTAGTCGATAAATGCATTACAGTTATCGTATCACCAGTAAAGATGTTTACACCGCGTACTTCCCCCACCCTCTATATTTATTCTCTGATGCTGATGCTCGAGTATGTTTGTCTCCAATTTTTTTATAATCGCTTTTTTCTAATGTTCCTCATCAAAAAATACTTATACTCCTTACATATATGTATATATAAGAACCTGGGGTAAAATGAAACATCATTATTCTTTGTCACTGATCAACGTCCCATTTTACCCCAGGTACAGTAAATGAAAAAAAAAGGGAATTAAAGTCTCTAATTGATTAGTTTCTCTGCAGTTAATGAACTATCAGTAATTTTTGAATTAATTTACCGAGTAACATATATATTTGTATATATTTATAGCTTGTATATTTAATGTTATCGTAAATTGACGAACAAACAAATAGGGTTTTATAAAAATATATATGAGCTGTGGTCTTTTAATAAGTTTTTGTTGGGCATCATCGAAACCTAGCAGTCGGGTCATTGATAAGTCATCACTATCATACTTTTTTATATATGTGGTGGTCATTAAGTGTATGTAAGCTGTGGTAGATGAGGAAATGTTTGTTGTTTAATTTTATGGGGATTGAGGTGTGTTGATATGAGATATCTGAGGATCTTGCTCTGATGTATGAGTGAAGATTTAGTGGTCAGAGGATCGAGGATGAAGAATCGGGGATCGGGATCGGGACACGGTAGGGCATTTTGACGTGGATTAGTTTCGGAGAGCCGTTTAATGGGCTCTTGTCAACGGGTTCGTTGATCGTTGACACGGACTTTGTATTTTTTTATTTAATTTTAAAATACTAAAAATAATTAGGAGACGGAAATTGATTTTGAAAGTTCGTAAAATTCGTATAAAAATATTTTTCATGAGTAAAATTAAATTTCCATAAATAAATGTCGAGATAAAAATAAAATTTTTTTTCTAAAATATTTCGAGACTAAGCTATCAAACTCATCTCATGTCCAGTCGTTAGTGTCATCTCCTGGACGATTTATCATCAGCATCCTCCGTAACAGGCTCGCGTCTGATTGTCCTCTTCCAGTAACGCAACGGCGAGTCATTATTTTAAAATAATCTGAAACCGATGGTGATTAGTCGCTCCCATCGCGTCACCTGCTCTCTCTAAACACTCACACTCACACTCAGCTCAAAAATCCGTCACTCACCCACACACTCTCATCCCAATCGACAATCGATCATCTCTAGCCTCCCAAATTGACACTGTCAATTCATTCTCAATTCCTCCATAATTTCCGGTATTTAACAGCTCACCGTGACCGCACACGTCGATACACATAACACACTCACTCACACACACACCTAGCATTATAATAAATATACAAATAAGCTTAACAAAATCAAAGGCAAAACAAAAAATAAATCTCCCAAAGAATCCATTGAAAAATTTTTCGAGACATTTTAAAAGACTAAGTCCTTTCTCTTTTCCTCCTCCTCTTCTTCTTCTTCTAACTTGTTATTTTTTTTTTAGTTTATCCGTGTCAAAATAAATCTCAAGACATCGGTACCGTGAGAGATCACGGTTATTGTTTGTCTTGAATGTGCATACACTGGCTGGCTGGTTGACTGGTGGATCTCCATAGTCCATACCACAGTCCAGTTGAGCTTTAAACCCAAGTTATTATTCTCAGAGTACCCAAGTCAAAAAACAAATTCTAGTTTAGTCCTCAAAAGCCTTAGTTCCTTTGCTGCCTATAGAAAGTGACTCTACTTTAGTACTCAAAATCCTCAATGAGAACTATGAGGTCTTATTGCCAGTAATTTATCAATTTTAACTTATAATCAAGACCTTAAAATTCTCAACGAACCAAAAGTTATACTTAAAATTTTTTAAATTTTAAATAAAAAAAGGGAGGGGAAAAAATGCGTCGAATGAGACTTTTGACTAAACTAGGATAACTTTCTATACTGTTGCTAACCATAAAATTCAAAATTGATCCTCAAAAACCTCATTGAGAACTTTAAGACTTAGTTCGAATTTGTTTTTTGACTTGGGTAAGAGTGAGGAGATTTGTTTAATTTTACCAACTAAATACTGAAGAGGAAGGACCAGTGGCCAATACCTTTTATAAGATGCACAAATAACTTCAGGAGTGAGAGAGTCGAGAGCCGAATATATTATCGCGACACGTACCGATTGCGGGAGCTTTGTTTATAAAAAGTAAAGCCGCGAGTTTGGGTTTTGTAATATAATATATTATTGCTGGTGTATGGGAGCACGAGGTGGCTGAGGATAAAAGAGGAGAGGAGTTGGTGATTGTTTGTTATTTCTTTCATTGAGGCTTCGGCGGCCGAGAAATTCCCGAGGAATTTGGGAGCTTGTCGCGGAGTTGGAAAAGAAGTTGACCGTTCAGCCAAAGTCTGAGTCGAGTAGGAGTAGAGTGTAGTGTAGGGACAAAAAGACCGAGTGTGAGAAAAAACGAGTCGGGTGAGTAGAGATGGTGTTGGCTAAACTGCACCAGCATCTAAACGATCACCGGATGTTCCAACTCAAAGCTTTTTATTTTTCGCAGATAAAGAAACGGGTTTTTGTCGATGCTCAATGGAAAAGCGGTTTTAATTGTTGTCGCTGATTTTTTTTTTCATTATTTTCTTAAGAAAATCGATTGGAAAAAAATTTTTCTTGCGAAATAATTGATATTTTTTATAAAGTATGACTTGATATAAATAATGAATGAAACAAATTTCGCTTTGTGAGGAATAGTAAAAAAAAATCTTGATGAGGTTTTAAAAATAACTTTTAGAGAATGGAGGATCTGGAAAGTATTTTAGTCAAAAACGTGGGAAATTAAAAAATATCTGAGAGATTAATATGCTCCCTAAACACGTAAATCAATTACGTAATTAAAAAAAAGGCGAGTGGTAAAATGATGCGCAAGTACAATCGAAAAACACGAGCGATAGAGCGTTAACTCAGTCTTTTTGAATTATCCCAGGCACGACAGGAAGAAGTGGAAGAAGAAAAAGTCGCCTAATTGATGCTTCGTCTTTGTTTTAGTTAATTCCAACATGGTTCGGCCATTAAAATGTCCCACAGTATCGGCAAACCCGATCTCCAGTAAGAGATAAATGATGACACCCGCTCCAGGGGTACCATACTTACCACCACTTCCAAGACCCTCCACCTCCCATCCCCAGCTTCCATATTCACACACTCGCATCCTCACGTACTCGAAATAAATATGTGAGAATGCTGTATGTGCTCAACACCGAGGACCGAGGCCATTCAAGTGAGAGCCACAACACTCTCAATACATCCTCACCTTCTTCTGTCTCCGCTGCCTCTTCTGTCTTGCTAAATATATACACATTCACTCAACATATATATAGACGTTGAGAGACTGGGGCAAACTGAGACACCATTTTGAAAAAAATTACGGAGCAAGTTGACCCTCATCCAAAATTTGGTATCAAAAAAATTTAGGTGGCCAACTTACCCCACAGGTAAGTAAATATTTAAAAAAAATTTTTTGTAGATACTGACCCATTTTACCCCGACCTCTTCGGACCATGTACGGAAACACGTGAGGTTTTTATCAATTAAATTTGAGCAAGAATTTATCTCAACGTTATTTCGTCTGATAAGAAAAAAAATTTGAATATTTAAATTTGCAAATTTTCATCCAAAAAAAAACTTATCAAATTTAAATAATTGTGTTAACATCCATTTTAACTGATAAAAGTTCGCTTACTATTTTTTATATTTTTTTGTTTTGGGTTGAGTGGGAGGAATGATTGCGGGGGTGAAGGCCGGGAGGGGGAGAGAGTGAATGGATTATGCAGCGAGAATAAAATGAAAACTAAAATGAGGGCACGGGAGAGGGCGGAAGGGGAAGGGGTCGGAAGAGCAGTAGCAGAATAAGCAATACCGGGAGTGACGGTGTTGAATTAAATAAACGCTTAACTAAAATTAACGAAGGTGCGAGAAGAGATTTTAGATGCATAATGAGCAGCGAGTTGACCCTCAGCCTCGGGCACTATCGGGTTCCTGGTATGAGGTCCGAGTCCGCCGATCCTTGGGTGGTCCGCTTAATAATAGATTTCAGGTGTTTGTTTTTGGTGCTAGCTGGTTTCTATTGAGATGTTCGTGCTTCGGTAATTTGAGTAATCAAGCCCACACTTTTTTTTTTAATTCAAAAATTTATAAAGGCTTCAAATCATCCTAGAAATATTTTAAATTTTTTTTACAAATTCAACTCTTGACCTCAAAAATTCAAAAAATGAATTTTCAAATTTTTGAGACTGAATTTTTTAAAAAAAAATTTTGAAATTGAGGGGCTACAAAATTCTCTATACAATTTTTTCACACGAAAAAAATCATTTGTTGCCACAAAATTATGCAGTCGTTCCAAAACCTAGATTTTCAGATAAAACAACTTTTCCGTTGGTCAAATAAATTTTTTTGTCCCAAAAGCTAAATCTGTAAGTACACATCCGTGACACAATAGCCAGGACAAACAGTCGAACACGTGGCGCATGTCATTCTGTCAGCATCTCGCTAATCTCCAGTTATTGCTTTCTCTATTTGCACTCTCACGACTTCTGACTCTACTCCCGCTGCCCAAAAATCCGGCATGAAAATAAATAAATAAAAAAAAGAAAATAAATTTAAAAAAACACAAGCACAGTCCAACTCTTTCCCATCTCGTCAATTAAGATTCCAATCTCTCATCCTCATGGACCGGATGTTGTAAAAATCACAATAATTTCCCGTTTCATTAGCATCAGCATCAGCATCAACATCAGCAACGACGACAGTCTCAAGTCCTCTGGCTCGTGATAACACGACACCTGCTTCAGGTTTTAGCCTCTATTAATATCAAATTCCACTTCCATCATCATCATCATCATTATTATTATTATTATTATTGTATATTTTGTATCCTAGAGCAAAGATAGAAATGAAATGCCGTAAAAAAGGCCGCGGTCGGGCGGTGAGAATGTCCTTGATTCATTCAGACCCTTTTTATCTCGGAATCCATCCCGGAAAGAACGCGTGATTTCTCGGAAGAAGAGTTGGAATTCGGTCTCGTTCTCGCTCCCGTCTTTTGATACCAGCAGAACACACTGAGCATCATCGTGTTTATGCCTTCTCACTTTTATTTTCTCTTTATAAACGACAACCTGGTACCCAGAGACCGGAGAGCCACCAGTTTGAGACCGGACCGAAGACTGGGACTGGGGACTGAGACTAAAGAAAGCCAAAGGACGTTACATTAACGTAGAGACGCTTCAATGGGCAACACTGGGCCTACTCCATTCAGAATGGACTCGAGTAGTGTGTGATGTTATCGGTATTATTTTTTTTTATTTCTTTTTATTTTTTGATACTGGTGCCGGTACGGGGATGTCCGTCTCTTTGATTCCCCTAATTATTTTTCAACACGAGCTGGACGTGGAACCCGTTAAACTACCCACACACATTGCTTTTTATCTTTATTTTTTTAACCTTCTTATTTTTTTATTATTATAAACTCACTTTTAGACAACACCGTGGTTATAATGTCCAATTAATGCTCATTGATGCTTTTATTTTTACTAAAATATTCTTTACGTTTCCTGAGGTTTTTAGGTGACTGTTTAAGATAATTTCACGTTTTGTATGCTCACTGGAGAGGAAATTTAATCCTCTACAACTTTTCGCTCAATGAAAAAAGTTGTAGGATCAATAGTTTTTAGGTTACAGCTGTTTTAAGTCTTGGAATAAATTTTTCTTAGTTATGTAATTGTGTTCGAGGTTATTAATTTTTCAGGAGGCTGTAACTTTAAAACAAACGGGTTTAGGGAATTTTTTATAGAAATTGAAATTGTAGGGAATTAAATTTGCTACAATTTTGATATCTACAAAAAAATCTGTCAGATCAATAGTTTTAAAGATATGGCTGTTTATAGTGTTTGAAAAGAATTGGTTCAAAAATTGCCTAATTGTTTAAGGTTACTGTAATTGTTTAAGGGGCTGTAACTTTTAAACAAACGATTTTATGCAAATTTTTATAGATACCGAAATTGTAGGAAATTTAATTTGCTACAACTTTTGTTTGAGTAAAAAATCTGTAGGATCAATAATTTCAAAGATAAGGCTGTTTAGAGTGGAATAATATTGTTTTCAAAATCGCCTAATTGTTTAAAATTTCAAAAATTGTTTAAAAGGCTATAACTTTTGAACCAATGGGTTTAGGAAATTTTTTAAAGAAATAAAATTTGTAGGAAATTAAATTTCCTTTTCAGTGACCATCTATGATGTTCATTTATATCATATATTTTTTGAAATATATCTGATCAAAGTTCGGATGAGTAAATTTTCTGCAGAGTTTATAAAAAATGGAAATTAATAAAATAAAAGTATGATATATTTATTTATCGTTGATATAGATTGTACAAAAGTATGTTGGGGTATATAAATGTATTAAGGATGATGTGTATAATAATATGTGGTGGATAAAAGATAGATTAAGAATAAGTGTATGGGTGAGTCTTGGCGGGGGGTGGTGACAGAACGGCTGGAGAAGACTGCGGGGGTCCGAGTCCAGGGAACCAGGAATTCGAACCACGAATGGCTCTGCAACAGCGAGGAGCCGTCAGATGTAGAGAACCTGGGCATTCATTACCTCCTGGTGTCCTAAGCCAGAAGGTGCACCATCTACCACTCTCTATATATTTATATTTATATTTATACGCACTGTATTTATACTACTAGTCATATCTTATTATTATTAATATATTATTTACGTGGCTGTCGTACCGCGTTTACTTGTTCTCTCTTAAAGATATTTATTTTCAAAGGATTGTTTTCTGATGCACAATCACTTCACGTCCTACTCGAGAGCTCTATCATTGCCAGTATTTTTCATTCACTTCTTCAAAGTCACTTCTTGCCTTTTTTTTCTTTACTACAAATACTCCTCAAATATTTGTTTCATTTTTCAAAATCCTGAAAAGATTTCCTTAGAATTTTCGGAGAAATTTCATTGATTATTTATTGGTAGAAAAAATTTGACATAATGAGCATAATCTACACACTGTAGTATATATATTCAGTAAAATTTCGACGGAAAAATCGATAACAATCATTGGAGTACATTTTTTTTCTCAAAAATTCAAAAAATATGATTTTTATTAATTTTTCATGATTTCCATGGAATAGTCCATGGCTTTTTAAAAAAATTTAAAGTTATGAAAATGATCTAAGTATGTATGAAATGACGTATAGACTCCGATTGTAATGGAAAAAAATTAATAATAACGAAAATCCATTTTTTTTCAAAAATTTTCAAAGCATGATTTTTATAAATTTTTCATGAATTCCATGGAATATTGTCTTTTTAAAAGTATGTATGGAATGATGTATGGAGTCCGACTGTAATGGAAAAAAATAAATAACAATGAAAATCCATTATTTCAGGAAAATTCCAAAAATATGATTTTTGAGTATTTTTCAGCAATTCCATGGATTATTCATTTTTCAAAAAAATTTAAGGCAATGATCTGGATCTGAGCATGTGTAGAATGACATATAAAGTCTGATTATAATGAAAAATAAAAAGAGTGATGATTAAGAGTAAAAAATGATTTTGATGAAATTTTGATTAATTTCATGGGTTATTAATTATTTTGAGAAATCATAGAAAGTCATGATGGAGTGAAGATGTTACAGAAGACTTATTAACTGTAATTATGACGAAAAAAAAAATAATCATCGTAATAAGTCAATCAATCAATTTAATTGAAAATAATAAGGAAGGAGATTAAGGATTAATGTCATGAAATCATAGAAGATAAATAGTAATTTATGTTATTTACTGATGTTCCAAGATACTTGACTTGTCTGCAGATGGCAGCACTCTCCCGGCGGTCCGCGAAGAAAATAAAAGAGGCGAGAGCTAAAGAAAAATAAATAAGATTCAAAAAAATAACCAGCCAACAGTTTATTTGAGTTTGAGATTTTAAAAAATATTATAGATTTATTGAGACTGGAATAAAACATCCGAGGCGTAGCGTTACGGGGGGCGGTATTCACGGCAAAAAAAAGTTTTATAGATGTACGGAGGTGGGCACTAATGAGGAGGAAAGTGTTCGAGAGGAGGAGAGGAGGAGAGCCGATGGACCGAGGAGTCAGCGATCCAGCGATCGGGAGGAGGAGGCTGTGCCGGGATGAGGAGCATCCGCGTCTATTGGTCCGTGTTTGTGAGAGCAAGGCGTTGTGGTTGGACGAACCGACCAACCTTCCTGGGTTACTACTCTCTGACACGGTGTGTAACGAGTTTAAAATAATAAAAAAGAAACAAAATTATTTTTAAAATAAAAGTTGAAAAAAAATTAACAAATAAACGAGCCCGAGTTGTGAAACGATTTAAGACCACGGACAAGAAGTAGAAGTAGGAAAAAAAAACAAGAGGAAGACCATGTAAAATAGTTTAATGTTTATGGGAGTTGTATAAATGAAATTTAATTTTTTTTCTATCGAATTATTTAAAATAATTTTTAAAAAAGGCAATGAATTAATAATAGTTGAAATGGATTATTGATTAATTAGCAATCTAACTAGATTATAATTCGAGTTAAAATAAAAATGTCATTTTAATAAATTAGTCGTTGAAAGAATGGAATAAAGGAAAAAAGACAAGTGTCGAAAAGGGGCGTCAATAAATTTGAATTTAATTTTAAAATCAAAGGGACGTAATTTAATTTTTATCCCGCTGTCATCCAAAGATATTCCATTAATCCCCTGACATTCAAATTAATTATTATTTCATTTCCAATCCAACCCAGCCCACGCCAATCCGACTTTATCTCCCACTATCATAGCTGATTTCAGTTCTTATCGAAAAAAAAAATGTTTCAGCGATCGCGGCCGCGACAAAGCGAGGTAAGGTTCGGCGCCGGGCTTTGATCGCCGATTACGGGCTATCGGACCATCAAATAGGTCAGGTAAATATTTATCGTAGATTTTATAACTTATGTAAGACTGTAGATACAAGTCAATTTTTTTCGAGCGGAGATAAAAAATAAAAACCAAAGTTTCCTTTTCAAGTTAAACAATACGATGTAACAAAAGGTAAAAAAACATTACCAAGGAAACTAAAGCTCAACAAACACTCGTGTATGCTCGGTACGAATGTTACTTAAACGTACGTATTTCTCAGAATGTCGAGTTTCCGTTTCCCCTAGAGTAGACTGCAGTCTACATATCCGCGCTCTACTCCCGACTCGGCTGTGTATGAACGGCATCAGCTACTAAATTCTCCTGCCACCAGTAGTATAAACTATATACGCAACAACGAGAAAACATTTTATCCTATATTGTTTTTGTCTCTTGTTTATGTTCATCTTATTTGCTTCACTTTTTTTTTCCTTCTTTTTTACATAAATAAATAAACTAATAAATTTTTTTTACTTACTTATATCAAGCGCTTTTAAATATTTATGACCTTATATATCTTACTCGTGAAATTTATCAGCTCATATCTGCTCGTTTAATTCATACACTGAGAAAATTAAATGATTGTGTTTATTATCCTAAATTTTTAGCCCCAATCATCTAGGATGATAAGAACGATTTTAAATGCAAAGATAGTTAGAGTTATAATTTTTGTTAATAGGATTAACAATCATTGGATGATAACAGTTACCATCAGAATGATTACAGTTACCATCAGGATGATTACAGTTACTATCAGGGATGGTAACTATTATTATGAAAAAATTGATCGAAAATTCAATAAATTTCAAGTAGGGGAAGGGAGGGCAAAATGGGCCCCCTGAAATTTTGGATGCCTCGAAATATTTGGGGGCAAAATGGGCCGCCCAAAATTTTTAACGTGAAAAGTGTTTGAGGTGGAGGGGTGGGGCAAAATAGGCCACTCAAAGAAAATTGTAACGAAAAAATTAACTAGGCGGAAAATAAAAAAAAATAATTTTTTTGTTCCAATTTTGTTTTTCGAGAGGTTCATTTTGCCCCACATATCACATATTGACCTGAAATATAATAGAAACATTATAGAGGTCAGAATTTGACGGAAAACGAAAAAAAAAAATTTATTTTAGAGTGATCCATTTTACCCCACATATCACATATTGGCCCAAAAATATGATAAAAACAATATAGAGGTCATAACTTGACGGAAAATGAAAATAAAACTTTTTTACTTAATTTTTGAAAGGGTCCTTCGTGCCCCAGGCTCCCCTGTTAACATTTAGTATTTTTTTACCCTTGTAAAATGATGGTTTCATTATAATCGAATTAATTGTTATTCTAATTATCTTTGATGGTAACTATTATAATTTCTGATGGTACCAGTTACCATCAGAAATTATAAAAATAACTATTTAGGATAATAATCCTAATTAACTCGAGTTAACATCCATGATCGTAATACTTATCATCCAGATGGTAACCATTACAATCTAGATGATTTACACAATCATCTAGATGATATTCGTTACTATCCGATTGATAGTAAAAATTTTACCATCACTTGATGATAACTCCAATCATTTAATTTTCTCAGTGTATATATTTTTTTTTATGGAAACTAAAAATTTTGGTAAATGGGCATAGAAAAATTTATACCTACAAAGGGTAATTAAAATAAATTGATTATTTAATTGTATGATGAAAGAAATTACCGTTGATACCTGAAAAATTTTTATGTAATTAAATATATGAGAAAATTTGATATATGGCCTTATAAATTTGCATTTTATGTTCGGAGTAAATATTGTGTTGATAAAAAATTTAAAAATCATATATGAACATATATATAACTATATATGGGCATAATGGTCATATATTTAAAATTTAGGTATGCAAAGAATGGCCAAATGACTATATATGGTCTTATTTATCTAAAATATACAACAGCAAATCATATGTTGAATTCTATTTGATGTGCCCATTTTAGCGTTCCATGCATAATTCAAAAATTCGATCCATGAAAGCCGCTTTACTATACGTCAATTTCATAAACTACCATCTTTATTTATTTATTTTATTTTATTTTATTAACAATCGTGTTGGCCCACGTCTACGACCCGAAAAATAATTTCCACAAACGAAAGCTTAAATTAATTTATTCAATTGAAACTCTCAACAATAAAAACTCCCAATAAAATAAATACAGCTGAACGTAGATATATTAACGATCAAACACCCAGCAAACATTTCTCGAAATCTCAATGGGTGCTTGTACTTTGAAATAAACCTCCGAATTGTCTCAAAACGATCAAGTTCCAACAAACACGTTTACCACATCCCCCTCTTCCATTCCTCCCCTCTCACTATACTCACCCACCTACACACGTCCAACACACACACTCACACACACACAACAGCTTTTATACCCTTTTACACGGCAAATAGTATCAGTATAAGTGTACAAGCGTCTACATCGACCAATACTCCACCGGCGTCTTGAGCCCGTCGACTGCAAGAAACGCCAGCGGGTGTTGGGTGTTGGGTTTGGGGGCTCGTTAAAGCACGACAGTTTGTTGTGTGTGCAAGTAAAGCGCCACGGTTGTGTGTAGACTGCGGTGTTAACAAACGGTACACTAATGTTTCACATCTCGGCATGCTTCAGTGTGCCTTTGTCGTCGTCGTCGTTTTATTCACCCCCTCTTCACCCCACCCTCCCCTCCTTACCTTCTTATTCACCTTCTCCTTCTCCTTCTTCTCCTTCTCCTTCTCCTTTTCTTCCTCCTTCTCTCGGTATCTGTCTCTCCTCTCGGTCTTTTCCACCCCGAGGCGCCCCCGCTAACCTCAGGCAAGAGTGCCAAGTACCGACAAGTCCACATCGACGTTCTGCATTAAATGGGCGCTCGCGTACTCTACAATACACCTTTACATACTCCTCAGTCCCCGGAGTGGGGGTCGGGTGAAATAAAACTAAAAAGGGGTATTTTAAAAAAACAATGTAAGAGTAGAATAAGCCGGGATTTTAGTAGGGGAAGAGACCGAGAAGGCGGAGGTTCAGAAGGCGGAGCGTGGCTTGTCCGCGCCCCGTGTAGGGGAAAAAACCCAACTCTACCTACTACTTACTGCCTACACCACACAACTTGTTATTATGTCTCACAAATACTTTCAACCGAAAGCAAAGCAAAGCACACAGAGCAGAGCAGAGTTCAAAGCAGAGTCTGCCGACCGCTTTCAGTTTCACTCGAGCGCTCAACTCCGTAAATCCTCGCAGGAATAAATTTCAAAATTTCGACTTAAAATTACAAAAATACAAACTAATGAGTAATAAAAAAATCTGAACCCCTAGTCACCGAAGCCCGAATCGGCAGCGCCGCCAGCGAACTTATCAATCTATCGAACTAAATAGTAAACAATTTTTCCCCTCCAATGATCCACAAGTACCTCCCCTTGCCCCCACCCTCTCCAGCGTAAGGAATAAACCGGGAACTAAGTCGGAGCATATTTTATTGCAGTGTTTGCCGGTAACCGCTTTAGCTACTCTATCCTTCTATACTACTCGTGATAGTCGTGATGTCCGTTAGCTGAGGATCTCTGTGACACCTGGCCCCCACCTCTTCAGCTCGCCGCGTGCCTAGGACCTCCTACCGATCCTACCTCGTATCGCCCGGGAAGAATAAACGGTGATCCCACCACCGCCGCAACAACCGTTGACTACTCGTATATACCCCATGCCACCTTGTGTACTACAGATACGTGTGTTAATAGCTACAGAGTAGAGCGCTACAGTACAGAGCCTGTTAATAATATCGGCGTCGTTTATGACTCTCTCTCCCTCTCTGTATCACTCGTTCGCTTACTCTCACACGCAAGTGTGTGTATCAGTAGTCGAGTCAGTGTGTGGGTCGAAGCGAGTCAGTAGTCAGCAACACCTCGTATTGGTAAACCCGCCCCTCTGGGATGACCAGAGTTAAAAAAACGCCCGCAGCGAGGGCGTATTTTTATGTGTAGACTCTAGTCAGTGGCGCTAGTAGTGGTAACGTAGCAGTTTGCTCGCTCACTCGGTCTACTCCCGTAACACTGATACAGATACGAGTTGAGGCGGTTGAGGCTGAGGAGCGCACACCAGCAACTGAGTTGAGACTGTAAGCGAGATAGAACACCGCGTTCAAGTGCTACCGCGTTACACGGGAACCCGTAGTTGAACGCCTGCGTCTCTCTCTTATACTACTCCGACCACTACTACAACAACTACAGGAACTACAACAACTACTATTACAACAACTAATACTCCTGCTACTACTAACTCTCGGTGTACAGTGTCGCGGATACAATTCCAAAGCCAGTTAGTACTTGGCGCCCAACACGAGTCTCATCGGAGCCTCATCAGTCATCAGTCATCACTCATCAGTTAATAAATAAAATAATAATTGTTAATAACAAATCGATTATTAAACCCGAGTGCGGATTGAAAGTGTTGACAGCAGTGACCGTTTCACCCCCACCCCAGCCAGCCCCTGCACTCTTGATCCTCGACACTCTTGGCGGTCTGGTGTCGCGGTTCCGCGAGACGATCGCTCTCTCCCACTACACCCGGAGCCCGACTCCAGACAATATACCGAGTTCGACACGGGCGACACTGTCGGTCCTCGTCCCACTCGCCGTCGCACTACAGACTACACCGAGACCGAACCGGATTCCATCGAAAAGAACACGACGATTCGCTGGTGGATAGTCGCGACCGATCATAGCTGGCGCGTCGATCGGATCAACGGACCGTCAGATTGTCTACTCGCTAAACTCGCTTTCCAGTATCCATTCTTACCTTACCTTACACTTTACACTTTATTACTGTTATGGTGTCCGTGGATTTATGTCATACATCTGTATTTAAATAATTATTATTATTTATCCAGTGATTATTGTAATTTATTTAAATACAAGTGGCAAGTGTCTTTTTTATTTACTGTGAGTGAAGTTCCTGTGATAACTTGGATACCTTTTATTATTTTTATTTTAGAAAATTGGTTTTTAAACTCCGATATCATGATCATCACTTTTTCTTTTTTTAAACAAGTGATTCGTGGATAGTGAGTTTTTTTAATTGAAAAAATAAATTTTAAAAAAGTACTTGATGTTAACCAGGTGGTTTTAATTATTTTAATCATGATTGCGTAGCGAATTACGAAAATCACGGCCCTCAGTGGCCGACACAACATGTCACAGTTCTCTTATCGTGGATCACCAAATTTACAGGTAATTTTTTTTTTTTTTTTATTAAATAATAAATAGATTTTATGAGGTAAAAATTTGAGTGGAAAAAGAATGTTATAAATTTATGACATTTGTAAATTGTCAGGTTAATTTATTTACTTATTTTTCTACGAGTAATTGAGCAAATTGGAAGTTAGTACGTGATAAATTTGCTATTAGGCGACAAACTGGTGTAGTATAATGAGTTAGTTATCATAAACATGCGAGAATTATTTTTTACTTGCCGAGTTACGATAAATTTGTTGTTGTCAATGTTATTGTTATTGTTATTGTTTAATAATTACGAACGGAGGGTATGGAGGAGAGGAGAGACGGAGAGGGAGGGGGAGGGGGAGAGAAAGAGAAAGAGAGAGAGTGTGGGTGAGAATGAGGATGAGGATGAGGATGAGGACGAGGTAGGAGAGGAGGTCAATGATAACAACGGACGGGAGAATGCAGGGTCAAGACAATAGACGATACGTTAAATTAATTGGTGACTATTTTCTATGCGTTTTATTTATACGCTATGACTAGTCCGGTTTTTGAATTTAACATTCAATGGACAATAGAGAGTTTTGCTGGATAATTGAGTCCGAGTAATAGGAAGGAAGATGATTAACAAAAAAAAATTTAAGGTTTCATTGGGGTTCAAAAATTTGGTAATTTTTACGAGTGTGAATGTAGCAGGCATCAGACAAATTTAAAACTGTAAATAAAGAGAGTAAGTAATTAAAAAAAGAATATTTTTAAAAAATGCACTTGTTAATTGAAAAATTTTTCAAATGCCCATTTTTTTAAAATTTTGTTTTATTAATTATTTACTCTATTTATTTATAATTAAAAGTTTTCTGTCTGCTGAATTCACACTCATAATGTAACAGGCAGGCAAATTAAAAAATATAAATAAATAGAGTAAGTAATTAAAAAATAAAATAAAAAAAAAATGCACTTATTAATTGAAGAATTTTTCAAATGCCCATTTTTTAAAAATTTGATTTTATTAATTATTTACTCCATTTATTAATGATTTTAAATTTATTTAATGCCTGCTACATTCACACTCATTAATTTTTACTGAATAATAACAAAAGTTTGATTATCTTGGAGTGAATTTTTTTTTCTTTGTGAAAAAAATTTCTAATTTGAGGGAAAGTAGTTTTTTAGGGGATTAATTGTATAAGAGGTAGGAGATTTTAAATTAATTGACGTTAATTTTGGAGAAATGGATACTTTGAATATTTGATTAAAGTAATGGATTTTTTTGTGGAAAGATGGAGGAAATTGATTATTTTAGGAATTTTATAACAATTATTGAATGTAATTGATGTGAATTATGTGTAGTTTGGAAATAGTTATTGATAGAATATATTCGGAGCACGAGATTTGTTATTTAAACTTTGAAATTGTTGGAATAATTATTTGCTGCGGAACTTGAAAATAGATATTGAAAACCGGATGATAATTTATGTGGATTATTAATTTGGAATTGATGGTATTTATAGTTGTGTAGAATAAGAGAAATTTATTGTAATACTCAAAAATCTGACATAAAAAGAAGTCAATGTCAGTCTCAAAATTATCAACTAAAAAAAAATGATGCGGATGTGTCCGTATTAGCAATATTCGACACATGGTGTGCACATACTCACATACTCTTACTCACTTACACTCTTAGACTCACGTATGATTGCAATAGCCGCCTGTTGAACCCACACCTTTATTGGTAACTCAGGGACAATGATCACGTGTCCCTTATATTATGCATGTATTGTCCTTACATGTTAATAAGTTTAAACGTTAGCATTTGTACCGCATTTTAAATATAAACTTCTTTAATTGTATTTATTATCATCGCTTCCACATATTTTTTAGCTTTATATTACATACATTATACTTTACTACACTCTAGACACTTAATTAGTACATATGTACATAAATACATACATAAATAAGTATAAGAACATTTTTTTTTCTTTTTTTATACTCATTACTAAGGTCTTACTGTCGGACATATATTTTTATGTCATACATTTATTAATAATCTCTTAAATTTATTTTTATTATTAAATAATAAATAATTCGGTAAATTATTAACTTGGATATCATTTACGTCAATTAAATGACAATTTGTCTGGTTTATATATAAATATATATAAACGTATATGATGGTTATATTTTTAGCTGAGGTTACTGAGAGAGATATTACGAGTTACGAGATATTGATAAATATAGAGTAGACAAAGACTTAAAACGGATCTGACATATTTATATTCATTATTCAGTGTCTATATAACTGGATTTTTTTTTAATTAATAATTTTTTGAGTGAAAAAAATTTGGTCTTAAAATGTTACCAAAAATTCGTAACCGTGAACTTCAAAATTTGAGTCGATTCTGAACTTTGAGTAATTTTCAGGTTTTGTTGGTTTTAAGAACATTAAAATTTTGAAAACCACTTTTAGATAATTTTTTTTTCTTACAAGAAATTTTGAAAATGGTCTGGAAATTGAGTTCCAAAAATGGTTGATCCAGTGTTCAAAATTGTCTCAAATTTTGAAGTTAACTAATATAACCTTTTAGAACGAATTTTTCTGACACAGGTTCTGGAATAAATTCTGATAAATTTTGTAGGTTATAATTAAAATTTATTTAATACAATAAAAATTGAACATATTTTTAAAAATTTTATGGCGAATAATTATTTTAGCGGTAATTAATATTTTTTATTTTACTGCACAGTCGAAGGTACGACAAAATTAAATCAATGGAATATTCTTTTATAATAAATTTAAAAAAACCGTAAAAAGATATTTTTATTCACTAAAATCTATTAATTATCTTAGCTTTATAAATAATTCTTATAATTATTGACCGTAAAAAACTTTAACTATTAATTTTAATTATCAAAGCTTTTAATCAATTTAAAAAATTACTGTCAGAATTTTTCCGCTAATCAAAAATGATTAATTATAAAATTCAATTTTCATTAAAAATTTAATCAGTTTTCGCAATTACCCCAAGAAAAAACCTCAAAAAAAATGATTTTTAAATTTTAGTAGCAGCAAAATGATTATGATGATATTCCATTGAGCATCGACTGGATAAATAAATTTTATGAATGAAAAATAATAAAGCTGCATAAGCACTTAGTAATTAATAGTGTAGCTTCGTCCGGTATAAAATAAACGCTGAGTCAATAAATGAACTTTTAGCTAAAACCACGTAAAGCGAATTAAATGAATAGTAGCCATCATAGCTTAAGATATACAGTAATTTCATATCTATTCGCTGACTCAGATCCGTCTTTCCTCATATTATATTTATCGTACACCTAAACTCGTTGATTTTTGACTATAATTTTTTATTCAGTCCCCATGCATACCGGGTTGCATCCCATGGCCTCTACTCTGTCCCTCTCCCTCTTTGTCTGTTATAAAACACACACGCATTAAAATATGTTGACAGTACTGTGGCATTTCCGGTGCTCAGATTTCACGTCTCAAAATCATCTTATACAATGTAAGTGTTATCCATGTCTGTTAACTCGCGATTAAGTGTCTCGTTGTATTAAATATATACCCCACAGTGTATTATATTTATAAATATATGTATACATTGTAGCTGATGTTATTAAATTTTAAATAAACAAGACTAAATAAAAGTAGCAGGTCTGAATAGAGAAACTCCGGAGATTCTTAAACAGGCAACGTCATCATATATATTTACATATACATATATATTTACAATAAAATATATGCTTCGGAGAATATTATTTACCGGCTTTCATCATGTAGCGCCAAACAAATGCCGGATGTAGGAGTAGAGCACTCGTCTTTTGATAACTAAACTGTTCGAGACTCGAGTCGGTTTGTTATCTTTTTTTTTTTTTTTCGTACCGAGAATCGTTAGTATCGTGTGACATCAAGTCGTAATGTAGTCGTGTAACATCTTCAAATCTGTCTTTACTTGCTTTATTTTTTATTTCATTTTATTTCTTTGGTTCCTTTTCGAGACGAGCGATTAATTGCTTAGTGTATTTTTGGGAACGTCATCTTCTACTTTTTTGAATTTTTGTTCAAATTGGGAGTGAAATTTTACGGGCAAAAATTTTACGGGCAAAATTATTGAGATACCAATTCTAAAAAAGAGTTGAAATGAAAATTTTGATGAAAATGATATTCTGCAGGCGAATTTCGAAGCTTAGAAGGTTGAAATATTTTTTTTCACATACTGAAGGATGCGTAGATGAGATTTTGGAAAAAAAATTATAGAAAAAGTTTGAAAGAAGATTGTTTCTGAGCAAAAATACAAGAGCTATTGTACCATTTTAGTGAATCTTTTTATTTTCGGTTTGAAAAAAATTTCTTTTTCTAAATTTCGATTGTATTTTCCTATGACTCTCTTCTACATACTCTTAGGTTGTTGGAAAAAATTATTAGAACCTTCTAGTCTTGTTAATTCATGACCAGAATATCAAATAACTGCCAACTATAAAATTCGTAATTTCGCATCTTTGAAAATTTTTCTTTCTCAGGCTCGAAATTCAAAATTACAGATCTCACAGGCTTAAAATAATTGTTTTCATCAATCTGAGCATGCTTACATGCATGAAAAAAAAAAATAGTCATTAAAAGAAGTGAAAGAACATTATTTCCGACCGGAAAAGAAAACAAAAAATGAATCACAATCACCAAAGTTCTTGAAACGTCCCAACACGTTTTTGTTTAATTATTTTTACAAGCTCATAGTTGTTATTAAAAACATCCTCTCGAGTGAAACTGAAAGATTATTCATTCATAAAAATAATCTATATTTTATTGGTCCATTAACATCATTCCCACAAAGACACTATTCATTAACTCCCTGCTTAAAAAAATAATAATAATAAACGACTTTAGGTCGTAATTGATAATTATTTGTCGATCACGTATTTATCTGACTCGCTCAAGCATAATATATATTCTCGGAAAAACTACTCGAGTAAATATTTGCCGTAGAGCAGAGCAGAGATTACTTTGACGTTGAGTTGATTTTGGTTTTGGTTTATCGACTCGAAAAGGTGAAAGTTTAAGTCTGAGACACGAGGAAGAAGTTTAGTTAAGAAATAGAGGATCTCAGGAAAGTTTCTCTCTCACACTCCAGGACCAGGTCCACGTCCATGTCCAAGTCTAGGTCTACTTCTGTTCCTATGCTGGCGGATATTAATCTAAAGTGTAAGTGAGGAAAGAAGGATATAGGACATATATACATATATATTTAAGGGCAGTGTAGATTGTATAGAGAGAAAGAGAGAGAGAGAGAGAGAGAGAGAATGTAGAGATTGAGTAAAGGGCGAATATCGTGTGGGAACATAAGTAAGTACCGCTGACGGCCTAAGCACACAAGACGGTCCATCAATCTGCTCAGGAGTAAATATTTGTTTGGCTGGGCCTCGTTGCAAAGAGGGCATTATCGGTATACACAAAAAGCGACAAACCATACGATGACGATCCTTCCAAAAAGACAACAATAACCTATACATTCATCTAACATTGATATTGGATTTGTGTTATGCTATAAGTGAGAACGAGTAATATTATATATGTATATAGGAATATGTATATGTATATATATATGGATGTATAAACGAGTGGAGATAGAATGGAAAGTAAACCGGTCCCTTTTACCTCTCAAAGTTGCAGGACACGCGTGACAAATGTTCCGGCTGCAAACATTGCGGCGCATCTGTGTCTACAGGATAAGCCGCTTCGCATATTCTTTTTCCAATTTATAAATTGTCAAGGCTTTTTATAATACACTAATGCCCGTTACAATTATAACACGATTATTGCGACACTTTTTATTTATTCGTGTTTATTTTAAAGCCGTTGCAGAGCTTGTTTACTAAATATTTTATAATCGTCAGCATTAATCATTCATTCAACTTTTATTTATTTATTATCTATTGGTATTTGTTGTCAGTACATGCTGTCAATGTAAATAAAATATGAATTGATTTTTTTGTTGAAAAAATATCTCGGTGGGATTCGAACCCGCGACCTCCGGACGGATTAAGTCGAGTAGGAGTAGAAGCTTAGAACTATTTATCTTTTATAATTTAAATTAAATTTCATCAGAACTAAAAATTTAAAATAAAATTTTCAGCCACAATGTTTTCTAATAAAATAAAATAAAAATTCCCATCGGATATTTTTATCTCGTAGCCTCCATATAAAAAATCAATCAGCGCGAGCTTATCGCGTATAAATAATTAATAAAGAGTCATAAATATTAATCCAATAAATTAAAAAAATTACCATAAAATTGGATATCAATTAATTAAGCATTACATCACATTGTTGTGACTACTGGTCTGTAAATAAATAATACCCGCTGACAAAATGTCTTATAAGTAATCTAACTTGTAATTTCGTCTTACAGCCTCCCCCCACCCCCTCCTCACCACTACAGACATTAAAATTGATACAGATATATATTTTTAAATAAAATAAACATTTAAACACTTTGACTCGGTACAGCCAGTTGCCTTATTGGAGCCTTATTAGCATGCGCTTGCATAATCAATTTTATATATTTATTTTTTTTTCTTCTTTTTATTTCGAGCCTTACGTGACGTTAATCAAGGCCGCATAAATCGTGCGTCATATTGATTACGCTGGTTGAGTAGGTCCTTATTATTTAGCAGAGATCAATATATATATATATATACATATGCTGTGCGTGAGTGAGTGAAAAAAATAATAAAAGGGTAAGAGGGAGAGGGAGTGTGTGGAATTTATAATGTGAGAGAGAAAGCTTAATATATTTAACGTATTGGTGCTGTTATATTTTATTTAAAATTTTAAAACCGGGCCTTGATACGATTTAATGCAAGTTACAGATAGTAGTTGGGTGTGCATGGTGTGTGCATGGTGTGTATATGGTGTGTATAGTAAGTATTCGTTATTTGTGCATTTAACTCGAGGAAACTGGTCAACATATAACTCTGACAGGCGCTGATGCTTGTCGCTTACCACGCAGCTGCTCTTGACAACAACTACACGAGGAATTAAATGCCAACGAGGTGCATATAAGTGCTGTGCTGGATTGCATGCTCTGTTGTATGCAAGTACGGAAGTATGTGATGTGATGATGCTTTAGCTTTACTTATTGAGCTAAAACTTTCTTACTTTATTAACATCCAGCGCCCGGTATTTAAGACCATGCTGATGTTGCTGCTGCTGCTGCGGGAGATGCCGATGTCGAAGCTCAAGTTGGAGCTCTTTACTTATTGCACATTAATATAAGTATGTGTGCACGGATATTGCCAATTAGCGAACATACTCTAGAACAAATAAAACTCATTTCTGTTTCACTAATGCTATGGATTTTTTTTTAAAGAGATAATTTATTACTGAGAATTAATTTTTTTGTGGCTTAAGATCGTTTTTTGGTATGGAATTATTTGTCAAGGATAATTAGAGTGACAACAGGAATTTTTTCATTTTTTTTTTTCTTTTATTGAATTCTGAAATTTTTTCTGAGGTAAAAACAGAAAATTATTCTTGAAAAAATTTTTTAAAGCCGCGAACTTTCAAATTCTTCCGCCAAAATTTATATCAAGTCGAGCTCTCAAAATTATTCCAAAGATCTCCAATTTAAAAAAAAAAAAAAACTTTATGCAAAAATTAATAAGAAAAATATTTATGAATATATAAATCCAAGTATCTTTTGGTGAATCTGTAGCTAAGCCGATTCATATAACTGTAAACATATGCTCAATAATCGGCGGGTCGCATCTGTCCCTGGCGATCTTGTACCCTACAGTATTGTCGATACCATACGTTGAATTTTGTTCACCTTTAGCATCTCTTGTTGTCTCAGTTTAAGTTTTACCTGTTGTGAATACATATATATGTATATATATAATATAATGTATACCAATGGTTGTCGGTGGTTGTCGTCGGCTCGAAGAGTATGCCCATGCATGCAGTAACCAGCTCTTCGAAGCTCAAGAAAGAGTGAAAGATTAACGCGGGAGCTAAAATATTATCGTAGATCGGCAAAATACAAGTGAGAAAGTGAGAAATACAGTTGTATGAGTTGAGAGTTGCCGTTTTATTTCGAATAATCGAGGTTTATAAAACCGTGGCGACGACAAGAGCCAGCACACGATGGGATCGTGAGGTGTAACTCAGCTGGCTACCACCGAAGGTCCTTGAATTATGGCCTACAGGTCATACCAAACACGCTTCGTCGTTTAACCTCTTCCTCCTTGCCTCCTCCTCCTCCTCGTCTTCTTCTTCTTCTTCTTCTACTTCTCGAATATATCTGCTGCTGCTGCTGCTGGCTGATATCCTCAGCTAACACTCTGCTGAGGATTCCAACGATCCAAGCTTGGATTCTACATGAGAGAATTCATTTTGTCAGCAGACTCTCACTCACCTGCTATGCTATTGCTGTGTACTCTGATGCTCTAACCTTTTTCTCTTGTTGGTTAGCTCGCGGTGTTGATGCTGTTCGCGGTCTTCGTGTACATCGGCACTTACCCGTGTCAAGGATATTCGCTTTTTGTTCCTTCTTTTTCACAGCTTTGCGCGATAACCGACACGCTTTTTATTGCAGACATCAATTTTTCTTCGAACCATTTGAATTTATAATTTATCACCTTTTTTCATATTTGCCCTTGTGTGGCCTTATTGAATTTAAATTCATTGCTGAGAATTCTCCAGGATTCACTCGAGCACTCAAATTTTTTACCTTTTTGAGGAATCGGGTGTTTTTAATTTTTATTTTCATTCCACTGAACCTGGGAATCCATTGGAAAATTTCAAGTTTAAGCTGAAAAACTTTCATCAGTTCCAGAGTTTTAAATTTTATTTACCCAAGTTTCTTTATAAGACACTTTAAATTTACATTTTACACTCTAGACTTAACGTTTATGACTCAAATTTTTTACCCATAGCTGAAATTTAAATTTTTCCAGAGAATTTCAAAGTTTGAATTTTTTTGAATACTTGAAATTTGAAAATTCTTTCAAAATTCAAATTTTTCTACAGCTCCTTAAAACATCAAGTTTAAAAAAATTTCAAAAATTTAAATTTTCCCGCCGAAAGTTTCCCACCAAAAAAATAAAAAATTCAAATTTCGTCTATCAGGACAATAATAAAAAAATCTAATAACAATTTTTGTTTTTTTTTTTTTCCAGTGTCCCGTAACAGTAAGTGGAGCGTTAGCCTCATCGTCGCCTTCGCCAGCGTCGGCATCGCACCTGACCAGCGGAGTCTCATCAACCGGTGGCGATAACCACCCTCTGACGCCATTGTCGAGTGTCGCGAGGATGGCAGTGACCAGTGCGATAATTCGCCCACCCGGGAGTCCCACGAGCTCAGTGAGTCCCTCGTCCCAGCAGCCTCATGGGCCTCCGCCGTCGGGTCCACCGGGTGGACGCTGTTGCGACACCGGGAGACCCATTTTCACGGACCCGGTCACTGGACAGTCGATCTGCTCTTGTCAGTACGAGCTCCTGGGTGCAGGCTACCAACGTCTCGGTGGCATCACACCCGCAGCACTTTCCATGTACTCGACGCCCTATGCCGCCGCGGCGGCAGCTGTCGCATCCGAGGGTATGGCCGCGTACTTTCCGGCCCTCGGCGCCGAGCAAACTCCTTTTTACGCTCCCACCGTAAGTACTATTATTGTTATTATTTTTTGAATTTAATTTTAAATGTTATTATGCAATCTTCAGACAATATTTTTTATTTTTAATTAGCATTCATTAACTGATTGCATTTATTAGTCAGTTATCAGACCACACACGTCACATGTGTGCTCTACACACTATTTACTTTTAACTCAGAACAGACTAACAATTATTATGTGCAAATGTAAAAATTATTTTATGGCATGACCTAAATATTTATAACTCGATGATATCAATTAATAAATTAATTATCTTGTATGGATCATTTTTTTTACTAGACCAATCTAATTAGACCAATTTTTCGACTTAATTTTTTTTTATTTGTAATTTTAGTCTGGATTGAAAAAAAATGTAGTTACTGTCAATTTGCTTGACAGCGTTCATTATCTTACAAACTGTATTACTTTCTGTACTCTGTACTGTCTTGGCAACGATCAATACATATCAATCTTTTAAATAAAAAAATATGACAAGATGATCGATCCTTCATGATTCACCTTTACCAGGTGCTACTTTTTTCGCTTTAATAGAGGAACGATTTATTGTAACGTAGTTTATTAATTTCATGGGTTAGTCGGTCATCTGGAAGTTAAAACTTTTTTACCTGAAAAAAATTAGAGATTTTTTTATTTAATATTTTCGAACGTTAGAGATTTTTTTTATTTTTAGACTTTTAGAGGTTAAAAACGAAAAATATCGCTAATTACTATCAATACTTTTTTGTTCACCGTTAAATTTCCTACAAATCAACTCCTGACGGCCATTGCTCTAAACCTAACCGTTGAAAAGTTACAGTCGACCCAACTCCAAAATATCCCCTATTCCTTTCAAAAATATTTTATTCCATTAAAATCGCAGATATCTCCATAAATATCAAAAATATCACAAAAAACAATCAATACTTTTTTGTTCCTCACAAAATTTCCTACAAATTTGTTCCTTACAACCATCACTCAAAACCCAACCGTTAAAAAGTTGTGGCCGTCCCACGTAAAAATTTATAATTTCATTATTTTCCGTCCTTTCAACTCTACAATTTGAAATCAATAACCGTAAAATATTAGAATTTAAATGAATAATAATTAAATAATCTCAATAATGATAGCAATAATTGATATTTCAGGCAGCAGGTCTCGATCTAAAAGAGAATCTAACCGCGGGTGCAGCGGGCTGGCCGTATCCCGCAGTATATCATCCTTACGATGCTGCAGCATTCGCCAGCTATCCCTTCAACGGGTAAGTTATTCATGACTCAATTATCTGTTTTCTTGTGTGATATTATTCTCGAATAAATTATAACACATTTATACTTATCTATACATACCCACACACAAATATATATATGTATGTTTACGTATTTATTTAATCGCGAGGAAAATGAATAAAAAATAGTAAATATTAATAAATGACAACGGGTATATTTTATAGGCGACAACGACACTCTACTGTTCTGCTCTGGAAAATAATCTATTTAGTTATCGACATAAGGTCTTAGGTCAAAATTATCAGTCTATCATTACCCCGCGCGTATTCATTTAAATGTCGACATAAGTCTAGTTTTTTAAAAATAATTTTAAGTTTTAAAAAAAGTCGATACAGTTTTCTCCTATCCGTGCTCGGGCGATAAAATTATTGATGAGTTAACACGTAAACATTGTAATAAATTAGCGCCCGGGCTGACCCGCGATTGTCTCACAGCGACGATTCTTACGCGTTTTTATTTTATCTAGTGTCTGTATACGCCCGTCAGCTTATGTGGGGAGTGTGTGGGTAACGCGTGTCATATATATGTTATGTACAAATATATATCGTTATGCACGGGGAAGAGGTCGTGTTATAAATCAATTTGGATATTTTTTTATTAAGACAGAGGGCAATAGCAATTGCTTAAACTTAACTTTTATTTTCGAGTTTTTTTCCCGCTATTGTTATTCAAATTTTTTTATTGATTTGAAATTTTAATATCTTGTTAAATATTTACGATATCGCTAATTATCATATTTACATTTTTGTTCATTATGTATTGTATTCTATACAAATTTTTACGTTATGGTAATCACCAAAATCAATGGTTTCAAAAATTACTGGCGCGGAAATTTAAAATTACAAATATAATTTTTTTATTTTTATAAAATTGTTAATAACTCAGTAAATATTAAAAATATCAAAAATTGTTATGAATACTTTTTTATTGCTTATTAAATTTTCTACAATTTTATTTCTTACAAAAATTACTCTAACCTTGATCCTTAAAAAGTTACAGCCGAAAGTGAAAGAAAAATTTTTCAAAACACAGTTTCAAATTTTATATTTTTGTTAAAATGTAAATATATCAATATATATATAAAATATCACTTAGGACTTCTCATATATTATTCGTCATAAAATTTCCCACAACTTTGCTCCTTATGAAAAATCCTCTAGCTCTCAACCTCGAAAATTTACTTCCCTTCAAAGTAAAATTCGTGGTTTCGAAAAAAAATTCCATTGAAGCAAAACCTTGAGCGAAATAATAATAAGTGAAAATATAAATGCAGATGCAGTAGTTAACAAAGTAACCGACGGCTCGCGTCCAGATCGAAACGTACATAATATCGTACTCAAGCAAGCTGTAGTACTTGATCGTTTCCTTGCATATAAATCAGTACATGCCGGAAGTGCGTCACATATATATCCCCATATGTACATACATCGAACCTACAAATTTTCCTCTCTCTCTTCCCCTCGAGCCGCTTTCCCAGTCCCTCATTCTCTTAGCTCTCTACCAGCTCGTACATCAAAATTTCCTCCTGTACTCCTCCGCAAACATAACTTACTCGATTTAGTGATTGTCTATTCAATAGTACTGTCATTTCTACTCGTACAATTATACATATACACGTATGTACATATACATCAGTGTATATTGCATTATATATCTCAGGCTCATTGGTGTCCCGTCGTGTCGCGATGATGTGGCACTCCACCCGTCCAAAACGTGACTAACTGACTACACATCATTGCACACACTACGTGATCTGACTACTAATAATACTCATACTTACTTTATAACTACATTTCATTTGTGTTACCAAAAATAATTTTCTATTTTTGATTCTTGCATTTCTTTCACTGTAAAAAAAAAAATATTTTTTCTTTCTTACTCCAAAAAAATTAATTTCAATACCATGCCCATTTTACCTCCGCGCTTTAATTATTATTATTATTATTATTAAAATAATTGTAATAAATTTTTATGAGTAATTTTTACTCCAAAAAAAAATTGAGAACAATAAATTAATTTCAATACCCTGTCCATTTTACCTCGGTGCTCTATTAATGTGAATGTAACAGACATCAGATAAATTTTTAATTATTAATGAACAGAGTAAATAATTAATAAAATGAAATTTTAAAAAAAAAGCACATTTAAAAAATTTAAAAATTAATAAGTGCATTTTTTTTAAATTTTATTTTTTTAATTACTCCTATTTAAAATTTTAAATTTGTCTAATGTCTGCTAAATTCACACTTATATTCCTTCAATTATTATTATTATTAAAATAATAATTATTATAAATAAATTTAACTCCAAGAAAATTAATAAAGATAATAATAATTTAATTTCACCCTGTCCATTTTACCTCGGTTTTTTAATTATTATTAAAATAATTATAATTAAGTTTACTCCAAAAAAAATAATAATAATTTAATTTGAATACCCTGTCCATTTTACCTTAATACTTTAATTATTATAATTATTATTAAAATAATTGTAATAAATATTAGTAAATAAATTTTTAATTGATCCTTGTTACTAAAAATAATTAAAGTAATTAGCATTTAATAATAAAAATAATGAGTTTAATTATTGGAGCTACGAAAAATAAAATACAAGAGTTTATTATTAAACTTAAATTTATTTATAATGAGTATATAAATTACTCATTATCATTATCAAAGCTTTCGCGTCTGAATAAACGTCAGTGTTTATGTATATATATATCGGTGTAATAATAAGAAATTTATAAAAATCCACTATTGTTTTACAACGGAATTTAAGTAAATTGAGAACGGCTCGATTACGTGAGTTTGTAATTATGATAATATATTCCGTGGTGTTTCCGTTGAGTTTACAATATCTTTTGGACTTTCGGTACACGCAATATTCCATAATATATTATATATTATATACATGTGTGAGTATGCATGGAAGGATGGATCGATGGATGTGTGGGCTTATGGAAGTTACGTAAATCCGTGGCTGCGGGTTCTTTGGTTTAAATTCAAGATTTAAGTACTCAATACCTTGGCCTTCGGTTTCTGATATATATTTGTATTCTTTTCCATTTATATTTTTCGAATAATATTCCCAAGCCGCTCCAATAAAACCGCGGCTTTAGTTTCTTTTTCACTAAATTCAAAATATCTCGACAAATATCAAAAATATCACTAGTTACTATTTATACTTTTTTGTTCCTCATAAAATTTCCTACAAATTCAGTCCTTACAAAAATTACTCTAACTTCAATCCTTAAAAAGTTACAAGCATTCAAAGTCAAATACAAATTTTTGAAACTACTATCCAAAATTTTCATCCCACAAAAACTCGTCATATCTTTTTAAATATCAAAAATATCACTAATTACTCCTCATACATTTTTGTTCTCCATTAAATTTCCTACAACTTTCTTCCTTACAAAAATTATTCTACACTCAATCCTCACAAAGTTACAAGCCTTCAAAACTAAAAAACCAAAAAAAAATTCCCATCAAACCCAAATTTTATAAATTACCCTCCCGTTAAAAATTAAATTCACCCTCTGACCCTCCTACATCATATATATCTCAACTCACAGACTTATAGGACTTGTCAATAAATGATAAAATCGAGCGGTTCAATAAAATAAATAATAATAATAATAATAAAATGCAAGTTTGGTATGCACTTACGATGAGGTCGAGATCGTGGCGGGTCAACGATCCCGTCTTTCCGCCGGATTGGCCCTGCTTCCGGGGACATGTAGGGTAGACAATAAGAAAGGCACGAGCAGTACACCAAGACTCTATACCACGACAAACCACTGTTCCTTGGTTCGTTATAACAACTTATAATGTATCGCAATGCACGTGCGCATTGTTACTTCTATATAACGACATACAGTGTCACCACGAATTTAAACGCCCGCTGACCAAACATATATCCTCGCTAACGCAATCTCAACACATATGAATTTATATATTTAAATATATTGCTGCACATTATTATTTTATTAATATGCCAACACATTTGTTTAATTGTTAACACATGAATTATAAATATATATACAATATATATAACATGACGATGACGAATAAGAAAGGATTTTTTTTTAGAAAATTTTTGAATGGGTCCGTGCCCCGGACCTCCTATACTTAGACGTCTCCGCTCGCGGACTCAATTAATCATTTATTTTATTTACTTGGCAATTATTATTCGCAGGACAGAAAACAAGATTAATGGTTTAATCGGCGGGTCGAGACACATTGCGGAGCAATTTGCATGAGCCGAGTGTTTGAATGTTTCCCAATACGGCGCGATTGTCCCCTAGGAGAAGTTAATGTATAATAGATTTCTGATGATCTGGCTGGTGGATCGCCGGATAGAATCACCAGAGGACCCTTTCTATTAATTTTGTGATAAGTTGACGTTGTGAGATCTGCGTGGACTCGGTAGTATGTGTAGACATGCGGGAGTAGAAATTCCCTGTCATTAAATTGTCGTATGTCAGTCCAGGGTGTTCTAGAATGTGTGTAATGGTTCGAGGCTGATGAGACGCGACAGCAGCGAGCATGCTCGTTAGTCTTGTTAAAATATCATATTTTGTCCGTTAAATTTAGAGCCATTTTTCACCGGTACAAATTGACATTTTTTCGATTTATTTTTAAATTTTTTATTTATTGTCGATTTTCTTCAACAGAAATTATTTCATATTTACTGGCCCATTCTACCCCAACTTAATTAATCATTTTTAGTGGTCCTCTTACCTCAATATAAAAATTTTTTAAATTTGAATTTCCGTTCATTTTGCCTCAAGTTTCACTTATTTAGTAATTAGTAAAAAAACTGTCCATCTTACCCCAAAGGTACGTGTCCAGTTTACCCCTGTATAGAATGTGTAAAAAATAAAATAATTACTATTGACAGAAAACTCTGAAAAAATCCTGGCCTTAGAAGCAAACGTGAGGCCACCCCCCGTGTGAATCATGTCCGCGAGTCAGCACAACAAAATTACCCCATCAGAATGTCTCCATACATCCATTACAAAAACACTTAGCTGAAATACCACCCATTCTTAAAGAAGCCCTCGATGTGCTGGCAAAGGGGCGGAGTTAGCACACCTGTCACGAAACCCCTCAATGACAACCCAGCACTCCATCTTACAAAAAGCCTCCATGCCGATCCTCAACACCACCAACAATCCAACCAGATGATCGTGATTGCCGATGACAAATTAAAAAAACATAAAAATACCTGTAGGTCGCACAGTGAGTCGGAGGGCGACAGAGGAGGGATAGGAACAGGAACAGGAATGGGGTTGGAGTTTTAGTTTTAGTTGGAATACACTCGGTACAAACTGGCAGTTTGACTTGCCAACGACTCGGTACCTCGCGAGCAGGGTGGAGTAAAAAGGGGTGTTGGTGGATGTACCGAGAGGGACGGGCTCGAGCACAGCCCGATTAGCAATCGCCATGGAAACAAGCAGTTGATGCGATCGCTTTTCGCGCATGAGAGGAAAGGGTTGCTTTCATTTACACTCACACACACATTTCCACACACACACACAGACACAGTTGCGTGCGACATTTATACATATGGAGTTGAGTTAACTGTATTCCCTGATGAGACTAAAAACGAAATAGAGTAAAGCGAGGAGGAATTGAGAATTTATAAAAAAAAAAAGCTGAAAAAAAATTAAAGCTTCACATGGAAAACAATTCGCTAATTCTTCCCTACTCCTCTTCCTCCTCTTCTCTATCTAGTTTACTCTAGAGTGATGGGAACTGTCGTAAAATTCGCAGCCTTGTCGTGAATCTCGTGATGGCTTATATGACGACGGCGAATCGATGTGACGGAGAAGTTAAATTAAAAGAGAATGAAATGATAATAAAAAAAATATATATGTATATATATAAAATAAAAAATAAAATAGAGTCGACGTTGTCCGGACTGTTATCATGAGAAACAAGCTTCCACTCTGATTTTTTAATCCGCCACCCTGCTGGGAATTGAGGCCGTAGAAAGAGAGCGGGAGGGGGAGGTCTGTAAGAGGGATGAAAGAGACGTAGTTACTCATACCCGGGTGAATTTTAAAATAACTGCAGAACGCCATTTGCCACTCGCAAACACTGGGGGAGAAAGCGGTTGAGCCGCTCGCCGCCATTTCCTCCCCTTTTCGCTTACTTTACATTACTTTACTTTATTTTATTTTACTTTTTTCTGGACTTTTATTCCTGTCCATGTGTCTCTACAACGCCGTCTTACTCGTGTGAGAGTTTATCATTTTTATTAATCTTTATTCTCGTGTTCATATTTTAGCTTTACACGAGTGTGTACTCGAGTTTGGCCTGACTGGAAATTTCCTCACGGGGTGGGATTCCTTTTCACAAGTTTCCTTTTAGAACTTTGTTTATTCATTGTAATGAATTAATAAACACTTTATTTGTTTAATTGTCTCAGTAATTGGATAGGCGGCGTAAGACTTATTCATTTGTTAATGGATCGTAATGGAAAATTATTTCAAAATTTTTGTCAGGCGAAAAAAACTTCTGGTGATTCTTGTACTCTGATACTTAATTCAGGTGTCCTAGAATGTGCACAAGTGAAATCTAGGGGAATCAAAGGTCAAAATCGACTATTTCGATATTTTTCACAGATTTTTCAATTTGAAATCCGGAAAAAAATCTGAAAAACGACTAAACCTGCGGAACCTGATCAAAATGAAGGCTTCCGATGGATGCTTGAAGGCCTCGGGGGGTATCAGAAGTCTTTTCTGATGAAAATTCGATTTTCGAAAATCCGACCGAAAACTATAACTTGCATTTATTCGAAAATTTTCAATTTTTATAGCAGGAAGTTAAAAATTCTAGTGATCTAAAGTGTGATTTGATACTTTAAGTATCCTAGAATGTGCGCAAGCAAAATTTGAGTAGACTAAAGCTCGAAAATAAATTTTTTCCAGGCTCGAAGGCCAAAATTCACTATTTCGGTATTTTCTACGGATTTTCTGATTTGAAACCGTGAAAAAATATTTTTAGAGACTTAAGTTGTGATTTTCTACTGTACTTAGATTCCTCAGTGCTCAAAACCTAAATCTGTCAACTGATGCCCGAAATTTTGGACCTCCTGAAAATTATCCAAGGCCCCAAAATTGCAACATCCTTCCAGAAATTCGTGTTTTAAAACTTGTACTGAAATTAATGCCTCTCTTTTCATAAAATTAAAAATTTCACTGCGGGAGTAGAAAAAGTATCGAGTACAAAGGATCTTTTTCGCTTGTTGTCATTCTGATTGTAGCTCGCGTTCTCTGGTAGACTCAATACCGCGTGGTAGAGAGCAGAGCAGAGTAGAGCAGAACAGAGCAGAGCTGAGAGAATACGACCGTTGCTCTCTCCCGTCCCAGGGGTTTGCCGTGGATAAGTGACAGTTTTATTAATTCCCCATCCCTCATTGTCTGCAACTTCTCGCCTCTATGCTCTGTTCTGCTCTGTACCACACTCATCTCTGCACTCGATCCCTACACATCTCAACCTCCATAGCAGCTTCACCTCTATACATTCGATCCACCGGGTCCCTATTCTCATGCGCGTGAAATGAGAAATAAAGTTCAATAATGTTGCCACTCAAACATCCGTCACTTTTGAAAGATTTTTTTTTCTCTTTTTATTATTCACCAAGACGACTTAATAATGCGACAACTTTTTATTGCCTGTTATATAAACAAATAAACTCGCTGAAGAAAAAAATTCATTGAAATTTAAATTAAAATGAGACTTTATAATTTTTTAGTTTAATTAAATAATTAATTTGCAGAGTACAGATGTAGGAAAATTTAATTTCAATTCTGTCGATTCAGCATCAAGTTTAATCTTTGATAAGGGGTCTTCTTTTTTTAGTAATGGGACGGAATAAAATAGAAAGAGTCGAGTAGAGGGTCTTAGTCGCAGTATAGACTCTACTCTGGCTGTATCTGTGAGTCTTTAAGAAAGTTGGAGCAAGTAAATAGTATGAAATGAGGCTGAGGTAAGCGAGAGGGCGAATAAGATGAGTCGAGATCCTCAGAAGCCTCGCCGAGGGTCAACGGGGACGGGAAAAAGGTTAAATTGTCAGATAAAGATCTGAGCCGGTATCCAGCTTCTCTGATTTTTTATTTTTCCTTTTAAGGAGTTTCGAATCTTATGATATCAAGCTATTGGATAACTTTTCCGTTAAATTTATCCTGCCTATTAAATTTTCCAGCTTAAATATTTATTTCAGCACTTAATACTTTGATTGGCGATATCTCATTAAATATTTCAAATATCGAGATGTTTGGTGTGGGTTTTGGAAAGGGAATTTTATTTCCTACAACTTTTGTATCAGTGAAAAATTCTGTAAAATCAATAGTTTTCACGTTACAGCCATTTAAATGATTTGAAAAATATTTCTGACTCCAAAAAAATGTAGAAACGTCAAATTGTTGTTTCAAGAGCTGTATCTTTTAAACTATTGATATTAGAAAAATTTCATAAGAGACAAAAGTTGTGGGAAATTAAATTTCCTTTCCAACGAGTATATATAACGTCCATTTATTTTGAAAAATAAATCTCTAAACGGCTGGAATATTTTTATTCTGATTGCAGATATGGAATGGATTTAAATGGCGCGCGGCGAAAAAACGCGACCCGCGAAACGACGAGCACCCTCAAGGCCTGGTTGAACGAGCACAAGAAAAACCCTTACCCGACGAAAGGTGAGAAGATAATGCTCGCGATAATAACCAAGATGACGTTGACCCAAGTGTCCACGTGGTTCGCGAACGCGAGGAGAAGACTCAAGAAGGAGAACAAAATGACGTGGGAGCCACGGAACAGAGTCGAGGACGAGGATAACAATAATGATGACGATGACAGCGGTCGCAAGAGCGTCGACGAGAAGGACCGACTTGGTAAGTTCCTCCCCCACCCACCCCCATTTTTGATGACTGCTAAATAAAATAATTAACAAACCAATTTATTATTTCTGCTCCAGATTCCAAAGACTCAGGAACGGGATCATCAGAAGACGGCGAGCGACCCACGAATCGTCTGGACCTCTTACACCCCTCAACAGGAAGCGGCCTCCAGAGTCGCATCCAGGAGAGCGAGTGGTCGGAATCTCGTGCGGACAGTGGGCCCGATAGTCCCGAGTGTCTCTACGACCAACGAGAGCCCCCTCGGCACCCACTCCAGCTCCAGCACCCGGCGTATCTCAGTGCCCACAACCGGCTTCTGCGCCATCCGTCTCCCGAAAGCACCTCGCCGACGGGCCCAGTCCACTTGCCGACCTCAACCAGCACCTCCAGCGGCAACTCGACGGAAAACGCTAAGCCCCGAATCTGGTCCCTGGCGGACATGGCTAGCAAGGACGCCGATAGTCCCATAGTGCCCTCTAGTGCCGCGCTCACTGGCCTCGGGAACCCCTACCAGTCTTCTCCAGGAGGTGGCAAGATCGTCAGTCCCCTGGCGAACCGGTTCCCCCCACATCATCATATACACCCAGCCATCTCCGGGACTCAGTACGTCAGGCATCATCCGGACTTCTACCGCAACTTCTACGGTGCAGCTTCGCAGCTCGGCTCCGGGGACATGGCTTTCCTAGAGTCTTACTCGCGGACCCTTGGGGGTCTTGGACTCCCGCCAAATTCAGTACCTGCGAGCATGCTGACTTCAACGCCGCCCGCTGTCTCCACCAGTATAACTGTCAAGCCCTTCCCCCTTAATGGCAGTACCAATTCTAATAATAGTAATAATAATAATAATAATAATAGTAATAGTAATAATGCAAATAATAGTAGTAATAATAATAATAATAATAATAATAATAATAATAATAGTAGTAATAACAATAGTGGAGGCCTGATGACGCCGTCGGAGGTATCGCCGTCGTCCTCAGTGTCCTCGCACTCGGACCAGAGGTCGCCGCATCCGAGTGAAGCGGAAGGAAAGTCACCGCGAGTGTGATCGATGTCCAAAAGGCACGAGGTTTAGTGATGATGAGTAAATTTTCATTGTGACCCGACAATAAGCAGACTTATGTCTTGTAATTAGTGTACAGTTCTAAGAGATATTGTCATCTGGATCATATTAATGTTCAATTAATCTCTCCCGATAATTATGCAAGTTTTTGGGAACTAAATTCTTCGAGGGGTTTTGAAATTTTTTTTTTAGTAAGATAGAGTTCTAGCAATTTTTTCAGTGATTTTTTTTTTGTAATTAGCGATTTTTTTACCCGCGAGTTTATGACCTGGAAAAATACATTTTTTTACAAGACCTTTCAAAAATATTATTTTTTTGCCCAAAAAAGGCTTCTGTATAATTATCATGCATCCAATAGCTTTTTTGACTGAACCGATTATAACCGAACTAAATAATAAACAAATATGTATATATATACATATATATATAATATATGGAGAACTAGACAAAATTTTGAATTGCAATTTTTCCTTAAAATTTTATCAATTAAGTGACCAAAATTTTTTTACAAAATTCAAATTATTTCAAAAATTTTCGACTCCGGAAATTTTTTACAATGGGAATTTTCTTCATAGCAAAAAAAAAATTTCAAAGGAAATCTGAAAATTTCTTTGATTTTTCTTCATATCAAAATTTTGTTCAGCTCTCCCCTAAAAATATATATATATATACATATATATATTTATAGTAAATATGATTCAATTAGATAAGAACCGATAATTGATAACTATATAAATAAAAATATAAATATAGAATATATTAATTAATAATAATAACAATTATTATTTATGTATTTGTACATAGTAGTTGAAAGGGATTGACTTAAAATGCCCAGCCAAAAAAACTAAATAAAATGTATGTACTGTATGTAGTGTAGATGCGTATTATTTTATTATGATTTTTATTATTTTATTACATATTATATTATATTATTAATAAATTGATTAATTATTAATTATTGATTAATATAAAAAAAAAAAAACAAAACAAATGTAAGTTCGCCAATTAGCGAATGACCACGTGGACAATTGTTATTGCAATGTTTATTAAATATTACTGAGGACGCCTATCGAAAATAAATAAAAAAAAACATCTTCAGTGTTACAGTTACAACGATCATTTAATTACCGACTACCGATTACTGATTACCGAGTATTGATTATGATTATCGATTGCATACTATAGATAAAAATTTAAAATATTTATGAATGAGATTATGAGTGGGTTCAAATTTCGAGTCGCGGGCTCGTGGATCCGCCGAGTCCCGGAAATCGAGAGTACGAAAAGTCGACTGCGCCTAACATATCACGCGTGATTCGAATATTAATAATGATAATAATTATAATAATAATAATTATGATAGTGATGATGATTTAATGATAATTAAAAACTAACGATTGCCATCTTTCTTAGTCATTTATGTCCAAAATGTGTCGTGCGTCTGGATAATAATTAAAATCGCTCTTGTAATGCCACATTGGTATTTATTAAGAATAAATATTAATTTAATGAAATTTTGATGTTTGACATGATTTCGAGTGATATGAAGCCCTTTCGCAATAAATTGATCATTATAACTACAAACAAACGAACGAGAACAAATATAAAAAAATATATATATATATATCTAATTATATTCATGGTTGTTATCCTTATCCTTCAGTCCTTAATTATTTATTTATTTATTAATCAGTCAACTGAGTTGTTTTCAGTTCAAACGGCTCTCACTTCCAAAATACTGATTTTTTTGCAATCGAGCTCATGACCGATTTTGTAGAGAATTTCATACTCTACAAATTTGTATTGATATATTTTTTTCATATATTTGTTAGTTTTCACGTAAATTCAATTTGAAACGAATATAAATTAATAATGACATTATTTTGAAAACGTCATTATTAATGTTCAAACACCTCCCACGCCTTAAATATTAACTTTAGCGCAATATTTAACTGTATCATTTTTGTAGAGAATTTAATGCTCTACAACTTTTATTTAATGCATTTTTTTCATATACTTGTTAGTTTTCATGTAAATTTAATTTTAATGAGAACGAATTGAACTTGGAATAAAAATTAATAATGACAATATTTTGAAACCGTCTTTATTAATATTCAAACACCTCCCACGCCTCAAATATCAATTTTAACGCAAAATTCATCTCTACAGTTTTTATAAGAAATTTTATGCTCTACAAAGTTGTTCCTATACATTTTTGTCGTATCTCCGTTAGTTCTCAAGTAAATGAAATTCCAACAAAATCTAAAAATTAATAGTCTAGGTTTTCTGCATGAAATCTAATATTTGTTGGAATAATTCATATTTATGTCACCATGGCATGACTTTTTCAAAGTTAAGCTGATCTACAGTCGAAATACAATTCCATGGTCATAAAAATAATCAAAACTAAAAATTTATGGATCCCGTATCGATTTTCTTAGGCGGGTATGTAGTTATAAAAATGCAAAGCGACTTCTGGGTGGTTGGAAGCAGCTTCGCTGGTTATTAGTAAACATTTAAATCGACAATCGCTATAGTCCTCTTCTTGAGAACCAGGAGAATGCCAATGCGGTCCTCCCTCTTATTATTATTCCTCGATATTTTTTATTTTATTTACATAACATTAGACTCGTCTCTCTCGTTCATTCATACCAAGTCCATTGTCTTCATCTTATTCTTATTCTTCTTCTTCTCTGTCTCTGGTTGTTCCTCCTCAAGCTCTGCCGAGCGTCTCAATGAGAAAGAGAGCAAGAGACAAATCGCGGGAGAAAGTTTGCCGAAGCCCAAGGAATAGCTCTGCTGCTGCTGCTGCTGCTTCTGGGG
The DNA here is from genome assembly GCA_030273425.1 of Microplitis manilae. NCBI lineage: Eukaryota > Metazoa > Arthropoda > Insecta > Hymenoptera > Braconidae > Microplitis > Microplitis manilae. The sequence goes on from CP092725.1 coordinate 945,261, forward strand.
ATGCTGGTGCCGGTGGTAGTTCTCTACTCCGCTGACTCTGTTTAAAGTTGTATTGGATTGGTAAAGCAGAAACAGAAACTCATAAGAGTTGGTATGGTATAGAGCAACACAGAGGATAGGACAGTTAAAGAGTTAAGAGTTGAAACAAGAAATCAAACCCAAGGACCACCCGCCACGGCCTTGGGACCACAAAGCCGCGGATCTCGAGGAGGTCTCTTGTGTCTTCATGAATCAACAGTCTTCTTCATCTTCATCCTCTCTTTAGTCTCAAACCATTCTTTCTATTAACTATTTATTTTATTGTCAATTTTTTTTTTTAATAAAATTTTTTTTCAAACGTCAGTTCAAATTTTTTTTTTAATATTCGATGTTTAATTTATAAAACGGGGTAAGATGGGCTGATCAAATTATTCTTAAAATTTATTGAAGGCCAAAATTCATTTCTGGGGTAGAATGGTCCATTTAAAATTTTTGATAAAATAATGTATGAGGTAAAAAGTGATATTTAAATTCGAGATGTCAAGATAAACACATATATTTCGACACAAGATTTCAACGAGTTAAATATATATGATTTTTTAGAAGAAAACATCAAAGATGCCGGACATCCGGTTACCACGAATACACGTGGACGGAAGGGATTAAAGATAAAGTCTGTGTTTTCAGATGAATTATTGTTTAATTTTATGATGATTGCATTGAAAATATTATTGATATAAATATTGAGCTGATTTCGGTACGGGCTTATTTTTATTTTGTGCACAAGACATTTGCGCGAATGAGTTACCGCTGTTGCTTTAGCTAAACGGTTTATTCCAATATTTATTTATAAAATATTTATTTTTATTCCAGTTGTTAAAATATCACGGACATAATAGCTCATACATATTTTTCATATACCCCTTAGTTTTCAAGTTAATTAACTCTTTAAGTTAAAAAAAAGAAATTTGATTTTTACTTAAAATTTTTCATTTATTTCAAAGTTCTCTCAGGGCTTAAATATTGATTTTAACCAAAAAATGAATGAACACTTTTTTGTAGGAAATTTAATGCTCTACAAATTCATTTTAGTTCATTTTTAACGTATCTCCCATAGTTTTCCCATAAATTAATATCAAAGCCCAAAAACTAAGTTTTTATCAACTTCCTCTCAAAGTTATTGAATTTTATTGCAAAAAAATAAATAATTAAAATTATTCGAATGCTGAGACACAGAAATAGCTTTCAAAAAAAATAATTGTATTTTTTATGCCGAAAAAAAAAATGACAAATAATAAAACAACCGAAAAATTTAAGCTGTCGAGTTTATAAACGGGCGTTAAGTTTACAATTCAATATCAGCTGAGACACGCACAGTAAACTAATTATATAAAGTACTACACATAAACTTACATTCCAAGAAGTCGATAAATAGACATATATATGTATATACATATATATTCGCGATTGAGTTCTTTAAATTAAATTTATTGCAATGTAGCGAACGCTCGAGTTGCCAAAGAAGTCAAAGTCAAAGTCGGAATTCTAAAAATAAATAAAAATAAAAATATATAATACATATACATATACATATATATGGAGTATATACATATACATATATATATAAGAATCTATACCCAAACTCAGCAGTAAAGACAAACGATTGATTTGTACGCGGAGCAGCAACGAAAATAAAAGGATCAGTCTCGAAAAAGTGTATTTAATTAAACCTGAGGATTCGTCGATGAAACGAGTATATAAGAGCATTGTATATATAAATATAAATATATCAAATGTATATAGCCTTTATACATATAGATGAATATAGGGGGTGGTTAGAAGAGACTAGCCAGCGGATTGTGGACAAAAAACATTTAACAGAATAAAAGACATAGGGACGTGTGGACAGGGTAATCCTTGCCTCGGAATGACGAATCAATCTGTCGACTCTTCTTTTACTTTTATCCAAGGCATTAATATTCGCGACTGGAGATTATTTTTAAAATAAATTTTTTTATAAAATTCGCGGGAAAAAATCAAATTTTCGGTGGAAAAGTTTGAAGCTCTCTGAGGCTCCAAGTATTGACTTTAGAGTAATTGGTGTCAGGAGCATTTTTGTAGGAAATTTTGTGCTCTACAAATTTGTATTGATAGTTTTTTGCCGTAAGTTGCTTAGTTTCTAAGTAAATTGAGTTTGAAGCATGAGATGTAAATTAAGGATTTTTGTTATTTTCATAAAAGTTTTATTTTTATTTAAAACGTCTCTCCGGACTTAAATATTGGATTTAGAGTAATTGAGACAAGGATCATTTTTGTAGAAAATTTTGTGCTCGACAAATTTTGTTCAGTGACTTTTTGTCGTAACTCGCTTAGTTTTCACACAAATCAACAGTAAAAATGAAAAAGAAAAAAAATTACCGCGCGCGTCAAATGAAATTTATGATATTTTTTTAAAACCGACTTATACTTTGGAGCCGAGCGTGATGAGTTCGAAAAGGAAGTGCAGAGTATGAAAGAAAGGAAGTTTAAGTTTAAACTTCTATACTCGACGAGATTTTTACGGCAAAAGAGCCGACTCTTGGTTATACGGTTCGCTGCTCTTTGATGTCGCCATCAAACATACCAACTACACTAGGTTATAAGCATGATGCATAACCACTTCTAAGGAAACATACATCGCAATATGTCACTATAGTACTTGCCGGCTTTCTCACTCGTGCAAAAAGACAGTACTTAGTATCACGAGACAGTTTTACTTAATAACTTTTAACAAATCTTTAGACTTCTTTTGATCATTTGCTTCCGCCATTGATCCAAATTATCTCGCGTTACACTTTTTATATTAATTAGCTTTTGCCTAAGTAATGATCATCCACCCTCACCATTGCTGGAAAAGTTAAACCTTATACATGTTATTTAATTTTCGAAAATTTCCATTGCCATTGCAAAAATTATGGAATTTTTCCAAGAAAAGTTTCGATGCATGGAATTGAAAGCTGGTTCTCTGAGCTTCAATTTCCTTTTTTTAGAAAATCTTTAGGCTGATTTTTCCACGATTTCGGAAGCGCTGAAGTAAAACCCCAGTGGGAAATAATCAGAGAAAACTGAAAAGCTGCAGAATTTCACGTACTTTTGATTAAATAGCTTTTGAAAATTTTTTCCATGAGCTACAGGTCTCAGAATACTTCAATAATATTGCTATTCACGTGTGTGCTTCCAACAGGACGACGCAGAATCTAGTACACGGCTTTTATCATCGCTATTAAATTTTTTTCATAATCGAATTTATTTCATTACATTCCGCACATTGTCCTGATATTTATAAAAATATTTAAACTCACTTTATAGATTTAATATTTTTACTAACTGATAAATTTCATGAAATTATGCTAAATCGTGGGTTTCAAACTTTTGTTTAAATAATTGATTTATTAATAAATGTATGAGCTAGTGCTGGAATTAATCAGAACAACTCCAGCAGTTATAAAACTAGTCGTCAGATTTCTAATCAATGTTCGATAGCTGGACTTAAATTTGAAATAATACTCGTGTTTAACTTTTCATCGTTAATTTTATTCATCACTCCAACAAATCACAGTTTTGGATTAAAATAACTTTGGTAATATAAAATTAAAGTATTCGAGTCACATTGATTTTTACATTATCTACTCTCAGTTTTGTTTAAATATTTACGTCGGAAATTGGATAAATTACTCGGCGATTTCGCTTCATTCACTCAATTGATTCAATTTATTTTAGACTATCTCTCAAAAAAAAAAAAAAATTTCCTACGTAAAACTAGACTCCTGCAGGTACAAAACATGTCAAAATTTTTTTTTTTTCAATTTGATGAACTTTAAGTATAATGACCAAAATAATGAAACAAATTTTTGAATTTTTATAACTGATTATTAAAATTCAAACTGTTGTCACTCGGCTCAAAATCAACGAATTGACATAAAAAAAATCCATTTTAAAGCTTGAAATGTCTAGTTTCTCGCCTATGTATTCATTTATTTATAAAAAATTTTTTTATCCGCATTAGAGGCAAAGAGGTCCGAGTAAAATTTTTGGTAAAAAAGATTGTGTTTTAAATTTCGATTTAAAATTTATTTTATAGCAAAAAAAAATTATTTATTCGTAAAGTGAGCAGTGAGTAACATGTTGGAGTAAAGTAAAAGTAGTAAAAGACAAGTTTCAAGAGACAAACAGACAGACAAAGAGAAGTAGAGAGTTAAAAGTCAAAACTAGTAGCGGAATGGGCACCGGCCGACGATTAAAATTCATCAATGGCCAGATTATATTAAATAGTGGCTCTGAAAATCCACTCAGACGCATATCAATCGTTCTCTTGGGGTCTACTCTCACATATTCAGACACTCACGGACAAAGATTTTGCTAATGAGAGCGACAATTCAATACATGATATATAAAATAGTCGCCGTCATTGGAATGCAGGCTCAATATTTTTTGTTTCATTTTTATTTTAAATTATTATTATTATTGTTATTATTCAAATTAATAGTACGAGTATTGTCTTTAAAAATTCTTTATCTCTTTGTTCGAGTGATTGTTATTTTAAAGTGATTTTATTTTTTAAAAATTATCAAGACGATAAGATTGCGCGCCATTCTCTTAAGTACAGATAAAATGCCACGTAATATTGTTATTGTTATTATTATTTTTAGTTTTATTGTGTTTTGGAACCCGGGTGTAAGGAGTGAAGATACTAAAGCGGAAAATTATAAATAATGAGTCGACGCCTTAAGGTCGCAGATCGGGTAGCGAGCGCGTGATCTGATGAATTGACCAAGCGAGAAGAATAATGCTGTCACTGTGCAGTATCACTGAGGTACAAAAATATAAATTTACTGGCCAGAGATAGCGAGATCAGAGAAGCACATCCGGTGATTTTACTCACTGATTATTTTATACAATAAATAAATAAATAAAACATCGCAGAAAATTATATCCAAGAAATTTGAAGGAATTTTTAAGTAACGTTAAGACTGTGGGGCAAAATGGTCACAGCTAGATCTTATAAAAATTTTCGTTTTATTTAAAAAAATACGAGAGCTCGAGTAAAGAAAAAAAAATATTAAAGCCTTTAAAAGGCAGCTTTAATAGCGAGTAGAGATGTTTCAGTTGTAAGAAGATAAGTTGTAAAAAAAATAAATAAATAAAACCGATGGTATTAAATGTAAGAAAATAAGTAGTAGTAGTAACTAGGTAGCGAATGGTCATTATCGCGTGCACCAACAGCATGATGCCAATGCATCAACTTTTAATCGTGTCTAACGAGTTCGTTATACGACTAAGATATATTGAACACAGAATCGCATTATTTTAAATTGAATAATTGCTAGTAACATATATAACATTACACACAATCCACACAAGGTAAATAAATAATTGATCAATTAAAAAATTTTTAAAAGAATGATTAAGAGAAAAAAAAAAAAAAAAAAAAAAAAAATGAAAAATCAATTGGAATAAACAATCGAGGCGGATTTATTTGCTCCGTCGAATCAAAGACTTAAAGCCTGGATGACAGTGACTACACCTCTGCTATGCTGGGAGAAGAGCGGGAGGAAAATAAAAAATAAATAAGGGGAGAGGAGAAGGGGGGAGGTCAGCAGACTACTCGTGAGCAGGCTGTAGCGACGAGGTATTCGAAATGCTTGTAGCTGTCCCACATGGATGAACCACTTGGACCACGTCGGTGGGTGAATCCGTGACGTTACCTGAAACATCAAAGACGCCGGCACTACGACGTATAGGGTTACACCCGCACGTTCTTCTCCACTTTGGAGTTGTCCTATCCTCTGTATCTGCTCATTCACTTTATCCTTATTTAACATTATTTTACTTCTCATCGTCTTGTCGGTCCGTGTATAGTTCTTTAAGAGAATAGGCCGACAATGCCGATTATATAAGTTCTGCAAAAATATATATGTATAGAAAAGTCTTACTTTTTTTTTTGGTTTATTCTTTTTGAGATTTGTGGGAAAACTAAGCGAGATAGAGTCAAATTGCACTGAATCAATATTATAAAACGTTGAATCTTCTACAAAAAAGTACTCAGTGATCATTACGCTAATTTCAATATTTAACATAGGAGAGGCATTTAAACGTGAATAAGAAATCTGGGAAAAATTGTCAAAATTTGTTGTTTCTATTCAAGCTTGATTTTTACGAAAATGAAGCGAGCTACGACAAAAATGTACTGAAACAATTTTAAAGAACATTAAATTCTCTACAAAAAAGTATTGAGTAATAATTACCCTAAAGTTGATACTTTAGGCGCAGGAAGTGAAATCAAAAATCCAAAAATCTATAATGAAAAACTCATTATACTTGAACTGCTCAAAAAATTAATTTCCACACAATCAAGCCAACGCTTGTTGCTCATAGCGACAAATAGCACAATTTCTCCGCAATTCGACAATATTATCACGACAAATAGCTCTGAAAGCGTCTGTTCATTAGCGTATGCGAAAATCCATTTAATACACAACGCCCTAGACTTCTCTGCACCGCCTACACACAAAATACTCCACTTAGCTTATAATGCAACAAAGAGTTTCACTCTCACTCTAACTCTCTACAAAACCCCGTGATGTACTTGCAAGCTCATACCGAGTCATAATACCACTACCGCCGGCGCTTAGTCTCCTTATTAGCATACGCACCTAATTAACGCTTTGTTTTACTTTAATATCACCTTATCCGTATCAAAACACGATCCTCATTCCAGCAACATTCCCTCCTATCCGTTATTTCGGCAATAATTGCTTGGTTACTTCCGAATCCGCCAGCGCAAACCCGCAAATAAATTCCCCATTGAAAAATAAATAAATAAAAAAAATGTTTCAGTGAATGCGTGGGCGGGCAAAAGCCCAAACAACCAAGATAATATAACAACACCAACCGAGACATTTGCAGCATCATTAAAATTCGCGATACGGGATCCAACAGCCTCAGTGACATCATCCGTGTTCACACACAATCCAACCAACTTTTAAACCAACAGGAGGCCAAGGTTTCATGTTAACCAGCCTCCATCTTTCTCTTTTATCATTATCATTATCATTATTATTATTATTTTAACACTAACATTACCTTCTACATTTATTTAAATATGTATAGACACATATTTATATATAACGAAAGGAATTGAATGCAGGAATCTCATTGACGCTCGACCTGAAAATTCAAATCTGGAGATCAAAACTCGGGTTTGGATTTAATTTACGGTAACACGTGCCCGCGGGTGTATGATGAGATTTATGATAACTTACGGCAATTACTTTAAAATATTAAATTATTTGGCGGGGTCAGAGTTCTGAGATCACCGTCCGGTGACGGGATTTGCAAATAAATAAATAATAAAGTGAGAGGTGGGAATCTAACGGAGGCGAATATTACTTGCAGACATACATGGGAGGTAAGTAGACTTATTATGCCGAGATCGGAGATTACGCGATCGGATATTTAAGTTATGCCTTTACACTTTGTACGGGCAACTGTGCGCTGATGATGGTGGATGCACCGAGCACGTGAACCGTGAAGCCATTTATTACTGTTATTAACTATAATTGTTTTCCGCTATCGCAGAATATTTTTGCAATGAGGATTTTTTATTGTTTTCATGCTTTAATGGGTAATGTGTTTATTTTTGTTATGCAATGGGATATTTTTATGGAGCGTAAATACTGGATTTTGACCACATATTTAAGAAAGAAAATACTGTCGAAATTTTGGAAAAACATGCTTGTGAATAATGAGAGCAAATAAGGAAAAAAATTGGAAAAATTTTTTATGGAATCTAGTGAGAAATTTTTGAAAAATAAATTGCGGTGATTAAAATTAATTATTTTCTTGGGCTCATAATGCTCAAGCCGTTTTTGTAAATTGAATAAATTTTGATTTTTATTATCAATCGATTGGAAGTAAAAAAAAAAGTCGGACATTAAAGATGATTATTTAAAAATAAAAGCTTCACAAACAATTAAGATAAACGGAGCAATAAAGTGTGATGGTAAAAAAAATAATTTCCAGAGATGAAAATTTAAAAAAAAGTATTTCAAGTGAGAGAATTGAGGATGCTCTTTTTAACAAGTATTTAATATACTCTCCAAGTAGATTGTCACGTCCATTAGCGATATAACCCAGTACACATGTCCATTCCCTCTTCCCTCCCCCTGTCCCTCTGGCTGATCCTCATTCCTTATTTTAATAAACACAGATTCCAAGTGTGGAATATTTATGCAAATTCAATCATCATAACGGAAGCTAAAAATGCAAATGTCAACCGATTAAACCTCCACGTTTCGACTCACTCGCTATCATTTTTTTTTAAAATTCACCTCTCCCTCTCTCTTAATTAATAAGACTTTAAATTTATTGCAGCCACAAGACATCACAAATTACCGAATGACTCACAAAAATTTCTTTGATGTCAGGAACAAAAAATGCTTAAGTAGAGAACTAAATTCTCCCTCAGAACTTACTCATTTGTATGTGTACTTTTTAACTCTTAACATTAACAATGTCATCCTTTTCTACATATATCCCATATATATATTTATATATGTATATATAAGTAAGTACAAGAAGCAAGGCATAATGCCAAGTAACAGATGAAACAACTAGAGTTTTAAATGTACAGGTTACATTACAACTATTCTGTTGTTTTACACGGAAAAAAGAGCAGTTGAAAAATTACAGTTTCGTATAGTATTAATTAGTACTATAGCCCTCCGAGTCTGAAACTGTAGAAATTACATTTTTTATCAGTAAATTTTACAGAAACAACAAATATTACAGTTTCAAACTCGATATTGTCGATTTAAACTGTAAAATTTGCTGCTTAAAATTGTATTAATTTTATTGCTACAACAAATTTCTAAAATTACAGTTTGAACTTTAATGTTTACAGATTTTTACCCGGAAAGCCTGATTTACAGTAGAAACTGTAATTTTTCAACTGCTCTTTTTTGCGTGTAATTATTACACACACATACAATAATACTTGAGTGTATTTATTATTATTATTATTATTATTATTATTATTATTATTATTATTATTATTATTATTATTATTATTATTATTATTATTATTATTATTATTATTATTATTATTATTATTATTATTATTATTATTATTGTTCCTATTGTTAAAAAAATCATTAAAATAAATGTTCAAATTCCAATAACTATTAAACTATTGAGTTTACAAAAAAAATTAAAGAATAATTTTTTTTAGGAAATTTTATTCTCTATAAATTTATTTCTATACATTTTTACCGTATCTCTGATAAATAACTTGTAATTTTAATTTTAAATACCTGGTTTATAAAATAGAAAAAAAAATTTTATTATTCTAGTGTTTGAATTCAAATTCTGAGTAAACTATTGAAAATTTGACAAATTTATATCAGTACATTTTTGTGGGAAATTTAATTTTCTATAAGAAAGTTTCAGATGACTTTGGCTGTAAATTCAATATTTTGGCAGCAATTTCAATTTAATGATTAAATTTTTGAAATTTTAAAAATAGTTATTATTTTTTAATTATGATGATTTAAAATCGGAAAAGTTTGCTGGAGATTCCTGAAGTAGTTTTATTATATTTTACTGCTTAGTTGGTTTATTGGAATAAATATGTTTTCGAGCGCCATATCGTTAAATAAGTATCCAAGTTTCGAAATTTAAAATAATTTATTATTTAAGTTAGTGTATTTAATATTTTATTATGAGGATAGATTGAGAGAAAAACGTCGATAATTTTCCAGGTCGGATTATATTTAAGAAACTTAGTTTTTAGTTCACTAACAACTTAAATGTTAGAGAATTATGAGGAGTTAAATAAAATTTCGATTTTATTTTAAAATTTTTTTTATTCAATTCAATTTAATGTAATTGCCAATTATTATATATATTTTTATAAAATCAATTTAAAAAAAATTGTCATAAATATCACAGCTATAAATTAAAATATCCTATTATTTTCCAAAGACTTAGAAAGTTCACGTGCGATTTATCTTGTCAATTCAATCGTGATTTCATCTGCCATCAGTACACATACCAACACCTCTATCCACCTAATATATAATATATATAATATAATATAATATAATATAATATAATATAATAAAAGTGAGTAGAGTCAAGAGTCTAGTGTATAGCGAGCGGTCGTTAATCTTTTTTACGGCGTAGTAACGGACGCAAAGAAGCCTTATGTTATTCTGCGTGGGTGACGTAGGAGGTGTCCCTTGCTAATAAATAATTTCTCGCGTACTCCGCCGTGAGATCTGCCGATGATAACCTGCTGAAATACGTTTCGTGTACTATTTTCTGACAGACATTCTTCTTTCAAGTCCTCCCTCCCCTTTTCCCGCGTCAACGCCGACCTGAAAATCTAAAAAAAAAAATAAATAAATATCAAAACATCCCTTATTTGAATTAAAGGGACAGCTCGAAAACCCAGTGAACAAGTTGGCGCAAACATGGACGACAACGTCCGAACTCTTTATTCCCTTGAGTTTACTAGAGTAAAAAATAAAAAAAACCAGGGGAGATTGTGTGAGAAGTTAAAGACTGAGGTGGTGGAAGTAGTGGAAGTAATTTATAATAAACGACGGCGACAACAGCGAGGACAAGTAGCTCGGAGGCCGGACTCTGCTCTGATGTGGCGACGAGGAGAATTCCCTCGGTCGTTTTACCGTCGCCTCCAGACGAGAACAAACTCCTGACTGGCCCTTTCACTACTACTACTACTAACTTTTACTACTACTACTACTACTGCTGCGGGTGCTTCTACTACCGTTGATGCAGACTGGGTGGGAATAAGGGCGCAATTAAAATGCCGCGTTAGCGCCACTCAACAAACCGCCGGACGATAAATAAAAGCAAAGTGGCAGCCGCGTGGTCCTCTGACGCAAATAAGTGTGCGAATGGATTTATATGCTCTTTACTTCTTCGTCGCGAGTGTGTGTACGGGAACGGACAGGGAGGAAGGTAGAAACAGAGACAGAGGAGGAGGGGGAGGAGGAGGCCCTTACCTCGACACCCTACTCTGTGGCGCTTGCAATAAAAAGGTGGAGACGTTGTGTCCGCCGCGTGGCCATGTTTTCTCATCCCCTACTCTGCCGGTCACATTCACAAAGCTGCCGGGGAAATAAAACCAAACAGCCGATCCTTTTCTCGCGGTCCTTCATTTTGTTGTTCGTTAGCTGTGTGGGCTCTGGCTCCTGTTATGTATTAATGATCCAATATTTTTATTCTTCGTCCGACGTTCGATCCACGGAATTCGGGATTTTTTAATTGATACCTCGGTCATGGAAAATTTGAGGCTCGGTCGTGCTCGGAAATTTTCAAAAGGTAACTTTTTTATTTTTATTTTTTTAATTGTAGTCTGATTTTTTAAAATAAAAATTAATTAAAAATTGTAACTCTAGTACTCTAACAAATCTATTAATTAAAAACCAGTAGGATGGATTTAAAAAAAAGTCCTAGTTGATAAATTAACGGAGAAAAAAACGTCGTTATGTTCTTAAGTAAGGACAAGTATATATCAATATAATTGTATAAAATAATCGAATGGAAAAGAGATTAGCCCTCGTTTGAGGCCAGGGATGGGGCCGGGGATGTCACCCTCGTCAAAGACAGAAACTAAAAGGCAGTCTGGTGGTCTCTTCTCTTGCTTCTGTTCTTTCAGTTCAGTAGTAGAGCTAGAAACCGGTGAGGGCGGCGAAATATTTACGAGGCAATAATTTAACCGCCACTTAGCCGGCTATTAATTCCGGAAATTGCTGAGAAAGGAGGATATTAGAGTGTGTGCGATGGTCATGCCCGAGGTCATTCATCAATCTATAACTTATTATAAAGGGTGCATTTGCGGCATCTCTTACTCTTACTCTTTTTTACTCATCATTCCTCTGCTGCCCTCCAGCCTCAGTCTCCACCCCTCGCTCGCAATTAAACTCTCCCATCTCCATCTCCTATCGCAAATGTAATGGATCCACTGGCCAAATAAACTCAATAAATAATAATCAAATCATTTATTCCTACTCCATGTTTACAAACCACTTGGACTCAATTCAACATCAAGATTAACAATGACTAAAACTTTCACACACAATACACAACTTAATATCAATATGTACTCTACAACTCTGTGCGCTGTACTCTTGCATTAAACTTACCCTTCAACTTGACTCTATTTACCAGACAGACGTTGATGAGCATCGACATCAATGTCCACTTACTTCAGATGAGCAATTACTTAAATCTATTTAATTTAAAATAAATTAATAGATAGCGAGATCGAGATCGAGATTGAGGCACGGAGGTGGAGGCTTCGGGCCCAATAGTGATAATTTTTAAGGCTGTCATCAGAGTCAGAAACAAAGTAAATGGGCGTGGTGGTGGTGAGGGACATGTCCGTACTTGGTATGTCACGGGCTTGTGAGGTATGGCGGCAATATACCGGTGACTTATGCGTATTATATCGCGAAAAGTGGAGAGCAAAACGATATCTCATATCGAGATAGCCGGACATTGTCGATATGCGATGAATGAGCCGAGGCACGCTCGACTCGTAGCCTGACATATTTTATTTACACCCATCACTAGTCCATTTATATTTATATATATATATATAGATAGATATAGATATAGATATAGATATTTGTCAAGTGGAGAAATCCCAATATTGTGGATGTTATTCGCCCGAATTGTCCGGATGTCAGGACATTTTATCATTTTTTTTTTTCAGCGATATATTCTTGTTAGATGTAATTGCGAGGTTAAATAAATGGATGTTAATTAAACTGGATCGTAAGATATATGTTTTTGTAGTTGGAAAGTAAAATGGAGTAGAATTTAAAAAAAAAAAAAGCGCGCGAATTTTTAAATTGGCGGGATTTTTTAAAAATTTTAAAATTTTGGCCCAATTTACCTCGTCTGTTTTGCGTGTGGTTTTGAGCAAAAAAATGGTAGACAGAAATGGATTTTATTTCTTTTTAGTGAATAATAAATTATTTATTAAAAAGAAATAAAATAAAGTGGGGGAGTTAAAATATATTTAATCGCGATATTCGGTTTGGATACAGACTAAATTCACGCAAAGAGCGATACATTAAATGTAGATGGAGCATTTGGTAGGTTAACTTGGCCAGAGACACAGGATCGGGATGAGGCAGAGAGTGTTAGTGCCGAGCGGACGGTTCGCTGCGGATTTAATAAGGAGTGAGAGTGTGGGTATGGGCCACGGGGTAAAATAAAGAGAGTCGGAGTTTTTCCTGGTCGCTGGTCACTCGGTGCTCGGTGGTAGCTGGTAGTTGGTAGTACTGGTGGTATGGTAATAGTTATATGTCTATGTGGTGCGGTCGTATATGTCCTAAGCGGTGTGGCGGACACGCCACACGTTCCTTTTAATGCTCCGGGCATCGGGTGCCGGCCAATTTATAGTCCGTCCAATGCAGTTTAATTCGGATTAAAGTTATACTGTAAAGAACGAATTAAAGGGATTTACGATTGGACATGTTGTGTGTATCTACGTGCCGTCTATGGACGTACCGGCTATATATGCATGCCGATAATTGAGTGCCGTGGCTGGATGTGTCTGAGATATTCCGTGAGCGAACCCGGGTAATGTACTGATGTAGGAGGATCTGACACTGATTTTGACAAGTCTACGAGATTTATTGATAACCGCCGGCTTAATGATACTATCGAGATACTTTGATGCACACCCTTGATCTGTTTGCTTTCACTGATTACTCACCCCTTTGTCAACTTTTCTGTGCCATGACAACTTATCATTTTAGTTGTCACTGATTTTTTTTCTGTCATTTTCATTCATTTTTTTTTTATCAGAAGTCATTTTGGTCTAGAACTTTTTTTCTCACCCATATGATAGTAGGATATGGTAAAAAAAAAAATTACACCAATTTTTTTCTTAGACGACTCATTTTGCCCGAATTTTTTTAAATGGAGTAACAGCAAAATAAAAAAAAATGATGGGGTCTAGGAGAAGGAATAACTAAAAAAACATCATAAATGTGCGTAACAATCCGCCTCTCCAGGAACTCGATGTTGTAACAGCAGAAGTTGTTGTTGAAGTAGTTTTAGTTGTAAGCAACTCCGAATTTTGACCGTCAAACAACGCGTGGCGATGGTGAATGGGCTTAATGAGAGGCACGTGTATGCACGTTTACACCACACATTCAATGTCGAACATCCACCGTTTCTACAACTCGCAACCGAGTAGTCTCCGTTTTACTCTGAGTAGAGGGTTTGTAGTATCCAAGGGTAACATTTATAATGTACCGTCTCACTATCACACTCCAGACCCTTGCCTCCCTCGCCTCGTCTCTCCCATCCGGCAGCACTTTAACGGCACAGGCTTTGTGCGCTTTATGATCCGCGACATTATGATTATTCACGGGAAACTGTCTTTTATTGTTCCAAACTATCACGCACACTCTCCCACATTAACTGTGTCAACACTCATTTTTTTTTTTTTTTTATTGACTCACCAATATTACAAGCCTTCAAACAATGTCAAGTACACTCGTTTACTATTAGAAAAAATTTCAAAATGGCAGAAGTTCAAGTTCAGGAATCGCGAGGCTGCGGGATCGGAGGCAGACTTAGAAAAAGTTTTAACTGTTTATAATAATTTACAACAGGATTACAGAAAATAAATTTGTACTGTTGATGTTCCGGAGAAGAAAGGAGAAAAGAGGAGAATAAAAGAATAAAGAAAGGGCTGAGGAATAGTGATTTTAAGTCTGTTATTTGGTATTAGGTTTTAGTGTAGGTTCTGCTGTTTGACGAGAGTATTTAAACAACAAGGCGATCCTGTATAATGTGTAGTGTACGATGTTGGAAATAAGAGCTGAGTAAGTGCATAGCAGGACTGTAATATAGGACGAGCGAGCGGAGAAGTCTCGTGGTGCAGCTGAGCTTAGATTAGCCGGATTAGGCCAAGTTCACTCCGAATACCTGCAGTGTCTACTATGAATACACCGGGATTAAGGCAAGTGTGAAAGGTAGTAAGAAGTTTTGTTACAATATTTTTTCGGACGTGTTGTTTTTATTTTAAAAAAGGACTTTGGGGTATGGCACAGATGCTTGAGAAACTTGGGCCCACAGAAGTCTACTGGGACCAAATAGAAGTAGACAAGCAGTTTTGGTATACAGACCGTTGACATTCGGAGCATTTTCCTCGTTTTCTCCTTTAATTTGATGGGACTGATGTAATTTCAGCTGGGTTTACTCAAATAGATTTTCAAATTTTTACAGAGGACCAAGACTATGAGCTTTTGTATTTTTGCTCGAGTACTTCCTGTTGTTGAATATACTCAGGGTTGTTTTCTTCGGAAACATGTGTACTTTTGTAAAAATAGAGTTGTTGGATAGTAAATTTGTTAAATGCAAATCATTTCCGTTTGGCTGCATTGTGATGAATCTATTTTACAAAATTTTTGGAGTCTATATATACATACTTTTTATGCTGTCACGATTGGAGAGGCTGAGATGAATGAAATCTTCTTTAGCGATCTTGAAGAGAAGATTTCAAGCTTCAAAATGCTTTTTTTTGGATTACTATGCGATGATTTGCAAAAAAATTAGAGCAGTTTCAATTTTTGATCATTATAACGAATTTTTGATCTTTATATAGTTACTTTTATTGGTGTAATTATGCAGGTAATTAAGGTAAACTAATTTTTTCGCCGCAGATTTGAAGAAGATATTTCAAGCTCTGCAATGAAATTTTTTTCATTTTTCTATGGTAGTCAGAAAAAAGTTGACAGGAGTTTGAATATTAATAATGAATTTGAATTTTTGATATTCCCATATAATTGCAGTTTTTAATGTCAAACCCAGAGTAATTTCGAAGCTCAAGTTGTAGAATGAAATTTTTTAGACTCTAGTACGTGAATTATAAAAATTATAAGTTTCGAAGTGGGAAAAAAATTTTGAAAACGATTATTAAATTTTTTGCTTATAGATTTTATTTCGAGAACCAACATTAAAAGTTTGGTATGAAAGTGGTGCCAAAAGTAGTGACGTAATGTAAGAAGTGTATATAGGAGATGGCGATGGTATGAAAAGTGAAGTTTGGAAGCAGCTTATCAGCAAAATTGGAAAATGTTGCCTTTACCTCGTGCTCAAGTGCTCGGTATAGTTCATCCGGCCACAGTATATAAGAGTAGTCGAGACGACTCTCAGGCGCATAATTCATTCCTCTTTAGCTACTATTCTCGCCGGAAAATCGCATTCGAGTGATTCTTGAGGAAGGTGAAGGAGCCGCTCGGAGAATAAGGGTCTCGGTCAGGGAAAGAGGAACGAGTAGACGACGATGACGACGTTGCTTTATACATGTATAGATATAGATGTGTGTGTATAGATGGAGATGGAGATGGAGCGGAGTTGGGGTCAGGATAGGGGATAGGGATGGGGGTGGAAGCAGAAGAAGCAAGTGAGTATAGGAGGGTGGGTTAGGAACCGAGAAGCGAGTGAGTTCTCGGTAGATAATATACTTGGTCCAAGTACGCTCGTCAAACACAAGCGCGAGCAAGCCACCCGGATATATTAGGATGCATCTCCATAAAAGTTGGAGGCTCCGGAGCAGAGAGTCAACATCCCAGCGCTCTTCCGGCTCGGCAACTCAACGGGGCCAAGCGTCTTGCCGCTGTAGCAATCACCGATATTGAGGCTTTCATTTCATCCCTACTGGAATAGGAAACTCCCCAACTCTCACTCCGAATACTTCTGCTTCTGCTTTTGCTTCTGATTCTGATTCTACTTCTCGGGAACTAAAGCGATGCTTCACTGACGAGATGAGGTGTGGGCACCTAAATAAGATGAGAAAATCTCTCGAGGAACCTTCAAGACATCTTTTGTTTTTCGATCAATACTCTCATTTCATTACTATATGTTTTCATAAAAATACCAAGTTTCAAAAATTCACTCACTATCAAAATTTCAAAAGTCTGCCATTCGTTGTAAAATTGCCGTAGGATCATTTTCAAAAATTTGTTTCAAAGCTTCAAGTCTCCTCTTAACAACCATAGAAGAAAATTTTCTTAATATCAATTACCAAAAAAATTAGAGCTAAAAAACCGACTATATAAAATCAAAAATAGAATATAATGATCAAAATAAACTTTCCTTCAAAATCATCGTATCGTTTTCCGAAAAAATTTATTTAATACCTCTCAACAACTTCTAGACTACCCAAGCTTAAAAAATATATCACGACAGCATAAAATAATTCCAGCGTTTAATATAACCCTCAGTATTAATTCCTCTCGTAACGTTAACAGCCCGCGTTCCTTTCTCTATAGTAGCACTAAAGCGCAATAACACCGTCTAATCTCCCGTTAATATTACACATTATATTATGCACATTGAGCATGCTCGCGTGCATGTGAAAAATAAAAACCATCAGCTCGCATGTAAAAATTCAAAGATATGCAAATTAAGTGAAACGTAAGTAAGTGTTTAGCAACAAACAAATAATAACACAAATGATAATAATAACAACGTTAAGCGCAAGTGAATGGAGTAAAAAAAGACGTAGGTGGGCCTGGTGGAGATGTATGAGATGAATAAGAAAAGCTTGATCCGGTAGGGAGCAGATGATACGTCAGATAAAACGTCCTTACGGGCAGCTTAGCTCTGGCACCGCGCTACCGTGCTGCGTGTAGACCACCCTCAATAATATCAACCATCGCTTCTTATTATTATTTTTATCCTTACTCTCCTTATTCTCCGTTCCTTGATATCCGGCAGACTACACTAGCATAAGATTTCACTCGAGATTTCTCCATACAAAATCTTCATAACTTCCCTGAGTAAGAAGTCAGAGCTTAGACAAAATCGTCCTCACAATTGGAATTACTTTTACTCAATTGTAACGCGTATTGGATTGGATTAGATTAGATTAGATCAGATATAATATATATATATATATAAATAGATCTATGTATATGCTTATTGGATTTTTGAATGGATTGATTGGTGGGAAGAAGTGCAGGCAGAGGAAAATAATAAGTTGTGCTCTTGATCTTTGTTGAGCTACGGGTTGAGATCTGCTGCTAAGTTTTGTTTTGTTGTATTGTTGTTATTATTTTTTTATTCTTTCGAGTTGTATTCAACGGAGGTAACAATGAGCGGTATCAAACGGAGATCTGCTGGGGGATATCTCATAACTCATAACCCTTAGGAGAAAGCGTATCACACCCCACCCACTTTCCTAAATCTTAAACGTGCTTGGCGTGGATTTGACGGTTGTGAGTCGGTGTGTGTTACATTATCTCAACATTATGTGTACCATGTGTGTCTATTGAGATGGCCTGGGGTGTGAATTAAGTGGATGGTGTGCATGGGTGTGTGTTGGCTTGGTGAATGTTATTATTGTATGTTATAAGTTATATGTTATAAGTGAAAGCATAAGAATGAAATAGATGTACAAGTGTCAGATAAGGTGATTGTAGATTTATGGTTACTTTTTTTTTAATTTGGTGTGTGGTGTGCCTTCTGGGAAGTTAGAAATTTTTTTTAGGAAACTTAGATTTTGAACTTTTTAGAAAAATTTTGTAAAAGTTTTTTGAGAACAAGTTAAGTCAGTATATGATTTAAGTAGAGAAAATAACGGCATTTGATGTTAGTAAATAACAATAGGGTTAAATGAAATAAAATATCTTATATTCGTGACATTAAAGGATCAAAGGCATGAGCTAGGAGATGTAACAGTTTATTTATCAAGACGAATCCTCGGAGCTTTATTGGTGTTTACCTGCGAGTGGATTAAAGATTCACCATATCAGAGTCTCGTCCACAATATATGTATATATAGAACAAGCATGGGAGAACTGTTGCGGATCGCGGATTGCGGGTTGCCGCTGACGACAACTCGAGGCTCGTCGGCGACCGGGAGAACAAAGAAATAGAATAAAAAATAATAAATAAGACAACCGCGTTCACTGGATTAAACTATCTGGCATATGCTGTTTAATGTTTGCGCTCTACGTCGATCTCGAGAGTATAAGGCCTAGTGAGAGTACACGTACTGTCTATATATTCACATATATATGTATGTATATATGTATATACATGAAGAGAAGCTGAAAGATAAAAAAGGATCAGAAATAAATAACGAAATGTGCAACAGCAGCATTGGTATTCCCGTGTCTCCTATGACCCGTAAGCCCGCCGGGTTAGATTCCTACGTAAAATGTATACAATGCGAGTTATTGCAACAGCTAAACGTTAAGGGGACTGGCGCCACTGGCGCGAGAGTCAAACTCACAGGACTCGCGGCCTCCTGGGCATAAATTTTATCTTTCTCTTCTTTATTCTCTATTTTACTCGAGTTATACTGCGTTCTTGCTTATATTCCCGTTGAATTATACGCCGAGGGGCCGGGAGAAAATGCTGGGGAAATATTTTTTCGAGGCAAGACGGGCTGGGAAAGTTATCGAAATTAGGACCTTTGACTTTTTTTTTTATTTTTCAGTTTGTAGCAAAACTAAGAGAGATATCGTAAAAATGTATAAGAACAATTTTGTAGAGCATAAAATTCTCTACAAAAATGCTTCCATTAATTATTACGTTGAAATTAATATTTAAGCCGTCAGAGACGTTTCAAAATTTTTAGTCCTACTCCAAAATATCTAGAAATTCTGATTATTATTCTAAGTCCAATTAACTTGAAAACTAAGCGAGATACGTAAAAAATTAAGCAATACAATTTTGTAGAACGTAAAATTTTCCACAAAAATGCTCTGATTAGTTATCATGTTAAAATCAATACCAAGAGCCTGAGAGCCGTTTGAAAGAACAGAAAAATTTTATATATTTTTAGCTGACGTCCGACGTAAATATTTTCTAACATTTAACTCAACAAAAAACATAAAATTTTTTTTAGTTATCAGCAGAGTTATTGATAAAATAAGATAATAAAAAAGGACAAATGTATAAAGATCAGAAGTCGTGCGCGACGTCTGTCGCGTCGTGCAAGCTCCTAGGGCGTATCGGAAAATCTTTCGCCCCGGGGACTCGGTTTCTCTGGTCTTTATTTTTTATTTTATACGGTATCATGCACAAGACCACTCCCTATTGTACTCTACAGCATTCAACATCCAGCTTCCAGTGCCCAGTTCGCTCTAGAGTTCTACAGGCAAGTCAACTTGTACTGGTGCTCGAACTCGATAACTCACCACCGGAAGTATTATCTCCTCACCGAATCAGTCAGCCACTATTATATTGTTTTTCACCCAAACGAGCCATCAAAACCTTCTCCAGATCAGTCTAGATCTCAGACCAGACCAGGTACCAAACAAGCTTGTCAACATTTTATCTGATGTCCGATGCTCAGCAATTTTTTTCCTCCTCTCCGTTTTCTTCACTCCCTTTCCCTTCCAGTCTTAGATGTGAATCATTTCCGGTAGGAGTTTGAATACTTAATAACACGAGATTTTAAAATTAAAATGGAGACGGACTAGCAATTTGGGGCAAGTGATTATTACATTAATTGCCGATAGAGATAAGGTAATTTACAAGGGATAATTGCATAAGGCAGCGCCTTAGTGGAGATGCGGTGAAACATATTGTTAAACACGCGTCACTTTGAATAATAAATCAATTTCGTGAGACAAAGACTTGCATGATTATGTATGGACAAGGATCTAGTCGTATATACACTTGCCCAGCAAAGCTCCAGTTGTTTTACTCCTAGTAAACTATTATTATATATAGTGTAGTGAGTTTACAGCCCTCAGAGGTCTGTCCTAGGGTCTTTGATGTGTATTGAGTTCACCTCTGTTGATTTACTACTGTACTCAAACTCACTCACTCTTCCTTGCATCTCTACTTCACTAAGGCTGCCATTTCAATCGCAAATTTAACTACTATACAGCGTTAGGGATATTACGAATAAAATTTTTCCATGTCAGTTCCAAACTTTTCGGTAGAGCCAAAAAAATCATAATAAAATTATTGGTTTTTTGGTATTAATTTTGGCTGACGATATCTCAAGATGTGGGAGGTCAAAAAATACTTCATGGCAGGGTTTTGGAAAGGAAATTTGATTTCCTACAATTTTGGTACCTTATAAAAATACCGTAAAATCAATAGTTTTGAAGTTACAGAGGTTTAAGTAATAAGATTTTTTTTTTAATTTGATTTTGAAATTAATTGAACTTTTCAGGCTTCAGACGACGATATCTTTTAAAATATTGATTTGAACAAAATTTTCATAGAGACCAAAATTGTAGGGAATTGAATTTCCTTTCCAATGACCTCCTATGACATATATTTATTTTGAATATTCCCCGAAATATCAGCCCTAACTAAAATAACTTTTTAAAATTTTTATTAAAAAAATCTTTTTATTTATTTAATAATATATATATATCAAAAAATTGGGCCTGGTAATTCCTGTTATAAATTTACCTACACGAGGATACAGATGTTACACAAAAAATCGTGTATCATGGTGATAATAAAAAATAATAATAACAGCGCTCGCAACACAGATACAATAATAGAGAATAATAATATAATAGAATAGGTATAGGCTCTATATATATATATATATATATAGGGAGTTAAATCTACTAGGACGCTAAGTAGCAATCCCACAGGATTCACTAACAATGACGCCCTTGGTATATTTTGACTTTTTGACAGATGGGTTAGCAGTAAGCCCTCTTGTGATGCTTGTGCCTGCTTACTGCGTGTGTCTTTTTCTCGAAATCTTTCCTCAATCCTCACACACTTATATATCCATCCATATATATTTATAATAATAATAAAAATAAAAGCAACCTGGATTGGAATCCCGTAGTGAGTTTACACAAAACGGAAGCGTTTCTTCATTTTTATCCAGGTAGATAAATTTTTTCATATATAATGCGAGGATTCTCTGAGAATATGGATTTCAATCAGAAGACGCTTAAATAACTCATGGACATTTGTATTTATATTTCTCGAGCTCGAGTCTGAGCTCAACCTGGAGGTGAAGGTTGAGATGGAGATTCAGATTCTGGTGGAGGAGAAAAGGAAAGAAGATGGGATGGAAGTAATTGCCTGGGGTTTCCTCGAGTCGTATGACACCAGCGGGGGGTTCCCTGTAAGACACGCTGTGAATAAGCTGTTGTCATTTTTACTCGACAATGGACGCAAGAGACGTTTGTGGAAATCAAAGTGTCACTAAGTGTTTTCTAAACACTGTAAGATATTACAAGTCGCTGTCATTTTTTTGGGCTCATTTATCTCAATGTGGTGCTGTATATATATGTAGGAAGGTATATATATGAATAATGTCATCTATAGATGGTATCGCTGACTTACTGGGATACACATATGTATATGTCGCTATAACTGTATCTCGATGTTGTGGACCAAGGTGACATATTGGGTGGTCCGATTTTTCATTTTTTTTTTTTTTATTTTTTATTAATTAGAAGCTTTGTTTGGTTGTGACTTTAATTGGCTGGCTATAGATTTTGAATGATTTTTTTTTTTTTAAGGAAAAATATTCAGAAAATTTTGTTAATTTTTTTAATTGGAAAAAATTTTTCGACGATTTTTTTTTTCAAAAAAGGAGGCATTATTTTTTTGAATATTTTTTGCTGAAAAAATGAGGGTTAAAATTTTTAATAATTTTTTAAAATTAGTATTAATTAGATTTCATTTTAAAATCAACCCTTGATAAAAAAAAAAAAAAAAAAAATTAGATGCAGAAAATAAAATTTCACTATAAAACTAATTAATCTGGAATTTTGGGATACTAAATAAAGCCCACCCAAAAACCGATTTATTAAACAAACAACGCTGTCATTAAAGATCTGTTAAAAAAAATTCCAGGGTTTTTAACGAGCGCGTTGTTTATACCCCAACAATTGGGCAGTTAAATAAGATTTATACAAAGTACTAAATACGTGAGTCATTAAACCTCCATTTGCGTCGCCGTGAGAACTGTAAAAAGAGGAGCACAGCACAGTTCCAATATATAATACATCCCAACGCCACCAACTCTACAATATCGCTCCATTTCTCCTCCCCCCCCTCCCACCCGATCTCAGCTCCATGTCCATACACGCACCTATTGATATCTTTTTGTCCACCCGTACACAATTACAACAGTCATCACACAATGCACCAACAAAAACCATTATATATATCTACGCAAGCTTAAATACATGTATATATTTATATATATAAATAAATGAAAATAAAAATAAAAATCCATCGCGGGTGACACTACTTTAGTGTCCTTGGATCGTTCAACGACGATAATGACTCTTTTGCCGTGTTATTGTAGCAGTCAAACAAGAACGAGAATCGTTATATCTATATGTATATATATATAAATATATATAAAACATCCTTGATGTCTTAAAGAAGCTGACCACCCTGAGTGTCGTGATTTATTGGATCTCGCGTACTGAAAGAGACGATTCTAAGAGCATAGAAATATTTGTGTTCTACCTATAGTCGATGTGTGTTGTTTGTATACAACATATATATTATATATTATACATTATACATTATATATGTATGGATATTGTGTATAATAAATAAATATATGGATATAGTTGTATACACAGTGTAGTGTGTAGATATGAAAGGCTAGTATAGCAAAGATTTGAATTTTCAGAGTATGAATATAATACGAGGTGGCCACCACACGCCGCGTCAACGTATAATGGAGCAAACCAATGGGAAAAGTGAAATGTCATGTGAATGAAACGTATCCGCAGACAATAATCTGCTGGACACAGCGAGGAAGCTAGTGTGTGTGTGTGTGGATGTGAAGAGAATGAGTCCGAGATGTGCCCGAGACTGAGAGCGGCCTATGACCCCCATGTGAGTAGTCCCCGGGACCACCTGCTTACTCTTTATATTTTTATAATATTATTATTATTAGTCTTGCTTTTCTTTGGTCAACTGATGTCTTACTTGTGTTATATATTATACATTTTGACAATTGATATTTAATTGGTTTGAAAATAAAATTCGGTGGAAATTTCTCGGTCAGTTTTTCTAAATAGTTGGCATGGTTGGTTGCGATTTGAGTGCTGGGAAAAAGGAAAAAGAGCTTGAGTTTTATTGGGGACGGGGGTGGAAAGGGTGGAAAAAAATCCGCGACAGAGTTCGCGATACGAGGACCCTGACAAAGACACAGAGAAATTTCGAGACAAGTCTGGTGGGTGTGGGGTGTGGGGTGTGTGTGGATGGACGGATCCGAGTTCGCATGAATGCGCAGATGCGGGTGCAACAGCTTGCGTAACGCGCTTCTCTGCACTGGCGTGTCAGCCGAGAGCAAAGGTATGGAGCTGCTTCTATATCCATTCCATATTGCCTCCTGTCAATCACAACGGCCACTCATCTGTCCACACCTCGTTGCACCCTGTCCGTCTCTTTGTCTCCGTTTTATTTCTCATCCGATCTACTATTTTTCTATTATTATTTTTTTAAAACCGTTTCATACATACCACCATGCACACCACCATGCACACCACCATGCACACCGTTTTATTAAATCTCAATAGTTCAACAAATTTTTATACATATTCAAAAAATATGTCCAATAGTAGACTTCAATTTCGCTTGAAATTTATTTCAAATAAAAAATTTTTTTTTTTTCTGGAGCTTTTTTTTAATTTATACCTTTTAATATCTCATAGAAAATTTAAAAATAAATATGCGAGCAGATTACTCGGCTTTGAAGTTCATAAAAATCGTGAATTTCTAAAAAAAAATTATGCACACCATCTTATTAAATTTCTTAGTTATTGCAAGAAAAATAATATCAACAACATATATATTTTTTGATATTTATAAATATCCATCAATAGCAAATCTTTCAAAAAATTGCACACCTAAAAAATGCACACCTTTTTTTCAGAAAAACCTTCCAATAAATTTTCCGAAAAGTAAAAAAAATAATCGTACATATATTTTAACAAACATCAAATTTATTAACCATAAATCAACGTACGATAAATCCGTGGGAAAGCGGTATGAGATTTATTCGGAAACTATTTTGCACAGAGCAATCGGGCGGCCAGAAAATAAGGGTGTGCATGAAAATGTAGGATTCCTTGGCTCCTTTACTCCTCACTCCTCACTCACGTCGACTGCTAACTACTACCTATCTATATTTATCGATAAACTCCCTCTTCCTCTTCCTCTCTTCCTCACTCTCCCCTTTCTCCCTATGGCCTTCCGATTCACCAACTCGGGGCTTCTCAATAGCGAAAATACTCGAACGTAATATATTACGGTTGAAAATGTTGAGGAGTGGGTGTGCGTGGTGTGCATATACCTGGATGTGTACGTGTATTGTATCTACACACAGATATAGGTATAAATAAATAAATAAATATATATATTTGTGTATACGTATGTATGGGAGTATTTATTCGGGCGCATGGCTCCTTGGGTGTGGGCGCCCGAGGGAGCCAGCCGTAAAGCTGCCAGCGCAAAGTATTGCATAAATAAGTGCGGTGGCGAAATATTCATGGCCGTGCAACTGAACCTATCGCAGCTCCTCCCCCAGCTCCTGCCCTGGCTCCCTCAGCTCTATATCTAACCTCGGAGTACACCCAAGTACTGTACGGAGACCAAATCGGGTGATGGGATGGGAGTAAGAGGTTAAAGGAGAAAGAGGACAGAGATTCTTCTCTGCTGGTATCTATATCACTGAACAACATAGTCTTCTGTGCTGTTCGCCGCAACCGTCGTAAGGATAAGCTGGGCAGGGTGAGACCGATGCGAGGGTGAGAGTGCCAAATACCCGGCTCAGGTACTCAGATCCCGTTTTCAAATGGTTTGCTTACAAACGCAGAACGCTTTCAAACTATTCATACTCGATGTCTT
Source organism: Microplitis manilae (assembly GCA_030273425.1). Lineage (NCBI taxonomy): Eukaryota > Metazoa > Arthropoda > Insecta > Hymenoptera > Braconidae > Microplitis > Microplitis manilae. The sequence goes on from CP092725.1 coordinate 971,148, forward strand.
TATCCATTAGACTCGTGATAAATTTGTGAATTTACTAGGGCTGTAAACGTGCATTCATTTCTTTTTTTTTTTTTTTTTGAGAAAACAAATAGTAATTCAAAATAATGAAATAGTTTTTGGAACATGATTATTAAACTTCAAGGAGCTGTAACTCGGGATAGAATTGGAGTATTGCAATGAAAAAAAAATCATTTTTAAGATTGAAGCCTCTGCTTTAAAGTAGTTTTGGTCATTTAGTCCTAAAATTTTTTTTTAATGAAATTGAGGCTAGTTTTATAAGCGCGGGAAAAATTTGAAATTCAAAAATTTGAATTTTTTAATTTTTGACCTCGGGGAGGCTTTAAAAAAATTTTGCAAGTATCGGGAGATCTTTTGAGGTGTGTACGATTTTTTTTATGTTGTGAAAAAAAAAAATTGTAGTGACGAAAAATTAATTATTCTTTACTTTAATGCTAAAAATTTTTCCAAATGATAAATTAATACTCGAACAAAAAGGCATGAGAGTTTTTTTAACTGAATGTGCATACAATGATGAGACAATAACGATGAAAAGGTAGTAAGCGCGATATAAAAGGTGAATGTAAGCCAGAAAAGAGGAGGACAAAAAGTAAAGTTACAAAAGAAAGAAAAAAAGGGGCAAAAGCAAAAGACGAAGGCGGAAGAATAAAATAAGAAGGCTCAGAGTCGAGATGGTGGAAGGTGATTAATCTTGCGGTCTTTCACGTCGCGATGAGGCGCACGGAGGCGCGTTATTGATGGTGACTTCTTTGAAATCTCCTACTCGCCTCAGACACTTCGCACGGTCTTCCTCAACTCGGTTGTCGCACTCGTCTCTAGTCGTCTTTATCACCCTTTCCTCTTTATCGCCATTTCTGGCTCAATTTTGGTCTCATCCTCTTCCTCCCCCACCCACTCCCTCTTCTCTCTCTATGCCTCCGTTCTATCGCAGCCTCTTTGTCATGAATTCCACGCAGAGACATTCATAATCCCTTTGGCACTTTGATTTCCGCAGTTATAGAATACCTAAACGATATTCATATTATTGTCATAAATATATATATCTATATATGTATATATATAGTTGTATAGATGCTGTAGTTATATTTAACAATGTGAACGGCGAAAAAAAAGCCAGATGTCTTTTTCTATCGACTTGCTCGTTAAACTCGTCAACAAGGCGTCATTTCTCTTCATCCGCAGCTGTATAAGCCCAAGAAAAACTAGTATAAAGTATATAACTGAGTGGAGATAGAAGAGATTGAGGTACAGTGGGAGTCGGGGATACGGACGATGAGGAGATTGTAGTGAAAGTTACGCGCTTTTTGTACTGCGATACCATTAATATCCGTTGTTGCGACGCCTTCTTGCAATTTGTCAACATCTGATATTTAATTTTGCGACCCCTTTTCCGAGTCGTCCGCCCTCGCGCACTACTCACTCTTACAGGCTCTCTAGCTTGTAGTCTGCAGACTGGAAACTGTGTTGATGCTGAGATAACTTTAGTTTCATTAATCGATCGCTATGACACGGATTTCATCCCCAAAGTCTTGCCTAGTCTTAATCAACTTTAATTATAGGGCCTTTAATTTACAGTATTAATTTATTACTAAAGTCTGGGGTAATTACAAGTATTTATCAAATGCCAGATAATTAAAGACTCGTGTAAAAATCATTTTAACCTCAAATTAATTCACTTTTGTTTGTATAGAAAATAACTAAATTTTAAAAATTAAATTTTATTTGTTAAAAGAAAATTTAATTCAAATTTGTCGGACCAATATGGCGGCATTAAAAATAGCAAATGGCCGCAGAAATATTTTCAAAATGGCCGCCTTCCTCTTACGACCCATAATTGTCAATTTTAAATGAATGAAATTTGAAAATTAACCGAAAATTTTCAAAAGTTCAATTTTGTTTTTCAAGATAAAATTTGAATATGAATTTTCTACTGAAAAATTAAAAAATTACAAGCCTTCAAAAATTGCAAGTGAAGCCAACATATGTTTGAAAACCGCCATCTGCTTTAAACTTAACGAATTAAAAAAGAAGTCGACTTTTTTAATAATTTAAAAACATTAATTGAGTAAATAGAACTTAATTAAATTATTTAAATGGACGTGATTGCCTGGCACATTTATTAAATCGGTTAATTAAGATAATGGTCTAGTTAATAAGAGCATCATTTGACAAGGCGGTACGTGATAAGAATTAACATATATAAGTGTGTAGTATGAACAGTATAAGAGAAATAAGGAGATACAGGCCACAAGAGAGCCGTTAATCATCCAGATGGTGGCGTATAGGTGAGTATGAACCACTGGGATAACCACCAGCTCCGTGACTACGTGGCTACATGAGATGGAAGGTTATAGTGCGTTAGATGGTCAGTAATACGAGGGAAACGGAAGTGACCGCACTGCCGAGGGTGAGATCCCGTGGGGTCTTTCACAATGAATACTCTCACCTATGTCTGTCATCCGTCTTACACCCAGACATACGTATCATACATAACACCCATATCACACATAACACCCATAACATAATGTAAATAAATATATCCATCTATACACTTTTTTTTTATTATTATTATTATTTTCTCTTCACTTCTTACATCTGAAAATTATCCGTTGCGTTCTTGTGTAACCAAATATTTTATCTATCAACCAGAAATAAATTATGTACTATTTACTATTGTCATATATATTTGTTTAGAATATGGCTTTTATATATATGGCTATTTATTTTATGCGCAATGTTTTCTTACTCCTGGGGGAAAAGTCGTAAGCTGAACACTTGTCGCCAAAGATTCACGACTTCTTCCTAAGAGGACATTAATTTTATAGCCAGTTGCCTCTGAATAATTAAAATCATTTATTTTAATTAATACTAAAATTTTTTTTACGAGTAATTTTAAGAAATTCAATACTTTGTAAAATTTGTTCTTCAGAAAAAAAAAGATTGAAATTAGTAATTATTTATTTGGATGCATAAAAAAATATCCGTTATGATGAAAAAAAAAAAACCGGGACATTAATAACGATTAAGGCCACAAATTTATATTAAAAAAAAAGAAAGTGTATTGAACAATTGGTAAGATAAAAAACAAGATTGGTGACGTAGCAGATGAGTTTAGACATTTATATTTAATCCGGGAGCAGCTCGGAAGCAGAATAAGCAGCGGGCATCACCGAGACTCAATCTTATTTATGGGTACATTAATCCTTAAATAGTATCTAATGTCACATCAAGGCTTATAATATAAATAATAACAATAAATAATAGAGGGGATGAAGGGGAGGGGTAACACCAAGGAATAAATTTTTTATTTATTTTTATTAAATACATTATCTCAGCGTCAGTGCATATAAACATTTCCATTGTCGTATAGGTTATTCATACTAGTGTTTTCGTGAACGGTTGACCTGGCCAACCGTATCCACGTACAAACGACGGTGTCGAGTTACCGGATGGTACACCGCGGGGCGTCTTGACTTATATCCACCATTCTCTGGATACATTCACACAATAAATATATACACACATATACACAGCTATTAAATTCACTACAATCATCTCGCAGTGTTAATCTTTTGCTCCATTATTTGAAATCAATAAATCCCCTTTTTCTTTTTTTTTTTTGTTAAATTTTATATAAAGAAATCTCTACTCGCAATCACTACAATCTTCAAATAGTTCTGGTTGATGCATAATACGGAAAAAAAATAGTGGAATCGAATAATTCGAACTTTGAATGTCAGCAAAATCATAAAATTTCAAAATTAGTCAATAAAAAATTTTATGGTTGGTTATTATTATAAATGATAACTTACGAATTTATGTAACGCGCTATTAATTATTGTAATTCATTTTGGCGCGAAAATTAAATTTGTATAATAAAATAAAGAAGACAATGGCTGAAGAGTTACTAATGAAACAAACCACAAAATAATCTTGTTATTATCTGAAACTAGTACTCTGCGGTGTCAGTAGCAAGGCAGATATATTTAACAACAAACGTGCGAACGAACCACCCAGCCGGATCTAATGAATACCAACTTCCCCTATTTTATCTGTCCATGAAAAATTATTGTGTTGTGCCTTAAGCCCCAGCAACAAACTAGTCACACTCATATCCCCATACAACATCATATTATGTGTATATAGATATAATGTATAATATAATACAATAATAAATATATATAGATGTAGATTTGTATAGAGTTGCAATAACAACTAAAAGAGCGCACCACCAGCGTGTAATGGCGTCCCGCAGAGTAGCCAGCTGTTCTCGCACAATCTTCAGCTATCCAACAACAATATTGTCATACAGCCACTTAGATACCGTTATTAACGAATAATACTCCATTGGACAGGTAAATTTGCGCCTCGCAATCCTCATGAAGACGTCAAATATTTTTAAAAAATACTCTGCCTCTGGATCCGTATTTTTCGACCCGACGACTTCTCTAAAGCTTTTCGACACGTGTTGGGAAATGAGTCGGCGCAAAAACGAATTTATCAGAATGAGCAAATTACGGGAGGTGAATTGGCAAATATAGCAATGCTTAAACGTGGTGAATTATTTAATTTTTTCGTCATTTCATTAAAAATGATGAACGGTAGGACAAAAGAATAGTTTAGCGGTTAAATAATGTATTTGAATACTGTGTAATCAAATAAAGGGGAGCAATGTTAGCAAATGAAGCGAGTCAGCTAGAAATCCGGAATCCGCCCGTTTCTTGTCGTAGACACACCCCTGCCGTAACGGACTCGAACACTGTTAGATACGAATACTTGCTTTTTGTACCACCACCTTCACATACTAACTCTCAAGCTCACTTCATCCCTTTCATCCCTTTTATTTTACCCATTTATTTTTTTCATCCCTAACTGAGACCTTCTGTTTCAATTCAATTCATATATCGATGCCTATTGTTTGAGGTTAGAGTTGTTTCTGAGAGGAATTCACAAGTAGACATACACATAACGACACTCATTGTATAATACTGACATTTAGCTTTTTCCTACACTACTTTCCACGTTTCTTCTTGAAAAATTTATAAACACGAACTAGTACATGCATACCCACTGAGACAAAGTCCACGTAGAATTTCTATTCAAATATCTTACATTTTTTAACAGGATTCATTTTCGATCCTAGGGTACAATTGAAATCTTTCGAAAATTCAGGGGTGTTTGAAAGTGGTACAATAACACGCTTATCCACTGGAGCATGGTTATCGATTTCGTCAAAATTTTGTGACACTGATTTCGATTTGCACCATAGACTCGCATACGATAGCCAAAACAATTGATTCGAATTATAAGGCAAGTTCAGAAATGCTGGTTCTGGTCCGTGCACTTTGACCCAATCTTGATAAGCTGAATAAGCGACTTGTATGCCAATGTGGTCAGCAATATTTTCTGCTAAATATAATTTACCGTCCAGCTGTAAACAAGCAAAGGTAATAGACAAACTTAGTTTCATTTACTAACATATGTGATATTGCGCACTGTATAAAGTCTTCGGGAACCAGTTTTACATCAAAAATTTTTTACAGTGCAGGATATTTACACCTACTTTTTCTTCAGTTTCTTTTACAGTTAAATTTTCAATTTGTTCAATGAAACAGTTTTCTTTTTCTTTATATTTTTCTTCCGAATATAAACTCCAACGGTCATGCTCAAATCCATATTTATCGAAAAATGTTTTAGAGTAATCAACAGAATGCCCCATTTCGTGGCTCATGATATATCCGAGCACACCATAATTAATATAATTCAAATGGTTGATACTAAAAAGTAAGTTCTTGATAGAAGCGAGCCCTAAAACTAGAAAATTTCACAAATTAATTTACATTACCGTAGCCTAAGAACAACAGAAATCCGTAAAATATTCTATTACCAATGATATTAGCGTATGCAACGCTGAATCCACTTGAAGCCATGGGAACTACGGATCTCAACATATCTGTCAAATCGAGCTGATTATTCGGCTTCAGTGATCTCGCCCTAATTTTTTCTTTTATGAAAGCCATAGCATTGATATAATTCTTCAGAAAATTATCAGAGGTAATTTCGAGTCCTCGGAAATACTCTTCCATTTTTTCCTGATCTAACAAAATCTCAGAATAGCCAATAACAAAATGCGTAGATTCAATTTCTCTAATAAGTTTATCTCGGGATTCATAATCCAACCAACTCATCCTGGTTAGAATATCTGTTAATTTTCTGTTAACATCCATAGCAATCTGATTAACGCGACTCTTAACTTCCCCGTTGAGTGGATAACGATTTATATAATAAGCGAAGGTAAGTTCCGGAAACAAGACAGGAAAATAGTATAAGCATTGATGTTTCATAACGACAGTTCTCGAGTATTTTATTTCCAAATAAGTTGCTAGAAATTTGGACAGAGTCGTAGAGTAGACATATGGAATCATAAATTGAATTGTTTTCCAAACTGCGTAATTGGCTTGCACTCTTTTGGGAGTTTCTCTAAGTAATTTTTCTAATCCTGTGACAAACTCGTGATTTTTAATGAAAATTATCGATTCATTTGTAAAGTAGGGTCGCGGCAGTGTTGTAGGATTTAAGAATTTAATCCAATTAATACTCGGCCATTTTTCTATTATTTCTTCTACAGACATTCCGTAAGTTTTATGCCCATCAGTTAATGAAGATATATAAATTCCATTGCTTATTTCGTTAATTTTAAATTCAAATTCTATTGAGTCCCAGAGTTCTTTTGCAGCTCGAGTTCTATCAGCTCCCAAAAATTCGGCAACGTTGATCATAAAATTATAGTAACCCCTTACCGTATCATTATTTTTTATATTTCCTGTTTCTCTGTATGAAAATTCAGCCGATGGTGGATCCAACTATTCATGACAATAAATGAAATAAAATTTACGGATCAAAAATAGTTATTGATTTGAAAACTGTTTGCTGTAACCCCAAAATATAATTATTTACATACTTACATAATAAAAATTCGTGAAATTTCCCCGAGCTCGTGAATCGAGTTTCAGAAAAGCACTATCACCTAAACTATTATTAAAAGTTTTGTGCATGAAATTAATCCAATCGAAATTGTAGTCATTCCACTCGTCACTTTGGACAACTGGCCAGCCGCCTAATTCGGATATCACTTCATTGAAATAATCCAATTTGTCTTCTTTGACACCAGGAACTAAAATAATATTTTTCGTCGTTACTGTGGTTTCTATATACAACGGGCAGATATCGCAAATACAAAAATCTAATTACTTGAATGAATATTATTTGCATTTAAATTATTACAGGCAGTAACGAAATTTTTTAAAAAGTTGAAAGGTCGGAATGGGTCTGATGAATCGCTCGCCTTGATTAAATCATTGACTTTCGAATAAATATCGAAGGTGCTAAAAAAATCTTTATGTGTTTCATTTTGAGCAGAATCAGAGGGAACGTTATCGAAATTACCGCAAGCGAATTCATAGAAATTGTCACAGGGATCAACACTCGTGTTGATACTATTGAAGATGTTGAGCTCTGAAATAAGCAAACATGAATTTTAAACTTATGCAGAAGTAAATGAATTATAAAATGTCTATAACATCTTACCAAATTTTGAATAATCTTGAAAATACTCATGAGCAGCATAGTCGTAAATTGCTGTAAATGTGAAATCAATAATATTATTTCGTTAAAATATGAAAACGGTTTCCATAATATTGAGAAATTCTTTATATTATATGAGTTATTAAAAGTTGATTTCAATTACAAATGATCATTACCTCTACTTCTCATCTTGTTGTTTAAATTTGCCGCCGTTGCCACCGAGATAAATAGTATCAACCAATTTACCCACATTTTAGTTCTTTGAATGACAAAATATTGAATAAAAACTATCACGAGTCTATAATTAAACTTAAGAATTATTTTCAATAAATTTAGAAAAATAAAATCAACGGCATTAACATAGCTTACTCTTATATTATTGGTCTTACTCCTACTCGTTATAGGTTGATCGAACGAATGCTAATGTATGTTTCCCATGATTTCTTATATTCATTAGAAGGTATCTTTATCATTAACTAAAAGTATCATTAACATTTCGAATCTTATCAATGTTCTTCGAAATCGTTTTCGTTGACCTAAAGACTTTTAATTTAGTGGAACTGAAACGAGCACACTTAAGGTCTGTAACTTTATTTTCATAGGCATATATTTCGTTATATATTATTTATCATTTAGTTAAGAAAGAAAAACAATACAACTTATCTGATGACCATGCATGATAATATTTGTTTAAAGATATAAATTATGAAACTAACGTGGAAATGTGGAAATTCCATACTCAAGAGCTGGAGATAAAAAAACTTCAATTAACGTATTTTCTTATTGAGATTAAAAATTCCTTTATTCTGTTATAGATTACAAAACTGTTATTTATGTTTATCTAATAGCCCGCAGTCAGATTTCTGGTATTTGGGGAAAAAAATAATTTCCGAATCAAAAGTCAAGAGGTCAAATTGTGTAAATGTATTAATTTATTAATTTTTCATTTTATTGCCAAAATATTTTCTTATGACAGCAAGATTCGATCTCCAGGTGATTTTCCATAAGAGAACGATCTGATGAACTTGTTTTTGGGATTCATCGAAGAACTTAAGGATCAATCAAGCTTTTTCCTACATTACTTTCGACGTTTTCTTTTTGAAACATTTATAAATGCGAACTAGTACATGCACTTCAGCTGAGACGATCCACGTGGAATTTCTATTCAAATATCTTACATTTTTTAACAGGATTCATTTTCGATCCTAGGGGACAATTGAAATCTTTAGAAAATTCTGGGGTATTTGAAAGTGGTACGTTGACTCGTTTATCATATGTAGGATGCGAATCATTTAAATACAATTTGTCTAAGTTCGAATTTAATTCACACCACTGATTTGCGTACGATAGCCAAAACAATTGATTAGAATTATAAGGCAAGTTAGGAAACGTTGGTTCCGTTCCATGTGCTTTGACCCAATTTTGATATGCTGTATAAGCGACTATTATGCCAATGTGGTCAGCAATATTTTCTGCTAAAAAAAATTTGCCGTCCAGCTGTAAATAAACAGCAGCATTAGAAAAATATACTTTAATTTAATATCATGTGACATTTTATAACATTTGCACCAACTTTTTTTTCAGTTCCTTTGAAAGTGAGGTTTCCAAGTTGTTCAATGAGACAGTTACTTTTCTCTTGAAACTTTTCAACCGAAAATGAACTCCACCGATTACGCTCAAAAGCATAATTATCTAAAAACATTTTAGAGTTATCAACCACATGGCCGATTTCGTGGCTAGTAGTGAACCCTAGGCCTCCATAATTTGCATAGCTCGGACGATTGGTGTTAAAAAATAAATTTCCGAGAATTGGAATACCTAGACCTGTAAGGTTTGATAAATTATAATAAATTACCGAACTCAAGAGTAATATCGTGATATAAATACTGTATTACCAATTAAGTTTACGCGCAGCGCGGTGAAAGCTGCTGCATCCAAGTCGATTCCTCTGTGCAGTATATCTATCCAATTAGTTTGATCACTGGGCTTTAAACCTGCAGGAAACAATTTATTTCTTCCAAATGCAATAGCAGTGTGTAAGCTCCTTAAGAAATCACCATGCGCAAGGTCGAGTCCTTGGAAATACTCTTCCATTTTTTTGTCATCCAACAATACCTCGGGATAACCCATAATAACCTGTAAAGACTCAATATCTCCAATGAGTTTATTCCGGGATTCATCATCCAGCCAATTTTCCCTGTTTATAATGTCTACTAATGTTTGTTTAACATTAAAAATTATCTGATTAATGTGACTCTTCATTTTACTGTCAAGTGGGTGTCGATGGACATAATAAGACAACATCAGTTCTGGAATATACCGTTGTAGAAGTACGAAACACAAAGACGTTCCGGAATCCGGCGTAATTGTTAGTTTGTTATAAGTTTTCCATAAACCAATTAGCGTGGTAGAGTGAACAAAGGGAATCACACTTTGAATTGTCTTCCAAACTGCGTAATTAGCTTGCACTCTTTTGGGAGTATTTGTAATTAATTGTTCTAAGACTGTAACATAGTTGTGATTTTCAATGAAAATTACCGATTCATTTGTCAAGTAGGGTCGCGGCTGCTTTGGGAAATTTAAAAATTTAATCCAATCGATTCTTGGCCATTTTTCTGTCATTTCTTTTACAGTTATTCCGTAAGTTTTATTTCCATCAGCTAATGATGAACTTGGAAAACTTCCACGGGCTATTTCACTAATTTTTGATTCAAATAACAGTGAGTCCTTAAGTTCATCTGAATCAGATAGAGTCATATTAGCTCCAAAAAATTGAGCAACTTTGAGCATAAACTCGAAGTATGCCGAATTCTGAGAAGAACCAAAAGCAGGTATACCAATTGGTCCGTAAAAAAATAATTCCAATGGCGGATCCAACTATTTATGGCAATAAATACATAAAGTTATACATCTGTTCGCATTAAAAATAAAAATAATCAAATTACTTACGACTAAAAATTTCGTAAAATTTTGTCTTTGGTGTAGTCTTCGCCCCAGAAAAACCTCATAATCAACACCAATTTCAGCCGTCTTTAGTGTGAAATCAATCCAATCGAAATTGCTTTCATTCCATTTGTCACCTTCGACAGCCGGCCAGCCGCCTAATTTAGATATTAATTCATTCAAATAATCTAATTTGTCTTCTAGGACACCAGAAGCTAAAATAAAATATTTCGTTATATAATACATAAATTCAATGACATTGGTCAGATATGTTTGATATATATATTTATAATTACATAGATTATAATTATTTGCAAACATATTATGACAGGAAGTCATGAAATCTTCCAAAAATCTGAAAGGTCGAAATGGATGGGGCGAATCACTCGCCCTTATTAAATGTTGTATTCGGGGAAGAAGATCGAAAGCCCCATAATTATTTGTATGTTTTTTATTTTGAGCAAAATCAGTAGGAACGTTATCAAAATTCCCACAAGCGAAGTCATAGAAATCGTCACAGGGGTCAGCACTCATATTGATGTTATTGAATATACCGAGCTCTGGAATGAATACACGATAAATTTTCAACTTCGGCAAAAATAAATAAATTATATAATGTCTATTTGCTCTCACCATATTCCCAATTACTCCGAAAACACTCTTGTGTAGTACAGGAGTCGTAAATTGCTGTAAATAAGAAAACACATGATGTGAAAGCAAAAGTGTAAAAAAATCAATTGTCAAAAAAAAATTCAATTATACTTACATTTACTTCTGTCATTTATATTGTCAGCCGCAACGATTGAAAGAAATATTATCAACCAACTTGCCTTCATTTTATTACTGTAAATGAAGAATTGTTAAGTTTAAAATTTATTACACATTAACGATAATACTATCTTCATAAGTTATTGTATTCGACAGAGCTTCGATATTGTGATGATACCTTGATTAGACCAAGGCTTCCTGTGATTGATAATTCTAATCAGCATCTATATATATATATATATATATGACTCAATCATTAATGAAGAGTGTCATTAACGTATAAAATTTTATCATTATTTTTAGAAGTAATTTGCCTCGTCACAAAAAAACTAAAATTATCAATTGAACAAAGTTGACATTAACAGAATATTATTTTATTTTTTGAAGACAGATTACGATTCCTTATCAATGAAAAAACATCCAATTAAGAACATCTAATGACCATATTAATGATATTATTTGTTTGAAGATGTGAAAATTCCATAAATAAGTGCTAGAGATTAAAAAAACTTTGATCGACTTCTTTTGTCATTAACAACGGAAATTCCATGACTTAATTATTGTTAAAAATAACCGTTATTTCGTCATATTTTACCTAAATAGTAATCATTTGGTCAATGTAACAAGAAAAAATTAATCTCGGACAAAAACGAAATTAAAGTGATAATTATCTAACAATTACATAGCCTCCGGATATCTATGATACCTATGTTCAATAAATGTTATTATATATTCCGTGTGATTCATCAGTTTTAAAAGCATATTATATTTCCTCATTATTAATTGAAAGTGTCATTAACGTATCATATCTTATCAATTTACTTGGAAATCGTTTTCGTTGACGCAATGGACTTGAAATTTAGATCAACTAATACGTCATTAGAGGCCTGGAATTTTATATTTAAGAAACATATATTTTATATATCTTCTAATTAAGAAAAAATACAATCAAACTTTTCTGATGACCCGTGCGTGATAATATAGGGGAGGGTGGGGCAAAGCGGCACCCTGGGGCAGAGCGGCCCCCCTGAAATTTTGATAAGAAAAAAAATTTTTTTATTTGTTTAATTACTATAAATCCGATATGTTTGCGCATTTTTAGCTCTACGCATGACACCTGTGGCAAAATGGACAAGCCAAAAATTTTGAAAAGTGATTTTTTCATATTTTTATCGTCAAATTAAAAAAAAAATGATTATATTTCTACATTTCTAGCACTACGCATAACACCTGGGGCAAAATGAACCAGCCGAAAATTCTGAAAAAATGATTTTTTCATATTTTTTGGCTGATTTTCTATCTCTGAGGCAAATTTGGTGACTAAAAATATTCAAAAATAAAAATTTTTTTTTTAGTTGATAAATTTTTTAAATAAAGTAAAACTATCCATAATCTAAAAAATTAAAAAACACGTTTTTTGGGTTCAAAATAATGACAAATAAGAAATATAGAATTTTTTTTTTTTTATTAAATAATAAGTAGTAATTATAAGCTAATCGAGGGTGAACGATTTATTACACCTTAAAAATTTTTTTTTGAGTAATATAAAACCAAAAATAGTTGTCAAGAGAAATAAATACATTCTTAATGATGAAAACAATTTAAAACAAAGAAAAAAAAACTTTTTATTATTTTTTGGAGGGGGGCCGCTCTGCCCCACAAGAAACATATTTTTTTTTTTTTCAGAATTTCGGCAAAATGTCCATAAATTCGTTCGAAATAGGACAAAAATAAAGTGATCTGATGGTTGAAAGCCACAAAAAGTAATAATTGGCTTAGGGGGGCCGCTCTGCCCCACCCTCCCCTATGTTTAAAGATATAAATTACAAATGTAATGTGGAAATTCCATATTCTAAGTTCTTAAGATAAAGAAACTTTAATTGACTTATTTTTTATTAAAAGCAAAAATTTCGTAATTGTGTTGGAGTTTTAGAAACTGTTATTTATCTTTATTTGACAGCCCGCGGTAAGATTTCTGGTCATTGGGAAACAAATAATTTCAAAGTCAAAGATTAAAGTTTTAAATTTTATAAATGTCGCAATTTATTAATTTTTCATTTTATAACATCGTTTTATTGCCAAAACAATATTTTTTATGACAGTAAGTTATGAGCAAGTAATTTCTTATTAGAAAACGATGCACTTCTTTTTGGGATTCATCGAAGACCCTAAAGGACAACTATAGTCCTTTGAAAACTGTGGGACGTTTGAGATTAGCCAATTAATCTGCTTATCAACTGTCACAAATCCGGGGATTTTGGACTGCTGCAAAGATTTCGGTGAGCAATGCGCATTTGTGTGTGATAACCAAAACAATTTATTGGGCGAATATAGATTAGCTAATTTTGGTTCCTCTCCACGTTCATTAACCCACTCTTGGTAAGCTGAGTAAGCAAATTTGAGACCTACTTGTTGAGTGGTGATGGCTTTCCCGAAGAGTGAACCAGATGCCTGAAAAACGAAAGATTTAGTTTAAAAAACGCTCTTACTCATTAACTAAATTGTAGGATTAGCCGTACTTTGATTCCGTATCCTCCGGTATAATTGTTGTACTGCTCAAGGATACAATTATCTACATTATTGCTTGGATAATCTTTACTTGACTGCATTGAAATATCAACTATAGTGGCCAATTGGTGACCGATGATAGTCCCGATCCCGCCATAGTTCGTATAATTATGACGATTAGTGTTAATGAAGAAATTGCTCAGCACTGACGATATTTCTGCAATGAAAAATGAGTAACAAAATTCCAAAACCTGTTTAAGCATGATAATAAAAATAAATAATTACGGATGAAATTCCCACGTGGATGATAAAGCAACTGTGTAACTGGATTTAAGTTCATAGCTGTAAGAATATCCTTCCAGTCATACGCATCTTGTGAATTACTCATCCTTCTTTGATTCATTTTTTTGTAATGTGCCTGAATACTCAAAAAATTAGCCAAGTAATTATCTTTGGTAATTTCAAGACCTTCAAAATATTCTTCTAACTTTTTATCATCCAGCAGTTCATCGGGGTAACCATAAACAACCTTTATATTCTCTATTTTCTTAATTATTTCTGCATTAGCTTGGGACTTTGAAGTATCAGATTTCAAAGCGTCCAAAAATTGATTCTTAATTTTTGAAAATATTTGGCGAGCACTACTCCTGGCTTTCGGGTCGATTTGGTGGTTGCGTACGAGGTCAGCTAGTGCAAGTTTCGACAAATATAACTGAGCTTCATCAAGACAGTTATGTAAGCTGGTGTCAGGAGCCAGTCTTAAAGTCCCGTAAGTTTTGGCAAAGTTGTACAGAGTCACGGATTTTGTTAAAGGAATCGAGAATTCGATTATTTTCCAAATAGCGTAGTTTGCTTGGGCTCTTTTAGAAGTTGTGTTTATGAGCGTTTCAAATTTTGTGATGTAGTTTTTATTCAAAATATTTATAAGAGTTTTGTTTTCAACAGAAAAATAGGGATGTAAGTGATTACTAAAATATTCAGACCAGTTTATGCTTGGCCATGTTCGCTCTATTTCTTCAACTGACATCGAGTTTACCTCTGGTTTTCCCATTATCAAGGTTGCATCGAAAATTTTTGATTCGAATTTAAATGCTTCCATAAGATCTATTTTAGCTCGGGTTTCATTAGCTCCCAAAAATTTTGCAACATTGATCATATAATTGTAGTAGGCAGGATAATTTCGTGAGAGTTCCAAGGACGGTGGATTCAACTGTTCAAAAATATTTTTTATTATTATAAAGATAATGACGATCGTTCTAATTTATATAAACCATCCAATAAAAATTTAATTGTCTTCAGCTAAATAGATTTTGGAAAGAAAAAAAAAAACATTTATTTTAATGGCTTAAAAAAAAAAGTTATAAAATAAAATTTCATTATCAACTTATAATTTTGCTTGACAATGATTTTTAACCTCCCGCTATGAAAGATGGAAATTTTCAAAAACGGGAAGTTATTGGTTTTGTTCCGATTTCCGAAAATCGAGTTGTCATCAGATGTCGACATTTTAAGATTCTAGGAAGCTATTCTGACAATTTCCTGATAGTTGTCCGTGTGTATGCGTGTGTGTAAATGTTTTTGTCCAACGATATCTTTGGAACGAATCAACTGATTTGAACGTTGTTGGTGGCAATCGAAATTTTTTAGGTTTCTTGCGTATAACTCATAAACCACTATTATTAGAATTGAAAAATAATTAAAGTATAGGTTTACTTACATTAAATGATACTGGGCTCTCAGAATCGGTGTAATTAGGATAAAAATAAAAAAATGTTTGACCTAAAAGATAACCCATGGATTCTGATTCACGAACAAATTTTATCCAATCAAAATCAGTTTCATTCCATTTGTCGCCTTCTATAACCGGCCACCCGCCTAATTTTGAAATCACTTCTTTCAAAAAGTCTAATTCATCTTCTTTAGCGTCAAAATCTGAATCGCATAATTTTAATTTATAAGTATTAATTCAACAGATTGTAAGTTTGAGAAAATAATTACATGTATAGTTATTATTATGGTTGAGATCTTGGCAAGCGAGCATGAAATTCCCCAAAAAATTGAAAGGTTTAGATTTATTTACTGACTTTGGATCGGTAATTGATGCATCCAATTTTTGTCTCATAATGTATACTGATTCCTGAAGACGGTTCATCGTTTTGGGAGCATGAGGTAAATCATCGAAATTACCACAAGCGTATTCGTAAAAATTTTCGCAGGGGTCAACACTATCGTTCATATTTTTTATTAGATCGAGTCCTAAAAAATTATTTCGCAATCAATAATCAACTCCTTATAGAAAATCTCTAATATACATAACTTTTAGAGACTCACCATATTTTATATTGTCTATAAAACACTCTCGAGTATTACAATTGTATTCTATAAATGTAAATGATATTAATTTTGGAATATAACTAGAGTAGCAGATTTGTTAATTGAAGATTACCTTTATTGTTGGAATTATTTTCGCTGTTGGTTACATTTCCTGCTACAACTAGCGCACAGGAAAAGATGGCCGCCCAAATTGACCATAACTCAAACCTGCGAAATTATTAAATTATTTTAGGAAAGAAAAACTCTGATTGGGATTTGATTTCATGACTTTTTGTGGTCAATTGAGAAAAGGGTTCATAGCAAAAAAGTGTGTAATGATTTTTAAAAAACCAAAAATCGCTTAATGGTGATACCATCAGATGAAATTGTAGAAAATCCTTATTTCTGAAGACCTTATAAATTAAATAAGCAGAAAAACAACATAATGTAAATGTATGAAGATAATTAAATTGAATATCTATACTTACATTTTTAAATTGATGAACAACGCCGCAGTCTATAAGTACTTTTTACTACTGTACACGTAGGATCGGTGTCAATATAGTAATGAACTTATTCTTTTTATTTTCTATGTTTTATTGTCTTACAAAATGACTATTGTTATCAGTACAGTCAATCTGTCATTAAAAAGCATTAATTTGGTTTTTGTAGATTATGTCTATAAATGTATGACAATTATCTACGGATGACTAATGTAGTTTAGTGATAAAAATTATCTATGAACACCATTTTTTTAAACGTGGCTATATTGCAATGCTAACGAGGTGACATTTATGTTTTAATATGAGGCTTTTACAAATATTGTTTGTATGAACCTGCGATTATCAATTTTTGAAATTTGGCAAAATTATGATCATGATCAATAGTTTCTAACTTTAGAGTAAAAATCAATTTGATTTTTAAAATAATAGATATTTATATATATATAAATTTTCACAAAGGATAAGAATAATTATTTTTAAAAATTTAAACCGTCAACCGAGAATAAAACAATGGAGTTAAAGATTAAAAGGACGAGAACGAGGAGACTAAAAGATGAGGATGAGTAGTGGGTGGGGTCGGGGTGAAGGAATAGTGTAAGTGTGGGTCCGAGTATGAGTATGAGGAAAAGGATAAAGAGAAAGAAACAGAGAAGAGCGAATTGAAGGTCCAATCCGCTCACCGGTCGTCTGGTTGACAAATGTCCAGCGCATCCCTTGGGCATCCACAGCACTCGGTGTCCACCATCATCATCCCTCGCTTCTCCAGCACTCGTCTACTTAGCCCTGACTCTGTGCTGGTTCCATACACACCAGTCACCAGTCGCCAGTCACCAGTGTAATCCCGTGTGGAGGTATTCTAGCAACACCTATACACCCAACACGTCTCTCATCTCTTCTTGCTCCTCGACTCTTTGGCATCACGGTCTCCAGGACCACCAGCTATTAAATTACCCAGTGACTGATGTCACTAACCTCTTTGCTACATCCACTACCGACTTCTTTATCTCCACTCTTTTTTTTTTCTTTGTTTATTTATTTTTCATCCTCTCAATACTCATTTTTATTAATTCACTTTCTTCATAAAAATTTTGTCTTTCATTTTTTATTATTACTATTTTCAAAGTTTAGATTCAAATAACTTATTAAATATTGATTTTACTGAAAAATTCAAAGAGTCCTTTTTTGTAGAGTATTCGATTCTCTATAAATTTATCTCTATACAGTTTTGTCGTATCTCTGATATATAACTCATAAATTTAATTTAAAGTCTTCTATCTAAATTAATAAAAACACTAATTTCGACTTTCGCGCCTTAAAGTTCAAATTTCGGCTAAACAACTAAAAATACGGCAAATATGCATCAGTACATTTTTATAGGAAATTTAATTCTCTATAAAAAAGTTTCTTATCACTTTATCTTTAAAGCCAATAGTTTAGCCGCAATTTAAATTCAAAGTCAAGTATGAATTATTGATTAAAATTTAATTTTAAATGATTTGTATTGTTATTGTTATTTTTTTTTGTTCAAGTAATTTAGGTTATTCATAGGAAGATAATTAAGTGTACGATTGATGACGTAACTTAAAAGCGGGGAAAAAAATATATAATAACAAGAGAGAGTTTAAATGAAATGAATTTGTCAGAGAGAATTAGATGCACGACAATAAGTATCAGCAGTATTAGTGAATAAGAGTATAATATAAACCTTAGTGCATCTGTGGCCCGAAGCAAGGGTGCGTAAGTTTATATATACAGAAAACAACCCTCAGTTATATTCCCAGCAACTCATTCAGCCCGAGTTAAAACTTTATTGCGTGGCAATTTGCTTATTAATTTCCCGTTAGCTTCGGCTCTCTATCGTCAATTAATTAATATTTACGTCGCCAGATGCACGACACATCCCATCATACATTTAATTTACATATTTATACCATGAAAAAAAATTATAACAATTAAATCATAGGCCTTGGATTTATGTCGAAATTTTGAATCGAAATAGGTTGAAATGAATGCCAATGGAAATTTTTAATTTAAAATTTTTCTAACTCAAGTAGTGGCGGAGTTTTGTTGAGAATGAGAAGAGAATAAATATACAAAGAGTACAGCGAGAGAGTATAAAGCGACAATTGGAGACAAGATGAATTCCGAGGAAGCCAGTAGTAACACGGAACGCAGCCTATCTCTACAACTTGTTGTAGTAAAAGTTTTAAAAGATGTAACTACTTGCACAGAGACTTGGTTGTATTCCGAACAGACTTGCCTGGTTAACTTGTGTGGAAGACTTTTATTTACATAAATGGAAATAGTCCTTGTGGATTCCTTATTCACTGAGTTTATAACTTTTATTCAAACATTTTATTTTTTAAATTATTTATTTATAAATATTCTTATTATTCTTATGCAATTCAACTTTTGTTCTTAAAAACAACTATATTTTAATAATAATATTAACAATTTGAATAATCGAAATTTTGTCTGTGCCAAAAATCGATTCCAAACTCATTATGAATTTCAAAATATATTTTTTCTACTGAAATTTACAAAAAAAAGGAAAATAAATTTGAAAGCTCCATTTTATTGAAAAATTCCAAATTCAAATTTTGAAAATTATTAATAATGAAAGCAAGTAAATTTTGGTATGCTCAAAATTAGAAACTGTGATTCAAATTATCATACAGTAGTAAAAAAAATCAGATTCATAATTTCCGAAAAATTTTTGACAGGCTAAGAATTTTGTCAAAAATTACGCGAAACTGATCAAAAATAGATCCGAACATTAAAAAGAAAAATTTCTATTTCCTGTGGCGGGAACTGTCACAATAATTTGAATTCAAATAATTGATAACTTAAAAAAAAATTTCAATTTTATTTTTACTTCCCTTACTAAATTTACAGTCTGAACAAAGATAAGACTAAATATATATAAAACAGGAATTTGATATAAAATTAATCGCCGTTCAATAATAAATGGCCGATACTTTGCCAAAAATAAAGAAAGCGTCTATTTAAAATAAAACATCACAAAATAAACCCGTCGGGTAAATTAATTTCTTGCAATTTCGGCCGAGTAAATCGACTTGACAATTATTTATAAATATACACCCACTGAATGATTCATAAAATATAACCGAGTTGAATATAGATATTAAATATAATAACTTAATTATATTAAATCCAGACGGGGTATTTAAGTCTCAATTAAAGCAGTTAATATTCTCTCAGATCGAGTTTAATTTTCGTCTTGATGCTCGACTCCAGGATGTCTGAGTCAATAAAATAACATCGATATTATATTTTTAATAACAGTCTGCAGTTTTGAGTCTACAATTGTTTAATCATAGTGTCCGACGAGCTCGTCTGTGTGTATATATAGATATATGTGAATATAAATATATATGTAATTAATTATTACCGGTATATGAATTCATGGATTTCGGATATAGAGAATACGAGGATGAAATTGTTGAAATGCGGGAAAAGGAAGAGGGGAACAGGAAAAATAGTGGAAAAAGCAATATATAGACATATCTATATATGTGTCTAGAGTGTAGGGTATATGTACAATATGAACAGAGTGTGGTCAATCGGATTTAGCGAACCCTCTGGCGTCTCAACGTCAAATATGTTATTGGATCCTTGTTTGATAAGTGAGGGTCCAAAGAGCCGAGTTATTAAAATCGAGCAAACATATCTTCGACGTTTGTCACGTTCTTGTAACAATAATAAAGATCTATATACATATATATATATATATATATATATATATATATATATATATACATATATTTTTGAGATGTAGTATGGATTTGAAGAATATTTCAAGTCCAAAAATATGATAAATATATAAATCTATTGTAGCTGATTGTCAAAATTAGGGATATTTAGCGATAGATTCTTAATGACGAACGTGAGGTCGTGGGTTCGAATCCTGGTGTAGGTAAATTCAAAAAAAAATTAATATTGAATTAAAATTTAATACAAATGAAATTCTTAAGGAATAATGTCTAATAAATAAATATTGACTGTGAAAGGAAATAAAATAATCTTACACAATATTAAACATTTAATAAAAAAGTTGTCATCTACCTGCCAGAGTGATTGACACCAGACTACGGACTCACAAAAAAAGTTATATTTATAAAAATCGGATTGTGAAATAAACATAACAGAGAATCGGAGTACATACTTACGGATCAAGTCGCACAGAAAAATAAAATTTTCCTCGCACAAATATTGGCGACTCATTCACACAGCCAATATAAATGCGATTTGGGCATTTGCTCTTTTTACAGCAACAGCATCGACTAATCGGATTTAAAAGGAACAAAAAACTAAAAAGACGTCATGGACAAAAAATACACCAGAGTGAGTGAGTGAATAAGAGAAAGAGATTATCACAATAGCCAAGCTGCATTGTGAGCCGACGTCGAGCCTACTGTGCTCACCCAAAAGGGGTCGTTTGCCCCCCATCCCCCCCTTCATCCCCATATCTACATACATACATACATCTATATATATTAGAAACTGGTGATGGGGATTTAGTTGCTCAACATACTTTCAATGGAAATATAAAATAATAATAAGTCGTATGTGTTTATCGCTGCTCACATATAGCGTTGCTCTTATGGGTGTCCATAGGACAACTCATATTCTCTCCTGTCTTGGTTTGCTACCTCAACATACATATTATCCCTTCCTTAGACAGTGTGACGTTCATTTGGTTCACTAGCGACACTCGACAATAACCCTCGGGTTGTCATGGGCATTGTCGCTGCTGTCAGATTAACCGCTTGTCACCCGGGTTCTGATCGCGGGCATTCCATATGTCCGTAATGCCTAAATACTTGGCTACATACACCTCACTGCTAAGTGTAAAATGGCTTTCTTATCCACTTATATTGTTAGCCGCTCAATACCAGCCCGCATTACGCGCTCATGGTGATCCGACTATGGATTTAGCCTCGGGATTCTATTAAAGATGAATGAGATGGGGCGGGAGTGTGTGCCCGAAAGGATTTTACACATCAACAGGTGTGCGAAAAATCTCTCAGGTTTTCAGACGTGTCCAGAGATGTTAACGTCTTACATGGGTTTCTACTCCGCGGACTCAATTATTTAGAGGCGCTGAGATATTTCTGTGGTCAGACAATTTATGGGTTTTGTACGACGACAGGAAATTTACTGCAAGAAGAATTTTCAGACCATGTCTATAAGTCATGAAAATTTATTTGGACGTTTTCGAACGATTTTTTGATTTTTGGGCGAACGTACGGATGTACGAAGTCTCCATATCTGTGGAACCAATCCAGTGATTTGATAAATTGGTGGTGTGATTGAAAGGTCATATCAAGCCTTAGAGACCGTGCAAATTTGAAACCAATCTGTCAAGCAGTTTTTGAGATATTCAAAAAATTAAACTCGTACAGAAAATAACTTATTTTTTCTAGTGCAAAATTTAATTATGAAAATTTAATTATAAATATTCGTTAATAACCCGATATTGGAGTAGTTGAAAATAAGGAAAAGTGTTGGTCTTAAAAAGAATGATTATAAAGCTGTAGTTTAAAAAGTAAACTAGTGTATAAAAGTCTCATATTCATTTAGGATTTTAAAAAGGCGTTCAAAAAGTTTTGTTGAATGATGAAAGAGTGAATAAAGAGTACTAGGATTCTTAGTAGGGGTAGTGGTAGTATTAGGTAGCAAGTAAAACGGAAAACTGTTATATAAGAAGCAAAGCTGCAAATGAGTTTATAAAAGCGTAATATCTCAGCGAGGTGAACGAGCTTTCGACCAGGAACCAGAATCCAGGATGCTCTCCCTCTCTTTTTCGATGTCTTTCTCTTTCTCTCTCTCCTATCCACATTATACTTTTATAATATGGACGTTTTTCCCATTCCAAAAGACTCGCGCTTAACATTTCCCAACCGCCTTCGTCGACTCGCTAATAATAAAGTTTCCTTGGGTGGTTCGACAACGGGTAGACAGATTTTAAAATTTCTCTCGTCACAACCCCTTTTCCCAACTCACCCCTACCTTCCTCTTTCTTCTTCTTCTTCTTCTTCTTTTACCTCTGCCTCTATTCTACCACCGCACTAACACAACCTACCCCCTACACCCCTTTTTCATCGAAACCACGGCAGTAAATCGACATGCGCAATGCTGCTGGCACCCCCGCGACAATAGCACGACACCCAAAGAGCCTCGATCGCGTCCCCCAAGAGCTAGGGAAAAATTAATAAAGTTCTGGAACAAAGTAACTTGCGTTGTGATGCCGTAATGCTATTGCTCTAGAGCTGTAGAGACACACGAGGGTAACTTGCCGATGGAGGAGGGGAGAGGGTTTAGCCAGAGGGTGGCACAAGACTTTATTGTAACCAAGTGTAGAGTCACTTGTACGTCTTCACCCCTTCAGCCATTATCATATCGTTTATATATATACATATATACATATATACATATATATTTTATATTGTACGTGTGTTATTGTACTGAGGGATTGAGGCATATAAATAAGTTGATAGATGTGGGAAAAATAATATTTTATATATATTTATTGTATTCAAATAAAAATATTTCATTTATTATTTGTCAAATTTATTTTTAAATGTATAATATTAACTTATATGGAAATATCTATTTCTTTTTCTGTCAAACAAAAATTTAAAAAAATAACTTTATTCATGCATGAATTGAAAATGAAAATTTTTTGGGGCAAGAAAAAATTCCTTGTAAAAATTTGGGAAACAAAAAGCTTGAAATAATTTTTTTTACCAACAGCATTTTTAGTTACAGAGTAAAAAAAAGTAAAATTAATCCCCTTATTGGCAATAAAAATTTTTTATCTGAAGAGGAGAATCGTGACTTCGATATTGAACCCGAGGCTCTAATTCATTGATACAAACGTCAAACACAGATATCAAATACTAACCATTACTCAGAGCTAATGAAAGTTAAACATATCTGGGACTCAATGACAGCCCATTTTATTATCTCATAAAACCCATAACTATTTTCGTGCTTCTTATCTTCCCCACAAGATTACCAACTTTTTAATTTTCCAACGGATGGCTCAGTCATGCCATCACAGCCAACATCTCGGCTCCAATCTCGATCACGTCCGTCGAAATTTGAATACTACGTGCGTCCTCACTGCGGATTCGCTAACACGAGGCTAGATGCGGTGCTACTGTCCAGCTGGGAACTAAAAGTACAATTAACTATCAGACACGAGGGACTGCGTCCATAATGTCCAATATACCTCCCCCAGGAGCCAAGGTCAATTGTCTCAGTAGCTCTAGTCTAATCATAAACTCCCATCCCAAGTAACCTCGTCCAGACACGTGTCCGACTAATGTCTTCATCAGAGACACCTCAAGACGTGACTCGAGTACTCGATCCGAAATATATCGAATATATTTTTATTCCTACTTCTCTTGATTAAATTCCTTTTTTTACTTTTTCCTTATCTATAAAATTCCCTTCTGGTTTTTCGAGTCCTCTTATAAAATAAATCTCCAAACAATTAATTAAAATAACTCTGTAAAGAATTTAAAATAAAAATGTAAATAAAAAATTCCGCATTAGAGATCCAAATGAAACGGGTGAAAAGCAGCGCGATGCGACGCGACGTCTCGTTATTGTTCTCTGAGCTCTCAACTGGTGCATGGATTGGCGTTCATCACGAACGGAGCGTACGAGTGCACCAGCACCAGCACCAGCAGCAGCATCAGCGGCAACAGCAATCTGTGGGGCACACCGGTGATGGACAGCGGCGCCAATTTGACGGTCGGAGGCTTTACTCACGTGTATTTTTTTTATTTTTATTTTTATTTTTATTCTCCCGTTTTATTTTTTATTTTTTCATCACTTGCGCTGGGCTCGCCCTCCACCGCGTAGATTCCGTGCCAATCGGTATATCGTTACGCTGAGAGGCGGTGAATATTGGACACCGGGCGTTTGAAGCCGCGGGAAGAGCCGAATAAAAAATGCTTAAAAAAGTGTTGCGTTGTAGGTGAGTTTAATTCTGAGAGTGTGTGATAGTTGTCGGTGTGACACTTGCACTCTCGCTGGTCTGCATATCACACGTCGGTCAAACGTTACCGCGTCTGCAATGAAACCCGGCTGAGAGAGAGAGAAAGAGAGAGAAAGATGGCCGAGGCAAGTTGGCGGTTCGGTAAACCCGTCGCTTTTCCGCTGACTGTCCGATGCCTCTGTCTCTACCTCTGCCTCTGCCTCTGCCTCTACCTCTAACTCTGCCTCTGCTCTGGATCCAGACTATCGGAGTTCGGTGTTTTCAATCCGAGCGCTTGCCCGCCACTTGCGAGAATTATTTATTCCAACGGACGTGCTCTTATTGTATACGTCCGATCAGGCTCCGGCTGTTGCGACGCCCGGTTTTTTTCCAATTTAGCACTCATCCGCGATCAAAGCTCTGCGTTTCACTTTGTCATTGATATCAGAGCTGATAGCGGTAATATACACGCTTGATTACTCTCTGGTCATAAAATGTTACTTTGAAATTTTTTTATTTTCAGTTTCGATTTACATTTTTTTTAGGACAGGGGAACTTGAACAGTTTTTATTAAAAATAAATATTTTAATTATTAATTGTCGACGAGTCGTTGATTGTCGTAGTAATTTTTTTCTTTTTAATATTAAAAAAAAAAAAAACAAAATTTACTAGTGGTTTAAAAAAGGGAATTTGAATAAGTGAATGATGTAACTCAGATGATATTTTAAGTAGAAAAAGTTAATTTATAAAAAACGATGTTAAGCATGAATGAAATACGATTAGATAGTAAAAAATGAAGTGAAGTGAAAAAAAGTACTAGAGGTATATATTTATATGACGGATAGAGAGAAAAAGAGGCTGGTGGTGAAGGCAGAGCGAGTAGGTTACAATAAGCTGTCTGGATGCGATAGCATCACGACTATCGAGTCCTAGAATCGACCGAAAAGGTTTTTCATGTTCTTGCTTCGTTATACGATCTTGTACGCACCGGTATATAGATATATAGATATATAGATACACGTGGATATATATCTATACTGACGGAGGTGTATCGAGCAGGTAACAAGCACCCCCAATTACGTCAGTCTGAATTAGTAGTGCCCGGACTATTTTAAGCTTAACCGCCTCGTTCTCTCTTATATTCGGTGATGTCGCTGTCTATACGACTAATGTCACTCTTATACTCCTTCTTCTTCTATCTTACACTTACACCAGTACTCACTACTCACTACTCACTACTCTCTACTACCTATTCCACAACTTTCAACACATCCGCCTGCCAAACTATTTTTCATTTTTAAATCAGTAGCTAATTCCCAAACTGATTTATATTCCTACATCACTAACTCATTCATCATTACTCACCTAATTATTTGTTTTATGTCAAACTTTTATTATTTATTTTTTACTCAAATGAATAATGGACATTTTTTTTTTAAATATTAAACACTTTTTTTAGTCTTCTGTTATTAAATTAGACATTGAAATTATAAAATATTCAACTTCTCGAAAAAAAATAGTAAAATTTCATATATTTATTCATATATATTTTATTTAATATATATGGTAATGATTTATTACAACTATATGATAATTGATTTATTCATACTTGATATAATAGATTTTTTTTAAAAAGTGATCACACCTTTATGCTTCGCGCTTGAGGTGTGCTAAATATAGAAATTTAATATTCATTTGTAAAATTTGATGCACAACAATATTTTAAATATTTGTATCTAATTTATAATAAAAAATAAAACTGACGTAAATTTCAAGCACGCCAAGCTTCGCGATTGGAGTGTGCAATGTTTTATATTATGTGCACACCACTTCGCACTTGGGGTGTGCAATACACGAAATTCATTGAAATTTAATTTTTAATTATTTTTAATAACTTATTGCTCGTATAAATAAAAATATTAAACGCTTGGGACACACCGCTTCGTACATGGGGTGTGCATAAAATATGAAATTGATTGACATTTAATTCTCAGATTTGATGCGCGATTGTTTTTAATTTTTGTGTCCAATTTATGATGAAAAAATTGACGTAAATTTAGTACACACCAAGCTTCGTGATTAGGGTGTGCAATTTTTATATTCTGAGCACACCACTTTGTACTTGAGGTGTGCAATGCACGGACTTTATTAAATTTTGAATTTTAATAACTTATAGCTCGTGAAAACAAAAATTTGGAACGCTGGGGACACACCGCTTCGTACTTGAGGTGTGCATATTATGAAAAATGAATAAATTTTCTTAAAAAGTACTTATCTGTCAAGCTTATAAATTCTATCGAATATTTAATGATAAAAAAATATTTTGTTAATCAGTAACATCATTAGGACACAAGTAACAAGAATTAAAAGCCGAAAAATAATAAATAGCCGTACAGAAAAAATAATAAATTAGATAGCAGAGAGCTTATCGAAAATATTCATTTCAATTATATTATTTAGAAACAGCCGTTTTATTGTCCCATAAACTATTGAAGTATCTGGTTGGCAAGTAATCAATTAAACTCGTTATCTTCCTATTTTATTTTTCCCATCGATAAATACTTTTAAAACTACACTAGAATTTCGTTCTCATCCAAGGTATGTCCGTACGATAAAAAAAGTAAAAGAGAAGAGAGAAAAAAAATAAAAACACGAGTCTTAAATGTCGTTATCGGAGAGTGACTATTATGGTCCTCGAACGATTGCCGTGTGATCTCGTAGTCAATTTATCTCCCGGGATTTCCTATCAAGCTACCTCTCTTCAGAGAAAAAACAAAGACCAACCAAACAGGCAGATTAAAAGAGCAAGAGAGCTCTGTAGTCTAATATAAGCGAACCGTACTGTAGATATCCGGGATTAAATAAAGCATCAGTCACCTGGCCTTTAATTCCTGTCACACTGATAAACTAAAACTTAAACTGATGCATTAAAAGATAAATCGGCACAAAGGTCTTGTATCTCCGGTCTTTTGAACAAAAGTATCGCACTGTCCTCTGGCGTCTCAGGTCCCTTATGATATTTTTCATTTTCCTTTTACTAAAAAGTAAAACCTTTTCTACCCCAATACAT
Source organism: Microplitis manilae (assembly GCA_030273425.1). Taxonomy (NCBI): domain Eukaryota; kingdom Metazoa; phylum Arthropoda; class Insecta; order Hymenoptera; family Braconidae; genus Microplitis; species Microplitis manilae. The sequence goes on from CP092725.1 coordinate 998,866, forward strand.
TTATTATCTTGGAAGATTGATTGTCAAAAATTATAAAATCTCAAAACCAGCAATTATATAAACGTTAATTAGTCACTTTGATCTGGCTGCTAAGATGATCCATGTCCTCGAGCATGAGCTTGTTGGTGGCTTAAAAAAGATTGCGTACTGGCGAATGTACTCATCTTTGTTACTATTTAAAGACATTCGCTCTCGACGAGTGTCGAGAAATATGTTTATAGATAAATTCGTTATGCAGCGTACTCATTTTTTTATTTTTAAGTAAGCTATTTTTGAATATTTTATATGTTGCAAACCTCAAACCCGAAGCCATGAGGTCGATTAAATTTTGTTAACGTCCCACTACTAAAATTTTTCCTGCAAGTACATAAAAGTAAAGGAAAATCGATTTTTTCCACCACCGAGCTCCGAGTATGTATTGTTTATGTATTTAGGTATGTATTTTCTAAGAAAACTTCAGCCGATATCTTCTGAATTTGCCCCAGCGCAAAAAAGCGAAGAAAAATCAGTTTTTTCCCAACACCGAGCCTCGAGTCTGTATTGAGTCTGTATGGAATCTGTATTGACTCGAAAAGCTACAGACGAGGGCTTCCGAAATAGCTCTAGCATATAGAAATGAAGAAAAATCAGTTTTTTCCCAACACCGAGCCTCGAGTCTGTATTGAGTCTGTATGGAATCTGTATTGACTCGAAAAGCTACAGACGAGGGCTTCCGAAATAGCTCTAGCATATAGAAATGAAGAAAAATCAGTTTTTTCCCAACACCGAGCCTCGAGTCTGTATTGACTCTGTATGGAATCTGTATTGACTCGAAAAGCTACAGACGAGGGCTTCTGAAATAGCTCTAGCATATAGAAATGAAGAAAAATCAGCTTTTTCCCAACACCGAGCCTCGAGTCTGTATTGAGTCTGTATGGAATCTGTATTGACTCGAAAAGCTACAGACGAGGGCTTCTGAAATAGCTCTAGCATATAGAAATGAAGAAAAATCAGTTTTTTCCCAACACCGAGCCTCGAGTCTGTATTGAGTCTGTATGGAATCTGTATTGACTCGAAAAGCTACAGACGAGGGCTTCCGAAATAGCTCTAGCATATAGAAATGAAGAAAAATCAGTTTTTTCCCAACACCGAGCCTCGAGTCTGTATTGAGTCTGTATGGAATCTGTATTGACTCGAAAAGCTACAGACGAGGGCTTCCGAAATAGCTCTAGCATATAGAAATGAAGAAAAATCAGTTTTTTCCCAACACCGAGCCTCGAGTCTGTATTGAGTCTGTATGGAATCTGTATTGACTCGAAAAGCTACAGACGAGGGCTTCCGAAATAGCTCTAGCATATAGAAATGAAGAAAAATCAGTTTTTTCCCAACACCGAGCCTCGAGTCTGTATTGAGTCTGTATGGAATCTGTATTGACTCGAAAAGCTACAGACGAGGGCTTCCGAAATAGCTCTAGCATATAGAAATGAAGAAAAATCAGTTTTTCCCCAACACCGAGCCTCGAGTCTGTATTGAGTCTGTATGGAATCTGTATTGACTCGAAAAGCTACAGACGAGGGCTTCCAAAATAGCTCTAGCATATATAAATGAAGAAAAATCAGTTTTTCCCCAACACCGAGCCTCGAGTCTGTATTGAGTCTGTATGGAATCTGTATTGACTCGAAAAGCTACAGACGAGGGCTTCCGAAATAGCTCTAGCATATATAAATGAAGAAAAATCAGTTTTTTCCCAACACCGAGCCTCGAGTCTGTATTGAGTCTGTATGGAATCTGTATTGACTCGAAAAGCTACAGATGAGGGCTTCCGAAATAGCTCTAGCATATAGAAATGAAGAAAAATCAGTTTTTTCCCAACACCGAGCCTTGAGTCTGTATTGAGTCTGTATGGAATCTGTATTGACTCGAAAAGCTACAGACGAGGGCTTCTGAAATAGCTCTAGCATATAGAAATGAAGAAAAATCAGTTTTTTCCCAACACCGAGCCTCGAGTCTGTATTGAGTCTGTATGGAATCTGTATTGACTCGAAAAGCTACAGACGAGGGCTTCCGAAATAGCTCTAGCATATAGAAATGAAGAAAAATCAGTTTTTTCCCAACACCGAGCCTCGAGTCTGTATTGAGTCTGTATGGAATCTGTATTGACTCGAAAAGCTACAGACGAGGGCTTCCGAAATAGCTCTAGCATATAGAAATGAAGAAAAATCAGTTTTTTCCCAACACCGAGCCTCGAGTCTGTATTGAGTCTGTATGGAATCTGTATTGACTCGAAAAGCTACAGACGAGGGCTTCTGAAATAGCTCTAGCATATAGAAATGAAGAAAAATCAGTTTTTTCCCAACACCGAGCCTCGAGTCTGTATTGAGTCTGTATGGAATCTGTATTGACTCGAATAGCTACAGACGAGGGCTTCTGAAATAGCTCTAGCATATAGAAATGAAGAAAAATCAGTTTTTTCCCAACACCGAGCCTCGAGTCTGTATTGAGTCTGTATGGAATCTGTATTGACTCGAAAAGCTACAGACGAGGGCTTCCGAAATAGCTCTAGCATATAGAAATGAAGAAAAATCAGTTTTTTCCCAACACCGAGCCTCGAGTCTGTATTGAGTCTGTATGGAATCTGTATTGACTCGAAAAGCTACAGACGAGGGCTTCCGAAATAGCTCTAGCATATAGAAATGAAGAAAAATCAGTTTTTTCCCAACACCGAGCCTCGAGTCTGTATTGAGTCTGTATGGAATCTGTATTGACTCGAAAAGCTACAGACGAGGGCTTCCGAAATAGCTCTAGCATATAGAAATGAAGAAAAATCAGTTTTTTCCCAACACCGAGCCTCGAGTCTGTATTGAGTCTGTATGGAATCTGTATTGACTCGAAAAGCTACAGACGAGGGCTTCTGAAATAGCTCTAGCATATAGAAATGAAGAAAAATCAGTTTTTTCCCAACACCGAGCCTCGAGTCTGTATTGAGTCTGTATGGAATCTGTATTGACTCGAAAAGCTACAGACGAGGGCTTCCGAAATAGCTCTAGCATATAGAAATGAAGAAAAATCAGTTTTTTCCCAACACCGAGCCTCGAGTCTGTATTGAGTCTGTATGGAATCTGTATTGACTCGAAAAGCTACAGACGAGGGCTTCCGAAATAGCTCTAGCATATAGAAATGAAGAAAAATCAGTTTTTTCCCAACACCGAGCCTCGAGTCTGTATTGAGTCTGTATGGAATCTGTATTGACTCGAAAAGCTACAGACGAGGGCTTCCGAAATAGCTCTAGCATATAGAAATGAAGAAAAATCAGTTTTTTCCCAACACCGAGCCTCGAGTCTGTATTGAGTCTGTATGGAATCTGTATTGACTCGAAAAGCTACAGACGAGGGCTTCCGAAATAGCTCTAGCATATAGAAATGAAGAAAAATCAGTTTTTTCCCAACACCGAGCCTCGAGTCTGTATTGAGTCTGTATGGAATCTGTATTGACTCGAAAAGCTACAGACGAGGGCTTCCGAAATAGCTCTAGCATATAGAAATGAAGAAAAATCAGTTTTTTCCCAACACCGAGCCTCGAGTCTGTATTGAGTCTGTATGGAATCTGTATTGACTCGAAAAGCTACAGACGAGGGCTTCCGAAATAGCTCTAGCATATAGAAATGAAGAAAAATCAGTTTTTTCCCAACACCGAGCCTCGAGTCTGTATTGAGTCTGTATGGAATCTGTATTGACTCGAAAAGCTACAGACGAGGGCTTCCGAAATAGCTCTAGCATATAGAAATGAAGAAAAATCAGTTTTTTCCCAACACCGAGCCTCGAGTCTGTATTGAGTCTGTATGGAATCTGTATTGACTCGAAAAGCTACAGACGAGGGCTTCCGAAATAGCTCTAGCATATAGAAATGAAGAAAAATCAGTTTTTTCCCAACACCGAGCCTCGAGTCTGTATTGAGTCTGTATGGAATCTGTATTGACTCGAAAAGCTACAGACGAGGGCTTCCGAAATAGCTCTAGCATATAGAAATGAAGAAAAATCAGTTTTTTCCCAACACCGAGCCTCGAGTCTGTATTGAGTCTGTATGGAATCTGTATTGACTCGAAAAGCTACAGACGAGGGCTTCCGAAATAGCTCTAGCATATAGAAATGAAGAAAAATCAGTTTTTTCCCAACACCGAGCCTCGAGTCTGTATTGAGTCTGTATGGAATCTGTATTGACTCGAAAAGCTACAGACGAGGGCTTCTGAAATAGCTCTAGCATATAGAAATGAAGAAAAATCAGTTTTTTCCCAACACCGAGCCTCGAGTCTGTATTGAGTCTGTATGGAATCTGTATTGACTCGAAAAGCTACAGACGAGGGCTTCCGAAATAGCTCTAGCATATAGAAATGAAGAAAAATCAGTTTTTTCCCAACACCGAGCCTCGAGTCTGTATTGAGTCTGTATGGAATCTGTATTGACTCGAAAAGCTACAGACGAGGGCTTCTGAAATAGCTCTAGCATATAGAAATGAAGAAAAATCAGTTTTTTCCCAACACCGAGCCTCGAGTCTGTATTGAGTCTGTATGGAATCTGTATTGACTCGAAAAGCTACAGACGAGGGCTTCTGAAATAGCTCTAGCATATAGAAATGAAGAAAAATCAGTTTTTCCCAACACCGAGCCTCGAGTCTGTATTGAGTCTGTATGGAATCTGTATTGACTCGAAAAGCTACAGACGAGGGCTTCCGAAATAGCTCTAGCATATAGAAATGAAGAAAAATCAGTTTTTTCCCAACACCGAGCCTCGAGTCTGTATTGAGTCTGTATGGAATCTGTATTGACTCGAAAAGCTACAGACGAGGGCTTCCGAAATAGCTCTAGCATATAGAAATGAAGAAAAATCAGTTTTTTCCCAACACCGAGCCTCGAGTCTGTATTGAGTCTGTATGGAATCTGTATTGACTCGAAAAGCTACAGACGAGGGCTTCCGAAATAGCTCTAGCATATAGAAATGAAGAAAAATCAGTTTTTTCCCAACACCGAGCCTCGAGTCTGTATTGAGTCTGTATGGAATCTGTATTGACTCGAAAAGCTACAGACGAGGGCTTCCGAAATAGCTCTAGCATATAGAAATGAAGAAAAATCAGTTTTTCCCAACACCGAGCCTCGAGTCTGTATTGAGTCTGTATGGAATCTGTATTGACTCGAAAAGCTACAGACGAGGGCTTCCGAAATAGCTCTAGCATATAGAAATGAAGAAAAATCAGTTTTTTCCCAACACCGAGCCTCGAGTCTGTATTGAGTCTGTATGGAATCTGTATTGACTCGAAAAGCTACAGACGAGGGCTTCCGAAATAGCTCTAGCATATATAAATGAAGAAAAATCAGTTTTTCCCAACACCGAGCCTCGAGTCTGTATTGAGTCTGTATGGAATCTGTATTGACTCGAAAAGCTACAGACGAGGGCTTCCGAAATAGCTCTAGCATATAGAAATGAAGAAAAATCAGTTTTTTCCCAACACCGAGCCTCGAGTCTGTATTGAGTCTGTATGGAATCTGTATTGACTCGAAAAGCTACAGACGAGGGCTTCTGAAATAGCTCTAGCATATAGAAATGAAGAAAAATCATTTTTTTCCCAACACCGAGCCTCGAGTCTGTATTGAGTCTGTATTGACTCTGTATTTACTCTGAAAGCTACAGACGAGGGCTTCCGAAATAGCTCTAGCATATAGAAATGAAGAAAAATCATTTCTTTCCCAACACCGAGCCTCGAGTCTGTATTGAGTCTGTATTGACTCTGTATTTACTCTGAAAGCTACAGACGAGGGCTTCCGAAATAGCTCTAGCATATAGAAATGAAGAAAAATCATTTTTTTTCCAACACCGAGCCTCGAGTCTGTATTGAGTCTGTATTGACTCTGTATTTACTCTGAAAGCTACAGACGAGGGCTTCTGAAATAGCTCTAGCATATAGAAATGAAGAAAAATCAGTTTTTTCCCAACACCGAGCCTCGAGTCTGTATTGAGTCTGTATGGAATCTGTATTGACTCGAATAGCTACAGACGAGGGCTTCCGAAATAGCTCTAGCATATAGAAATGAAGAAAAATCAGTTTTTTCCCAACACCGAGCCTCGAGTCTGTATTGAGTCTGTATGGAATCTGTATTGACTCGAAAAGCTACAGACGAGGGCTTCTGAAATAGCTCTAGCATATAGAAATGAAGAAAAATCATTTTTTTCCCAACACCGAGCCTCGAGTCTGTATTGAGTCTGTATGGAATCTGTATTGACTCGAAAAGCTACAGACGAGGGCTTCTGAAATAGCTCTAGCATATAGAAATGAAGAAAAATCAGTTTTTTCCCAACACCGAGCCTCGAGTCTGTATTGAGTCTGTATGGAATCTGTATTGACTCGAATAGCTACAGACGAGGGCTTCCGAAATAGCTCTAGCATATAGAAATGAAGAAAAATCAGTTTTTTCCCAACACCGAGCCTCGAGTCTGTATTGAGTCTGTATGGAATCTGTATTGACTCGAAAAGCTACAGACGAGGGCTTCTGAAATAGCTCTAGCATATAGAAATGAAGAAAAATCAGTTTTTTCCCAACACCGAGCCTCGAGTCTGTATTGAGTCTGTATGGAATCTGTATTGACTCGAAAAGCTACAGACGAGGGCTTCCGAAATAGCTCTAGCATATAGAAATGAAGAAAAATCAGTTTTTTCCCAACACCGAGCCTCGAGTCTGTATTGAGTCTGTATGGAATCTGTATTGACTCGAAAAGCTACAGACGAGGGCTTCCGAAATAGCTCTAGCATATATAAATGAAGAAAAATCAGTTTTTCCCCAACACCGAGCCTCGAGTCTGTATTGAGTCTGTATGGAATCTGTATTGACTCGAAAAGCTACAGACGAGGGCTTCCGAAATAGCTCTAGCATATAGAAATGAAGAAAAATCAGTTTTTTCCCAACACCGAGCCTCGAGTCTGTATTGAGTCTGTATGGAATCTGTATTGACTCGAAAAGCTACAGACGAGGGCTTCCGAAATAGCTCTAGCATATAGAAATGAAGAAAAATCAGTTTTTTCCCAACACCGAGCCTCGAGTCTGTATTGAGTCTGTATGGAATCTGTATTGACTCGAAAAGCTACAGACGAGGGCTTCTGAAATAGCTCTAGCATATAGAAATGAAGAAAAATCATTTTTTTCCCAACACCGAGCCTCGAGTCTGTATTGAGTCTGTATGGAATCTGTATTGACTCGAAAAGCTACAGACGAGGGCTTCCGAAATAGCTCTAGCATATAGAAATGAAGAAAAATCAGTTTTTTCCCAACACCGAGCCTCGAGTCTGTATTGAGTCTGTATGGAATCTGTATTGACTCGAAAAGCTACAGACGAGGGCTTCTGAAATAGCTCTAGCATATAGAAATGAAGAAAAATCAGTTTTTTCCCAACACCGAGCCTCGAGTCTGTATTGAGTCTGTATGGAATCTGTATTGACTCGAATAGCTACAGACGAGGGCTTCCGAAATAGCTCTAGCATATAGAAATGAAGAAAAATCAGTTTTTTCCCAACACCGAGCCTCGAGTCTGTATTGAGTCTGTATGGAATCTGTATTGACTCGAAAAGCTACAGACGAGGGCTTCCGAAATAGCTCTAGCATATAGAAATGAAGAAAAATCAGTTTTTTCCCAACACCGAGCCTCGAGTCTGTATTGAGTCTGTATGGAATCTGTATTGACTCGAAAAGCTACAGACGAGGGCTTCCGAAATAGCTCTAGCATATAGAAATGAAGAAAAATCAGTTTTTCCCAACACCGAGCCTCGAGTCTGTATTGAGTCTGTATGGAATCTGTATTGACTCGAAAAGCTACAGACGAGGGCTTCCGAAATAGCTCTAGCATATAGAAATGAAGAAAAATCAGTTTTTTCCCAACACCGAGCCTCGAGTCTGTATTGAGTCTGTATGGAATCTGTATTGACTCGAAAAGCTACAGACGAGGGCTTCCGAAATAGCTCTAGCATATAGAAATGAAGAAAAATCAGTTTTTTCCCAACACCGAGCCTCGAGTCTGTATTGAGTCTGTATGGAATCTGTATTGACTCGAAAAGCTACAGACGAGGGCTTCCGAAATAGCTCTAGCATATAGAAATGAAGAAAAATCAGTTTTTTCCCAACACCGAGCCTCGAGTCTGTATTGAGTCTGTATGGAATCTGTATTGACTCGAAAAGCTACAGACGAGGGCTTCCGAAATAGCTCTAGCATATAGAAATGAAGAAAAATCAGTTTTTCCCCAACACCGAGCCTCGAGTCTGTATTGAGTCTGTATGGAATCTGTATTGACTCGAAAAGCTACAGACGAGGGCTTCCGAAATAGCTCTAGCATATAGAAATGAAGAAAAATCAGTTTTTTCCCAACACCGAGCCTCGAGTCTGTATTGAGTCTGTATGGAATCTGTATTGACTCGAAAAGCTACAGACGAGGGCTTCTGAAATAGCTCCAGCATATAGAAATGAAGAAAAATCATTTTTTTCCCAACACCGAGCCTCGAGTCTGTATTGAGTCTGTATGGAATCTGTATTGACTCGAAAAGCTACAGACGAGGGCTTCCGAAATAGCTCTAGCATATAGAAATGAAGAAAAATCAGTTTTTTCCCAACACCGAGCCTCGAGTCTGTATTGAGTCTGTATGGAATCTGTATTGACTCGAAAAGCTACAGACGAGGGCTTCCGAAATAGCTCTAGCATATAGAAATGAAGAAAAATCAGTTTTTTCCCAACACCGAGCCTCGAGTCTGTATTGAGTCTGTATGGAATCTGTATTGACTCGAATAGCTACAGACGAGGGCTTCCGAAATAGCTCTAGCATATAGAAATGAAGAAAAATCAGTTTTTTCCCAACACCGAGCCTCGAGTCTGTATTGAGTCTGTATGGAATCTGTATTGACTCGAAAAGCTACAGACGAGGGCTTCTGAAATAGCTCTAGCATATAGAAATGAAGAAAAATCAGTTTTTTCCCAACACCGAGCCTCGAGTCTGTATTGAGTCTGTATGGAATCTGTATTGACTCGAATAGCTACAGACGAGGGCTTCCGAAATAGCTCTAGCATATAGAAATGAAGAAAAATCAGTTTTTTCCCAACACCGAGCCTCGAGTCTGTATTGAGTCTGTATGGAATCTGTATTGACTCGAAAAGCTACAGACGAGGGCTTCCGAAATAGCTCTAGCATATAGAAATGAAGAAAAATCAGTTTTTTCCCAACACCGAGCCTCGAGTCTGTATTGAGTCTGTATGGAATCTGTATTGACTCGAAAAGCTACAGACGAGGGCTTCCGAAATAGCTCTAGCATATAGAAATGAAGAAAAATCAGTTTTTTCCCAACACCGAGCCTCGAGTCTGTATTGAGTCTGTATGGAATCTGTATTGACTCGAAAAGCTACAGACGAGGGCTTCCGAAATAGCTCTAGCATATAGAAATGAAGAAAAATCAGTTTTTTCCCAACACCGAGCCTCGAGTCTGTATTGAGTCTGTATGGAATCTGTATTGACTCGAAAAGCTACAGACGAGGGCTTCCGAAATAGCTCTAGCATATAGAAATGAAGAAAAATCAGTTTTTTCCCAACACCGAGCCTCGAGTCTGTATTGAGTCTGTATGGAATCTGTATTGACTCGAAAAGCTACAGACGAGGGCTTCCGAAATAGCTCTAGCATATAGAAATGAAGAAAAATCAGTTTTTTCCCAACACCGAGCCTCGAGTCTGTATTGAGTCTGTATGGAATCTGTATTGACTCGAAAAGCTACAGACGAGGGCTTCTGAAATAGCTCTAGCATATAGAAATGAAGAAAAATCAGTTTTTTCCCAACACCGAGCCTCGAGTCTGTATTGAGTCTGTATGGAATCTGTATTGACTCGAAAAGCTACAGACGAGGGCTTCCGAAATAGCTCTAGCATATAGAAATGAAGAAAAATCAGTTTTTTCCCAACACCGAGCCTCGAGTCTGTAGTGAGTCTGTATGGACTCTGTATCTACTCTGAAAGCTACAGACGAGGTTTCTAACGAGTTTCTAACACCGAGTTCCTCAACCGTCTTAGTCGGTTAATTCGTTTGAGAGATATTGCTGGAGAAAAAATGATAAAAATTTTTTTTTCCCGAAAAGAAAGACATTCAAAAGTATTTTTGGGCCCAAGGAGCTCAAAAACAGCCGGAAGTTTTAGGGCTCGCTCGCAAGGTCAACGGGTAGACTGATTTTGTCAATGAATTATCAATAACTTGATTATAACATAAAATATTTATACCATCTCAAGAATCAATATAAGCCTATCATATCATAATTTTCAATAGAAAGAAAATATTCAATAACATCTTTATTTCGTATTTGATATTAATTTCAATAAAAACAATAATCAAATAATCTAATGACTGCTTAAAGATATAAAACAACGTATATAAATTTATCATCACGGCGACCATTACATCACTATATATATATACGCTTATCCATGCCCATAAAAATAAATAAAAGCCGTTTAAGTTACTCGAAGATTTTAAATTAGCTTCCTTTGGGCCTTATCTCTGCATGTGTTTTAACAAGCTCTCGTCTTCTTCAGGCAGTAATAAAATGAAATAACAATAATCATAACAATTATAAGAGCTCACACACTCTAGTACAATCTAGAGACTCAAACTAAAAACCGGCATCAATACCACAGTCTAACACACAACAGCGAGCCCAGATTGTAGAGAATTCGAGTATAGAAGAGTGGCCCATTCATCCGAAACACATTTCATTCATATAGTTTTTGAGCAAACTGTGTATAGTACGTATTAACAAGGTCGAACGGAACAGGTTTATGCGTTTATAATCTCACATCCGTACATGTTGTGTGTATGTATTTATATCTACGCCTAAATATATATGGGGAACGGGGATTAAGGATAACGACATTTAAATTAATAAATTTAACCGGCGATCGGTAATAATCACCGGGCAATTGAAATAAACCGGGCGCAGACAATCGGCATTGTAAAATATGAATTGCATATTAATATACGCACCTTTTACACCTTTCATCATATTATATCGTGTATATATAACAAGTATTTGCATTAATGGGGTTATTATTTTCCATGGATGCGTGTACTAGAGCTATATCCCATCGTATCTATATTATATCGATTCACGTAAATTATACACGGCTCCATGTCCATGACGGGTATGCTTGTTAATATATTGCGCGATAAAACCTACCAAACATAAATAAGTATTTTAGATTTTATTCCCAATCATTTGCTGGTTATGGCTATTGCCGATAAAATTATTATTTACATTTGTTATTCAATTTTTATAACATCATTTAACCCACGATGTTGGCTTGGGAATTCGGTTTCAGATGTTTTCGGGCACAGAATCAAAAATCGTGGAAATCGAAATTAATTCTTAACGGTATTGATAAAAATTTCATTAATGGAATTCGATTTTCAAGATTTTTTTGGGTATGAGCAGCAAGAATCCATCCAAATCGACCGTTTGAAGGCTATGTATTGAAATGGAAGGCTTAGTGACGATCAAAAATATTTTGAAATGATGAAAATTAATAAATATGTCAGTGTAGTTATTTTGAAATCCGGCAAAATATTTACTTATATTAATAATAATAACAAGATAATAACATAAAATACGACCGAAAATCAGAGATTCATATCCCGCAATCCGACGAGACATAAATCTAATAATAAGCTCTTGATGCCGTCGAAAAGTGTATATATAAACTATGGAAGAAGGCCAACGTATATACACACATAAAACATCCAAGTATCAACGCCGGTTTGTCATCCGCGGCACATTGGAGTGACTAATTGAATTGCCTGAGACTCTCATCAAACAAACACTTTTTTGCTTTCATAATTTCCGATCCGCACTTAAGAGCCGCCGTTACAAATCCGCCCTAGTTAATCAAATAATTTTCAAATTCAAAAATTTGCTGATTTTCCGGTCTAGAAAATCGAGTCCTTCTTCCTTCCGCTGCTCAATTTTCACCAGCGCAGGCGCAGTAGGGGGCTTGGTCCGTCGAGCCACTACAGGAATTCGGTTCTGATTAAATTAGCATGCTAATGAAAATCCTTGTGAGGTTTTTGTTGAGTTGAATGAGAAATAAATAAATGTATAATATGGTGTTTTATAAAAAATTTAAATAAAAGTCGCGACTGGGTGGCAATAGAATTAAAAGAGGTCGCTGAAGCGTCATGGTCATGATAGACCAACAAGTGGCGTCGGTGGCATCAAAGCCGCATTCATTCTGGCTCGACTTGTTCAGTCTTTCGAGTTGTTTCTCTTTCGTCGTCCACTGCTCACTCACGGCAGCATCGATGTAGTCGTTGTTGTGGTGTGGCAATCCAAGTATCTAAAATACCTCTTGCTCCTCTCTATACGCTAGCCATTGTCTTTCGTAGCAGCAGCAACGGCCAAGGCATTGGATCAGATATATGTCGGTGGCGAAATATGCGATGAAAAAAATAAACTTTATCCCGACTCTACTCGGTTTCTTATTTATTCGTACGAACGCACATCGACACGTCAACCTACGGCATGAGAAACTAAATCGATGCCTTTTTCCTTTGTTTTATTTACATTTCTGGGATTTAAGGTTTAATGATGTGTCAGGAATTAATTAGCCTTTTTTGCACACCTGGGACTCCTCCGCTACCCAGGGTGTGCTCGATAATCAGGTTCGTTTCGATGAATTTCTGCATCAAATAAATTTATTAATCATCAATTGGAATTTTTAAATTAATTGAAGAAGTAGTGATCTCATTAGTCTCTCGGTGTTCACTTCAGGAAAAAATTTGAACGACCATCTTACCCCTTGTTACTCAAATTGTTTTTCTCATTCACATGCGAATGCATTTTTGATTCTGACAGAAAAAATTGGGTAAAATGAGCAGTCTATGAAAATCCATGTAAAGAAATTCAAAATCGGTGTGCATATTTATAACATAACTCATGATTCATGAAAAAAAAGTGCATATCGATCTCAAGAAGTTTAAGTGTCAAAATGTGAGTTATATATATTTAATGTAATAGGTACGTTTCGTTGCGTATGTCTACATCTGTTGGCCCCATATAAACGTTTATGCGGGCGTGTGCCAGCTGATGCCGCCATACACTAAACTTGTATGCAAATTATATTCATGCAATGGGATATCTCGCTTACGATTACGTTAGTCCGTACCTACGTATTACTCTCTGTTATACACATACATGACACCTATATATATACCTACTATACATACATATATATGTGAAGAGTAAAGCTTAACAGCGACGGTAACACGCGTATTCACGTACCAAAATCCATTTACCCGCCAAATATTATACTAGAGTATCCTAATTAGTCAGTTTCGAAAAATATTTCGACGCATAATTTATATGTTGAAAAATATGGCGAACGATCAGATAAAAAAAATACATTTTTTAATTAAAAAGTTGGCTTGTCAATGGACGGAAAAAGTTTATAATTTATAAGCCTGGTGTAATTAATTAATTTAAGTAAAGAAAAAAAAGGTATTGGTTAATGTGTCTTGAGATAAGGACTAATTAGAGGAGCATAATGGATATTAATGAACTGTGGGGAGTAATATAGTTGGTGAAGAAGAGCTAAGACTTAACTTGAGTGTATATAAGGCAGTAAACAGTGTCCCGTCCACCAAAAGTAACCGATCCCTCTTTGTTAGTCGTGAGTGTTAAAAGAAAGCACTCCGCTTATACTTAGACTAACACTTGATAAAATAATGAAAATAATGATGATAATAACGGTGATGGTGATGCTGGTGATGATAATGATAATAAGTTTTAGCGCAAGGGAGGAGTTGGAAAATGTCGCGAAAGAAAACAACATTTTCTTGAGTTGTGATGGCTGACGGCAGTTGTCGCCTCGCTTATTGCATCACGTCTCAGGACGCCAGGACTCTTGTCTTTCACTCCGAGATATGGTTCCTATTCTCTTACTCATAATCCATCTAAATTTTAAGACCGGATCAGGAGATTCTGGAAAAGTTTGTCGTGAGCTGCCGCAGTAATCCATTTAAATAATTCCCGTCGCGCCGGCTACCAACTTCAAGGAGCAAGAATATTTTTTTATCTCTACTACGATTAAATATTTTAATCCCTCGGTTCTTATTTCTTTGGGTTTTACAAAAATTTTTAATTTTGTTGTCAGATTTTTATTTTCCCGGCTGGTTGTACTTCTGTTCAACTCATGTGACATGTGATGACTGCGTCAGTGAACTAAAAAATTTTCATACAATAACATATTTTTACTGAACTTCAATATTTTCAATTATTTTCATCATAAATTTTAAACTAAATACAAGCAATTCAAATATTTCCCGCGCTCGCCGCCATTTTAGATGTCAAAGCGCCACCTAACGACGGCGTCAGTGAACTAAAATTTTTTTCTCCATATTTTGCATTGTTATTATCGAAATTGAAGATTTCTCAGGAATATTTTGGAGAAAAACCATTTAGTTCACGAAATAATTAAATTAAATTCGTATTGGCTCCATTTGTAAGTGTCTCTATTAATAGTTTAAAGCCTGAAGAATGGCAATGGCGCGTGCGTAACAATTCAGTATCGATGATTTGTTTGTCGTGTAAGAAAAAAGGTGAAAAAAGCATAACCAAATAACTCGGATGCTCGATCGGAGTTAAACACTCGTCATGAACGCCTATTTCTTATTCATCTGAGAAATGCACACCCCGTATTCACACATGCTTCTTGATTTACTCTATTTATTATACTTAACATTCAACGTTGTCTACAAGCTCAAGACGTAAGCTTGACGCGCCGAAAACATCGTCTGGGCGTGTCGCACACCCCGTCAGATAAAATAATCTCTGCTCATGAAACATTCTACGCGTGTCGTTCACATTGTACTAGTTCCTTAAAACTATTCATACATAGCCGTGGATTTTTCCATTCGCTTGAAATCTCTTATCTCTGGCAATTGAACAGAACCAGAAAAAAAATAACCATTCTTAATGACGTGATCGTCGATTTTTTTGACGGCTCATTTCCTATCTACTCGAATGATTTTCAGAGCACACATTACGTCTCATATATTTATAATTCGTATCTATATCTATATATTGAAGAGTTAGTAAAATGAAAGTAGGAGGTGGGGGATGCCGCTTACACGCCAAATTGTCCCCATTCGAAGATGAACCGCCGCGGCGGTCTTTGAAAAGGATCACAGCTCGTGCTTATAAATCTCTACTCTGGTGGATGCTGAGAGCGAAAGCGAGAACAGAGGAAGCATAAAAAGACTAAAAAGTATTTTTAAAAAAATAATAAAAGTATTCGGTAAGAAAGAGAACGAGTGAGAGAAGTGTAAGAATCAAGTTTTAGTAAAGTGAGAGGACGCCGGTTCGAGTCTCACCCAAGACTCGGTCGACTTTTTTTTTTTTTCGATAGTTTATTTGTTTATTTATTTAATTTTATGGTGGCTGGAAACCTCGACCTGCAACCTCGGTTTTAAATTCTTCGAAATGGAGGTAGGATTCTTGAAAAAGTTACCGAGATCAATGTGAACATGTGCATGCGTGTGTGTACATGTGTGTGTGCGCGGTTCGCAGGTAAGAGCCAAGGGAATCCCGTGGGCTTAAAAATCACATTAAATATTTATATTTTATAGAAAATAGTGGTTTCATTTTTTGTTAAATGGGTAATTAGAGAACGAATTTAATTAATAGCGTTAATATTTTTTTTTTTTTTGTGAACAGACTGTTTTGTTATTTGAATGTTGGTTTTGTTTAATGAGTTAACTTTGTTCTATGGTTAAATAATTTCTACAATGGCGATAATAATCGATGCTTAATATTTTAATTAAAAGGGCGATTTCAATGAGATAATTAAAAATTTCATTATGATATCAATGGCGAGATTGTATTTTAGTCTTTAATGTAAACATTATTTAATTATCTCAATCCGGCGTGATAACTTTACTCGTTTTTTATTAAACATTTTGTTTTATCTGTTCACTAGCTACAACTGTACATTTTCGCGGTTATTATTTAAAATATTCAATGTCTCGTCTGTTCAGAAAATTAAAGCCAATAGTTTTCAAATAATGCAGTATTTTAAATAATTGAGTCTTTTTTCAAATTTTTTATTTTTCCAGGCTTCTAATGGCGATATCTCTCAAAGTATTGACTTTACAAGATTTTTTAAAGAGACCAAAGTTGTAGGAAATTAAATTTCCGTTCCAGAGACCAGTAATGATGTCAATTTATCTGTAAAAATTGGCTGGTAATTATTGTTTGAACAATTAAATAATTTTCTAAATTTTTTTTTAAACTTCTTAAGCCTATATCTTTGAAACTGTCGATCTTAGGCCATTTTTCAACGAACAAAAAATTACAGAGCATTAAATTTCCTGTCCATAGCCACTTGAAAAGTTTTATAAATTCAAAAGCTCGCGATCCAGATGAAAGTGATTCTCTTTAAAAACTAAAACTTTTAATTAAACCAACAATAAAACAACAACTCTAATTAAAATTCCTGTAGTGTAAAAAAAGAATATCAGTATCAGTATCAAAATAGTGTTTTAACGAGATATTGATGAATAAAAATCCAATTAAAGAACCATGTATCAAAATTACACGGTGTAAAAGTAAAAAAAGAAATGAGAAACAGACTAAGTATCTGTGAATGTGTCGAGAGCCGTGTAATAACAAACTGATGATTTAAATGGGTAGACGTACGTCGTGGTGGTGAGACCAGCTCGTTAACTACAGCCTTGGGTTCCCGGCGACGAGATGCCCGCCCTGATATCGTGACGCACTGCACCGTTGTTCCCTATCCGGTGGTAGTGTAAGTATACTTCACCATCATCACTACTATGTAGACATATATATGTATATATGTATATATATATGTAGTCTCAACCAAGTCTCAAGTCTTGTAGTTAGTGTACTGCTGCTGTTATGTTCCTTTCGGAACCTTCGACACGGACATATCCTGCGGCAACATTTACTTTTTTACTTTTTTATACCTAAGATCCTTTTAGATCCCTATTATACACAATTTAATACACCCTCGACAAAACAAAACTCATTTCGCGCAATTATCGACGTATATGGTGTTCAAATATTTATTTTTATCTTCCTCTGTACAATGAGAATCAAAAATACCCGGAAAGTGAAGATAAGATGTGATCAGATTTTGTAAGATTTCATTATATCTGATAAATTTTTTGTCAGATCTGATCATATCTCGTCTGATTTAATGGTATCTGATAAATTTTTTTTCTGATAATTGTTTACATTTTATCATATATATTTAGATCTGGTCATATATCCGTCCAGATTTGAATATATATGAAAAGATCTGAACATGTATCGAAAAAAAATTATCAGATATTAGATCTGACAATTTCCGATCAGATTTGACCATATCGTTAAATCTGGTTTTTTTTTCATGGGTACAAAAAAAAATTAGTCGGTATTTTTTGAATGGCAATAGGTAACGAGTAAAATGATATTGAATTATAATTTCCCGGGTTTTGAAATGCGGAAAGTGGTGTACGGGTAAGATAACAGGAAAGTAGGCTGTGAGTAATAGGCAGTAGTTGTTTTATGTGGGTGTATGTGTGTGTTTAATACAGAGTATACAGAGTACAGAGAGCAGAGAGTTGAGAGTAGAGAACATACGCTTCATTAACGGATCATCTCGTGTTAATATCTACTTTATCCTGGACTGACCGTATCAGCGGCGACCAGACACGTTCCCGAGCGTCCAATGCGCCCAGTGTACGTGTGCGGGTATTCAACTTGTAGAGGTAAAGGGCGCGAGGTGAGGGATGGGGTCAGGGGGAGGGTACAGGAAGAGTCTGAACGGATTCTGGAGCCTGGAGCGTTTTAGCTGACTGCAATCTACTGTATCTGCTCGGTGTGTATCTACCGCGGGATAATCATTGATACACTTGCTGGGTTTAGTGATGCCCGCTCTCTATTTAGGAATATTGCGAGTCAAGTTAAATTTGTTATTCTAGGAAGAGTTAATTAATTTTCGCTTCAACAGAAATTACAAAAAAAATTTGTTTGAGATTTGAAAAAGTATTTTTGCTTTGATTTAAAAAGTTTTTTGAGAAAAAGAAAAAGTAAATATTTAGTAAGTGTATAAAAATGACAAAAAAAGTATCAGTTGTCAGTTGTCACCCGAGGAATATACACGATGTAGTGTAGCGAGGGGCTGGATGTATTAGAGTACTGAGTCGCAGAAGCAAAGAGAGAAGAAGGATCGCCAGAGTGTATAACTGCGGAGATGAGAGCCGAGCGCTGCCTTTTGAGGCCACGAGGGTTGACTACACGCTTTTCTACTTAGCGCCGGCGGCATCCCGAGGGGGTTAGAACTGCCGGCCCCCCCCCCACGCCCTAATTGCGTCCGAGAGACTGGACAAAGCGCGACCTGTGTATGTGTGCGCAGGAGGTATGTCCGGCCAGCGTTTCTGTTCCGGTTTCTACCAAGGATTCTCTCTCACCCTCGCCCTCACCCTCACCCTCACCCTCTGAGCCCTGCTCCCTTTTCGTACTCTCGCGTTAACCAGAGTATCAAGTCGGACACACTGTTCCTGCCCTGTCTGAGATAGTCGCTCCACTTCTTTGTGTAATATATACACACATATATATCATATATATGTATTTACTCCCTTTTTGCTTTACTCTTGAGTCTCTGTATTCTGTACCTCGGCTACTGGACATGATCTATATATATTGAGTTTACTAGACTGAGTAAACTTTGTGGTCATTCCATTA
Source organism: Microplitis manilae (assembly GCA_030273425.1). Lineage (NCBI taxonomy): Eukaryota > Metazoa > Arthropoda > Insecta > Hymenoptera > Braconidae > Microplitis > Microplitis manilae. The sequence continues at coordinate 1,017,649 of CP092725.1, forward strand.
CAACTTTTTTAAAACTTAAAAAATAAAAAATAAATTTAGTCTTTATATAAATTTTTTAATTAACCCCAACTTGTATTATTAATAAAAATCTTTATTCATTATTACAAATTAAAAGTCTGAACTAAAAGTTTTTAGCGGTAAATTTAAAAAAAACCAAATTTCGAAATTAGTATTAATAAAAAAATTAAAATTAAATTTTTTGACATCGAGTTCTGTGGAGATTAAAAATGGAGCTTGTGACAATTAATAGTCAAAAATTTAAATAAAGTCATATAAAATAAATTTTTCCAAAATTTGTTAATTTCAAGATTTTCGACAAATTTGCAATGGACTAAAAAAAAGTAATTGCAAATAATAGACTGAAAACAAAGAGCGATATGATTGAGAGTAAGATTAACCGAGCAAACGATACAGACACGTATCTATTGTGCTCCGAGTTAGCCCACGTTCCAATCCACACACACATTCCTTGGAAACTCACACACTTACAGAATCAGCAAGTGCGAGAATCGCGAGTAAGCCGACTTGGAGCGTGACAAAAAGAGATAATAAAATAAAACCAGCGGTAGTCTGCTGGTAAGAGGCGGAGTCCGAGGTGCGGCCTCGCTCGCTCCTCCTTCTGTTATCGGCATGTCGGTGTGCCCGCGGCGGCGGCGACGTGTGTAACGGGAGTCGCTTACACGCGACGGCGCCCGCGGCTCGGGTCTTCACCGTGGCGCACTCTCATGAGCGACCCCACACTCATCGGATCTCAGTTCCAACTCCTTATCCTCATCCTCATCCTCGTCCTCATCCTCGTCCTCGTCCTCGTCCTCGTCCTCGTCCTCGTCCTTATAAACCAACTCAACCATCCACTGCTCTCTACTTTACACTCTGTACTCGACTTGCAACATCAGTAAATATAAAATCAACAGAAAATTCTCTCCAGTTAAAATTGTCCACCGCAACTCACATCCGCGTCCATTCCTCTGTCCATCATCATCACACGTCGACCATTAAATTACCTTCTTACCTTACCTAGACCTTACATTATCCATATATACATATATATATCAGCTTCAGCTTGAATCGATCTCCAAAGACTTGGATTCAAACCTCTGTGCTTATTCTCTCATCATTTATTTTCCCAACCGACTTCTGAGGAATAATAATAATAATTTACTACCATTACCATGTAATAACTTGCCGTTAGTAATAATCATATATTTTTATTTTATTTAAATATGTGTAAGGGATTTTAAAAATAAATATAGAGAGCCAACGTATAATTTTGTTGATATGAAGATTTGAATAGATCCAGGCAAGTTTAAAAATAAAAAAAAATATTGAATGATGAGGTGATTAGATTACAAGAACTTGTATTATATATATGTATATGTATATGTATGAATAGACAGACTGATGGGCGGTTCAGAGCAAGAGTGAGAAGGAAAGTCGGAGCATCAGAATCCGACATGCCAAGAGCGCGTTGACGAAAACTACGGGGCTTCCTAAATGGAAACGTCTTGGGGATGTGTAAGTGGCTTGTCTAACATTTTGATTAACACGTCTCGGCGGGAATCGTTGGACGTTGATCGTCGGTTAGACGTTGGTTGGAAGTTGGATGCTGGTTGCCGGTCTCTGGGCGTTGGGAGCTGGTGCTGGGATTTAGAACAAGTTTGAGGCCGCTGTATGGGCATATATGGGCTAAGGTGTGCGATGCTATGCGATGCCACGGGATATTCGTATCGAGTATTTCGGAGAGATAACGACGGACGCGGCCGTGCGTGTGTGAGCTTGAGGAGAAAGGTGGAAAGGTGGTTATCCGCGAGGTGATGGGCCTGATGGGTATTAACGTGTCGGAGGCAAGTCGGCCAAGATTGTCCATCACTCAGCCGTTCGAGCGAAACTCTGATGCATCGTGAGTGCCTTCCTTTCGAGGTTTTTTTATTGTGGTCTAAAGCGCGTGAGAAGATTCGTCTTTTTAAGCCAGCGCTTCGGGATTTTTTAAATATTTTTTCGGGCAAAGCGGTCAGCGTTCGAGGTAAATGGATATTTGATATGCTCATTAGAGAGGTTATTTAATTTTCTACTGCTTTGGATTCAATAATAAATTTTAGGGGATCAATAGATTTTGATATGGGGGTCGAAGGGTGGGAGAAAGTTATTTTATTAAGTGTCTACCCATACGAAGTCGCCGATGCTCGAAAAAAATCTACGATCGACCGAGGCTCGGCAACCAATGCTCGGTCGAGCGTCGGTGCACTATCATCAGCCTATGGTTGTCACACCATCGGTAACCGAACTATATTCATAAGAATGAAATCCGATCATCGGCCGTTCCTCGGTCGATGATATGATAAATTTTCTTTTGCGCATGCGCGGTAAATATCACGTCAGCTATTTTTAAGCAGTATATTTACTTGTATATACTTTTCATTAGACAGAAACAATACTGAATATAACAGAAAATAAATTTATCGTTGTGATTAAAAAAAATTCTGTAATTTATAAAATCGTGTCTGACCGTGTAAGAAAACATCGGGCATTAAAAAAATACATGGATAATAGATCTCAACCGCCTAATAAATCCTCAGTGTAAATTGTTAATGATAATAGTACAAACGATCGTGATCATGATAATTTACACAGTAAAACAATTGTAAATAATGTTGTAAATAAAGAAATTAATTATAGTGTATTTAATAGTAATAATGAAAGTGATGAAAATAGTTTTAGTGATTTTGTACACTGAGAAAACATTTCTCTTCGGACAATTAAATTGATTTTGTTAAATTCTGTTAAAGTAAATTTTATTACGTCAACATAATCTATTTTGTCATTTTTAACAAATGATTTAATAGATTCTATTTGGTTGACATTAATATTTCTCTTTCTTAGATAAGAAAACTATTTGGTAAAGTTAAGAAAATATTTATTTAATGGACAACTAAACTATTTTATAGTGCCAACAAATTCAAATATTGAAGCAAAGTATTATCTTAACTCTAATAAATATTACTTAGACACCAAAAAATATATTCATTTAGAATAAATATATATATTTGGTCGAGGTTAATAAATATCTATTTAAACCTAATGATTATTGATTTAAAAGTTATGGTGCTAGGCAGCAGCAGCGGAAGTAGTGCGGTGCTTGCCACTAGATCGCGCCCACCAGTTGTAATGTGTCCCTGGTAAGAAACTTATTTCAGAATTATTATATTCCCAACTTGAAGCATATACGGGACTGATTACTTGCTGTAAATCAGCAGAGTGACGATTACCTATTTTTGGTAGTAATATAGAGTTATTCTGTATTACACTGACACTAATGTTTCCCTGAACATTTTTGTCATAGTATAAAAAAAAGTACGCGTCAAAGAAATAAATTATTTAATTTATTTTTATTATTATAATAAAATTATAATAATAATTAAACTATAATAATAATAATTAAATTATAATAATAATTAAATTATAATAATAATTATTTAATTTAAATTTAAAATTAAGCAAATAAAATTATTTGTCTAAATATGCATTTATTAAATTGTTAAATAAATATTCTGTGATTTTTAAATAATATTTAATTTTAGTTAATAACTCATTCTCTAAGGCTCACTAATATATTTCATTATAACAAAAACTAGTTGTCAGAAGAAAATTTTGTTCTCAGTGTACAATAGGATAATCCTCGGATCCTATCCTCGGCCGATACTCGGTTACTATCCTCGGCCGATGCTCGGTTACTATCCTCGGCCGACGCTCAATGGGCAGTCTTGCGCTGATGTTAACATCCGATGCTCAGCGAGTCTTGCGCCTATACATATTCCGATCATCAGCCGATGCTCGAGGATCGGACGGCGATCATAGCCCGATGATCGACCGAGCATCGTTCTTTGTATGGGTATTTGTTTAAGGGCTTGTAACTTTTGAACGGTTGGTTTTATGGGGTTTTTCAAAGAGACAAAAATTGTTGGAAATTTAATTTGCTACAATTTTGTTCTCTGCAAAAAATTTGATAAAACCAATAGTTTTTAAGATATGAGTCTTCAAAGTGTGAAAAAAAATTTTTTTAAAAACTGGGTAATTGCTATTAATATTTAGATGTGGATAATAATAATAAATAAGGAAATTATTACTCTGAAATGTAATAATCTATATTTATATGTACATTTAATTTAGTAGGTCGTAAAAAAAGGCGAGTAATAAAATGATTAATTTATGAAATAACATTTTTCCATCATAAATTGAATTTATTGAGCTTATATATATGTATATTACACGTAATATGGAGTGTACATTGATGATGATATGTCGACATAAACCTTGATATCCATATCCAACATACATACATACACCTATCCATACATACATTTATATGTATTTATGTAGACGAGTGCATATATTAGGGCCTGCTTACATCAGGCGTAAAATAAGTTCTAAACGATGGGCAATTTAAGGAGCGGGATATATTATATTGGACTCACCCCCGTACCCAGGGTTAGGCTTACAGAAACAAGGGCTCGAGATGATGATGAAATGAAAGACGCAGACCGATACCAAGACTGAGACCGAGGCCTTTTGAGACAGAGTGGCCCTACCGAGGACTAAATAACTGGATATGCAGAGTCGTCTCTTACTGAGCGTTGGGCTGTCGGTTATTCGAGTGCGTAATGTTCGCTCGAGCATATCCAAGACCCGCGAAGAGTATTAAAGCCGGCTTAATGTAAACTAGGAAGAAAGACGAGTTGTATATGTATAATATGTATGGATGTATAAAGTAATATAGGGCTGGTTGGCGACCCTAGAGTAAAGAGGGGTGTTCAACTCTCCACGAGCATGAATTTGGTTGGTGTACCTCCTTCCAAACCCCATTCGTCGCTTTTTAATGTATATGTGTTGTGCGAGTGTGTATTTCCAGCATCCCTTGTGTGCTTGCCGACGTTACTGAGCATAAGTAACAGGCCCTAGTACACTTTACTCTCCTACACGGTCTCTTATTCTCTATCCTGTCTACTCGACCCTCGACTCTATAAAGTCCTTCGCTTATTTGCCCCGACGAATAGTAAAATATCAAACAATTTGTCGCGTCATAATCAAAGGACTTTGCATATATACTCCTTTTAACTTTATTTTATATTTGTGTTTGTATTTACTCGGTACTTTTCGTGTAATAAGTCTAATGTATATTCAATTTATTTAAATTAAAAAATATTGATCTCGGAGGAATTAAAGCTTTACCGTTATATCGGCGGTATCTCATTTAATATGACAAATAGGTATATAATGTTTGTGTTCATTGGAAAGAGGATTTAATTTCCTACAAATTTTCATTCGGTAAAAAATTTCTTAGAGTCAAAGGTTCAGAAGTTACGGCCGCTTAAATAATCAGAAATTAAAATAATTATTTTTTTTTCACTTTAAATTACTGTATCTTCGAAACTATCGACTTTACGGAATTTTTTAATGAGTTCGAAGTTTTAGAAAATTAAATTTTCTACAAATTTTGTCCTATTAAAAATTACCATAAAATCAATATTTGAAAAGATACAGCATTGTTTACAATAATTATTTATTAGGACTGAAAAATTTTCGAGTAAATTTGGAAAATTTATGAGGGAGAAATTCCTCGGACAAAAAATATGATTATTTTTTTTAATGGATGTAGTAGAAAGTATTTAATATTTAAATGAAAAAAAAATCCTTCAACTAAACGTTTAAACACAAAAATAAAATGTGAATATGTTAAAAGTCATAAAATACACGCTGAGATAAATCCGGTGAGTTTGTTGTTGTTGTTGGTGTAGTTTTCATGCCAGTGGAAGTTTTGGGATTGTTGTATTACAATTATACGGTGTTATTTGAATGGAATCGATATAACGTCAATTGCATTGTCAATGCCGGCTTCAGTCCACCGTGTCATGATTACTATTGTTTGCATCGCTGTATACCATCAATTCAATTCGACATACATACATATATATACATATACATTTATACATGTATAGATATAAAACTGGGGTTAAACGCCGGGAATGAGGATAATAATTTCGGAAACGCATGCGCTTGATAATTTAACCCGGCAATCATTTTCTCAAACTTGGACATTTTATTCACCGCAATTTGACCCCGATTATTTGCGGCAAATTTTATGCCCGCAATTATTTTCACACTTATTTTTAAAAAATTTTAATTTCCCTGCCAATGTCAATTATTTTTTAAAAATTTACTGATCAAAATTTTCCTATCTTTGGAGATCTGCGTAGATCAAAATTCAAAAAAGAATCATCAATCATTAAAAATTCAAAATTTCGACTTCTAACAAAATTTCGAGGCTTTATAAAAAAAAAATTTTAGAAAGATCTACTCAGTTCTCATTAGATCTAAATTATTTATCCCGCGTAAAAGAAACGATCTACAATTTTTTCAAATTTGAAATCTGTCATAATTTCAAAGACCTCAGATTTTACAAAAATTTTTTCTCAAAATCGAAATTTTGAGTTTACAGTTCGACAATAAAATTTTTCTTAGATCTCAATAATAGATTTTTCATACTTATCATTCCAGCTGTTTATTAAAAATAATTTTTAATGAGTTAATTAATTTAATAAACTTCGTAAATTGCTGCGACAAAGGGTTGAGATGGATGGGGTGCGATAAGTAATAAGTTGACTATGTCTTATCTTGTATTATAATATTAGGAGGAATATGTAAGTAGGATAGTACGGAGTGTAGTATGTAGTAAGTAGTAGGTAGTATGTAGTTTGGATGTACATATAACAAGCGTGTTAGAGAGACCAAGTGAGAGGATTAGACGGTGTATGGAGTACAGTAACGTGTGAGAACAGGTGGTGCCTATTATAGAGACCAAGAGATTTGTAGTTTCATTAGGCAACGGCTGCTGTTTATGGGAGCCAACCGTGCGTGTCTACAACCACTTACATTGATACTTATGTACATCTATATATATACACCCTTACACCCTCTATATGTGGTGGAAATTTGGAGAAGCTGTTATCAACTCGAGTAAAGTCACTTTTTAAATTTAAATCCATTATATTGCGACTTATTGCGAGCTCTGGTGTCTATTGTTCTCAACTTTATTTATTGTTATGGGAGTCTAAAGTATACAGGAGTATATTTTTTAAAAATATGTTAAAAAATTTAAACGAGTTTAAGTTTCGATGTCTGTTAGTTTGTTAGTGCGGCACTTTGAATTCATATATATTTTATTTTGATGCAGATGATATGGGATCTGGGTGATTTTATGGAAAAGATGAAACGGGATAAGTTTTTTGCGGAAAAAATTTCGAGGCGTTTTATTGGAAGTTTTAAAGGGGAGAGATGTTTGGCGCAATCCGAGGCAGCTGCAGCTCAGTAACTTGCAGGTATTTTGTAGGACGTATGAATATGAGTGATTGTATTAATATAAAGCTCTATGGAAAGTAGGGTTAATCCGGTCTATTCTCGGGCTTTCGCGAACAAAACTACTTATGACAAGAATAGACATGGCTTCTTATTGTTTACATTTCGATGTAATGAATAATCTGCTTACGCGGAAGGTTTTTTTTCAAGCATAATTTAATAAGATACTATTGGAATGTATAATAGGATAACTAAAGTTTAAAGAAATAGTTAAAGAAATTAAAAAAAAAAAAAAAAACCTTGATGGGGATTCGAACCGCGACCCTCAGGTTGTAGTCTGGAGTTTTAAATTTCAGTTCTTTGTGATTTAAAACAAAAATTTAGGCATTGTTTTATTATATATCGATACTTTGATGATTAATATATATTATTTGATAATAAAAAAAATTGTAGAGGGCGCGGAGGCTAGTGAAAAAAATGGCCGACATGAGGCACAATCAGGGCACAAAAAAAATTATTTGCGGATCATGCTTTAGAATTAAAGCTGATGTTTTTAACATATGGGGTTTTTAAAAAACATTAACAAAAACTAATGGGGACTTGAACCGTGATCCTGGAACTACGCAGTTGTTAAAATAAAAATAAAATATGTAAAAATGAAAAAGTATCAATAAAACTTGTATCAACTGACTTAAGCCCCAAATATTGATTTTTTATCAATAGAGCAGACATTAAAAATAAAAATTCACTTCAGCACATAATGTAACCACATTAGCCCCTTTATCATCGTCTGAGGCTATTCTCGGCGTGCACACATTAAACATCGACTGAAAAACTCCTCGATTCTCTATTCCGTACTCCGCATAACACACAATACACTTTATAATTCAACTGGTCGTAGAAGTACGTGCTTAAAGACTCTGCACGCGGATTTGTCATCTCAAATGACGTAACCTAAACCACAAAACTCCGCACGTGCACAATATACATTTTTATAAGCTTTGTCAGAGATGTCTCAGCATCATCTCACTCCCCATCTCATCATAGATGATACGTTTTTTATTTTAGTGCACACCAATGCACATCACGACTTACTTTGCACACCACACGATTGTAGTTTTTCTACATGGTCATTGTCTGACGATCACTTGTAATTACATTGTTAATATATCTTTTCCCTACTCTATTACCCTTCAGCAAACACAGCGCACACACCAGTAAATATATATGCACACCCACTCATTTTAGATAAAATTTAAGGGTCAAAAAAATTGATACAGTAATTTGAGCCAAAAAATAATTGGAAAAGTTAAAAGTAATGTTTTATATTGGTGTGATTTCGCTCGAAATTAAGTTACATTCTTGGGTACACACTGATGCACACCTCGGTGTGTATTATAGGTGTGTATAGTTGTGCAAAAGTAGATTATTCTCATTCTCAATAGAAGATCCTCTTTATCATCTACAATGCAACGCCTCAAGGAGCAAACGATCACATTCACAAGGGGATAAGAAGTACGGGCATGTGCCTCTCCTGCTTTCGTCCTAAACTATTTTTAGGTTAACTCTCTCCGTCTCGCTCTCGCTGTTATCCAGACAAAACAGAGAGAGAAGGAGAAGGATACTGAGAGAGCGCCGGTTAATTTCATAGCTGATCACCCCGAGTAATCCGGGCAGGAGTGATGGCGCTCATGCGGAAAACAAAGCCAAGCGCGGGGTAGCCGGGATTTGGTTTCCCGAGCCCCTGGCTGCCTCTATCTCACTCGAACCGCCTCGCCGGCAAGCTTGTTCCGTGTATACAATAGTGACATCTCTATTGGGTTTCTCACTCGTCCAATATCTGCGTCATCCCACCGTCATTCCAGGATGCCAACGATGAGACTTAGTCGTACGTCATAAGTGCTTCCGCGCTAGATTCATCATCTTAACTTAACTTTTGGTGTGTATGATGTGTCTTTCATCCGACATCCTACTTATCCGACTGGCTTTTTCCGCTTGTGTTACTACCATATAATACAATATGTTGGATACACATGTATTGTTATATTTTATATACTTTAGAAAGTTTTTTTTTATTTCTCTGACAAAAAAAAAGTCTCTACTTCGAAACTAGTTTAGTAATTTTCTGAGGTTTCATATAAAAAGTACTTTATCTTTACAACAGTCAAAATTTTCATCATCGCGATTCAAAAATTTAATATTAGATCACATTATTCGGCCAAAAAGTCCAAAAATATTGTTCAGGCTTCACTCGAATAAAATATTCTAAAGCTGACAGTCAAACGTTTTCTAATAAATTTTTTTACTCCACTACAATTCGAAAATTTGAATTGACCCCAGTTTCTAGTGCAAAAAGTCGGGGTGTGCATAATAAAATTTTCAAAATTTTTTTTTTCTATTTCTCCATTTTTGAATTTTGAAAAATCACTCTTTCATTTTTACAGTGATAATCCATACTTCAAAAAAAAAATTTGCACACCATAGTCAAGGGTGTGCATTTTTTTTTTTTTTTTTTTTTTTTTTTTTGAAAAATTAATTATTTGATAATGAATCCAATGAGAAAGATGAAAATTCATCTTCCCACGATTATAATAAAAATAGTTAAATGAAAGCCCGCAAAATGATAATCAAACAACGAAAACTGAATATAAATGTTTATTTGCTGATTATTATTGATAATACTTCTTGTAGGGAGGATATAAGCAGTGCACACAAGTCACTCGAATTCGAATTGAGATTTGGGCAAGCCCTACATAATGTTTGTAAAGAAATATATGTACACATAAAATATATATATGGGGTAGTGGTTCTGTAGTCTACTTGTGTGTCAAGCTAATCCACATCCGTATCGCCGTAATGCAAGGGATAAAATTCATATATATAAACATTCGTCTCACTGTCCATTTTCCATAAAATAAATCACCCCCAAGTAGCCTCTAGTATTTCACTCTCCATGTCGGTATCCATCTTGCTCAACACTAGCACCATTTTTTTTGCCCCCATTAAAACTATTCCATAAATGTTAAAAATATATGACAAAATACAACGCATTTGATAAAGTGTGTTGATTAATATATGTGATAAAAGTGAAGCGGTCACTTGGTATGTAAAATTTTTAAACTCGCAATGAATACAGACCTACTCCACGACAGCAATAAAGAGTTTTAACAAACGGCTTTTTTGCGTATTGCTCGGTCGACTTTTTTCCGCGGTTTTACTACCACGGTTGCATGGATCATATTTTTTTTTTATTCGTCAGAGTATTGTGCAGTGGAAATGTTGGAACGGTAGCAAGTGCACTGGCAACTAAAATAATAAAAAATATGAAAAAAAAAAAAAAAGGTTCAAATGACATGGCCAGCAAATTTCTGCAGCGAGCATACAAACGCCTACAAGTTGACTAACACGAGTTCTGCTTATGATCCCGAGCTGAATTATTGTTATTCGTGGGATGTTAAATTAAAAGCGAAATATAAAATGAAATTAAAAGTGTAAGAACCCTTTTAGCAAACCTGTCACTAATAATGAGGGCTCGGTCGGACGCGGGGTTCGGAGCTAGCTTGGGCTCAGAATCGGGGTCGGTGAATAGAATGATTGTATTTTGACAATGTTGGAGTAATAATCGCGGCACGTGCTGTTTTTAAATTCGGCCAATGAAAAGCCCTCATCATCGTCCGGGATGTTGAGCAATGGCAATTGGTGTTATCAGTAATCCACCAGCCACCAAGACACGTGTCGTGTAATGCAACTGTAAGACATGGACCCTTTTTAACCCGACTGTTGCCCCTCATACGCTTGATCGATGTGATATGTTATTCCTAAGTAAACAATTACTGACATTTTAATTTATTTTACAATTGACGCTATATTTTCAACGGCCCATTTTACCCCACTTTCGATAGATGGCGTGCAAAAAATTATTTTACCCCTTCCTTGAATTCTGAGGCCTTCAAACGAAAAAATCTCATACTTTCAGATACATTTTTCAAGATTTGAATCCTAAAAAATAAATTTGAACTGCAAATTTTGAAATTTTCACTGCGCGGTTCGGATGTGCGCAGACTCGATAGCGTCAAAAGTAGCAAATTGATCGACTCTATTTTTTTGAACCACCCTCAGAAGGCCTTTGACCAGCGACTCATGAAAAACGGCGACTTGAATCCTGAAAATGAAATTTCTACAAAGAGTTAAAAACAATAACTATTAAAGGTGTGCATAAGTCTTAAGATTGAACAATGAATCAATAATATATTATCGAAGATCCGAATCCTGTGGGAGCATTATACGTGTTTGTTAATGTTTGCAAGTACGTCGACACCCACCTACTTATGCAAATCATTTAATTTAACCCCAGGATCATGATCTTATCTCGAAACCTATTCGTATTCATTGCTTTGAGGGTCGTAGAGCCAGATGAAGAGCAGAGTTGGAGGCTAAAAAAAAACTCGCATACCAACGAGAATTGAATCTTCAAAATAGCCGTCGCCCTTCACCACTAGACGGCGCCAGCTCTCCTTTTTTTTCTAATTCTAATTCTAAGCAAATTTTTTGCTGATAAATTTTAATTTAATGAACAAAAAATTAAATTCAAGTACTTTTGTGAACACAAAGCTCATGACGTTTCGATTACACGAATTTTGTCAGTAATAAATACACAGATTTTATTGCGTGGCATATAGTTGAGTGAAAACGATTGTCGTCATTCAACGGGCAAACAAATTGGAGAAGCAAATTGCCTGTTAACTGTGTCCATTTTCTCGTTTAGCTATTGCATCGATCACATTGCTGCTGGCTGTACAGATGCGATTATATATATGTAACGTATATATATGGATTTGTATCGGTACTTTTGTGAGTGTAGAGGACAGTAGTATTGCTATAAACACAGGTCACGGTACTTTAAACACACGAGAATGCGTATATCGCGTTTTCGCGGATGGTGTGTGTCGGGTGTGCATGTGGGTGTGCATTTGTGAACAGAATTCAGTACGCCGGTGCATCCTCATGACAATGTGTATGGATGAATATAGCATTGTTAATCTAGTAATCGAGTGTGTTTCAATTGGCTCGATGATTATTCTCTGGTGATGTGAAATTAACTTGATAATAAACGAAGTTATCAAACATTTTGTTTGTGATTGTGATTGATTTAAATGTCTATCAACTTTACACAAATTAAACGCTTTTGTTGATAAATTGATTTATTATGTAGTGATTCAATTTATGTCATGTTAGATTATTTTTAACAAAACTTTTGAATCCGCAATTTCGTTTTGATTTTTTTTAATGACTTCCAATAGCTTCACCTTCGAAATTACTGGAGCTATGAAATTTTTGACAGACATAAAAATTACAGGAAATTGAATTTCCTTTCCAATTATCTTATATCTCAGATTATTTCTGCTAATTACTCGCTAATTACTTTTTGAGTATTTAAATTATTGATTCAGCTCATGAAAGCTGTCAATTACTTGAAGTGACGATATCTTCTAAAGTATTGATTTGACAAAATTTTTTATAGAAACAAAGTTGTAGGAAATTAAATTTCCGACATTTTTTGTATCTTGTAAAAATACCATAAAATCAATAGTTTAGAAGTTAGAGTCATTTGAATCATTACAAATTTTTTTTTGAAATCGTAAACTGCTTTTTTGGATTTTTTGAACTTCTAATCAAAATATCTTCCAAAATATGGATCTTACAAAAATTTCTCCAGTTGCAAAAGTTGTAGTAAATTGAATTTTCTTTTTCGCGACCACCTTTTACGCCTAATTATTTTCAACCATCGGCCAAATATAGACAATACAAAAAATAGTGATCCTGCCCAAAATTCTGCACTTTCCCAAAATGAATAATTAATGAAATAAATTCTGTTAAAAAAAATATTTGTGTCTTGTCCCTCGGGTGTCAATCGGCATTATTACTATTTGCGCAAGAAATGCGTGAATCGATAAAGCCAGTTTGTGTGTGGAAGAAAAACAAAGAGGAAAACATATATATATATTTATATATAAGGGATGAAAGATGAGGATGTTTTTCGTTGACAGTCTTTTCGTTGGCAACATCACCGCCTAGTTGAGAGCCTTTCGGGCAATAATCCCTCTCTCTCGCACTCATTTCGCGGAGGATATCGCCGCGTGGGAAAAGCTAACATACAAACAAAATAAAATAGAGATAGATAAAGTGACGAGGATCGTTGGCTTGGGGGATTACTTGTCCACGCGTGACGCGAGTAAACTATACATATATATACATATATACCCCAATATATATACATGCGGCAGCAGCTCTTAATCCCGGATTGACTCGTGTCACTTATTAATATTTTATGCAAACATGCTTCCAGTAGTGCGCACTTTGCAAGATAACGCTCCTATAAATCCGATTATCACCAAAAACCCGACGCGGAGACACTCGCGTAATCATTTTATATGGCATGTCATTTTTTTTCTTTATACCGACACTTTATAGATGTATTTTTATGCGAGATAAAGCCCAGCCGCTGACGATTTAATGAAAATACTCAAGGGATATTTAAGTAACTCAGTAGTATATATATATGTATACTCTGAGCAAATGAATTTTGTCTTAAGATCCAATCCAGAGTGTCGTGGTTTGCTGATTAGATTGTAAACGAAAACCCGGCGGGTTTCTGGGCGCTGTATCTTAATACCTTCTGAATAAGACGAGCAAGTTAAGTATTCGTCGGCAGGGAGGGCGACTTAGCTACTTTAATTTCAGCCGAAGAATAAGGAGAGCAGTTGGGCTGGAGCTTGAGATGTAACCCATCAGTGTGGCTTTTTTAAAACTCACTTTAAATTGCAAATATAGCAATGAGTATTTCTGGATTCGTTACATTTACTTGATTGGAGTATATAATAATTGTATTTTCTGAGTTTTATCATCGTAATCTATTTAATTATTTTTTTAAAATTTATTTTCGAATCTAAAAATTTAAAAATTTCCCAAGAAATAAAAATATTTTTAACGATCTCTGATAAATTCATTAAATTTCCATTTTCAAAAAATAAGGCCTTGAATATTTTTTAAAAATGAACTCGAAATTTGTAAAAAACTTTTTGCTCTTTCATACAATTTTTCCACCTTCAAATATCTGTTGAAGAATTCATAAATTTCCAGTTTTCCTTTTTTACCTAATTTCGAAGCTACAACTTTTCCAAACTTTTTTTATCAATCAATTCAAAAAAAAAATAATCTATTCTCATGTCTTTCCTTTTCTTCATACAATTGACACAAAATCTGTGTTCCTCATCACTGCAATTTCTCATTTCCCATCGTATAATAATAAACATAACAATAATAATAATAAATGACCATTACGGTTGAGTCGTCTCAATACACATTTTAACTTTGCCGTCGACTGGTTACATTCGATAAAAGAAAACCACTCGACACATTACAAATAAAGTGTTCTCCAATCCTCCATATTTATTAAATAACTTTGGTAATACATTCGCCCGCATATTCATACATATTTATTATATTGTTTTGTATTCAAGCAAAATAAATTAATAAACAATATATATATATATATATAAAATTCAATAAAGCCATTTACAAAAACACTTTAGCTCTTTGTCATCGATACATATGTATAAAAATATATGAATATATAGATATATAAATGAGAGATTGGAAAGAAAGCAAATGACGGGACAGCAGATGACGAATTTGATTTGCGGTTTCAACGATGCGAGTAATCCCAAGTCACCAAAAATACGAAGAGAAGAGAGGAGACGTACACGACATCCGTTTGACACGTATTCTGTTAAAGTACACTGTGCAGAGGAGACGAATGAGAATGGAAGAGAGTAATGGCGATAGCGAGAGAGAGCCAGAGTGAGTAAGAATGATCCTGTAACAAATGCATGCCTCCCTTATGCCAAAAGTATAAACCCGCACTCGGTGTGATTGACATATTTTTTGTGGTTCTCTCAACTCCTCGGGGCCACTTTGCACTACTCACCGATCATAATGTTCCTGTCCTTACTTGCTCGACTCAGCTCCATTCTACTCTACATGCTGCTGACTAAAATCCTATTGCTTACCTCTAGTATTTTATACGCCACCGCTTTTATTTCACAATCTCTTCATCTCTACTCTGCCGTTTCCACATCACAATGCAACACACTTTTCTTTTATTCCCATTTATATTTTCAAATATATATATATATTATATTATTACAACACAATACTGTACTTGTAGATCTACTTAAACAATTTTCCACATCAATTATTATGTTTTTGTATGCCCG
The DNA here is from genome assembly GCA_030273425.1 of Microplitis manilae. NCBI lineage: Eukaryota > Metazoa > Arthropoda > Insecta > Hymenoptera > Braconidae > Microplitis > Microplitis manilae. The sequence continues at coordinate 1,033,275 of CP092725.1, forward strand.
CTTGTTTGTGTTTAGCAAAAAAAAATTTCAAAATCAATCGAGAAAAAAATTTAATTTTAATAAATATTAAAAAATGCCCGGCAATATTTAAATAATTTTAAATCTCCCGGGAAAAAAACTTGACACATAAATTTAAAAAAGTTGATCACCTGAAAGTAAGTAATTACTGGGGACTCATAACCGATCTCTCCTTCATCAGGTTATAATTACAGTAAACAAATTAGTTAGCGCATCTGTTGTAACACGTACGAAAAATCCAATTTGGCAAAAATAACCCGGCAACACCTTAAATGCAAACAAAAAGAGCAAAATGACCGATAATTGGGCACACGATTCCCCGATAAAGTCCTTAGAGCCTCATTCACCTCCAACCGGTTTACTTCTTTTGCCTCGACTTCAACGCACTTGTTCTCATATAATTACTACAAGGTTTATTATCCTTAGCACTACCGCGGACTTTAGTCCTCCCCAAAAATAATAAAACCGATGTTCGAACCACAGAAGGTATTTTCCTTAATTATTAACATCTGAGGCCTCATCATGACCCAGCTCGCGGCAGAGTCCAGAGCCGAACATCCGTCGGTTATTTAAAAACTTATTCACATAATAATCTACCTAATACTTATATATATATATATACATATACATATATATTACGTTATATTGCATTATTATACATTATATATTATATATTATACACAGAAATATCGCGTAAGATTGAAAAGGATACCGCGTAATGGCGTAACTGGCAAACTGCAGCTTGCTGATGCCCAAAGGTGTAAAACTTTTCGTATATCAATTTAAATATATATATATCTATATATATTTTTATTCAATCCGCTCAGATGAAGACTCTATTTATTATCCGATAAAGTATTTGTTATCATAAATTGCCAGTTTATTTTTTTCCCCAAAAACTTGATGCAAGAAATGAAAAAAATATATATGTATATGTATATATATATATATATATTTAATTGAATGAATAAAAATATTTAAAGTAAAATCGGTATCGGAACAGGTGCAAACAAGCATCTGCCTAATAGGTGCGTCGGCGAATAATAAATAGCTTTTTATTACATGAAAATATATATATAAAATATAAATAATTATTTAAAATATATATATTGGTATCACGAGTCAAATTAAAATGAAATAATGGGATAATGTAAAAAGACTTTTGTTTTAATTTTCTTTTGCAAAATAATTATTTAAATAGAAGCGGCTTTTGTTGCCGGTGTGCTTATATATGCATAGATATATATATTTTTTTAATTTTATTTTACTTTTACTTTTTGTTTAATGTGTGGAGATCGCAGAAGTTAGCAGTGATTGGTGTGCGCAGTACCGCTCATATTGATGTTTACAATGAAACAAACCGCGCCGTCGCAGCTTTTCAGGCTTTTATATCATATGCACACATTATTGCTATTGTTATTGTTATTGTTTGGTTTTTTTGGTTTTCAGGTAAGGCTTAATTATAATGGAGATCGCTCTGAGCATAAATTACGGCAAGTGATGAGGATAATGCGTTAAGTGCACCAATGCCTTTTTGTACGACTTTATTTTATTTTTTATTGTTTATTTATCAAATGGATTGTTTACTGTTTTTTTGTCTTTTAATTGGAGAGCTTTTGCTTCGGGCTTAATGGAATGGGAAATAGTATTCAGCTCTCTTAATTATTTTTAATAATGTTAAATTTTTACTTTTTGTTTGTTGATAATTTTAGTTTTTTATTTTTTAAAAATGACTTCTAAATTTTTTGAAAAATTATTAAGTAATTTTTTTTTTATCAAGTGTGAGGTTAATTGATCTTGTGACATACAAATAATTTTCTCCAGGCCCTAAAGAAAATTTTGAAAAAAAAATTCAGACCCGCGAAAAAAAAATTTTGATTTGTGAATAAAAAAAAAAGGTAGAGAAGGATTCGCAAACGTAAATGAAAAAAATGTAAAATAAAAAAATGATTTAAAACAGACAATAACTTTAAAAAAGTTAGCATCAACATCAATATGTTTACTAGGGTAAACTAGAGTACCTCAGGGAGTCTATCCTTGCTTTAGTCCTGTAGTACACATCGTACAGTAAATAGTATGTATGTAGTGTTGCTCCTCGACAACATACGCAAGCAAACATAGCTCCATAAAGCTTGTATTGCTATGGGTGGTGTAAGTATAAGTGTGCTGAGCAGAGAGTGGCATCAGCATCAGCATCAGCACAACCAGAAGCAGAAGCAGAAGCAGAAGCACGGCAATAGCAGCAGGAACAGGAACACAGTATAAATACGTCGAGGGTGCGCGTGAGCGTCTCATAATGCACAGAGTAGAGAAAGAGACGATCGAGATGAGATCGAGCTGGAGCGATCGAGATGGAGATAAATGTAAAGAGGCAATACCCGCGAGGAAAGAGGGATATATGCATCCAGCCACCAAGCCTAATGCGCATTTCGTGTCAACGGGGACACGCAAACGCCTACTCCTTTCCACTGTCTCCAGCTCTCTCGCTCTTTCTCTTTACTCTTATGTCCGGAAAAAAGAAATTGCTGCGATTTCTCACTCGTCGCTTTTATAATGCCCCTACCCTCGTCTTTTTTTTTTTTTTACTTTTTTTTATATATATACATATATATAAACTATAATACTTTACACTGCATCTACATCGGTAAAACGGCTGGTACAAGAAGAAACTGTCAGCTAGACTTGATGCTCGTCATCGTGACATATGTTTCTGGAAAAAATACATTAAACATGACGTTTTCACGTGCATTTTACTTATAAAAGTCTTTTTGGATTGTCGATACTCAATTTCTGAAAAAAATCCGCTGGAAATTATTGTCATTATTTATTTTTTTCTAACGAGAAGAGGCACGTGGACAAGGACTTCCGGTATGTTGAAAATTTTTAATGACGTACAAGGTCCAAAAACTGGCGGTACTTGTTAACAATAAGGCACTCGAGAGTCTCAAGATAATGGGCACGTGCTTCAGATAAGACGCTGCTGATCATTTCTCGTTTGATCGCGACATGGAGGTAATTAATTATTTTGTTCGTGAGAATATTTCGGGTTTGGAGAAGAAGTTTATGAGGAGGGTTGGAAAAATTTTTATTTTTAAATAATTGTGAAACTATTTTGAAATTTTTCAAGTCCGACTAACGTGAAAATTGAAGAAAAGTATTTTTCATACTGAAATGGATGTTTTTTCAAAAAATTTGGACATTTTGTAGATTTTCTGAAAACCTATAATTGTTAAGATTAAGAAAATGATTTTTTCAAAGTGAAATTATTATTTTTCATGTTTGCTCATCTTGAAAATCGAGAAAAAAAATTTTTTCAAGTATTTTGGGAACTTTATATAAATTTTCATCTATTTTCTATTGTTTTCAAGCCCGATGATCCCAAAAATCAAGGAAGAATCTATATTTTCAGAATACTAAGAATTTTCCTCAAGTTTTTCACCTCCTGCAAGTTTTCCAAGCCCTCAGAATCTTTGAACCAGAGAAAAAAATTTTCAAAGCTTTTCAGCAGAAAAAGGAAAGTAAACTATAGTAAAACTAATAGAAGAAAGCTCGGAATAAAAGCCAGAACTAGATGTCTACGAGTCCATAAAACGAAGAGGTGGGACGCGTAAAAAAGCCAATACATCCAGAAAACCCATACAAGTGCTACATGGAGGACGTGCGCTGATACGACAACCGTGTGTCCAACGTTTCTCCTCCGGGAACGATCAATGATAGGCCGAGGGGACGAGTCACGTGACCTTGCCGCGGGAGTTCGCGCAATGCATCACCAGCCAGCCCTCTATCCACCCCAACTACACCCGCGAATACTTAAACTACTTACTTTAACCCCGCAAGTAACATCCCAGGTACACCATTTGCCGACCGATAACTTGATTTTCATGCCTCCTTACAACCCTCGCGTCCGACCACTCGCGGCACAGGTTAACGATCTTTTAGCTCCCTCTCCCCCTCTCTTTCTCTCTCTCCATTTCGCCCCTGCCCATCTCCAGCCGCTACAATTCCGACAATGCTCGATAATTTATCGCCTCGAGAATAATTGGTATCCGTTATAGAACAGTTTGTGGGCCAAACTACCGTCGCCCTTTCGAGACGACAATCCTAAAAAGATTTTAAAATCCATTCTGCAGAATATGAAAAGATAAAATAAAAATAGGGTAAGTCATAGATAATTTAAAGGGGCGTTGAAAAATATTTTACACGACGGATGTGGTGATCTCGATTCAATTTATACCTTCTCCCCACGATTTCCGGCAAAACTAAGCTCAGATCTATTCCATATCTGAAACTGCGACAATATTCCACTTAGAAAATTTCCTGTTCTGCTACATCTTGGACCCGTTTCCGGATTAAAACGTGAAATATTGTGGTAAGACTACCGGATTTCGTCGCTAGCTGAGATATTGCCCCGAAAATGTACCAGTGGAGGTCAGAAATAGTTGAAATTGATTAATGGATTATAAATTTTTCAAACGAATTGTGTGCAAGCTGAGGAAATTGATTTTTTGTACTGCAAAGATAGATTTGCTGCGTGGTTTCGAGACTTTTTGTTTGGGGAACTCGAAAGAGGGAGTAGTTGGTGGATTTAAGAGAAATAATGTTATAAAGAAGGATTCAGCGATGCGGAAAATGTAAGGATCAGGAGCAAGATGTTTCAGCGAAAAAGTTTCCTCCGAACACGGCTATGCTTTTGGGCTTCTTTTCAGTTTCGGATTTGTTTGGGAATTGTATAACATGCTCATTCTCTTAGGTATAGCCAAAGGTACGAAATGTCTGTTTAGGAAAATTCAAGATTAATTGATAATCAATCGATCTGAATCGGTAGATAATATTCGGAAAACGGCCACGGCAAATTTTCGGACGGGAATTTTGGAAAGACGGGAGTTCATAATTGTATGAAGGGAAACTGGGTGACTGTTTGATGAGCGCCATCTGACAACCAAGCTGCGAGGAAGTCAGAGAATTGAAACGGGGGTTGGCAAAGCAGAGATCCGTTTTAACGGAACGAATGCGGGTAATGTGGCTGCTGATGGCGGCCTTGGAATCAGCAGATGTGGAGAAGGGAAAACGATTTATCAGCAAGTAGCCTAAACGGTATTGGAATTACGCAGCGTTGATTATGGGCTGGGTTCAGGAACGCAAATTTTAGGGTAGGAACTGATTACTTGAAATGAAATATAGGAAACGTCGATTGGAAATTAAAACTGCGGCTCAATTAACGATAAATTCAATCAGACTTTATTAATAATCAAAATATATAAAAAAAATTCAACTTAATGCATCGGATAATATCTGTTGTATCTGTATTTTGACACGGAGCTTCTTTTCATCGGGGACTTCTCTCAGCGCGGGCAGCAACGATAGCAAGAAAGTTTTGTCCAGGCTCTCTTCCGTCGTCCCTTCGTCCAGGTTCTCTTGCTTTATCTCCATAGGCGTGCTTGCTATGGGGTCTAATGAAGAGTCGGGATGTATGCTGGGGGCCGATTCCTCGGACAGCGGATCTGAAGGTAGCAAGTACATCTCGCTGTTCGTCGGCATGTAGATTTCTATTTCATCAGTCTTTCCGGAGGCTAAATTGTATTTGTCGTCTTCAATGTTCTCGTCTACTTGGACATCATTAGCCGATGGCTCGTAGATGACTGTCGAAAATGTACTAACAAATTTCAATAGCTTAAGTTAAATAATTTTTTTTCGGAACTCGAGATTCTTACCCTATCAAAAAAATCCATAGGAATTAATATAGGAGTGTATGGATTTATATAAGAATCTATGTAGGAAACCACGGGTACCTAGATTCCCATATGGAAAATTACCCTATAGAAACTTGATGCTTTTTATGGTATTTGTATCAATAACGAGACACTTTTTGTTAATTTTTCTAATTCCTAGTCCATAAAAAATTCTCATATGGACTTTGGCATGCTGTGGATTTCCATAGGAACCCATGTGAGGATCTATGCTAAATTCCCATATGGACTTTTTTGATAGGGTACTTTCTAGCTGTACTAATTTTTATGAATAAGTACAGCTCTTAATTTTGAATCACATTTTTTTGCAGAGTTATATATTAAACGATTGTTTTCTTATAATAGACAATAGTTACCTCTCCGACCCAACAAACGGTTTCAAAAAACATAAGGCCTCATAATGCCTGTATCTTTCCTTTTTGTTGTACTGATCACCCAATTTTTCTTCTAAACGAATTTCTTTCGCAAATTTCTCACGCGCAAGTCGCCATCGTTTTCTTAAGTATTTTTCTGAAATAGATCATATTCAAATATTAAAATTGTTTTCATAAATTCGTATATTTTCTTAATATTTGCGCCGGGAAAAAAAGATTTCAAAATTTTTATTAAATTCTGCCATACCAAATTCATGATTTTTTTTTTTCCAGGCACAAATAGGCTCTTAGATAAAAATCATTGTTGTACCGTGAATGAATTGGTCTTTGTAGGACAATTCGTCCCAATAAGGGACCATTGCACGACAAACTTGTTCCCACGCATCTAATCTAAATGATTTCGTATTGCGGGCATTTAAATGCGGATTATATATCTCTGGAAATTGCTGGACTTCATTTATTAACTTTTTAGTGTTTTTTACGTATCTTTTCTCCAAAACTTGAGCATTGTAAGCAGAACTGCACATCGCAGCAAAATTAGTTAGAAAATTTTATTATTAAATAAATTACCGTCTTTTTACTTAAATTTGTTAAATCACTTTTCATTAACTTTAAACTGTTTTATTTAATTATTTATATATATTTTAAGAACTATATATATTCAGTAATGTCAATATTGTTTTTTTTCTATTTGAGGTTATAAACAAGTGAATTCTACATTCTTCGAAGTACCACGAAGTTGCGCGAAGTAAAATTAGGCGGGAATTTTCAAACCGCTGACTTTTAGATGTTTCGAATTTCATAATCGCGCTTATTAACATCTTTTTCAATGAAAAATAAATTTTTATAGATAACAAGCTACAATTGGAGCCGAAAGTGGAATAATATAAATTATCCACAAAAAAGTAGCAGAGTCAGCTTTCGCAAATGGCAGAATCTTCAGAACAGAACTTTCGATACTTTTTGCAAAAACAATGCAATGAAAATGTCAAAAATTTCAACATTACTAGAAAGTCATCATAAACATAGATTAGAAAATAGTAAATATTTATCAGACGAATATTTTCCTATTGATAACTTTTCATGATTACGACTTCAGATATGAAATTTTTAAAGTGATTTGAATATTTATCGCTTTTCAAATATTTTTTATATGAAAGATTGAATATCGTAGAATTACTGCTTAGACTCGGGATAATTTTTCAAGGTATCATGTAAAAAAATCTGTTGATAAATTTCCTACATGCGATGTTGCCACTAAACCGCGGTTGCGGATACGATGCGGAACTTTATCCTTTACCCACAATATATATATATATATAGATATAAATATATACATATAGGTATATATATTAAACTAATACTACGCCCTGTTGCCACATTTACTGCGGCTACAGGTATGAAGCAGAAGGTTCATACGCACACATATGTGTATATATATGCGTATATTTTCGACAGTCCTTTTTCAGAGTCTAGTAGAAGGGGAAAGCCTTAAAAATTCCAGAGATTTCACATCTGGATCTACAGTATGGTCAAAAAACTATCACATGAATTTTTTCCTTAATATAAAAAAATCCGAAAAATAAAATAAAACTTTCAATAGTTGATTAAAGCCTCGCAATAAATAATACTTAAAAATCTAAATTATAAATTACGAGTCAATAAAATAGTTAAATAATAATAATAACTATTATTATATTTATGTATATATATAAATTTATACAATAATTTATGGAGGATTTTAAAAATTCCAATGCTAATATTTTATTTATATTATGCATAAATTTACAGCATTATTTATTATTCATCCTTTCATTATCGCTATCGATTATTTGATTCGCAACAACGATAAAAATATAATTACACGCACTAAAAAAATTTATTGATTGAATAATAATATATATAATGCAATATATACATATATAAAGAGAAATAAATAACAAGCTTTTTTTTAATCACTCCTTGATAAAAAGAACAAAATTAACATCAGCTACTTATTATAATTATAAAATATATATGCATATTTTTTAATATAATATATGATCGTATATATTTTATATATTACATATAAATTGGAGTAGAGTAGGATTTATTATATGGGAAATAGGATAGCATGTGGGTTGTGATCGTTTTTACCGGCTTTTAACATAAAAAACATATATATCTATATATATATGGATATAAAAGTGGGTGTGTGTATGTATAACAATACACTGACTAAGTTGTGCATTGAACATTGAGCTTGGGGTCTGAGTTCAGGCTTCGGTGTTCAGTAGTCGTCACGCTTCAGCCAAGAAAGCATCTAATCCGAAAAGAATATAAAACACGATAGTTAATCTAGACTATTAATTTATTTATTAATTAGCAGATTAATAAATAACAAAACTAGCGAAAATGGCAGCCGAATTTTTGGGAAAAAAATACAAGCTATTCAGCAGCGACAAATTCGACGAGATGATGAAGGCATTGGGTACGTACCGGCTTTTTGCTGTTTCATCATATATTATTGTTGCTAATGCGCTGTAATTATTATTTTACTATGATTTAACACATATTTATCATGTCTAATTGATTTTTTATCCATTTCGAATGATTGAGCAGAGTATGAAAGGAGTAAATAGGAGTGGTTTTTTTAAAATGAGTAATTAGTTAATAGATAAATCATATGATTTATTTTAATAACTGTAATTAGCAGGTGTGTTTTCAAGTGCCGACATCCGTTTATGATTACGTATATATGTATATGCTATTGATGGTATTAGTAAATTGATAATGAATTTTTATCTTTTTTCTTTAAGCCCAACAATTTAATTTTTTCTTTCGTAATTAAAAATTATCAACTAAAAAATATGAATCATCATATCTGAGGCCATTTTTTCACAATATAATTCTTAAAAAAAAAAGATGATTTGAAAATACTTATTTCGGATTCTTTTTACTCATCTTACAACAGACTATTAATAAAAAAGCTATTTTTATTAGAATTTCAAAATTTGTATTAAAATTTTTAAAAAATTCTCCCCCACCTTACGGCGATAAAAAATCAGTTAAAAATTAAAAAATATTATATTTATTGTCATCACTTTCAATGAAAAAGTTTCATTAATTTTTTTTTACTCCAAAAAAAATTTATATGAATATGGAGCAAAAAAAAATCCGTCTTACGGTGATAAAAAAAGGCAGTCGCCAATTTTAAATAATATATTTATATATAAATACTGAAGTTAGCAAAGGTCTAATAATTTCTGAATTTTTTTTGAACAATAAATTATAAAAAAAAAAATATTTGAAAAAATTGCACCTGTAGTTTTTTAAATTTTCTACGTGTGCATATTTTTAGTTTTGGTTTTTTTGTAATTGATATGTTAAAAAAAATCAGAAAATTACTAATTGTCTGCTAACTACAGGATTATTATTTATTGTAATTACTTTCAATGAAAAAATTTCATTGATTTTTCTTTACTCCAAAAAAAAATAAAAACAACTATATATTTTGCTAATAATGTCATTATTACTTATATATATTATAGATTTTAAATCTATAGACATAAATCTGAAAATTTATCAATTAAAATTTTTAAAAAATTTCTCCGTCTTACAGCGAAAAAAAAAATCAATTCACTACTTTTAAATATTACATTTATTATCATAAATTTTAATGAAAAAATGTATGAATTTTTTCCACAGTATAAATAAAAATCTATAAAAATATAGAGCGAAAAAAAAATGTAAAACAATTATTTATATTGCTAACAATCAGTCAGTCCATCAGTAACTATTATTATTATGATATATTAAATCTATAAATATATATATATATATATATATGAGTAAGAATAACAAACTGGGCGGCAAACAGCAAATGCGAGCCCATGACACGCTATCATTACGTGCGAAAATTGACTGCAGCTTATTATTAACATTTTAACTTTATTGCATGACTGACTTTTACTGTCCACAATGTATCTCATGCTCACGATTTCTTAACAACTTACAGCCAATAAAGTTATCATCTATTATACAACAAATATTTAAATAAATATTTTTTTTAAAAAAATATGTTTTTTACATAATTTTAATATCAAACTTTTATTATAGTTCAAATAAATATCAATAAAAAGCCAATAAAATCCGAGTGCGTTTCCTTTGAGTAATTCGTTTGGGTCAACAAAAAGTAAACTTTTTAATTTTTAATCGTTAATTAAATACTTGAGTTATCGATACTCGAATACTTTCACTCGGCACTTAACTAAAATTTAATATTCATTTATTTTTAAATTTTAGCGATAAAAGGAAAGTAGACGATAAGCTGTGAGATAACAGATGATTGATCATTTTAGAGGTCAAAGTACACTCTTATCTATTTGTGCTCATTAATAATATTTATTCTTCATTAATTTACCATTCATTATTAATTATCGTAAAACTTTCTTTTTAATATTCCTCTTAATTAATTTTAATAATGTAATAATTGAAGTCACAATTAACTTTTTTTTATTAGATAAATTAATTGATTAATTTTTAATTGAGGCTGAGTTTTAAATTATAATTTAATTACTCTGCAATAAATGTTAAGGTGCATAAATTTAAGCAAAAAAATCCATAATCATATTAATAAAAAAAACGAAATGATTAATTTGAATTTTTTATCACAAAGGTGTCGGACTGGTGACCCGCAAAATGGGAGCAAGTGTAAGTCCAGTGGTCGAGGTGACCAAAGACGACAACGACATGTACACGATGAAGACAACAAGTACTTTCAAGACCTCAGAAGTTAAGTTCAAGCTCGGCGAGGAATTCGACGAGGAGACACCGGATGGCCGCAAAGTAAAGAGTGTCATAACTTTAGATGGCAATAAAATGAGTCACATTCAAAAGGGAGAAAAAGATACTGTAATTGAACGAGAGTTCACTCCTACGGAAATGACTGCTGTTAGTACCTATTAACCAACACTTTGTGCCATTATTACCACACATTATTTTTTATACATTACATTCGGCACACGGTATTGGACATCTGATTCAACTTTTTAAAATTATTTACTAAACGGATATTCAATAATATTCCACTTATTTATTTAATTGTTACAATAGAATTATTAGGAAGTACTTGGCCCTTTAATTGTAAGGGTAATTTTAACTGATTGATCAAAAGTACCGTCTATCAACTCTTTTTAAATCTAGATATATATATATATAAATGCATTATGAAATAGAATATTTCAAAAGTACGAGCATGAGTATGAGAAAAAAATAATAGAAGGGATAACGACAGACAATAATGTCATGTCAAATTTTTTTTTATACTTGATGATAGTTGATTGAACAAATTAGCCATTATAATTGAATTATTCACTTAATATTTATTTTAACCACTCAATACTCATGCTATGTGTATTCAATACTTATAATGTCGGTAGAACTACTGGTTAATGTAGTGAATGAACATCAATGACGTTTTAAATTTTAAAAGAGTTTTATTTTTAAATTTTATTGGTCTTATATAATTTAATGCGGACTATTTTTTAAATTAACATCGATAGAAATTATTTTCAAAAATTTAAACAGTTTAAATGACCGAGTCTATTTTTTGGCGGCGAATTTTTTTTTACTACAGAAGTTTCGAGTATTTAAGACTAACTAGAAATTTTTTAAGGAAATTTGAATTTTTTTGATGGAAATAAATATTTCATGCAAAAGCACTGTAGATATTTTTGAATTATTATGAAAAATAAGGGACCGTTTTTTTGAAAATTTCAAAATATGATGGTGGTTATAATACTTAATATTAAATTTTGATTTGTATTAATATTGTTTATATAATTTCAGATCATGAAAGTGGATGACATTGTCTGCACTCGTGTCTACAAGGTCCAAGCATAAGGCAGCGGATTTTAAATTGCCATTTTCTGCACAAAGTGCACTCATAATCAATTTATCGTTTTTTATATTATTATAATTATATTAATTATTATTATTATGGAAATTATTAAAGATTAAATTAATAAATTTTGCGGAATATGAAACTCTTTGTATTCTGTTCAATAAATATCTTGTGAAAGTAACCAACTATGTCATTTATTATTACAATTTAATGATTATATATTTTCTTTTATAAGAAAATATTGACATGAAAATGAATATAAATTGCAGGTGTTTAATAAAAGCGAAATTTCAAATTTTAAGCTGCTGCTCTGTAGCGAGTTACGCAGGCGCATGCGCGTCAGTAATAATGACTTTTATTTTGGAAATTTAAAATATTTTACTTTAATTAATTAAAAAATAAATGTTTCATTAATTACTGTACACTCTTAAGTAATTATTCCAATGATTTCCTTAATTTTTATTGCCTTAATCAATTAATTACAAGTATCTCGGATTATTGAGTGACCGCGGGAAATTTAAATTTATTAATTTTTTTAATTTAATTCAAAATTAAAATCTATATTTAACAAAAATAAAAAATGTTCTTAACTTTTTCAAAACACTAAAATTTTAAATAGAAATCCACGTAAATATTTAACATTTAAAAATAAAATTTGAATTTCGCGCCTTCAAATTTTAAATACGAAATTTTCAATTATAATTTTGTTAAGACTCAAAATTTCTAGTTAATAAAAGTTACAATCAATTCTAATAATTTTTCATTTAAAAAAAATTTGAATTTTTAAATTTCGCGCCTAAAAATAAGAAAATAAATTTTTAGGTTATGGTCGCACACAACAATCACAATAACCTGCAATCAGTTGAATTCAATATTATTATCCTCCAGTAAGTACAATAATAAATAAAATATATCATAAATAATATAGACAATAAATTAAGAAAATATATATAATTACAGATAAATTAAAAAATGGAGGAGTCAACTGAGGCGGCATCAGTTACTACCCCGAAAAGTCTCATAATATTGGGCAGAGACGTTGCTCAAATGCCATGTTTCCGGGGAAGTTGGTTGTACGGCATCTCCAGCGGCGTCGGAAGCGGGATCCTGACGTTCATGTTCACCAGCAGAGTTCCTCTGGCTTCCCACGTCACCCTGGGGATGACTTGCGGGGTCACTCTGGTATATTTCTCAGTCTGCCGGTACCGATTTTCTCAAGACGAACTGATGGCAGCCAGGCTGAAGGTTCTGATGAATGAATCGGTGACACTTAAAGGTGTTGATCAAGAGAACAAAATCAAAGAAATCGAAGAGCTCACGAAAAAAAAGTTTGAATAATTGTACATTTTAGAATATTAATTATTATTTATAACACGATATGTAAATACTAGGATTGTTAACTCAATAATTATTTTATTAATTAAATACTGTCATATTTTGACACTTGTCACTTTAAATATGTCATTTAATTAATTACACATATCATACTTATACTTAATTACTTTAATTGACATTTAATTATTTTTTAAGATTACAGCTAATTTTATTTCCAGACTTTTAGGTCATATATTTTGGTAACTAAAATTTTTTTTTCGATTACTGGCATGCAGAAAATTTGATTAAAATTTTTAATTATATATGAAACTAATCTTTTTAAAAAAATTCTAAGCCTTTTAGTGGATAAATTTTTTTATTAAAAAAAAAAGGCGTCAATTTTTAAAATTGACCTCAAAAAATCTAAAAATAAAGGTCTTATCAAAAACAATCTACAATAAGCAGCTTTGAAGAAAAAAAAAGTTTATATTTTTCCACCCGAGCCTGGTCGGTCCTCGGTTCGGGACCGGTTGCCCGCCCTTTCTTTTATTCTTATTAATTTTGTTTCATTTCGCCGTCCACACGGTCAATAAATAAAAGTACCAGAAAGCCTTTTTTATTCGGTTACGTCGACAGTCTAAATTTAGAAGAGCTCCTTTTATTGCGGGCAACCTTGAACAGGGAACTCAAGTTTACCCATTTCCACATACATTACATATTCTCACAATGTAGCTACATCTTCACACTAAATTCTCAACCCAAACCCATAAACATCTAAACGAAAATAAACCATACAGTAATTCTACATTTGAAATAAATTATCACCATAAAGTCACACCACGAAGCAGATGCCCCATTCACTTACAATCTCTTTCCCAATAACGAAATATCACCTCCCATTGGTTTACTTCTTCTATACTCTATTCGCCTTGAGCAAACAAAATTAAAGTTGAGATATAAATAAATAAATAAATAAGTAAACACTTAAATTCATGAAAAAGCCTCATCTGGGCCTTGAAGAAACCCGATAACGTTAAAAGTGTACAAACATTTTTTTATTCATTTTCATTACTATTTTATTATGCAAATGCTCGATGCCCTTTATCATAACTCAACTAAATAATTTATTTATTTATATATATAAAAGCATATAAAACTAATTTCCCACGTCTAATATTTACGTAAATTAATCCATCTTTAAAACAAATAACAAATTTCTCAACTAATATTTGAAATTTATTACAAAATAATAATATTTATTCTGTTTTAAAATCAAGGAACAGGATCATCATCATCATTATTATTATTATTATTATTATTATTATTATTATTATTATTATTATTATTATTATTATAACTTTTTTTTAATTATTGAAATGATCTACCCATTTTACCTCAGTCAATCAACTGTTAATAATGATAATAATAATAATAATAATAATAATAATAATAATAATAATAATAATAATAATAATAATAATAATTTTTAATTGTATGAAAATTGAAATTAAAAAAAAAAAAATTTATTATTATTATTATTATTATTATTACTATTTTTATGGCTTTTTTTTAATTATTAAAATGCTTTGTCTATTTTACCCCAATCACTCAACTGTTAATAATAATAATAATAATAATAATAATAATAATAATAATAATAATAATAATAATAATAATAATAATAATTGAAACACCGAAGTAAAATGGACAGGGTATTGGAATTAATTTATTATTATTATTATTATTATTATTATTATTATTATTATTATTATTATTAACAGTTGAGTGATTGGGGTAAAATAGACAGAGCATTTTAATAATTAAAAAAAAGCCATAAAAATAGTAATAATAATAATAATAATAATAATAATAAATTAATTCCAATACCCTGTCCATTTTACTTCGGTGTTTCAATTATTATTATTATTATTATTATTATTATTATTAACAGTTGAGTGATTGGGGTAAAATAGACAGAGCATTTTAATAATTAAAAAAAAGCCATAAAAATAGTAATAATAATAATAATAATAAATTAATTCCAATACCCTCTCCATTTTACCTCGGTGTTTAAATTATTATTATTATTATTATTATTATTATTATTATTATTATTATTATTATTATTATTATTAGTATTATTATTCTTGTTATTATTATTATGATTATTATTATTATTATTATTATTATTATTATTATTATTATTATTATTAACAGTTGAGTGATTGGGGTAAACTGGACAGAGTAATTCAATAATTTAAAAAAAAGTCATAATAATAAAAATAATAAATAATAAATAATAGAAGAGAAATAAATAAAAATCTTCATATTTATTTGTTTTATTTTTGTTTGTAATCAAGACAAAAGACTTATTGACAGATAATTTTTTATTATTTTTGACATTGATATTAATCTTGCTTTCTAAACATTTTTTATTGCATTATTACAATTTCATTTGTAGCTTTTGTTTATTATTTCTTTTGAGTTTGAAATAAAAAAAAAAGTAAACGGGGCTAATTGTCGGCCAGAGTGGGCCAGAGAGGTTTTAAAATAAAAAGCGGAGGAGCGCCTGCGTTAGATTGATTATTGAAACAAACATTTGCGGTATAATTATAATTATAATTTAGGTAGTGTGGTGATGAAAGTGTGTGCGACGGCCTTAAAGGTGAACCCATTAAGTGTTACCGTGTGTGCGTACCTATGGAGGCATAACATACCTTTGGGCTCCTCAATGTCGCTCCTCAATTGCTTGTTACGCGAGAGCTGTTGTCTGAAAATTTCTCTCCGGATACAGGGACTTTCACCTGAGTCTGGTGCTCCTGGTCTGGCTCTGCTCTGGCTCTGGCATGGGTTCCCGCCCTGATCGTTACGAAGATCAACTTGAGGTGTCACATTTTTTTTATCATTAGTATTTTTTTAAATCAGACTTTTTAATTATCGACAACCGCTCCGTCTTCTTTCATTTTTTTTTTCTAATATTATCTTCAAGGCAATGATGTATTTCCGTAAATTATTTTGACTGAATTAGTTTGCGGGCTTGATTGATTACTTTTTTAATGTAATAGTGATTTGAATTTTTTTTAATTATTAGTCTTGCATAACTTTGAATTAGAATTCTAGCCAAACTATCCAGGATACAGCCAAAATGATAAGATAGATATTTCAGAAATTGTGAATTTTTCAAATTTATGAGTTTACTTTGAATTTATTACTTCCTTTTTCCTTTAAAATCCTGCTCAGCCATTAAAAATAAATCAGTCCAATTCTGTACAAAGTAAAAATATCTACAAAAAAGATCCGTATCAAAAATTCCATAAGTCCCATGCATGGTTTTGACGTAAAAAACATTTACAGTAATAAACCGTTGAAAATTCATTAAAAATTGCTGGATTAAATTTTAAAAAACTAGTAACTTGAGTCGTTAATTTTTTTATACCAGTCATATTTTATAATTTAAACTCTACTTAAAACAACTTTATAATTTATATTTCATTTTAATTACTATCCTACTGTTTAATACTCAGGTCTACAAAACCACTTTAATTTTTTATTAAAAAATTGGTTAGCAAAAAAAAAGTTTAGTCAACTTTACGTGAAAAACGAGTCTATTTTTCTATAGTCCATATCTACGGACATAAATCAAATTATTGACCAGATTCATTAGCCGCCTGCGTCAAAGGATAATAGCCTTAAGTCGTAATAAAAATTATCATTTTGCGAGCATAAATAATTTTAGATACTTTGGAAACAACAACAACAGCAGTATTAAAAATAAACGTCGTAACAACAACAACATTATGAGTCTAGTCACCTCGTGGGCACAAAAAAAATTAAACGCTTAATTTGGGCAACAAAAAAAATAAAACAATGGCAGTAAGAATAAAAAATGATAATAAACGCCCGCGCATAACTCAAGCTGTTTGATGTTTAAAAGTATCGGATAAGAGAGTAAAGAGGTGAACAAGGGCATCGGAGAATCTGGTAATCTCTGACACACCGACACTAAATACACTAGGCCAATTCGCGTGGCCACGAGCAGCGACGACTCCCATACACACATCACTGGATAATTTATACATTTATAAATAAAAATGTTGCAACTAAAGCAATAATGTAACGCCGAAGTGAACATCATATTTCATTCTTACAATATCTCCCATGGCCCCGGAATTCTTTCCATTTCATTACGCCCTTACCCATATCCATACCCATTACCTTACATATCACCACTATATATTTCATCATGTGAGCATTAAATTGAACAATAACGATAAATAATAACCAAACTTATAAATATTAAAATTATTTTCAAATTTCTGTAGACGCCGAATTAATTTTTTATCAAGTGACGAAATAATTAATTGTCGTGCTTAATATTCCTCTTTAATGCCCGATTAGGTTAATTATTTTATTTGCTTAATAGTTAATAAAAAAAATTTATATATATTTTTATATTTTTGCGGTAAATTATCATGTACTTGGGAGATTAATCTCCGTAAGTTATGTGAATTTATTTATGTGATTGATATGACTGTTTGTAATTTTTTTTTTTTTTTTTTTTTTTTACATGCTTAGATTATTATTATTTATGTAAACCGGGAATTTCCATGCGGTTATTACGATGATCACAATTTTTATCGGGCCGCAGATCATCTGTAGAATCCGGATACACCGAAGGTGGGCTTGTTTTATTTTTAATAATATTCAGCCACATGCCCCTTACCTGCCCCATCCGCAATGACGTGTGCGTGACGCATTTTATTAATTTTTTAAACTAAAAAAATTACGGAATTTTTGGGTAAATTTATAATTTGCATTTTTTTATAATTACCTATTTTGCTGAGATAAAAAAAACTATTACTCATGACCTTAATTATTGGCATTACTATTTATAATTATCACGTGAGGTAATTACCTAATTACTGATTAAAAAAAAAATTAAATACTTGACTTATTGGTAATAAAAAAATTTTTATATAATTGGTGTTAAGTATTTAAATAAATAACTATTATTATTAATTTTTTTAATTTAATGATCAAAAATTTGCTAATCGATATTTAAATTTTAAAATATTCTACTTGGATTATTTTGCTATTGACTTAACATGTAATTTTATTTCTTGTTGATTTAATTTATTTATTATTTTTTTTTATTACTATTGATTTATTTTATTTCTATTTAATTGCTGATTTAATTTATTTTTTGTCATCGATTTCAATCTCTGTAAACATCTCAATTAAGGATTTAAATAGACTTTACTGGATTTTCCGTAATTTTATTTAATAATGCCCGAGGTAAAAATAAATTACATTAATTAGTTATTGAAATTATTTCCAATTTATTTTTTTAATTTATTTTAATCGAAAGAAGAAAAAACAAATCTTATTTCTCTCATCAGGCTGCGTAAAAATTTGAATTTTATTTTGGCGGCAAAATTTGAATTTTTAAAAATTTATTTACTTTCTACACAACTGGATTTTTTTGTAAATGACAGAAAGTGGACGTATTTTACACGCCACGTTTTTTTTCGGTTAATTTTCTGATCATAGAAGAGACCGGGGCATGACGGACCCCTCAAAAATTCGCAAAAAAAAATTTTACGGTAAATTCGAGATCAACCTCCAAAGGCTCAAAGCCACGGAAAAATCAGCAGCGGACCGTCGTGCCCCAGTCTCCCCTATATGTAAGTATGCGCATATATATATATTACAAAAACAAAAATTTAAGAGTATTGTGTAACAAGATCAGATAAACACAGCGTGCAGCATACATCAGAAGCAGTATTGCGATGACTCAATAATAAATCGAGTGTTTGTATATATTTGCTCGTGTAATTTTCATACTTAAATTTACAAATATAAATATATGTATATACATATATATACAAAGATTGTTATGATCGGTATTGGCGTGCATTGTACCTGAAGTGTATACAGGTTCTCCTGTAAATATACTCGTCTCGACAAGGTTGTTCGAGGACGCTTATGAGGCCACGGCGTCTAATTTACGATCATAAATATTTGTTACTTTCTTTTAATGAAGATAATTAATTAAATTATTCACGAGTATAAACTATTATATACTTACTATGTATTTAAATATTTATTATTTTGACAAATAATCAATTAAATTTTTGGACGGGATTAGCATTGCGTCAAGGCTACAATCAACAAGAAGGTGAAAGGTAAAAATGCTTATATTTTTCTTTATTATTATTATTATTATTATTGTTACTTATTGAATGCTGGATGTTTGATGTTTGTTGAAAATAATAATTGAAGTTGATTGACTGAGGAGAATTTTATCGGATGCCCGACGATCGACGGATTATCGGCGGAAATATTTTTCAGCGATACGATGACCATATGAGATTATGTTAGTGTCGAAAAGCTGAGGAATTTACAATCGCGTATTCTGCGATGCTTTCGGGCTCTGTGTATGTTGACGGAATTGACGTGTGTTGTATTGGCGAGCGGATTGTAGTATTGGGGTTTGAAGAATACACGTGGTGGGTTGAGAAGGAGAGTGAAACGATTTTCGTTCCTGTTTTGATGGGAAATTCGGCGGCGATACGATGGGATACTGTTGTTTATTGTGGGTATATGTAATATATGTAATATGACAAACACGAAATGGAGTATCGGAATTTTCGGAGAAAGTAACGATCGTCGGGTGAAGGAAGGATTCTGTATTTATAAGAAGAGAGTACCGAGAGTAGTTTCTGGGTGCGGTGCACTTATTTTTATTCTTGGATTAACATGGCTGTATAACTAGAATTTTTTAAGCTTTAATTTATTTTTTTTTATGACTAGAAAATTTTTTATGTAACTCATGCTAAAAATTTATATTGCTTTCATAAAAATGTTTTGTTGATTCGAATATCTTCAAGTTTTTCGTTATGAAACACGGAATTTTATTTTTAGAGTTTTTCTACTCTATCTTTCCATCTTACAGCATATTTATTAATTTGAAGCTTTCAATTAGTCTGACTCTAAATTTTTTTCCATCTTAGAGCAACACAAATTCCTCAAAAAAATTAAAACACAAATCACCTTCACATCTAATACAAAATCTCATATATTTACAACCATAAATAACAAATTCCTGAAAAAGTTTTTATCAAAGTCCATCATATAAATATTATTTACTTATTTCATATATATAAAATAAAATAAAAAATAATGAATGCGGATCTCGTACTTTAGTACAAAGAAGTGTAAAGACTCGTCCTTGCATTAAAAAGCAAATAATCTAAAAAAACAACCTTTAAATAATAATTGACACACATACGTTTTTTTTACAACAAATTCTCCATTGAAATGATTTAAATCATTGACATTACGATTAAACATCAAACTAGTCATCTCTTTATGATTTGTATTACCCAGTTCTCCGTACATACCTTTAAATATATCAACACATAGGCACATATATAGAGCCAACATTCACACATTAGTATAAATTACCAATTTGTAAATCCCGCATGTCATCCCGATGACATTGCGTCCGACGTCATTGGATTAACAGTGAATCAGATATTGGTAAAGAGTAAAACGACTAAGAAATAGCATAAAGCAAAGAAATGTAAGAGGTACGTGGGTAAGCCCGCCAAGGTTTTTTGTCGGCCCACACTCTTAAATTCTTCGTGCATCAGCATCACCAGAGCACAACAACAACCACAACATCTTGGCTCTTGTATCGCGATGAACAAAAGGATTTTTATTATTTTATTGGCTGCTTTTTTTATTTAACACAGTGTGGGAGATATTATTACACTGCAATATATTTAATTGCGTCACACGGATCTAATTGTTACATCTAAGGAGATGCTAAAGAGATTCCATCCAGCGCCTCAATCTGGACTGGTGAACTCACGCAATACCATTATATTACTCATTTTATATTCATTGTACGTACGTAAGTCAATGCGTTTGCTCACTCGATCACGATAAATTTGAATAAAATAAATTGATAAAAGGAATTGTCACCAGAGCAATTATTGCTTATTAAATTAAGCGAGCCATTGTTCGGACTGTCGAATTGGCACGCGCGAGAACAAATCCGAAGCAGTTTTTCTGTCTTATGTTACCGTGTCCTTGACTCCTTTAAGTGTCTGTACGAATGTACTGTACGTTACATTACATTATGTTGTATTACATTACACTACACTATATTACACATTACAGACATTTGCTGAGTGGATTCATCGGAACGCGAACACCGCATCATTGTTCTCGTTGGACGTTTGTTAAACCCTTGACTTGCTAGTTCCGGATGAGATTTCTACACTGATTGCGTTACTGTTTTTTGCTAAAACTTTAATAAAATCCTGGATGTGTATATATGTATATACAGTTCGAGGAAGATTTCCGCAATATGTTTGTATGATTGTTTTTATTTTATGATCTGTTAGATTATTGGGATTTTTTATGAGAAATTGTTGCGGGAAATGTTTTTTTTTTCTTAACGAGGTCGGTTGGTTATATTACTTTAGTTGTTTTTGTTGAAGACTATTACTGTTGGTTGTAAAAATGTGGGTCGTTTTATTTTTTTCAAAAGATATGTCAGTATTGAAATTCGCAGTGACCAAATTTTGAACCTGCAGTTATGAGGATCAATTGGCAAGAATTTCATCGTTTTTTTTTTTCTCTAAAAAGTGTCATCTGACACCCGAAATGATGAAAATAATTATTTAGTACTTGTAATTACGGTTATTATACAATAACATGGGTTTGAAAATTTATAATGACCAAATTTTGAAACTGCGGCTACGAGTTTCCAGTTGTTTTTCTCAATAAAAAAAAAATCTGAGGCTTTTCATTGAATTTTTTTCTATTCAAGTAACTTCTACTCATGTGCAGATTGATAGAAAAAATTGTTTCATGCCTACAATTGCAATTATTTAAAAATTACAAAGCCTTAAAAATTAATAATGACCAAAATTTAAAAATGACTTCTCTACAAACGAGTTTTTTTTCTCACCAAAAATTCCTGAACCAAAGTCTCGGATCTTTGTTTCATTAAATCATATCTACTCATGCATATTACTCAAAAAATATAATATTCCATCCTCTTAAAGCTAATCAGCTTAACTATTTAACCTATTACCCAAACGAATTCCCATCTCTCAACTAATTAATATTTTTAAATTATTTACTCAACATTTTTTATTCACCATTTATTAAATCTCTCCAGCAGATTACAATCCTTTCATCAATACCCACAAAATAACTTTACAAAATAAAAACCAAAGCAATTCAATTAAATCAAAAAACCATTTCATCACTCCCTAAATCCCAATTGTTTCATCAATCACCCGTTCAACAATTAATCCAACCAACCAACCAACAAAACATCAATCATCGGCAATCCTCAGCAACAGAATCTCCCGCAAAATAGCGGGAATTAAACCTCAGCCAAGAGTCGCAATTAGATTTAGATACAATCCACTGCAATATTACGTCTGGAAAAAATTCAAGGGTAAAGTTTATTTCGATACAATAAAATCCCATGTCTCCAAAGATCTTTATCTCTTGGGAACGTTACTGCGATTAAGTAACAAGCAGACACTAATTATTAAAATATTGAAATAGTAATATAATTCGGTGTTTCGTCTTTCGAAAAAATTTTAAATCTTAAATTAATAAAATGCGTGTTTTTGGGGCATATGAATAATTACATAAAAATTACATCCAAACATGCCGCGTCGTCCAGTACACATGCATACATACAAACATATATAAATATAAATATAAATATATATATATATAAACTAAATAAAAGTGAATTATAATTAGATTCTCATTAATATATTCATTTATTGATGTTTTGGTTAACAAGCCCCCAGGTTGGACCAGGTTGTGCTCAAGGTTGTGTTTTGAATCGGGAATGTGATAAAAATATATGTGTATATATATTTAATTCCATAAATGACTAATGAGAATGTAAAACTGAAGACGTTCGATGGAAAAGTATAAAAAATAAAGTAATGCGTTTTAATTAAATAAAAAAAATGTACTGGGTTGAGAAAGAGAATGTTGAACCTCCAAGTAAATAAAATTTGAGCGAAATAGATTTGAATTTCAGTATCGATAGATATCAGATGACCAGACGGGAATTGTTGGATTCAATTTTTTATTGCGACAAAAATACGAAGGACAGATAGGATGAGAAGTTAAGAGGTAAAGTGTCCATAGATATGGAGGTACATATTTATATATATGTATATATTTATGTATGTATGCACGATATGGAAGTATGGATCGGACGGACTTATAGGAATGAAACGAGTTAAGTCTGGGTGTACATTTTCGAGGTTTTTTAAGGTGGGGGAGATGAACGCATCGAGTATCGCGGAGTGAGGAGGATTATGGTATAAGAGAAGCCGCAATGTGGAGGAGTCGTCAGTCAAACAAACTCTCTCTGAGATAACGTACGTGGTTCCGTGTTTTTGGGAAGCGCGTATCCAGGTGAGTAGCGGACCACTCGTATATTTTCCACTAACGGCTTTTTATTTGAATTTTTTTATTGAGGGTAGTGCGCGGCTCGAGTGTCTAGTGTGTGATGTGAAGAAATGTATACGTATATATTTATATTTATGTTTATATTTATATAAATAAATAATAAATGCTAAAGGCTATAACTTTTTTTATGTCTAGACTTGATCATGTAACGAGTGATTGTATGGAGTCGGTAGTCACGTTCAAGTTGAAGGTGTACTGCTCGTACTCATGTGGCTAGAGACCTGTTTGTGATTACACTAGTTGTATTAATTTATTAATTATTAATTATTTTTTTTTTTAATTAATTTCAGATGAATAAATTAATAAATTATTTTTTTCGGGTTTATATTCAAAGTCATTTGTAATTTTTTTTTTCTGATATTTAAAATTACTTGTAATTTTTTTTATAAAATTAACAAAAAAAGTCTATGAAATTTTTGAAAAATATAATAGGTGTAAAAATTACCCTCAATAAAATAAAAAATAAATTTTAGTATCAAAAATAGTAACAGTGAAATTTTTATTTTTTTAAAGGAATCGTAAGAAATGAAGCGAAAAATGTTAATAGTATTATTTGCGACACTTGCGAGTGTCAGCGCGAGTCCTTACTCAAAGATATCTGATGACGATGCCTACGGTCAGCGGATCCAGAAAAACCCAGTAGTGGGTAACGCATATGGGCAGTCGTTCGCGGCTTCGTCCGCGTCCGCCCACGCGGGCGCTTACAGTTCCAGCAACAGCTTCGCCTCTGCAACCGCTCATGCTAATGCTAATGCCAACGCAGCTGCTAATGCTGATGCGTACTCTGGAAGCAATGACCAAGGGTACGAACAGCAAGCCGACTATGGACACAAGGGCTCCGGTGGTCAGACTCAGTACCATGTAAGCCAACAGACTGAAAACGCTCACGGAAGTTACGACGCATCTGGATCTGGAAGCCATGCCGCGGGTGGATCTGGACACAAAGGATCACAGTATTGGTGGATGAACGATAATAGTCCATTTGATGGTCACAAGTCAAATGCCAACAATAATCACAACCGTGGTTCTGCTAATTCTGGATCAGCTTCATCAGGATCTGGTCACTTTGGAAGCAACCCATTCTTAAGCAACTCTGGATCTTCTGGATCTAGTTCACAAACGAATTACCATGGCTCCAGTAGTGTAAGCCATGGAACAAATGCAGGACACTCGAACACTGGAAGCTCAGGACACAAATTCGATGCTTCAAAAAATCCGTTCTTCGGTAAAACTAATTCTCAAGCCCACGCTGGAGCCACTGCGTCAGCAACAGCTTCTGGTCATGGTTCAAACGCGCCACCGTCCAAAGACATTCAGGTAAATGAATATATGAATACCGTCGTATAAATTTATAAATATTAATAGCAGGCGATTAATCAGAATAAATTCGAAAGAAAAAAATAAATGATGCAACGAAATTTTTAGTTACCTCACGTATCGACGGCGTCGAAGAACGTTTTCCTGGATCAATCTATCAACCAGCAAGAGTCCGGGAACGGACTGAGCGTGACCTGCAGCGGGGAGGCGCGGATCTGCGTGCCAAAGCACCTTTGTAACGACGGGTACGTTAGCGCCAGTGTGCAAGGACTCTCCCAAGTCCGCTCAGATGTAAGTTGATTTATTTATTATTTATAAACTTTTTAGTTATGACTTTACCGTTTAGTTATTAATTGCTCATTCACTTCCGCGGATTTTGAATAATTTAATTTATAAAAGTTAACTTGTAAATTATTTATTATTTAACATTTTTTTTTTATTTATGTTTATTAATAGAATCACGTAATCGTTAATCATAATTACCTGTGTCGTAAACAATCACCTTAATGTATATAATTATTTTCGGAGACTATAAATCTTTAGGTGAAGCAGCTTTTGATATATTCAATCTTAACAGATCAAGGAAGTCAATTTTTTTTATTTTTTATTTACGCGATTTTTTTTTTTCAATGTCAAATATGTCAGAAATTTTTTTTTTCTAACTATTCACTTCAAAAATTTACGGAGGATTTTTATTTTTTTAATCCCTCGAAGTAAAATTTTTAAAATTTTAAAAAAATTTGAATTGGAGGGAATTTGAATTTAAATAAAATCCGTAATCATTTTGAATTTACTCCCGATTTTTTTCAGTGTAATATATGAAATTTATGGAAAATAAAAAAAAATTCATTAGATCATCATTTAATATCTGATAATTTAAAAAGTTATAAGTATATTACACAATCCCATGCCCCGCGTAACGAGGGTGGGCATTTAACTTTCACACAATTTAATACCCAGTTTAAAATTTCACTGAATAATAACATACAGGATCGAATCGATGTGTACATAAAACATAATATATTTATTTAATAATCAGCCCAGCAATTTAAAACCCATATATAATTACTAAATAATTTAATGACAGTCGCTGTTACATCGGAATTCGACTCTACCTTTTCTTCATTTTTTTTTTTTATTTTCTTTTTTTACGGTCACTATTTCCAGCCTAGATAAATGAAATTTAAACGGCTTAAAAGGCCGTTTTACTTAATCTGTCTATAAAAGTACTGTCCATCTCGGCGTTGGGTCGTCACTACATCCAACTAAACTCTAATATGTATAATTTAATACCACACGATTTCTTTTTTATATTTTCTATGTTTGTAATTGTGAGGTTTAAATATCCCAAGGCCGGGATTTCCCAATTTTGAAAGTTACTTAAATAAAATAACAACAAGATGAGTCGAAAAATCCTCAACTCATCAATAATATTAATTGTATATTTTAATATTTGTCGCTTCCTACATCTATACTCTTACTGACATGCGTCACTAAGTGCACTTAGTGCTAATTATTTAATCGACAATAAATAATCAATACTCAATAAATATTATTAGCTGTATTCAGTCAATCATTATCTGGTTTTTTAATTAATCGCCGCGCGAATTAGCTGTCAAATAAAAAAACTTTACGGTGACTTGCGAAAAAAATATGAAAAAGGCTTTGCATAAGCGCAATTGACAGGTCCTTACAAATTCAATTACAGGATAATCGATCGGAAAAAAAAATGATAAAAATTACGACCCGCGAGTCGGCGGAGATCGGAGGGAAGAGAAAAAGAGGAGGATAAAATTGAAAATAAAAGTTTGCGAGCATTATATCGGGTTTTTATAACTCTTGATTACTCGGTTCTTGTTATTTTATTTTTATTTATCCTCCTTCGTATGTGCAAAGTGTGATAGATCGGCGAAAGTGATGTTATGTCACCGCATTCTCTGTAATATATATTTTCTTATATTATAAAATAAAAAATAAAAATCACCCGCACTATGGACTAAATTACGCAGTTATTTATTAATGATAAACGAGTATTCAAATACTAATATATATATATATATATATATTGAAAAATTTTTAATTCAAAATAAAGTGCCTTGAACTTTAAAATTAGCCAATAAATTTAAAAATTAATAAACATAAATAAATTATTCAAACCAATTGTCTTTAATTTATTAATTTTTTACTTGTCATTATTTAGATGCTGATTTATTTATATTTAATTAATTTATTATCATTATTTGCCAATAAATTTAATTAGTATGCAAAGACAATTAAATATTATTAATTAATTTTCGTCGGGACTAAGAATTTTTTTTTTTAAATTTTTGTAATTAAGAAATTAACAAAAAAATTTTTAGGCACAACAGTGCGATGTCAATCGCGAAGTTTGCTGTACTCTGTCGGCTAGCCAGCACCAGGACCAAGTCCCAGCAGGTAGCTACGATGATTACCGCAAGACATCCGAGTCAGCTGGAGTCTACGGGTCATCACAGTCTCAAATTAATGTCAATGTCAACGATTACAACTCCCGTGACAAAGTAACCGGGGGTCTCTTCGACACAAAGTACCAACAAAGCGAATTGAGCAACAGTTTTGGAAGCAAACCCTTGGTTGGAGACACTCTCAATGGATACCTCCCACCGGACCACAGCGGCAACCCATCAGACCCAAAACCCGACTTCATCAAGCCCCAAGGTTGGTATTTTATTTATAATTACCCAGCGTGAGATCAACAAATCAAATTAATTACTGGTCAATGATACAGATCCAGAGGAACCAACAGGACCAGGACCGATTCCGACTCACGTGCAGTTGGGCTGCGCAGCGGCTTTGATTTGCGTTGAAGAGAATCTCTGTGGAATGGACGGCATGATAAATTCTTCTCCTCTGTCGCTAACCGAAGAGCAGCTTACGAGACGCGTACCATTGAGCGTAAGTTTAATATTAATTATTATATCTATTTATTTACTTTCTATTCATCGTAACCGTAAATAAAATATTTTATTTCATTTGAATATTACGCCTACTACCTGGTTCAGTAACGACCGGTAGTTAACATATTTTATATATGAATATATAAAGTCTCTTTTATTGACCGATTGATCCCTGACCTTTTGATTTTTATGTGCAGGACTGCAAGAACCCGGACAACGGAGTGATCGGAAAATGCTGCCGCGACCCGAACTACGTTGACCCCTGGCCCACGGGCAACTTGCCGGCAAACTACTCGGGAGGATTCGACGACCAGGGATTCCCGACCTTCTTGAATATACAGAAGGCAAAGCCGACCAAGAAGCCGACTCCGACCCCAGTGAAGGGACGAGTGCCGAACAAGAACGTCCAGGCTCCGACACAAAATGCGATCCCCCAGCAACCGAAACCCCAGTTCCCAGCTCCGGCAAATCCTCAGCCCAATTTTAATGTTAATGCCAATAGTCAACAGCCACTGGTCAACTACCCCAATGTGCCCAACTTCCCCACCTTCCCCAAACCCTTCAACAAAAACAATTTCGTTGAATCACCGAGTAACGCAAACCCGGTTGTCATTCCGCCTCAAGTATCGAGCTCATGCGGTGTTAAAAATTCAGTAAGTGGTCAATGCTCTTAAAACGACGGGCGTTTTTTTTTTTCTTTAGTTAAGTAAAAAAAGTTACGTAGATTTTATAATTTTATGGTGGGGTCAGGCTTGAGTAATTTTTGAAATTATTTTTATAGAAAATTAAAAAAAAAATATTTTTGTAATTTTCGAAATTTAGAAAAAATTTAAGAATTTTATCAATTAAGCGAAAAAAAATTTATTTTATGATTTTAATTAGCAGTAAATAATCAAGACACTCAGAGGCTAAAATAATTTTTAATAATTTTCACTACTAGTTAAATATACCTAGATATAGCATATATTTTTATACAAAAATAAATAAATAAATAAAAAAAAAAAATGTATGAAAAATATCCTAATTTTAGAAATAAAAATCTCCAATACTCTGTACTCTATATCACTAGTAATTAGTCTTATGTAATAGCGTAATGAGGTAAACAGTAATTGAGCTGCAATAACAATCTATCCTCAGTTTATGTTACATCTGAATCGGCTTGGATTACCCGCTAGTATTTACAAACAACAGCGAGCATAATTATTTTTATTATTGGCGATTCTTTACATAAGTGCAGAACCAGCTGATTGTTAATCTGCTGACACGTTGCGCCATTACATCTAATTACTAATTAATAATTAATAATTGTTAATGTTGAAACAAAAATATCACATATTATTTTGTTTTTTATGTCAAGTGTTGAACTCGATCGTAATTTTTTGTCTCAACTTAATAAATTAATTACATTAAAAAAAGTGAAATTAAAAATTTAAGGCAACTTTGAACTTTGAGTCAATAATTTTCGAGACTGAAAAAATCCATGAGTCAAAATAATTTTCAACTGAGTACTTGTCAAGTTTTTCTTAACATTTCAAGTAAAAATAATTCGACTTGGAAATTTTGAAACCAATAATGAAGATTTTTGACTTTTATAAGAACTTTTCAAAAACGCGATTGAAATTTTCTCTGAATTTTTTTCAAGTTACAGAAATGATCGACTCAAATTTCAGAATTGTCTCAGATTTAGAAGCTCACTATGCCGAAGTTTGGAGCAGACTTGTTTTAGATGGGAATTAACAATAATTGATTATTTATTATGTTAAGGTACAACGACCGAGTAATTTAAAAGAAGAAGAAGTAGGATTTGGTGAAATACCCTGGGAAGCAATGGTACTTTACACTCCGGAAAAGAAACTCCTTTGTTCTGGAGCATTTGTGGCGCCAAATGCCGTTCTCACAGCAGCCCGTTGTCTTGATGGGTATGTTATAGTAACTCTTACTCTTACCGCTCCCTCCCTTCTCCTGGAACTAGTACATAATTCAGTCTAGCTCGTTAATCCATTAATTTATTCTGCAATACTTGAGTATACATTTATATTGAGGCTTTTTCATTGTAAGAAAAAAAGGCACCGTAATTACTAAAGATTTTATTATTATTATTACAGATACCAGCCCCAGGATATTTCCGTAAAAGCGGGAGAGTGGAAATTGGGATACGAATTGAAACACGAAGAGCCTTTGCCATTTGAAATAGTCAAAGTCGCGTCGATTGTGCCACATCCTGGATACTTGCCTGGGAGCTCGGCTCATGATGTTGCGATACTTTATCTTGAGCACGATGTCCATCTTGACAGACATGTCGGTACTATTTGCTTGCAAGATCAATCGCAGCAGTCTTACGTTCCCCAAGGTGCTAAGTGCATTTCTACTGGATGGGGCAAACACATTTTGCAAGGTAATTTTATTTGTTGCAACCATCTGTCATTTTTTGCTAATGATAATAAATTGTGTTTGTGAACTTTAGCTCACTTGGCGGGAGCGATAATGCACTCGGTGCAAGTCGACGCAATCGAGGAAAACGAATGCCGGCAACGGATTTCAAACGCCGAGGAGCAGATTGAGGTGGACGACTCGCTGGTCTGCGTCAAGCCGCATCAGCAGAGGAATAATATGTGCCAGGTTGATTTGGGTGGTCCGTTGGCTTGTGAACGCAGCGATGGTACTTATGAGATAGTCGGGGTTTATACTCAAGATACTGGATGTCTACCAACTAATCAAGTTGCTACTTTTGCTTTGATTGATGTTCCCTGGGTTAAATATATGTTACAAAGTCCACCACAAATAAAATCACAACCTGAACCTTATCCACCTGCACAACAACCTCAACAACCTCAGCAACCTTATGCACCAGTCCAACCTAAACCTTACACACCTACTCAGCCTAAACCTTATGCACCAGCACAACAACCTGAACCATATGCACCTGCACAACAACCTGAACCTTACACACCTACTCAACCTGAACCTTATGCACCAGCACAACAACCTGAACCATATGCACCTGCACAACAACCTGAACCTTATGCACCAGCACAACAACCTGAACCATATGCACCTGCACAACAACCTGAACCTTACACACCTACTCATCCTAAACCTTATGCACCACCTTACAAACCTGTATTTGATTCACCTGCACAACAACCTGCACCTCCTGTACCAGGACCATCTCAACCTCGACCTTATAAACCAGCCAATTTACCTTTCGTACCAGCCCAAAAACCACGACCATTTGCACCAGCAGATTCCCAGCAACCAGAACCTAGCCAACAACCTTATTATTACGAACCACAAAACAACCAACCATGCGATTGTCAGCAAAGCAATTTACCGCCTTACGACAATCAATACCTACCTCCCGTTTAAGGGCTGACTGAACCTCTTAAAATTTATTAACCTTAAGTTCTATTATTATTTTAATTATTATTATTATTAAATTAGTCATGTAATTGTATAGATTAACACTCGTGTAAACTAAAAGTTAATATACTTATCATTTATTTAAACTTTATTGTATTCACTTTTATTAAAAACTTTAATACGTTCGTAATTAAAAAATTATTTACTGTGATAAAAAAATTTTTTAATTCGCCTTAAATTTATCAGAAAAAATTTATTATCACCCACTCATTCATTTAATTACGTGTCATATAATTAATTAATTTAATAAATAAATAATTTACAAGAGTCCCTGGCGCTTCAGATCTTCGTAAGTCTTCCGGTTGACGACATTACCAAGAGAATCTTCGAACTCTTCCTCCTGCTCTGGCTGCCACCTCTCTGCCTGCTTCTGGGCCTTGAGTTTCTCCCAGAGGGCGAGCGCGTCCTCGATCTGGGTGACGTTCGCGAAGTGCGCGGTGTTGGGGATACCCAGGCATCGCATACCATGGGCGTGTCTCCACTCAGCGAAGTGTCTTTGGAAGGCCTTGGGACCTTTGTAAGTAAAATTACCGCAGATCTCGCAGTTGTAACTGATGTTGAGTCCGTGCAATTTGTAGAGCCAGTAGGGAATGGGCTTTCCGTCCCAACCTAGGGGCAAATTCTTGGGATTGTAAGGAACTTCATTGTCGTCCTCTTCCTCAGACTCGGAAGCGCTGGCCTCTGCGTCAGAGTCTCCGCGCTCGCCTTCAGTTCGCGCCTGCTTCCGCTGAACATTTTCTTTAGTCGCGACCCGCTGAGTCGAGACTATTTCAGCAAGACGATAAACCTGGGCCTCAAGACAGGCGACTTCCTTCTGCTTGGCCACGTCCTTGCCCTTTCCTGCCTTCTTATTCTTATTCTTCGCAAGCAAGTTCGGGTCCAGCGAAGCCTCGCCCTTGGTACTGAACAATCTCTGGGCTCGTTCCTCTAAAGTCCCACCGCATTTGAGTCCCAGTGCCATCAGGGCGGACTTGAGTCGGTCTAGACCCAGAGAAGCCAACTCTTCCCAGGAAGAAAAAGCTGAGAGATCTAGATGCGCTCCGACGTTCGTTAAAGCACTACCGGTTTCTTTCGGCCAACCCGGGAAATTATTCTGCTCCCACTGGACTTCGAACTCCTTTCTCGCTTCCTCCAGGTCAGTGTTCAGGTTGTGCAGGGGCTTGATGCGCTCGATGTAGTCCGAGAGGTAAGTCAGCAAGGCATCAAGGTACCGACGGTAGTCGGCGTTCTTACGCTCCCGTGGGATATCGAACAAGTGGTCGAAGGTTGATAAATATGTTATGTAATCAATCTTTTCAATACCTTTTAAGTTTATGTACTTCTCGTAGCACTCGTGGAGATCCAGATACTTGCCGTAGCCCTCTTCGTCGGTGAATTCTATCCAATTGGCGAGTTCTTCTGTTGGATTCTCACGCATTTTCGCTAGTTCTTCAAATTCTACGGACATCGGAACGCTGATTTCATTGGGGTGCCGCCGGTAGAAGTCTTTTATTGATTTTAAACGGGCGTAGAACTCGGAAAATTCATTTGGACCTGACAGCGCTTGGACCTAAAATATTGTTAACTTATTAAGACAATAATTAAAAATAAAATGTTTAATTTATTGATTTAGAATTTGAATTTTTTGTAAAATGATAAATTATAAAAAAAAAAATATTTGAAAAAATTGCACTTGTAGCTTTTATAATTTTCTACTTGTGCATATTTTTATTTCTTATTTTTTTGTCGTTGACTTGTTGGAAAAAAAATTCGAAAATTATTAATTGTCTGTTGACTTCAGGATTATTTTAACGAGTGTGAATGTAGCAGACATACAAATTTAAAATTATAAATAAATGGAGTAAATAATTAATAAAATAAAATTTTGAAAAAATGCACATTTAAAAAATTTTAA
Organism: Microplitis manilae; assembly: GCA_030273425.1. NCBI lineage: Eukaryota > Metazoa > Arthropoda > Insecta > Hymenoptera > Braconidae > Microplitis > Microplitis manilae. The sequence goes on from CP092725.1 coordinate 1,066,703, forward strand.
AATTAATAAGTGCATTTTTTGTAAATATGCTTTTTTTATTATTTACTCAATTTATTTATAATTTTAAATTTGTGTCTGCTGGATTCATACTCACATCTCATGTCTGCTGCACTGACATTTACTGTAGTCTATTATTAATAACTAAATAAATAAATTTAAATAAATACTCACTTCCTCTTTACGCTGACCATCTTTATCTTCATATAAATCTTGTAATTGCATTGCACAGTCCATGTATTGTTGTAACAACATTTTTAAACGATGCTCTGAATTAATACTGTCCCGATGTCCGGGTTTTTTGTGAAGTAATTCCTTCACCATCGCGTCCATCAGCCGCTCACGTTCCTCGTGATAACGACGCTGTTGTTCTAATAGAGTTTCCATTGTTTACTCTATTAATTAACCAATTAATTAATTAATAAATAAACAACCGATGACACCAAATGTTGATCTAGTGCCAGACCCAAGTCCGGTTTAAATTAGAGGTTATGAATTTTTAAAGTCTGATTTTCATCAACGTTGGTAATATAGAAATTCATATATTTATCATATATCGATATAATATATATTTATATACTTTAGTTTCAGACTCAGATTTAGAAACTTTTGAATTCCCGCGCAAAAAGTTGAGGTTATTTGTAGTTGTTTACTAAAAATATATCAAGTAAATTATCAAAATTAAAATATATGACAATAATAAGAGTTAATTATATATATATGGTAATTGATTACTTAATTGTTGACATAATGAAGAGTTTAAGTAAATAATTAATTGTTGGGGGAAAAATGTCAAGTTTTAAAAGTAGAGAATCTAAAGAAAATAAAAGCAACGAGGAAAATTTTAATTGCTCATTAGACACTAGTGTAATTAATAAATTATTATGTGAGGAAACTCCCAAGAGGGTCAATAATAAGAGGAAAAATATTGACGATAGTTTTGAAATTTATGATTCAGATGATTTTTGTTCACCGGAAATTAAAATTGGTTTGTTTTATTAAGTTAATTAATTAATTAAGCAGTCTACTAATTAATTTTCAATTGTTTTAGAGCCGGCAGTTAAATTCGAATTGAATTCAAATCAAAAAATTGTCAAGGTTCCGTTGAAAAATCCGTTTTGATGCAGTTTATTGTAAGTTTATTTTAATTGATTTTACTAATTAGATATTTAATTAATTTATTTTTTTATTTGTTAGGATCAGCAGTTGAGGGGAAATTGAATTTTAGAAGAAAGTATTGATAGTTTTAGTAGGAATTAAATAATTAATTAAAGATGCCGCCAAAAAGACAATCGACGTACGTGAGTTCGGATGATGATGTATCAAATTTGGGTACGCGAGAAACTAGAAGCCGGTGCAACAGAAGTTCAGTTACGAAAAGTCCGTCGAAGACTAAAAAAATAAACGAACCGGAGAAGCCTAGGGAAGGCGGCATAATTGTAAAAATACGCAGGTCAACTGAGCAGAGTCAGTACAAATGTGAGATCGCGGAACGCAGAGCCTCGCTGAGGACCAGCATCAGCACGCCGATGAGGTACCGGGACGGGAGCACCGAGAGTCCGAGCTCCAAGAGCCCCAAGTACAAAACGAGATCAGCCTGCGCGGTGGCTGACAAAATGTCGGGGTTGAAAATCTCTGAGGACAAAGAGAACAAGTCTGATGATGATCTAGACAGTAGTCTGGAGTTATTTCAGCCAAAGGTGCGAAGAACTCAGCGCGCGATGACTCCAAGTAAAATAATTCAACTGCTGGAGGAAGCGCCAGAGACTCCACGACTCCGTGGGTTGAGGACTCCTGTGAAAAAAGCTGCGGCGACTCCCAAGAGATTGAAGGAGATCGTCGAGGAAGCGACACCTCAGCGTAAATCAAAAGCTCCAACGACTCCCAAGTCTGCAAAAGCTCCAGCGACTCCCAAGTCTGCAAAAGTTCCAGCGACTCCCAAAGGAACTCCACGTAATTTACGATTCTTGACTCCGTCAATGCAATCGCGAACTGCTGGAGTATCAAAACCCGTTACCGTTTTAGAAAAAGCTCGAGCGCAGTTGCACGTGTCCGCGGTTCCCAAAAGTTTGCCCTGCAGAGACCAGGAGTTCAATGACATCTTCATGTTTCTAGAAAAGAAAATAGCCGACGGAAGTAGCGGGTGCATGTACATCAGTGGAGTCCCCGGTACTGGAAAGACCGCAACTGTAAATGAAGTAATCCGGTGCCTGCGTAAATTAACTCACGATGACCGACTGCCTGCATTCACGTGCGTGGAAATAAACGGAATGAAGCTGTCCGAACCCAGACAAGCTTACGTCCAGATACTGAAGCAGCTGACCGGTAAAATCACCACCTGGGAAGAGGCCCACAAGGCCCTGGACAAAAGGTTCACTGGAAAAAGATCCAAAGGAGACAAAGACTCCATCACGCTGCTGGTGATCGACGAGCTGGACGTACTCTGCAACAAAAGGCAGGACGTCGTCTACAATTTACTGAACTGGCCGTCCCAGCAAGCTGCCCAGTTGGTCGTCATCACCATCGCCAACACTATGGATCTGCCCGAGCGCGTGCTGATGAGTCGCGTCACTTCCAGATTGGGGTTGACAAGATTGACCTTCCAGCCCTACAACTTCAAGCAGCTACACGAGATCGTCATCACCAGACTGAACGAGTCCGACGCCTTCAAGAGCGACGCGATTCAGTTAGTGGCCAGGAAAGTCGCCGCAGTTTCGGGGGACGCGAGGCGCGCACTGGATATCTGCCGACGCGCAACCGAAATCGCGGAGATGCAGGAGTCCAAAGTCGTGGGCATTTCGCATGTCAATGAAGCTCTCACGGAAATGATTGCCAGTGTCAAAGTACGCGCTATCAAACATTGTTCGGAAATGGAACGTGTTTTTCTTCAGGCTGTTTGCGCTGAAATAACGCGCACTGGAGTTGAAGAAACAACTTTTATTAATGTTTATAAACAACTTGAAGCTCTATGTTCCTTTGAAGGTTTGAAGCTTTTACTTTTTATTGTCCATCAAATCGCTGGTGTGTGATAACGTTTTTTTTTCATGCTCCAGGTGTTGCGAGTCCTAATGTTACCCAGGCACTGGGGATCTGCAATCGTCTGAGTGCGTTTCGATTGATTATTTGCGATGAGCCACGATGCGATATCATGCAGAGGTTGTTCCTCAATGTCTCCAGTGATGATGTTCACTACGCGTTGCAGAATGTTGACCTATAATTTTATTATTTTTTTTTTCTAATTAATTATTAATTTGCTGAGTCGCTACTTTACGGCTCGCATTGACAATTGTTTAAATTTGTAATGATAGTTTGTAGTTACGACGCTAATTTATGACTTATTATTATTATTTTTTTTTTTTTATAGTTAGCGATTTATTATTTTTTTCCGGTCATTCAATGAATTTTTGTACGTAAAAGAAAATATGACTGATTTTTGTAAAAAGAATAAAATAAATATTTTCCATTAATAGTAATTATATACATTTTTTTTTAATTATATGATAAATATAAAGAAAATGAGGGAAGTTGGATAGCTTGAAATATTTATAAGTTGTTTTTTTTACAAATTAATTTTTATGTTAATTAGTAGTGGCGTAATTTTCAAAATGATATTTCAGGACTTCCAAGCTGACATCATTTTAACCCTCGACTTGACGTTAAGAGCTTTTAGGCCATAAAAAAAAACTGTTTAATTTTCAATACTTCAATTTTTACTTGAAAATAACTAAATACTCAGAATACAATTAAGGTCTCACATACATCATTGTTCTGCTGTCACGGTAATAAGAAACATTGTTATAAGTCACAGAATCATTGACACGGATGGAATTATTACCAATAAGTATAACATTATCGTCAGTATCGCATTTAACTGTGAAACTTTTCGGATCATCAAGCATGTTTTCAATAATATATTTATGACCATTGTAATTAAAAGTCTGTTTCTTGTCTTCGAATATTAAATCAACTGGATGTTTTTCGTCGAAATACATGTGCCATTTGCAAGATATAGGTTTATCCGTAGGTATTATAAGATAATGATCCTTCCAAGAACAACCAACCATATCGACAACTTGGTATGTGATATTTTTAAACAAACCCAACCATTTAAAATGCAAAGGAGACGAACCCAAGTTATGAATTTGATAAATAGCTTCCAGCCCTAGGGATGTAAAAACTCCTACTTCAGTGATTTTGTAGTTGATGTCTCCGGCGGATTTAATATGACAATCTCTTTTCCAAAACATAACCTGATTTTCCAGAGTTAATTGTCCGATATAATTACTATTCGAATAATCATTATTACAATCACTATATACATAGGTGGATTCGTCAAGAAGCATATACATTTTATTTTTTAGGCTCATTATGATACCTGCCTCAACATTAACGGCATCCCAATTTTCATAATCTTCGTGGCTACTGTCAACATGAATTTTTCGTATGTTCATAATACTTGTAGCGAATGGATTGCATTTTAGTTGCTGCTCAGTGTCACAATTCTTTAAGCAAGAGGTCGGAATACCAGACATCTGTATCCGCAAGGAAAACATAAATTTATCTGTTTTGAAATTACCGAACCCAATAGACGGTATAATATAACAACCCGTTTCACCCTTTATATCCAACCAATTGAAATTCAACTTTGTTTTACCTTCCGAACTGATTAAACCATGCAGAACAACATCCAACTTCGGGTGCATTAATATTGAGACTATTTTCTTGACAACATCATAATAATTACCGGGTATTTTGAGTTCCGAATAAACGGAAGCATAGAAATCTGGGTATTTTATTTGAGCAACAACATCTTTGAGGTAATAGCTGTAATCAATGTGGAGTACATTTCTCTGTGGGTGAAAAGTGAAAGCTGAACCATCTTGTCGTATACCATCTAACATATCGTGATCACAATAATCGTTATTTATTATGGAATTAAAGACGTATAGTGCGCCACTGTTGATATCATGCAGATAAGCATTAGTATTATTGATGTAATTTGTCAGCAAACGCGGTGTTGATAGGTTGAGCAATTTTTTGTACTTATTTTCATCAAAATGACCGTATGAATTTGAGTAGCTATTAGATTTTATTGATGGAATTTCGGGTATTGATTTAGTTATTGTGTAGTGACTGACCGTCGAACCGACTTTGTCCGGGTATATCAACATATGCATTGAAAGTAATGTCGCCGATGCCTCCATTACATCTTCATTATCTCCCAAAGTTTGAATGTTAGTATCTATCACATTTTTAATACGTTTTACTATGTCATTAATAACTCGCGAGTATTTCCTAGAGTCTTTGGGAATATTATTAACGTTACGTAATAATTTAATGCCGAATTCGGATAGTTTAATGCATTTACTTTGTAGGTCCCCACTTAAAAGCGAATGAACTTCATCGTTAGTGGAATTATAGTTGTAGTTACTTAAAATTTCTTTATCAATATGAGTTAAATTGTAATCGCTAATATAAAAATCTTTCAATCTACGTTTGATGTTTAATAAATTCTGGTCTCTTTGTAATACATCAATTTTTTCAATCATCGATCTAATTTTACTATTTGATAATGTTTTCTTTATAATAAGTAATTGTCTATTTTTATCGTCTAATTCTGTAATTTTTTTATCCAATTTTCCTTGTAGGGTTTGTATTTTTCTACTTTTATCACCTAATTCTGTATTTTTCTGATCCAATTCCCCTCGTAGGGTTTGTATTTCTCTACTTTTATCACCTAATTCTGTATTTTTCTGATCCAATTCCCCTCGTAGGGTTTGTATTTCTCTACTTTTATTACCTAATTCTGTATTTTTCTGATCCAATTCCCCTCGTAGGGTTTGTATTTCTGTCTTCGTTACGCCTAATTCTGTATTTTTCTGATTCAATTCCCCTCGTAGGGTTTGTATTTCTGTCTTCGTAACGCCTAATTCTGTATTTTTCTGATCCAATTCCCCTCGTAGGGTTTGTATTTCTGTCTTCGTTACGCCTAATTCTGTATTTTTCTGATTCAATTCCCCTCGTAGGGTTTGTATTTCTCTACTTTTATTACCTAATTCTGTATCTTTCTGATCCAATTCCCCTCGTAGGGTTTGTATTTCTGTCTTCGTAACGCCTAATTCTGTATTTTTCTGATCCAATTCCCCTCGTAGGGTTTGTATTTCTGTCTTCGTTACGCCTAATTCTGTATTTTTCTGATTCAATTCCCCTCGTAGGGTTTGTATTTCTCTACTTTTATTACCTAATTCTGTATCTTTCTGATCCGATTCCCCTCGTAGGGTTTGTATTTCTGTCTTCGTAACGCCTAATTCTGTATTTTTCTGATCCAATTCCCCTCGTAGGGTTTGTATTTCTGTATTTTTATCGCCTAATTGTGTATTTTGCTGTTTCACTTTTCCTTGTAGGGTTTGTATCTCTATATTCTTCTCTTCTAATTGTGTATTTAGCTGTTCGGTTTTAGTCGTTAATTTCATTTGTGTGGTTAATAATTCATCTTTTACATTCGATAATTCCTCTCGTTTTTCCGATAATTCTAATTCCAGATCCTCTAATTCATGATTATTACTTGATGATTCTTCTGCTATAGTTTCATCAAATTGTGTCTGATCGCGAATAAATAGTAACCCTCCTATTATAATTACTACTAAGAATATTAAGAAAAACCATGTTGATGTATTGCGTGATTTATCATTCATAATTTGATTACTCGATGCGTTTATTTTTATTTATTATGAGCGCGATTATCTTCTAATAGAAGTTCTATTCTATTATAGAACTATCAAATGATATGACTATTTTGTTTCATAGCTGTAGCGCATTTATCAAATGCACTTCGAATAATGATGCCCTTACTGACATAAGTTATTAATACTCCTTGGCATAAGCTATCATAAGCCATTAGCTATTAATAAATCATTACTTAAACATGAGTCACATATTTTAGCAGTAACAATATGAAACTCATAAAATTCAAATTCAAACTAATCATAAGTAATTTCATTTGTCATCAGAAATATGTAACAAGTAAATTATAGGTTGAATATTTACTTTTAAGGCGAGCTTATTATAAATTATAACTGGGATAAGGATTTAAAACAGGGGTTGGAATAACTTATAATATTGTGTTGTTACTTACGTTGTATTAAGACAACCATAGAAGCTAATTCTTGGCTCTCCTCTTAACCGGCTGCTCCATCCATTGTGCATTAGCTGATGGATGGTACTGTTACCTGATGATGTTAAGGGTTTTCCCCGTGGTACGGTCTTATGACCCAGGACTTGCTCCTTTGCCGACGTAAGAGATGCTCAGTTTTATTGGGGTCCCTAGCCAATATTTTTTTCTTTTAATTATTTGGGAATTTTAAATTAAAATGAGATAATCAACTATTATTTCCCTGTTTCATTATGAATAATAATAATAATTTTTAAAATTATGAATTATAGTTAATTTATAAATTTTTTTTTTTCAATATTAATTTGTCCTTCTATAAGTCGGTGGTACTTAAATTTTTAGTGAGGTAAAATGGTCATAAATTAATTTTGATGATTTAAAGATGTATATTTATAGCTTAAGAAGTTGTGATGACGTAAATCATTAATGTCGTTTCAAAGCTGAGGCCTATAATTAGAATTACGTTGAACTTGTGTTGTCATTAGCATTATAAGTAATCGAAGGTTCTGGCGCGCGCATTAATTTCGAGTTACAACAAATTCAACAGTACAGTTTACTAAAAGATTCCAATTTGTTTTACAATTTAGTGCGAGAGAGCTTAAAAATGGGGAGTGAGTTTGAGGCAAGAATTTTAAAGTTGTATGAAGAAGGAAAGCACGAAGAAATAATTGAACTGAGTGATTTTGCGGAGTGTGGTGAGGTGAGAAGATTGCTGTGGGTATGGCCAAGCTTCAATGATTTGAAGTGGCTGAAAAAAATTATAACAGATTTGAAGTTTAAGGGAATAGTTAGCGTTGGTTGCGGCACTGGGCTTCTGGAGTGGATTATTCAACAATATTTAAGTGAGTTAATTACTTCAATAGGGAATTTTTATTTCTAAGCCAAATATTCAATTAAAAGTTTCAAAATTTTTTTTTTATTAAGTTTTAATTTGAATATTTAATTAAAACTTTCGGTTGAATATTTCTGCATGCCTCAAACGCGGAGTGGAGAGCTAGTGCTCTACTATCACCAGAAAAAAAACGAAATTCATTCAGCTTAATTCATTTCCACCGACTTTATACCACACATATGGTAAAGACAATACACGAATGGCAAGCGAATATTTCGATGGACAATTCTGAGACAGTTATAGGTTCATGTATTTAGACTGCTTCTAAAAAGAAGAAACTTAAAAAATTTTATCTTGGACGTATGTGAACACGTTATCTCTCGAAAAACTTGATGATCACTTTGATTCTTTGTAACGTATCGAATAATTTTCTTGACAGAAGAAAATGGAAATTTCTTTTCATTATTCAAAAAAAAAATTTGAATTTCTGCGATTAAAAAAATGAGTTTGAATAAAATTTTCAAATATTTCACCAAAAATATATAAGATTGCTAATTTTGAATAGCATAATTTCCGGTAGTAAGAATATACAATTATTCTAAAAGGTTTTTTTTTCTCTCAGTATAATTCGTTATTTTTTTCTCGTAACTGTGTTTTTTGCTGGTCGACACTTTCTTTCTCTTGTAATTTTGTTGCTGGTTGTTCGGTTTCGGTTAATAATTTTCTTCGTATGGTTAATACTTCTTTCGTTACATATGATAATTCCTCCAGTTTTTTTTAATAATTCTAAACTTCAGTTTCCACAGACTCGATTGTTATGTGAAGACTTGTATCTCTTACACTGTCATCAAATAGTTTCACCATGAGGAGAAATAGCAACACTCCAATTAAACTGAATACTACGACTATTATGAGACACCATAGTAATAACTTATATAATTTATCGTCCATGATTAGATTATTCGTTGCGTTTTATTTAAATTTTTTGTGAGCGCAACTATATTCTATTATAGAGTCATCAAATGATTTGAGTATTTTGTGTCATCACTGTGGCTCATTTACCATATATACTTTGAATAACGAAGCACTCACTGACGTGATTAATTAGTACTCTTTGGCATAAGCTATCATAAGACATTAGTCATCAATAAATTACTACTCAAACGTTAGACATATATTTTAGGAGTAATAATCATGAGACAAAATTATAAGTAAATAAAATATTAATATTTTTTTTTTCAGATTGTGATGTAATTGGAATAGAAGTGGATGAACCATGGTGGCAAAGTAAATATTCACCGCGATGTTATTTAAACAAAATAATATTTACTTCAAAAAAAAACCCCGCAAATATTCCTCTGGACTACGCACTTTTATTTTGCTACTTCAATAACAGCGCGGCATTTGAAAGCTACTTGACCAATTACTCTGGTCAATTAATTCTGGTGATAGGTCCCGCGAAGGGCACGAACCGTTACACGGACCCGCTGCCCTTCGACGAAAAATTTTCAGCTTTGAAGTGGAAGTTACATGACTTCAAGAAACTGGACAACGGCATCGACTTGATCGCGGCCTACATCCGAATGTAGAATGATTCTCAATCTAAATATTTAACTCGCTGTGAAAAAATAGTTGAGATGAGGGAAAATACTCTAGATCAAAGAGACTGTAATATGACAATATAAATGACGTGGGCTCATTTGAGTTTGAAAAAAAAATATTTTTTTCAGCAAAACTTGTTGGAGACAGTAACAGTTTCTTTGCTCAAAACTCATCTCAGTAACAAGAGTAAAGCACGCCGACGGGTGATGTTTGCAAATCATTAACTGTACAGTCAAGAACATGCTGCTCCCTAGTACCGACTATAAGTATAACTATAACTATACCTTCTACTGGCTTCTATTGCTGCAGCACATATCAACTACAAGTATAGTCTTAACACACTTGGCTTAGTTTCAAGTTTTCAAGGCAAGAGCACATTCATATATACACAAGTTCCTTCTGCCACTGCCTAGGCTTTTGTATATGTCTCTGTTCTATTCGGTTTATTACTTTTACTCCTTTTATATTTTTTGTACCAATAAAATTTAAATGGACAAGGCTGATGCTAAATTCAGACATTCAGTTCCTGATGACATGTTTTTTTTAGATTTTTCTATCTATTTGGAAATTTAGTATGCCAATGGTGAAATTTTGGTGAATAAATTATCATAATGATTTTTTAAAGTTAAAAAATAGAAGTATTCTTAATTTTGGAGAGATTTAGGTTATGAGTTGCCGTAAGATGGAATGAAGTTTTCATTAAGGGCCTGATTGAAGATTTGATTAATTTCTGAACTAAGAAATGAGGTCTCATCTTACGGCACGTCAGATATTTATACAATTTGCCGTAAGATGGAATGAAGTTTTCATTAAGGACCTGATTGAAGATTTGATTAATTTTTGAACTAAGAAATGAGGTCTCATCTTACGGCAAGTCAGATATTTATACAATTTGCCGTAAGATGGAATGAAGTTTTCATTAAGGGTTTGGTTGAAGATTTATTTTTTAACTAATAAATGAGGTCTCATCTTACGGCAAGTCAGATATTAATATAATTTGCCGTAAGATGGATGAAGTTGATAATTCTAAAAAAATATCTTCAATAAACCACTTCTACAACTTTGACTAAAAGAATTTAATAATCACACACTTCTGTATTAAAAAGTAAAATTATTAATATGTAGTATGATTATTAAATTATATTAAACAATAAAAATAAAAAAAATATAGTAATTTAGTTAGTCGTTAACTAATAAAATCCCTTTTCCCAAAGGATGAGATAAAAATACTAAAGTAATGAACCCTTGTTGGTTCGCACGAATTTCCTGATCCTGTTAACTGGATCATCCGCACACGTATAATCTAAGATACCAAACTACCAAACTAAACCACGCTTTGTATTCACATATATAAACTCATAGCTCAGTTATGATTATACATTATATATATTATGCTGGTCTATTATTTCTAGAGTATGCATATGAACCGTCAAAATGATCGCCGGCTCTGAGCGAGGGACAGGGAGAACGAGAGGGAGGGTCTCTTCTCCAGAGCATACACGATTCGTAACGCAAGGCCACAGTATTTACATATGCATAACCTAATTTGTATGGTATCGTATCACCAACTAGGGAAGATATCACTCGCGCATATCCCACAGGACTCTTTTCGTATCCAAATCGTATTAGTCGACTACGGCACTTGGCTCATTCCTAATCGCCGATTCATACGCGACAAAATTGTTTAAATATGACAGATGGTGTTTTTTCTTCGCACGAGACCTCAGACCGAAAAATAAAAATTACTGGACTAAAATTCCCAGGCATTTAACGCCGGTTTTACCGCGGCCCCATCGTTAAAATTTAAAAACCGCGAAGCAAAAAATTCCAAGCAAACGCGTGGGGGGGTTGAGTTTACGTTTAGTTGTGGGTGCGCTGCCCGAAAAATCACAGCCGATGGTTACTTTTATGCCCCGTAATTACACATTTTTGTAGCATTCTCTGTTTCAAAGTCTGGCTGCATATCTGCTACTCAGAGCTTGGAGCTGGTTCTTATGAGTTCCCCAAATACTAACTCGCTAAATTTACTCTCTAAAAATAATTCAGTCACTGCTAAACTCGTAGTTTTAAAAATTTATTTGTGAAATTTCAATTCACTAATGACTCAGTGAAAATGCACTACTTTATTCTTAGGAAGTCTACTAATTTTTCCACTTATCAGGTTTTCCCACGACCTCAGTCTACGACACTGTCCTGAGGGCGTCTGGTGCCCGGCAAACGCCTTCGGGTAATTTCGGAACTCTCGAAGATGAAAAAATATGAATACTCTTGACCGGTGAAACAAAAAGTCCGTTCAAAAATAGTAAAAATCCCTTACAACGTCATTTAGCATTTCGGTTGTCGAAGACTGAAATTAGTTAAGTTAGTCACGGAATAGTTTATAACTATCCACTTGTTACGCTTGCGGTCACGAATCCTCTTCTCGGTCATCTTCTCTTCCGACAAAAATACTCGGATTAATTGATAACCAATCGCCATTATGTCTTTTTTACAATACCCTTCCATAAGTATCTCAATGGATTGCTCTCTATAATTATAAACCAGAAGTAACATGCTAAGTGTTTACTGTTAAATTATCTTTCGTCAAAATAAATATATATAGATCTGAGAACTGAGAATTAAGGATTAAGGATTAAGGATGACCCGGATAGAGAAGAGAGAACGCAGCGTGAAATTTCCTTGCGGCATTGTTCTCACAATTATCGTGATCTACGGGATTTTTAGGAACCCGGGAACCAATGATGATGATGATGATGATGATGATGATGATGATGATGAGTAGAGCAGAAGAGTAGAGTGAACACGAAAGCAAGACTCGTAAAAGTATATTTATCTCAATCTCTCATTCACTTTCTACTAAACGGTTCGCTCTCACTCTTTCAAGTTCTTTTAAATGCTAGCTCTGGTCCTGGCTCTGGTCCTGGGTTAGGCTCTTGCTTCGGTGGTTCTGGTTCTAGTTCTGTTTCTGGCTACATCTTAAACTTCGCTTCGGCTTTGTTTTAGTTATTTATTTTTTTCAGCGAAACCCTTTATCTCATAGTTCGTCTGCCCACACATAACCTACATCTCACTAGAGTTTAAGCATGACGTGTTGTGGAACCACCATACCAGTCAATGCTTGAGAGTATTGGTCTTGGCTTCAAGATATACTAAGAATATAATATAAATGCACGATAGCCGTAGATGGGCATTTACAGAAACAAGTTTAGATTTTTAAAAATAATTATGGGAATAGTGGAATCTTCTTTGTTTTCTCTCACGAAAAGGAATAATTTAAAGACTGTTTGGTTATTAAATTTGGCTAATGTATGGATTGAGTAATGGGTGAAGGGTGAGAAGGTGGGAACCAGGGGAAAGGGGAAGAGGAAAGAATAAAACAGACAACGATAAAATTGGGGTTCTAATCCTGGACGAGCCTTATGATAGACATCGGTTTTAGATCCACTGTTTACCGATAGCATTTTAACCCTCGATTTGTCGTCAACAGCTTTCAGGCCATTGGGAATTCACGGGTGACATCTTCGGTCTATTCGCATCGTCACTTTTTCCTATGCGATATTGACACGCTTTTTATAATTAACTACACTGCTGCTTCTTTTATAAGTGAGAATTGAGAATATCTCGAACAGAAACAAACAGTCGGTTTCACTGATTACACAAGTGTTATAATTTAGCTGAGTATAGACTGATCTCAAATTCCTAACAATATACTTACACCTTGAAAAATACTTAATATCACATTAACGTTAAGAATATGATTTTATAATATTTCATAATAATTACAAGATGGAGAAAAAAAAATAATTTTCATAATAGAACACAAAAGTATTAAATATACACCCATCTTTTTATATTAAACAAAAAAAAAAGAGGACATGGAATAAAATGAAAACTTTTTCAATAATTTTTTTTTGTTTTTTGGTGAAATGGTTCGTCGCGTGTAATGCACAACAGAGAGAAGATCAAAGGCGTCAGTAGCACCTGTCCTTACTCTGGTGGTGTTCAAACTCGAGTAGAGACGGTAGAACTCGTCATCCAGAGATTGCGCCAGGAAACGTATCACCAGATCTGACAACTCTTATACTAAACCAAAAAAGGATCAACGGAGATGCATAAAAACCATTCGGATCATTTTGTGTTCTTTGTACGCTCTGTTTTATCCGTATCAGCTTAAATAGTAATTATCTTTATTGCTCACATGCTCCACTTTCAGAGTTATTTTGTTTTGTTTATTTCTCTTGCGACATTAATTCTAAATGTTTCATTGCGCGGATTAAGCGAATGTGGTACCGTACACTAGAGTATTGAAAGAGTGACATTATGTTTGCGTTTAATGAGGACGGAAGAAAATGCGGATGAAAAAAAGCAAAAATGGCTGTTAAGTTGACGATCATCTTGTTGGTTGGTTTTAATGCACCTCGAGCCAAAACATAAGTCATCGAGGTGAGCCTCGGGCCACCCGGCCGAAGAACCCTAGAATTAACGTGAAACGTTATTGCCTAGACTCCATAGATCTTTAGTATAAAATGCTAGCTTGGCAGTTGCTCGTACACTCCAAAAGCGAGGGTGGACGACTCGTATCCGTTGAATGTCCCGAAATGCTTTTTTTCCTTTTGTTATTTATTTTTTATTTATTCGATGACTTGTTTCTTTACAAGGGATTTTTAAAATTGAGGTTAAATGATCACTTGCTATTTTTTAGATTTATTACTCGTTATATTCATTAAAATTATTATTTTTTAACTTCCCGCAAAGAAAATTGAAGATTATTGAAAGATTTGGCAATTTTTTTTTGTTATCTCGTTGTTTTTTCCTTCTATCTGTGTTTTAAGCTGTTTAACTTCCACTTTTTTGTTATTTCAAATGTTATCGTCAGTAATTGCTCTCTTAGAATGAATCAGTGAAAAGTGCTGCAAATCAGTGAATATTCGCTGACTTGTAGCACTTTTCACTCATTCATTTCAAGAGATATCTTAGCAGTAACTTTTATGAGACCGATAGACAAAACAAGCTATTGATTGAATATTTGAAATGCTATTATCAATTTCTAGCTATGTGAGTTAAAACCTCAACAAAATCAGTCACCTGGGATTTTTAATGACATATTGTACCGAAATAATATAAAAAAATATCAAACTGAGGTGATTGCGAGTCAAAAGAGAAGTGAATTTAAAAAAAGTGATAATTACCACTTACGGAACAACCGGTTGAAAAAAATAACAAAGAGAATGCTGAATAAAAAAATTTTGAGGTTAAGCGGGGTTTGAATAACTCAATATTGTCTCGTTAATAATAAAATTATAATTTTATTTTTTCAAAGGCACTATTTTATTTAGGCAACCTGAAGCTAATATTTATAAACAAAACAAAAAAAAAAATAATAAAAAAAATATTTCCTGTGGCAGTCGGAAAACCAAACTCGAGCCAGAGGCTTTTGTTGTGCGACAACAGTTAGTTGCGTACATACTATATAATATAGCTGCATCGGACTTTGAGCAGTGTGCCACAAAGGTCAAAGCTGGCTCTGCCTAAGGCATATCTACGCGGGCATTACGCTGTTTTGAATATACTACGCTTATATTATGTACCCTTTTACTCTTAACGCCAATGGCGTGCACCAGACTAGTAATCAACTTTTCGCTTCTTTCTCTTTCACTCTTTACTTCACTACGCGAGCAATCACGTTCATTTTTTAATATTTTTCAATATTATTATCATTATCATTTAAATGCATACATATCTATATATGTATATATGTTTTCTATCCTAGATATTTATAGATCCAACTCTTTTTCTTTGTTACCCACCGGTTCATTTTCTATTCCGGGATTTCAATCATCTGTAACCGACTCAGACTCGAACTTCAACTCGAACTCACTCGAACCGACTCCACCGCGACCTACTTGTCTATGACTTATAAATTATCTTTAACGAATAGTAAATAAGAAGTTTGAATTATGCTAGACATTAACTATGGGCAATAAAATCACCGATATTTATATATTTTCATTAGCCGATATTATGTATGCATTCAAATTCATATATTTATTTGAATATGCATATTTATTCATACTTATTTTCAAATAGTTACGAAGTTACAAAATTTTTCACAGAAACGCGTATAAATAAAATTGAATTTAAAAAACCTTTCGCGGGGATTTATTCAAAGATATATAAATATATGTCAGTAAAATTAATTAAATAACATATGGCTGTAATATTGCTCTAATTGTATCAAATTTTTGTAACATGTTCTGAAAAATACTCAAACTACCCGTGAGAGTTCGTTTTATGGAGATCTACCCGCAATAAATACGTTTTGTATAACGATATGTATATTTCTATGGAGAATATATAGCACATATACGTGATATATATTGTGGGTGATATGGAATAAGACAGCCGCAGTGCAAAGCTAGAAATGATTATTCCTGAGATATGAAGAGCTGTTCTGGTTAGTGGATGTGCTGGATGCTGGATACTGGATGCTGGATAGTGGTTGGACTGTGTGCCACCGAGCAGCAGGCAAACGTCGAGAATTTCTGGTTTTACACGTCAAGACTCCCGCAACCACAATCAGTCACGATTGTCCTCCTCGTTTACGCTTCTCATATATCCCATAATCTGTACCGAGCACCCTTTCTTCCGTTACTCGGTTTTATTCCCTCGTCACCAGTGTTTTCGCTCTTTCCAAATCATTTTTGTAAAGTCGCCTGCTGATTAATTAAATCGATAACTTATCGATAGTCTTGTCTTTTTGTAAAATTCCAATTACACGAAATTCGGACATTTAAAAAAAAATAAAACTTGGTTCGTAATTTAGGAAAAATTAACACAAAATTAATTTTAAAACGAAGATAAATTTTAAAAAAATTAAGAAACAGGAAATGCATAATATGAAGGCGAATAAACCAAGTGTATTAATGTTAATAAATGATAAATTAACAATCTGAAAGTTGTATATTAAAAGTAAATGTTAAAGCACATAACACGCGCTCGAGAGATCATAATGGTCCGCGGATTCTCTTTGTGATGCACTGGACCGAATGATTGCTCAAGTTGGAAACTGGTGTCTCGGACGTGCTTGTGAGTAGGTACGCCCTTCAGAAACCAAGATGAGTTTCTCCTTTGTACTGGTAAATCGCTAATAATTAGATAATCACTCATCCATCATGCGTTTACCAAACAAAGCATTTTTAACTTCTCTTTAAACATTTTAAACGCTTTGATAATTACTTTGAGTTCTTTTACACTTACACTCCCACTCGACTCACGGCATCCTAATTTAAATATTAAATGCTCGTTTTAAATTTTATTTACTCCATTTAGATTTTTTATCCGGTTTTGCTGCATGCCAGTTTACTTTTTTGTATCGAGATTTCTGCCGGAAGAATATAAAAGAGTTAAATCACGACACACGACAGATGTCTCGGCTCTCATCGAGAGCAGGAGACTCTAGTCCGACTGAGTGAGTGTATATATTTTATAATGTGTATAGATATAGATATATATGGCAAGTTTAAAAAAAATAAAGAGCAGAGTAGAGTAGAGTGAAAAGAGTGAGAGGTAACGAGGGATTCCCAACTTGACGATTTTTAGCCTACGGCAGGGTACCGATGGAAAAGTTGCATCCTTGAGTGCTCTGCTCTGTTTTTCGACTGCCGACGTTCGCTGACGAATTGAAAAAAAAAAAGAAAATAAAAAAAAAAATAACAACTAAATAAAATGAAATAAAATGAAATAAAAAAATTTGTAGAAAAAAAATATAAAATTTATGTATTAACTTTGTGTTGTCGTGTATGAAATGTATATAGAAAAAATATAAAATGAAATATAATTTCAAACGTTGTCTACTGGCGGATTGAAATTTTTCCCACGAGCGCGAAACAATTTCATGGTGAAACAACTTTTTTAAATTGACACGATTAGATTGCATCGGTAAATTATATTTTTTTTTTACTCGTATGACTCAACAGGAGAAATTTTTTTATACGGAATTGTTAAAAGTTCCATTTCTGTGTCTATTTAAAAATTATTTTTCCAAAAAAAAAAAAAACATTTTTTGTCGTCTTCTGGATTCGAACTCTAGACTGTAGTCTACTGTCGCCATCTTGTGTCGAACATGAAATAACAATTATGGTCGCCATCTTGACATGAACCTCAAAAGTTATATATTGCCTTGATCCGGATTGAAATCGCAGCCTTCAGCTTAAGATTGACCTCAATGTGAGCAACAAAAATTTATGAGTGTTGTAGGTTATGATCCAACCATTCAGTAACACAAAAGAAAAAGAAGGACTGATAGTCGATTTAATAAACCCCCAATAATTATCAAAGCTCACTCGCGTGACGAATCGAGCAGGTAGTCGGGCATTTTTCCCAGAATCGCGGATCTTATAATAAAAACCGGGAATAGAAAAGAAGCAAACGAAGCAAAAAAAGCAAAGACTGTGAAGAAAAAAGATAAACTCTGAGACGCGAAGGTACTGTAAGAGTTGTAAGCGAGGGTCTCGTCCTCGCTCTGTAGTAGACGTGCTTTTATTCCCTTGGCTTTTTCTAGTTTCTTTTACTATTTCCTTCCTTTGTACACGGGCGTCTGTTTGCTTTGCACTGAGCTCATTAGCCAACTCAAGGGGCACTATATATACTCACCTACAATATATACATATATATATAAGAATCTTACTCTTTTCTCCTGTCCACAGCGAATGATTAAGATGGTCGTTATACTGCGTTAGCAAGCAGGACATTAAAAATATATCCAAAGTGATATATCACCTGATATTTGTTTCATTCGTTCGGATTCAATAATACCTTTACAATATATATGTATGTATATGTATATAAATATATCACAGCACACTTTTTACTATTTTACTCCGATCCTACTCAATGAATCATTTTCGAAGTCTTCAGTAGAAAAAAAATACGTTTTAGCTCATATATATCTATATATATGTGATGAAGATGAACTTGGGTAAC
This sequence comes from Microplitis manilae, assembly GCA_030273425.1. NCBI lineage: Eukaryota > Metazoa > Arthropoda > Insecta > Hymenoptera > Braconidae > Microplitis > Microplitis manilae. Next base: position 1,085,287 of record CP092725.1, read on the forward strand.
CTGACTAAAGTCACCGTAAATTTTAGTGGGTTATGAATATTCAAGTCGTTGCCGTAGAGTTGATGAGTTTAACAAATTTTGCACCCAGCTTCCCATGTTAATGACCTCGTCTTACTTTTACTCGTTCCGGCTGTGACGCAGCTTCGGATAATAAATAAAAATTCCGTTAATATTTCGCGGACAAATAATATTTTATGTATAATAAATACAATAAATATTTTTGTTGGGTTTGTATGTAAATTGTAATTTGCGAAAAATATGAGTACAAATTTTATTTAAAGAGAATTGTTTGGTAGTTTTTTTGTTTGGACGGAATAAGGGAGTGGAAAGGAGCTGGCTGGGGTGAACTTGGGGCCGGATGGGGCGAACGGAGACAGGGAGGCTCTATGAGACTGGATAACAAGCTTTGAAGTAAACCCGGCATTTAGACGCCGGAGAAAAATGTTTTTCCGTTTCTTTTACTTGGACCAAGTTATATACTTAATTCCCGAGATAAACTTTTCCTTCGTTTTATTACACAAGAATGAGACCAACTTGCGTTTGAAATGCTAAGTAAAAATGATAATAATAATAATAATAGCAAGAAAATACAGAGATTTATTCCTTGAAATGTTAGCGTTGAGGTTTTCGGTGAAATTTCTTCCCCATCTGACGTTTTTATCAACTCATTATTTTTATTATATTCACTGGAGGATTTATTTGTAATTTTTTTTCGCCCCTGCTAAAGTGAATCATGATAGAAACTTGTCATTTCATTAATTTCCTCCCTGTTTTTAATTTAAAATCACGGGAATTAATTATTCAAGTTTTTCGAGGTTAGATTTTTCCGGCAGCCGATAATTTTGCGCGGGAATTTTGAAATTCAAAAATGAAGACGGGAAAATAAGAAATATCTTTAGGGAGTGAGACATCAGGGGGATGAAAAAATAAAAAGATGATATGTTTATCATAAAAATAAAAAATCGTCTCTAGAGTAGCATGTGGCGGGCAAAGCACCCATTTTAACGGTCTATTGTTATGATTTATTATAATATGGATATCGGAAGTGTAGGCGAGGTACTCCCTCTTATGTTAGGCGAGCCAGCGCCTAGGGGTATTGGTCGAGAGCAAAAAATCCTAGATCCTAAATCCCGTGGTATTTTTTTTAGTTATTTATTTTTTTACTGAGCCATCTGTCATTGTTGCTATTATGCGGTGGTATTTTTTGTCGCGATAATATTTGGTAAATAACGATTGTTGTGGAGCAGTGATCCCTCAATGAGGATTGATTGTAATTGATACGGACGATAAATTCGTCAACAGAGCATGCCAGTGAACCTGGAAACGTTGTTGAGTAGGCTTAGCTGGGCTTGTAGTCACGATTGTGGATACGATGAGTAGGTAAGAGACTAGAGGATAATATACACACAAACAATGCCAGTAGTATCTATATAAGCTCGAGACAGCCCTGTTAAGGGCTCTTCGAGTACTTGGCACGTAGGGTTAGCTTCCCGGACTCTATCGTCCAATTACCAACTGGGCGCGTATCTTCATGGGGGGTCTCTACGCAATTGTTGTGTTTCAACCATTGTTCTCGCGGTGTGTGTGATTGGATCCATTGTTTTTGTTTTTTATATAAAGATTATTATAACTCCTTTCAAACGTGTCGATTTATTTTTTCACTAATTTTAACATAAAGGCAACAAAAAATTTTTCATTTTTTCAAAACCTGGTTTCAATTAACAAATTAACGAAGTCGGAAATTTAATTGAAATGCTAGACTTTCCGGTGAATTTTTATGGCTACCGACTATTTTGCAAGAGATTAAAAAAAAAAAAAATTAAAGATGGAAAATTTCAAATGCAGATTACGCTTCTGAGAGAAGTCTATGTTAATGTGACATCAGATGTAAAGAAAAAAAAAATTTTCCAACATTTTCAATATTCCGACATTGAAAAAAATGAGGTGAACTGTAGCATAAAAAAATAATCAATAACGTATATATATATAACATTGAAACGTCAAACGGAAATACACGCGAGACTCGCGTCTGTCGTGGCCAGCTGCCATCGTTTCAAAGGCTTGACGTTTTCAATATTCGCAAAACTCTCCAAGCTTCCTCTATTTTCGCCACATCTATCCACTCTATTCTGGCCACATATATATGTATACATATATCCATATATCCTCCGCAGTGGCCTTTACTCTTATACAATTTTTTCCGCTTAACTTTTCCAATTAAAAACTCGTCGCCGACGAAGCCCGAACCCGGTATTTTTTCTCAAACGACCGCCAGTGCGTTAATTTATTGGACTATTATTACTATTATTACCATTATGACGATGATAATAATTATGGTTTTATGTTTAGCAAAAAGTGTCTTTTCAGCGATCCCGTCACCAAATTGGTCATCACTAATGTAACGCACGTTTACCGCAGAATTTACCCGCCGGGTACGATGATATAATATATATAGTCATCGTGGAATAAAGATCCTTTGACAAAATTGTCCCCGGGGAAGTGCTTTGGGGACTGGTAGTTTCGCTGGGGCTATATGGCCAACCAGGAAATGACTGAACCACGTTAGGATATTGCGTTACGTCCCCTTATACCCCAATGTCTAGTAGTTGTGTGCTCAAGTATACACTACTATTGCTTATATACCATAAGAAAGATACTCTAGCAGACTACTACCTACTACCTACGTATTATATAGGTAACTGGTAACTGGTAACTGGTAGTTTAGTTGCCCCACTTGTTGTTACTTCATATTGCCCAAGACGAAATTACTTTAGCTCCGAGCTAAAGTGACCAACTTTTATGCTACCACTTTATTATATTTATATGTCGGTAAACGCATTGTGCTTGTATTTGATAGCAGCTTTAGTACTTTTTTTTTTTACTAAACACTTTTTGTAAATTTTCACTGAAAATTTAAAAAATTTTGACAGCGGGCTCACTATGGTACTGACTGGTTCATTTTTGGGGAATCAAAATTCTCTTTTAAAATTAATTTTCTAAAAGTACTGACGATCACTGATGGTCAGTAGTTTTCACTGACTATCAGTGAATATTTATTGTACAAATAGTTTTAAGTAAACCATTTGATTAGTGACAAACTTAGGATTGTTGATCAGTGAAAGTTCACTGATCATCAGTACTTTTAACATGAGAGCGATTTTGAGCTCGAGAAAAATTTCAGGAATAGCTAGGGATTAATATCTTTTGGAGCTCTCAATAAAACTAGACAGACAATGTATTAAATTGACCAATAATCAATTGAACCTGTCGGATATCCGGACACCCGTGAGTCTAAAAAATAAAAGAGTAACTTTTGCGTGATCAAATAAGACATACAAGCATGTCTGTGCGTAATTTAGAGTTCTTCGGCGCAGTAGGTGGGTAAGAACCACCCGGTGGGCAAAACACCTTAACCTATACGAATGAAGGTTGTCTTATTATTTTTATACCTTATCCAGTATCACACGTGGACTCAATAAAATTTTCGATCACGCGCCATCGCGTGACCAGATGTCTTCTTTTATACTCTCTTACTCTTAAAAAGTTTGTATCGGATTTTTCGGATACCCAGCGTTGAGTATCCGGACGTCATAAGACCATTATTTTCAATTTATGCCCGCTCGGCGAACTTCCTAAGACGCCCCGCGGCTCGCCGCTGGAAACTGCCACCCCCAAAGGATCTTTCTCTTCATTTGTTTCCTTTTTGCGCCAGCTTTTACTTCTATGATGCAATAAAAATTATTTATTCTCCAAATTTGAAAAAAACCCAGGCCGGGGCTCGAACCGCGAACCTATCGCGCAACTTTTGCTGCATTTTCTAAGCAGACCATTGCCTATATATCAGATCTGGACTCGACTCATCCAGGTTTTTAAGATTATAATGATAAATAATGGAGATGTTTCAAGATGTTATTGACTAAGGAAGATGATTTGAGTCTCATCAACAGCAGTAAAAAAATATATTTTATTATGTAGGATGTATAGTATATGTATACTTATTTTAAAAACTAGTTATTGTAGAAAGATAATATAAGGCGAGTCTTGGAAAATGTATGCGCACACGGCCAGATTCACAAGGAGGGCTGTAAATCTAGCCTCAGGCTAAAACAGAGCTCTATATTCCATCCGAAATTTCACCCTATACCACATCCACCCGGTCCATCGCCCCTCTGATGTGACGTCGTGTTCAACACTCACTTTATACATTCATCTTTACTATATATATGTGTGTGTGTGTGTGTAAGTGTGCATGCGCAGACATACAAACCAGTGACCCACGAATCAACATATTGGCATTGTTTGAAGAACTGAAATTGCTCGGTGATGTGGTTCAACGCTGATGACTGTGGTCTTATTGCGATGGATTTAATTCTGAGCATCGTGAATTAAGGGCATGAACATAAAAAATAATTTAATGAGAGAAATTTAAGGAGTCAATTAGTATACCTTTATAATTAAGAAGCGGAGAAGGGATAAGGCAGAAGGATGAATTAATTGAATTGCATAACTCAATAGATATTCCGAAAGGGATTTTTAACTTTACGCCTACGCGCACTTAATTCCGAGCGGAGAAAAAACCGCGAGAGCCATCATAAAGTTACACATGGACGTGTAAATATATGGACGGTGGGTATGCAAGCGAGGATGTGTGAGAGCAATGTATGATGGCATATGGGTATATAGCGCCCTTGTATACGATATGATACGTTCACGCATATACTTGCCACAAATTAAACTCACGCACAAACCCCCGGGCGATTGCGTCAACTAATGAACGAAAGAGAAAAGAAAACGATAAAAGTATTCGAGTCGAGCTTTGAATCGACTTATTGTTCTAGAGTAATAAGTTACTGATTTTGTTTTAATTTTTTTTTTACTTTTTTGGAATCTGTTGAGTCTTGGCTTTAAATTTAATGGCTAGAATCAAAATATTTTAATTAGTTAATAATTAAGGGAACCCATTTTTTTGTGTTGACTGAATTCATGAAAACATGTTTTCCAAAAATATATTTTTATGTTACCCTTTCGATTCTTAGGCTCGTAATTTTCGAATTCATTTTCTTATAATTATTTTCTGCACCAGAATAATTTTAACGACTGGTTAAAAAATGGCAGACGAGTAGAAGAACCAAAAGAAAATTTTTCAGGCCTCTAGGTCTAGAAATTGCACTTATCTACTAAACTTTTCAGCTTCAAAGCAATGAATCGAAAAGAAATATATCATTAGACAATCAGAGAGATGAAAAAAAATTATTGGATGAAATTTCGAGAAAATGGATTCCATGTTTGGCAAAAATTGGAAAAAATGAGTTTCAGTTTAAAGAATGGAATCACTGTCAATAATATAGTGTTTTATATAAATTCAAAGTTTTCTGCACGGAAAGTTGTTAAAGGTAAAAAAAAACTGCAGCCAGCAAAAAAATGTAAGAGTAAATCTAAGAATCAGATAAAAAGAACTTTTTAGACAGGTTATATCGTTATTGGTGGTGAGTTCGGAGCATGTTCGCACGATGGGTGTTCTCTTTTATACTAAAATACAAGTTTCAAACCAATGTTCTATCACGAATTAAATCCCGTATGCGTTAGCATTAAATCTAAAAAGAAAAAAAGAAGGAAAAAAAATGCCAATGATTTTTTCCAAAATAAATAATCGAGTTTGTATAGATATGTAGCCTTCAAATTATGTTACTTTATCACGCATATCCAATACTCAAATAATTTATTCTATTTATTTATATTTTGATTTATTTGCTACTATCAAGTTTTTTATATTTTATTTCTTCTTTAAATCCGAGATCTGAATCCAAATAAATAAAAAACGTGATCCCAGGGAAACCAGAGGTAGAAAGGTAGGAACAAATAAGACGAGTGGTATATTTTGAAAGGTGAATTCGCCACGCGCTTAAGTCAACAGACTTCACCCCACTAGACTACAAAACTACAGAGAACCCAAGAAAGGATTTCAAGTCCTTACATTTCATCTCAATGTTTTGTCAGCACTACTGATTTTATTTTTTTATTGTTGTCCCAATAAAATTCCACGGATTTACCTTTTTTAACGTCCCTATAAATCAATGCAGAAATCGATCACCCACCGACGGATCGATCGAATGTTAACTCAACCATTAAATAAGGAGCAAAGTGGATGAAAAAAAACAAATATGGGATACAAAATACTGTAATGCAATAGAAAAATTTTTACCAGATTGTAAAATACACGACAAATTTCAGTGAGAGTAATGTTTACAATCGCCCGGCGCTCGCTCGTTTGTAACAAATTCCCGGTTGTTTTCCGTCGTGTTCAGAGCAGGTACATTCACCGGTTTTATGCGTTAACACAAATACACAATGTGTTTTAATAAATATGTATCGATAGCTTTCGACAACTCCCGTATATCGTTTCTCCATTTAATTTGCTGTTCGACATTTACAAACAGTACTTAAAACACATACATATATATACTGGGAGTGTGCGGAAGTGTCTGACTCATAAATTTAAAAACGAAAATTTGAATAACTTGGTTCTAATTTAAAATATTAAATTTTAAATTAGTGGTGAATTCTTCAAAAATATGAATCCCGGCGGTTTTCTGCTGCGAATGACGACATGCAAAATATCTAAAACAGATTTATTCAACAAAGCAAAAACATACTGACATTAATTTGTTGTCAAATAATTAACCGCGATTTAAAAATATCTTATCTCGTAGAATAGACTAGGCTTTTATAATTTCTGGCTATAACTTGTGTGCATATCCACCTACGCTGGGTCTCTCGCCTTAATCTTGATTGGATGTGGATATGGATGTGAATGTGTGTGTTTGTGTGTCGGTACGTAGAAGTTAGCACACAGGTAAACCAATAGATAAACACCTGCATGGACAGATTACACCAACTGGTTTGGCCATCTCTCACATAGCTCAATGCAATTTAACTAGTAATTTCAAACTTACATCGGCTTAACTTCTGAGATAATGATGTAGTAGGTAAATTGCATCACGACCAAGTTACCAAGTTATTGGGCATCGGTACCTTATACCTAGTACCTATATGTGCAGATATTTATATATCTTACCAAGTCGGTTTAGTTTATTGCTATCTGATTAATACTCCAGTCGCAGCCATTGATTTATTTTATTTACATATTTATTAGTTGATTGTAATTATTTTTTTAAATTTATTTATGGTTCGAAATTAGGTTTCACTATTTTCTTTAAATATTAACGTCGAAATTTCTTATGCGAAAAAATTTGGAAAGGAAAAGCTGCGCCCTCTAGGAAGCTTCAGTACAATGGCGGCTGATAGAGAACTTGTAAGATCACTTGGAATTTTTGTTAGCTGATAACTTGGCGACGGAAGACAAAAAAATGATGATCGAAATTTTTTTGAGCAGCAAAAAAGTGAATTTAGAAAAATTGCTAGCCGATTTTGGAAATAATGTGAAGTAGGAAAAATAAATGAACTTTTTCAGATTCATCGATTAGAAACTCTGATGTCGAATAACGAATTTTAATATATCGTAACAGATTTACGAGAAGTAAAAATATTTTTCACAAGCAACGAGTTTCACATTTAAAATTTAAAACCATCGTCAATAAACCAGTCACGACTCAAGATAGGCGTGGTGCCGTACTTTCTATCCAAGAAGATGAACGCCTGACCTCTCTATCCCTAGCTCGAGCTAAAGTTTTCATACTCTCCATCATACGACGCCATCTGCCGATCTCGATCGCCAATATTTATGCTTCCATAACTCTGATACAAAATTTTTTCCTAACCTAACAGAAAAATTCATGAATTTCTCAAAAGCAAATTAAATAAATTGAAACCCATCTTTTCTCATGCTGATTAATCTAACCACTAAATTGTCAGTTGCGTGCATCGAGGTGGCGCTGTCGTCTTTCTTATCTCAATCTTCAGCAGATCGTTATCAGAATATCAGGTATTTTGTGTTCAGAAATCCATCATGGCTATTATAGAAAGATAAAATTATTGTAATGTATGATAATAAATATATTCAGTAATTGAAATATATATAGATATAATAATATATATATATTTTTAACGGATCTATGCATCTACAGTTGATTGCTGATGTTAAGAGAAGAGGGACAGGACGTGTTCCAAGTTAAAGGGAATCGATCGGTCATGCGCAGAAACTCATGTCATGTATGAACGTAACGAAGAGGATGATAACAGCGTAGTGTGTAGATGAATTTAAAGTGTGCGCTTGTGTGTGTGTGATGGAGAATATCAGTAATATAGAGAACTCACTCACTCACTCTCTGGTGGCGGGGGTGTGGTATAAGATGGACTTGGGGGCGCGGGGTCTGAAGCGATTTAACGTTTGCGCCGGCTCGGTACGGCTGCTGTGTGTACGGAGCACAGAGCCTACGTACATGCACACATCTCGAGCTAGTGGATGAGCAGTGGTGGGTATAATGTCGTCATGTGACTGGAGGCGTTACCACACCCCCGGCGGGGGCGCCGCGGCGCCTCTCGCCTCAAGCACAGTGCGACGTCGCGACGCGCCACGTGCGGTCCACTTTGGCCCATACAATACCAAAATCACTTCCTTCCTTCCTTCCTTCCTTCCTTTATACTCTCCCGCCGTTGCTGCCACGGTTACCGCTGCTGTCTGACGCTCCTCAAAGTAATACTAATACTACTGTACTACTGCACTGACCAACGCTCCGAATGCATGCGGCCATTCGCCGACATTACGTACTATTCCATTACCGACTTACGGCTAACACTCGCCAAGTTATGGACCAAGTACGCGAAATTTAACTCTGACTCCTCTCTTAGGGGCTCGGTTTTGTTACGGTGATATTTTTTTAAGTTTGTTGTTTTGTTGTTATTATTATTTATTATTTGTTTTTTATTTTCTCGAGTTGTAAATTAAGTGATCTTGGATCTGATGAATTTCAAAATTGATAATTGTGATTTTTTCAAAGGTAAGTTTTCTTTTAAATTAAATAAGACATGAACACTTGACCCGCAACTCGACGGATCGCGGTTCGAATCCCGGCCTCGGACTTTAAAAAAAAATTTATACGGAATTTGGAATTTTTAAAAAATCTAGTAGATGTTAGATGTAAATATATGACCACGAAGTGCAAACATAAAAAAATAAATGTGCGGTTTTTAGTTACATGTGTTTGCAGTAATAATAAATAACAATAATAATAAATTGGTAAACTAAAAAAATAGCGGAACTGAACCGCGGCGTGTTTTATCTACCGGTTGCGTGCACTAAAACTTTTTACAATTAAAACTCAGAGTTGTCGCACCTCTGGGAGTCGTATTTAACTTTGGTTAACTAAATTTCGTTGACGAAATGCCCCGAGGAAGTGCCTCGACTTTGCAGAAAAATTTAAACCCCTTATTTCACCTTTTCTTTTTTTTACTTAAAATTTGTTCCTCAGTTTTTTTATCTCCTCCACTTATCGCATACTTTTTACAATAAAATTTTTCAACAATCTGTCAATTAACGAATAAAATAATTAATTGCAGGTTCAATTGATTAAATCAAATGGAAATGACGGTTTCAAATTTACCTGGCACGTGAGTTATGCTGTGACATTTTATTGTGATAAAAAATTGATAATAGTAAAAATAAAAAATTAAATAAATAATAATAATAATAAAGTAATTTGTGAGAATAAAATTGACAATTTACGGTCAAGATATTCCAGTGAAGAGTGACAGAACTTTCAATATGTCTTACCTTGCCCTGGATTCAAACACCTGGCAGGTAATTAAATAAAATTATTTTATAAATATCAATATTATTATTATTTTTAAATTTGAATATTGAATATATTGTAAGTAGCGAGGTGGGGAGGCATAACAGAGTACTTAAAAAAATACAGTAAGAAGTTTTTTGGGACTCAAATACATTAATGTTTTTTTTTCTTATTGGGTGCACAGGAAGAACAAAATTGTTAATAGTTTTTACCGTAAAACAAAAATCATTTAAATTTTCGACTAACTTTAGATTTTTGAAAAAGTTTAACAAAAAATACTCAATCACAGAGGTTCCGTTTTTGGCCACTTTAGGGCCAATTTTGGGCAATTTTTAAAATACGTTTAAAGATACTTTTATTCCACTGTTACAATGGTAATTTTATTTTATACTTTTTCAGAATTAAACTAGAGTATTAAATGTCCAAAAATGGGACAGTGACCACAAATAGTACCCCTACCCTATATTTACAAAAGTAATTTTTAAATGTTTCAAAAACACTGTTTTTACAAAATTTTGGAGATATCCCATTTTGCCTCCCCCTAGCTCGTTTTACCTCCCTTGTATTTTATTAAAAAGTTTAGTTTATCATCATATATACAGAGGAGTCTTGTGACTACATTATTATTGAGTGAATCTTTGTTGAGTTAACTCGATAGTTGCTGAGGTATTTTATCCAAAACTATAAAGCTGAGATTATTCGGTTATAGTATAATAGTATAATCGTTGCTACTACTACTAGATAGAGTAGCTTGCATAAGTGATTATTGCTTTCCTGATGGCGGTTCATGGATTGAAAGCTCGCATCACTGACGTCGACGTCGACGTCAACATCGTTCAGCGTTAAATGGATCAACTGTGCCATGAATATATATAATGCCGAGTTATGGGTTTTCTCTATGATATTACTATACTCCCATGTATATATGTATATAAATTTTATATATACTGTACACTACATTCTCATCTAGTCTACTCTGTACTGTGAGGGCTCTGAGCTGGTCTATGGCGGCATGAATATTTATACTGAGGCTATCAAACTATTGAGACCCGTGAGAGTTTACCTCGTGACTTAAGATATGAGACAGTGAGATTTATTTTTACTGAAAAGTTTATTTTGGAAAGTTATTATTTCTTTTTAAGGTCAATTTGATTTTCAGAAAAAATTTTGGAGTTGGAAAATGAATTTTTTATTTTTATCCAACTTGCTCTGGGATTAGGTCAAAATTTGTAAGGACCTTTTTTGTAGGAAATTTAATTCTCTATAAATTTTGTCTCTTTAATTTTTCGCGTATCTTCAATAGTTTAGCCGGAATTTGAATTTTAAACCATGGACTTATAAAATTTCAAAATTGCAATTTGAATTTTTTTGGAGTTCTATTTATTTTGGCTGAATTACTGATAATAGAAACAAAGCTTCAGAGACCATTTTATAGGAAATTTTACGCTCTACAACTTTGGTATCTTACAATTTTTCTGTATCTTTGATAGTTTAGCTGCAATCACAACTTAAAGTACTAGAATTTGAAAATAGATAAATTTGAATCTAAAAATTTTTTTTGCTATTCAAAATTCTGGGTCAACTATCAGAGATACGGAAAAATGTATGAGAACTTTTTTATAGGAAATTAAATTCTCCACAAATTTATATTCATACATTTTTTTCGTATCGTGAAAAGAATCGCCGATAAATAAGTTTTAGTGGCCAATAACCAAACTTTTGTTAATAAAGAGTTATTAAAAAATGTAACTCAGTAAATAAACAAAAACAAAAAAAGTTCAATAGGTCCATTGTTATTATGACAAACCAGAGTTAGATGAAAGTATTAATTTCGAGGAGATGTTAACCCTTGTTATTTCAAGCAAAGACATGACCGTGCACTCACCACTGACACGCGACCGATACTTTATTGGAAAATGTGCAAATATCTGCCCCTATCGAGCGTTTCTCTTGACTTGTTCGCACAAAAAATAATACACAGACATATAGATGCATAGATACAAAGATGCTTTAAATCTCCAAGGCAGAACGTGAGGCTGATAAATCTCGAGTATCCGTAAGTCTGAGGGTCGCAACAAAGAAAATCTAAAGTCAAAATGACTTTCCATGAGCGTACTCCCAAAATTTAGTGTGCTTTTAACACAAAGTCCTTCGCACTCGAAATCGACAATTGAATTTAATGTGGGTTTATAACTTTGTTTCGCTTGTTCTGATTTTGTAACACTTACACATATTTCCGCTTTCTAACTCTGTTCCATTCCGAAAATTATTTAAATTTCGGAAATAGAAAATTATCCGAAAGTTTTTAAATTAAAATAATTATCAAAAAGATTTAAAAAAAAAACATTCAATTTAAAAAAAAAAATCGAAATTTGATGAAATAAAAGATGAAAGATAATCTCTAAATTTGTATTTTAAATCGTGCTTAAAGACTCGTACAAAAAATAAAATAAATGCAACAGTTTCAGCTAGATCTCTAATACGTGATTCACAGTCTCCTATTTTGCATGGCATATAGACATTAAGAAAAGAAAAAGGGGGAACAGTTGGTGGCAACATCAAAAACCAACCGCACTTCAAAGTTACACGGGGTTAAGGCTCTAAATTCAGCTCTCTTTCTCTCTCTCTCTCCGTCCCCAGTATCCTTAAACCAGGACTGTAAAATAATAAGGGACGGAGCTCACAGAGTGATGAGCCTTCGAAGAAGGGTGAACGCAAAATAAATGATACCTGAATTAGTGTAATCGCGTGATGGTTTGCTAGGGAAATACTCCTCTTTGATACGGCTCGCCAGATATACGACAAGTTGAGCGAGCCAAAAATATTAGGGGACGACAAATTGCGTTTGAATTTAATTATGGTTTGAAATAACTATCGTTATGTGTATTGACATCAATCGTACTTTTAAATTATTTTTTCATTTATATTCTAATGGGCTTTTTTTCTTTAAACTTTATTTTAAATGTTAAGTAAAAATAGTCGCGAAGTGGAGTGGAGTAGACTTGAGTTGAGTTGAGAGATGAAGAGGCAGAAGGCAGGAGCCAGGAACCAGGAGCCAGAGTGAATAAATTATTTAATGCGACAGATTTCGCGTGTGATAGGACCGTGAAGGTGGGGTATGCACTCAATGTGGGTATTATATGTTCATATATGTATATAATAGCGAACTGGTTGTTTAAACCGAATGACAATACAGGAGGTTTGCTGGTCCATTGCTGGGACGTGATACAGCGGCTACGCTCTATTCAACTCACTCGATACAATAGACGAGAAGGTACTTTGTGCCGGAGTGTTGGCGCACATTCTTCAATTATTCAACAGACAAATTCTATTTAGTGTCCGCTGTATATGCGAAAAAGTTTTACTTTATTGTTTCATTGGTTTTTAATTTTTTTTTCATTGGAAAATATTGAAAGCGGACGGAAGAAATTTGTTTTATAATTCAAATGAATGTAATTTAAAAATTATTATTTTTGATAAGGAAAAAAAAATGATACTGGTTAGCAGACGTCTAATAATTTTTAGATTTTTTTATAAACGACAAATTGTTGAAAAAAAAATATTCAAAAAAATTGCACATATAGTTTTTTAAATTTTCTACATGTGCATATTTTTAGATTTTTTTTTCCTATCCATGAAAAAAATCATCAGTGATTTTAAAATTTTGAAAAAAAAAAGTAAAATGTCTAGTGTTGAGCAAACATTTGCCTGAACTCATTTATTTAAATATTTTTAAAAGATCCTAACACTAGACAAGCAAAGACAGGGAAAAAATGTTCTGCGCACTCGGCGACAAGGACTCGGCACAAAAGCTCGTACATTACGTCATTAAATATTAAGTAACAGTAAAACAAACATGAGAGAAATGAAAAAGGGTACACAGAAGTGAGAGCTCTAGTTGTGATCCATGTTTATGTTGCATAGGGTCAAATTGAACTAGAGTATAAAGGATAGAGGACAGAGAATGTCACCGCAGGAGCTGATGAAAATGGGATTTGTGAAATTAACCATGAAATAGACTGGCTCCTTACCCTAGTCCAGTCTCCGTCTATCTTGTCAAGTAAAGCGGTTATATCCACGTCATAACCCAGCACACAAACCATTTACAAGTCCCTCGGGTGTTTTTGCTTTCTTTGCACTCTGGACTCTGCTCTGATCTCTGGTCTCTAGACTCTAGACTGCACTCTGGAGTAATAGAAAAAAAAAACTCCATGCATGGGCATCGCGAGCAAATCTTTGGAGACCCAATGGGCACGATATAATTATTATATATATATAAATATGTAATAAATAATTTTTGATGAGCGATTAGGATTTTTTTGATGCAGTAATTAGTGGTGTTGATTAATATTTATAAATTCGTCACCAACATGACTGAGACTTTGTTTCATTGACAAATAAGAAGTCCGGCCTTTTTATCATTAGCGGCACTTTGATGTAAACCCGCCCACGTCATGACAAACTAGATTAATTTGCTGCCCGGGACTTGAGATCGTTTATTACGAAATTACAACTGTCAGAATTAGTCCTCAGGACTTTTTAAGACTGAGTAATAAAAATGTAATAACGTTCTTTTTTTATGATAAATATTGCTATTATTTATTTATTAAGAATTTTTTTTTTGACAGAGACAACTAAAGGTAACTACGGTCTTTATAAAATGTCTTCAAAAGGCTGTAGCTTTTAAACTATCGATTCTAGGGTATTTTTTATGGGAATCAAAGTTGTAGGAAATTTAATTTCCTACAAATTTTGTCTCAATAAAAAATACCCTAGAATCACTGGTTCAAAAGATACAGCCATTTTACTCCAAAAAAAGTAATAAATTTTGTTAAATAATTTTTTAAACGGCTGTAACTTTTCAAAAATTGATCTTACAGGAATTTTTATTGAAATAAAAGTTATAGAGAACTTAATTACCTTTCCAATGACCATATATGATGTACATTTATCTCCCATATTTAGCGAAATAACTGGCAGTTTATATATAAAACTTTCTCATTATAATATGAGTATAATAATTATTACTAAAAAAAATATATAAAAATATATGTTGGTGGTCTTAGAGAATATGAAGATAGGAATGTGATCAAAGCAATCAGCCGTTGAAAAGCTTGGTTGTAAAAATTTAGATCGGGTTGAAAAAGTATAGCGAGTCCGCTTGCGTATGTGAGTGCGTGTGCGTGTGTGTTATATGTACGTCGAGAAATGTAGAAGGGGTTTATAACTCACGTCAGGCAGGTAATTAGCCGCTTTTGCCCAGCTGTAATGGACCCGGTGAGCCACTCTTAGAATCTTACACGAGTCCGAGTCAGAGAGACCCTTAACTTATTCAAATGAACCGCGGTAACCCATGTCCAGCGCGTATGTTCATCTGCAGCTCATCGCCAAAGCAATATCGAAAAACCATTTATAAGCTACATTTTTACTTAATTATTCCACCGTCATTTTTATTACTTTTTTTCTTTATTTTTTTACTTTTAGTTTGAGTTTTGGTTTTAAAAAAGGCATTGCCACGACCACAGCAATACATATAAGAGGATTATTGATTTTATGTTCAACTCGCAAAAGTGTGATTTGAATTTTGATTGGCAAAACGGGGAGATCGCGTAACAGGATAGTCCACGCTTTGCCAGATTCACAAGGGCTCTTCAGTTTAACGTTTAGTCATTCGTAAAATCGAAGACTATGTTTTTAAAATCACAAACTACTTCCCCTTACTCTAAATCTAAATCTAAATCTAAATCTGAAAATTTGTATAAAGGAAATTTAGTCTTCAAAATTTCGACAGATTAATAATTTCCATAAATGGGAATTTTTGTTGTCATTGATTTAACCCGGGATTAAAAATAAAATTTTATATAAATTTATTCAAATCGGGGTAAAATTAATTATAAAAATATCTTTGAGAAAAAAAATGATTTGCTTATCAGCGATCGCTAAATCGATACTCCGAACCACAAAAGATCGTGTATCGAAAATAAAAAAAAAGTCAAAGGACACCATGACTGCAATATTTTTTTGTGATCCTGGATCATAAACGTCTAGAGGCGTAGTCGTAGACGCTTTTCTAACATGATTATAATCATCAGCATAATTTGATAATGATACAAGGTTGGATTTAAAAACATAAAAACATGCTAATTCGCATTAGTCGTAACCCAAGATGACTATAATTATGATCCAGTAAAAAATGCCCATTAATATCATCATCCAGGCCGCCTACATACTATTATACAATATATGTATACATGTATATTTATATGAATTTTTGTTGGTCACGAGTTTGACATTTTGCAAGCATCTGGGACGCTTTTATCGGGCCCGGTATCCCGAAGTCGGAATTAATATTTTTATTTTTAAAATTTTTTTTATGACTAGTCTGTGGACCTAATTTTCGGTCCAATATCTCGTGGCTCCAATTAGTTCTGTACGTCAGTCTATTCGTCGAGTTCATTCGTCTGTCCGTTGATTCGTTTCCATTCGCGCTTTGGTTGCCCGGCGTCCGGCTGCAGCCCTCGACTCAGCTTCATTAAGGAACGGTAATGCGTTTTGTTTTTCTCATTCTCTGCATCACCTGTACAACTACTATAGTATACCTTTATTGCTATATATGTATATGTATATATTGTTAAGGCCGTATAACATTGATGCGGCAAAAAGAAAATAAATAAAATGAATAAGAGCCAACGCGGTTTCAGTTTTAATAATCTCCGAGTCGAGATTTATTATTTTCGGGTCTCAGTCTAAATAAATTCATACATCCGTGAACTATATTATCGTTTATTGCTTATTTTTCCTTATTATTTTGCTAGATTTTTTTCTTTCACTCGTTGAAAAATTAGCGTAAGAAAAAAAAATTTTCTATTTTCAGAAAAAATTCAAATTTTTTTCAAGCAACCCTAGTTTATATATGTGCTATATATATTTATATATGCAGTAATTAATAGAAGGAGCCTATCACCGGCGAAATATAAAATTTTATATCGAGATATTGGCGTTCATTCAAAGTTTCGGTCTTATAAAATGAATTATTGTAAAGCAGTTTGTTGTTTTATTTTAACGAGGGTGTCTGTGAATGTGCTATCGGTCTGTTAACCAAACGAACTAGCCAGTAAATTACTCGAGTCGGTCGCGGGAGCCCTAAAAATACAATTAACGAGTCGTTTAACGGGCGAGCCGGCAGACGGGATCGGAAAAAAAATTAAAAAGACTCGTGAGTTTTAATATTAGGATTGTTTAATAAGGTAATAAAAAAAACGTTATATTTTGAATTAACCAAAATTTCATATCGATACAAGGTACATTGTATCATTTTTTTTTCACAGCGACATCTACGATAAATCACTTCGGGAATTTTTCGCTAATGAGTTTTATATTTTTATTTATTTATTGCGGTATTAATTTATAATCACTTCAAAATATTTGCCCGGGAATTTTAAAAATTCAAAATAAATAAATTTATGAATTCTTTAAGTAAAGATCAAGTAAAACTGGCAAAGTGGACACGTGCCTTATAAAATCATGATACTGTTACTCACTCAAGAGCTTGAATAATAAAAACCGATCTTTCAAGTATCGAGACTGCTCATATGTATAAATATACATATACTGAAATGAATATTCAAGAGTCTGATACCCTGCTAGCGAGCAATTGTTAATTTAATATTTTAAATCTTAATTATATTCTTCAACACATAACACTTAGCGGCGGCAATAATGCGACGGTCGCCGCGTGGCCAGCACGTGGATCGACATCCTACTAAATAACGTAACGTGAGAGTGCTAAACAAAGCACGAGAGCTGAAGAAAAAAAGGACAATGAAGATAACTCGATAACGTGAATAGGAAAAAGAGTAAAAATAGTCGACGCAAGACAATGATTGAAAGTAGCACGCGAGAAGGCACGCGAGCATAAGTAAACTCAAAACAAAATAACAGAAAATAATCTAAAACTTGGGTTTTCCGGTTTGCCCGGGAGCAGAACCCGGAGGCGGGCCCGGGCCCAGTCCTCTGTGAAAAAAATAACCAATATAACCGGCCAATAAACGCCGGTCAGCTTAACAACGCTCCTGCTGGTTTATACTCGCGAGTTAAAAGCTACCGGTTAATTACAGGCCTCGTATCGGAGTGCATGAGTGAATAAGCTCGGGCGAGCTGACCGATTCGGAGCCGACTGTCACGATTTCGCGTCTGAGCCAATTGGAAGTTATTTACCTCCGGAGTCTAATCGGTGCTGGGATTTAAATTGTCTGGGGTTTGAAGTTCAGGGCAGAGGAATTGAGTTGAGTGAAAATTTGAGATTACTGTCGGATGGGCGACTGGAAACGGAGGCTCACAGAAGTCGTGTGGACTCCACGGGGGTCGCGAATCCCCGCGGAGCTTCAACTACTTCAAGTCTTTCTGCCTTTCTTAAGTATGACTGATGTGCCAAAACATTTATATTATTTTATTAACTAGTCAACTTTTCTTATTTTTTTTTATTAATTTTGCTTATGATAATTTTTTCGGAAATTTTTTTGAATCCTGAACTTTTCTTGATTTTACTTCAAATTTTTTAAATTAAAAAAAAAAATAATTTTGATCGTAATTTAAAAAAAAAATTAATCAGTCGAAATTAGTAAAAAAATTTTATTGACTAAAACAATAAATTATTTATCTAAAAATCATTTTGTCACATAAATATGTAAAACTGCCAGGCCTTGTGTCTGAATAAAATTAATTACAATAACAAATTTAATAAAAAATAAAAAAAAATATTTAACCATTTAACAACCCCCAAAAAAGTTGAACTCGACACGGGCGCGGACGCGAGACCGGAGATAGACGCGATAATGATTAATGTGAACGTCGCTTCGTCATTGAGATGCCCTCGAAACAGATTAATCGACTGTGGACACACCGCCTCCAGCAAAACAACGAATTATCGGTAGTAGAATAGTTAAATTGCCGGTGTGCATTTCAATTGATTATTTACATACTCCGCATAAACACAACTTCAGCACACACACATATATTTAATCAATACCAGCTCCGTCCGTACATAATAAATACGCGCCTCTTATTTTTCCCAATAATAGAATCCGCGCAATAATAAATTTGCCGGCACATCCATGGCCGTAGCATCATGAGGATCTATATAATAATAATTAATACGCCGTAATAACGGACCCACCCAAATTGGGTTATTTTTGCCTCAACATTTCAATCAACTCCTCAACGTCCCCCAAAGCTATACACCAATTTCTTCAAGCCTACACTTAGTCCATTAATTAAATCAATAATTGCACTTTATTTATTTTTTTTTTTCCCGCGAAATTTAAATGGAGCAAAATTTTCTGGACTAAACTCCCGGCTGACGCGTCACGAATCCGAGAAACCCAAAACTGATGGCTAATTATTTTCAGCCGAGCTATGAGTAAATTTAATAGAATATCGTCGGCAGAGTCTAAAAAAGTCCCTGCTGATATTTTTTTTCGAGTAAGGGCACGCGCCG
Organism: Microplitis manilae; assembly: GCA_030273425.1. Lineage (NCBI taxonomy): Eukaryota > Metazoa > Arthropoda > Insecta > Hymenoptera > Braconidae > Microplitis > Microplitis manilae. The sequence goes on from CP092725.1 coordinate 1,104,532, forward strand.
GCACGTGTCCAGACGGGGTGCCCGAGATAAAAAGGAAACCAACACCGATACCGAGTTGTTACCGATACAAAACACAAAAAATAATCCATTAAAACTGCGAAATATTTTTGGATATCATTTTTTTTTTTTTTTTTTGTTAATTATCCGGGTTATTTTTAGCTGGGTATTGTTATTGTTATTAACATAGGCATCATGAGCGGCGTCTTGTTCGCGCCCATGTGCACGATTAAATAATTAAGTAATCAAATGCCTCGGTCGATTTACGGCGGCCCCTCCTACTCTTTCACGACTACGAGCCTGTTCGCAAGCAAGCACGGGCCAATTACCGTGATTTTGCGTCAAGAATTAACGTCCGTCTTGGAGGTGCTGCAAAAAATACTGGGCATAAAAGTTAATATAGCCTTAGCTCCGCGGCAGAGTCATAATTTCGAAATTTGGTCAATTGAAAACTCGGGTATGAAATAATTTAACTCGGAGCAAGTGGATTTGAATTCTAAGCAACCGTCCCGAGGGCAGACGTGTTAAAGGATGCGGGATTTTGTCATGGACATGGAGAGTTTCGCTTGATAATAACAACAAGCAGGATCATTAAATGCGTGGGATTTAGGCCAGCTGCAGTAGTTATAGCCCTGGGTATGGTTTATGCGTTGAATTATGCTAAGCGATTTCCCAGTTACCAGTTACCAGTTACTTTTAAATCTTTATCCAGAACGCATCGGCTGGGCATTAGTATGCTGAATCGAATCCTCGTCACCTCGGGCGACCGGTTGGCTAGTTTTTGTTCCGAGTTAATGCGAAATCTTTTGGCAGGTGTCTCGAACCAGAGCGATTCCGAGCCTCGGCTCCTTCTCTCGGTATCTTATTCCCGTATGATATTAATCCTAATTTAAATCCCGTAATTGCTGTTTGCTATCAAGACTAATGCGCTAATCAAATTCATAGAATACGATAAGCGGTTGATAGCAAGAGTATCCATCGTAACGTTTAATGCACAATGAGGACCAGCACATATCTGAGCTGAACCGTAGCTGCGGGCTGATAGATGTTGGCTAATTATGTGTCCGAGAAATCTTACAGCCTCCCGGGCAACTTCCAAGACTGCTATCCGTACCTTTTAGCTCTCCGGCCAGCAGACTAGGTACATTTATATACAAATATATATATGGATCCGTCGGGCGCGGACTCCCCCTCAAAACCTCTGCAGGATGTGGCTGATCAGGATATGCAACACGCGACCACCCATCAATGAAAAAAATTTATTCGCTCCATTTTGTCCATGTCATACTGCACTGACCACTGGCTCTTGCGCTCGCGTTGCTCGAGCTCTGGGCTTAACTCGGAGTCTATTATAAATTTATTCGCCGCTCCATCCCGTGGAATTATCTCCGCGATAATTAATAACAATGACAGTGTGTCTTACATTTATATTTATATTTATACGTGTATATATTATTGGCTCGGGGTAGCAGCAGAGGAGCAAAGCAAAACAACCATGGTATGGAGCTCCAGCTCGTTGTTGTAATTTCGAGGCGGCGTACATCCAACCTGGTCCATAAGTCCAAGCGTCCCCTTTGGGCATCGTTGCCTTACCTCTCCGTTAGTAAGAGTCTGAGGTTGCTTTTATTTTTTGTGTTCTCGCTGGAGAAACGACCGTCAGCGGGTGGAGTCATTTGCCCAAGTGAAGCTGCTGGACTATTGCTGGGGAATCAGGAGAAATATTGGGTTGGGATGTTTTGAATCCGGGAATAGGGACGACGCTGCTGATGACGGTGATGTAGTTGAGCTTTTTTCGGAATTACCGAGGAATTTATCGGAAAGTTGTTGCTGGTGGCCGGTGGGTTTGTTGTTGTTATTGTTGCTCAAAGCAATGCTCGAATAAGGAGAGGAGAGTGAGGTGGAGGCGTTGGTCCGTTGGTTCGGTGGTACTGGCCCTGTAATTGGGGCCTCAAAAGGCTCTCTCTCGAACCGGTAAAAGATTATACACCCGCATGTCCCGAGGCTCCACGAAAGGAGGCAAGAGAAACCCCAACACAGCTCACCCGTGTGGTAATATATTATGCTTTGGAGATACCTGTGTATCTGATTCACGAGGTGAAACAGCCAGCGTAAGCGGAGTTACTTTTGAGGGTTATGACGGCAGAAACCGACAGCCGAGCAAGGGAAAGAGAGAAAGGGATTGGGGAAAAGGAGACCGAGACGAAGGAGCCGTGCAAGAAGAGTAAAGAGAAAGAGTTGGAGATGAGACGTTTGCGAGATATTTTGGAGGTCCTCAAGGCAACTCGGCCTCAGGAATTCCGTAATTGCGTGCTCCTAAACGCTCGACGGCTATTGCGAAGGAGGTGAAGGTGGTGGAGGAGAGACCAATAAGAGGGAATAATATTTCTTAAAAGAAAAAACTTGGAATAAAAAATTACGTGGAGATGCATCGTACGCTATCTGGCCACGCCCGTGGCGAATTCTTGATACGTAACTCGTGCGGTGGCTCGACCTACCAGACCCCGGCTCTCCCTCTACTGGGTTTAATATTCCAGACTCGGTGCTTTTATTGCAATTGAATCTCAACCGTACACTGGTTACGATCCCTCTCTGCCTCCGATGGAGGCGTCCTGGGGCCTCGTCCAGGACTATGCGGCCCGTCCTCTGGACCTCCTTCTGAACCCGACACCCGAGCTCGTTCTTTGTTTTTCTCATCCGAGCTTTTTCCGGCTCCTTGATCGACAAACAAATAACCAATTAGTCCATCCGAATTCGAAGAGATTTTGCTGCGCAGAAAATATCCAGCATGAAAGTGAATAATTCCAGATGAAAAGGGTGATAAAAAAAAGCTAGGTAAAACATCAAGGACCATTGTTTTCTCATGGTCGCCTGGAGGAAGTAGGCTTCTTCAGGGTGCCAGGAACCTACTGAGCGGCCCACGCCGACTGCCGCTCATCGACATCCCGACAGCCCGAGGACTGAAATCCAGACCAGACCAACATCCTACATACATCCAACATACATCCAACATCAGCAAACTCTTGTTCTCTCGCGTGAGTTTTGTTTGGTACATGAACCACCTCCACCTCCACCTTCGCCGAGCGGATACCTCTCCTGGCTGATTCGGGTCCCGAGGCAACAAAAGGTAAAACCATCGGCATTCTTGCCTTATACTTCTCCCCTCATAGCGTGGGTGTGCGTGCCTTCCTCGGTGTATCCTCTATCCACGTATTCTTACGGTAATCGTATGTAAATCGTATAGCAGCGAGAAGAGGATCTTGTGCTGTCTTGGTCGCGCGCGACTGGCATCAACATCAGCTCTTCTTCTCCCTTTTTCTCTCCTCCATCTCCTCTTTCTTCTTCTTATTCTTACTCTCCTCTTGGTCTTTTTCTGTTGGTTTGAGCCCCGGGATAATCTGCCTAAGAAATGCCAGGGCCTTTTCTCCGAGCACGATACGAGGATCCTCTCGCCTCTCTCCTCTCATCTCTTAACTCTTGCCTCTTACTCGTTGCTCCTCAATAAGACTTTGTCTTGGTGCTGTCCTTACTTGCGTGGCTCTTATTGCTGGGTTTAATGCTGACCGAGGGGTGCCCCAGGGCCCATGCCGATCAGCAGAGGGATAGCCCGCGTGCGTTGCTCGTAAACAAATTATCTGGACCCAAGGGTCGAAGGTCTATTGAACCGAGACGATCCGTTCTACGGTCTCATTTACATACTTAAGCCCGCGAGCTGCCGCGGGTGCATATCATCCAGCAAATCCAATACCGTCTCGAATATTTCCAAATCATTTCGGAGCTTGACATCCAGCAGGTTCATCAAATGATCCAGCAAATGATCAACGCGAGTCTGCGACAATTGTCTTGTTCTCCCCAGAGGTGGGGGGCTGACACTGATTGCACCAGTCTCGGATTTATTTAGTTTGCGTTCTTGTTGGGTTCTTGTGATTTCTTTTGGTTGGCTGGTTGTTTTCAGTTGTTAAGCTGGCATTCAAGAGCACTCTGGGCAGCTGAGAGCCCGGGAACTGGCTGGCAGGTTGCTCTAAGCCGTTAAGGGGGTCTCGGGCCGCCCCCGCGGCCGCCAAGTGATTGCTCCCTCGAGGCAGGCATCGCGTGTCAGAGTCCGCTTATATTCCACCCTCTGGACCTGTGCTCTCGCTCTGGCTCTCGTCTTTCTTGGCTCTGTTCCCCCGTCGCCACCCGGACCTTACCTTTCTCGCGCTCGCGCTCTCACTCTCGCGGTACATTTTATTTTATATACCTGTACACTGGCTGTATATTTGCTGATCCGATCCCGTGTCGCTTTCTTTTGTCTCGAGACAATGGACAAGGGCAATTGCGGCACAAACAACGATGTATTTTATCGTGCCTCTAAATTATTGACGCTAAAAAAATTTAATTGTCTCGGTTGTGAAACAGCCAGCGAATTTTTTTTTCCTTTAATCCACAACTTTTTTTAATGGCGAGTTACTTTTTACGCCGGTGCTCGTGAAAAATTTTTATTACTCGCGCCCACGCTCAGACTAGGTCGTCAACAGATTATCGCCAGCCAGTGCTAATTTATTTTTTTAAATTTATTTTTTTGTTCCTAGTTCGATTTTTTTCAGTTTTCAGCAAAATAGTCCAGATATCAAACCTTGAAAAAAAAATTAAAGGCAATGGCAGTGTTCGTGCTGACCAACTTGCCCCCTCTACTTCTTTACAAACCGTAACTAATGATTTGTGATCTAAAAAAAAAAGTTTAGCTTAAAATTGTGATCGGATCTTGGCCCGGATTCGCCTAAACAAAATTTTTAATTTCGAAGTGACCGAACGCGTCGAATTGATGAAAAATGAATAATTATAATAATTTATAAAAAGTATACTGAATTGTGAAAGATAATTTTTGGTGCGTGTCTCTAATACGTATAACTGATGGCAAAAATTGCTCCCCGATACTCTAATGACTTCACCTTCGTCTCTAGCTGTCAGGCCCAATAGAAACTCGTGAAAAAAAAATTTATTTACTCGAAAAGTCGCAAATTGATGATAAATGTTTTAAGCCTTTTTTTTTCGCAAGTTATCTTACTGCCGGGGGATTTTTGAATTTAAAATTACACGAGCGAGCAAAAATGTAAAAATGTAATGTATACATTTTAAAGATCTCATAAGGATTATGTTTTTGTGACACAACTAAATTGGGGGCTGTAAAAATTGCATGTCATTTGCAGACAGGTTTTATAAACGACTCTTTTATTCGATAATAATTGCGGCAACCGATATAAACACTCGTTTTCTCGGATTCACCTCTCTAATGACTTATGTTTCTACGAATATATCTTTCTCATATTTTGCACAAGCCCACAGTACTTTTTTCCTTTTTTTTTAATTACATATAATTAAAATTTAATTCCTCTCTTTACTTAAGTTCCTGCTGAACATATTTTTAAATTTGAATTTAAATTCACGTTCACAAAAATGTGTGACTTTTACCTGCGACGATATGCATTCGTTTTAATTAATAAACGAAGTATTTATTTCGAAATAAATATTTTTAATTTCAGTATGCAAACATTTACAAACCCGACAGTTCATGACTCTATTTCCGCATGCAAGCAAATAAACTTCAACTTCACAGTTAAAATAATTAATTTAAGTGATTAAATAGAATTTTAATTACACTTTTCACAATTTCATTAATTAATATAATGATAATGAATACTTTTATCAGAATTTATAGAATATGATCGAAACTTATTTTTTTTAATTTTTGCAAAATTCAAAAAAATTTTTCTCAGAATGTTCAGGAGTCCAATGAAAATTTTTTTTCTCTAAAAAAATGAAATTTCGAGGATTTTGGAAAAAATTTAAATCATGTGAATCATGATCGAAATTTTTATTTCGGAGAGTTGAAAAAAATTTATTTGATGTTTTCTTCAAAAATATCAATAATTGTATAGAAAATTTGTGATTTCAAATTATAGATTTTTGGAAATGGGCAGTTTAGATTTCAAAATAAATGTTAGTGCAATTTTTTTTTCTTCGATAAAGGAAAAGAATTAGTACCTGATCAGGGAACTATACAGCTGCCTAATTTCAAAATACAACTGACAAAAATTAATTTTTTGAAATATGTTTTGAATCATATTCGCAAGACTCGATTGGAACTGAAAATACTAAAAAATCAATTTTGAAAAATATGTTCCTTGATTTTTTTGAAATTGGACAGCTGTATGGTACTTGATCACTTCATGTACTTGTATATCTATATTTAGTGAAATTTGGTAAATATAGATATACAAATATATGAGTGATTGGGCACTAGTTCCCTGATTGGGCACTGGGTCTCTCGCCTTAAACTCATAAAAAAAAATTTGAAAATTTTTCATAGCAAAAAATACCTAATTGAAGTTCTACAAAAAATTCCTTCTCCCATAAAAAAAAAAAAAAAATAGAGGGTGGATTCAAAGCTACATATGATTGTTTCGCAAACGAAAGTATGCCGAAATAAAATCTAAAGCATGTGATTTTGTATGTATATTAGCATAATCACCAGGATTTCATCGGTTTTTATAATGCTCACTACATTTGCTGGTTTATATATCCTTATAAATGTATTTTATCCCTATGTCTGGATGTGTGGGTTATAAGTTGATGTAGATGCTGTTACGTTGGTAGCAAACGCAGAGAAACGAAATAATGAATAGGATAGTTTCTGGTATTCGATGATTATACGCATTCGCGAGCGGCAAATTATACATTTGTGGTTTCAGACGTTCTCTCCGTAGTCGAGGTCAGCGAGGGACGATTCGTACCAAGAACTTGCGGGCGGAGTTTTTATACTCTCTCCTTACTTTCTTATATATTATTTTTTGCCACATTATTATTTATTTATTTGTATGTATTTATACATGTATATACTTACGACGAGCCGCGAAAATTTAAGGAATCCGCGGAATGAAATAAGGGTGCAAGTATTTTTATTAAATAAACGTCTTGACAGCAGAGGTCGAACCACCCACGCGTCAGACTTTGAGGTGAATTACGGGTGAGTAGATCAATACGTGAACTAAAAAAAACTAAGTGATGTTACAACAATAATCGCCTCTAATCTTCCACTTTGGAAGTTTATTCGCGAAACATTATCTCTTGTTCTTCTTCTCTTCACATCCGCTCTCGACTCTAGTCTCAATAAATCATTCTCCACCGGTAAATCACTCAGACGAAATTTTAAAAAAACGTTAAATAATAACAACGAAAAAAAATATAAGTAATAATGTGCTAAAAAATATTATAAATAAAAAGTTTTTATCTGAATTGCCGGCGGTTAATCTGAACAGTGTATGGGGAATTAAAACGCGGAGTGGAATTATTAATTATGCGCAAGGTGTGTATGCCACGCGAACAGATACATCCGCGACTTTGTTGGACGGATCGTATGAGTGAGGACCCGCGGGCAAGTGGAAGTTGAGCCAAGTGAAGCTGGATTGGGCATGTGGAGATTTTTAAAATACGGGCTCCTATAACAGTGGTCGGTTGTTGCTGAACAAGCCACTTCTCGTCTTCCAGCCTTGGGCATCTAGTCCCTGCATCGCCGGCCCACGCATCCCTTCTTCGGACCCAGAGCCCCGATGCATCTCAAGACTTTGGATCTGACGCCCTCAAAATCACCCCCGGGGATAAATTATTTTCGTTTTTTAAGGACAAGTCTATTGCTGAAGAATTTCAACTGTACACTCTGTGAAAAATTTTATTTCATACCCTCGTAGTGGATCTAATTTTTTCATTAGATTTTAATTGAAGATCTATCTAGATCTTTAATTAAAATAAACTATCAAAATTTCCGCAGATCTGATTCGTATAAAAAATTCACTGAATTTATTGCAGTGTGCGGATTAATTTAAATATTAACGGACTTGGAGAGAGTGGGGGTAAATTAATATAAATGTAAGAATATATATTTATATTTATATTTATTTATTATATATGTTGCTAATTGGTATTTACGTGTCTCCAAAGTCCGCAAAAGTTTTTATGGCGCCACGAAAATTATACACCAGCTCAGTAATAATTATATACTTTGTATGTTAGACGCTCTTTGAAAGATCTCAAGGTGGGTGGGGTGGGGGGTGGGGTGCTAAGAATCACTATGTCGATATGATGTGTTTTGGGGTTTTGTTTGCTGGTTCCTTCTATCTTTGTCTTTGTCTTTGTCTTAAACTTGGCTGTGGCTTAAACTTGAGCCGAGTATACTCGTTGAGCGCGGTGCCGCGCGGTTTTAAAAGCGCGGGGTTAACTAATGAAAAGGTTAGTTGACCCCGGATAAAAAAAATAAAAACGCCCTGGCGCCTCCCTCGCCCTTTTATACTCCCTATATATTTAGAGCTCGGTGATGAGAAAGACACGATTCGTTTTATTTCTGGTGATACATCCTCTTCTGCCAATTGATCCTGTTAAATCACGATCTCCCAACTTTGCCCTCTTACGCCTTTTTATTATTGACATCAAATATAATATTTTTCTTTATTAAATGGCTTTCATTTAACTTCGGACTTTTTTCTTTTTTTCAAAAATTTTTGCTCTGTCATTAAAAATTTTTTTTGCAATTTTGAAAATTTAATTATTGGGCTAGTGACCTCGGATCACTAGACATTTTTATTATTATTTAAAAAAAAAATTTCAAAATTCAAAGAATTAAAATAATTATTGATTGCAGAAAATTAATGGATTTATAATTTGAAAATAAATGTTGGTATTATTTTCCGTGAGCAAAAGTGATAAAACAAAGGTGTTCCCCGGCCTTCGGATGATGATTCTGAAGGAGAAGAATGTAGACAAGTTGAAATAAGAGTGCATCACTCGATTACGTGGAATCCCCAATAACAGAGTAGAGTAGAGTACTGTCCTAAAAAATCCATCGTGTGTTACGTACATGTACTCACGTGCACAGCACACACACAGCTAGATAGTTCGGGTAGAGGTTTTTTAGCAAAACTCACTAGAGCGAGATATTTTAGTTGCTCTTTCTGACGCTCGGTCGGTCGGACCATCGCCGGTCATTGGAATTGTGTGGGAAGCGTTTCGGTAATCAATGGGTACTGGCAGGTAGGCGCCCTTTTAGTCGCTCTCGAGAATCCAAACTACACATTTCTGGCTCTCAGCAACTTACTCCTCTATAGTCAACCGTTTTACTTCTTTTCCGCCCTCTTAAACTCTTTAACTCCTCCACTCGATCTTCACCAGAAAAATATTATCGTGAATTCCTCAAGTTCCCAACCAGATCATAAACGCTCTCGCAGCCTACTTTTTTTAACTTAAACGTATTAGCATTCTCTTATTCAATTTTAGGAAATCCACAGCCTATTTTTTAAAAAGTTCACACGGTTCGACCTCTGGTTTCAAATCCGCCCGCCAACATCCGCTTCCATTCCCCGAAAAAACTAAATTATTTAATTATCGCCGTTCCAAAAATCTTTGACGAAAATTTCCGGAACGAGTTTCTTTGAGCGAAAAATCTTTAGCCACCGTCAGTTTTATTGAAGCGAGGGTAGCAGGTCAACGTGAAAGAGACTGGGACGAGTAAATAAACTTGACAAAGCCAACTACTAGGGTCATCGATATTGGATCGGCGCAATGCCCTTCCAATAAATCCACGAGCGCTCTCAATTCTAGACCAAGACCTAGACCAGTCTCAACACTATATATAAAAGTTCTGAAGCGTAACAGTGTACACATCAGTGTTTGTCGAGACGAGCGTCGGTAACCGCAGTAACTGTGTTCAATTTATTTACGCGCCACTCCGTATTACCATCGACACACCATTTTATTTCTAAACCTTTTCACTTTTGTCCGAAAAAATACACCAACAATGAAAATAAACGGGGAATAATAAAGAGTTTTTATTAAACCAATAACCTTTTGAGAAAAGAAATCTATTGGCTCTGAAAGAACAGATAAAATAGTTCTCATAACGGGAGTTTGGAAGAAAAGAGTTGATCTGTTGAAAAATTTCTGACAAAAAACTTTTGAACTCCAGAACTTTGAGTCACTTCTGGTTGGATATTAGCTTCGAATAGATTGAGGATTTTTCAGCGCAAAAGTCATTGCTGGTGGTCAGGTTGGAGGTCGCAGTACTCTCGTACCCTCGATTCTATGAAAAGTGTAATGAAATATTTTTTGGGTCACGCTTATCAAAAGCTGCACATAAACATGGATAGGAGATGAATGACGTCGGTTATATCAGAGAGCACTTGGCTTTGGCGAAACTGATTGGTCGGGGAGTCTAGTGGGTATTTTTAGGTCCTCGGAGTAGAATGAATTAAGAAAGGGAATAAGAAATGGATAAAAAAATGATAATAGAGTGGACGCAGAAGAAGCAGTTGAGAAAACGATGAAACCCATCCTACTGATGACAAGATGAAAATTAATTAGCGATGTAAAAAAGTAATAGATGATAACAAAAATAATAAATTAAGATTTCATTTGTTTGGGTGCGTGTGTGAGGAGAGAAATGAAATAGCTGAAGAAATTCGATTAGTTAGGCTCCGGAGTCGGGGTGAGGCTTGGCGTTGCATGGGCTCGGGGTCGGACTGGGGTCTTAATAAAAAGACAATAGGCAAAGTGGTTGAGCGGTGGTAAATTGAGGAGCTGATGCAGAAAGCTAAACGCGAATTCCTAAGATCCCAGGTGTTGCGTTCTGGATAATTAATCGAGGCCCGAGTCGCCCCAAAGCGGCGAACCAAAGAGCCGGTTGCGACGGCGAGGAACAGTAAAGGGACAGAGTAAGTCGAGACACACGCTTGGACACGCATTCAATTATGACGCTGACATGATGCACATCAATCTTGACCGGCGCTTCAGATTAACTTGATGCTCTGATTTATCGAGCCAACAGCTACAACATCATTCCGGATCCAGATGGAAAAGTCATAATCCATTTCGCGGCATTTGTCACGCCTTCTAATACCATGCTATTATTTTTTTGAGGTATCATATTATTTCGTCAGTTTCAAAGTCGGGGAGACTGGTCATCAGGGATTCGCTTGATGCAAGTCGAGAAATTGAGGTATCTGAAGAGGTCAAACCAGAAAAAGTGAATTGTGACGCGAAATTATTTTGTAATTTTTAGGAGTGGGCCATCGTGCCCCAACTGTATAAAATCAGAAACGAAATGAATGGGCTCGCTGTGGAGATCGCAAGTTATTTTTAGCGGAATAAAATTTCCAAGCATATCGTAGGGCGTTTTCACGTACAATGTTTTTCCGTAAATTTTTCTGCCACTGTGTTTACGTTTTATCCTGGTAAATTGAATTTTGTCCCGGGGCAGTAGAGAGAATGGAACTAGGATCGCGTCTGTTTACCCGAAAACAGATGGCCTAGCCGAGGATTGCCTCGGGATGTAGCCAAAGAGGGGCCGATTCTAATCCTTTCGATCCAGGTTCGGAGGACACATCTACCACTGCCATCATTTTATACACACACATACATACATCTATATTTATATAAATACATAGGTGGATGGATAAAATATGTCTATCTATAAACGTAAATTTAAAACGGAATTGCACCTGGCGAGTTACACCAACAGCCAATAGGTATCGATGAGCGAGTATATTTTATTTAAATTAACCGTCCGCGCAATCGAGGCACTGATTTGTCGGGATGAAATTAGGGCGGTATAACTGGAGGGTAATTTTTCGCAGTCGGAACTCAACGGCTGGTACTCCACTCCACTGTACTCCGGTCGATTCAACTAAATTTCTGTTGGCTGTGCAGTACTATGTTCTGTGAGAGGTGGAATGTAGTCACATCTGGACGTTCTCATGCGATCATTTCCAGTTTACACAGCGCGTATATTCGCCAAAGAGAGGGACCGAAAATCACGAGAATATTATTCACATCTACATCTATACCTACGTCTACATCAACACACACACACACACACACACGTACACATTTCTCGAGTTTAATATTTAGCTCCTGCATATTCCATTCTGTGTATATATTATTTCCATCCAGCTATTATACAATAGGTGGATCGAGGGGTTGTTCGGAGCCGCCGGTCGGACGTTGCTCAATATATTTATGCTGCTCTCTCTACTCTACGGGTAACGTCATTTACGGTCGACACTAAACCACAGTGGTTTCATTACTGACAGTGTGTGTGGACAAACACTCATCAATAGCCAGCAATTGATGCTGCGCTGGGTCAACACGGACTAATTAATAGGCACAAGCAACCAGATAAATTATAAAAAATATCCAGCAAAGTGAGCAGCGGAGTAGCCGAACTGAGGTAGCTGAGAAAACACACGAGGCTTGATTATTTTTGTGATACAATTAGAAATAGCGTTAGCGAGGTCGAGTTGGGCTGGGATGGGTGGGTGCAGCACCTTCTGGCTCAGTTAATAATTCAATTCCTTCCGCGTCGTCGACAGGACCACCCTCTGTCTCTCGGTGTCTCTACTTTCCTTTGGAGTCTCGCATATCCAAGGTGGATCGATTTTCCCACACCAGTTTAACCCTCAGCCTCAGCCTCAGTCTCCATATTCGCAGCAACGTTCTTCTCTCTCATCAGCTTCTGCGCGTCTCTTTTCCTCTCTTGCAGCGAGTCGTTTCTCACCCCAGCACTCCCACGGAGACAAAGAGACCATAGATAGCGGGAAGCTCTGAGCAGCGTGCCCTTGTACTAGTATAACGCGCCGAGGAATGGAACCGCCAGCGGCCATTTTGTAAGCTCTCTTCCCGGAGGAATCGATGTGACGTCGCCTAAAGGGGCGCTTGCGCCGCCGGCGAGACACCCTCTGTACTCTACTCTCGTTCTCTTCCTCTTCCTCTGCTGTAACACCCGCCACCCTGCCCGATCAATTCATCCAACGGCTGATCATACTCTGCTAAATCTCCTCACAACTCTATTCCATTGCTTATATTTTATGATCGGACACTATTGAGCCTCGGAGCCAGACTTTCCCGACAGACAACCGGCAAATTGTCACCCCAGAAATGATAAACAACCAAATACTTGGCGAGTCACGTTGCTGATAATCAGTACCTAGATCTAACGAGGTGCACTTACCCAATGATATATATCCAGCCAAAGTTAATATATAAAATACTCTTCGTATTACATGGATGTAATATAAAGCAGCTAGCTTTTGATAAACCGTCCCTAGGTCTAAATGATGCGTACCAAAGTACCCAACAATTTAAACGTCTCTCGGCTGAGAGCTAAGAGTCTGCGTCACCCCGTTTAAGAATTTATATCTCGACTATAATAATAATCATGCGTGTCTCAAGACATGTTGGGAGTGTAGAGCATCAGAAAGCAGAGGGACGGTTTGTAAGATGCACCTGGCCAGTCTCCCTCTCACTCGGAGCTGCCAGCTCTTTCTGTGCATTATTACGATCAGCTACTTTTCGACGAGCCCGGCTCTGCTTCCCCAATAAGACCTCGTATCAAGCCGATGCAGACTCTTTATATAGTGAAGAGATGCTGCACGGGAGGAGAGGCATCGGGGAGTGAAAGAGAAGACTCTGATGGTATACGCGATACGAGCACACACCTCGGATTACGGCCTCGGATGATCCTCCCGATCCGCCCGAGGCCGTCGTCAGGTACCACCACGTATACCCACCTCCTACCGAGGCATACTTCATTTATTATGACTGTGATCATCGATTATGCACCGACATCTTTCTCCCTTACTTGCTCCTTTTTGTTTTATTTAGCCATTTTTTGCTTTTGCCTTTGCCTTTACCGTACGTGTCTCTATTTTTGTTTTATGCTTGATATTCATAAGTGCGTTTGCTCGGTCGTGACGCCACGCCATCCACGGCAAGAGACTCAAAAGGGGGTAAGTCTGATCGAAATTCCTCGGGTTATTTTTTTCGATATTGGCCCTCATCGAGAACCGTCTGGAGCGGGAGTTTCAGCAGATTCGGATAACGATCTGGATTCTGTTCAGCCGAGTGTGCACAAAAAGGCGGATAAAGTAGCGATGAATAAAACATCTTATGGATTGAATGTAGAAACTCGAATTGCGATTGGAGTTTGAGCAAGGAAAAGCTTTTTCCAATCGGTTATAATGTATGCGAGGATCATTCACCAGCTTCTCAACTTTTTATTCTTAAATTTAGTTTCCTGCTTCAGACTTATCGATATTTTTGCTTATTTTTTATTCATCTTACACCCCAGTGTATATACAAAGGCGTTCGTTACCTCAAGTAAGTCTATTGAATCGCCGGCTCCGCAATCTCAGCTGGTCTCCAGAGAGAAAGAGAACTAGCTCGTGTAACATCCTAACGATATCTGATACCCTTATCTGCCTGATTTAATATCGTCAGCAGCCAGATACCACCAGACATCCAGAGAAGTGGGAAAGAGAGAAAAAGAGATAAATGTCGCCGTAATAAAGGTGCCAGTTGATTTTAAAAGTTTCCAGTCTATATAGCGCAGACGCAATTGGAAAAAATCTTTCTTTTGCCCGCGTTTTATCTCTAGGTTTTTTATATTTTTTTATTATAACGCAAAGTCTTGACAACCCCTCGGGGCAAGAGTGTTCCTAGCTCCTGGTGATTGGGAGTTACCCCTCCGGATAGAAAATCGCGCATGCGCGAGCTGGTCCCCTTTGCTTTAGGGTTAGCTGCGGTCCTCCCTGCGGCTAAACAGCCCAGGATGACACGCCCCGGGCTACCAGATCAATAAGATACCTTACACACTAACCTTCAACGCACACGTACGTCTCCATCCATGTGCACACAGATCACCACAGACCATGTGTGTGTGTGCAAGTCTATGTGTGGATCCTTCATCCCCATAGCTCATCAGTATCAACTACTCTCTGGATACGCCCTATGGAACCAGCCGGCAGAATTTCCCCATCTGAGATATCTCACAGCGTGGGCACGGTTTTTAGTGCCACCGATATCTCCAACAAATGCCTTGATGATGATGGAGTTGATAAAAGGAGCTCAGCGAGTGGGAGTCTCAGCAAAAATGCTTACGTGATGGAAACAATTTTCTCGGAATGGAAAACGTTGGTATGACCAATGGCTGTTCACTCGAAATAACCGAGTAGGATTATGCTTATGCATATGGAATGTGTGTTATTATTCAAAAAATATCCACCCGCTAACGTCCAGAGACTCGGGTTTCGTCTCTGGACTCAAGGCTCTGGGGAATAATGTGAGTGAAGAAATGGATATATATGCATGTACCAATTGCCCCTCGTGGTGGCTGGTACTCAAATCGGCTCTTGAGTACTCTGTCTACCTTTAATTTAGCGCGGGTCAATCGGAAATTTTCTGGTAAGCTCGCGTGTACGCCCAGGGCTGTCACGATTCCTACAACGCAAACCGTGGCTGTCCATGGACTCTCTACTCTACTCTGTACTCTTGACTCTGGATTCATCGAGTTCGACGTCGAGTGTGTGCAGCCCATTTTCGAAAAAATTATTCGCAAAAGCAATTTCATTGT
The DNA here is from genome assembly GCA_030273425.1 of Microplitis manilae. NCBI lineage: Eukaryota > Metazoa > Arthropoda > Insecta > Hymenoptera > Braconidae > Microplitis > Microplitis manilae. The sequence goes on from CP092725.1 coordinate 1,119,959, forward strand.
GGAATTCCTTTCACGCCCTTGCTTACGGGCACTCGAGACTGTGTTTAGTAATAAACACAAAATCATCTTGCTTTTTTGCGGCATATCAATTCTTGGATTCCAAAGCCACGGCGAGTTTCATTCTATTAAATATTCCTGTTGTTAACTGATTGAATGTCTCCTCTGCTATCTAAGAGATTTTAATGATAATCAGGGTGTCTTGGTTCCGATAGATCCTTTCTACCAAGTGAATTTTAAATTAACGCTTTTAAATTCTACGATGGTGAACATTCACTTGAGGAATAACATTCCATGAATATTGCAAATCAGGAAAAAGGTATATTGCGGCCGAGACAACTAGGAGTGGCTGGTAATCACGATTAGTTACCAGCAGGTCCTGTGAGAATTTTTATAAATCGAGAATAAATTTATCGTGCCTCCAACCTGAAAACTGATAAAAGCCAAGTAAACAAAGACGAGACTTGAAAGCAACGCTGGAGGCGCAATGGGTATTTGCGGCCATAATATTTCGATAGTTTTTTAGTAAAAATCTTTGAGCCGGATCACAATACATTGAGTTCTCCAGGTGAAAATATAAAATCCGGCTTATCCGCGGATCATGCTCGGATGTTGGCGAGGCGAATAGAAGCTGCCAGGACTGACGGCATGCAACTCTGACAGCGGAGGGGCCCGCGGGCCCAGCGATGTAGCGTCCAATCGCGTGACGCGAGCTCCTTGTGCGAGCTGGGCCCTAGTGAAACCGATTGGAGGCCACGGCGGGAGCCCGGACCAATCCCAACGCGGTCTGTTGCTCCGGGGAAGGTGTAGGCCGCACCCAGTTTGTCCCTCCCTGGCAGAAAGTAGACTCGGGAAGAAGCTGGACCCCGGTCGTCTTTCTGGTAGCTAAGGCCCCGCGGGCGCAGTAACCCTCGAGTCTTTCTGTACGACGGTCTATACCTTGGCGTCTATCTGCCTGCCTGCCTGCCTGTCTGCCTATCTATCTACACAATAAACTACCAGATCTACTGCGCGGATTTATCGGAAAACAATATCGGTAATCGTAAAACAGTAAGTGCGTTGCGCGATTCCATTTTTAACTGGGAGTATTGTAATAGAGTGATTCGACGGACTGGTGGTTACTTTGCCAGCGGCGGTTTTAACCCAACCAACTGGATCATGTTTGACAAATGCGCTTTGAACCTGGTTCCTTTTTCGAGGAATTAACTGAATAGTGAATTTGTGGAGAAGCTGGTTAGAGTTGTGATGAGTGATTAAGCTGGTTTTAATAATTTAAACACTGGGACATTGCTTACTTATTATTTTTGAGTATTTTGAGAGAGATTCAAGTGAGAAGAGGACCAAATGCCGAATCTAGACTACTACAACACTGCAAGGATGCATCAAATGGTAAATTTTATCAATTTTCATTTTTTTCAATTTTTTTTGTCTTCACTGTACTTTGCCCTAGCAACTGACTATCACTGTTAAAAATTTCTAATGTAATTTTCGTAACACTATTTTCAAAAAATATTTAAATGACATCTTGAAAAAATTCGAATTCGCTTTCTAACTTTTAAAGTTCACATTTTTCAACCAAAGTACTCTAATTAAAATTTTTATTAAATTCTTTCCAAAAAAAGTCTAATTGCAGAATTTTCAGGAACTCAATTTCGGGTTCTAATTTTGAAAACAACTTTTAACTAAATAGTGATAAAAAGGCTATTTCGCTGATTGTCATAACTCTGAAAAACTGTAGTGAGAAGTATTCTCACGAAAAATTCAGCAAATTAGCGCTAGTACGAAGCATCGAGTTTTGACAAGTAAAAAAGAAGCGTCTATATAAATATATTAAATTAATTACAATAAATCAGGTGGAATTATAACATCAAAACAAATTACCCAACACACTAAAAACATGCCGGAGGATTTAATTGACCCGCACAAAAGAGTAGCTCGTCACGCTCAGGTGGGCGGTCGGGTCTACTCTCGTCTACTCAACTATATACTCTCACCTAAAATATTTGCCCCGAGTATTTATCCACGCGCATTCATAATCAAAAGTTTACGTAGCTCTGTTGGACCGTAATGAGGGATGCAATTTAAACAAACGCCTGTAACCCGACAGTCTGTGTACTGTAGTACACCGTGTAAACAAATGTACACATACATATTTATGTATATATATTACAAATACAAAAATATACCTCTAGATCCATTCGACCGAAAATTGAGGCTCGAATTGAGGGATCAAGTCTTGATTTCTTGACTTTTCAATTCTCATGTGTGTTCGCGCCCATTCGAAATAGATGCATTAAAATAATGGATAATGGATTATAAATAATAAGATATTGGGCCGTAAATAAAACTCAGTATGCATTTTGTACGGGGAACGGCAAACGTAATGACAGGTCTCAAGAAGTAACTCGTAAAACGTTACCACAATGAAATAATCCTCTGTACTCTCAACAGTAACCACCAACAAAACGAGCCTTTACCAACATTTTACCTCTAGTTTTGCGCGTGCCTTACATTACTTGCTTAATATATACCCATGCATCATCAACTTTATGTGCAAAAAGTTTTTTTTCAACACCTACTTGCATTCGTTTAAACATTTTTTTGTTATTCCGACAATAATAGCTCATAAAATTTCATTTATGCTCAAAGATTCTTCATGGACAAAAAATTCATTAACGATTTCATGCATATTAACATTCAGTTCATGAGTTTATTATGAAATTTTCATCAAAATTTTCGTTTATGCAACTTTCAGGCATAGTTTTTTCAAGATTAGACTATTTCAGTCTATACATGCCGAAATTTTTCAAAATTTATCGGAAGGTTTTGAGTCACGCTGTCTATAATAGACAAAATTTTCAGTAAACGAAGAAAAATGATGGATGTATAACAATGGATGGATGATAACAATAATTTTTGAAATGAGAATGAGTATTTTGGTCAATATTAACAAAATTTTGATCGAAAATAAAAATGCATAGTCAGAATCATTCCATGAACTGAATGTTGATGTACAGGGAAAAAATCTCATTTTTTCGACAGACGGGTCTAGTAAAATCATGAATAAGTTGAAAAAGTATAAATATTTTTTAAGTGACATTTCAATTATGAAAAGCATTAAAAGTTTATAAATATATAGTTTTATTTAAGGGTGAGATGAGTATGTAAAGCGAGAAAAGAACCGAAGCGTTGGTATTCCTAAAGCAGGACCACCTTGGCAATAAATAACCGGCGGTTTAGTCCGCGTTATTTTAACGGCCCGGTGTAGGTGATTCCAATAACTCTTCAGCAGCTTGTATTATGTTTTGTTTAACTCGGTATCGCGGGTTCGATGTGATGCCGAGAGAGATGAAAGCAATAACAATAATAATAAATAGCAATAGTAAATGCGAAGCAATCTTGCTAACTAGTGTAAGTTGTCTGAACGTTGGACCCTAGTTAACCTTTCAGCGTTTTAAAATAAAACATTATTTTCGGGGCAAAGTGTTTATGGATTTTGAATGCTCTTTTAAAAGGTCGTTATGGATTGCAGATTATTATTTATTTATTTCAAAACAAAATACTTTTGCCAGTCGCAGAAATAGTCATGGGCTCTAGAGCTTTTGGGCTAAAAAATATTTATTGGGTTAAACAATACCGACAAATTAATCAAAGGAGAGTTTTAATGACAGGGCTATCGAGGGTAATTCCCATAATTCGAGGATCGCGGTTGAATTTTAATTTGATCGGCGCTCATCTTAAAAAGGAACGCGGACGTGTTGCGTCGGCCGGTATGTATACATATATATTTGGGTTTCTTTCCTTTGTATCGGGCTCTAATATGTGTGCTCGAGCCTTTTTAGCTGATTTGCTTTTGTTTTATAAGGGTTTACACGAACGGAGAATAACAAATCCTGTTTATTTTTTTAGGACATAATAAACTGTAACTGAGTCAGTCAGATTATTGTTGAGGCTAAAACACCCGGAATAAAACTCGATTACTGGCTAATTTTAAATTACACGCAAAAGTTAACAATTATTTTTAATTAATTATTGTTCAGGTTATTAATATTATAGTTTCTAATTACATGGAAATATTCACGTTCGTATTCGATGCTTTTATATTTCAGCTGAATTTTTTAACATAAATTTTAATTTATAATTATTTCAAATTCAATAATGTAACGTGTATAATCAAAGACGTGGAAATTTTGGACAATAGATTTATTTAATTAATTTTTCTGATGAAAAGTTTAATCATTTTTTTTATATTTCATTTTAATTAAAATAACTTTATATAAATTGGGATTTTTTCGATGATTCTGTCAGCAGACAATTAATAATTTTTCGAATTTTTTTTTTTCAACATATGGATAGGAAAAAAAAAATCTAAAAATATGCACATGTAGAAAATTAAAAAACCTATAAATGCAATTTTTTTGAAAATTTTCTTTTTATAATTTATACTTTTGAGTTAATTCCAAAAATTATTAGACGTCAGTCTATTGATCAATTTGGATTTAAGACTCTTGTAAATTTTGTGAAATCTAAAATTTTTTTCAAGTTTCCAAAAAGTGGGTTTCAGGTCCTCTATTTTTTCATAATGGCCATAGTGAAAATAAATAAATAAAATCTCAAGCTCTCAAAATTTCTAAGAGAATAAAAAAAAAAAAGAATAGCGTAATTTAAAATAAGCAATAAAATAAATTTTAACAAGATTGTCTACGTGAAAAATAAAAATACGAGTTAGGGGTTTGATTTAAAAGTTGAGAAGCTAATTTTTACCGATCACGTTTTCCCTTTACGTGAATATGGGCACGGGGTAGCGGTACAGGATCCTATATAGCTATAATAAGTGGTTAAATTCCAGTAGTAGGCATCGTTACGAACCGGTAGCCTCTAATCAACTTAATTTCAGGTTGGCTTGGCCAACTCAATGTTGCCCAACATATCCGAGTCCGATATTCGGTAATTGTAACGGATTGGAATGTTGCACGTCCGGAGCCTGACTGGGTCTACTCCGACGCGTACCCCAAATTTAGTATCGCGAGTATCGCGAATCGCGATCACAATTTAGCCATCGAATCCGCCAGCTTTTTATTCTCTCATTAGTTATTAATATTTTTATTTTTTTCTTCATATGAAAAAAAAAAAAATTAATTACAGTGGATGATTCAAGTTGCCATAGACGATTGATACGCAAGTGTAAAATAATATTCCGTATGATGTTGTGTATATTTAATATTCTTACTCTTGGATCTTCTTGGGCACTTGGTCGTCTGGGTGGCTTGAACTGGCGATAAAACAAACGTTAATAAGCAGGTGAGAAGTCTGACCCGCCTCCTAATGCGCGGGCCAAAGCCGGCGAGAAAGAGTTCTTACTTGTACACAGTTAAACAGATAGATACAACAAATCATTCAACTAATTACCGGTCATTTGTCTTTACAACAAATGTTACTTAGTCAATTGTTGGAGATTTTTTTATTTTTGTGCAAACAAACTGTCTAGTGAAAAATCGCTCTCAGCTTCAGAGCTCAAATAATTAATTTAAAACTGGAAAAGTTAATTTTTCTTATGTAATTAGCGGTAGAATTAATTATTTTAATTAAAAATCATCTTAAAGTTTCCCTGATTCTGATTTAAAAATTTAAAATGGCTCTATCGCCGGAAATATTGATTTTAACGCGATAACTTAAGAGAGCATTTTTGTAGAAAATTTAACGTTCTACAAAATTGTTTATATGCATTTTTTTCGTATCTCGCTTAGTTTTCTCAAAAATCAAGAAAATGTAGAAAAAAATATGTTATTCAGTAAAAGATTATTTTCTAATTACTTAAAACGTCTCTCCCGTCTCAAATATTGATTTTATGGCATTAGTTATTGATATAATGTTTGTAGAAAATTTCAAGATCTACAAAAAAGTATTGATACATTTTTGTCGTATCTCGCTTAGTTTTGTCAGAAATTAATTACAAAGACCTAAAACCAATAAAATGAATTACAGAGCCTCAAATAATGAGTTTTAAAAAATAAATGCTCGACTTAAATTTTAATTAAGTAATAAAAAATTTATGTACCTTTTTTTACCCGAAAGAAAAAACATTTATTGGTTTACAGATATAATTAACGAATTATCTGTAATAAAATCTCAAACGAATAAAAAGCATCAAAAAAAAATTAATAACAATAATAAAAAAGTATATGTATATATATACATATATATCAATAGGAAAATACTAGGAAACGATTAATTGGATATAGTGAACTAGAGCGTAAAAGCCGGCATTGGAGCGTGTGCATATAAAATGTCATAAAAGACGCGGTCCGGATTATTGAGCACTAGGTAGCAGAGAATAACTCTCGGTCTTCGCTCGTTTGCTCAAACCAAACTGAATTCTCCTCAATATTCGACATTATATTTATACTTATACTGAAATTCAAGTACCATTAAAAATACATATTGCTTTTACAATTGCCTCAACTCCGAGTGCCACCCGAGTGATTCAATCACGTCGCAATTTCGGGGATTATATTTCTCGAGTGATAAGATCACTCTACCGCGACATTTCTGCACTCTGTATATATAATATATGTGGAATAAATGGAAATCTGTATGTGGCATGTATTAGAGTGGATCGTCGAGAGGAGAGTTTCAATCTGGAGGTCCAATTTCACGAATTGGATGAAAATACGTATTCCGTATCCATTGGCTTGGATAACGCGCGGGCCACTGCTACTACTCACTACTCCATATTCAACCAGGTAGCTCTAGCATTTACTCTCGACGGTTTTACTCATGTTAGTTCTCATCTGCAGCAGTCAATGTACACTACTACTGCTATATATTTATATATATGGATATACGTATATACGGTAGAGAGACTGGAGAAATTCTGGCGGAATGAAGTTTGTACGGCACACAGCACAGCGGCATATTATGAATATTCAACTTGACGCTGGCATGGCTGCGTTCCAATCCATTATTCATTTCTCCAGCACCATCGTTCGAATTCTCCGCTACATAAATATATATATGTGTATATGTATTTTAGTATATACTTGCGTATGTGTTCACTGTTCTGTATTATATTTTTTCCGATCACGCGAAATATCGATTTGCATTTTATTTATTTATTTGGAAATATATATACTATATGTGTGATATGCATTTTAGCTTTGTGTGAAAGTGTAAATGTGTGGAGACTGGGTTCAGGATATAGATGTATATTTTAAGATTTGAGTATTAAATTGCCGATAACGAGTCACTCGGAACCTGCGGTTTGACCTTTTGAACCTCGGCTCCACCACTTCATAACTCAGCGCTATTTTTTTTTCTTTTTTTTACCTTTTATCTTGAGAATGCGCTTAAACTATATATTTAACTCATTTTTAATACGTAATTATTGAAATTTTTTTTATTTAAACTACAGGCTTTCAAACTTTTTTTTTTCCATTTTGAATTTTTGTTACTTCAAAATGTCCAAAAATTGAGACCTAATTTTTTTTGAACTACTGAACAAGTCCCTGCAAAAATAATTTTTTACCTCTGTCATATTTTTCTTCTCATAAAAATTTTCATTTAAAAAAATAAAAAATGTCAACTCATTTATTCCAATTAATATTATCCGGAAAGTAAAAAGTATAAAATAATGATAATAATAATACATATTATAACTACAACAAAAGACACGTGCAGGATAATTTAGTAAATGAATCCTTAACAAGTGTCACGCCTCATACTTTCACCCTCAATCCACCAATCTATCGTCTCTTATCTCCAAACACGATCGTATTAAACGCACGTTCTACGTTGTACGTTATACGTTCTACTTTACCCAAGCATACATTTACACGGACTCAATACCCTCGTATGACACGAACACAAATCTGAATCCGAACCCAAACACTCCAGACCAATGCCAACATATTATATAATAGGAGACGGTGACCCGGAACGCGCAAAGATAAGAGCGACCCAGCGCCCGCCCGATATAGAGAATGCTATTATATCCCATTTCTCCCTAATGATCCGGCATATCGATCTCTACTGTGATTACACGAGGAGCTTACACACGTTACACAGTATATTATACACACATGTGTTTATGATTGCAGGTAAGTGACCGAGAAGCCCGGCGATTATCTACAAATTAGAAAAAACAAGACGTTCAGATGACATTCAGATGCGACGGCGTCGGTGTCGGCGGTACGGGCGCGTGTTTCCAGCCGAGTTTTAGTGCCGTTGACTCATCTTGCTGGGTGAGTTTTCGCTTTGAATTCTCTGCGTAAACATCAAGGAAAATAAATTTATCAGGAGTCTGAAAACTGACAATTTAAATTCGAAAAAAAAAAATCCAATAGGAAACCAGACCGTCTTTAAGTCTTAAGCCTTCAGTCGGGGATCTATATATATATACATATATATTGTTTCTTTTCCTTTGCCTTCAACAAATTTTATGTCTTCACCCTCTCACCCCCTTTTCTCTTCCTCTTTTCTCTTCTCCGTCTAATTTTCTGTCCTCGTCATTTTCTTTTGCTCTCAAACAGGTAAATAACTCTAACGCCGTTTACTTGGGTTACCTCGCAGTTTATAATAGAGATTATCTTATTTAAGTCTCTCGAGACTTGTTTCAGTAAACTTTTAAAAGAATAAATAAGGAAATGAAAATACTGAGAAAAATTATTTGATAAAAAAATTATTAAATTAATAGATAGTAAATTTATTTTCTTTTACCTGAGCTTGGAAAAATATTTATGGGCTACAAAGAAAAAAAAGTTTAAAGTCTCGAGGATTTGCTTCACAATGAGATCAAAGTATTTATTAAAATAGCTGATAAATCCGAGGCATCTAAGTTGCCGTCGGCGGCGATTTCACAACCTGAGTCTCGATAATCGACATGAGTAACGACATGGACTACATATGTCCACCCGCATAAACTATCCAGCGAATTTATAGTTTTTTTTTAACAGACTTTAGCTTGCATATATTACAAAGTTGGCACTCGTTGTCAGGGAAAATACTGTTGAATTATGCGTTATTAATTATAATTCACGGCAGCGTGTTATTAGTGCATTAGGCGAAACCGCCCGTCGCGCTTTTGTATTCGCCGCGAGGTAAAGCACCCAAAGCTACGTAAGCTTGGCTCCTTTCTAATTAGCTCTTTATCTTGAGAGAGGATAGCAGATAATAGAAATCAGGTCCGGGTCTAAGCTCAAGCCCATGACCAGGTCCAGGTCTAGGTCCAGGTCTAGATTTAGATCCAGGCCCAGGTCTAAGTCCGTCCAAGTCACTGTTGATAAATACTGTCCGCGTTTTATGTCCCCTTAGGCTTTGACATGAGACATAACAGACGAGACTCTGATTAAAGCGACATATATATGTAATGGATGTTTGTACAACATACGAAGATATATATTTTGTGTAATTACTATTATCAGTTTGCGGGTATTACCTGTTGCACTAGATCCATTCGATCCTTGGATTATGTAACAAAACAGCTACCCAGCGAATGGAGAAGATTTATTTATTGTATATGTATATGTATATATATTTATAGACATGTATGTACGGTATAAGGAGTTTGTAATCATGATGACTTTTACTTGCGAGCTGTCGGCAAGGTGATGATGGACAAGAAGAAATGCCCATTCCAGGCTCTTACACACCTCCATTATCATATTTATGACCTAGCAGATCCTCAAGGCAGACTTTGATGTTGGTAAAAAGGTTAAGAAATACATAAACAAAGCGTTAGTGGTTAATGATTTAAAACATTTTCTTGGGGAACTTATGAGGAGTCTGAGAAGACATCAGGGAATGGGGAAGAGGGGGTTCTCACCTAGACCTAGAGTTTGAAGATTTGGAAAGTGTCTCTGGATGGATAGGGATGACAAAGTGAAAAAAAGTTTGTTGGGGTGAATTTATGTAGCAATTAATGCTACTGACGCGACTGCTGTGTAATTATAATTAGGCAGCAACGCCCTCTGCCCGCCTACGCCTTGAAGCTCTTGCATAGAATATGAGGAGGAAGTCTTGGTCTCAGTGGACGGGGGACCTACGTCTGAGGATTTAAAAAAGTAAAAAGTGTGGATGTAATAATGATAATGGTAATAAATAAAAGAGTTAAAAAAAATTATAAGGCTGAAAGCACGAAGAATTTTGCGAGGAATGCGAACCGCCTTAGGCTCAAGAGGGTTATAGTCAGTGGAGTCACGAGCGGGAAAAAGAGCCGCGCACGCGTTTATTCAAATGACGGTGGATCTCGCACGAAAGGTGCCCAGTAAAAGGAAACAGTCCTGTATATCCTTACATTTTGCAAAAGTGTTGCCCACAAAGACGGACTGAGTGCACACATTCTTGCAGTGTCCAGTTATTGCGAGCGGTTATTTTTTAGCGACGCGGACTGAGGACGCCATTTAGTTGATAACTCGCGTCACGTGACTTGGCTATAGTTTGAGGCATAATCTCTTAGAGCAAATACCAATACCAATAGGATTACCATTACCAAGACAAAAGTTGAGGATAGGATTACTGTATACATGCTCGGGTATCGGAGATCGGTATGGCTGGAATGGCAGGGACGGGGTGGAAAAGGGAGCGAGATGCAAGAGGGAACTGTGCGCGTGCCTCAGGGCGAGAGGAGGAACGAGAGGTCTTAGGATCTTCGCGTGCCCGGCCCATCGTGGTTATACAAGAGTTAAGAGTTTGTGTATACATACATACAAGCATATACGTATATATATGAGACGAGTTGTATTGGCTCTGGCTCTCTTGTTCATGGTCAGAGGTCATCCTTTAGCACGAGCCACCTTCTTCAAGATAGACGGGTTCTCAACTTATTTATTTATATATATTATATGTACAAATATATATATATTTAGATATATACGGCGCATTACCCCTCTGCGGGATACGGAGCTTCCTCGCAAATGGACCACCCGACTCGATCACTTTCGCGTTTTTTTTCCAAATGCCCCAACTTGCCCGTCGATGATTTCAATGTATGTCAGAGTTTTTTTGCTTGTATTTTTAGTAAAAAAATTAAGTACTTGTAAATCGTATTCATGGATTCTGGCCATCCATCCTGGCATCGTTTCCTCTTAATTTCGAGCGGGTGTGGCTGAAGTTATAAATCTTGCTCAAGGTTTTTTCGCGTCAGTAGGATCATTAATTGTATTTTTTTAACTATTTTACATAAATACACCCAGAAGTCTTTAGGTTTGCGAAACTGGTCCTTTTTTTGCAACCATGACCTCCAGCGTGACCTCTCGCGGGTCCAGCTGCGGAGATTTTAGTGATACCGTCGCAGATTTTTTCTCGCCGTTCCGTGTAGGATAAAAAACTGACAGAGAGCCGCTGATAAGCAGATTCTACCTTGCCGACTGCAGACTTATCCGCGGACGATACGGACTCTGCACAGACGACCGCAGACCCTGGGTAAGTTATCGGTCGCACGTCCTCGGCCGGTAGATGGGTCTGGTTTATTCAGTCGCTAAAAATTTTTTCTAACGGGAGTTCTTAAATTATACCCCCGATTAGTAGTTGATTGATAATACGACAAAAAATGAGAAGCTGAGCTCTAAGCGGACAAGTTAATTGACTGGCGGTTAATAAAAACCGGAGGCTATCGATAATATACAAATATAATTTATCAAATACTCGTTAGCGAAACGATCAATTAACCGCAGCGACGGATATTCTTTAAGTAAAACCGGTAATCAAAACGTAAATCATTACTGATATCTCCTCGTTTACTTTAACATGATAACAAACCTAATTAATTTACTAGGTGATTAAACTTTTATCGACTATTCGCTGGTGAGCTAAAAAATATATAAATATATACTCGATACTCGATCGACGAACAATAATTTTTATTCGAACGGACGTTTTACATGAGTGAGATTAGACTTGCGTTTGATGGACGCGAATAATGGGATAGAAAAAAATGATACTTGTTATGAACAAGTACTCTATTGGTTTGCGATATACATACATATATATTATACTATATTATATTATAAATATAGCGAATCCCATTATGCAAACGTCGTACCGATCGATCATCGATTCGAAAGCCCCAACTGACACGCATATAATCAAATAATAATACAAACCGCAGGCTAAAATCCTATTGAACAGAACGAAATAGCGATAGAAAGTTGTAAGTTGCCCATAACACAACTGCCTATCAGTTGGCTTTGAGATCGAAAATATCTCTCATGCATTAATCATTTGTATATATATATTTACTCATACATATGTGGAGCTGTAGATACTTGTATGGACAAATGTGTTATATATATATGTATATATATGAACTGAGTTGAGTATATAGAAGTTTATAACGACTATTGGCGATTCGAGTTGCCGCCCAATGGAATCTGTCGATCGACAGATACACGCTCGATTGTATACAGCCAATCAAATTGTCTGACAACCACTTTAGAATATTAAATTTAGAAAAATTTATATCGTATATTTATTTTTTACGATTTGTTACATTTATGAACACAGAAAATGGCAAATTTGTTGATCTCCGAGCTCCTAGGACTCGAAAACATTGTTGTGATACATTTTTCAGCTCTTCGAGCTTTTATCGAGAAGTCTTCTTTGATAACGCTGGGACATAAAAGCAAAGGAAAAAAATTTACCGAAGTTTTCTATCGGATGATTTTTCGGAGACTCTAGGATTTTCAAAAAAAACTTCTCGAATAACACATTTTTATGTACACGGAAAAAAAAAAACTCTAAAAATTACTATTTGAAATGATAACTCGGAACCCGGTTGTCCATATGGGGAATTTTAACATTCAAATAGTAAATTTTATAATACGTGTCGTCAATTTTCTAAGTGTCAGTTACAATTTTTAAAGTTCAAATAGTAATTTTTCTTGCATAGACAATAAATTTTCCTACTTATTCTGTAATTATTCACGTTTAAATCGTAAATGAAAAAATTGCTATTTAGAATAATAGAATTTACTGATCACTTTATCATTATATTACTTGTCATTCTCAATTTTTATAGTTCATTTTTTTCCGTGTAGAAAGACAATGTCTCTAGGATTTATCTAGGATTCAGAGAAGTCTTCTGGAAAAGTAGTAGCACATAAAAGTAAAGAAGGATTATGTCTCTAGATTTGTCTAGGATTCAGAGAATTCATAATTATAGGAATTTTTCCCACACTTAGAGGGAACTTTTCCCAGAAAGTATGGGCCTATATCCTATAAATCCAAGTAATTACAATAACGGTACGGGATGATATTTCATATATGTAATAGGAACATCTACCATAATTTTCTTTTTGTGTAGAAAAAAATTTCACTGTAGATAGTGTTCTATTATGGTCACTAAGAATCGAAAATAAAATAGAAAAAAAAATGTAGAACGAGATGAATAATAAAATTAAATGACTAGAACCCGTGTTCATTACAAGCTGCAATAACTCTTAATATCATGGATGCACGTGGTCATCAGTAACGTTAAAGTGAAAGATAATCGTCAATTTGAGTACAACCCCGCAATGATTCAAAGTCATATCCTCATACGAAGAGACGCAGAGACGTAGAGTGGAGCCAAGAAATAAGTCGCTTTGGAATTAAAACCTTTGCCGCGGGGGTGTGCCGTAATTACCGTGTAATGTTCGGTAAATCTATATAATAGTTACGTGCTACATGACTGATAGAAAATGACATGGGGAGAAAAAAAGCTGAGGACACGATCCCTTTTTTATTTGAGCTGGGCTATCTGCGGCATGACGTAGCCGTCTACTACACTGACAGTCCAGAGCAAAGAGTACTGAGTGCTCGGATACAGAGTGTCATTGTCTGTGGGCGCATTATGTCGCATTAAATTGATCCCACAGTAAAAATGATAAATCGGTAATGATGGAGACTCGTGCGAAACGTCTGGGTCTCGCAATCATGCCCGTGACCCCTGATCGATTTTAGTCGTACGGAATTATTTATTATTTATTTTATATTATTTATAATATTTTTTCGTTGTGAGTAATGTTGGATGAGTAGTGTAGTGATTATGTACTTGTAGAGAGGACTACGATGTTCGCATTGTAACGGATCATCTTTATGAATGACCCGTCGTTTGGCAGTATAACAACAAGTTCTTGCATGTGGGTCTTCTAAAAAGAACTTGCCGCTTAGTGGGTATACATATTGCTTGATAAATAGCCGATTGTCATTACATGCTGAGAGTACAATTGCACATTATTATTTAATGCTTTTTTTTCTAATAAATAAATAACAATAATTATCATTATCATTGTTATTGATCCTGCAGTTGAGACGGTTGAAAATTTTCGGATTTTTTTTTCAATGAATCTTTGGTATTAAAAAAAAAAATGAAAAAATGCACGTGTAGAAAATTTAAAAAACTACAAGTGTAATTTTTTAAAATATTTTTTTTTTTATAATTTATCGTTTTAGAAAAATTCAAAAAATTATTAGATTATCTTCCGACTGTAATTTATCGGAACGAATGATTGATAAGTGAGAAATTGATACGGATAAATTTTTATATTGTTGATATAATATAAAATGGGAATAAATAAAAAAGAAACTGGACAAGGTGCAGTGGTCAGTGGGGCGTTGACCTGATGCGCCTGGACCAAACGAGTGTGAGTACAACGGAATCTCAGGTTAGGGGAGAGCATGAGACGCGGTCAAGTCGTTTGGAAAAGACAAGGAGAAAGCAATGTATGCTCACATGTGTGTATGTGCGTAGTGTGTGCATGTGTGTAAGATACACTGAGCAGAGTGAAGAAGGAAAGATGACGATGAAAAAAAGATGCGGATCGTCAGCGACAAACAAAAAAGGACGCGTATTGCTAAGGATTGTAAAAAGTATAACGAGAATAAAAAAAATTTATATATAGAATGATATATATATGAGAGAAATAAAGTAAAAGAGGATTGATTTATTTATCACCCTTGCTGATGAATGTTGCGGGCAATGTCGTCGACTTATACTTTTAGATATCAACATCAGGAAGTCACATGATGATGCAGTTATGTGAACTGACATTGTTGTCTAGTGGATTTTTATTTAGATTTCTATAGATTAAGTTGGTGACATAGGAATTCATTTTCACAGAATTTTTATTTCGGAGGCTGTTAAAATTTTTATTGTAATCTTTGATTTAAATGCCATAAAAATTTATATTCTTAATTTTTTCCTGAGAATTGGAATATTTAGTAAAAATAACCGTTGGCTATAAAAATTTGGAATTTTTAAATTTTTTGAATTTTTTCTGTGGAATTTGAAAAAAAAAAAAAACGAAATATCTGTCAAAATTTTTTTTTTTAAATTAAGTACAAATTTCGGCACTTGGATTTTCAAAAACTTTGTATTTATGAATAATTTGAATTTCAAGGATGCCTACAAAAATATTTTTTAAAAATTGAGTCATTAAAATTTCTGAAGAATAAATTTATTACCAATGGAAATTTTTCGTCACGGCAATTTAAAAAAAAAAGAAAAAAAGACATAATTTATAGCTACTTTGCAGTCAGTGGATCGATTTTTAAAAAAATTTTCCACAATCTCAATTTGAAGTGGTTTGATACCCGAGTATGAGTTCCACCTGGTAGAGTATTATCGGTTTAACGATCCGATCCATCGGAATAATGCCTACTCGTGTACCACCGATTATTGACCATAGCAAGCCATAAAAAAATAAATATAAATAACTAAATAAAATAATCCAACAAAATAATAAAATAAAAAACTCAACATTATTACGTGAAGGTTGAATACAAACGAGTAACGAGAACGCGTGCTGGAGAATATGATATCGCGAGTGGCATTTCTCGATTTCAAAACCACAAACCTCCTTGTTCTCCATTCTCCGCGAGCTTTGTCCAACCCAGCGCAGTACCCAGCTGTCTATACAACAGCTTACATACCTCCATATACTCATAAAACTATTGCCAATGGAATATTATCACACATAATGGCTCGCTAACTTGCTCATTATTAGCCGTTTTGTGGTTTATGAATCCCAGTCCACAATCTCACCCGTCTATTAGCCAAGTATCCAGAAAAAAAAATCAACCGACACAGAGTACTGTTTTGTTACAAATAACCTGCATCCAAACAGGATCCGAGCGACAAATTTAAAAAAAAATGGAAAAGGAACGAAAAAATTGAAAATGCCGAGGACTGGGATCGAACTGGCTTTTACTCGGTTAGAAATATCGAATAGTTATCGTTTTGTCCAAAGAAATGACTCGGCACTTGTATTGGTGATTGGGTCGCCGTGTGAGTGTGTATCCGAGAAAAGAACTTGTCCCAGTGGCGATAAAATAACGAGGTAAACGAATTAATCAGCCGTTGAGCGGCAAAACAGATCCTGCTACCACGTGATTGAAATGGTAACGACGAATCTGTTGCCAGCCACACCCAGGCCTGGTCCACTCTGGACAGTCTGCATGATAAGATGAGAGAAATCTCGAGCAACTGCACAGTGCACAGATTGTAAATAAAATAAATAGAGGCGGAGGTGAAAGGGAAGGGGGGGGGGCAATAATATATGGATAATTTGTGGACATCTTGGACTGAGTCTGCGGTATTGAATTTTTTTTTCTGTTGTATACATATGAATTGTATATGGGTTTTTCCATCACGGGACAATGCCACTGCGGTGATACAGACGAAATGTAGGGTGACTCTTCCCGCTCGCTATCTGCATCCGGCAGACTGCAGAATAGGCGAGAAAATATATGCTAGGAGATTTCTCCCGGGAGCGTATAAAGCGGAGACTCCTTTTTTCCTCAATGGCTTGTATCGATGAATCGTTTTCATCTAGCTCTTGATATACGTGATGATGTCTTGATGTCTTGTGTCATGTATCCTTGCCTTTTATATATATATATTCATATAAAAAATATACGCAGGTGCAATTTATGATAATGCTGAGTCAGATATCGGCATTCACCGCGAATAAATTTATCACATTTAATTTATATTCAATAAAAAATATTGTTTTTAATTTTTTCGAAATTAGGTTCAAAAAAAATTTCACGTTTTGAAAAAACTGTTGCCCCAGATTTCTAAATAAATATACAATTAATTTAATTAAGGATTAAATTATTACGAGAGTATGATAAGAAAGTAAAGGATCTAATTGTAGTATAATTAAATAATTAATTAAATGCCAAAAAATAAAATAAAATGATAAAAGATGATGGTCGTAAGTTGATCTAATGTGAACATGAGTTGATCTGCGGTGAAAGCCCCGAGGCTCTCCAAGGTCCATGCCACACAACACTGGCTGCTACTGGGATCGATTTATCCACATAATACATATACTCAAACATATAACCGGCTAAACTATATATACATATATACAAATAAAACCCGCTCGACAACAGTTATCCGCGTTCATTCAAGGTGCACGACTACAACCACTACAACTTCACATAAATAAACTAACAAACAACAAAGAGCATAAGCAAGAGCGAGAGCGAGAGGGCGAATGTAATGCAGCATAACATAAAGATAAGGAATAAGAAATCTATTCAGATCAGGCAACTCCATCTGTCTCCATCTGTAGCAATCGTATATCTAGATAGACCGTAGCCATAAACCATTTCCATACAATTTGTAAGCTCTCTTGCAGACTATCATCAAGACATTTGAATAGTATCAGCAGTTAGGTCCTCATCGGCTTAGGCTTCGTCTCTGCCACCAGTTACCTGCGAATAGAGATGCTGAATCGGTTGCGTTTTATTGTATTGCTCATAGAGAGAAAGGAAATAATAAGAAGAAGAAGATGAGCTGGCGCAAGAAGAGGAAGAAGAAGAAGAAGAAGAAGAAGAAGAAGAAGAAGAAGAAGTTTAAAATCTGTCGATGGAGAAGGGAGTGAAGAGTAAAGTGGCGATACCAGTGCCAGTGCTGCGAGTGGTCAAGCAGTTAAACACTTGCTCCAACGCAAGATATTTTGCCCTCTCCTGCCTTGGGCAAAGACTTCTCTCCTCTTTTCGCCTCTAGGCCATTCTCGAGAACCGCGCGCGCCAACGCAAGTCTCCATCAGGTCTCACCGACCTCCACCAATACAAATCTTTCATTATCATCATTATTATATTTATACAACATATATACATATATCTATATACATACATTATACATTACACTGTCTGTTACTACTTACACGAAATTGCGAAGCTTTTCCTAACTTTCCACGTGATGACCACGTGATTAGTGAGTGATATATTTTTGAAATGTGCGGCAAGTTGATATATTTTTAAATAAGTGACATGTGTTTCAAATCGATATACTGATTGATGGTTTGTCAAGTTAAGGAAACTAATCAATGGTATGCTGAGGAAATAACATCTGAGTACAGGCTATGTCGGTACTTGATGACATTAAAGTTAGTAAGACTAGAAATATGTCACCATTAGACGAAGTCGCCTCGCCAACGAGTGTCGAGTCGGACCTTATTGCTGACAATATGTTGGAGGAGACCGAAATCAGGGATTGCAAGCGAAAACGCGAAGCACATGAGGGACTGAGCTTGAGGAAGCTGCCGTCACTTGACGATTCTCCGAGTAATAATAATAACAATGATAACAGTAGTAACAACAACGACGTGGGGTTTGTGCTGGAGGAAAGTGTGGACTTGGAGGAAGTAGAGGACGTAAGTGAAACAAATGTTATATTTTTGTTATAATTGGTGTGATAAATATGGGGAGGGAAAATTGTAGATACCGGAATCGCAAAACCTGTTTCCGTGTTCGCTTTCTTCGGAATTGCCTTTAAGGAGACACATCTCGCCGCGGGCTGACTACAGACGAAACTTAAATGCTGGGATTGGTTTTGTCAGCGAGATGGAGACGACGATTCGCGGGAACTGATGAGAGTCCAGAGGGTTCCCCAGTCACCCTCAGGGTGCCAACTGTTTGACTCACACCTTGAGGCTACTGGAGACGCCCGTTCCCACTCGGATGTTACTCATGTTTGTCTTACTCACTTCTTTTTGCTCGCTGGCTGTTATTGGTTGTTATTAAATAATGAATAAATTTATTCCCGATGACCTCTAAACAGGTTTTTTTAATTTATATTCTAACACGTTTTTATTTTAAAAGAGGGGGGAGATGGGCCGTTAGAAAAAATAACACGTGTAAATTTATTTTTTAATAAAAAAATTTCAAGAATTTTATACGGCCCGTTTTACCCCAAGAATTTATCTGACTGGCAATTGAAAAAATTAATTTTTAATTACTCGCTGCGTACAGTTGAGTAATTTTGAATATTTTTTAATATTCATTGGAATTAAATGGGTTGGAAATGAAGAGAATGTAAAACGTGCAAATGAAAGATAAGTTTTTCTTTATAAAATATATATATATATGAGCATATTATTATTATGACGGTTGATACATTGCCTATTGTAGCGGTAAATAAACGAGCAGTTAACATTCTTAAAGAGTGAATCCTACTGCAATATATAATAATGATAATAATCTCACATTAAATTGCTGTTAAGTGTTTATAGTTTTCATTATATATTTTTATAATTATGTGAAATTAATTGGCATCTTTCAAAAGAGGTGAGCTAATATTAAACGTCATCATTTTGTCGGTGGGATCGGGTAAAATTACGGATTAGGATGTTTGGTGTAGAAGATTATTATGAAATTATTAAATGGTGACCGTGAAAACGAGCGTTTGCGGTGGGTAATACCTAGAGATATGTTGGTGTTATTATTATTATTATTATTATTATTATTATTATGGGTGTAGGATAGGCTGTATTGTAGGTAGTTACTGAGAAGACAGCGTGAAAGATTCGTGCTGCGGTTTTACTTTGCACATTTGCCACGCGCTGCTTGCGGGCATTCCAGTCACTACTTTTCAACGACTTATTTTAATAATAAATTTTATTTATCTTAGACATTATGAGCTTGTTTTTATTTATTTTAGGATTAATTTATATGATAAGTTTAAATTTTATTTATATTGTCAGTAATTATGAAAAATTTATTTCATAAAATTTGAATCAAGGCTAGGTAATCTTTTAGTAGATCAGAAATTTTGATTGTTTTTCAAAGCGATGGATCATAAAAAAAAAATATTTGAAAAAATTGCGCTTATAGTTTTTTTAATTTTCTACATGTGCATTTTTTTCTTTTTTTTTTTTTTTAATCGGTTTGTTAAAAAAAAAATCCAAAAATAATTAATTGTCTGTTAACTTCAGGATCATCAAAAACTAGGGGATTTCAAATTTAGGACATAAAAATTTTTTATCATAATTCAAATAATTATTAAATAAAAAAGGACTAATAGAAATTCTCATAAATTTATTTTATCATAGAAATGTCTAAAAAATAATTTGTCATAAAATAAAATTTGAAAGCCAATGAATCCGTCAATTAAAATACCATAAATAAAATGAATAAAAATATAAAATTTAATAATATTCCTAGTAATGTAATATAAAAACAAACGTTAAATTAGTTTTCTTGGTCTCAGTCAGCACGCAAGGAAAATCTAACGACTTAACTCCGCATTATAATCTCTGTATATTTGTCAAGCGTGTTGTTGCAAACGGCCATGCCCAATAGAGTACGGAAGAGTAAACCAAAAAAACGATTAAAAAACCCATAGCCTGTAGATGTTAATAAACATAAAAAGAAAGAGTGTCATAAAATTTTTTTCCAGACTTTACTATATTTTCTCGTACCGTTTTACGTCTGGAATTTTGTTTTGAGGCAAAGTCGCATATATATGCATACATACATATATATGTTTGTGTATTTAACTACTGCAGAAGCTATTTAACTATTTACCCTTTTCTTTTTAATGTCCGTGGTAAATGTATACATATTTTTATTCGGCTACTTATCAAATAAAACATTAAAATGTTGAGACGTGGATCACGGAATTAACTATTTACATAATTGTCGTTAAAGTCGTCGAATAAAATGTAATTATTTTACCGCTACGCTATAGAGTTAAAGCCAATGTTTGTATTAATGTGTATATTAATATATATGTATATTTATATATTTATATTAAGTGTGGTCTCGAGCTCGGGTACTGCTTTTAGTGGGCACGGGTATAAAATAATAATTAAGGTATGGATGTATGTAAAAATAGTGTATTTTCTAACGGCGACGGCGACGCTGACGGCGACGGCGACGGCACTGGCGTGTTAGAGAAACTTAAGGTGGATTAAATACGCACTTCAAACATCCTCGTCACTGTCAAAATAAGTAGGTCGACCTATCGAGTTACGCCTCTCTCAAAAAACGATGGTTCCACGTCCACATCGAGATCAGAGAGATAATTACATTCAGAAATATAATCGATAAATCGATTGCGAAATAACTCAATTTCACAAAAGGCTTTTTTTTATTTTTGCCTTTGATTAACAGCTATATCTTTTTTTTTTACGATACTGCTAATTTTATTTTTATCGTTTAATTACAACTTTTTTTTATTGAAATTTTTGAAAAAAGAAAATTTTTTTGTCAAAAAAATTTACTGATTTAAAATTATTCCCCGATTTAAAAAGTACAATAAAAAATTTCGTCTCAATTTAAAATTTATCTCGAATTAAAATACTCGAAACATCTCAAAAAAAAAAAGCCCGATCGTAAAAAGTAAAAAACCATAAAAGCTTTCACTTAAATTACCTCAGCTCGTAAAAAAGTCTCATAACAACGGAGTTATCACACATAAAAATGTTATCAATTAGTCGGAACAATAAATACCCGCTTTCTATTATGCTAAAACAATAAACAGATATTGATACATAATTTACTCGTATATCAATTGTCAATCAGCATAACGTCTCGATTGACATGTTCGCTTCATCAATACCGCCGAACCCGAATAAAAATAAAACAAGCCTCCCAGGCTCTTCCGGCTTAATCCCCAGCTGTCTATATCTCCGCGAACAACAAGAAACAAAAACAAAAATATACATAAAAACCTAACCCAGCTACCTCATAACATAAACAAGAGCTTTCACGCGTGAATTTTTTATGCTGAAAATAATTCATACGTCCATGCATCTCGTGCACCTCACTCGTGAATTATCATATCAGCTTGTTCTATCCTATCCAGAGCAATAACTAACCATGCCCGCGGCTAATTCGTCTAGACCCGCGATTTTATCTACGGTTTTACTCAAACACCAGCATCAGTATCAGTACCAACACTAGGTACCAGGTACCAGGTACACGATCCTATTCAGTATTTATATATATATATATATATAGACATGTAACATTGATCAGGACACAAACGGATTGATGGATGGATCGACCACGCGAACGGGCCATTTCGAAATAATCGTTTGTCACACGACACCAATATATATATAAATATATATATATATATTGCTAAACTCTCGCTCGACTTTCTTCCTTATTTATTATCATTATATAGATTTTTTTTTTTCACACAGCACATTTTTTAGTCTTTTATTTTTCTTGAATAAGCTATTACTTAATAACGTTTTTATGAATTAATAAATTAATCTTTAACCGTACCTGTAATTATCATAATTCATAATAAATTTCTTTAAGGTGTAAAGTCGGAGAATAGAATTAAATTTTTATTTTTTTTTAAAATTTACCATAAATCATAATATGAATTATTATTTTTTACTCTCACTCGCATTTTAAATATTTGTTCATTTTTTTTTTTTTATTCACTGATTTATTTATTGAAAATAAAATAATAAACATATCAATTTTTGTCAATGAATATTCATAGGAATGCAAATGAGGTAAAAAAATTAAATTAAATCGGATGAAATTTCAAAATTATTTAAAAAGTCAAATCTTGAGCAAAAAAATTGAAAGTTATTTATTTATTTTTAAATTAACGCCATTGCCATCGATCGCGGTCTATCGTTAAACTAATTACGCGGTTACCAATTATGGATTTGTGTAGCAAACTCCATAATCCCTCGGCTGTTTAAATACAGACAGAGCTCGTAGACGTCACTCACGTACTAGGCGGGAAGTTTTAATGCCTGAGCAAGATTGCTATCAATTACAACTACATACTGCACTTTAGACAACATTATGTATCAAATAAAACTATCCTTACGTACATTGTAGCTAAATAGTATGTATATAACTATATAAATATATATGACTATATAATAATGTAAGCAAAGTAGATAAACTAGAAAGTCCAAGACCCCGAGGTGTAAGTGAAGTGTATCACGACATTTAATTGCCACTGTTATTACGCTGTCTTACATCACATATTTTATTAAGATCCAACAGCACTGTTATTATTATTAAAGAATAAAAAAAAATGGGTACAGGTACTTCTTGCTATTTACTATTAAGCAGACCCTTGACCTTTACTACCAGAAGCTCGAAGCTCAAGCTAAACTCAACGTGGGAACTTGGTTGGTCACTGATGGGATTGAGACTGAGACTGAGACTAAATAATTAGACCTTCAAATTATTACGGCATTAAGTTGCGGTATAACCATTATTACTTGTACGTTATCTTCCATAAAGGTACACAGCTACTCGGCTTTCAAATCACTTAATACTTTTTCTTATATATTATTTTCTGTAACTACTCCTTATATTTATATATCTATAATGTATGTTATACAAGTTTGGGTTATTAAATTTTATTGGCATTTAATTATTTCAATTTTGAAATCCATTTTGCCGTAGATTTTGATTTTTCTCTACTATTTCTTCTCTTCAGTCAGAATATTTGAACTTCTAATTAATATGACCAGAAAAAAATATGTGGAGTAAAATGGGCCATCAAATTTTCAAAAAAATAACAAGTAGAAAAAACAATTTTTTTGAGTTTATTTCAAAAATTCTGAAGGCCCATTTTACCCCTGATATTAATTAAATTTTATTTGAATATTAAATTCGCTTGAAAAAAAAAAAAGTAAAGTGAAAAATTGGTCAATTAAAAAAGTTTCAATTTAAAAAATTTTTTCAATTAAAATTTTCGACAAAAATAATTATTTGAGGCTGAAAAAAATTAATATCTACACATACATATATATATATATATATTTTCTAATCATAAAAATGAGCGTATCTTAATCATAAAAGAAAAAAAACCAACGGCCATCAATGATCGACGATGATCCCGTTAGTCCGAGCAGCTCATCTCTCTTCCCATGTTGGACTTGTCGGTGACTTCCAAAATTAATAGCTAATGTCTAAAAATATTCTCGAGTCCGGAGCATAGAAAATAATTTCATTCATCACACAAAAACAAATTACAATAATTAATTTTTTTACCTCAGTCTCTACCAACAGACCAACACTTTGATGGGAGAGACCGAAAAAGTATTCACGTAACGTACGTTAAATTAATTAGCAAATTTTACCGGAAGTTTCGGCATCTCTGCTTGTGTATATTGGAGACTCACATTATCCGGCGTCTCATAAAGCGGACCGGCGTATGCATGCAGGTATGATGAGCAATTGGCGTTTAAATCTCGTCGTGGACTTGAGGTAAAGTAGGATAAGGGCGTAGTGGTTACCGTTCAGTGCGGATGCTTACAGTGGAATGTCGTTTAGCGACTTCCCTCTCCTCCATATATATATAAAGATTTATAAATATATATATATATCTACCACAATACCAAATCCATCCTCTTCCACACATATTTTATTCGCTATATGAGCTCTCATCGGTATCTTTTTGTTCAAACTTGGACGTTTGCACTTGATATTTTCCTCATACCTCAAACCTTAACTTCCACTGGATGGTTGCTTGATAAAACTGCGGTTTTGAATAAGAGGCCGTAAACAAAAAATTTATTTTTTTTTGTTTGCCTCAGAAAACTTAACGACGCATGCCGAAATTACGATGACGGAAATCGAGTCCACTTAATTTGTTCATATGTGTTGTGATGCATACAGGCAGCAAATCTTATTTTTTTATGTATCGCTTGTAAATTCATTAAAAACTTTTTTTTTATGTCCCATTCTACCCTTTCTTCTCTATTTTAAAATAAACTCCTGAAAATTTTTAATAATTTTTTCGACCCATTTCGCCTCAATCATTGAAAGATTTTTTTCGCTTGATTAATTTATTTCAACCAGAGAAAAAATAATTTTTTTTTAATTACTGTAATACGTGTAATCTTCCTTAGTACTGAGTTAATTACAAAATATCTAATTACCTAAATTTAAAAAAAAATATTTTTAACATGACGATTATCTCTATCGATTTCTCAACATTCTAACTAAAAATTTCGGTAATGGCTGTATTATCTTTAATGACTGATAATAACAACAATTATCATCGATACCATTATTATTATAATTATTATTAGTAATGATATATTTAAAGATATTACCAAATAAATGATTAATGTCAATAAATATACATAAAATTATAGACAACCTAAAAATCTGTTTTGAAGAAAAAAATCAAGGACATTAACATACGGCACGTGGCGGGGACTAAAGATACGTCAGATACGTCATGTAGGAGAAATAGGATCTATTAGACATACAACGCAGTTGACATTTCAATCGCGAAAGTACTTGTCGATAATTAAAAATTAGATTTCCAGGAATTTTAAATCCTGATCGGACTGATAACTCCTCCCGTCTCCTTTTACTCACATCAGCGAGTAGATCCAACCCAATGCGATAAAAAATATATCATGAATTCATTATATATATCCAAGGAATCTTTTACTCTATGAATTGTAAAAGAAAAATTTTCCTTGGGCGTGAAAAAATTTTATTGAGGAAAGTAAAAATTTTTTGCACCAAGAAATCTTTGTTTTCTATATATCTATATATATTATGAAGTGATTTGAGTCTGTATAAAGTATAAGTTAATGTAAGTTTATAAGTACGAGATTGCTATTCGTCCGAGGGGCGTCCCCGTCAGCCCCATCCGGCGTCCTCAGTACGATTGACTGCGCGCGCGAGACCTAACACCGTAATAAGCGGTCCACGAGAGGGGAACTCCTCCCCGGTTTGTTGGGATCTAGTACTTACTGATCCCAACACTCCACGTGGTGGTCGCAGTCATTGCGCGATCGCGGTAATGTTATTTCGGCGCGAGTGATATAAAGATATATGTATTATATTACACATATGTACGTCTTCTCTTACTTGCATACAAAGTGACCATTCAAGCCCGTAAAATTTTATTCACCATTACTCCAAGTCCAGTGTCGTTCGAAATCCTCACATTTGAATTTTAAAAAAATAAATTAATTAATCGGTCAATTAAAATGTAATTTTGATAAGACTTGAAATAAATAATTAGAGTGATGTAATGAGTCGGCCAAGCAAAATGTATCGATTAAGTCGCGGGTTTGGCTAATTATCAAGTGATCTACCTTAGGCATAAGATATTTACTGATCCCTACGGCTACGGTTGACAATTAAAATGACGAGTGATAGTGTGAGTAAAAGAATAACTTGAATTCAGTTTGACCACTGGTCTAATGTGGTCAGTCACTGGTCAAGTGCTTTACGAACTGAAAGAATATATTTTGTGTGACAATGGAGGAAAAACTTGACGTTTTGACAGACTCGTGGGCTCGTGCAAAGTTTCATATATTTATTTATTAATTAATGCGATATAAATGAAACCTTTTAATGATTATTTTTATTAGTGGGCTGTGATTTTGACAGATTGTGATTTGTCGGTTGGATGTTGAGTTGTAAAATTTTAATAATAAATTAAAAATTTAAATTTAAAATTATAATATATAAATATATATTGATATATATTTACTGTAGTGCGTTTTAAGTCAAAACGTCAAGCTGGAGATCCTCGAAATGTTTCCGCCGCGCACCGAGGCGCCGACCGCTGACAAACTCGCGCTTTGTTACGCTCCACATGTGGATATGACCACTGTCATGGAGGTCGAGGTAATTTATTATAATTTTTTTTTTATAATAAATTATTTTAATCAAGAGCTCGATTTTCGGTTCAAGTTTTTTTTAAGTCATTAATAAATTTTTTTTTTAAAAACGATGACGTTGGTTTTTGAACTGATAAAAAATACTTTCTAATCCTCGGTACACTATTCGTCGATCTAATAATAATGACAATAATAACCACGATAATAATGATTAATATATATATGTCGTCGCATACCAATACCTATTATTGGGAAATAATACTTTTAGAGTGTTATCTATTTTTTACAATTTTAAAAACTCATTAAATTGTCTTTAAAACTATTAAGCCAAGGCTACCTCGGCGAACACCACACGGACATTTTTTTAACGAAAATATTTTTTAGTTTTTTAAGTTTTTTCTATTATGATTTTTAAAATTATCCGTCGAAATTACGGTTTTTTTGCTTAATTTTGTTGAGATCTCAAAATTGGCGATGAACTTGTGGATTTTAAATGTAAGTAGAAATACAATATTGGTATATGTTCAGTTGAGTTTAAATTTGTGACCTAGTAGAAGAGTTGTTTATCGAAAAAGACTTTTTAAATTTTTTAACTCAAGTTTGGGGAGCTCGGACATAATTTTGAGAATTATTGTCGTTATTTTATTTTAGTACTTATCGGCCTGTATTTTATATCATTTGATCAGTCACTTTTTGGTGACGATAATAGGCTAATAGATTGGAGAAATAATTGATATCAAGTAGAAACAAAATTAGTGAGTTATCAAAAATAAAATTCATTTTAATAAAATTATTTGTGAGGTTCAAATTTTGAGCTTATGATCAATAAATTCTTGTGATATTTTCCATATTGAGAGAAAAAACTTTGGAGTTTAAAAGCGCCAGGGATTTTTGAATGAAGATAAAAAAACTGAAAATTTTTCATTTCCTTAAAAAAAATTATTTGAAAAATAAATACCAAAATGAAAATCCCGATTTGTTAAATTTTTTTGAAGTGTCTAGAAAAGAGTGGGGTAGATTGGTCTCAATTTTTTTCAGTGTTCATTATTGGAGTCATATTTTTTTTTAATTAAGAAGAAAAACAGAAGAGCGTAATGAACCTCGGGAAATAAAAAAATTTCTTTTTATCAAAAATGCCTCAGGTGGTCTACTTACTCCAATTTCCCTAGACCTCGAAAATAAAAGATTGCAACTAAGAAATAAAATTTAAAAAAAAATTAACTAAATTATTTAAGGATGTAACAAATATTGAAAAGAAAGAATTTCTACCAACACTTGGAAATTTTTAACTCATGAATTATTAACAAAAAAAATTCTTAGTTATTTTGAAGTAACGGTATAAAAATAATTCAATAGTAAAAGAAAATTGTAAAATAATAAAATGCTGTCCCTTTAATCACTCGAATTTAAAGTGAATAAAAAGACGGACAATGTTTTGTACGTAAACTTTTTGAAGTGCTCATGCCCGAGGATCGATATCTCGCGGAGATTCCTGAGATTCCTCAGTGAAGCGGGTTCTTGATGTCCAATTGTACGGGGAATAAAAACCGAAAAAAAACTTGTTTTTTATTTAATTTAAATGCATCAGACTCATGCATTATATATTACATGTTTTGTTGATATTTTTGTTGCAGGATCGTTTGACGAGCCACGGAGGAATATCGTCGCTCGGTGGTGGTAATTCGTCACCTTATTCGGGTGCACATCACCATGGTCATCGGGGCAATGGGAATAACGGTGGCGGGATGCCGCATCACGGTGGTGCATCCTTACCAACTTCGGACTTCCAACCTCCTTATTTCCCGCCGCCCCATTTCCCGACACATCACCACGCACCGTCTAGCCCTCAGCATGGTTTGGGACAACCGCAACATCTTGATTACCTTGTTGGTGACCCTTACACACAGACCCTCAATACCCTGCATCAGCATCATTATAATCATCTCAGTGCAGCGGTTACTGCGGGACAGAGAAGTGGCGATCTCAGAAGAGATGCGGAAAGTATACACGTGGTAAGTTTTTTTTTATTTTTATTTCGAGTAACGTTAAATTTTTTTTCCCGCAGATAAATGTATTTTTAAAATTAAATGATAATTTATCTTCATTTCGAATTTATAAAAAATTAATTAAAATTGCTTTTTTTTTGCCGGATTTTTTTACTTTTTAATATTCTAAAAATTTTACCAAGTAATTATGTAAGTCCGTTACATCCGTTTTTAATATAAAAAAATTTTATTTTAATTTTTACGTGTCGATAAAAAAAAATTTTTAATAAAAATAAAAAAAAATTGAAATTTATGTAAAATTATTTTTTTTATTCAACTTATTGGAAAAATTATATATGTATATATTTTTAGACTCAATTCTATCATTTTTTTCTGTTTATAAAATTTTTCGTTTACAAAGACCGCAAAGAAACCAATTGAATTTTTGTAAAAATAAAAATTATAGTTTAAAAAATAAAAAAACATTTGTAAGATCTAAAATGTTATCTGACCTCATCAATCTGATCATTAATACGATATATATATAAATAAAGACAAAGAAATATTGCACAATTTTAAAGTTCCGTTAAACCATCTCGTCTGAATAACAGCGCGAGCATTGATCGAAATCGACTGATAGCTCTCATAAATCCAAAACTAAATCATCAAAGCTATTTAAACATTATTTTAAAATAAACTAAATTCGTATTTGTAGCCGATGATTAATTACTGCACTCATAAATATATATAGCATACATATATAAGTTAATATTACAAGTAGACGCGTGTCATTTCTCATGCAAAATTCATCATCGATGTCCTGGGTTAGTTTGAGTAAGACCTCGAGTAACTTTCACATCGGGCGATTGTCGGCACCGAAAATAATAACACGGGCCAGGTCCACCACACATGTGATATACAGTCTCCAGCAAGTCTCTTCACTGCCTCTTTGCCACTAAAATTTCACTCTAATTGACGCTCCGCGATTCCCCCCCCCCCCACTCTACCGCTCCGTTCATGCTCACATACCACACGCAGTTTTGCGAGCAGAGGGACCATTGCGTGCTCCATATTTTTATTCCGTCTCAATCCCACGGGCCGATGGACAATATTAAAAAAAAAAAAAAAAAAAAACGACTGGAATATCATTCAAGAAATTCGAGCCTAGAATCCAGAGAATCCGGTGGCCTTTGTATTTCTCAATTAGTGACATCTGTCGTTACATATTACATACGAATTCCTTCTGGATACAAATAACTATCATTTTCACCATTTTTTATATATTATTATTACTACCATTATTATAATATTGGAGTATATATGGGAGTAAGTGATGTCGGATTGAATATTTTGAATGTTTATCCAAATAGTCGGAACAAAATGCTAAGCGGCGCCACAGCTGCTACAAATAGTTGCCCATAGTTTTGGTAAAATAACAGCCGAGTTATGCGAAACATTACTTTATTTATTAATATATCAATGGAAATGTTTAAAGATATTTTTACTGAGCTCGCAAAATGCCAAAATTTCGAATTTCAAATCCAACTTTTAAAATCAAGACCTAAAGATATAATTTGAATTTTTACATCGAATATTTTCGAACTTATTTATAAAATTTGAATTTTTTTACGGACCTGATATTCGAAATTCGTAAAAGTCAAAAAGTCGCAAATTTCGAAGTTGACGGCAGAATGTTTTTGGAAAAAAAAATTTTTGATAAGAATGAAGACAGAATTTTGGTTTTTGAGTGAAAATTCATGATTCCAAATTTCATGGTAGCAAAAAAAAATGTCAGCTGAATGTATGGATTATAAAAAAGAAAAAAAAACTACTTTGACATTCTATGCCAAAGTAATTCGCTTATTAAGTTCTGGGCTTTGACATTCCTTGGAGGTAGATGCCACGGACGTTTGCTTTGAGGGAAAATATGCCAAGAATCGTAAAACGCCGGGGATGACGCAAGTTGCCGTGCAAAAACACGAGGGTTAAACCCCGCATTTAAACAAATTAATATTTTTTCTTCAACTGATTGTCGCTGAGTATAACCAGAAAGAAAATAAAGTGAAAATAGTCCAGTAGTTTGCTAAGAAGAGCGATCACATATTTTTCGGCGCGATGAAATAACGATAAGATATCCGCCCGCATTTGCGAGGGGAGTCAGTGAAAGAGTGAGGCACCGAGCGCACAATGCCAATAATCAGCCGAGTGGTTCGATCAACCCCAACAAATAGCTTTATCCTTAGAAAATACACCAGACGATCATCGTTATCTTGTCCCTTATTTTTTTCCTTACGATACAATTTTTATTTTTCAACAGTCAATCGTCGCACATGAGCTACAACGGCTAATATTTTTTTTAAACCATGAAATCTTCCGGCTCACTTGTACTTGTATTGCACATCTTGAACATATATATGTATGTATGTATGTATGAAATTGTATAGCGTATGGATGATCACGACTCCGGAAAATCCGAAGAATTGTATGTGCGCGAAAAGGCTTGAACGCAGCCGCCCTTTCATATTTACTGCAAGATAACCTTTTACTGCCTTCGACCTTTTCAAATACATTATATATAAAAGATGAAAGAGTTTTTAATATATATGTACATATATATACTATTCATTATTATTATCAATGTTATTATTATTGGCCCGAATTAATTTAAAATATAAAAAATTTAATTTACTGTAAAATTTATATAAATTCAAAAAAAAATTTTTTTTCGATTATAATTTATTCAAAATTATGAAATTGATCCAAAGCGAGTTTAGTAATTTTTTTATCGTCTAAATTAATTATCAATGATTGTTATTATTGTTGGCCCGAATTGATGTCAATTTCAATAACTTTTTTTTTCAATACCAAAAATCCATTTTAATTTATTATAAATTATGCAAGCAATATATATCAATTTTAGTAATTCGTAAATAAATTTTTAATTTCTTATTAGTCAAGATCAATACTGATAATTATTATTAATTAATTGACTCTATAAGTAAAAAAAAATGATAGCCAAACAATAAATTAAATTCTTTAGTCAATAAATAACATGAGCTTCAATTAATAAATTTTTTTTGAGTACTTTCTATGTAGCACAAGAACAATCTGGAATTATTAAAAAGTAGAGTGATAGCAATCTCTTTTGTCGAGATAAATAGATTGCGAATTAATTGTATCCGTTATCTTAATATTGAATCAAACATGACGAGTAGCCAGTAGACAAGTATACGCACTCGGTATATTTATATATATATTATTAATAAACCGGTATGTGGTTTATAAAGCAAAAATAAAATAATAAACCGCGAACAACACCAGCCGTAGCCGCGACTTCAACTTCGGCTTTAGCTAACGCGTTAAGTAAATATATATATATTTATATATATTTTATTTCATTATATAGCTGTATAATCTTTAACGAGAGAAAGGCGATCACATTTCATCTCATTAGTTGGGGCCAACTGTGCTTGAGGTTACATCAATTTATAAGCCAAACCCGCGATGCAAGTCCAATAGTCGCGGTCGCAGTCCCAGTCCTCGGCTACTTACACCGCCCGCCAGTTAATTAACACCGTTTTTTTTTTACCGCGTGAAAGTTTATTCTGAGAACACTCTCAATGTACACTCGCGATAAAACACCTCCGTCGCACCGATAAAACACTGATTTTAAATCCCTTTTTTGAATGCCCGCGATCTGCCGCGCAAATTTGAAAATAATTCTTATCAGTTATCAAGCACTAATAATAATCGTAATTGATTGCAGGTGAATGACGGTCGTTAAAATTCAAGGCTAATTAAAAATATCAAGTATTTTTTAGGAATTAAAAAAAATTTTTTAAAATGGATGATAATAATGATCGGGTGGATAAATATATAAAATATATAAGCAAGTGCATGAAGCCTCGGGTTATAATGTAAGCAGTCGAGTTGGGCATAATACAGAGATTAAATTAAC
This sequence comes from Microplitis manilae, assembly GCA_030273425.1. Classification (NCBI taxonomy): domain Eukaryota; kingdom Metazoa; phylum Arthropoda; class Insecta; order Hymenoptera; family Braconidae; genus Microplitis; species Microplitis manilae. The sequence continues at coordinate 1,152,748 of CP092725.1, forward strand.
TGGAAAAGGAGGTAATCGTACGCGTGTGTATATAACCGCTGATCCTCGTGGGTGATATGTAGAAAGAGCTTTATATATATGTATGAATGTATGTATATAAGACCAATTGTCTTGTTTTATGGCTTAGCCTCGAGCTAGCTGTAGTAGTAATGCAATGCAATGAAGCATTTGAATGGTTTACTTGAATGTTCAAATTTAATAGTTTAAATTGTTGGTCTTATTTTTTTTTTATCTGCAGGTTATTTATGGATTTTGATAATCGGTACTTCTGTACTAATGAAACCGTTTATTTTATTGTTATGAGGATTTAATTAATTTATAGAACATGATTTCGATACTCGGAGTGGAAAGAAAATAATTTTGTAGGAAACTTATTTTTAATTTTACAAATAAGAAAATTATGACAGCGCGATAATTTTGAGCTTGAGAAAAATTTTGAAAATTATTTTTTTGCGAAAGTAAAAAAATGGGGAAGGGGTAAAGTGGACTGTAAAGCTTTTGGGAGTTGAAATTACGAGGGGTAAAATGAGTCACTGATTTTTTAAGGGGTAATTTGGGCAATGGAAAATTTATTGAGCAAAAGTTTGTAAATTTGAATCTGATAATTTTTTTCTGAAATATTTTGAGATAAAATTAGACTGATTGACATTTTTTTAGTAGATCCATTTTGCCCTATCGGTTGGTTATTTCGCTGAGTGTACGAAAAAAAATTGAAGCAGTTTATTTTGTAATTTATAATTTATAATATTTGATATTTGTTGAAATTAATAAGCGGTGAGGTAGAGCACAATTATATATGATGGAAAATAAAAAAAATAATGTGAACCCTTTAAATATAAGGAGATATATTATTATGAGTAAATTAACATAATTTATGTAAAAAAAATAAAAAAATTATGTATCGAAGGTAAAAAATTTATAAAAATTTTCTCATATATCTTAAACTTTTTTTTATTTCGAGTGTGTGTGCTACTTTGAGCGTGTGGAGCTGCCGAAACGATAAAAAATTACCGTGGGCCAGTTTCCGTAACGAGAATAATGATCCTGGTATGAGTGCATTAATTAACTTTGTGTTCTGGGTTCAGTTGTTTCGAAATTATTCACTAATAAAATGTGATTCTAATGCAACTTAACTCCCGTTTGGGCAGACATGAGACGAACGAGCGCGGGTTTGTTTAATTCAAATTTATTTTTAAAAGTTACGAGTAAATTAAAAAAAATCCTCGTGCACTCCGGCTTCTTTGTAAATTCGTCAGCAGATTCCATCTTCCGTGATCTGATCAACGTTTACTTTACTTGTTTTTTTTTCTTTGCCTCCAGCTTCATACGTGAGAACCGACAATCACGAATAATAGTGACAGTTTCTTTTCTTTTAAAAATATAAAATAAAAAAAGGACCGGTTTTGTTTTGAATTTTTTACGCTGACGCCTGTACTCGATTTTGAAATTTTTTATTTCGCACGAACTTTATGGCCATCGTAATTTGAATGAATAAATAGTTTTTATGTACGTGGTTTGATCGTTTTGCGATTATTTCTTGAAAATTATTCATATGTGATGTGAATTATTAAATATACTGTTTTAAATTAAAATTGTGGCCAAAGTATTCAAGATACGGTAAAAATGTACTGAGACAATTTCGTAGGAAATTTTATTTTCTACAAAAAAGCTCTCTTGTAATTTTTCCCTAAAATTGATCTTTTTTAAGATATTTTACTTCAAACTCCAAAAATGCTTTTTGTATACTCATTGTCCAGTTTATAAAACTTAAAATTGAAATTCTGGCTAAACCATCAGAGATATGACAAAAATGTATAAGAGCAATTTTGTAGGAAATTAAATTTCCTACAAAAAGTGTTCTTAGTAATTTTCACGTAAACCCAATATTTTGGACAGAATCAATATTCAAAGTGAATACTAAGTAATGAAGTCCCTCAGTTATAAAAATTTTACTTAATTTTTAATTGAAAATTAATCAAAAATATTCCTATTAATAAAATATATACAAATAAATGAAACGTTAACTTGTAATTAAAAAAAAAAAATAAAAAAATAAGAATAGTGGAAAAAAATAAAAATCAGCAATTCATTCTTATCTTAATAGAATCGCGGTTACAAGTAACATCGATTACTTTTAAAATGATCATCATGACGTTTCAAAACTCAATCGGTTTTGTATGTCGATCAATCGTGACCCCAGCAATCATCGAGGAAAAAATTATAATTAATATTTAACCATTACAGACAAATATGCACGCGTCCTTTCCATACGACGGCAGCAGAGGCAGCGCGGGTGCAGGTGTCACAGGTGGAAGAGGAGTCGAATACGGAGTCCGACGTCCCGACGCACTTCTTCCACCCCACGGACTTGATCAGACAGATCTCGTCCTCAACTCGAGTCTCGTTGACGACCCCCAGGTGAGCGACGATGTACGTAATCGCAACGCACATTTTTTTTTACTTATTATATTAATAATTAGATATTAATTTATTTCAAATTCTCAATAAATTTAAGAACAAAAAAAATTTTTTTTATAAAAAAATGCGATAATATCGAACTGATTGGCCTTGCAGATAGAAGGTAGTATTGATTACGTAACAACGTTGGGAAGAATTTAATTTTGGTATCTACTTCGACGTCGGACCCTCCCTACAATAATTTCAAAGTATTCCGACCAGCCACAATATATAAATATACATATCATATATATATATATATATATATTGTGACATAGCTTGTGCAATCATGAATTGCAATTAGAAATTAATTATAAACCCCAATACCAAAAACTAATAGTCATTATAATAACAATAATAAGTAATAAAGAATCAATTGTATAATTATTGGAAATATTTTTTTTTAAATTACAGAACACTAATGTCGATGACGGAGGATTTATGAATGATTTACCTCTTCTGAAAAGTGAGTAATTAAAAATATATAGGAATATTTCCAATTATTTAATGTAAAATTACTGATATGAATTACTAAAGACTTAAAGGGCAGTTATAAAATTGGATCGGCTAAAGAGTAAGACAATTATATTTAATGCGGCTGATAAACATAAAAATAAAAGCTGGAAAATAGTCTACGGTTACTGTGTGTAATCTATTATATATATATTTATGTATCTAACCGGCGTATAAGTATAATTTGTACGCGACTGGAATACATAATCGGGCAACTGGTTTAAATTCACGTCGATATATATATATATAGATATATATTGGTTCAGTAATATCGAGTATGTTGGGTTGAATTGCCAGCAGTTGAGCTGATAGCAGTTTGTAACATAGAGTCGATCGAATTTGAAATAAGAGTAAGACACAAGATGGGTTTTACCTCAGATATTTACGCAATACAAATGAAAGTTAATTTTATATTTGTAACTATAACTATATATAAAAATCTAGGTGACTTGAGGCTTGACGCCTGATATGGAAATTATTTTCATAAATTCTTTTTTTCTACTCACGAATTCTGGCATTTTTTTTTAACTTTAAATTTTCGGGTAAAAGGTTTCAAGTTAAAAAAGTAATAAAATTTTTTTTTCGCCCGAAAAGTGGCCTAGGCACTGAACATAAGACCAAAAACTGTCTAGGCCGACATTGGGTTGATAATTAGGCCTAAAAATAAAAATCATTCGGAAAAATTGTAAATTACGGCCTAAGTTACATGTAACAGCAAATACTAGTGTAACACAAACATTACCAGAGGCATCGAGTTACACTAAAAAAACTAGGGAAACAAAATTTGTAATAAAACCCAGTATATAAACACCGGCCACACACAAAGTCCCTAGATTACCCGCTTATTAACCCACAACGGTTTTTATTTCTCCCCATGACCTCAAACAAACCAAAAATTTCTGTAATCTAAAGGAAAAAAAAAAAAATAGAGTCCGACTTGCGCTCAACAGTAAATGACAAACTCTCACTTGAGTCTTTAAAATTTAGATAATTTCGTCTAATAGAAGACGTTAAAGACTGGGATTTTTTAGTGACAATAGAATCACATGCTTTCTGGCACAATTCTCATTGTGTCGGGGTGTGTACCTCGACAATGGTAATAAGGGAGAAATGCTATAGAATTACCAGTATAGTCACAGTCTCGAGTAGACACGAGGTATCCGAGGTGTGAAAAAAATAAAGAAAAAAATTCGTGCCCGCGGGCGTATCGAGTTTCGTTATTGTTATTATAATTTACACGCCGGGTAGTAGTTTTTGGGGAGGTCCTTCACCACAGGGGTATTACATACAGATGGCTGTTTGTTAAAATGTCATCGAGGGTTATTATATGCCTCGTTACTTACTACTTACTTACCGTCTACTAAATTATTTTTATTTAGACCGTCACTTTCATTTTTCTACCCCCTCCCCTTTCTAACCTCACTCCCGTCTCTCCCCTCATTACCATCGCACAGCATTATTTATTACTTTAATTACTTAATTAATAATTACCCGCTAACAGACTGTAAAACGAGTCCGACTGACTGAGCCTTTGAGGTTTTTATTTATAATAAATAAAAGTTTGTAATTATCGGTAAATTTTTAATAACTGGGATGATTTATTGAGATATTATTATGAGATGCGATTATACTTTTATTAATATTCATCATGTATTTACTCTTTGAGTCATGGATATGATGATAATAATAATAATAGAATCTGCAGACGTGATTTAAGTTTACAAGAGTTTAAATGAAAGAAAAGACCGCGGATTGTAGCGTGATCGTTAAAGATCACTCACCCATTACATCAAGGACGTGGATCTGTTGCTTACGTAAATAACGATATACATCTAAGTTGTATATATTTATTGCATTAAGGTATTAACGGGTAAATTATTTTTAAATTGATATTAAAGAAATTATTTAAACTCGTGCTTTGACTCTCGTTTTGAATGATCAGTAGACTCGTGAGAAGATTTATCTCTTTACTACAAAAGAGGAGACTGAGGCAAAATGAGACGTCAACTTTGTGCTGTAATATTCGTACCTGCGGTTTGAAAATTTAAAAATGGCGCCAGTTGGCCACTTTGAAATTTTCAGTAAATTTTGCACACCTTAAGGGCGAAAGCGCTGTTACTCTATAGAGGTTCAAAAATTTTCGAAAAACTGACCCCCGTTCGATCATTTCTACTTTTTTCAAATTTATTTGAGGTTAATATAAAGTTAAAAACGGTTAATTCACAAAAAATCTAGTTGCTATTTTAATTTTTATTTTATTTTTTCTCCACCAACTATCAGCAGCAGCACTAGTCAAAGTAAAAAAAAAGCGGGATCTTAAAAAAAATTTTTAATTAAAAAAAATTAAGATTGAAAAAATAAAAAATAATAACTTAATAGTTCAATAAAAAAATAATTAAAAATACAAAATAAAAGTAGCAATGAATTTGAGCTGTCGATTTTAAGGATTTTCCAAAATTTTTTATTTTTTCAAACGGTCCATTTTGCCCCACATTTATTTTTATATTTTAATGACAGGCAATTAATATTGTATGATCATTAAACCATTAAGACTAACAGTATAAAACAACAAAAAATTATTTTTCAAGCTCATCATCAAAATAAAACTTAAAAAATAAAACTTTTTTATCTTTTTAAATTAAAACAGCATTTTAAAAATATAGCCATTAAAAAAATATAATTGCTTTTATAAATGTATTGTTAGAACTAAAAAAATTATCATTTTTTTATTCAACATAAGTTGTTATTACACGACAGACATACGTGATCAAAATTTATAGATTCATTTCTATTACCAATAAATTATTCTAACATGGGTAAAATATTAATTTATTATAAATTATTAATAATAATCATTATAAATATCAATAAAGTGGAATCATGTGGTAGTTCATCGAAATCAGAGTGTCCTGAGTACACGTACAAAGATTACGAAGACCGTTCGGACATACTATCAAGTTTACCAAACGCTCGTCGACTAGGACAATTGTCTTTAGTCGGTACTCAACAGTCTATGACCTACTCATCAACAGATTCAATAATAAAGTCGCAAGATTTAAGTGTCACTGATCAATTGAGACATGGGGTCCGTGTTCTGGACGTTACAGTCCGATTACAAGACCGTCAATTCAAACTTTATTCACGTGGAGTGGATTTAAACAGCACTCTGTTCAATGTTCTCTACGAAATAGAACAATTTCTCCATTTTTATCCACGGGAATTTTTGATGTTAATAATAAATTACGACCGTGGTGACACTGGAGATATTGATTATGACAAAAAAGAAGATGCATGTAAAAAAATAGACCAATATAGACACAGCGTTGGTGGCTGGCGTATTGTCAAAAATTGGAGACTTAGTGACACCCTACGTCAGCATCGTAGTAGAATATTATTAGCGACAAACGACATTTTTTTTCAACAATGTGCTTATTGGCTCAAATCTCAGTGCCTGTTTTCAAATGATATGAAAATACAAAATCAAGCTAATGAAATTTTTGATAAAGTTGATTATAAGTATTCTCAGTACTCGGAACTTCAGATGAATTGTCATTCATACATGTCTTTATGTTTTGTTTATGATATGGGAATTTATGTTTTTGATCAAAATTATAATACACGAGACGTGACTAAATTTCGTGGTTACTATAATAATGGCAGTAATAAATGTATGGAACCATTAAATTATAGAATTGGTAATTCTAATCGAACTTCTTGTTTGTTGGCATTAAATATTTATGTCCTTGATTTTATTACACAAGAAATAATTGATAATATTGATAAGAATAATTATAATCTTATTCATTATGACATTCATAATTAATTATTTGCATAATAAATTTTCTTTTGAAAGACTTGAAGTTGTTATATTTTTTCCCATGATTCAAATTTTTGTCAGAGGTAAGACGAGAAAATCCTATTTTCCGTGCATGGTAAAAATTTGCAACGTTACATGCCAGCTAGACATCTTTGCAATGAAACCTTTCGGCCAAATTTTAAGGAAAAAATTACCCGTGTAATTGAAGCTCAAAATTTGATAATTGAACGTTAGTATAAAGTATTTTTTCTCTGCGCAGATGTGAAAATTGAATGTATAGAGACAAATTAGAGAGGTTGAGCTCGACAAAATGGAATCGCCGTCCGTTTTATTGAATTTCGAGTTGACAAAACGGTAAAAGACGTCGTGTAGAGACTTGTCTCTATTTCCGTGAGCTTTTGGGCGCGTGCACACGCACAATTTCCTAGGTAATCAACGCCGCCGGAAGCAAAACCAATCGTCACGGGTTCACTTATGTCGCAGAACTTGGATTGGTCGGTCATCATCATGTAGGGTGTGACTTTGCACCCTTGCTTACAGTTCAGACTTTTCAGTTAAAACTTTTCACCGTCTGAATCCCTCGCCTCGGGCCCAAAAAGTCAACGGCTATTAGTTTTAATTTTATTATACTTTTTTTGAGAGAACTCACGTCGCGATCTCTCAATTACTCGGCACGATAATTATTATTTTAGATTAGATTCACTCGACTTAGATCCCGATACTGCTGGTCACGCAGCGATGGAAAACATTCCAGCAAATATAATGAAAAAAATATTTAAGAGAATGTATGAGAGTTTTTATCATCCACATATTTCTATGGCTCGTGAAAGTTTAACGGGTCATGTCATAATAAACTCCTGCAATCATTTGTTATCGAGCATCAAGCTAAATGTTCAATAAATATGTCGACAGATTATCAAAACTCCTTTTTAAATTGAAAATATTTTTTTTTTTTTTAAAGTTCAAAAGTTAATAAAAATTTTATTATAAATTACACGTCAACTCTAAACATGTCAATATTTAAATTTTATTGTCTTTAAAAAATTCAATCGACTTTTTTTTACAGTATCATAAATTTAAAAAAATCTGATTTGTCTGCAAATTATTTATAACTTGGTAATAAATAATAAACTTTGAATTTAATTTAATTTTAAAATATTTGACACGTGTAATTAATTTTATAAATTATATATTATATATTATCTGATATATATGTATATATATTGTGAAGTGAATGCATCTAATCGTTAATTAAATGTAGCGCAGATAGTTGATTTATATAATTTATATAATTGAAATAAAGTATATAAATAAAAAAAGGGCGGAAAGAAAACGTGCGCGTGCTTGCCTGAGGTATCGAAAGCCTTACGGGTATTAAATATATTTATTATTATTATTATGCGCGGTGTGCTAAATATTATTGCGAAAGTATATAAAATATAATAAAATTTATATCTGAACTTAATGACCGAGGACTTATCCGATCGGTCATCAGGATCCGCGTTCTGGGAAGAATTTAAAATTCGCGCCAATAATTTTTAAAAATTTATATTTATTATTGAGTAATTTTTGTGAGTATGTTTAGTAAGTAATTGATAGTTGGATTATTTTTTTTAATTTTTGAATGAATTTTTAATAAGTCGAGGCAAAGAAAATGATTTGATCGAGCCCCCGGCGATAAAGTATTGGAGGATAAAGTTTTGCATCTTCGGTGAACTGAGCATGTTTTCGTAGGATAATACGCGGCAGTATGCCTTGACCGTTTTATATTATAACCGACTCACCCTTGGGATGGGATATATCTTGTAGCTGATATTATTAAGCATTCCAATGGATGCAATAACTTTGTTTTCGGTGCACATACAATTTTATATTTTATTTTTAAATGGGAAAATTAAATTTTTCATCCTCAAAAACATATTTTTAAATTTGCTTGCTCATGCAAATTAAATATTATTTTCATAAATTTTTTTTGTAACCAAAATCTGAGAATTTCTTAATTAAGTGAAGGGGGAAAAATGGGCATCTTGAGAAAAATTTCATAATGTGAATTTTTTGTCCCAAATCAAAATTGGGTGTCCACACCCAGCTTCGAAATAAAAATATGAATCAACTTAAAAATTTTTTGTATTTAAATAGACTCTAATCAGTATTCACGTAATTGATAATACTACTATCATAAACAAAATTTTATAAATTTTTTATCCAAAAATTGCATAAAAATTTGTCATTAATTTTGCATGACTCAAATTACCCCACCTCCTTTTTTCCCTTTAATGATATTTAAAAGAAAAAATTGCCGCTAATTTTGTCCCTTGTATTTTAAATTCATTCAAAAATTTATACGATCCATTCTATTCCAGGGTCCATTTTGCCCCCTTAGCGCTCCATATTAAAATTTTAGCGATTGAACGTTTTTCTTGACAAAGTTTCGTGATATATATTTTAAAAATAACTATATATAGAAATAAAATAAAAAAGAATGATAACTAATAAAAATGTCATAATTATTGCAGACATAAAACAATCAGACAGAGGTGAAAAAGCAATGCTATCAGGCAATGCCCAGCCAGTGGATGTATTCTGCTCAGTACCAGGAAGACTATCATTACTAAGCAGCACAAGCAAATATAAGGTCACGGTCGCCGAGGTTCAAAGACGACTCTCACCACCCGAGTGTCTAAACGCGAGTCTCCTAGGCGGTGTTCTAAGAAGGTGAGGCCATCATCACACAGCTTTATAGTCCTTCAGATCTCCATCCTCATCTTCATCCTCATCCTCGACGAGCAAAGAGAGAGTAGAGATTGTTAAATCCACAATGTTTATTTCGACGTCACGTTTATGAAAAATAATCTGTTGATTCTCACACACCTGCACCATTACCAATGTCCACCTATCTCACCGAGACACACTGACCCCATGCTAATGACTCTCTCTCTCTTTTTCTATCATTCTCTCATTCATACGCGCATTCACCAATAATTATTTACAATCTTTATATTCATTCACATGTGTATGTATAAAATATAACAGTATCTTGTCATATAGTTATTTAAATTTTTCCCTGTCAAATAAGTTGTATACTTAATACTGCATGTTTATGTTTTTTTGAAAACAATTAAACATTTTACAATCTTACATAAATTTATTGTTTTTGTCCATTAGTACTTTGATTAAATTTTCAAAAGAAAATACTTTAGAGAAAAGGCGGGAAAATTAGTAATTCAAATTATTTTTTTAAATTTTAGGTAAAAACTCATAGAGGGTAAATTGAGTCACTTTAAATCCTCGAATTAGAATCAACATTTTTTTTTTAAGAATTTAATTAAAATTTTCAGTCAAAAATTTTTTAGAAATTTAATGAAAAGCCTCAATAATTAAAAAAAACGTAATAAATACAATATTAAAATATTTTTGCTCCAAAACAATAAAACTAGATAAAAATACCCCGCGTAAGATAACGGTTAACTCTAACGGTAAATTAATATCCCGAGTTTTTGTAACGTCTTATCGACTAACCCATGGAAAACAACACCGACACCAGCACATCCCCGATTAATAACTTCCCAGGTACTTTTGTTCCTTTATCAGATCCACCAGCTTCAAAACTATCTATTACGCAATCCTTTATACTATCATACCTTGATAAATAATTTCCTAGTTCGTATAGCTCCGTCTTCCTCCGTCCCAACATAAATTTCATCTTTACAAAAAAATTTCTCATGCTCACACTCAAATGTAAATTTTATCACATAATCTAGTGTCAATCGGACCCGCAAGCTAAAATTATCCTCATAAAATTAATTTTTTATCAATACAACCGACTGATTAAATTGCTCCCTGTTAAATTACGTACAAAAAAAATTCGATGTCTTAATAAATTTTCATTTTTTTTGGTCATTATAAAAAAAAAAATATGGCCGACTCTGCTGTAGACATTTAACGATCACGATAAATTTATTTTTGAATTATATGACGAAGACTAGTAGTCTCTGTCTGGTAGTCGAGTAATCAGGAGATCGGTGGTGAGAAAAGAGGGTCCTCATCGTCACCATCCTTACTGTAGGACGTAATAATAGTAATAATAGTAATAGTTATATTATATACATATATATAGGAGACTATAGTCGACGGGTTTTAGTTTATAAAGACGACGGTACAGCAAGCGACGGTAAAAGAGCATAGACAGGAGGATATCGTTTCTCAAGACAAGCCAACGTAATGAGTCAAGCATCCTTCGCATCACGTCCGGTTATTTTTTATCATTTTTTTATTTTTAATCATTATACTGAAATAAATTTTCCTTATGAATATTAAATATAAAAAACAAGTTATATAATATGTATTTAATTATTTAAAATGTGAGTAATAATTTTTTTTTTGTGAGAAAGATAAAATAAAAAAAAAATAAATGATTTCGAAAACCGTTATGACGATGATGGATCGGTAAAAAATATGTGAATTCAATTGGATGATGAGAGTACATGAAATCTGTACCAGTGAGAAAGAGTATGATGACGGGCGAGCTTGCTCAATAGTTACATTATTGACACGACGGCAATAGAATATGCTAATTACAATTATGACGAGTTATATTATGAGTTATTGTAGGTGATTAATAGCTGGCTTTTGTCAATTCATCGCGAAATATATTTTTTTTGTACTTTGAAAAATTATTTTATTTGTTATTTATTTTGTGTGAATGGAAATTATCTCGTGAGAAAGTAAATGAGTGATGAAAGATCAAATTTAATGGCTCGATTTGTTTAAATGGGATATTAATAGTGTTGGGGATTTTTTGCAGAGCTAAATCGAAAAATGGAGGTCGATTGCTGAGGGAAAAGCTGGAAAAAATTGGACTCAATTTACCTGCTGGCAGGAGGAAGGCTGCTAATGTTACTCTACTTACGTCACTGGTTGAAGGTAAATTGGTATTTTTATTTTTTTGTTTTTGGAAAAGACTAAATTGCATGTTTGAGATGGTTGGGCTTCCATCTGACGGCGGTAATAGACAGATGTTTGAGTGAGTGAGTTATAAACCGAGAAATTATTTAAAACTCTCCAAACTTATCAACCATAAGGGGGTTGGAAACCTTTGAAAAAATTTAGAACTTCATTCCATCTTACGGCATAAAAATTCCGAATGTAATTGATAAAAGCTACAGGAAGTATAAATGAAAGCTAGACAGTTTCAAGTTCTCAAAAATTCGTAAAATTAATTTTTAAAACTTCATTCCATCTTACGGCATAAAAATTCAAAATTTGATTGATAAGAGATACAGGAAGTATAAATGAAAGCTAGACAGTCTTCAGTCTTTAAAAATTTGTAAAAGTAATTTTTGAAACTTCATTCCATCTTACGGCATAAAAAATGAGATATTTATAAATTTTAAAGTTAATCACTGGTGTATTACAAAAATTTATGAACAAGTAGAAGTCAAATTGATTTTAAAAAATGTCAACCTATAGAAAATCAAGACTCGACAATTCACAAGAAAATCCATCTTACGGCATAGGTGAAATTTAATCGATCAATTTTTTTTTAAGCCAATTAAAACTAAAATTTAAAAAATATGTTAATTAAGTTCGTCTGAGGTTAAGGTTCACCCAAATAAACACAAAAACATAGAAAATTATGTTGAGTCAATCTTACAGACAGACATAAGCTCCTGTATCTAAGCACTGACCGACGTTAAAAACGGAATAAAAGTCTATTGTACATGAAACAAACTAAAAAAACCATATATATCAATCGTCGTCATGTTTATATCGACGGTAGATTGAGACGTCAAAGCACCAGAGTAAGAGTCAGAGCCCGATACAAGTGGGTATTTTTTTATTCGCCTGGATGACTGTTAATCGCGAGCTCTCCGCCTAGTGTATTGTATAATATATAATGTACGTCAGTAAATGTACATACAAGTTACGACTAAAGAAGATGAATAAGAAAGGATAATAAAGAAGAGATAAGAGCGTATTCATCATCAGCCCTAAACCTGCCACTCTTAAAGACAATGTTTTAACGACATCGTCGAAGTTTGTCAGAGTGTGCTGGTGAAGACGTTGATTATAATTTACGAGCATTACCCTACACATAAAACACCGTATTTAACCTTTGCTTTAACGAACCGTGCCTCTTGTATGTACTATATATTGTAATACATTGCCTACATTACCTACACTGGCTTGCATGTGTGTACATTCGCCGGTTCAAGGGAGCGACCACTCAAAACTTATCAACTTCAAATCAGTTCCCTACTCTGTCGTCTAATCAATAATTTACCCACTTTTATTCAAACTTGGGGCAAGTTAGGCAATTGAAAATTTTTGATCAAAAAGTCAGCTAATTTTTTTTTACTAGAATTAAATTTTTAAAAATTCAGACTGAAAAAAAATTGGTGACCCATTTGGCCCTGTGTAGATTTTTTTTTGATAATCGATAGTGATTTGAAATATTTGATGACTCAGAAGAGTATAAATAGCCTATTTAACGGCCGATTAGAATCCGCTGGGATAAAATAAATATTTAAATAAATTGTCTGATTTCTCTTGTATTCCATCGCCCACGTGGTTCAGTTTAGCATTCTCACCATCGGGCTTATCTACAATTAATATAACCCAGGGTTTACTGGCCGCAATGACAGAAAAAATGACTGAATAAATAAATAAAAGCAAAGGGACAGAAGGCTGCAGTGATTTCTGGAGCGCGAATGAGGTGTAAAGGTGCATTTAATTTGAAACAAAAATTACGGAACTGTGGAGGGCAAGAGTTTAGAGAAGAAGCTGGACAGTGTGCTCAGTGCCCACGCTCTTACGTGACGCACTTGTGGTCCAGCTCTCGGTGTCGGTGAGATGAATAAAGAAAGAGAATCCCTAACGGCGTTGCGAAAGTGTGGGAACCGCCTCTTCCATTACATGCCCCCTTGCCCCCTCGCTCTTTGAAAGTCTCTTTTCCATTCTACATTACGCTCCGCAATCGAGACAACACTTACCCGGTGCCAAAGGTCCTGGATCGATTCAGTCCGCTCAAAATATCTCATATATTTTTAGGCCAATCTACTCAATTATTAATTTTTTATTAATCAAATTCGCAATTTTTTTTTTCATTTACAAAAAGTGAATAAAATTTTTTCTCCGTTTAAAATAATTAGGGAGAGTGGGGCAATATGAGACACCTTTTTTTTCATATATTTTTACTTCGTCTCTAAAAAGAACGGGGTAAGTTAGTTTCGAGTAATGCAACTAAAATTTTGACCCTCCCTTAAAAATCAGTGACGAAGTCCAGTAACAAAAAAAAGGGTATTGATTTTTGAAAAATCAATTTTTATATATTTATTGAAATTAGAAGTGATAAGATCGAGATAAAAGATATAACAGGTGTAGTAAACACAGATTTACACCCCCATGCAAAGTTGCCGTTAATGGAAAAAATGCCGTAGGTTGGCCGATGTCCGACTGCAGTCGCTCGGCCAAGCATTGGCAATTAGTAATGGCCCAAACTTGGTTAATTACTAGCAGCCGATTAATTTTTCATCAAGATAGCGTAATCAATTTGAAGTGATATTCATTTAAATTTTTTGATGTATATGTTATGGTATTACTAGTTTCATATCGGAATATGACTTGCTGTACCGGAAACGACAGTCATACGACGCTGCCGATGACCGGCCAATAAATGGTTACTTATGACTGGCCGATTATAGGTTTGCAACGTTGGGCCACTATTTGGTGAATCAGTGGGCCATGATTGATTCTTGTTGAATGAAAAAATCTACTCATCAATTACTAATTATTCAAATAACTTATTATTACAGTTTTCTTTAATTAATAATTCGTTATTTTTGAATTGAACTAAGTCTTAATTAATAAATATTTTAATTTTCCGATTAAAATTATTTACAACTAACAATTAAAATATTTTTAAATTCGTTATTATTTGCAATTAACAACCGCAAATTTTATAACTTAACTTATAAAAGTTAATTTATTTAAAAAATAAGACATATATTTTAAAGTAAATATCATTTTTAATAAAAGTGGTAGAGCAAAATAATTCCAGTGGGTTCTTAAGAACTAATTAATTAAATTTAATAAATTTTATTTTAAAAAATCATGTAATTATAATAAAAATAATACGAAATTAGTTTTTTTTAAATAATCGATAATATTAATTAAATTGCTCGTTACATTTCATAAAACTGAGTGGTTGTAACAAAATGAAGAAGTAGATCATTTAAAAGTATCTACTCAACATCAGCAGGTTCGTCCGGTAGCCAGCGTTCAGACCCTGTAATCAGAAGGACGGCAGTTCGCGCCCAGAGCCCAGCAGAATTTTCACCGAGTTTTATCACATCATTTACCCCACTTAAATAGTCTAAACGTTAATGATTACGAATTCTATTAGGAAGTTAAAAAAATAAAAATTTTTTTAATTTAATTTATTTGTTTGCTTGGCTGATTGCTGGCTGTCATTGATCGGCCGATAGTCGAGCGCCATTAATGGCCCGAGGTTATCATTCTGACTATAAGCCGTTTATCGGCCAATAAAAATTGCCATTGCTGAGCCATTAATCGACATTCTTGGCCCAGTAATGGCCCGATACAGGGCCGATTTCCAAACTTTGTATGGGCCCCAGTGCGACATTAAATGATCAGTATCTAAAATATACTCTTTAGTGTAATATATATAGATATACTTGTATATTAAAGTATCTATTCTAAGATCAATCACGTTCACTCGACCGCAAACGCTGCTCCATTATCCTCCTCACGATAATGATGAAACTCCATAGGTATTTCGACTATTTGTATATATATGTATGTATATATATAAATCTTACATATTCCTAGTTCTCATAATACCGCAATAAATAAATCTCTATATATAAAGATATGGAAAAAAAGTAAAATAATTTGATAAAAAATAATCAAGTGAACGGGAATTAAATCGAAAGTATCGGAGGCCGAGAGACAACGAATAGAAGAAGGAAAGGACGAAAAACGCTACAATATAAATTCACATGAGGAGGACGTGGTATATAGTTATAATAGGTGGGTCGACAATGAATCCTCATCACGAGTGTGTCAGAGCCTCGAAAATAAGACCTCGTTACCGGATTCTCAACAAGATTGTCGTCAACAAGTAACCGTCGTATAAATCTTGCACTTTCACATTCGTTAACTCTCTTACTGTAATCATGTGTAACGCGAAAGGACTAAAAAAATTCGTAACTTTATCACTCTAGATTAAATGATAATTTTATCGGGACGGCGAAATTAAGATTATGCACTTTTTTTTTATGGGCAAAAAATTTTCAAACGGATCTTGTGCAATTTTTTTATTTTTCTTGCTAACAAGAATAAAATCTAGTGGGTTATTATCGTGTCACGTCTTGGGTGACACGACACGTGTCACTGGTCTGCGTACACAGGTTTTGTTAAATAAAAACACGTTAAATCGATGAAAATTGTTTTAACATTTTTATGCCGGCAATTATTTAATTCTATAAAAAAAAAAAAAAATATTTTTCACTTGATCGAGTTGTTATTGCGGACAAGAAATATTTCAGTAACATATTATTTATTATTTTTAACTTAAGGATGTATAGAGTCCGAATTAACGCTAAGATTAATAAAAAAATATATATATGTATATATATAATAATATTGAGCAAAATTATGAGGGGACAAGAGAGAGAATGAGGAAGAAGGTGAATGGACGTAAAAAGCAAAATAAAATAAAAAATGAGAATAAAAAAGAGAAAAGATTTGTGAGATGTGTGAATGTGTGCGAGCATGAGCATGAGGAGATACTGAGGACTGAAAGTGGGACGTTTTTTTGTTGCAGGTGAGGCTATTCACCTTGCCAGAGACTTTGGATACGTGTGCGAGACGGAGTTCCCGGCAAAGCAAGTTGCCGAATACCTCAGTCGGCAGCACTGCGAACCACAGGACTCTTACAGGAGAAAAGAGCTACTTCATGCCACCAAGTACGTTTTAATTAGTTCATTAACTACTTCATCAATCAATTTGCTTAATTATAACTCCAATCAATCGGTACTTTAATCGGATTTATTTTTTTGTCAGAATCATTTGCCTGATTTTTGGTTTTTTTTTTTTTTTTTGCAGACAAATCACCAAAGAGCTGATGGATCTGCTGAATCAAGACAGATCGCCGCTTTGTAATACACGACCTGCGCATATTTTGGACCCGAGTATACAAAGACATTTGACTAATTTCTCATTAATATCACATGGTTTTGGTAGTCCTGCTATTGTCGCTGCATTGACAGCAATACAGGTAAATTTTCTATTTGAAAAAAAAAAAAAATTTGGTCGTAAAAAAAAAATTATGCTCTGACTGATAAAAAAATGATTTTTACAGAAATTTTTATCGGAATCACTGACGCACTTAGAAAAAATGTATCCCGGGAACGGAAGCGGCGTTACGAGCAGTCAGCAATCGTCTCTGGACAACAAAAACAAGGATGGGTCCTTGATGAACGACATGAAAAAGTGACGCCCGGAAGACCCGCCTACCTCAAATGTGGTCACGTCAATCAGCCACTCTTGGCCCTACAATTAATCTATAAAAACCGTACGCTAGTCTAAGACTAGTTTTCAGTGGACCACTAATTGTATATTTTTTAAAATCAGAGGTTGGCTGGTCGAGGTAACACCAATCTTGTAAAAAAAAAAAAATTTCGATTTTAAAATCTAATCTTATGGAAAATTATATATTATACATTTACGGCGCGAAAGCGTTTTTTAAATTCTAATGAGCTACGCACTGTATATTTTTACTTTTAATGTATATATTATTAATTATTATTATTATGTAATTCTTCGATACCGCTTCCAATTTTAAGTATAAACACAAACTTCAATACGTTCCTGATATTTGCATTTAAAAAATTGATTTTAAAATCCTTTCAGACTAATTCCTTTAGTTTAAAAAATAGAGCTTAAGTTTCATTAATTTAAATTGTATTAAAGCCGTCAGAGGCTAATTACTTACAATTTACCTGCAATACTCAGATCATTTACTTAAAAATTCAATGCAATAAAAAGAAGAACAGGAAGCAAGCTCAGCTTTCTTAATTAAAGTTTTTTATTAATAGAAAAATTAATCAATTAATTAAAAGAAAAAGAGGCGAATTCACCATAAAATTTAATGTAAAATGAAATTGAGGGTAAAATGGGTCAATTGTATTTTTTAGAACCCATGGAAGATAGAAAAAATTTTGTAATTTTGGATTTTTCATTTTTTTCCAATGGCCCATTTCGCTCCACTACAAGTTTTGTTAAAAACTGGTTCTCATTGATACGAATTTTTTTTTCTGAGAATTAAGAGTTGGAAAAATTATAGTGAAATTTTTTGAGACCCATTTTACCTCGTTTTCAGTTAATTGTTAAAAAATTGATAAAAATCCAGAGAATTGTTGTGCCAATGCAGAAAAAACTTGCCATTAATTATGTGCCAATCGTAGCAAGAAAATGAAAATAAACCCGGAAAATAATTGATTTTTTTGGCGGTAAAATTTAAATTAAAGGAACGATAATTCACATAACGATGTGCGTTTTAAATAAATATTGATAATTAATTAATTAATTACCTGAGCGGAGAGTTGATTAATATAAATTGCACATTGTAATGTTATCAAGTACAAGATCGGGTAAACCTGAGACATATCTAACTTTGTAACTAATTACTAGATATTATAAAAAAGTATAAATAAATAAATAAAAATATATTAATTAATATTATTATTAAGAACATGTTTTAGTTTTTAAGAAAAATATAAATTTAAATGAACTTGAGAGCATTTCTATGTTCCAAGATAATGTGTACAGAACATATTTGATCTTTCTTGTGATATAATCATACATTATTGTCAGATAAATAAAAAAATATATATAATAAATAAATAATTAAATTTATTGACAATAATGTCAACATTCCATGTTTATACTTAGAGACATTATTAGAGTAAAATACCGCAAATTCATGCGTGGGTTAATAAATTTTTCTAAAATAAACGCACGAAAAAAATTAACAATGAGTTTTATTTATTTTTATTTAAAAGTTTAATTACTTGAGCGCAAATATAAACTCGCAGTAAAAGCAATTATAGGAAAAATAAATATTTAAATTGTTAATTTGACCGCGACTTTAATAGAGGACCGTAGAATTTAAGAAGTTATTTAAAAATTAGTGAAACAGTATGTAGAGAATACTTTTTTCTACTAAGAATTTCTGTGCCAACAGTGGGAGAAAAAGTAATAAGTAATTAATTAAATTAAAATGTAGATTTTGATCCACAATGCGTTGAATCTTTTCTAATCTTGTAAAATACTCAGATCTTTATTTAAAATAATTATTTTAATGGAAATACGTTTCTTACTTTGAAATTTTCTACTTGAGTACGAAACTATTGAAAATTTCTATGAGAAAAAATCTTTGCCACTCGGAAAATCGATTCGAAAATTTTTAATCTATGAAATTTTTATTCGACTTCATTATAAATTGATAGAAAATTTTGTTCCAGCCAAGAAAACTTGAAATCCTTCAATTATCGACTTTTCTATTGATGACATTTCTGTTCATAATTTTTTTTATTTCAACCAGAAATTTTTTTAAGTAAAGGAGAAAATCTTCAAAATAGAATTTTCATATTGAAAAAATTTGAATTGAATTTTTTGGAATTAAAATTTTTTTCCAATTGAAAAATCACAAATGGTGATTTTTAGATTACTTATTTTTAGAATTTTTGAATAGAAGTGTTTTCAGATATAAAATTTACTAAGAGAAATTTTCAATAGTTTTGCATTAGAGTAAGAAAATTTTGAGTAGAAATGAAATTCTGCCATTTTATTTCAATAGCATATTATATTCCGATACAGTTCATTTTTGTAAATTGGTGTGTGATAAATAAATAATAATATTGTTTATAAGTAATCTAGTGACAAAGATTTATTTTATTTCTTAAATCCTCGTTTGCCACTTTATTGGAGATTACAGTCATAAACGTATTTATAAAGTGCTGCATATCATCTGATGAATTACAAATTGAAGAATACGAATACGAATATTAATCGAAGCGTCAGCTGCCAATGATGATGATAATCATGATGCTACCGTTGAAGCATCAGCTGCCAATGATGATGCTTCAACGTTAAAGTATAGCCACTAAGAAAGTGGAAAAATCTACGAATCTACTTTAAATTTATCAAAGTCTTTAGTCTTCTCCTTTAAAACACATCAATAAATAATATACATTACAGAAAATGACAATGATATATTCATTTAAAAGAAAATTTTTTTATATCAAATGTAGACTACTACTGCAAGAGCAAAACTTTCTCTAACAGTTGAAATCATGTATTGTTGTAGCGAAACCGCATGACAATATTGATTGCCAGTTATAGACTATAAAACTTCTGAGATTAGTATCTTACCAGGGACACCCCAGAACGTTGGCTGCCATCTCGTGGCGAGCACCGAACTACTTTCACCGCGACTGTCTAACTGGTGACTCCCCCCTCCTCTTTCAGATGTTTCATTTCACTCATACAATGTTCTCTCTCACTCTAAGGGACTTTGTTCCGTCGTTATAGTATATATTCGTTTTCACGTTAAAAGAATAATAAGACAAAAGTCAAATAGCTGATGTCGATTTTTTATAACAAGTTCTTCTAGATTTAATATAAAAGCAAATACCGAATTATTCCTGCCTACGAAATAGTCTAAAGCTCTGTTTTCCTGCCTATTAAGAAATTCTAAGGTCTTCGAGAATATTTTAATCGAAACATTGCCAAGAATTGCATTGAAAGATCGATTTTGATAAGATAAATTTGAAATTAAATTCGTTTTAAAAATAATAAGCACCCATAGCTCCGACTCGAGTCGAAAGAAATCAATAAAAATAATTATAAATCTATTTTAATAAATATTATGCAGATAATCACTCACCACGCCGAGAAATATCCAGACCAGCAGACAATTCTTTCAATCTCTGTAACAGAAAAAAAATAAATAACAAATTTATTAATTAAACAACGTAAGATTATTTTCATGATGTGAATTCTTCTATTAAATTTGTAAAAATTACCTCGGCGGACGTAATTCTGTGCTATCTGCAACCAAAATCTGCCCAACTTAATGAAGATCAGGATCATCCTAATAATTCACTGCCTTCCTCTATATCTTGAAACTGCTGAGTTCGCCAACTGGAACAATCATCACGAAATTACCAGTAAATGATGATTACACTTTTTATTTTAATTTTAAATATTTCGAAATAATTAAATGACAGAAGCTTACCTAGACATGTTGGTTTGCACAATTATTATCACTTCTTTGACTGCCACTCTGAAGCTTGATCATTAGAATTTTTAGTCTCGATCTCCAACAGATACATTCATTGATAGCCCCAGCGCTGCAAAATAATTAAAATTTTCTGTTTAATTGAATTTATTTCATTTAAATCTCCGAATTAATATTTCCTAATTACTCTATGTGATAAATTTAATTATTTTGTTGAAAAAAAGTACAAAATATAGTAATTTATGATGTATCATTTTTTCCTTGATGACTTTACTATTAACAAAAATTTATCCGAGTCATTTGCCAGAACTGAACTATATTTATTATCTCAAATTAATTTTTAAAACTTTAGGAAGCTAATTGTTACAAAGTGAAATGATTCAATAAAATAAAATTAATAAAATAACACAGCTTACCCGAGGAATGTTTGCTGAGTGGTAGACATGACAGTTGTGAGAATTGCCGGGTACCTGCTCGTTTGAACGCACGCTTGCGCACGACACCGACGGTGACTTCCGAAACTACGGCGCTGCTGTACCAGAGTTAAAAGTTTGAAAATTTTCTTAACGGCCATCTTTTTTTGCCAATAAAATTTTTACCAAGAATCGATGCATCTTCATTCCCAGCCAACAATTTTAAATTATTTCAGCTCCCCAGACCTGAAACATAGTTAAATTCCATTAAAGAAATACTTCAGCAGCATCTAGACCAATGCCCTGCAAGGCGATATTTAATTAATTAAAATTGATTGCTAATTAAATGATTTAAGTTGATTTATCGAAATAATGATTTAAAAAGTAAAATAAAATCAGAATTTTCTGTAATTACCGGATGTTAAATTAAAAAAAATAGTCATTGGCCAACACCGAGCAACCCGAGTGTAATTAACATATTTTAGATTATAAATATTAAATATTTTCAAAAAATTTTGATGACTAAGTGATAAAAATGACTTGGTGAAACTTTAGAATAGAAAATTATTATCAAGTGACTCGAATAAATTAAATAAAAGAATTAAATAAAAGGAGCGGACATGAGAGAAGTGATGGCTGGCCGCCGACTTGTTGAGGAATGAGCAGCAGCAGCGCCACTGGAACTACAACACCCGAAGTTTGAATCCAAGTCGGAATTACCCGAGTCGAAACTACGCTTTCTCATTGGCTGCCATTAAACTGCGCACGCAGTAATATTATTGGCCATTGTTATTTTTTTTTACAATAAATAATATTAATTTATAAAAAATATAATTAAATAAATTAATAAATTAGACATGAGTGTGAATGTCGCTGGCAGTTGTCAATTTAAAAAATTTTAAAATAAGTTAATTAAATTTAGATTGAGTAAAATTTAAAAAATTCGCATTTATAGAATTTAAAAATCAAAATGTTCATTTTTTTGTTTAAAAATTTTAAATTTTACTGTTGGTTTATTTGTAATTTAAAATTTGTCATATCTGTTACATTCACACTCATAGATGTCTCCTTCAAAAAAATTATTGTAGGCTTTATATCATAACATCGTTTGAAAATTCTTAATATTGATCATCTTCTTATTACTAATTCTTAATTGACATTAAAGTAAAATATTATTTAAATTAAAATTTATACTAAGTACTTCCATTACTGGGTTTCACTTTTTCACTCTAATGAATTTTAGTAAATTAAAATTTAAAAAAAAAAAAAGAGTTTACTTTGTAAAATAATTATTATTTTTAATGGAAACTCAAAGTTCCATTGAATACATGTTTATAAAAAAACATCACAATCATTTGTAGTAATAAGTTTTACATAATTTTTAAAAATACATAAATTCAGTCGAAATTTTATTGCATACTGAGTTATTTCTTTGTTTGATTTAATTCCTTTTCATAACAACTGTAAAAACTAATTTTGATATATTTTATATTCTTCTTAGTGATAAGTAAAGATTATTTGATAATCATTTGTTGAATGATTGTGAATCACTGCTCACTGGCCACCAGGGCAATCATTGTGAAACGGACTTCTTCTGGATCACGAGCCATGTACTCGCCGCAAACTTTAGCAGCATTCTCCAGCAACGTGTCTTTGGTTGTGGGCCCATGGTTTATTGGAATTGATTTGCGGCCATCTGAATTAATTAATCATTCATTATTACAATTACCTTACGCTTAAAATTTTTAACTAAAAAACTCTAATCGATTTAAGTAAATTTAATTACCCAGCTCATATAGGGACCCGTCTTTTTCAACGAACGCCACAAAATGATGATAAACTGGTGCATTTTCCTGCGGCGCTGGAGTTTGTCCTTCCTGAGCTAATTGTTCATGGGCGTCAATTATTTCACTTGCTGTATTCATTAGTAATTTGCCTCGTTCAACGAAAGACAAATCTTTGGCTTCTTCTAAAAAGTTTTTCAGGATCCCGTCTTCTAACTCGATTCTAAAAAAATTACAACAATTATCCAAGTAGAATACAGGTATCAGGTTTAGAAATTATTCTACTAGATGCTGCTCTGTATATGCTGACTTACTGGTCAAGATTATTAAGAATTGCGTGGATCAGAGCAACAGTTCCACAAGCATTGGAAACACATTGCTGCATATGGAACACATTTTTTGGTGGCTCTCTGCCTTCCTCTTTTATTTTAGCTTCCAATTCAGCAGCGTAAGCCTGTGCCTGGTTAAAAAAATCATCATCAATATATTTATATTATTCTACACACAAATAAATTTATCAAATGGGAAAGAATATTTTTTTTAAGGACGCACAAGAAAAAAAGCCAAGGCTTTTATTTATTTTTAATTTGAAATTTCTCTGACGTCTGCTAAATTCACGCTCGTGAAATTTAAATATGAATTTTTGAATAAATAAAAATAATTTGCTTATGAAAGCAAATAAATTATTTGACGTCTGCTATTTTCAGCATCATGCGACGTTTATTATCATGATCTGAGGGGTTATCAGCATGAACTGATGATTAAAAAACCGCCTGATTTAGTTTTACAAGAGTAAATACCTTTTCAGACTCTGGGTACAGCAGAATCAGAGCTAACGCCGGCTTGGGGACCATCGCTAATAATTCGGGATCAAGGCCATAGACATCATGGAGTGCCCACTTTGATGGAACTCCGATTTGGTGAATGAACTAGACAAATATATTTAATTTTAGTATAAATTAAATTTTATAGTAAACAATATCAAATATTAAGTCTGTAATTAATTACCTTCGTCATAACCTAGAAGCAAACAGAGAAAAAAAAGTAATTAATTTTTAATTTGAATTATGATGTAAAGAAGCCGGTTAATTAAAATTGTTTGTTTACTTACATCGGGATTTGATTCGAGCGGCACCAAAGCCATTGTTGATATTTATTTACTGGTGTTTGAATAAAAAAATCTCACGGAAAGTATCAGCTGATGGATTTTTTATTTTAGGGCGTCAGTTAAATTAGCAACAAAGAAAACGACTGAGGAGATGATGACTAATATTTTTTAGGGGGAAATATTAATAATAAAAAAAAAATTAAATCACAGAGTAAGAGATCTCAAGTTCACGAAACTACTGTCATTTATTTTTTGCAAACGTCATTTTTTAGAGGATAAGGACGTTTGTGATCATGTCTTGATAAGACAGGAATGTGTTGATAAAACAAATATCTGGATCCAGGTGCTGGTAGAAGAGAATTCTGTTTCAATACCGACTCAGTCAGACATTTTCTCCGCAACGACGTAAACTTGCTGCTGAAACTTGACGGCAACTCTTGCAAATCAACGCGCGCAGTAGTTCAGTTTACTGATTTTGTATCAAAATAGAGTGATCCCGGTCTTTTCTTTAAGTTTTATCAAAAATTTCTGTAGTTTGCTGCCAGTTAACAGACTTTTTACCTAAACAAAGTGATCATGGGTCTTTTTGAATTTCCGTAAGTAAATTTTTGTAATTAACCGCTAATTCACCGCTAACTTTTTACTGAAATAGAGAAACCATGATCCTGAAGTTAGCAGACAGTTAAAAAATTTTGAATTTTTATTTCAACAATTTAATTTTAAAAAAAAGAAAAAATAAAAATATGCACATATAGAGAATTTAAAAAACTATAGGTGCAATTTTTTGAAATATTTTTTTTTTTTTCATAACTTATCTTTTAAAAGAAAATTCAAAAATTATTAGACGTCTGCTAACTTCAGTATCATAGAGAAACCATGGGTTTTTTCTAAGATTTTATAAAAAATTGCTGTAATTTACTGTCAGTTTATCGACTTTTTAACGAAACAGAACAACCATCGACTTTTCTTACGATTTTCTAAGAAATTTCTGTAAATGGCCGCTAGTTTACTGACTTCTCACCAAAATCGAGTAATCACGGTCTTTTTCTTAAGTTATATGAGAAATTTTTGTAGTATACCATTAGATTACCGACTTTTTACTTGAGTAATTTAATTTGGATTAAATAATTACGGGTCTTTTTGAATTTCCATAAGAAATTTCTGTAATTAACCGTTTGTTTACTAACTTTTTACCACAGTAGAATAATGACGGGCTTTTTCTAAGAATTAATGAAATTTTTTCGTAAATTATTTACAGTTAACTGACTTTTTACCAAAGTAATTACAGGTTTTTCATGAGTTTTCCATAAGAAATTTCCATAGCTATTCCAAAGTAGAAAACTAAAAAGCTAGTAAAAAGAAATTTTGGCTTCTTTGAACTCGAAAACAGCAGGAAATTTTTTGATTAGCCCACAGTCAACCATTTTCCATTTTTTTCTTTCACCAAATACCCATACTTTAATTTTCTACGCATAATTATTTTTACTGCATTAATTCTAACAATAAATTAAACAAAATAATCAGACAATTGAAATAAAAATTCATATTTATTAAAAAAAAAAAAGAAAGTAATGTAAAAAATAAAAAGACAAAATAACATCAACTACAGCATCAAGGCCGATGCACTTTGATTAGTTACCAGTGCAGTTTTTATTAATCAATTAATTAATTTATTTATTTTTTTGTATTTTTATTTATAATATTTAATTAATACATTCTCAGCCAATCGGCCATCAACTGATTAATTATAATTTTAAAATCCCGTAGTACTAATTACTACTCGGACAAAATAAATCTAGTATTAGCTGTAAGTACATCTTTGTACATCTGCTCCGACTAGGACATTTTAATTTACACAAACGGATTAATAAATCCCCTCTCCGTCGTCCCTCATAATTATCATACTAATATTAATAATATTAATAATCAATTAAAATAATAACAATACACTTTTTAATTTAATTTTAGTTTCAAACTCGCTATACATAATTAGGCGCGAAGAGAGGACCGTAATTACAATTTCATATAATTTAAATATTTTTATATTTTATAATTATAATTATTATTTTAAAAAGGTGCATTAAATTCATATTGTGACATTTGCTGCAGTACTGGGCTCTATTTTCTAGTCAATTAATTATTAATTCTTAAAATTCCGACAAAAAGTTTGTCCATTTTTTAAAAATTTAGTACTAAACAAAAAAACACGTCCCCAGGACATTCGGCAACGTAGTCTTTGGATATATTATTACTTATATATTAATATATATATATAATATAAATCAATAATTTTAAATCTACATTAAGTCGCGGTGGTTGTTTTTCAGTGGACGCAATATTAATATTTAATTAATAATAACAATTAAAATTTAATGAAAGCCGTTAATTCAAATCTTCTTTTGCTTTTCGTTCTCACGACCCGCAGCTCAAAATTTTGAAAAGTTTTCAGTGATGAACATTTGCGTGTAAACATCGAGGCTTGTTATGTATTTAAATCGTGGACCAGCCACCGTAAACAATTAAGTACAGGGCAAGTATTTTACGCGTGCAATTGCTAGAGTATTTATTAGTTAATTAATTAGTAAATTGATAATTGAGAAAAGACAGTAATGACAGCGCAAGAACGATAAGCGCAAGAAGAAGTGGCCTTAATACGTCCGGTGGATATAAATCTCATTAGATGTATGTATGAGTGGCTGTAGCTCATCATCATTATCGTGGTCGTGGTCATGATAATCTAAACTCATCAAGCATGATAGTTGATATGTCTTCAAGACGACCAGTCTTGATGACTGAGACTGAGACTGAGACTCTGATTACTCGGTAATTCGAATGGTAATTCGAAATAAGGCTGATGCTGATCGACTGAGGTGGTCTCTTGTCACTTGGCATGTTGCTTAGGAAGATGCCGTTTCATGTGCAATGCTAAATGATCGCTCCGTGCAAATGATCTCTCACAGACAGCGCACTTGAACGGCTTAGCACCTGTGTGCTTGCGATAATGACGGGTCAACTCGTCGCTTCGGGCAAATCTCCATTCGCACTCTGGCCACTGGCACTGGTATGGCTTTTCACCTGTAATATTTATCATTAATTAGTCATCAGGTATTGCAATTAAAGATAATCTTAATTTAAATAAAAAGTTATTCACTCCGCAATGAACCCGTCCCAGGAAACCAGAGTTTCAGCTCAGAAATTGAAATGCAACTTTTGACATCTAGATGATGTGTATATAAAAAATTTAAATTCAACTTTTTAGACTTCTTACGAATAAAATAGTATAGTAATTTGACGTAAAAGTAAAACTGCTATTTGACATCAATTTGAAAAAAATTTTAATGGAATTTTTTATGTGTACTATACGTCAATAAGATGTCAAAAGTTTCATTTCAATTTTGGAATTAAAATGTTGATCATCTAGAGAATTCTCATTGTCGGTAAAAAAATTTCTTACTTTTTTAATGGGGGATTCCCCCTTTTTTTTAGTCACCAGTATTTTGACTCTGACCCTTAGACTTCATATTTTTTTTATTAAAGAAATATTCTGCGGTTTTTCAAGTCAACTTGCATAATTTAATTATAAATTAGCCGAGACATTTATCTTGAATTACTCTAGTGTATTTTAAAAAATTTCAGGCAAGAATTTAATCATAAAATCGAACAGAATCAAAAATTTGAATATTTGAAAAAGTCCGTAATTTCAATAATCGAAAGGTGGCCGGTAAATTTTTTTGCCGTAAATCGCTAGGAGAGAGTAAGAAAGAATAAAGTTTAATGTAAGAGAAGATGCTTTGAAGATATAGAGGTATAAGGAATGCTGCTCGCCTCGCGCATCGCGCCCGCACACGCTACACGCGAGATAGTGTCCACTCTTAACTTGGGTAAAGATGTAGTCCAGCATCTTTTATTTTACATCCATGTGTGAGTGTGTGTGTGTGTAGTTACACGCAGATAGTTGCGGTTAATCGGTGTCGTGTGTTGGTTTGTCGAAGACCGGTGGTAAGAAGAATGAAAGTGTGTGCGGCGCCTCATGAATGCGTTGCCAGGACTTACGAGATGCTGAGTCCATTCAAGAAGAGACTAAGCCACGTGCCCAGCTCTCAAGTCTCAATACAACTATCCCAATCCCAACTCGGACTGTGAGCCAAGACTTAGCTACCGATCTATTCATTTTTCTTGTCACACATAAATACACACATGATCCAACAATAATCCGACTACTTGTCATTAAAATAACCATCAATTATTTTCAAACGCCTTTTTATTAATAACTTACAGAATGCCTCCTCGATAACGGATACACATTTTAATAAACTGTCCGAGTAAAAACTCAATCTACTCCCGTAAAAAAATATATTTATAATTAACTATAATCAGTTATTTAAGTTGTGAATAATTCATAAGATAGAGTAAGAGGAAACTGGACATTTTGAAAGTGGTACATTGCACTCGAGACGCCTCTTGCATTCCTCATGAGGACACCAGGTGAGCAACACACTGGTCAATGTTGTTGTAAGTCTCCACGTACAGTCTACACATCAGCCTATACCTTCATACACAAGCTAAAAGTACGTCTTATAATATCGAGTTTACAAGTCTAGCGAATCAACATTGTGGTTATTGCTCTGCTCGCATGTGTATTATACCAACGCACGGTGGATGTGGGTCGCTAACTCGTCGCACACCTTGCCGCTGGACTTCTTTCTGCATTATACTTACACTCTACACTGTACATTATATTATTATTTTGTTTTATACAATTACACGTACATGCATTGATATATATGAGGAGAGAAGAGCTACGCTGGCTAGATAGTAATAGTACAGGCGCTCTCCCACACGATTCGCGAACTCAATTCAACCAAGTGAACCTGCCACGCCCTAGGCGCATCATTGCGCTCAACTATACATCATCGAAACCTATTTTTCATCCTTTCCTCATATTAGAGAACTTTCCGGATATGCAACACGAGCTGTGCTTTGATTGCTATCGTTATGTAACGGCTAATTTTCAGGACTACAAGTGTCCAATTAACTGGTACTGGTACTGACCTGTGTGTATCCGCTGATGAGCTTTGAGGTGCGAACTTTTTGTATAGACCTTTGTACAACCTGGAATTAGAGATAGAAGTAACGTTAGTCGGTGGTAAATTTATATCGAGATCCAGGCATGGAGATTAAATCGGAACAGTTCTATGGGAATTATTTGCAATCATTCTAGGGCAAAATGTAGAGGAATTTTTAGGGGTTTCTATAAAATATTTTGCTCAGAGACTAGAGTGTTTTTTTAAACTTGACATGTAGAAAATTTTTTAGTAAAAATTACCGGAGGATTTTGGAATTCTCAGGACATCTACGCAGAAAAAATTTCTGTCTAAATGTCCTCAGACCAAATTTTCTGAACAATTTTAGCTAAAAAATTACCCATGTACATTCTCTTAAAGACGTAAATTTTTATCCCCGTGGAATAGTTCCTGTAATTTAATCTCCGTAGACTAGACAGACGATTTGAAGCCAATAAACTCACCGATAAAATCGCAATGATGAACCCGTCGTTTTTCCAACTCCGGATTATTCCTACGATTAAATTTAGCGATCCCAGAGGTCTGGATCCTGTGGGACGGATTCAGCATGGGCGGCTGGGGATATGGGGGCGGAGGTGTCCGTCGAGGAGGGCCACCTAGAGGTGACCCGGGGTCGGAGATTGGGGGCGTCAACGGGGAGACGTACATGAGCCTCGTCATGGATCCATAGAGCGGCGAGGTGGCATTACCGCTCGGCTGGTGACTATGATGATTACCCGGGGACTCATTGTTATTACTACTACTATTATTATTATTACTACTGTTATTGTTATTATTGTTGTTGTTATTAGTATTATTATTATTATTATTGATATGGTTATTGTTATTGGTAGTGGTGTTGTTGTTGTTATTTTGAAAGGTCTTGAGAGCCGTCCGCTGATGGGGCTGCTCCCTGGCGAAGCTCGGCACGTTGTTCTGCCGACCCTCGAGTAAATGGAGGGTCGGCGGCGCGGCCAGTGGCTCGCTCTTTATCTCAACCGGTGATAGTACAGGTGATGTCACGTCCTCGGTTTCCATTTTGACGTGGGACGACAGGGACGTCGAGGACGAAGAGGTTGATGACAACGTCGACTGCGAGCCGAGCATGTCGGCATTCTCCGGGTCAAGCTTCTGAATGCTCGACGTGATGTCCTCCCACAGTGGCGGCCTGAGAAACACATCGTCGTCGCTGCTCGCGGGTTGACTTCGTGACGAAACGAAACTCGCTTGCGGTCTGCATGCCGCGGGTCCAGTCGTCTCGAAAAAATCATCAATCGGCAGACTGTCTCGCGCGCTTTTTTCTGGGTCATCCTCATCGAGTTTTTGCAACTGCTCGAGATCTTGCCGGCAGAGCAGAGTGTCCAGGTCCGATGTCTGTCAACAAAAAAAAGAGTACATGTACTTACAGTTAATAAAAATATTGAAAGCAGTCATATAGGAAATCAATTTATCAAGGAATTTAAAATACATTACCATGACTGGTAAATTTATATATTATTATAAATTATAAAATGTTAAATTAAAAATATATATGAGTGACTTGCTGGATATTATGCTGATAATGCCGTTAATATTCACCACGGATAAAATATCCGAGACTTTTTATTTTTATTACATATTCTTGTTCTTATTCTTTCATAATTTCTTTTCTTTTTTTTTTTATTAGATCTACTAGTGTAGAGGGGTGATGTTGGTCCGGTGTGAAAGACAAAACACAGGGCCATCGACATACATAATAATAAAAAACAAGAGGAGAGAAGAACATGGTTTAGGTCGTAGGCCGTCCGATGCTGCGTCATTTCTTGCATGATTTGTACACGCGTAACGCCTCCTGCTCGCCAAGTCACAGCATCAACCGCATCATCTTATTCTTGTTCTCTCGGTGCACGTGCATCACATCTGTGTTTTTCAGATACAGATACAGAAACAGAAACAGAAACAGAAACAGAGAGAGAGAGAGAGAGGGATTGGAGTCTATGGTCCAGTGTTGAGCCACACATTATAAAACACTACCGGCTCGTCCTTTTTTTGTCTATTACTTCTGCCCTTACAAACGACGTATGGACAATATTGTGTACATGCTACACGGACACAACAGTTTGAATATTTTAATGGTAAACAGCAAGAGCATATAGAGGATAAAACAGCTAACACGAAATACAAACGCCCCTTGGACATGCTGACTATTGATGAATTATATTCACTGGATGCAACACACAGAGTTAAATATATTCATGTATTTTAAACTTTTATTTAGCTCTCGTGTTGTTAGTTATATATTTTTATATTTATATTTATATATATGTGATTATGAGCATGAGTAAGTGAATGATTGTCAGATATACGAGGGCATCAAAAGGTGAAGAAGGTCATAAATTGTTTTCATGTTAACGCGATGATGACGATGATTTAACAAAATAACCAAACTAATTTGTTGACGTGTCAGAAATTCTTAATCGATTGATCACCAATTTAAATTATTTTCGTTGGTTGATCTATTATTTTTAGTGATTGATTTTATTTTGGAAGAAAAAGAAATGGAAATTATAATTTTAATTTGCTTTCGATTATCTTGAGGTGGGATCTCTTTTATCGACGCATCGGAGAACGAGAGCGAGTACTAGATAACCTAGAAGAGAGTCAATCTTTTATTTATAATTGTTTTGTAATTAAGTGGATATTAGGAGTGATAGTCGATAAGTTCATATTTTATGGTGATCTGAAGCTAGTGTTGAAAAAAAGAGTCCATTGATTGAGTATTTGTAAAGTTATTGTGACTTCGTACATACGAATATGGAAATTAATTGAAAAAATTGTGTTTTTGGGTATTTTTCTGTTATAATCATCCTCTGGAACAAATGGAAGCAGCAAACAAGTCAAAATCTGTTCCACGAGTTTTTGACTTCCCCATCGATGGTCATATGTCAGGTGAGGGGGAAGACACTGTGTATAATTTTAGGAATAGTGGCCCATATCCTTGCTCCTGTTGGGAATAACCCATCACAATATGAACGTTTTTTGTTCACTATGATGTCCTCTAGTAGGAAAAGCCATAAAAAGTCCTGGGAATAATTTATTTTTTGAGTTGAGACCCATATTAGGATAAATTAGGATAAGTGGAGATGGGCGGACATGGGTATCGGTGATTCTCTATGAAGAGTAGCCTATAACTCTGCTCCTGTTGGAAATAACCCATCACAATATAAACGTTTTTTGTTCACTATGATGTCCTCTAGTGGGAAAAGCCATAAAAAGTCCTGGGAATAATTTATTTTTTGAGTAATCGTTGTCGGGCAGATACGGGCAGATGCAGGCAGATGCGGGCAGATGACACTGCCTACGTCTTTTTTCTAAGAGTAGCCCATAACTCTGCTCCTGTTGGAAATAACCCATCACAATATAAACGTTTTTTGTTCACTATGATGTCCTCTAGTGGGAAAAGCCATAAAAAGTCCCGGGAATTATTTATTTTTTGAGTCGAGACCGATATGAGTGTTGGTGAACATGGGTGAGGATGGATGAGGATGGGTGAGGATGACACTTTCGATGAAGAGTAGCCCTTAACATTGCCCCTGTTGGGAATAACCCATCACAATATAAACGTTTTTTGTTCACTATGATGTCCTCTAGTGGGAAAAGCCATAAAAAGTCCTGGGAATAATTTATTTTTTGAGTAATCGTTGTCGGGCAGATACGGGCAGATGCAGGCAGATGCGGGCAGATGACACTGCCTACGTCTTTTTTCTAAGAGTAGCCCATAACTTTGCTCCTGTTGGAAATAACCCATCACAATACAAACGTTTTTTGTTCATTATGATGTCCTCTAGTAGGAAAGACCATAAAAAGTCCTGGGAATAAATTATTTTTGGAGTAATCGACGTCGGGCAGATCCGGGCAGATGCAGGCAGATGCGGGCAGATGACACTGCCTACGTCTTTTTTTTAAGAGGAGCCCTTAACTTTGCTCCTGTTGGGAATAACCCATCACAATACAAACGTTTTTTGTTCATTATGATGTCCTCCAGTAGGAAAGACCATAAAAAGTCCCGGGAATAAATTATTTTTGGAGTAATCGACGTCGGGCAGATCCGGGCAGATGCAGGCAGATGCGGGCAGATGACACTGCCTACGTCTTTTTTTTAAGAGTAGCCCTTAACTTTGCTCCTGTTGGGAATAACTTATCACAATATAAACGTTTTTTGTTCATTATGATGTCCTCCAGTAGGAAAGACCATAAAAAGTCCCGGGAATAAATTATTTTTGGAGTAATCGACGTCGGGCAGATCCGGGCAGATGCAGGCAGATGCGGGCAGATGACACTGCCTACGTCTTTTTTTTAAGAGTAGCCCTTAACTTTGCTCCTGTTGGGAATAACCGATCACAATACAAACGTTTTTTGTTCATTATGATGTCCTCCAGTAGGAAAGACCATAAAAAGTCCCGGGAATAAATTATTTTTGGAGTAATCGACGTCGGGCAGATCCGGGCAGATGTAGGCAGATGCGGGCAGATGACACTGCCTACGTCTTTTTTTTAAGAGGAGCCCTTAACTTTGCTCCTGTTGGGAATAACCGATCACAATACAAACGTTTTTTGTTCATTATGATGTCCTCCAGTAGGAAAGACCATAAAAAGTCCTGGGAATGATTTATTTTTTGAGTTGAGATCCATAATAGGATGAATTAGGATGGATGGAAATTGGTGGACATGGGTATAGGCGATTTTCTATGAAGAGGAGCCCTTAACTTTGCTCCTGTTGGGAATAACCCATCACAATATAAACGTTTTTTGTTCATTATGATGTCCTCCAGTAGGAAAGACCATAAAAAGTCCCGGGAATAATTTATTTTTGGAGTAATCGACGTCGGGCAGATCCGGGCAGATGCAGGCAGATGCGGGCAGATGACACTGCCTACGTCTTTTTTTTAAGAGTAGCCCATAACTCTGCTCCTGTTGGAAATAACCCATAACAATATAAACGTTTTTTGTTCACTATGATGTCCTCCAGTAGGAAAGACCATAAAAAGTCCCGGGAATAATTTATTTTTGGAGTAATCGACGTCGGGCAGATCCGGGCAGATGCGGGCAGATGACACTGCCTACGTCTTTTTTTTAAGAGTAGCCCTTAACTTTGCTCCTATTGGGAATAACCCATCACAATATAAACGTTTTTTGTTCATTATGATGTCCTCCAGTAGGAAAGACCATAAAAAGTCCCGGGAATAATTTATTTTTGGAGTAATCGACGTCGGGCAGATCCGGGCAGATGCAGGCAGATGCGGGCAGATGACACTGCCTACGTCTTTTTTTTAAGAGTAGCCCTTAACTTTGCTCCTGTTGGGAATAACCCATCACAATACAAACGTTTTTTGTTCATTATGATGTCCTCTAGTAGGAAAAGCCATTAAAAAACCTGGGACAAATTTATTTTTTGAGTTTCGACCCATATGAGTGTTAGTCAACATGGGTGAGGATGGGTGAGGATGACACTCTCGATAAAGAGTAGCCCTTAACTTTGCTCCTGTTGGGAATAACTTATCACAATACAAACGTTTTTTGTTCATTATGATGTCCTCCAGTAGGAAAGACCATAAAAAGTCCTGGGAATGATGTATTTTTTGAGTTGAGATCCATAATAGGATGGATTAGGATGTATGGAGATTGGTGGACATGAGTATAGGCGATTTTCTATGAAGAGGAGCCCTTAACTTTGCTCCTGTTGGGAATAACCCATCACAATACAAACGTTTTTTGTTCATTATGATGTCCTCTAGTAGGAAAAGCCATTAAAAAACCTGGGACAAATTTATTTTTTGAGTTTCGACCCATATGAGTGTTAGTCAACATGGGTGAGGATGGGTGAGGATGACACTCTCGATAAAGAGTAGCCCTTAACTTTGCTCCTGTTGGGAATAACTTATCACAATATAAACGTTTTTTGTTCATTATGATGTCCTCCAGTAGGAAAGACCATAAAAAGTCCTGGGAATAATTTATTTTTTGAGTAATTGACGTCGGGCAGATACGGGCAGATGCAGGCAGATGCGGGCAGATGACACTGCCTACGTCTTTTTTCTAAGAGTAGCCCATAACTCTGCTCCTGTTGGGAATAACCCATCACAATACAAACGTTTTTTGTTCATTATGATGTCCTCCAGTAGGAAAGACCATAAAAAGTCCTGGGAATGATTTATTTTTTGAGTTGAGATCCATAATAGGATGAATTAGGATGGATGGAAATTGGTGGACATGGGTATAGGCGATTTTCTATGAAGAGGAGCCCTTAACTTTGCTCCTGTTGGGAATAACCCATCACAATAGAAACGTTTTTTGTTCATTATGATGTCCTCCAGTAGGAAAGACCATAAAAAGTCCTGGGAATAAATTATTTTTGGAGTAATCGACGTCGGGCAGATCCGGGCAGATGTAGGCAGATGCGGGCAGATGACACTGCCTACGTCTTTTTTTTAAGAGGAGCCCTTAACTTTGCTCCTGTTGGGAATAACCGATCACAATACAAACGTTTTTTGTTCATTATGATGTCCTCCAGTAGGAAAGACCATAAAAAGTCCTGGGAATGATTTATTTTTTGAGTTGAGATCCATAATAGGATGAATTAGGATGGATGGAAATTGGTGGACATGGGTATAGGCGATTTTCTATGAAGAGGAGCCCTTAACTTTGCTCCTGTTGGGAATAACCCATCACAATATAAACGTTTTTTGTTCACTATGATGTCCTCTAGTAGGAAAAGCCATAAAAAGTCCTGGGAATAATTTATTTTTTGAGTAATCGTTGTCGGGCAGATACGGGCAGATGCAGGCAGATGCGGGCAGATGACACTGCCTACGTCTTTTTTCTAAGAGTAGCCCATAACTCTGCTCCTGTTGGAAATAACCCATCACAATATAAACGTTTTTTGTTCACTATGATGTCCTCTAGTAGGAAAAGCCATAAAAAGTCCTGGGAATAATTTATTTTTTGAGTAATCGTTGTCGGGCAGATACGGGCAGATGCAGGCAGATGCGGGCAGATGACACTGCCTACGTCTTTTTTCTAAGAGTAGCCCATAACTCTGCTCCTGTTGGAAATAACCCATCACAATATAAACGTTTTTTGTTCACTATGATGTCCTCTAGTGGGAAAAGCCATAAAAAGTCCTGGGAATAATTTATTTTTTGAGTTGAGACCCATATGAGTGTTAGTCAACATGGGTGAGGATGGGTGAGGATGACACTCTCGATAAAGAGTAGCCCTTAACTTTGCTCCTGTTGGGAATAACTTATCACAATACAAACGTTTTTTGTTCATTATGATGTCCTCCAGTAGGAAAGACCATAAAAAGTCCTGGGAATAATTTATTTTTTGAGTAATTGACGTCGGGCAGATACGGGCAGATGCAGGCAGATGCGGGCAGATGACACTGCCTACGTCTTTTTTCTAAGAGTAGCCCATAACTCTGCTCCTGTTGGAAATAACCCATCACAATATAAACGTTTTTTGTTCATTATGATGTCCTCTAGTAGGAAAAGCCATTAAAAAACCTGGGACAAATTTATTTTTTGAGTTTCGACCCATATGAGTGTTAGTCAACATGGGTGAGGATGGGTGAGGATGACACTCTCGATAAAGAGGAGCCCTTAACTTTGCTCCTGTTGGGAATAACCCATCACAATAGAAACGTTTTTTGTTCATTATGATGTCCTCCAGTAGGAAAGACCATAAAAAGTCCCGGGAATAATTTATTTTTGGAGTAATCGACGTCGGGCAGATCCGGGCAGATGCAGGCAGATGCGGGCAGATGACACTGCCTACGTCTTTTTTTTAAGAGTAGCCCTTAACTTTGCTCCTGTTGGGAATAACCCATCACAATACAAACGTTTTTTGTTGATTATGATGTCCTCTAGTAGGAAAAGCCATTAAAAAACCTGGGACAAATTTATTTTTTGAGTTTCGACCCATATGAGTGTTAGTCAACATGGGTGAGGATGGGTGAGGATGACACTCTCGATAAAGAGTAGCCCTTAACTTTGCTCCTGTTGGGAATAACTTATCACAATACAAACGTTTTTTGTTCATTATGATGTCCTCCAGTAGGAAAGACCATAAAAAGTCCTGGGAATGATGTATTTTTTGAGTTGAGATCCATAATAGGATGGATTAGGATGTATGGAGATTGGTGGACATGAGTATAGGCGATTTTCTATGAAGAGGAGCCCTTAACTTTGCGTATGTTGGGAATAACCCATCACAATATAAACGTTTTTTGTTCATTATGATGTCCTCCAGTAGGAAAGACCATAAAAAGTCCCGGGAATAATTTATTTTTGGAGTAATCGTTGTCGGGCAGATACGGGCAGATGCAGGCAGATGCGGGCAGATGACACTGCCTACGTCTTTTTTCTAAGAGTAGCCCATAACTCTGCTCCTGTTGGAAATAACCCATCACAATACAAACGTTTTTTGTTGATTATGATGTCCTCTAGTAGGAAAAGCCATTAAAAAACCTGGGACAAATTTATTTTTTGAGTTTCGACCCATATGAGTGTTAGTCAACATGGGTGAGGATGGGTGAGGATGACACTCTCGATAAAGAGTAGCCCTTAACTTTGCTCCTGTTGGGAATAACTTATCACAATATAAACGTTTTTTGTTCATTATGATGTCCTCCAGTAGGAAAGACTATAAAAAGTCCTGGGAATGATTTATTTTTTGAGTTGAGATCCATAATAGGATGAATTAGGATGGATGGAAATTGGTGGACATGGGTATAGGCGATTTTCTATGAAGAGGAGCCCTTAACTTTGCTCCTGTTGGAAATAACCCATCACAATATAAACGTTTTTTGTTCATTATGATGTCCTCCAGTAGGAAAGACCATAAAAAGTCCTGGGAATGATGTATTTTTTGAGTAATCGTTGTCGGGCAGATACGGGCAGATGCAGGCAGATGCGGGCAGATGACACTGCCTACGTCTTTCTATGAAGAGGAGCCCTTAACTTTGCTCCTGTTGGGAATAACCCATCACAATATAAACGTTTTTTGTTCATTATGATGTCCTCCAGTAGGAAAGACCATAAAAAGTCCCGGGAATAAATTATTTTTGGAGTAATCGACGTCGGGCAGATCCGGGCAGATGCAGGCAGATGCGGGCAGATGACACTGCCTACGTCTTTTTTTTAAGAGTAGCCCTTAACTTTGCTCCTGTTGGGAATAACCCATCACAATACAAACGTTTTTTGTTCATTATGATGTCCTCCAGTAGGAAAGACCATAAAAAGTCCTGGGAATGATGTATTTTTTGAGTTGAGATCCATAATAGGATGGATTAGGATGTATGGAGATTGGTGGACATGAGTATAGGCGATTTTCTATGAAGAGGAGCCCTTAACTTTGCTCCTGTTGGGAATAACCCATCACAATATAAACGTTTTTTGTTCATTATGATGTCCTCCAGTAGGAAAGACCATAAAAAGTCCTGGGAATGATGTATTTTTTGAGTTGAGATCCATAATAGGATGGATTAGGATGTATGGAGATTGGTGGACATGAGTATAGGCGATTTTCTATGAAGAGGAGCCCTTAACTTTGCTCCTGTTGGGAATAACCCATCACAATATAAACGTTTTTTGTTCATTATGATGTCCTCCAGTAGGAAAGACCATAAAAAGTCCCGGGAATAAATTATTTTTGGAGTAATCGACGTCGGGCAGATCCGGGCAGATGCAGGCAGATGCGGGCAGATGACACTGCCTACGTCTTTTTTTTAAGAGTAGCCCTTAACTTTGCTCCTGTTGGGAATAACCGATCACAATACAAACGTTTTTTGTTCATTATGATGTCCTCCAGTAGGAAAGACCATAAAAAGTCCCGGGAATAATTTATTTTTGGAGTAATCGACGTCGGGCAGATCCGGGCAGATGCAGGCAGATGCGGGCAGATGACACTGCCTACGTCTTTTTTTTAAGAGTAGCCCTTAACTTTGCTCCTGTTGGGAATAACCCATCACAATATAAACGTTTTTTGTTCATTATGATGTCCTCCAGTAGGAAAGACCATAAAAAGTCCCGGGAATAATTTATTTTTGGAGTAATCGACGTCGGGCAGATCCGGGCAGATGCGGGCAGATGACACTGCCTACGTCTTTTTTTTAAGAGTAGCCCTTAACTTTGCTCCTATTGGGAATAACCCATCACAATATAAACGTTTTTTGTTCATTATGATGTCCTCCAGTAGGAAAGACCATAAAAAGTCCCGGGAATAATTTATTTTTGGAGTAATCGACGTCGGGCAGATCCGGGCAGATGCAGGCAGATGCGGGCAGATGACACTGCCTACGTCTTTTTTTTAAGAGTAGCCCTTAACTTTGCTCCTGTTGGGAATAACCCATCACAATACAAACGTTTTTTGTTCATTATGATGTCCTCTAGTAGGAAAAGCCATTAAAAAACCTGGGACAAATTTATTTTTTGAGTTTCGACCCATATGAGTGTTAGTCAACATGGGTGAGGATGGGTGAGGATGACACTCTCGATAAAGAGTAGCCCTTAACTTTGCTCCTGTTGGGAATAACTTATCACAATACAAACGTTTTTTGTTCATTATGATGTCCTCCAGTAGGAAAGACCATAAAAAGTCCTGGGAATGATGTATTTTTTGAGTTGAGATCCATAATAGGATGGATTAGGATGTATGGAGATTGGTGGACATGAGTATAGGCGATTTTCTATGAAGAGGAGCCCTTAACTTTGCTCCTGTTGGGAATAACCCATCACAATACAAACGTTTTTTGTTCATTATGATGTCCTCTAGTAGGAAAAGCCATTAAAAAACCTGGGACAAATTTATTTTTTGAGTTTCGACCCATATGAGTGTTAGTCAACATGGGTGAGGATGGGTGAGGATGACACTCTCGATAAAGAGTAGCCCTTAACTTTGCTCCTGTTGGGAATAACTTATCACAATATAAACGTTTTTTGTTCATTATGATGTCCTCCAGTAGGAAAGACCATAAAAAGTCCCGGGAATAAATTATTTTTGGAGTAATCGACGTCGGGCAGATCCGGGCAGATGCAGGCAGATGCGGGCAGATGACACTGCCTACGTCTTTTTTTTAAGAGTAGCCCTTAACTTTGCTCCTGTTGGGAATAACCGATCACAATACAAACGTTTTTTGTTCATTATGATGTCCTCCAGTAGGAAAGACTATAAAAAGTCCTGGGAATGATTTATTTTTTGAGTTGAGATCCATAATAGGATGAATTAGGATGGATGGAAATTGGTGGACATGGGTATAGGCGATTTTCTATGAAGAGGAGCCCTTAACTTTGCTCCTGTTGGGAATAACCCATCACAATATAAACGTTTTTTGTTCATTATGATGTCCTCCAGTAGGAAAGACCATAAAAAGTCCCGGGAATAAATTATTTTTGGAGTAATCGACGTCGGGCAGATCCGGGCAGATGTAGGCAGATGCGGGCAGATGACACTGCCTACGTCTTTTTTTTAAGAGGAGCCCTTAACTTTGCTCCTGTTGGGAATAACCGATCACAATACAAACGTTTTTTGTTCATTATGATGTCCTCCAGTAGGAAAGACCATAAAAAGTCCTGGGAATGATTTATTTTTTGAGTTGAGATCCATAATAGGATGAATTAGGATGGATGGAAATTGGTGGACATGGGTATAGGCGATTTTCTATGAAGAGGAGCCCTTAACTTTGCTCCTGTTGGGAATAACCCATCACAATATAAACGTTTTTTGTTCATTATGATGTCCTCCAGTAGGAAAGACCATAAAAAGTCCCGGGAATAATTTATTTTTGGAGTAATCGACGTCGGGCAGATCCGGGCAGATGCAGGCAGATGCGGGCAGATGACACTGCCTACGTCTTTTTTTTAAGAGTAGCCCTTAACTTTGCTCCTGTTGGGAATAACCCATCACAATATAAACGTTTTTTGTTCATTATGATGTCCTCCAGTAGGAAAGACCATAAAAAGTCCCGGGAATAATTTATTTTTGGAGTAATCGACGTCGGGCAGATCCGGGCAGATGCAGGCAGATGCGGGCAGATGACACTGCCTACGTCTTTTTTTTAAGAGTAGCCCTTAACTTTGCTCCTGTTGGGAATAACCCATCACAATACAAACGTTTTTTGTTGATTATGATGTCCTCTAGTAGGAAAAGCCATTAAAAAACCTGGGACAAATTTATTTTTTGAGTTTCGACCCATATGAGTGTTAGTCAACATGGGTGAGGATGGGTGAGGATGACACTCTCGATAAAGAGTAGCCCTTAACTTTGCTCCTGTTGGGAATAACTTATCACAATACAAACGTTTTTTGTTCATTATGATGTCCTCCAGTAGGAAAGACCATAAAAAGTCCTGGGAATGATGTATTTTTTGAGTTGAGATCCATAATAGGATGGATTAGGATGTATGGAGATTGGTGGACATGAGTATAGGCGATTTTCTATGAAGAGGAGCCCTTAACTTTGCTCCTGTTGGGAATAACCCATCACAATATAAACGTTTTTTGTTCATTATGATGTCCTCCAGTAGGAAAGACCATAAAAAGTCCCGGGAATAATTTATTTTTGGAGTAATCGACGTCGGGCAGATCCGGGCAGATGCAGGCAGATGCGGGCAGATGACACTGCCTACGTCTTTTTTTTAAGAGTAGCCCTTAACTTTGCTCCTGTTGGGAATAACCCATCACAATACAAACGTTTTTTGTTGATTATGATGTCCTCTAGTAGGAAAAGCCATTAAAAAACCTGGGACAAATTTATTTTTTGAGTTTCGACCCATATGAGTGTTAGTCAACATGGGTGAGGATGGGTGAGGATGACACTCTCGATAAAGAGTAGCCCTTAACTTTGCTCCTGTTGGGAATAACTTATCACAATATAAACGTTTTTTGTTCATTATGATGTCCTCCAGTAGGAAAGACTATAAAAAGTCCTGGGAATGATTTATTTTTTGAGTTGAGATCCATAATAGGATGAATTAGGATGGATGGAAATTGGTGGACATGGGTATAGGCGATTTTCTATGAAGAGGAGCCCTTAACTTTGCTCCTGTTGGGAATAACCCATCACAATATAAACGTTTTTTGTTCATTATGATGTCCTCCAGTAGGAAAGACCATAAAAAGTCCTGGGAATGATGTATTTTTTGAGTTGAGATCCATAATAGGATGGATTAGGATGTATGGAGATTGGTGGACATGAGTATAGGCGATTTTCTATGAAGAGGAGCCCTTAACTTTGCTCCTGTTGGGAATAACCCATCACAATATAAACGTTTTTTGTTCATTATGATGTCCTCCAGTAGGAAAGACCATAAAAAGTCCCGGGAATAAATTATTTTTGGAGTAATCGACGTCGGGCAGATCCGGGCAGATGCAGGCAGATGCGGGCAGATGACACTGCCTACGTCTTTTTTTTAAGAGTAGCCCTTAACTTTGCTCCTGTTGGGAATAACCCATCACAATACA
Source organism: Microplitis manilae (assembly GCA_030273425.1). NCBI lineage: Eukaryota > Metazoa > Arthropoda > Insecta > Hymenoptera > Braconidae > Microplitis > Microplitis manilae. The sequence continues at coordinate 1,195,727 of CP092725.1, forward strand.
AACGTTTTTTGTTCATTATGATGTCCTCCAGTAGGAAAGACCATAAAAAGTCCTGGGAATGATGTATTTTTTGAGTTGAGATCCATAATAGGATGGATTAGGATGTATGGAGATTGGTGGACATGAGTATAGGCGATTTTCTATGAAGAGGAGCCCTTAACTTTGCTCCTGTTGGGAATAACCCATCACAATATAAACGTTTTTTGTTCATTATGATGTCCTCCAGTAGGAAAGACCATAAAAAGTCCCGGGAATAAATTATTTTTGGAGTAATCGACGTCGGGCAGATCCGGGCAGATGTAGGCAGATGCGGGCAGATGACACTGCCTACGTCTTTTTTTTAAGAGGAGCCCTTAACTTTGCTCCTGTTGGGAATAACCGATCACAATACAAACGTTTTTTGTTCATTATGATGTCCTCCAGTAGGAAAGACCATAAAAAGTCCTGGGAATGATTTATTTTTTGAGTTGAGATCCATAATAGGATGAATTAGGATGGATGGAAATTGGTGGACATGGGTATAGGCGATTTTCTATGAAGAGTAGCCCTTAACTTTGCTCCTGTTGGGAATAACCCATCACAATATAAACGTTTTTTGTTCATTATGATGTCCTCTAGTAGGAAATACCATAAAAAGTCCTGGGAATAATTTATTTTTGGAGTAATCGACGTCGGGCAGATCCGGGCAGATGCAGGCAGATGCGGGCAGATGACACTGCCTACGTCTTTTTTTAAGAGTAGCCCTTAACTTTGCCCCTGTTGGGAATAACCCATCACAATATAAACGTTTTTTGTTCATTATGATGTCCTCTAGTAGGAAAGACCATAAAAAGTCCTGGGAATAATTTATTTTTGGAGTAATCGACGTCGGGCAGATCCGGGCAGATGCAGGCAGATGCGGGCAGATGACACTGCCTACGTCTTTTTTTTAAGAGTAGCCCTTAACTTTGCTCCTGTTGGGAATAACCCATCACAATATAAACGTTTTTTGTTCATTATGATGTCCTCTAGTAGGAAAAGCCATTAAAAAACCTGGGACAAATTTATTTTTTGAGTTTCGACCCATATGAGTGTTAGTCAACATGGGTGAGGATGGGTGAGGATGACACTCTCGATAAAGAGTAGCCCTTAACTTTGCTCCTGTTGGGAATAACTTATCACAATACAAACGTTTTTTGTTCATTATGATGTCCTCCAGTAGGAAAGACCATAAAAAGTCCTGGGAATGATGTATTTTTGAGTTGAGATCCATAATAGGATGGATTAGGATGTATGGAGATTGGTGGACATGAGTATAGGCGATTTTCTATGAAGAGGAGCCCTTAACTTTGCTCCTGTTGGGAATAACCCATCACAATATAAACGTTTTTTGTTCATTATGATGTCCTCCAGTAGGAAAGACCATAAAAAGTCCCGGGAATAATTTATTTTTGGAGTAATCGACGTCGGGCAGATCCGGGCAGATGCAGGCAGATGCGGGCAGATGACACTGCCTACGTCTTTTTTTAAGAGTAGCCCTTAACTTTGCTCCTGTTGGGAATAACCCATCACAATACAAACGTTTTTTGTTCATTATGATGTCCTCTAGTAGGAAAAGCCATTAAAAAACCTGGGACAAATTTATTTTTTGAGTTTCGACCCATATGAGTGTTAGTCAACATGGGTGAGGATGGGTGAGGATGACACTCTCGATAAAGAGTAGCCCTTAACTTTGCTCCTGTTGGGAATAACTTATCACAATACAAACGTTTTTTGTTCATTATGATGTCCTCCAGTAGGAAAGACCATAAAAAGTCCTGGGAATGATGTATTTTTTGAGTTGAGATCCATAATAGGATGGATTAGGATGGATGGAGATTGGTGGACATGAGTATAGGCGATTTTCTATGAAGAGGAGCCCTTAACTTTGCTCCTGTTGGGAATAACCCATCACAATATAAACGTTTTTTGTTCATTATGATGTCCTCTAGTGGGAAAAGCCATAAAAAGTCCTGGGAATAATTTATTTTTTGAGTAATCGTTGTCGGGCAGATACGGGCAGATGCAGGCAGATGCGGGCTGATGACTCTGCCTACGTCTTTTTTAAAGAGTAGCCCATAACTCTGCTCCTGTTGGAAATAACCCATCACAATATAAACGTTTTTTGTTCACTATGATGTCCTCTAGTGGGAAAAGCCATAAAAAGTCCTGGGAATGATTTATTTTTTGAGTTGAGATCCATAATAGGATGGATTAGGATGGATGGAGATTGGTGGACATGGGTATAGGCGATTTTTTATGAAGAGGAGCCCTTAACTTTGCTCCTGTTGGGAATAACTTATCACAATACAAACGTTTTTTGTTCATTATGATGTCATCTAGTAGGAAAAGCCATTAAAAAACCTGGGACAAATTTATTTTTTGAGTTTCGACCCATATGAGTGTTAGTCAACATGGGTGAGGATGGGTGAGGATGGGTGAGGATGACACTCTCGATAAAGAGTAGCCCTTAACTTTGCTCCTGTTGGGAATAACTTATCACAATACAAACGTTTTTTGTTCATTATGATGTCCTCCAGTAGGAAAGACCATAAAAAGTCCTGGGAATGATGTATTTTTTGAGTTGAGATCCATAATAGGATGGATTAGGATGTATGGAGATTGGTGGACATGAGTATAGGCGATTTTCTATGAAGAGTAGCCCTTAACTTTGCTCCTGTTGGGAATAACCCATCACAATATAAACGTTTTTTGTTCATTATGATGTCCTCCAGTAGGAAAGACCATAAAAAGTCCCGGGAATAATTTATTTTTGGAGTAATCGACGTCGGGCAGATCCGGGCAGATGCAGGCAGATGCGGGCAGATGACACTGCCTACGTCTTTTTTTAAGAGTAGCCCTTAACTTTGCTCCTGTTGGGAATAACCCATCACAATACAAACGTTTTTTGTTCATTATGATGTCCTCTAGTAGGAAAAGCCATTAAAAAACCTGGGACAAATTTATTTTTTGAGTTTCGACCCATATGAGTGTTAGTCAACATGGGTGAGGATGGGTGAGGATGACACTCTCGATAAAGAGTAGCCCTTAACTTTGCTCCTGTTGGGAATAACTTATCACAATACAAACGTTTTTTGTTCATTATGATGTCCTCCAGTAGGAAAGACCATAAAAAGTCCTGGGAATGATTTATTTTTTGAGTTGAGACCCATATTAGGATGAATTAGGATGGGTGGAGATGGGTGGACATGGGTATAGGCGATTTTCTATGAAGAGTAGCCCTCAACTTTGCTCCTGTTGGGAATAACCCATCACAATATAAACGTTTTTTGTTCATTATGATGTCCTCCAGTAGGAAAGACCATAAAAAGTCCCGGGAATAATTTATTTTTGGAGTAATCGACGTCGGGCAGATCCGGGCAGATGCAGGCAGATGCGGGCAGATGACACTGCCTACGTCTTTTTTTTAAGAGTAGCCCTTAACTTTGCTCCTGTTGGGAATAACCCATCACAATACAAACGTTTTTTGTTCATTATGATGTCCTCCAGTAGGAAAGACCATAAAAAGTCCTGGGAATGATTTATTTTTTGAGTTGAGATCCATAATAGGATGGATTAGGATGGATGGAGATTGGTGGACATGGGTATAGGCGATTTTTTATGAAGAGGAGCCCTTAACTTTGCTCCTGTTGGGAATAACTTATCACAATACAAACGTTTTTTGTTCATTATGATGTCATCTAGTAGGAAAAGCCATTAAAAAACCTGGGACAAATTTATTTTTTGAGTTTCGACCCATATGAGTGTTGGTGAACATGGGTGAGGATGGATGAGGATGGGTGAGGATGACACTTTCGATGAAGAGTAGCCCTTAACTTTGCCCCTGTTGGGAATAACCCATCACAATATAAACGTTTTTTGTTCATTATGATGTCCTCTAGTAGGAAAGACCATAAAAAGTCCTGGGAATGATTTATTTTTTGAGTTGAGACCCATATTAGGATGAATTAGGATGGGTGGAGATGGGTGGAGATGGGTATAGGCGATTCTCTATGAAGAGTAGCCCATAACTCTGCTCCTGTTGGAAATAACTCTATAAAATCTAAACATTTCTTGTTTCTCACGGTATCTTCTAGTAGGAAAAACTCACAAAAGTTCCAAGAAAAATTTCTTCTTCGTATGGCCACTCATCAAACGGGGGAGGATGCTTCTGTCCACTGTAATTTTATAAATAGTGACCCGTAGATAAACCCCCTTGGTGTTTTTCAAAGTACAAATACAATTTAAAAGTGAAAAATATACAAGTGAGAATAGAGAATGCTAAAAAGTATGTAATTAGTCTCGAGTTTAGATAGACGGGTGGACTTGGCGTGTGACAATTCTTAATGTTTGTCTTGAAATATAATTCACGAGGCCGTGTCATTTTGCTGGTGAGATAATGATAGTGCAGAGAGAAGAACAAAGTTCGCCGGCCTGGCTATTAATGCGAGTAATAATAGATATATATATACTATATATATATCTATTACAGAGGAGGTGGGTTTGTTGGTGTTAATAATGCCTTTTGGAATCCTCTGGAGCTTAACCCACCGTCGTTTATATATATAATGTCGGATGTATAGTTTTAATACGATTTTGATGTTAACAGACAGCTATGGGAAAATGTCTCGCGACTCAAAGACTAGAGACGACTAGAGAGAGTCATCCGTGACATAAAAATATCTTTTGATATCTTATTACGATCCGCAACATGTAATTTCCTGTTTCAGATTGATCAATTAATTCCATCGAAATTAATCTTTATTTAAAAACGCTAATAAAAACAACAACTTGAGATAATTAACTTAAACATAATGAAAATAAAAATATAAATCAATTAACCCCAAGGCTTTCTACTTTATTTTATTTAATAAAATATAAAAGCTCATTAAGATAATTGTCTCTATAATTGATTAGCTGATAAAAAAGGGTATAATAATGTGTAACAAGAAAGGCCGAATAAAAAAAAACGGGCGGTTGCCTAGGGGTAGAAGCGCGTGCGTGAGTGGGCAAACGCGCAGAAGCCGGTAACCGAGTCGAATCAATCTGGGGTGGCCACACCCTTGTTTGATTCACTACCTTGTAAAATTACTCGAATAAATTCAACGTCAAAATGGCACAACTCCTCGGCCATTTTTTCGCTACCCCACACCTCAGTCTACAACAATCAGCATAATTGACAGCAAATAATGTCAATTGTTAAAATACGTCTCTCCCTCATTATTTATTCATTGTTTCGTATTTTAATCAATTTTATTCACTTAACTCTGTAAAAGGCATTAAGCGTTTAATTTTTTATTTGCCTTCTCCTTTTTTGTGCGGGACGTAATATCATGGCATTAGCGTTTGAAAAGATGGAGAAAACGTGCGTTAAATGCATGGCGCCATGCCCGAGGGTTTTCGTATTTATATTTATATATATTTATATATATATATATGAGTAAGAAGACCTCAAGGGGCTGTACCATCTACAATAAAAATGTACACAAGTGCGTATAAGCTTACATATATATATATGTATGTATTATATGTAGGGATAGGGCCCTTAGAGTATGGGGACTTAAAGAAAGTTTAAAGGAATAAAAGAATAATAAGAATAATAATAATAAAGAACACATTGCGGCGGTGGTAACGGACGGATGGACGCGTAGATTCTATCTCTCCATTCACTCGCCTCGAGGGTAATAAAACTCCACGTCCATTATTTACTTGCATTATCGTTATTTTACGCCCACAAAACTCCATATTTATGGTGAAATTATTCAGCATTATTTCTCAGATATGAATGAAATGGCTGATTTCAGGGGATAACACGTATCTTTAGCCAAAGCCGCGTAAGTCTTGGTTCGTTTTTTTTCTGATTATGATTATTCCGAGACACCGGTATAAGGACTGCAAGACACCAGAGAAACGGAGACTTAATACCGGCACGTGATGCCCATTTGCCGGATGGCCAAGAAAAGAAGCTGCAGAGGTGATTAAATTAATGGCTCTGAGACAAAAGAAACTAGAGAGTCTTTGGTCTTAAATCTGAAGACTTGAGTCCTGGGCATCGTCTCAAGTTGCCAATTGCTCGGCACTCGTGGCTGGATAAAAAAGATATCACAATCCATAAAAGGTCAAAGTGAATTCTTGAGTACAGCGAGGCTAAATAGCTGAGTCGGGGAACTTCCAGTGTCAGGTTATGGTGTAATGATGTGTATTAAATTAGTGGTTAAATGTTATTAAATGTATTGTAAAATTTAAAATGTCACTCTGAAGATGTCAACAAATGGCGCAAATACTCTGCTATGATATTTATAGTACTAACTATTAATATGTGGATGGTACATAAATATAGAGAGGATGTTAGACTTATTCTCAAGTTAAATCCAAGGTAACCCTTTAACTCTGTATCATTGTGTTCAATATGTTTCGTAAGTAGATTGGCATTTGTGAGACGGCGGGCGCGAGTCTGCTGTGACCTTTGAGGTACTTTCTTTGAGCCACGCGTGACTCGATGTATAGCTAGCATAGGCTGAGCTAAACCTTAATAGACTGCTTCACTAATGTAATGTAATGTAATGTATATAGTAGAGTATAGAATATATATATAAGATATGAAAACTAGTATCGAGTATAGTGAATTCAATGTAATGGTGTAAGTAATAGTTTGCTGCATTTGAATCGTGCTATTACCAATAAACCAATACTACCACCGTGCAATGGAATGGCTGAATAAAAGCTGGAGTTAAAGTTCCTGGGCTGTATTCCTGACTTAAGAGCAACTGAAATATTGTGCTGTGGCAATCACACGTTGTACATTAACACCACAAAGCTATTTATCAAATTATTTTGTTTTGTTGTTTCGATACGTGATTTATTGTTGTTTCGCATGCCCAAGCGCGAGGCGCTTGACGTTAGTTTACTTCAAGGTAGAGAACCTTTTCTTAACAAATGTTTTTTGTTTGTATTGGTTGTTGCATGACCTTTGAAAAACTCCAATGGTTATTTTGTTTTCAAATTGATGTTAATTTGGGAATTGAGTTTTCCTGAAGTCTACGCCCGATATGGAATGGCAAAATTTCAGCAAAAAAAGAGCACGATTAGCAATAAAATTTTTGTCATGCGCTCATGTTGTAGTTGGAAAACTGGACAAAAAAAATTGTATTTGCTGTAAAATTGAAGGGAAATCTGATCAGTAAAAATGGAATTCAGTTTGCCTGAAATCTATGCCCGGTATTAGACAGCAAAATGCCAATAACAAATGGAGAGCATGATTGTGTTGGAATACAAGAATATCCTAAAGTCACTTATTTAGAGATTTTTACAGAACTCTGACAGTGTCTCTAAGGAGAGATTTTGGGACACAAGAATACCCTAAAGACACTTTAGGGTTTTACAGAACTCTGACAGTGTCTCTAAGGAGAGATTTTGGGACACAAGAATACCCTAAAGACACTTTAGGGTTTTACAGAACTCTGACAGTGTCTCTAAGGAGAGATTTTGGGACACAAGAATACCCTAAAGACACTTTAGGGTTTTACAGAACTCTGACAGTGTCTCTAAGGAGAGATTTTGGGACACAAGAATACCCTAAAGACACTTTAGGGTTTTACAGAACTCTGACAATGTCTCTGAGGAGAGACAATACCCTAAAGATTTTTGTCAGCAACTGATTACCTGTAGTTTAATAAGTCATTTCAAGTAATGAATTGGATTGAAAGTTACGATATGGTAAAAAAAAAAAAAAAAAGTTCAATTAATAAAAGTCATTCGAAAATAAATTGAAGAAAGCGTTATAAATATAAATGGATAATGTAAGAAGATAAAATATCGAGTATTTATTTATTTTTTACAGTGACTTAACATTAAGGAAACTCGAGTAAATGCTTTTTCAAACATTAAAAAAAAGCGGCTTTGCCTCTGGGTCATGGGAATTAATGAAGACAGGCATGCGATGCATTAGTGTGTATTAAAAAATGAAATAAAAAACCGGGTAATGTAATGTAATAAAAGCGGAGCGTGTTGTAGATTTGTGTTGATCTTAATGACAAATAAATTGACAAAGGCACAAAGTAATGGCCACGGCCACGTGTTACTCTACCCGTGCAAACAAAGTCATATTTATTTTATTAAATAATTAATCGAGCTCTTAATTGTCTCATATTACAGGTTAAATAATTAAACTGTTACAAGTAAGACTTTTGATCCCGACTCAATGACTAGCTGATGATAATAACGGGCGCCAGACCCAAATAAAGTCAAAGGCAGCCACAAGCACAAGCACAGGTAAAGCCAAAGGTAAAAGCAATACAATAACACAAGCTGGCGCGAATGGAAGGTATTGAAAGGAAGAAGAATGAAAGGGAGCTGCTGTAAGGCTGTAACGTAACGACGTGATAAAGTCGCGTGCGTGACCTGTGGCCAGTCTGCTGGGGCCATCATCTATACATATATATTTATACATACATTTAAACCAGTATACACACATACATATTAAACTCTCGCCTGCTGCTTCATCATCGATCTCTGTAGGCCTCCAGCTCACGCGATTTGCGCATCCCCGTCGAGCTAAACACCCTTTTCATCGCTCCTCTACCTCCATCAACAGTTACCAGCTCACATTTACACACACAACCACTCGAAAATATTTTAAAATTATTATATTCCAAATAGTACAATATACAGCTGATGATATGATTAATTGCGGATTAATCACAATATATCAAAGCTGCCTTACAAACAATCTATCATACAATCTCGGTGTCTATCAGCTATCAGCGTTATCCTCGATACCCGGAGCCGATAGAGGATAGAGGAAGGATTTGCCCTCTGCATATATCTTCAGCACGAATACTCAGGCATGAGCATTGAGCATCGAAGATCCAACTCGACAGCGAATCGGTATCTTCAATAATAAAAGGATGCATCGATGATGCCGTATCGGAAGATTGAGCCCCGGTTGTATTGCTGAACTCAGAATAATCGCGTATCGTGTATCGTGTGAGTCATTCAAAAGTCGACGGGGTATAATATTAAAATATAGTTAACGCTACATTGTACAGTAACAGTACACTGCATATATGTATATGTATATATATAGAAGTTGTAGATTAATATGAAGGCAAAGGTGGTGTGGCCGGTAGATGGTTAGTGCATTAACGTGATTACCCAGCAGTGTTGATGGGCCCAGGAGAGATTATTCGATGAGTTAGGTCAGCTGGTTTACTATATTCCTTGGAGCTATATCACGTCATAGTTATTGCCATCGCGTTACCACCAATCTTGTATTTATATATATAGGATACCCTGTGCCGGTGATGGCTGGCTGGTGGTAATTTGCACCTGGTGTCAGAGTAATATTCTGATTCTATCGGCGATTACTAAAGACTGTAACTGACGAGTAGAGGCTCCAGCCCCTCACTGCTGACTAGCCAATGCTTAGAGCCACGATGACACGTGGCTATTATCTCTATTTTATCAAGGATAAATGACGTATATCGATTATATTAAATTAGTCATACTCACCGATCTTTAAATTAAAAGTCAATATCATTTTATTTATTGCTGTCATAATTCAGGTAAAAAGCTATCGTTTTTTTTTTTTCATTCCAGGCGTATATATATTTAGCGTAACATATATAAATGTATATGTTCTGTTGCCTTTAGACAGCCCACAAGACCCGTTAATGCACTTTTAATTAATTAAATTGACGTCGGCCTCACCCTCCCTCGTAACTATACTCCAGCACGGGGGCATTATGGACGCTTGACCTCGCGTGCCGGCTGTCCACTGGCGCAAACTCATCCCATTATTTTCACCAATTCCCAGTTTACTTATTTTACTTTTTTATCTGGGTAATAAATACTTTGCCTTGTAGTTAAAAAAATGAAAGATAAAAACGTATGTTAGATTAAATAGCGGGTTAATATTTTTATTAGTGTCAGTATTGGGGTTTTTTGGCCCCGAGCGATTTATTAACACGGTGATGAATCACGTGGCGGGTACTTTTTATTTATTGCATTACAAATGGATCTTACATGCTCTACGATAATTTAACGTCCGGAAAGAAGGCTACTTAATTCGAATGGATAGCTAGCTGGTTTAGTTTGTTTGTTTGTTTGTTTGTTTGTTGGGAATAAGTAGAGGAAAGGTGGACCACCCGAAGGCCCAGCGGGTCATCTTGAGGCAAACGCTGTAGGAGCGCTCTCATAATTAAGCTCGACGATGACATTTGATTTAGGTACTCGCGGCACCGACATGCTCACTAGATCTACGGTTGTCCGGCTTCCTTCTATTCTCCAGCTGTGTATCAAATAAATATTAATAACTTAACTCTATAACAATAAGTAATGAGTAATAAGCGTAAGTTTGACTATTAGTGTGTCTGCTCTTAAAATTAATCAGTGAAAATTTTATTGGATCAGACGAAGCTCACTTTGTTACAGATAAAACAGTATTAATCTCATATTTAACTAGACAGGATTGTACATATGCTTCAACAACTCAGTGGAAGTGCTCAGTGATTTTAAGGTTCCGTCTTCGAGGCTCAGTGAAAAATAATAAATAGTTGCCATTAACAGTGAATCCCTCCGATTCAATCAGTAATTTCATTTCACTGAAGCATTTATTTTGTTTCACTGACACACTCAGTATTTTTTCACTGAAGCAATCTGCGAATTTTTCTTATACGATCAGTAGTTTTGTTTCACTGAAGTAAGCAGTAAATTTCACTGATGACAGCTAGCATTCCACAGCAACAATCAGTGATTTTTATTGATCGTACTTGTAATAGAATGTAACTAATTCAATTAGTAGATAATTTCTAACTGGATAGTAAATTTACAGCTGATAAAAATAGTAAACATGTATGGTGACTGAAAAAATATTAATTTCCTCGCGTACGTAACTTATAGTCTGGTAGTTTATGGGTTTCGACTTTGATTCAGTGAAAGATATTATATTTTCATTGTATCAATACCAGTGGTCTATAAGGATAATAAATGTCTAGAAGACACGGGATTTCATATCTCACAATTAAGAGCACACCTGACACACAAAGAAAGTATATTTGTATTTATTTATATCCAAGTAAAGGGAGAGATGATGGATATAAAGGCAATAAGCTATATGACCTGACACCGAGGAACATAAATAAAGTTATGAAATCACCGTGACTTCTGGTGTATACAAGAAATCCAACATTATGTTGGTGGTTTTTTTAGCTGGTGGTTATAAAGATGAAACTAAAAGTCGTGAGTGAACTGTGGAGAATCATTTGACAGCCTATAGTATTGTACCCAGTAGTATTTGTGGTGAGTATTGTACGGAACACAGCCAACCACATATATAATACCGTACATGCAGACATTTTTAAGTACAGAGTATGTAAGAGCAGTAAGTTGATAATAATATTTATGCTTCGACAAGCGAATGAACCGAAAGTACATGTGTCACCGCTAGTTATTATTATTCATTATAAAACATTAAGAACTTTCAAAAACGTCAAGTTGATTGTAATAAACGTTGTTTATCACCGAGAACCTGTCTGATTAATAAAATATTAAATTCAAAAGACGATGACGGCCTAAACACAAATCCAGGTGTTTGCAAACACAGATTATTGTCGGTTTTTTAAAATAAAAGACGATGAATGAAAGGAAAGTGTTGAAAAAAAAAAGGATGTTGTATAGTTTTCGATGCTCTATTGTTGATCAGGCCTGAATTTATAGTCATTGAAAGCGCGCGACAAGATTCTTCACGAGCTACGAAAACTTGTTAATTAAATGGTTTATGGGTGCGACCAAATATTCAAGTTTTTATAGTCAATTAGCCACGGTCCTCGGTTGCTATCTTTAAGAAGTGCAGCCCCCAGTAGACAGGGAGGATGTAAGATTCAGGACGATTAGAATGAATGGCCGCTATAAATCAGCTCCCTCGTTGGCTGGTATACCGCAAAACCACGTTGCTCTACCGACGACACCAAACAGCCCAACTTTGGGAATATTTTTAAACTCACTCTGCTACTCGGGATAGTCCCAACTCTATATACACTCATATAAGTTCCTTGGCTTTTTTTATTTTATTATTTAAACTCTGGGTTAGAAGAGCTTCATTTCTGTTCACCGTCTCCATTCGTTCTGCCTAATATACCTTCTTTAGTACTGTCCAAATCTTGATCTACTGGTACCACTTCTGCGTCCACGTGTGAGATTTATTTTACCCTTTTGCCCATTTAATCCACACACACGCACACGGACGATATTTCTCTGGATGAGTGCTGTTACAGACCACGAGAGCACACACGACTATCGATAACACACTAAACCAGTATTACCTGACGATAATCTTGTGTCTATAAGTCTGCTCTCACCTCATTCTGATTACGAAAACCTCCGAAAATTAACCCGACATTCACTGCTCAACTCGATGCTCTTAACTCCTTTTTTTAATTCGTCTGACGTCCCAATTATAAATTATCCGAGACTCTTGAATATATTTAGCAACGGACATTAAATATTCCGTAGCATGTGTTGAAGGCTGCATATGGCAGTCGCTTATCACAACAAAAAATCATCGAGTGTCATACAAAACATTACGTGTTCATTAAGGGGATCCTCTACAAGGGCTGAAAAGTCGAATTTTAATTCATATATTTTGGTCAAGGGATGAAATCATGTTTTCATCGCGTGTTACGCTGTATTTTTCATAGTTATCTGCATTCAAATTTAGAGTTCAATGTCTGGAGTCTGTCACAAGATAATTTGGAATAAGCAACTGCGATTCTGAATTTTTGAAAACTTGGAAAAACACAAATTTTTGATCAAACAATTTTTGAATTTGAAGCAGATTTTTTTGCACGCCTTCTAATTCTCAAAAACTCATCGATCTTCCGGGTCGAAAAATTTGATTAGTATTAAATGTGAAATTTAATTGAGTTTTGCCTCTAGATCAAAATCAGACTTTGCTTCTCAAAATATTTTACCTTCTCTTGATGTTACCACTCAGTATAAAATTTGACTTTTTCTGTCTTCTGAAGATCAAAAACAGAACAATTGATCTAAATATAGTCTAGTTAGACTAAAAGATCAAAATTTTTGGCCCAGATGCCGACTGGTATTTTATGGTTTCAATGCCTAATGTGAAATTTCCCGCCTAAAGTTTTGAAATTATAAACCAAACTTTCAAAGTAAATTCAATAAAAAAATTTCTCAAATTCGTGAAAAAAATTTCATAATTATGACACCGGAAGAATAAAATTTAGTCATCAACATATCATTGTCATCAGTCAACGATCTTTGTGTACTCAGTTATATATATAGGTAATCTTTGTTTAAACGGACATATATATGTATACATTTGGCGGTTCATAAAAAGGCAGTATGTGTGTTTCGTAGAAAAGATGACAGTTGTTTCAGGTTTTACGAGACATCATACTCACAATATATAAAATATAATACAAAATACAATATTAATATATACTCTACAGTACACAGAGACAGCTCACCATAACTCACTTTCTCGTATTTAAGACGCTATCATTTTAAAGGTTATTTTATTATCCGGCAGAGTATTATCTATTTAGTACGTACTGTGCGAGTGGTATCACGTCGATGTAACATTATTCCTAATAGATTTAAACTAAACATTAAATTATTAAAGCACCTCAAGATATAAGACGCGAGTCTTAAATAAATTACCATTGATGTTTATAGGCGAGCAACGGTAATTTTGCTTCGATTAGTGACTTGCAAGCTGTACATATATGTTCCTCGGACGTACTCACGTCCATACATGTATTGGATGGATGGATGGATGGTTGGATAGATGGATAGATGGATAGAATGGTTAAAAAGAGTCTAGAAGAGACAGGGGAGTATCAGCAATTGACTGGTTGGAATTCTCTTGCTCATTTGTACGTATATATTTATTTATATTTATACTTATATACTGATACTTGACTCGGCTAACTTGTATACTACCAAGTATATTTTCTGTATTCCTTATACTACATATGTGTGCAGTGATGTGTGGGCGGGTAGAAGAAGACAAGAGCTGTATTGGAAGGACGAGTGCCCGGAGGCAGGCATCAAGAAGCATCAGCAACAAACCGTGTAAGCACGGACGAAAAGTTAACTTAAGGATTGTAAGTTAAGTTAAGGCCGGTGTGCGTGTTCTCTGATGGGGTCATCAACGGGAATTAACATACTGGGTGGACTCGTACCACCAGAAAGATGACGAGAACATGAGCAATAGGCCACGCTACACTCATCTCAACACTTAACTACAACTTTGGTATAATACACTCCTGGCTGCTTCTGACTCATGTTTTCATGCTACATGCTATTTTCAAAATCCACATGCTTTGAGAAATTTTATTCAGAACCGCGAATCCATCGGTTCAAAAACGCTAGATTATTTCAGAAGTGGTAGAACTCTTTCACATAAATTTTGTAACTGTCTTAGAAATGCCTGTCTCTATTTTCTTATTTTTGATTCCAAAACTACAGCTATACCTCCCTGGTGTGATTGTGCCTGTGTCCGAGTATTCTACATTGTATGAGTGTCACATTTGTCGAGGACTATGTATCGATAGTCAATATTTTATTGGCTCCTGCTTGCGGGTGGGCTCGAACCCAGTTCTCCAAACGAAAGCCTTTTCCAATTTTTGACTGCTTATATCAGTGACATACATTTATTTTGTTTAAAATTTGAAAGTTAACTTCAAGTTGTAGATCTGATATACAAAATTAATAGCCGAGGCGTGAGAAGTAAATAGCCAAGATTTAAAATGTAACAAAAAATAAATAATAAATTCAAGAGCGAGGAAGTAATTCAAAGTCATGATGGATATGGAAGCGATATATTTTTTTTTTTGTAAAACCACAGGTGCTCGAGGATTTTCATTCACTACAGGAGGTAATCGAGGAGATACGAGATCGATCCTTGAGAATTGATTCCCAATTGGCTGGTGCGTCAGTCAGATACAATGAGACAATTATGGCGATGGACAGACACCAAGATATCCGTCGGATTAGCCGGTAGCTGGGTCGCTGGATCTCTTGGGTTACTCAGATATGTATATGAAATATTAAAGAGGAATAAGAATAACAATGAAAATAAGAATAAGAATGAGAGGCAAGCAAGAGGTAAGCCTCCAATCAACTCCTTGACTTGACTCGAATCCGTATCCGTCCCGGGATAATTTTATCAGCTTCAGTTGGGTTTACATCAAAACACCGATTACTCTCTCATTCATCCAGAGCTACTCCATTATACTGACGCTCTGCTGGATCCATCCGGATGTCGTTTCCCCGTCTACATACATACTGATTCGACGACCGAATCGTGTCCTCGCTTATAGACATGATGACGCCCAGCGGGACACTAATGCTCTCTCTATGGACTTCTGGATCAGTTCGTGCGATTTTAGATAAAAAAAAAGAAATGAACCTATTTATTGTCATGCTAAGGCCATTTTTCACTGGTAAATTAATTGTTACCCAGAATTAATATAAATTTATTTATATTTAATAAATATCAGGCAGAGGAATGTAAATCAAAGCATTATAATAACAAACGCATTGTATATTAAATTAATATTACAGGTGGCTGAATTTATAGTCAAGAGAATTAAATGGGCGAGGTCAATAAATTGAAGTGTAAACACTCTCAAGTGGACAGGAACACTCGGTCGTTGTATAGGTACTGAGATGCTGTGAATAAGGGATAGGAATGATATTCATTCTTGTCTCGTACTGCTGTTGGTGCTAGACCACCGAAGGGACTGCACTCGGAGACCGGCACTCACACATTCACTTACTAAGGACAAGACGGACGACGGGAATAAAATGAAAATAAATAAATAAATAAAATAAAAAATAAAGAAAGTGAATGAGAGAAGAGCACACAGCTGAATGTTACAAAAAGGATGGTACTGTTGATTTGTGGTCAACTAATTTTTAGGCTCGACAGGACCGCCCTGCTTCTCCATTAGCCAGCCATTCTTAACTCAAAAATAAGTCCAAACATCTGTGTATATTAAGTCTTGAACATTTCACCAAACTCTACAAATTATATATGTTTATATGAAAAAAAAAGGTTTCTTGACGCAAGAGATATTTTGCACCATAACTTCAAGGAAGAAATTTTCGAATGAGTAAAAAAAATCTCGGGCGTAAGAATTTTCTTTTTCGCGCCAAGAACATTTTCAAAACGGGGTACTCCAAAATTCTATAAAAAAAAATTTAATGTTTAAATGTTTTTGAAACATTCCAAAATCACTTTTGTAAATATAATTGGGCATTATTTTGAATTTTTTTGTTACACTTTTTCAAAAATCGAATGTCGGTCGAAAAATGTTAATGACTTTTGTTTTATGATAAAAACTATTGAAAAAATATACGAAATTTGACATTTATATATTTTTTCATTAACTTATTTTATTATAAAAAAAAATTTCTATTTTACTTTAGTGCTTTCTAATTTAATTTAAAAATTCAGGAATGCATTTATAGTTTGAAAATTTATTATTTCCATGTAAACTGATTCCAGAAACAAACGTTGAATTGTAAATAAAGCGACTCATTTTGTTGGAGCGGAAATTATTGTAAACTGCGGAGTAACGGTAACTTTTTTTTCATTATTTTTAACGTTTAAAAAAATTTTCCGAGTCAGCATATCGTGAGCCGATGGCTTACACCGTGCGGGACTGCGACTTAAGTGGCTTTTAGGATACCAGTTCAATAGCTATTGAATTGAGAAAATTCCCCGCGGGGATCCAGAAATCAAGATCCGCATCACGCCCCAAGAACCAGCAGTTTGACTAATCATGTTTGCGAGTGACCGAGCATCACTTTTACTTGAAAGGCTCCCTACAGGTGCAGAGTATTGGGCATTGGGTCCTTCGAATATCCTTAAAATATAAATATATCATCATTATTCAATTTAGAATCAGCTTCTATTCCGAGAAAGGTTACAATCGAGTTGTGAAATCGCTGGTATATTAAATATTGAATATAGATCTCGGTAAATCCATCAGGTTGTTAGATTACGTTACATTGGATCATTATATTATATATTGAATAGTATGTAAAAAGTATAAAAAGTGTAGAGTAAATTTCACGACTATGGAAATAAATTTTCTATAAACATGAGGTTGTTTTTAGATGAAGAATGCGCGACCTCGATACTCCCTAGTTATAAGAAAGAGCATAAGAAAACCAGGAAAGGTACAACTCCACCTAGTGCTGCAGCAGTTACCGGAGAGAGGAATCGCTCGAGGATGAGCGCTACGATTAGTCCCAGGAGTGTGTTAAAATCACGTATACATATATATACATATATACTAACTTTTGCCGTCTAGTCCTTGCGCGAGTGGATGGATATAAGTACATACAGAGTAACCAGATAGAGTTACCGAGTAGCCTGGTGTACAACCGTTATACCAGCAGAATCAGGCCCAAGTAAACGAGTCATGGACAATCCAGCCACTAGTTTTAATGCTGTTTTAAATGAATTTATTCATAAGTACTTATTTTTCATCCAACCTTATCACCGCCACGAGGAAAAATATTCATACTGGACGCGAGTCATTTAAGGATTCAATAAGGAATTTATTTATATTTTTATAAAAGCAAAATTTCGTTCATATCACCATCAGCTGATGGTAAAAAGTAATCGAGGTGATATTGTGCCCGTGGCAAAATAGGCATCCGCCGGAAATTTAATGCGGAAATCGAATCTGAAAATGTTAACCAGCTAATCGACACTTTGTGTAGTTAGTTGTGTACATTGTATCATGCGTAAATCATTATATATATATATTGAGGATCAGAAAGAAGGGGGTAAAGGGAGAAAATATCATTGAATCGAAACGGGTTGATGGTCTAGGCATTCACTCGTCCATGCATCCGGAGAGTCAAAGGTGTGTTATATGATGCCATAGCGCATAGACACTCAATACACGCACATATGTTTATTTACATTATTATATACATACATATATTCATAAATATATGTATTACAGACACACGAATGCGTGGGAGTTGCCTGACCCGGACCATTGGAATCCACATAACGGGAATTTCCATTTATTCACGGATTATTGCTTCTTAATATTTCGATAAGCGACACTTTCATTCACTATCGATAATCTAACATCGAAATAATCATCAGTATCTGGTATGATACATCAGGAATATTAATTAACAGCCGGAGATTAGGGCTCAAGTCCATGATACGTCAAAATAAACCCAAATCATAATATTTTAATTAATTTAATTCGTATATAAAATAAAGTCGGCTTTAAATTTAAATATAGAAATTTGAATAATACGCTACCACATTTTTTGTCCGATCGTTTGATTGCTTCATTGACAAGGATAAAAAATGTTGTTTAGCTGAAGTGTACTCGAGAACAGCGAATACCAACGAAAATCCGTCTGATTGCGCGTGTCATGCAGCCACCGAGTTTCAGTCTCATAAATATTAATCCCTAGGTAAGTTAATACCTACTACACCACACGTCCACCCGGGATATACTTAAATATTTACACACACATGGTTATTTTTGTTATTTTTATCTCGCATCAGCTTTATCCGCGAGATTATCTGATCCCGGTTCGTGTTTAGTTAATTTAGTTTGACTTTATCGGATCAGCAACTTGATCCGATTGATTTCTAGCCGCACGAATGCCAACCGAGCGAGCACGGGCCCAGACCAAGACCCAGGACCAGGGTCCAAGAGCCAGCAGACAGTCTGATGCTAAATCTTATTATTTTAAATCTCAATATTTAATTCAGACATTGTCTATTGACTATTCCAGACAATAGTCAGCCCATTGTCTGATACCCGTGTTGTTTAATGAGTAATCCCGGGTTTTAAAATCCCCTTATATTAATGTAACCAGCTCGCCAGAGAAAGTGAGAAGTTTGTCTTAATGAAGCATACCGTGGAGCGGCGATGTAAGAGCTGGCAAAGGGACCTAACGATCTCCCGTTCGAGTATGAGGGAATCTTACGCCCAACTAAACAGCCAGCGAACAACAAACAGCAACAGCAACAGCAACTAAACAGCAAGAGCAATAGCAATACCAACAGCAACAGCTAAACCAACATACAGACCTACGTTAGTGCGCTCACATCACATTCTAGGCTATTCCGCATTCTGTTCTCCCACTTGTGGTTCTCATCTAGAGCCACCGGCTCACCTCTACGCCTTCAAGCTGGAAAAGTTGTTGTACACCAAAGAGCCAGGCTCTTATCCTACAGTATGCCTCCATACACTCAACACAGCACACAGCACACAGCACACATGTGATCCATGTGCGTGTATGTGGTACCAAGTGAGAAGAGGAGAAAGGAATGGATTGCTGGATACAAACGAGGAAAGACAAGACATGCAAGATTTAAAAGACACTGCTGGAGAAGCGTGCTCCATACATCCACATATCTATATATATGTGCGCATATATAGCATATAGCCACAGCTAACAGAGTGGAGGACCTCTTACCATTATACCACCTTCTCCTTCAGCTTTTACCAACTCCCAGCTCGCATATAACTATCTATATATACATATATACATATATATAAATTCAAACCGGGCGTACGGCCCACTGATCCCGCGTCTTCAACCAGCCTACGTGAGTTCACGCGAGAGATTTCTGGACTTGTCGAGTTCCCACTTTAGCCCACCACAGACATCCAAATTACTTGGCACTGGAATTTTATGTATACATATCATTCTTACAAACACACACATGCACACACATGCAGACATACATGTTGTTGTTATTATTATTAGCCTTATATTTATTTATAAATAAATATATTTATGTGGATGATGTTTTTATATATATGTAAAATGGTGGACAGAATGAACTTGTCTTGTGCCAATTGTTCGACGATGCATAGCAAGGACTCGAGAGATGAATTGTTGCTATTTACCACGTGGAATTATACTTGCGCAATTAAATTATTAACATATTAACTCTGCAGCTTTTTTTTTATCTGTATAAATGTTTTTATGTGTTGTTATTATTATAATTATAATTATGTATGAGTGCCGGAGTAAGATTTAGCATCAAAGTGCATGAGAAAATATACAAACGTCGTCTCAGTCTCGGTCTCAGTGGTCGTCATGTGCATGGATAAGTCGCGTGGGAGGTTTACCTTGCACGCATAACCAGATCTCATTTTATTTATATTCACCGATATGGAATTATCAAGTTCGAGAAAAACTACATACTTATATTGCACATGTGTGCCGAATAGAAATGTATGCAAATGTCTCAGTTTTTTTTTAAATTTAAATTATACATTGCCGCGTATTTTTTATTGATAAATTATTAGTATTATTTAATTAAGTATTGATATGAATTAAATAGCAGATAATTGTGTGCGCGCGTGTGTGTGTGTGTGTGTGTGTGTTGTGTGAGAATCGTCCTTGTGTGTTGCCACCTCACCCGCACATTTATTGTACTGACATGATCCCAATTTACATTTCCCGTCTTAATGGCAGCAGTGACTTGATTTATATACGAGTTTAGATCGATTGTATGCTGCTACGTAACTAAAGATCGATATAATATATATATATATTTTTAATATGTAATTATGTATGAGCATGTAATGCTGTATAATTGTGAGTTGAGATGCTTATGGAGATAGTTGGCTATGGAAAATGATCTGCATTGTTATATCGACTGACGAAAAATCGATTTCTTCATAACAGTACTAGTGTGTATGGGTATGAATGTGTGTATGGGTGCAGATATAGTTGGAGGGTTTCATCATGATGTTAGTGAGGCAACGATTAAAGTTCAGGTCAATTAGATCTGTGACATTTCAGTGAATTCACGCTTAGACTAATGAATTTTTTTTATTCAATATCGTTGTCGAAATTATTTTATCTAACTGGAGTTATTTTTAAAAATTTATTTCTTAATGCTTACGCTATTGATATAGATTAGATAGTTTTTTACGATCACATTCTTTTTGAATTACAAATCGATTTTATTAAACGTCAGTTAGAGAAATTTTTTTTGAGTAATGAAAATTAAAAAAAAATTTTGTAATTTATTTTGAAAAATTTCATGATAAATCTTTGAAATAAATTCCGAAAAAATGTCGATTTTTTAAAAAAAAAATTGACGTAAATTTTTGTAATATAAATTTAAAAAAAAAATCTAGATTTTGTAATAAATGTAAATTTTGAGAGAAAAAATTTCGAAAAATCATTTAAAATAAATAAAATGAAAAAATAATTTAAATATGTAATTTAGTTAAACTATTGTACTGTCACAAACAGAATAATCTTGAGTTTAAAAAAATAATTTAAATCTATAGATAAAATTATTACAAAATAAAAAAATGTTCTCGCATCCTTTCTCTCATTTGAAAAGTGTATTGTAGTTGACAATGAACAAACAAACGATAAGGATAATGAGACAGTACTTTTAAAAGCTATTATAATAATGCAACACCACGCACTCGCACTCGCACTTATAAATTCCCCACAATTTTTATATATATTTCCATACATCTCGGCACAATTGACTTGTCTTATCTTTTTGATACTTTATTACATCTTTCGTCCTTGTCTTTTTCTGTCCACCGGCACGGTCCCTTTTTTACCCGGGAATTAACAAGGCCGCGCGTTTTAAAAATCCGTGGATTAATCGGTCTTTGTTACTGAACCATGACATTATTCAATTGGATCATACAATAAAAATAATTATAATACTAATAGCAATAACAACAGCGCTGACAACAACAACAACACACACTATATTTTATAATAATAAAACTTTACAAGTAAATTATTATTGTGTGTTAATAGTCTGTATGTCGCGTTGCCAGCATGTAAAATACACCACTGGACAATTAGTATAGAGCCATATATCAAGTCTGCTATCATGTGATGTTATGTGAGAGTGAATGTTCAATATATATACATATATTTATATGTATACATGTATGAAAACTTTTACCTTTCGTTAATGCAACGTATAATGGCTATCACTTGAATTTATAAATTAAAAATATATTTTTACTAAAACTTTTTAATGTCCCACAGGTTTTTTTAAAAAAAATTTTCATGTAATTTTTTAAAAACAAATTAGTGAAAATTTGTTAATGTCAATTTTTGGAAATTGACTGAAAAAATATTTATGTCAATTTTTTAAAAGGAAATTTAAACAAAAATTTGATGTCAATTTTTAAAATTAATTTCTTTAAGTAAATTGACTAAAAAAATTTTGATGTCAATTTTTTAAAAGGAAATTTAAACAAAAATTTAATGTCAATTTCACAGAACTCAATTTTAAAAAATATTCTTAAAGTAAATTTTTGAAAAACTTTATGATGTCAATTTTAAAAAAGACAAGTGTGAATATTTTAGTACATAAATTTATTTGTAATTTTTATCTTTTGCTAATGTACCAAAATGACCATAACTTAAATTTATAAGTAAAAAAAAATATATATATATATATATATATATATATATATATATATATATATATATTAACTAAAACTTTCAGCCGCGATCGCTCGTGGCAAATTTATAATAACAGCAAAGTACGTCCTGAACCGGCAAATAAATAAAATTGTATCAAGTAAAGAGTAAGCAGCATCAAGTACACATACTCTTAATGTATACACATCCACACATTTCTTGTTCCATTCATCAACTTTTTATCACCTCTTACTACTCTCGGTCTCTGGTAAGGTCTCCGGTCTGGTCTCTGTTCCCTGGTGTCTCAGGTAAGCTCTCAGCTCTGGAGCCGTACATATAAAACACTACTACCATACGTTATACACCGCGAGTAGAGGAGTCATGTTGTGTTGTTATGTCTGAAATAAAGACTCGCTCTACTCCGAGCATCAGCCCTCGGGTCTTAAACAACCAGACGAAAACTACATAAATCAAGTGACCAAAAGTATAAATGACTAATTAGCAAGATTCATTTTATATTTAAATAAATATCAAGTATTAATATTAGTTTCCGTGTTGCGCAACATATTTTTACCGTATATTTATTTAGACTTTATTTTTTTAACAGGTCTACGAGAAAAAAAACACATAACACATAGAAATATTTTACGCAAAGTGTGTTTATATGAATGATAAGGGCCATGCGACGGAACTCGCGGATAATCTGAACAAATACCGAAAACCCAATACGACCAAAGCGACGAATATAAAACGTATATGTTTATATATACATATATGTGATGATAAACATTCTAATCTCAATGTGACATTGAGTACCGCTAATAATTCTCGGGGATATTACTCAGCTACAGCAACGACATTTTCTATAAGACATATACATATACATATACATATATATTGGACATACATATGTATATTGTATATTAATAAATAAATGTACGGGCAGGCGAGTTTAATATCTCTCATTGACGATAAAACATCCGGGATAATGCTCGAGGATATGAGCTTGAGCCATTGTGTAATATCGTAAACAGCAACCCTTTCTTTTCTTTAAATTAACAGCATTATTATTACTTTAAATAGATACTTAAATTATTTTAACGGCTCAAAGACTGTCCTATTTTGTCTTGAGTTAGGGTTAGTCCTGGACGGCCGAATACAACTCAATAAATCTTGGCTATAAAACCTCTAACATTAAATATATACATATATATCAAAAATATTCAGCTCAATGATCAGTGATATAAATTATTTTTTTTTATATACAGTGAAGAAAATTTGTGGAGCGAATGAGAATTAAATCTGGAGTAAATGCGATGCAGATGACTGTTAATTAATTTAATCAGAGGAGTTTATTTTAGTACTGACTCTGGTTCGGAGTGAAATTTATTCTAAAAATAATTTATTTCAACATTTAAACTCCAAATTAAATAATGTAATAAAACCTCCAGGTTTCAGGGTCAAGATGCTGACTATTTTTCTGTTATCTCCCCCAAAAATTTCTACCATCGGCCATCAATCTGTTATCAAACAAACATAAAGAACGAAACCGAATGTAACCAAAGATATACCAAGCAAACAACCTCTCAAAATAAACGACCACAGGTGTCGATCCGGTGGCTCCGGTCGCCCAAAGTCTCACCCTTTCAGTCTAACAAAACATTAAAATACCATTGTATAATTGTGCTGTTTTCTAATATTGATATACATAATTTATATTTATTCGTTCAGCGGGTAATAAAATGGGCTGCAAGTCCTCTGAGGAATGGTTTCGCCATGCTCTAGCATCGAGTACAAGAACATCGACATCAGCAACGGCTTCATGGGAATCCATAGGTCACGCGAATTCCATCGCTATCGAATTGTCGTGTAGCATTACTATATATATAATATATAATATATATATATATATAGATAATGGTAGCAATAAGTATCTGTTTAAATAGATCAAGGGAAAAAATGAAATGTATATTTATTATGCCGTGTTAAAGAGCGTGAAATTGTAATAATTCCGGAAAAGATATCCATTGAGGGCGGAGTCAACTCGCGTCTACAAAGGTGTAAAAGCAAGATTTTTCCGAGGCGAGCTTCTTTGTTTCATAAGTTACGAATGCGCTCAGTCACGTTAGAAAGTCTACTGCAGTAACCGCACACACATAATACACATATATACTATTTATATTGTATTACTATATATCCCCATGCACTTCATTGCTCCACTCGTCGTCGTACTCAAACTCGAGCTCGGTGTGCAACCAGCAGCAGCAGCGGCAGCAGTTCTACCCGTACCTCTACTCAGTATAATATATATAAGTAAACTCTCGAGTCTTGGAACAAAACTTCTCTCTTGGTTCAAAGTCTCGTCTTTGTCTTTCTCTCAGTCTCGATACGATTCTCAGCTCCGTCGCTCACTCGATACGATACGATACGATACTCTCGTGGATAGGAGGCTCGCGGGCTCCACGCCGCACAGTAAGATACCAATCTTGTTTCTTGACCTATATCCGCGTTTGCATCCTTGCGCAACTCGGCTCACTCTCAAGAAAGGCGTCTTCGCTTAAAATTTAACTGGCCTGGTCCTCAACATACTCACATTAAATAATAATTATCTCTGTACTTGTTATTACCCACTCATTTACATCACTCCGAGTTACACTATCGCCTCGGTTAAGCTAAACTCAACTCATTTCGCGATTAATCTTTGATTTTTGTTTGCTTTTTTATCTCCGTTCATTCATTAATTTAATGCTGGGTCATTAAACGTTTTTGCTTCAGTACTTGACGAATTTTATTTTAATTGTTATTTAATGCGATAAATTAATTGCGGACTAACGGTACTTGTACATGTATATGTATATGTATGTGTATATGTATATGCATATGCATTTATTACACCAGAGACGAGATGATCAAACGACGATGTAATTCCCTACGTGATCACGTCCTGACAAAACGTGATGGATATCATTGAACGTTAAATAACCGACACCACGTACTACCAATCATACGTGTATGATATTTACTACAGTCATTGTACTAGTGGCTGTTCAAAATATTTAATAAAACTAATATGCAAGTTTAAGTATTCAGTAATAGTATAAGGGGGCAAAACGGGCCCGCCAAATCAAGAGAATTTTTTACGATAAGAATTTTAAAAAAAATTATTTTGACGTAAGAAGAAATTTTTGAATCAAAAAATCCTTTTTTCTGTGTAATCATCTAAGAATCCCATTAATCTCAACGCCTTTTTACATTAATTCCTAATTAATAAATAACCTAGGGTTATTATTATCATAATTATCAATATTAATATTATTATTATTATTATTAGCATTATGGCCAGAGGGTCAGAATGAAGACGTACCGCCAAACGTATACTGTAGAGTACATCTCGAGTAAAGCTAATTGGTTCCGCATAATTACTTGGCATATATATCGACTCGAGGAATCTTCATAAATCACCGTATAATTTATCATCCGATTAATTACCCAGATTATTCTAAAATATGAATTTTTATTATATTTATCTTCACATCATGCATTTGTCAGTTTATTATTTATTTTCTGCAGCGTCACTTAGTTTTTATACCAACAGTAAAATACTGCTCATGTATTTCAAATTTATCGACTCGACTCCCAAGCTGACAATTAGACATTTATTGACATCTTTATCTTTAGCGTAACCTGGATCGTCTGGATCCCCTATATGTCTCGCGGATCAATTGCAGTCATATTTTTAAGTAAACCCGGTTGAATCTTCGGTTGGCCTGGCGTATTGTGGATGTAATACGTAACATATTTCGTTGGGTGGAGGCTTATAAACTCGTGCTGCTTCTGCTCAGGCGCTTTCCTTCCGATTTACCGTTACTTTGCTTACTATAACCTGGCCCCGCTTATGTATGATCCCAACAAGACCCAACATACATACATACATACATACATACATATATAGAGAGTTAATAGAATGGGTCCGGGATCTTAAGTCCCTGACCACGGGCCTGGACGTTCCCGCCGGGCCTTGAGCACGCGCCGTTGCTACCATACTTCTTAACTGGTATCCACATATATATATATATAAATATATATTAAACATCCACATAGTTACTGTACCCTTCTCTCCAACTCTTTCTTATTAATATACAATCAGATCGCATCATCCTTAGCTCATGTTCTCTATCCATACCAGTACCAGTACTAGTACCAGTACCAGTACCAGTTGTCCGTTGAGTTTCCTACTCGTCCGCGCTCACTCTCGTTTTAATTATCATCCGTAGCCGCCTCGGTCAAACTCGTGAGCAGTGAGCTGGACTCCTGCTATTGCTGCTCCTGTAGTTACTGGACTACTTGATATAATATATCAGCATTCCACGACGGTCTTTAGGACAAATTTGATAGAGAGATAGATCAATGATTATCTATAAGTCCAAGCTGCTCACAGGATTGCACGTCACGACTTGACGTATAGCTTTTAATCTATATAGTCCAGTATATCTATATATTAGTTGTATTATAGATTACGAAATAATAATTCCTCACTCTCGGTTATTTTATTTATATATATTTATATTTATATATATATCGAGCTGTTACCGGTACCGAGTCAGCCGAAAAAGAAAACAGATGCCCGCGAGTTACTTTCACTTGCATCAACTCGAAAATGCGAAATCGTGGGCTCTTTTACTTTACCAATTGATTATATTTATTCGCAGGCTGTATTGTGGATATATTTTATAGCTGGAACATATTTATGTTCATGTTGCAGTGATATTTTCTATGATTGCCAATATGACTCATAATTCCGCTTTGTTTGCCGGGATTCCCGGAGGAGTTTCAGTCGATTGACCGATCAGGAGCTTGAAAAATAACAATAAGAGTAATGAGAAAAATAACCGACGTACTCTAGGTACTGTGTTGTAAGATCATCATCGAGCTGGTGACTGTTCTTAAGATGCGCACCGTCGCGCATTAAACAACACGACAATGTCCCTCGACTGCGTAGCAATCATGACAAGCAAGCGCGATTCAAACAGTCAGACACGATGGAACGCATGTAAATTTTTTTGTTCAACATAAACTTATATATACATATATATATATATGAATGTAAAATATGTATATGTACATAAATGTCCAACCACCATCAAAGTAATTCGTACACGTAATACAACAACGCACTATGTATATATTATTAAAATTTGTCTTCACATTCTCTTTATATATTTTATTACTATTATTATTATTAATATTAATATTGTTATTATTTAAGTATTTATTAAGACGTCCAATCTCCGCTTGGTATTTTATTTTTATTAATATTTTAATGGAAATTAAATTTATTTTCTAATTGGTTTTCAATATGCCAATAAAAAATTATTATTATTATTATTATTATTATTATTATTATTATTATTGAAGTATTTATAGATATATTTTATCGCCAGATAGAATCAAAATTTGATTTTCAAATTTTTTTTCAAATTTTTTATGAATACGTGAAAAAAAAATTTCAAAATTAAAAATTAAAATATTTTAAGTAGAGTCGCAATTGGATTAATTTTTTTTTTGATAAATAATGAATTGAAATTTGAATAAACTAAAAAATGTAAAATGTTATTTTTTACAGGTGAAAGATGACACAGCATTCGTATGTCTGTATTCTATAATACAACTAGTGGGGCAGGTATAAAGCCAAATGTGATTCCCCGAAATAACGAAATATTGGTGAAACGTTGTCGTAAACTCAAAAAGGAAGTAAAAACCCATAGGCTCTGAGGTGGTGTAGCATAGGATCGAGCCAACACCGGCTAGAATAAAAATGTTTTTAAAAAGTATGAGCTGGTAAGAAGTTGGTGGCACAGAGGAGAGTTGTATCTTTGGCTCATCGCACCATTAAATCGAGGCTCATTAGCATGGATGGCGTGACGCCACTTCACAGTTATTACAGTAGATACCAATGCTTTACAATCCAGCCTCGGTGCTAGCTCGCAATGCTAATGTGTTATACAGCCTTACAGGTTTAGTTACACACCAGCTACACCACCAACATCAGCTCCAACTCCAGCTTAACTCCTCTATACAACACTTCCTTGCCCACAAAGTCTACAGATATTGGGTATCCAATAGACTCAATGAGACATTACATTATTTATCTCGCATTCCACCTTTAAACAATTTATTGTTTATCCTCTACACCTTAAAAAGTTTTGGTGTAATGGTCCCCGAGGACTTTACACCGATTGCTGGGTGTGAAATATCAAAGGGTCTACTTTTAACACAACCTTTATTTTCTTTCACACCATTTGGTGTTTAACCTCAAATATTATCCGACAATACGGCTGCCCAATTTGAAAACACAGAAGGGAAAAATTTTTCAAAATCGATTTTTTAGTCCTCTTAGTTTCAGTTAAAGATTCTAACACCAAATAATTAACACCACACCACGGACTCTAAATTTTTTTACACCGTACAATTAAATAACATACTATATTTATGATGTATAATTACACTTATATATTTTTTTACTGCATGCTAAAGAATAAAAATATTGTAATGAATCATTGTTCGGAATATTTAAATAATAATTGAATTGTAAAACAATCGTATATAAGTAACCACGTAATTTAACTTCGGAGCATAAATTGTTTCAGTTTCCCTGGTAGTATCTCACCGCATGTAAATTACCTCTGCAGTGCGCACGAAAACAATCTTCATAAAAAGTTTTGTTTGGCTGGTTGTATTCATATATATTTATATATGTATGTATGTCTATATAGGCCGCCGGATAGCCCGATCGAGCGAGTTGTCATTTGGTTTAGTTTGTGCAGCAAAGGACCGCAACAATACACAATAAGGTCGGTGGGTAATTTCCTGTCGCGACTCTTGCTCGATCTATGAGTCTTGCCCCCTCAGTGTAATGTACAATAATATGCCAGCACACATTTGTCTTTTGTGTCCGACGCCACATACATTTTATTTTTTTACGGGTTTTTCATTAGTGACACGGACTGCTGATGCGTAATACATTTTGTACAGGACAATAAGTTACCAAAGACATCAATAATAATGGATGTTTAAAGACAATCGCGCACCAATCTAGACAAAACGACGAAAAATAATAGCCGAAACCGAGTTCACCGTATCCTGTTAGTTCAGCCATATAATGATAGTAAATATACGTCACAGTTTTGGCCTCGATTATTGGCATTATCCACATAAAGACAACAACTGCCTCGAGTCTGCCTGAAATAAACCCGCCAATTGTGTAAATACTCAATTAAATAATTTAAAAAAAAACAAAATGATCACGAGGGCTCTTAATTAGGATTAAAAAAGTGTCTGTGGGAAAACAGGCAAAGACCCGGGGAAGGTTTATGTCATATATACATGTCATAGTCGGTCGTTAGAGGGTTAAAAATGGGCTTTATGGCAAATAGAACGTTTAAAAACATAGCCCGTTATAATAATATGCTTGTTTGCTCTTTTGCCCGAGCATCCTTGTTCCTTCTCTCTCGCTCTTTTGGTCATCCAGCTCTCCCCCAAGACGATTACATTATTAGGGTGATTACACAGTTCCGTAATCGCGAGTGTAACGAGCTTTGTGTCCACTCTACTGGTACGATATATAATGAACAGAAAGTTCTGAAAGGGCTAAGGAAATAAGTCTTGGATGTGGAAGTATGTAGACGGAGACTTCCTCTAGGTATGTATATAGACATATATTAACAAACTCTCCACCGTATCCTTTCCGTAACTATTTTAATAATACCTTACGCCCTCGCGAAAAACTAGCGCCCACGATCTCATCTTCGTCGTCATAATCGTAATGATAATAATAATAATCATCAAGAAAGAAAGGGAAACTACAATTGAACATCGCTAATGTATTTACATGTGCTGGTGTGCATATAATCGGTATTATATGGGCGCGCTCAGCGTTTCACGCTCCGCGACGCGCATCATATCTGTTTCCTGGGTAAACTCCTATATACTACTGCAGTCCCTTCTCCAACCACCCGAATCCTCTATATATTTTTATTTGCTCAATGAATAATCACCCATA
This sequence comes from Microplitis manilae, assembly GCA_030273425.1. Classification (NCBI taxonomy): domain Eukaryota; kingdom Metazoa; phylum Arthropoda; class Insecta; order Hymenoptera; family Braconidae; genus Microplitis; species Microplitis manilae. Next base: position 1,226,250 of record CP092725.1, read on the forward strand.
ATTATCAGGCATCAAAACAATCTCGGTTAATTATCTGTCAACTGATAATTTCATGTCAAGATTAAGATAAGAGACTGTCGAAATCAAAGACAGCATTTGACGTTAGAATCGTAAAACTGGCCTTGGATCGGACGCTGGTTTAGTTTAATTGTCCCTTTAATTTGTGGGCTGGGCAGTGATTAGCCCGAGAGACCGATCACCAGTGACAGATTATTGCGTTATTGGACAGGTATTTTTAAAACGGGGTCCATCTCTCGATTGTCAAGTAAATTACTCCCGAGCTCTGATGCAGGATCATTTAGGATGCCGTAAAATGGATACTGTAGGTTAATTCAGACGGTTATGTACATTAAATGTATGTTTATATGTGGTGTACGTCAGGTAATAAATCGGTATGTATACGAGCATAGTTTTAAAATCCATTATGGTGGCCTCCGTGAACAATAACTCTTGGCAACTCTCAGCATTTAATGGTCTCGTCCATCTATTTACCCGCGGAGGAAGCGGAAGTGGCTGATGGGCAGATAGGTCGAGCGTTTTGTAACTAATTTCGTGAGTAAATTGTCCGGAACATTGGTTTGGTGCACTCTTGTACATAAATATACATATTTACATATATACACACATATGTATGTATATGTATATATATCACATCCACACATAACCCCGGCTCACTTACGGCCGTAAGCAATGTGCTAATGCAGACGGGATATTTAAATGCGAGATTGAAGGAATTTTTGTAAATAAGAGTTGGCCAATACTGGATCCAGTGCTTGCAGCAATGGGTAAATTCCCAACCGAGTTAGACTCATAACTAATTTAGCAGTTGGTTTCGCTCAAGCAACCCAACTAGTTCAGCTCAAGAGATTACCCGGTCTCCTTTTTAATTCCTCGTTGTTGTTGTTCATAAAATATATACACATATATTTCTCGGCGTACTACTTAATGAAGCTGTTTACCTCCATCATCAACGATAATTGCCATCTGCATTTCAGGTTTTGTTTCGCCAGACAGAGTAGGCTTGCTCATATGCATTATTCCCGTACACATATAATACAATTGAGTGTATGATATGCTGGTACCTGGTACTTGTTACTTGGTACACGTTGCCTGGGATACGAGAGTTTAACTTGGAGATAATACCGAGACGAGCCGAGACCATGGTCTTAGGTTTGCATTACCGTTTGGCAAGTTTTAAGTTTAGCGTGGGATGAAGGAGAAAGGAGTATCATTTGGACTCATCAATGTGTATATATGAGCTAATATGAGTATGTATGTAAGAGACGAACGTTTTACATTTGCCGACTTTAGTTTGTCTCTAATGCTATGCCGGGTTTGTACGGGTACGATTCAGCCGGCCCACACTCGCACTCTGCGATACCGACTCGAGTGTGAGCCAACACCGAAGACTTGTCTCAAGACATGACTCACTCTTCGGGATCACTTACGTCTATTATACCCGAGCTTATAAATATTTAACACGCTAATTTAATGCGTATTATATGTTTTCTTTTTTCTTCTTCTTTATTTTTTTTCAACTCTTATTAAAAGGTCTGCGATAAGGTTTAATATTTTCTCACCCCGGCTCCGGATCAGTTCGCCCGAGCTAAAGCTCTGCGATAGCTGAACCATGGAACCGGTGGACGTTGGCCCGGACATTGTAATAACAAATTTCCGTTCACTTTGATATTATACTTTAAAAATTAACCTGCACAAATAACCATACGTTAAATACCTGGACATATTTTATGGATATGTCCATGTCCAGTCCAGCAGTTTAACATCCAGGAGTCGGCATTGTCCCTCTTTATTCTTATTTATACATTCAGTAAACAGAATTTTCATTAAACAGGCATTAGCTCCAGTGAACACCACACATGTGTACCTACGATGTGTACTAATGTCACGAGCACAAGAAAGTAAGTGGTGGCTGTTTCAATTAATTAGCGTCGACCCCAATATTACCAGTTGTCACTGTAATTCAATCTCCAGGGGTGATTTTTTAAAATCAATACCCATTTTGTACTCTCTTACCTCACACATTTAAAATACATTTCGTTAATGTTCCGTATTAGAAAGTTAAACATTAATTTCCTCGGCATATTGAGCAATGGCTTTTTTGAAATATTTTTTTAAAATTTAAACCCAGTTATAAATTTTTCATTTATTCATTTTTTTAACCGTTTAGTTTTTAAATTGAGAAAAAAATAATACCTGAAGAATAATAACTTTCAACAGTTAGGTTTTTTTGTTCTGTTAATTCAGTTTTTCCATGAAAACTACAAAGAAATATATTACAAGTACAATGCAAGCTAATGTATTATGTAAAAAAAAATAAAAGGTAACGTTTAAAAAAATTATGAGATGCGTAGAGTGTACTCTATACTATTAAATATATATATGTGTGTACTCCATTCCGTGGTTTGTAATATGCGACGCGTGTCCCAAGAGACAGACGGTGTATCAAAGAATATTTACCCTGTCAACATTATAGCTTTAACGTGTGTGCTACAGGGATATATATATATACAGTATACTGGTATGATACATACATATATATAAAAAGCAAAGATATATATGATGAGAAAGACAATAAAGTGAAAAATAAAAAAAGACAACGGACACAGCAGTCTTGAGTTCTAAAGCATCATGATAGTAATAGGTATCATTACTTTGGATTATTATTTTATTATTATATGATACCTTTTATAAAGTCAATACATTATCCATATCACTAAAAGAGTTTGCGCTTTCACGTTTTTTTTAATGTTACTCATATTTAAACTGTCATTAATTCATTATACTCTTACTATACACACACATATATATATTTATATCGTCATTCTCCATAGAAAATCAACTAACTCCAAATTTTGAAAAAATTACTCGCATTTCCGGTTAGAAATTATCGTAATACAGATTTTCCATTTTTGGTTTACTTTTTTTTTCAAATTTTTTTGTCACACAAAAACTGCGTAACTCCAAAAAGAATGTAAGTGGATACTTTCAAAAATTGACATGAAAATATTTTTTCCGCTTTTTGCAGAAAAAATTATTTCCCGGTTTTTTGAAATTTCTCAATGGATATTTTTGTGTTGAATATTTTTATGATGGATATTCTGACCAGTTAATTATGGAAGCGGTCTGTAGGATAAATTTGGCAGAAATTGAACTTTCTAATGGAGATAAAGTGAAAATATGGCGGAATGCTTGTAATTTATATATATAATTTTTTTTTATAATAATGGACGACTAAGATAAGATGAAGAAAAGGAGCATTAGAATTGCAGGTGAAATATTTGACACAAGTACCGTACAATCCTGACCTAAATAACCCGAGGAAAGATCGTGATGATCAATTGCCTTCTAGTGTACGCATCTCGGATCCTATCCCATCCCGGTACTCATCGCTGAGGAGTAGACTCTACTCGGTACTGGAGATATACGCGAGCACCTCCCGACACGTACGGATTTTTTGTCCGTTGGACGTTCCGCATTCTCTTCTAAGGAGCTTTCACACCCGTAGCACTCACGTACACGCACACATACCCGTTGGCTCATATCAATAATCACCATCATACCGAATGATTATTATTTTATTTTAAATCGTGTGGTATTAAACTGTACTTTATCATTTATCATCTTCATAAATTGCGATGACATTTATTAATATCAATCAATATTTTTTTATGAGAATGAGACTAATTTTTTTGTTGCTACTTAATTCGTAATTAACCCAATAATTTTCTACATTACTGACATTTATGTCTCACTTCCATAATATTCTGTCATTAAAAATAAAAAGCAGACAATTCTGGTGCAATAAAATTATTTGCGGTCACTCTGAATTTTAAAATTATTGAAATAACTGTTTTTTTTTTTTTTTATTTTTATCACTTTTTTTATGAATATTCGCTATAGAATTTATAAAATAAATTAACTTTTTATTTATGATTTTAAAAAATTCCAAATTCGCGCCTGGAAAATTTTTAAATCGGGCTCCAATTTTTAAATTCATTATGATTTCAAAAATTTCAAATTTCGCGCCTCTGAAAATTTATAAATTTGGCTAAAAGTAAAAGGTTTTACACAATCTCAGAATTCGCGCCTTTGAAAAACTTTTACCCAGACTCCGTTTTTAAAACTCATTATTTTAAAAATTTCAAACTTCCCGCCTCTAGTAATATTTTAAATCAGGCTCTAATTTTTAAATTTATTATAATTTCAAAAATTTCAAATTTCGCGCCTCTGAAAATTTCAACATTTCGCTAAAAGTAAAAATTTCTACCCAGACTCCATTTTTAAAATTCATTAATTTAAAAATTTCAAATTTCCCGCTTCTGGTAATTTTTAAATCAGGCTCCAATTTTTCAAATCAGATCAAAAATTTCAAAGAAACATCAGCATGTAATTAAACCCTAATAAAAAATAATACCAATAAACTGACCTGCATTTGCAGCCATGAGTAATCAATGTAAGTGGTAGCGGTGGCGATACCGGCAGTGCCGGTGGTTGTATTTTGCTGCCAAGCATCCTGAGCAGCGTTGACCAGCGTAAGTCCGTCGGGCTGACCCCGATCGGGTACTATTTGATCAGCATACTGATAAGTCGGTTGTATCGTAGGTTGTCCAGCAGACGGCAAGGCACTTTGGATGTGGTTATGGTGGCTGTGACTGTGGTTGCCGTGATTATGGCTGCTGTGACTGTGGTTGTGTGTGATGTGGTTGTTTATGTGATGGTGGTGGCCGTTGTTGTGGTGGAGACTGTGATGAGAGATGTGATGGGGCTGGTGGTGATGATTTGAGGAGGAAGGGTGCTGGACCCCCGAGCCGGCGCTGGGCTGCAAGCAGCACACGCTCACGTCCATCCGGGGGGGCGGCGAGTCGTAAAAGCCTCGCTGTTCCGGCTCTGGATGCTCCCAGACACTCTCGAGGGCGGCCTCCCGCGGAACCATTCAACTGCCACCAGAAGATTTTATTTCCCCGCGGCGCTTAATTGTCACCTCTTGTCACATCAACAATTCAAATTCAATTATCTACAAATATTATTAATATTAATTCAAATTTTACTCAAGTTCTTTTTTTCTTTTCCACAAAATTGTCAACACGTCAACTCAAACACTTTACCACTTTTTGACACTTTCTGTCACCGCTGCACATTTTCAGTGTCTGGTAACCATCAATACAAGTACAGGTAAAAAAACTGGCGACATGTCTCCTGGTATTTAAATCCCCGGAGACGTGCCAAACTACTCAAGTCCACATTTATATAAATTAATTATATATTTTTATCGCTTACATAAAAAACCATTTGCAACAATAAAATTAAAAAAAAAAAAAAACTAGCACTGGCAAGCAAAGTGACGTTTTAAGTGACAGCTCCTGTCAAAAAACTTGGCAATTAATGACGTCCTTAGTCTTGGAGAACAAGAAGTCTAGGAGTCACACCAAAAATAAGAACAAAAGCACAATTTTTAAAAATAAATAATGGATATTATTTAAAATTCCGAACGCGTGCTATGGCGACTAAACAAAACACAACGTCGAGTAGACACACGAGAGAACTAAACTCTGAAGGAAACCAGGTATAGGTATAAGGTGTTGTATCATTTACAATAAACAAACACGATACCGCGGGTCTAAAGGCGATAGGTGTGCGCATGCGTCAACACACGCGTGTGTCGTCAAGGCAACGGTTCCGCGGTAACTGGTGCTCGTCTCGGAGTACGACGTAGCCAGCGCTCCTCTACTCTCTACTTCAATACCACCTCAAACCCATGCTCTTACTCGGCATCGTATCGGCATAAGCATGCAGGCTGTAGCTACACTACTACCCAGGTACCCAGCACAGGCCCAACTCACTCACCGCTCGCCGCTTTACGCTCCACTCACTCTGCTCTTTACTTAAAACTCTACTCGATATCGGCTGTGCTGCAAGACCCAGTACGGAGCAAGACCTCGGCAGAGGTGAGTATGCCAGCAACCAGCCACCAGGTAGAGTTAAATCACCAGTACCAGAGTCTAGTCCCAGTCCTGGTCCCAGTCAGTCCCAGAGTAAGGGATCCTCGCTCACGCCCCGGGCGCGACCGATCCACGCAGCAGAGCCACGGCCTAGGCGGCCATCGAGCGGCTCAACTTTTATATATATATATGATACTCAACACAGATGTATATCTCCAGCTCCTTATACATTACTATCGCCAATCTTATTGCATATATATTTATATATATACATATATATGTGCCATCAAGTATAGAGTACTGGCAGTACCTCTCTCTTTCTTTTTTAAAAGCTAAAAACTACTCGATCCATGCCGATCTAACGAGTGGGAGCGGATCTATATATATAAGCAAGAGCTGCGACAAAAGACTCAAGTCAACTATATATATATATATATATATGTGTCCATGGTCATTCCGCCAACGCTTGTTTTACGTCAGCGAAGACGAGTTAGCGTTGGTAAATATTTAAATCCTGATGGTGTTGCTGATGAGGATAATAATGGAGATGGAGATGGTGATGATGAAGATTGGGGGTCGAGGTGGCTGATCATTTACCCTTTTAACCCCTGGTTTTAATTTAAACTGCTGTGTAATTTGAATAATAATAATTATGATTCGAGGTTCATTAAATCCTTAAGTATAAGTAAGCGCATAGGATAATTGCTGGATAGGTAGAGCGTAGAGTAGCTCCAGCAGCCAGCAGCCAGCAGGAGGATAGAAATAAGTAAAACAGGTATTTATTATTATTGCAGATACTCACGCGGCATCCCCGTGGAGAAGGCGCGAAAGGCGCAAGATTCCCTTTCTCTTTGGGATTGTGAAATCAAACGTTTATTCTATGGCTCTCAAGCTCCGCATCAGCCATCACCACTCGATTTATTATCTATTTATATATATAGGTTTTAAAGTTTTATGTTGACTTTAAACGGTTTAGATTGCTAAAAACAAAGTGCAGATATTTCACATGACCTTCAGCAATTATACGGTAGATATATAGAGGAAGCTCTGGTCTATCTTGCGGCCTGGGGTTTTCTCATGTAACACCACGGCCAAATGAATAACACCCCGGCATCACGGATAAATAGTTCTGCTTTTTAAATGTCTCGTTACTCTGATGCAGAAGCTAACATTTAACCGCATAAGGAAATATCTGATCGGGTTTTAACCTTAAACAAGAGTAACCAACTTAAATAATTACATTTTAATTTATACAAAAAATTACTTCTGTAAAGACAATATTTTCTTGAGTAGTATTTACTCCATTTGCAGAGTAGTTTTTTTTTAAACTCCAGAACTCCGAATTCACTCCCAATTTTTTTACAGCAAATAAAATATTTTTTAAAAAATTTTTACTCACCCCAAGAAAATTTTTCTCTTCAATTGATAATTCAAAATATTTCTTGCGCCAAGAAATCCTTTTTTCTGTGTACACATCTATACATATACATACATATATATACATATAAATATAAAATAATGTTACATGATGGGAAAGCAATTATTGTCGTGAATGTCTTATGACGTAAGACACTTCTGGATCATTGGTATTGATGTATCGGTGGAAATGCCGTGATCACAAAGACTTCGTCAACTCTATCGCTCTCGCTCTGTGTGCATTAAAATGTATACATAATACAGACAATACCCAGGTAAAGGTGGTAAATATATATTATCCACTAAGTACATATATGTATTGCATATAAAAAAAGGTTGGAATAAAAGAGAGAAAGAGGGAATGAAGCTTTACTGCATGCGTCGCGTTTAGTAATAAAAGAGTTGATCTCTCTCCCTCCCATAAGTACATATATGTGTAGTTATTCTGCCACCAACGCGTATATTTCCAGGCAAGAGACTACATAGTACTAGAGACATGGACACACGATCGGCAATAACCATATTTCATCCACATTTACGGGCCTTCCGTTCCATTTACCCATACGCGAGTTACAGACCCCCCTTGAGCAGCTCCAGTCTTCACTAGTGGTCATACAATAAATCTATATTATTCTCAGTGACGTGACGAATAACGATTTACCTCCATACATATTCATATTCATGTGGATTTTAAAAGGTACTGAGGAAAATTATTATTTACTCCGTTAGCTGTTTGTTCAAAAGGAGGATCGTTAAGAATAAAGCCTTGAGAGGGTGGTTGGGGATGAAGCCTGCGCGGTGGAGATAAGATGGAACCCCGTTGGTCAGTTGCTGGATGACTTGCTGGAGGTTAAAAGTCCTGGCTAGGTATGGATGTAAGTTAAGTTGTATGTGATATATATGTATATGTATGTATATATTGTGTGTCCCCTTGTACGTGGTCTCTTTTCCCCTTTACTCCCTGTACTTCCCTTGCAGAGCGACGCAACTTATGAATGGAAGTAAGAGCTGATTGGTCTGGCGTGTCGGCCAATCGCTTGCCGTGATTCCTCCGAGACTGAGACGGTATAGCAAAGCGGTAACCAAAGGCGCTATGCTAGCCGTTACAATCGTTACTAATGCTGAAAAGAGAGAGAATATTAATTCACGGGTGCCAGATGATAAAGGCGGGAGAGAGAAAGGGAAGATGACGAGACAAAAGGATTACGGAATCAGCTGTCAGACAGACGAATGGTGGTGAGCCGCGTGTTCGCCCCCGGGGAGAGAAGAAATTGCCCTGGTGTCGCGCTATACTCAACAATATATATTTATATCCGTGAGATTTAATATTATAGTCACTGAGTACTGACTGTTATGTGCACTGGGAACAAAACTCTGATCCGAGACTCTGAGGATCGAGACATGGAAGAGATTGAGGAAGAAATGCTGCCTGATAATAAATAATAATATATATTTTACATTATATATGTTTGTATATACATTTTTTTATTTTATTTGCTTAAGATTCAATCTATTGACTTATTGAGTCTAGGGTCCTTGAGCAATGATCTGATATTGTGATTAAATAGTTCACGATTGTATTTATATATTTATTATATATATGTCATTGTGAAAGAGATTACGGGTGATAAATTGTCGCTGCTGTTTTATAATATCACTATCGAAAATATTTTATATTTATTATTGCTGGGTCATTTATTACGTAATTGCAATTAATCACGAGGGTGTAGATCGATAATTAAATATCGCATGTAAATGTCAAGTTAAAATATTTTTTTAAAAATATCTTCAGTCGCAATCCGAGTAATTGATTATTTTTAAAAAAATAGAACACGAAGAGGGACAAAATGAAGTGGAATAGTTTCCTAGGACTTGGACCAAAACCAACAACTTCCCTTTTTTTGAAAATTTTCAATTTTTATAGCGGGAAGTTAAAAAAGATTCAACACTTGAGTATTCAAAAACTTAATATTTCCTTAAGTGTTCCCCCTCCCCTTGCTTATATATTTAAAAATAATTGCGCAAATATATAAATGAGTTCGCGGAATGGAGGAAAAATAAACGCAGGGTTATTGCATTGGTATCCGAGTCCTGATATCATGTCTATCATGTAGCTGATGATTAAGAGCGGCGTTTATTTAATGGGGATTGTAATATGGTAATTATGATTACCGCGGGTAGTTTGAGGCTGTAATTAAGTAATCATAGGTGGAAATCTGTCGAAGCTTGTATATATTTATTATCTATAAAATAAATAATACGATGCATTGAGTCTTTTACTCTGACATTTGCTGCATGTACACAGCATTACAAACATATTGATGAGTGCACTGGTGCAGGCAGATAAAGATAAAAGTTTTCGAGGTATATATGTATGAATAACTAAGAAAGAAGAAAGAAGAAATTAAATTAAATGCCGATGGTAATATTGAGCATCATCAGTGACCCCATTACCTTGACGTGCCCAGCATTTAAATTTTCAGTCCCCTGTCATAAGGACTATTGCCGACTTACCACCAATCTTCCCTGTGTTTAGCATAAGTTAAAGCGACAATTGTCTCTGAGATTACTACATTGCATTGATATATATTTATATATATATGTATAAATATGATAGACTTGTAACTTGTAACATATGAGTTTGCGACGACGAGCACGCGTTTATTCGCTCATTCCCTGCAATTTTCGCCATTGCGCAATGTTTGCATTAAAGTACTTACAAATAATAATGTATATTCTATATACTGAAGTATATATGTATATAAATATTAATGTGTATTCATATATGTTTGAAAGCTGATTCAACGTACGAAATGTAAATAACGTATTATTTATAAATTTTAATATTATTTTTAAATTATAAATTATAAATTACTTTGCATTTATCTTACGGATAACGTAAACTTTTTATTACCTGGATTTTACGTTGTCATGAAATGAGATTAAGCCAAGCCACGGTAAATATATAATATATATGTGTAGAGTTGTGTTAAAAGAGATCCATGTTTGAATTAGTATTAAATATTCAACATTCTAGTGTGAAATTAACACATTCCTGTTGTTTGGAATTTCAAATCGATTCTTTTGAAAATTTTTGAATTTTAACCTGTGGAAAAATATATAGTAAGTAAATAACAGTTTCTGTCACTGGGAAATTAAAATTAAATTTATGGTTAGAATTATAATGGAGGCCATTAAAAATTAATGGAAAAATTCTAGGGTAAAATGAACATTTTTTAAATGGTAATTTTACGTGAGTAATTTGGGTTGAAAACAATAAGTGTAGTCATGTATTTTTTTACCACAAATTAACAACTTATTTTTTGATGAATGTGAGTGTAAACTTCTCTAGAAAGAGAATGAACTTCGAAATGCGCCGCAACGCTAACTATTTCTAATCTGCGCCTGCGCAGCGAAAAGTGGGGGAATAAAAATCAAAAATACTTCAAGTTCTCTTTCTCTAGGAAAATTTTAGCTGACAATTGGCAAGTTTTTGAATTTTAAAATATATATAAATGAAAAGTGTGCTACACTCATATTTTTTCAAATATTAATTAAACCTCAGAATTAATCTTGACATTCGAAACTTAAATATGATCCTGGTTAGCAGACAATTGAAAATTTTCGAATTTTTTTTAACAAAAACTAAAAATATGCACATGAAGAAAATTTAAAAAACTACAAGTGCAATTTTTTAAAAATGTTATTTTTTATAATTTGTCATTTTAAAAAAATTCAAAAATTATTAGTCAGCTTTCAGTCTTATAAATTTTCAAATTTTTTTCCGATTCAAATGAATATTCAAATTCAAATATCAAAATTAATGACTAATTATCAATTATTTAAATAAAAATTTCCAACTTTACCTCAGAAGTGAAATCAAATTCTAGTAAAGTATAAATCTTCTCTTATCAATTATCGATAAATAAGTCGCTGGAGATAACTTAGGAATCACCAACAACACTAACAATTATTTATAAATAAATAAATGAATTTGTAAAAACAATAAAACAATAAAATTACTGATATCAATTAGTTGACAATTATTCAATGACAGCAACAATAAGAAGAATAATTTCTAACCTAGTCTAGGATTCAAATCAGTGTAAATTTCACCCGCCAGAGCGCAATTGTCAATAATAAAATGGCAGAAATCAGAGTCTATGCACACACACAGTTGCTGGTAATTGTATAATGTGTGTAATCAGTGTTAAGATCAAGTGCCAGAGCTGAATCAATAAATAAAATGAAAATTAAACATGTGAACAAAGTATTTAAATGTTAACCTCAATCAAGAATTAAAATCTAGGTAATTTCATAAATTATCATACAAATTACAATTAAATTAATTTAAATATTTAAATAACAATAAGAATAATAATAAATTTTTTATCTCCACCCAGTCTCCCCGTGTCGAGTGACAGCTTACGTAACAATAATTATTTTCGCAATGATAAGAGACGCGGGACTTTTGTGTTTCTGCGTGTCTGCTAGCTGGCAACTTGAATAATAATAATAATTACTATTATTATTATTGCAATAAGAAAATTCGGGGAAAAGTAGAATAAGTGTTTATTCCAAGAATCAGAAAGCACAGAATCAGTGACCCGGTTGTATTACAAATCAAATGTTGAAGCCGAGTCTTATTTACGTTTAATATAAAATTCAAATTATTTATATTATAATTTAAAGTAGTCTTTGTAATTTATTCTCGTGGCGGCTATTAAAACACGCAAGATTTTTCTAGTCCGTCTGAAGGGATAATTGACCAGAGCTCCAATCGATCCACCTAGTCTTGTTTGCTAGACGAGCTATGACAGCAGTCGTCATGGAAAACGTTAATTGGAATCCTGGTGAGTTCATTTTTGAATACTTGATTTTATTTTAAGTTATTAATTGATTTTTAATTCAACTTGTTGACAAACGCACTGGTGGTATAAATTAATATTAATTACGTGACAGTTAATTATAATTTAATTTTTTTTACTAACTAGTAATTGTTTTTTATTTAATACAGTCAATTAATTAAAGGGTAATTAGCGCTAATTATTAGTATTTATTTAATTAGGGTAATTTACTCAGTGACTTGTCAGAATTTAAATAACTAGCAGCTTAAAGAATTATTTTTTATTTATTCGAGAATAATTACAACTCATTTAGTCTAGTAATTATTAATTAATTAATCAAGCGGGTAATTGACTCTATTTATTTCTTGGCCTCTTCACGCTATCAAAAAAAAAATATTTTAGACTAAAGATTGAAATTTAATAGATAATTAATTTTATACTCAAGATTTAATCTTAATACAATTAATTAGTTAATTAAAATTTCTCTAGTAATTAGAAGCAGCACTCGTACAAGCGCACGCTAAAAAAGGTTTGAATGTATTAATATTTTAGTAAAAAAAATCTCCAGAAGTCCAGAAAACTAGTCTTGTGTTGACGTTGGTAATTCTAGACTTCAATTGCTGGCTAATTGTAATTTCGAAAAGATTTTGTCTAACATCTCGTCTGCTAAATCGTGGCTTAGTAATATCAAGTTCATTGCCAAATAATTTTGATTCGTATTCATATAAATATCTATTTATAGACAACCAATTTATCAAAATTTTTTGGTAAAATTTATTTATAAAATTATTATTTTTTTTTATAATCAATGAAAATTTAATTAATTATAATTATTATATATAATTTATAAATTTAAAAATGTTGACGTGAGTTATTTATACCCGAGGTTTAAAAACAATTCGAGTTGATATATTTATAGATTTTAAAAATATATATTGTAACTTAAATATTTACAAAAAGTATCAGTCAAAATTTACAACGTATAAAAAATAATAAATATATATATATTAAGTATATATATTTATATCTCGTAGGTAGATTAATTTATCGATTCGCTCAGCCGCTAGCTGTTCTAATTTAATTTTCTATATTTACATACTAATAACCAGCAATAATTATAATAATAATAATAATAACAATAATAATATTTAAATATTATTATTTACAGCATTATCAACACTTCTCAACTCACTTGAGGAAAACAAGACCGAAATACCCAGTTGTACTGACGAGGAGTTCGGGTTCCTCAGCGAATTGCTGCGATCAAAGGAACTAAATGCCCTCGTAAACGTCCACAAAAAAATCCAATCAAATGTCGAAGACGACAAATTTTTTCCCGTATTGTCAAACTCAATGGACATCGACGTCGAGATTCTAGATATGCTCGCGTCGAAGACACATGGCTCGGAACTTTGTCGCGAGCTGTTCCATTTGCTCCAGAAACCTCACATCCAGGTACTGACTTATCCTAGACTAGACCTTATGAATTATCATTATTTCTAATTAATTACTAAAATTAGGGTCTGCTGTGTACACATGACGCAGTTGCTCAAAAGGATTACTACCCCCGGCTGTCGGAAATTCCCCTAGAAGTCGACGAGGACGAAGAGACAGTGAAGATCGTCCAGCTGGTCAAGTCAGACGAGCCACTGGTACGTCAAAATATCGGTATTTTGTGTACCTGAGAGTATAAAGACGAGCAAGCGGCTCATTAATTCGGGATTATAGTCGATCTAAATAAATGTGTGGAGTGGTACCTTTTAGCTGGACACCGGTCCACGATCTCCACCTGCATGTGTTTGGTCCTTATCCACTCCACTTATCCCGGGTCCAAAAATCCATTCTCTCCCTTCCTCAGGGCAATAAAAAAACCCGCGTCCCAATTTCGCGACTCATAATCCGCAATATCTATTCCAAGTAATCACGTGTTTTGTTTTATCCTGAAACTTGCCGCGAAGGGCGGTGACGGCGTTGAACCGATCGTGGTAAGTTTTCCCGTGGCTTTAGTTGCATCAGCTGAGCTTTTATAAATATGCTAATATATTGTTATATTCATTATTTCACTGCAACAGTGAAAAATACACATATTTATTTATGTTTTTTTATGTAAATAAGAGAACTATTTTTTTTGTAATTGTTTATTTATCTAGACTTAATTTATTATTATTTATTTGTTTATTTAAATTGCATGACCTGTATGTTGTACGTGATGCTGTAAATAAAGCATTTTTTATTTATTTTATTTTATTTTGTTTTATTTTATTTAACGCATGTAATAGAAATGTTTTTTTAGATCCCGATCCTTGATCCTGATTGAGTAAAATAGCTGATGGTTTTGTTTTATGTTTTTTTATGGGTAATTAATCGAATTTATTTACATTTAAATTGACAATAGGGAGCGACGATAAAGACCTGCGAGATAACAGGGAAGATTGTGATAGCGCGGATAATGCACGGCGGCGCTGCTGATAGATCTGGATTGATTCACGTCGGAGATGAAGTATGCGAAGTAAATAATATCAGTGTTGAAGGTAAGACACCGAATGACGTGCTCAAGATTCTTCAGAACTCCGAGGGGACTATTACGTTTAAAATAATTCCCGCTGACAGCAAAGGAGGCATCAGAGAAAGCAAAGTAATTTTTATATATTTATTTAAAATTATTATTACTATTACATTGTAAAAAATCGGGAGTATATAAGGAGTAATTACGGATTTTATTCAAATTCAAATTCACTACGGAGTCTATTATTATTATATTATATTTTAGGTACGAGTAAGAGCTCATTTTTCATACAAAGCAGCAGATGATCCTTATATACCATGCAAGGAAGCCGGCTTGGACTTTAACAAAGGCGATGTCCTGCACATAGTCAGTCAGGACGACGCTTACTGGTGGCAAGCCCGTCGTGAAGGTGACAGAAATATGCGGGCTGGATTAATTCCCAGCCGCGCGCTTCAGGAGCGACGTATAATCCTAGAGCGACAGCAAAAGGATAAGACTGATGATGAAGAAGATAACTTGAGTAAGGAATCAATGCTTCAAGCTTCAAGCTTGCTTTTTATGCTTAAGTTAAAGGACAGTTTTTTTTTTTCAATTAACATGATATATATTTAAAATAAAATGAGTTGCGTGATGGGAGCTTATCCTACTAACAAAACTCTAGCTATAATATGCTGACCTAACCCGCTCGGTTAGGCTTGTGTTCTGTTCCAGTGCCTTTGCCCACATTGTGCCCCCGTCCCAGTACCTCTTCATTACACGCTTCGCCTACAAAGTGCAATTTACAAGGAATAAAAACTAAAAAAATAATGTATGACGCTGCAGAGAACGACGACTTTGATCGCGAAGAGATACCCACTTACGAAGAAGTTGCTAAGTTGTATCCAAGACCTGGACTCTATCGCCCGGTGGTGCTTATCGGACCCCCTGGAGTCGGTAGAAATGAATTGAAGCGACGGCTCATGGCCACTGATCCAGATAAATACAAGACTCCAGTTCCATGTAAGCAATTAACTGCCTGATAATTTTAAAAAATAATAATAATTATTATTTATTTACCTTCCAGACACATCAAGACCACCAAGACCTGGAGAAGTCGACGGCAAAGAGTACTACTTTGTAAGCCGGGAACAAATGGAGCAAGATATCGAGGCGGGAAAGTTTATCGAGTACGGAGAATACAAAGGAAATCTTTACGGCACAAACGGCGAGAGTGTCAGCTCGCTGATAAACGCCGGGTTCGTCTGTCTCCTCAGTCCTCATTACCAAGCGCTGAAGATGCTCCGCACCCCGCAGTCAAAGCCCTACGTCATCTACATAAAGCCCCCGCGGTTTGAAATTTTAAAGGAGACGAGAAATGAAGCCCGCGCTCGGTCGACTTTCGACGAATCAAACTCCCGCGGGTTCACCGACGACGAATTCAATGAAATAATTCACAGCGCAGCGCGCATTGAGTTCCTCTACTCGCATCTCTTCGACGAGGTCATTGTCAACGGAGATCTGGCAATCGCATTCGAGCAGCTCGTCACCGCAATCCACAGGGTCGAGTCCGAGCCGCTCTGGGTACCGGCTTCCTGGGTCCAGTAAATTTAAATCTAAATTTAAATTGTTAAAGAAGCCGATTCCTCGGGCATTTTCCACTAGATTAGTTTGTTAACAAGTGAATCACCACCTCCGTCATCAACACTTGAGTACCTTTGTCATAATCTTCCATTACTTGCTCATCATCAAGTCTAATAAAAGTATAAATAATAATAATAAAATAATAATGAATAATAATACCGCTAGCATTATGATAAAGATTTAATAAAATATAAAGTTTTGTCATTATCCCCAGGATAATTCCTCACTGCCAGGAGAATAATATCTCTAATTAAATCTTGTGGTGATCACGATTATTATTCACATGTTAATTAATTAATAATTATATTAATTCAACTATAAATTAACTGTAAAAAAAAACAATTGTATAGAAATTTAAATGATAATAATAATGATAATGATAATAATTAATTCCTTATTCATTAATAATTATTAATTATTATGATAATTAAATTTGAGAGATAACTAAGCGGTAATTGTTGTTAATTGTTGCCAAATAATTATTATAAATAAATAAACAAATGAATTGACGATACAATTGATAAAGATAATTAAATATATTGATAAATTGTTCAATTATATTTTCCACTCGGCTATTTTCCACAATTAAATTTATTTTAAATTAGAAAGTAAAGTAAAAACGCTGATAGTTTATTGTAATTATGATTAATCAGAGATTTAAATTAATTGTCGTTGGTTAGATTACTCTGATGTATCTTGTCGTTAATAAAAAAAATCATTTTAAAATTAATGACTAATTGTTTATTGTTTTAAATTTTTTTTAGCGCGCCCGGATTTTACTGGCCCGTCAATTCCCAAAGCTGCGAGTGTCGCGTTAAAGTTTTCGAGGGCACTAAGACTCCGAAATAGAACGCGAACGCTCCCCACACGATCTAGCTCACTAGCGATAGACATCACAAAAAAAATGTCATTTTTAAATAAAATTACTCGACAATTAATAAATCCGATCATCAATTAAAAGTGAGTACGAAATTTTAAATTAACCGTAAGTTAAAATTTAAAAATTTATAATTAAACGTTTTGTCGATGAAACCTTGACACAAATTTTCAAAATTTACAATTGATTCGCTAACTTTTAAAATTTCCACTAGTTAAATTAAACATCAAACTCGGCCGCGATCGGCAGCTTTAAAAATTAAAATAAAAGTTTTAAACCCGATCGATCTTGAGCAGATCTCTGAAGTGGATCTCGGTCTTGCATAGCGCATCGCATCGGTAATTAAAGTAATGCAGTGCGATAATCCTCATAAAGTGTGAGATTATTTTCCAGGTAAAGGTATCACCGCCTCGCACCTGGACACGATCCGCGCTTGCGTGCTCCGGGGGATAGTTTACAAAATTTTTTAAATTTTTCCAGTAGACAGTAGGACGTACGAGGGTGAGCATCTGCGGGATATGGTTTTGAACCTCGTCGACTCCGCTGACCCCAAGGTAACTTTTTCCTAATCTCTGATAAATTATTTTATTTAAATAACCGACATGTGCGCGCGTATATAAAAAAATTGCAACTATTAACGGGAAAAATTTACGTAAATTTTTACGCTGCTGTTATTTATAAATAAACCGAACGATGACGATAGATAGTTCCCTCTCCATTGAGTTGCTTTACTTAACTCAATATATCTATTCTAATCTATTCTCTTTGTCATTTGATTAAAAAGCCTACGTGTACATCCTCGAGAAACTCAGCGCGGTGATAAATTTTGTAGTCTATAGGTCAAGTATTTAATTCTATCTCTTAAATTTATATTTTTAAATATTTTATTCAAATCATCTTGACTTTTGCTCCAGAATCGATAACTTTTTAAATTTTAAAGTAAAAAACAATATTAATATTTAAATAAGACAATTATATATATATGTATATATACAAATTTGATTCTTCTTACTTTCACAGATGGCTCGAATTAATCCGAAAAAAATTTTCCGGATTTAAAATTAAAATTTAAAAGAATTTTTGACAAATATTTTATATATGAAATTTAAAAAATTCCTGTAACTCTCTACACTTTTACTGTAAATTTTGTTTTTTAGTCAATATAAACAAAAAACCAAAATTGACATCAAAAAAGCGACTTTTAGAACCAATACAGAAAAAATTATTAGAGTTGTAATGTATATGAATTAGCTGTCATATTAATTAATTCATATATTTATTATTTATTACCATGGATAGTTATAATTAACTGAGAGATCATGAATTAATTTCCCGTTGATCTGCAAGTATAAGCTTGACCTTGAACACGAAAGGTAGTTTACTCGTTACCTATATATTTAATATATAACTGTATATATGTACATGTAGGTATGCACACAATGAGCACTCGAGAATATTATCTTTCACTTGGAGCTGTTATGTTACACCCTCGTAGTCTCTGGGGGAAAGTCAAGCCCCCGTCTGTGTTTGCTGGGGTAATAAATGAAATTAATAAGGTCCAATAAAAAAATTGTATGATTATTATGTTGATGTTTGCTATAAATAAACAAAAGCTACATTACTTCAATGTTTTAAAGAGATTTTAATTAAATTTACCGACACGTTCCAGTGCTCCATCAACCCGCGGCTCAATCAACGTCTCGGGGAAATCACGCACGGTATCTAATCATCCAACGCTTCCGTACTATAAAACTCTTGACCTCTTTCTTCCTAAAATTAAATACCCGACAAGATGCTCATAAGACTTGATAATAAAAATTTAATCGAGAATTTTAATTTTTAAAACAATAATTAATAAAGTTTTAAAAAACTTCGGACTGGTATTTTATTGTTCAAATCGATATTGCAGCGAAACTATTGGTCGTAGAGAAAAAAGTTTCAAATAAAAAATGTTCGTCTTTTCATGTAGAACAAAAATGTACTCATATGTTTTTTTGATACTTTCATTAGTTTTCCAGATAATTGCGATTTAATAAATTAATACCAAAAGCAGGGCGCGTATTTTCAATGATTAATTTACTAAATCGCAATTATCTGGAAAACTAATTAAAATATCGAAAAAACATATCAATACTTTTTTGTTCTACATAAAAAGCCGAACATTTTTTATTTAGAACTTTTTTCTCTACGACCAATAGTTTCCTCACAATAACAATAACTCCAATTGAAAAACCCGAGTATCATTAATTTCGAACGGACCGACGTCACATTTTATTAAAAATAAAATAAAAATCAGGACTTGGACATATCTTAGGTGTATCTGGTAACCCAAAATTAAAAATAGATTTTTTTTGCGTTTCTTAGTTAATATTTATAACCAAAATTATCCATAGTTACATAAATCTTCGACGCATGTGCGATAGATCTCTGACATTTGAATTTCCCATTAGCCAGTATCCAGTACCCAATTCAGTCATTACTTATTACTCACCAGTAATTTAAATAATGCCTTGACAATAAAGTTAAACGTGATTTATCTCACACAGTACAATCCAACAACAATAATAATAAAATAAAGAATATCTAGTATAAAGTATGACCATGAATTGTTTGCCGTCAGCAGCAGCAGTTGATGATGGAAACAAGTACGACGACCGGACGAAGATGGAATTCGTCGGGGATAACGCATCACCGGGAGAGTATTATAAACGTGGGTGCCTCGAGTGGTAAAAGAATCCCCACTTATGTCGAGCCCACCACTCATCAAGTGAGTATGAGTATGAGCATGAGTATGTAAAGTAAAAGCTAAAGCAATGCAAACCAAAGCACTTGTTTAATTCTATCTCTTACTTCTATCCGTACATTTACAATTAGCCTTAATATTATTATTATTATTACATTAGTGTATACATCGTACGATAGACTTTTGACTCTCTTTAGTTGTCGAGTCAGCGTCAGAATCAGAATCAGTTAAAACCGTCAGCGGTTTATGATACTGCCGACTATTTATCAACATTATCTTCAATTTAATCAGATAAAATATATAAAAATATATATTTATTTACTGGACAATTGCAGAAAATAAATCGCATTATTGAAGAGCACAAGACTAAGTCTTCAAGAGAACGCGCCAAGTCTTTGTCATCCTCGTCTTCTTCAAATCTGCCGAATTATCTCGTCGCGTCAAGAGGTGAACTGTCACGGGGGTTTTTCACCATACCAGAAAGTTGTCGGAGTAATTTTGTGCTGACGGACAGACGCAAAAGTTCTGTTAGCGAGTTGGTGAACGGGCGGGAAGATTTGACCAGAGCTAGGATCAGTTCCAAGGGAAATTGGGATCGGAGGCGCGAGGACAGATCAAGTTCTAGGTCGAGAAGTGTCAAGAATAAATCCGCTGCTAAAGACGGTGAGTAAATTATTGGTTTTTAAATTTCCCGCTATAAAATTTGAAATTTAAATAAAAGGGAAGTTATTGGTTTCGGTATGAGTTTTCCTCAGATGTCGACATTTTGAAGTCTTAGTAAATTTTTTCTGACTATTTTCGGACAGAAGTTCGCGTGTGAGATTAAAGCTCAGAGTAGTTTCCAAGTTCTTTAAAAAATTTCAAAAAAGAAGTTTTTTTCATCAGGGAAGTTTTCGGATTCACCCAGGGTCACCCGTTTTTTAGATTTTTTTTATTTGATAAAGTTGTTTGCTGATATTATTATCGGGTAAAGATAATTTTAAATGCTGGTTTAATATTTAATATTTTAAAAAACAATATTTATTGCCAAGTGAAATATACAAAGTGTGTGTGTTCTATTTCCTTAATGTTGACGCCAGGGGTATATTTAGTTGGGTCAGGGACGGGCGTTATTGATATGACGTATGCTATTTGTTGTATAAAAATGTTTCAGGATTGGGAGCTATTCCACCTGGCAAATTACCCACCGATGGAATACTAAAGCAATCAAAAAATTTTGTTTATAAATCCGCTGACAAGGAAGTTCTGCGGGCGTTTAAAAAAAGTACGCCCAGTCGAGTGGTTAAATCGACGAGCTACCAAACTCTCAGTACATCAGATTTCAAAAAAGACGGACGGATTAATTTTAATAATAACAGTAACTCGCGATTGGTTAAAAAGTCCGTGTCTTTTAGTTCGGACACGAGTTTCGTCGCCAAACGGTTGCCTGCGCGCAAACCTGCAGTTCATGAAGCCAAAGTTTACCACAAAGGTGTCCTGAGAGGTAAAGAAAGTTTTATTGGTTTTGATTAATTAATAATTTTAATTGGTTTTAGACATAAAAAATTTTGACCAACCGAAAAAAAAAGTGAGGGAAATAAAAGAGAATATGAACCAGTTGCTACTGAAAGCCGCGCGCGACGCCGATGAACTCGCGCTCAGTGACACGATCTCCAGGATACAGAGGTCCAGTGAACCCATTGATGTTAATTTGAGAGACGCTAGTGGCAGGGTAATTACTTTTAAATCTGATGACAGTGCGTAAATTGGATTTTAAAATTAAGCGGGAAAGTCAAAAGGCGATTGGAGATTTTTATTAATCCTCGCGTGTAAATGGATGATAGTAGCAATCGATACGCAAATTCTTTCAGTTTCGCTGTTACTGGTAATGTAACTGCTAGTGTTGCACGCGATCAGTTTTTTTTTACGTCAGTGTTTTTAAAATTCATTATAAATTCCCGGGAAAAAGAATAATTTGAATTTACGGAAATCTAAATCTGGAATTTCACGTAGATCTATTAAGATCTACATAAATCTTGGCGCAATAAATTCAAAATTTTAAACTTGAAAAAAATTGAGGCCTAAAAAAAAATCAAAATTTCAAATCTCGGAAAATTTATATAAATCTGAATAAATATGAAATTAATACGGATGAGTTTTAGAATTAAATTTATCACTTGAATATCAAAATAAGTATTTTTAGATGAACTATATATATGTATGTTGTATATTATTCTGTAATGATGATGATAATTATATTCGTAGACTGTAAATTTGAATGGTGAAATTGTACACATGTCCGGCCAGACATTTAACGATCCGTTTCAAAAACACTCTTTGAGAATAAAACGTAATAGCGTATCGATAAGTTTATAAACAATCGGACTGTTATTAAAACAATTGCCGGGTTTCATCTGAAAGCTACTTAATTGCATTTTCTTTTTTTTTTGCGAGTTGATTTTCTAAAAGTCTCGATCCTACGGAATGCTGAAGACCTTGACCGTATGATTCCGTAAACTGTAAAGCAATTCCACTAACCCCGATGTCGCTGATCTATTTGTAATATGTAAAAACAAATAGCCAATAACTTTAAAAATTTTTTTATTTATACTACTAGCGTAAGATTATTTTTTTAAATGTTACCGAAAGAAAACTATTATTCACACGTGGAATTTATATAAATACATATGTGTACAGACGGTGATAAGCTACTTGGCTGGTAATGGTGCCGCTGAAGTGTTGGAGACGGTGCTGAATTTTCCCGACGCAGAGGTCGACGCTGCAGACAATGAAGGGAACACGGCACTCCATTTTGCCGCTCAAGCCGGTAGTTAATTCAAAAATTTATCATATAAATGAACTTTACAAATAAATAATTATTTTTACTGCGATAGGACAAGCCGAGTGTCTGAATATTTTGCTGCAGAAGAGCACGAGCGTCGAGCTGGACGCCCGTAACATTTTAGGATTCACTCCGCTGATGAAAGCCGCGCTCCAAGGACGAACCAAGTGCGCGAAAATTCTCCTATTTGCTGGTTGGTACGAATATAAATTAAGAATAACAGCTGATGCTAATCATGAGATTTATCACCAGGAGCCAACCCAACTCTGAGAGACCACGGGCGAGGGTTAAAAGCCGAGCAGTGGGCGAGATTTTGCGGGCGACATGTGTGCGCTGACGTTATCGAGCGGTTCACTAGGCATCGATTGATGGAAAAGACTTCCTGTCGCTGGGGAAGCGAACCAGAGCTCGCGGCTAAGGTTCTCCAAGGAAAGGTAGACCTTGAACTCAGTTATAAATATTTTATACAGATATTTTATTTATATATTTACCTGCAGGTCCTGCCAGTTCCTTTTACTCCAGCGCCGGTGGCATCGTCCGGATTTAAATCAAAACTCAAGCGCGTCTTCCGCAATGTCGGGGCAGATAAAAGTTTCTCGTTGGTTTCCCAGCTCACCAATGCCGCCCTGTGTGCCAGCACTCCCGCATTACCTAAACCTGGTGACGCTCCAGTTAAAAATCTTATCAGGCCGCTTAATATTCCTCAGCTCAGGTATAATTTTTAGTTGCAATTAAAAAGTCTTTGATAACAATTATTATTTTTATTTTAATTACAGAGTGACACTAGTCGCGCCTATAGACATAATGGACAAATGCGAGGTAAATTACACGGAAAAACTTGAAGGCACGACAAAAAAACCGCCGCGTTTAAAAAAAAAGACAAAGTAGCATCAGTTTAGATCATCGTCATTAATAAATTGCTGTGGTTTTCACGGGACACCGGTACTGGATGACAAAAGTGTAAGTTTCCCAGTTTTAGATACTCGCTGGACGAGTAGCGACAAGACGCGACGATTATTTCAAAAATAATCTCTGGGTTCGGCGGGTAAAAAAAGTTTTGTCTTCTCCGATGACTGACCAACGAAATCACTGATCACATCCGCGCTCACATCGCCAATTATTTTTTTAATCACCTCCACGCCGCGGCAATTAAAATTTTCAAATCACGGTCGTGGCAGTTTGTCATAAATTATAAATAAAAATAACTAATTTATAATATTAAATATTTATAAATTATATTTGATTATAAAATATAGATGCGCTAAGCGCAAAGTCAAAGACTTGGTGGTGGACTGATGGAAAGACAATGATTGTTAAATAAATAAATAATAAATATATAATGTATATTAAAATCATCCATTGCGACGATTTTTACGTTGTCGCCGGTTTTTTTTGCTCGATAAAATTTCGTACGCCTGTTGGATCTCCATAAACTTGTCCTGCGCAGCTTTACGCTCTTCATCCGAACCTTTTACTTTGTCAGGATGATGTTCTTTGGACAACATGCGCCATTTAGTTGTGATCTCACTCTCCGATGCTGTTTGAGATAAACCGAGGACCTGAAACAAATATAAATAAATAAATAAATATAAATACATATATATATTTACTACATTTAAAAATTATAAACATTTATAATAAATTATTTTCTACATACTTTGTATGCATTCATTTCCCCGCGTAAATCTGACATATCTATTAATTGTTGCCACGTGGCCCAGAATCCCTGATTTTTTATTTGCTCCCACGTTGTCCATAACGTCGTCTAGCAAAAAAAAATAATTAGTTAATTAATTAAATATATAAATGAATAAAAAATAAATTACTTTCAAGTCCAGCCACATGGGCGAGGTAAAGAAATGTTTGACAGCTTCAGACAATTTTATTTCCTCTCCTTCGCTGTCAGTGACAACGGCGTTGAAGTAGAAGTAACTCGTCCACAGAGCGAGGTAGAGAGTGACAGCGAGAGCTAACCCGAGGAACCGCTTGGCAGCTGATTTTTTTGCTCGCGGCTTGAGTCTCCACTCCTTGCTGAAGGTGTCGAACACCAGGGCGTCCACGACGACCATCAGACTCAGCCAGGTGCTGTCATCCCCGATGTAATAAAGGGTCGGGTACATCAAATACGAGCACACCAACGTAGGCCACAGAGATCCTTGCTCTCGGCCGATGTTTCCTATTACCCATACACCTGGAATTGTGTCAACTCATTAATTACCTGCTGCATGCATGCGTTATTAATATTTATCGCGCTATCGCATTAGATAACGAGTGCTAAGAGACCTTGAAGATTTTTTTACATAAACAATGTATATTTACCTAGAGCAACTGCTAGTGGTACCAAGATCATGAGATGACGTAAATTTAATCCGTATATTTCGTCTTGGGGTATTGCCATCCATAATAATAAACCCCATAAGTATCCGACTATAAGTGCGCCGATAAATCTTACTGTTGAAAACGTTGGCTGTAAATTTAAATAAATATTTATTTTATTACTTTTTACTTATGCGAGAACTTACATTACATCGGATGTTTTTTTTTTTATGTAGTAAAAAAAATACTGGGTGTTTTTACTCTCGATTTTTAAATTTAAAATTTTAAATAATTTTTTTTTAATTTAAAAAAAATTAGTTAATAGAAATTTGAGATAAAAATTCAAAAGTTTCTACAAAAAATCGCAGGTAGCAAAATAATTAAAAAAAAAAATATTAAAAAATATATCAAGCTCTTTAATATTTCTATATATAAGTAATTGTTTATTTAAAATAGTAGTAAATCAAAGTATGTAAGCAAATAATACCTTCTTGTGGTGTCTCACTGACAGCTTAAACTGTTCGACGAAATGAGGATGATCATTAGCGTCATTGACGTACGTAGAAATTTTAAACAAATCCCTGAGCCACCCGATACCGAAGTATCCTCCTAAAGTTGAAAACCATATGAAAGCATGCGCATCTCTTCCAAGGTAAAGATGATGTGCTCCAAATATCCCGCCAAACACCCACCAGAAATAAGCCCAGTACTTGGACTTTAATTTTCTATCCGTAATTATCGGAGCGGTTCCATTTGCCTTCGGCTTCTGTTCCTTTCTATTGTTCGTCAGTTCCATTTTAAATTTTCACTCACACTAAAACTAAAGCAATCAGGATTCAAATATCGAATCCAATTAAACATACAGCAATAAAATTTTTTATTACGTTTCAAATTGCATGAAGTAAAAAGACCGTCACTGACTTTCTTCAGTAGAACGTTCCCAAAATATTTGAAAAACTGTCAGCACAAATAAAAACCGACACGTAGACGATCTAGTCACCGGTCATCAATTGACTAGAGCCCGTTAATTCAACCAACAATTGTTATATTTATTGTCGATAATTTTATGATAAGTATTAAACTATATATAGTTTACCTCAGGCAATTACTTGTATGACTGGTGTCCACGTTGCTGCCTGTAGACTGTAGACCCACGTCACAGTTTTACGTTATACCTGAAGAATAACGGGATCATAAACCTGACGTGGTTCTCATGCGATTGTTGATCCCTCTCCACTCTCTTCTCTTCTTTATACTCTCCAGTTATTTATTTCCAAGCATATTTACCTCGCCACCAATTCTTACCTTGATCTTGACCATGATTATTTCAAAATCTAGGTCAATGACTTTAAACAATCGACGTCTTTAATTTCGTTGCAATTAATTAATGACTCGAAGTTTGCAGACAATTAACAATTTTTGAATTTTTTTTCAAGAAATCAATTACAAAAAAAAATCTAAAAATATGCACATGTAGAAAATTTAAAAAACTATAAGTACAATTTTTTAAAATATTGTTTTTTTATAATTTAACGTTTTAATCTTCAGTATCATAATTAGTATATTTTTTTCATTTTAAAAATTCCACTGAAATAATTTATTAATTAATTATTTAAATTCCACTTGTTGATTCAAATTTTTTTTTTATTTATTAAGAAAAATTAAAAATAAATTTTTTTTTACTTACTTGTGATGATGAGTAGAGTGAAGATGATAATTAAATTTAAAATTTAAAATTATATTATTTAAATTTAAAAATAGTTTATTTTAAAAAATCTGTTTTACCGCCAGAGTAATAATGAATTAATTTGAAAAGAAACCACAAACAATAATATGGCTGTCATGGAAGCACATGATGCGGACGATGTAGTAAGTGATAAATTGATTCGTTTAAAAGTATGCAAGTACAATAGTGACAATTGATAATAATAATAAATGTTGTGTTATGGAAAATGATAAGAATGTTAAAATTAGTCATAAGGAATGGAGAAAAGTGGCTAAAAAATTACGACGTAAACGGTTGAGACGTAAAGCCGCTCAGCTGAGAGATTTTGATGACGAACAACTGAGGGCGGCGTTGGAAAGAAGCGCGGGATATTTGAATTGGGTTCAGGAGCAGAATAAATTACGCGAGGAAAAAGAGAGAAGGGAGAAAGAGGAATTGGAAGAACAGGAAAAACAATGGCTGGAAAATGAGGTATTTATTATTTTATTCACTACTGCTGGTTATTAATTTAGTAATTAATTAATTAATTAATTAATCAATTGATTTTAGGTTAAGGCGCAAAAAGAATGGCAAGAACTACAAGAGCGTAAAGCTAAAGCACGTGCAGAAAAATTTAAACAAGAAGAAATAATACGAAAGGAATTTGAAGAGAAGCAGGAAGCGGTGAAGAAGAAACGGGAGGAAATAAAACGTCTGCAGGAGGAACATCTTGAACGGCAAGTAGAATTTGAAAGAGAAATAAATAATTATATTGATAACGGAGCTAAAACTCCAGAGTCTCTGAGGTTAATTAGCGAAACTCATCCTTCAAAAGACCCCTGTGTGTTCTTTAGCAAGACGGGGGCATGTAAATATGGAGACGCTTGCTCTAGGAATCACCAGAGAAAAGCGCTGACGAAAGTGATCCTCATTCCGGGTTTCTATTCTCATTTTTCGTTGGAGAAGAACTCCAATGAGTATGATACAGATATAGGGTTAGAGTACGAGTCTTCAGAGACACGGAAACACTACAGGGAATTTTATAATGACATTGTACCTGAATTAGAGAGTTTTGGGCGGATAAAAACACTCAAGTGTTGTGTCAATCGCGATATTCATTTGAGGGGTAACGTGTACGTTGAGTATTACACGGAGAGAGAGGCTGCGAGAGCTTGGAGAAAGCTGAGGAACCGGTGGTACGCTGGCAGGCAGATAAATTGTGAGTTTGCTAACATTTATTCTTGGCGGACTGCCGTCTGCGGGATGTTCAACTGCCCTAAGGGACGGCTTTGCAATTTTATCCACGCGTTTAGGAACCCCAGGGATCAGTACGAGATAAAAAGTCCGCCCTGGTGGGTCACGAAGGCTGAGAGAGAATCCACGAGCTCGAGGAGAGATAGGATTGACTTTGACGAGTCGGTGAGAAGCCACGGGGACAATCACAGGCATTGGAGATGGTCGGAATCTCCGGAAATGGAAGTCGACAGCTCGAGGAAGGAGAGTGAGGAGAGACGCAGTGGTTCTAAGAGTGAGAGACGTTCTGAGTCAGTTCGCAGCTCGAGGTCTGATAGACATTCAAAGTCCAGGCGGGAGTCATCTAGATCCAGCCACGATTCGTCTAAATCGAGGCGCGAATCTAAGTCGAGACGAGAGTCATCTAAATCCAGACGGAAAAGTAAAAGACACAGTGATTCTGATAGAGATTACAAGTCTCGTGATGATAAAGAAAATGGTGACTGCAAAAAAAATGAACGTCACAAACGATCGAGTAAAGATGAAGTAGATTCAAAAAATTCGGATTGTGATAGAGTTGATGACGCAGACAAGCCAGCAAAGGTCCAACGCTCTGAGTGGGATACTACTGATTCTGAAAATAGTTCATAGCTCGTACTTATAATTAACTTTAAATTATCTTATTATAATAAAGTGTACATACAAAGCTGACTTTTAAGATAAAATTAATTTTTTTTAATTAAAAATTGTAATAAAGGAGTGAAATCTATTTTTACATGCGAGGTTTTTCAATAACAATTTAAAAGTCCCGCTTCCTTATTTTTAAATTTATTTCCTTATTTGATGCTCATAATATTTAGATTCTTTTTTGTTACTTTTATTTTATTTATTTACAACATCCGGGTCTCTGATTTATTATTTATTTTTAATTGGAAATTAATTTTTTTTATCCTGACTAAAAGTCGAAGAAAAACTTTGAATATAAATGGGAGAACAATTTTTGAGACAAAACAAATCTAAAAAAATCAAACTTGTCATCCTTGATAGCAAAATTTAAATGTCAAGACCATCCGCGATTTTTTATTTTATAATCACGGGGATAAAAAAAATGAACATAAGAATTATAAAATCAATTTTTTTTATTCTTGATTACAAAAAATTTACTGATACTAAAATCAAACTCTATAGTTGGGATTTTCAAAAGCAATTTAAAAATCCCAGTGCGCATGTCTATTCAAAAAACTAGTGAATCGTTTTACTTTTTTTTTTTTTAATACTAGTGTAATTTTAATCTTAATTACTAAATTATATTAATTAGTACAAAACTCATTTTTAAAAATCATTGAGAAGCTTAAAAAAAAATTGCCACGAAAAATTTTTCTAAAAATCTTCAAAACATTTAAAAAGTCAAAATATTTATAACTAATGAGTAATAACTTAAAAAGTAATTAGTTTAAAAAGAAAATCAATCGACTTCCAATTTTCTGAATGATCCGCTGAGTCCGTGTATCGTTGAGTCTCCGGAACTGAGATCTCCGCAGCCAAATCCTTGTTTCAGTGCCGAAATCGCGCCTTCGCGGGCTTTTTCCGAGTACATATTAATGCGTACTTTCATTTTATCATTTTTCATAAGGCTTGGCCGTGTGTCCAAAACTTCCTTTCGCCACAAGTCTATCGATCGAAAAAAAATGATTAGCTCCGCCCAAAAAATTTCATCACTAAATTATAATGACATTCAATGACTAGTAAAATTAAAAGCTTTTATTGATTACTAGTCGTATCATACTTACCAATCATCTCTTTCATGGGCATTTTGCCTCCGTACTCTTTCGGCAACATACTAGTGTCCATTCCCTTCGCAATAGCCTCCTCCAAATTTTCATACAAAGTAACACGCTTTCTAATTTTATCAGACACCAATGACATGCCGAAATCCAAAACGTATTGTAATTTTTTCGGTACATTTATCGCAATCACGACTTTGTGCCTCATTGGAATCGTGCGCTATTACAAAAAAAAAAGTGATTACATTTAAATTATTTATATATAAAGGGGCAAAATGGCCACTGAAATTTTTTTTTTAAATTTTAAATCTGAGTAAATTTCAAATTTTCCCGCGATAAAAAAATAGATTTCAAATTTTTAATTGCAATTATTAACTCCTAAAAGTTTAGACGGCCCAAATTGCCCCACTGCCCATATTGCCTCTAAAATTAAAAAAAAAAATTCCAACCCATTTTACCCCTCCTCAATATAGTTACAAAAATCATTTCTCCATCAACTTTCACTTTTCTATCAGTTCTACAAATATCTAATAAGCAATAAATGAATTCCGTTTCCTAACAAAAATATATAGCCCATCAAATTACATATTTTGGGTCCGCCACCGTCTAAAAGTCAGAGAACCGGTTTTTAATTTTTTTTTATCACACATTGAAATGTTACGTGTCACATGTGGCCTTGGATTTACCAACAATAAAACATCTCAGCATGTTAACGTAAACAAAAGTGAAAGATCAATAGTTTATTTGCATAATATTAAATAATTGTCATTAACATATATCACTATAATGTTATATTTATTTATTAGTAAATATAACATTTGACATTTACCTCCCCGTTCTTCACAATGCGGACAGCTTCACGTGGTGTGAATAAAGTTATATGAGGAAACCCAACTCCAGCACCATCGGCGAAGTGAACAAACCCACGTACTTGATTTTCTTCATCTTCCATCAGCGTTTCGTAGGCGATCCCATGCATCTTACACATGTCGACGTTAGTAAATTTGTACGGATCAAAGACACCTAGGATTCAAATTTAAATTTAATTCAATTATTGGTACTAAGGACTTCAATTTAAATTCAAATTTAATAATTACCGGGCCTGGTAATAATAAGTCGTCGCCCATTGGCATCGCGACCGGGCGCGGCAAAAATATATCTTAAAAAAAAAATATTTTATTTTAGTATTTAGTTTTAAAATAAGTAAATTCAAAATTTAAAAACGTACCCAAGTGATAACAGCTCGTCCATATTGGGCTCAGTTATATCCAAGTTGTTAAAAGCTGGATGATAAACTTGTCTGAGTAGCAAATATCTTTCAATAGCTTCCTGGGACATGGGTACGCTGAATTTTTTAACTCGCAGAAATCTCAGAAGAAATTGGGCATCTAAAAAATTTTAATTACATTGATAATTAATTTAATGTCTAATTATTAATTGATTGCACTGCAAAAAAATCGGGAGTCAATCCAGAGTGAATATAAATTTTTAAAATCCGAATCCTCTTCGCATATGGAGCAGTAGTTTTTTTTCTCTGGATTAAATCTACGACTTTTCAAATATAATTAATTATTTTACCAAGTCGACAATTTTCAATCCGTTCATTTCTCATAATATAATCGCGCATTTGTTCAAGCGCGGTATTACGTCTCGATTCATCTTCTCTAAGTTCTTCTTTAGCAACTTCTTGGGTTTCTTTTGACAATTTGCAGACATAGTTGTCCGGTTCCGTAACCCATTTTATTCCTTCTCCGAAACCCATTGTTTGTTAATTAATAAATTAATTAATAACCAAATTGAGCTGGTAAATATCTAGTACAAAAAACAAATAATTAATAATAATAATAAAGCTACGTAATGATCAACAGCTGGAGTAATGTTATGTCAGGAAACAAACAAAGAAAGTAATGTAGGTCAACATCGCGGCGGACCAACTGCCAACTTTCACTTCTGGGTCAATGTGACCTCGAAATAACATTTATTTATCACTAGCTAATTATATATATGTATATTACGCCATATTATCATAGACTAGGCTGGATTACGTTGAAAACGGAGAAATTTTTCTCTTCCTTGTTTATGATACAAAGCAATTTATATTAATCAGGGTCAATTTTTAAAAAATTAGTCAATTTTTCTACAGCCAATGCTGCGTAGAAGAATGGAACGCAGAACTATTTACAGTTTTTTGAATTTTCTAAATGTGCATTTTCTTAATTTTTTTTTTAATTGATTTGTTAAATAAAAAAATCCAAGAATTCAAACGTCGGTTAACTAGTATGAATAAAATCTATATATATTTATACAATTTAAGTGATATATATAATGAGGAATAAGTGTTACAAACTATATAACATTACATGTGAGTATTACATCCGTGAAGAAAGGCAAACCTTGAAAGAGATCAACAAAGTAAATTAATAAAAATAAGTAATAATAAGCGGTCTAGCATAATAACCACGTATCCAGTGATATAATATACATTAATGGGTTGTAATGTAAACGTAATATCAAGCCGATATTATGTAGAGACAGTGGAGGTGGAGGTGGAGATGGAGATGAAGGAATGAACGCAGTCAGCTCACTTGAAGTTAACTCGTATCAACTCTTTCATAATAACTTTCTCCAGTTATATAACAATTACATATCAAGTATGGGTTGTTCACCCATCTTTCTTCTTTGAGTCACCAGGCCTTCAATATCTTTATCTCTTACGCGGTTATTTTATTTCAAAATTACTAATAACTCGAAAATTATTTAATTATTCACGGAACAAAATTACTTCATTTTTTCTAAACAAACTTCTTATGCGTATTAATATTTTTACTATTTTATTTACGACATCCGGGTTGGTTTTATTTATCGCTGGTTAACAAGCGACAGGTAAAATTTACTACCCCAATTAAAAGAGCCGCAGAAAGTTTGAAAAAAAAATGAAAATAAAGAAACGTTTGAAAAAAATAAAACCTGATCTCCTTGAGGTAAAATTTGAATGACTAAAAATATCGCGACCTTTTTGATGAAAAGTTGATCGAATATTAATCAAATGAAATAAAAAAATATCCTTGATAAATATATGCCGCTGAGAACATCAAGTTCAACTGGTGGCATGCGTTAAATATTTAAGTAGTCCCGCGTTTTTTATTTGCTGCAACTTATTTATATTCAAGATTACGCTCAAGTTTTATCGAGATGACACCTCATAGATGCGAAATACGTTTATTATTTTATTGATATGATGACTGTGATTATGGTGCTCGTGACAAGTGACCCCGACACGCATCAGCGAATTTGAATTATAATACTCAGGGTTTATATTGTTATATATTTATTACTTTTACTACTGATTACTGAGTCGGTATGCAAAAAAAAAATATATATATATATATGAAGAAAAAAGTTTTCCGCGTGGAAAGTTAATTGGTATAACTCACCGAGCAATTTAATTATCTAACAAATGTACTGCAGTTTTTTTTTTAATTTAATTTGATACGCGTGTAATTTTTTTTTTTTTTTATAAAGTGTTTTTTTAAATTTTCATTACTCTAGTATAATGAGTAATGTTTATATTAAGAAATGAATTATATAATGTGTTAAGATAATAGGGTATTATGAAAGAAATTACATTTTCATTAATTATTATTACGTTTTAAATTATCTCACATGCAATATAATAGTTAATTACTTTTTTAAAATCAAGATTATCAATTAAATGATTTTGTTTGAAAATTTAATAGTTTAATTATTTAAAATAATGACACTACTTAAAATTTTGAATTTTAAATTTTAAAAATTTTAAAAGTGAGATATTTTTTCACAGCCACAAAATATTTATGCAAAAATAAAACACGAGTAAAAGTAAAAATTCACAAAATGAATAAAGTAAATTGGAGGTAATAAATTAAAAATAAAAAACGCACGTACCCCAAACGCTGTTGCTTTGCGGCAAACTTGTAAGCAACTGCCCCTTCGCCGGGACTTGATCACTCTTTTATAATTTTCACGGGCTCCTCTCTTTCTCCTTACTCTCTGGTGAGTTCACCTGAGCCTAAGGCTATCAGTTTTGTCCCAACGTCATGGTCTGATACTAATATAATCCTCTACCTCCACCTAAAAATTATAATCGTGCGCGATATCATTTTTTTTTTGTTTTTATTCGCTTGTGGCAATTTCCATTCATCTTTCGATCTG
This sequence comes from Microplitis manilae, assembly GCA_030273425.1. NCBI lineage: Eukaryota > Metazoa > Arthropoda > Insecta > Hymenoptera > Braconidae > Microplitis > Microplitis manilae. Next base: position 1,260,269 of record CP092725.1, read on the forward strand.
CTTATAAAAAACAAAATATTATCATTTATTATGTGTCAGACGTAAAAACACGTGATTGTTTTACGTGGAAAACTTATTGATCAACATCGTATTGATTATGACGAATTAAAATTTATTTTTGTATAAATTAAATCACTGAACAAAAAAAACCTTTACAGTAAACACTTTTTTGACTTAATTTTAAAAATTAAAAATTACCGCCAATTCAAAGTAATTGACAATTTATTTAAATTTCAAATTTTTTCGCGCGCAATTTAAAAATTTTCACTTTTTTACCGCAAATATTTTTGTAAACAACGAAATATTTTAAAAATATTAAACTCCCGCCATAAAAACCGATTAAGAATTCAAATTTTTTTTAAATTACTGAAAAACTATCAGCTAATTTTTTCCAGCCATCAACATGAACTATAAAAATATTAAAAGACAAATTTAGTGAAAGTTTTTCCGGTACAATAAAAATAAAATTTCCAACTGTGATGATATCTAAAAGACACGGTTTCGTTACCAAGATGATATCGCTTCTTATCAAATGCTCATCATCTCATAATTCGCATCATAATAAATCACATGAGTTAAAAAGAAAAGTATGAGGAATTACCTCAACTGGACATTTCTAAAAACAATTAAATGTCCCATTGAGTAACCATCGATCGTAATATTTAATCTGTAATAATAAAAATGTTTACATAAACAAAAGTCCATACAATAGAGAGTAAAAATAAAAACAATATCTGTAAGCAATTGAGTGTGACTAAAAAAAGATATTTCTATAATTTAAAGACCGCAATCCGCTGTCGTACCCGTTACATAATTTCGGACATGTAACAGGTAAATATTATTAAGTAATTTCGTCAGCTAAATGATATTTAAATTCAAATAATTACCATCTGTGATTATACTTTTTCTATAAATACACGTACGTCCATCCATTAATATCTAAGACAATTACAGGTGCCGGTTAGTAGTATAAATATATGTACATTAGGGTGTCCGTTATTTCCCAAATTGGTTTTTGACTCTGCAGCGCCCCTAAAATTTTTAGTAAATGGTCCAAAAAAAAATATCCGACCGATATAAGCTCTTAATATTGATAATAACCCGTGCCACAAAAACGATTCATTTCTCACTTAAATAACATGGGGTTTTGGTACTGTTTGCAATTAATTTTTTCTTCGCAAAGCCAGTTGATAAATTGCTGCGGCGTCAACTTATTTTTGTAGGAAATTGAACGCTCTACAAAAACTTTTTCTTTACATTTTTCGAAAAAATCACTTGCGTCAAAGTTATTCAAGGTCAAAGTTGAACTAGAAATAATTTTTGATTTTTTTTTGTTTTGAACAAAAAATCATCGTTATTTATATCAAAATTTATTGTTTATTGCCGAGAATATCTTATTTTGAGTATTTTTTGGCATCTGTCAAAACTATTGAAAAGACAAGAGTCAAAAATTCTCAAAAAGAAATTCCGATGAATTAAAAATTTCGGATTCACAATTACTTTTATGAAAAAATAAAATTCGTGCCAACGCATGAGCATGAAAGAGAAATGTAGTATCGTGACTAGCCGGCATCGTGTATTGACTATGGTCACCCTGGCGGTCCTGAATCACGGTGATTCACGATAGTATCACGGTGATTTACCGTGAGAGTTCACCGTGATGTCGTAGATCACGGCAACTTCGCGGAAATCACTGTTGTTGTATAGAAAAAAAGGCAATACATTAATTAGTCTACATGAGGTTTGAAGAACACGGGAACCGTTACCAGTGATTACCGTGACCTTGACGGACCGTATCTCCACCGTCTATCTTACGGCTTTTAAAAAGTACAATTAATGTATTGCCTTTTTTCTATACAACAACAGTGATTTCCACTGAGTTGCCGTGATCTACGACATCACGGTGAACACTCACGGTAAATCACCGTGATACTACCGTGAATCACCGCGATTCACGGTAGCATTACGGTGAAGGTTCACGGTGATTCTACGGTGAATCACCGTGATTCAGGACCGCCAGGGTGACCATAGTCAATACACGACGCCAGCTAGTCACGATACTCAGTTTCTCTTTCATGCGCATGCGTTGGCACGGATTTTATTTTTTCATAAAAGTAATTGTGAATCCGAAGTTTTTAATTCATCGGAATTTCTTTTTGAGAATGTTCGACTCTTTTCTTTTCAATAGTTTTGACAGATGCCAAAAAATACTCAAAATAAGATATTCTCGGCAATAAACAATAAATTTTGATATAAATAACGATGATTTTTCGTTCAAAACAAAAAAAAATAAAAAATTATTTCTAGTTCAACTTTGACCTTGAATAACTTTGACGCAAGTAAATTTTTCGAAAAATGTAAAGAAAAAGTTTTTGTAGAGCGTTCAATTTCCTACAAAAATAAGTTGACGCCGCAGCAATTTATCAACTGGCTTTGCAAAGAAAAAATTAGTTGCAAAAAGTACCAAAACCCCATGTTATTTAAATGAGAAATGAATCGTCTTTGTGGCACGGGTTATTATCAATATTAAGAGCTTATATCGGTCGGATATTTTTTTTTGGACCATTTACTAAAAATTTTAGGGGCGCTGCAGAGTCAAAAACTTATTTGGGAAATAACGGACACCCTATTGTACATATATACGTCCTAGTAATGGTTTATTGCTTTTGGTCATATTTATATTTTAATTTTTAAATGAGATCTTCAACGTGATACTTAGCGGCCAGTAAACTTTCTTCTGGTTCAATTTATTTTATCCATATTTTTTTTATTTTGCATAACTGAACGAACGTAATAATGTGTAACGCAATAATATACTTTCCTACAATTTCATGATATGAGTGCGGTATCAAACTTGTAGACACGCAATATAATAAAAAAAATGATATTCCATAGCAAGGGAGTCCCGGTTGTTGGGTTTATATGTATATAATATTATAAAAAAGTGAAATGTCGGTAGTACTCTATACCCTGAAGAAAGAAAAAAAGTTACAATAGTCATCATCATTTGTTCATTTAATACTAAGTACTTAATACTTGATACTATTATTTGTACATACTCCACTTGTGTAGTTGTTTAATGATTATCATTGTTATTTAATTTTAAAAATTCTTTTGTTATTTAATGCTTCGAGTCTCTAAAAAGTTATTAAAGTGGATAAATTAAAACAGTTTAATTGTTAAATATAGCACTTTCTTTGTGTTGCGGCAATAAATTATTTATGAGGATTAAAAATTTTTTTAATTACGCGAATGTTTATGTCTAAATTTTGATTTATTGTTCGATGATTACGTGAATTTATTTTATGGAATTTTTCGTTGCCGTAAGATGGGCGCGGGGGTAATTTTTGAATTTTTTTTGTTGCCGTAGAAGGGAAAGTAAAGGCGGGAAATTTTTTTAAATTTGAATTCAAATTGTGAATGGTTTGGTAATTAAATTAATTTAATGCTATTAAAATTATTCTTTGCCGTAAGATGGAAGCAAAGGAGGGAAATTTAAAATATTGAATGTAGACTTTGAAATTATTTGGTAATTATATACGTTATTAAAAGAAATTAATTTATTGCCGTAAGACGGGCGGTAGAGAAAGAAAACTTACAAAATCTATTTAATTATTATTTTCCATAATTAAGTAGCTGTGGTAGCGCAATAAGAAATTGAGTACCAAGAAAGTTAAAAACATAAAGAAGTTGGTGCAATTGAAAACTAACAGCTATAATCATCCAATTATCTACTTCAATATCTAGTAATTAGTGTTGAAGTAACATAAATAAAGCCAGACAAAGTACTTGTACACTTTACACCACACATGCGTAGTAACGGAAATTCGGGCCGGGTTTGTAATAAAATTTAAATCCAAATTTAATTAATTAAATATTTATCTTTAATTACTCAGTCAGAAATTAATTGCATTCACAGCAATTTAAATATCACAAGTAAATTGTCTAGAAAAATAATAATTATTTAAAACAGATGACAATTTTGTAAGTTGAGCAATTGCCTTTGATTTTACGCTTTGACAAAAAGTCGTACTTTGGCATAAGCGCCTTTGCAGCCGCTCTGAAACCTTATGATACTTTTTTTGACTTCTTCAATCTGCTGGTCCGTCAGCTGGATATTCAAATTACGCGCTTCTTCTTTGATGCAGGCTTCGAGAACTCGCGGCTCCAGGTCTCGGAACGCGACAGCTTTTATCGGAATATTAACATTCGAAAATGCCGCTTCGATGCTTCTGATGCTCTGGTCCAGGTCAATGGATTTGTGCAGATTGTCATCAACAGTCTGCGGATTGATCATCGCGAGAATAATAACCCGCGGCCGGTCTTTCTGGTTATGAAAATATTCAACAAAGTTCACTAAATCTTTCAAATCTTGAGTACGTAAGTTTTCCAAGACAACTAAATTACTGTGGAGTGCTGATAACATACTGTACGCCTGGATGGCGTTACTCAGCGGCGGAATGTATTCATAAATATTGTGTCTATGCGGAAAATGATCCTTGATAATATTACCCGTGTAAGTTTTGCCGACTCCGGTACCACCGACCAGAGTGACGACATCGAAGTCTCCAGAGCTGAGCTGAAAATATTCAGACAATTGTACGATGGCCTCATCTTGACCGTAGATCTTTCGAGCAAGTTCTGAACTTGCATTAGCAAAATTAAAAGGCTGCTCGTAGAACTCTGTTACGAGACTTGAAATTATTACAGCACTCAAGACCACGAGTATGAAGAATAAAGACTTTGACCATCGATTAGTTAACTTTGGACTTGAGTTCACAAACTCTTGAGCTATAAGAGGTCGAATTTTTTTTTGTTGATCTAGATTTTCTGACTGAGTCTTCAAAGTTTCCAGTTTTAAATTTAACTTATCTTCTAGTCCTGGTCTCGGTCCTGGTTCTGATCTTGGTACTGGTACTGGTTCCTGTTTAATTTTCGGTGGTGATGAACTATTCCTTCGATCATCATGACTAGAATGACTGCGTCGATGTTTTTTGATTTTAAATAATTGTTCTTGACGTTTATGCTCAGGCGAATCATCAGAAATTTTCAATCCGCTTAAGTTAAGTGTCCGCAGGTCACAAGGTTCATTTTTAATTGGCATCGGTAGTTTATTAACAGATGATGACTTTGTTAATCCAGAGTTTTTTACCCATAAATTAGAAGCGGAATTAACACGTGGGAAATTCGATGCCCAGATTCCCTGGCTCTGAGGTTTGCCGTCAGCTGTTATTACCGTCGAGACTTTGACTTGCCTACAAAAAATTTTATTTATCACTGATGATCTAATGAGCAATTAATTGATTCAATCAACACTCAATTTAAAAATATTAGATATTAAATGTAATTTTCATAAACCCGATACCTGATATTTGAATTTTTATCAAAAATCTGCTCGCAACTGTACTGTTTGACAAGACCGCCAGCAGTTGTCAGGTGTTCAAAAATTACTCTACGGTTTTCTGGTGTCAGGTCCGTGAAACTTGACGTCCTCGTAAGCCCCAGAAAGTTCTTGTCCATCACTCATCCAGCTAAAAAAAAATACATGAGTTTTTTTTTACTACGGACATAACCTGCCCGATTATTTATCATCTAATCGTCTTTTATTTACGGCAATTATTTAAAACAGCAAAAAACTCATTATTTATTTCAAAAGCGCAAAAATATCATATAAAAAATTACCTGATGTTATTTTTTTTTACTTTTGCTTCTTTAATTTAAATAATTTAATTTAATTTCACTGGCAAGACTTCATTATTTTTGCGCGCAATTTGAATAATTTATTTTAATGACTTAATAACAAAAAATAATTATTATAAACACTTATTTATAATTACATTTGATGAACAAAGTTAATTATTTATGTAAAAAAACATTAAGTGCAACCGGTACACGCGGGACAGAAAATAATTTAATCTGCGCGCGCAGGAGGAAATTCAAAAAAGTATAAAAAAATTCAGTTGGGTTTAAAAATTATATTTGTGATAATTTGAATATAGAAGTTCATACATTTGATATATTATATATATTTGATATATTTCTGAATAAAAAATTAATTTCATAAACAAAGACCGCGATTCCACATTGGGCCATGGAAACATCTGTGGTCACAGCATTCATCGCGTTTCAAACACTAGAATAAATTAAATATATATGAATATATATATATATATATAAGTATGCAAATGACATTAAAATTTAAATTAATTGATAAGGAATTTCATACTTACTGATTCATATTTTTTTTTGCAAACAAAACATTCGCAATTCGTATTATTACCCATCGCGCATGCGATGAAAAATCCAAAGATAAAAATAAAAATAAAAATCAAAGCTTTTGACATTATTCTAATTTATTTAATCACTGATGTACTTTACTAACAGTTCTATAGACTCAGTATTTATACAAAATACCAGCTGCGTAATTTATATAATAATTAAAATAAAATTTTATGGACCGGAAAACACGAAGATTTAAAATAAGTTTTATTATTTCCCTAAATATTAAAGAGACATAAAAATATGTCAATAAATATCTACTTACCATTAATGATTTTTTTTATTAGCAATTAATAAAATTAATTAGGTATTTTATTTAATGTTTCATGAGTGGGAATGTATTAGACATGACAAATTTAAAATTAATGTGATAAATTTAAAAAAAACTATTTAAAAGTCAAGATGAATCATTTATTCATTGTAACATCATTTAGCGTCATGGTAATTATTTTTATGATAAAAATACAAGGATTAATTCACATTACAATTATTTGTCTTGTTATTTTAATTATAATTCTACAAGTTTATTAAATAATATTTTTTTTCTGTTTCATTCGGTTTATTTAATTAATTAATTAATTAACTACTAATATAGACATCGAACAATTTCACTATATAAAACAGTTGAGCATCACATTCTGTTTTAATAACTCGCATCCGTCTAATTATATTCATCAATTAATACAATGCAATAATATTAATATTAATAAATTGATAATAATAATAATAATAATTAATAATCGATAACAATACCCTGCAATACATAACTCGAAGCCATGTTTTATACGTTTTTTTTTAAGTAGAAATTTAAATAACTCTGTCATTTATGGACAAAATGGTTTTTTTAATGATATGATTTATGTATAATACAGAAATATAATCATAACTCTTGAATTTAAATTTTATTATTATTTTTTCTTACTTTTCGATGCATTCACTCATACATTATCATAATCACCAATTAACTAAACAACAAAAATCTCATCCTTATTAATTTACAATTCAACAATCGGCGGTGGTTCGTTTATAAAGTTGTAAGTGCACGTGATTTATCTTCAGGCTCATCAGGTTTTCTATAAAAATAATTATTTATTAATTAATTAGTTAACACTAGAACTTTAAGTTTCAAAAAATTAAAAAAATTACCTATTACTGGGGGTAATATTCTCAATTGGCTCTACATTAGCGTTATCATTTACATTTATTGAAGACACATTACTCTCGGGGTTACTAATTTCTTTAACTGTATTACTGATAATTGTATTTTGTTCTTCGTTGATATTTACTGCGGTAATTTTATCATCAGCGGCTGATGCTTCCACAGGCTTGATATCAGAAGAAGAAGGAGATGGAGATGAAGACGGAGAAGTTGAAGTAGTATCTTTATCTGTTGTACTTGTCGTTGTTTCAGGTACTTGCTGTTTATTATCAGCTTCGGCAACTACGGCACTAGGTACGAACGCACTCTGTAGTACATTCATACTGGCAATATGGAGTGAACTATCAAAATTGTCAAAATTAGCCCAGCCTGATGATTCATCCGTAGGCGATGTTGATGAATCCCAAGGATTTACTTCCGGTAAGATTGTGTTGCTTGATAAAGGTTCTGGTGTATCCCAAGCTGAAATATTTCGTTGCAATTAATTTTATTAATTATTGTTATTAGTATTATTAACGAGATTATTTATTTTTAATACTAACGATCAGCAGAATCAATTTCCATTTGTATGTCTTTTGTTTCTTCGTCCTCGTCAGAAGATATTGAATCGTGTTGCTGCTGTTTGAATGGCCAATCACGTTTATCAATTACGGTTTGGAAAGTTAATTCACCTTCATCGCCCCATTCAAGACCATCTTCTTCTAGGCCGGCTTTTTGTTTTTGTTGACAAATCTATTTTATATATAATTTATCATTATTATTTTTTGTCCATATTACCCCATTACAGTTTAAAAAAAATTATCGTCTATTTTACCCTGTTTTTTCAGACATATTTGAAAAAAATTACCTTGTTAAATGCATCTTCTTGTTTAATAAGATCTTCTTCAGTTAAAGTGAAAGGCATCGTGGTTATTTGGTCTACCGAATTACTAGGCCTATTAAATAACAACAATAATTAAACCTATCAATTTACACCCTCAATAAAATATCAAATTACTAAAAAAATTCTTACTGTAAAGCATCATTGCCCTCATTAAATTCATCATCATATAAACCATAGTTCGTGGCAAAACGTGATGTCATCTTTTGTTCCTGATAGTTTTCATAAACCTGACATTAAATAAAAATAATTATAATTCAAAATATTCCCGCCAATAATTATTTGTAAATTACCTGTTGTATATAATTATCCTGTGAGTAAGAATTGAAATCTTCTGTACTGTCTTCCGATGATGTGATGTACGGCTGAGTCTTTCCACCCTGCGTAAATTTTAAAATTTTAAATAATAGTATTTTACGCGCCAAGTTACTTTACTATTAATAAAGAAAAAATTAGTTGATTACCAGGAATATTTGATGTGTTTTATTTATTTCAGCTAACTGAGTATTTACAAGAGCTTCCCACTTCTGCAGAGATTCTGCTGCTATATTGTCTTTTAGAAACCTATTAAAATCTTCACTTTTTTCAGCCTTTTTGACAATATTGTTTGCTATATTTATTAAATGACCCATGTAACCTTGACGTATTCCATTTTCTTTTTTCCTAATCAAATCAAATTAAAGTTAATTTAATCAACTAATTAATTATCATCATTTGTGTCAATTAAATTGACTTAATTAAATAAAACAACGTACTGCTTATCGTCGTTTATCACCCAAGCGTCTAGTATACGATCAATCAATTTACACTGGACGAATATCTGTCGTAGATAATTAAATTAAATAATAATGATAGTAAATAAATTAATGAGTAATTAAATAAAATAAAACTGTTGAAATCTTACGTGCGTATATACTGAATTACTCTTATCCTGCCACTCTCCGCTAATAACTAAAGCCAGACATTGATCGACTTGAGTATGGAGGAAATTATTCCAAGAGTACTTGAAAAATAAATCCAACAGAGTCTGGAATGTACCGAGTTCGGCGAGCTTTCGAAATACTTTAATGTTCTCCGATGACAAAAGCGCTGTCAATAATTTGGCAATATGTAGGCGCGTGTTCCCTAGTGGAATCTCTAGTAATCCAACTGTTGTTTTTACTCCAGGCTTCTGTACCATAAATATAACAATTTAATTTCTATTAATTTAATTTTTGTGGGGTAAATTAACCAGCCCCGGTCTGACCCTTGAAGAAGTTATTTTTTATGGCGCGATAATTTTATTAATTAACTACATAGGGGCTGAGAACTAACTGGGGCTGGCTACGGGTAGTTTACTATAAATAAATGAATAAATATTTTCTTACAGGCGGTGGATTTAATAATAGCTGTTGTAATTTTTCCAGGTACGGTAAAGTTGCATTTTGGATTTTAATACGGTCCACATTATCTGTCACTTCCTCGCCAGGATTGTTACCTTGCATTTTTGGATCAATTAAAATACTGAAAAAAAATTTTTATTATTATTTATTGGAAACCTAAGCTGTCAAAAAAAGCGTGATTGGTTTTTTGAAAATATCTAAGTAAATATCAAATTTTATGAAAAATTGTAAGAGACCTTTTTTGTAGCGCTTTGAATTCTCTACAAAAAAGGTATCTTATAAATTTTAAAAAAACTTGATAGTTATCGAGATATTTTGAGTTTAAAGTTCAAAAAAGTGATATGGAAGTTGGAGTTCAAAATTCCCGGGCTTTTTTGAATTTCAAGTGACCAAGGGTTAAATTATCAATTTATAATAAATCTTACTTGTTGGATTCTTGACCAAGTAAAACTAATAGCACTTGAATGCCTCCTACGATGCTGCTTTCTTTATGTTCGCCAGACAAAATAGTTTCTAATATTAGCGAAACTGTTTCTTCTCTGTAAAAATAATTTATTATTAATAATAATAAATATATTATTTAATTTAATTAAATAAAATACTTACGACTCTAATGTGTTGAGAATAGGATCAGGGTCAGTACGTTCTGTACATGTGAGCCTGTACTCTCTTGCTAATTTAATAATATCACAAAGTAACTGTGCCGCATTAGTATGTTTTTCTGAATTTGATTCAGATGACAATAATTTAATCAATCGTTGTATAAGTTGTTGAGTGTCCAACCACTTTTAATAATACAAAATAAAAATCATTAATTACTACAATAATAAAAAAAAACTAAAAATAAATTAACAAGCGTCAATCCGCTTGTGGTCCAGACTTTATATCCTGAGCCCGGGAAAAAAAAGTTTTCTCACATTTAAAATATTCTGACGCATATCGACACCCTCGACTTTGGTCACCAGTTTCAATACTAAGTCCATTATCGCCGAAGTCTCCAAGTGCTCGAGAAGACGATCCACGCATTTTTGACGACCTTTAAGAAACTCTAATACCTGCAAGCACATGAACTGATAGGAGTACCAATTCTGGTAGTCGGAAATGGAGTCCAAGGATTTTTTTCATCAACAAGGAGTTTGAGGTTCGGGAAAAAGGAAAAAATACTCATATATTAACTATTAACTTAACTTACACACAAATATTTATTTATATTTATAAAATATACTAGTTTTTTAAAATTTGCGCATTTATATTTTCATCATAAATTACAGCCATCAAGTAATGGCTCCAAGTGATGAAATCCCGAACTTAAATATAAAAATTGTATATCTATTTATGAAAAAAATATAATTACGCACTATAGTCAGCTCATACTATAAAAAATATTTTTTCAAATGCCAAAAATAAAACTTTATACTAAAATAAATAAAATAATTTTTTAAAAATTGACAATTTATAATTAAACAAAATAAATAAATTACCTGATCGCTTTTACGTATCAACAGAACTCCAATTATTTTACTGAAAAAGGAGGCAAGAAGTGGATTCAAAGGTTCATCAGTATCAATGAAAGAATACAATTTAGCCAGCAGAGTTTCAGAGCCTAAAAATAACCAAGTATTTATCATTACAACAAAAACAATTTACTTTGAACATAAATATAATTATTTAAGTAACACTGGTGCATTGAAGTTGCTCCAATGACGTTACCTGCCAACTTTTCATTAAGAGTCGGGACATTGCACGTTAGCAACTCGCAAGCAACATTGGGGTATTTGTACCTCCACCTTTCCTCGATGTCCTCCGGCGGTTCTTTAGTCGTCAATGCCACCAACTCCTCGATTATTTCAGGTCTGGTTAAACTAAAATTAAAAATTACCAATTGTCAATCAGCCACTTCACCAGCCAATTACTGTTCAAAAAACCAACTCACTATTCAACTAATTTTTTGTTCTGACTTTTACACTCAGGCACGATTTCCTCTTGATCCATCAACTCTTGGAGCGTTACATCCTTAAACAATAAAACATTTTTTAAAAATCCCTGAATTTATTACTCTCAGTTGACAATCATCAGCCATATCATTCATTTTCTGTACCGTCAATACGTTAGCAATAAAAAATAAAATAACTACCAAGTACTAGAGTCAACTCTATGATTAATTAATGACTAAGTGCATGGAATATATATCATATACAATTATGATAAATATATAAAAGTACAAACCTCTTTATTGAGTAATGCCTCGATTTGCGGAGACAGTGCATAGATGTTTGCCCAAAACATGTTGGATCCACGCTGGCTTTCAAATAACCCAGGTACTGAGCTTGTAAATACTGATGTTTAATTCAAGTATTTTAATCTCACACAGCATCCGGACGAAATACGCGCTTGGATTATTGGTCTTAATAATACTGAGCTGGTGTATAAAAACAAAAAGTTATTATTATTACTATTATTACTTATTTACTGATACTTATTGCTACTTAAAAAAAAAAAACTAAACGCCTAGTGTTTGAGAAATACAAACTGATACGTAAAAGCTTAAAATTATTTAAGTCAATCTATACTACGGTCAGTACATACAACTTTTTTGCGATCGTCACTGTTATAACTATATATTGTGATACATATGCTCATACACTTGCTTTTTAAATACTTAGCACATATACTTTTAGATTTTTATTATTATTATTATCATTTGATACTAGGATATCTTTATTGTCCCACTCTCATTATATTTAAATCCGTTAATTCACTTTTTCTTCGCTTACTTATTTATTTTTTATTTTTTTACATTTATTATATGTTTTTTTTTTTTTTTTTTACAACTACTCAGTATGTAAAAGTGCGCATGCTCTGAATTGTTGAAAAATTTAACACCCGCCATTTTGAATTTTGGGTTACGAACCTCATTAATTATTTAAAGTTGTCATTGTTCTTTTTAATTGGTTTAATTTATATTTTTTAATTAGTATGACTAATTACACAATTTGAAAAATGGAGGGTAATTATTTGAAAACTAGAAAATTTAATAATTAAAGGGATTTTTTTTTTAATTTTGAGATTTGACTTTTGGCGCCATCTTTTGAAATGGGTTTTATTTAAAAATTTTATAACAACAAATTGTAAAATTTTATTGACAATTTTTAAAATTTTATTTTGAGAGGTTAGATTAAGAAAATGTCAATAAAATATTTGAATTTTAAATAATTTAAGTGAAGTAGAATTAAAAGTGGCGGTAATTAGATTTTTTTAAATGTAATGTCAGTTACATGTCATATTAATTTATAAATAAATATATATTTAAGTAAAACACGTGTCAGGTAACTGGAGAGTTGGTGAAATTTGATAAAATATAATTGTATGAAATTAGATAATTAAATTTGAAAATGAGGACGTTGATGAGATTTGTAAGACAGCTGAGGAAATTGAACAGAGTCAGCTGGAGAGTTTACCAGCCGCGGCTAGAAGTTCCTGACAATGATCGGCGGAATTGTTTTCGAAATTTATCAAGGTGAGTAATGACTTTGCTGATGATTGATAGAAGTTTTTATATTTGACTTGGTTTAGGAGCTACATGTCGATGGCAGCGAAGCCTACGATGTCTAACATCTACAATGACAAGCTGTTCGAAAAGATTGAAAATCAGTTGAGAAATGGGGAACGAGTTGACAAGAATGATATCCAGCAGTTGCTGCTGGACATCCAGACCTCGGGGACGGTTTCTAATGTTGATGCGCTGATGTTGATTCAGAGCTGCGGCAAGCCGTTGATTGACGCTGATTCTAAGGAGAGCATTCAGTTGGTACAAGATGTCTGGGATACACTGGAGAATTTGAATATCCGGATAGACGTGTCTCACTACAATGCTCTGCTGAATGTTTATTTGGAGAAAGATCATGAAATTTCATCAGCTGAGTTCCTGTCGATCATGGCCGACGGATGTGTGGAACCAAACCGCGTGACCCTACAGCGACTGATAGCTGCCGACTGCAAGCAAGGTAACGTCGCGGGAGCGACTAAAATTATAAAGCAAATGAAGCAAAGAGGTCTGGCATTGTATGAAGAAATTTTCAATTCACTGATCATCGGACACAGCCAAGCCGACGACATGACGAACGCGGTTAACACGTTGAAAATGATGGAGGACGCTGGGATCAGTCCGTCTGCTGACACTTACACGGCTTTGATGTGCGCTTATGCTAAACGAGGTGACATGGACTCCATCAAAGCGACTTTTGATGAGATAGAAAAAGCTGGAATTACTCTTCTAGAGACACATTACATGGAGATAATCTACGCTCTGGCAGCTAATGGCCATTCTAGTCAAGCTGAAGAATTAGCAGCCCGGTTGCCTGATGAAATCAGCTCGGACATGGACATCTGCAGGCTGCTGATTAAGCTGATCAACTTGAACCAACTGGAACTGGCACTAAAGCTACTTAAATCATCAACAAAGAATCCTGCGAGACACAAAAAACGCTGCCAATATATAACAGGGGCTCTTGTGAAGACTAGAGTTAAAGTAGAAGATGTAATTCGCGCTTGCGAGTTCATGGAAAAGGAACATCTTCACTCCCATGCTTTCTCCTCCACTGTCTATGACTATTTGACCACAGCTGCTGACTCAACTGCCGTAATAGAGATAATGAAAGCCTGGTCCAAAGCAGGTGGGGAGATACGCGATCATTTCTTCTGGCCATTGCTGGTCACCGAAGCTAAGGCGAATAATATTGACGGCATGTTCGTGGTGTTGACATGCATGATCAATGATTTTAAAATAATTCCTTCGCTGAGCACACTCAGGGATTACACGATTCCCTACATGTTTGGTAACATCGAGGATATCATTAACAGACTGACCCCGTTAAGGATTCCTCGGGACAACATTCTGACGGCCATTGCAGACCGGCTTCTAATCGAAAGAAAATTAAGGAATGCTGCCATCATGATGACTACCTTCCCGACAAAGTACCCGAAGGATTTGTTTATAAGACACCTGGTGGAGACTTTGAACGTCAAAGATGACGTGAAATCGTTTTCAGTCATAATGAGACTCCTGTCCAATGATTCCGACCTAGAAAATTCTGGTAATTCTTCAACGGTCGCGGACACTGTTCTGCGTGAAGTGATGGAAGTAGTACCGGATTACCGACCCAATGTAATGATAAGTCTTCTTCAAGAGTTACAGGTATCGGGGATCAGCATCTCTACCCAGACTGGGGATGAAGTTAAAAAATATCTAGGTGACAGTGTGAACATCGATGTTGACGAATTGCTTCTCAAATTAACCTCGGGTACTCTCACCGAAGTCCCTTTGTCTCAGTACAATCCTTACTTGGCTAAGAAATATACCGAGCAGAAGGAACCGGTGTCTACGATCCAGGTTGCTGAATTAAGAGAAGCATTCAACCGCTGCGTTGTGAAACGAGATGCTGAAGGTGTCGCCAAAGCTTTGAACCAACTGGAAGCTATTGGGTACATATCAGCACCAGTTCTAGCTCAGGCTATCGACATCTTCTGCGAGCAAGAAAACCTCGAGGCTGCTGAGAAGTACATGGACATGTTCAGCGACCGATTACCCGGGTCCACGCTAGACCTGAGGAAAATCGTGAGATTCGTCGAATTGCTCATCAAGAAAGATCGCTTTAATGACGCCGTCGTGTTCCTCAGCAGACAACCGGAAGCAGAAGGCAGCATAAGATTTTCTCGCGGGTTCATCACGTTCGTCCAGTCACTCCTGGAAACTACTTTGAAACGCAAAGACCTGCGGGTCACCTTCCAGATGTTAGAGCTACTCAAGGTGAAAAAGTATCTGGAGCCGACCATCTACTTGCTGGGTTCCTTAGTCAACTTTTGCCTGGATAATAATGACATCAAAACGGCTGTGGAGATTTTTGAACGTTCCATCAAAGATTACGGCTGTGCTCCATCCAGGAACAAGCTCCTCGTGGCCATCATCCAGGCTGATGATCAAGTTAATCTACAAAAGCTTACAAAACTTAGTGACGAACTGCACGGCAAGGGCAATACAAAATTTATTCTAGCGGTGGCGTATTTGAATGCCGGCAAAAGGAGCCAGGCGAAAAAAATTCTCGAATCTCCGGGTCTACAGATACACGACAAGCCACTCCAAATAGCTGTTGAACACTTTGTTAAATATAATAAACTCTCTGATCTTGAAGTATTATTTGAGTTCACGAAAAATACCACCCGGTTAAACCGCGGCATCATATACGATGGGTTGTTGCAGATGTACACCGCGAAGAATGATTGGAAGCAAGGTCTAGGATTGTGGACGCAGATGCAAGAAGACAATGTAATACTTAATTCGAATTTTTTAAATAAATTAGCTGACTTGCTTACAAAAAATAATGAACCAGTCCCTTATGATCGCAGTGACAGAAATCGGAGATCTTATTAATTAAAATGTTATATTTGTATGATAATGATTGTGTACAAAGTCTGTAATTAATAAAAACTGAGTAAGTTGATTTTTAAATTATGATGATTTATTTTAACACCTGAAGAAAAGGATAGAATTAGATGATTTCAGATGATGATAAGAACTGACGTCACACTGCTTGTCTAAATCTGTCTGAAACTAGCTAAAAATCAGCGAATTCTGTCTAGTTTTCGTAAATAGGTACTCTTGACCCCTCAAAAGTCTACTTTTGTCTAAATCTGGCTAAAACTAGCTAAAAATCAGCGAATTCTGTCTAGTTTTCGTAAATAGGTACTCTTGACCCCTCAAAAGTCTGAAAATGGTCTGAATCTGGCTACAAATGAACTGAGAATGGGCTAGATTTTCTATTTAGTTTTTTTTTTTTCATTCTACTATTTGATTATCATCCCACATAACTCTTGTGGCTCCTTTGATTCAAAATTATAGAAAATACCGAAGGAAATAAATCATTTCGAGATGTAGTACATCCACTGGATCCTGTGTCGGGTGCCATCTTTTTGTCCTAACAACAAGTTCTTTCGAGTCGAGAAATATTTCGATTAAATATTATTCCCGGTATAGTTAAGAGTCAAATGATGTTAATAACGACTGTATTTATTACTAGTAGATGTTTGAGACAGATTTGTAATCAGTCAGTTGTATTTAATGTTGTTTCCTTTAAATACAGATGGCTGATAATAGCAGTACGATAAGGTGACTTAGTAATGTAAAACGATTTCCAATTATGAACAGTTGAACATCGAACTGATGTCATATTGTTCCGTCCGCCTATCTTGTAGCTGACACTTTTCCCTACAATTCTCATCTATTCATGATTGATTTTTTCGCACACTGTCCCGACATTGGTGACCGATGTGGCTGAGATGATATTTGGGCTAAAATGCAGCTCCTGTAGACGATCACCTGTAAACTGGCATAACTTTCGATCTACTCAAAATCTCACTTGTTCCGTCCGCCTATCTTGTAGCTGACACTTTTCCCTACAATTTTCATTCATTCATGATTGATTTTTTCGCACACTGTCCTGACATTTGCGACCGATGTAGCTGAGATGATATTTGGGCTAAAATGCAGCTCCTGTAGACGATCACCTGTAAACTGGCATAACTTTCGATCTACTCAAAATCTCACTTGTTCCGTCCGCCTATCTTGTAGCTGACACTTTTCCCTACAATTTTCATTCATTCATGATTGATTTTTTCGCACACTGTCCCGACATTGGTGACCGATGTAGCTGAAACCATATTTGGGCTAAAATGCAGCTTCATCAAAAGATCACCTTTAAACTGAAATAACTTTCGATCTACTCAAAATCTCACTTGTTCTGTCCGCCTATCTTGTAGCTGACACTTTTCCCTACAATTTTCATTCATTCATGATTGATTTTTTCGCACACTGTCCCCACATTGGTGACCAATGTAGCTGAAACCATATTTGGGCTAAAATGCAGCTTCATCAAAAGATCACCTTTAAACTGAAATAACTTTCGATCTACTCAAAATCTCACTTGTTCCGTCCGCCTATCTTGTAGCTGACACTTTTCCCTACAATTTTCATTCATTCATGATTGATTTTTTCGCACACTGTCCCCACATTGGTGACCAATGTAGCTGAAACCATATTTGGGCTAAAATGCAGCTTCATCAAAAGATCACCTTTAAACTGAAATAACTTTCGATCTACTCAAAATCTCACTTGTTCCGTCCGCCTATCTTGTAGCTGACACTTTTTCCTACAATTCTCATCTATTCATGATTGATTTTTTCGCACACTGTCCCGACATTGGTGACCAATGTAGCTGAAACCATATTTGGGCTGAAATGCAGCTTCATCAAAAGATCACCTTTAAACTGAAATAACTTTCGATCTACTCAAAATCTCACTTGTTCTGTCCGCCTATCTTGTAGCTGACACTTTTCCCTACAATTCTCATCTATTCATGATTGATTTTTTCGCACACTGTCCCGACATTGGTGACCAATGTAGCTGAAACCATATTTGGGCTAAAATGCAGCTTCATCAAAAGATCACCTTTAAACTGAAATAACTTTCGATCTACTCAAAATCTCACTTGTTCTGTCCGCCTATCTTGTAGCTGACACTTTTCCCTACAATTTTCATTCATTCATGATTGATTTTTTCGCACACTGTCCCGACATTGGTGACCGATGTAGCTGAAACCATATTTGGGCTAAAATGCAGCTTCATCAAAAGATCACCTTTAAACTGAAATAACTTTCGATCTACTCAAAATCTCACTTGTTCCGTCCGCCTATCTTGTAGCTGACACTTTTCCCTACAATTCTCATCTATTCATGATTGATTTTTTCGCACACTGTCCCGACATTGGTGACCAATGTAGCTGAAACCATATTTGGGCTAAAATGCAGCTTCATCAAAAGATCACCTTTAAACTGAAATAACTTTCGATCTACTCAAAATCTCACTTGTTCCGTCCGCCTATCTTGTAGCTGACACTTTTCCCTACAATTCTCATCTATTCATGATTGATTTTTTCTCACACTGTCCCGACATTGGTGACCAATGTAGCTGAAATGATAATTGGGATAAAATGCAGCTTCATCAAAAGATCACCTTTAAACTGAAATAACTTTCGATCTACTCAAAATCTCACTTGTTCTGTCCGCCTATCTTGTAGCTGACACTTTTCCCTACAATTTTCATTCATTCATGATTGATTTTTTCGCACACTGTCCCGACATTGGTGACCGATGTAGCTGAAACCATATTTGGGCTAAAATGCAGCTTCATCAAAAGATCACCTTTAAACTGAAATAACTTTCGATCTACTCAAAATCTCACTTGTTCCGTCCGCCTATCTTGTAGCTGACACTTTTCCCTACAATTTTCATCTATTCATGATTGATTTTTTCTCACACTGTCCCGACATTGGTGACCAATGTAGCTGAAATGATATTTGGGCTAAAATGCAGCTTCATCAAAAGATCACCTTTAAACTGAAATAACTTTCGATCTACTCAAAATCTCACTTGTTCTGTCCGCCTATCTTGTAGCTGACACTTTTCCCTACAATTTTCATTCATTCATGATTGATTTTTTCGCACACTGTCCCGACATTGGTGACCGATGTAGCTGAAACCATATTTGGGCTAAAATGCAGCTTCATCAAAAGATCACCTTTAAACTGAAATAACTTTCGATCTACTCAAAATCTCACTTGTTCTGTCCGCCTATCTTGTAGCTGACACTTTTCCCTACAATTTTCATTCATTCATGATTGATTTTTTCGCACACTGTCCCCACATTGGTGACCAATGTAGCTGAAACCATATTTGGGCTAAAATGCAGCTTCATCAAAAGATCACCTTTAAACTGAAATAACTTTCGATCTACTCAAAATCTCACTTGTTCTGTCCGCCTATCTTGTAGCTGACACTTTTCCCTACAATTCTCATCTATTCATGATTGATTTTTTCGCACACTGTCCCGACATTGGTGACCGATGTAGCTGAAACCATATTTGGGCTAAAATGCAGCTTCATCAAAAGATCACCTTTAAACTGAAATAACTTTCGATCTACTCAAAATCTCACTTGTTCCGTCCGCCTATCTTGTAGCTGACACTTTTCCCTACAATTTTCATCTATTCATGATTGATTTTTTCTCACACTGTCCCGACATTGGTGACCAATGTAGCTGAAATGATAATTGGGATAAAATGCAGCTTCATCAAAAGATCACCTTTAAACTGAAATAACTTTCGATCTACTCAAAATCTCACTTGTTCTGTCCGCCTATCTTGTAGCTGACACTTTTCCCTACAATTTTCATTCATTCATGATTGATTTTTTCGCACACTGTCCCGACATTGGTGACCGATGTAGCTGAAACCATATTTGGGCTAAAATGCAGCTTCATCAAAAGATCACCTTTAAACTGAAATAACTTTCGATCTACTCAAAATCTCACTTGTTCTGTCCGCCTATCTTGTAGCTGACACTTTTCCCTACAATTTTCATTCATTCATGATTGATTTTTTCGCACACTGTCCCCACATTGGTGACCAATGTAGCTGAAACCATATTTGGGCTAAAATGCAGCTTCATCAAAAGATCACCTTTAAACTGAAATAACTTTCGATCTACTCAAAATCTCACTTGTTCCGTCCGCCTATCTTGTAGCTGACACTTTTCCCTACAATTTTCATTCATTCATGATTGATTTTTTCGCACACTGTCCCCACATTGGTGACCAATGTAGCTGAAACCATATTTGGGCTAAAATGCAGCTTCATCAAAAGATCACCTTTAAACTGAAATAACTTTCGATCTACTCAAAATCTCACTTGTTCCGTCCGCCTATCTTGTAGCTGACACTTTTCCCTACAATTTTCATTCATTCATGATTGATTTTTTCGCACACTGTCCCCACATTGGTGACCAATGTAGCTGAAACCATATTTGGGCTAAAATGCAGCTTCATCAAAAGATCACCTTTAAACTGAAATAACTTTCGATCTACTCAAAATCTCACTTGTTCCGTCCGCCTATCTTGTAGCTGACACTTTTCCCTACAATTTTCATTCATTCATGATTGATTTTTTCGCACACTGTCCCCACATTGGTGACCAATGTAGCTGAAACCATATTTGGGCTAAAATGCAGCTTCATCAAAAGATCACCTTTAAACTGAAATAACTTTCGATCTACTCAAAATCTCACTTGTTCTGTCCGCCTATCTTGTAGCTGACACTTTTCCCTACAATTTTCATTCATTCATGATTGATTTTTTCGCACACTGTCCTGACATTTGCGACCAATGTAGCTAAAATGATATTTGGGCTAAAATGCAGCTTCTTCAAAAGATCACCTGTAAACTGAAATAACTTTCGATCTACTCAAAATCTCACTTGTTCTGTCCGCCTATCTTGTAGCTGACACTTTTCCCTACAATTTTCATTCATTCATGATTGATTTTTTCGCACACTGTCCTGACATTTGCGACCGATGTAGCTAAAATGATATTTGGGCTAAAATGCAGCTTCTTCAAAAGATCACCTGTAAACTGAAATAACTTTCGATCTACTCAAAATCTCACTTGTTCCGTCCGCCTATCTTGTAGCTGACACTTTTCCCTACAATTTTCATTCATTCATGATTGATTTTTTCGCACACTGTCCCGACATTGGTGACCAATGTAGCTGAAACCATATTTGGGCTAAAATGCAGCTTCATCAAAAGATCACCTTTAAACTGAAATAACTTTCGATCTACTCAAAATCTCACTTGTTCCGTCCGCCTATCTTGTAGCTGACACTTTTCCCTACAATTTTCATCTATTCATGATTGATTTTTTCTCACACTGTCCCGACATTGGTGACCAATGTAGCTGAAATGATAATTGGGATAAAATGCAGCTTCTTCAAAAGATCACCTGTAAACTGGCGTAACTTTCGATCTACTCAAAATCTCACTTGTTCCGTCCGCCTATTTTGTAGCTGACACTTTTCCCTACAATTTTCATTCATTCATGATTGATTTCTTCGCACAGTGTCCCGACATTTGCGACCGATGTAGCTGAGATGATATTTGGGCTAAAATGCAGCTCCTGTAGACGATCACCTGTAAACTGACATAACTTTCGATCTACTCAAAATCTCACTTGTTCTGTCCGCCTATCTTGTAGCTGACACTTTTCCCTACAATTCTCATCTATTCATGATTGATTTTTTCGCACACTGTCCCGACATTGGTGACCGATGTAGCTGAAACCATATTTGGGCTAAAATGCAGCTTCATCAAAAGATCACCTTTAAACTGAAATAACTTTCGATCTACTCAAAATCTCACTTGTTCTGTCCGCCTATCTTGTAGCTGACACTTTTCCCTACAATTCTCATCTATTCATGATTGATTTTTTCGCACACTGTCCCGACATTGGTGACCGATGTAGCTGAAACCATATTTGGGCTAAAATGCAGCTCCTGTAAACGATCACCTGTAAACTGGCATAACTTTCGATCTACTCAAAATCTCACTTGTTCCGTCCGCCTATCTTGTAGCTGACACTTTTCCCTACAATTTTCATCTATTCATGATTGATTTTTTCTCACACTGTCCCGACATTGGTGACCAATGTAGCTGAAATGATAATTGGGATAAAATGCAGCTTCTTCAAAAGATCACCTGTAAACTGGCGTAACTTTCGATCTACTCAAAATCTCACTTGTTCCGTCCGCCTATTTTGTAGCTGACACTTTTCCCTACAATTTTCATTCATTCATGATTGATTTCTTCGCACAGTGTCCCGACATTGGTGACCAATGTAGCTGAAATGATATTTGGGCTAAAATGCAGCTCCTGTAGACGATCACCTGTAAACTGGCATAACTTTCGATCTACTCGAAATCTCACTTGTTCCGTCCATCTATCTTGTAGCTGACACTTTTCCCTACAATTTTCATTCATTCATGATTGATTTTTTCGCACACTGTCCTGACATTTGCGACCGATGTAGCTGAGATGATATTTGGGCTAAAATGCAGCTCCTCTAAACGATCACCTGTAAACTGGCATAACTTTCGATCTACTCAAAATCTCACTTGTTCTGTCCGCCTATCTTGTAGCTGACACTTTTCCCTACAATTCTCATCTATTCATGATTGATTTTTTCGCACACTGTCCCGACATTGGTGACCGATGTAGCTGAAACCATATTTGGGCTAAAATGCAGCTTCATCAAAAGATCACCTTTAAACTGAAATAACTTTCGATCTACTCAAAATCTCACTTGTTCTGTCCGCCTATCTTGTAGCTGACACTTTTCCCTACAATTTTCATTCATTCATGATTGATTTTTTCGCACACTGTCCTGACATTTGCGACCGATGTAGCTGAGATGATATTTGGGCTAAAATGCAGCTCCTCTAAACGATCACCTGTAAACTGGCATAACTTTCGATCTACTCAAAATCTCACTTGTTCTGTCCGCCTATCTTGTAGCTGACACTTTTCCCTACAATTCTCATCTATTCATGATTGATTTTTTCGCACACTGTCCCGACATTGGTGACCGATGTAGCTGAAACCATATTTGGGCTAAAATGCAGCTTCATCAAAAGATCACCTTTAAACTGAAATAACTTTCGATCTACTCAAAATCTCACTTGTTCCGTCCGCCTATCTTGTAGCTGACACTTTTCCCTACAATTTTCATTCATTCATGATTGATTTTTTCGCACACTGTCCTGACATTTGCGACCGATGTAGCTGAGATGATATTTGGGCTAAAATGCAGCTCCTGTAAACGATCACCTGTAAACTGGCATAACTTTCGATCTACTCAAAATCTCACTTGTTCCGTCCGCCTATCTTGTAGCTGACACTTTTCCCTACAATTTTCATTCATTCATGATTGATTTTTTCGCACACTGTCCTGACATTTGCGACCAATGTAGCTGAGATGATATTTGGGCTAAAATGCAGCTCCTGTAGACGATCACCTGTAAACTGAAATAACTTTCGATCTACTCAAAAACTCACTTGTTCCGTCCGCCTATCTTGTAGCTGACACTTTTTCCTACAATTCTCATCCATTCCTGATCGATTTTTTCGCACACTGTCCTGACATTTGCGGCATATGTAGCTGAGATGATATTTGGGCCAAAAGCGTCTGGAGGCGATCACCTCTAAACTGAAATATTTTTTGATCTACTCAAAATCTCACTCGTTCCGTCCGCCTATCTTGTCGCTGACACTTTTCCCTACAATTCTCATCTGTTCATGATTGATTTTTTCGCACACTGTCCTGATATTTGCGACCGATGTAGCTGAGATGATATTTGGACTAAAATGCAGCTCCTGTAAACGATCACCTGTAAACTGGCATAACTTTCGATCTACTCAAAATCTCACTTGTTCTGTCCGCCTATCTTGTAGCTGACACTTTTCCCTACAATTTTCATTCATTCATGATTGATTTTTTCGCACACTGTCCCCACATTGGTGACCAATGTAGCTGAAACCATATTTGGGCTAAAATGCAGCTTCATCAAAAGATCACCTTTAAACTGAAATAACTTTCGATCTACTCAAAATCTCACTTGTTCTGTCCGCCTATCTTGTAGCTGACACTTTTCCCTACAATTCTCATCTATTCATGATTGATTTTTTCGCACACTGTCCCCACATTGGTGACCAATGTAGCTGAAACCATATTTGGGCTAAAATGCAGCTTCATCAAAAGATCACCTTTAAACTGAAATAACTTTCGATCTACTCAAAATCTCACTTGTTCTGTCCGCCTATCTTGTAGCTGACACTTTTCCCTACAATTTTCATTCATTCATGATTGATTTTTTCGTACACTGTCCCGACATTGGTGACCGATGTAGCTGAGATGATATTTGGGCTAAAATGCAGCTCCTGTAGACGATCACCTGTAAACTGAAATAACTTTCGATCTACTCAAAAACTCACTTGTTCTGTCCGCCTATCTTGTAGCTGACACTTTTCCCTACAATTCTCATCTATTCATGATTGATTTTTTCGCACACTGTCTCGACATTGGTGAACATTGTAGCTGAATTGATATTTGGGCTAAAATGCAGCTTCATCAGAAGATCACCTTTAAACTGAAATAACTTTCGATCTACTCAAAATCTCACTTGTTCTGTCCGCCTATCTTGTAGCTGACACTTTTCCCTACAATTCTCATCTATTCATGATTGATTTTTTCGCACACTGTCTCGACATTGGTGAACATTGTAGCTGAAACCATATTTGGGCTAAAATGCAGCTTCATCAGAAGATCACCTTTAAACTGAAATAACTTTCGATCTACTCAAAATCTCACTTGTTCTGTCCGCCTATCTTGTAGCTGACACTTTTCCCTACAATTTTCATTCATTCATGATTGATTTTTTCGTACACTGTCCCGACATTGGTGACCGATGTAGCTGAGATGATATTTGGGCTAAAATGCAGCTCCTGTAGACGATCACCTGTAAACTGAAATAACTTTCGATCTACTCAAAAACTCACTTGTTCTGTCCGCCTATCTTGTAGCTGACACTTTTCCCTACAATTTTCATTCATTCATGATTGATTTTTTCGCACACTGTCCCCACATTGGTGACCAATGTAGCTGAAACCATATTTGGGCTAAAATGCAGCTTCAACAAAAGATCACCTTTAAACTGAAATAACTTTCGATCTACTCAAAATCTCACTTGTTCCGTCCGCCTATCTTGTAGCTGACACTTTTCCCTACAATTTTCATTCATTCATGATTGATTTTTTCGCACACTGTCCTGACATTTGCGACCGATGTAGCTAAAATGATATTTGGGCTAAAATGCAGCTTCTTCAAAAGATCACCTGTAAACTGAAATAACTTTCGATCTACTCAAAAACTCACTTGTTCTGTCCGCCTATCTTGTAGCTGACACTTTTCCCTACAATTCTCATCTATTCATGATTGATTTTTTCGCACACTGTCCCGACATTGGTGACCAATGTAGCTGAAACCATATTTGGGCTAAAATGCAGCTTCTTCAAAAGATCACCTGTAAACTGAAATAACTTTCGATCTACTCAAAAACTCACTTGTTCTGTCCGCCTATCTTGTAGCTGACACTTTTCCCTACAATTCTCATCTATTCATGATTGATTTTTTCGCACACTGTCCCGACATTGGTGACCGATGTAGCTGAAACCATATTTGGGCTAAAATGCAGCTTCATCAAAAGATCACCTTTAAACTGAAATAACTTTCGATCTACTCAAAATCTCACTTGTTCTGTCCGCCTATCTTGTAGCTGACACTTTTCCCTACAATTTTCATTCATTCATGATTGATTTTTTCGCACACTGTCCTGACATTTGCGACCGATGTAGCTGAGATGATATTTGGGCTAAAATGCAGCTCCTGTAAACGATCACCTGTAAACTGGCATACCTTTCGATCTACTCAAAAACTCACTTGTTCTGTCCGCCTATCTTGTAGCTGACACTTTTCCCTACAATTCTCATCTATTCATGATTGATTTTTTCGCACACTGTCCCGACATTGGTGACCAATGTAGCTGAAATGATAATTGGGATAAAATGCAGCTTCTTCAAAAGATCACCTGTAAACTGGCGTAACTTTCGATCTACTCAAAATCTCACTTGTTCCGTCCGCCTATCTTGTAGCTGACACTTTTCCCTACAATTTTCATTCATTCATGATTGATTTTTTCGCACACTGTCCCGACATTGGTGACCAATGTAGCTGAAATGATATTTGGGCTAAAATGCAGCTTCTTCAAAAGATCACCTGTAAACTGGCGTAACTTTCGATCTACTCAAAATCTCACTTGTTCCGTCCGCCTATCTTGTAGCTGACACTTTTCCCTACAATTTTCATTCATTCATGATTGATTTTTTCTCACACTGTCCCGACATTGGTGACCAATGTAGCTGAAATGATAATTGGGATAAAATGCAGCTTCTTCAAAAGATCACCTGTAAACTGGCGTAACTTTCGATCTACTCAAAATCTCACTTGTTCCGTCCGCCTATCTTGTAGCTGACACTTTTCCCTACAATTTTCATTCATTCATGATTGATTTTTTCGCACACTGTCCCGACATTGGTGACCAATGTAGCTGAAATGATATTTGGGCTAAAATGCAGCTTCATCAAAAGATCACCTTTAAACTGAAAAAACATTCGATCTACTCAAAATCTCACTTGTTCTGTCCGCCTATCTTGTAGCTGACACTTTTCCCTACAATTCTCATCTATTCATGATTGATTTTTTCGCACACTGTCCCCACATTGGTGACCAATGTAGCTGAAACCATATTTGGGCTAAAATGCAGCTTCATCAAAAGATCACCTTTAAACTGAAATAACTTTCGATCTACTCAAAATCTCACTTGTTCCGTCCGCCTATCTTGTAGCTGACACTTTTCCCTACAATTTTCATTCATTCATGATTGATTTTTTCGCACACTGTCCCGACATTGGTGACCAATGTAGCTGAAATGATATTTGGGCTGAAATGCAGCTCCTGTAGACGATCACCTTTAAACTGAAATAACTTTCGATCTACTCAAAATCTCACTTGTTCTGTCCGCCTATCTTGTAGCTGACACTTTTCCCTACAATTCTCATCTATTCATGATTGATTTTTTCGCACACTGTCCCGACATTGGTGACCGATGTAGCTGAAACCATATTTGGGCTAAAATGCAGCTTCATCAAAAGATCACCTTTAAACTGAAATAACTTTCGATCTACTCAAAATCTCACTTGTTCCGTCCGCCTATCTTGTAGCTGACACTTTTCCCTACAATTTTCATTCATTCATGATTGATTTTTTCGCACACTGTCCCCACATTGGTGACCAATGTAGCTGAAACCATATTTGGGCTAAAATGCAGCTTCATCAAAAGATCACCTTTAAACTGAAATAACTTTCGATCTACTCAAAATCTCACTTGTTCCGTCCGCCTATCTTGTAGCTGACACTTTTCCCTACAATTTTCATCTATTCATGATTGATTTTTTCTCACACTGTCCCGACATTGGTGACCAATGTAGCTGAAATTATAATTGGGATAAAATGCAGCTTCTTCAAAAGATCACCTGTAAACTGGCGTAACTTTCGATCTACTCAAAATCTCACTTGTTCCGTCCGCCTATTTTGTAGCTGACACTTTTCCCTACAATTTTCATTCATTCATGATTGATTTCTTCGCACAGTGTCCCGACATTGGTGACCGATGTAGCTGAAACCATATTTGGGCTAAAATGCAGCTTCATCAAAAGATCACCTTTAAACTGAAATAACTTTCGATCTACTCAAAATCTCACTTGTTCCGTCCGCCTATCTTGTAGCTGACACTTTTTCCTACAATTTTCATTCATTCATGATTGATTTTTTCGCACACTGTCCCCACATTGGTGACCGATGTAGCTGAAACCATATTTGGGCTAAAATGCAGCTTCATCAAAAGATCACCTTTAAACTGAAATAACTTTCGATCTACTCAAAATCTCACTTGTTCCGTCCGCCTATCTTGTAGCTGACACTTTTCCCTACAATTTTCATTCATTCATGATTGATTTTTTCGCACACTGTCCCGACATTGGTGACCAATGTAGCTGAAATGATAATTGGGATAAAATGCAGCTTCTTCAAAAGATCACCTGTAAACTGGCGTAACTTTCGATCTACTCAAAATCTCACTTGTTCCGTCCGCCTATCTTGTAGCTGACACTTTTCCCTACAATTTTCATTCATTCATGATTGATTTTTTCTCACACTGTCCCGACATTGGTGACCAATGTAGCTGAAATGATAATTGGGATAAAATGCAGCTTCTTCAAAAGATCACCTGTAAACTGGCGTAACTTTCGATCTACTCAAAATCTCACTTGTTCCGTCCGCCTATCTTGTAGCTGACACTTTTCCCTACAATTTTCATTCATTCATGATTGATTTTTTCGCACACTGTCCCGACATTGGTGACCAATGTAGCTGAAACCATATTTGGGCTAAAATGCAGCTTCATCAAAAGATCACCTGTAAACTGAAATAACTTTCGATCTACTCAAAATCTCACTTGTTCTGTCCGCCTATCTTGTAGCTGACACTTTTCCCTACAATTTTCATTCATTCATGATTGATTTTTTCGCACACTGTCCCGACATTGGTGACCAATGTAGCTGAAATGATAATTGGAATAAAATGCAGCTTCTTCAAAAGATCACCTGTAAACTGGCGTAACTTTCGATCTACTCAAAATCTCACTTGTTCCGTCCGCCTATCTTGTAGCTGACACTTTTCCCTACAATTTTCATTCATTCATGATTGATTTTTTCGCACACTGTCCCGACATTGGTGACCAATGTAGCTGAAATGATAATTGGGATAAAATGCAGCTTCTTCAAAAGATCACCTGTAAACTGGCGTAACTTTCGATCTACTCAAAATCTCACTTGTTCCGTCCGCCTATCTTGTAGCTGACACTTTTCCCTACAATTTTCATTCATTCATGATTGATTTTTTCGCACACTGTCCCGACATTGGTGACCAATGTAGCTGAAATGATAATTGGGATAAAATGCAGCTTCATCAAAAGATCACCTTTAAACTGAAATAACTTTCGATCTACTCAAAATCTCACTTGTTCTGTCCGCCTATCTTGTAGCTGACACTTTTCCCTACAATTCTCATCTATTCATGATTGATTTTTTCGCACACTGTCCCCACATTGGTGACCAATGTAGCTGAAACCATATTTGGGCTAAAATGCAGCTTCATCAAAAGATCACCTTTAAACTGAAATAACTTTCGATCTACTCAAAATCTCACTTGTTCCGTCCGCCTATCTTGTAGCTGACACTTTTCCCTACAATTTTCATTCATTCATGATTGATTTTTTCGCACACTGTCCCGACATTGGTGACCAATGTAGCTGAAATGATATTTGGGCTGAAATGCAGCTCCTGTAGACGATCACCTTTAAACTGAAATAACTTTCGATCTACTCAAAATCTCACTTGTTCTGTCCGCCTATCTTGTAGCTGACACTTTTCCCTACAATTCTCATCTATTCATGATTGATTTTTTCGCACACTGTCCCGACATTGGTGACCGATGTAGCTGAAACCATATTTGGGCTAAAATGCAGCTTCATCAAAAGATCACCTTTAAACTGAAATAACTTTCGATCTACTCAAAATCTCACTTGTTCCGTCCGCCTATCTTGTAGCTGACACTTTTCCCTACAATTTTCATTCATTCATGATTGATTTTTTCGCACACTGTCCCCACATTGGTGACCAATGTAGCTGAAACCATATTTGGGCTAAAATGCAGCTTCATCAAAAGATCACCTTTAAACTGAAATAACTTTCGATCTACTCAAAATCTCACTTGTTCCGTCCGCCTATCTTGTAGCTGACACTTTTCCCTACAATTTTCATCTATTCATGATTGATTTTTTCTCACACTGTCCCGACATTGGTGACCAATGTAGCTGAAATGATAATTGGGATAAAATGCAGCTTCTTCAAAAGATCACCTGTAAACTGGCGTAACTTTCGATCTACTCAAAATCTCACTTGTTCCGTCCGCCTATCTTGTAGCTGACACTTTTCCCTACAATTTTCATTCATTCATGATTGATTTTTTCGCACACTGTCCCGACATTGGTGACCGATGTAGCTGAAACCATATTTGGGCTAAAATGCAGCTTCATCAAAAGATCACCTTTAAACTGAAATAACTTTCGATCTACTCAAAATCTCACTTGTTCCGTCCGCCTATCTTGTAGCTGACACTTTTTCCTACAATTTTCATTCATTCATGATTGATTTTTTCGCACACTGTCCCCACATTGGTGACCGATGTAGCTGAAACCATATTTGGGCTAAAATGCAGCTTCATCAAAAGATCACCTTTAAACTGAAATAACTTTCGATCTACTCAAAATCTCACTTGTTCTGTCCGCCTATCTTGTAGCTGACACTTTTCCCTACAATTTTCATTCATTCATGATTGATTTTTTCGCACACTGTCCCCACATTGGTGACCGATGTAGCTGAAACCATATTTGGGCTAAAATGCAGCTTCATCAAAAGATCACCTTTAAACTGAAATAACTTTCGATCTACTCAAAATCTCACTTGTTCTGTCCGCCTATCTTGTAGCTGACACTTTTCCCTACAATTTTCATCTATTCATGATTGATTTTTTCTCACACTGTCCCGACATTGGTGACCAATGTAGCTGAAATGATAATTGGGATAAAATGCAGCTTCTTCAAAAGATCACCTGTAAACTGGCGTAACTTTCGATCTACTCAAAATCTCACTTGTTCCGTCCGCCTATCTTGTAGCTGACACTTTTCCCTACAATTTTCATCTATTCATGATTGATTTTTTCTCACACTGTCCCGACATTGGTGACCAATGTAGCTGAAATGATAATTGGGATAAAATGCAGCTTCTTCAAAAGATCACCTGTAAACTGAAATAACTTTCGATCTACTCAAAAACTCACTTGTTCTGTCCGCCTATCTTGTAGCTGACACTTTTCCCTACAATTCTCATCTATTCATGATTGATTTTTTCGCACACTGTCCCGACATTGGTGACCGATGTAGCTGAAACCATATTTGGGCTAAAATGCAGCTTCTTCAAAAGATCACCTGTAAACTGGCGTAACTTTCGATCTACTCAAAATCTCACTTGTTCCGTCCGCCTATCTTGTAGCTGACACTTTTCCCTACAATTTTCATCTATTCATGATTGATTTTTTCTCACACTGTCCCGACATTGGTGACCAATGTAGCTGAAATGATAATTGGGCTAAAATGCAGCTTCTTCAAAAGATCACCTGTAAACTGAAATAACTTTCGATCTACTCAAAATCTCACTTGTTCTGTCCGCCTATCTTTTAGCTTACACTTTTCCCTACAATTCTCATCTATTCATGATTGATTTTTTCGCACACTGTCCCGACATTGGTGACCAATGTAGCTGAAATGATATTTGGGCTGAAATGCAGCTCCTGTAAACGATCACCTGTAAACTGGCATAACTTTCGATCTACTCAAAATCTCACTTGTTCTGTCCGCCTATCTTGTAGCTGACTTTTTTCTCTACAATTTTCATTCATTCATGATTGATTTTTTCGCACACTGTCCCCACATTGGTGACCAATGTAGCTGAAACCATATTTGGGCTAAAATGCAGCTTCATCAAAAGATCACCTTTAAACTGAAATAACTTTCGATCTACTCAAAATCTCACTTGTTCCGTCCGCCTATCTTGTAGCTGACACTTTTCCCTACAATTTTCATTCATTCATGATTGATTTTTTCGCACACTGTCCCCACATTGGTGACCGATGTAGCTGAAACCATATTTGGGCTAAAATGCAGCTTCATCAAAAGATCACCTTTAAACTGAAATAACTTTCGATCTACTCAAAATCTCACTTGTTCCGTCCGCCTATCTTGTAGCTGACACTTTTCCCTACAATTTTCATCTATTCATGATTGATTTTTTCTCACACTGTCCCGACATTGGTGACCAATGTAGCTGAAATGATAATTGGGATAAAATGCAGCTTCTTCAAAAGATCACCTGTAAACTGGCGTAACTTTCGATCTACTCAAAATCTCACTTGTTCCGTCCGCCTATCTTGTAGCTGACACTTTTCCCTACAATTTTCATCTATTCATGATTGATTTTTTCTCACACTGTCCCGACATTGGTGACCAATGTAGCTGAAATGATAATTGGGATAAAATGCAGCTTCTTCAAAAGATCACCTGTAAACTGAAATAACTTTCGATCTACTCAAAAACTCACTTGTTCTGTCCGCCTATCTTGTAGCTGACACTTTTCCCTACAATTCTCATCTATTCATGATTGATTTTTTCGCACACTGTCCCGACATTGGTGACCGATGTAGCTGAAACCATATTTGGGCTAAAATGCAGCTTCTTCAAAAGATCACCTGTAAACTGGCGTAACTTTCGATCTACTCAAAATCTCACTTGTTCCGTCCGCCTATCTTGTAGCTGACACTTTTCCCTACAATTTTCATCTATTCATGATTGATTTTTTCTCACACTGTCCCGACATTGGTGACCAATGTAGCTGAAACCATATTTGGGCTAAAATGCAGCTTCTTCAAAAGATCACCTGTAAACTGAAATAACTTTCGATCTACTCAAAATCTCACTTGTTCTGTCCGCCTATCTTGTAGCTGACACTTTTCCCTACAATTCTCATCTATTCATGATTGATTTTTTCGCACACTGTCCCGACATTGGTGACCAATGTAGCTGAAATGATATTTGGGCTAAAATGCAGCTTCTTCAAAAGATCACCTTTAAACTGGCATAACTTTCGATCTACTCAAAATCTCACTTGTTCTGTCCGCCTATCTTGTAGCTGACACTTTTCCCTACAATTTTCATTCATTCATGATTGATTTTTTCGCACACTGTCCCCACATTGGTGACCAATGTAGCTGAAACCATATTTGGGCTAAAATGCAGCTTCATCAAAAGATCACCTTTAAACTGAAATAACTTTCGATCTACTCAAAATCTCACTTGTTCCGTCCGCCTATCTTGTAGCTGACACTTTTCCCTACAATTCTCATCTATTCATGATTGATTTTTTCGCACACTGTCCCGACATTGGTGACCAATGTAGCTGAAATGATATTTGGGCTGAAATGCAGCTCCTGTAAACGATCACCTGTAAACTGGCATAACTTTCGATCTACTCAAAATCTCACTTGTTCTGTCCGCCTATCTTGTAGCTGACACTTTTCCCTACAATTCTCATCTATTCATGATTGATTTTTTCGCACACTGTCCCGACATTGGTGACCAATGTAGCTGAAACCATATTTGGGCTAAAATGCAGCTTCATCAAAAGATCACCTGTAAACTGGCATAACTTTCGATCTACTCAAAATCTCACTTGTTCTGTCCGCCTATCTTGTAGCTGACACTTTTCCCTACAATTTTCATTCATTCATGATTGATTTTTTCGCACACTGTCCCCACATTGGTGACCAATGTAGCTGAAACCATATTTGGGCTAAAATGCAGCTTCATCAAAAGATCACCTTTAAACTGAAATAACTTTCGATCTACTCAAAATCTCACTTGTTCTGTCCGCCTATCTTGTAGCTGACACTTTTCCCTACAATTTTCATTCATTCATGATTGATTTTTTCGCACACTGTCCCCACATTGGTGACCGATGTAGCTGAAACCATATTTGGGCTAAAATGCAGCTTCATCAAAAGATCACCTTTAAACTGAAATAACTTTCGATCTACTCAAAATCTCACTTGTTCCGTCCGCCTATCTTGTAGCTGACACTTTTTCCTACAATTTTCATCTATTCATGATTGATTTTTTCTCACACTGTCCCGACATTGGTGACCAATGTAGCTGAAATGATATTTGGGCTAAAATGCAGCTTCTTCAAAAGATCACCTGTAAACTGGCGTAACTTTCAATCTACTCAAAATCTCACTTGTTCCGTCCGCCTATCTTGTAGCTGACACTTTTCCCTACAATTTTCATCTATTCATGATTGATTTTTTCTCACACTGTCCCGACATTGGTGACCAATGTAGCTGAAATGATAATTGGGATAAAATGCAGCTTCTTCAAAAGATCACCTGTAAACTGAAATAACTTTCGATCTACTCAAAAACTCACTTGTTCTGTCCGCCTATCTTGTAGCTGACACTTTTCCCTACAATTCTCATCTATTCATGATTGATTTTTTCGCACACTGTCCCGACATTGGTGACCGATGTAGCTGAAACCATATTTGGGCTAAAATGCAGCTTCATCAAAAGATCACCTTTAAACTGAAATAACTTTCGATCTACTCAAAATCTCACTTGTTCCGTCCGCCTATCTTGTAGCTGACACTTTTCCCTACAATTTTCATTTATTCATGATTGATTTTTTCGCACACTGTCCCGACATTGGTGACCAATGTAGCTGAAATGATAATTGGGATAAAATGCAGCTTCTTCAAAAGATCACCTGTAAACTGGCGTAACTTTCGATCTACTCAAAATCTCACTTGTTCCGTCCGCCTATCTTGTAGCTGACACTTTTCCCTACAATTTTCATCTATTCATGATTGATTTTTTCTCACACTGTCCCGACATTGGTGACCAATGTAGCTGAAACCATATTTGGGCTAAAATGCAGCTTCTTCAAAAGATCACCTGTAAACTGAAATAACTTTCGATCTACTCAAAATCTCACTTGTTCCGTCCGCCTATCTTGTAGCTGACACTTTTCCCTACAATTCTCATCTATTCATGATTGATTTTTTCGTACACTGTCCCGACATTGGTGACCGATGTAGCTGAGATGATATTTGGGCTAAAATGCAGCTTCTTCAAAAGATCACCTTTAAACTGAAATAACTTTCGATCTACTCAAAATCTCACTTGTTCCGTCCGCCTATCTTGTA
Source organism: Microplitis manilae (assembly GCA_030273425.1). Classification (NCBI taxonomy): domain Eukaryota; kingdom Metazoa; phylum Arthropoda; class Insecta; order Hymenoptera; family Braconidae; genus Microplitis; species Microplitis manilae. The sequence goes on from CP092725.1 coordinate 1,295,448, forward strand.
GCTGACACTTTTCCCTACAATTTTCATCTATTCATGATTGATTTTTTCGCACACTGTCCCGACATTGGTGACCGATGTAGCTGAAACCATATTTGGGCTAAAATGCAGCTTCAACAAAAGATCACCTTTAAACTGAAATAACTTTCGATCTACTCAAAATCTCACTTGTTCTGTCCGCCTATCTTGTAGCTGACACTTTTCCCTACAATTTTCATTCATTCATGATTGATTTTTTCGCACACTGTCCCGACATTGGTGACCAATGTAGCTGAAACCATATTTGGGCTAAAATGCAGCTTCATCAAAAGATCACCTTTAAACTGAAATAACTTTCGATCTACTCAAAATCTCACTTGTTCCGTCCGCCTATCTTGTAGCTGACACTTTTCCCTACAATTTTCATCTATTCATGATTGATTTTTTCGCACACTGTCCCGACATTGGTGACCAATGTAGCTGAAACCATATTTGGGCTAAAATGCAGCTTCATCAAAAGATCACCTTTAAACTGAAATAACTTTCGATCTACTCAAAATCTCACTTGTTCCGTCCGCCTATCTTGTAGCTGACACTTTTCCCTACAATTTTCATTCATTCATGATTGATTTTTTCGCACACTGTCCCGACATTGGTGACCAATGTAGCTGAAACCATATTTGGGCTAAAATGCAGCTTCATCAAAAGATCACCTTTAAACTGAAATAACTTTCGATCTACTCAAAATCTCACTTGTTCTGTCCGCCTATCTTGTAGCTGACACTTTTCCCTACAATTTTCATTCATTCATGATTGATTTTTTCGCACACTGTCCCGACATTGGTGACCAATGTAGCTGAAACCATATTTGGGCTAAAATGCAGCTTCTTCAAAAGATCACCTGTAAACTGGCGTAACTTTCGATCTACTCAAAATCTCACTTGTTCCGTCCGCCTATCTTGTAGCTGACACTTTTCCCTACAATTTTCATCTATTCATGATTGATTTTTTCTCACACTGTCCCGACATTGGTGACCAATGTAGCTGAAACCATATTTGGGCTAAAATGCAGCTTCATCAAAAGATCACCTTTAAACTGAAATAACTTTCGATCTACTCAAAATCTCACTTGTTCTGTCCGCCTATCTTGTAGCTGACACTTTTCCCTACAATTCTCATCTATTCATGATTGATTTTTTCGCACACTGTCCCGACATTGGTGACCGATGTAGCTGAAACCATATTTGGGCTAAAATGCAGCTTCATCAAAAGATCACCTTTAAACTGAAATAACTTTCGATCTACTCAAAATCTCACTTGTTCCGTCCGCCTATCTTGTAGCTGACACTTTTCCCTACAATTCTCATCTATTCATGATTGATTTTTTCGCACACTGTCCCGACATTGGTGACCGATGTAGCTGAAACCATATTTGGGCTAAAATGCAGCTCCTGTAGACGATCACCTGTAAACTGGCATAACTTTCGATCTACTCAAAATCTCACTTGTTCTGTCCGCCTATCTTGTAGCTGACACTTTTCCCTACAATTCTCATCTATTCATGATTGATTTTTTCTCACACTGTCCCGACATTGGTGACCAATGTAGCTGAAATGATATTTGGGCTGAAATGCAGCTCCTGTAAACGATCACCTGTAAACTGGCATAACTTTCGATCTACTCAAAATCTCACTTGTTCTGTCCGCCTATCTTGTAGCTGACACTTTTCCCTACAATTCTCATCTATTCATGATTGATTTTTTCTCACACTGTCCCGACATTGGTGACCAATGTAGCTGAAATGATAATTGGGATAAAATGCAGCTTCTTCAAAAGATCACCTGTAAACTGAAATAACTTTCGATCTACTCATAAACTCACTTGTTCTGTCCGCCTATCTTGTAGCTGACACTGTTCCCTACAATTCTCATCTATTCATGATTGATTTTTTCGCACACTGTCCCGACATTGGTGACCGATGTAGCTGAAACCATATTTGGGCTAAAATGCAGCTTCATCAAAAGATCACCTTTAAACTGAAATAACTTTTGATCTACTCAAAATCTCACTTGTTCCGTCCGCCTATCTTGTAGCTGACACTTTTTCCTACAATTTTCATTCATTCATGATTGATTTTTTCGCACACTGTCCCCACATTGGTGACCAATGTAGCTGAAACCATATTTGGGCTAAAATGCAGCTTCATCAAAAGATCACCTTTAAACTGAAATAACTTTCGATCTACTCAAAATCTCACTTGTTCCGTCCGCCTATCTTGTAGCTGACACTTTTTCCTACAATTCTCATCTATTCATGATTGATTTTTTCGCACACTGTCCCGACATTGGTGACCAATGTAGCTGAAATGATATTTGGGCTGAAATGCAGCTCCTGTAAACGATCACCTGTAAACTGGCATAACTTTCGATCTACTCAAAATCTCACTTGTTCTGTCCGCCTATCTTGTAGCTGACACTTTTCCCTACAATTTTCATTTATTCATGATTGATTTTTTCGCACACTGTCCCGACATTGGTGACCAATGTAGCTGAAATGATATTTGAGCTGAAATGCAGCTCCTGTAAACGATCACCTGTAAACTGGCATAACTTTCGATCTACTCAAAATCTCACTTGTTCTGTCCGCCTATCTTGTAGCTGACACTTTTCCCTACAATTTTCATTCATTCATGATTGATTTTTTCGCACACTGTCCTCACATTGGTGACCAATGTAGCTGAAACCATATTTGGGCTAAAATGCAGCTTCATCAAAAGATCACCTGTAAACTGGCATAACTTTCGATCTACTCAAAATCTCACTTGTTCTGTCCGCCTATCTTGTAGCTGACACTTTTCCCTACAATTTTCATTCATTCATGATTGATTTTTTCGCACACTGTCCCGACATTGGTGACCAATGTAGCTGAAATGATATTTGGGCTGAAATGCAGCTCCTGTAAACGATCACCTGTAAACTGGCATAACTTTCGATCTACTCAAAATCTCACTTGTTCCGTCCGCCTATCTTGTAGCTGACACTTTTCCCTACAATTTTCATCTATTCATGATTGATTTTTTCTCACACTGTCCCGACATTGGTGACCGATGTAGCTGAAACCATATTTGGGCTAAAATGCAGCTTCAACAGAAGATCACCTTTAAACTGAAATAACTTTCGATCTACTCAAAATCTCACTTGTTCTGTCCGCCTATCTTGTAGCTGACACTTTTCCCTACAATTTTCAATCATTCATAATTGATTTTTTCGCACACTGTCCCCACATTGGTGACCAATGTAGCTGAAACCATATTTGGGCTAAAATGCAGCTTCTTCAAAAGATCACCTGTAAACTGGCGTAACTTTCGATCTACTCAAAATCTCACTTGTTCCGTCCGCCTATCTTGTAGCTGACACTTTTCCCTACAATTTTCATTCATTCATGATTGATTTTTTCGCACACTGTCCCCACATTGGTGACCAATGTAGCTGAAACCATATTTGGGCTAAAATGCAGCTTCGACAAAAGATCACCTTTAAACTGAAATAACTTTCGATCTACTCAAAATCTCACTTGTTCTGTCCGCCTATCTTGTAGCTGACACTTTTCCCTACAATTTTCATTCATTCATGATTGATTTTTTCGCACACTGTCCCCACATTAGTGACCAATGTAGCTGAAACCATATTTGGGCTAAAATGCAGCTTCATCAAAAGATCACCTTTAAACTGAAATAACTTTCGATCTACTCAAAATCTCACTTGTTCTGTCCGCCTATCTTGTAGCTAACACTTTTCCCTACAATTTTCATTCATTCATGATCGATTTTTTCGCACACTGTCCCCACATTGGTGACCAATGTAGCTGAAACCATATTTGGGCTAAAATGCAGCTTCTTCAAAAGATCACCTGTAAACTGGCGTAACTTTCGATCTACTCAAAATCTCACTTGTTCCGTCCACCTATCTTGTAGCTGACACTTTTCCCCTACAATTTTCATCTATTCATGATTGATTTTTTCGCACACTGTCCCGACATTGGTGACCGATGTAGCTGAAACCATATTTGGGCTAAAATGCAGCTTCATCAAAAGATCACCTTTAAACTGGCATAACTTTCGATCTACTCAAAATCTCACTTGTTCTGTCCGCCTATCTTGTAGCTGACACTTTTCCCTACAATTTTCATTCATTCATGATTGATTTTTTCGCACACTGTCCCGACATTGGTGACCAATGTAGCTGAAATGATATTTGGGCTGAAATGCAGCTCCTGTAAACGATCACCTGTAAACTGGCATAACTTTCGATCTACTCAAAATCTCACTTGTTCCGTCCGCCTATCTTGTAGCTGACACTTTTCCCTACAATTTTCATCTATTCATGATTGATTTTTTCTCACACTGTCCCGACATTGGTGACCGATGTAGCTGAAACCATATTTGGGCTAAAATGCAGCTTCAACAAAAGATCACCTTTAAACTGAAATAACTTTCGATCTACTCAAAATCTCACTTGTTCTGTCCGCCTATCTTGTAGCTGACACTTTTCCCTACAATTTTCATTCATTCATGATTGATTTTTTCGCACACTGTCCCCACATTGGTGACCAATGTAGCTGAAACCATATTTGGGCTAAAATGCAGCTTCTTCAAAAGATCACCTGTAAACTGGCGTAACTTTCGATCTACTCAAAATCTCACTTGTTCCGTCCGCCTATCTTGTAGCTGACACTTTTCCCTACAATTTTCATTCATTCATGATTGATTTTTTCGCACACTGTCCCCACATTGGTGACCAATGTAGCTGAAACCATATTTGGGCTAAAATGCAGCTTCGACAAAAGATCACCTTTAAACTGAAATAACTTTCGATCTACTCAAAATCTCACTTGTTCTGTCCGCCTATCTTGTAGCTGACACTTTTCCCTACAATTTTCATTCATTCATGATTGATTTTTTCGCACACTGTCCCCACATTAGTGACCAATGTAGCTGAAACCATATTTGGGCTAAAATGCAGCTTCATCAAAAGATCACCTTTAAACTGAAATAACTTTCGATCTACTCAAAATCTCACTTGTTCTGTCCGCCTATCTTGTAGCTAACACTTTTCCCTACAATTTTCATTCATTCATGATCGATTTTTTCGCACACTGTCCCCACATTGGTGACCAATGTAGCTGAAACCATATTTGGGCTAAAATGCAGCTTCTTCAAAAGATCACCTGTAAACTGGCGTAACTTTCGATCTACTCAAAATCTCACTTGTTCCGTCCACCTATCTTGTAGCTGACACTTTTCCCCTACAATTTTCATCTATTCATGATTGATTTTTTCGCACACTGTCCCGACATTGGTGACCGATGTAGCTGAAACCATATTTGGGCTAAAATGCAGCTTCATCAAAAGATCACCTTTAAACTGAAATAACTTTCGATCTACTCAAAATCTCACTTGTTCTGTCCGCCTATCTTGTAGCTGACACTTTTCCCTACAATTTTCATTCATTCATGATTGATTTTTTCGCACACTGTCCCCACATTGGTGACCAATGTAGCTGAAACCATATTTGGGCTAAAATGCAGCTTCATCAAAAGATCACCTTTAAACTGAAATAACTTTCGATCTACTCAAAATCTCACTTGTTCCGTCCGCCTATCTTGTAGCTGACACTTTTCCCTACAATTTTCATCTATTCATGATTGATTTTTTCTCACACTGTCCCGACATTGGTGATTAATGTAGCTGAAATGATAATTGGGATAAAATGCAGCTTCTTCAAAAGATCACCTGTAAACTGGCGTAACTTTCGATCTACTCAAAATCTCACTTGTTCCGTCCGCCTATCTTGTAGCTGACACTTTTCCCTACAATTTTCATTTATTCATGATTGATTTTTTCGCACACTGTCCCGACATTGGTGACCAATGTAGCTGAAATGATAATTGGGATAAAATGCAGCTTCTTCAAAAGATCACCTGTAAACTGGCGTAACTTTCGATCTACTCAAAATCTCACTTGTTCCGTCCGCCTATCTTGTAGCTGACACTTTTCCCTACAATTCTCATCTATTCATGATTGATTTTTTCGCACACTGTCCCGACATTGGTGACCAATGTAGCTGAAACCATATTTGGGCTAAAATGCAGCTTCATCAAAAGATCACCTTTAAACTGAAATAACTTTCGATCTACTCAAAATCTCACTTGTTCTGTCCGCCTATCTTGTAGCTGACACTTTTCCCTACAATTTTCATTCATTCATGATTGATTTTTTCGCACACTGTCCCCACATTGGTGACCAATGTAGCTGAAACCATATTTGGGCTAAAATGCAGCTTCATCAAAAGATCACCTTTAAACTGAAATAACTTTCGATCTACTCAAAATCTCACTTGTTCCGTCCGCCTATCTTGTAGCTGACACTTTTCCCTACAATTTTCATTCATTCATGATTGATTTTTTCGCACACTGTCCCCACATTGGTGACCAATGTAGCTGAAACCATATTTGGGCTAAAATGCAGCTTCATCAAAAGATCACCTTTAAACTGAAATAACTTTCGATCTACTCAAAATCTCACTTGTTCTGTCCGCCTATCTTGTAGCTGACACTTTTCCCTACAATTTTCATTCATTTATGATTGATTTTTTCGCATCTTGTCCCCACATTGGTGACCAATGTAGCTGAAACCATATTTGGGCTAAAATGCAGCTTCATCAAAAGATCACCTTTAAACTGAAATAACTTTCGATCTACTCAAAATCTCACTTGTTCTGTCCGCCTATCTTGTAGCTGACACTTTTCCCTACAATTTTCATTCATTCATGATTGATTTTTTCGCACACTGTCCCCACATTGGTGACCAATGTAGCTGAAACCATATTTGGGCTAAAATGCAGCTTCATCAAAAGATCACCTTTAAACTGAAATAACTTTCGATCTACTCAAAATCTCACTTGTTCTGTCCGCCTATCTTGTAGCTGACACTTTTTCCTACAATTTTCATCTATTCATGATTGATTTTTTCTCACACTGTCCCGACATTGGTGACCAATGTAGCTGAAACCATATTTGGGCTAAAATGCAGCTTCTTCAAAAGATCACCTGTAAACTGGCGTAACTTTCGATCTACTCAAAATCTCACTTGTTCCGTCCGCCTATCTTGTAGCTGACACTTTTCCCTACAATTTTCATCTATTCATGATTGATTTTTTCGCACACTGTCCCGACATTGGTGACCGATGTAGCTGAAACCATATTTGGGCTAAAATGCAGCTTCATCAAAAGATCACCTTTAAACTGAAATAACTTTCGATCTACTCAAAATCTCACTTGTTCTGTCCGCCTATCTTATAGCTGACACTTTTCCCTACAATTTTCATTCATTCATGATTGATTTTTTCGCACACTGTCCCCACATTGGTGACCAATGTAGCTGAAACCATATTTGGGCTAAAATGCAGCTTCATCAAAAGATCACCTTTAAACTGAAATAACTTTCGATCTACTCAAAATCTCACTTGTTCTGTCCGCCTATCTTGTAGCTGACACTTTTCCCTACAATTTTCATTCATTCATGATTGATTTTTTCGCACACTGTCCCCACATTGGTGACCAATGTAGCTGAAACCATATTTGGGCTAAAATGCAGCTTCATCAAAAGATCACCTTTAAACTGAAATAACTTTCGATCTACTCAAAATCTCACTTGTTCCGTCCGCCTATCTTGTAGCTGACACTTTGCCCTACAATTTCCATCTATTCATGATTGATTTTTTCGCACACTGTCCCGACATTGGTGACCGATGTAGCTGAAACCCTATTTGGGCTAAAATGCAGCTTCATCAAAAGATCACCTTTAAACTGAAATAACTTTCGATCTACTCAAAATCTCACTTGTTCTGTCCGCCTATCTTGTAGCTGACACTTTTCCCTACAATTTTCATTCATTCATGATTGATTTTTTCGCACACTGTCCCCACATTGGTGACCAATGTAGCTGAAACCATATTTGGGCTAAAATGCAGCTTCATCAAAAGATCACCTTTAAACTGAAATAACTTTCGATCTACTCAAAATCTCACTTGTTCCGTCCGCCTATCTTGTAGCTGACACTTTTTCCTACAATTTTCATCTATTCATGATTGATTTTTTCTCACACTGTCCCGACATTGGTGACCAATGTAGCTGAAACCATATTTGGGCTAAAATGCAGCTTCTTCAAAAGATCACCTGTAAACTGGCGTAACTTTCGATCTACTCAAAATCTCACTTGTTCCGTCCGCCTATCTTGTAGCTGACACTTTTCCCTACAATTTTCATCTATTCATGATTGATTTTTTCGCACACTGTCCCGACGTTGGTGACCGATGTAGCTGAAACCATATTTGGGCTAAAATGCAGCTTCATCAAAAGATCACCTTTAAACTGAAATAACTTTCGATCTACTCAAAATCTCACTTGTTCTGTCCGCCTATCTTGTAGCTGACACTTTTCCCTACAATTTTCATTCATTCATGATTGATTTTTTCGCACACTGTCCCCACATTGGTGACCAATGTAGCTGAAATGATAATTGGGATAAAATGCAGCTTCTTCAAAAGATCACCTGTAAACTGAAATAACTTTCGATCTACTCAAAAACTCACTTGTTCTGTCCGCCTATCTTGTAGCTGACACTTTTCCCTACAATTTTCATTCATTCATGATTGATTTTTTCGCACACTGTCCCCACATTGGTGACCAATGTAGCTGAAACCATATTTGGGCTAAAATGCAGCTTCATCAAAAGATCACCTTTAAACTGAAATAACTTTCGATCTACTCAAAATCTCACTTGTTCTGTCCGCCTATCTTGTAGCTGACACTTTTCCCTACAATTTTCATTCATTCATGATTGATTTTTTCGCACACTGTCCCCACATTGGTGACCAATGTAGCTGAAACCATATTTGGGCTAAAATGCAGCTTCATCAAAAGATCACCTTTAAACTGAAATAACTTTCGATCTACTCAAAATCTCACTTGTTCCGTCCGCCTATCTTGTAGCTGACACTTTTCCCTACAATTTTCATTCATTCATGATTGATTTTTTCGCACACTGTCCCCACATTGGTGACCAATGTAGCTGAAACCATATTTGGGCTAAAATGCAGCTTCATCAAAAGATCACCTTTAAACTGAAATAACTTTCGATCTACTCAAAATCTCACTTGTTCTGTCCGCCTATCTTGTAGCTGACACTTTTCCCTACAATTTTCATTCATTTATGATTGATTTTTTCGCATCTTGTCCCCACATTGGTGACCAATGTAGCTGAAACCATATTTGGGCTAAAATGCAGCTTCATCAAAAGATCACCTTTAAACTGAAATAACTTTCGATCTACTCAAAATCTCACTTGTTCTGTCCGCCTATCTTGTAGCTGACACTTTTCCCTACAATTTTCATTCATTCATGATTGATTTTTTCGCACACTGTCCCCACATTGGTGACCAATGTAGCTGAAACCATATTTGGGCTAAAATGCAGCTTCATCAAAAGATCACCTTTAAACTGAAATAACTTTCGATCTACTCAAAATCTCACTTGTTCTGTCCGCCTATCTTGTAGCTGACACTTTTTCCTACAATTTTCATCTATTCATGATTGATTTTTTCTCACACTGTCCCGACATTGGTGACCAATGTAGCTGAAACCATATTTGGGCTAAAATGCAGCTTCTTCAAAAGATCACCTGTAAACTGGCGTAACTTTCGATCTACTCAAAATCTCACTTGTTCCGTCCGCCTATCTTGTAGCTGACACTTTTCCCTACAATTTTCATCTATTCATGATTGATTTTTTCGCACACTGTCCCGACATTGGTGACCGATGTAGCTGAAACCATATTTGGGCTAAAATGCAGCTTCATCAAAAGATCACCTTTAAACTGAAATAACTTTCGATCTACTCAAAATCTCACTTGTTCTGTCCGCCTATCTTGTAGCTGACACTTTTCCCTACAATTTTCATTCATTCATGATTGATTTTTTCGCACACTGTCCCCACATTGGTGACCAATGTAGCTGAAACCATATTTGGGCTAAAATGCAGCTTCATCAAAAGATCACCTTTAAACTGAAATAACTTTCGATCTACTCAAAATCTCACTTGTTCTGTCCGCCTATCTTGTAGCTGACACTTTTCCCTACAATTTTCATTCATTCATGATTGATTTTTTCGCACACTGTCCCCACATTGGTGACCAATGTAGCTGAAACCATATTTGGGCTAAAATGCAGCTTCATCAAAAGATCACCTTTAAACTGAAATAACTTTCGATCTACTCAAAATCTCACTTGTTCCGTCCGCCTATCTTGTAGCTGACACTTTGCCCTACAATTTCCATCTATTCATGATTGATTTTTTCGCACACTGTCCCGACATTGGTGACCGATGTAGCTGAAACCCTATTTGGGCTAAAATGCAGCTTCATCAAAAGATCACCTTTAAACTGAAATAACTTTCGATCTACTCAAAATCTCACTTGTTCTGTCCGCCTATCTTGTAGCTGACACTTTTCCCTACAATTTTCATTCATTCATGATTGATTTTTTCGCACACTGTCCCCACATTGGTGACCAATGTAGCTGAAACCATATTTGGGCTAAAATGCAGCTTCATCAAAAGATCACCTTTAAACTGAAATAACTTTCGATCTACTCAAAATCTCACTTGTTCCGTCCGCCTATCTTGTAGCTGACACTTTTTCCTACAATTTTTATCTATTCATGATTGATTTTTTCTCACACTGTCCCGACATTGGTGACCAATGTAGCTGAAACCATATTTGGGCTAAAATGCAGCTTCTTCAAAAGATCACCTGTAAACTGGCGTAACTTTCGATCTACTCAACATCTCACTTGTTCCGTCCGCCTATCTTGTAGCTGACACTTTTCCCTACAATTTTCATCTATTCATGATTGATTTTTTCGCACACTGTCCCGACGTTGGTGACCGATGTAGCTGAAACCATATTTGGGCTAAAATGCAGCTTCATCAAAAGATCACCTTTAAACTGAAATAACTTTCGATCTACTCAAAATCTCACTTGTTCTGTCCGCCTATCTTGTAGCTGACACTTTTCCCTACAATTTTCATTCATTCATGATTGATTTTTTCGCACACTGTCCCCACATTGGTGACCAATGTAGCTGAAATGATAATTGGGATAAAATGCAGCTTCTTCAAAAGATCACCTGTAAACTGAAATAACTTTCGATCTACTCAAAAACTCACTTGTTCTGTCCGCCTATCTTGTAGCTGACACTTTTCCCTACAATTCTCATCTATTCATGATTGATTTTTTCGCACACTGTCCCGACATTGGTGACCGATGTAGCTGAAACCATATTTGGGCTAAAATGCAGCTTCATCAAAAGATCACCTTTAAACTGAAATAACTTTCGATCTACTCAAAATCTCACTTGTTCCGTCCGCCTATCTTGTAGCTGACACTTTTCCCTACAATTTTCATCTATTCATGATTGATTTTTTCGCACAGTGTCCCGACATTGGTGACCAATGTAGCTGAAATGATATTTGGGCTAAAATGCAGCTCCTGTAGACGATCACCTGTAAACTGCCATAACTTTCGATCTACTCAAAATCTCACTTGTTCCGTCCGCCTATCTTGTAGCTGACACTTTTCCCTACAATTTTCATCTATTCATGATTGATTTTTTCGCTCACTGTCCTGACATTTGCGACCGATGTAGCTGAAATGATAATTGGGATAAAATGCAGCTTCTTCAAAAGATCACCTGTAAACTGGCGTAACTTTCGATCTACTCAAAATCTCACTTGTTCCGTCCGCCTATTTTGTAGCTGACACTTTTTCCTACAATTTTCATCTATTCATGATTGATTTTTTCTCACACTGTCCCGACATTGGTGACCAATGTAGCTGAAACCATATTTGGGCTAAAATGCAGCTTCTTCAAAAGATCACCTTTAAACTGAAATAACTTTCGATCTACTCAAAATCTCACTTGTTCCGTCCGCCTATCTTGTAGCTGACACTTTTCCCTACAATTTTCATCTATTCATGATTGATTTTTTCTCACACTGTCCCGACATTGGTGACCGATGTAGCTGAAACCATATTTGGGCTAAAATGCAGCTTCTTCAAAAGATCACCTTTAAACTGAAATAACTTTCGATCTACTCAAAATCTCACTTGTTCCGTCCGCCTATCTTGTAGCTGACACTTTTCCCTACAATTTTCATCTATTCATGATTGATTTTTTCTCACACTGTCCCGACATTGGTGACCGATGTAGCTGAAACCATATTTGGGCTAAAATGCAGCTTCATCAAAAGATCACCTTTAAACTGAAATAACTTTCGATCTACTCAAAATCTCACTTGTTCCGTCCGCCTATCTTGTAGCTGACACTTTTCCCTACAATTTTCATCTATTCATGATTGATTTTTTCTCACACTGTCCCGACATTGGTGACCGATGTAGCTGAAACCATATTTGGGCTAAAATGCAGCTTCATCAAAAGATCACCTGTAAACTGGCATAACTTTCGATCTACTCAAAATCTCACTTGTTCCGTCCGCCTATCTTGTAGCTGACACTTTTCCCTACAATTCTCATCTGTTCATGATTGATTTTTTCGCACACTGTCCTGATATTTGCGACCGATGTCGCTAAAATGATATTTGGGCTAAAATGCAGCTTCTTCAAAAGATCACCTGTAAACTGAAATAACTTTCGATCTACTCAAAAACTCACTTGTTCTGTCCGCCTATCTTGTAGCTGACACTTTTCCCTACAATTCTCATCTATTCATAATTGATTTTTTCGCACACTGTCCCGACATTGGTGACCAATGTAGCTGGAACCATATTTGGGCTAAAATGCAGCTTCTCCAAAAGATCTCCTTTAAACTGAAATAACTTTCGATCTACTCAAAATCTCACTTGTTCTGTTTGCCTATCTTGTAGCTAACACTTTTCCCTACAATTCTCATCTATTCATGATTGATTTTTTCTCACACTGTCCCGACATTGGTGATTAATGTAGCTGAAATGATAATTGGGATAAAATGCAGCTTCTTCAAAAGATCGCCTGTAAACTGGCGTAACTTTCGATCTACTCAAAATCTCACTTGTTCCGTCCGCCTATCTTGTAGCTGACACTTTTCCCTACAATTTTCATTCATTCATGATTGATTTTTTCGCACACTGTCCCGACATTGGTGACCAATGTAGCTGAAATGATAATTGGGCTGAAATGCAGCTCCTGTAAACGATCACCTGTAAACTGGCATAACTTTCGATCTACTCAAAATCTCACTTGTTCTGTCCGCCTATCTTGTAGCTGACACTTTTCTCTACAATTTTCATCTATTCATGATTGATTTTTTCGCACACTGTCCCGACATTGGTGACCGATGTAGCTGAAACCATATTTGGGCTAAAATGCAGCTTCATCAAAAGATCACCTGTAAACTGGCATAACTTTCGATCTACTCAAAATCTCACTTGTTCTGTCCGCCTATCTTGTAGCTGACACTTTTCCCTACAATTTTCATTCATTCATGATTGATTTTTTCGCACACTGTCCCCACATTGGTGACCAATGTAGCTGAAATGATAATTGGGATAAAATGCAGCTTCTTCAAAAGATCACCTGTAAACTGAAATAACTTTCGATCTACTCAAAATCTCACTTGTTCCGTCCGCCTATCTTGTAGCTGACACTTTTCCCTACAATTTTCATCTATTCATGATTGATTTTTTCGCACACTGTCCCGACATTGGTGACCGATGTAGCTGAAACCATATTTGGGCTAAAATGCAGCTTCATCAAAAGATCACCTTTAAACTGAAATAATTTCGATCTACTCAAAATCTCACTTGTTCTGTCCGCCTATCTTGTAGCTGACACTTTTCCCTACAATTTTCATTCATTCATGATTGATTTTTTCGCACACTGTCCCCACATTGGTGACCAATGTAGCTGAAACCATATTTGGGCTAAAATGCAGCTTCATCAAAAGATCACCTTTAAACTGGCGTAACTTTCAATCTACTCAAAATCTTACTTGTTCCGTCCGCCTATCTTGTAGCTGACACTTTTCCCTACAATTTTCATCTATTCATGATTGATTTTTTCTCACACTGTCCCGACATTGGTGACCAATGTAGCTGAAATGATAATTGGGATAAAATGCAGCTTCTTCAAAAGATCACCTGTAAACTGGCATTACTTTCGAACTACTCAATATCTCACTTGTTCCGTCCGCCTATCTTGTAGCTGACACTTTTCCCTAGAATTCTCATCTATTCATGATTGATTTTTTCGCACTCTGTCCCGACATTGGTGACCAATGTAGCTGAAACCATATTTGGGCTAAAATGCAGCTTCTTCAAAAGATCACCTTTAAACTGGCATAACTTTCGAACTACTCAATATCTCACTTGTTCCGTCCGCCTATCTTGTAGCTGACACTTTTCCCTAGAATTCTCATCTATTCATGATTGATTTTTCCGCACACTGTCCCGACATTGGTGACCAATGTAGCTGAAATGATATTTGGGCTGAGATGCAGCTCCTGTAGACGATTACCTGTAAACTGGCATAACTTTCGATCTACTCAAAATCTCACTTGTTCCATCCGCCTATCTTGTAGCTGACACTTTTCTCTACAATTCTCATCTGTTCATGATTAATTTTTTCGCACACTGTCCTGATATTTGCGACGGATGTAGCTGAAATGATGTTTGGGCTAAAATGCAGCTTCTTCAAAAGATCACCTGTAAACTGGCATTACTTTCGAACTACTCAATATCTCACTTGTTCCGTCCGCCTATCTTGTAGCTGACACTTTTCCCTACAATTCTCATCTATTCATGATTGATTTTTTCGCACTCTGTCCCGACATTGGTAAACAATGTAGCAGAAACCATATTGGGGCTAAAATGCAGCTTCTCTAAAAGATCACCTTTAAACTGAAATAACTTTCGATCTACTCAAAATCTCACTTGTTCTGTCCGCCTATCTTGTAGCTGACACTTTTCCCTACAATTCTCATCTATTCCTGATTGATTTTATTGCACACTGTCCCGACATTGGTGACCAATGTAGCTGAGACCATATTCTGGCTAAAATGCAGTTTCTTCAAAAGATCACATTCGAACTGAAATAACTTTCGCTCTACTCAAAATCTCACTTTTTCTGTCCGCCTATCTTGTAGCTGACACTTTTCCCTACAATTCTCATCTATTTCTGATTGATTTTATCGCACACTGTCCCGACATTGGTGACCAATGTAGCTGAGACCATATTCTGGCTAAAATGCAGCTTCTTCAAAAGATCACCTTTAAACTGAAATAACTTCCGATCTACTCAAAATCTCACTTGTTCTGTCCGCCTATCTTGTAGCTGACACTTTTTCTTACAATTTTCATTCATTTATGATTGATTTTATCGCACACTGTCCCGACATTGGTGACCAATGTAGCTGAAACCATATTTGGGCTAAAATGCAGCTTCTTCAAAAGATCACCTTTAAACTGATATAACTTTCGATCTACTCAAAATCTCACTTGTTCTGTCCGCCTATGTTGTAGCTGACACTTTTCCCTACAATTCTCATCTATTCATGATTGATTTTTTCGCACACTGTCCCGACATTGGTGACCAATGTAGCTGAAATGATATTTGGGCTGAAATGCAGCTCCTGTAGACGATCACCTGTAAACTGGCATAACTTTCGATCTCCTCAATATCTCACTTGTTCCGTCCGCCTATCTTGTAGCTGACACTTTTTCTTACAATTTTTATTCATTTATGATTGATTTTTTTTGCACACTGTCCCGACATTGGTGACCAACGTAGCTAAAACGATATTTGGGCTAAAATGCAGCTTCTTCAAAAGATCACCTGTAAACTGGCATAACTTTCGATCTACTCAAAATCTCACTTGTTCCGTCCGCCTATCTTGTTGCTGACACTTTTTCCTACAATTCTCATCTATTCATGATTGATTTTCTCGCACACTGTCCCGACATTGGTGACCAATGTAGCTGAAATGATATTTTGGCTGAAATGCAGCTTTTTCAAAAGATCACGTTTAAACTGAAATAACTTTCGATCTACTCAAAATCTTACTTGTTCCGCCCGCCTATCTTGTAGCTGACACTTTTTCTTACAATTTTCATTCATTTATGATTGATTTTATCGCACACTGTCCCGACATTGGTGACCAATGTAGCTGAAATGATATTTGGGCTGAAATGCAGCTCCTGTAGACGATCACCTGTAAACTGGCATAACTTTCGATCTCCTCAATATCTCACTTGTTCCGTCCGCCTATCTTGTAGCTGACACTTTTTCTTACAATTTTTATTCATTTATGATTGATTTTTTTGCACACTGTCCCGACATTGGTGACCAACGTAGCTAAAACGATATTTGGGCTAAAATGCAGCTTCTTCAAAAGATCACCTGTAAACTGGCATAACTTTCGATCTACTCAAAATCTCACTTGTTCCGTCCGCCTATCTTGTAGCTGACACTTTTTCCTACAATTCTCATCTATTCATGATTGATTTTCTCGCACACTGTCCCGACATTGGTGACCAATGTAGCTGAAATGATATTTTGGCTGAAATGCAGCTTTTTCAAAAGATCACGTTTAAACTGAAATAACTTTCGATCTACTCAAAATCTTACTTGTTCCGCCCGCCTATCTTGTAGCTGACACTTTTTCTTACAATTTTCATTCATTTATGATTGATTTTATCGCACACTGTCCCGACATTGGTGACCAATGTAGCTGAAACCATATTTGGGCTAAAATGCAGCTTCTTCAAAAGATCACCTTTAAACTGATATAACTTTCGATCTACTCAAAATCTTACTTGTTCCGCCCGCCTATCTTGTAGCTGACACTTTTTCTCACAATTTTCATTCATTTATGATTGATTTTTTCGCACACTGTCCCGACATTGGTGACCAACGTAGCTGAAACCATATTTGGGCTAAAATGCAGCTTCTTCAAAAGATCACCTTTAAACTGAAATAGTTTAGACTTTATGCAGTAGTTTAGACTTCCCGTTTTATGGTTAACGGGCACTTGGATAGTCCTATTAATAATTATATGGCAATGTGCTACTAGGCTAGGCCATTATTATATATATTTGGACTATTTCCCATCATGTTTCTCTGAAATATAGACACATATTTTTCCACTATTTATTCCTGCAGTTTAGACTACCTGTTTAAGAGTAAACCGGCACTCAGATAGTGCGATTACTGGTTATATGACAACATACTCGAAGGCCATGCTTTTTTTCAACATGTATAGGCTTGGTATAGCAATACATCTCTAAGTTATAGTTACAGAATTATGTAATATTCACCACAGCAGTTCAGGCTTCCCGTTTTATAGCAAACGGACACTTGGATAGTGCTATTAATAATCATATGGCAATTGCGAAAAACGCGTTTGAAGTTTGAGAAACAATTTCAGTAAAATAACTCAGATAATATTTAATACCCTCTTAGAAAATCTCATAGAATCCAATAAATTGTCATCCGTTCCCATAGAGATTTTATCAGAATTAATGAGTTATATGATAAATGCTATAGTTCAGTATAGGGTCTTATACATACAGCTATAAGAATCTATCGGATTTTTTAAGCAGCGTACTCACTAGGGATCAATTGGCGATCCCAGGTCTATATATTGGGCCTTCTTCTTGAAAAGAACGAGTCTCCAAGTCGTTCGGCAACAGCTACCGATCAATGTGCGATTTACTGCACTTGGCTGGCTTAGATGCTGCGTCACAAAATCCTATGTATCTCCGAAAATAATTCGAATTTTTAAAAATCTGGTCAAGGGCATATTTTCAAGAATCTAAACTTAAAAAATATACAAAAAAAAGTTAATCGATTTTTTCAAATTTTTAAACCAGAATACTCTCTTAACAAATTTTATGGGCCCTAGGAGCCTTATTCCTGGTCTTATTTTTCATCGGCGTTCTGAAAAAAAATCAACTAGACTACAATTTGTTCATATATTACTTTTAAATTGCTATCGAGATTTTAAATTATGACCGGTATCTCCCCACTTCAGTCTGTCAAGGTTATACTACATCATACTCATAGCTGTTCTTGATATGAACGCTTATTCCAATAAATTTCCACAATGTTCATTTATTGCATCCAAACTGCCATCTATCTGTCGATATTGAAACTTTATTAATATTCTTCTATGTCGATAATAATTTCATTCGTGATTTTATAATCCCTGATAACACGAGTTGATCGTGAAAAAGTTGGTCATTCATTAGTTTCCGACCAACTTGACGACAAGTTATCTACAACTTCAGCTTTTGCAACTTTTGGCTACAAGTTACCGCCAACTTTCTCAGAAAGTTGGCGCCAGTATGAAGCCGCAACTGGAATGCAAGTTTCTGAGAAAATTGAAAGCAAACTTACCGTCAACTTTCTCAGAAAGTGATCGTCAACTTATTGAATTTCCAACTTTTGCCACCAACTTTCTTAGAAAATGTCTATCAACTATTGGAGGTACCAACTGTTGGCGGTCAACTTAGTGTCCAGTTGCGGCTGCAAGTTTCTCGTCAGTTTCTCGCCAACTTGGCTATCAGGGTATAGTCTTCGGGGAAATCAACCTTACCCTTAGAGTTACCATTCAAGATCTACTTTATCTTCAGAGATATAAAAATTATAAAAGTTGGTACCA
Source organism: Microplitis manilae (assembly GCA_030273425.1). Classification (NCBI taxonomy): domain Eukaryota; kingdom Metazoa; phylum Arthropoda; class Insecta; order Hymenoptera; family Braconidae; genus Microplitis; species Microplitis manilae. The sequence goes on from CP092725.1 coordinate 1,314,194, forward strand.
CTATATACTCTAGTATACAGTTTATTTGGTATTATATACTGCTACCACAGAATCGCACGAGAATAAACTTCTACTTGCTACAACTTTCGATGCTGCCAAGTTTGTTGGCAACATACAATCGCTGACTCGAACTTATTGTTAACTTAAATAAGGCTAGACAAAAATTCAACTGGCATTATAAGTAAATTGCTTTCAATCAATTTGACTCATTTTAAAAAGAGTATAAAATACTAATGCATCAAATTATCGTTGTTTTAATTGATTAAAGACTATTGTTCATGATAGCAACAAATACGAATGTAACATTTTATATCCGACTTAATCACTGTATGCAAATACATGACATCAGTTCGATGTTCAACTGTTCATAATTGGAAATCTTTTTACATTACTAAGTCACCTTATCGTACTGCTATTATCAGCCATCTGTATTTAAAGGAAACAACATTAAATACAACTGACTGATTACAAATCTGTCTCAAACATCTACTAGAAATAAATACAGTCGTTATTAACATCATTTGACTCTTAACTATACCGGGAATAATATTTAATCGAAATATTTTTCGACTCGAAAGAACTTGTTGTTAGGACAAAAAGATGGCACCCCTGTGTCTTTTTGGTCGTCCGTCATATTACAAGAATTTCAATTTGAATTCTTATCATCAATCAGCGCAAAAGTGATTCAACAGAACACAAGATGGCGGCCCTGATATTTTCCTGACTCACATATTCTAGGGCATGTTCAGAAACACACTCTGGAAGAGAACATATTCAAATCTTTCGTTCAGAAATATCCTCTGGTCGAACCCGAGGTGCGATTTAACATTACAAAGGTACTAATTACACTTGGATAGGTAATTCTTCACTTCCAGAGTATATTTCTGAACACGCCCCTAGTCGACGTAGAGGACGTCGTCGTCGGTACATATGATGAGTTACGAAACACACCAACACATCCAGAAATCCCACACACCTACATTCACATATCTACACATACATACAGTCAATATAATATATTTAAGTATAGTGTAGAACACGTGCGCTGAACCCACGGCGGCCATTGTCGCATATAAGATCGTACAAAAGAAAATATAAAACCAGCGTGACTAAATAAAGCTCATAATTAATTTTTAATAAACAAGTCAAGTAATCATAACATAGTCTTAATATATAATTTATAAATATATATACCACAACAATGACAACAATACTGAGGTACGTGAGACACCTGAGAAAGCTGAACGGTATTGGTTGGAGAGTCGCTATTCACCAGTCGAATTTAGAACTTACCGGTATCAAGGGACAAGTAAATCAGCTAGCGAACTTATCTAGGTACGTAATTATTCTATTATTTCAACTTACACTCGTCAATTATACTAAATATTTGAATGTACAGGAGTTATGCAACAAATCCGGCGCCGAAACTGGCAGCGACGAATTACAATGACAAGGGATTTTCGAACCTGGAGAATCAGTTGAGAAAAACTGGACGAATCTTCTATGGAGATGTCAAGCAGTTGCTGTCAGATGTCCAGACGATGGGAACAGTGTCGGGTCTTGATGCGCTTCTGCTAATAAGGAGCTGCGGGAAACCGCTGCTTGATGCCGATCCCAAGGAGAGCATTCAGCTGGTACAGGAAGTGTGGAAGACACTAGAGCGCTTGAAGGTCAGGATGGACGTGTCTCACTACAACGCGCTGCTCAATGTCTATTTGGAGAAAGACCACGAGTTTTCACCGGCTGAGTTCCTGGCAACGATGGCTGATAAATCTATCGAACCAAACCGCGTCACTCTCCAGCGACTGATTGCCGCTTACTGCAAGCAGGGTGACATCGCGGGAGCGACTAAAATCTTGGAGCAAATGAAAGCAAAAGGTCTGCCGCTATCTGAGGACATTTTCAATTCACTTATCGTCGGACACAGTCAAGCCAACGACCTGGAGAGCGCAGTGAACACGTTGAAAATGATCGAAACCGCTGGGATCAGTCCATCTGCTGAGACTTACACGGTTTTGATGTGTGCGTATGCTAAACGGGGTGACATGGACTCTATCAAGGCAACTTTTGACAAAATAACAAAAGCTGAACTGACTCTTCTTGAGAATCATTACTTGGAGATCATCTACGCACTGGCAGCCAATGGCCACGTCAAACAAGCTGAAGAATTCGCGGCCAAGATACCCAATGAAGTCCACTCGGACACTGAAATTTCTCGGCTGCTGATCAAGCTGGCCAGCTTGAACCAACTGGAGCTGGCTCTGAGACTGCTCAAGTCAACGGCTTTAGACCCTCTGAGGCACAAAATCCGTGGGTCACTTCTTACCAGGTCGCTAGTTAAATCTGGAGCCCCAGCAAAGGACATCATACGAGTGTGCGAGTACATGACCCATGAGATCTCCAACGACCGAGCTTTTTCATTCGCTAGCTACTGCTGTTTGTCAGAAAAAGTTGATCCCAATATCACACTTGAAATATTCAGAGCTTGGTCGAAATCCGGCGGCACCATTCGCGAGCATTTCTTCTGGCCGATACTTATGTCCCACGGTAAAGCTCTCAATGTCGATGGAATGCTAGACGTACTGAGATGTATGATGAACGAGTTTAAAATCACTCCTTCGTTGGACACTATCAGAGATTACGTGATTCCAAACATGGCCGGCAAGTGGGAATACATCATCGACAAGCTTTCAGAAGTTGACATTCCGCGAAATGAAATTTTGACAGCGATCGTTGACCGGATGATCGTTGAAAGGAAGCTGAGGAGCGCTGCGTCGGTAATAAACTCATTCCCCATGGACTACCCGAAGGATTTGCTCATCAATCATTTGGTGAATGCTCTCAATGATAAGATTGACTTCAAAGCGTTCATCGTCGTCTTGAGGCTTCTGTCAGGCAGCTCAGAGTCCTCGACCCCTGATAACGTGAAATCGACAGTAGACTCTTGTCTTCGCGAACTGATGAACAACAAGTCACCCTACCAAGCTAGCCTGGTCACTAATCTTCTTAATGAAATGGTAGCAGCAGGTCTCAGCGCATCTCCAGAAGTTGGAACCGAAGTCATCAACTACTTTGGCAGTCAGGTGAGCGAGCCCATCAGTAAACTGACATCAGGCAGCCGCACTGAAGTTCCTTTGTCTGAGTACAACCCGCGTTCCTATCAAGCATTCCAAGGCAACACTGCAGTCAGCAAACAGTTGATGGAACTGAGGAGATCATTTATTGAGCACATTGAGAATCATGACAGCGAAGCCATCGCTCAAACTTTGAAGCAGCTGGAGAGTGCCGGGTTCTTGTCCGCGCCCGTTCTGGCCCAGGCTATCAGCGTCTTCTGCGAGACAGAGGACATAGCATCCGCAGAAGACTGTTTGAAAAAATTCAACGAAAACTTTCCAGATGCTACGCTGGACTTGAGAAAGTTACTCAAGTTCGCGGAGCTGCTTGTCAAGAAGGATCGAATTGATGAGGCGTTCAAATTTTTATCTGAACAGCGGGTTGAGGAAACAAACGAGAAACAATCACGTGGGGTTGAAATCGCCCAGCGATCGCTACTTGACGCCATCGCTACAACTAAAAATGTTGAGCAGACTGAGAAAATGTTCGAGCTGCTGAAGTCGAAGAATTATATTGAGATAGATAACTGGTCATTGGGACCGCTGGTGAAGGTCCATCTTCTCCGCGACGACCTTCCCAAAGCCCTTGAGACCTTCGAGCGCGCTTGCACCGAACACAAATGCACGCCGTTCAAAAACAAACTCTCGATTGCCTTCATCGAGGCTGAAGACGCAAACAGTCTGCAAAAACTTACAGATCTCTGTACGGAAATTCACGGCGAGAGTAATGCACTTGTTGATCTTGCCTTTGCATTCCTGGACTGCGGCAAAGTGAGACAAGCGCGCAAAATTTTTGAAACTCCCGGTCTACAAGTATACAATTCGAAAATATCAAGTGGAATTGAACATTTCCAAAAGTACGGCAGACCCCAAGGTCTTGAGGAGATGGTAAAAATAACAAAAGGTGTCGAGCGTATGGACCGCGCCCACATGTACGAAAGTCTGCTGGATGCGTACGTAAAAACAAACGACTGGCAGCGCGGGCTCTTCCTTTGGACTGAAATCCAGGATGAGGATATCCAGCCCACCTCGAAGTTCCTTGGAACATTGAGCAAACTGTTAAAGAGCAACAACCAGCCGATACCGTTCGCCTACGACGACATGGTGGGAACCCAAAAACAAAGGACAATCAGGTTGTTGTCAACTTCTAAACCTATTTATGTCGGACCTTTTGAGACGGCACTTAAAGCTAAGGACTACAACGAAGCTGAACGACTAATTTCTCAGGAATCATTCAAACGAGTGGCGGTAGGAAAGTACGGGCGGCTGATCCGTTCAGTTCTTGATGACAATCAGCTTGACAAGGCAACGGAAATGGCGGTAAAATTGATAGGAAATTATTCGGTTATTCCAGTAACAGTTTTCACTGAACTAGGACAGAAGTTGGCGGAAGCTAAACGTCTTGATGACATTGTAAAGTTGGGGAATCTTATGGATGACTCGATGAAAGAAAGAGTGAGATATGAGAAAATACTTTGCACGGCAATCATTGAAGCCAAAGGCTTGAAGGAATTTATGAAGTCGATCAAGATCGAAGATATTCCGACAGTTGAAAACGCCAGAAGTATTGAGAAGAAAATTCACTTCGGGTCCATAGTCCACAGTCTTATCAAAGACCCCAGCTGCCTGGAAGAGTTCGAAGCCTGGGCTAAGAAACTCGACAAAGCTGGAGTGAAACGCGGGATGCAGGCGCTCTGGAACTACTACTACATCACCGGAAATCCCAGAGCAGACCTGCTGTGGAATGACTACATGAAGAGCGTTCCTTCGCCGTTGATCAGGCCCGTGATTGAGTACGCACAGAAAAAAAAGGATGTCAAGTTAATTGAAACCCTTATGGACAAACTTAAAGAGCACCCAACACTCACGTTTAATAAGTCTGGAGTATTGATGTCTGGTGTAATGGAATGCTACAGTAAGCTATTCATTTGATTTAATTTCTTTTTGCGTGATGAGATAATTTTAATGTTTTATTAATATTTAACTGTGCTTTGCTTTCAGATTTACTTGGTCGTTATGATGAATCATTGGGTATTCTTCACGAAGCAACAAAACGTTATCGTATTAATGTTATACCAGATAAAATTTTACTAGACTTAAAACAGGGCATTGAACGCTCTGGTAGAACGTTTCCATATTCACTTCATACCCAAGGTAATTTTTTTTTTTATTTAAAATGACATTAGTCGGAAATGATGATAAATGAGCGTAAATGTAGCAGATATAAAAATAATTTAAAAAGGTCTGCTACAATCAAAGTCGTTGATAATAATAATTATTATTTACTATTTTTATTTAAAATAATAAAATTATTTTTGTTTTAAATTTAGATGACGAATTCACAGAAGAAATCGATGACGAGCCAGAGAAAGTTAAATTTGGATCATCAAAATTTTAAAATTAGTTACGTAGTATAAATTTTAAGTATTTCATATATAAATAAATTAATTATATTATACTAATCATACATTTAAATTCATCGCTGTAATAAAACTTTTATTTGTATACAATACATGAATTATCTCCACGATAATAAAACTTCTGTATAAAATTACCAAAACCATTGAATTTATTCTCCTGATAAATAAATATAAAACACTTTTGTTCAATGGCAATTATTATTATTTATTATCTGTTACAAAAAACATAATTAGTCATGCAGGAAACTACAATCACCAGGTAAAAAACAATATTTGGTTAAGTATCAGTGTATGATTATAATTTAAAAATTTTAGCGCGTATAAAAATATCGTTTGATTAAAATATAGTTATCATTATCATTATCTTCATAATTAGCAACATCAAATGTCTCATAGACAAACAATTATTATAATAATATTTTTCTGATAGACAATAGACATTTTTCTTATTATCAACCACATCTATGATAAGAAAATATATGATAAATATATCTATATATATGACTATTACAAAAATTCTTCGCACCAGTCATTTAGACATTGATAGCAATCGTTTGATTGTTTTGAGTTGGCTGAACAAACATCTTTCATCCATTCCTGAAAGAGCTCTTTGTCCTTCTTCAGTACCAGGTACTGCCCGAGCACTACGTAAGCCTGCAATAAATTTTAAAAAAGAATTTTATTGTTATGGGAAAAACTTATCAGTAAATAAAATAAAATAAATTAGCAAAAAGAATTCAAACCTTATCAAAGCCGGCAGCTTCTAACCGCCTCGCTAAAGTTTCACCAACACCAGCTAAATCTGTCACTGGTTTTTCGCCCATCGGCTCGGCAACGAAATTCTTGTGCTTTTGTGAAGTACTCGACATTTTATTTTATTTATTATTTTGTTATTACACTTAATTTTTATCAGTTTGCAATGTAATTCTTTTTATAGAACCGACAATGTGATTAAATAGATGCGTCTTTGCAATTTGAAGGTCCAACGAGCTCTGGCTTCTGAGACTCAACACCCGAGACCCGCGCGCTGGATAATTTTATGTTTCATTTAAATTTGACAGATGGCGGGAATTTGAATTTTTGTCGGGAAATTTGAAATTTTGTTTTTAGATATTTTTTTAATGAATATTTTAATTATAATAATTGAATAATATGAAATTTAATGAGATTTTAATTATAAATTATAATATATGAGCTTGTCATATTTATTTAATAAATATAAGATATATTTTTCACCATCTAAAATTACCCGGGAGCCGCGCGCTGGATAATTTTATGTTTCATTTAAATTTGACAGATGGCGGGAATTTGAATTTTTGCCGGGAAATTTGAAATTTTGTTTTTAGATATTTTTTAAATGAATATTTTAATTGTAATAATTAATAATAATTAAATAATTCGAAATTTAATGAGATTAGAATTATAAATTATAATTTATCCGTTTGTCATATTTATTTGATAAATATATGATATATTTTTAGGTTAAAGGGAATTATATCTGAGAGCGTACGCCATCTAATCAAAACCGTGACGTAAAAAAATAAATGGGATGTTGTGTCAGTTTACAAATAAAGTAAATATATTATATTAATAACTGATATATTTTTTATTACTTGTTATTTGGTGAAAAAAAAAATGAGTTCGGGTTTTATATCAGAAGCTGAACTCGCTGAGCAGCGAAAAGCTAAACAAGATGAATGGGAACGTGTGCGAACTGCTGAAGAACCACTTGGTAATTTAAATTTATTAAGATTAATTAAATGTTTTTTTTTTTTATTCATATTAATGATGGCTAGAAAATTTATTTTTAAATTTACTTATTTATAGAGCGACCGGAAGAAAAATATGACCCGAGGCCGCTGTATGATAAATTGCAGGAACAAAAAACTAAACGAGATCTTGAGTATGAGGAAGCACACAAGCTCAGTAAGTTGATGATTTATTTTATTGGTTAATTAGTTGCTAATTATTATCCACTGATTTATTTTTTTTACGCAGAGAATATGATAAAAGGGCTAGATGATGACGAAGTTGAATTTCTGGATCTGGTTGACAGAAAGAAATTAGAGGAAGAGCGTAAAAAAAATGAAGAAGAAGCTCAAGAGCTGCGTGATTTCAAAGCACGTGTTGCTTCATTGCAGGATAAAATGCAGGAAGAGCGATTGAAGTCCGAGCTAAAGACTCCGCAGACTGCTAGCAAGATTTCCGGTAGCAAACATTCGCAAGTTAAATTGCTGGCTGGTGTTGTTGTTAAGAAACCTGAGAAATCGGGACAATCGGGTCAAGGTAATTGTTATTTAATTAATTAAACTCTATTGATTAATTCGGGTGATTAATTGATTGGTTTGTAGGCACGAAGAGAAAGTTATCCGAATCAGCTGATGATGAAAAATCTTTGAAAAAAAGTCCTGATGGTAAAGAGCTGGAGGAAAGTAAAAATAAATCAGAATTAGTGGCAGCAAAAAGTCAGTACCCGGCAAGTGGGATGAAGTGCATTGGGATTCTTCCGGGACTTGGATCTTACAATGACTCGAGTGACAGCGACTGCTCATCGGATTCAGATACAGAGTACGGAAATCCAGTCAAGTATGATTTGTTAGGCAGGAAAATAGAAGTAAATTCAGAGAATAAGAGTTAGGGAATAGAAAGTAGGAAAATTTTTAAATTTAAATATAAATAAGTAATAGATTTATAATAATCAATCAATTAATTCTAGATATAAAAATGATCTTTATTAAAATAAGCGATTGTAAATGAAATTATTATAATTAATGATTTTTTAAAAAACTTTAAAATAATTGTAAGTGATATCCAATACAACAATTTAATAATAAACGTCTTTTATATTTTTTTTTTTTTATTTACAGCACGAAAAGTCGTAGTCATCCACAGTAAGTCTGCTGATAAAACACGAGTCGAGAATTTGCTGATTTTATATTTATATATATATATATATTTCTTCTTAATCTTACTATTTAAAAAACCACATTGTACAAATAATGTTCATTATTTTAATTATTTTCTCAATTGTTATTGGAAAATAACACGAGTAACTTTTTGAAAATCAGATCGTGTTACTTTACGATAATTAAATGTACATTTATTGAGCTCTTGCTAATTAAAGTACCCAACGTTTTATAAATAATTATCAATTATCAGTTATTAATATAAATATTTATAATATTTTATTTTTTTATTTTAGTCAGTGCACCTCTTGGCCGAGGAGAGAAAGTTGTTTGATAAATTGCCGGGCATTTATTAGCGTCGTTGAACCATACACGACTCGTTTATTAGCACCGCTACTTGTCTTTTGCTAAAAGAACAAAAGAAATTATCAGTCAAAAGTAGATAGTGCCCCCGTTTTTTTTTTTTAGTATTTAATGACTTAATTAATTTTATTCCAATCGTCCACTCAAGTGAAAGATAAAAATAATAATAATTACCTTGACATAGTCATTCAAATTTTGATATTCAATATAATTCCCGCCACCAACAATAAATACAATAACGTCTTGGAATGTAGTGCGGTTTTTAGGTACATGCTCTATTTGCTTCAATTGCTTTGGGTCAAGATAATAGTAATCATCAGTACTTGAATTCTGTTTCATTTCTACCAACTCGTCGACTATTTTAGTGACAGGTAAATTCTGTAAAAATTATTTTATTATTTACAATTGTAAATTAATTTATTAATTACAATTACTCACGTGCTTCTTGACAACAAGATTTTTAACCCCCTCCATAACGAACGAGGATCCTTGATTCATTAATTTTGAAAACATGCTGACTGTCTTGGTACCGCCGCCTTCATAACTACTTTGGATACCTGACAATTTGGTGTATCCCCTGAAATAAATATTATTTTTGTATCACTGTGAGTTACATTGATAATCATAAATATGATAAATAAATAAAATATTTCGTGTACCTCCACCGCTTTATGTACATGAGAGGATTGAGATCACACCCGGCGTTGGCTAACGCAGCCTCGTGTTTATTGAACTCAACATCCGACATATTTGTGCAGAGATAGTAAATAATGAACAATCTTATCTTGTCTTCAGGTGTACCAGCTTCCGGGTCATTGATAATATCAATGATGCTCCGGTCGAGTGTCTGCTTGCTCATTATTTTTTCTTCTATCTCGAAGAACGTGTCAAGACGACGGGATTTTATGGCATTCAGTATTCCCGTGGCAATTGTCGTGTGCATGTCAATCATACGTTTCATGTCCAATAATTGGGGCAAATGATTGATGGCAGTTGTAAGCCGGGCTGTGTTATTGGCAACCATATTGCCTGGTATCTCCATGTCGCCATCAATACCCTGGTTAAAAAAATAAATATCTAGGGTAATAATTTTTTTTATTGGCAATTGATCAATAATTATAATTATACGAACCATTGAGCTCTTGAGCTTCTTCACTTCCTCCTCGCAGATGCGGTACTGCTCCAGTTCTTCTTGAATAGCCTCAGCCACTCGGGGAAAGGGACTTCCTTTGTGCTGGGACCAGAACCGGTCGGTGTTGTTGAGCTCACATGGACGTGTCTTGGACCTAGCGCCGCCAGCAGGTGATCGTCCAACGTTCTCTTCAACTACCAGACGATTCAACGCCAGCTCGAGGACGTCATGAGCCAGCGCTTGGTAAGTCCAAGTGTGATGTAGCGGCGTCGCCATGTCGACACTCCGATCCAGGACAATCAGCAGCGGGCGTTGAAATGTAAAGTGCCCAGTACCGGCGACTTCACCCTGGAACAAACTGTTCCTCGTGTCCCAGACGTTCTCCCGTAATTTTTTATCCAACTTCTTGGCAACCATTTCTGCGGCATTGCCACGTGGGCAACGTATTATTGGAACTGTTCCTAGTGTTACGAAGACGGAAAACAAACTATCCACGATTGTGTCCATGATTGATTCCATCTCAGTGTCTTTAATCTCACCACGATTTATTGCGTGGTAAGATATTACGTCACTGTTCTGATGTCTTAGCACAAACATATCATCTTCTAGAGTAATAAAGTTAAGATACTGATCAAAAACTTTATGGATATTGGCAACCGCACCAGCTAAAAGTGCCGCAGATGCCAAATCTTCCATTTTTTGTCTCGAAATAGGAGATATAAAATTTAAATGATAAATATCATAAACTCCATTGTGAAAATCTTGTCCAATACGACCTATATTTTCTTCCGTTGGTGCACAAAAATATATTGCTGGTACTTCAGGTATTACATCTCTGTCAGAATGTAATTGCCTAAAAAAATTAAGGTCACTTCAGTCAATAAAATTATTTACGATACTAAGTAAGCCGACGTCTAATAATTTTTAGACTTTCCCTTTGTAGAAAATTCAAAAAACTAAGGGTGAAATTTTTTGTAATTTGTCGTTTTTAAAAAAATCCAAAAACTTTTAGACGTCAGCTAACTTCAATATCATTAAATTATTGATAGGGTTTCGATGATTGATAAAAAGTAAATAAAAGTACTTACATATGTAATGTTATCCCTAAATCACGCAATTCCTTGACTGATATCAATGGTGATATTATGTCTTGACCTACACGATCGTAAATCAAAATCTTCCACGTCGGAACAGCTGTCGTTGTCTTTGTTTCTGGATGATTTAAATTCAACATTTGCTTTAGAGCATCTAAAAAATATATAAATGACAATCACTACTGATTAATAAATAAATTAATTATCAACATAACCAAGTAAATGTTTAAATTTAAAAAATAAATAATATGCGCTAAAATGATAAAACTTACGAATCTGTTTTTCACGAAGTGTCATCATATTTACAGTCAAGACAGATATATATGAAAATTAAAATTAATAAATATTTATAATGAGGGTGTTAAAAATATATAAATATATGTAGGTATATAATAGTGGTGACGTTGATAAAATATGTTTTCTGTCAGTGACTATCGCTAACATTTACAAATTATTATTTTGAGATTAAACTCAATCCAGATGGCAGCAAGTGCGTCAGAGTAAAATATAAAAAAAAATTGCGACTTTTAACACAACAATTACCAGGTTAGATATTTAATTAATGGAATTATTTAAATAATAGACTTTATTAATTAAAAATTTGTTTTTGTTTCAGTTATAGATTTTTCAAATAACGACAGGTTAGTCCGCTTGCTAGAGTCAGTAAGAGTTTAATAACTTTTGTATTTTTAAATAAATAAATTTATTATTGTTTGGAAAAATATATACGGGGTACTTTTAAAATTTTTCATATTAATTTTTAAATAATTCTTTTTAAAAACAAGAAAATTTGATGAGGTGAATGTAGCAGACATCAGTCAAACTTTAAATTTACTGAATTTTGAATTGTCTGCATATGCATTTTTTAATTTTTATTTTATAAACATTTTAATTTGTTTTTAAATTTTAAATTTGTCTGATGCCTGCTGCATTCATACTCGTGAAAAATTAACATCTACGATTTTAAAATTCAAAAAGTCAGTTTTCAATTGTTCGTACTAGATGTTATTAAATTTTTCATTGATTTCAGGTGAATTTTGAATTGTCGATTATAAACAATGAAGCTGGCAACAAAAAACAAGATATTTGATAAATTACACCATGGATTTGTTTATTGTTGCATGGGACTTACATTAATTACCACAGTAGCAATTGCTCAGTTGGGTTATAATTATTACGTCAATGTAAAGCCGGTTAAAAAAGCTGAGAAAATAAAAGCAGAACGAGAATTACTAAAAGAAGGTACTGCGTTTATTCCTGATGTTTAAGCGAATAGTTCTTAGTCATATGTTTATATAAAAATTAATTTAAATATTACCTAAAAAAACAAACTAATTATACCAACAGCTGACAATTTATTTTTGAATAAACAAATCAAATCTCGGAACAAATGCGTACAAAATTTAAAAATCTACCGCGCTTTTTAAATTTATTTAAAAAATAAAATTGTCAGCTTGTAAATTTTTATGTTGTACAAATAAAACCGGAGTAAAAAAAATGGAGGTAAATAATGTGTTAATGATTTATTTTGTAAAAAATTTTATTATCATAAATCACTTAAGTAATTTTGTTCATTAATTAAGCATCACTCATTAATTATAATGTTTAAACAATTTAACAAAGCTCTTTAATTAAATCACATTAATGTTTTATTGTTGGCAGTTATTTATTTAAATTTACATGAGCCTTATATTTAATTATCTTATTATCTATTGTTATTATCATATATTTTAGTAGAAAAACTGTTAATTGCACGAGACAAAGTATTATAATTTAGTAAATAATCACTAATTATTTACATTTATTACTACAACTTAGAAATAAATTCAGTTTAAATTTTTTATCTTTAAGAAAAAAATGCATCACGTTGACTAATTACTATTATTTTTATCACTAAAATAATTATTTAATCACTCGATATAAAAATAAATGAAGAGAAAAAAAAATTACCAAGACGGTAAATAATAAATTTTTATAAATCATAAACAATTGCGTAAATAATTTATTGTTTGTTCATGAGTCTTAAGTAATTAGACAATTAAACTACTGTATTTACAGCTTAATAAGTATTTATATTTATATGTAAATGTATCATGTATATATTTTTACCGGACATGAGTACCGTATACTATAAATGTCTTGTCTCGATATTAATCTTACGCTTATCGGTTTGTACAGGATATTTGTTAACGAGTCAATAATTGAATAGTTTTATTCAATTAATTAACAGAACACAGTAGTTACTCTATTTTCGTTTATAGTTAGTAATAACTTAATAAATAAAGTCCAGGACGGAGCGGATATTTATGAGCTGTTAGACGTGGGGGATGTGCTAACACTGTTATCAATTCTCATAGAATCTATCTTAGCAACTATTTTTAATGCTGGTCCGAGTTTTATACTCATCGCAGACATCAGATGGTCTTCTTTCAGCAGCATCAGAGCTTGACCGTCGATTTCTTGAATCGCAAAATCTTCAGCGTAATCTGAACAACCGGGAAGATTTCGAATAAAGTCGCAGACTTCATTTACCTAAAAAATTAAAAATTGAATCAATTTTTTATGGATATCGATTTTTAGAATTAAAATTTGATAAGATTTTTTTGTATATAAAATTAATGTAGAGAAGTAATAATGATAATAATTTAATAATTAATAAAATTCTGCGCACGCACTTATAATTAATGAATTAAATAAAAAAAATAAAAACTCACCGTCCATTTAATAGGATTTATTTTAGGCGTAAGATCTTCAATAGGCGTAACAGATTTTTCTTCGATATTTTTCTTGGCTCCATCATCACTTTTCTTGGTATCAACATCCATATCCGTCCACTGTTTGTCTGCAGCCTCGCGGTCACGTGTTTCCCGCTTTTTGCTGCAATTAAAGATGGAGTAAAAATAAATTAACATCAATAATTATCATGTACATGAGCATCATACCGAGTAAATATAAATGATAAATGAAAGAAAAGTACAAACCTTTTTGCGCAGATGGATGAACAGAAGCGTTTGTCCTTTTTGAATTTAGTCGTGTGTTCATCAAAGACATTGCCACAGGCCTCGCATTTAGTCGTCGCTTCATTTTCATTTGAATAATTAGCCGAGTGTTTTTTTCCTGTGACATAAATAAATGGTAATTAATAAATGTAATTAATTATAATTGATAATTAATTGCCAGAGAGAAAGAAAGAAGTGAACAGTACTTTTCTTACTTGGAGGTTCTTCATGGCTATCCTTTTCGTTTATGTTGTTGTTGTTATTTCTATTCAAAATTGTCGAATCTTGGGTGACTGATCCGTTGAGCGTCGAGCGATTTACGGCGAACGGCTCAGAAGCTGATGGAAAATAAAATATTTCAATGTAATGGAATAAAATTCAATTATTGGCGAGAGTGTAAGAGATCAAGTGATGGGAGACGAACCTTCTTGGATGACAAAACCTTCGATGACGTGGGTGAGAACTTGAGGTTTAACTAGAGCCTTAGGCAAGGCTTGTTTGCCGCTGGATGTCGGAGTTGTCACGGCGTTCGCTGGTTCATCAGCAATTCCGTTGGTTATTGAATTTACAGCGTTCGCTAAATTAACTAGCGGATTATTGGAAAGTTTATCATCAGCTTTAGCGGTTGAGTTTTCTTCTTTAGCCGTTGGTTTGACTTCGGCGTCTAAAATTAATGATAACTTGGAAAAAAGTCCAGTGGAGACAGAAATGTTATTACTGCAAATAAGTAACTTACCTTGACTAGCTGCTGGTTCTTTAGTCTCGTCGTCTTTCTTGGGAGTCTGTCTTGCTTCCTCAGTGGCGCTGGGAGTCGCACAAGGCTGCAGCACCACCGGGCAATCCACGCTCTGATTGCGATCTGCGGCGACTACCATAGGAGTCGTAGCGCTGTCCTGAGGCGGAGCGGGAACTTCACTTGGCTGAGTGAGAATGGGCATCGCCTGAACCTGCGGCGTGCCTCCAACCATCTGGTTGCCAATTATTGCTGGGTTAAGGGCCTAGAAAAATGATCATCTCATAAGGAAACGTTCTGGCTGATGAACGCGGATAAGTTGTGACAATAATTCTTACGGGCATAGGAAGCTGTTGTACTGCAGGCATAGAAGGCTGCTGTACCTGGCCCATTTGTAATGTGGTTGCAACTCCAACCCCAACTCCACCCATTGACACTACCGGCATGATGGGTCTTTCGGTACCAAGAACGACGCCAGGCGGTTGCTGTGATGGCTGGATAGCCATGCCTGGACACCACATGCCTAAGTTAATGCCACCGTTCATGAAACGAGGGTAGGAAAAACGTTGAGGTGACATACCCATCAGTGGCTTCGGTTGTATCTGTTGCTGGGTGGATTGGGCTTGCTGCTGCTGTTGTTGTTGTTGCTGTTGTTGCTGCTGTTGCTGCTGTTGTTGTTGCTGTTGCTGCTGCTGTTGTTGCTGTTGCTGCTGCTGGAACTGCTGCTGCAACTGTTGTTGCTGGTGCTGCTGCAACTGCTGCATCTGTTGCATAAACATCTGCTGGTATTGGGGCTGCATCGTCGCCTGGGCCTGGGCCTGGGCTTGGGCTTGAGCTTGCGCTTGCTGCTGGGCCTGTTGCTGCTGCTGGGCTTGTTGCTGGGCCTGCTGCTGCTGCTGTTGTTGCTGTTGTGGTGATTGCATTACTGTTTTGTTTTGTTGCCCAAAGTTTTGTTTGTCAGCAGTGGACATAGGTGAGCCAGGTGGTTGCGCAGAAGTAACCACCGGTGAATTCGTTGTTATAAGTACTTTGTTACTGTTTCCGTTATTATTTGTAGCATTGGGCTGTTGTTGCATTATCATTGTGGCGTGATGAACATTAGATTTCGTTTGATTGGCTGCATCGGCTTTTGTTGTGCCTTGTGAGGCATTTGTTCCGGGACTTGTGCGAACCACCGGCTTACCACGGCCTTTACCGCCACTCCCACTGCCCTTGCCGCTCTGAATAATAACAAATTATATGAATTGAATGCCATATTTGTGGATATGGATAATTCATTTATTATCCAACATCCATTTTATTTTTTTTTATCAAAAAAAATAAAATTTTTATTCTTATCGAGAAATTATAATAATCAGTCCAATGGTAAAATCATAAAGTGTCAATTTTGTTTAACTTAAAATAAACGCGAGCTTGTGATAAATTTTTTTTTCAAATATAAATCAATAAAACGAAATTAATATAACTAAACAAAAACCCCCACGGCGTGGTTTCTTTTTTTTTTTTTTTGGGTCTATCCATTTATCAATAGTAGTAACCTGTGTTTGTACCGTAGTCTGTACTCCGTGGACTGTTTGAGTAGAGACCGAGCTGGCCGGTCGTATGTTTGCTCCCTGAACTCCTTGAAGTGATGATGGTAGAATACTCAAAGGACGCTGACCACTACCACCTTGTTTACCCGGTTGTTGGGGTTGCTGCTGTATGTCCATAACTCTTGGCTTTCCGCTGGCAGCGGCTATTTGTTGGACACCCTGTAGCTGCTGCTGCGTTGCTATAGCTAAGCATTATCAGTTACTAGTTTGCTCTAATGAAATAATAAAAGGGGCTCAATGAAATATAAACAAACCATTGTGAGCTTGAATTGGCTGAGGACTCTGTATGTACATTTCCGGTTGCGTAGGACTTCTGATAAAAATCTGATTTGGCGCGGCAAGTAGTGTTGTGCCGGGTGGCTGTAGACCAGCCCAAGCAACTTGTGGTGTAAATTGCCATGGTGCGAATTGCATACCACCCCCTCGTGCTGCGTTTTGTCCACCAGCTGCACATGTTGTGTACTAAAATAACGTAGAATAAAAATATTTATTAGAGCGCAAATACAATAGAGTTGATAATTTAGTAGTAAATTTACTTTTTGTACTTGATCAGCTTTGTTTCCTCCCTGTTGTTGCTGCTGCTGCTGCAGCGACTGTTGAGGTTGGGGTGAACCGAGAACTCCAAGCTGCCCAAAGACCAGTGTCTGACCACCACCGGGGTTAGAAGTTGGAACAGGTAAATAACCTGCTGGAAAACCCTGAACCTTACCTCCCTGACCTCCATGGCCACCAGGTTGCCCTTGAGTCGAAGCAGTTGTCAGCATGTGTGGAGTCAATTGACCAGCTGATTGAAAGGGTTTACCGGCAGTGATTACTTGGATTGACGATGGGTTGAGATTCGCTGGATGAAGGGCCAAGTTCCCTGGCAGCAACATCGGAGTTCCCTGAGTATTGTACAGCTGCTGAAGGTGATAAGCTCCACTCTGCATGGGCTGCTGGATGACTTGGACAGCTTGAGGATGCGCGGCCATCGTGGTGATCGTCGTCGCACCCTGCTGACCCGCCAGCGCCATCGACACACCCGGCTGCTGCTGATGCTGCTGCATTGACACCGCCACCGCCCCCTGAAGCTGCTGCGGCATACTCGCGGCAACTTGGGACTGGACTTGAACCTGAGTGACATTGTGCTGAGCATTTCCTTGCTGCTGGTTTTGCGGTTGTTGCTGCTGCTGAACAGATACCTGTTGTATTTGTTGCTGCGGTTGAATCTGCTGGGTCACTTGCTGTCCATGATTGTCTTGTTGACTCTGCTGCTGCTGCGGCTGCTGCTGCTGTGACTGTGTCGTCTGTTGCTGACCAGTCTGCTGTGGCTGCTGATTCTGCTGCTGCTGAAGCTGTTGCTGCTGAACATTCTGTTGCTGCATCTCGAGGGTGTTTATCATCATCTAATTACAGTCCTTATATATAATTCTTTCTCTCCGTTAATTATTAGATGAAAAAATTTAATGCAGCTGAAATTAATTTAACATAAATTTTAAATTATCATTTAAATATTTAAATTACAAAAAAAAAAAAAATAAATAAATAAGTATTTTTTTTTATCCCGTTAATTTAAACTGACGATTTATTGAGCTATTTACCAGAAATTATTTTTAATCCCTGATAAACTTTCATATCAATAAATATTGCATAATTTAAAGAAATATAAATAATATGTACATATGTATATATATACATATATACATAATCAATGGATGATAAAAATGCATATAACCTAGTTGATTTCTCAATCTGTCTCATTCGGCATCACAACTGCTCTTGTGTAACAGTGCGTCAGTCATTTAATTGACAATTAATTCATCATTAAAATTCAAACTTTGGATTATTATAAACGTAAGTACTGAATAAATAAAACTACTTATGCAGAATTGTTATCAGAATAAATAGTATTGTAAATAAACAGTATAATATTAAAAATAACAAAACTGGCCTTCGCAACCGTGACAATCACAAACTTTTCAATACCGTGCCGTCATTGAATAAATTATTATTATTATTGTTGCTAATTTAAATAGACAAGTCTTTTTAAATAAATAAATATATTAATAATTAATATCAGTAATTAAATACCTAACCTAAAAGAAAGTAAATATGTGTATGTGTATGTATATATATATATATAAATAGAGGTTTGAAAATGTGTGGGATTGAGAACCTCTGGCGCGTGTTCGAGGGTGGCCAACAATGCACATTTTTTTTTTCTTTACTCTTTTGCTTTTTCTTTTTCGTTTATATTCCTCTCATATATTTCTCCTCGGCGGGCTTACGAGATAGGGACAGAAAATCCGCTGGGGAAAGGGACAAGTGATATACGACCGAGGAAAGCTTTAATGACTAAAAATATCATAAATACAAATATATGACATAAAAAAAATAAATAAATAAATGAAACTAAAAGACAAGACCCTGAATGTATCCGCTGATAAGCGCGTTTTTTAATTTAATTGTTCAAGTAAGTACTCATATTTATTTGATAATGAAAATGATATTTTTAGCTCGGGTAAAAATCTAGATAAATTTTTGAATTTTTTCATAATATAAACAGTAAACACGTCGGTTACAAGGTTGAGAACAAGCGTGTGCTCGGAAGTAGCTGATTCCAAGGTCGAGGGCAGAGAAGTTTAATATATATGTATGTATATATTATATATATTTCAAAGAATAAGGCATAGAATTGGCAATAGGAAGTTTTTTTAAAAAAAAAGTCGTGGTCTTGGCTGTATTTAGTTATTTTGTATAATATATGTATATATAGATAGATATAATTTATGGTAGGCTGTAAGCTGTTGGTCAGTAGAGGGGAAGAAAGTTGAGGACCCGGCACAACTCGATATCCATCTTGGAACGTTGCGGAACAAAATGTCGTCCTGGGGCCGAGACCACCATAATTAGCGTAACGGAGTGAGAGAGCGAGGGAGAGAAGGCTGTGTGCTGGTAAAAAAGAATGGACGACAAACCAGAGAAAGAGACCCCGAGGCTCGGGAAGGAGAGAGAAGGAGAAAGAAATATGGAGTTTTGTTTGGAGCTGGTGGTTTTGCTGGCTCTACTCGGCTACAGGCTAGTGTAGTCCCTCGTTATTTTATCCCCCAAACTAAAAAGCGGGCGGGAGGTAGAAAGCCAGAGGGGGAAGGCAGCAGCGGGCGCGGAGAGACGGGTAAAAAATAAATGGAGAAAGAGAGAGCCGACAGAGAGAGAGGAAGCGTAGAAGGGGAGACGGATCCAGGGGCCGACTAACGACATGGATTTCACGCGAGAATCATAATAATATACGGAGATAATGCGTGTGTGAGTGAACTGGCTGGTTTGTAGAGAACTTGTGTGCCAAAGAGTAGATTGTGATGTTTAAATAATCCAAGATTGTACTGTTTATTTATAAATTAATGCGTTATTGAGCTGGGTTTGATGTTAAATAGTACACTACTGTCGGTTTTTTTAAGTTTACTCGCTTGGATACTCACATGGCGATTGCGCAGTCACACCTAGACACGTTTTAAATCACGCCAATGAATTAACATCATTGTTGACACAACACTTTTAACCATAAAAATTTTAACAGTCTCCAGTAAATTCAAACTCACTGATACTTTGATAACTACTATTTTTAAAATTTGATTTTCCCGGAATTTTGGTTAAGATAACATATAAATATATAATAACACGCGACTAAATATTACGTAGTGTTGTTACCGTGAGCATTGCCAGCACTGTCGACTCGCTCTGTCTGTTCCCTACTTCGAGTTTGTAAAATTACGCCCCTTGCTCCTCTTACCCCACAACCCATCAGCTCTCCATTACTCCCACTCTGCCAGCAGAACTCGTCATTTATTCTATACCGAGGTTGGCTCACTCTCCTTTACTGAACGTGCACCCCGCGTATTCATGCCAGGCACATCGTCACGTTCATTGGTCCGACGTGGACAAATCCCAGAGGCATCGTGATCGCCAAGAAAGGCGGGGCCATTCACTAGCTCTGTCCCTCTCGGTTCTCGCTCTCCTCTGATCCTTGTTGCGCTCCCGCAGTCTGAGGTTTCTGTCTCTCTCTGCAACTCGCGCTAACAATTTGTGTTTCTTTATAATGCGCCCTCGGAAAGCGCATGCATATAAAAGCACGAACACACGCGCACAAGAGAACCATTCAATCGTTACCGAACACACGTACGAAGCTCCAGGCTTGGCTTTTCTTTTTTTTATTAACTCTCTCTCTCTCTCTCTCTCTGCCTCTCTATCTTTCGAAACTCTGTTCTCTCTTCTCTTCCATTTCATTCCCTTCTACAGAGTCACTAACACACGAGTACTTTGCACAGAACACTTGTACAGACTAACACACTAGTTTCCCACCCAGGGATGTACCAACAATTTACTTCAAGTACTTGCATTTATTTAATTATTTTATATTAATTATTAATCATCAAAAAGCTATTTTACTTGAACGATAAATTACTCATTAAAAAATTCTTAGTCATCACAAAAATTAAAAATTTTTTTAAAAATACTCAGTAACATTAAAATTTTGGAGCCGGATGTACGTCACTGCTTTTCATTAAATTACTTTGCTATAAAACCAAAACTAAAATTATTTCCATAATCTGCCTGATTACGGTCCAAGAAATTTGAATTTTTAAATAAAAAAATTTCCCGCTAATTTTTTAAAAATAGTCTAGACGATTGAAGGATTAATATTTAAGCGGATTAGAGGGATTACGATTATTTGTAATGTACTGTCTTAGTTTTATTCGCAAGAGTTGATAAATAAATAGGGCAATGGTACAAATAGTACGTACGCACCTGGCACAGCTGTCTGTGGCCACGTTTACACTCCCCGTCCTCAATGTATACCTATATACATAATACACTAACACAAAAACCCTCGTTAGCCGAGAATTGGGTGGTAGGTATCGCGGTGAAAATCTTCAGCCTATCGGATGCGAGCTGAGCCATCAGTTATATTTTAAACTCTAGTCTTTTTCAAATTCAGCGCTCTATTATCTATATCTATATCTACATCTACATCTTTGTCTATACCTACATCTATATTTATATCGACCAAAAAATTTGAATGCCCAACACTAAAGGTGACAGGCTAAAAAATGATGGCATAATTTCCAAGAATTAGAACTAAATCCATTGTGTATTGTTTGGATAGTATGAAAGGCAATTATTCAAAAAAAAGTCGAGTTTGCTGATTAGATGGTCAAGTAACCAAATTATGGGTTTTCAAAAATCCGCGGGCTTTCCTGATATAAGGCTGGATGGCTTGAAAAAAAGTTGTAATTAGAGCGCGGTATTAATTTTGCCTGATGTAAGGCTGCCGAGAAATTGGTCGTGAAACTATTCGCACAGCTAACACACATCTCGTGTTTATCTGACACAAAAGTGTATCTGTGTGTTGTCTGAAGCATTGTAGGGACGTGGATGTCAGTGTGTGTTGCGTTGGTGTACAAGTGTACATTACGTACTGTAATCCAACAATAATATAGAATAAGTAGAATGAGTAGGGATAAGTAACCAGCCAACCAATGGTTTAGGTCCGGGAGTGTTGCCAAGGAAACCGGTTAATGATTCGACCGGCTACAGAGGAATTGGCTTGCTTTATATACTCGTATACATATAACTCGTATCATTTGGCGCATGCGTGAGTCATCTACAAGCTATAAAATACTCTTTGAATTTGAAATAAAAAGAACAAAGCGAGAGAGAAAGAGAGGTAGAGACAGATATAGAGATCGTGATAGTAAGAGTGACAGAGATAGAGGCAGAGAAAGTGAGACGGAAGAAGAGAGCGGGTGAACGATAAGGAAAAAGTGAGAGATGTGGAGAATGGGATAAAGAGGGAGAGATTTATTAATAGTGGACGTCGGCGACTTTGTCAAAGGATTTGTGTGGAGAATGTGTTTTTGCTGATTCCCCTCTACATGGGGATAGTATATAGAGGCACATTCCCATATTAAATTACCCTCTAGCTCCTTCGACGCGAGCTCTCCCCCACCAGAATAGAAATATCCGCGAGTAAACCGCGCGAAGAGACCGGGGGTCATGAACGCGGACGACGAGTTGGTCTTACGCGCTCGTTGTCGACGATTGGTTTCCTTCCCACCCCTCTATTTCGTCCCCACCCTATTTATTGTCAGCTCTCACTTATTTTTACATATATATACATACATACATACATATATGCATATACATATGAATTTTTGTTGATATGCTATCATTTTATCATTCTCGAAGCTTCGTCATTAACTCTCTGTCTCATTCTAAAGCAATTAAATTTGTTTACTCAATGATTGGCTTTTAAAATCAGCTCATGTTTTTACTAACTATTAAAATTTGAAGGTGTGTTCTGTCATTCATCGGCCTAATTTTGTTACGATCAAAAAACTTGTACAATAAATTAGTTCGTTGAAATAAATGACCAAGATTTATAAATGAAATTTTCTCAACGGTATTTTTTCGGTAGAGGAATTCGGAGAATTGAAATTGACATTTGAGAAATACGAAGAAGTGGTCAAAGAAATGGCCTTGTTAATTATCTGCTGGTTGCTGATGATTGTTAGTGATGATTGATGAGTTTCGTTGTCGATGGAGATGGCAGAGTGGTCGTAGTAGAATATAGTAACAGTAATAGGAAGTTATGTAACGACGCCCACGTATCATTGGTGCGTGTCAGACATTTTGACGCTCCGAAATACTATGGGTTCAATATTACAACAATTAACTGTTATTTTATTAAGAAATTCTTTGAATGTATCGTAAATTTGATTAAAAATACGTATTCATTAATTCTAGAGTTATTTTTGTATACCAAAGTTCAATTTTTATTGTACGTTATTTTAAGATTATTGAATTATATCTTAATAGTTTTTTCCGAGGCCGCTATATAAAGACTATTGGAAAGGTTTATTATCGACTGGAAGCATTGAAATTTGAATTTCCAACACTTATTCGAACTTAATATCGAACTAAATTTAAACTGTCGACGATAAATATTTTATGAGCTCCATTTTGTTATAAATTTAAAAATAACCTCCAAGTTTCTGCTTTGATAAAATATTCAGTGTATTTTTAAAATACCAACGATATTTTTCCGGATGACGTTAAAAATATATTTTATATTTAACGCGACCATTTTTTTCTTAAGAGTTTCATACTCCAAAAGATTTGAATGTTTGGTTGGCATTTAAATGATAACACGTTATATTTGAAGTTTGATAATTAATCTAGAGCAAACAATTGAGTTTTATGTTCTCACATTTAAGAGACTTGAGTGTTTGGAAAACAAGTAAACAAAAAATGTACGAGATAATATGAATTCAGATTGATACCACCTTCAAAGATTAAGCATATATACTTTTTTTTTTGATAAAACATGTCTTTTGTTACCTGTAATTTTTTTTATGGTTATTGGCATGTTTAAAAATATCAAACTTCATTTTTTATTTTCATGTACGGAAAAATTATTCTCGTTTGAAATGCCATGGTATCATACTAAAACCGGATCGTGTTAGCCAACTGCTGAAATTGAAATGAAGATATTGCAAAACGGCTATACTAAAATTGGCAACGATTATATCACAAATTACTGTAACTCATGTAAATTTCACTATGGTCATAGTAATTTTTGCATGTGTATATGACATCACAGCTTTTAAAACGAGGATGATTTCTCCGTGTGGGTTCGATTTATTGAAGTAAAAAAGATGTTAAAATTTATGAATCATTTTATTTGACATATTTAGTATACCTATATATATAGTTATATGTGATTAGGTTTGTGGTAAACAAAATAACATAGTATATAATAATAGTGTAAGTTATAAGTGGTAGATATATGCGCGAATGGAAAACCGCTTAGCGAATGAAAGCCCGATAAGAAGTTGCGCGCGCCGGTTAGTGGAGTACCGCGCTTGCATCGTTTCCTGTGCACGTTTGCATTGCACCTAGCTTACCTCACCTCACCTACTCACCTCACGATCTAGGAAGTTCAATGCTTGCAGCTATTTCGCCGGCACAAAACTTGACAGGACATTTTCAATAACATTTATTCACTGGCCATTTTAATGCTCGTAATAATTTCATGTCTAATTTTTTTTCAAAAAAATTTTTAAACTTTCATTCCAGCATTTCCACCAGCAATTCAACTCTGCTTTTTCAAAAAACACAGGGATCCGATTCTTACTTCAAAAACATGAAGATGAATTTCAGAAAAGTTTCGTCCAAAAATTAGATGCATGATTTTGTCATCAAAAAACTCAAACATTAAATAATAAAAGTTTTTTTTTGTATCTTTCAAAACAATAAACATATATTTAATAAGTACCTTGTGTTTTTGTGCACTCATTATTTAAATTAGCGTTAAAAAAAATGAACAATCAGGAGAGAATAATCCGGCTGGAGGAGGCAACATACGATTTCAAAAGTAAAATCCCCTCTACTTTACTACAGAAATAAACTCATGTACAGTGTAAAAGTATAGTTGTGTTGGTGATCAGCCCTCCCCATGGATGATCACGGGGTCCTTACCTTCCATTTCATTTCTCAATGCACGACATTTACTTGCTATTGAAAAATAAAACCCATACAAACCATTGAATTCAGCAATAACAAGGACAGAAAGCATTCCCGTTACATTAGATATTCGTTCCTCCCCACTCAGCAATCCGTCTTCTCCCTCCTCGAACATCCCCTTCACCCAAACCTACGTCCCCACGATAACTAAACAAAACAATTCCCCCATTTCTCAGCTTCTCAAAAATCTACCCAACAATCCAATCCTTACCACACGCCAAGCATGAAAGCTTAACTTTCTATCCTTATCCGCTGGTACAGTCTGCCTACACATCACTCTCTCTGCTATTCATTCCGAGCCCTTCTCCCTTGTACTAGAGTTATATTGCAGCCTTACCCTCGGTCTGCTTTCTCTATCCTCTTTCTCTCTCTACCTTTGGTCTTACCGCTCGCCCAACGGGTGGTTGACATGCCAATAAATAAAGACACCAGTCTGCTCAGACGTCTCTCTGTCTTTCAGCATCTCCATCTCTCTGTCTCTATAATCTGCCTCCTTTACATATCCACTCTCTACCATAGTTAGTGTTCCTGGAGTAAGAAACAACGAGCATAAGGTTGAACCATTTGAGCATGAGACTTGAATCTAGTGCGCCTGCCACAGTGGGCGTACCGAACACATGTCTCTCTCTTTCTCTTTTATCGACATTAACACGCATGCGTATTTATCAACCGATTTTTTCTATCCCTTCTTCATTATCACTGTCTTCTTTACATACAACACACACCTACACCATCTATCTCACCCATCCATCCATCCATCCATCCGTACATCCACCCATACATGTACATATACGCAAACGTATATATATAAATACACTATTTACAGTATATAAAAGAGAGTAGAATACTGAAAGATACAGAGAAGACTACTCAGAGACACATCATCAATATTCTTACAGTTACGTCGTAGTCGAGGGTCACGGACTCAGCTCATGAAAAAAAAAATATGAGAATAAACACGTGCACATTTATCTTCACTTCAGGGATTCCTCAAACGTACAAACCATTTTTTTTTTTACATTTTATGTAACTTTTAACACATTACCTTTTTTTTTTAACCCAATATTTTATATGTTTTCATATTGATGCCGGTTTAGTTGTAGGCTTGAATGTATATATCGTGGAATATGTAGTAGATTTATGTATTATTAATGAAATTTATTACAAAAAGAAAAAAAAAGGTGTCAAGGGGTGGAACGCGCATGGGCACAAATATAGATCGATGATGCCTTGCGCGCCAAAGTTATAATAGAGGCTATAATAACCCTATACTAAAATCTATATATATATATATATATATATATATATATATATAGTACAGAACCCATTGAATGCATGTCACTGACACATAAACTTTAATTACATAAATTAATGAGCATGCGTTAAAGATTTATTCAAGTGGGGTAGTGTAAGTATTGAAAAAAAATTTTAATTTATTTTCTATCCTATAAATTATTCGAATTTTTTCAATTAGTAACTAGTTGTTATCAATTTCTGGATGTTTGTGATGTATATGGGGGCTCAATTTGTAGATAAGTGATGAAGCCCTGCGGGCTGTTCAGGAACGTTGATAAAATATATCGATCGATTTGTCATGGGGATCTTGGGATGGCTTGCGCCGCCACCAGATTGGGCTCAACTATGCCCGATTTAACGGCAGTCAGGTATAAAGTCAAACGTGGGTCCTTTGGCGAAATAACTGGGACCCATGTCAACTTTTTTGAACAATTGTTGGGACACAATCGAGTTATTACTGATCCGAACGAGTGCGATAGCTACAATGTCGACTGGATTAAGATGGTTCGAGGTGTGTGTTTGATAGAAGTTTATTTTTGTAATCGTTTGATCGTAATCATCGAGGGTTCTTTTTAGGAAGCAGTAGACTTGTGTTAAAGCCTAACTCGACAGAAGAAGTGTCAGAAATTCTGAAGTACTGCAATGATAATAATTTAGCTGTTTGTCCACAAAGTGGTAATACTGGTCTTGTTGGTGGTAGTGTTCCAGTATTTGATGAAATTATTTTGTCGATGAAAATGATGAATAAAATAATATCTACTGATGAATTGTCTGGTTGTTATATATTTATTATCATTATTATTATTTGATTGAGAATATGGATTTTTAATATACAGAGAAAAAAAGGATTTCTTGACGCAAAGAAATTTTACTCGAAAAATTTCTTTTAAGCGAGAAAAAAATTTGAATCAAGAAATCCTTTTTTTTCTGTGTAAAAATATTAATTGCCAATTAAAATAATTTTTTAGGAGCATTAGTTTGTGAAGCCGGTTGTATATTAGAAGTTTTAGAAAACCATGTGGAACAATACGGATTAATGATGCCCTTGGACCTTGGGGCTAAGGGAAGTTGCCTTATCGGAGGAAATATATCTACCAATGCCGGAGGTCAAAGATTGTTGAGATACGGAAATTTACATGGATCTGTATTGGGTCTTGAAGCTGTAGGTAGTGTTTAGACTTTCCTAATCCTTAAATTAAACTAAATTAAATTTAATTATTAAAATAATTACAAAAAAAATCTAGGTTACTGCGAACGGTCGGATAATCGATTCTATAAGTACATTGAAGAAAGATAATACTGGTTATCATCTTAAAAATTTATTTATTGGATCAGAAGGTACACTTGGTGTCGTTACTAAAGTTGCAATACAGTGTCCGACTCGTCCATTGGCACAAAATGTTGCGTTTGTCGGTAAACAATAAATTGAAAATTACAAAATTTCAAATGTTACAATATATCATATATTTATTTTATTTTTACACTAGGATTGAACAGTTTCGATAAAGTATTGAAGACTTTTGTGCTTGCGAAAAAAAAACTAGCGGAAATTTTGTCAGCCTGTGAGATAATTGACTCGTGGTCTTTGGGAATCAGTACAGATTTATTACATTTAAAGAGTCCGCTGAGTCAGGATCACAAATTTTACATGCTCATTGAAACGTCAGGAAGCAATCAGAAGCATGACGAAGAAAAGTTGACGTCTTTTGTCGAGACTGCTTTGTCAGAGGAGCTTATTGAAGATGGAACTCTGAGCGGTGACCCTACAAAAATAAAAGTTTGTTTTTTTTTTTTTTTTTAATTAAATCACTTACATGTCAGAAGTGAAATTTTTGAATCAATAGTTTGTAAACCAAACGAAATTATTTACAGAAAATTTGGGAAATTCGTGAGCGTTTGGGCGAGGGATGTTTGTTAGATGGATACTGCTTCAAGTATGACGTGTCTCTACCACTTCCCCACTTCTATAAACTAATTGAAGCCCTTCATGAACGTCTAGACACTTCACGAGTTGTTAGAATCAGTGGGTTTGGTCATCTAGGTAAATTTATTTACATAAAATAATAATTCAATTTTTTTTTACGGCTTGAAAAATGTTTTCATAACTTTAATAAAAAAAAAAAAAAAGTTTTATTGGTATTGATATTGAATTTAAAAATATAATCAGCCCAAACTTATGATCCGTAAAAAGCTATTAACTTAATGCCCACAGGCGACGGTAACTTGCACGTGGTAGTGGCAACACCCAAGTACGACCCAGAGATCGAGTCTCAACTTGAGCCTTTTCTCTTTGAATACGTATCCGAACAACGTGGGAGTGTGAGCGCTGAACACGGAATTGGGTTCAAAAAAACAAAGTATCTTAGTTACAGCAAAAACGCCTCTGCTATTCACCTCATGAAGGAAATTAAAAATTTAATGGATCCTCGTGGGATTTTAAATCCTTACAAAGTGCTTCCCTAATCTTTTTTTTTCATTTTCTAGTCAAAAAAAAAAAAAAAAATTATAATATAAATGTATATTTTTTTTCTATTTAATGTTTCAAACATTCCGATCGCTTATCAATGGATGTATTGTTTTAAATGTATATTTAAGTGTCATGTTAAATAAATTGTTATTTTGTTTTAAGAAATATGATGACAAATATGTAACTCGAGGATCTTGCGCAGGTATGCTCCATTTGTAGTCCCAGTCTGGACTATATATCGCATATTGCGCAATCGATAAAACGTGCGCTGTATATACGTATTTATGTGTATATACATAAATACATACATACATACACACATACTTATATATATATGAACGTGCGTTAACCAAGAGAAATTCTTCCCCTAATGTATATATAGCAACTACACCAACACATTGAATCGCGTGTATTTGCCGAAACCAAAACATAAAATTTTTTCTCGAGACTCACGTTCGTTTACTGAAGATTTATTGTTCAAACAATGACGATCAATACGTTTTATTTTTTAATTTAATTTCATTTATTTGTATATACTTGACTTTTAATTTATATATTAAATATGACGTTATATCAAGTAGTTTATTTTTAAATAATTTAAATTATAAATTTAAATTAAATGCATTCGCGGTATTGGATTATAATATTTAATTCACTTGCTAGATAATAAATTTATGTAGGAGGATATTGATCGTAGGATAATATTGGATTTTAGTAATATAATTTACTGGCGGCTTGTTAAATATTTAGACCAAAATGAACTAAAAAAAGATGTTTTATTATTATATTAATTTAATACTCAGAAAAGAAGATTTCTTGGCGCAATATTTTTTTTTTCAATTTATTATACGAAAAATTTCTTGGATCGAGTAAAAATTTTTTGCGCCAAAAAATCCTTTTTTTTGTGTATTTTTATTAATTATCAAATTGGAAAATGAAAATATTTAAAAATTTGAAATTTTCTTCGGATAAATTTGCGCTTTTTTTTTTGAACAAGTGGTCGATTCTAAAAAAAAAAATGTGACAGAAGTAGCGACTCGCGGTCATTAATCTTGAGATTATTTTTATATCCAAGTAAACTCCTGTCAGAATTTTTCAAAGATGAAATGCTGACAGTGGCGCGCTCGTACGAGTAATCCACGTACTTTTATCCCAAACTCCCAAGGTAACTGAATTCAAAAAAATAACACTATCCGAGGAACTTAATTTGAACACCTGCAACCTGCACAGGTGCAACCTCGTCACGCAGCTTTGAATTTCCCTCCCTAAAAATTTCCGTCTTTTCAAATATTTAAAACATAAATGTCAATAGAAGCACTCGTAGTTTTTTTTTACTACGAATTGTGTTAATCAAAGAGAGACCTCGACGGCTGGATGAGAGGGAGAGAGAGAGAAAAGTGTTTAGCTGAGACAGATCGATAAAGACGGCTGGACAACCAGAGGGAGGAGGAGCGTCGCAAGGCAAAGCAAAAAAAGGTTTTTATTCATCCGCGATAGCGCGGATTTCCACGACAATACCCGAGCTTGAGAACGTTTACGTTTGTATGGAGTTGACTCTGCTGGTGGAGAGGAAAACGTTTATAGTGGATACAACAGAAAGAACCAAGCGATCGACAAGGATGGAAGTAGTGGTGGCAGTGGTGCTGGCAGAGTAAGTTAAGTACGAACTATTATACATGCAGAGGCAGAGAACAGAGGAGACCAGACCGTAGACCGGAGAGACAACAGAGTACTGAGCAAGAGCAAGAGTGTGGATTGGAGTTCGGAGTAGAGTAGTGAGCTCAGAGTACAGTAGACTGGTTGTGCTAGTGCCTGTCCTGTGTCTGCCTGTCAAACGTCATAAGGTGTTAGGTGTCAGTTGGCTGGTGGGCCTCCTTGTACTAGGTCTTGGTGTCTTGGTGGTGGTATACATCACCTGTAGTATATTTACAATATAATACGTCAACGCAAACAACTTGGGCCAGTTTATACCCTGGCTCGTCACAGTGAGGACGTACTCAGTGCCAACACGGTTTGTTTTTCTTCATTGTATTTTTTAAAAATTATAATATTACAATTTGTGTTGATACTGATAACGAATATCTGCGTTCCAGATGTCATGTGTTATTTTATTTAAATTTTAAATTCAAATTTAAAATACTTAACTCTTAAACAAGATGACTAAGCAGCTGGAGATGGTGCTGGTGGTTATCCTGGAGGAGGTGCGCTCCTTTATTTTTTTCTAGTCCTGCAAATGTTTTAATTACCGGGTAGGTTTTTTTATTGTGTCGTGTGATGGATTAACAAAGTGGTTTATTTTGTTAGCTCCAAGTAATTTGCGCGCTAGATTTAAATTTAAATTTAAAATAAAAATTATAAGTATAGTTAATAATCAGCAGGTAAAAATGAAGGAATTAGAGCAAGTACATGACGTGCCGATGGGCACACGAACGCTTAAGTCATTATTAAAGAAACCTGGTCACAGTAAACAACGTACGCATAAAAATCGCGTTACGATAAATGAAAAACTAAATGAATTTTTTGCTGCTGATTATATAATATTAATAAAAGAAGAGTGCTGTGGTGATTATGAGGAAGAGTGCGACTGTTGTTGTCAGGAGCCGGAGATGATAAGACTTGGAAATTGCAAAGAGTGTCGCGCTGAGTTGACGAGACAATTGGCTGCTGGGGATATTGACACGCGTTTCAATCCCGAGCGAAATGGCAATAAAATAATTGATACAAGTTGTGATGTATCGCGACGTGTAGGTGCTGGTGTTGGTGGAATTGGTGGCTGTATAAGTGTCGGTGGTGTTGGAATGGGCATGGGAATGGGAATGGGGATGGGGATGGGAATCGGCGGTGGCGGGAGCGAAGAGTCTCAGGAAGACGAGGACGAGGAGGACGAGGACGAAGAGGAAGAGTACGAAGAAGAAGTCGATGATGATGATGATAATGACGAAGCCGAGTCTTCTGAGGAAACGGAGCATCATCGCGACCACCGTTCCGCTGGTGGTGGTAGTCCAGGTGAGCCCATGACTCCCGGGCAATTACAGTCACAGACACAGACCCACGAGACTCTGAGTCCTCCGGAAGGTTACAAGGACGTTTGTGAGGAAGACATGCAAACTGAGGCTACAAACGACATGTGTCCTGCTTCCACTGGAGCGGTTGTAGTTTGCGGCGAGTGTAATTACTATCGTCAGAGAACCTCAGGTAAGGATCTTGTTACTTGTATATTATTATGTATGTCCATATCATACATGTTTACTCTTAATTTAAGTCTTGAGTTGTTTTTGTGGATGTAGTTTTATATGTAAACATGCCAAGTCTCGGCCGGAGAGTTATTTCAATAGAAATCCTTCCGTTCTTTCCTGTCATGTGATGACAGGATGAAGAAGATAACACCGGATGCGGTTACTACTCCTCTTAACTTGGCTCTCCGGATACCAAAACCGGTTGACAATTGATTTATACATTATACATTATAAATATACGTTCAACTTTATTTATATATATATTTTTATATTTTTGACTTGAGTTTTAGTTTTTACTCAACACTTTGCTTTCATTTCGAGTAGCAAGTAATGAAAGATGTTGCATTGTTTGTTACTACTTTGTTTTGATACAAGCTGGAGACATTACATCACTTGCGTGTGAAGCCACGTGATCTAAACAATGACAGCTCTGCTTTCGCCTGCTACTGCTTTTGCTCTCATTGTTTCTATTTATTTATATATATATATAGTTTTTTTATTTTCCCGAAGCCATATTTTCACACTTACTGTTTTAAATATCATCGTATTTTAAGATTACCGACAAAACAACGTATTGTATATTTTATTATTCAATGGCACTGTTGTTACCTAGGGTTTCTTATTTTTAAAACTACAATATAAATACGATAATTAAATATATATAAATTTAATTTAAATATATACATATATATACAGAAAAAAAAGAATTTCTTGGCGCTAGAATTTTTCTTACTCCAAAAAATTTTTGTGCAAAAAATCCTTTTTGCCTACATATGTATGTATATATATATAAATAATTTTTTTACTTTTATTATCAAACCATAAAAATTTAATGGCAAGATCAAACCCAGCTTCAAACGCAATTAAACTACATATTTTTCTCAATAAATTTCAATAACAAATATATTAAAATTTAATTATTATGTCAACGATAATTATATTATCACAGAGCAAGACCGGAATCACGGACGACTGTCTATAATAAATAAATAAATAAATTGTTTATGATCACGTGGAAAGTTGGAATGCGCATATGGGCATCAATATATCGCAGTAGCAGTGCTACTTTCTAAACAACAAACTATCTACAGCGTTATACACTTTGTACTAGCAAATACTTTTAACAAGTACACGCTTATAGACATGAGCTGATAAAAAAAAAACGACGACGCTGAATAAAAGTACAAGCTTGAGAACAAAAAAAAATGTATATATAAAAAAAGTCGAGTAGACATCACGAAAAGACGTAATTAAAGAACCGCTTGGTAAAGATCCACTGATGCCCGGCCGCAAACAGTGACAAGCTTATCCAAGACTACACGCTACGGTAGTTTGATAAAACTTTTGTTGTGTTCTTGAGGTATAAATACCGGGATTTATTTATAGTAAGGATGTAGACAATGTCTATAAAGGTACAGAGATAGAGGTTGTAGAAGTTTTAGTTGACTGAGGTAAAGTCCATAGGAGAGACAAAACTGGAGTGAGTAAATCAATTGATAGGAACTAACACCCTGCTAATAGTTTAGTTAAATAAGTATGTAATGTATGTATGTAACGAGACATTAAAGCATTGAGTGCAGAGTGAGAAAGTAAAATGGTTAATGTGCAAGAAGCGATAGAACTGTTTTAGTTTCAAACAGGTGGAACAGCGGTGTGCGCGTCGTTGGATCAATACACGAGTTTGATGGAGTAGAGGGAAACTAACGAGAATGTGCCAGCGGATAGGAGTCGAGTATAGGAGCTAGAGAAATTGAGATAGGAACGTTTGTAAGAATAGAACAGGTTGGATACATAAAGACCAGCGGTAAGGTTGCTCTGACTCTAGAGTAGACGAGAAGCAAACCATCCAGAGTGAAAACGGGAAACCTTTCCACAAATTACACCTTTTTTCCTTTATCTTTTTCCAACTTATTCTCTACTCCATACCTTTTCCACATTTTTTTACCTTTTGTACTTCCTTTATAATATTCCCTTACAAGTAAAGCTGCCGCAGCTTTCTTTTAATTTAAACTTGCCAGGTAGGAATATTGACCTGGTAAAAATACAACCGTACCATCGATCTACTCTGCATCCTCTTCATCCTCATCTTCATCCTCATCCGTGTAATAACTTTATGATATTTACATACATTGTCTGCATATCTATACACCATGCGTTTAAATATATTTAATAATGGGTCTGTACATATATTTATGTATTTACATATATATCCATCCATCCATCCAACATATCGTTTTCTCGCGTCATTGAGAAGTGGCAACATTACTATACTACTACTATGCCTGGCCTCTTCCGGCACGATTGCTCTCTCATTCTTTCATTTTTTCCCTCTCATACTTTTTTTTATCTTACTCTCGATGCGCCAGCGGCGCTTTATGTTTTCCATTGGCTTCTGTTTTTTGTACTGCATCATACACATATATATGCTAAAATATATATGTATACATATGTATGCATGTCGGTAGGTTGTACAGTGCATTCATGTATCCATTCCACGTATGCACATGGTATGGAGTTGCTACTGGATAAGAGACATCTACATACAAGTATCATATATATGTATATCATATATATAGGTGTATAAGTACAAGCATTCCCTTATATTTGCGCAAGTGGATACTGGATAGATGCCAGAAGCGTACGATATGGGAGATAATTTCCCAAATATTTGTATTAATTACTGACCATTAGCACTCTCGGCAAGTTGACACTCTACTTTTTTATAGACGTCAGGTAAAAGACCTAGTACATGGATAAATTATTCCTGTCATAGTAATGTCGGACAATGTCGGCCACCTGACGGAAAGTGAAATAAACTCGTCGAAAAATTACTACAGCCATAGTAAAATTAAAAATCCTTACAGTAATTTGTGATAGTGATTGATGTCAATTTACTATGACCGTGTAGTTTTTCTTGGTGGGCAACATGGTCCAGCTTTAGGACACGACAGAATTTAAATTAGGAATAGATCAACTAGTACCCGATCACTCATGTATTTAGTGTGTAAATATAGATATATACAAATATATGAGTGATTGAGTACTAGTTTCCTGATCGGGTACGAGGTCTTTTACTTTATGTCTATATTTGTATTTATCATTTTTTATCAGGTCTTTAAATATAAATTACAGGTGCTTGAAAAATTACTGGAGCGTAAATTGCAATATTTTTTAAATTTTATGTTTAATGAACACTCGTTAATTAACACGGGCAAAGTGTTTCAAATAGTTTGAAATTTTTTATTTTCAAATTTAACTTACGGTAAAAAATTTCGCTGTGTACTTTAATTAACAATATCGATTTAAACTTAGTATACGTATGGATATTTATAGAAATATTTTCTCGTATTTAAATATGTAACTTTTCTATTGACTCTATTCAGAGGTTTTTATCTTCTTTTATTTATTTTTTACTGTTATCGTTGAGAGAAAATATGAATATATAAATAAAAGTTGAGTCTTTGAATATTGAAAAGAAAAATATTATCAATGCATCGATTCTTGACATAAAAAAATCACAGGCCACAAAAATTTATATTATGCCTTTGATAACAATAATTTATATAAACAATAATAATAATAATAATTATGATAAATAATTAATAGAAATATTATTATCTTAAGAAAGACAACGAAGCAAGATATTTTAATGACATGTTTACATCTGACAATTACTGAAGAATCTTCACTTCCTTCTCATTTATTTTTTTCTTTCTTTATAAAAAAGAAAAAAAAATTATTTCCAAGGTCTTGAATATTCTAAGAGCTCTGAAGAAAAAAAAATTTCAACTTTCAAGTACAGTAACTTTATTCAAAGCTCATTAAGCTTCATTTGAACTTTTCGCGTAAAATAGATGCGTTAGTTTCTCATCACATAAATATATATAAATAAATCCTAGTGAAAGAGCCTCGTACAGTTGATTTGTTTAAAAAAAAAGCCAACACCTACGCACCTTTAATAATAATATGCAAAAATAATAATAATAATATTTAATAATTTATCTGAGATTTAAAAAATATTGTGCGTCGTAGACGTCGTGGTCGCGCCTGCGTCGCAATATTGAATCCTAAAAGTAGTATATCCCTATCCCTACATCCCTCATCCCCTATACTACATCTAGCAACATTCTCGCCTCTCTTGACGTCGTTATCGTCGTCTGCACCCTCTACCCTCTACCTTACAGTCTCTACCCTCAGCATCCCAAACTCCAGTTCATGAATTTCCCTACTATACCTTAAATTATATTTCATTCTAGTGTTGCATAGTACAACAACGTCAACACGACAATGTTTACTCTCAAGCAAATCAACTGAGGGGTAAAGGTAAAGGCGACGATGCTTCTCTTTACCAAATCGATTTGCTCAATTCTGTCTTCTCTTTTTACTCTTATCGACACATTCGGCATTCAATATTCCAGCAAATAAAATTCAAACTCAACCCAAACCAAAACCCATGCCCGTGCCCATTGACTATAAAAATATTTTTTATCTTTTTTACATCGCACTACACTTTATTTTAAACTCGGAAAGTGTAAACAGTGTCTATGGACATGTAGTAAATTTGAATAGACATCCAGTCAGTCTATATATATATATATATATATATATATAATACTACTAGACATTCATACATTTCATTCAGTTTATTTTTTATTATATGTTTTGTTGCATAATCGATCTTGACGAACATTTAAAATAATTTATGGCTTTAGATATTTTTATTTATTTCAATTACATAATCAATTTTAAAAATATATATATTACAGTTTTTATTCTTCTTCTTAATCTTCTTTTTTTGTTAAAGATTTTATTTAAATGCTGAATGTTTATGATAATTTTAAATCCTTTGTTAGCTACAGCTTTAATCTAATTTATTCTGTTCTAATCATACTGTCCTGCATCAACGAACGTAACGTAAACAACCATCAAATATATGTATATATGTATATATATAATATACAAGTATTTAACGACCGCACCCAAAGTTTCCTATTGTCGAGTATCTTCTCTACTCTTCGCTTGTCTCTGTATAATAACACTATACTACATCACATACTTTACATACAATATTCATATATATATATATATATATATATATATTTGTGTATGATAGATATAATACCGTACATATAGTACGTCACACTTGTGACTTTGTCCCTGATATAGTGAAAGATAATTCAGAGTTGAAGAGTTGAAGAACAAAACCGTCTTTTTTACAACTAAACCTTTTTGTTTAAAATTTTTTTTATTGTCACGTGTATACTATCATTTTTTTTTAGAGCGTGCTGCTAATTGATAATGGGGACTTGAGCTGTAATTTCAGTAAATGGAAAAAGAATTTTTTAATTGATATAATTAAGTCATTTTTTTTATTGTCAGAGCCGTGGAATTTATTTAATTTTAAAAAATATATTTTCTCTCAGCTCATTTACATTTTGAGTACTTTGTTTTTGTTTGAATTTCAGGCCTGGATTTTTTGAGCTATAGATTTTTATTGAGAGAGGCCATGGCCTCTCTAGAGAATTAAGTGCTCGGTAAAATAACAAGTCTTATGAATATTTTCTGACTTATTGTTGATTTTAGTTTACGGAAATTTTATATAAGTCATTTATTTGATGTTTTGTAAAAAAAATTTTAAACTTTGACTTTTCTGACATTTTCATTATTTTTTTTTACTTGACAAACTTTTTCTATTTAAATTTTTTTAATAAAAATTTGACTGGCGGGTAATTATTTTAACTTTTAATTAAAACTCGTTAATTTTTATTGAAAATTTAAATTAATATTTATTTTTACTATAAAAATTAATTCATTAAAAAATTCAGACATCAGTTGATTACAAATATTTTCCTCAATTTTCCCGCAAAAATTACAATCATCCCTTTTTGTAAAAAAGAACAAAACAACTTTTAAAAAAGTAAGTTTTCCATAGTTATAATTTACATAAAAAATTTTTCCATTGCTAAAGTTATTAAGAGACTTAAGATTTAAGAGTCAAGTTTTAGGTCTTTGTAACTTAAATTATTTCTCGCTCTTTATGTTAAACTTTTTTTTTATCTTAACAATTTAGTCTGGCTATGCCGAGCGCGAAAAAATCACTCATGTGGAAATATTAACATTAGAACATATACATTACATGTACATAAAAACATGCAAGAATATTCTTCCCACGCGTTACTATTTTATACATAACGAGCCGAGTCGAAAGGCCATGGAATTCTGTAGCAAACGCACTTACTTTTATTATTAAAAAAAAAAAATAAATAAAAAACAACAATAATATTAACAACAATGACAATGACAATAATAATTAGATTAATTATCAGCGTAATTTAAATTATTCAATTATGAAGATATTTTTTTCTAAAAAAAAAATTTATTTGTTGGATTCAGTAAAATTAAATGAGAATAAGAATTGTCTTTAGAAGTACTACTAATATATATATATTATATAAAAGACATTTTAAATATGATACCTATTCAAGTAAAACGAGGATTGTTCTCATTCTTTTCATTTTATTATTTCTCGGATTTCAAACTGGAGTAGTAGACCACATGTCTTCAATTCGTCATTTTTTATTATCATTACATATATATATATATATATATATATATCGCGTTACTAATTCCAAAAGGACTTATACTTTTTATACGCCCTTTTGGCTTTAAGAGCTTCCTAAACCCAAAAGGGTTTATAGATTTTTTTTTATGGTCAATCGTTTTGTGAACTAATTTTAGAGCTAAAAGTTGAAAAAAAATTTTTAAGCCAGAAGAGCGTTCAATTTAAATTATACGGTCTTTTGGATTCCAACTTTTTTTTCCATTTATTTTAGCTTTAAAATTAGTCTACGAAACGATTTGCAATGAAAAAAATTACACAGAAAACAATAATTTTTTTACGCAAAAAATTTTTACTTGTCATAAGAAAATTTTTATATAAGCCCTTTTGGTTTTAGAAAACTCTCAAATGCGATATATATACATATATACTTTTGTTTATTTATTGTTTGAAATTTTTTATTTTCTAAGTGAAATATCTTCGGCAATTACTCCGGCTTTTAATCAGACTTCCACTGCACGTCTATTAGAGTTGTTTCAATTTTTTATACTGAAAAACCTGCGAAAAAAAAATGGCGAAGGAATTAAAGAGAAAAATGGTTACGAGATAATAAATAAAATAAAAAAGTTTAGAAAATTACTTGAATATTTTCTCCTTGACGATTCGTGTAATTACAATGACCTGTTCTCTTTCTCGGGGATAATATAGACGTTTTTTGCTTTTATACGGCAGTGACTTTGCTATTTATTTAATTAAGCAATTATAACTATTTAATTAATAATAAATTACACTTCATTGTATGTTACTTAATGAAAGATACGAATGACTTTTGAGTCTAAGAGACGGAATTTTTAGTGAAATTTTTATTGTAATTTTTTTTTAAATTTCGAGCGCGAAATTGGCTTTGAATTTTTTTATGATGAATATGAGAATCCAGTAACAAAACGTTTATTGAATCCTCTCAATCAATCGATTGGAAATAAATAAAATCGGAAAGTTGTAAAGAATAAATGAAGTAAAATAAAAGGGCCAATAATATGAAAAATTTTATTGCGCATAAATGTAAATATCAGTGGAATAGATAGATGTCAATAAGAAAATCAAGGGTTTTGTTCGCGAAAATAGGTCATCAATTCCCAGTTAATTATTAAAAATTTTTCCAGCATTTATTTATCTAGTTTTTTTATTTTATGTACCAACGTACTTCGTTATCCAAAGCAAACTTTTATGTTTACTTTCTCATCAAAGTTAATTCTATTACTATTCACCCATAATGAAAAAAAAAATATCAATGCTAATAGATCGTTAGTCAACAAAAAACTCACTGAAATCGTACTAGCACTAAAAAGTCTATGGAATTTAAATCGGTACTAACTTTTCGAGTTTATAAACGGCTTAAAATAGAGATGTACTCGAACTTGGAATGAATTCATTTGAATTTTTCAATAATTCGAATTACTCGTTAATTTTTTAATTATTTTGAAATTTTGAACGACTCAAAATTGTAATTTTTTTTTCAATGATTCAAATTTTTGTCTGGTAAATATAGCTCAGACATGAACTTAAAATTGAATAGTTGAGCTGATCAGAATTTTCGTTTTCAAACTGAATAATTTCAAAATTTCAAATAATTCTTATGTATCGAACAATTATAAAATTTAAATTATTCAAATCGCACACCCCTAGTGAAAAAATGTTTTTATTCAAATATATAAACTTCCGTTTATACTTTTTTTTTTAATATTTCTTGTAACAGTTTTTCATATATTTTAATTTTTAATGATAAATAACTTTCGCATAGAAAAAAGTCGACTTTACCAGTAGTATAACTCCAGTTATTATAAAATGTTTATTTACTTAATTGTATTTACTCATCTTCAACTTCGCTGAAAAATTTATTTCGTCTTTATAAACTTTTTAGCTTACAAGTTAAATAGCTTTCAAACTCTTTATAGAGAAACATATTTTAAAAGTTTTTTATTATTGGAAAATGCTATTTCAAACTTATATTTATTTCTACTGCAGTCAAAGACTAAGCTCTCAAATTCTTTTTTTTTATTTTTTTGCCAAAATTTACAAAATTTTCTATGCGAAAAAAATTTCTTGTCAAATTGACACTCTAGTGAAATCTAATAATATTTTTTATTAAATTGCATCTGCATGATGCGATTATAGACAAAAAAAAATCTTGAAACTCAACTTTTTATTACTAATTTGTAAAATTGAATCCTTATATTTTTTTTACTTAACGAGCTCTGCCATAATTTCTCAGTAATAAAAAAAAAAATTGTTAGTAAAATAAAAAATGCATGAATTTTTTTATCAAATCGCATTTGCGTGATAAGATTACATACAAAAAAACCTTAAAAAACATTTGAAATTTCGCAAACTAATCGAAAGCCCGCCAACTGCAAAAAAAAACGTAATTTAATTTCTCGCATTAATGTGTTTTTAATGTCAATCCTAAAACAGAAATATAAAAAAAAGTCTCACCGTAAAATCAGTTGTAATAAAAATTAAAAAATAGGATAAAATAAAAATAAGCCGGATAGTATTCATCGTGGCGTGACTCCGGTGTTCCTCAACTTCCGTTAGCCCGCGCCCTCGTGCACTTAGAACAACGTACATTCTTATACATTAGGATCCAAAGGTTATAGCCTTGGTCAAGGTAGCTCGAACCTACACGACCGTAAACTTTGAACGTACGTTTGTTAAATATATTTAACTGAGGGAACAACTCACCCTTTTATCTTCCCTCTACACCACTCACTTATACTTTTATTTATAAAGGAACTGACTTATTACCCACTCTCACACTCACACACTTACATATAAAAATATATATTCGTTAAATTCCAGGACGATCTTTTGCCGTCTTATTGTTTTCAATTAAACTCAATGGACTCTCCTCAACTCAACGAAGCCTTTAATTTTCCCACGTACTTAGCAAGTCCTCCAAGTTCTCATGATTATTTTTATGCATAGCTAACATGCATTAAAAAATTTTTTTTTAAATTACTACTACTACTACTACTACTAATATTATTATTATTATTATTATTTTTTCTCATCCGTTAAAAGAACTTGAGTACTCTGACGAGCTTTATAGTAAAACTAAAACTTTTTAATTAAATTGTAAGGGATTTAAAAGCTTTTGACTGGAATCCAGCTTTAGTGTTACGTGTGTGATTAAAGTGATAGCTGATTAGTATTCACTCTTAACAGCGAGTTAAATGTTACCAGCTTCTGATGCTTGTCGCATTGACTTGTCAATTGTCTTTATTTTATTTATTTTTTTTTTCCAGACCCACGTGTCACTGTAAACCAAAATAAAATATTAAATGACAAGGCTTACAGCAAACATTACATACGATAATAATTGTATGCATGCTGGGCATAATAAGAAACTCATGATATGACAAAAGAATTTATATTTTATGCGTATCACGTTTTACTATTCAGACACGATTAATGTTACATACTTTTGTACTTATGTCTATTTATTATTTTTATTATTATGTGATCAAAAATTAATGCCATCAAACTGAGTAAAATAATAATATTTTCATTTCCATAACTCAGCTATATGTAAATTAATATTTAGCACAAATTTTACGCTATGAATATTCAGTTTCTTTTATGCGTAAAAAAATTTTTATTTAACTTTAATTTTAAAAGTATTTTTAATTAAAATAAACACATATTTTTATTTATTTTTCCCTCATTTAATTGCCCGAGCGTTAAATTCTGTCGAAATTAATTAAAGAAACTGAAATAAGTCGCCCGAAAATAAAAAAGAAAAAAGTATGATTTTTCAGCGCACTGCGACTGAGTTACAGAACTGATAAACTAGCAGTTATGATAAAAAGATAACGCGAGATATCGTTGCCAGTACGTTAAATAACTCCGAGAATAATGGATACAATATTAATTTAATTTATTGCAATGGAAACCGGAGCTAAAATATATTACAAAGTTAAAATAATTAGTAAGCCAGCTGCTGAATAATAAAATAAATCCATTCGTTTGCTGACCCAAAGTTATTTATCTGTTGCAGAACAAGATGCCGAGGACGGGAACAGAAACACCCACGAGATCGAGGAGAATGCCCAGAAGACACCGGAGCAGTCCCAGCAAACGTCAGGTAAATATCAAAATTTACGGCCGATCGGGATATAAATTCCGGCTATTGCATTTTTAAATTTTTTTTCAGACACCCATCAACGCTACCTCGTCGAGACGATAACAATGACAACGGTAACGGAGCGTCGCATTGTCCGTGAGATCAGCGATGACAAAAGCAACAGCAATATAATAAATAGCAGCCCGGAGCTGGTGGATCAAACAGACAAACCAGTTGATAATTCCGACACTAACGAGGTAACAAACGGCTCGCCGGATAATAATGTGACCAGTGAGCAGATCAACGAGGAAGATAAGACGAAAGTATCAAAGCCACCAGCACCAGCGCCAACACCAACATCAACAGCAACAGCACCCGCTACATCATCAATTACTGAAGGAGACAGAGATACACCCGCTAGTGGAACAATAGGATCAGCGGAGCAAAATAATGATTTAATGGGCTTCAAATTGGGCAATTCGTCATTAGTGACAAATAGTTTAAAACCAAATTCAGCAGTAAGACAGTTATTTCCAAATCCAAAGTTTATATCTCCACCGCCGGCACTTACCAAAGGTATGTCGTTGTCAAACGACGAGGCAACTGATAGCGACGGTTCTGAAGCTCAAAGGTATCTCGTAACAACTGAGAGTCTACGGCTTTTTGACTCTGTAAAGAGAGCCAAAATGGCTGGGTCACGTAGCGACTCATCGGAGAGCGATTCGTCGACTATAAAACGAACGATAGAACGTAACGCTTTGAGGAGATCTCTCGTTTGTAAATACGACACGCTGACGAGAAAAAAAAATCTTATGAGAAAGGACGTCAGTTTGGAGGAGAGAATACGGCAGTTGACGTGCGTTGATCCTGAAGAGGACACTACTTGCGACAGCACGTCTGATTCGACGAGCAACGCTGGTGACAATCATTTGAATTTGTCCCAAGATCTCCAGGACTTGCCAGCGAGGACATCACCCTCGGGGGAAGAGCGTCCGCTTAAAAACGAACGCATTGTGCGCGCTGATTGCCCGGAGCATTCGCCGTCACCCCCGCTCCATCATCATCATCACCATCACCACTATCATCACCATCATCACAACAACAACCCGTCGACGTATAAAAAAATAACGGATCTGTTTGGTCAGAAAAAAATAGACAATATGCCGGATTTGGGTCTGGGTGACCGCTCGAGTCCTAAAACGTCGACGTCTAAATTAAATAACGACCGTAAACAATTTCTTTCGAGTCTCGCGCCGCTTTCCTGTGTCGCCTCGACGGGCATTGACGGCAATGATTATTATCAGGTGTCGTCAAAAATAAACCGGGACTCGATGGGCGGGTATACGTCGGACTCGTCGTACAGTTTGGAAGACATTGAAGCAGCATTGAGAGGTGACGAGAGAAATGGAAAGAATGCCGGGCCGCCGGATGTTACTCGAGGAACTCCAACGGGCATCGGTCCAGGTGACGCTTCTGACGCAACGACTGACGAATTGCTGGCATTCGTTGAGCAAGACAAGACCAGGACCGAGAGACTCAAGAGACGTTATGACACCGAGGAGCATCATAACCAGCATCACAAAGATGTTGCGGTAAATAGTATCGATAAAAATGGCAGCCAGTCGGTTGATGACGAAGACGACGAGTTAAATGACTATGGATTTAACCGACGTCCAGCAGTTCGCGGTATCAAACCTCAATTTGAGTCAACCAGTGAAATTGTACGTCAACTACGTTACCGTACTATTCCAGCTTCGATTGTCGATAAGACTCGTCAAGCTCCCTGGCCTTATTATGACACCGATAATCATCATCATCAACTGGAGAAACGGGTTACATTTACAACATCAACGGCCGCTGCTGCTGCCGCAGTGGGAGTCGGAGTCGGAGTAGGGGTGGGAGTTGGAGTTGGAGTTGAACCGGATGACATCAATAGCATAGCGTCATCACGTGACAGTACGATAAACCGT
Organism: Microplitis manilae; assembly: GCA_030273425.1. Lineage (NCBI taxonomy): Eukaryota > Metazoa > Arthropoda > Insecta > Hymenoptera > Braconidae > Microplitis > Microplitis manilae. The sequence goes on from CP092725.1 coordinate 1,358,759, forward strand.
ATCAACACAATGCAACGTCAGATTGACGACATTTATCAGACAATAGCTGAAAGTGCATTGAGTATACAGGGAACCCTTGAACGCGGGTCGTATCTCGAAAGCACACTGCCACGTGGGGTGTCATCGCGGTTACCGGCAGTCCCACCACCGCCATTGCCACCCTCGGTGGCGGATTGCCACCGTTACGACCCAAAGACAGGGGGACCTGCACACTTTCAAGATAATCCCCGCATGCATATGTACAATAGTTTGCCTAAACAGCCGCGTCGTACTGCCGTAGCTATATCAAACTACCCATGCGGAGTGGTCCCCATTGAAAGCAGCACCAAGTGCTATCGCACAATGTACTTGGTGCCATACAACGGCATCACTGACCCAACTTACCAAAACATCCAGCGAATTCTACCTCCACACTCATCATCGGCTAATTACGCTGATCATCTTGAAAGATATCCATACCCGAGGAATGTTGAACCGGATGCCAGTCAAGTGCCTCGCAATTACTACCCACGAGCACCTGGTCCTGGTTCTGGAGGTGGACCTGGACCTGGATCAGGACCTGGAACTGGAGCAATAACTGGCCACGCAACACCAGCAATAGTGCCACCACCACCGCTACACCTACGTCTCCAACCCGAAGACATGGGCTTCAACACAGCTGGTGTAGGAATGCAGACAATCCTCCAGCACCAGCACATATCGCAGCTGGCGACCTACAACGTCCAGTCAGTTCCAGCTTACACGGTGATGGCACCATCCAGGACTCCGGGATATCCCTACCCTGTCCATCCACGTAGCAGTGTTGAGATCCAGACGCAGACGGGTTCTCTACCTCCGACGATGACGACAAACAGCACAGTGGCAGCCGGAATAAACGGATCCAACCATCATCTAGCCTGCACTTCTTCCTCATCTTCAACTTCATCAGCGCTTTCATCTCCCACAAAGACTCCCGCCATCACCAGCATGTGCTCGACAGCAGAGCGAGGAGTTCCCGAAGGCGCTGCCAGTGCGCCCGCCCACGATTTTGTGTCGCAACCAAACAATGTTTCGTACGGTCATAACGTGCCGCCACCTAATACACAAAACTCAGTCTACTACGCCATGAACGTCTGAACCTAGACTCCTGGAGCTTCCTCTTCTTCATTCAAATTATTGTTATTATTTAAATACAACAAAACTCTCATGCAATCAACTTTCTATTCTTCCTCTCTCTCTCTCTCTTTGTTTCTTCTCAGCCTCTTTATTTATTTCAACAAAACTGCGTCTGTCTCTCCTGGATATTTTTATTTCTCGGCAGCAATTCGCTAAAATTATATTTTTTATCATTCATCGGGGCTTTAATGTGGGAAAGCGGGTTTATCTTCAGCATACAGAACTAGCTTCCATGTGTGCTACCACCTCTACCACCACTATCTCCATCACTATTCTGTACTCCAGAATGCAATTATGAACCGCGAATCGATGCGACCACAAATATTTATAAAATTAATAACTCGCCGCCGGGATTTATTGTAAATAATTGCTAACATCTATATATATATATATGTTTTTAATTCGCAAGTTAAAAAATAGATTTTTATTACGAACACTTTGTTTTATCGATAACCAGTGAATTAAACGAACGCTTCTGACGTTACGTATAAACTATTGACTTAGGCATCGGTAAACTTTTTTTATGCTGGAATAAAATTGTTTATAATATTTAAGTTTTAAAAGTTTCTCTATAAATAGAGTTTTAAATACCAAATCAATAGTTTCTATACTTTATTTTTATTTTTATTATTGTAATTATTATAATGATTGTTAGTTATGCTAGTAATTTTTTTTTATGTATTTTTTATGCTGACAAGCGTGACTTGAATTACTGTTGCAACAGCGGAGCCAAAAATTAGGTTTGAATTATTGAGATTTATATTATATATATAAATATATATGTCTGTTTATATATATTGCAATACGATGGAGAAATAGGAGCAAAATAGGCTGGGGTTAAAAAATCCCGCAAAAATTTTGAGTAAATTTAACGGAATTGGGGCAAAATGGGTCGCATTTTTTTGGAAAACCTATGAAGGGGTAAAATGGTCATTGTGGGGTATTTTGGGCCGTGAATTTTTGAAAAAAGTTAAAAAAGAGAAAAATGAAAAATAAGGGTAATTTAGGCCAGAGAAAATTTTGTAAAAAAAATGAAACGAATTCTTTTTCCTGATGATCCATTTTGCCCCGACTTACATATTCAAAAGTACTTGTTCATAAAGATTTCACATGTGAATAAGCAGCCGTTAATTGCTCATATCAAGTCATACATGAACATGTTAAGGGTCAGAGATAAAGGCAGCAAAAAATATAAAAATAAAAATAAAAATAACCGAGTCCAAGAGGGGGAGAGAGTTTGTTCGATAAAAAAAAAAACACGTTTAGTATTTCATGCGGAAGTTTTAATATAATTACCGTAACACTTTGACGGGCAGCCGTGTAGGTATCAAGTGGAAAAATAATAATTCCACATGTATATTTTTTTCTAATTTATAACTCCTATCTAATAATATTCTCTTCTATTATATTATACAATGAATTAATTAATTAATTAATAACTTATCAATTGACCTACTGATATATAAATATATATAAATAACGATAAAGAAATAGTTTTTTAGTGCAAAGACTTTTGACTCGATAAAAATTGATATTGATAATTAATAATAACAATAATAATATTAATAATAATTATTATTAAATAACAAAACAATAACCAAAGTCGTAGAGCTGTTAGTTGTTGTTGTGATACCTAATGTTTTCAATCTATAGAAGCTGTAGATTTAAGCCAAGATGGTATTAACAGACATAAATTATATATAATAATAATAATTATAATAATGATTGATAGTATGATTTATTTTGAAAATAAAATAACGTGCAGATTAGGGCTTCAAAAAAACATTTGAAGCCTTCAATATTTTATTGACATTCCATTTGGTAATAATTGTCTAATAATAATGATAATTATGATGATTGTTCAATTTTAAAATATAAAATTAATGATTGTTATTAAATCACATATTTATTAGATATTTTATTTGTTTTTTTTTTTATTATTGTATTATTAAAATTAATATTTTATGTTAATTACAAAGAAGAAATTATCTTTTGGCGCCAAAAATTTTACTTGTCCCAAAAAATTTTTTTGAAGGGAAAATTTTTCGCGCCAAGACGTTTTTTTTGTGTAGTAGAATGAAAAAAAAAATTTATGTATTTGTTGATGTGTAATAAGTATGAGTATGAGTATGAATATATTTTATTTATTAAAAAATAGATGTACTAAAATAAATTGGTAATTAATTGATAAAAAATGTGCACGTGGGAGGGCTTTAAAAAACATTGAAGACTGCAATAATTACAACTCTGGCCTACTGATTAATAATTTACGACTAGATTACAAATGTTCTAGTATTTTAAGATAAGTTTGTGTAATAGAAGAGAAAAAAGAAAGAAGATAACAGTTGAACAAAAACAGGTTATCAATGCGTTAAATTTAAATTTTAAAATCGTAGGTGGATAAGTGGAAACTTTTAAATTATGAGATGACAAAATATAAATTAAATTATAAATGGAACCGTACTCTCGTACCTATGGAACAAAAAGAGATCTTCTAATTAATACTATTATTTTTATTTTTATTTATACATTCATTGTATTTATTTTTTATTTATAATTTATAATTCCAGATTTATGTATTTAATCTTTTTTTTTTATTATCATTTTATTAGTTACCTCTCGGTCATTCCAAAGAATGAAGTTTTATTTGTTATAAATTATATTTATTTGTCATAATTGTTTTTTATTTTATTTCATTATCCTTTAGTTTTAATTCATTGTCACACTGAGCGGGAAAATAAAAAAATGTTCTCTTGATAAAAAAAATTCGTATTTTAAATTACAATATTATTTGTAAGTAAAACAATTTTTTCACTCAGTGTAATTTTTTTTATTTTAATTACTAATTTATTAATTAGAGATTTTTATGATTTGAATTTAAAAACAAACTAAAACTGGGTGCAAACAAAAGGAAGCACAAATTGAGATAAAGCCTTTTGCAACTCGAATTAATAAATTGTATATCAATACAACAAAAAAATATAAATTTAAAAGTTAAAATGTAAACTATAAAATGATACCGGAAGTAGCAGACATTCAAAATTTTATTTTCTTCAAATAAACAAAAACTACTTACAGGGAAAATTTGTAAAAATTGCACACCGGAAATTTAAAAAAATCTTTTCGCGCGTGTTTTCAAAATAGTATCATACTTACTAGTAATGGGGTAAAAGTACCATTTGGGGCCACTGGTCCACTTAAAACTTTATTTTAATTAATGAGAAAGAATGAAATTAAATTTTAATTGCAGTATAGTAATAAAAGTATCACATACATTTGAAAAATCAATTACGGCATGCGCATAAATCCCGAAAATTCGGAGGCATTCACAAAACCACGAAAAGCTATTGCGTATTTTTGAAATTATTTTATTTAAATTTGTCTGATGTCTGCTTTATTTTACTCATTTAAATTTTACGTGTCCAAAATTGGTCCAAAAATGGTACCTCTACCTTATAATTGTTTACAAAAATTAAAAAAATCATCTGAAGTCTGGTACTTTCAGTGTCATTCTAAAAACAGTATTTGGGACCCTCCGTAGAATATTTAATAATAAAAAAAAACAAAATGCGTATTAGTAGTTGATTTTGATGATAGTCAGAGTATTAGAGAGAAAAAACAACTAAATAAGGTATTTAAATAACAAATAATAATAATATATATAATAAATAATAAAGAACAGAGAAACATACATTTAATTATAGGAAATAGATCCGATTAGAAGTAAGGGATTGGTGTTACAAGGTCGTTGATCGTTAATGTAAAAGTGTTACGCGGTGAAAGGTTTTATGCTGCATTTGACATGAAAATATATAAATATATATAAATTTAAATATAAATTGAAATAGTGTCAATGGATTTTTGAATTGACATTAAAGTAGCAATCGGTACATTTATTATTTATTTATTTTATTTATTTAACGGTGCAATAAAATTTATAGTAATTGTATTTACCGATCAGTAATTAATTAATAAATTATTTAATGGGTTTTATGTATAGTAAGTATTTAATATACAAAAAAAATGTATATGTATTAGTACTTACTGGGTGTGGGTATCGGTTGTCAATTTAACGGTCTAATGAACTAAAAAATTTAAATAGTATTAAAACATTAAGTTTAAATAGCGATTAATGTCGCGTTTAATCTTTATGACAGTCAGCTTTTTATTTAAAACCTTTTTTTTATATCTTTTAAACCGACTAATGAACATCCGATAATTACACTACACATTTACAGTATTAAAGTTTTTAATGGGTAAAAAAATGTAGCGGGAAAATTTAAAAAATAAATAAAAGATTCAGTATTTGATATTTATTATATAAGAGATTTAAAAATATAAATTGTATATTTTTTTTTGTAGTTTTTGGAGGAAGATTTCTATGAGGAAACTGCCAAGCCGCGTTTTATTCCGAATTTTATATTCGTAAATAATTAGCGTAAGATTTGTGCTTCTACTTATTTTAATGATAAAATATTTTAAATTAATAAAAAAAATGTGAGTTGCTTTAAATAGAGTATTGATTTATTTTGATTAAATAAACTAGTGAATAATATATATAATTAAAAGCTCTATTGATTTTGAGTAACTGTCTGTTCAAACAAAATTTAAATTTAAATGAAACGTTATAAATTTTAAATGTATCGAAAATAAAATTGAAAGAATAAAAAGTATTTGAATTATTGATAATTAATTTTATAAATTAAATGCGTAGAAAATAAATAATTTGGGTTGGTATTCAAAAAATATATGATAATAAGTAATTGCTCGTTGCGATCGCCAAATATATATAAATATAAAAACTGTATATACATACATATAATCATTATTGTTAAATTTAATAGTTGGGTGTGTAAATAAAAGCTTTACTCACTAAAATTTAAAAGTTTATTCAAACTTAAGCTTAAAAAATCGTCGGATTCCATTAACTCGGAACTCCCCTCAATATTTACCCCCACTACGAGCTGCAAAGTCTCCCACCCAATGTCATACATTGATATTTATCTGTACACATTTATGTAGGCATCATGTATGTATGGAAGAGCGCATGCGCGTAGTTTACTTCTTAAAGAAGAAGGGGAATTCGATAAGTTGAAATTTCCAGGAAATTTCCACTCCTCCGTAGACTCTGTCCGAGTTAATGGAATTCGACTGTACGCAGAAAATTATTATATAGTGAAGGTAAGTAATGAAATTTTTTTTTTTCGATTATCGATTTATTAAAAAATTCACATTAGTAACTTATTATTAAAAATGCCTTATTAATTTATTAAATATTTGAAAGAATGCGTTCCTTGGGGGTTGCAACCAAAGGTACTCATTCCAAGTAGGTCTTACTTTAATTATTTATTTTAAATTCCATTATTATTAATTAATAATTATTCATGTTTTTTTTTCACATGATGATTCCTCAGATTTTCTTGCCTGCTTATTTTTTTATAAGCAACTTGTGTACAAATGATGATAATTATTATTTTTTATTATTATTTATTTTTTTTTCTTATATGTATCGCCCTGAAGAAAAAAAAAATTTATTGTTGACGTTATAAATTAAAGATTCTAGTGATTGCCTGCCAATATCCGATTGCTTAAAATTTCTAGCCTCGAGTTATTTGATTATAACTAATTATTAATTTAAAAATAATTAAACAAAATGTTAACGTATTCAAATCATGCAACTTGAGGTAGATATGACTTAACTCATAAATGCTCGCATGATTTTATAATTTAAATTTTAAAAAATAATTTTTATTATTAATTAATTTTATAAATTTAATATTTAACTCAAATATCTAATTTTAATTGTAATTTTTAAAAGTAGATTCTGAGGAAATTAATTTTGGTGATGTTGATTTGAAGAACATTGCAAGACTTACAATAAACGGGCGCAGCAAGCCAATTTGAAGAATAATATGATAAGAAAGTGTCTAAAACCTCCTACAAAATAACGCACTTTCTTCTTCTTACAACCTCAGGCGGTTCAAGTGCTGCTAGAATTGCCTCATCAAAGACATTCTTTAATCCTTTCTAAAATATCAAAATTATTTTTCATTTATTAATACTGATAATTATTTAAAACTCGTAGTCCAGTCAAAACTACAAACTAGGAGACATTTGATGCAAATTTATTTCAAGGTCTAGAATGTTACTCCCAAAAAAAAGTCATCACTCCGAGAGTTGATGAGAAAAAAAACAAAAACGCCCCCAAAAACAAAAATTTATAGAAAACTTTCAAACAAAACTTGTAGAGAAAAAAATGAAGAGAAACTTTTGTCTGTATCTAGAAAAAAATGAGACGTAATGGATTTTTGAAATTTCAAAGTTTAAATATACTGAATTAGGCAGCATCACAGACTTCCAACTAAATTGGCACCAACTTTCGAGAAATGTCGTCTATTTTTCGGACTTTTGACTAGACTATTGTCATATAAATGTATATACATATTTTTATAAATTAAAAAATTTGTAATACCTGTGTGAGAGCACTGCACTCAACATATTTTACGGCTTTCAATTCTTTCGCCAATTTTTCACCCTGCTCACCAGTTATTGGCTTCTGTTTATTTTTCGCGAGCTTTTCAATTGTCGCAGCGTCATCTCGTAAATCTATTTGGGTGCCGACCAATAAAAATGGTGTCTTTTGACAATGATGAGTTATTTCTGGTACCCACTGTAATTAATACATACATATATTATTTGTTTTTAACCCTTAACCAGAGTTACAACATTTAGATTTTTTAAATATTTAAAATTTCCCGCGTTTGTTAGTGTATGAAGAATACGAAAATAGAATCAACTTTCCAGAGCTAGGGGTATTCCTCACTAAAATTAGATGACAAAGCGTATGATCAATATTATTTTGTGTCTGTCAATCTCAGGAATGGAGACAGAAAATTAAACTCCTGACAAAGATATCGGGATTAATTAACCTGTCAGTTGCAGATTTGCTTATAAATTTACACCGCAAGTTTCAGCTCCGATCCATACCAATGATCAAATTTATATGAGTATGCATATAAATACAAATATATATATATAATACAAGTGGATACGGATACTGATACTGATGCTGATGCTGATGCTAAACTTATTTTGAGTTTTACCACAAGCTATTTTTTTACGTCATATTTATAAATAAAACAGATGCAATTGCAGGTATTAAATTTTTATAATTATGTCTATATTTATATACTTCATACATAAAAAGTATGTCAGTTGAATTTATATAATTTTTAGCAAAATATAAATAAAAGAACAGATTAAAATCTAGATTAAAATTTCTAATTAATTTCTAATAAAAAAAAATATGAATTTTCTAATTAATAATAAATAAATATATAAAATTTTCTTACCTTTTCTTTAACATTTTCAAATGAAGAAGGAGAAACTACAGAAAAACAAACTAAAAATACATCCGTCTGTGGATAACTCAATGGTCTCAGCCTGTCATAATCTTCCTGTCCTATTATCAACAAAAACATAAAATATATATAAAAATACTCATATTATCATCTGAACTACCATCACCATCACCTTCTTCACAAATGATCTTCAAGTTTTGCAACAACAGACAATTAAAAATTATCGACTTTGTTTTAAAAAAAAAAAATTATTAGACGTCGGTTAACTTCAGTAATGAGTGTGAGTGTGGCAGATATGAGAATTTATAAATTTTAAATAAAAAAATAAATTAATTAAAATAATAAAATTCAAAAAAATGCGTGTTTTGATATTCAAATTTTCTAACTGCGCATTTTTAAATTTTCCTTCTTAAATTATGAGCCAAATTCACGCTCATACTTCAGTATAACAAGCTAATAATTAAAAAAAAAACAATAAGCACTCGTACCAGTTTACAAACAACAATTAAAGTTTATAAACAATAAAAAAAAAACAAAATTACCAGCTGTGTCAAATAATCCTAGTGTGTATGGTTCCCCACCGATCATTACCGTGACAGCATAATTATCAAAAACCGTGGGTACATATTCTGATGGAAATTTGTTTGTCGTATACGATATCAGCAAGCATGTTTTACCTACTGCACCATCTCCGACCACCACGCACTTTATCGTCTGCATATTTTGTTACTGTAAACATAAATTAATAATCAACAATTAGTTATTATCATAATTATTATTATCATATCAATAATTAAGACACAATCGTCGATAAAATAATAATAATAATAATATATGTACATATATATACTAGTTCCAGACTCAATTAAATGCCACCAACCAGCGGAAATAATAATTAATAATTTAAAATTTAAATTTTCCGATACTTTTCAACTGTCAGCGGGCAATTTATTTAATTTGAATTATTTTCAGTACCCGGATACTTGAGTATCAATAAATAACTTGGACATATGCAAACTGTACCGGAAAAATTGTTTTTGGAGGAGCCATTTTGCCCAATACCAGCACCAGACCAGTACCAGTACCAATACCAACATCACCACCAACACCAGTACAACTTACGCTCTTATACTGCAGTACTCACAAGCAATCAAGGAATGTGGTGTAAATAATATATATTACCTGTTTTGAGTATATTTATTTATCGAGTATCTGATATTATTTATTTAACAATCCAGATCCAGATGGTTTTTTCAAAATTCTATGGGTAAATGTTGATGATACGACTGTGTCACGCTAGTTTGCTCACCAGTCACACACAAATTTATCATATATATATACAGCTATATATGTTCACACTCGCGAAAACGTACATGGAAAAATAAAAAAGCCAGAGACTACTCAGGAGCAACTGGGCGTCGACAACAATTTGCTGTCATTAAATCCAGGTATAGATTATTCACTAGAACGGGTCACTGTCAACCCAAAACTCACTGATGATGACATCTGTTGATGATTATTTACTCTGTCCTGGTTCTGGTTAATCAGTTCCGGTGTAGATGTCGCGGTGAGTTTGAAAAACTGCACCAGAAGCTAGAGCTAGATGCTAAAAGTGTGTTGTCATCCGGATAAAACAAAAGTCGGTTTTATTTTTGGTAAAATATATTTTTATTGATTTGTCAAAGTGATCATGGCGATGATGAATGATTCCATGGGACGAATCCTGCCTGATTATGCTGCTGGTGCTAAGAAGGTCCAGTTCAGTCCGTACGCGGACAACGGAGGGTAATTATATTTTAACCTAATTTACTTGATGACTGGTTTTTATTTTGATGATGAATTCATGATAATGATGATGGTGACTTGGGTTTTAGGAGTGTCGTTGCTATTGCTGGTCCAGGGTATGCTATCATTGCATCCGAGACACGTCTGAGCTCTGGGTACAGCATCTACACCCGGAACCAGGAAAAATTGTTCACTCTTTCGGAGAGAACTGTTCTAGGATGCTCAGGATGTTGGTGTGATATTTTGACGTTCACCAGAATCCTCGCTGCTCGCATGCAGGTAATTGATGATTGGAAAATTTATAGTCTACTGGTGAATTCAGGGAAATTGATGTCAATTTAATTGCAGATGTACAAGCACGAGCATCTCAAAGAAATGTCAACTCCAGCAGCAGCGCAGATGATGTCCACGATGCTCTACTACAAAAGATTCTTTCCTTATTACATAAGCAACATTCTCGCTGGACTTGATGAGAACGGCGAAGGCTGCATCTTCAGCTACGACCCCATAGGTCACTGCGAGAGAAATATGTACCGTGCTGGTGGATCTTCTGGTGCTTTGCTGCAACCTCTTCTTGACAACCAGGTAAACTACCAACTTATCCATTCAAGTAAATGTTTCATTTTTTTTTTAAACTAAATAATTGATGTCTGGTGTCCAGGTTGGATACAAGAACCAGGAAGGCGTGGAAAAAGAACCTCTGAGCAAAGAACGTGCACTGAGTATAATAAAAGACGTGTTTATATCAGCTGCTGAGCGTGACATTTTAACTGGTGATGGGATCACTATTAAAATTATAACCAAGGATGGAATTCAAGATGATTACTGCAGCTTGAGAAAAGATTAAATTAAGGATATGGAAATTTTGTATCAATAAGATTTTAAAATAAAGCTTTTCAATTAATTAATCAAATTAATTAACTAGTTTTAATTATTCATTTTTTGTGTCTGAGTTTATATTCTTCAGAGCTAGCAATCGTTTGTTCAATGAATTTTATTTGTTGATACAAATTGTAAGTTCAGAAAAAGGTAGTGTTACAATTCTCTACTCAAGGGAAGTAGCTACTATTCTACTCAGTTTTTTTTACTCAGGTTTAACTCTACTCAGTTATATTTCTACTTAGCTTCAACTAGACTCAGCGACAACTCTACTTACAAAGAATTGCTATTTTCAATAAGCTAAAATACGTGAATACTGAGACTGAAAATTCTGATTTGTCTCTAGAAAAATCAATTTTTAAATTCAAAAATTATTCAGGTCCAAATTAATGGGATAGAGATTTGCTACTGGAGTTGATAGCAGCCAAGTTTTATTAATTTCACGTGAGAAAAATGATACTGATAGTAGCAGACATTAAAAAAATTAATTTATTTTAAATAAAAAGTTAAATCTAAGTGAAAATTTTAAAACTAAAATTAATTTTAAGCATAAAATGAATAAACCCCAATTATTTCATTTTTAAATTTAAATCATTTTTATTTGTGTTTAAAAATTACACGTAAGATTCTGGAAATTCGAAGGTGACATCACGACCCGTCAACTTTTTGTAAACTCCAGCAAACGTGTCAACCTGAACAGAAAAATAAATAAATTATTAGATCAATTAAGTAATAAATAATATAAGTTAATATTGGTAATTATTGATTTAAATAATACCTTGTGCTCAATATTAGTCTGTTCATTTTTGTCAAGATGAACCTTGATCAATTGGGAGCCGTCTAACTTAACGCGAATACGCTTGCCAACAATTTCTACTGGGTAGACCAAGTCTTCAAGAAGAGCATCATAGACAGCGGTCAATGTACGGCTGAAAATTTAATTTATTTATAAAATAAATCACTAATAATCAATAGTAATTAATGATAGTTAATAATTTAAGAATAATAAAATACCTTCTTGGCCTCTTTTGCTTGTTCTTTGTACGAGTCTTACGAGTTGGTTTTGGTAAAATTTTTCTGTCACCAACGAACATGACATGTTTGCCTGAAAATTTCTTCTCCAACTCACGTACCAATCGGGTCTGGATCTTGTGGAATTGTTGGAGTTTGTTCATTGGAACGTATACAATAATTGACTGAAATAATCAATTTAAATTAATTAATTAATTACTAACAGACATGAAATTTAAACGAATAAAAAATTTTGTTTACCTTTTTGTTGTTTACGTCAATTTCACGTGCCTTGGTAATATGAAGCTCTCTCATTGGTGATTTAAGATCGCTGTTCATCTCCAGCTCAAGAAGAGCTTGGGAAATTCCAGCTTCAAATTGGTCGGGTTCGGCCCCGCCGCTTTTTATTATTTTAGCACTTGCGGTGAACATTTTCTGTAACAAGAATTAATTATTAGCAACGTAACAGAAAATTTGAATTTAAATTTAAAAATTACAAGCAATTGTTAATTATTCAAGTGAGGTTAGACTGTTGACATTTACACTACACTTTCAACTGTAGTAAGTAATTAAATAAAACTAATTACTGGTTAGAAAATACGAAATTTATAGAGTAAGTAGACTAGAAATTTAAATATCGCGTAATTTAAAATATCAATTGTATTTTAATAACAGCTCCTTGAAGCTCAACTGAACTGAAATCCTCGTGAAATAAAATCCAGTGTAATCGTGGAAATATCAAGCGATCAAATCCCAATAAATAATAAAAGTAATAAAGCAATAATTGACGTTTGATTTAAAAAATATATTTTTAATTAATTACACTTATTATTTATATTAAAGTAGTTTTATTTATTAAAATACGTACGGTGTTCTCCGTCGTCGCGTGGAAAAGGAGCAGGCGATATTCGATTTAGTCTATGGTCAGAAGTGCCACGGAAAAATTTTTTGGCGCCATCTTGTCACCGGTTTAAAAGTTATCTTTAAATATTCAATCGATAATTAATTTAATTAATAAAAATGTAATTATTTATTACAATATATATATATATATATATATAATATATACATAAATATATAAACAAAGTAATTAAATAAACACGAGCAATTTTGTTTTTTAAATAAATTTTTATTTTTAAATATCCCGCGAAAAATTCAAATGTCAATTTTATTTAAAAATTTAAATTTTAAATTAAAAATTTTTGATTTCTACTGAGAATTAGAAATGTAAATTGTAAGTAAGTAAAATTATTTAAATTTAAATTGAAATAAATAAAAAAAAAAAAAATTAGGTGTCGCCCTCTATGAACTTCTAGATGATGGCCTTTATTTAATGGCTGCCTGAGGATTTCATCGTAGCCATATTCTACTGTGTTTTCTGAAAAAAATCACAGACGGTAATTACACTTTATAATCATTTAAATAATTCTATTAATCAAATAAAATATAAAAATTTTAATTGCGCGTATAAATAATTAAATATCATCGATCACTTAACAGTAATCCCGTATCACAATTACTGCGACTTTTTCACTATCGATTAGGTAATCATTTTCCGCGTTAAAAAATAAATTACGATAACAATTGCTAATATTTGTGATAATATGTACACAATTTCGCGTATTGATTCAAATATTTCATAGTCATTAGTTGTAGTTTTATTTATTCAAATAATTGAATCGTTAATTGATAATTTTATTTATTGATTCCATCAGAGAATGGCTGGGAAACTCTTGGTTTCGTGCTTGAGGCTCAACAGCCGAGTGTTGCCGATGCGGATGATGTCCAGCGATGTCCCCTATCAGCCTCATTATTTAACGAAAATCGGCAAACGAGAAATTGTTGGCTACGGCATAAACGGAGAGCCCCATTACATGGATCTCTGGGACTACCCTTTCCCATCAATCAGATTCAAGGAAATAACTCCTGACCTTCAGGTAAAAAATAAATAATTATTTGGCATTCATTTATTTCATCTCTTATGTAAAAATAAATTTATTAATATATTCAGTCTTGCTCCAAAAAAAATTTTGATACTGAAAGCAGCAGACAGAATTTTATAATTTTTATAAACAAGTCACTGGTAGTAAAAATATTATTTTCAAAATATGCGCCAAAATATTTTCCTTGTTTATTTAAAATAAATAAATTTTTTAAATATCTGCTATTTGGAGTATCACAGATTCCTAATAATAATAATGAGTACTTATATTTTGTGTAATTAAATTAACCAGGTCCTTAAAGAGAAAGAAAAGGGTGACTGGAAAAAATTATCATTAGATGAAAAGAAAACCCTCTACCGTGCAAGTTTCTGTCAGACATTCGCTGAGCTCGAAGCACCAGACGGTTACTGGAAATGTATCATCGGGTGTGTGCTTATCGGAATAAGTTTAGCCCTTTGGATATTCATGTACATTAAATTCAACGGTACGTACATTAATTATTTTAACTAATCCTTCAGATAATTATGCTCATATTTATACAATAATTAATTATTGGTTTTTAGTTTACTCACCGCTACCAGAATCATTCTCACGAGAATCACAGGCTGCTCAGCTGAAACGTCTGAGACAGCTGGATGTCAACCCGATTTGGGGTATCAACAAACGTACACCAGAAGAACTCGCCAAGAAGAAGAAGAAGGAAGAATAATTTGACGGTCATTTATAATTACCATCAAATAAATCTTAGTTTACGCCGCGGTAGGAGTTGTAATTATTTAAATTAAAAATAAAAATTTAAATTAAATAAAATTCATTGTAAGTATTGTTACATGATCATTGATAAGGCATTCAATGAAATAAACAGCTAATAAAATGCCATTATTATTATATATAAAAAAAAGAATAATAAGCATTCAATAAATTATACTCTTATTATATAAACCTGTTTATTAATTTATTTAATTGCTGATACTGGTATTGGAAATTGATAAATTTCGCAAGTTGGTGCTTTTGATGTACAGTAAAATATATAAATATTTCGCGTTGAGTATAAAGAAAGAACTACGCGACCTTATGGTTCTAGGGAATGGTACCGAGGACCATAAGGGCTTGTCAGTGATACCTTTTACTACAATACGCCCTGGTGACGTAACGTGATATTTAAAAAAAATTTGACACGCCCTTGTGGTTCCAGGGAACGGTACCAAGAACCATGAGACCTTTTCTAAAAACTTGGATAAAAAGTACATTAATTACTAATAAAAAAAAATTTGAATACTCCCTTATACTTTCCTCTGGTACCTTTTGCTACAATACCCTCGTGACGTAACGCAGTAAGTAAAAAAAAATTAATTACTAATAAAATAATTATAGGTGAGTATTAAAAGACAGATATTGTTTAGGCAGAAGCCTTTTGATTTTATTAAGAAACGTAATGAACTATATGTTTGTACTTGAGATTATGATACAGTATTGTATATAAATAAAGTGATATCTTACAAAGACCGCTTATTTATTTTTATTATATTTTTTTTGTTTTTTTTCTCCTTTTTTAACTTTTTTTTCTTTTGAATTTTCCACTTTTTTTCATTCTATACAGTCTTGTAAGTTTATACATATTAAATAAAAATTACAATAGCGTTAATAATCTATTTAGGCTCCATTCATGCAAAATATATCACTCATACATAAAATCCATCCATCAGACAATACCTTACATTGTTTTAATCTTTACTCTTTAAACCATTTTATTTATTAGTTAGGAAACAGCTTAGTATACATATTTTATTTTCCATTTTTTTTCTTTATTATCAAGCATTTTTATTATTTTATGAGAAAAAATATATCCTACATATTTTAGTTATTTATTTATAATTTTTACTTTAGATAAAAGGAAGAAGATGAATTTTTATATCTTTTATTATTATTTCCTTACTTACAAATATGGAAAATTATTAATCCATAAGTAAAAATTTTTCACGCGCAAAAAAAAAATTATTTTCATGAAATTTAAATTAATTTTTTTTTATAAATAAAAAAAAATATATATTTATACATGTATACTAAACAATAAGATTTTTTAAAAATTTTTCATTTTTTCAATCAATTCATTTCCATTTACAATATTTACAAACAGGTAAATCCTCATTTTTTTTTCTTCTTTTTTTAAATAATTTATCAATTTTTAAATGTGGCGGCATTTTTTAACGTTGGATAAATCAAAGAATATTACAATACTATATATTAGGGTCGTCGTTAAAAATCAAATCTTCTCAGACACCCTATGAAAAGCTTCTTTTCAGTAAAAAAATACATGGGGAATTCGGTTTTTCTATTTAAAGTAGAAAGAACACGTGCCTCAGGACGATCAAATTTCATTTTTCGATTCAGTCGCGGTTTTTTTAAAATATCTCATGAAATATGCAAATTAAAGGAAAAATTCATAGGAACATTTTTGTAGGAAATTAAATTCTTGACAAAAAAGGTCATATTCATTTTTTTTGTAAAATGGTTATTTACGAAGATATTTCAAAAAAACTTTTTTAGATCATCAATTGAGCATCTGAAGAATTACGAATTTTTAAAACGACGTTTTTTTTAAATATCTTCATAAAAACACATTTTATAAAAAAAATAAATATAACCTTTTTTGTCAAGAATTTAATTCCCTACAAAATCGTTCCTATGACTTTTTCCTCTAATCTGCATATTTCATGAGATATTTAAAAAAAACCGCGATCGTTTCGAAAAATGAAGTTTGATCCTGAAGTCTGTTATTTTTACTTAAAAAGAAAAAACCAAATTACCCGCGTATTTTTTTACTAAAAAAGCTTTTTAAAGAGCTCCTGAGAAAATGTAATTTTTAACAACCACTCTAATATATATGTATACATATTATGTTTTCGTAAAAAACTAACACGCGGGTTATTTTTTTTTAAACTACAATTGCATTAAAAAAAGGGAGAAAAAAAAAGTGTTACATTAAATTTGTTTTCTATCTTAGTGTACGATCCCGAGTAAGAATAATAAAAAATACTAATAATAAACGTACAATTGATTACATTAACAAGATAAGTTAGTTATTATTATTATAATTATTTTTTTTTTCATGGCAATGCATTTCCACATGATTCCCGTATATGGAGAATATTGTTTTAAATTTTTTAAATATGAACACAATCAATTGCTTATTTAGACAGTTGCGATGATAGTGCATATTAATTAATACTATCTTCAATAAAAATAATATTTATATAAAACGCACTGTCTCGCAGTAATCGATTTATAAATTTAATTATTAAATAATTAATATAATTTTAACAATTTAAAATTTAACTACCGATTATATATCCGAGTTTGTTCGTTGAGAAACAACCTAAATAATACAAACGGAGGACGATTAAAATTGTTAAATAATTAAATCACAGTGAAAACTGGAGACAGCTTAATTAATCATATCATAAAATCCATGGGATATTTAAATATTTATGTCGAAAAAAAAAAAAAAATTCTTTGGTTCATTTTTCAGAAACTTGTTAAGAACCAATTAATTATGAATTATCATAGATAATAATGATTATTATAATTAAATATTAATAATAATTAAAATTTAAATCGGACATTACATCGAAAAAAATATCAAAAGTATTTTAGTCAAATAATGCTTAAGATTATTGTTATTTTTTTTTCTTCATATATATATTTATATCTTCGTTATTTTTTATATTTTTTTTTTGCTTTTTGTCATTTTTTTATACGAAATAAAATGCAGAAATTTTTTAATAACTACGAGACGATAAACTCAATATCATACACATTTTTTTTTTTCATCAACTCTAGACCGTATGGTAAATATGTAATTGTTATTATTATGTATATAATATATTGCTAAGATTATTCACAAGATGTGTAACAGTTTTGTTTGTCTGTATGTTATTAAATAGTTTAATAAATAAATCAAAGTGTAATTTTGACGATTAGCCTCGCGGATTTACCTGAGGAACTTTAATTCGTCTGGCAGAAATTTCTTTTTTTTTTTTTTTTCTTAAATTCCTAGATTATTTTTAGTCACTTTAAATACCTCGCAATGTACAACAAAA
Source organism: Microplitis manilae (assembly GCA_030273425.1). NCBI lineage: Eukaryota > Metazoa > Arthropoda > Insecta > Hymenoptera > Braconidae > Microplitis > Microplitis manilae. The sequence continues at coordinate 1,376,993 of CP092725.1, forward strand.
AACTCACACAACATTTCATCACCGCACGCAGTCACCAGGTGCACGGTTGCTAAAAGTCTTCTTACGTTTCTGCGCTTGGATCCTCGTGCCCGGACTCTGACTTCCGGCGTTACTACTGCTATTGTTATTATTATTATTATTAATAATATTATTGTTGTTGTTGTTACTGCTGGTGTTGTTGTTGTTATTAATGCTGCCATTGGTGTGATGTGAATTCTTAACTTTATTTTGGCCGAGGGTGTTGTTATTTATCCCACGTGGGTAAATGCCCCTGGAGTTGTGTTGATGATTTACTAAAATGATATGATGAATTTAAGGACCATCATCTATTTATAAATAATATACAAGTATATATATGTATACATGTATTATTATGTATATATATATATTTTTTTTCTAGTCTAATTCAATCGATTTCTACCATGGCCAGTTTTGTATGATTTTTTCCAATGATTCTGCGGGTACTGATTATTCTGCTGATTATTGTATGCATTGCGATCTCTATTACGATCTTCTATTTGTCCGCCGGTGTTGGGAGAATTACCCCGGCTGTGTTCTGAGTCCTGGTGATGAAAAAATTTATATGAATTTCATAGAACACACAATTATTTTCATTTCTAAACAATAAATTTTTTTTACTGATTAAAATAATAAAATAGTTGAGTTTTATAAAATTAATTAAAAGTAAATAATTACAGTATCACTGGCTGGTGCAGAAAGAGTCGAAGCATCTGAACCAGTTGAGCTAGATAATGAATCTAATTCAAGGACGGAACTGGGAAATGTCATTTTAATCCACTTCCTGTACTGGATAACTTCGTCAGTAACTCGAATTATTCGTCCCAATATACTGGAAACCAACAAACCAATCAATAATCATTATTATTTATGAAGGATATCATTTCATCATATGATGAAATTAAAATTTATAAAATAGTTTAATTATTTACGTACCTATGTTTCATAGTATCTATGGAGTTTGTTGGATTGACAGCTTGCGAAAGTACATGGTAAGCCCAGTCAAATGCGTCTTTAACATAGAGAGCTCCGTAACTACTACGTCCGATATCATTGCCGGGTGTCAAAGGATCTTCGATACATAACAATGATGGTCGATGTCCATCAATCATATCTCGTTGAACCTATTATCAATTTTATCGTTATTTTCTTTCTAATTATCAAGACTACGTAGTCTATTGCCAGTATCCAGATCCCTGATAATTTTCAATTATTTTAATTTTCCAAGACATGATTTAAATTTATTTTTATTTCAATGGAAAATCAAAGGACTGCTAGAAAGTTTACTTATTCATTTTTTTTTATACTTCAATAGTTTTTAAATAGAAGTTTGCAAATTAGTTTGCTAAAGTTTCTCTTCCGTCCAAGTTCTTATCACAAGAAATTACAAGAATCGATCTCTACTCTGTAATCTAGCGACCTGCGGTTTTAAAAATTTTTTACAAAATTTCTGCTTACTGTAGGGGTGCAAGGACAGTTTTGTTTGTCCTTTTCAGTCAGTTCAAAGAAATCTTTTTTTTCTGTGTACAGAATCAGTAAAAAAAAAAAAATATTTACATTTCTTCCGGCATAAAATACTTTTCAGGGACTGGAACTGAATAGAACTCTATTGTCAATAAATATATTAATATATCAAACATAAATTACCTCTTCTTTAGAAATGTAAGTACCACCTTCCTTCACTCTAATTCCAGTCTTAACATAATTAAATTTTCTACCGTATAATTCTAAAAATTCGATAAGTAAAACTCCTAAATTAGAATTTTCAGGTGCATTCTGTCTAGGATGTAACTGCAAATGATTAGTCATATATTTATAAATATATTATAAAGTATACCAAGTGATAAATAATAATAATAATAATAAGTAAATAAACATTGACAATTTGGTTTAAAATGGCAACACACCTGCAGGAAACTAATTGTCATAAGAATGAGACTATATGAAGATATTCCTCCCGTAAAAACTTCATTAAGATCTCGCTGTAATAAAAATTGTTTTAAAACCAGTACAAGTTTATCAAGTACTGGAAAATGTCGTTTGTAGTCTTTTATAAGTTCCGCAGATTTAACACCATTGCTCATATTAAAACTAATGTCTACTTTAATATCAGTTTCTTTGTCCGTTAATTTAATAATTGGTACACTAGCCTTGTCCAGCACTTTTATCGAGGACGGTTCTGCAATATCGTATTCCAGGAATTTATTTTCTAATGTAAACAACGGAAGGTTCGCCCATCTTCCGATAACAACCAGATCAATATCACTGTAATTTAAATAAATCCCTATTTATTTTAAAGATTAATTTTAATACTCGTAAGAATATTTTGATATATAAGTAGATTTTTGTTTACAAGCTAAAGCTCTTGAGTTGCAGTCAGTGTAAATAAAAATTACTAGGGATTAAAATAAATTTACCTTGTGGGTAAATAGAGACCAGTACGAAAACTTCCAAATACTTCAACTTTTGATTCTGGCCACTGCTCGTAAATAATTGTCTCAATTCGCCTGACAACACGTACTCGCAAATTGTGCTCTTCAATTGTCGGGCACATGTAATTGTAGAAATCGACTATCTCTTCATGGAGTCTAGGAAAAAAGAAAAAAAAATTACATATATATATGCTATTTATTTCATCATATCAAGTCGTCAGATGAGTTATCGCAGGAACAGTCATCGTCATTATCATAATAGTCGTGATCGTCAGCATTATCACTGCTGATAAATAATAGCCAATAAATCTAGTCATCATCATTATCATGATAATTAAAATTTCCAACATCTTGGATCGTAAAATCTCACGTGTAATTTCTAACCTCGTAAGAGAAGCGCCCTCGTGCGGATTGCGGTCCGCTCTCAAAATATATTCAAGGCTAGCGAAAGATGTTGGGTAAAAAAAAGTAACTGGATGGAGGAGCGACTTTTCAGTACGTCGAAAAAATTCTAACCCCTAAATAGAGTAACAGCAAACAAATAATATATATTTATGATAAATAAAATGTGTACATACCCGATGATTCCCGCGCTGTAATGCTTGTTGGGAATACGCCAAGGACACCCTCCGTACATGCCGATCAGCGAGTCCTGATTGTAGTTCATACCATAAGTACTTGCACGGTTGTCGTTTTTCCTCCTCGACGGGTTGTAATAAATATTTGACGTTACTATTTGATTACGTTGGTTCGTTGTGTTGCGTTGATCCTCATTAACGCGGTTGTTAATGCTCGTGGTTGTGTGGCTGTCGATTGAAATAAAATCCTGAGCGCTTTTGTTGCCAGTAGTAGCCATTGCTGTTGGTACACCACCACCACCACCACCACCAACACTAGTAACTACACTGTTACTGTTACTATTACCCGTCCCTCCGCCACCGCCGCCAACACCAACACCACCACCGCAGCCTATTATGCTGTTTTCGTTTTTTAATGTCAATGAATCAAGGCCTTTTTCAGCAACCCAAATTTCCAGCCACAAATCTTTCGCTGGCCCGAACTGCTCCGGTTGATACCAGCCGATAGTAGGATCCATTAAAAAAAGGACACTTTCCACACGGGACACGGCCTCGGTGGTGTGTGTCGACGGTGATATCCCGCGCGGCCGAATCCAACACGACCCGCCGGGGTTATTCTGACAACACTAACAGCACAGCACCTTCAACCAATTATTTATAATTATTTATATTTAGGAACTTTTTTATTTAATTATGTGTTTTATCAGACGTAATATCTGTTGTCTTAATGAGAAACCCCATGCATACAGGTGTTGCACCCGTGATATTAGATCCGCGATAGATGTCGCGCATTAAATTTATAAAATACTTTGAGAAAGGAACAATCTAGAATATAGCGAGACTCATATGTAAATCTACTTACGCGATCGCGGCTACACTTGCGCTTTATTGCGCGGCTGCGCAATTCGCGCCGCGTTTCAAAATTTTTTATCTGACATCTGACGGCTGTGGAAAACAAATTTTATTTTATAAAATTACTAATTGTAACTTAAATATTTTGTACTTGCTGATTACTTGTAATTATTAATTAATAATTAGCAATTAATAATTGATAATTGTGATAAATAACTATTTTATTGGAATATTTTGGAAAAGATGGCAGCACTGGAATTTTAAATTTAGAATTTTAGTTTTTACTAAAAAAAAAAGAATTTTGATAAAATTTTTGTAATTATTAATTGTAATTTACTATTTTTATGTAATGGGTAATTAGCTTTTAATTATGAAAGCTAATTAATTAATTTTAGAAAGAATACGCGGTAAATTTAAATTCTATCTGACATCTGACGGCAAATTTTGAAAAATTAGAATTACTTCAATTAATTAGTAATTAAAAAATATAATTACAGCTCAGTGATAATTAACAATCACTAGTAAATTTAAAAAATTATTTTATTTAAATAGTAATAACATTTTTCCCAAGATGGCGGGACTTGCAAATTTCAAATTCCGAATTTTAGTTTAAATAAAAAAAGAAATAAATTTTTGATGAAATTATAATTTTATTAAAAAATTAAATTTTTAAATGAACTTTTGAATTACAAACGCTATCAATTATTTGAAAAATAATTTTCCTACCAGCAGATGATAATTTAAGCTGCGCAAGAGCCAGAGTGTCAGCTCTTGATGTCTCATGGTCATTGGTTCGGAAAAACTTAGTCGGAGATCGGCAAACAGTGACCACCAGTACACTTAGTAAAAATTAATCTGCAAAATGGCCTCATTGTGCAGAAACGCAGTATTTAGAGTATGTAGCCGTTCGTTTTCCAAAGCTCCAGTTTGCTGTAAATCCAAATGGCGTAAGTAATTTATCTACGACTTAATCGTTCAGCTAACCACAATGTCATTGATTATTATCCAACACAACTACATTATGTAATTTAGTCAATGTGATGGATTTAGACTGAGACACTGCAATGGCCTCCTGGCAGTACCTAGACATTTATAATATTTTTCACATGCTACTTACCCTCCATCAATTACATCAACTTACCAATCAATTATAAACACCTACATGTCATTAATCAATAACATTTTTATTTTATCAGAAATGCCCGACCCTATGGATTTGGCGACTGGTCTAGAGAAACGAGAACTTCTAGCTTATCAAGCCGGAAACGATGTAAGACTTAATTATTTAAATTATCATCAACTCATCAATTAAAAACCTTTTATTGAAGACTCAATTACTGAAAATAAAATGATTATTGTAATTTGACAGGATCCTTTTATGATGAAAGGAGCAGTCCGGGGACCTGGTACTAAAGATCAACCAAATGAAATTCCAAGTGCATTTGACAGTCGTATCGTCGGCTGCGTTTGCGAGGAAGATTCCACCAGTATACTCTGGATGTGGCTACACATCGGGATACCAAGACGCTGTAAATGTGGACACTGGTTCAAACTTGTTAAGAAAACTCCTATTTAAAATGTTTACACTCAACTAGAAAAAAGAAAAAAAAACACATTTAATAACAACAAATATTCGCATAAATTAGTCGATTGTTTGCAGTTACTTTAGATAATAATAATAATAATAATATACGATAGTTATTATTATAATTAAATTACATTACATTAATTTACTTATAACTAAGGGTGGATTTATTTGCGACAATACCAATCTGTCCTTCTCCTTTCATGTAGAGAATTTATTCTCGTTGCGTCGCAATTAATATTTTGGAGGATAATTTGGTAATTCTCTAGGGCGCAAAACGAATCTAAACAATGAGTAAAGTGAAGATTTATTATTGTGACTGTTATTGTTATTATTATTATTATTAACTTTCTGTCAATGTACATAAATAATACGAGTTTAATGATAATAAATATCGAGTAAACTTATTTAATAATTATTGATACAGTAATTTGTTGTACTGAGATTATTTTTTTTATTTGGCGCGTATTTTGATTAACATTAAAGTATAAAATTTTATTATCTATTTAAATTAAGACATTACTTCAAATATAAATAGACTTTTTTTTTTACTTAAATTATTGCAGTAAATTTAAATTGTAATTTATTTATTTTTAAATTATGATCGGAATTGGTGACGAGACCAATAGCGAGACAGCTAAGGGAATTTTGAAGTTTTAGTAAAAAAATTTGATTATAAAATCGCGCGATATTTAAATTGAAAAATTTTAATTGACGTAGATATGAGGATTTTTTAAAAAATTAGTCAAAGTATAAGAAAATTTTAGGGAAATTGTGAAAATGTAGTAGTGGGGCAAGTTTGGGAGTTATTTTTTTACGAATTTGAATTTAGAAAATTAAAAAAAAATAATCCCGCTGTTGGTTTCGCTATCATTCAAAAAAATAGTTGACATACAACATGACCGAGCAAAAAATCTATAAAAATTACAACCTAAACAATTATCAATTAAATTTTTAAATAATAAGTTATTGCTTAAAAGTATCTGTGTTGGTATCTTTACAACTTTCTGAAGTTTTCTCACCACTACCAGCATTTTCTAAACTTTCTATTGAAGATTTATCAACATTATTCGTGGTGGGACAGTCTGTTGAAGTTTGTTCTTCATTATTGCTTTCAATAACAGCAGCAGCGTCGTTAAAACTCTCTTCCATAATATTATTTGCACTCAAAGAGTTCGTTAAAGTAGAAGTTGAAGAAGAAGTAGACACTGAAGCAGGAGCAGAATTATCGGAGTCACTTCTTTTAGTCACTTGCGCAACGACGTTTATATAATTGGAAGGTATCAAACCAACGCGGCTCTTGTCAGTGGCTCTGGACCAACCGGGTAAATTTTTCGGTTGCAGAGATTGAGGAGCGAGCCAAACTTTTTGTCCAGCTTTCAGACTCATTTCTTCAGCGGAAGCTGCATTGAAGTCATAAATCGCCGTGGCCCAGTACACGGGCTCATTTAATTCGAACCATGCTTGCGGGTTGTCTGCTGAAGATCGCGATATGCTGGCGCTGTTTACTAGCTTATGAACTAGATAAGGAATAGCTGCTAGAAGGCTGAAGAATAAAAGGATCGGCCAAGTCATTGGACCCTTTTTGTCTCCACTAGCCGCCTCGAGCACAGTCTTTCGCCACAGACTTTCGTCACTTGGATCCGTAGCTGATAATCCTGCGTCAAATAAATCAAGTTTATTTAAGCCCGCGTAATTTATTAGTTTAAAATATATCACTTACCTAATTTGTATGCTATGTACTTATATAACCATTTAGCGAATCTGATAAGCGCGAATGTACTCAACAATTGTCCAAACATCGACCTCACTTTCCCTACATTTTCAGCTACACTCAAAATAGCACGAAATGAACTAGACATCGCCATGAAAGTCGACTCCAGCATCATCGTGATTGAGGAAAATGTGTGGATTATTGACTGGATTGACTGGAATGCCGGTCTCGTGCTTTCTTCAGCAAATTGGATCAGTCTATTTTCCACGTCACCGCTTGGGCCCAGTCCTGGATAAGTTGAACCGTAAGGGTACGACCCGTAGCCAGGTGAGTATTGGCTGTAAGGAAAACTGTTCCCGTAACCGTACCCTCCATAACCTAGGACCGGAGTGCTCATATAAGGACGATAGCCTCCATAGTTTGTTGCTGCTCTTGGAGGTACCGGTGGCGGTCCATTAGCACCAGGTGTATAAACTCCCCCGCTTTAATTAAATAATTAGTAAATTATGAAGAATTAGTTGATGATTTATTGACGTAATTAATTACCTGGGTATAGAACCTGGTCCTGATTTAAATTGATTGAAAGTTGATGTGCTTGGTCTTTGATTCATTGTTTCAAATAAAAGACGGAATTAAACTGGAGGTAAAATTAACAAATTGATCAAAGTTCAATTATTGGGTACTGTTATTATTATTTATTGCAACAAACAGATCGTAGTATTGATGTGTCAAAAGGAATGAAAATTAAATGAATTCACTTATTGATTATAAATTTTATAATAAATACTCAGTAATAATTTAAAATAATAATTATTTACAAATCACTAAATTTTTTTTAAACATCTTGATTACAAATAAATAATACTCAAGTAATTACTAAAAAAAATGTTAATGTCATTTTGTATAATTTATTATTATCGATTTTAATATTTATCGATTTGTTTTTCCATCGGCGGCAAAATAACAGAATTCAAAAATTCAAAAGTCGAATCATTTTTTTTAAACTAAATGAATAAGTAATTAATCACAAATAATTGTAATTGCAATTAATTTTAGTCACTTATAGACAAAATAATAAATAATAATAATGGTTTTTGTGGTCATAATAACAACAGTATAAATTTGAAGGCTTATTTTTAAACAGCTCCCGGAATTCGTCTCCGGTAGATTTCATTGATCGAGTTTACCGCCGTCTCGACCAATAAAAATCCTCGGATATTAACAAACTTTATTGGGATTACTTATTAAAAAAAATGCTTTGTAAAAATAAATAGTTAAGACCTAAAGCAGGAGGCTTTGCAGACTCTTGTCAATCGTCAAGTGAATTATAAGTAAACGGACGCGATTGAAACCGAGTTTTGCTATTAAAAATAATATTTATTATTATTATTACTAGTATTTATTTACATATGAGATTTTATTGAATTTACAAAGTATATAAATTTGTTGATTAATTAATTTTGATTTAAATACAAGTAATTAGTTAGAAAAATAAAAATTAATGTAGTAAATTAAGTAATTGGTAATAAATAATTGATGTTAGTAAAGGAATCTCATTAAAAAAATTTTTAAAAAATACCGCGGGCCTGAAATTTATACCGCTATCATTTACTTGTAAGTATAATTAAGTAACTCTTTTTATAAACACAAGTATTTGTATAAATATATAAATATTATTATTACATGTATGTGTACTGTAAGTATGCATGTAATATGAACAACAAAGAAGTGTTACAGGATGTTAAAAATTCCATGCATAACAAAAGCAAAAATAACTCAATAAAAAAGAAATTTATATATTTATATATTTTTGAATACTTGTTTTATAAATATTCACCTCAAACTGTCCTTTATTTAAAATAAATATTTATTTAATGTTTTTTTTTTGAATTTATAATTCATAAATTAATTATTGATCGCGGGCTATTATTAAATTAACATTAAATTTATAATGTATGTATATTTTTTAACAGATAACAGTAATAAATAACACGGAGTAAGGAGAATAATAATAATAATAATAATGGAAGGAGTTGGAGGTGTTTTAACAGCGGAGCGTAGCCCGGCTCGTGCTAATTTGCACGTGGCTTTCACAGAAAAAGGTGAAGTTAAAGAAAAACGTGAGAAATTTCTCACAGCTAAATATGGTTCACATCAGATGTCTTTAATTAGAAAAAGACTTGCCGTTGAGATGTGGCTCTTTGATGAACTTCAAAAGCTCTATGAATCTGTGGTAAAATTATTTTTAGCTGTTTGTTCTTTTAATTTATTTAATTACTCTCATTATTTGTTATTTACTTTTAATTGTTTATTGTTATTGTTATTATTATAGAGTGACAATGGCAAAAGTCGAGAAGTCGAAGTTGATATCGATGAGTTATTAGATATGGATAGTGATGATCATAGACGAACTTTTTTACAAGTAAGTTTATTATTTTTTTTTTTATAGAAATTATTTAATTAATTAATTTATTAATTGATTATAGGAACTGTTGGTCGATGCTAAAAAACCCCATGATGTAAAGGTAATTTTATGATACTGAAGTTAATTATGAGTGTGAATATAGCAGACGTCCAACAAATTTAAAATTAATAAGTGCATTTTTTTAATTATTATTCTACTTATTTATAATTTTTAATTTGTCTGTCTGCTTCATTCGCTCGTAAGTTAATTGACATTAATAATTTTTAGATTTTTTTGAAAATGATAAATTAGAGAAAAAATCACACTTGTAATTTTTTTTTAATTAATTTGTTAAAAAAATCTGTAAATTATTGATTGCCTATTGACTTGAGACGATTTTTCTTTAATAATTACAAATGAAATTTGTTTTTATTTTATAGAAATTTATAAATGATTTGCTAGAGAAGGCAAAAACACTCTGAAAAGTATGTACCTGCCATGGATTAGATCTACTGATACGCAAGGTCGTGATTTGCTCAGCTTTTTTATTAATATTAGAAGAGGCCAGTGAAAAAAAAATATGTGAGTTATCAATTTATATATTGATTGATAAAAAACATTAAATTTATAAATTTGATAAAGCTCAAATGAGTTAACGGCAAATAAGACAGCGTATTTTAATATTTTATTTACTAACTATTAACTAATTATTATTATTATTACTATTAATATTTTTTATTTTATCAGCTAAGAGTTTATTAAGCTAAGATTTAATTACACGACTGAATCCCTACTTAATTTATATTCGCTTTCGATGATTTTTTAATTAAATTTATTTGTCTGATTGATTTTTAAAGTAACAGTAATATTTTTCGCTGGTGGAAAGTTTAAAAGCGATGCCATCCATTTAACAATCGCGTGGCAAAGTTTATTGATGGTACAAAAAAACAAATTTGAAAAATATAAAATTTGTCAGAGCAATAGATTTTTTAAATTTGTATGAGTAAATTCCAGTTGCGCTAAAAAATTTGTGTAATAAGAAATAAAATCAAGTACGTAAATAAAATAAAAATAATATTAATCACTAGAACAGAGACACGTGGCACTTAAAATTAGTAATTTGTATAACGATGTAATAGGCAAGTCAATTAAGTGCCAAATAGATGAATCACGTTCCAAAAGTACTTTAGAAGTAACTGAAAAAATAATTTTTAAAATAATAAACTTGATAAATAGTTAAGATGTATATCTATAGAAATGTCTAGTGTCTCGCGTGTTCTGGTAGCTCTAGATTTATTTTATTATCGTTATTTCTGTCGATATTATTGTCAATAAATTTATTCAGAGAAGAGAGATCGGATTAGAAGAAAAGGGAAGGAAACTGATATCACTTATCGATTTTAAAAATTTGATAAATTTTAGCTAAATTATTTATAATACTGTTGAAGTTTTAATAAATAAATTCGGCATTTATCTTCTTTACTGTTAATTAAATATTATTACTGTCGTAATTATTTGAATAAAATGAATTTTAAATTTAAATTTAAATATCACTGCCGAAATAAATCAAATCTACGGCTTGGAATTCAATTAAATGAAACTATTGGTAACATCTGGTAGTAAAATGTAATCGCTTGAGTAGACACATATCTTTTAATTATCTCTCTGCATATCTGAAGATTTACTAAAAAATTTAAATAAAATTAAAAAGTCAAAAAAATTGTATACGTGATATGAATTATCAATTAGGCCACGTGTGAAAATAAAAATGTCATTATTATCTCAGAGAATGAAATTTATGTTAATATTAAATAAGCATATAAATACTCAGACTTTACATAAATAATTTAAAAATAAAAAACTTATTTATTTACAACAGATCAAAAATAAGTTAAATAATAGTCAAGGCAATTGTCAAAATTATTTTAAAAAAATAAACAAACTGCCAAAGATTTATTTCACTGATAACAAGATAAGTTGAAAAAAGAAAAAATAAATAAATAAAAAAATGTATCAAGTACACTTGGTGCTTAAATAATTTGTGATTTTATTTTTAAAAAATAATTTACATACAAATGGTCTCGTTTAAGTTTTTATTTTTTTTTATCTCTTTTTTTTTAAACTAGATTTTTATTATTAATTATAAATTTATTTTTTCTTTAATTATTAAAACTTACAATCAACGAAAATTGTGTCGATAGTCCAGAGTTTTTTTATAAGGGTTACAATTTAAATTCAAATTCAAATTCAAATTTAAAAGTTTATCAAAGCACTTGGGAGTTTTTATTTAAATTACGTCAATTAAAGTTTCAAGAGGTTGGCAAAAAAATAAAAATCTCTGGATCATGAGTTAACTCGAATGTTCCATGACGCATAAATTGTCTTGATAACGCAAAGTTCATATCGGGTTAATAATAATAAACATAAAACAAATAAAATGTTCAATTTATCAAGAAAACTAAGAGGCATTAGAGATCACTTAAAAATTAAGTAATCAATTGTTTACATAATTAATATTTTGAATTACTCCACTTGCTTATTAATTAAAATTAGCTTTTATAATTAAATAATTAATGAATTGTTTTGTTGAATTTATATATCTTTGTACTTCCAGTAGGATTTTAAATAGACTATTGTTTTAAAAATCTTTTGTGTGAAGAGTGTTTGTAAAAAAAAGAAAGAAAAGAAAATCAATTCGTCTACGCTTTAAATTATAAATAAAAATGCAAACATTCGCTGATCGTTAGTTAAAAACTCTAGGTAGCAGGCTTCCATGTGAACACGAGGACCCTTGAGAAGGGAATTCAAATAAAAGGAGCAAGAGCAAGAGCTTGTTAATTTTTAATTTTAAAAAAACGTGCATCGATCGTGTGTGATTTATAGTACCGCTAAAATGTACTCAGGATTATCAATGCATTGACATGTTAACGATAAACAATTTATCATCTCAATCAATTTTTTGTTGTCTTTTTTTATGTATAATAATATAATATAATATAATATATATATATATATATAATATAAATATTACAATAGATGATAATAGCAGTAGAATTTTATAACAAATCCAATTATGCATTTATTTTTAAACCTTTTTTTAAATTTTAAAAATATACGCGCCAAAATTTTATTAAATTTAAATTTGTCATAAGTATGTCCAAGCGCACTATTGTTTTAAACACAATGTAACGTACAATTGATAGCAAAAAAAAATTAGATGAAATTATAATTATAGTGTGTGTCTATTTACTGTGTTTTTGTTGACCGGTAGACTAAAAAAAATGTATCAATCAGAAATAAATATTTGTTTGGCGTTAATTTTTATTGTTAATGACTTTCATTTCCTACAAGGTGAGCCCAATTTTTTATTCCAGTACTTATCACTGATGATTAAAAAAAAATTCAAAAACTGTCTGATAAATATCACTACGTCTAATTATCATCAATTAGAGTATCATGCGTTTAAATTTGACAGCCATATCATACATAAAAAGATGATGGAAGAAATAAATAAAATAATAGAATAAAATCGTGTCAATAATTGGGCCTTTTACTACAGTAAGTTGCTATAAAATATAATTACAAAAATTTATGATAAAAAAAAATTAATTAAACGAATTTCTGAACTGACAATTATCAATAAGTTTGTATTGATAAATTTATTTATTAATATTGTACAATTATTAAATAATTTAATGTTTTGTTTTGGATATCGAGGTTGCCTGCATCTGTTTACTGCCGCTGAGGACAATAAATGGGGACTGAGTTTCCTTTTGCTTGGCCTGAAGAAGATTCAGAGTACCCAGAGGTGTGTCAGTTGATGACATGCGTTTCATCAATACTTCTTGCTCGGCCTTCTTCATTCTCTTCTCAACTTTATTCTTACCCGGACCTTTACCGTGGAATTTGTGGGACAAATATCTGAAAGCTTCTTTAGCGCTGAGCACGTGACCTTCGTCATCAATGTACTCCAACTTAACATTAGGCTTGAAACCGTCTTTCTCTTTGAAGTCGGACGAGGGCCCATTGAATCGGTCTCTGCGCCCAAATTTGTCATCATCGCCGCCGTAGGTTTTGTCTTCGATGGAGTAGTTCTGGGCTTGGAGATGAGCGAACCGGCTCGCTGATGGCCGGTTGGTGTCTTCTTTCATCAGGTATCCTTTGCTCATGGCCAACCGCAGAGCGCCGCCGACTCCCTGACCCAGAGATGGCTCAGCATCCAGGATAGCTGCCTCCAGTGTAACGGGTTCGCGTTTAACTTCGTCTAGTTTTACGGTATTCCAAGCACCGCGTCCATCATCTGGGTCTTCGGACTCCATGGGCTCTTCTTTCACCTCTTCTAATTCAAAGTCCATCATCTCGCGATCGTCATCCTCACGATTTCCCGCCAGTCCATAGGTAGGAATTTCTCCAAGTGTACGACAAAATTCAGCAGTCGCATTCAATGTTATATTCCCAGATATATTTTCTTCGCTAGCTGATTCTTTTTTGATTAAATCAAGAATTTTATCGTTGAAAGCAACTGATGACTCTCTCCAGCGCTTCGTTTTACTCAAAGCGCGATTTACTTCAAGATCTTTATCATCATCTTGGAACTTAACGTTCGTCAAATTGTCCGAAGGCATTTCATAATCAGCGACGTCTAAAGTATCTGATGCATCAACTTTGACTTTACTTTCCTCGGGCTTCTTCCTCCTGCGACTGCCCAAATCTCTCAAATAATCCGTACTGTCAGGAACCAGGTCATCTGCTTTGAGAGGTTTACTTTGTCTTATCTTTCTCACTTTCTTCTTGCGCTTCTTGAATTTAGCGAGCTCCTCTTCATTGTAATACTCGCTAGCCAACTTGGGTTCATCCAGCTTCAGACTCTCGAGCCGTTTGTTAGCCAGCCGCTGCTTTACTATTTCAGAGCGCCGTTGCTGCACTTCCTTGGCATTATCAACTCCCAAAATGAAGCTCTGCTTCTTCTCACCCTCGATCTCTTCGTCATATTTCTCCAGGACGTGATTCTTAGGCAGACCAAACTCATCATAATTGTCCTCGTCGTAAGCGTCGTAACCGGGTTTCTTTAGTTTGTTGTGAACATTACGCTTGTAGACTTCGTCATCGCGTATATTTACATTCACCAGGACATCATTGCCTTCATCAAGAACTCCTTTGTCCTGAAGAGTCAGAATTACTGTTTGTCCTTCAGTAAAAGTTTCCTACAATGAAAATTTTACTCATAAAAATAATGATAATAAAATTATTTATAAATAAAAAAAAATAACTTACAATATTGTGCTCGACTCTAAGACCCCGTAGATCCTTATCAGAATAGGCAGCCCGCCTGTCATTCCTAACTTCCTCTTTCACCAAATCTTCAATACCAAACTCAGCGTCCAGTTGATCCAATTGCTTGGCTCTCAACTCGGCCTTCTTTTTCTCCTCCTGCAGCTTACGATTCTTCTCAATCCAAGCCAGAGCATCCTCATCAGAATCATCATCTCCAAGTGTCCTAATTTTCGACAAATTTGATTCAATGACTCGTTTCTGCTTCTGTACGCTGAGTCGATCTCTGATCTTCTCAGTTTTCAACTTCTCAGCAGTATTCTGTGCTGGCTTATGATAAAATTCACCCAAGTCATCTTTTATTTTATTCGGCTCATCTTTTGAGGGTGCGGAATTGACTTCCAGTGGCTTTAATCCTATTTTAGCACGAATCCTATTGGTTTCCTCAATGGACAATGATTGAGAAGAATTACCAGAAGCTGATCCGCTGGTTCGTGGAGCGGGTGATGGAGTTCGTGGACGAGATATTTCTGGTGGTGGCGGAGTAGCGTCATGATTACGGGATATTTTTGGTGGCGGTGGTGGAGTACTAACTATTTCCACTACAGAAAATAATCTTATGTAATGAAAAACCAAAAAAACGTCATTAATAATATCAATCACATTTAATATATTTATTTATAATTATTTTTGAATACTTACCATCACTATCATATTCTTTACGTTCTTTCCTCTTGTGTTTTTTGTGATGACGATGTCGCTCACTTTTCTCCGGCTCTGGACTGTAAGATCGTGAGCGACTGCGATGACGTTTTTTCTTAGATTCTTTATTTTTATCAGACTTGTGACGTTTGTTTGAACCCATTATTTAATTACAATAATCAAAAATATATGTTTATATATATAAATTTATATATTTATTCCACGAAATCAGCAGACCGAACCCCAAACAGACTGAGACACACAAATTTAACGTCCGTAAACGTCGGCCACCATAACCTAGAAAAAATTGCGCGCGCATCGCTAAAAAATTCATTGATGCGCACGCGCCGCGCAGTTTTAAAATTCAGCGCAGGGAGGCGCGAAAATTCAAATTAAATTCTAAGAAAAGAATCGGGCGATTAATTTAAAGTCTTATTAACAAGAACTGAAAATTAACACATAATTACTTGATTAATTAATTAATAATTAAGTAGTTTAATTAATAAATGAATGAATAAAAAGTAAATTAATGTGGTTATGATTAATAATCCGGAGAATGTAAAAAGAATTTAGTAGATAAAAATAAAAGATAAATTTCCGGTACTCGGTTCGTAAATTGTTAAACACTTCTGAGGAATCTTTAGTTTGAATGATGGAGAAAAAGCATTAACATGTTTTTTAGGGTAGAAAAAAAATAAAAAACAGACAGAAATTATTATTGTTGTTATTTCTTATGAATTGTCCGAGTCAGCATATTTTTGTTGGTGGGTCGTTTGAGATCCCGACTACCTGAAATTGTCATTAGGTTAGTCGGCCTGTTAAACACATAAAGAGAGATGGAGATGAAGATGATGATGACGAAGAGTAAGAATAAGAACAAGAACAAGAACAAGAATTAAAGATGAATAAGAGGGAGCAGAAGGTGGTCTCAAAATTATCTATTCTTGTTATGCTAACGGTGAGATGAAACGTTTTTTATTTATTTTTTTTTTATTTTCTACGTTCTTTTAGTTTTTGTTTCACCCTCCCACTTATACTGCCGGTGAGTTTGTCTCAGGATGAAGCCATTATCGCTGGTACAATACGGTCATCTGGATTCTAGCTCTGGATGATGCGAAGAGACGACTTGGGACTGATATATAGACTTTGATGTTCGGATGCCGGGTACGAAAATTCGGTGGGATGAGATTTAAATGAAAGATGGAGTCAGGAGGTTCTGAAAAAAGACCTGAGGAGAGGGAGAGACAGGGCAAGGGAGGGTTTAAAAATGAGCTAGGCTTCCTGTATGTGTTAGTATTTGAGTTGGCGGTTTTAGTTCGTGTAATAGGCCCCTTTTGGTTGTTTTATCTCTGGTCCGCGGGTTCGGACACAGGCACGGGCCAGAAAAAATAAAACAAAGAGTTGCCACGACCAAAAGACCGAGAGCATCATGACCACGACCAAGAGCAAGAGCAAGAGCAAGACTATCAAGACCAACGACGAGTCAGCGTTGCTTGGGGGTACACTTCACAAATACTAATACAATCGACGGACCGCATTCTCTACCTGTGTGGTAAAACGCTCACTCAGGACCCCAAGGGACATTCAAAAAACAAAGACTATTCAACGTCCTGTTCTAACATGACCCCTCATTATGAAACAATTTCCACATTCTACCGTCCCCGCTGAACAAAGAGAAAGGCCCCTACTTTATATACTAATACATACATATACAAATAATATACATATATTTACAACTACTATCGCATCTACTTACAGCTACACTTTATTATTATTACTACATATATACGACCCACGCGTTTTTTTTATACCAAAAGTGTACCGAAATTATTGCTCCCCTCTATCAGGAATTTGTAAAACATTTTATTTAATTAATTTATAAATTTAATACTTACATTATCTTCTCTTGACACTTTTTTCACCAAAAAAACAATTAGCTCATAAATTTATTAATAAGAAAAAATTTTTGGAGTAAAAAAAAAATTGCGAATTAATTTAAACGCGATTTATTAATTAAAATATTTTTAAATATAAAAGCCTTTAAAATAATAATGATAATAATAATATATAAATATGTTTTCAGTATTTAAATATTAATATACACCCGAGTCGAAATTTGAATCGTCAGTCGGACGTAATGAACGTTTGAATCGTTAGTCGGACGTAATAAACGTTGTAATCGTAAGTCGGACGTAATGAACGTAGTGGAATCGTCAGTCGGACGTAATTAACGTTGGAATCGTCAGTCGGACGTAATGAACGTTGGAATCGTCAGTCAGACGTAATGAACGTTGGAATCGTCAGTTGGACGTAATGAACGTTGGAATCGTAAATCGGACGTATTGGACGTTAAAATTGTCATCTAGATATTTAACGTTAAAAGAGATGGACAAAATCAATTTCCTTCGGCTTTCCCGTGGGGGGTTTTAGTGGGTTGAACAATAAAAATATTCCAGTTTTGCATTGTCCGACTTACAGACTTGAATTTTCACACAAATATTCCCAATAATCTTAACTTATTCTTATCATAAACTAGCGTACATGTTTCGCGCGCTCGTGTCGTTTTTCGTATATTTATTTTAATGTATATTTTCCTGTCGTTTGCATATATTTTTTTTTCTTTCGACCAATCATGTTACTAATAGTTTTGCTTCACATATATTTCATCTAAATTTTATTATAGAGAATTTTTCAGCATATGTAAGTGTGTATATAGAAGACATTATTAATGAAAACAATATCAAACTAAAAGAAAGGTTCCTTTATTAAAAGAAACGATTTGAAACGATTAGAAAAAAAACATTCTAAATACTTTTTAATGCTTTCGAATACTTCGAATACTTTTGAATCACCCTTCTTATAGGAAAGCCGAAGGAAATTGATTTTGTCCATCTCTTTTAGCGTTAAATATCTAGATGATAATTTTAACGTCCAATACGTCCGATTTTTGATTCCAACGTTCATTACGTCCAACTGACGATTCCAACGTTCATTACGTCTGACTGACGATTCCAACGTTCATTACGTCCGACTGACGATTCCAACGTTAATTACGTCCGACTGACGATTCCACTACGTTCATTACGTCCGACTTACGATTACAACGTTTATTACGTCCGACTAACGATTCCAACGTTAATTACGTCCGACTGACGATTCCACTACGTTCATTACGTCCGACTTACGATTACAACGTTTATTACGTCCGACTAACGATTCAAACGTTCATTACGTCCGACTGACGATTCAAATTTCGACTCGGGCATAAATATAAAAGTTATACAATGTGATGTCGAGATGATTTTTAAAAATTAATATGGTAAATAATCATAACTAAGTCTACAATAAATAAATAAAATAAATTGATTGATTAATAATTAATAATTAATTATAAATAGTATGTATATAAAAATGAAAAAATGTTTGTTTTAAAGTTACTCCAATTTATTTGCAATTTACATGCACCAAAGACATTTATATTCTTTGTTATTTATTTTTTAATGTAATTTATCATAAATCGTAAGATATGCGCTTTAAAAAATATACATTACTTAATAATTTACAAATATAATGAATTATTTACAATCTTTACACAACGACTTTCCGCTTATTCACACATTATACAATCAAAGTTATATTAGAGGAGAGGGAGGAATAGGTACAGGATTATGAGGAAAGATATTTGATTTTAAAACTTATTCAATTATTATTATTAATTATAAAAGTAGTTAATTAGAAATATAAATCAATTAAGTCCTATACTCTGTACAAATATACAGCATCTATTCAATAATAAATTTTTTTACAAAATTTATCATTCTCATGCAAAAAAAATGTCAAGCGAATAATAATAAATAATAGTAAATCCTTAAGCAGGTACAATTTACATTGACGATAATAATAATTAGGAAGAAAATAATTAAAAAGCGTAGTAATTAAAATAATATAAATATTCTGTTGTTTATTTGAATATTTGAATATCGCGGCCTCATTTCGCGGCTAATACAAAGTACGGAGACTGATCACATATCTGATCACTTGAAAATCCGGAGGTGATATTTATATAAAAAAACTACAGTGTAAATTTTTTAGTTTAAAAAAAACCGCCAAAAATCTACGATACCTGGGTTTAAAAAAAGAAAAGTAAATCCATATTTTTACATAATCAGTAATTAATTTTAATAATTTCCAGATACTAAATATATATTTATGTATATAAATATATATATTTACACACTGACGTTTTATTAGAAGTCGTCATATCATCCAGCAGCACTCGATCAAAGACCAGCATGAATAGCATAACTGGATCCCGAGTGCGGAAAATAACTGCATAGAAGTGGGCAACGAGTATATTAATAAATGAAAAAAGAAATATTTAAACCAGGTAATACATCTGCATATACTCGTGTATAATAATAATAGTTACAATAATAATAATAATAATATTAATAATAATCATACGTAGAATAATAAAAAAAAAATACATAATAATAAAAAATAATATTCAGCTCTCAAGCGTTCCTAATTACCATGAGTGTTTTTCGGTATTTGAAACGTTACCCACTATACACACTAGCCAGAGGACAAGCTTATAACATACACACACATGATATGCAGTCGCAGTGTCTCATACCGGTTTTTCTCTCGCCTTATTAATAAATTATACAAGCCAAGGAGGTTCGGCGTAGAGAGCTCTCTTATATACATTAGCCCGAGAATGAACGAGCAATAAAACGTACACACATATAAATTTATGTATAAGTAGTATATCTATATATATATATATTTATATATATTTATTGCGGAGCGCGAGTAAGCAAGAAGACAAGAAGACAAGATCAACACGTTGGTAAAGGCAGACTCAGAGGCAGCAGCAGCAGCAGCAATCCACCAGCTTACAACCAGGCACCTTGGTTCAATACATATGTACATATGTACATAAGTTGTTTTATATTGAGTTTGTTGATTACTGAAAGTGTATAGAATGCGGCAGCGTCACGCACTCTGGGCTCTCGCGAGACGCCCGTTCTCTTGTACTCGGTACGGGGCTCGGTCTAACGAGCAATATACAAGCCAAAGTCGCTGATATGAGATGCTGAGATGGAGCAATACGTTGGTTACTGCTGCTGATGCTGATGGTATATAGATATATATATTTATATATTTATGTATTGTATGTATGTATGTGGTAGGGAGAGAATGGAAAAGCAAGTAACAGTGGCAAACACGCACCAACGTCATCACTGCCTCTTGTATGTCCTCTTGTCCAGTTGTCATGTGACTCTATATCCTATATATCCAGTCGAGTCATTTAAGAGCCAGCTTTACTGTACAGCTGTACACACAAGACTTGTAAACACATCTCTTATACTCATATGTATATATAGATAGATATTTATATTAATATACTACTTTATTTATCAATACGAGTTATTACTAAATCCCAAATGCCTCGTGTATTGCGCAAAAGTTTAATAGAACACTGAGATCAGCGACAGCCGCAACCAATCACTGCCATGTCTTGGTAGTTTTTAAGCACAACTTTGTTCTCTTCGTCTAGGTACAACATGGATATGGAGCTTAGCGCGGTCGGCACGCAGCAGGCTCGGGGAAGCATCGCGGGGTTCGTCGAGTAGACGAGGTTCTGGACGATGGCGTGATTCGTCGAGTTCAAATGATCGGACAAAGGGAACGGGCAGTCGCCGTTGCAGTAGAACGCGTCGTAACCTGGAGGTGCTACGATCCAGTCGTTCCATCCGACGTCGACAAAGTCCACGTAGAGAGGATGTCTTCGGCAATTTTCACGGCCGTCTTTGCGTCGGTTTTTACGCAAAGCAGCACGTCGCGCCCGGCGGTCCATCATCTCGGAAGCAGTGGCCATTTTGCTGCGTCCGTCGTCGGTGTAAGTGAACAATGTGGGCCGGGATGATGCCCACGTGTCATGGGATTCATCAGCGCTGCGCTTTAGTCTCACGTGGGACTGTTTACTGTTTTTGCTGTTGCTTTTACTGCTGGTCACCTGGATCAGCAGACCGTGATTGTTCCCGTCTCCTTGAAGCCACCGGGACACCGCTGGATGGACGTCCAAGCTTATCGTCGTATTGCTGGTCATGTCAATAACCCGGCTGTCGATGAGTCTCAACAATGGTTTGCTGTGTCCCTTGACACCTGGACGTAAAATATCATGAACTAAAATACGTCCCAGTTTTTTAGTATTTTTTTCTTCTGGCACTGAAACTCTCGTCAAACTCAACTCCGCAGCTTTCAGACTCTCCGTCGTTGGGATGCTGCTCAGGTCAAACGACAAGCGAAAACGATTCGATGATTGGAATTTATCATCAAGCGGACTTTCTGTAAAAAAATAAAAATTTTTGCCATGAATCATCGTGCATTAATGACCATGTGAATGTAAACATGTAATGACTTGGGAATGGAAGAGGAATTTATTTATTTAAATAGTATTTTGTCAGAAAGAGCTGTTAGCTGGAAAGCAATTAGTCAGAGGGTGGTCTAAAATGTTAATCTTAAGTAACCACCACCGATTGACGGCGACTCTACAGCCACAGATAAAGAATATCTTCTCTCTTTAATTTAATCTAAAAGAAGCAAACCCTGCACTTACTCGGCGCAACTTTAAAAACCATAACTTAAAACCAAAGCTTTCTTGTGTCTCTCCTCACGTCGTTCATGGAATTTCTCGAGGTTATTCGTCCGCGTCTCAAAAAAAAAACATTTTTTCCCACATTCTTTCATACCAATACTCAGCTAATGTACCGTCCCAGTTGATGACGGTCTTCTTCCTCTTGTTCTCTTATTTTCAGTATTTTTTTCCTTTCCATTTTCGTTATCTACGGACTAAAATTAGTCTCCGAAATTTGCTATCCCTAATCCTATTTAACAATTAGGTATCCGTGACAACTCTGAATAGTGTTAACTCCGTGTCAGTATCTTTTGCTGTAGGTTTAAGTAATAAACAAGAATTCGAGGCGTTATGCACGGATAAACAAGTTACCTTGAGTCAAACCTTCCTTTCAATATATATGTATAAATACATGAGCATTTGACTATCGTCATAAATATACCGATAAAGTAATAAACTATCAAATCGTTCTCGGGTGTTTTTTATAATGGGACTAACGGATAAATGAAGGCCATCGGCTTTCTGTTTAAACTACGATTTTACCTAAAAATATGTTTTACTCTACAGCCAATAGTATGACACAGCCATCAAAGAACGAAAAAACAACCACACTGTTTACTGTTATGCTGCATTACATTTCGTTCATTATATTCAAATAAGATACTAATTGACCGTAACATTGCACACAATTGCAGGCGGTAGTAAAAAATAATTCCATGAATGAATGAATGGTGAATAGTCTTTTTGGGTTTTCTACCTGTACAAATATATGTATAATGGCCTCACTGAAACAGTTTCAGCTTAAACGATTATACAGTCGGTTATTTTGGACCTTAGACTTGAAAGCTCGACATCTACTCCAGAGCTCTCATATTTATTGTATATACAAACGGATATACCCTCGACTCGAACAATGTGGGCTCGCTTTCTCACCTATTGTGCGTCCGAGTACGGGCTGTCAGCGTCAATCTTGAAGATTCAATACCACAAACGATCTTTATATTACTTTTTAAAGAAAAACAAACATAATAATGACCAGCTTCCTTATAATCATCGACTATAAGTATATAAATATATAAATAAATACTGTTTTTTCTTTACTACGCCTATTTATAACTCAAAGGTGATCAATCATTTAATCTTAGTCCCACTCGGCTCATTTATTCTTATTTAATTAAAATAATTTTTTATCTTCTATTTACAGAACCGCCTTGACTAGAGTTTCCAGTAGCAGTATTTAATTTTAAAATGAATAATTATACTAACCGATATGTAAGAAAGACCGCACGGTGTTTGCTGATCTTGTGTGGAACCCCTTCTTAGCGATATTTGAACTGGCGATTGAATTTTGCCGCGCGTACAACTTCTTCAGGGACTCAGGAACATGGGGTTTGCCTTTTGGTTTAGGTCTGCTGGTAAACCCGAGCAATGACAGCAAGCTGGCTTCGACGCTGGCTGTTATCCGTTGTCTCTCCTCGCTGTCCATGCTGTTGTCGATGGTGTTGCTCTCGGTAGTATCACTATTTCTATTGCTATTGGTGTTGGTATTAGTATTAATTTGAGCAATATAGTTGTTATCAGGTTTAAGCGAAGTTGCCGTCGTGATATCAGTAACCAGCACGCCCACTCCCACAAACACCAATCTCAGCAGCAGCAACGTGCGCATCGTAACGTCCAGTCACCGGGACTGCCACTCCTGAAACAATTACCGGGGTGTGGCATTAGTTTTATCTGCTAAAATAAATATTTAAATACAAGTACGTCGAGGTATATTACACCAATATAAATATATATATATATAAAATAATACGTGTAATAAAAATAAAATATATTACCGATGTGTTAACAATAAAATAATCACGTACGTGATCTTATATATATATGAGATATTAAAAGATTAATGTGATATATATACATATATATATTACCTTGGATTTATATTCTTCACAAACAAACCTATATATATTTATATATTTATGTATAC
This sequence comes from Microplitis manilae, assembly GCA_030273425.1. Classification (NCBI taxonomy): domain Eukaryota; kingdom Metazoa; phylum Arthropoda; class Insecta; order Hymenoptera; family Braconidae; genus Microplitis; species Microplitis manilae. The sequence goes on from CP092725.1 coordinate 1,401,176, forward strand.
TCTTAGTGTTTAAGTACAAGCGGATTTAATATCATCTTCATCTCACTTTCTATTGTCCCTCATTAAAATATAACACCAGTAATAAAATATTGAGGTTGTATTAAGGTATGATAAATATTTATAGATGCAGTAAATAAATAATAAAATAAAACATGAGCATAAACAGTACAAGTTGTAGAGTAAGGAGAAGAAGAAGATGATGATGATGATGGAGATGAAGAAGTTGGAAGCAGAAGCAGAAGCAGTTTAAATAATAAAAGAGCAACAAACTTGAGAAGAAATGAGAGGAAATGAAAGATTATTTGTATTGCTGAGATAAATATATTTGAAAAAAAAAAAAAAAAATAGTTTTGAGTCTGGTGAACTGTGGATACTTATAGATGGCGGCATCAGAGAGACGCGATCGGTGGAGACGGCAAGGCTGCCGCTGCTAGAGCCAAGCTGTCTGCTGGATACTCCTTATGTATATAATCTCCCCCGCCTGATCTTTCTTTCTCTCTATCTCGGTCTCTTATTCCCTCTACCTCATCAGAGACCGGGGAGTCCTCGTATCGGTAGTCTGTGTCTACTCTACACTTCATCTTCTCGTTCCTCATCTTGTTTACATACATACATCTTAATACACTCACACACGGTCCATATTTACCGTCTGATCAGATCCAACTCCATTTTACTCAACTCCATACGCTGCACCCTGGGCACATGCTCCGCTCGAGGTTTTTATTTTTTATCTCAAGAGATTGGGATCCGATCTGGTCCCGCACGAGAGTTTGGGACGACCAACAACGCAAGTGGTATCATCACAGAGACATTGCTTCCTCGACAAGGCCGACAGGTAATACGATCATGACGTAGACAACGATGACTTATACATATTTTTTTGAGCATCACAAGTTAGCTTCCGGATTTAGAAATAGTACACAGGTCAGATGTTATGTGAATTTTTATCTCCACACATGCTGTGAGCGCCATTTTGTATCATGTTTTAATTATAATTTATTCCAGATAATAATCTGGGACCAAGGTGATGAAAAGGATTCTGTAAGGAAGCTATAGATCGTTAACGATCCGAAGAAAGCTACAGATGATAATCAGCAGCCGATCATGATTGCAAAGTGACTATTTAATTATTTAACAAATTAATACAGATTTAGTATGCAGGAGTAAGTGTAAGTGTGTATAAAATAACTATATAATATTGCAGATGATGAGTCGTATAAAGAGCTAATGTAACGCTGGGCTTAGTTCTCGCATCAGCTTAAGGAATGCGGTCCGCGTCGTGGAATCTGCGCGCGAGCGCTAAAAGCAAGGATACGGGGCCGCTGAGTGAGTCTGATGGTGGCCGATTGCCACGGTGGAACGCGCGGGAGCATGTATATATACATACATATACATTTAAACATATAGAAATATATATATGAATGTGTACACACACAAACGAACGTCATCGTTGAAAATAATAAAGACGAATCTCGTGTTGCTGAAGATCTCTTTGGTGATCATCAAATTTTTACAACGAAAATGGAGTAGATAATAATTGGACAGTCCAGAGACCAAGAAGAAATAAAAATCATCATCTTCATCATCTTAAGGACCAGGTATTAATGCTGGTGGTTTAATAAATAAATAAATAAATGAAAATTTTACCTATAGCTAGCCGTGAGTCTGTAGTCCGTGCAGCCACGGCATCTCAGCGTGTTGATACACCGCGAGAAATCTTTGGTTGGTCGCGGCCACTAGCACTTGCCACTGACACTATCCACCATTCACGCACCTATTTATTTATCACGTACTCGCGACAATTATCAAATACTTATAATAAGTATACGGTAAAAAATGCTTGTTACGCGAAGAAAAAAAGAAGAAATGGATAAGTTGACCAGATGACCTAATGCTAAAATGTTTAACTCTACACTTTTTCGGCAGACAACAGCGCAAATGTGGAGCAGAAGAGAAGAAATGGGTAAATTATGATTAAGATCACTGTATACACTTTGTGTTGTTATGTATATATGTATCAGAGTGCTGTAATAATGTATAACTACAAGCACACAAATCACATTAACGTCACAATAATATAATATGAGTAAATATGGTGATGACGGTAACTAAGAATCCAGAGAAGAGATAAATAGAAACTCATCCGACACGGTTGAGGGGCGTCGTATGACTACTGGTCGCTGCTCAGGAGCAAGCGGCAAGGAGCCTTCCTCGCGCTCTCCACGATCACACACCGTCCCCGCCGGTACGGACTGCCGTGCGCAAGATGGAGAGCGATATATTCCCCTACTGAATCTTCTACGTGGTATTACATATACATATATACAGATATATACATATATATGAAATATATATACAGTAAAAGAACCAGAGAGCGTCGATTCACCGAGTACATGCGCCCATTTGGACAGGGCCGCTGCCAAAGCACCACGGGCCCCGATCACCATCAGTCCCTTTTGTCGTCAATCCCCTCTATGGAGCATCTCCTGATGATGCTGGTGCTGATACTGGTGCTGGATCTTTGGCTCTTCCACCTGTCCAAGAGAATAACTAAGAAGCCCTCCTCTAGGCATCGCCACCACCATCGCTACCACCAATACCATCACCATCACTCGTATCGCTTTCTTTACCCCCACCTGCTGGCAATACCAATGCCGAAGCTGATGCTGGTCCTCATACCTGCACAGTCTGGAGCATCAGAATCTCCAGTCCATTCACCAGCTAAAAATCTTCATTCCCTGCTCCGATCTGTTCTTCCCAGTGACAATCTCCGGCACCCTGATGATGACCGTAGTAATTGATATTGACATTAGCAGCGTCAGGTGATGGATTGAGTTGAGCAATTATTTGCTATTTGCTGGTAATTACGCGACTGCGTAAAGTACACATGATGTTTAATGTATGTGTACGGAGATAATGGAAATGAATAATAAACATAGTACTCTGAAATAGCTGAATGATGATGAGCGCGTAAGAGGGAGTGATGTAGTGTATGTGTATATATTGAAGAATGTTGGATGCTGGATGATGGCTTAGTTTCTTGGCCGACCGGTCTTCCTGCCGCGCGCCATGCTGTCTGCCCGATATGATTCCCGCATACTTCCCACTTAGCAATTGGATATTTTACGCCATTTCCGCTTGACGACTCAATCGTACTTCTCGCGATATTTCGTGGAAATGCCCACGCGTTTCCTTCTTCACAATATTATGCGAATGCGGATAATATATGACCTGCAAAATATACATGTATATTATTATTATTATTAGTGGTATAGTTGTTTTAATTTATTAAAGAGCAAGAAGAGAAGCGATGATAAATAATAGAGTGAGAAATCAGATACATGTGATATGTAGATACGACGATTATTATCATATGAAGAATAATTTGTCTTGATGTGTTGAACACACACTTCAGCAATTCACCATGGGCTTTAATCTATTCATCTGGCTCTGCTAGGATTTGGATCTTCTGGTAATGGTGAATTTTTTTTTTGAGAAGAAGTAAAAAAAATAATAAATCAACATCATCATTATCGTGATGACGATCATGACGATGGTGTATCGGAGGGAATGTCATGTCCTCGCGGGATAGAATAAGACTTTAAGCAAAAGTAGAATTGGCCAGAGCTAACCGGCATCAAGAGGTACGAAGGACCGATACGAGAAGAAGAAGAAACACGACGGGAGTGGCGGTGAGAAAGAACCAAAGGTATAAGAGAAGATATCGTGCCGGTTAGTGCCCCGCCCCGGCTTCAGGGTCGTCTTAATTACCGGGTGGTCCAGTTCGGAACCCCATAAATATTTCGTTGCGGCGGCACTCTTTCCGACGAGACCCCAGGACTCCTGGGAGAGCTTATAGACTTTATTCTCGAGACCAAGTAGGACTAATGTGACCGACAGAGAGAGAAAGTTTATTCTTTAAAAGAGAGTATATAAAATGAGAGAGTAAATATAAAGATGTACAGTAAACTCCATAACTCCATGGTCGTGTAGGCTTTTTCACAGACTCTTGTATATAATTCCATCAGATTGGGCTCTCTTTGTATTTATACTTCCACCGCCCGGCTAACTGCTCAAGAATAACCGGATGAGATCCAACTCTTTTAGCGTTCCATTCCATTCCATTCCATTCCACTCCACTCAGTTATCTTAGGGAGCCAGCAAGTCTACCGAAGGTAGTCATTTAGATGAATCGTCGGTTTGCTGGATGTGGGAAAGAGACATCCAACCCGGGACGAGATTACTCTCAGACGCAGCTCCACGGCGAAGAACGAGGGGTCCATCTCCACCAGACAAAGACGGCGGCAAAAAAAATACGATAAGTAAAATAAATTATTGATTTTTATCTAATTTCGGCGTTACCAAAAGAGAATATGTGCCCTGTACGTTACCACCAAGAGGATTAGTCATTTTTTCGAGTCACCTCCTCAGGTATACGCCGAGATAACAAGGACTCATCCTGTAACTCCAAGTCCTATCTGCACCACATCACCCAGCTCCGCAGATTGAGCAGTCTGAGGCCTAGGCCTCCTACGCCGCGCGAGCTTCCATACTCGACAGAATGTCTTCGGCATGAGTCATCTGCCGGGACATCTCTATCACACACCGGGATAATCTTCCATGTGTTCCATGTGTGTGAGTAAGTCTGTACTAATGTATATCAATTGCAGTAATTATTATTATATATTATTATATATTTATCGCTTCCAGGGAATCCATTAGCGGAGTGATGGACGTGACGTTAATCAGCTAGTACAGTATCAAGTATTCTCCCTTCACTTGGTACGTACTGTGTCCGCTGGCTTACAAGTCTCTGGATTTTACGACCCGCCCACATACGAAGCCTAAAACAATGCCCATTACTACCAATTTTCGATGAGCTGTCATCAACCACCCACGGGCATACGACGAGGGAGCTAGGGCACTATCATTTGTGTGGTCTGCCGGGCGGATTCGTCTTGAGTTGGTATTGTAGAGTTGGCTAAAGTCTAAGAAAAAGACTCTGAGAGCGAGAGAGCTGAAGAGTTTTTTAAAACATATATGTATATATAATACTAAGTGAGTGAGATTGACGACTAAAAGAAGAAAGAGACCACCTTCGTGGAAGCCACTTTACTCTCGCGAGAACAGAGAGAACATTCCTTGTTCTATCTCACTTGGTTTTATATTTCGAAATTCTCTCTACTCCTCGACTTAAACTCAACTATACAACACTCCGCGGATCTTGTGTATACATACATATATATTTGTATATTATTATGTGCGTTCTCTGTATTATAGTATACGAGATACCAGGAGAGAGTGGATCCATGAGAGAACGAGAGATGTAGATTCCCACCGAGTCTGGCTCAATGATCAGGTGGGTTATAGAAAATTAATAATCAACAACCTTCTCATCTCTTGCTTACAAATGAGAGGAACATATATTTTTTTTTAAAACAACAAATAACTTAGCAATGATAAAACACACGTGATTGCTCATTTGAATTTTTTTATTGCAGAGTACACATCAGGAATAAAAAAAAAACACATTAAATAAATAACCGAGTGCATCTCTCATGCGTACTCCCGCGTTATATCGGTACCTCATGGAAGCTCATTGTGCAAGGTATAATTATGCAATCAGCTCTTTATCATACGTAAATATACACGCGGTAAATTTCCAGTACTTAATAATCCGCCTGCGATAGACTGAAATTAAATTAAAGCTTCTAATTAATTTCTCACGGGTAAAAAATTCAGAGATGAGTTTTAGTTTTTAAGAAAAAATAATGCTAACACATGAAAAAAATTTTTCTTGGCTTAATAAAATTTTTTTGAGTCAAGAAATCATTTTTTTCTGAGAAATAATAATAAAACGTATAAAAAAACCAGTACTTTAGTAAGCATGCATTAATTATACTACTGGTCTTGGTGGAATGTGCAGGCTCATCTCATCATTGATTAAAACTCCTTATGATAAATAAGGAGGTTTTATATGTTTATTTATAATAAAACCAGATGGTATTGTATATATTTAATATACTGGATCGGTCATCATATGGGAGTGCTGGTATAATAAATAAACTGATGCATCCAACCAGTACAGGCACCCTCACCTGTTCTCCTCTCATCTGCACATACGCATCAGCCAGATGCACTTGATGGTAAGAACGACCTAGCGGACAAGTAACACAGGTTCATATATTTGTATATATATATATATGTATGTATTTCTATATATAGACAGATATCGCGGCTTGTCCCTCATCTCCCGGAAACTCGTTTCTTCTCAATCCAATGACGGCAATATTTTGATCCTCGTAATTTATCGGAAATTATAACGACCAGAGTTTCAATTTGCTGGAGTTTTAAATTGAATGGATTTTAATTATCAACTGTGGAGATTAGATGGGAGGAATAAAACCCTGGAGTCTTGAAGGTTCGTTAGTTGGATTAACGTTTAAGTGAATGAGGCCTGAGATGATGTGATATGAGGAATGATGATCCTGACATTAGATAGAACCTGATACGAGTAGAGTAGAGGTAAACAAGTATTCTCTACACAGTCCAGAGAGTACTTTCGGTACGCGGCAGACAGCGCGTCGCCCAATCTCTGACTTGTTCATATTCTCACTACTTCTTGTGTGTTAGACTTAATACCAGCGGTAACTGCCGTAGATTCAATTGTACAAATGTATCATTATGTTAATGTGTTACGTGATGATGATGATGATGATGAAATATTGGATTCTGTGATGAGATAGTTGAGGGTTAAGATGATTTATCATTTATCATTGAAAATAGTCTGGTTGTAACCATCTTGGAGATTAATTTTTTTTCTTCTTCTTAGTCATCTTTATCTTCTTTCTGGAAGTCGCTTGTATATTATGTAAAATATGAATAGTAAAAATTACATACTAAGAATGCAATGGTACAGTACTCAGGAAAATAGGAGTAATAGTCCCTACTTTTTTTATTAATACTGGTTAGCCGACGTCTAATAGTTTTTAGATTTTTTTTTTCAGAACGATGAATTGTAAAAAAAATTGCAGCGTTTGGTTCAATAGAGCACGTGTGCGTTGGATGTTGAATGTGGTCTAGATTTTTTCAAATTTAAAAAAAAGAAAAGTTATTGGTTTTGATCCGATAATTAACTGGAAAAAAATAATAAAATTTAACTGGAAATTTGGCGCATAAATAATTTTCTACGCTGTAAACAATTGTTGAAGGCCTCTCATATCACGTGTATATTTTATTACAGTACTTTGACTGTTGTGAAAATTTTCTATTTATAGATAATGAACGTTGTGCTGGTTTAAATTATAATTTTATTACTATTGAATATTGAATATATTTTAATTTTTTCTTGGAATATTAATTTGTTTATCCGTTCGGGGAAATTATTTAACTTGGATATTTTTAAACATAAGACTTTGCTTTTTCCTTATTTGTATTTTGTCCTCGGGGTTTTCTTTGTAATTTATGTTTATGTTTGTCCACGTGTTGTAGAGTAAACCTTTTATGCTTTTAGCTTTTTATTTATTTAATATTTTTTAAGTGAAATGTGAAACTCGGGTGTCACTTTACATAACGTTATAACTATTAGAAAGTCTGATATATATTTAAATATCGATTCATAAAAATATTCTAGTACGTATATATGCATACATATATATTTATAATAGTAATATAGGGTATTAAAAAATAAATTAAACTAAAAAATAAATTTTATTCAGTTCCAGAAACATAAATTTTATAAACACTTTTTTTTATAAATTTAATATGAATATTATTAATATAAGTAATAAATATTAACATTTTGATTGACAAATAAAAAAACTTTTCACGTACACGAACATTGTTAGTGAGCATGTACATTTATATTGAATTTAAATTCATTAAAATAAATATTATATTTTATTATTTGGAAACACAGCCGCCAGTAAGTTCGGCTTGTTGACTTTACCGAGATTATTTTTAGGAATTTTGTCGACTATTTTAAGTACCGTGGGTACTGCATAATCGGGTAATGATTTTTTCGCAAATTCTCGTAATTGATGTAATAGAATTTCTGATCCCTCGCGAGTAACTGCAACCGCCGCGACCTGGACAAAAAATATTTATAAATAATTAATAAACTGCTAGTGAGTCGGGATTTAATTAAATATAATTATCTAATTTAATATATATAAATGATAATAAACAAGTGTTGCAGCTAAAAAGTTGATCTTACTTTTTGTCCCCATGTAATGTCAGGTAAACCGACAACTGCACAATCTATGATGTCTGGATGACCAAGAATTACCGTTTCCACTTGCAGGGCACTGACCTTGTAGCCTCCTGTCTTTATTATATCAACAGAACTACGTCCTAAGATGCTGTAGACGTTGCCATCATACATCGCAGTGTCACCTGTCAATTTAAATGTCATTTATTAATAATAATTACCATAGACAATTGTTATCATCATTAATAATACAGAGTATCAGTAAATAGCCCGCGTATTTCAAAACTCAGTCCTGGGCACAAGTCCCGTCAAATTGCTCTCATCAAATAATTTTATAAATTATCAATTAAAATTTTTAATAAACGTCGAGTGAAGTTAATAAGTGAAGAAAATAATTAATAAAAAATGACAATAATTATAATGAGTTGTCGCATAGATATGAAATCATAATTATAATTACCTGTTTTAAACCATTTATCAGTGGTAAATTCTTTGGCAGTAGCCTCCGGCTTGTTGAAATATTCTCGAAACACACTTTCACCTTTGACTTGTAAATCTCCGCTAATAGGAATCTTATCTTTTTTGCTGACTACTTTACTGCCTGAGCTGGAACCTTGAACTAATACTTCAGGTGTACCAGTTGGCTCAGATTTTGTTATTCTGACTTGAACACCAGGCAGTGGAGTTCCAACGGTACCTAAAATTTTTTTTTTTACAACTTATAACTCGTCCTTAGAGACATTGGATACACGAGACACTAAATAAACACCTGGAATACGTTGGCCTTCAAGTGGATTTGATAGAACCATACCAGTTTCTGTCATCCCATACCTTTCTAGCAACCGGTGACCAGTTATTTCTTCCCATCTATCAAAAATCGGCTTGGGCAATGGCGCTGAACCACTGACCATAAGTCTAATAAATAGAAAAAAATTATAATTTATCAACTTTATTATTTGAAATAAATAAATAGCACTCACCTGATCTTCGTGCTGCATACAGTGTGAACATACTCTTTTATCTTTGGATTTTTACTGAATAATTGGTCATACTCTTGTATAAGTTTCATATAAATAGTCGGTACCGCCATTACCATGTTGATACGCTCGGTGTTTTGTAAATTAACTGCAAGCAATTGACTCCAGACACTTGAGCTTTCAAATTTCGGGAGCATGACGCACCTAGCGCCGACATACAGCGGACACATCAGTACGTTTACTATCCCGTGGATGTGGTTCAGTGGCAATGTGTGCAGCACAATGTCTTTTTCCGTCCACTTCCAGGCATTAATTAGCGCATTCATTTGGGACTGGAGGTTTTTGTGTGTCAGCACCACGGCTTTGGGTGTTGCAGTGGTACCCGATGTGTAGACGAACATCGCGTCGCTGTCGTTATAAAATTCATCTTTCAATGGAGTCTCTCTGGGTTCATCAAAGTACTCATACTCCTCTTTATTGTTTGCCGCTCTGCCGTGAGGCTTCATAGCGAGTATTCGTAGCGCGTCGTCCAAAACTATCAGACGACAATTACATTTGGATGCTATCGGTTCAAGTATTGGAGAAAATTCAGTGGTCGTTATTACGACTTTTGATCCTGAGTCTTTGAGATAGTACTCAAGTACTGGCGGTGGACTGGATACATTTAAAGGTACCGCTAAAATTCAAATAAATTTTAAATTAAAATAATGAATTATTATTTAAATAACTTCAATTAAATTACCAATTTGTCCACTCATCCAACACGCCCATTGGACGATAACATATCTTGCGTCATTGGGCATAAGGAATGCGATTCTTTCCTGCTGTCCATCTTTTAAAAACTCTGATAAATCACCGCAGAATTGTCTTGAGCTTAAATACAATCCTCTGTACGTATAGTCGCCTTGCAAATCTCTGAGTGCTGTTTTGTCACCGAATTTAATTGCGTTTCGGAATACAGGTATTACGTTATTATTACTTGGTGGCTGTGAAATTAAATATTTAATTTCGTCATTAATTTATCATTTATTGGATGAGAATTCGAAAATTTTTAATATCATCTATTGGATGCTAAATTTATCAGCTATTTGTTTATTGTATAAATAGATACCTCGTGAGTTTCATTAATAGAACTAAGTGCGGCATGTGTTTGTTGAAGTCTTCTGATGATTAAAGTATTTTTTTGACATCTAGCGATACCGTGCGCAGTTGAATAAAAACTACGTCTTAATAACGATCCCATTATTTTTTTTTGTTAAATTATTATTATTGTGCAGGTGTCAAATTTCTGTTATCTAAAAATAAATTTCAATTATCAATATATATATAGGTATAATTATATACATATGTTAGTGGTCGAGGTATGCTGACAAATATATATCGATAAAAAATAAATGTCATATGATTAATAAAAATAAATTTTGATATATATGTATATGTATATATATACTTAATTTAATGAAAAGATAAAAATATGTATAGAGAATATTAAAATATGTGTCGGATAAATATTTGCTGGAAAAATTTGTGAAAGGTTTAAAAGATTCAAAAAATAATAAGTGGGTTACAACCGGACCTTGAATTACTTTTTTATAAAAATGTATGACATTGAGATGAAATATGTCATGTGTGAAATTAAAACAAGTAGAAAAAAGTACCTTATTAAACATATTAATTAAATTTTTTTAATTGTGATTTATATTCGCGCCACTTTTTTATTGTTTGTACTGAGACACTGAGGAGATGAACGAGTATCGATCACTAAAATAACTTATTAATGACAGCTAGACTTATTTACATACTTTTATTCGATAGGTTAATGTCGGATATATAATTTTATCAAAAACAAAACGTTCAATCCCCTCCATTTCATACATATATGTATATATATTATATATATTTTTTAAAATTCTTTACCAGTAGTTAGTACTGTCACTTCAATTTTTATCAACTCCAAAATTTGATTAAAAATACTCGGCTTCTTTTTTAATTTGAAGCTGGGGATATTTTGAAAGCCTCTATCTTGATGATTATGAATTTTTAATCATCTGTCAGTGTCAGCCATTTTATGTAGTTATTTTTAATTATTGAAAAAGGTTATTTATTTTTTACTCTGACAATTACACCAATTTTTTGACCTGTCAAAAATTATTTGAATTCCCGCGCTTTTTAAATGGCGACCGCGCTTGCGCGTAAGTCATTATTTGATGGTCTGTTTGGATTCTCCGCTCAGCGCACTAGGGCGCTTGCAATATACCCGGGAAAATTTAAATTCATAATTGAATTTAATGAGTAGAAAAAAAAGTGAATCAGCAATTAAAAAAAAAATGTATTAATTATCAGTGTATTGATTAAAGTAAAGTTTAAGTAAAACAGATCTTAGTATTTCAAATCGATCATTAATAATTAGAAATTAATGTTAATTTCGTGTGCGAAAAAAGCGTCCAAGTACCCTGGGTGGCAGGTCCGAAAACACTAATAGAAATAAAACAACGGAAAATATATAATTAATGAATTATTTTAAATATATATAAACATATGTATTCTAAATATATTTATACATATGTACATACGGGCCGTAGTCTCGTGTCTGCAACCTGTTTTGTAGCGTGTCTCCAATCTGTCTCCAATCTGTCTCGAAGACTGTCTTCAATCTGTCTCGAAGACTGTCTCGAATCTGTCTCGAATCTGTCTCCAATCTGTCTCGAAGACTGTCTCGAATCTGTCTCCAATCTGTCTCCAATCTGTCTCGAAGACTGTCTCGAATCTGTCTCGAAGACTGTCTCGAATCTGTCTCGAAGACTGTCTCGAATCTGTCTCGAAGACTGTCTCGAATCTGTCTCGAAGACTGTCTCGAATCTGTCTCGAATCTGTCTCGAAGACTGTCTTCAATCTGTCTCGAAGACTGTCTCCAATCTGTCTCGAAGACTGTCTTCAATCTGTCTCGAAGACTGTCTCGAATCTGTCTCCAATCTGTCTCCAATCTGTCTCGAAGACTGTCTCGAATCTGTCTCGAAGACTGTCTCGAATCTGTCTCGAAGGCTGTCTCGAATCTGTTTCCAATCTGTCTCCAATCCGTCTCGTAACGTGTCTTTTATCTGTCTCGCACTGCAAGATAATTAACGAGACAGGTTGCAAACACGGGACTACAGCCCGTACATACGTATGTATATATATATATATTTAAAATAATTTATTAGTTATATATTTTTCGTTGTTTTATTTCTATTGGTGTGTTCGGACCCGCCACCCAGGGTACTTTGACGCTTTTTTCGCACACGAAATTAATATTAATTTCTGTTAATTACTGATCGATTTGAAATACTAAGATTTGTTTCAGTTAAATTTCACTGCAATCAATACACTGATAATTAATATATTTTTTTTTTAATCATTAATTCCCTTTTTTTCTACTAATTAAATGTAATCATGAATTTAAATTTTCCCGGGTATTTTGCAAGTGCTCCAGTGCGCCGAGCGGAGAATCCGAACAGACCATAAATGTCGCTTTGATAAAAGATTTACTTTCGTGGTCTTTCGATAGTTTCCGCTGATGTAAATTGTAATTACGAACGCTAATTACTTTTTCGAGTGGGGGGTCAATCTGGAAGTTCTGGAATAAAACCGAAGGAAAATTATTTTGTTGAGGTTACTTCGGAGTTTATTTTCGAAACGTTGTTTTCATCAACAAACTCCAGAACTAAACATTTCTACAATAATTAATTATTCATTTAATTAATTAATTAATTTCAATACAAGAAAAATAAAAGTCGGTCAAAAATTTAAACAGGTAAATTTTATTTAAATATTCAAATAAAAAATTTGATTTCCATTGGTAGTGAAAGCAGCAGATTTTTAAAATTTGAAAAATGGATTCTGCTATTTTTCATATTCTTTATATTAATTTCTAAGGTTATACCAGAACATGGGTAATAAATTAAGCGATAGCTTTTGTCTTAATTACAGGATGGGTGAAAGATACAACATCCACAGTCAGTTGGAACACTTGCAGTCAAAGTACATCGGAACAGGACACGCTGATACAACAAAATTCGAGTGGCTGGTGAACCAACACCGGGATTCATGCAGCAGCTTCATGGGCCACTACGACTTGCTGAGTTTTTTTGCAATCGCTGAAAACGAATCGAAAGCCCGCGTGCGGTTCAATTTAATGGAGAAAATGTTGCAGCCTTGCGGTCCTCCTCCAGAGAAGCCCGAGGACTAGGATCACATTTACTCCACATTTATACTTTATTTATAATTAATTATTAACGATGGCATTTAATGGTAATAAAAGATCAATAATTTAAAAATATCTTATTTATTTTAATTAAAAATTTGAAAAAGTACAAAATTATTTTCAAGCCCGATCTTTACTTGTAATTTTAGAGTTTTCCTTGTTTTTTTTCAATGCCAGTTTAACTAAATACTGTTGGACAACCAGAGACAAATCATTGCTAGCTTTGGTCAGTGCTTCCATAGTTGATTTTATTCTCTCAAGATCTATATTCCCTACGAAGTATAATTCAGATACTTGATTTTTCTGCAACAGATTCGCTTGCATCATGATCCCATGGCTCTTTGACTTGTGAGCACGTGATGGTACGCACATGCAGAGCGATTCTTCTTCTGTCGTTGGATCCAAGAATACAGTGTCTGCATATATACCCTAAAAATAAATTAAACATTACTATAATTACCTAAAAATATATTTATTTTGAATACTTACCGCTGTTACTGCAGTAACAATACCATAAGTTGAAATGTTAGCATCAATAAGAGCTAAACTAGCAGCAGTAATCGCCGCTCCCAAACAAGAACCTCCATTATCAAGTACCATTGCATAGATGTCTATTTGAAAGTTTGGATACTCGTGCTAAAATAATCACACATTATTCAAATAATAAATTATGTAACAAGTAATTAATTTTTGAAAATTACCCGGCAAACTGACGGTTCCAACGAACGCTGCATTATTAAACTGAACTCTTTTTCTTCAGCATCCTGCTGATGAATTCTACGTTTGTCGCAGGAAAATGATGCGAATTTGAATTCACAGTAAAGATTTCCATGCAAACTGTATCCAGATTTATTTGGAATGTCTCGTGGATCAAATACTGAGCATACAACTTTTGTTTTTCCCAATTCTATGTACGCGGATCCTTTTGCTTGACTTACGACACCTGTTTTTATAACTGAAATAAATAATTATCATGATATGTCATTAAAACAATTTATTTATTTTGAATAAACGGAGTTAACTGAGGTAAAAATTCAAAAAATCCATGTGTAGAATTTTTGAAAAATTTTCCTGTATGTTTTTCTTTCAATTTTTATGATGACAATTAACTTGGTAATTAAAAACAATAAAATTCTCAAATATCGGAGACATTTAGCGTCACACTATTATTAATTAATTAATTAATTAATGTAAATAATAATTTTCTAAAACATAACCTTACATATTTTTCGTACATCCTGAAATTTCCGTCCGTCTTTACGTTTTTTTAAAGAATTTTCCGGATTTTCTGTTTTACTGCTGGTGGAATCAACATAAATTTGATAAGGAACTGACACTTCTGGACCATTGATTCTTCTTTGATCAACAGGCATTTTGATATTTAATTATTTACCAACAAACTACAACTGATGCAACCGCACACGTTTTTTAAATCACGTGCTCATGCATCCGCCGCTACTTTGTCATCAAAAAATTTTCAACATCAGCATCAAATATTTTGAGATAATTTATTGATTAATAATTAATGGATCTGATAATTAAATGGAGCGCATACTGGACCTATAGCATTGGAGTATTTTTATTTATAAATTATTTAAATATTTATTTTTTACTCAGTTCTGTCACTGATTACTTGACAAATAATTTACAAGATGGTCAAACTTACGACTACGTCATAGGTAATTTATTTTAATTATAAATAGTATTAATTATTAATTAGTATTTAATAAATTATTTGAATTTAAGTCGGAGCTGGTAGCGCGGGTATCACATTAGCAGCAAAATTAATTGACGCAGGACACAAAGTAATAGTAATTGAAGCTGGAGGAGCAGCTCCAACTTTCGCGGACATTCCAGTCCTGGCTCCGCTCTTCCAACTTTCAAATTATGACTGGCAGTACAAAACAGTTCCGCAGAATCATTCATGCAAAGCATTAATTAATAATGTACGTATGCTTTAATTATTTAAATGAATGATCAATTTTTTAATTTATCAGTAAATGATTGCAGCAAAGTCTCTGGCCAATGGGAAAAATACTAGGCGGCTCCAGTAGATTGAATTATATGGCCTATGTCGAAGGACATCAAGATGATTATCAATGGTTTGATGATTACCTTAGTTAGTATTATATTTATTTGATTAATTATTTGAAATTTGTCTGGGAACTAGAGAAATTTGATTGCAGATCATAAGCTAAGTAATGACTCAGTAACGGAGAGTCCGAGATGGTGCTCAGAGTTATGTGAAGCGATTCTCCAGAGCGTTGAGGAAATAAATCAGTCGAAGAATATTGATGAGTCATTTGATTTTAATAAAGTTAAATTAACAATTACTGATGGGGAGAGATGGAGTACTGATAGATTGTTAAAACCGCGATATGGAAATAATTTAAAAGTTGTAACTCATGCTCTCGTTGATAAAGTAATTGATTATTTAAATTATACATTTAATTGTTCAAAATTAGTAGTAACTAATTTTTTTTTAGATTAAATTTAAATCTAATAAAGCAGAGGCTGTAGAGTTAACCAAGTGGGGAGAAAGATTTGTCGTTTATGGAAGTAAGGGAGTGATAATTAGCGCGGGAGCTATTGGAACTCCGAAGTTACTGATGCTCTCGGGTATCGGTCCCAGGAATCAACTGGAAAATTTTAAAGTACTTTATTAATTTCAATATTTAATGTTAGTAGAAGTAATTAATTTTTATTAATTGCAGATTAAAGTAATTAGTGATCTGCCCGTGGGCAAAAATTTAGTCGATCATATTTTGACTGGAATAGATTTAGTGACTCTTGATAAAAGTTTATCCATCAGCGTGCCACAGTTACTGAAACCAACTTCAGCTTTTAATTATTTTTTATCTAGACAAGGTGAGTAATTTACTTGTCGAGTAATTAGATTGCTAATTTGTTTATTTTTAGGTCCATGGACATCAGCAGGCATCGAAGTCGTAGGAACGGTTGCTAAGAACAGTTCTCCAGACCTCCAGTTTATGGTCATTCCCGTAGGAGTTTCGCAAGACAATGGAGTAGTTCTTCGAAAAGCGATGGGAATAAAAGATGAAGTAATATGATGATGATTAAATTGTTTTACGCAGTTACAGTTATCAGTAATTAATTGTTGATTAGGTTTTTGATGAGTACTTTGCTCCGCTGGCCTACAAGACTGCGGTGACAATAGCTCCAGTTTTGTTGCATCCTAAAAGTACTGGAGAAGTTAAACTAAAAAGTTCTGATCCTCTAGATGATGTTATTATCAATCCTAATTATTTAGCATCCAAAGATGACGTGTCTATTTTAATTAAAGGTAATGGTAAAATATTTTATTGAAGTCAAGTTGACATGGAAATTTATCATAAAGTCGCTGTAAAAAAAATTAATTTTAAATTGACCGCAAGTTGGTGTAATTTAATTTGCACAGCAAAATTAGCAGTCAACTTGATGTCAACTTACAGCAGTAGATCTACATCAACTTTGCGGTCAACTCTAGTAAATTTATAATTCTTTTGACCTAAACCGTCATCTAGGTTTACGTTTAATTGAAAAACTCATCAGCACAAAAGCAATGAAGGCTCTCGGAGCATCATTGTACAACAAACCTTTCCCAGGATGTGAAAACCTAAACTTTGGTACTGATGATTACTGGGAATGTTACATACGACAATTAACACTGACGTCCTATCATCCAGCGGGTACATGTAAACTAGGAAGTGTAGTAAATAATTCATTCAGGTAATATTTTATGTTATTATAATTTGAAAAAATATAATATACACGCGTCCAACATTTATACATTATTTTTTTATAATTACACTAATTCCTACTTCATAAAAACGAGGCAAGCAAATAATTCAATGAATAATTACAGAGTTCTGGGTACAAAAAATCTTTATGTCGTCGATGCCTCAGTGTTACCGTCATTACCTAGCGGCAACATAAATGCAGCAGTGATGATGGTTGCCTCGAAAGCTGCTGATTTGATAATTAACTCAGCAAATAAATTAAACAATTTTCATACGAAGAATATAAAATCTTGTACAAATAACTACAGTAATATTTTAAATAATTTTAATGATGATGTATGTCTTAAGTCCGCTTGATTACTGGTCATTTAATTATTTAATTAAACAAAATTTAGTGCTAATGAATTGATGATTGATAATTAAATACAATAAGTTAACGGGTGTTACGAGCGCGATTGTGATAATGCGACCGCTGGTTTCTGTGGTCATTTTTGTGGTGCTGATGCTGGTGATGATTTCGGTGCGAGCGGTCGGATTGCCGGTCGCGGTCTGATTGACGATCGCGGTCTGACTGACGATCACGGTCAGATTGACGCTCGCGATTGTAAGGATGATTGCGACCCCGTCTGCTGTCGTCTTTTGGCGTCGGGAACGAGTTCATTTGGCTCGGGTACATTCCCATACCAGGCGGCATAAAAGTCGGAAGCATATTGTGGGCTATGTTGAACATCATCGAATTTTCCAACTGGTTTCCATACTGCAGGACATTGCCATTGTCCATTTTATTTAAAGCTCCCTTTCCGTCGTTCGTCTGACGATTTTTCAGCATCAACACGCGGTTGAATATCGACGTGCCCTCAAATAAACTCAGCGCGTAGGGAACAGATACCGCGTGTTTGAATGTTACGAAACCAAATGATTTTTGTGAACCGTCACGATCTTTTGGAATGTTTACTTTCTCCAGTGGTCCTGCCTAAAAAATATAACT
Source organism: Microplitis manilae (assembly GCA_030273425.1). Classification (NCBI taxonomy): domain Eukaryota; kingdom Metazoa; phylum Arthropoda; class Insecta; order Hymenoptera; family Braconidae; genus Microplitis; species Microplitis manilae. Next base: position 1,419,330 of record CP092725.1, read on the forward strand.
TATTTATTATTATTGTAATTATTAATTATTAATTTAAATGAAAATAAATAATTTACCTGCAGAAATAATTCATACAGAATTTCATCAGTACATTTAGCGCTCAAATTTCCGCACCAAATAGTCCTGGCGTCTTCGTCCATTTTAAATTTTATATTTATTTTACTTTTATTTATCTAAAGTATAAGTAAATTTTTAAAATAATATTTTTGTTATATATTTACATATATATTATTGTGTATGAATGTTTATAGCCTCTAAAAACACGACGTAACATAACACTGATAACAAAAACTATAGAATGAACTAAAGAAAAGAAATAAGTGATGAAAAATAAAAAAAAATTTATCAGCTTGCGGCAAACTTCAGCCAAGAAAAAAATTCTTACCGACTGCCGCGAAATTTCAAAAGTTAAAAATGCTACCTGCAGATGTCAGATTTGAATAGAAGAGATGCGCGCGCAGATTGACGCCAATTGCCGCCAAACGACCGGCATCTATCAAAGTATCAAGCTCTAGTCATCGCTGGTCTTTCACACCAATTAGTTGGTAATTAATTGACTTTAAATTTGAAGCAATTTATTAATTAATAATTTTTTAAACAAGTACACGAGACTGGTGGTTTCAAAAAGTAAGATAAGGTAAATATGACAGTTGATATAAATAATAAATAAAAATATAAAATTAACGCCATTGTTGGTAATAAAAAATTTTTGCGCCTGCGCTAAAAATTTCCCTTGTCCATTTTAGCTGGTGGCTGGTGATCTCCTCTCGTTCTTTCTTCGTCGTTAGCGGCAACGGTTATGCCGTTTAGCGATCGATTTCTCCTGTGTAATTGTTTCTAAATCGTATTAATACTTAAATATTTAATATATAATCATTGATTAATCCCGTTAAATATGACAGCTAATTAATTGTAATTAAATACGCGAGATTACGTAACATTATACCGTTTATTTAATCGTTTAATTGAACCTATAACCAAAGCCACGTGTTCCTCGTGTCCTGACATTTTTTATCTACAAGTCAGGTAATCATTACTTCAATTGCTCAAGTTATTTTTTTTTTATTTTAACCCGTTTTTTAAAAATAATTATTTATTATTACGTGCATTTAATTTACTTGGTACGAGTACCCGGTATTGATTCTTTTGTGGCATCTTAACTGCGTATTTAAATTAGTACGTTAATTATTTTATTTAAAATCAATATTTCAAATTTCGTTGAGTAAACTTTTATTATGAGTACAGTAATTAATTATAATAATAATTGTTGTAATTATTATTGCGTATTTAATTGGTGGTTTTTTTTGCTTAGTCAGGTATGCTGATACATTATGGCAGAGGGACGAGAGAGGAAGACAGAGTTTGTAGAAGGATGGTATCTTGGGCATACTCTTGGGGAAGGAGCCTATGGGGAGTAAGTAACCATAACAAGTTTTAATTCTGTTGTATTCATCGATATAATAAACTCTGGTATCTACAGGATTAGTTTGAGTTATCGGATTTGTTGAGACTGATTTTTAAATTTTACTCAAGTTAGCGTGAGTGTGAATGCAGCACAGATTTAAAATTATAAATGAATAGAGTAAATAATTTAAAAATATTTATAAAAAAGGCACTTATTCATTTTTTTATTTTTTAAAATTGATTACTCTATTTATCTATAATTTAAAATTCGTCCGATGTCTGCTACATTCACACCCGTGTCATGTCTATTAAGAATTTTCTGCCGCTTGGGTTTTTATAGATTTGAAATAAAATTACAAGTTTTTCATTTTTATTTTAAAATAAATAATTTTTAGCTCGTGAATTTTACTGTCGTATTTAAATAATTTATTTGAAATGCCATGTGTTTATTTTTTTTTCTTTTAGTGAGGAAAAAATATTCGAAAGAAAGAGTAGTTATAAATACTTGAAATAAATAATATTTAATATTTATCAAGTTATTATAAAATAAATTTAAGTAATTGATAAGTCTAAAGGTTAAGAATTTATAATAGTCTGGGAATAAATTAAATAAAAGTCTTTGATAATATAAATGAATAGAAGTCAAATATAAATGAATAAAATTACAATAAGTCAAATAATAATAAATTTAAATATTTATCATGATAAAAAAAAATCTAAAAGACTTGATCTTTTTTCTGTAGAGTAAAGTTAGTAATAAACAAATCAACCGGTGAAGCGGTAGCTATGAAGATGATTAACTTGAAAAAACATCCAGATGCACATCAAAATATCCACAAAGAGACAACGGTACATCGTATGCTATCGAACCCCCACATAATCCGATACTTCGGGCAGCGAAGCGAGCCGAACATGGAGTACATTTTTCTCGAGTACGCATCGGGGGGCGAATTGTTTGATAGAATAGAACCGGATGTCGGTATGCCCATGCGAGAAGCCCAGAAATATTTTCGCCAGCTGATAACCGCTGTCGAGTATCTCCACTGTCGGGGAGTCGCGCATCGCGATTTGAAACCCGAAAATTTGCTTCTTGACGAGATGGACAACCTCAAGATCACGGACTTCGGACTGGCGACGGTCTACCGTCTCCAGGGTAAGGAGCGCTGCCTAGAAAAACGCTGCGGCACTCTTCCCTACGTCGCCCCCGAAGTTCTCGTGAGACCCTACCACGCGGAACCCGCGGACATCTGGTCCTGCGGAATAATTCTGGTGGCTCTGCTAGCCGGTGGTAAGATGAATTCAAAATTAATTGTCTAGTTTAAGAGTTTGAACTTTTATCTCAGTTGACTCGCATGCTTCAGTCTAATCGTCGGTATGTGCGCAGAGCTGCCATGGGACGAGGCAGATGCTAATTGCCCGGAGTACAAAGCCTGGAGGGAAGCGAGACACCTGGAACTCACGCCCTGGAAAAAAATTGACAGCACCTCGCTCAGTTTGATACGGAAGATTCTCAACCATTCACCATCCTTGAGGATCAAAATTCCAGATATTAAATTACACCGTTGGTACCTGAATGATTTAGACAAAGGTAAAATTTATTCATTAATTCGCTACCCAGTAACTTATTGTAATTACTGCTATTATTTAGTCACGTACTTGATAATAATTTTAAGCTCTATTGTTTTCGTAGACAGGTACTGAGTGACTCTGAGCTGATTTATAGTCTCAGGGGTACTTAGTACCCATCTCTGAGAACACTTTCAAACAACAAAGACATTTCAGGATTTTATTATACAAATACTTAAGAGTAATAAAAGCTTCTGTCTTTGCTTTGGTAATACAGCTCTATGACTGTAATTGAGTTTCATAAAGCTAGATTACCAAAGCAAAGTACATAAGCCAGAGCATCATATATTTAATAATACTGTCACTATTAATTTTATCTAATGAATACATTATTTGTCCGTCGTGCTGTCTTTGGTCATCTAGCTGTATGATTGTTTTTAATTCATAAAGCTAGAATACCGAAGTAAGAACGCCGGATATCTCCAGCTGTAATTGTTTATTTAATTATCCAATATTTAGTTACTACTCATGTATGAGTGATGACTTGTGAACTTAATTATAAGATGAATATTTGTTTATTTATTTATAGAAACTCCTGCGAGTAATATCGATGGCGCGGAAAGAAAATCAAAAATAAAAAGGTACAGTGATGAAGATTGTAACAACAGAGTATGTCTCTCCCAACCGGAATTCCCGAGCGTGAATTCATCTGTTCATATAAACTTGGACGAGCGACCGGGATTCTCGTTTTCGCAACCCGCTGCTCTGGAGGATTTACTTTTGTCAACTCAACCGGTTCAAAATACCCAAAACTCTACTCAAAACTCGTTCCAGAAGTTGGTGAGACGGATGACGAGGTTCTTTGTTAAGACTGACTGTGATGAGACTGTCACGAGACTTATTGATATAATTAAAAAACAAAATTACACTTATCGGATAAATGAAACTGGAATTGTAAGTATTTTATTTGTGAGTATAATTATTATTTGATAATTACTGAAGTTATTTATTGACAATTATTATTTAAGGTGACAATATCGACGGTAGACAGAAGGAAGATGCCATTGGTATTCAAGGCCATAATTGTAGAAATGGATAATCAAATTCTATTGGACTTCAGACTGTCAAAGGGAGACGGTTTGGAATTCAAACGACGGTTCGTTATCATAAAGGAAGCCCTTGAAGACGTTATTGTTAGAGGACCGGTAACTTGGCCACTTGCTGTCGCGACTCAATCGATGCCGTAATTTAATAAATCTATATTCATTATTTATTTTATATTTTTAAGTATTCACATGCATTCAATAAAAAATATTTTTTGTATCGATATATTTTTAAATGTCTGTTATAAATATATAATAATAATAATAATAATAATAACAATAATTATGAATTTTTTGTTTATTGTATAATGAAATAATATATATTTACATGTCAAATTTATAATTCATTAATAATTATATTTTATTAAATATATAATTATTGACAATCGCTCTATTGGTTTAAACCAAAAGAGTCGGCAGGGGTTTCTTTCCTGGCCATGCTTCCTTCGCATACTTCTTCTTCTTGGGTTCGTGAGCGAGCGTCTCCGCGGTCGCAGGTATCTCTGGTATCGGAGGCACCACGTCCTGCTGCATCTGACTCGGGGTCATATCAACATCCGGGGCAGGGTTCGGTAGCGCGATACCCAGCCGCGAGGTAACTGACGTCAGCGACGAGTAAGGGTTGTTTGTATGCGACGACGGCGTGTATTGCTCTGGAGGTAAATCCTGGTAGAGGTGCGAGGTATTTATTGGCTGGAAGTGTTTCATATGATGATGGTGGTGATGGACGTCATCTGACAGAGATATCAGTCCTCCTTCAAGCCTCATTCTCTTGCTAGGTACCACTGTCGTCTGCACGAGGTTGCGGAAACGTCCAACAGACGGATCAACGTCTTCTGGGTTAATGACTTCCTCATCATCATTGAATGTAATTCCTTTCTTTTTGCGTTTTCTAGTTGATTTATGTACATCGTCGTCAGTTATTCCTAACATTGATATTCTTCTATTGTGCGCAGTATTAAATTCCGTTAAATTCTGTAACAAAAATTAATTATAAATAAACTAAGTAGAATATTGACATGGGGGGAATGGGTACTTACATCAAGTTCCGTTTCAGTCTCAGGTAATCCAAGCAAACCACCAGCGTCGACATCATCAGAAGATTTTTCCAACTCTTCCATGATCGTCCTCGCTCCCGTCTGCGGTCTTTCGCGTATAATATAATATCGCGTTGACGCTCCGAAATGAAATGTGCTATCAATGGGCAATTGAGTCGGTTTATTTCCTTCTAGTCTCAGACTTCCAATGTATGTTCCATGTGCTAGACAATTTGAATAATGTCAGTCTAGTAATTACGTATACTAAATAGCTAAATTTTCCTCTCTATCTATATAACCTATTTATTATTGGAAAATAAACGAATAAAAATACTTACTACTACCAAGATCAACTAAAAAAGCTCGATTTAAATGTTTGTGATAAACAAGAGCCGCATGCACACGCGAACATGACGCATGGTCGATGCAGAAGTCATTCAACTGTTGATTCCGTCCGAACAGATAGCATTTTTTTTCGTCCACCATCAGTTTCTATTAAAACAATTGTCAATTATAATTTATTCTTCGCAGTATTGATTCATTTATTTATTTAAAAATACGAAAATAAATAAATATCAATTGTTTTTACCTGAATTAACTTGTCACCTTTCAAAACGTCCAAGTGCAATCCAACTGGAGGCTTTCCAGCCCTGGAAAAATTTATTTTATTTAAATATAATCATCTTAATTGCAATTACTTTTTATATTTCACTCTAATTATGTTTATCATTTGTTTAAAAAAAATTTACCAGTTCGGGACCTCGTAATGGTTGGCCATGTTTTAAAATTTAATTATTAATTAAAACATATAATTAAAATCACCGCTCAATCATCATATGTTTATAAAATATATTATCTTTGATATTTTACACATTAAATACTTAATATTATTAAACTTTTATTTATTTAACTATATATATTTTTATTTACTCCACCCGATACAGAAATTAAAATGGCGGACTCTCACCATGATGGAGTTAGTGTCGAATTATTTACAAATACAATTACCGTACATGCCTTACTCAATATGTTTAGTATATTTACATATAAACTCGCCCCGGAAAGAGAATTGCCATCGGAAGTTCCCCCGCTAAGACTATTTTCAAACTGCGCGCGCGCGCAGAAAAAGTGGGGGAATTTTTAGCGCATGGAAATCTAGAGTGGGAGGAAAAACCGGAAACTTCCGAGTTGAACTCTTGCTGGAAATTGGAAAAATGTGTCTACAATTTTACTCACATATATGTATGTTAGTATATATATTATATATATGAGGATAACCTACAAAAATAATAATAAGCTACAAAGTGAGTGGATTATAAACAAGTAAACTATTTTTAAATAATTTAATTGTTTATTGATAAATATATCTTCATATATATTTGTTAAAATTATATATATGTGTTAGCATATATTTGAATATTAATTAATTGCAAATTATTATTTTTAAACAAAGTGCCCATTTAGTTTCTTAACCTCGTGGAGAATTTGAGGGGCTGATTATTTTCTTTTTGGAGTAAAGTATTTTATTAATTACTCATATTATAATTATATATATATTTATTTATTTGAAAATTTATATAAATTAACCAGCCTTGAGTTTTATTAAAATTGTTACCTAAGTTACTTTGCGTCACAATAAATTTTATCTCAAGGACAATCTTGTTTACTGATTCTATTTATATATTTACGTATTTCTATAGATATATATGTAGTTTAATTCATTATTAATATATATTTTATTACAGGTACTGTGGGTTGATAATTTATCTGATGGAAATAATAAGTAAATAAATAAATAGATTTGAAATAAAATGCAATGGAGTCGCAAAGTTGTGATCCTTATGAGCAGCGTTTGCTTTCAGTCTACGAGAGCTGTTTAGAGAAAAATGAGTCATCTTTAACAGAAAAAGGCCTGCGTTGTCTGTGTGATAAATTACAACTTGAAGAACGGGGTAATGAGTTAATATCAAATTTACTGAACAAAACTGGAGATGTCTGCTGCAAAATAACATTCCAAGAGTTCCGGGACGGGCTTTTGAATCTCCTGGATAGTTCGCAGAATCTTGTGGGTAATATCGATGATGAAGTTGAAGACAAAGTTATCGAGACTTCGATAATAAAACAGTACGGCCGTATAAGTAGTCCGTATATGAGTCAGTTGGCGATCAGCAGCTACGGGGATTTGAATGTCGTGTTTAAAAATAATTCGGTTATCATCAGCGATGGGTCTGTCAAGAGAATGCTGGAGCAGTTGTTCCAGAAGCTTGATACTGATGAAGACGGCCTGATAACTTTTAATGAATTTCTTATGCTCTTTCAGAACAACGGTAATAATTTGGAGGACACGTCATTGGGTACTGAGTGGAGCGATAACCATTCAGAGGATGGATGTAAAAGAAGTTTTACCATGATGGGGCCTGACCATACCGGTTTTATTGAACGGAGGAGTGTCATTAATTTATGGCAGTTGGCGGGAGTAAGTGATGCAATTGTGCTGCTCAATGAATTGTCAATAAGTGACGGTGCGAATATTAATTTATCTGAATTAATAAGCGTGCTGACACAAGAACTGCAGAGTTTGGCTCATGAACCAAAAGATTCGGAGATAACAAACACTCATTTGGATATTTTACGAGCGACATTAATTTTGTATCAAGAGGAAGTTAGATCGATAAATGTATTGATTGATCAGTTGACACGCGAGCGCGATAAGTTGAAGATCGATGTCGCGGAAGCTAATGAGCGCGCAAATATACTCGCTCAGGAGATTGATGAGAATCACGCGAAGCTTGAAAAATCAAAGAATGATCAAATAAAATTAATTGAAGCCCGTCATTCTGAGGTGATCAAAGATTTCAGTTTGCAGCAAGCAAGCGAACGGGAAGCGCACATGGCGACGCTGAAATCACTCAATGAGCAGCTGCAAGCGTGTCAACAAGAAGAGCAATTGCTGAGAGGTAAATTAGCGGACGCGCTTCATGACAATCAAACTCTGGAGGTTGATAATCAAAATTTGACGGATCAAATAAATAAATTAAAAATATCAAACAATCAGTTACTGATTCAGGTACAGGCGCTCGCTGCCGAGTGCGACGAAGCCGAGCACTGCGACGAGCGTGAAAACGAACAAGTTATTTCGCTGGTTGATCGGATTAAAAAGTTACAAAGTGAGTCCTCGTTGCTGCGCGATCAGAATGACGAGCTCACTTCCGAGATTGAGTTATTGAAGTCAAGATTGACTTGCGATAAAATAAATAAATATTCAATGACCTTGAATAATAGTTTTGCTGATTCAACCAGTGATGAGTCGAACAGTGTCACTGATTATGAGCCACTTGGCAAACAAGTTCCTGAGTTTAAAATAATCAAGGAGACTGATAACTATGATAACGATCGTAGAATTATGATGACATCAAATTTACCCAACGCCATTGCTTCGATAATAAATGATTTGAAAAATCTACCGATTGATTGTTCCCTGAAACGCAACATCTCGGATATCATAAGTGAATTGGAGTCACATTTAGATAAAACAAAAGTATCTGATGGTGATAAGAATGATTTTGAGTCCGAGATAACAAAAGCTGATGGAGATAAGGAAGAATGTGAAGAACGTACAAGTTCGCTTAGAGATTTTGTTGTTAACAAAAATAACAAACGTATTATGTCGCAGAGTGATGAATTTATTAGTAGTAATATTGATAATAATAATTATAGTATTTGTGGTAGCAGTAGTAGTAATAATATTAGCAAAAGTAAAACGTCATTACGTGATTATCCGCCGAGGAAAGAATCCTGGGATGCTAAAATAGATAGACGTGATTCGGTGTTGAGCATTGATGTTACCGATGGTAACAATGATCTAGATAATTTGCGTAAGGATCGTGATAGACTGAGTTGTTTATTGCAGGAGCAAGAGGTAAAGCATAATAATGAGAAGAAACTTTTGCAGGAGCAGTGTAAGAAACTTGAGACTGATTTAGAATTATTGAGAAATGAGTATTATCAGTGCGAAGATTACTGGGAAAATAAATTGGAAGAGGAGAGACTGATTGTGGAGCAAGAGCAGAAGATAACTGATGATAAGCTTACGGAATTGATCAACAAAATAGCTGAGTACGAGGAACAGTTTAGCGGTGGTGATAAGAAAAATGACGGAAGACTGTCCCCGATTGATGAGAAGTTCAATTTGGAGCAGTCGTACACCGATCTGGAGGATGAGTTCGAGGAATTCAAGAGACGGATGCAAGAAACGTTGGAGGAGAGAGAGAGTGAGCTGATGATCATGCAGGAAAAATTGAAGGCATACGAGAAAGATTGCGTTGACACTGGGGTCCAGGTTCCTGATGACGACAAGTCTGCTAAGAAAGTATTTAGTGCTGTAGGTTTTAATTACGTGCTTCCAAATGATGCTGCTGTTAATTTGCCCCACTTTGGACATAATTCAAAGTCATTTGAACGGGGAAAACTCAATAAGATAACGGAGCATGTGCCTGATGTTCAGATTAAAGTAAAGTCGGAGTGCTACTGTCAGCAGCTGGAACATCCGTCGGCTGATGAGTTCTCGCGGCTGCAGAAAACAGAGTTGCAGCGGATGCTTCAAAAGAAAACTCAGAGTGCGCATATCAAGTGCACGTCGCTGATGAAGCAGAAGGACTGTCTTGTAAAAGAGATAATGGAGCTACAGAACTTCCGGAACAGTCATTTGTATCAAAGTGACGGTCAGAGCAGCAAAGTCGACATCAATTTTATCAAGAGTCTTATGACCAAGGTTCAGGTACTGGATGAAAAGAAGAGAAACTTGCAGATCAGTTTGAAACACCAGAAGCAGCACACTGATAAAGTTGTGGAGTGCATTTGGAAGCAGCATTACAGCGAGCGGTCTAGTCTCGAGCACGTTTTGAAAGAAACCCAGGCTTCGCTCAAACAGTATTTGGCGGCAAATAAAATTCAAATGCAAAAACTTGCAAAGTCAGACCTGCTTATCAAGGATTTGTATGTCGAGAATACTCATCTTAAGGCGAAAGTTGATCGACTTAGCGAACGGTGCATCGTTTTGGAAAATTGCGAAGCTAAATCGACCTCAGTATGACCTTACGTCTACTTTATTGCTGCCTTGGTGTGTACACTCTAGCATTTATTTAACATTCCTGCTGTTTTGCACTCGAGGATCATATAGATTTTTTTTTATATATTTTTTTAGTACCCTCATTATTTATAAATTACAATTAAATTTATTTTTTCATAGTATTAATATTATAGATAAATATTAATTTCTCTCAGCTCGGTTGGTTGTCGCAACCGTATTGTTAATTAACTTGGAGTTGTAATTTTAAATATCAAGGGTAATCCCAGAATGTGCCCGCCACTTTTTTTAAAAAATTAAATAACAGATTTTTACTTTGTCGGGTTTTAAAAAAATTTAACTGTTGATTAAAAAGAATAAATAGAATTTTGTTATCAGATAAATTAATTTGTACTGCGGTTTTTTTTCATTGACAATTTTTTTAAAATCTAACAAAGAAAAATAGTAGTGACTTTACGATTTAATTTTTTAAATGGGGGTCGTCTGTCTTGCGTAATGACACGCATACTTTTCCAAATAAAAAATATTCTTTTGAATATTATCACTTATCAAAAAAACTTAAAAGAATATTTTTTGTAAAAAAAATAAAGTTAACAACTGGGTAATTAAAATAATTCTAAAAATTGTTAAATAATAATTAAATTTATACTGCTGCCATATGGAATTTTTTTTAATACTATGGCTATTTAATAATAAATAATCTCACGCCTTGTTAATAAAAGAACTAATAATAATAATAATAATACAGTTAATCGGTGCTGTTTAAATTAATTTTTAATAAAAGAAAAAAACAAATTGCCTTCATATGTTAAGATAATTCCATGATCTTATTCCATCCGTTTAAATAATTATAATATATTTATTAATCAATCAATTAATTAATTAATTATTAATTCAAATTTTTTTCAGCGATTGTAAAATTTAAAAAAATATTAATATTTTGATACATTTGTGATTTATAATAATTATGAAAAATGTAAATTTCATTTAAATTAAATGTCAATTTTTTAAATTTAAATTGTACACGATTTTCGTTAATTTAAATAATTGAATGTCTCGTTAGCCAAAGAGGTGGAGAAAAATTACAGTTTAAATTTAATTATTTGTAATTACATAATTAGTAATTATATTGTATGAACTGTATATAGATTAAGTTGTAGATTAATTTCTAGACTAAAGCAATTAATAAATTAACGACTGTAAAAAATTTATCACATCACGTTAATGTTGAAAATGAAATTTGTGTTGGAAATAACAGTAATAAAAAATTTAGACTGATTAATGTGTTGATTATTTTATTTACACTACTCTAGTAATTAAATACTTATTAATGGGTATAAATGCAGTAAAATACTTTTGTTGTGATAAAGAAAAAGAAAAAAAAAGAATTAATTTACAATTACGTTATTATTTAGTAATTAGAAAATCAGTTTATATTAAAAACTATACAACTTAATTACAATTAAGAAAAAAGCAAAGTCTATTTGCATTCACATTATTTGTAATTAATAATTAATAATATTTCAATTAATGATAACAGTAATATAGTAAATAGTAAATAATAATAATAATAATTATGCATCTGTATCTAGTGTTTACATTCATAAAGTTCATACAAAATATTTATGTTTATTTCTTAATTAATCTAATTTATGATATTACACACTTTTATTTTAAATTCACTTGCTACAGCTTTAAATCAGATAAGTAATTTAAATTTAATGAAAATAATTCAAAAGTTTAATTATTACTTTAAATATTATTATTAATTATGAATTTTTATTTTTTTGCTTGAGATTTTAGATTCATTTTTTAATTAAAATTTTTCATTTTTTTTGAATTTTGTGTTTAGAACCATAGATTTTAATTTAATTATCGATTCAATGATTCCGATATTTATTTTTTTGTTTCGGTGAGTGCCAATGCGCAGCCACGGTCTTTGCCCCGCAATTTAACGCCAAGTACTTTTTCGATCTTGCCAATTACCATTTGATTGGGTATCCCACGTCCAGCTTCGTAATCATTTATTACTTGAGCTTTTTCATTTACTTTCTGTTAATAAATTCAAGTTATTAGATTATCTATTTTTCTATCCAATACCTAGATCATTGGAAACAAAATTTTATAAAAATATTTATTAATAATTTTGTATAAAGAAAATTATATTCTGCTAATTATTCGGTATTTTAATTTTGAATCGATGAATTGATTTGTTGAAATAAAAATTTGTAAGAGGGAATGATTCTAGTATTGATATTTTTTGAATTACAAAATTTATGATTAATAAATAAAATAATTTCACCTTGAAAATGTTTGTTTATAGTTTGAAAGTGATATAACAAAGTTTATAATCATTAAGTAATGTATATCATTATTAACTATAGATCCGCGATTTGAAAAATTTTATGAATTTTTTTTAATTAAAAATTTAAATAGTTCAATTACTAGAACTTAATTATCAAATTGAATATTGAAAATAAAATAATTTTTTAAATTATTTACTCCATTTATGTATAATTTTGAATTTGTTTGATATCTGCAGCATTTATACTCGTAATTATTTTTGAATAATTGCGAGTATCAGATGAATTGAAATGAATTATGATTTAAATTATAAGACAAAAAGAAAACAAATTACCGTAGCAAGATCTTTTTGTGATAGGCCTTTACTTTGTCGTCCTTGTTGGATTAATTTACCAAGATCCAAAGGTACTGTTTCGTGTTTCAATTCTTCTGTTTCACGATCTAGTTTAGCTGTATTTTTAGTATTGACATGTTGTTTATTAGACCCACCTCCCCCTATGACGATTTGAAACAAAATAAATATGAATATTTATTGTTTACCAAAATAAAAATAAATACAAGTGACTTACATTTAACTTGGGTGTCAACTGGAACTCCTTGACGACGAGCTGTATTAACAGCCTGAAAAAATTTATTTGAATAAATTATTTCGTCAGCTAACGAATGCGTGCTTAAAACATTTAGCAAAAAAATAATTAAAAATCATTACTTTTTCCGATTTCATCGCTGAACCTTTGGGAACTCGTTTTCTCAGAGTAATCGGCACAGTATCCCAGTCAGACATCTTGGGTTATTTAAACAGAGGATTCAAATAATATTTTAAGTGATGTATCTGTTATTACAATTGTAAATATCGGCTTTTGAATAATCGCTCACGTAGTCTATTTAGCTGTTTCACGGTATACGCAAATGTTTCTACGTATTCTATAGGGCAATAATAATAATAATAATAATAATAAAGGTTCTAGCAATTTCTGTCTCCCTGTGAGCTCCAAAATAAATAGTTCACTTGTATGTTATTTTTTTTGTAGATGGTCGTACTTACACTTGTCTCGTCGACGCCGTCAACTTCTTTACCGACTATTTTATTCAACGATAAATAAATACTGCTGTATATTTATAAAAAAAAAAGAATTAAATAAAAATAACAGTCATTGAAATTTGAATAATTAATTGGATTTTAAATTTTAATTTATTTAATAATTGAATTTGAATTTCCCGCGATGAGCTAAAAATATTGAAAAACAAATAATCATATTTGCAGATTTAAAATTTAATTACTTGAAGATTTCATTGTAATTAAATTTTTAAAATTTAAAAAAGGGTAAGTGTACCGATTTTTACCAGGATAAAGTTGGCGTGGATTATTAAATTTAAATTTTTTATTTGAAAGTAGTAAAGTAAATGATACTGAATTTAGCAGATGTCTATTAGTTTTTGAATTTAAAAAAAAAATTATAAATTATAAATAAAAAATATTTCAAAAAATTGCACTTGTAGTTTTTTTAATTCTCTACATGTGCATATTTTTAGATTTTTTTTTTTTGGTCTCTAATTACTTGGAAATAAAATTCAAAAATTTCAAATTGTCTGCTAAATTCAGTATCATGTAAAGTAAATAATTAATTGGCAATAAATGGTACCGTGTCAATAATTAGGTCTTTCGGCGCGCTTGTAAAAAATAACAATTTAATTTGTAAATTATATTTAAAGATTATAAATAAAATAAATTAAGCGAGTAATAATAATCAAAGAAAGATTTATAAAACAAATACTCAATTAAAAAATTATTTTTTAAAATTTAAGTAAATTTGACTGTTGATAAAAGATTGCAAATATTTTCGTCTTTGCACGATTTACTAAAGCTAATTTAAAGATTTAAGTTTAATGTAAATAATAAAAGTCAAAAAATATAATTATAGAGATGTACGATATATATATATAGAGAGATATATATTGAATTTATTTGATAAATACATGATGACTAGGCCTTGAAACATAAAAAACAAATTAAAGACGCGTAACTTCGGAGCTTTTGGTGCTCCTGTCTTTGCTGCCTGAATGACTAGACTTGCGATGCCTGCCCTGGTGATGATGATGGTGGTGGTGATGATGGTGCGAGGAGTCGTGATGGTGATGATGATGATGATGTCCCTCTTGGTCATGTTTTTTGTGCTTCTCTGCACTGGTAGCGGTTGGAGTACCTGCGGTTGCGATGGTAGTGGAACTGGATCTGTCGGATTTATCAAGACACTCGCAACTGTGACTAGAATCTAGCTCGCTCTGATAAGGACTCTGCACAAGCAGGCTTTCAGTTGATTTAGTCGGCTGAAAATGTCTTTGCGAGCTAGTGGAGTTGGAGCTTGAGTAGGCAGTGGAAGTAGACCGTCTGGATCCTGATGATTTGCGACTGTGGGATTTGCTAGGTCTCTCAGCGCTGTGGGTTTTAGCAGCAGTGTCTAGATACCCGTACCCAAACCCGTAACCTCCGAAGGCTTTTGTAGTTAAATTATCCCAGGATTTTGGTTTTGAGTATTGAATACATGCGGGAGGACGATGCTGGACATTTGGGTCCCAGTAGAGAGTGTCCGTGCTCAAAGAAGTTGAACAAGAGGCAACACTTTCAATGTTTGTTGAAATATCACTGCTGGTAATTGAATGAAGACTGTGTCCTGATGCTCGAGAGCAATGATTTGGGTGTTGCTGCTGTTGCTGTTGTTGTTGCTGCTGTTGTTGCTGCTGTTGTTGTTGTTGCTGCTGCTGTTGTTGTTGTTGTTGCTGCTGCTGCTGTTGAAGAGCCTGCTGTTGCTGAAGAGCTTGTTGCTCACTACGCATTCGCCTCTGTTTCTCTCTACGCCTACGACTCGGCACACAATTAGGATCACAACAAGGACTAGCTAAATCATAAACATCCAAACTCGCTCCCTCGACATGTTCCCGTTGCCGTTGATTATTAGCGCTAGATATACAAGCGACACATAAATTATTGTGCATAGTAGAATGTGCGTTATCAGTTTCTTTGGTCGATGTTGATTGTGATTGTCCTGAGGGTTTTTGTTGCTGCTGAGACCCACCGCTATTAGTTTTATTTTTTGCTGGCGTCGTCGGTAATCCATTAGTCTGATGATAGCTATGTCGTCCCAAGTTGACGTCATTCGAATTCTTAGATAAGAAGTAATGATGATCACTGCGTGATCGAGGAGGTCCTATTGTCACTAAACATGCAGCGCTTCGGGGTATAAGGCATGGTCGACCATCAGTATACTAAAAATATTTAGATAAATTATTAATGATTGATGATTAGTAAATTCCATTAGTTAACTTTACTAGTTATTTCATCATCCCTCAAAATAAAAATATTTACAAATAAAATAAAATAATAATAATAATAATAAAAAATAAAATACTTACAACGCTATATAAAAGTAAATGCTCAATAGAAGTAGCCGGTCTGCAGCATGGGAGATTTGAATTGAACGTAACAGAAGCAGAGTCTCTATCCTCGTCTGTAACACCGCAATTAGGGGCCTTTTTTCTCGCCGGAAGTGAGTGTGTCTTCCATCTACCCATCAAAATAGATCGTTCGCGGTCGCATAGTCTGTCAAGTTCAGCTAAACGGGACTGCAGGGCACGCTGTAGTTCAATGTAACGCATATGGAGCTCGACCTTTCTCACGCAGTCCTCAAACGACACGACCATACGCATACGGGAGTCACAATTCTTAATGAAATTAACCAGTGTCTTGTGATCCGCACGGTCCATCTCATGTCCATTGATCGACAGAATCACGTCACCTTCTCGCATACCAGCTTTGAATGCCGGCCCGTCATACTCGACGAAGTCCACGTAAGTTACCATTTCAATTTCCTGCTCACGCTTGTAGTGAATTCCATAGCTCTTAAATAAGTAAACAGTAACTATATATTTTATTTTTTTACCCAGCGAATTTTATTATTATTCAATGACACGTGTACTTACTTGTAAGGTGAAACCATACGTTCCATTTTTTTTTTCAACGATAATAGTACGTCTCCGACGATCCTCGTCAGCTCGTGTTACTCGATCCGATGGTGATCTTTCCAAAACAGTCTGATGAAATTTAATTTTAAATTTCATTAATTTTTAACTATCGACTACTCATTTTAAATTAAACAATTTAATTAATTTATTCTATTTAAAATAAAACTAAGTATTGGAGTACTCGAATTACGAATACAAGAATCACGATAATTTCCACCAGACTATTATTAGAACCAGCCGCCACATATATTTGTATACACATGCATACATAAATTTTCATCATGCAAGTTAATTTTCCTCAATAAGAAAAAAAAAAAAAACAAAGTTTGCAAAATTTACCGCCGCGTAATCTCATCAGGACACAGATAATAAAAAAACGACAAAACAAAATATTGATTAAAAAATAAAATAAAATTACGTAATCTTATGATTAAGTGTGTTAATCAAAACAATTATAAATACACATTCGACAATAGCACTCCAGTCGTCTTCGTCAGCACTATTTTCTTGGGTGCCGGTTCGTCGGGCACCAACGGCCTCGGAATTTTGCGGCGATCCGTTCATTGTCGCCGTTCTTGTTTATATTCACAAAAAATTAAAATAAATAATATCCAGCCGTCAGGTTTCGGCACCGAGGACTGATAACTCATGAGTGTTGATCATCCTCGAGGATTACTAGGTCAGTCTGGTTGATGATCATCATTAGGCCAGCGGTCTAGGCCCTTTTAGGCATTGCCTCGGTAGAAAAAGTACTCTGATAAGAGAATTACGTTGCTAACGCTACTGAAGTAATACATTGGGGTTGATCTTCAGACCAGACAACTCAATTTGCGCAAGCGCGACAATATCGGCGGTCTACAACCCCTATTTTGTTCTCTATCATTATTGCTCCCTTCTGTCCTGATATAACCCAATGACTCAACATAAATCCAGCTGAAAAAGTAACACACTGCTCAGTGTGTCATTCAATTGTAACTGTCATCATCTATCAGCGCATGAGCTGCAGAATTCACCGGTTATTTTATTTAATTGTACTGCTGGTCGATATTTTATTTATTTATTAAAAAAATAATTACCTTAATTACTTTGACCTCGACACCCACGTTAGTTAGCTGACGTTTTATTGAACATTAACGTCGGCTTGTATGATGACTCGAAGAGACCAAGAGGTTTTGATACTTGGGAATAGTAATTAGTTCTTCCATTGTCTTTTCTCGTAGACTTATCACCGGGAAATCGCGTTGGAGTTAATGCACTTGATGGTATTCTCTGGCACTCAAAGACGCTGCTGTCATCCAGGCTTTTGAATAAATACGGCTTCTTGTTAAAGGGAATTTCAAATTGAGTTATTATTTTTTTTCCAAAACATGAAGCGCGTATAAATACTGTTACATTCCCTACTAATTGCCCTGTCGCTGTTTCAATTCTATAAATAAATAAACCAATATTATTTACTGCGGCGTCAAATCTACAAATAAATATTGTTTTGACACAAACGTGAAGGTGTTTCTGAGTTTTTTGGAAACATTGGAGCCTTGGAAAACATGCTCTCTCAACAATGAGTTCATAAGATCTTTTATTTCCAGCTGATGAGCGCCAATGTGCATCACATCTGGCAGTACACCTGCCGGAAGTTTTTTGTAGACTGACATTGTCACTGGAAATGAATGGAGCGGCTTTTCTAGTACGAGATTTGGTAGCGCGAATAAACATGACTTTCCTTTGCGAAATATTTGCTGATTGTCACTGCGAGCAAACTCACTTACTGGATCGTCTTGATAAATATTTATCGCGGGAAGACTTAAGATCTATCAAACAATTGTAATCTCATTACTCTTTATTATATTTGATCTAATTATTACATTTTTTATATTAAAAAAAAAATACTTTAAAAGATACGCAGGTTTTAGCCGGCATAAAGTCATCTTGCATCGCTCGTACTGACGGTACGTTTACTTTGTCAACCAAAAATTCAATCAAAAATAATTTTTGTTCGTCCGACATCTTCAGTAATTTTTACACAAATAATTTTATTTATCCATTTCCTACAAAAAAAAGTTAATTTTTTTACCAAAACGTCACATTTTTTTGTAAATATAATTTATGTAACTGATAGTCATTTATTTAACTGACGTTAATTATTTTTTAATCTTTTTTTTCTGCTTTCTATTTTTTGCCTTAGCGACTTTTTTTGCTGGAATTTTATTATCATCCGCATCATCATTTGCGTCGTCGGTTTGAATTTCGCGTGTTTCGCATCTTACAGGCGAGGATTCAACAAACGCTTTAGGTGTCCGCATTTCAATTTGTATGTCAGATTTTTCCCCTTCTCCAACAAGACCCTTTTTGCCGATTCTCAGTACGAATACATCATGGTCCCTATTATCGTCCGGTAGATTACTTCTATCAACGTTGCCGTCTTTGTCTATCACTCCGGATACTTTTAATACAAGCGGCTGCCCACGTGGTTCCCCGGCATACCCACGAGTTTTATAAATGTTTTCACATGTGTCTTCATTTATTACATCATCTTCGTAGGCATCAATGACTTGAGTGACCTTGCCGCCATCTTGACAAGGGGGACAATAAAACGGTTGATCAAATTCACGGTCCAATTTATTATTTGAACGTTGATTAGCAGCTTTTATATTCATGAGACTGTTGGTGATCACTTTGCAGTCGTAAGCCAGCCCTTCTTGGTCTTTAACGTCACCTTTGAATACAAATGACCCAGCTCTGTCTGCTGGTGCGTCGAACGCGGTGACAATCGATTGGCCAAATGTTGATATACGTACGTAAGCAAGCACCACTGCTGCTAACTGATTATTGTAATAAATTTCGACGGGCCCTTCGTAATTTTTAGCCGGTGGTATGTCGGAATTCCAACAGTGCAGCATTTCCTTCCTCAAACCGGCAAATTCGCTGGTGATATCCAGCTCCCCGGTGCCAATCAGAACGTCAGGATGAATATCATCTGGCATTTTTTTCAAAGCTCTTATATTTATTTTAAATTCCGCATTTTTATTTATCACAACTTTCTGAGGTATCGCGAATAAAATTGACCGTCCGGAATAAAATTTTTCAACATCGTGTGTACGAATTCCTGGACGCGCGAGTGAAGATAACTGCTGGTGTGTTGGGGTTATTTCAATCGCTTCATTTTGGATGTTGAGAAATTTTAATTGTATACTTGTTGGCCCTCGGAGAGTTTCATTCAATTTCAGAATCCGATCCCCGGTTATGTAGTGAACGAAAAATTCTAACAGGAATAAATACTGCTCTTTTATTGATGAGTTTGATCCCTCATCAGTTCCGTCAGCTTTTGAAGCTGGATTAGGGGCTTCCATTTTTTTCCTCACATTTTTTTTGATACTTGATAATTTTTGAAATAGAAAAAAAAATAACCTCAAGTTTGGTAAAATTTTGACAATTAACAATAACTTCATACATTTTATAAGCAACGTGAATTGTTTCTAAATATTCTCATATTTTTAAATCTAGTCAGAAGTCGAGAATTTGTAATTAAAATTTTTTCTTACAGACAATGGAATTGAAAAAAAATTTAATTTGTATTTTAATGAAATTTACGATTTAAATAAAAATTTAAATTGATAATTTAAAAATTACTGGGGTAAAAAAATAGTTGATAATTATTATCTTGTCATATTTTCAATCATTTACTAACTGCTTAAAATGTTTTCTATGCGATAAAATCTGTAGAATGTTACAAAAGAATATAACTTTTGTAGACTTCGAAATTCCTCATAAATTATTTTTTTATCATTACGGAAATGCATTTTAAAATATAATACTGTTTTGTCTTGAAATGTAAGTGAAAATATGACTAAGCGAAAATATTTCTTTTAACACAATATAATTTTTTCCACAAAAGCTGAATATTAAAAATCAATTAAAAAATATTTAAAGTTAAAGACTTTGAATTAAAATAAAACACAATTACCATCACTGAAATAATTTACTAATTGACCCGAGTCAAAAAAATAAAGTGCGTATACAATATGGTCCCTTGGGATAATGATTTAAAATTTCATCCAAATGTATCTGGGATAATGTATACTAATTATTTATAATATATATGTCCATGAAGATAATTTATCAAATCTCGGTCTCATAAATTTAATCATCTTATTCATATCATTCTTTAAAACAATGTTGAATAATTATAATCAATTAAATAAAAATACTCAGCTTATATATATGTATGAAAATAAGTATCAGTATTATCAATTACCAATTATCAATCATATCACTTTAGATAAAATATATTTATCAGTGTAGACTTTCCTATTGTATATTTTTTACTTATATTGTTTACGAAACTTTATTTAAATTTGTAAATATTTATATATTTATATACATACTTTTTTGATATGTCACCCACTCTAATTGATAAGGTAACTTTTTTTTCTTATATGTTAATAATTTTCTTTTTTATTTATGATTATTATATTTATTTATATCTTTCAATTAATCTAAAATCATTTCCTAAAATATATATATATATATTGATAAGAAATAATCGCGGGAAATTCTTGTTACTAATTAATAAATACGTTTAATATTACATTATAAATAGCGGCTTTGATCATTTTAAACGAATAAAGTAGGGAAAATTAGATAGTGGGGATAAATATTTTAGTAGTAGGGGTCAATATTGAGAGAGTGGGAGGTGAATTAAGTAGTGGGGAGAGGAAGCATTAGTAAGTGGCGGGAAAGGCAAAAAGGGGAAGAAATAATTTTGCGGATAGTTTGTTCAAATCAACCGGTTTGTCAGTTCGTACCTTCAATTTTCGGGATGTACCTCAAGAATCAGACCTCTTCAAATCTATAATTAAAGCTCTACCTGCCCCGGCAGATAAATTTATTTTTTAAATTTAAAATAGTTTATGCTAGGTGTATTACTATTTTTTTTCGTTAATCGATAAATTGCATTACAACTAGATAAATATTTTATATTCATACACGCGAGTGATGTTTCAGTAAATATTTGACTTACTGAGGTAAGAAATTTTTTTAAATTTTATTAAATGAAATTTTTTCGTTTTAATGTGAGAATTTTTTTGAGTTTAATTTTTTGATAGTTGAGGAAAAAAAGCTGATTCGCAAGAAGTTTCGCGTGTTTCGTCATACTTTCTGTACATGCTCGATATTACATGTGGTTCGACGTCCGTTCAGTGTCGGTTTATGCGGCGGCTCAACACATATACGCATATACATATACATATATATATATATTTATATATACGCTTTGAATGAATACTTATAAGGGAGGACCGGGTGAAATAGGGACGCTAAGAAAAGAATGCTTTTTTTGTATTCGTTGATACACTGGGTCTTTTACTGTTCACTTGTAAAAAAATAAAATATCTTTTATTGGGATGAAAAGGGGAAGAATTGACACTGAATACTTTCACGAGCAGGGCAATGATATTTTTCATGTTTTGAATGAAATTTTTGGAGTAAAAATTATTTGACATTGATAAATTTAAATGTAATATTTAATTTTAAATTTTGGAGTAAAAGTAAAATTTGGCGCAAGTACTTTCGAAGATTTTTCATCTTTGTATAGAATTTTTTAATGAATTTGAATAAAAAATATAGGAGTCCAAATGTAAATACAAAATTTTGGTATTGATATTTTTTACTAAAAATTAAATTGGTAATTAGGAAATAAAAAAATTTTTAGATACTTTTGGCCAAATTACACCTGGCTCTCCCTCAATAATAATATTTTTGTATGCTCATCTCTCATATTTTTTTAAAATTCCCATCAGGCCCTTTGGCATTGTAAAAAATGTACGTTAGTGTTTCTAAAAAAAGAACCGTGCGTTTACCTGAAATGATAATTTTATCAAAAGAAAAAAAAACAAGTCTCACATTTAGATTTAATACGTAAATTAATATAATTAACAGTGTTATCATCAAGATAATTTTTATAGTAATTACAAAATTCAAACATGATAATAAATAATAATGAGAGCTATAAAAATAAATGTCCGGGTTCAGCCGGTTTTGGTTTATTTCGTCAGGTGAATTAACTAAAACACTTGGATAAGATAATCTCGGTTTAAAGTTTTCCTGCCATACATTAATTACAATTATTATATTGTATAACATATTTTTTTTTTTAAATATTAATTTGATTTATCATTTTAGTACATAGCTAATAGAGGTACAATGTATGATTAAATAGAAATATACATAGCACGTATGTTCCAACTAAACGTTTTATTTCTATTCATGAGTCTAGATAAAGACCCGGGATTAAGAAGATTTCTTAGGACGACAAATAATCTTTGTCGGTGTTATATATTTCAATTTAATAATTTATATCACATTGAATTTATTTCTTTGTATTTATATTTAGACTCGTCACTCTATATAGATTCATTTTTAATTTATTAATTAACAAAAAATATATACATATACCTCTATACAAATATATGTCATTAAATTTATTAATATTTAATTACAGAGTTGCGGAATTTTCAAAACAAAGACCTCCAATAAACTTTTTCTTCTACGAAATAAATATAACTGATATATGCATATCAGCATATTTTAGTGACTAATGTTAAATCTTATTAATATATGCATCTATCAATTTTTTTTTATACCAAAATAAAATAGCAACTGGTTCTTTTTACATTTCTCCTGATAAAAAAAAGCAGAAAACAGAATTAGAATTTGTTTGTGCAGAAGAAAAGAAGGTTTTTTTTTGCTGCCAAAACCTGTTTCCACTGCACAAGAATTTTACTGACTCGGTACCATCATATATTTCAGAAGATTTTTCGTGTATAAATATTTATGTGAAATTTAAAATGTATATTAGTAATTCAAAGGTCATTTTTAATGGAGCTTAACTCATAATTTAAATTTTTTTATGCGAACTGTCGTACCTAAAGATCGTTGACTGAAAAAATATATTAGGGTTTGTCAATTGAATTAAAAAATGTGGGCGACTATTAAAAGAATGATAATGATTACGAATGGCTCTAAAAACAAAGAGCAATTACTTGAATATTTTATTTAGTTACGGCTGTTTTATTTATTTAATTGAATATCGACTACTAAATTTACATTTATTTTTTTTTTACAGAAATTTATTGGATTTAATTGAATATTATAAAGATAATTAGAAAAACGGCAAGATGGTAAGAATTTTTTTTTAAATTATCCAGCTTCCCGCCATGATAAATAATTTTATTTGAAATAAAAACATTTTAAAAAAATATGGCGGAAGCTGATGGCACTTTGTATTTTTTTTTTATTAATTAAAATTAATATTTAATGACTTTTTTTTAGGTTGAGCGTAATAACAAATCACCAACTGAGATGCACACATTTCTACCTCATGATGAAGCAATAGCTTCTAAGTAAGTTTCTTCTTATTTATTAATTTAATAATAAGTATATAATACATGTATTATCTAATTCTGCACTTAAAAATTTAAACACTTAAATTCTTTATTTCCTACTGTACGTAATTTACTATTTTATATAATGCCTCAATATTACATATACTTTTATTTACACCGCAATTTATATATACACGGAAAAAAGAGCAGTTGAAAAATTACAGTTTCGTATAGTATTAATTAGTACTATAGCGCTCCGAGTCTGAAACTGTAGAAATTACATTTTTTATCAGTAAATTTTACAGAAATAACAAATATTACAGTTTCAAATTCGATATTGTCGATTTAAACTGTAAAATTTGCTGCTTAAAATTGTATTAATTTTATTGCTACAACAAATTTCTAAAATTACAGTTTGAACTTTAATGTTTACAGATTTTTACCCGGAAAGCCTGATTTACAGTAGAAACTGTAATTTTTCAACTGCTCTTTTTTGCGTGTATTCTTAATTGCTGACTGAATTATTTAAAATTTGTAAAAAATACTAGAACTTGATATATTTATTTAAGACCATAAATAAATAAGAGATTTTTGTAGATACAAAGTACATGTCGTCTCAAAAGATACAGAAGGCGGACTCCCACTATCAGATGAAAGAAAATTTAATCCTTTTACGGAGCGCAAAATTGAGAATCCGACTACGTAAGTATTTTTAATATAGTTATTAATTAATTATTAATACTTACTTAGTTAATTAATTAATTAATTATTTATTTCTAGTGACTGCGATACGCTAACGCATTTACTGAAAGCGGCTCTGGGTACCGGAATTCTGTCTATGCCATACGCATTCAAAAGTTCGGGACTCGTTGGTGGTATTTTTGGAACCATACTCGCCTCATTAATTTGCACTCACTGTTCATATATTTTAGTAAGTTAATTAATCGTAACTATTATTAACTAATTAATTTATTCAAAAATAAATATGTAATTTTTTTTAATCAGGTAAAATGCGCACATGTGTTATATCACAAAACGCATAAGACGAAAATGGGATTTGCTGATGTCGCAGAAACTGCATTCGCTAATGGCCCGAAATGGGGACGTCCATTTGCTAAATTTTCAAGGTACGGAATTTTAAAAAAATAGTAAAAATAATTATTTACCACAATATTTAATTTTCCTTACAGATATTTCGTCCAAATTTGTCTATTCTCAACATACTTCGGTGCCTGCACTGCGTACAATCTTATTATAGCAACAAATTTCGGTCAAGTGATAAATTACTACATGTACCACAACGAAACTGCTGTGATAGCGTCAAATTTAACTAGCACAGTAAACGTTACTGATGTTGTGAATGCTACAACTTCAGTTGCACGTGTGATTCCTTTGGAAACGTCATTTGTACGAGTGATAATAGCCTGTCTGTTTGTCCCACTGATTCTCTTAGTTTATGTACCAGATCTGAAGTATCTGGCTCCAGTGTCAATGGTAGCGAACATTTTCATGGCATGCAGTTTGGGAATAACCTTTTACTACCTCGTCCAAGACACACCACCAGTGAGCGATCTACCTCTATTCCGGCCTCTCATGGAGTTCCCTCAGTTCTTCAGTGTGACAGTATTTGCGATAGAAGCTATCGGTGTTATCATGCCGCTAGAAAATAATATGAAGACACCCCAAAACTTTGTTGGTATCTGCGGTGTACTCAACAGAGGAATGTCAAGTGTCACTCTTGTTTATATATTACTTGGTTTCTTGGGATATTTGAAGTACGGAAACGCTGCGGACGCAGTCATTACGTCGAACTTACCCATCACTGAAATACCAGCCCAAATTGTCAAAGTGCTGATCGGGTTGGCGGTATTTTTCACATTTGGATTACAATTTTACGTGTGCATTGACATCGCCTGGACTGGATTGAAAGACTACTTCCCAAACAGACCCCGTCTTGCTCAATATGTCGTCCGTACCGTTATGGTAATTGCCTGTGTCTGCTTGGCCATCGCTATTCCAAACATTGGACCCCTGGTCGAACTTGTCGGTGCATTTTGCTTCTCTCTGCTTGGACTTCTTGCCCCGGTGGTAATTGAAGTCATCACCTACTGGGACGTTGGGTTCGGTCGTTTCAACTGGATGATTTATAAAAATATTATCGTTACTTTCATTGGAGTTTTAGCTCTGGTATTTGGTACCACCTCCGCTATCCAGGGAATCGTCAAAGCAATGTTGTAAAAGAAACATTGACAATTTTTTTTCACATAAATTTCAGCTTCATTTATTATTAACTTTTGCTTTATCACTAGGCAATTATGTACGCTCATTTAAATTTCAGTTACTCTATTAATGATAAGACTTTTTAATCTTATAAGATATTAAGCATTTTTTTATAGTTATTATATTATTTTTTAGTTGTTTAATTATTATTGACATTTAAAACTCTCACATTGTAATTTAGTCTGTCAATTTAAGTCACTCGTTATTTTTATACAGAATTCTAAAAGACTAAAGGGTACAAATCGGAATCAATTTTTATAAATTTAAAAATTCATAGAGTAGTTTGAATTTGAAATAAATCTGTACTTAAAATTTTTTATATATCTTTTGTCAACGAATATATTTTATATATAATTAGTATTGTAATCATAATTATATATATATATGCT
The DNA here is from genome assembly GCA_030273425.1 of Microplitis manilae. Classification (NCBI taxonomy): domain Eukaryota; kingdom Metazoa; phylum Arthropoda; class Insecta; order Hymenoptera; family Braconidae; genus Microplitis; species Microplitis manilae. The sequence goes on from CP092725.1 coordinate 1,445,898, forward strand.
TTTTTATAATCAACTGCCTTTAAATTGTTACAAATATAAACTGTCATAGTTAATAAATTTAAATTCAAAAAACAGACATTTTGTAAATAAGCATTTTTTTTACAATATTACAGTTGGATGATATATAAAAAAAATTTACTGTACGCCGTTTTTCAAAATAAACTTTATTTAAAGTTTCAAATGAGATTATAAATTTTATTATTATTGCTTTTTAATTATACTGTATTTTTAATTAATTATAATAAAGTATTAATGCTAATTAACTATATCTATTTATTTATTTAAAATTAAATCTATCAGAGTTAATTACTTATTAATTTAAATTAATTTTTTATTGTAATTTTAAAATTTCTACTTATTATGAAAGTGGAAACTGTGAATTTTGAATTTTTAAATAAACAATTTTTCCCGCGAAAACTAAAAAATTTAAATTCGGCGATAATTTTGATGAATAATTATTATTTTCAATTAATGAATTATTTAATTGATTCATTTTAATTAATGACAATAAATTTAGAAGCTTTAAAATGAATTTAATTAATAATTGACGTGTGATAAAAGTTTAGACATTTAAAGTTTATGAAACAAGTGTACGGTTCAAACAATCAATTATAAAATTAAAATACGCGCCTTTAATAGTTCAATATATATATAGATATATAATATATATAAAGAAAATTGTAAACTCACGCGGTGGATAAAAACGTTGGAGAAGGAGCCAAATCACCAGTAGTGGGAGTTAAAATAAGCAATGGAAGAGGAAGGAGACATGTGAGGTTTAGAGTGTGGGGAAGGAAAGTACGTCGAAGGCGGGAAAGGGGATTCGATTGCACATTGCACACAGTTGGTTTGATAAACCAAACCGGTTCATCAGTCCATATTTAATTCTTGCCACGTCCACTTACCGAGGGACCTCCTGGCAGCTTTACTAAAATTTAAAAACGATACGTGTGTCGGTACACGACCTACACACTAGCTGTTGCGGTTTTATTTTCCATAGTTTGTTAAATTTTTTTTCCCAACTAAATATTTATTTAAACCACCAAATAAATATTTTAAATAAACCGCGCGAGTGATGTTTATAATTAGTAAAATTTAACTGAAGGTAAGACATCTATTTTAATTATTTATTTAAATTTAAATTTTTTGTTCCCGCGCTTTATCTTGCAGATTTTTAAAATATAATATTTTTAATTATTTGAATTCTAGTTTATTTTTTAAAAAATATTGTACAAATCGTAAAGGGTTTCACGTGTTTCGTCAGACTTTTAGCACATGCTCGGTCTCCAATGCTTGTGTCTGTTCATGCGGCGCTTTTGACCACGTGGATATTTTAAAGAAAATATATATGTATATATACATGACGGCATCACAAATGAGTGCAATGAACATGATACTTGTCTAGTTATATATATATATATATATATATATATATACGAGGAAAATAGTACAGAATATAAAATTAGTTTGTATTCTAGTATAACGTTTGAAGGAAGAAGTACAGTTAGAATAAATGTGGTTAAATATATATACATATGTAGCTACATATATGTGTGACATGAAATTCAAGTACCGCTGGTAGTATGATGTAATAGTTTGCTGATATTTCGGTTGTTTAATTTTACCTAGTTTGAAAATGTCAATTTGCCGCCAGATGGAAAATTCAAAAATTTGATTAATTTAAATTACAATCAGAGTCAGTTCGTTTTTTAAATTTCAAATTCTTCATATTAAACTATTGGATTTGGAAAAGCGATAAATTATTTTAGAAATATGTTTAATTATTTTTTATCAAAGAGATTATTTTAATGTTAGTTACAAAAAATTTGATAGTGATGAAGCAATGGTGATAATTTATGTTATAAGGATATTATTATATATATTTTAGGTTTATTTCGTCAGGTAAAGGTACTAATTACTTTTGATTGGTTCATTTTTGATGGGAGTTAATTAAAATATATATGTTATATATATTTTTTGGAAATTATGGAAAAGACGGCAATTTTTTAGGACACCCTAGGTCGGTGTCTGTAAATTTAAATTTAAAAATCTAGACCGTCTTAAATTAATGTCTTTGTAGTTAAATTTAGACTTGTGACGAATATAGATCCATTTTTTTTCTCTTTCTTTTTGGTCAATCATCAGACAAATGATTTTTATGAAGACTCTTTTATACTCCAATCGACGTCTAATTTGAATATTTCCCAAAAAGTAATTACTAATTACTATTATTATATATTTTGAATGACTAATCATAAATTTCCTCAATATAAATGACTTTTTTAAACACTTTTTTGAGTTGAATATATAAATAGACAGACAACTCATTTCTGTTTGTATTCTTTAGATAAAATCAATCCCGATTTTTTTCTTTGCTACAAAAGATCATTTTTTAAAACTGAAACCTGTTTTAAATGTGACCTGGTTTCCACATATTTCTAGCATAGGTTTCATAGATAAATATATACATATATAATTTTAAGGATTTTATAAATTTTTTACTCCAAAAAAATTGAACCCCCATAAAATATATGATATTTTTGTATTTATAATTTTGCCGCATTCATATATGTGTAAAAAATATATAACATCATAATTTAGTATAAACAATATATAACATTTATAAATAAAATTTAATAAAAAAAAAAATCTTTTGTACTTGAAATATAAATTTAAATTTATAATGTAAAATATATCATTCTATATATTTTTAAAAAATATAAAAATAGCAAATATGTAAACATGATGACCAATACAACATTTGAGCAAAAAAATATATATAAAAATTTGTATATGGAAATTAAAAAATAATTTCACTTCTAATATTAAGTAATATATATTAGATATATAACTTTTTGATACTTAATACGGTACCTTTGGCAAAATATCATAGATTAGCGTTAGTCAATTAGACTAAAAATATGTGGGCGACTATAAATAACTGAACAATAATTAGATTAAATATTAAAAGAAATACCAATTACTCAAATATTAAATTTCATTCAAGGCTTTCATATTTAATTTCATTACAAAACTTAAATTAGACTACAATTTACTAATGAATCATTCAATTTTCTTTCATTCAATCATTGTATATATTTATTAATACTATACACATATTTTTAATTATTTAAACAATCACCCACATATATATTTATACTGACACCTTTTTTCAACCATTCGTTGATTGCTTTTCGAAAGTACACAAGAAAAGATTTATATATACATATAAATTTTTTTATCTTATCCTTATCTATTTAACATATCCGGTTAATTTATTATACGTCGATTTAAAAAATGTATTTATATTTAAAACAAAGATTTGATAACATGAACAATTGTTTGTAAAATTTTATTGTTCATAAAATAATTTATAATAAAATTTAATTTTGAAATACTTTTAAATGCATCAGGAGATAGTTTATCAATATGTGATTAGAGTAATTCAAGTATATTTATCGATTTATTATCTATTTTATTACAATTGTATTTTTTTCTTATTTGTAAATACAGAGATTACGCGCTGACAAGTTAATAAAAGTGACAAAATTTCAAAATAATAAATAATATAGACAGTTCTGTTATGTAATGTAACCAAGTTTGTTTTTTCAGTTTGCATATAATTATAATAATCACGGAATTATGTCAATTATCATATATTTATGAGAGGTTCATTTGAGATAAATGTGTAGTGGCAGATTGAGACATGTCAATTTTTTTTTATCGATTGTAAAATGTATCTATTCAACCAACGTGACTTTTTACTCATAATTAAACACTCTAATGACTTTAAAAATACATATATAAATTAATATGACGTGTTAATAAAATAAATATCATATATTTAATTATCATATTTGTTCATTTGTTTGCAGAGATATTGGATTTAAATAAACATTAGAACGATAAATAGAAGACAGCAAAATGGTAATTATTTTTTTTTTTTGATAAGTTTTTTGTAAAATATAAAAATAATTATTGAGTACACTGAGAAAAGGAAGAAAACAAAATCAGTAAATTCAAATTTTTTTTAAATATTTAAATTATTTGAATTCGCGCGTAATTTTTTCAAGTGAATAAATTTTTTTATTCTTCGTACGTTACTCCTAAAAAAAAAAAAAAAAATTACGACAAGAAATTAAAACATATTTTTTTCTAAATATTTTATTTGTTGACACAAAAGATAAAAATTTTTTTAATCTTTTCTACATTCAGTATCATAAATAATTATCGCACAAAGAAAATTCGGTCATAGCAATAACATTTATTTCTATCAGTGAATGTTAACATAGTAATTTAAATATTTTAATGTTTTATTAATATTCTGTGGCTTTGTTCCAGGTTGAGAGCAACAACAAAACCCCAACTGAGATGCACACATTTTTACCTCAGGATGAGGCTCTGACAACTAAGTAAGCTTCTACTTATATATTAATTTAATTTAATAATAATAATTTCAGTACATGTCCACTACTTAAATAATTTAAAGTTAAAAACCGACTTTAATCTTTTATTTCTCGCTTAATTTATTATATTAGTTAATAAGCCTAATGATATTAAATATAATTTAGTTGGAGCAGAAATTACCTACATTTTTTATTAATTTAATTTTTATTTTTTTTTAAATGCCGAAGTAACAAAATGTAGAACAAGGATAGAGTAGAGTGTGCTAGTTAACTGCACGTTGATATGCGTATCTATTGTGCAATAATTGCATAGTTTATTGAAAGAATTGATAATTGTTACGGTTGTAAAAATGTCCGATTGATATCAATCGCAAATCAATTGACTCCGCCGAGTAATTATTTGAATTTTAGTCGCGTTGTGCGAAAAGCTTGCAAAGAAAATATCTTATTTTAAATTTAATTATTATTAATATAAAATATATATGAGTTAATTTATGAAAGGAAATTATCGATAATGATGAATTGATTATTTGTGCTGTCTATTTTTAATGAATAATAAATCTTTTGTTGCAGATACAAAGTGCAGGTCGTAGCCAAAGACCCAGAGGTCGCGGTTCCATTGACGGATCACAAAAGTTTCAATCCTTTTACTGAGCGAAAAGTCGATAATCCGACTACGTAAGTATTTATAATATATTTATTAATTAATTATTCGTAATTAATTATTTATTTATTTATTTCTAGTGACTGCGACACGCTAACGCATTTATTGAAAGCGGCTTTGGGTACCGGAACTCTGGCTATGCCGTATGCATTCAAAAGCTCAGGACTTGTTGGCGGTATTATTGCAACGATGTTTGTGTCACTTGTTTGCACTCACTGCTCATATATTTTAGTGAGTTTGTTAATAGTAATTAATCATTGCTAGGCATTTAAATGAATTTATTTATAAATAAATATTTAATCTTTGATTTATAGGTAAAATGCGCGCATCTGTTATATCACAAAACGCATAGAACGAAAATGGCATTTGCTGACATTGCGGAAAATGCATTTGCTACTGGTCCTAAATGGGGACGTAAATTTTCTAAATTTTCCAGGTAATTCTTTTTTACTTTTAAAATTTTAAAAATGGTCTGCTGATTCACCATAAAATTGTAAATTCAACGTCATATATATTTTTTTACAGATATTCAATTCAAATATGTTTGCTTATAACATATTTCGGTACTTGCAGTGCGTACGCTGTTATTATAGCGAAAAATTTTGGGCAAGTAATAAAATACTACATGAACCACAATGAAACGAGTGTGATAACGTCAGACGTAGCTGAAGCAGTTAACGCAACGTTGTCAGGATCGACAAACATCCAACTAGACTCAACATTTATTCGTATAATAATAGCTTGCCTATTTCTCCCACTGATTCTGGTAGTCTACGTGCCGGATCTCAAGTACCTGGCTCCAGTATCAATGGTAGCAAACTTGTTCATGGGGTGTGGATTAGGAATAACATTCTACTATCTTGTCCAAGACATGCCACCAATAAGTTCTTCCTCACTGTTCCGCCCGATCTCAGAATTTCCCCAATATTTCGGAGTCACCATTTTCGCAATGGAAGCTATCGGCGTTATCATGCCGCTAGAAAATAATATGAAGACACCCCAAAACTTTATTGGTATCTGCGGTGTACTCAACAAAGGGATGTCAAGTGTCACTCTTATTTACATACTTCTTGGTTTCCTGGGATATTTGAAGTACGGAAATGACACAGACGCTATTATTACAGCAAACTTGCCAATAACTGAAATACCAGCTCAGGTCGTCAAAGTGCTGATCGGGTTGGCGGTATTTTTCACATTCGGATTGCAATTCTACGTGTGCATTGACATCGGCTGGACAGTTCTCAAGGAACATTTCCCCAACAGACCATGTCTTGCTGAATATATCATGCGTACTGTCATGGCAATAATCTGCATTTCTTTGGCCATCGCGATACCAAACATCGGACCCCTGGTTGAACTTGTCGGTGCATTTTGCTTCTCTCTCCTCGGGCTTATTGCCCCACTGATAATTGAGACCATCACCTACTGGGACGTCGGGTTCGGACGGTTCAATTGGATGGTATACAAAAACTTCCTCGTTGCTATTATTGGCTTCTTTGCTTTAACATTCGGTACGAAATCTGCTATTGAAGGTATTATCAACGCAGCTTAATAAGTTAGATTTATTTCCTTATACACTAGATAAATTTTAGCCTCATCTTTATTATTAATTTAAATTTATAATTTAAATCATCCTCATTTACATTTTTATTTAAATTTAATAAGAAATTTAATCTAGGCTACATTTTATTCTTTTTAATTACAAGTTTATTCAAAGGTCTAATTAATATATATTAATTTAATTAAAATAATAGTTTAAGTTTTCAAGGTATTTTTTTAAAATTGAAGACTTAAATTTTTACCATTAAGAATATGCATACACTTATAATTATAAATTTAAAATCATTGGAACTGTACTTAAAGTATTCAATGTTAATTAATCGAGGCGTTATTTTATATAATTATCGACATTTTACTAAAGCGCAATTAAAAAATTTAGTGCCTCCATAAATGAAACATATACAGAAACTATAATTATTTCATATTGAAAAAACTAAAAGTACAAATTGTTAATTAATGTACAATTTATACCCATGAATTAATTATATAAATATGAATAATTAATTGTAAAAGATTAAAATCAGCAATGAACCCAAGTCCATTTTGTAAATATGAGTTTTTTATACAAGTTGAATGTAATCAACCAATTATTGTATGCCGATGATGTCTTCTAGTAATTTTAAATGCATTTAAATAAAATAATAAAATCATTATAAATAATTCTGAAATTTTATTTAATTAATTTCCATGAGAAAAACTTATTGATTTTTTTTTATTAAATATATGATTTATTGTTAAAGAAACTTAATGGTAATTATTTACATGTTGGAATGATAAATGTTTATTTCTCAAGCGGAGCGTAATTGAGTAATTTTTCAATCAAGTCCACGTGGCCCAGGAGCATTCTGCGGCAGCAGTAACGTTTCAATCCCAACGAATCCAGTGCGTCACTAAAGATAAAAAAGATTTATAAATAATTAGTGATAATTTTTTGCTGACTTAAATCAGTTTACATTCAATAAGTTTTTTATTGTTAGTGATTTGAATTTTATGGTTAAAGAAAATTACCAAGTGTTAAATAATAATAATGTAAGTAATTGTTTTAATTAAATTACCGAAGTAAAAATAAAATATAATTGCAATTATGAACTAATTAAAAATATAAGGGCCAGTTTTTGAATCTGAGATTTATTACAAATTTTATAGTGAGGTTTTTTTAAAAATGTAATTTGTTTAAAAAATTGGACGTCTGCTATTTTCGGTATCATATAAAAAATCAATATTTAAACTCATTAAAATTTTTAAAATATTTAATTATCAATTACTTGGGTAAGAAATTGATTAACTAAAATATATTTCACAAGAAATTGTAACAAAAAAATAGAGGTTATAAAATTTTTACCCTTCAGTATATTCGGCTTGCAGAAGACCCAAGTAAGCCTCCCATTTATTTCCAATGACTTTGCCACAAGTAAAACAGCGTACAGGAATGATCATTTTGTTTTAATGATATTTATAAACCACAATTAACAGTAATTATAATTACTCTTGTTATCAAACAGCAAGTTCTCAAAATTGCGTCTAACCTCCGGATTCTAGATAGGGATGTGCAATTCAAGATCGATTTTCACTAGAATCGATTCTTTTATGGTGACAATTCGATTATTTTGATCGATTCTTTTCATGTAAGCAATTCGAGAGATCGATTCTTTCAGTTGAAGATTGATCGACTGAAAACAAGATGGCGGGTGACCGGGAATTTTTAAATATAAACTTTATTCTAATTCAGGAAATAAAATTTTTTTATATTCAAATAAAAAATTTTTAGATCAAGCTATTATTGACATTGAAAATGATCTAATTGACTACTGGTATCAGAAGAAAAATAAAGCTCCTCGGTTAGGAAGACTAGCAATTAAATATTTGTCTATACCAGCAACTTCTGTTCCATCAGAAAGATTATTTCTTCTGCTAGTCAAATAGCTTCAGCTATTCGAAATCGAATTAGTGCTGCTCATTTGCAGGTATAGATACAGGTTTACTCAAAACTTCTTTACTCAAGACCACGGACGACATCTTTATTCAGCGACAATTATATTCAGAGACAACTGTACTCAATAATATAGATTTTTATGAGTATAGTTCACTTCATAAATATATCATGCTTACTCACAGGCATTTATATTCAAAGGCATCTTTACTCAAATGTATCTACAAGTGGTAGGAACTGTCGATAAAGAAAAAATGCGTTAAAATGCGGACCGTAGTCCTGTGTCTCGTAGATTTTCTTGCAGTCAGGGGAATCTCCCTGTCTCGAAGCTTCTCTTGCAGTCAGGGAAATCTCCCTGTCTCGAAGCTTCTCTTGCAGTCAGGGGAATCTCCCTGTCTCGAAGCTTCTCTTGCAGTCAGGGGAATCTCCCTGTCTCGAAGCTTCTCTTGCAGTCAGGGGAATCTCCCTGTCTCGAAGCTTCTCTTGCAGTCAGGGGAATCTCCCTGTCTCGAAGCTTCTCTTGCAGTCAGGGGAATCTCCCTGTCTCGAAGCTTCTCTTGCAGTCAGGGGAATCTCCCTGTCTCGAAGCTTCTCTTGCAGTCAGGGGAATCTCCCTGTCTCGAAGCTTCTCTTGCAGTCAGGGGAATCTCCCTGTCTCGAAGCTTCTCTTGCAGTCACGGGAATCTCCCTGTCTCGAAGCTTCTCTTGCAGTCAGGGGAATCTCCCTGTCTCGAAGCTTCTCTTGCAGTCACGGGAATCTCCCTGTCTCGAAGCTTCTCTTGCAGTCAGGGGAATCTCCCTGTCTCGAAGCTTCTCTTGCAGTCAGGGGAATCTCCCTGTCTCGAAGCTTCTCTTGCAGTCAGGGGAATCTCCCTGTCTCGAAGCTTCTCTTGCAGTCAGGGAATCTCCCTGTCTCGAAGCTTCTCTTGCAGTCAGGGGAATCTCCCTGTCTCGAAGCTTCTCTTGCAGTCAGGGGAATCTCCCTGTCTCGAAGCTTCTCTTGCAGTCAGGGGAATCTCCCTGTCTCGAAGCTTCTCTTGCAGTCAGGGGAATCTCCCTGTCTCGAAGCTTCTCTTGCAGTCAGGGGAATCTCCCTGTCTCGAAGCTTCTCTTGCAGTCAGGGGAATCTCCCTGTCTCGAAGCTTCTCTTGCAGTCAGGGAAATCTCCCTGTCTCGAAGCTTCTCTTGCAGTCAGGGGAATCTCCCTGTCTCGAAGCTTCTCTTGCAGTCAGGGAAATCTCCCTGTCTCGAAGCTTCTCTTGCAGTCAGGGAAATCTCCCTGTCTCGAAGCTTCTCTTGCAGTCAGGGGAATCTCCCTGTCTCGAAGCTTCTCTTGCAGTCAGGGAAATCTCCCTGTCTCGAAGCTTCTCTTGCAGTCAGGGAAATCTCCCTGTCTCGAAGCTTCTCTTGCAGTCAGGGAAATCTCCCTGTCTCGAAGCTTCTCTTGCAGTCAGGGAAATCTCCCTGTCTCGAAGCTTCTCTTGCAGTCAGGGAAATCTCCCTGTCTCGAAGCTTCTCTTGCAGTCAGGGAAATCTCCCTGTCTCGAAGCTTCTCTTGCAGTCAGGGAAATCTCCCTGTCTCGAAGCTTCTCTTGCAGTCAGGGAAATCTCCCTGTCTCGAAGCTTCTCTTGCAGTCAGGGAAATCTCCCTGTCTCGAAGCTTCTCTTGCAGTCAGGGAAATCTCCCTGTCTCGAAGCTTCTCTTGCAGTCAGGGAAATCTCCCTGTCTCGAAGCTTCTCTTGCAGTCAGGGAAATCTCCCTGTCTCGAAGCTTCTCTTGCAGTCAGGGGAATCTCCCTGTCTCGAAGCTTCTCTTGCAGTCAGGGAAATCTCCCTGTCTCGAAGCTTCTCTTGCAGTCAGGGGAATCTCCCTGTCTCGAAGCTTCTCTTGCAGTCAGGGAAATCTCCCTGTCTCGAAGCTTCTCTTGCAGTCAGGGAAATCTCCCTGTCTCGAAGCTTCTCTTGCAGTCAGGGGAATCTCCCTGTCTCGAAGCTTCTCTTGCAGTCAGGGAAATCTCCCTGTCTCGAAGCTTCTCTTGCAGTCAGGGGAATCTCCCTGTCTCGAAGCTTCTCTTGCAGTCAGGGGAATCTCCCTGTCTCGAAGCTTCTCTTGCAGTCAGGGGAATCTCCCTGTCTCGAAGCTTCTCTTGCAGTCAGGGGAATCTCCCTGTCTTGAAGCTTCTCTTGCAGTCAGGGGAATCTCCCTGTCTCGAAACTTCTCTTGCAGTCAGGGGAATCTCCCTGTCTTGAAGCTTCTCTTGCAGTCAGGGGAATCTCCCTGTCTCGAAACTTCTCTTGCAGTCAGGGGAATCTCCCTGTCTCGAAGCTTCTCTTGCAGTCAGGGGAATCTCCCTGTCTCGAAGCTTCTCTTGCAGTCAGGGGAATCTCCCTGTCTCGAAGCTTCTCTTGCAGTCAGGGAAATCTCCCTGTCTCGAAGCTTCTCTTGCAGTCAGGGAAATCTCCCTGTCTCGAAGCTTCTCTTGCAGTCAGGGAAATCTCCCTGTCTCGAAGCTTCTCTTGCAGTCAGGGAAATCTCCCTGTCTCGAAGCTTCTCTTGCAGTCAGGGGAATCTCCCTGTCTCGAAGCTTCTCTTGCAGTCAGGGGAATCTCCCTGTCTCGAAGCTTCTCTTGCAGTCAGGGGAATCTCCCTGTCTCGAAGCTTCTCTTGCAGTCAGGGGAATCTCCCTGTCTCGAAGCTTCTCTTGCAGTCAGGGGAATCTCCCTGTCTCGAAGCTTCTCTTGCAGTCAGGGGAATCTCCCTGTCTCGAAGCTTCTCTTGCAGTCAGGGAAATCTCCCTGTCTCGAAGCTTCTCTTGCAGTCAGGGAAATCTCCCTGTCTCGAAGCTTCTCTTGCAGTCAGGGAAATCTCCCTGTCTCGAAGCTTCTCTTGCAGTCAGGGGAATCTCCCTGTCTCGAAGCTTCTCTTGCAGTCAGGGGAATCTCCCTGTCTCGAAGCTTCTCTTGCAGTCAGGGGAATCTCCCTGTCTCGAAGCTTCTCTTGCAGTCAGGGGAATCTCCCTGTCTCGAAGCTTCTCTTGCAGTCACGGGAATCTCCCTGTCTCGAAGCTTCTCTTGCAGTCAGGGGAATCTCCCTGTCTCGAAGCTTCTCTTGCAGTCAGGGGAATCTCCCTGTCTCGAAGCTTCTCTTGCAGTCAGGGGAATCTCCCTGTCTCGAAGCTTCTCTTGCAGTCAGGGAAATCTCCCTGTCTCGAAGCTTCTCTTGCAGTCAGGGAAATCTCCCTGTCTCGAAGCTTCTCTTGCAGTCAGGGGAATCTCCCTGTCTCGAAGCTTCTCTTGCAGTCAGGGAAATCTCCCTGTCTCGAAGCTTCTCTTGCAGTCAGGGAAATCTCCCTGTCTCGAAGCTTCTCTTGCAGTCAGGGAAATCTCCCTGTCTCGAAGCTTCTCTTGCAGTCAGGGAAATCTCCCTGTCTCGAAGCTTCTCTTGCAGTCAGGGAAATCTCCCTGTCTCGAAGCTTCTCTTGCAGTCAGGGAAATCTCCCTGTCTCGAAGCTTCTCTTGCAGTCAGGGAAATCTCCCTGTCTCGAAGCTTCTCTTGCAGTCAGGGAAATCTCCCTGTCTCGAAGCTTCTCTTGCAGTCAGGGGAATCTCCCTGTCTCGAAGCTTCTCTTGCAGTCAGGGGAATCTCCCTGTCTCGAAGCTTCTCTTGCAGTCAGGGGAATCTCCCTGTCTCGAAGCTTCTCTTGCAGTCAGGGGAATCTCCCTGTCTCGAAGCTTCTCTTGCAGTCAGGGGAATCTCCCTGTCTCGAAGCTTCTCTTGCAGTCAGGGGAATCTCCCTGTCTCGAAGCTTCTCTTGCAGTCAGGGGAATCTCCCTGTCTCGAAGCTTCTCTTGCAGTCAGGGGAATCTCCCTGTCTCGAAGCTTCTCTTGCAGTCAGGGGAATCTCCCTGTCTCGAAGCTTCTCTTGCAGTCAGGGGAATCTCCCTGTCTCGAAGCTTCTCTTGCAGTCAGGGGAATCTCCCTGTCTCGAAGCTTCTCTTGCAGTCAGGGGAATCTCCCTGTCTCGAAGCTTCTCTTGCAGTCAGGGGAATCTCCCTGTCTCGAAGCTTCTCTTGCAGTCACGGGAAAGGGAAAAATTCATAAGCCAGCGTTATTTACAGGTTTTCTCTGAATCCCAGACTCACCCCAGACTCAACCCTGACTCACCCCAGAGAAAACTTAGAAAAATTCATATGCCAGCGTTATTTAGAAGTTTTCTCTGTTATCTATATTATTGAGTCCAGTTGTCTCTGAATATAGTTGTCGCTGAATAAAGATGTCGTCCGTGGGCTTGAGTAAAGAAGTTTTGAGTAAACCTGTATCTATACCCATTTGCAACAATTACTGTTTTTAAAGTCAATTAATATTGAAGAATGGAAATTTAAGTAAAAAATATTTAATCTATAATTATTTTATTGTTGAACTGTTTAAGTTATAATTATTTAAGTAATAAACTTATAATTATTTGATTGTTTAACTTATAATTATTAAATTATTTAAATTAAACAATGATTTTTTTGAATTAAAATAATTTAATTTAATAATATATACCCTTGGTAATTTTTCGATTCAATTTTTCAAGAATCGATTTTTTCACTATCGATTTTTTCTAGAATCGATTCTTTATTAAAACTTCGATTCGATTTTTGAAAATCGATCTTTTTTGCGAGATCATACATCCCTAATTCTAGATCTTTCAAATGTTTCTTAGCATGTGAGCATGCGCGGGACATGTATTTAAACTTTGCAGACTCATACTCATTTGGTGGCAGCACCATAGCAAGCCCGAGGCGCCAATTTTCAAATATCGTTTATCGCAGATTCAAAATGAAAACAATTTAAATAATTCGCGCTACTTGTGCTCGCATGCGTTTTTTAAAACAGGTGTAATTTTTATTTTCAAATATTAATCAGTAATTAAATCAACATGTAGTTAAAATTAAAAAATAAATTTATTATATTCATTCCATAATAATTATTTTTATACAGCGTCACATATATTATTTATATTATTTGCTAATAAAATTATTATAACACTGTACTCACTGATAGTCATGTATGTTAGTGAACAAAAATAAATATTTACATTAATATATCTACATATATTCATAAGATTTATCAAGCTAGCTATGATCAGTGTAACTAATTAACGATATCAAAATTAAAAATAATTAATATTACTCTGTAAATATTAATTTTATTTTTTTCTTAGCAGCAGGACCTTCGACGTCTGAAGCTGCTTCGTCTTTAACGTTACTCAAATTATGAGTATCTTTACGTTTTCTTTTACCTGATTTTTTATCTTCTTGCTTAACAACTACTTCCTCTTTAACATTTATTCTACTAGTAACATTATTTGTTTCAACTGTCTCTTGTTCCTTGTTCACGTCTTTCTGTTTAGATTTAAACCTTTTGCTGGAGCCTTCAGCATCCGAAGCTGGTTCTTCTTTGATCTTCAGGCCCACAAAGAAACTTGGTTTCTTTGTTTTATTTTTTTTACCCGTCGACGCATCATTTTCTTCTGACGTACTTTCTTTGTGCGACGATTTAGACGATGGCACTTGAGGTTTAACGAATTCTCGGTCTTTAGATTTTTTGGCTCCAATTTCAACGGGACTCACAATTGGCTCCTGTACTCTAGAAGAATCCAGCTGTGATTCATCGATCGTAAAGTTTCCAAGAGGTTCAGCCTCAACGATAGTTTTAGATTTAGATTTTTTCCCTTTGGGTTCTTCTTTAATTCTAGCGGCACTGGAGTGCAGTGTCTCCTGTTCACACGACGAATTTAAAACACTTTCATCAGCGTCAATAAATGAATCCAATTGAGATTCGTTGATGGTTGAATTACCCATTGGATTTTCAACACCGTTAGATATCTTCTTTGCTTTTTTTTTCTTTGATTCCTGTTTAATGTTGCTCGTGTCTACTGCAATCTCTGAGTCATTGATTGAATTAAGTTCTGATTCATCAACAGACGAGTTGGCAGCAGAATGAGAATCTTTGTCTTTAGATTTTTTCGACTTCTTCGGTTTCTTAGGTACTTCATTGATAGCTTCTTCAGTATGCTTTTCTACAGTATTCTTCTCAACCTTAACAGAAGCGAATAATCTTGACTGATTTGGTAGATCATCATCACTGTCGGAATAATCACCAATTATTATACTATTCTTAGGAATATTTGCTGACTTTTCGACAGTCCTCTGTTCTACATCTGCTGGTCCATCTTGTTCTTCATTTCCTTGTTCTTCAACGTGTTTTTTAGTAGACTTCTTTGATTTTTTAGCTTTAGCTTCAGCAGAATTAGTTGCAGACTCGTGCGTTCGAGAATCAGATGAGTCTGGCTGTGATCCATTGACCATCGGAGTATCAACAGGTTCAGGTTCAACAACTTTATTATTCTTATCAGATTTCTTCCCTTTAGGTTCTTGTTTAATACTAACACGCGGAAGTAGATCGGAATAGTCTTCAATTAGAGAATTCGATACGTCATTCACTTGAGAGTCTTTATTTTTGGACTTCTTCGGTTTCTTTACAACTTCACTGATGGTTTCATCAACATGCTTCTGTACAATATTCTTCTCAACCTTTACAGGAGACAAGAATCTTGATTGAGTGGGCAAATCATCATCACTGTCTGAATAATCACCAATTATCATGCTATTTTTAGGAACACTTGCTGTCTTTCTTATTGCAGGATTCTCAACAGAGCTCTGTCCTACTTCTGCTGGTCTATCTTGTTCTTCAACGGGTTTTTTACCAGACTTTTTTGATTTTTTAGTTTTAGTTTCAGCAGAATTAGTTGCTGACTCGTGAGTTTGAGACGAATCTTCAGATGAGTCCGGCTGTGATCCATTGACCATTGGAGTTTCAACGGGCTCAGGTTCAACAACTTTATTATTCCTATCAGATTTCTTCCCTTTAGATTCTTGCTTAACACTAACACGCGGAAGTAGATCGGAATAGTCTTCAAGTACAGAATTCGATTCTTCATTCACTTGAGAGTCTTTAGGCTTTTTAGACTTCTTCGGTTTCTTTACAACTTCATTGATGCTCTCATCAATGTGCTTCTGTACAATATTCTTCTCGACCTTTACAGAAGACACTAATCTTGGTTGGTTTGGCTGATCATCATCACTGTCTGAATAGTTACCGACAATCATACTATTTTTAGGAATGCTTGCTGATTCTTCAATAGTATTCTGTTCTACATCTGCTGGTGCATGTCGTTCTTCGTGACTTTCTTCTTCAACGCGTTTTTTGCTAGACTTCTTCGATTTTTTTGTTTTAGCTGTTGACTCGTGTGTTTGAGAAGAATCTTCAGACGAGTCTAGCTGGGATCCATTGACCATCGGAGTACCAACGGGTTCAGGTTCAAAAATTCCATTGTACCTATCAGACTTCTTTTCCTTAGGTTCCTGCTTAATCTTAATAATACTCGGATGTAGCTCAGATTCTCCATGGTGTAAAGAATTAGATGCACTACTAATCTCGGCATCTCTATCCTTAGATTTTTTAGACTTCTTAGGTTTTTTAGTTTTTATTTGTGTAGCTAATGACGACTCACTTTCATTAGATAATGTAACCTGTTCATTCAACGACGGCACTTGAGGTTCGGCGAATTCTTTAGGTTTTGATTTTTTGGTTTTTTTAACAGGACTTACCATTGGCTCTTGTACTTGAGAATTATCTTCAGCAGATGAATCTGATCGCCGTTCAATAATAGTTGAGTTACCAAGGGGTTCAGGTTTTTTAGTCTTCTTAGACTTTACTTTGTTTTCTTTCGAATTTATTTTTTCATTGGAAGAAAATAAATCAGATTCTTCTTCAGGGTCTAGATTCTCGAATAACATAGAATTTTTAATAACTTCATCAATAGTCTCATCAACATGTTTCATTAGAATATCATGGGAAATACTTTTGCCAGTTTTTACTGGAGCCGGTAAATCCTTCTCCTCCTCTTCTAGACTATCAAATTTACTCGACTGCGACTGAGATCGCGACAATCGATCTTCGTCACTCTCAGACATATTATGAGCCGGCAATTTCTTCTGCTTACTTTTCTTTTCAATACTTTTATCAACCTTGAAATTGAGACTTTTTCCAAGTAATACTTCATCATGAATAATTCTCGGTTTATTATCACTGCTAGAAATTGACGATTCATCATGATTGATAACTGAGGATCGAGCTGGACTAACTGGTAGTTGACTTGGAGGAATTTCATCACTACCTTCATCAGCATCTTCTACTTCCTCTTCGTCTTTATCTTCTTCTTCTACAGACTTATTAACTTTCAATCGCTTGGATTTGCTCTTAGACTCATAACTGTCATCCTGATCATGCTTTCTCTTCTGAGAAACATCGGGCGCAAACTGATCAGGTAATTCCTTCATTTCACTATCATCAGCCTGTAAAATTTCTCCATCATCATCATTCTTCTTTCTTTTCTTCCCTTTCTTCTTAGCTTTACGCACTCGTTCATCCTCGGAATCACTGCTGTCAAAAGCACCAAGGAAACTAGGATACGCTTTAGATTTTGAACTTCCAACCTGACTTTCCTCAGCTTCATGATGTCCTGCATCATGTTCATTTTCTTCAACTTCTTCATTTAAATTATTTTCAACATTTTCATCAATATCTTCATCTTCATCAATCTCTTCATCTTTTCCATCAACAGTATCACTAACAAAAAACAAAAAAAAATTAATGATCAACACTTTCAGCAAATAGCAAACACTAAAAACTGAATTCTTACTTTATTAGCAATTTGGCTCGTATAAATGGAACTCTGGCTCGTAAATCGACCTGGGTGACAGTAAATGTCGCTTCTTGGCCAACTTCTAGGTAGTGTCCTTGCCATGAGTCATCATCTTTCATGTGCTTCGTGATGGACACATTGAAAGCTTTGTGAACTAGGACTCCAATGTAATTCTCTTCCTTCTTATTAACGACACCTACAAACAAAACAATTAAAAGTCATTTATTAAAATAATTAATTAGATGATTAAATTTAATGAACTTACCTGTAAGAACACTTCCAACAGTAGGACGAAATATATAAAAGTCTGCTTGGACGTTCATGTGGATGAAGTAATTGTCGTAATTTATGAATCCCAGTGGACATAACAGTTTTGGATTTTTGTAAGCAATCAAAAGCCCATTGAATCTAATCAAACAATTAATAATTATCACTGTTAAATAAAATGATTAGTTCAAAATTGCATGTAAGACTTTCATGAAAGCATGGGTAACCTCAATGGTTAATTTAAATTCAACATAACTGATAAATTTAAAAAAATAAAAACAACTTAGAGACAGATGAAGAATTTAAAATAAAATGAACTTACTCAGTGTCAAAAGTATTTATTGATGAATTCAAAATATCTTTCAAGGCTTTTTTAGTATCATTCAAATGGATCGGGTGCAGAGAAACGTGTCTCTGTAATGTTTCTTTAAAAACACATGAATTTTCTTTCTTTATTAATTCATTTAACTCTTGTATGGTCCAGGTTATCCATGTATTTACTTTTGGAGGCATTTTATAAACTTATTTTATTAACTTTATGTATAATTAATAACTTTATTATTATAAATTATAACCTCTTAATTATATATGATCCAGCGTGTATTTTTTTTTAAAATGACGGAAATCGCGCGGTGGCGCTATCGTAGTTTTTTTTTTCTTTTTATTTATTATTGGCTATTCGAATTTGGGCCACGTACCAATAGCTGTGTATGGAATTCAAATATCAGTCGAGAAAACTCGAGAGACGATGAGATAGATAAATATATATATATATATATATTGATAGTATGCCATTGTTGATATTGATTATTAATTACAATGAATAAAATAATTTAAAAACAGTAATAATATTTTTTTATTATGAAAAGTACATTTTATAATAAGTAATTAGTATTGTTTAATAAATTTAGAAAAAACATAAACGCATATTTAAATCAAACAATTATTTGAAATGTGAAGCTCGGATGATTTATCATTTTGGAGTGTTTATTTAATTACATTTAAACAATAAGCTAAATAAAAATATATAATTATTTTATTTACTTTGTTGAAATCAATTAACCATAGATAAATTATTATTTGTAATTTGTTCTATAAAAAAAAAATAGTGCAAGGATTTAATAGAAATTTTTGTACAGTATATTGAGTCAGAACCTATTAAATTAATCACATAATTAACTACTGAATACATATCTTAATAAATATAAAAAACTAGGAAAAATATCTTGAAAAAAAATTATTTATAGGCAGTTTGATTTTGATTTATTTTATTAAAAAATATATTTCCTTAGTAGAAAAAAATATGCAAACGATAAATCAATCTATGAGACATAATAAAAAAAAAACACTTACGGCTTGAAAACATTTTAACTCAACGTACAAAAACTTGACTTGAGAAAACAAACTTTGATTCAAGATATAAAAATTTTAAGATTATTATTGTATCAAGAATATTTTTCTTGATTCGAGTTAACTTTTTTCTATTTAGTTATAATTCGCAAAAACATCAGAAAATTGAAAATACATTTAGGATGAATATTAATAGCTAGAATTATGTTATAATATACTTAATAATAGTTTTAGATACAAAATATCATATATTTTTTTTTTTTAGTATTGAGTAATAATTGGTTAACAGTAGTAATAGTAATTACAGATCAATCTCGTGATGACGATCCTTTTGCAGCTGCTGGATATCTTGAACGCGAATTTTCATAAGTTTATCGATAGCTTCTGAATATTTTTCTTTAGCTTCGAAGTAGATTTTTTCGTAGTCTGTATCCTTGATGATTTTTCTTGCACCTGTACATTTTTCAATGTCTAGAACCAGGTCATATGCTGTTATGATAGCAACCATACGGTACTGGAAAAAGTCTGATCCTCCTTTTCTGAATGTTTTACCACTAAGCCTCCTCAGTTCGATCCCTTTTTTCAAATCGGCTTTCAATTTGATAACATGATCAAGTTCTTCAAAGATATAATCTGCTCTTAAGCAGACATTTTGAATTTTGTCGGAATTCGAATACTTGCACAAACAGAATCGTGTGCAACTGCATTCGATTTCGTCTTCCTGAATATATTACAAAAAATTAAATATTAACAACAAAGTAAAAACATGTACTTATTTTTTTTTAATGATACTGAAGTTAGCCGACGTCTAATAATTTTATGATTTTTTTAGAAAGAATAAATTATTTGAAAAAATTGCGCCTGTAGTTTTTTTAATTTTCTATACGTGCATACTTTTAGTTTTTGTTTTTTATTAGCTCTGGATTTTATTTTTTAGGTACTCTTTCAAATATCACTGTTTTAAATCGTCACGTTCATTAATAATTAAATAAAAACTCAAAACTGATGGTTTTAACTAATAACAAATTCACCATTTTTGCTCCAACAATAGATATATAGATTTCTTAGTTCATCTGAATGCCACGCTTCGCAAGCACTATTTTTTTTTTTTTTTAAATAAGTTAACTATTATTTTTTTAGTATAAGTATAAAGATAAATCGCCAGTAACGTATCGTTAAAAAATATTTCGTGTCGATTAAAGAGATACATTTTTTTCAACTTATTTAAAAAAAATATTCTGATGAAAAATTAATAAAAGTAAAATGATTATATTCATACTATTACATGAGCGTTCGAGGTGTACACTATTAGATTTTCCAAATTTAAAAAAATATAATTATCTTAAACTTACCCATATTTCTGAATCCATGTTTTTTGTTATCCTTGAAACTTTTTACATCTTTTTCAATTACTGGTTCAAGTTGGAATTTTAATAATCTAACCTAAAATAAATATTTTATAGCATTTAGTCAAGTAACTTATCATATCATATTCAACAAAAAATAATATTTTAAAGTATACATACAATTGTCTGGATGAAATAACTTGTATGGACTAAAACAAATAGAGATTTTATAAATGCGTACGAGACAAAGATCACTCGCACAATTATAAATACGACATAAAATGATGAGTGGTAATGATTTCCACTGGTGCCAGAATGCGGACAAAAAAATCCCCTTCTCAAGTATGTGTTATGTCCTGGGAGTTTCCTAGAATCGGAGCTGATGCCACCTCCTGGACAGTGGGCAGTTCGTTGCCACGCGGGACCAATTTTGAATTTGAAAACAGAGATAAATTTATTGATGACTATGATGATGATGATGATTATGATTACTATTCAATGAAATAATGAAGTTATGGATAAGGATTGATGTAATTGATAAAATAAATTTTATCTGAAGTCTGAGTTTTATTGTAAAGTATAGATAAGATTTGTTTAGTAATAACAGCTGTGCTCGCCAATAGTTCTCAGAGTTCGATGTAACTTCACTTCTCTCCGTCACCAGGGGGTGGCGTCAGCTCTGATTCTTGGCTATCAGGGCTGATAGCCAAGTTGTTGACCACTTGTCGTCAAGTTGGTCACAAACTAATGAATACCAACTTTTGGACGAGTAAATCGTGCCATCAGGGTATAGGTATATATTCTTTATTCTTATATTTGTCTTAACGAAAAAAATATTCTATATAAATTGTGACTGACATTTATAGAATATTCTCACTTTTCACAATTCGTGAACGCGAGTGATCCATCTCTTCCACGTATATATAAAATTTTTATTTCCGTTTTATCTCGTACAAGTTATTTTATCCAAACAATTGTATGTATATACTTTAAAATATTATTTTCTATTGAGTATGTTAATAATAAGTTACTTGACTAAGTGATATAAAATTTTTATTTTAGGTTAGATTATTAAAATTCCAACTTTAATCAGTAATTGAAAAATATATAAAAAGTTTTAAGGATAACAAAAAACCTTAACTCGAAAATAATGGTAAGCGGTAGAGGTTGTGCTCTATAATCGACTTGTCGTGAAAATTTTAAAATCAAATCTATGTGTTTAATTAGTTACTAATTTTTAATTTTTTGTGATATATTCAGGAAGACATTGTAAAAGACTGCAGTTGCGTTGGAGAATGTCACAGTACAAGTAAATACCCGGGTGTATACATCAAACGTGATTGTCAACGTTTTGAACGAAATATTGAAATGCTTGGACGCTGGATGAAAGATAGATCTTACCTTAAATCTAATCCTCAGGATGAACCAGTAATAGATTCCCAATTAAAATTCAATACTTTTACTATATCAATAATGATCCAGGAGGCATATAGAATGGATTCACTTTTAGAAAAGTGTACTTTTGCCAATCAGTTTGTCAAGAGTACGGATTATGGAAAAAAATACATGGATTTCAGGGAAAAAAATTTGGAAATTGTGAACAAAATAATGAGTATAGGTGTGGAAAATATGGAAAATTTAAAAAATAATGCTTCTTACTATATTGACACATACTTACAGTAATAAATAATTACTATAATTATCTACTCAACACTATCATTCTAATTAATTTCGTACTGCTAAAATCTTGTTATGATTATTAATTAAGTAACGAAGTAAGAGATAATTTATTCATATTATCTACGATATTAAATTTTTTATTTTGACCATTTGAAATAGTAGCAAAATTTGTCAGTATAACAAAAATTATTTATAAGTTACTTATTTTCAATGAAATATCAATAAAACGTTAAATAAATTATATAATAGCAATAATAAAATTTATTTAATTAAAGTGCTTCAATTATTATCATTATTATTTCTAAATGCAAGTGGTTGTTTAAAAGCTTCTACAATATAATTCTCTTTAATGAGCGACAAAAATTATTTTTTATTTATATCATATATATATTTTTAAATCTCAATAATTTGAGCTCTCATATATTTAATAAATAATAATTAGCATTTATTATTATTATATATTTATTAATTAAATCAACATAATCCGTCATCATACTCATCATGCGAGGATGGTGTAGTGCTGGGCAACGTGCTCTAGCCTCAATCGTAATCCGGCTCGCTTTAGCGAAGACCTGCGACCAATGCAGCATGCTTGCTCTCGATAAACCCACTAATTCCGCGAGTCTTGCGGAAACTCTCTTCCACTACGTGACACTCAGGTCCCAGAAGTCCTTCCAGCTGATAATCATCACGCACGATGAGCACTTTATTCACAAGCTTAGCCAGCTGAACTCCAGCAGCGGATTCTATCAGCTCTACCGCAATGACGAGGGCCTGACAAACATCTAGTACTTAGTTTTCGGCCAAGACACGCTCAGCGAACGCCAGCTCGCCCTCAATGACGGCGGTAGCGATGACGAGGTTAAGAAAAAGGCTGCTCCTCGCAAGAAGGATTCTCTTCCTTGCACTAAGAAACGAGCGCTTTCCCCAAAAGCTTCCACCAGTGCTACTAGAACACCATATGATTTTTCTTTGTAATTTATGATTATTTAAATACAAGATTTTTTATATTATTTAATAACGATTACTGTTAATTTATTGATTGAACATTTAAGAGGTTTATGTATTTAATAAATTTTTATATTTAAAATTTCGATTTTATTTTTTACTAATCAAAAATAACAATCCAGTTTTAGTCCCTTAATTTAATGTCTTAATTGTTCGTCATCTAATTATTGATCTGCAATAAAATTTTTAATTTTAAAATTAAAAAAAATGCAGAATTTAAATTTCGCGCGAGAAAAAACCCTAGCTATCATTTTAATAGCCATTTACGTTTGTTTATTCATTTATAACAAAAATCATACCCACAAAACCATTAAAAATAACTAATCTGCGTAATTTATTATTTAAAAGTTAACGTGCTCAAAAAAAGTGTCTCAAATAAATCAGCGGGAAAATCAAAAGTCAGTGAAGTGATTGATAAAAAAATCTCAGCATTTAAATAAATCAAATAATAATAAAATAATATTATATCCAAGTACAAAAATACAGTTTTATATGTTTTTATTCAGTATTTTTTAATCGTTAATTGTGTACAGTAATTTAATTATTTAATTTACAAGATGCAATTGTCTTAAAATTTTCAATGATAGACTTGACAGCAACGGAAATTGCTAATTATTATTAATAAGTTTTTGAAAGAGAGCATTATTATTATTTTTTTAGTTTATTCCAAGTCATGATGTCAACAATTAAATTTTTTTTCTTATAATTCTGGAAATAGGTTACAGTTAATTCCACTTTTTTAAATTAAATTTATTGTAATTTAAAAAAAAATGAATTAAAATTAAAAAAAAAATAAATTTGAAAAATTTTATTTATCATTAACGAGAGTATAATTGTTTACAGTAAAAGAAATGATTAACAAACGATTACATAACAGTATCCGGAGATGTCTAATAAACGAGACAAAGTAGTTTCTGGCTTTGTAAGTTCTTTATTTTTTTATGATACCCAAGTTAGCCGGAGTCTAATAATTTTTTGAATTTTTTTAAAAACCATAAATTACAAAAAAAAAGTATATAAACGAATGCGCCAATAGTTTTTTAAATTTTCAACATGTGAATGTTCTCAGCTTTTTTTTTTTTATTTGTTGAAAAAAAAATACTAAAATTATTAATTGTCTGCTGCTTCTGATGTATGGATGTGAATGTTCCTGACGCTTGGCAATTTTTTAAATTTTCAAATAAATAAGTGGAGTAAAAATAAAAAAATTCATATTTGGAAAATTTTAAAATAAGTACGCGCGTTTTTTCAAATTTATAAATTGTCTCATATCACATTCACACTCTTTGCAACGTCACATTTATTTATATATCTAACCATGGTGGCATCCACCTCTCGTCTTCAGATTGTCTTCCACTAGGGCCCATACTAGTACCGTAGGGTGCTGGTCGTCCGCCGGAATTGAAATTACTCCTAACGGGGCTACCACCGTATCCTTGTTGGTAACCACTACCGAAGTTGTGGTTACTCCAATTACCGCCGCTGTTGTATCCGTCTTGGCCACCTTGTCTGCCCCAGTTACCTTGATTTTGACTCTTCCAGAGTCCGCTGCCACCCCAGTTATTTTGATTACCGCCTCCGCAACTCCCTTAGACACCTCCATTGTTCCAGTCACCGCACGATTCCGTTGCAAAAAAATTTTATCAACAGGGTCGTAGACATCGAACTCAACGAATCCAAACCCGCGTTTCTTACCAGTCTCTTTGTCAGTGACAATACTAATTGAATTTATACTTCCGTAGCTCTGGAATTACTGTCTCAGATCTTTTTCCTCGGAGTTGTCTTTAAGTCCACTGACAAAGAGTTTCTTGACGGTGGCGCCGGCCTCGGGTCGCCCGAACTCCTGCCTCGGGACTGCGCGTTTCGGCTCAACAACGCGGCCATCGACTCGATGAGGTCTTGCATTCTGTACATCGTCGACCACATGCGCGCGTGAATAAGTTATAAATCCAAAACCTCGTGAACGTTTGGTCTTGGGGTCTTTCATCACGACGACGTCGACTATTTCGCCCTATTGCTCGAAATGTTTTTTCAGCGAATCGTTTGTTGTTCTGTAGTCCAGACCTCCAATAAATAATTTATGAACATGCTCTGGTTCTTTTTTTCCATCCTCATGCTCTACCTTGACCATTTTGGATGGGTGATAAATAAAATACTACTGATAATAAATATGTGGTGTTTATAAAATTACTGTAAACTGAGTATCCAATGTGACGCACTAGTATGGGGGAAAACCCCTATTATTATGATTATTATTATATAAAAGAATCTATTTAAATGACAGTTTTTTTTTTTATATTGCATTTGGGAAAAATGTAATTTTAATTTCAAGTTAACTGTAAATTTTATTCGTTTTATAATTATTGTAATGTAAGAAAGATAGCAATTTTGCTAAATAAAGATTATTATTACTATTATTACTATTATTATTATTATTATTATTATTATTATTATTATTATTATTATTATTATTATTATTACTTTAAAAAAATCAAAAATAAATAAAAAATAATAATTTTTTTTTAAATATATCTTGTCACCCGAGCTACCATATCCTGCACTGTTTCCGGGGTGAATAAATTTGCACTATCACTTTGAAATTCGAGTTGCTCCATTAATTCATCCATCCGAATTATCAGTTTTTCCTTTTTCTCTCGCAGCCCCATCTGTCTCAGCCCCGATCGCAACGTGACCTTGTCTCGTAATAATGCCGCAACTTTCTCGAGCTTCAAGTTAACATCATCGAGATCTTCTATGATCGCATAAAATTCGTTCTGAATTCGTTGTGCGGCCTGTTAACAAATGTTAAATAATTAATTGTTTATTTTATAAATACTTTTTTTTATTTAATTATCTTACCATTTTTTATTTTTGTTTTAATTTCAGATTATCTGAAAAAAGAAAGAAAAAATTTTTTTTATTTGCAGGTATATACAGACATAATAGATAAATAAATAAAATCCTGGACTTATTACATTAAATACTAAGGCTGGGCCGTACCTAACGAAATCTCAAATTTTAAAATTCTAATTACGTTTTAGATATTTATGGGACTCTAATGATGAAAATCTTCCGACGAAGTTCGTCTTTTATTTTTTTGTCGAAAACTAAAAAAATCGCTGTATGATGATAATTCATTAAAAAATTACTAAAAATTGTGAACGTGCGTTTTGATTTTACGATTTGAAATCGAGCGCAAAATCTAACTGATTCTAAGGCTATCTACTAGAATGATTTGTATATTAATGAACACTTCTCAGTCACTTGGGGCCATGTCAAAGGCCACCTAGATCGAATTCGAACTTAGACGATAGTGGGGTAATTCCACCCCTCCAAAATTAAAATATAAAAGGGCCAGCAAACACTTACTCGAGGACTTAGGCACTGGCCATCACCTAGAGTAGACTGAGGACGCTTAGCGAGGTCCTACTCTAGCACCAGGACTCATAACAATTTATTTGAGTCGGCCTAACGATATCTAGTCCATTAGTTTGCTATATCTATAGTCATTTATTCTAACACTCAGTTCTATCTCGGTTAGTCTGTTACCAGAATAATTTTACCTATCGAAACTTTTCTTTTATATTAAACTAAATTATTAATTTTATTATAAGTGATATTTGTTTGATTCAAATTAATTAAATAAGGAGATTTGAAACTCCTTCGTTAAGACATTGCGCCTTGATGGTTGGGGTAAAAAACCGAAGCTCAAAGTCTCGCTAATCCAACTATAGCTCCCTTAGTAGTAGGGATGGTAAGATCTATCAAAGAATCAATTTTCGATTCCACATCGTCTGTTTATTTCGATTCTTGGAATCGATTATACGACACAAAAAGTCGATTTTAATCGATTTTTGAGTGAAAATTGATATGCAGCAAGAGTTTAATTAGAGTTGCATATGAGGCGATCCACGCCCAATCGCCGAGGTCGTGGACTCGATCATTACCGTTGATAGTAAATTAACCAGGAGATTTAAATTTATGAGGATCTAAATTCAGATACTGGAGACGCTTTTGCAAGCTTATGATAATGAGGATGCTAATGCAGCACTTGCTGCATTAAATAGTCCATTTATAAAACACATGGACGTTGAATACGCGAAATTAGCACGTGGGTTACCGTTGCCTCAGCAAGAGTATGCAGTATCACCAGCTGGTGTCAGAGCTAACGCTGCCGAACCCGACGTTTCTTCATCAAAACAAGAAAAATCACGGAAAACTGTCCAAGCGGAAGTCAGTAATGTAATTATTCATCGTTTTCTTATTATTTTTAACTTCCCGCTAAAAAAATTGCAAATTTTCAAAAAAAGAGAAGTTATTAGTTTCGGGTAAATTTTTGAAAAACGAGTTTTCATCAGATATCAACGTTTTGAGGTCCTAGGAAGCTATTTTAAATATTCCCGGCTGGACGTCTACCCGCCCGCGCGCGTGTGTTGTGTGTGTGTGTGTGTGTGTGTAAACTTTTTTTGTCCGACGATATCTTTGAAACGAATCGTCTCAAACGAATGTATATCGGTCATGTAGTTTACGAGTTATACGAAGAATAAAAATGAAAATTTTTTTTTGTTTTTGGTTTTTTGCATATAACTTATAAACCAATTGCCTGATTGGCCTCAAAATGTAATCAGTTTTAAGTCTTGTTGAGCCCTTTCGGTTGCCACCAAGATCATTCAAATCGGTTCATTCCATCCAAAGATATCGTTGGACAAAAATTATAATTTTTCAGTGAAGGTACGTTTTACCGGCCTAACAAATTTTTGAGCTCGAAGACTTATGCAAGTTAATATTACTGAGATTCTCATCAACAGTGCGCCTAGACCAAATCTCAGTAAATATTACTGAGTAGAACGTAAGAAATTAATAACAGGTGCATTTTTTTGACAAGTGTCTTGTACTTTTTTAAGGTTTAAGTAGTAATTTTAAATAGTCAAGCAGTATATTTCAACGATTAACTGTTAGTTATAGGACTTTAAACATTAAAATCATAATTTTACTGATTGGAACGACATTAGTTATTAAACAGAACATAAATAATTACAAGTTGAACTACAATTATCGTCAATCATTTTTTTCCGTGTAGGACTTAGGAACACGTGTTGTAAATAGATGATTCAAAAATAAATAGGTTAGAATAAACAGACCAATTATTTGTGACAATTAAAATCATTTTAAAAATCTTACCTCCACTTTTCAAATATCTGGGGGATTTAAAAAATTATTGGCGTGGTGTTGGAGATGAGCCACTGATGAATCAAAGATTATAATTATAATTAATTGAAAAAATTTTGAACTATAAAATGACACGACAGCGATGAACTGCGCGGGAAGACAAATTTTTAAATAACGCGGCCGCAAAGTCTGGCGCGGCATTCCGAGTTTAGTCGAAGCAAAATAATAATTTATTTAAACGACCGCCAGAGTGCACGGCCGCGCCTTTTAAAAATTTGTCTTCAGAAGTCTCCTGGCTCTGAGCGGCAGATAAATTTTTTGGTTATAAGCCAAATTTATTACAAAAGACAACAGGATTGTAGTTATATATTTTTCAATAACATTTTGATGACAGTAATAATAATAATTATTAAAAATAGCGCTGAAAAAATATGAACTAATATGTTGGTGTATCGTGACAGCATTTAATTTAACATGGACACTGATCATGATTCTGATCAATCAGAAGATTTATTTGGAGGTATATAAATATATCTGTTTATACTTGATGTCAATTTTCCTATGGCTTATTCATTTTTACATTTCATGGAAATTTAAATTTGACAGTACATGTAATGCGAATTTACTAATGCAATTTATTTGTATCTAGATGATGAGAATTATTTGTCAGTACGAGGCTCGAGTATTCAATCTCCAGAGATCGATGCCTCTTTTAAATCATTACCGCTCTCTCAAGCGTATGGTTGTTCTCCATCTCCATATAAACAACCGTGAGATGTTTATATATATTTATTATAGTAATAATTTATCAGTAAATAGATGACTAATTATTTAAAAATTAATTTAGAGATTTTACTGCACCGGAATGTCCTACAACACCTTGCAGCCTTGGGCCGCATCTTACGAAGGCACCAATTTGGACCGCTGACCTCGAAACTCCGGAAGCGAACAAAGGTAGAGTTTTGCCAGTAGAAAGTCCATGTAATATTAACCAGGAAAACATAAGTTACAATGCTCTGAGACTCACGCCAACGGATTTTAATATCGAGGATGTGATTCCTGTGTCACCTGTTGTTCCGAGAGCCAAGAAGAAACGTCTGAGTCGTCGGATATTGAGCAACATCTCCAATGCCACGTCGCAAAGCAGCCATTTTAACAATGAGTATTCTAATATTGCGAATTCAACTGTCTACTTAAGTCCTATTGCTGAAAAGTCGATGGAAGAGAGGCTGGATGACAGTAATAGGAGTTTCAGTTCAAATCCAAGCTCCAGTACCAGTGGTATCAGATCTTCTGGTTCAATGTCACCCGTTGAACGTTTCAGAATGCTGAAAGAGTTGAAAGCATCAAAAATTCCGCGGTTAAATCAAAATGACATAATCCAGATACCAGACACTGAGTTCTTCAAGGACTACGTGGCCATGGAGTCCAACAAATACTCGTGTCAACCTCAAGGTAAATTAAAAAAGCCGCGATTTAATGAGGAGGGATTTGTTACTTTTACGCAGCTCGCTAGAGATGAGAATGAAGAGCAAGATGAGGAAGTAGAGCATCCACATGATGAATCTTATCAACACGATCAAGATATACCTCTCTCACAGTTTTTCAGAGAAGATAATCCAGTATTTGATAGTAAAAATGACGAAATAATTAGTACTGAATGTACAGACTCGGATAAATTAATAGCTGCCATAAAAACGCCATTAACAAGTCCAGATTTCAAAGGATTTTCGCCAGTTTCACGTCAACGCAGTCAAGAAATATTAAACAAACACAATGATCTCGTTAGTGAACAAGCTCATCAACATCTTTCGACGTCGGAAGATAATTTAAAAGGCTTTAATATTCATGAGTTAGATAAAAGTATGAAAATTGCTCAGAGGTATCAAAGGTTTTACGATAATTATCTTGATAGCAATTATCCGCTGGGTAAGAAGCTACGGATAAAATATTCCAGTGAGAATGTAAACCAAGATAAGTCTAAGTCATTACTACCTCCACTGATAATTAACGTTTGCTCATTATTTAAGACAGCTAGTAATAAAGATATTTTAGTTGCTTGGGAAAATGTGGGATCGTCAAAACTGTTATTGTTATGTGATGATGGTCAGCATGATATTGATTTACTTGTTGATAATCATGAAGAATCAACCGCAGGGTCTGATTCGCGTGAAAAGAAAACTGAGGATTTGAAAAATGTAACAGTCGACGAGTTTGAATCCTTGGAATTCAATGTTGATCTTGAAGAAGCGGTTTCACGAGTTGAATCTACTGAGTTTGATAATTTAAATAGTGCTAATTGTAGTGTAGATAATAACAATGAATGTAGACTTAATTTAACGCTTAATAATAGTTTTAAACCTGTTGTTACCAGTTTAGATGTAAATAGTACTACTAGTGATAAAATAATGTTCAAACAACCGGTGATTAAAAATTTGATAGGTAAACAAAGTACAAATGTAAATAAAAGTTGCGTTAGTTTAGCGAATAGTAAAAATATTTTTGACGAAGATTTACAATTTGATGGTAGTTGTGAGGCTGGTGCTGTGGGATTTCAAACGGGACGTGGGAAAAGTATTAAAATAGCTGATAATGCATTGGTGAGAGCTAGAAATATATTAGCAGATGATGAATTAAATAAAATAGATTTAGAGAAAGAGGGTAAGTTAAATGGTCAGCGTAGGAAAGAGTTTAATGAACCAGTTGCTTCAACGTCGGGATTTAAAGTGGGTCGGGATAAAAATAGTTGGGTTGAAAAAAGTGGATTAGTTGGTAAAAATATTTTTACAAATAGAAATATTAAGGAGAGTGCGGTTACAAAAAATATTTTTGATGATGAAAATTTACAAGACTTGCCGATGAATCCGGCGATGATGGGATTTCAGACCGGACGCGGGAAAAATATTAAAATAGATGATAACGCTTTGATGAAAGCGAAAAATATATTGGCTGATGATGAATTGAATAAAATAGATTTAGAAAAAGAGGGTAAATTAAATGGTCAGCGGAGGAAAGAGTTTAATGAACCAGTTGCTTCAACATCTGGATTCAAAGTGGGTCAGGATAAAAATAATTGTGTTAAAAAAAATATTTTTGATGATGAAAATTTAGGAGATTTGCTGAGAAATCCGATGGCGATGGGATTCCAAACGGGATCTGGTAAAAATATAAAAATAGCTGAGAGTGCTTTATCTAGAGCACAGGCAACGTTTGTTAAAGATCTCGAAGATGCGGATTGTGAGAATAAAATATTGGAAATGAAGAAAGGAAAGATAAATCAGCGGTTTTCTTATCCTGGGTCAAGTACTTTTAGATCTAGATCTGGATCTGGATCTGGATTTAGTACAGGTTCAGGTACAGGTTTGTTGATCAATAATTCTGTGAGCATAAATAATGCGCGTAAACGCAAGGCTGATGATGAGACACCAGCAGGCAGAAAACGTATTTGCGGAGGACTGGATTTGCAAAAACGTAAACTTTTTAATGACATCGAAGAAGAGGATGAGAGTCTGTTGGAATCAGCAATGCTGTTGGAACAGGACCTCGTTGACAGTGATCGCAATCTTGCTGGCTCGACGTTGCAAGCTAGAAGAATCGATACCAATGTTAATTTAAACTCTAGTATTATTATTAATGACGAAGTGCGTGCGAGTGTTGACGCGCTGCTGAACGAAGACATTGACTTCGAGGCTGAAGACACCTGGGTCGAGACTGCTAATGTAGATAAGCAAATATGGAGCGGCGGATCTGAAGGCTCTTATCGCAATCAAGATCATCCGAAGCCTGAAAAAAGATCTAGGTCGTTTCCAGGTTCTGTTGCCAAGTCACCCAAGCACGATTCTATTCCCGAAGAACTTTACTTTGAGACGCAATTCTCGGAAGAATTTAATAGTGGCATCGAAGAGATTCATGAGCAACGAAGCGCAGCAGCTTTGGAGCAGGAAAAAATAATAATGTGTAAAAAAAAAATGAAAGTCAAGCCTACAGTTGGATCCTTGTTAAAATTAAAACGCGCTGACAATAAAATTTCTTTGGCACAATACTCCAGTAATCATGCACCAGTGCACTGTACATCTCAAGAACTGCGAGACAGAGGACTGGATCCATCCATAGCGTTGATTAATTCAACGACCGCGAGTACTTACAAATTTAGTGGTAATTATTTTGAAGATTTGAGGACCAAAGTCAGCGTACCAGTTGGTGACGGAGCTGTTCTAGTACCTGATAAAAATAACCAAGTAGGTGTCGATGAATTTAGTAGCTCATTTTTAGCCAGTCCAGGTGTTGATCCATCGCTTCTGCCCCAAGGTTGGTTTAAAAACCATTACAGGTGGATTGTGTGGAAGCTTGGGTCAATGGATCGTATTAAATTACACAGTAGACATGTAAATAAATTTTTAACACCTGATATATTAATGAGACAACTAAAGTATCGTTATGATCGAGAGATAGACAGATCTGAACGACCAGCTCTGAGGAGAATATTAGAAAAAGACGATCCGCCTTCACGGAGACTAGTTCTTTGTGTTTGCCAAGTAGTTAAAGACACAATAGAATTAACCGATGGCTGGTACTCGGTTCCGGCGAGTGTTGACTCAGCGATGCAGTCTTATATTAACTCAGGTAAACTCCAAGAAGGAACAAAATTGATGATCCAGGGAGCTGAGTTGGTTAATCTTGAAGAAGGTCGGTATCCTTTGGAAATAACTAAAGACGTGCGTTTAAAAATTCACACAAACTCAACGCGTCGTGCCCGGTGGGACACAAAACTCGGGTATTACCGCACATGCGGTCCGCTGCCCGTGACTTTGAGCTCCGTTAAGTCAAACGGTGGTGCTATTGGTAAGTTAACAATCGCTGTAGCGCGAGTCTATCCAATTTTATACCGCGAGAAAACGGCCGACGGACAGTCAATTGTACGTAACGCAAAGTGTGAAGAGAAAGCAGCGATAGCTTACGAAACCGAGTGTCAAAAACGCATTGACGCGATCTGCTCGACTGCTCGTTCTTTCAGTGAGTCCCAAACTTCAACTTCAAAGTACGAATTGGAGACTCGTGTGAGAAATAATTTACCAGACCGTAGAAATGTTACGCCGATACTCAAGGTTAGGATTGCTGATGATGATTTGTCAGCGATGATGACAATCTGGTCTTGCGACGAAGAATTTCAGAGTAATTTGAAAGAGAACAGTTGCATTACTATACGCAATGTGCTGGCAGCAGGACGTAGAGTCAATGAACTTCAAATAACAGCCGGTAAATCAAGTATCTTCGAACGTGTATCTACTAAAATTACCTGTCCCCCACGTGCCTTTACTTCGATCCAAGAGGTTTCCCAGCGCGGTTTTAATCCAGTGTACGGTGAATTTGATACCGTGGGTATTGTCGTGTCAACTGGACCAGCACCACACGGGATGAAGAACTTCGAAACAGTTAATTTAGCATTCAAGACTTCTACTGACGATGACGATGATAATAATGAAGATTCTTCGTCTTATTATCTGTCGATCTTATTCTGGGAAGGGATCGCATCTCATGGATTCACCGGAATAGCAACAGTAGGATCTGCCATTGCTTGTCTGAATCTTGAGTGGCGGAAGAGCACGTATCAAAGTATACCAACGGCTTTTTGTTCCGAACGCACATTACTGACACGCAATCCACGACAGGCTCATCTGCGACACGCATTCGACTCGCTCAGCGCTAGAATCCGTGACCCGGTATCCTATGCCGCGGAATGCGCGGCAATAATCCAACTGGAGGTCGACAAAAAATCATCAAACAAGTCTGCAAACCACACACCTAATGCGGACAGAAGGTGGTCCAATTGCTGGACTCCCGAGCGTGATAACAATCTCATAAACCCCGATAGCGTAAACAGAAATGATTTACGGAAATCCGCTATTTTAAATAATCGCGCCGACAAAGTTCGCTGGCATCTAGCACCCGAGTCTTCTATTTTACATATTTCAAATTCTCCTAAAACCAACAGCCCATTCAATTTAAATATCAATCGGCCCAAGCCATCATGATACCACCAGTTTTATTATTATTGTTGTTACTATTTGTTAAATGTAAATATTTTATAATAAAATTTTGTTTATGAGAATTTATTTATTGACTTTCATCTTTTATTTCTTAAGATAGTTATTTATCATGTATTTGAATTAGGAATGTTAATAATATATTTATATTTACGTCAGCAAACAAGTTTCAGGTGATTTACAACAACGGAAATTCCTCAGACCCAAGAATTATCCGAGCTGTCGATGGGTTTATCTTATTGTATTGTAATAATAGCTGAGTATCCTTAAAACTATAAATGAATTGAGTAAATTTAAAAGCTAGAGGCAAATTTTTACGTGGGAATTGGGTACTGTTTATTGAGCACACCTAAATTATGCTTACTTTTAAGAATAGAGTAGAGTAGAGAGTACTCTGTACAATGATAAAAGTAAGACAAACTTAAAATGACCTTTCGAGTCTTTGTCTGTAGTAATGCTAAATGCCTGGAGTTGTCTAGACACTGGAGATTAAAAATTATTTAAAATATCCAGGTATGCTGCAAACCCTAAATCTCGTAGCTCTTGACCTTTAGATTACAATACGGGCTAATTCTAAGTTATATTATTATTATCTTGGACGTAGGTACATATTTCTCTAGTAATTTTATTTGAAAGTAGTCGGGCGCGTTAATTTTAAACTTGTGCGCCTGCGCGGGCGTTTTGAATCTGCCGCGCGCGCAGGCGCACACAGCGGTAGGACTAAAATGCGGTGCGTACCGAGCACGCCGTTGTGTTTTCCATCAGTGCCGTTTCTCATGTCTTGCTGTAATGTTCTAGGTCTAATTAGACCGTATTTAAATTAGATATATTTATTAAAAATAATTAAATTAATTAGTCTTTGTTTGATCTTCAGACAATGTTCAATGAGGTTAGTAATTAATCGTGAGAGTTTTTTTAAATCCAGCCAAGTGTCAGTGATGTGATTTACGTTTTACTAAGTGATATTTTTTGTTGCTGAATAAAATTATTTTCGGTTGATAAATAATTATTTTTATTTGGTTATAATGGAAAATAATGTGAAATTAAATCGTGTTGCTGCTAGTGATGTGTCTATTAGTCAAATATTCAAAAGTTCATTCGCCAGATCTTTTGTTTCGTCTTATCATGATAATAAAATTTTGGATATGGATAATTTGAACGATAGTTTTAATATTTCATCATCGAGTGTTGATAATTTTTTGGATAATTTTCAAAAGAAACATTCTGGAGATAATAATAGTAATGATGTAAGTAATTAATTTTTTTAAAATTTATCTGTCAAATTTTTTTACATTCATTAATTTTAAAAAGTTTTACTTATGATGTTTTTTTTATGATCCTGAAGTTAGCAGCCAAGTCAAAATTTTTGAATTTTTTTTTTCCACAGAAATTTAAAAAAAAAACACATGTAGAAAATTTAAAAAACTAAGTGCAATTTTTTTCTTTTTTAAATTTATTGTTTAAAAAAAAAATCAAAAATTAGTCGGCTAATTTCAGTATCATTTTTTACTATCCATCAGAAAAATAATTACTTTTTTATAAATGATCAATTGCATGGTTAAATTAATTTTAATTAGTAATAAATAAATTTCTTTTTCTTTTTAGATATCAAATAATATAGAACCCGAAGAATTGAATAACCTCCGTAAGGTAAAAATAATGTTATTAACTATCAATAGCTATTAAAATAAATTGATAGCTGATGTTAAGACTGATAGTAATAGTCAAAGGTAATGGGTAATAAATAAGCGTGAAAAAATGATTGCACCGAGTAGTTAAATCGCTGTTAAGTTGATATGGTTTGTTGTTGTATTGAATGGGTTTTAAAAGAAAAGGTCGATGACGGTAGACCACGAACAAAGGGTTACTGGGTACGATAAGGGGACGGTTTCCGGAACAGGTGCCAAACACGACATATCCTTTCTCTCCTCTTCCTCCATCTCCATCGTCATCTATCTCTACCTCAACCTCTATGTTTGTCTTCTTTTTAAATCATTGTTATTCTTATATTCCGGCGTATGTTTTTTTCTTCGTATCGCCAGACAAAAGGAACAAGGCCATCAGCGTACAGAAAACACCATATACAGGTACACGTTTCACGGCAACATAAAATTACCTGGTGAATTATTAAGTAGCCGGAGCGAACCACGAGCCAGTCACCTCCAAAATACTCGCAATTAAATATTATTTTGTGTTTAATTATTTATAAATTTTACAGACAAACGACATTGTTATTTTGTTTTATGAAATGATATAACTAATATCTTGCGTATATTGCAAGTGAAAGGACAAAGTACTGGGTAATCGTCAGTTGTTTCGTTGGTGAGCAGGAAGTTCGCTCCAGCCCCTCCTTTAATTATCAACGACATAGGTACACACAATATCCCTACAATTCCAACCATTTTAACTTTTACATTTTTACGTATACATATTTTATGTTTCAAGTATTTACTATTCACTGACAAACCTTTGTACAGACGGTC
The DNA here is from genome assembly GCA_030273425.1 of Microplitis manilae. Classification (NCBI taxonomy): domain Eukaryota; kingdom Metazoa; phylum Arthropoda; class Insecta; order Hymenoptera; family Braconidae; genus Microplitis; species Microplitis manilae. The sequence continues at coordinate 1,482,561 of CP092725.1, forward strand.
AACGTTAACATGGGACGCAGGAGACGTGGCTTCAGTCTCTAAACGCCTTCGACTTATTATTAAACAATTTTATTTAATTATCCAAGTGCTTTCAATATAAATATAACGAGTATTCTTTATATTTATATATATAGAGTACTTAGCAGAAATTATCCTTCATTATTATTTTATTTACAGACATTAAATTCGAGCTAAGACTCGATAGTCTATGTGCTTAGATATTTATTATAATAATAATGATAAATGTGTACAATGTAAAATGTTGGGTAGAGATAAAGACAGAATAATTTGCGAGAAGGTCGTAAAGTCGAGTGAAAGCTCTAGTCTTTTTACTCTTGACAATAAAAAAAATGAATAAAAAAAATAGTTTGTTCCACTGGAACGCAACCAGGACAAGAGTAATAATAACTGGAAATTGTCGCAATTGCCAAAACCACGTTATTGTTTTTAAAATTAGAGAAAACAATATAATGAGATTGTCGTAAAAAAAATGAAGGATAGAAGTTCTAAAAGCCACATCATTACCCCTGTGGTTTTAAGAGTGAAAATTACATTATCTCTAGTTTAGTTTACTTTATTTAAATTAAATTAAATGTCTTTAATTTAACGGTTTATTGTTCAGTTGTCTTCGTAATAAATCCAATTATAATTAAATAAAAAAATAACAGGTTCATAAATAAAAGTGGGAAAAGCATACGCGGTACACAATGTAATTTCCTAATGTAATGTAACTATAACGGCAAGTAACGTAGTGCTGGCGGTGTTTATATATATATATTTATACATGATGTTGCTGGATCATTAATATGGAGAAAGCACGCGCTGTGTTGAGAGCTACAGCCCGATGCGAAAGAGCTGGAGATTTAAAGAAGAAGATTTGCAGCAACGGTAATCTGCGATTTTTTATCATTCATTTTTTTTCCGTGGCTTTTTTATCCTCGAGCTCATAACGTTAATATATATGATAGTCTAGGCACATCCGTACTGTGTAGATATAGATTCACTTTACTATTATATGTACGAATGTATGGTAAATATATTTAACGAGGTGCAGGAGCGTGGGAAGAACACCTGCAGTGTTGTATGCTCATAGAATATCAGTTATTTTTATTATGTATTAGTATATGTATATTTAAAATAAAGAAATCAAGTGAGATGATAGATAGAGCTTACTATTGATTAATCAGTATGATGGGAATGAGGTTTGACAAGAGACACACGATATATTATGTTCATTGATGCATTCGTACTAGCATTACATCTAATATATTATATCAATATTACATTATTTACTTTTTTTCTTTCAATCCTCAATGCTATTGATCTAAGCGCGATAAGTGCGGAAGTTAATTATATATAATCCTGATTAAAGTTGTTAAAATAATTAATATACTCGCACACAGAAAAAATAAATTTCTCGACACGAGGAATATTTAGTATTATGAATTGAAAAAAAAATATTTATTGGAGCAAGAAATTTTTTCTCGTTTGAAAAAAATTTCTGTTTTCAATTCATAGTGCAAAAAATTTATTGGCACAAGTAAAAAATTAACATTTTTTATCAGCAGTAATTTAAATCCATAAAAGTATTTTTGTAAAATTAAATATTAAATAATTTGAATGTCCTCAGGCAAGACATGTAACGGTTATCTAAATTTTGTAGCTTGTACTCAACAAAAATAACATCTTATTAAATATTACAATGTGTGTGGTTTAAATTTATAAACATATATGTTTTTATCAGTACATATATTTTTCTAACGGACATAATCCAAGGGATTTATAGCTGACACAAATTTAAATATTGATTTATTTCTTCAACTTGCGGTTACTCATTATATCAAATGTATGAAAAGAGCTATTCAATATGGGTTTTATCAATACATATATTTTTATAACGGAAATACATATTTTCGGAGGGATTTATGCCTGACACTAATTCAAATATTATTTTATTTGTGTAGTTTATGATTAATTATGAGAAAAAAAAAAAAATAGGATAGACTTGTTATTGTTTAGTAAGTGTGTCTTTGATTCATAGCATCTTGGTATAGTTTATATTTTATTAATACATTTTCTTGATGTAAAACGTCTGGACAACTGGAGCGTACGACGGAACGTTGTTCCGAATAACGATGAAAACGGAGACATGAAAAGAAAAAAAATATACAGCACATTCTTAGAAAAGAAGAAAAAGTAAATATCAATTATTTATAAAATTTAATCCGTACGAAAATATCTCTGAAATTGATAAAAATTTTTAATTTATTTACAGTTTGACGTTTCTTTGAACTGCTCCAAATACGTACACTATTTCCGGCAAATTTTTGAAAACTGTCCCAACGTGACTTGATATGCAAGTGAAAAATAGTACTCGGTATTTCTGTTTATATATTTAACCGACGTACATAAAAACAGCTGAGCAATAACCGCAAGCCGACTCCACTCCTATTAATTGTAATTATTATTATAACAAGGATCGGTTGTTGTAGAGGAATCGAAAGGAGATAAGTAACAAAAACATTTTAGAGAAGCAAACAGATTTTCTTGGCATTCCTACGTACTCTAGAGTTATAGTTTTGTTTTATATACATATATATGTATATATACAACCTAGTATATAATAATATAAAAGTACTATCGTGATGAGAGATGTGTAAGTATCTACTCTACTGTATCCACCAGTTCAAGAACCGTTCAACCGAGTTAAAGTTAAGTGTTAAGGCACGAGTCTACTCAGCTAGCTCAGTATAAACCGAGATTGCTTTCCATTCCCATTGGAATGCACCAAAAATAAATTTTCCATCTCTTATATACATTTATATTAAGTATTTTAATTTTAGTCCCCACATTCTTCGTGCCTTTTATTATCTCTTAATCCTTTTTTATCTCACACTTTTTGTAATAAATTTCGAAAAAACGTTTTTAAATATAAATGTAAAGATAAATTTTACGTTACACCGTTAAGTTTTTTTTATTTTTCAGTTCAAGTCAAACAAACGCGCAATATCCCAGTAGCCCTTGCCCTGATTACAGCTTACTGAAAATATATACGTATATATATATATAGATATATATGTACGCTGAATAATTCAAGCAGTGACCGTATCAGATGACGTCATGATAGTATTCAGCCACGGTGGACGGTTCAGGGTGAGCAACCATGCAGAACACCATCCGCTTGCGGGCGACGTATGACCGCGAGTCGCGACTCAACGACTGAGCTACGCGCGATTCGTTAATTTACATATTTGCTGATATCCAAAATGAAAGGATTCCTGAAAACAAAAAAAATAACAAAATTACTGACAATAGCAACAGATGAATGGAATTTTTGTTAAGAGAGGTCTGAAATTTTTTCTCTATCACACTCAAGTCGGCGAACGATACTGTCATTGAGCACTTGAGCAGTAAATGGCCACTTTATCTAGGATTTTGTCTTGAACAAACAAGCATTTTTGAAAAATGAAAACCTCGTTCTTACGCATTTAGAGGATTTGCTTGAGAGTAAAGCTTGGACAAGAATTACTGTAGACCTTCCTTAAATATCATAAGTGATAGTAAATGAAGTGATCTGTATCCATTTACCAATTTCTCACACTTAGAACAAGATACTTGTAGAAAAACTCCAGACAGACAGTTTTAAAAGTCTTAAGACTCCAGAAACACAGGTCTTTCATCATGTTTCTATACCTTTCTCATGATCTTATCAGAAGGTGCCCGTTGCCGGATAGATCTCGCAATTCTTCTCTTACTCTTCAGGTCTATTGTATGGTAATACAATATGTAATGCGTTTACTTCATATCAAACGTGCAGGTTTTTTAAATATTTTACATATTTAACAAAAATACCCATCATCAATCTCACTTTGCACGTGTCTGTAAAAACCAACTTGATTAGACTTAATGTTTTTTTTTTACAAAAGATTTCCTGAGTAGCTTTAAATTAATAAATGTTAAAAATACTCATGGCGTTAATTGATAATTAATTAATATGAACAATTAATTTATTTGGGTGTATGAATCGCGTGGGATGAGAGAAGTGAAAGGCCTTTGTTCGTAAGGTCACCGAAGCGTTGCCTGTTATTTATATTTTGTTTCAAGTTTTTAGTTATTCTAGCAGCTTTAACTATCAGCTATTAATTTTATTTTATGTACACACACATACTATTATATTTTATTGTATTATCTAATGATTGTTTTGTTTAATAGCAATGCCAGGTGTTGAGTGAAGAAAATAAACGGCTGCAAAATGCACTTGCTCATCAAGAAACTTCACAGTTTGATTCGACTTTTCTGCAGAGTCAGGTTGATACACTTAAGTGGCAATTAAAACAGGTATTTTATTGATTACTATATTAATTATTTATAATTCAATTAATGAATTAATTTATTTATTTTATTGGCAGACTGAATCAAGCCGACAGATGTACAGATCATTGATGAAACAAGTGATAAGTTTCCTAGAACGGGCGCATAAAAGTCTGGACATACTTCACGCGAGCAACAGCAGCAGCCAGCGAAGTAAAAGCTCGTCACGTAATAGCCGTAGTCAGACTATTTACCCCGAGGATTCATTAATGATCACGTCAAGAAGATCAACGAGTCCTACTTCAAGTAAATTTACTCGCACTAAATCAGTAACACAGATTTCAGCAGCGCATGCCTCTGGTTACCGCGATTTTACTTGGTCTGTATTGAGACGTAATGACCCTTCACATTCGCCATCACCATCATCATCATCATCAAGAACTTTTAATAAAACACCAGATCATCGTCCAACGCAATTGAGTTTTAATACATCAGATGGTAGCATTTTGAAATCAGCTAACAGCGATTCTGTTGAGAAAATTGAAAGTGATCACATACCACCGGAGAAATTATCTCAGGAAGCATTTAGGTATTTTTTAATCTCTCTTAAATATTAACAGTAATAACACATTTGACGTCAGATAACAAAAAAAAAAAAATACTGTCTTATTTATTAACTTAATTATTATTTTGGTGCTAATGATAATTACATATTTTGTAGGTTGTTAAGAACAGCCGAGTCACTGTTAGCGATGCGAGAACCTGATTTATCATTCTCTTCATCGTCATCAGGAACTTCATCGTCATCGTCAACGTCAGCTGTCACCGCTGATGATGAAAACACCTCTGCCTCCGTTATAATTGAATTCGGCAGCACCCAAACTCCTGACGGAAGTAAATCGACCAATTCTAATAATCTTGATGATTTATCTAGAATCGAGGACTGCTCAGCAATTAATGACTGCGACCCGGACAACAGACTCAGTAGCTTCCACAAGACAGGGAACTTGATGTCTACCAGCAGTGCGAGCACTCTGCAACCATTTTTTTCTCACAATAATTTCGATTGCGCTTCATTAAACTCGTCAAGCAGTAAAGCTGAAGAAGAGGAACGTCATAGTATTAGTTTCAATGTCAATAGTAATAGTAGCAATATTAATGAACATTGCGGGCGCACAATCAGTGAAACAAAACAATGCACTTCAACGCCAAATTCGACAATCAGCAGAAAAACAAACAGATTCAAAACAATTATAGCAGAGACAAAGGATCAGCGAGACTTGGGATTAAAAGAGAAACCTACGAGCATTAGCAGCGCAGAAGATGAAAGTGGTTTCTCTTCAATGAATTCTTTTCACGATGTTGGTCTTCCCCAGGCGCCAATTACACCAGTTAAACAAACTGGATGCCACACAGAAATAGGCCTACCTGACATACCCCTAGACAGAGTTAATCACCGCAGGTGGTCATCAACTCCCGCTGAAATTCAAGCAATGTTCCGACGTTACAAAAATACATATTTATCTAATCCATCATCCACCGCCGAGACTCTCAGTGTCTGGGTCTAGACATCCAGGGTCCAGACCGCGGACTTTGTCGAAATTTGATAATTAGTGATTGTAAATAAATTAAAAATGTCTCTGCATGTTCACGTGATTTAAAATAAATTATATATGTATCAGTATTTAAATTGTTATCATTACCGACAGTCGAGTAGCTGGTGGTCTACATTATTGATTAGAAGTAGGTTCCAGTCTAGTGTGCCAGCGCTAGCTGCTAGCACGTGGCGGTTCTTGTCTAGGCTCAGTTGAACGTTGAACGCCCGTACGCTGCCCGATCCATCCCCGGCCTCGGAGATGCTCTAGAGCCAGTTGTCCCAGACATTAAACAGATGGCGGTAATTATGAAAAGTATCCTCGGTTTAGATTGATTTTCAACGAGCTCGTAAGCCTGTACATTTAACATCGTGGTTAAATGTTATTTTAATGTGCCTCACGACGGAACGGACCGTGAGGTGAACTCAAAGAGAGTGTGAGTGATACGCGGTCCGTTTCGGGTGTGCTCGCTCCGTTCGCGGCTCGCGGGGCCTATCCTCAGCCTACCGGTGGCCAAAAAAAATTTTTATACGTGGATTTTATTTCACCGGCAGTTCATCAGCTTCTTCATCGTCTCTCACCGTACTATCAACTTGCAGCAATACTTATTCTTGCAATAAAATTGATACCTCTCGTTTAAATAGTCTGTACTTTTTTTAAAATAAAACTCCAAGTGTTTGCTCTTAAATTTCCTCACGAACCTACAAAAAATAATAATAATAATAATAATAATATATACTAATTCGATAACAAATTTGCTGAGAGACTGGTGATTTATTTTCTGTGTTTCCGTTTCGTTCTCCCTTGTACATATTATTTTATTAAAGTATACATACACGTTAAATATATATATATAAATATATGCACACATATATGTATGTTAATATACATATGTATATATGTAGCTATATATATCTATATAGATATTAAATACCCTGTCTCTTTTTAACTCGTGGTGTTAAGGTTTAGTTTGTGGCGCAGTGCGTGAAATGAGCGACAAGGACCGTTCATCTCCCACCCTCGTTGAAAACGGCCTCAAGTCACTACTTGACCAGCCCAGTATTTTTCCGCTGATCGGTGAGTACACATTAATTAATTATTATTTTTATTTATTTAATAAAGTAATTAATTAATCAAGTAATTCAACACCGGGCAAAATTCAGTGCTGCGTTGGTCGGAAAAAAGTATCGGCCTCCAGCACGAACGTCTGCCTTGCGTTTGTTAAAACTAAATATATATTTATTTATTTTAAAACCGCGCAATTTAGCTACTACAGCGCTAGCGCTAGTGAGTATTTTTTTTTTCTTTTTGTTTATAAAAAATATTATTTATAATTGATTGGTTCCCGTTTATTGGTCGCTGGCTATTAGCTCCAAGTGCTGAGGAATGGGTGTGATAAATGAAAAGGTGGGAAAATAAATTAACAAGTTAAAAGTCAAGGAAAAAGTAATTAAGATGAAGAAGCTGATGGTGATGATGATGATGATGATGATGATGATGATGATGATAATGGTAGCAGTGATGGTGAATTTGATGATGGTACTGGTGGTGGTTGATTGCGCCGGCGCTAGAATCATGCTGTTAGATTAACCTCGTTCGCGGATCCGTGGCAACCCACGTGACTAAACCGAGTACGAGTACGAGTATGTAGTGTATAACTAACCTGACCTTATCTAGCTTAGCTGTGTGTATGCTCTTTACTCTTGTACTTTAGATCTTGTTCTGTACTGTTTCAACAACTTGCACTGATCAAAACAACTGAACATGTTTCAATAATGTGGACACGTTCAGCTTCAAAGTCCATTCATTAATTTTAAATTATTTTTTAGTTACTTATTCCAAGGCTCTGCTCTGGTAACAAAAAATTAATACACGCTCACCTACGGCTGATATGTGTGAGTTTAAATTATTTTAAATGCTAAGAAGCTTCGATCAAACATTCCGCCTGGTGTCACACTTGATACGCGATATCGTGTGTTGATATAAAACAAAAAAAAATAAAAAATGTAATGTCGAGTTGAGCTGGTTGAGTTTAAATAATTTTATTTCTACAGATAACGATACGTAAAAATTTATTAAACGTTTTTAAATGTTTATCTGATGAATTATTTTTTATTGCGTCTCTTTAAATTTTAAATTTAACGCAAGTGTTTATCTTTCAAGTTTTTTTTAAAATGGGCTCACAGCTGTACATTGACGGATTATTTTAATTTATAATTTATTTTTTTTCTATACAACAAAATTTTTTAAAGCAGTTTTATGAATTTCAGGTAATGTTTATTGGAGTATGCTCTGTTATATTTTATGAGTTATTTAAGTCAAGTTGATGGACAGCAGTAAAAATAGTTTAAACGACAACGAAAATTAGTTTTTCTTCCTGTCTCCTTCTTCATTCCTCGTGACGTATTGACTCAACACACGCAAAGTTTTATTTCTTCTTCTTCTTCATCATTATCATCATCTTCGTCTTCATCTTGGTCTCGTGTTGGTCTTCTTCATCATCGCGTCTTTTTACTCACGAGATTCATTTCGAGTGTATACTCAAAGAACACAACTCGAATGTTTGGGTCCAAGCCAAAACTTATGCCAGGTTTCGACATATCTCGCGAGATAGATATTTTCGGGTTAACGCGCGTAGCCTTTCGTCATTTACTGTCAACTATATACTATTTTAATTTATCATATTTTTTTAATTTTTATATTTCGAAAAATATTTATATTCTTCACACGAAACTCGTTTCACTGTACAGCGAAAAGTTATTCAGAAAAAAAAGTTGAGCTGTAGCTGCAAAAAAATATATTAACTCTGAAAAAAATTTAATTACCAATTAAATGGCATTTCGGAAATTAGGCACACATAATTATTATATTTTATACAAGTATGTGTATATATTTGTATATAAAAAGTACGCATCTACAAAACGCATTATTAACAAGACTATCATTAGGCAGCAAGGCCACCACAGGGCCGTATTAATTTCATATAGTATATATTTATCCAAAAAATAATAACAAAATATAAAAAAGATATCAGCAACCTGGAGATTTTCTTTTTTGACTACGACTCCGTTTTTTTGTTTTACTTTTTTTACGGGATAATTTATTTTTGTCGACTCGCAAGTAAACTAAACAGTTTTCCGACTTTTTTCTTCCTTTCTTAGTCTTCCGAGCTTTATGACCTTTCAGACTTTTCCCTTTCTTCCCCTTCTTCCCGCGCCTGCGGGCTTTTTTGGAGCGCGATTTTTTGGATCCTCTGGATTTAGATTTGGACTTTTTCCGGCCCTTCTTACCAGAGCTTTTGCCTGAGGATTTTGATTTCCGACCGAATTTCATCCAAGGACACGGTTCTGTCACTTCGGTGCTGTTAGGATCTTTTATAAATTCTTTATTGCATACATAAGTTCCCCTGGATAAATGAATTATTAATTTAATAAATTGGTATTACATTAATATTCATTAATAAGTCTATTTATTGATGACTAACCCACTATTTCGCTGTAATATTCCATAAGAAACACCACGACGAAGTGCTAAACGAACTTGTTTTCTTATTTCTTTAGACGGTACGTCATACTCTTGCGATAAATAGTCTGTTATTTCTTTTGGCGAGGATCCTTGGAGATCTTGCAGCTTTTTCAGGGCACACACGACTAATTTTTCAAATTTTGCTGTTTTATTAGCCATTGTATATCATAAATAACTATCAATTATCAAAACATTGTACTTTGTACACTAGAAATCTTTAAAAAAAAAAAACAAATACGTTAAATTTATCGAAATTTTTTTTTTTCACATTTTTTTTTCAATGACAGTTAAAATATTTTTTGTGTCTATGGAAACGTTTTATATTTTTCGTTATTCATTTTTTTACGGATTCGGAAATACATTTAAAAATAGCAAGTAATTATTAATTCTACTAAAAGCTTTTGACATAAGAGAAAAAAAAATTTTTCTGTTTGTTTTCAGGTAAGTTTGATTTGATTCTCAATAATTAATCAATTGAGATCGTGTGCGGATTTAAAAGCAAATATAAATAAACAAAAATAACAAACCAGGGAAAATACTCGATACAATTAGATTATTAACAAAGACAGAAAAGAACAGAAGTAGAAAAAAAATTATATATAAATATAGGGTGGGAGAGGAAAGAAAAAAGTGGAAAAAACGAGAAATGGAAACGAGACAACGTTCATCGAGATTTACCACAAAATCAGGTATGTTTATCAACAAAACAAATTCAAAAATATCTTGATGGACGTCTAAAATTTTAAACTTTATCATTTATTTATTTTAATTAATTACTGATTTTATTATTTTAGAGATTTATAAATCTCGTTTGCTCGTTAATTCTTTACTTTTTTTGGATCTTGTTTACCAAAATTCACTTCGCTATTTTATTATTTACTTTTATAATTTTTAAATTCCTATTTTGTCTTCTCTGCATTTAAATTTAAAGGTTTATTTAAATCTTTAAATCTCTTAATTGAAGTAGGTTTTTCAGTCAAGTGATACATTACTGTGCGGGAAGTATTTAGTGGGGGGTAAATAGCTAATAGTCTAATAGTAAATCAGCCAAATTACTTATTATAATCCCTTGTTAAATAGTAAATTTAAATAATAAAAGTAGTAGTAGTCGTAGTAGTCAATGTAGTAGTAGTTAAATAGTTTAACCGCAATTTTAAAACGAGAGGGAATTTATGATCTGTTGGTAACAACTTTTAGCTCTCAGTCCCCACTTACAGTTCTCTTACAACTAGTGTCATCTTACGAGTAAATATCGCAGTTACAACTTTTTTTTAAATTTTATTTATCTATTTTATCTATTAAACAGTTAACAATTCATTTAAAAACTTTTCATTGATTTAAAAGTTTGAAATTTATTTGAATATTTGAAAAAAAATCCCGCGAATCTTTAAAAAAAATTTATTTGCCTTTATATTGAATGAAATTGTAAAAATTTCGAGTTAAGGTATGACAAAATATATATAATAATGTATATTTAAAAATTACATCCCTCGTTATTGTTTGGAGACCTTGTTATTTTGCGAAATAGTTAAGTAATTACTAAATTTAATTGAAAGTGTGATTTAGATAAAAAATTTTAGTGAATGAACTAAAACCTTGAGCGTACTGGTGTATAAATAATTGTAAAAAAAAAGTATGTTGATGTTTAAAGTGTGTAATTATGAATGTTTAACTGCTAGTGAAAGAATGCAGGTAAATTACGTGGGAAAGTGTCGCTCATAGATCATCAAATCGTGCCGTTTTTACATCCGGTGTCCTTGCTAAATTATTATATGTAAAACTTGCTATACAATCATCTATATAACTATATATATAAATGTACTATTTATTGTTTCTATGCTACTAAAAAAATTAATTAGCTATTTATTTTATTAATAGATGATTTTTAAATTGAGGTTTATTTCAAGGACAGCAGCGTAGGGGTATTTTGATAGGAAGAAATATATATTAATTGGTATAAATATATATAATAAGTATTTAAGAGGGTATTTATTAATGGAATAAATGTAATTCTATATATAATTGTGTAGTGTAATATTAAGCTGTGTAGGGTATAAAATATAAAATTAAAATCAAAGGGGTGAGTATTCACGCGACTTGCCGCGTGACTCTGCGCGCGCATTATAAATAAACGCGCGAGATTAAAATACCTGAGTGAACAATCAATAAATAATTGTAAGGATTGTTTGATGTCTAAAAACAATTTGAGAAAGTTAAAAATAGATTTATTATTAATAAATAAGTTTATTAGTTTAGATTAATGGATTTTATATGAGTGGGATTTATAAATACATATATAATTGAAAGGGGAAGTAAAATGTTTTATCGATTTTGTTAACCGATGCGAGACGTATATTTGAAGACGAATAAAAAAATAGGTACTTTGAATTCGGTCTATCATCCCTACATTTAACACTCCAACAGTTGGCGTTGTGTTCTCGCGATGCTAGACTTGGTATAAATAAATATATATGAATGTCGATTACAATAGACGTGGCCACTAAACCGATTTAAAGACGATTGAATGTCGTTTAACTGATAAAAATATACAAACTTTTTTATCTTTTATATTGTTTCAAATAAATATTTAAATGATAAATTTCATTTAAATTTTTACACTTTTTATTTAAATAATTAATTATTTAATTTTAAATATAAATTTTGTAATATATATATTTATTTTATGTAATAATTATAAATATTTATTCATATTGTATTTAAAGGGATCGAAGTCACGTGCCAACTATCGTGCACCATAAAATTATATTAAACTTTGACACACAGCATTAAAAATAAATAAATATTTAAATATACCAAGAACATAAAATATAAGATTACCCTAGACTATTTAAATGACTGTTACGTAATCAGTAGAGAGGAACATAAAAATTAGTAATGATTAGATGTAAATAATTAATTTGAAACTAGGTCGGGAAATTTTCCCGTGTCTGCTGTTGATATAACGAGAGAAATAAATAAAATTTGAAATGCATATCAGGAGAAAGACTATCACGTCTTTATTATCGGTGTGATTTCGTTACGAAACTTACGGACATTCATTAGATTAAATTTGCTGACGGACTGCAGGCATATCGTGGCTTTGATCTGCGGGATTAAAAATCCGATTGCTGATAAAAAAATATTTAGCTGACCTGCGACAACAACAACAATTTTAAAATTGTTTCCGAATATATTACATTTGACCAGCAATAAATCAAAATAAATGAATAAATTACCGGGTGATAAAGATCGCTCAGGTAAACGAGCAGAAAATGTAATCAAAGGCGCAATAGTTTGATAGGGATAGAGTTTGATTGAGTTTGCAGCACAAGTTTGAGTGCCGTTGCTCAGTAAGTTCTCTCTTAGCGCACTTGGGGGTTGAACGTCTAAAGGGTTTTACTTTTTCTTGTTTCTTCTCGATTACTCGCGGAAATGTTACTCGAAACAGGGTTTATATTGACGCTGTCTTGGTAACACGTGACTTAGAAACGTGCCTGGTTATGCACGTGGAGCACACCACAACCCCCATACCCTCGTTACCCCTTACATCCCTCTATTGACGATTCTCCGGAAATTCGTTCGCAGCTCAGTTTATCGTCAGTACTCTCGGTACGCGTTTCTCATATTTTATTATTACGATTAAAGTATCAAGTATTAATTCGTATATTTTGTTATTACCATCATTGTATTTTACACTTGCAGGTGACGATTTCGAGATTAATGCGTGATTGAGAATGAATGTGTTGATTATTAAAATTTTTTTTATTAAATAAAATTTATCTCTTTTTTAAACAAAAATTTATTTACAAATTTAACATTTTTAATTAATTACTTATAAAATTCGAGGCATAATTTATTTATAAATTAATTTTTAAGTTTGATTGGTTGTAAATTTTTTTATTTAAAAAAGAATTTTTTTTTTTTTAAATAAAAAAATTAGAAATGTTTGAATTAATTTTTTTTTTCCACGATATTAATTTTGAAATATTATTAAAATTTTTGGTTTTCGTTGGATTTCTGCGAGAAACAAGCTCGGATTTTGGATGAAATATTATAAAATGCTATACAGTGTGTGATATATGATGCAGATATGAATATTTGTTAAAAAAAAACAAAACCAAGTGTTTGAATAATTAAAAAATAAATAAATAAATCAAATGAAACTTGATATATTGCGAAAGTAAATAATCATGTAAAAAAAAAGAAGAACTGAACATTGGACTAAAATAAAATGAACATAAAGTGAAATTGAGAGTGATCATGTAACTATTTATCGCACTTGAAATTAATAAGTAAATAAATAATAAAAAAAAGTAAAGGTATGTCAGAAGCAGAAGCTGGTGCATCTTGGCAACAGTACGCATGGGATATGACGTACCCGAATCATCATCCGCAGCAACAATTGGCACAATATCAACCCCAGTATCATCATCATGCCTCCACGGCAGCAGCGTACCCTTCGCAGCATCATCACCAGCCGCTACACCTCCAGGAGTCCCACCAAGGAACTTCTTCGCAAGAGCAGCAGATGTTAGCGCAACATCACCACCAACATCACCACCATCAGCATAACCCGCAAGGGCAGCCCCATCACCAGTATGAAGACCATGTTGAAGCTCATGTTCGTCGGCAAAATGTATATAATGGATCCGCAGGTATCCCTTGGGATATTCATCGTTATTTTATTATTATTTTTTGTTCACTTTTATTAATGTATTATACTTTTATTGAAAGTCTCATGAGGATCACGTGTGTGTAATTGAGAAAATTTTATGTTTTCGATATTTTACATGCAAGCTTAGTCATCTGGTGATTTATTTAATTTTTTTTTTTTTAATAAATTAATATTTTATTAATAATCAGATAAATAACAAGGTCTCCAAGTAATCGCAGATTTAAAAAACAAAATAGGGGAAGATAATTTTAAAAAATCTTATGCCGTCCCACTATTAAACCCCATAAAATTATCTAACAATTAAATCACCATGAAAAATAATTTCTTGAGTAGCATTTCGAAAACTTATATAAATGATTAAAGTGCGATAAATTTAATAAAAAGGAAAGAATAATTGAATATGAGTGTGATTATATATGAATTTATATCAAAAAGGGGTTTAAAATATCCACAACTACAGGTTTATTCGTATATATATATATATATGTACATAAAAGTGACAGATTCAATGCATATGAATTATTTATGAAATTCTTTTCTCGCTCGCATTATTTGTCGGTTCTCATTTATACATGTATATATATATTTTTGTATAAATATAAATACATCATACATAAATATACAATATACATGTATGTATACACATCTATCTATCCATCTTGTACAAAGCTTACATGTTATTTTTTTTCCTCTTCTATTTCATTCGTTATCTGCATTGTATTAGCAATTTCAAAGTGAAGTATTTTCCGTACACTACATAAATCTAAAAAAAAAAATACATGAATTACGTAAAGGCAAATGAATTGAATAGAGTTATATTTTGTCCTTCCATTATTGTTATTATCATCCATTTATTTATTTATTTTTCTTGTTAAATTAATATTTAAATATGTATAGTGCTCGAAATACACGGACAGTCCATTCAGTAAATTGCCAAAATCCATCCCATTATTTGCCGCTATTTTTCGAAGAAATTATTACTGAATTATACGAAAATAAATTTATTCAATATTACATATATTTTAAATGAAAATAAAAAATATTAAATTACAATTTTAAAATCCACTTTTACAATAAAAAAAAAAATAAATCATCAATAATACAAAAGCTAAAATACGTACACGTATTGTATATCAGTACAGAGAAAAATGGTGATTGCATGGCAATAGGTAATCTTAGAAAAATCTAAGCAAATATATATGTGCGTTTTAAAAATCATCAAGGACGATATAATGCAAACTACACACGCTGTGATCATTCGCGAATCGTTCCATCTCGCTGCCGAGGATAATGTATAGTCTTTTTTTTAACAGGATAACCCACTGCCACAGGATGTGATGATGAGAGACAAACGAATTATTTCCTAGGCATATATCGCAAAGAGAGATTATTTATATTTTTTTTTTTTTTTTCTAAACCACCTACTCCTCCTTCTGATATTATTCTGCGCTTTTAATACACGCCATTCAGTTTAAAAATTATAAATCCAGTTTATTTTCATCGCCATTAAATTACCGTATATAATTATACCGTCATCGTGTTCTGTTCACTTGAATGAGTCGAAAAAAAATTTGTCTTAGAAAATCCATTTATTTAAACCTAGTTTCTGTTATATTGTTTTTCATGTTTCTTCTAGACCTTAAATTTAAATATTTTATACACAAACTTTTATAAACTTTTCTTTTTTTATTTCAGGTGACCCTATGATAACATCTTCACTTAAGGGTAAGTCAATTAAATTTTTTTTTCGCATGCTTTGTTCAGTAAATTCAATTGTACTGACATTAACTGAAAAATATGTTTGTGACACTTTGTTTACAAAATATTATGAAGGTTCATTACCCACTAATAAGTTATAAAATAATAATAATAATAAATATAATATTGAATACATATCACCAACATATTTGGGTTTAAGTTTGCCTATCAAACCAGACCCTCGTCGAGTCAATGGAATTATTCATGCGTAACAATTGATATTTGTGCAGGCCTGTTTCACGTCTGTGGGTTTTATTATATATTATATACATATATATATAAATATGATATGATTACAAGCCAAATTTATAAGACATTCATTCTACCGTAATATAAATATATAATTTAATAATGTACCAAAAAAATTTTAAGTGTCCTGATATACTGACATTCGTTTACACAGCTTGATTTTTTGCAAACTCGAATTGCTGACGAGTAATTTACTTCTTAGCTTAACATATAACTGCGAAGTTGTATTTTATAATTGCATCTAATCATCATTACTTGTCGTTTTATTATTACTATTATTATAAATAATTATAATTATTATTATTAATATTATTAGTGTTAGTTTTATTGTAATGTCATGTCGTAGGCGGGTAGGTAAGACATGTAATTGAGTTTCTGAAATACGAAACCTTTGGCTGGACCACATAAGATCATTCTTCCGTGTCGCTGAATATATAAGCATGTGATAATTTAGCATTACTACTTCTCACTATTCAATATTATTTTTAAAAAATTTTTTTTTCATTACTACATTGTCTTTTTCACGTCCGTGTATTCAATTTTTACGCTAAGAAATTTAAAACGTCATTTCATAATCGCAATTATCTTAGTAATGAGAATTCACACGTTAAAAAAAAAATGATTAATAATAATAAAATATGTAATTCATTTGATTTTAAAATTAATATTAAAATTGAATTTATAAATTATTTAACATATTATAGATCTACTTATATTCATCGATAAGCTTATGAATCATAAAACTCCATTATTATTATTATTATTATTATTATTATTATTATTATTATTATTATTATTATTATTATTGTTATTGTTATTATTAATAATTATTTTAAAAATAATAATAATAATAATAATGTTAACCGATGAATGAACATACTCATAACCTCAAAATTTTATCAATTATCCGTTTCGCAATATTTTATCGTAGATAAAAATAAATTGGGACTATTGATAATAATTATAATTGGTTAACATTTAAGTAACTGATAAAAATAAATGAAATATATTTCATTGATTATTTTAAACGCTCCGTTCAATGGGCAGTTGCAATCAACAACGAGCGTCCTCATTTTAATAATAACCTATCAATTATTGAAAATATATTTTTTGAAATTTATCAATTTACGATTTATAAAATAAATATAATAACTCATCGTATTAATAAATTCACCGTTTATTTAACGGATTAAAATTACAAAAAAGTAGACGGAGTAGTAATTTCGACGTGAGAAGCTGCTAAAAGTGTCAGGTGGATGGCAAAATCTATTATCGGCCATGTTGTCGCGCTTTTAATTGGCAAACAATATTATGCCAGTAGATGACTAGGTGATAAAATATTTAAGTAAATGGCGATAAAGATTTTGTTTTAAATAGCAGACTAGTCAATTGAAAACTATAAAATATGATATGATCTCCCACGGAGAAGCTAGTATGCGCGTGACGTTTACATAAATTGTCGGATACAAAAGTATAATTATTCTTCAAGCGATAGTTGCCTGCAACCTTCTCCAACAACTAAACCACAAGGTCTCTCGTGGCTTACCATTGTCGTTTACGTGTCTCTCTCTTTCTTTTTATTATTTTTCTCACTGTCATATATATATATATATGTATACATATATATTTCTATTCTTACTAACTACTATCTTAGCACGAGTCTGGAATGTTTCCTCAACTTGGTACAATTGCTTTCAACTTACCGTACATACTCTTACATACTTAATAAATATATATATGTATACATACTTTGTATTATTATATTATACATATATATCTATTATACTATAATTTTAATTTTTATTTAAAAATATAATAACGCATGAAAAGAAAAGCTTATAGTATGCTATTTAAAAGAAAGTCATAAAATAATATAAGGCAATCAACTCTATGGGTTAACGACTTGTCTTTGGTCTTTAGGCTGTATGTACGACGCAAACGCATCTAATAAAACTATGAACATGTGGTTTTAATTACCCGGTGTAATTTTAAGTTCATTAAATGTCACTTTTATTTATAAATTTATAAACAAAACTCATTTATTATTAACATTTAAAACTTTTTAAAAGTATTCCTAGATACTCTATTTATACATAAAAAAAAAACGTGTTCCATTTTTTTTTGTATCTAAAAATGACTTGTGGATATTTTTACAATGATTTTAAAACACAAACCTTGAAGAATACGGCTCTCAAGGTGTGTTGTATATAATGAAAATAATAATAATAATAATAATAGTAATAATAAATACATAGTATACCGAATACCAAATGGTACCGTAAGTCAAAAATTATCAGGCCACGAGAAAATAAAAAGAAAAAACGAGTGATCCAGCGCTCGGAGATACTCGTTTTCGTTTTGGCCCGGGTCCACCTTGAAATAAAACCACTTTCGGCGACTTTCACCGGTACGCCTAGTGTACCATACTCTCGTACACAGACTACACATTACACATTAATACACACATCTAGTGAAATGCCAGAAGTTATCTTTTCCTTAACATTGGCTCTTAACATTATCGTTCTCGCGGTCCATTATAAACGAAAAAAAAATAAGAAAATTATTTATTACTTAAGTATCTTTATTTTTTTAAACGGGATACTCTAGATATAATTGTCAGTCGAATACGGAAGTTCCTCTCGGTGGTTTGAGGGCTCGCGAAGGTGAGAAGGGGTGCTCGCGGATGTTCGTGGGGGACATCAAAGGGGGGATACCAGAACGCGCATCGATAGAATGTGTGTGTGTTGTACGATTTGAAGACAGAAGGGGGAATATATCTATAGTGTATAGGAGAGAGAATCGGGTTTTTAAATAAGTGGGGAACAGCAGTGGAGGCGGTGCACGGCGGTATAGGCCGTTTTACTTGAGCGTGGGGCCGTTTGACGGTCCGTTCTCGACCGGTGGCCGTGTGCCGCTGCCGCCAGTGTCTCGTTGAACGCGAACGTAAGCGCGACACGCGCCCAAATTTTTTACCCGGAGACCGTCTTGCTATATAGACTGTGCCGGGTTTTCTTCACTTTCCATTCCTTTAAAAAATCGAAATTTTAATTTATAAATAAATTCACTTAATTCCTTAAGCAAATTTTATCAATGAACATGAGCGTTTTAACGCTCATTATAAATTTATTCACCTGAAAAAAATTTAAAAAAAAAAATGATTTTCAAAAAATAACAAACAATCGAGTGTTGAGTGAAGTGTTAATTTTTTTTTTTAAGACAATTAGAAAAATTATATTTCACAGACAGTGCAAATTAAATGTTTTCGTGATAGAATCTATATATATATATATATATTTAAAATAATAATAGTAATAATAAAGCTGTGCAATGGAGTACCAACAATTAGTGTCACCGGCAGTTACTGTTGTGCAGCATGCAACCCACCACCCCCAACCAACAACACAACCACAATCACAACAACAGCAACAACAACAGACCCATCATCAGCAACAACAAAACCAATCACAAGTTACAGTACCACCCTCGCATCCTCATATCGTCCTTGCACCTGCGCATCAACCCCAGCAGCCGCAACCACCGCCTCCAAATTTGCCTCCACCTACCACACACGCGCACCAATTGCATCCACCCTTACCGCCTATACACGACGACAGTACCAGTTCACGGTGGACACAGTACCAACACATATGGCGGCAACATCATGTTTACATTAATGGTGAGGCTTATGATCTTGGATTTATATAATAATCTGGTTTATGTCTATTTAATTAATACAATTTTTATGAGTTAAAAAATCGTGTCGCTGATTTATATCTGTATATTCACCTATTTATGATAGGTATTGGCCAATAAATATTTATTTATTTCATCAGTGGGACATTATAAAAATTAAAAATTTTTTATCAAGAGTTTGTCAGTTTGTTAGAGAGAGAAAGAGATAATTTAATGGCATAAAGAGCGTGCAAAGAGCGCAAGGCTGATCAAGTCTAGGCACGCCCACCTGTTGCCTCGGAGAACCCTATACAATATTTTGTTAGCGTTAAATTACGTACACCCAAATGCCAGAATAATAAATCATGATACAGGAAGTACCAACAGTGTGCCTGTACTTGTTCTGTAAAACAGTATATAGATAATATGTACATATATATAAACATAAATTCACTAAAATTCGCGAGAATGATTGCAAGGAGGAAATGTGTGTATGAATCACTCTTACATATTATACAATAGGCTTAAATGCCGACATACATGGAGAGTATTGATTATTATCTCTTGTCTGTTTGCCGTGTACTAAATTTAATTTCTTTTGATCGGTTGACAATCGGAGGGATAGGCCAATACACGAGCCTATCCTGTCCCGCATCATTCATCTATTTTTAATCACAATTTCAACAATAGTATAAACTCATTTTCTTTACTTTGTTTGAATAATTTAAATATATCTGGAATTAAATAAAAACAAGGAGCTGGTATTATTCGAGCTTGGATGATAATTATTTCGAGATTAAAAGACGTGTCAGATTAGATGTAAATCGAGACGATAAAAGACACTATGACCCAGTGACCATAACCCGACCTTTCGCGAGGCCACACTCACACTGTAATAATAATCGGTGACCTAAACGAAGCCTTACCACAAGAATTGATGCATCGCCGACATTATACGGCGACCCACCTCGTCTGCAACTAACTACGCCCGTTTAAAATTTAAATTGTATTCATTATCATTTATATTTATTCTCAAACTCGATACTCGATTATTAAAAATATATATCTTATTAATTTCACTTAAATAAATTTTGTTTACTCAAATTATCGACGCCGATTTGTTTAATATTTATGATATTATTTATATATATGTATATATGTGTGTACTAATGAAAGTAAGAAGATAAATTTGACCTGAATAAGTAGTATATTGGTTAACAAGTCTTACAGTCGGGCTTCATGTACATTTTTCTATGTATACACGATTCTTTAACTTTTAACATTTAACCTTTATTTTTATTTTTTTGACCCATTTTTTTTTTATTATTTTATTTTTAAAAATATTTTATTAATTATAATTTATTGACTCATCAATTAAAATTTTATCTCGGAATTTTTTTTTTTTTTAATTATAAATAACTTTTTCGATGATTATTTAAATCGAGTGGTTAAAAATAACTGATGATTAGAAATATTTTAATTATTTAATCTATAATAATAGATTTATTTGATTAGTTTAAATTAATATTACCACAAACTATCGATAATTTAAAATAGTACATTAGAAATCCATTTTAAATATATATGTAAAACCACCAAGGTAAAAAGAAATATATGTGAAATAATTTTTAACAAAATGAGTTAACAATTGTCACTGACAGAATAATAATCATAAATCAAAAGAAGCCTCAGTAATAAAAAAAAAAATCATATTCATATTCATATTTTTATTATTATATTTATTGTGAATAAACATATGGATAATATTTTAAAAAAAATTAAAAACTGCATAAATACAGTAGACTATCGTCTCGACCCGAGGACCCGGCCTCCTAGACCTCGATGATAATAATTTTTACTCAATTAAAACAAAAAAAAATAAAATTTAATTTTTTGAATTCATTGATGAATGGAAAATTTTTATAACAATAATTTATTTAATTCAAATATTCAGCGCGAAAAAGAAAATAAATGTCACTAGCTCTAGTGTAACTATCGCTAATAAATACTTTGTTCATATACTTGAAATTACTTCTATTGACTTGTAAAATTCATTGCCAGACAACCTACGCGATAAACGAAAATTGATAAAACTAAAAATAATTGCTGCTCCAATGGCGACCGTTCAAATTTTCGAATTGAAAACTTTATTTCGCTTGTAAACAAAACATTTTTTTTTTCAGAAGTAAACTTTCAAAAAGTCATATATTTATAAAAAGTTATTTATAATTTTTAATATGTAGATAACGTTACGTTTTCACTTTCATGCTCGCTCACACTAGCATTTTATTATAATTTTATCTCTTTATCTAAACTAATAAAAAAAAAGTGTCATTTAATATTTAAATACTTCCGTCAATATTAAATTGTAAATAATATTGAAAATAAATTAAAAGTTTAAATAAAAGAAATAAAAAAAAATGTTAAATGTGTCTGGTAGAAAGCGTGTGTAACGTTTAGGATACAAATGCAAGTATTAAATGCAAGAGTGTATAAGAGTAAGTGTTAAAAGTACATGATAAAAATATATGTAGTAGATATGTATGTATTAAGTATAGGTGCAAGCCTTTGAGGAAATTTGCAAATGTTTTGTGAGAACTACATAGATACCAAGAGAAAGAGAGATGGAAATCACTCGGTGTCTATTCCCAACATTCTCGTATCGGTGTGGGCTGTGAATACTTTCTCCGAGAACTGAGAGCCAGACCTGGAGAACTACGACCGAGAAGTTTATTCTCTTCCGGGTTGAGCTGGTGAACAACTACAATATTAACCCTAATAAAAATTTTAAATAAAAATTACTGTAATTAAAATTAAATATTAAAATTAAAACATTTTTTTTAGCGGCAATTAATTAAAATTTTCAAATTTATCAATAAATTTGTAATTATTTTTTTTTTTAAATTAAAGGATAATTTAAAATATCTTTTAAAGTTTAATTCGGTGACGGTGAAAGCGAAAGTCATGTGACTTCCTAGTTGAACAAGGAAGCCAGGAGTAATATGCGGGAACACGCACACTGCATAATTAATTATACTGTTGAAATATATATATATATGAATTTTTATTTGCCAAAAAAAATTATCTGCACTTTTTAAGACTTTGATCCAATTGATTATGAATATAAATACTTAATTACTTTTTTTTTAAGTAGTAAACTTTAATTGGGCTCCATGGTGGTCTCAACAACGAGACTATAGATCCATTAATTGGATTACCAATTAAATTATTTATATTTATTATTTATTAGCATGTAATTTAATTGGCTATCTGAATGACTAAATTTTTATTCTGATAACTTATCTTCCGATAGTTTAAAGTATAAATCAAAGTATGTAATCATGAGCGAAACCTTTTGGTTGTAATTTAAGGAAGTTAACTAATAAAATAATATTACATCGAGCAAGTCGATTGAAATAGATTAGACGGATATCGAGTCTTAATGTCCTTGACACGGATCATCTGAAGGAATAGAAGATGAGTCTTGTGTTGGATGTGACAGCTGTTAAGAATTAATTTTAGATAACAGACTGTCGTTTCATATATATACTGCCGTACATATATTTATCAACTATCACTATTTAAATACTTCATTTTATTTATTTAAAACTAATTAACTACTAAACGCATGTATGTAAATAAATATATACAATACATATATATTCAATTTTTACTCCGATCGATTGTTGGCCATAAATTTTAATTTTAAATATTTTCACGTTAATTTAAATTTATAAAAAAAAATTGTCAATTTAAAAAAATAAATAAATAACTTTTTTATTTCTCGTTCTTCTCCATTTGCTCCGCGTGACTTTTATAAACTTTCTTTTTTTTGCTTATTACGTAACTCTCCACTTGTCTTGCTATTTTTTGTTCTTATTTATTTCTTCAATCATTACTACTTTTTATTATTATTATCATTAATTTTTTTTGGCCACTCAATCTTTAAAAAATTTTTCGACTAATGGTCGTTCTCGCTTTTTATCCTTAACTTATTTATTGCCTATTACTAATATAACGTGTAAGGAGTTTCAGAAGGGGAGACGGCAGTAGCACGAGAAAGTTTGAAAGTGAATTGTCCAAGCTTGACCCACCTTTCATTCGCCGGATTCGATCATACAAAACCCGAATTTATTAACATATTTGGTCACTTTTATTTTATATTAAAATTTCATTTCATATAAATTTACAAAAAAATAAATATCCCAGAAAATAATTAACTATCAACATCAATCCCGCTAAAATTAATTTGATTAATGAATTGGTTAATGATTCAAAAATCTATAACTAACATATATAAATATATGTTTATTAATTCGATTGACCATGACCATGATCTTACTGACACTATATACATAAAAGTATAACAACTTTTCTTTTAAAAAATTATCTGATAAAAAATTAAACTCTTTTTTTATTTTCTATCGCAAGTTTAAAATTTTTTTGGCTTTTAGTAAAATAATAAAAAAGCCCGGAAATTAAAAGAGCTCAATAACTTCCTGCTTGAGTTAAGCGTTAAAATCGTGTTTCAGTTAAGTGACTCGAGCCACAAAGGCCCAAAGGGAAAGTAGAATAAGCAACTTTCACTGCCTACTGGCAAACATACCGTAGCACTTGCTACCCTCTCTCTTATACTTTTATTTTTCATCGTATTTTACTTCCTCAACCTCTTGCTGAACTCCAACAAATAATATAAATAAAAAAATAAATAAATTTAAATTATCTGTACATACAAGTAGATAAGGTATATCTGCGTTGTCGTTAAGTTTTAAGCATGACAGTTGAGGCAAGTGTGAAAAATAATAAATTAATTAAAGTATTAACTAATGAGGATATGGATTTATAAAAACAATTTGTTTTGAATAAATAAAAACAGAGGATAAAATAGATGATGTGGGATCTTTGAGCCAGTAGTGTTCGATGTGGCCAAGGACGACAGCTTGCCTCTACTTCGAATCGCGTTCCGCGTTCCACACCTTCTTGTAATTCATCAAGATACCTATTAATATATATATCCGCCGCCGCTTTCTCATTTATTTATGCTTTTAATTACTATTTTTTTCTTCTTTAATTTTTTTTGGGTTTGAAGTGGGGGAAAAATAGATAATAGCCAATAAATGTAACAAATAAAATGAAATATTGTATAGAAAACTGGTTGAAGTGGCTCTCGGTGAACCGTGACTAGTCTATCAAGGATACAAGGCTGAGATTACATCGTCAACTTTATATATATATATATATATATTATTATTATTATTTTTATTATTATTAATGCGAATGTGGGAATGAAAGTGAATCTTTCTGTCTTTATCTAGTGTATCTATTGAATTTCATTTATTATACAAATTAAAAATCTTTATCTTTATTTTTTTTTTTTTTAATTGTTTATTATACATAATTAATTAATGTTTCTTACAAGTATTAAATGCAATTATATAAAAATTTCGATATGAAATCAAATTTTAAATTTTAAATGGAACTTTTATATACTCAATTGAAAATTCTGTAATTATTTAAAAGTATTTTAAATAAATACTTGTATTTATTTATGTTTTATTAGATAATTGAACAAGGAAGTATTCGCGACTAAAATAATAAATTATATTTTTTTATTAAACAATTGAAAAGGTATTTTTATAAGTACACTCATCATCAAACATTTAATTCAGTTTTTTTTTATTTAAAACAACAAATTTTTTAAAATTTTATTTTGCGGGCAACGTGTCAATTTTACTGTACGAAATTTTGGTCAAAATTTGAATTTTACTAGTCTGATAATATTTGCCGCCATTTGAATTTCGGCGGGTAAACTTTTGATTTAAAAAAAAGACATTTGCTATGATTTATTTTGAATGAAAATTTTGATGAAGAAATAGTTGATAATTTGATACTTAAATTTTTCCGGTGACACAGTCTTTAATATTAATGACAATAATGATAATTAATGCAATGAAGCTAATAGAGTTGCCAACAAAGTTTTGCAAAAGCTATCGGTAAATATTGCGTGTTAAACAGTGCAAGTAAGCAACTCAATACAACAAATAAATCTAAACAACAGCACACAATCCAGGCTGTAATTTAGTTCAAGGCTAGTCGCTCTCAAACTAAAACCTCTCTGCGGAACTAATCTCCGTACCGAGGCGTACACCGGTGCTACGCTTCACTAGCAGCACCATCAGAAAAAACCCTCGGACTCCAAAAAACAAATCTGTATCAACAGCATCAACCGAACGACTCGATCTAGTCTCACTTAAAATATAAATTTAAAAAATAAGTACATACATTTAAAAAAAAAAAAAAATTAATGACAAATCTCGATTTCCTTTTTTTTGTATAAAAAAAAAACATTCCTCAGCTCAATTAAACTAGCATTAAGACTAGTACCGACTAAATAAAAGCCAATGTTACTACAAGTTATTATATTTTTTCTTATTAATCCAAGAGCAAGTGTGTTGTTAACAGTGGCGTGACAAGCATGCTCTCGTAGCCTTGACAGTCGACCCGCAATGCCGTTCTCCTGCGTGTAAAAATCACCGTCGTCGTCACATATGACTTAGGCTTACATTAGTTTCTAATGCTTCATCATTCAATACCTTTATAACATTAAAAAAGGCCATCCGGCATCCGAACTGCCAGTAAATTTCCTATCATTTACTTATTTTTAAGTTTTCAGATAAATTTTAATTGAAAGTAAACTTTTCCAGACATTTTTTATGAATTTTGAAGTCTAGCCAAAGATAGAATGATGGAATCTTGGCCATAACACGGAAAACAATCATGTAAATTTAAACCTTTACTAAAATTGGAAAAATTATCGTGAGAAAAAAACTTTAGTTCATTTTATCAGCTTTGAAATTCATTTCCATAATGAGCCTAAATGTCTTTGTTTTAACTTTTCACGAAAAGTGACAGTAGCATTTTTCGTTATTTTTAAATTTGAAATTCCCACCATTTCTAAACTAATTGATCGATTTCGCTCATCTTCGAACTTAACCGAGACAATCGTTCATAGAATAAGTTTGCCAAATTTTATTAACCCTGCGTGTGTACGTCATATTTTTCGAGACCATGTGCACTAGGTCTTTTAAGAAAAAGATTTCAAAATTTCTAGGCTTTCAAAGTTTCTAGGATTTCAAAATTTCTAGGCTTTCAAAAAATCTGAAAAAATTCTGGATTACTTCTTAAAGTGTCTAATACATGGCCCAGAAATTGCCAAAGTCAAAAGTTTAAAATTGTTGTCAAAAAAAATTGAAGAATACTCGAAAAAACGGAATTTTTTTTTAAATTTACTGTTCCTCCAAAGACCCAGTATACACGCAGGGTTTGAAATCCTTATGAATTGTGGGTGCTATCGTCGCAAGACGCATTATATATATTATATATACATATATAAACTTTTGAACCAATGGTTAAAAACTCAAAAGCTTATAATATATGGCAAATTTTCTGAAAATTCCATGAGGACAAATGATAGATTTCTGAGAAATCTTCTGAAAATAAAAAATAAATTTGACCCATATATTTCTTGTAATAAATAAATGAATATATTTTCAGGTAAACAAAATAAAGATGGACCAGAAGAAAAAAAAGACGCGGATGGTGAATTATGGGGCAATGTGGAAGCACAAGCCGCCTTTCTTGGTCCCAATTTATGGGACAAAACTCTGCCTTACGATGCCGACCTGAAGGTATTAAATCATGTATGTATTACGACGAGAAAGAAAAAAATAAATGAACGATCAAACAAAACATCCAAACATAGATAGCTTATAATTTTAAAAAATAATAAAAATACAGGAGTAGGTAAGATGTCGAAAAAGTAACCAACTAATGATTTTATTTTCTTACCGATTTAAATATAATGTATATTATTTATTTATTTAATTTTTTTTTACCATACTTCCCGTTGTCGGAGGCACGCAAAGTTACGCAACATAAAAAATATATTGCGCTAGTGTTGAGCTGTGAGACTTCCTGGATTTGTGAAAACAAGGAAGCTTGGAATAGTTGTTGTTGGTCTAGCAGCTTTATACACTTGTATACTTGTCTCTAGACACTAGACTACTCCAATCCTTTATACTTGATACTCAACTGTAACCGAATGAGTATGAGTATGAGTTACCAAGTATCTAAACAGCCAACCAAGCGTCAAAACTTTCACCCTCCGCGATATCGTGACGCCTACGATCGCGATTTAGTCCTTAATTTATACTTTATTTTTTTTTACTTTTGTTTGTAACTAATACAGTAATAATAATAACAACTCTAATGAGTTTTTGGATGATTTTTAAAACTTGACGTTTGAATGCATGCGTTTTATTAATTAGCAATAAAATTAATTTAGATACACATAGTTTTGTAGATTGACTTTAATAATGAATTCATTTAAAATTATTTAGTATGTGGATCTGGACGAGTTTTTATCAGAGAATGGTATACCTGTTGACGGAGTGGGCGGTGGTGTACAAGGTACCATGCAGCCTGGTCAGTTACACAAACTTAATAACGCAAATGAAGCTGCGAGTCATCAAGGACCTGCTGGATTACATCTTGAACCAGTTACCAAACGTGAAAGATCCCCCTCACCCAGCGACTGTTGTTCGCCTGACACACTCAATCCACCATCACCTGCCGACTCGAGTAAATATTTTATTTTTAATTATTTATTTACTTGGTTAGTATGTAATTACAAGTATATACATTAGTGATGTCAGGCTGATAACAAATTGTTAGACAATTGATGTCAATTCACCTATGATAAATTTACCCACGGTAATTTTTAAAATTTAATGCCAGTTCGCGCCAATTTGATTTTGCACAGTAATTATTTTATAAAAAATTTAACGAACAATTTTTTGACGTCAATTGACAGTAAATTTATCGTGATCTGACTGAGCACAAAATTTACGGTAATTTCACATCACTAATATACATATATGTGTATACTTATATAAGTACGTATGAGTTTGAGTTAATGAACTAAGGAAACAATATTAGGGGCTTTGTAGCGCTCTTGGCGACTAGAGATCGCGGATTATGTGGCAAGTGAATACAATGGCTTATGTCTTGTCTTATAGCGTTGTCGATGGCGTCATCGGGACGAGACTTTGACCCAAGAACACGGGCATTCTCCGATGAGGAACTTAAACCACAACCAATGATTAAGAAATCTCGGAAACAGGTATTAACATTCATTAGATATTTTGGTGTTTTTTTTTTAATTTCTCTTTATTTGAAGATCAGTTTTATTAAATTAATTGTTATGGTGGGATGTTTGGGTGTTGCAGTTTGTGCCGGATGACCTGAAGGATGACAAATATTGGGCTCGTCGTAGGAAGAATAATATGGCTGCTAAAAGATCGCGAGATGCGCGTCGTATGAAGGAAAATCAAATTGCTTTGAGAGCTGGTTTTCTTGAAAAAGAGGTAAAATTTATTTATTTATATTTATTTAATAAATAAATATTAATTATTAATATTTATTTTTCAGAATATGGGACTGCGACAAGAACTTGATCGATTAAAAAACGAAAATATGTTACTGCGTGATAAATTAAGTAAATACACGGATGTTTAACAGACGGTCAAGTTTAAATTTTCATCATCTTGACCAGATAAATAAATAAATATAATAAATAATTAAATAGACTCTAGGCGTACGAGGAGGAATCCATCCGCTTAAGAAGAGTATCGAAAACATTATCAAGAAGATGAAGCAAGCTGAAGTGATTCTGGACAATTTTTTCCTGCCTAAAGATCTCCATGTCAATTCTCCGTTCCTAAAAAATCCCAGGTCCTTTAGAAATAATTTTTTTAAAAAACCACCTCTAGACCATCCCGAGAGATGACGAGAAGAAATGATAATAATTAATAATAAAAAGAAGAAGAAGAAGAAGAAGTAGAAGAGGAACAAGAGTTTTAGATTATTATAGAAAAAATTGTCAAGAAAACTTGAAGTTTCTTCACCATCGTCGCCTCACTTGTACATAGTTATATATGTATAGTTAGATTATATACGTCATTGGATGTCATATATTTGCAGCTACGAACAATATTAAAAACTAAAACTTCAAAATTATTATAAATGAAATGAGAGCGAGAGTGAGCAAGCAGACAGGGAGAGATGAGTGCGTGTGTGTATGTGCCGTCAATTTTTTTTTGATCTTTAATTAATTTAAAAAAAAACAACCACTAAAATCATCGTTTAGTTCTCAATAGATCAATCGATTAATTAATTATCCAATATCAAATAATTTATTAATTAATCAATTGATCGATTAGCAGCTTGTTAATTTAAATATAAAAATCGGACACATTGTTACCACAATAAAACATTTATATATGAGAATTTATACGTGCAGATATGTAGCGAATATAGTAAAAGTACGTAGACTTAAATAACTAAAAACTGCACGAATGCAAAGGTTGTCTCAAAAAATTAATTTAAATTAATCAGTTAATTTTAAAAAAAAATAATGATTGTATTTGTACGGTAATTGGAATTTTTTACGTCCAGATTTGCAGTTTTTTAAAAAATGATATTTAAACATTTAAATTAAGATATTAAAATTATTAATTATTAATTATTGTTGAGACAATTGCTAAATAGCAACAAAAGTGATTAAAAAATAATAATAATTAATTATAGATTGAAAAGGTAATACAAGAGTATATTTGTTACTCTATACAATAATTAGCCTTTTCTTTTTAAGTTTTTAGATGTTTATTTTGTTTATAAATATATACATATATATTTAAATATATACTGAAAATAATTAAAGATAAAAAAAAGAGTAAAGACGACAGAATTATTAAGAGAATATAAAATTTATTATTATCATTATTATTATTATTACTATTATTATTATTATTATTATTAATATATTAATTGTTAATTAGAAAAATTCTGCACGCATGATCAAACGTTCATTAACTAAAATTTCTTTATTAATAATTATAGACGTCTTATTTTTTATTATTATTATTATTATTTTTATTTTTATTTTAAATACTTTAGTATCATGAGTTACCGATACAATTTATAGTTATTCGTGTATAAATTTTAATTATTTAAAATTTTTATTTTTAAAGATAAAAGAAAAAAAACCTAAAAAAAAAGAAATAAAAAATTGTTGACTTATTAATTATTTTACGTTTGTAAATTTAAAAACTAATTATAATAATTGGCCTAATGTAAATTACAATATTACAAATCAAATTGTAATAATTATAATCGCTGTAAAAAAAATTATTATAATTATTTTTTATGTAAAAAAAAACATTGTATAATTGACGGTGAAATTTATCGGGTTTTTAAAAGATATTTTTTATTTTTGACAAAAGCTTGTAGATTAATAAACATTATTATTGTTATTATTATTTCCTGCGATCGTCCATAAATCATCGAATTTTTAGATAAATTTATTTAGAATAATAAATAAAATATATAAGATAATGATTGCAGTTATCAGCCGCTTTTGTCGCAAAGTAACCCGGTTATTATTTTAATTAAAATAATAAATAATTATTATTATTAACAAAACAATTGTATAATTAGTAAATATTTGTTGCTAAGGTATAATTGATCTGCAATGTGATAAAAGGAATTATGGTTAATTAAAAAAAAAACTAAATAATTAAAATAAATAAATTTAATAAAAAAATAAAAGTAATTAAGCGCAATGCGTTTTAAACAAATGAGTGAAAATGTTCATCAACACGAAAAATACAAAAATCTATTGATTGTATCACCTTCCTAAAGAATATATGTATTTGTTATTGTTTTAATTACCTCTATTCATATTATTATTATTTATATCATATTGATTCATGTCCATTTTTTAACATCTGTAAATTACTCACAGGTAACCGGACACGATTAATTTCATTTAATGTTTATTAACAATTACCATATGACGTTTCGTTCTTTTCGGTACTTTATCAAGTACTGAAGATAAGTAAAATTACAATTCATAAAATATAAGATAGTATAAAGAATTAGTAAAAACTTAGTCATTCTCAGACAGTGTCCCTCACTTTTTAAAAATTTTCAATGAACTCGTAAGCGTATCGAAATTTTATCAATTAATTTAAAAAAAAATTGAAGCATTAATTGAAAAAACGCTGGGGTATAGATTTAAAAAAAAAATTACAGGTGATATCAATCGGGAGTCAAACAAAATTTGGAAAATTCCAGTAAAATCCTCATGCCAGTTTCATAATTAGAATTTTCAAATTTTTTAGCCTGAAATTCATTCAAATTTTGTTAAGCTCCTTATTGGTAAAAACAAAGTATTTTTCTTTAGCTAATAAATAAAAAATTTTAATATGGTCATGCCAGCTGAAAGTTGTAGCATATTTCTAAAAAGTGTGGGCACTGTCTGAGAATGTCCTTAATTGGATAATAAAATTTATACTAATTAAAATTTACATGAAAATTAAAAATTCAAATAACAAATTTACCTCAATTGATTAATCATTAAATAGAACTATAATTAAATAATTAAGACATAAAATAATGACAAATGACACAATGTCTTTTCCAATAAATAAATGAACATTATCCAAGTACATATAGACAATTATAAGTAATAAAATTAAAATAGTTAACTGACGCCTATCTCAACAGCTGAGTCCAGTTACCTGTGAGTAATTTGCTGATTATTTATAAAATTCTATCCTTAATTATCCGCTGTAATTATTTATAAAAATTAAAATGATTTTGATGGTAAGTAGTCAGCAGGCAGCTAAATTTAAAAACCTGTTTCAGCGACTCAAGGTATGAAAACAAGTACGTACATAGTATGTACATGTAGCGTAAGTAGTCTAGTCTGCTATCATGCACTGTCACAGTTCCAGGTTGTGATAAAAAAAGGTGTAGACGTCTATACCTTATCTTGCCTTGCCTTATAGATCTTGATATATTTGCGCTAATGCATGTGTGCCATGACAAGAGCTTGCGGTAAAAACATGTCTGCGTATAATTGCAATAAGACTGGAAATTATTTTTTTTATATAACTTGAATATCCCCACTCGCTGATAAACTGGATAGAAACTTGATCTTCGGACATTGGAGTTAACGTGATTTAAAACTTAGTTTAACAATTAATGGTACAGTCGTACAGTTTGATTTAGACATAAGAAAGCATTACGCACTTGGGTATTTTGAATTTATAGATATAATTAAATAAAATAATATAATGGAAGTATCGCCGGTGCTAAAAGTCATCTTGGGATTACTGATGGCTGCTGTAATGTCGTTGTTTTATTTACAAAAATCAAGTACAGAGATCCCGGAATTACCAAACACTTGGTGGGGTCCAGGGAAAGAAAATCTGAACGCTGACAAAACTGTACGACAATTTGAAATTTTGTTTACTGATCAGGTAACTAATTAATTATTTTAGTAATTTAATATAATTTATATGAAATCACTAATAATTGTTTATCATAAATGATTTATTTTATCAGCAAGTCAATGACCTGAAGAACCGATTAAAAAATACTCGAGATCTGGCCCCACCTTTGGAGGGTTCAGGATGGACGTATGGGATCAGTGGAACTTTTGTTAAAAACAATGTCGTTAATTACTGGCTAAATAAATATGACTTCAAAAAAAGAATTGCTTATTTGAATAAATATGATCAATATAAAACAAATATTCAAGGTAAATTTTTTAATTCGATTACTAATTAACAATTTTATTTGTAAAAAATAATTTGTTGCAGGTCTTGACATCCACTTCATTCATGTAAAGCCAAAAAACGTTCAGGGAAGACCAGTGATACCTTTGCTGATACTCCACGGCTGGCCTGGATCAGTAAGAGAATTTTATGACATTATTCCCATGCTGACAACTCCGCAAGCAGATCGAGATTTTGTATTTGAAGTGATAGCGCCATCACTGCCAGGTTTCGGATTCTCTAGTCCTGCTGTAAGACCTGGTCTAGGCAGCAAAGAAATGGCTGTTGTCCTTAAGAATCTGATGTTGAGGCTGGGATTCGATAAATTTTACACCCAAGGCGGCGATTGGGGATCTGTTATCGTCGGACAGATGGCGACGTTATTTCCCCAACAGTAAGAATCATTAAAAGCAATGAACTTATTGATGAAAATTAACTGTCGTTAAATTTTTTTTAGTGTATTAGGAATCCACTCGAACTTCTGCAGCGTTTTGGGCTTCAAAGTGACATTGAAAACATTTTTATTCAGTTTATTCCCGTCATTGCTGTTACCTGAAGAAGATCATCATCTTCTTTATCCAGTGAAGAAACATTTATTCAACAGACTTCTGGAGACCGGTTACTTACACATACAGGCAACGAAACCTGACACCGTTGGTCCGTATGATTTATTTATTTATTTTTAATTAATTACTTGTGTTTTTTAATTAAACCGAAGCTTTGATAACCAGGAATCGGGCCAAGTGATTCGCCAGCTTCTCTAGCAGGCTACGTCCTAGAAAAATTTTCATCAGCGACGAATTCCGCGAACAAAGTTAAGGACGACGGAGGACTTTATGATAAATTTACTCCAGATACTTTAATAGACAATTTAATGATGTACTGGATACCCAATAGCATGACTACCGCCATGAGAATTTATGCAGAATCATTTAATTTACGTTCTAGTTTAGCTGAAACGGCGTAAGTATCATTTAGTTTGAAGTTTCATTTATTTTTTTTACTTTTCTACAAAGTTATTTATTGTTCTAGCTGGCCAATAAAAGTACCAAGTGCTTGTGCTCAATTTCCCCACGAGTTACTTTACTATCCTCCATCATTACTCAAAGACAAGTACATGAATTTGGTCCAGGTGTCCAGGATGCCCAGAGGTGGACACTTTGCAGCACTCGAGGAACCAAAATTGCTGTCCGATGACGTGTGGAAGTTTGTCGCGACTGTTGAAAATTTCACAATTTCATCAGAAATTAAAAAAGATGAATTCTAATGTAACTAATTATCAATTAATGTCTGTGTTAATATTTATGAATAAATTTATATTTTAAAATAATCCAGAGTATTTTCATGAAAAAATATCATGAATATTTTGCCCGTCATCATTAGGTTTAAAAAAAATAGATAATAAGAGTACGATTATACAAAAGATACTATTAGTCTGTCCTTATCACTCCTCGCGTGTAGATCTAAAGCTCAACATGTTTTCTTTTATTACTTAAAATACGACAGTCACCATTGATAATTTACGGTCGGACTTTATACTGAATACTTACATTCATATCTATAGAGCACTTGGCAATAAATATCATCAGTAGAACAGAATCTGTTGGGCTGTTCACATAAAACGTTTGTGATAATGATTAAAAAATTATTACTGGCACTATCTGCGCTCTTTGCTGCATATTATCTTAGGTAATTACTGTGCGATAAAAAAATTTATAATGAATAATAATTGCAAGTTAAATTACAGAAATTGTTGTATGCAAAATGAAACTGAAATTCCTAAAATAACAGAACCGAACTGGGGACCACTGGACAGTGCGAAAGATTCATCAATACGGACTTTTAAAATAGACATTCCCAAGGACGTAAGAATGCTAATGATTAATTAAAACTAGAGTACATTCTAATAGACATTAATATTGTTATGAAAGGAATCATTTCCTGATCTACATTACAATTGACCCGATTAATTATTGGACTCAGTTTTCACTCTATTTTCCATTTCCATTCGAATTGGCTTTTTGAATGCATTTGGAGACCCGCCAAAAAAATTTACCGATTTCAAGTAGTCATTGACTAATTCAAAAATTTGATTTCTAGGACCGTTTTGTATATGATTTATTGGAGTATGGGATTTCTAGAAGTATTCTCCCTTAGATTTATATTCGGGATATTGAACTTGACATTTGACAAAATGCTGGAGTCGATCATATTATTTACTGCCTTGAAAATTATTATATATTCGGAGCGAAATCAGAATTCATATCCAGATGTAATCACTTGTGAAGTAGATCAGGAAACCCATAATTCCTTTAATAACAAATTTAAAAAAACTGATCGTTAAGTAAATTCACCATTAATATTAATTATGATTACGAAGCAACTTATTTCAAGGTAATCAACGATCTTAGAGAACGATTGTCACGGACACGTGAGCCAGTACCAGCACTTGAGAATGTTGGATGGACTTACGGACTCTCAAGCAAATATTTTAAAAACATTATCGACTACTGGACAAATAAATATGACTGGTACAAACGACAGGAATTGCTTAATAAATATCCGCAGTTTATTACGAATATTCAAGGTGAAAATTTTAAAAAGATAATTCTATTGCAGTATAAGTAATTGGTATAGATATATATGTTTTTTTTCTAAGGACTTGACATACATTTTTACCATGTGAAGCCAAGTAAATTGCAAAGCAACGGCAAGCAATTGAAAGTGCTTCCACTTCTGCTAGTTCACGGTTGGCCAGGTTCAATCGTCGAGTTTCAAAAAATAATTCCAATTTTAACGACACCCAGAGCTGGTAAAAATTTCGTCTTTGAAGTTATTGCGCCTTCGCTACCTGGCTATGGATTTTCTCAGGGTGCTGTCAGGCCTCACATGGGCCACGCACAGGTTTGCTATTTATTATTCAATCAAATAACTAATAAATTCATAATTATTTGAAATAATTATCATCTAGATGGCTGTCGTGCTGAAAAATTTGATGACTAGATTAGGCTTTGATAAATTTTATACACAAGGAGGTGACTGGGGCAGTGCTATCGTTTCTGACATCAGTACTTTGTTTCCTGAAAGGTAGTAAAGTAATTTTATTTTCAAATTGATTCACTAATTAATTCATGTCTTATATTTTTAGAGTTCTCGGAGTACATATGAATATGTGTGGAGTAATAAATTCTAAAGCATTTTTCTGGCTTTTGGTTGGTTCATATTTCCCTTCGCTGGTCGTTGAATCTGAGCACTACTCAAAAGTTTATCCATTGTCAGAAAAGTGGTCAAGATTACTTGAAGAATCCGGTTACTTTCATTTACAAACTACTAAACCTGATACTATCGGTAATTACTTACTACATATCTTAATTGATGAGTACTCAAGACTAATTTATATTAAAAAAACATTCAGGTACTGCTTTAATGCAAGCGCCAGCTGCTCTAGCAACTTATATCCTAGAAAAATTCAGCACATGGACAAATCCCGAGTACAGGTTCCGTGAAGACGGTGGTCTGTTGGAAAAATATACGATGGATGAATTACTCGACAATGTTATGATTTACTGGGTCACTGATTCCATAACAACTAGCGTGAGACTTTATGCTGAAAGTTACAGTTCTGAAAATAACAATAAATACAACTCGTTAGTATTTTTACTTATTTAAAAATTAAAATAATTAATTAATTGGTACTGGGCTTGGAGTTAAATAAAAAAATGTTTCTACAGATTGACAACAAACGTACCAGCAGCATGCGCGAATTTCCCCAACGAAATAATGTACACACCAAAGTCATTAGCAGAAATGCAGTTTAAAAATTTAATTCAGTTCAATCATCTCCCTCGTGGTGGACACTTTGCTGCGTTCGAAGAGCCGAAGCTTCTTGCAGATGACTTTTGGACGTTTGTTGAAAAGGTCGAAAAGTCATCAGCTGAATAAATAAACAGCGCAATAATCAACTGTGCATAAATTAAATAATAAAAAACAAGTAATTTACTTTTTTCTTAAAATCAGAGCCGCTAAAAAAAGTCAGTGACAGAGAAATCGTTTGATTTCTTTCTGCCGGCTCAGCTTTTTTTATTTTGGAGGTGGAAGAGAACCTTGCCGATACTATTGCCGTCAGTCTGTTTTATACTTCATAGTCGCACAAACATGAGGACAATCTTATTGTGACACTTATTATTATAATTATTAAAAAATTATAATTTTTAAAAAAACAATGACTATTTTTATTTATTTATAAATATGAATAATAAATATACTTAATAACTAGTTTATAAAAGTGAAAATAAATAATATGATAATCGTTGAAGCTGATGTATATTCAACACAACCGAGTACATCAACCAGGTAATTAATATAATTAATAATTATGTATTAACAATAATAAAAACCTGACAGTTTTAATAAAAAGTGACAACTTGATAGAAAGTTTTAAATTCAAGGATGTAGTAATTTAATATCCAATTTATTAATTCAAAAATTTATTTATAAATTAATATTTTTAAATAAATTAATTATTAGAATTTAAACACTTCACCTTGATATCGTTTTTTAAACAATTAATAATTAATAACAAATTTAATGAGTAAGTATTTGTGAGCAATTAAATTATTAGTAATAGATTTTAGTAGCGCGATTGCCACATCTCGCAGATATTCACTCATGAATGTCACGATATTATGACTCTTATATATATGTACATTCATAGTACAATGTATATACATGTATACAAATAAATATATCAGTGTATTAGTCATTACATGGCGAGATAGTGGGAATTCATTGGGGGAATTGTAAAAGTTTTTCAACATTAGTATCAACTACTCTACGACATGGGACTGTTCTATTCTATTAATTAAATAAATATTTAAAATACTAATTACCATTATAAATATACATATTATTTTGTGGTAAAATGTATTAAAATAAATAAACAATGTTTTCACGATCGAAATTCCGTTTAAAACCATTTGGTAATAAACGTAAAAACTATTCGCGCAATTTGATATTTTTAAATCGACGAAGACATCACGATCATGACTATCGGGATCGTCACCATGACCGGGACGACAGGTAAATTTGAATATTAATTAGTTAGTTAATTAATTATTAAGTATGAATATCAATCCAATAAATCAAATTAATGATAATTATTTAAACAGATGAACGTCAATGGTGACGTTGATGTAAAAAATTAAGTAACCTCGATATTTAAAATGAAAAAAATAAATGAATGTTTGCTTACATGGTAGTACGAAGGCTTTATATATATTTTTATATAAAGATGGTAAAGCCGGGTATGGAAATATTTGAAGTAAAAATAAAAGTAAAGCCGTAGGACTGTGGGAGTACAAAACGTGATCACCGGGAACAGGGATCTGGGGTCTGTAGGCTTTCAGAATTAAAATACCTGTACTGCGATTGTCTGGGTATCCAATATATATAATATAATACATATATTGTGTATTACGTTTTATGTCTTACGTTTGTTGTCTGGTTTAGCTTCAGCAGTTGCTGTATTGTGTTGTATTGATGATGCTGCTGATGGTGATGGTAGTTGGTTGTAAATGTGCAGATGTATGTGAGCGTTTAAGTCCTTTAGTCATTTCTCTTTTTATTCCCTTTTTCTTTTTGCTCTCGAACATTCTTCAGTCTCTCTGGTCCAGGTCAGTCGAGATCCAGGTTTAAGAAGACGCTTTTGTAGCTACAGTATTGCGATTACCCGGTAATATTTATTTATTATATGAGTTATGTATACATACAATTAATTAGTCATTGTTTTATATATTTATTTTGTTTTGACGTTTACGTTTGTCAACAGTTTAAAGTTTATAATTAAGATTGAAGAGCTGTGAAATATGCGTCTTAAAAACCCGTTGCCACAGCGAGGAATCTACAAGTAAGATGAGAAGGTGGTTTATATACATATACATATATATGTTTAACATTTTAATTTATATTTTTTGTTTGTAGAATAAGAGTAAGAGTAAGAGGTAGAGGTAGAGGTAGAGGTAGAGTATGACTAGGATTTTAAATTTAAAGCTGCTTGTCTACCTGTAAGAAAGTTGTAGTATTTTAAATACTTATTGTTCATTCACTGTAAAGTCTGGTTTGTTGATGTTGATGTAGAGGTATAGGTAGAGGTAGAAGAAGAGGTAGTGTGGGTGTAGAGTATTATCATTGGTTACTACTACGTTCAAGGGAGAGAGTATACTTTGGTTTTTAGAAAAATGTTATGTAGGAATATAATGAAATACGTAACGTTTCTCACACTTATTCGCGATGACAATGTCGTGGACAAGTTGTGGGATCGTCGGTATTTAGTTGGTTTAAATTGTACGAAACGAACGGAGTTGTAACTATTTTATTTTATGGAAAAATTACGAGTAAAAATTTCAATAAAAATTATTATTTTATTTTTACTTAATATTTTAAAAAGTTTTAAAGGAAAATTTATACTGAAAATTTTAAATAAATATTCGGAGTAAAAATAAAAATTTTTGTTTCACTAAAAAATTTGAATTCAAAAATTAAAACAAAATTTTTGAAAATAAGAATAAATTTTCAGTGGAATTTTTTAAAATTTTCAACAGAAAAAAAAATAAATTTAAAAGAATTTGAGGAAAAAAAAACCTTGGAATTGATGAATTTGTAGTCAGTAAAAAAAGAATGACTCAGAGAGTTATGGTGTGTTGAATGGGGGTAAAGAACATCATACACAAAAGACCTTTGGTTGAGTATTATGAAATCTAGAGGGTTGTAGAACGCGTCCTGGTCAAACGCAGCTGTCTGTTGCTGCTGTTAACTCGCACGTGTCATAATTATTTTGCGTTATAAATAAAATTAACGTACTTAAAATACCAGTGAAACTTAATCTAGCATTGTGGATCGATTATTAAGTCAAAGGCTCATTAAATAAACAAATAAATAAATAAAATCGCCCGGTCAAAAGTGAATGAATTAAAACGTAATTGGAGTGGAGTAGTCTCTCGACTAATTCTGAGCGTCGGGGTTATTAACTTCTATTAACTTCAATAAATAGTTTTGAATTACGCTGTCGTCTTCTCAGTAACGTTCATTTGATAACTTGTCTCCGTAACTAGTGCACCGATAATTCATACATAACATACGTTATTAAATAAGTATATACATATATTTAGTTATTTATTATGACAAG
The DNA here is from genome assembly GCA_030273425.1 of Microplitis manilae. Classification (NCBI taxonomy): domain Eukaryota; kingdom Metazoa; phylum Arthropoda; class Insecta; order Hymenoptera; family Braconidae; genus Microplitis; species Microplitis manilae. Next base: position 1,523,211 of record CP092725.1, read on the forward strand.
AGATAATATTTTTGATAATATGGGCTTGCGAAAAATTGACGAAGAGCAACAATTATTATTTTATTCAACGCTTACTTCTGAAGAAAAAGCGCGCATGCATCCTTGCACTAAAGCTACTTGGTATGTTCATTAATATTTTAAAAATTAATTCACTAATTAATTATTAATACCCACAGAATTTAATTCAATGTACAATTACTTGTAATCCTCTGTAACATTTAAAATTTAATATTATTTAAATAATAAATATGAAAGTAGAAAAATGTTCATGTATTAGAATAAAAATATCGAGGTTAGCAAGTTCATTTTATCCAGGGTATCATGTATCCTGTGAGAGTCAGCACAAACATTTAAATGAGAAAAAATGTAGAACATACTGACTAATTTTTTTTTAGTTGCTAAAAATAATGAGAGTATTATTTTATTTTTTTAGTGTGATGATGTCTGGAGATTCACCAGGTCTGGATTCACGATCGATGCCAGCAAGCTATGATTTACCTGACGACGCACGTCCTGGAGAATTACCACCGGTTATAACGTTAAGCTCAACCGGTAAATTGAGCCACAATAATCATGACCACCCGGACAATGAAATGATTGAAGAAGTTGCTACTGTTAAAAAAACGCTGCCCAGTCCAGAACCACGACCGAAACTTCATCAGAACGGCAAAGACACTGAGAATAATAATAAATTTAAGCTGGAAAATAAATTCGCTGAAAATAATAAAGATGACAATGACGCTTGTGTCAACTGTCTCTACTACACTCAACAGTTGTGCGAGTGTGTGATACTTTAAGCGAATTATATATTATATTATAGTATCATAAATATATATATAAATATATTTAACGAATAACTATCATTAATGTGAGAATGTATATAAAATATTAAGCTTATTTTTAAAATGTCATTTTATAAACGTACAGATTTATAAAAAAAAAAAAAAAAATACATATTTTTGTATTCTTCCTGCCAGTTTTATTATTGTTTTAATAAAAAATAGTTTACCTAATTATTTAATTATTAATAAATTAATCTCTTATTAAATGAGTTTGCAAGAATTCATCAACAGAGTCTGTGTCCCACTTGGTGATGTCTAGAATATCTTCTAGTTTATTGTCATTGTCGTAGAGTTTTATCATGGGATCCAAACCTCTGACGTATTTTATTTCAAGATTTTTATATTTATTTGGCCGATCGCTTTTTATGAAAGCTTGGATCTGAGGATACGCTCCGAATTTACATGTACATACTTCTAATACTGCATGTGGGTAACGTTTGGAACTTGAATCTTCTTCTTTGAGACAGCACTCTCCGCAATGGTTTCTGATTTAGAAATACAGTCATAGATATTTAAATTTGAATTTAATTACTTAATTAAAGAGGTAAATACTCACTCGAGATCACTTAAATTATATTTTTGAAATAAGTCACATGTTGAACATAATAAATTAGCTTTATTGTATCCTAGAGACTGACAATCTTCAGCGGTGAATTCGGAGTAGACATTTACCTGTGAAAAAAATAAATAACGTCAGCAAATCATTAAGGTTAAAATTTAAATCATTTGTAAATATTTTGAGTACTTACTGTCGCGAGGAACAAAATTAAAATATATGAATACATTTTTGTGGAGCCTATCTTTAACTTGGGTAATTAATTGAGTTTATTTTAAAAGTTAGTAAATAAATAATTGATATGGCAAGTGTTTAAATACTTGGCAATGTCCATGCTAGTTATAGATATATAATACGTGTCGCGTTGCTATAGGATGTATGACTTGACATCTTGACATTTCAAATTTGTGTTACGTTATCAGCGGATGATAATTATTTATATTGTATTTTTTGTAAACGCGCCTTGAAGTTTTTATGTCAACGATTAATTTTCATTTTTAAATTTAATTAAGGCTGGGTGGCACTGACCGAATTTCTTAACTTTACTTTTCTTTTAGTTGATTAATCAATTGTCATTACAGCAATTTTTATACCCCTGATCGGGTACTAGACCTTTTATCTTAGAAAAGTAATTTTAAAAAATTCGGTTAGTACCACCCTTAGTCATTTTTTAAAAATTTCAATTTTTCCTGCGGGTTTTTGTTTATTCAAAATTCCAGAGACGAACAATCTCTTGCCAATTGACGTCTTGATTTCTTCTTAATTAAATTTGATTGAATATTTAAATTCAACTTATAACAATATACTTTGAATAATTAAAAAAAAAATAATAAATAAATAAATATTGTACACTGTAAAAAATCAGGAGTGATGACGGATTTCATTTAAATCCGAATTCACTCCGGCACTCGGAGTTGATAAGATCACTCCGAATGCGGTGTAAATCGGGAGCTTTTTTTTCAGCAGTGATCTGAATTTTTTTGTCACTCTGATTTGGAGTTTCAATATTCAAATACTCCCCTTTGGAGTAAATTTCACTCTGAAGAGATTAAAAAAAAGAAAAAAATAGCCATCCGCTCCGAATGAAATCTGCTCCCACTCTGGAAATTTTTCGTAGTGTAGTATAAAATGGTAATAAAAAATCTAATAATAATAAACCAATATATATTTTTTTAAAAACTGTAATTATTATTAATCGTAATAATATGATTATTGACAATGATGCGGCTATGTGCACATTAAAACACCTTATTAATTTTACAAGTCCAGCTTCACGTACACTATGTACAAATATAACTAAACATTATTATTATTAATTAATAATAATAATTAATAATAATCATAATCATAATCATAATAATAAATCGTCTTAATTAATCATACCGATTTAATTACTTATATTTATATTTTATCAGTTATCTAAATACGTTTTTGTTTCTTCTCATCTTTCTTCATTCACATTATCAATAATTATTAAATTTATCTATACAATGTACAGGCTCTCAAACATTTCTTATCACTGTTAATTATTTACACCTTACACTAATAATTATTAATAAATATCGGGTATGATTTATGGGGTTTCTTAATTATTATTCAAATCTTATAACTTTTATTTCTTCTTTACTGTAATATCATAACTACAATTATATCAATTATCCGAATAGAAAAATTTTATTTAATTAAAAATAATAAAAGTATTTAAAAACGATTTATTGAGGCAGATCGTACCAAAGATTTTTATCGGCACATATAGTTTCTTTTCTTTTAAATATTTTTGTACAGGATATTGTTGTTAATTTTTTAAAAATTATTAATTATTATTTAATATTGCCATATTTTTTTAGATTGATTCGAATTAAATCGGTAAACAATCTTTGGTGCTTTTTAAATCAACCGTTGATTTACTTAAATTTTCAATCAACTGGGTCCAGATTATAATTATAATAATTTTATTATTTTTTAAAATTTCTATCAAACTATAAAAAATAAATTCAATGGAAGATATGCTAATTCTCTTTTTAATTATTTATTTTTTCCGTCCTTTTATTATTAATTATTATTATTATTTATTTATATTTTTTTAATAATTAAGTGCATTAATTAAAGTGTTAACACTTTGGAAGTAACGGTTGCACAGCCGTTGTAAAATAATTAATTATTATTATTTAAATATAAAAATTTAATAATTACTTAATTTATAATTATAATTATAATTATAATTAAAGAAAAGCATTGTGAAAAATAAAAAAATATGTATTATTTACATTTAATAATTATTTATTTATTTTATATTGGAGCAAAAAAGAAAAAAATTATTTTTTTTAGGTGATTTTTATAAATTTGTTCTTTCTTGTCATTGATATAAAAAACAACAATTAATCCAGACATTTATTTATATTTATTAAGCTATATACACCTGTAGATCATGATCTATGGCACGATCAATTTGTTACGTCAGCCGTGAGTATTTATCAATTAAAATAAATAAATAATTTAAAAAATAATTTTTACTGTGCGTACAGTTTACTTTTTCTCTGAGTACCAATCCAAATTATCATTAACATTTATTTTAATAATTAGTGTAATAAAGGTAATTAAATAATATAGATTTATAAGCTTTTAATTTATACTATTTTTCTTTTTATATAATAATATGAATGTACATAAAAGTGGCGATGAAAAAATGCTTTAAAAAATAAACAACTTAATTTTAATGACTCAGATGAAAAAAATTTATCGGTTTCATTTATTTTTTCCTTCCTCTATGTTAATTAGCTCTTACTATACTTCATATATTTATACTTTTTCCAATAAACGTTTGTTCAAAATCATCACGTTAATTTAACCAACTAATTAATTTAAAAAATTATTTACTTTTTTTTGATCACTCACTAGTTCTCATCATACATTACAAACATTTTTTACTCGATCACAAACATCATAATTTTGTTATATAAATTTTTTTTTTTATTATGAAATATATAATAAGAATTTGTTAATAAAAAAATGGTTTATTTTTACTTTTTTTATTTTAGTATCTAAAGTTTTTAAAAAATCACGAGTGAAGCTGTGATTTGTGAAGATGATTTTTGTTTTTATGCATCAATTTTTTAAATTTCATATTTGTACAATTAAATTACTCATGGCCTAAGGTATCAATCGTTAACTTTGAGCATTTATTTTATTTTTCATATAATTAATTACCCAAGTAATTAATAAATTAATTTGTTATGAATAGTAGATAATTATTTATAAATATAACTCATGCTTTTAATATTTATGCTCACAAATTAGTTTTTTTTACACAGCAAATCACTTTCGCTTATTATTTTTTTTTTTTTTTTAATTATTAAAACTTTACATGAAATAATGAAAAAAATAATGAATAAAAAAAAAAGTGATTTAAAAAATAAAATGTTAAAAAATATTTTGATTTATCATTTTAACCCACAGTACACTGACAAAAAAAATGTACTAAAATAAAAAATAAATATTTACATAAAGAAACAAAAAGTAACAGGAATTAAAAATAAAAAAATAATTATAAAGATAACAAAGAGAAAAAAAAAATTTATCTGACCAAGTTTAAAATATTTTAAAAAAATAATAATAATAAACGACAGACACCTTAATCATGATCTATAAATTTAAAATTCTCAATTATATAATTTATTATATTTTACTGTCTTACTCTCAAAAAATGCACATTCTTTAATATAATTACTGTGAAACGTTTCAGTTTTTTTTTGTTTGGGCACTTTGTGACAGTTCACTTTACCCTCAGATCATTAACGCATTAAATCATGTAATTAATATTAAACAATTAACTAATTAATCATTAAAATAATAATAATAATAATAATTATGATTATAATTTACATTAGAAGAAAAAAAAGTAATTAAAAAAAAAAGCGAGTGTCTTCTCTTTCAAATGAGTCACATGAGTGTACGTTTTATGTAATTAATGTCTAACATTGAATTTAATATCGTACATCTTATATATATAGATATTATTTTACTTTTTTCTTATTTTTTTTATATACATTAGGCAGATATATTTATATATATATATAAATATTAATATACATTTATATATATATATTTATATATATAATATGTATAATATATACATAGATCTAGATAATCTTCATATTTATATTTTTAAATTTTCTTGTATTTAAATTTATTTACTTATTTTATTATTATTATTTATTATTTTATTTTATTTTTATTATATAAACCTAGTAAAGAGCCATTATTATTTACTGTATTTTATACAATTAAAATTAATTATCACCTAACTTGGCATCCTTGGGGTAGAGGTGCAGGCGGACAACCGGGTGAATGACTGGCCGTGTTGGCCGAACTGAGAATATTAATATCCTCGGGTTTGGAAGGCTTATTATTATCATCTTGATTATGTGAGTCCTGCTGTAAGTTATCTTTCACTCGTTCATTATTATCTGGTGCGTCGGTATCTGCTGTTGCTCCACTTGATTTCTCCCCGGCATTTCCTTGGCCGTCTTTGCTACCAGATTTATTATCGACACTTGCAGCAGGTGCTTTTAGCTCGTAACCCTCGTGACAACGCGTAAGTTTTAATCTAATGGGTGTTACTTTAACAGACTTGACATTGTCTAGAGAATTATTAGCAGCCGATGGATCAGCTGTTGGTTTATCAGTATTAGTATTGCTGTCTTGATAACCAGGATCTTCTTTAGCGTCACCACCGGTTTTTTTATTATCAGTATTATCCTCAGATTGAGTGACACGTTCATTAGCTACACTTGAAGTTTCACTTGTTGAATCATTGGGTGTTGCTTTTATTCTTATAATAAGTTTTGTCGTTGACGTGTTGCCGTCATCGAGAATCTGTACTCTACCTTCTTTGCCACGTTGTTTTTTACGTTTCTTACCATTTTTATCTTTTTTACTTTTTTCTTGCGGCGTTTCGTCGTTATCAAAACCAGCCATTATCATTTTACGGAATTTCATACTTTCACGTTTAAGTTCCTCAATACTAGGTTTATTTTGCATACTACTCAAACGTTTTTTCGGCGGTCTTATTCTAGCTCGGTCTTCAGTAACACTGCCACCAACATCTTGGCTGACAACATTACTGCCAATTTTTATTTTTAATTTCGGAGGCGCACTATTGGAAGCTGCTGCTGCTGGTGGTTTTGGTTGACGACCGCGACGTCGATCAGCACTGGTGCCAGCTAAACCTCTACGTCGATCCGAAGTACCGTCTTCATCCCCTGGATCAGCAAACCCACTGCCACCACGTTCTTTTCTGCGTTTCTTCTCCATATTCGCCATGTCGACAACAGCTTTGTAGTCTTCGCGTGTTGGTATACTTGTCATTGAAGCAACAGCTTTGGGTATCGTGATAACAGTCCTGCTTATCGGTGGCATACATATTGGAACCGCAGCCACACTGGCCATTGTTGGATCGTCCATATTCATATCTTGCGAGCAATACTGTCTTAATAATTCCTTCTTCCTCATTCGCCTCAAATTAGACGTTCCGGATGTTACTGAAGCACTTGATGCTGGAGGAATTATCGGAGCTTGAGGTACCAGCTGATTAACTGATGTTGATGCAACATAATTAGCAAATGGGCCCTTGATCTTTACCTTCAACTGATTTCTCGAGTCACTCAATGACATTTTAGTGATATCACTGACACCAGCAGCAGACATATCAGCATTTGGATCATTGGGATCCGCAGCTTTTGAATTCAAACTAGCGGACTTGGATGTTAAATCTGAGTGCAGTGCTCCTAGTTCTTCCTCAATGTCTGGTAGTGTCGTGTCCGTTGCTGCGCCAGCAAATGAACAAATCAAATGATTAGCATAAGACTGACCATGAAGAGATGACGTTTGTCCTTCGACAGTTGAATTGTAAGTTCTCATATCAACTGGACCTGGAATAACTGGGAATACCGTGTCGTTATTGTAAATCTCTTCGACATTTTCTTTCGAGAAAACAGGAGGAGTTTGTGGTGGTGAGGGTGATGCTGCTACACGTTTGTCGCTGTACTTTGTTTTATGAACAGCTGGACTAGATAAAGTTTGTAAAACATTATCTTTAGCTAATGTATTATCACGTTTTTCACTGACATCTGTTGATTTTTTACGTTCACGCATTGTTTTGAGATCAGCAATATTTGTTTCATTGGCAGAATCTTCATCAGAATCAAAATCATAAACAGTACCAACAAGTTTATTTTGTATTGAATCATCACTGAGAAATGTATTACTTAAATTAACAAATGGAGTTAAACAAACATTTTGATTATTTCTACCTCTACCTCGGCCTCGTCCACGTCCACGACCACGATTATTTTGTTGGCTTCCTTTACCGCCGCGGCCACGTGCTCTGGATGTCGCCGCAGGTTTAACGACTTCTTGACGTGGAGATTTACCTGGTGATTTACCTTGAAGAGACGTAACTCTAGCCGACGTTCTCGTTGGTTTTGACGGACTCTTTTTCCCAGGTTGTGATGACGGTGTCTTTTGATCTGGTGTTGTAACACTATGTACATCTTCAGCAACCGTTTCCGCAGTTTCAGCAACCGGTTGAGCTTCAGGAATATTTCTGTCCATAAACATCATTGGCGCGCAGACTGCCGGCGATTGGTCAACCTGAGTCTGAGTTTGTTCGGGTGTATGAGACGCGTTGTGCTCTTGCTGCTGATCCACCACAGGAGCCATAGGCTGCTGAGCAGGTGGAGGTGGAGGTGTAGGTATTTTCGTCGGAGAAACCATAGCAGCAGTGAGTGCCATATTGTGGGACGAAGATGTGAATGCAGCTGTACAGGGTGACGCTTGCATATTGAGTGTATCTTCCAGGGGCTTGGGAACGTGGGGTAATATACTCTGGGGCGTTGGAAAAGGTGCTCCAAAGACTGTGGGAAACATTGTGGTGCCTGCTGCGGGATAGGGAAGTGAGGTTGCACACGATTGGGGTGGAAATAATGATACTGGTCCGGTGTAAGCGTTTGTGTCGGTGTAAGGATGATAGGGACCTGTCTCCATAGTTCCAGGTGGAAATGGCATTGACGGCATGTTCTTGTATGGTGGCATCGCCGCATGATCTTCTGTAGACGATGCCGAGGTTATTGAGGATGAGGTCGATCTCCTTGAAGGAAGCACTTGACTCTCTGCCCACCTAGTGTCTTGTCTTACATTTGCTAATTCATTGTACGGCGAGCTGCACTGCGTGTAATCCTGTCTCATGTCTGACGATCCATCATCTTTCTCTAGCCCACGATCAATATCATTATTCTGCTGATCATCTTCGACATTAGGAAGTGCCATAAGATGTCTATTTACCATCTCCATGGGTATCATGTCCTCAACAATAGGTCCCTGTAGACACGGCTGATTTATCATCGGCACTGACTGTAGTGGCGGCCGTGAATCAACCGAATGTGAAGAGTCCATATGAGCTCGTACGATAGCATGCTGTTGTTGCATAAGCTGCTGATACTGATCGGTCATATTTGTAATATTTATTTGCGAATGAACTAAATTATCGGTATTATTGTCATGCATTACTGATCCAATGTCATTTGTAAATGGATGATTACCGTAACGATGATTCTGACTCTCCATCAAATGATTTAAATGTTGAACATCATTTGGATTAAAGTTATCAATACTAGGTGGTACCCAACGTTCATCAGCTTCACCGCGATCCAATTTAGCCCGTTCAGCTGCCGCAACTTTGTTTCCTGCCAATTCCTCATGGCTGTAAAGCGCATAGGCGTCATTATTGCCAGATGTATAGCAAGATTTTCTTTTATCATCAATGGCATGATTTTTGCATGACACCTCCGATGGTGGCTCAACTTCAACTTCTTTAACTTCCGGCTCTAGAACAGCTGCAGGAGCAAACTGCGGTTTAACTTTTACGTTTTCAACGGGTGTTTTGCTCGCGGGATTTTCTTCCTTCTTGACAGGTTCCTCTGGAGCGACGGACTCGCCGTCTTGCTGATTAGTACTTGACTTATTGGACAACTCCATCCGAAGTTTAGCAACCAAATGAAGTGTCTCGCGAGCACTGTCCTCTTTCTCTTCTTTAAACCACATGTCGTTGTTGAAGGAGAATGCCAACGGCTGCTGACGTTCCTCAGGATCTCTGGGTATACTGAAACCGTCGTCATTTATGTCATCATTCAAAATGTCTTGGTCAAAATCAAAGAACTCCGAGTCACTTTGGTCTTTTGATTGTCCATGTTGCGGGGAAAATATTGACCTATTTATAGATTTCTTACGCTTAGGAATTTCTTTGTCTTCGTGTCGGGATTCATGGGCAGACTTATCGGACACCACGTGTGATTTTTTAAAGCTATCTTCAACTTCTTTTTCTACTTGAATTACCTCGCAAGGTGACGGCTGTCGCTGTACAGGCGCCGGACTTTTATGTTCACTCTTTTTATTAACTTTACCAGCGCCCGTACTATTATTATCTTGCTGGACATCGCTGTCCATTCTAGGCGGATCAACTATTTTTTCAATCGGCGGCACACGTGAAATTTCATCACTGGTATGATTTTTACGTCCACCCTCATGACTTTGATTACTACTTAATCTATCATCACTTTTATCTGTTATTTCTTTATCTGATTGCGGCTCACTGACTTCTTTCTCCGATTTAGCTTTGAAAAGTTTATCAAGATGCTCACGTTTTTCTAAAAATTTATCGAGACTCTTTGAGGATTTTTTCGGACTATCACGTTCCGCTCGTCGCTGTTTTATTTCCTCTTCTAAAAGTAACAGGTGCATCGGACTTTTATTATTTGTACCTTTTTTACTTACTTTCTTATCATCGACTTTTGTCGATTCTACATGTTGGCTTTTAGATGATTCATTTAACGAACCAGTAGACAAACTTGTTTTACCATCAACACGTGACGAAGATAGATCCTCTGAAGACTCATGAGTATCATTTGTCGATTCACTATTATCTTTATTTTTAATTTGCTTATCGTTATTTAACCTCTTATCATTTTTCCTGATCGAAGACGCATTTTTGCCAGCTTTGTCTTCTTTAGACGGAGCTTCACTTGATTTTCGTTTGCGTGCCTCGGGCTTGACTCTCGTTGACGGACTGATATCTTCCTCCTTTTTATTACACTTGCCGCTGGATTGCTGCTGCTGCTGATGTTGCTGCGATTGCTGTGATTCTCGTTGCTGGGATTGGCTTTGCGTTTGCGATTTGCTAGCGGACTGGGTGCTCTTTTTAGCTGGTTTGGACCGAGAAACACTTCGTGACCCATCATTATCTCTTGACCCACTGAGCAAATCTTGGTTATTGCTTGAGGCTGTTTGTGGCTGCTGCTGTTGCTGTTGGACCCGTTGCTGCTGATGTTTTTCGTGTTGCTGCTGTTGCTGCTGCTGCTGGTGTTGTTGCTGAGATAACTTTTTACCTGAGACAATACTAGACGACACTCTTTGATCGGTCTTCTTAGTGAATGATGATTGCCGCGATTGGTTTGGATCTTTAGACACTGAGGTTGTTCTACTTGATGATTCTTTTCTCTCAGCAGGCGGCGGTGGAAACTCGGATCCATGCCGCCCGTCGGAAGTTTTAAGCTTCTTGTCAGGCAGCTTTTTGAGTTTCCGCCCGGCCATTGTCTTCTTATCCACACTATCCGCGGCATCATCACTCGTTGTTGTTGCCGTTGTTGTCGTCGTCGTTCTACTACTACTGCTACCACTACCACCAGTCTGTCTCTTATTGCTCGATAATACTTTTGACGAACGATTACTGGCATCGCTCTCTGATGAGGTCGATGATGACGACTGATCTTTCTTTTTCGGCGATCTTGCAGGACTTTTAACATCATCCGAATCACTACTCGAGTCTGATGAACTGCTACAGCTATTGCTACTACTCGAGTCACTGTTCGTACTCGACGACGTTTTGCTTTCCGGCTGAGGTTTCTTCGCCACTTCTTCCTTCTTCGCCACCTCTTCCTTCTTCGCAATCTCTTTCTTGGGTTTACTTTCCGGCGAATCTTTCTTGACTTTAGCATCCGAAACATCAGAGCTCTCTGGTTGGGGAGCAGATTTTGTTCCCAGTCCACTCTTTATATGCTCAGCTGCTTTTTTAGCTGCCTGTCTCTGCGGAACGTACGCCAAAATCTCACTGGGATCAGCGAACTCCTTTTCCTTATCAAAGTCATAAATGTCATTATTCTTTGAATCTTTATGATGTACTTTGTTATCCCGTGATTTTTTAACACTAGTTTTTTCTTTAGGTTTTGAATTTTTATCATCAGCTGGTGATTTAATAGGTTCTGGTGGTTCTACAGGAGTTTCTTTTTTATTTTGCGACCGTTGCATTATTTCCGATGCTTTCTTAGCCGCCTGTCGCTGCGGAACAATTAACGCCGATGGTATATACTCTTTTTCCTTTTTCTTGGCTTTAACATTCTCTTTATTGCTAGTTTCCGTAGTCGATTCATCTTTAATGTCTTTGTTGGTAAAACTTTTCGAGGTATTTTTCGATATATCCGCCGCTGAAAATTGCTTAACAGCAGCTTTGCTGATAAACGGCGCAGTGACAGATCTGCTGCGATCCTGAGAATCTGAATCAGTGTCTGAATAAATAGCAGCTGCTGCTGATGGTCCAGTTCGCGATGTGTTTGCATTTAATGCAAACAAATCATCACTATCACTACCAGTACCAGTTCCCAATTCTTTTTCCATATGCTCAAGCGTTCTTGATCTAGTATTAGCATTACCCTGTTTATCACTTTCACTACTACCCGGCGCAGGCCTGGGTCGACTAGCAACACTTGTTGTCTTTTTCGTTCTACGTCTCGTAACTTTTGTTGATTTTTTAGCCGTATTTACTGGCTCATCTTCCGAGCTTGATTCACTTTCAATTTTATTTCTTGATTTATTGCTAGACGAACTCTTGCTCGTCGACGTTGTTGACTTAACTGTAGGTTTAGCTGTATCAACTTCACTACTACTCAACGACGATAAATCACTACTGCAAAGATCTTTTCGTCTTACCGTACCGTTAAAGTAAAATTTCTTATTAGACGCACCATTGAAATCAGTCGGCGGTTTCTTCTTTTCGTCACTAGACACCGGTGTGGGTGATTTAATGCCTTTTATACGCGCAACTATCGTGTCAAAGTCACGTGTATGATCTTCAGCATCCGAGTGTGAGTATAAACGATCATAGATAGATGGACCGTGATTAGCTTCAATGACAGCCGCCACTGCGGCAGGTGGCAATGATGGACTATTAGACAAAACTGAGGCTTGCTTATGAAATGTTTGTTCACGAAGCCTCAAAAATGATCTACACAATTTTTCACGTCTATTAACCATATAACAAAGATTACGCACACGCTCTAAATCCTGTCTCAATTGTACAAACGTCCGCATTTTTTCTAGATCCGCAGCTTGACCTTGAGCTCGTGCACCAGCACTCGATAGCTCACCGCAACGGGGCGCTAATAGTGGTTTGTTATGACCAGCACGTCTTTTTAATTTCCAATAATTATAAATATAAGTTATTGCATCAATATCAACATCTAATTGCTGTGAGGTGATGTCTTTTAAACTAACATGTTTATCAAATTCAGCCTCTATTTCCTGTAGTTTAGCTGCACGCGCCTGATTCTTTTCTTCAGATGTCATGTCTTTGCGTTTACGTTTGTTACGCGTATCACCCGGTTCATCTGAGTCAGAACCACCTTTATCACCAGTGCTGCTGCCGCCAACCCCAACTTTATCTTTAGTATTTGTTCTACTGTGTTTTTGACAATAAGACCTTAATTTAACCCCATCATCAGCCTTGTCGTCCTCAATAATAGCCTTCATTTCGAGTCCATATTTGAATGCACATGTCACATGGTACGCTGTCTTACACGTTTTTATACTGCATTGAATACAAGCACCAACGCGTTCACGACACAGCACACATATGAGTGCCCATCTACTTTGCGGAATACTGGATATTTTGGTAATCGGCTCCATGCGCTCAACACAGCCGATGCTTACCTCTGGTATCCACAGTGCACATGATACATGCGCCCATTTTTGACCACTACGTGTACACTTCATTGCACCACCTTTGTTCGGACACAACACGCAGTCTGGCCGCTGACTTAGAGAGCAAGTTCGACACAGCCACGAGCCATCAGGTATTGATGTTATACCGTAACATGCTTGATGAACGCATATATTACAACAGTCACAGAATACCATTTCGTTACCCTCCTCAGAATCTGGTGATCTGCACACATCACAAATAACGTTCTCATCAAATTCAATACCCAGACCCTCCTCATTTTTCACGATTGTTTGTATTCGTTCCCAACAACGCACTTCCAGCTCTTCGATAACTCGCTCGAGCTGTGGCTCTGATATCGACGGCTGTCCGGACTACAAAGACAATCAACAATTATCGTATTAGTAATTTATCTTTTACCATTACCTCTATTATCTATTGTACTGGAATTATTTTTTACCTGAGCACGCTCTCCATTTAATACATCTAGCCAAGCAATGTCAGTGTCATCGAGATCATAAGCACAAGCTTTTTCAGCTTTCGCTGGAGTTGTGCTCAAATGATTATCTTCAGGATTAAAAGAATCATCACGGGATATTCTAATGAATTTTTTAGGTCTGCAATGACGAGATAAAAAAAATAAATAAACTTACATTAGTGTCTAATAAATTTAAAATAATTAAAAAACAAATGATGGTAATAATAATGACTTACAATTTAAAGTCACCATGAGATTTATTATTCGATTGCTGTGTTACTGTAACCGTAGGCTCTGGAAGTGAATCCGGATTAACAGGCACCTGCACACCACGTTCCCACTCTTGTTTCCACTGATCAGTTATTACCCAGTACTCATTAGGACTAAGCGGTTCACTGTCGGGTAATTTCATCGCACTTATCAAGTCTTTACGAAATAACTCAGCCGGTGCCTCGGCGGCCGCACGATTGTATATACTTTTAATATCAGCGAGTGGACGTGGTGTCCAGGGTGCTCCAGATGTCCCAGCAACAGCGCCACCCCCACTGCCAGTACCACTATTACCAACAGTTCCTCCAGCACTGGCACTGCAACAGCCAGCACTAGTACCAGCTGCACTGCCACCTTGACTTGACGATGCCACCGCCATCGTTTCTTCCTCTTCGGAGGGCCCAATTGCTGACACCAAACCCGATGTACCCGCGGCTGTTGGGCCCAGTCTGCATTTGCGTCTTTTAATCGCGCCCGGGCAGGAAGCCAAGTCATTATCGTTTTTGTTTATTCGCTTGCCTCGTTGTGCCATCACTACTACGCCAAGTTATCTATAGGTATGCAGGCACATGTAGGTAAGCTATATGTACCCTTAAGAAAAACAACAACATAAACAATAACAATCAAATCCATATCAACACAACTCTGCTATCAGTTTTACTGTCAATCATTTCAAAAAAATACTTACTACATAGCTGTCCATATAATTTATCCCTTTAAATAATTCAGCTCTCTTCAAAACTGTAAAATAATTTTTAAATATAAGTTTAATTTTACAATAAATATATCTACACACACACATATATATAAATATATAGAGAGACATATATACAGATTTAAGTGTAATGAGAATTAACTAAAACGTTAGAGGTCACTGATTATTTAAATGATATTATAATATGAACTACTCGTGGTCAATTGACGTAAACATTATCATATAATTTAGAGCATTAAAACTCCATCATACTTTTAATAAGCTAATAAACAAATTCAACACTAAAATTATATTAGCCATGAATTGTCTCTCCAGCACAATTATCACAGTCTGCTGTACATGCCTACAAATGTACACACACATATATGTGCATACATGTACATATATGCATAAATTTTTTCAAATATTTCCAGCAATACAGCAGCTTGCTGTTGACGGTGGGCATAAAGTCAACACGAGATTTAAATCTTGCAACATCCAATCAAGTCCGCCACAAAATAATGACAGCAATAATAATACTAATACTAAAACTAATACTAGTACTAATGTATGTGTATGTATGTATATATATATAAATAAATAATCACCATTGACTTATTGGAATACATTAGCAGCATGTGTACAAAGACATCCGTCAAAGTGACGGTTCTCCAGGTGTCGATGTTGACGTTGATGTTGTTGTTGTTGTTGTTGTCGTAAATGTGTGTTAAATATAAGTAAGTGATTATAACAAACGCGATAAACCACTGTGGCACTGACTGTGGTACTTGATGATACTCAGCTGTGGAAAAAACACAAGAGAGGTTATAAAAAATAAAGTTGTGTTTGTTAAAATGAATGGTTATAATGTTGCTGTGAGTTTAGTTTGTGGATTAACGTCGACGGGGCAACATAGTGACGCCGGGATAACCCGGGTATTTAGTGTTTAGGATGCGACAAAAATCACACAAGAGGTTGTACCCCCACATCCACGGGTAAGTATGAGAGAGATCATGTAAACATTGTCTTGACGTTAATAAACGTGTGAATTAGTGGGACAGTATTATCGCACAATATAATAAACTCACTGCGCGTTACGCTGTACATGGAGCCACCGGGTTACTTATAATCTCCATAATCCACAATAATTATTCACAAGAAAACGATAGTGTGTCGTATAGAACAGACAAAATGCCTCACGGCTCCATTACGCTGCTGCTGCTCCTGCTGCTGCCCAACAACATTGACAATACAGATGGCATCACAATCGCCGTCACCATCAGTTCACCAGTAGAACCGACCGACGAACCAGCGAGACATTCACACTGTACACTGCGTGCTCTTCCTCTCTTCCTCTCCCTGCTCTGGGGTCTCTCCTTCTCTGTCACTCCTTCGAGTCTTGTCTTCTTGTTCGGCAATACCATCACCACCACCGCTGCGCCGTCACCCACCAACCAACCGAGCCAACCTGCAACCAACGATCAGACGACCAGACGACTGCTGTATTGTATGGCAGTCCAGAGACGACGACAACAACGACACAACACGACCAACAACAACGACTAAGGAACACCACCAGATATATCACATCCTACTATTAAATACCTTATTATTGATCTCTATTAGCTGAATATATTTTCGCGCGCACTCGTACACGTGATTACCTCAAGTGTGATCTCGTCTTTAGTTTTCTACACGCATAGATAGATAAGATCTTGCTTGACATCCGGTTCATCGTATTGACAAATATTGCTTTTTTATTTATTACATCTTTATGTTCCAGATTTTAATTCAAATGTCAGTTGAAGACCCGCTCGCAAGATAACGCAGAGTATCAATGGAATTTTTATATTTTTTATTCAAGTGGATGTTTGGTTTTTTTTATGTGATAATTATTTGAGTTTTAGAATTTTGAAAGTTGATTGTTTTTTTTAAAATTATTTTGTGTCGCGCGCAGGAAATTTTGTTACGCACCCGATCGATGATTAATTTTTTTCTTTCGTATGTTCATTTTTGAACTGTAAGTCAATGCAATTAATTTTAATTAAGGGTAAAATTTTATGATAGTAAAGTTAGCGGTCATCTGACAATTTTTAAAAATTTTGAAATAAAATAAGAAAATGCATATTGAGACAATTCAAAATTCACTGCATGCATTTTTTTAAATTTTTTTATATGAAATTTAAAAATTGTATGTCACATTTATACTCATAAAATTCTTTTGCAAGTCATGGAAATTAATAGGGCCATTTAAATATGATGAAATATATATATATATTTTATAGTAACAACGAAAAACTGACCCAGTTTTAAGATTTTTGAAAATTATCATTTGTCAAAAATTTCGTGGCATGGAAAAAAAATCAAGGCGATTTAAAATTTTCGCGCCAGTAGAGAAAAAAAATTAAAAAGGATAATTTAAATAATTATTTTATGACAAAACGATCATTTGACATATACTTTTATTTTTAAATTCTATATCAATGTATAAAGCAATTGTTTTTTTAAATTTTCATTACGTTCGAATCAGTACGTTGGTCAATTATCCATTTCATTTATTTTATTTGTTTTTTTTTTATAAAAAAAAAAAGAATACGTGACAGATGATAATGAAATAAATATGTGTATAAATAATCACAAGTTACTATAATACAGATTAACTATTATATAAAAACAATCGTACACTCACGTCTGCATTTTTAAAAAATGTTAATTATTTGCTTTTCTTTTAAATTGAGCACAATAAAATAGTAATGGAGAAAAAAATATTAATTAATAAAATAAAGTAAAATAATTACAATTGAAACAGAAAGTAGTTTTATCACAGGATTAAAATTAATTGATAAAGTAATATAAAGTAAATTAATGAGCCAATATGGCAATTAGCTGTTTAATTTCATTTTTCATATTATTGATTTCGTATCACTATTATTTTATTTTTCATTAAATATTTATAATAAATATGAGTGTGAATGTAGCAGACATCAAATTCAAAATTAATAGAGTAAGTAATTAATAAAATAAAATTTTTAAAAAATGCGCATTTAAAAAATTCAAAAATTAATAAGTTTTTATAAAAATTATTTTTTTAATTATTTACTATATTCATTTATAATTCTGTCTGCTACATTCACACTCATTAATAAATATGAAATACCGGCAGTGTCATGAGTTAGTATTTCATATGTCACCCAATATTCAGTCATCGTAGTTCCATTTTTTTTTTTTGCTTAAAATTAAATGATTACAGAAAAAAAGCATAATTATAAAGATAATTAAAATTAAATATCAATAATAGTAATAATAATATAAACAATGTACAAATATTTATAAATATTTAAGGTAAAAAAAAGTTATGTTTTTTTTCGCTGAGGAAGAGCATTTGTCGACTGTTATTT
The DNA here is from genome assembly GCA_030273425.1 of Microplitis manilae. NCBI lineage: Eukaryota > Metazoa > Arthropoda > Insecta > Hymenoptera > Braconidae > Microplitis > Microplitis manilae. The sequence goes on from CP092725.1 coordinate 1,541,495, forward strand.
TCTTTGTAAAACAAAGTTAATTACTGTAATACTAAATTAATTTGATTTTTATTAACTAATTATCCTGTTTAATTATTTATTTATAATTTATGATAATAAATGTAGGCGCGTAATGGCTGATAATCCATTTTTTACCATGATAATTATTACTTTTTATACAAATACAAAATTGTTTATATTGTCCCTCAGTACATTTTAAAAGTTACCGTTTACATTTTTTTTTATTTTAATTTTGTTGATGTTTGCATTTAATTATATTTTTTAATTAGCAGATACTTCTAAGCTACCGCGTTACGATATACTAAGCCTTTTAGTTATTTATTTTTTTTTCATTATAATAATGATAAATGATGAAAAATCAATACATGATTAATGGCATGATATTTATAAATATCTATTGGAATAAATGATTTTTTTCTTTATATCTATTTAATTATTTAAATTTGGGTATTTACCGGCAAAAAGTTAAAAAATAATCTCAGCTTATTTTGATTGCGACTACACGCTGATTTATAAACTAATAGAAAGTTATTATTTATTTATGTAAAAATTCATACTGAGCAGACACATAAATTCCATAAGTTACCATCATCCTTAAATTGCAAATGCAAAATCGTATTATTATTATTCTTATTGTAAGTGTAAAATTTCTTCACTCTATAATAGCAATAGCTATATTTTTATTTATATTTATATATTTATATATATATTTATATTTATATTTATGTATATGTATATTAATTAATGACCTCATGACATAAGACGACATTGACCCTTTTATATAATTAATTTACTTCTGGTATCATACGAAAGTGAATACTGTCCTTTCGGTCGTCTACTAATGACTTAGATGTATTAATAGTTACAATAATTAATAATATTTATATATATATGTATATATAATATTTATAATTATAATTAATATTCATATGTATACGGTACGGCCTTGAGTAATTATGAATATTACTTTTCAATTTTTTTTTCGTCATAAACACGATTACAGACGAAACTCTTCATTTTTTTCCACTCCCATTTCTTCTTTTTCGTCTAATTTTTTGATTTAATTAATTCGTGATGAGATGACTGACGTACGTTGACCTTTATCTCTGAATCATATTCGTAACGTCTTTAATCGTGTTATGAACATCACTAAGTAGTCTTGTGTTCTCTGTGATATTACGAGTGCCAGCGGCTCTCAATTGCCGTGCTTGTAATTCAAGGCGTGACAATAAATCTCTGAATTGAAACCTTGCATGTGATGGTGCACCGGCAACTTCAGCAGAATTAACTTCTTGAAGTAAACCATGGAGAAGACCAACTTTGTCGGACAATTGAAGCCAACTGGCCATTACAATAACTGGTGTACCTTTTAAATTAGTTATACTACCTTCAATGGCATTTGATAATTCTAATACGTCATGTTTAGCTCCTTTAGTTTCTTGCTGTTTACCACCACCACCGCCTATATTATCATCATCGTGCTTGTCACAGTTTGGCGTCGCGTAAATTGATGACCCAAAGTATTTGCCCGGAGTACCGAGAGCTTTTGCGGCAGATGGCTTTGCTGGTACCAAGGGTTTGTCATTGTCACCACTTCCACTACCACCGGAAGTTGTTGAATTAGCAGGATGACTTATTCTACTATCACTTTTACTGGTGATAGAACTTCTTGTTGAAGCACCGCTGTGATCTTCAGGACTCTCTTCACCAGGATCACCGCCGTCTTGTTTATTAATACCGCGTGTACTTAATTTTGGACTAAGCGGTTGATTTTCCCATGAAGATTCTTTATTTTCCCACAAACGTTTCAAGCTGCTGATACTGCCAGTACTTTTACGTTTATCATCAGCATCATCGGGCTCAGACATGTCAGCACCAGTGTCATCATTCTTTTTACTCTTCTCCTCTTGCTTATCGATATTGTCTTTCTCAACCTTTCTCAGTCTTGCTTTGAAATCAATTATCTGGCTATCAATAGTATCTTCTTTCTGCGAAGTACTTTTTTTATCAACTTTTTTTAACTTAAACCCAACACTTCCGGAATTCAAAGTGTCCGCAGTTACTGGGGATGATACTTTAGTATCTTTATTATGGCTCACAGATTTTTCAGCATTAATCTGCTGATTATTAGTCGATTGATCATGAGATAAATCTTCTTTTAAACAATTCAATGAAGCGTACTCTCCTTGTATAGGCGATTTATTTGACTGATCAATATTAAAATTAGCACACAGCTCAGAGAGTAATTGGGAGGCCGGATCTAAATGATGTGATACAATATTACTAAATACATTTGATTTACGTAAAGTTCCACTTTGTTTTAAATCAGCGCTCTGTTTTATTTCATTTATCAATTTTAGTTCAAGCATTTCTTTCATACCGGGTTTCAAATTAAATCCGTCATCTGTGTCATTACTCGTGGGTGGCGGCAGAGGTGGTGGCGGCGGCGGTGCTTCTGTCGGCGGTGAAAGTATACCACAACCACTTACGCTATCATTTTTTCCCGTACATTCTTTTCCACGAAATATATTTTTCTTTTCATCAGACGTTTTATTGCTATCACTTGTCACTCCAGTACCAGTTCCAGCTCCAGTAGCTGAAGTTGTCTCTCGGCGTCTTAAATTAACGCCGAATCGAGAACTAGCTTCTTTCACCGAAGGTTCAACAGTTCTCACGTCATTATTTTTGTCATCCTCCTCAACTATTTCTTCCTTAGACCTGCGATCTATTTTAGATTTCCTCATACAAACAGGAGAACCAGAAGGTTTACTATACGAAATATCAGCTGGTGTGCTAAATGTCGAGAAATCTGGTGGATCAATAGTAGGATCACATGGTGGCGGTGGAAGATCTAGAGGTGGTGGAGGAAATTCTAAATCAGCAAGAGTAGGCTGTACTGATCTTGATGGACTTGCCGTGCGGAACGTCGACGTATTGGGATTACGAAATGTCCTGAGGCCAATATTATCATTATTATTTTTATTACGACTTGACATACGACTACGGGGTGAATTTGGCGGCTGATAAGTATTAACAACACCACTGGACGAATTACTACGAGTCATTTGAGGCTGATTTCGCAGATTATTTTGACGTGGCGAGAGCGATCGATGTTGTGACGTTTCGATAATATTTATTGCTTCATGTTGCTGATGTTGATGCTGCTGCTGATGCAGGTCAATAGACGAGGGTGATTCTTGAGCAGACGGCATACCACTTTGACGAAGTGACTCCAGATAAGCGCCTATTCTTGCTCCTTTTGGTAGAGTACCGTATCGATTTATAGCACGTTTAACATTTTGTACTTCCAGGGCACCCACGTGGACTAGCTGCAATAAACACACCAATTAATAACAATAATAATAATAATAACAACAATAAAAATTGTGATTGAATATAATTAATAGTATTTATTTTTAAAAAAAGCGCAATCTATTCAAGCAGTGCTAGATGCATTTACCGGACGGCTCGTTGCTTATCAATTTATTTATTAATTCATCGTACGTAAATTAAAAATAAATAATTTTGCGATAAAAAAAAAGTCACTTGGCTACCACCTTTAAAGCGTCAATAAACAAAAGCCCGCAATTGTTTAATTGTTTTTTTTTTTATTTTATTTTATTTATTTAATTATACCTTCTGTGGTAGTACTTCCTTAGACGAGTACTGTCTCGTTTTAATTTGTTTCTGATTGGACTGTATGTTGAGTATTGGTTCGGGTGAAGCCGATGGCTGTGGGGTAAAATTTGACTCCGTCCCCTGGGATCCGTCACCATCATCCTCCAAGTCACAGCCTCCTGACGGTATTGATTGTGTCGCCATTGTCACGAGATCTCGCGTGATACCTGAGTTGTCATTTGATAAATAAAATAAAAAATAAAGAAAAATAAATAAAAAAATAGTGTGTGAGTATGGTGATTTTATTAACGGTGTGTTTATTATATTTATTTAGTTGTTTTAATTAATAACTATAAATAAAATAAATAAATGATAATAGTAAATGCTAAGCCTTGAGATGTTATGATGATGGTGGTAAGCGCTGGTTAAAAGCACGAGCTAACTTTTGCTCATCAGGTCATTCTCCATTTATCGGATGATGTTTTAACTATCCAGAGGTTCACTATACGTTTCAATTATCAAATTAATTACTTACTATCTATCAATTAATCGTTATTTGATAATTAAATATATGTTATTATGGTATCATGATATATATCTACAGATTAATTATCATAATCGTGATTAAAAGTGTTAGTAAACTCACGTAACACTGCTTGAACATGTGATGTAATCTTTTAAATGATGATAAAAAGAAAATATATAAATTAAAAAGTGATAATTTACATACGTAATGTGATTATATAAGATTATTTTAATTAATATGATTTAATAATATAGAAGTGGATTATATGAATGAAAATACTAGCATACGAGTCTACTAATTCCATGCAATTGCTATTTAATTATTATTATTTACAGAAATAAATAATATTTCTGATAAAATAAATTAATAAATAAAACCGGGGAAAACTACAACTTTTTTTTTTTTTATTAATATTTATTTTAATGGAATAAAATAAAAATCCGCAATAACTAGACTAAGTACTGATTACGTATTATATAATAATTGTTTTAATAAAATTTATAAATGAAATAAATTTATAAAATTAGACTCCAGGAGAATGACCCACGTGCTATTTATCATATCGATTCACGATGCAAATATTTCATTTTATAAATAATAATTAATAATTATTTATAATAATGGGATAATAAATAAGCAGTACGTGCATTATTTATAGTATTAATTATAATTATAAAATATTAATAAGCGTTAAAATACCTTTAGAAATATTATTAATACCATTTAGATCGGTTCCGTCATCGAGAGTTGAAGCCCCTACGGAATCGATATTATGCTGATCTTGGTCCTGGTACGCAGAGTCACGAAACGAACTGCATGACGACAATAAGCTGTCAAAAAATAATAATAAGAAAACGTGTGGATTATTAAATTTATAATGTAAATTAAATGAAAACAGGTAAAGAATAAAAAGTAAAGGTAAAGAAAAAAATAAGTATTAGAGGAAGTATTTGAAGCCGTACCTGGTTCTTTTGGGCGGGGCAGGAGCTTGTTTTCCTCTTTTATTTGTGGAGCGACGCATCTGCACCATGTTGCTGTTAGCTTTGTTGGTAAGGCCACCCATAAAAGTGCTAAGTTTAGTGACATTACTAGCAGCATCTATATTAAATAACATTTTTTATTTATTACCCTTTTGCAATATCATGTTTCACGAGCATTAACCAATATCACTTATTCTAATAATAAGTACCTTGCGTTAAACCTGAATTAGATAATTGCTCTGATACTAAAACAAGACCATGAATATTTCCCGTACTTCCTGTTTGTGATTTCTTGTGATTATAAGAAAACATTGGAGTATCGCAACCACCTTGTAGCTGTTTTTCTACCTCTGAAATATTATCGATAATTGATCAATAAAAAATGATCACCGTATTTTTTAAAAATAAATTATTAAAAATTACCCTCTGTAATACTGGATTCTTGAAACATGTTCTCCAACGAATGATGAATCTCTTTGAACGTTGGACGTTCGATGGCCGACCACTGCCAGCACTGTCTCATCAAATCGTAGACCTTAGGCGGACAACCTGGAGGGCATTCCATCCTGTATCCTTTCTCCAACATGTGATAGACGTCCGTCAAGTCAACGCCAGGATACGGAGACATTCCGTAGGTGGCTATTTCCCACAGCAAAATACCAAACGCCCACACATCTGACTTAGTTGAGAACTTGTTGTAGGCCAGTCCTTCGGGCGCAGTCCACTTTATTGGAAATTTAGCACCAGCGTGAGCAGTGTACGTGTCGTCGCGCATTAATCTCGCAAGACCAAAATCAGCGACCTTGACAAGATGATTTTCACCCACGAGACAATTACGCGCTGCTAAGTCTCGGTGAATAAAATTACGGCTCTCGAGATAGCTCATACCACTGGCTATCTGTGTTGCCATGTGCATCAGTACTACCGCGTTTATTTGATGCTTACTTTCATTACGTAAATAATCAAGTAAATTTCCTTTACTCATAAATTCAGTGATAATATAAAAAGGTGGCTCGCGTGTACAGACACCGAGTAATTGAACGAGATTTCGGTGTTTCATTTCTTTCATTATTGCCGCTTCTTCAAGAAAATCTTTCAAGGCCATTGTGTCCTCTTTTAGCGTTTTAACAGCAACAGTCATATTGTAACGCTTCCAAACAGCTTCATAAACATCACCATACTGTCCACCCCCAAGTTTATGCCTCATCACAATGTCCGTGCGATTTATCTCCCACTCATCCGGCTCAGGACTGAGTGGAAATACCGTTGGTTTATTGTGTTTAGGCGCTGGATAAAGTAGCTGCGTTATCAACCCGTCAGCCAGCATCGAGTGATGATGCACCAATTCCGCTAGCGTGTTAAATTTGCTTTCAGTCGTAACGAACATCTAAAAATAATTCAAATTAACAAAAAAAAAGCAACTTCCCCGCTATTTAATTATAAAATTAATGTTATAAAAAAAAATACCTTTCCATCACTGTCTTCATTGATTCTGTAATGATAAACACGTCCCTCGTATCTTAATGAAATACTTCGTTGTCCGGGGCTGCTTTCAGACTCACGTACAAGAAAACTACCATTGATACCCGAGCTCAGCAAATACTCAGCGGCGTTTCTTGCTATTCTCCCATGGTACCAGGAATGTTTTTCTAAAGAATTTACTGGTGTTACATAATTCGATGGTACCCATCCTACTTGACCGGTACTCGAGTGTGCTTCACACCATTCACCGCTCTTATTATAACTTAATATTCGTACTTGTTCACCTATCAACAATAATATACTGCTTAGTAATTTAATCCAGATCAATTGATACTGTCATTAATATCAGGAAGTAATAAATTCTATCGCTATTATTAATATTAATATTGTTATTATTTGCTATGTACATGTATTGGTTAAATAAAAGCTGTACCTTTTTTTAAACTAAGCTGATTTTCACCACCGGCTTGAAAATCATAAAGAGCAACAAACAACTGGGGATCATCTTCCTCCTGTGCTAAAAGGTTTTCCTTACTGGTCCATCTGTTAGCAGCCTCGAGTAAACTTCCACCCGTGACATTGGAGTGTGCAGAAAAATTAGACTGCTGTGACAGTGATTGAACACTCGAACCCGTGGGTGGATCACCTTCAGGCAATGCTGGGATATGTGGCAATGGTCTACTTTGTAAAAGAGCTTCTGAAAAAAAATTCAAAAAAAAATAGCATCAGCATTTGGAGTAGCAGCAGCAGCAACATCATCATCAATACCGATTTATAAAACATAATACTCTACAATGCAATGCAATACAATACAACACAATACAATAACAAATTAATATGTAAAATTAAACATCCGTCAATTGATTAATTAAGCCGTCGATTCAATGAAATTATTCCCACAATAACACCATTGACAATTATTTAACAAAACAACAGAACAAATAAGACAAGCATATGGAAAAATCAATAACACAAGTGGTGAGTAAGTAAAAAAAAGATAACGGAGAAACGGAGTAAAAAATTTTAAATTTACATTAATAAGAGTTAAATTTCGTATAATTACCACTGTGCTCTGTGAAAATATTCGAGCCAATAAGCCGGGATTCTTTTGGATTTCTCGGTTGTTTTCTCGTTTGTCTTACTGTCGAGCCGGCGGGTATGACTCTGTCCTTGGTTTGTTGAGCACCCATAGTTTGACAATTAGCATGCCCCAACACTTACAATTCCCCTCGGATACTTGTTACAATATATTTATTTATATCCACTATTTAGCGACAATTATTCCGGCACATAAAGCTTCCGGCACCCAGATATTTTATCAAGTTCCTCCGAGCATTATTATCATTTAGATTAAACGTTTTTTTATAAAAAAAACCACACTGCCTATATCTTGACAAAGCACATTTATCACTACGTAATACCAAATATCAATTTATCATGACACTAAAAATATATTATACCTTACAGTACATCATTACTACCATCCTCATATATTTACCGTAATAATATTTTATTTAAATAGTAGTATTGTTACGTTAAAACATGTCAATTAAATCTCCACACCACGACTCCGGCCATATTTGACAGCTTTTGACGTCGATTATTTTGTATCGTGCATTACCCGCACCTAGAGAGGGGACTACTCTTACATACATCTATGTACACATACATTTATATCTACAGTCTGCCATACATACACATATATTTCCTTACAAGTGTGAGGGAGAATTCACACGATAAATAATTTAATTCAAATAATCACGTCATCATTCCGCAAATTAACTCACTCAAACTTTTCAAATTTCCGATAAATAAATTATCAGCGGTGGTCTTTTCATCACTAATTTTTTACTATCTGCAAAAAAAAATATTTTAAAGAAACTCAGGCAACCTCATTGGTCTGTCGGTGGTGTTTTATATATATATATGTATATATATATACTTATACTATGTCATGTATACAAAAGTACATAGTATAGAAAGTACTTAACAAAACAGGGATTTTATAAGTCTGGCAAAAGTTGGCATCAAAATGGTCTGGGTCTGGTGTCTACTGTGAATCTACTGAATTTTCTACTCGACTTCACCTTCTACACTATTATTATTTCACCGAATCTATTTTTTCTTAAAGTAGTAACGAGTTTTCATTGGTTCAAATTTATCCGCCCAAGAGAATCGGCCAATGATAATTTAAATTTAACGCGCCATTTTACAGCACAATTTTTTTTCACATTGATTAAATAAAATAAAGAAAACTGTTATTTCAAATAAATAAAATTCAAATTTAAAATAAAAATAAAAATAATTGTCAATTAATAAATTGAATTTAAATGACCTGTCAGTGTTTTAAATAAAAGTGAATATTAATGAGTCAAGTTTGAGGCAGCCATGTTAGCTGATCACGTGACACGAAAGACGACCAGGACAGAGGGAGCAACTAGTCCTGGTCTTGGTGAGTGAGGTGATGAAGTGAATGCGCCGGGTCAGATTAGCTGAGAAAGTCCTTAAAATTAACGCGTGTGTTAATACAACAGTTTTTATTTAAATAAACCATTTAATAAACTATTTAAACAATTTAGATAAATTGATTTATTTTAAAATGGATCCACGGAGACTTACGGAATATTTACGTGCCACGATTGATCCAGCACAACAGAAAGAAGCCGAGGATCAACTGAACCAGGTGAGCCGCCCCTGAAAAACGTGCTCGCGGGTTATACCCTAATGCACTGGATTTCATCGACATGTGGCTTTATATTAAGCCATTGCTTATTATTTTATTTCATTTTGTTTTATTTATCCTGATCAATATCTCATATCATGTTTTTGTTTTATTTATTTTTAGCTCGCGGCAATTTTCACTGGATTTTACTTTTTTTTATCACCAAGAAATAGTCCTACAATTTAACGATGATATTTTAGCTTCACATATGCATATTATCAAATAACTATTTCATTTTATTTTATTGCTGAATAATAATGATCTCATGCGATATATTCATTTATCTTTATCGTAACCTTCTTTATTTTTGTTTTTAATTTTAAGCCTCGACTTCCTTATATATATTTTATTTTTTTTTTATTTTATTACTATATGTATAAGTACTTGCTTGTACCATCCTAAGTACTTAGATATAATAAATTTTTATCTACGAATGGACTTAACTTGCATGACATAGAATATGACTAATGTTTCATTTGAATTATCTGTTTAATAATAATAATTATTATTTTGTTTAATGATTATCTTTTATTTAAATTCCAGATTCACAAAATTATCGGTTTCGCTCCTACACTTCTGCAAGTAATAATGTCGGCGGAGGTTGAAATGCCTGTTCGTCAGGCAGGTAATTATCGCAATCGTCGCAGTTAAAAGTTATCGTGTGATGAGAACTGATTTAATTTAAAATATTTTATTTTCCAGGTGTTATTTATTTAAAAAATTTAATAGTATCTAATTGGGCTGATCGGGAGCCAGAGAATGGTGTGGTACCATTTAATATTCATGAACAGGATCGTGCAATGATACGTGATTCAATAGTTGATGCAGTGGTTCACGCACCGGAACTCATAAGAATTCAATTGGCGATGTGTATTAGTAACATTGTCAAACATGACTTCCCGGCACGATGGACGCAAATTGTGGATAAAATAACAATTTATTTACAAAATCCTGACCCAACTTGCTGGCCTGGTGTTCTTTTGGCGCTTTATCAACTCGTCAAAAATTTTGAGTACGTCTCGACATTTATTTTAAAAAAAAACTATCAATTTGAATACAATTAATTAATTCATTAGTTTTTTGTTGTCTAGGTACAAGAAACCTGAAGAACGGGGACCACTAAATGAAGCAATGACACTATTATTTCCAATGATTTATCAACTGATAATAAGACTACTACCAGATCCATCAGAACAATCTGTTTTACTCCAAAAGCAAATTTTAAAAATATTTTTTGCCCTGACCCAGTATTCATTGCCGTTGGATTTAATATCCAAGGAGTCGTTTTCCCAGTGGATGGATGTAATAAGACAGATTGCTGATCGTCCAGTGCCGCCGGAGACAAACAACCCCGACATTGATGATGACGAACGGGCTGACTTACCATGGTGGAAATGTAAGAAATGGGCGCTACATATTTTACATCGTGTATTTGAAAGATACGGAAGTCCAGGTAATATTACCAAAGAGTATAAAGATTTTTCCGAATGGTATCTACGTACATTCAGTGCTGGTATTTTGGAGGTGTTGTTGAAAATACTGGATCAGTATCGTCGAAAAATATTCGTATCGCCGCGCGTGATACAGCAATCAATAAACTACATTAATCAGGGAGTGAGTCATGCTTACTCGTGGAAATTTCTCAAGCCACACATGTTTGAAATAATTCGCGACGTGCTGTTTCCTATCCTGTCATATTCGGCTTCTGACGAAGAGCTTTGGAACAATGATCCCCATGAGTACATACGTTTGAAGTTTGATATATTCGAAGATTTTGTATCCCCTGTGACAGCAGCACAGACACTTTTGCACTCGGCCTGTAAGAAACGCAAAGAAATGTTGCAAAAAACGGTACAATTTTGCATTGAAGTTCTGACGAGCGCGAATGCTGATCCACGTCAAAAAGACGGTGCTCTACATATGGTTGGTAGTCTTGCTGATGTATTATTAAAGAAGACAATGTATAAAGAACAAATGGACACGATGCTTATGACATATGTATTGCCAGAATTCAATAGCCCTCATGGTCATATGAGAGCACGTGCCTGCTGGGTGTTACATTATTTCTCAAAAATAAAATTCAAACAAGAGCAAATTTTACTTGACGCAACTAAAATGATTGTTCATTTATTATTAAATGATCGTGAGCTGCCGGTTAAAGTTGAAGCGGCCATTTGTCTCCAGTCGTTGTTGTCATCACAAGAAAAAGCACAGAAATTTGTCGAACCCATGGTTAAAAATATAACACTCGAGTTATTGAATATCATCAGGGAAACTGAGAATGATGATCTGACGAGCGTCATGCAAAAAATTGTGTATACTTACACCAAGCAGTTGATGCCGATAGCCGTTGAAATTTGTCAGCATTTAGCAACGACGTTCAGTCAAGTTCTTGAGACTGACGAGGGTAGCGATGAGAAAGCTATCATGGCAATGGGTTTGCTAAACACAATAGCTACTTTGCTGTCTGTAATGGAAGACCAGCCAGAGATAATGGCCCAATTACAGCCTACAGTACTCCAAGTTATTGCTCATATATTTGGACAAAGTATTATTGAATTTTACGAAGAAGCTCTTTCACTTGTTTATGATTTAACCGGTAAATTTATTTCCGAAGACATGTGGAAAGTACTCGAGCTAATGTATCAGTTATTCCAAAAAGACGGGTTTGATTATTTCACAGACATGATGCCAGCACTTCATAACTACATAACTGTTGACACACCAGCATTTTTATCTAATGAAAATCACATTTTGGCGATGTTCAATATGTGCAAGGCCATTTTGACTGGTGATGCTGGTGAAGATCCAGAATGTCATGCTGCTAAATTATTGGAAGTAATTATTCTGCAGTGCAAGGGACATATTGACAGCTGTATACCACCACTAGTACAGTTAGTTTTAGAAAGATTGACACGGGAAGTTAAAACATCAGAACTACGGACAATGTGCCTGCAAGTTGTTATCGCTGCGCTCTACTACAATCCAACGCTGTGTCTACAAGCAATGGACGGATTGCAAGGACAACTGGGACAATCAACAGAACCAATCGCATCACATTTTATAAAGCAGTGGATCCATGACACTGACTGTTTTCTCGGTTTGCACGATCGTAAACTTTGCGTATTTGGACTTTGCACGCTGATCAGCATGGGACACACCAGACCGCAGGCTGTTAACGAGTGCGCTCAGCAAATCATTCCTTCGTTGATACTTTTATTCGACGGTTTAAAACGGGCGTACGCTGCTAAGGTTGCTGAGGAAGATGACGACGATGGTGATGACGAGGAGAGTGATTTAGAGGAAGAAGTTTTATCGTCAGATGAAGATGAAATTGATGACGCTAGTCAAGAGTATCTTGAAAAATTACAAGATAAAGTTATGCGGGAATCAGGACAACATGGTTACAATATAAATGCATCGATACAAGATGCCGATAGGTCTGACGATGAAGATGACGATTCTGACTTTGAAGCTAATGAAGAAACGGCACTCGAGTGCTACATAACTCCTCTTGATTTTGATGAAAATAATCAAGACGAATACGTTGTCTTTAAGGAAGTTATGCAAAGTAATTATTTATTTAACTAACTAATTAGAATTAATTTGCCGGATATTTTTTATGGGGTTTACTAACAATACTTTGATTGTTTTTTAGACATTGAACGAACTGACCAAGCGTGGTACGTAGCTTTAACTGGTCATCTGACAGCAGAACAGCAAAAAGCCCTACAGGAAGTAATACTGCTTGCTGATCAACGTAAAGCGGCCTTAGAAAGTAAACGAATCGAGCAGAGCGGTGGTAATTATTACAATTTATTTAAATAAATTATTTTCTCTTCACCATACCCGCACCGAAAGTTTAAATTCCTGCCCTGTTTACACGGAAGAAATTCCTTCTTTTAGAAGGAAACGATAAAAATTAGCGCATGCGCCATTCTTCTCGTAAACAGAGGCAAAAATTTAGACTTTCAGGTCCAGATCTGATGAAAAACAGCATACACACCACGGAGGAAAGCAGTATGTCCCAATCCACGTGGGTTGGAATGTCCTAGTTTCCTCCCTAGGTCTATAATATACTATTTTTGAAAATGAATAAATAAATAATGTTTTTTTTTTAAATTTCAGGTTACGCCTTTCACTCACAGACTGTACCCACATCATTTAATTTTGGTGGGAAGCCTCCAGGTCGATAAAAAAAATTGTCTATGTGTTTTTTAGATTTTTAGGTAAACAAGAAATATAAATAATAATAAATAAAAATAAGAATACAAACGTATGATTAATTTCGAATTAAATTGACTAAAAATTATTCACTTATGGCACTTGTATCATCGACCACTTTTAAAAAGAAAAGAAAGAAAAAAAACCTAATTATATTATGCATTTTCTATTTACTATTTTTATGTAAAGTGAATAACTGTACATTGCTATATAAAAAAATGAAGAATGAAATCTCAACTCGACTACGACGTTCCAACTATCTGTGACGATAAAAAAAAATTCAATTTATAAAATAATCAAAGTTTAAATTACTTTTGTACAATAATAACAGTTATAGATTTATTCAAGAGTACACTTGTCCAATCTAAAACCTCAGAACATATATTTATTTACATAAATATGTTTTCTTTTTTTTGAATATTACTATAAATTATATATTTTTCATGCTTATACATATATAAATATTTTTTTTTTCTCTTTTCATCAGTATCTTTTATATTATAAATAATAAAATAATGATTTTGAGAGTAAATCAATTTTACGAAAATAATTTATATTGACATTTATTGGGAAAGTAGTAAATTTAAAATTCTTAACATTTGTTAGTTATTTTAAATGTTGAAACAATAACTTTCGATTAAGTCCCGCCGAGAAAATTTAATTTGTAATATTTGTTAATTAAAAAAAAAAATTCTATATAACGTTGAATACAACAAAGTGAATTTTTTAAAATACTCAAAACTACTTTATTTTTTATCTGTACTTGTTAATTTTTCGTCTTATTAAAAAAAAAAACAATAAGTACCTGGTTGTGTTAAATTAATAATAGCATGTAGTAAAAATTAATTATTTATAGTGAGGATGTAAAAAAAAAACTTCGGTATGAAGTGCAAATGACATTCAATTTTTTTTTTTATTATTAATTAATACATAATAATGCAGTCCATAAATACTTTTATGGGTAATGTATTATTATTATTACGAACGAGACGATATAATGCGACAGAAAAATTAATTATTAATTACGTATAGAAGATGACCATTATCTCGATTCGTTTGAAATTAATGATCTTTTATGATCCTGGCTAGCAGACAATTTTAGAATTTTTTTTAAACTTAAATTACAAAAACTAAAAATATGCACCTGTAGAAAATTTAAAAAACTATAAGTGCAATTTTTTCAAAATTTTTTTTTGGCAATTTATCATTCGGAAAAAAAATCTAAAAATTATTAGACGTCTGCTAACTTCAGTATCACGATCTTTTATATATTAATTTATAAAAAAAAAAAACAATAATAATAGTAATAATAATCAAGTGCTCATCAGCATGGTCACAAGATTATTTAAAAATTAAAATCCACTAAATTATTCGATAAATAAATTGGATCTAACAAACTACCAGCTATCACACTTAGTATTAATTTAAAATACAGTTTCAATCACTTGTTTTTTAAATTTATTATCATTATTATTTTATTAATTATCATCATTCTCAATATTTCTTTATACATGAATCTCCACGACTTATTATTTTTAAATATCAGTAAAAGTAATTATAATTATAATAATAATAATAATAAAAAATAAATCGAGTTTTAAAAAATCGGATGAAAGTGCTTATAAAGTAATTAATTAATTATTTATTTAAATTGTCCCAGCAATTATACGACAATTACGATTATGTCTAAGATGTTATCGCGGACATTGACATTCAGTAGTCACAAGACTCACTTATAATTAAATTAATTGTTTATTAAATATTGGTAATTATATTTATATATTTATAAGTAGGATTTTATTTTAATTTGACAAAAGCAGTCTAGAGTAATGGACTAAAATGTCATAAAGAATCGCAATTTTATTTTACAAACGTGGTTACCTTTATTGTTACTTATTTATTTTTTTTTTTTTAAATTAATAATTGTTCTCATTTAGGGGCGCGCAAGTAACAAGTAAATTAAAATAAAGTTTTTTGTTACGTGGGCGTCCATTATTATTAATCCACCGTTATTTCATTATTTTCTAGTAGCAACTTTCAGTGAGATTGCGTGATAAATATATTCATAAACTTGGAAACAAAATGTATCACTTGAGACATCGTTCAAAATAAAATGATCCCACGTACCCACCTCTCATGGCTTTTGTTACATTTTGTTCAAAGGCTCGTCGGTTTGTTTGTAAAACTTCAGCTGCATCTTTATTCAATGGATCTTCAGGATTTGGTTCCTGTTTATTTTAAATTTTAAAAATTAATAATAATAATTTGTAAATTATCTAAAATCAAGTACCCGTTTGCCAGACCCATGATAAATCTCATATAAAAATATTTTACAAGATTTTTCATTTGAGGAAAATTACTACACAGAAAAAAAGGATTTCTCGACCCAAGAAAATTTTTCTTTTCAATTTTTACCAAAGCAAACCTTGGCTGGACAACACTTGAAATTTTTTAGCGCCAATAATTTCTTTTTTTCTGTGTAAGGTATAAGACCTACCCGATCAGAGACCTAGTGCTCGATCACTCCATGTATTTGTATAGATATATTTAGTAAAACTCAGTAAATATAGATATACAAATACATGAGTGATCGAGTACTAGTTCCCTGATCAGGTATTGGGCCTCTTACCTTACTGATCAACTAAAAAAAATTTATAAAAATAAATTTCCAAGGGTACTGGGACTGATAATTTAAATACAAAAAAAATTTACCAAAAATAGATACTGGAGGCCATAAACAATAGAGTTAATAGTGAGCACTGGTTTCCAATCTTCTCTTAAAATATTTAAACAAACATTTCCCTCGAGATCAATGTTTGGATGATAAACTTGCGTTTCACATTTAACCTTTGGTGGTTCATGAGGATAGTTTGGTCCAACCTTAAAACTAAATGTGAATTTGCCACCTCGATAAAATCCCTATAGCAAATTAACAAATAAATAAATTATAATTTAAATTAAAATAAATAAACAAAAATATATAGTAAATTATTTATAACATCACCTCATCAGGACAAATAATTAATTTAAAATTTAACAAATCATCAGGGTCAGGAAATTCCGTCCCACATGTTTTGGGTAAATTCAGCTCGTTTATGTCTAAAAAAGAACGAGATAAATTAAATAAATAAAATATTAAAATAAAAGCTGATAATAAAATAAACAAACCTTTTGTGATCCTCAATTGCGCAGCCGATGCTTTCTTTTGACTACCTGGTTTTGGCGATTCGCCATCTTTCTTGGCTTGTTTCAACGAAAATAATTTAATCATCTTAACCTTTACCTTTTCTATATTTATTTAACAATACTAAATTTAATTTATAAATAATTTAACATAAATTAAACAAGTTTATCACTCATTAATAATAATAAAATAAAAAAATATTATTGTTGCTATCACAATAAGATATAGCTATTAAATGTTGGTATCAATCTCTTGTGTTGTCTGTAATGTGCGTCAGTCACTCTTACGACCTTGACTAGTCTCCCGGAATACGTTGTCCATCCATATTGGCGCACTGCCTAACCGGAGTTTACTTTTTTCCCGTCACTTCAGACTCCACGTATTTTTGAATTTGAAAATTTCATATTGATAATTTTTTAAAATTAATATTCAAATTTATTCAAAATTTCATTTGCAAACTCGTCAAATAAATAAAAAAAACTTTTTTAAAATTAATCCAAAGGTTAAATTTAAAAAATTTTTTGTAACTGAGAATTTAACTGAAGTTACTTTCAAAAACCCGAGAATGTAAATTGATAAACGGGTTTTTTAAATCGTTTCCGTGGTAACGAAGGTGACGTACAAACAACATTGTTATTTAACTTTAAATTATAATTTACGTTTACTTATTACTCGGTATTATTATTATTGTTACTAGAAATTAAAAATTTAAATGTTTTAGATAATATTATAAATTAATTAAAATAATGAGAGCCCATCTGAGATGGGTGGATAAAGTCCAAGACAAAAACGAGCAGTGTATTTATGACCTGTGTTTCAATCCTGACGGGTCGCAACTACTGGTAGCTGCTGGACAGCAAGTTCTTGTTTACGAAACTACCAAAGGCGCTTTGGTCCAGCCATTGAAAGGGCACAAGGACATTGTTTACTGTGTATGCTATGCTAGAGACGGTAAAAGATTTGCTTCAGGTGGTGCTGATAAGTGCGTGATAGTATGGACATCAAAGCTTGAAGGTATACTGAAGTACTCGCACAATGACGCGGTGCAGTGCATGAAATTCAACCCGGTGTCCCACCAGTTGTTCAGCTGCTCGATTTCCGACATAGCTTTTTGGTCTAGCGAGCAGAAAGCTGTGCAGAAACACAAGTCTGGTGGTCGCGTTAACTGCTGCGACTGGACCAATGATGGCCAGTACTTAGCAATTGGTCTGGCTGCTGGTTACGTTTCTATAAGGAACAAAAATGGAGAGGAACAGTTACGTATTGATAGATCTAGCGGCTCGCCTATTTGGAGCGTGTCCTGGTGTCCGTTGCGTGATGACACCAATGTTGACATCCTCTGTATTGCTGAATGGAATGGGACTTTGTCGTTTTACACACCAGCTGGTCAGCAGATTGGAAGGGAGAGATCTTTAAATTTTATACCATTGAGAGTTGTCCATTTTCCTGAGGGCCAGTATCTGTTGGTTGTTGGTAGCAATAGGAAATGTTTGCTGATGAATCATGAGGGAATACAATTAACTGAAGTAGGAGACATCCATTCGTCTTGGATATGGAGCTGCGCTATTCATCCTACCTCTGGTTACATCGCTCTTGGATGTCAGGATGGTACGATAACTTACTTGCAGCTGACCTGGAACATCGTACACGGTTTGTACGGGGACCGCTATGCGTACAGAGAAAATATGACTGATGTTATAATCCAACACTTGATAACTAATCAGAAAGTACGAATCAAATGTAAAGATTTGATAAACAAAATAGCTGTTTATCGTGATAAGCTGGCGGTTCAGCTGCCGGAGCGGGTTATCATTTATGAACCCTCTGGTACTGCTGATGGTATGCACTATAGGATACAAGAAAAATTATCTAAGACAATAAATTGTAATTTGTTGGTTGTTACGTCTAATAATTTAGTATTGTGTTTGGAGAAACGACTACAGAGTTTATCATTTACGCAAGTTGTTGAACGTGAGTGGGTGTTGGATAGTATAATAACGTATATTAAAGTTGTCGGCGGTCCCGCTGGCAAGGAGTGTTTGATAGCTGGTTTGACAAGCGGACAAGTAATTAAAATATACTTGGATAATCCATTTCCTGCGCACTTGACTAAAGTTGATGGTCCGGTCTGTTGTCTGGACATCAGCTCGATGAAAGAGAAGCTGGCGGTGGTGAGCGAGAGTGGAATACTCTCGGTCTATGATCTTTACACGGAGCAAAAGATTTATGAGATTAATGACGTGACTAGTGTCGCGTTTAATAGAGCCTTTGAAGACATGATGTGTTTTTCAGGTCGCGATTACTTGACAATTAAGGTGGGAGATTTTCCAGAGTACAGACAAAAATTAAATGGATATGTTGTGGGTCACAATGGGTCCAAACTCTACTGTATCAATGGCACGAATATTGTTACGGTAGATATCCCGTTGTCGGCTACAATGTATCAGTACTTGGACACAGGAATGTTCGACGAAGCCTATGCAGTTGCTTGTCTAGGTGTCGCAGAGTCCGACTGGTTATCTTTGGGAACTTCAGCGCTGGATAAATTACAACTGGACATTGCCCACGCGGCATTCGCGCGGTTGAAAAAATTGCGGTACATCGAAGTAGTGATGGAGATTGAGGATAAACTCAAGTCTGGCGAATGGGGTCAAGAGGCTTGCATGGCAACTGCTGCTGCGGCAATGGGAAGATTGAGAGAAGCTGCTAAACTTTATCAGCGAGCTGGATTGCAACAGTGCGCTCTGGACATGTACTCGGATTTGAGAATGTTTGATATCGCGCAGGAGTTCATTGCTACGGGTAACAGTCATGATAAAACTGCACTGCTGAGGAAAAGAGCTGAGTGGGCAAAGAGTCTTGGAGAGCCTCGAGCAGCCGCTGAAATGTTTCTCGCGGCTGGTGATGTCGAACGCGCTATAAACATTGTGTCTGAACACGGGTGGATTGATATGCTGATTAAAATTGGAAGGCAGCTTGATAAAGCTCAGCGTGACAGCCTGTACACGATTGCCAAAAAACTCCGCGAACTGGGAGCCACTCACGGCGCCGCTGAAATCTTCAGTCGTCTGGGTGATGATCCAGATGTTGCTGATGTTTTGGTAGACGCTCAAGCATGGCCAGAAGCATTTGAACTCGTCGAAAGAAATCCTAAATTAAAGTCACGGGTTTATGGCCCGTATGCTCGCTGGCTCGCGGAGACTGGACGTTTTTCTGAGGCTCAAGAGGGTAATTTATTTAAAATTTTTTTTACAGACTAGAGTTTATTTATAGAAAAAAATTTTTAGCGTTCCAGATGGCCGGACAAACAGAAGAATCAATGACAGTATTGACTACACTAGCAAAAAATTCTGTGCTGATGAATAAATTTCGTGACGCTTCTTATTTCTACTGGCTCTTATCCCAGTTGAGTTTAAATTTGCCGAAGAGTTCGGAAGAAATCAAAACTATGTTTCAAGAGTACTCTGATAAGGCTGATATATATTACGCGTATTATGACGTTTATAAATACATGGTAAATATTTAATAATTAAATAAATTAATCTATAGGCTGTATTTTAAAAAATTAATTGTTGAACTTTTAGGCAGAGCCATTTACTTCACTGATGCCAGAGGCCTTGTTCAACATATCAAGATTTTTGTTAATGAAATTACAGGGCACCCGTATGACCAACATATCCATGATAACAATAATTTACTCTCTTGTAAAACAGGCGCGAATACTGGGAGCTAATAAATTGGCAATGCAACTGCTGGAGCGGTTACGAGGAATGAGAATTCCTGATAACTTACAAGCGCAAGTAGACATTGCGACTCTGGCCGCACGAGCCCATCAATACCAAGATCCTGAAGAATTACTGCCACTGTGCTATCGCTGCTCTACATTCAATCCCCTTTTACCTGCCAATAACTATCCGAGTAATCGTTGCGTTCAATGTAATCTCAAGTTCCATCACTCGTATATATCTTTTGAAGTACTGCCGATCGTTGAGTTCGAACTGGAAGACGGAATCTCGAATGAGGAAGCTAAGAAACTTATTGAAGAGCCCATGGCTATTCCGGATGACGCTGAAATAACTGAAGACCAAATGACTATTGTTACTGACCACACTGATCTGTTCACTGCTCGTCTAATTAAATATGAGGTTTGTTAATAAAAGTTGATATATTTATTTATAAATTTAATTTAATTATTTAAAATCAGGATAAAGCTGGAGGATCGACGATAAAAGTAGGACGGAATGTTTTAATGAGTTTAGAACCGTACGAAGTATTAATTGTTCCTTGGCCAGAACCATTCAAAACAAAATACTACAGAAGAATACTAACTGATGTACCAGTTACTTACTGCAGCTCATGTTTAAAAGTAAGAACTTTATTATTTTAAATTAAAATTCTGCTGATCCAAGTTTTGACTAATTTGAGTACAACATGACCTACAAGTTGACGTAAATCTACAGCCGTAATAGGAATTCAAGTTGTGGAAAAAAAACTTTAAGAGCAAAAGTTGATTTCAATCAAGTTTTTGCAGTCAACTTGACATCTTATTTCGGTTTTAGATTTCCTTCCACTTTCTTGGGACAGCTAGAGCTCTACTACTAGACAAATACTAGAAAATTTATTAAATTATTGTTATTAATGTTTTTTTTTAGTTATTTCAAATGGAAGATTATGAGATAGCGTTAATACGAAATGGTCACTGTCCGTTCTGCCGATTCGCAAATGCATCAATAAATTAATCATGTACCTGACCAATCAAAATGATGCAAATATTAAATTTTTTAAATTTTATTTAATAAACTTACGTATTAATGTGATAATAATAATAATAATTGTAAAAATTAATTAGTATATTATAGATAATGCATAACAGTTATTTAAATATTTAACCACAACTGTCGTGTGCTAATTGTCACCACTGTTAAGTAAATACTTGCCGTTATTGTCGGGATATTTTGTTAAATTACACAGAGATCAGTAACAAGTCAGCATGTCTGAGATCTTAAACTTCTTCTCCTTCATTATATTTTTTACAACAGCTACAAATATTCATAGTGATACTGCACTACAACTGACTCGCAGCGAGAGATGTAAGATTAATTATTTTAACATAAAAATTTATTTTAAATAATTAAATTAATAATTATTTTTAGTTTTTCCATTATTTAGTGTCGTGCGATTTGCGAATTCCGAGTGCTCAGGCACAAATTCATTCAATGGAACCTGTTTTACGCGCAAAGAATGTTACAATTATAAAGGAACAGCATCCGGTACTTGTGCTAATGGACTTGGAACCTGTTGTACTTGTAAGTAATTGTAAATATTTAGTAATTATGTTCATTTATAATTTATAATTATTTACTTTTTAGTTAAAAAAGAATGCGGATCAGTAACAACTTTAAATAACACATATTTCGTAAACCCTGGATACTATTCGAGCTACGAAGGCGGTGAAAGATGTACAATAACTGTTTATCGTTGCAATTCAGATGTCTGTCAACTGCGTATTGATTTCATGGAATTTAATTTAGCCCAGCCAAATGCCAGTGGTGTTTGCGATAATGATTTTCTTTTAATATCCGGCAGCGCATCAACAGTACCACGAATTTGCGGGGAAAATAATAACCAGCATGGTAATCTTAATGATAAAAATTGAAATTTCTACTTGCTAATTTAAATTAGCTATAGATTTTTTTATTTTTTTAGTTTATGTTGACTTCAATGGAGCGAATCCAATAACAATATCAGTAGACACCAACACAGATTATGCATTTGCTCGTAAATGGAACTTGAGATTACGGCAAATAGCTTGCGACTCACCATGGCGAGGTAAAAAAACAATAATAGTAATAAATAAATTGAATAATAATTAATTACTATCGTGTAATGGTGAATTTTAATACAATTAGCTCCAAATGGATGCCTTCAGTATTACAAAACAATAACTGGTACGGTGACTAGCTTTAATTACGGAACTACAACTAATTCTCGAGGTAAAATTGATAATTATTTAATTATTAGTACACAATTGTAAATATTGATTAGTAATTAGCTATAAAAATAATTGATTTATCTAGTGTTTTGATATATCGTCTAGTTTCGACGCCGCTTCTCATTCCTGGTACAAGACAAATGCAGAATTTAAATTACGGAGTATGTATTAGAATGGCTCTAGGATACTGTACTATCGAATGGTCACAATCTGATACATTATCATTCACCGTGTCCGGTGACTCTGGTATTCTTGATGGTACACCAGGTATTTAAATACAAATAAACACTTGATCAATTTTTTTCGACATTTAAATTTCAAATTTTAATAATAATTAAAATTAAATTTTCCAAGGTATCGATTACTCAGTATCAGGTGAATTATGTACACATAATTTTGTCATCGTACCAAACCCATCAGCAAATGGTTCACGTGACACCACCGATAGGTTTTGCGGCAATGGGTTTCAAACAAAACAGAGCAGCTCAAAGCCATTTGTACTTTACGTTGTAACAAATCAAGATCCAAACGAAAATCAAGCCGCGACTGACGATTTTGTAGAACGCGATTTCGCTAATCGAGGATTCGTTTTAAAGTACCGCCAATTGGCGTGTGCAGTATAAAATTTTAATTATTTTTCTTTTCTAAGTAATTAATTAATTAAAATAAAATAGATATTTGAATAATGAAATGTAGAATTTAATTAAATAAATTTATTAATTATTATTTTACCTAATTAAATTTAAAAATTTAACCAGCTAACGTTGAAGCGCCACCGTGATTATTAACGCGCTCGGTCATCGCTTGGTACCAGCCTGATAATTTAGTGTGTTCAAGTGCATCTTTAAATGCCTGGCAGCCTTCAATACTGCGCAGCACACCATAGACAGCCAGATCCGACAAGTCTGGATTACTACCACCCATAAATGATGACCCTCGTGCTTCAATTCCTTTCAGCCAGTGGTTCAACTCGTCGTAAAATGACTCCCGGACATCTGTCTTCAAGTGGTGCCTCTTTTGCAGCCTTTTTCCTATCATCCACATGGCCCAGGCTCCTACATTTATCATAAGCTTTCTTTCCCATGTCGGGAAATATTCTTCCCACTTTCCGACCTAATAAAAATTGATAATAGCTCAATAAATAAGTAAACGTCACCATTTATTTTAATTAATTAATTAATTAAATAAATAATTACGTCCGAAAACCACTGGAAAGTTTCATAGGCTTCGCCCAATGTTCTGTAAACATTTGGAGATAAAGTGTGAACCAGGACATCATCAGCCCATTTTCTCCATTTGCGTTCTTCCCTAATGAAAAAGAAAATTAATTACTATAATTACTTATCAAGTAATTAAAATAAATCTTACAAAATTTCGTCTAGTGTCCGATCCTTCGGGATCTCTCCTTGGTACATAAGGAAATACTTGTTGATAATTTCGTGTTTGAACTTTCCGTCGTCGTCATTCATCGCGATAGCTGGGTAATACTTTGCAAGATCATTTAAATTATGTGACTTATCATTTAGATGAGAGGCTAACACTGAGACGATCATGGAACTGTCATTCAGAGGACGGTAGCCTCCGTCAACTTTGGCCAGCAAAATAGGAACTTTTCTGTAAGACGACCAGCTGATTTCGCGTCTTAGCACTGGGTCCACTTCAACTACATCGTAGGAAATTCCATAGTAGTCCAAAAACGTCCGGACTTTGCAGCAAAATGGACATGACTGATACTGAAACAGTGTCAGCTTCAAACCGGTTGGATCTACCGGCGACACGATCTGAAAATATTTAACTTAAAATACCAATTACTTGAAGTTTATTAATTTAAAATTATCATACCCTTCTTGATGGCTCAATTGGTGGTTTGTACTTGAGTATGTCAACATTTATTTCGCTGCCTTCGAGGGATAAATTTTTTCTATCGCGTTCAATTTTCCAATACGCATAACCTGTACCTATCGCTGTACCAACAACTGCTCCAATAATACTAGTTTTTATGATTCCTCTTGTAGGTTTTGGCTCCTGTACGACTGTTCTAAATGATCTTATTAATTTATTTTCACGTATTAATATATTTTTATTCAAAAAGTTACGGGAAAATCGTGTTGATTTGCATAACACAGCCATGATCGCGTACGATATAAATTGTAGAAGTTACAATTGCGGTTATTCAAACAACAAAGGCGTAGAAAGAAGGCGCGGACTATAAATTTTTATAAATTATGTACATTAGTAAATTTTTTTTTTTAACGCTCTGAGAATCGACGATTGTTTAAAGTGTATGATTAATTGTATTTAAAATTTTCTGTAGTTGCATTTACTAATGCAATAGTACATTTATCTTCTTTGGGTAAGAAAATTATTTTATTTGAAGCGCCATGCCATTTGTTATCAGTAAATTAGAAACCGTGTTTTATTTAAATTCAAATATTGGCGGGAAGATTTGAATTAGATTGTAAAGAAAATTCATGGCTAATATCAACAGCCTGAATTTTGAAATCAAACATATAGAAAAGAAAAAAAGGCAGCTTAAGTAGATAGCGTGATTAAAAAAAAAAAAATTTTTTTTAATTATATACATTAAATAATATAAGTATGCCTGCCGTAAGAATCATAGGATATTAAAAAAATTTTTGTGAGACTGAAGTCTCACTGTGTAGTGGACATCAACACAACGCTGTGTTGGTCCTTCAGTCGTAGCTACACTTCTACAGGCTGTGAACATCGTGATATATGCCGGGTGGCGATGAGAGTGAATGAAAAACTTTTATATATACTCTTCAATTATGAGAAGGAGTACTTGCGAGAAAACTGAAATTTTGGGCCACCTAGTGGTAGTCCCTAACAAAATTATCATTTTACAACTTCCGATTGCATTTAAAAAATCGAAAAATTAATATTGTGTTTTTTCAATTTAACCTTTTACTGTTTAAATCGTGAGTTTTAAACCTATGCCCTTTAATTCCCAGCTGGCTGTCTGAAAAACAAGCGTGGTGGGGACAAGCATAGGACAGGGTGCGTTATGAATCAGTTAAAACCATGAGTTGTCACCTGTGGTCGCAGTGGCGAAATTGGTAACGCGCTTGGACAGTTTTCCTGGGGGTCTAGCCCTCGTGTGATCTGTTGTCTGTGTCACAGGGGAGAGAAGCAATCCTTTGATCCGCCAGGCTGTGAACGTCGTGATCAGGTGGTGAGAGGGGTTGTGGACCGAACCTGTGGGCCTTAGTGAGACTAGTACTTAAGTTGAGGACGCATGTTTCCCCCTAAGGGCTGCCATTCAAGAATTCCTGGTTCGAATCCAGGCTGCGACATTTTTTTTTTTTTTTTTTATTTTTATAAATAATAAAAAACCAACATTTATTTTCATATTTTATTTTCCTTTAATAAAAAATATATGCATGTTTATAGTTATCTTTACATACTCACTCAAATAAATAAAAATAAAAATTAAATGTTTTTCAACAAGACGAATATCATTGTTCTCACTATAGAAAAATGTCAAAACCATTTTTATTGTAGAAAAAATTTTCCACAGGAGTTTAAAATATCATGAATTTATTGCACGACTCATGATGCGAAGCATCAGAGTGTACTTTACGATTGAAAAATTTTTTTTATTTATATATATATATTTTTGTTTGTTATTAATCGAGATATTTTGAGTAGGTTCTTTTTAAATTTAAAAAAATTACTAAAATAATTAAAAAAAAAAAAAACAAATTTTAATGAAACAAAATTATATATATTTTAAAAATTATTTATATTATTAAAAAAAAGGAAATAAACGCAAAAAAATATAATGCGTGTAAAAAAAAAAATAAATAAATTTAAATAAATAAAGAGAGAGAAAAAATAAGGCGAGTGAAAATAACAAAGTGCGGAGACGCAGAGTGCAACAGAAAAAATTAGTACCAGGAGTCACCGCTAGGTGCAGAAGAGCGCTGCAACATTTTCCTAGTTGGACAGTTAGAATAGAAGTAATAAATTCCGCTCAAAAGAATGATTACCTACCATATCTACCACTCGCTCTAGGAAAGCCTCCTATGAAAAGAGTACAAGTACCGGAGGGAAAAGTACTCGTGAGTAGATTTTTGACATGAATTTCAGGCATAGCCATCAGCGTTCAGAACTTCGAAGAAGCAATTATAACTATGTGAAATATTTTTATAGATAGACCCAAAATGGTTGCTACCAATCTAGAAAGCCCTATCCCCCACATTTAGAAAATTTTTCAGGCGACGATGAAAACATTTTACGGTCGGCAAGGAAAAGTTATTCGTATTATGTGTACATTGGTATAAACTACAATTTTATTCTCATGATTTCATAGAATACAGGCACTTGTAGTGAATAAATAATTTTGAATTATATGCTGTAAGAAGAGTAGAAAATTATGCATCATTGTCTTTTTACTCATGACGTTAATTTCTTCCTTAAAATTAACTTAAAATCAAAAATGTTAAGCGTGACTAAGCCTATACGAATATGGGATACGACATATTAGAATGCGCGAAAGTCTGCGTGTGGGATACGACATATTAGATTATTTATTTACAAATACTA
This sequence comes from Microplitis manilae, assembly GCA_030273425.1. Lineage (NCBI taxonomy): Eukaryota > Metazoa > Arthropoda > Insecta > Hymenoptera > Braconidae > Microplitis > Microplitis manilae. Next base: position 1,568,789 of record CP092725.1, read on the forward strand.
AATAAACAATTTGACCTCTGAAAATATATGTCACATGTAGCGAATAGAAGAGAGCGCGGATACTGCTGCTGTTTTTTGAGGAATTTGTGACGTCGAGAGAGTTCCCGAAAATTAGTGAGTCACTGGCGCGAATATTAAATCCCCTTACGCAAGACTGCTTCTAATATTTGAAAAAATTATAAAAAAGGTATTTATAAATATATCACCCTATTTTTTTTCTTTTTCTCGGTAAATTTATTTCAGTTTTTTTACTTTATTATTTTTATCCTGAGTTTTTAATTTAACGCCAGTCATACTATAGAATGAGTGTGAATGTAGCAGACAGATAAATTTGAAATTATAAGTAAATAGAGTAAATAATCCAAGACATAATATTTATAAAAAATGTACTTATTAATTTTTTAATTTTTTAAATGCCCATTTTTATATAATTTAATTTTATCAATTAGTTACTCTATTTATTAATAATTTAAAATTTATAATGTCTGCTACATTCACACGCATACTATAGAATATGAATTATTAATTTTTATATAATTAATTCATTAAATTAATAATTATCATTTCTCATGAACTGTCAGTCAAAATATTAAGAGATTATATTTTCGAATATAAAAAAAAAGACATTTTTTGACAAATGAAAAATAGCAGAAACTGATAATTATAATTTTGAATAATACTAAAAGCAGCAGACATCAGACAATTTGTTAATTTTTTTGAATTAATTAGTAGTAAGTAAAATGAAATTTTTATAAATTATACAGAGAGATTTTTTAAAGTTTTTCATGTGCAATCTTGTAAAATTTTTCTACAAGTATTTTATTTATTTATTTAAAAGAAATAAATTTTTTTGTCTGCTATTTTCGGTATCATAATTTTTAAACTACTGAGAAGTTTAAAAATTATTATCATAGATAAGAAAATAGATCCAAAATTATTTAGGAATTTTTTTCTTTGTAAAATGAAATAATTTTTTTTTATTACAATATTATAAAATCTACATTTTACAAATTACAATAAAATATATAATACAATAAGTACAATTTACATATGGTTGTAAATAAAAAAAAACTTTTAATTTGCTACTATAATATTGTATAAATAATAAAATAAAAAATATATAAAATTAATCAGTTCACATTTAAATACAAATAAAAATCACAAGTACTCTATATTAGATAAATTTTTATACTCATCTATGATCAGACATTAATAAATACATACACATTTGATCGATGACCATCAATGACTACATATAAATTCATATCTGATCATACTTGAACATGTATGAATATTATTTACTGGGTACTGCCTACACCCTATCTGCTATAAACTAAAATTTACATATCAACATACAACACGTATAAACTTTGTAATATAATACATACATCAATATACATATATATTTTATTTTTGTAGAGTAATTCATGTTTATTTAAGGATTCAGACGGTATAATTATTATTATTATTTTTTTTATTGTGAATATGGTCCTCAGTTTGCGAAACAAAGCGCCTCTCATTAAAATTATCAATGTCTTTCATACAAAATTTATATTATAAATTTATTTTTCACTCTTAAATATAATTATTATTTATTTTTTTTTTAGTTTTCCATTTTTTACTTTCTGTTACAGCGTATATATTTAATTAGCGACGGAAATAGGCGACAATTTAAAATTACACATCAATTATTTATTTTTAATAAATCAACTACATTTAAATTTATTTAAAATGATGATGCCTACTGTTTTTTTTAAATTTTTGATAATTATTTTTCATTAAAATTCCATCATTACCTTCATTACTTTTAACGCCGAAAATTTTAAAATCCATTCAAAATTATTAAACGATTGATTTAAAATTTTTGAAATATTTATTATAATTATTGCAGAGTATTCAGGTATAAAGTTTTCATTTATTTTTAATATTTAAAAATATATGTATATGTTACTGATAAAAATAAATACAGAATTAAAATATTATCAATTAAGATCAAAAGGATTTGTTTGATTAATTCCTTCTGGTCCCGTTTGTAAAATTTATTACTCACTTTCCTGCCATTCTGATTATTTTTTTTGTTTGTTAATTTATTTGTACATGTACGTAAGGTATTATAAAAATTCACCGGTTTGCTCAAGAGTTAAATTAGTTAAATCAGTCTCATTAAATATTAAATATGCTCATTGGCAGGACAATAAATTATACAGAGCATTGTAACAGTAGGCTAATTAATTAAAAATTACAATTATTAATTTTGATATGTTGTAAATTAAATACATATAAATAAATATCAATACATAACGTATTATAGATATATATATATATACAATTTTTTTTATTGGGCGGCACCAAATAATAATAAATTTATGACAATTATAAGTAATTAATAATTTTTTTTTTATATTTATTTATTGCGAGATTCTCGCAATCACATTTCAAGTGATCACAGTTTTTTTTCTCTACAAAAAGTATGTAAAATTTTGCGTTACATCTTTTTGATTTTTGAAAAAAAAAAATTTTTGAATAATTTATTTTATCAAATTTTTTTACCATCGATTTTTTTGAATTCAACGCTTCAAAATTTTATTTTAAAAAATTTTTTACTAGTTTTCAAATGCATGAATTACAAAAAATAATTTAAAATCATGTGGAAGGACTGAAAATATGTTGTCCAATTACACAATTATTTAAAATTGAGTATAAATTAAAAAAAAAAAATTGATTACTTTATGCGGCGCCTAGTAATTATCAATGAATGAAAATAAAATAAAAATATTATTTATAATTAGTGGAATTACTTTGTATTGTCAATTATTGGAACGCCTTCAGCCCTGACTAAAAAAGATAAAAACAGAATGGAATCCGTAATAAAAACTTTTCGATCGTTTCCACCGCACGCATGGTCACCTCAACAAAAAAAAAACGTCAATAATCAGAGAGACTTTATTGCCTTTTCCCACATAACATGCTTTATTCCCGTCGGTGAACAAAGCCTCTTAAATTTTTATTTCACCATTAAATATTTTCATTCAATTTAATCTTTAATCCGATGGTATTAAAACGCGGTCATTAAAACTCGAGTTTAAATAAAAGTTGTAAATTAAATAAAATTATGGACGGAATGAAAGCGTAAATAAATTTTAAAAAAACTTAATAAAATAAGATATAAGTTTAAAGTATAAAAAAAAATGTATTTAAAGTTCATAAACGTCTCTGCCATTAGGTCTCGCGACATTTGGCCGACAAGAAGCGGGACTCGCGTACGAATGAATAATGTGGACCCGTAGTCTAACATCCCCTGAAGATCTTGACCCATCACCCCTAGGTCTGCGTGAGAAGCTGACCGTTGTCTTACAGCAACAATAGTGGAATAATTTAACATAAGCATTACGAAAATGCCGATCGAATACGCAGTAAACAAGACTATTAATGCAGGACTTGGATAAAGCAAACCAAGCGAGATTGTAAAAGATCCTGGCACTTACGGGTCGACGGGCAGTCGTTAATATTGCCGAGCCAAAGGGCAGCCAGAATATTGTGAAAAGGGTAAAGCTGTATATATTGGTCTTCATTAACTCGTAATCCCATGAGAAGGATGCCGGTGGCTTGAATGAACCTCGGACTGCACGACGCACGCGTAATATCAATCGCAGATAAATAATTGGTGTCAGCAGTGCCGGTAGTAGTACTAGAAAAAATGCCCCTATTATCTGCGGTATTGTCACCGGGTTAAATTTACGACCACAAAAATCGGGACCCAAGTCTAGCGATGACTGCAGTCCTACTACTATTCCTGATATCACCCATATCACAAATATTGTCGCCGTTACACGACTTGGTGTCAATGCTTCATATCTAGAAAATTAATTGTTGGTCAAAATTCATTATTAATCAATTATTTATTTATTTATTTATTTATGTACTTATTTATTTATTACTTTTCAGCAGGTAAACAGAGACGCGCATAATTTTCACCGGCAATTGTCGCTAATGTTAAAACAGTTACGAGAAAACACAAAGCCTCGAGTGTCCATTCAAATCGACATATACTGAGTGACTCTTCGTGACCAGCAAGAATAACAATTGCTGATGCTGGTATAACTAGTCCAGTTACTAGTAAATCAGCGAGCGCGACATTGACCAAGAATGCATTACCTTGAAAAAATATATTATTATATTTAATAATCATGCAATTATAAATCACGCAACAAATTTCTTTTTTTTTTTTTCTTAATTATACATTAGAAATTTTTTTCATGCGCACTTGTACATTTGAATAATTATTTACTTTGTAAACTTACAGGGAAATATAAATTTACTTGAAGCTTTCAGTTTTTAAATTAAAGTTTTTATCATTTTAATTATCCCAAGTGAATTAATATGGTTGATTAAAAAATGATTATCATTTAATGAAGAAGATAAATCTTAAAGTAAAATATTCAAGATATTCATCGATTAAATCAAGACTTTAATTATCTCTAAGAGCTTTTTTTTATTGAGCTTGCAGATGTGTAATAAAATAAAAAAAACCAGGATATATTTAATGTTTGAAAATATGTAGAACGCAATTGCATAATTAGCATAAATTAAAATAAATTTTCTCTTTTCTTCTCGCAATTACAATTGACAATAATAATAAAAAATGTACCTCGTTTTTTCAAATGATCCTCGACCATGATAGCAGATATCATGAAAACATTTCCAACGCTGCCGACGACAGCGAGCGATGCAAGTAGTAAAAGTCGAGCCACTCTAGACCAATCAGACGACAGTGTAACCGGGGAGACATCAAGATCGCTGTCAAATATATTCGTTTTACTTCTGTCCATCGATATTTTAACGTCAATTCCTCCCAGCAAGTCCACCAACGTGGTGCTGGACATGGTCATTGTCATTCTATCACTGTCATCGGTGGTCATCAAGGATCCCAACGTCGTAACACTTCTCAACGCTGTCACATTCATTTTATATCTAACAGGAATGATAAAATATCATGATAAAATAAGAGCTCCAGGGTAAAGTAAATAAAAAAAATTTTTTTTTAATAAAATTAAAAGAGTAATTAATTTAATGGAAAGATTTCCACGTGTGCTCTGGCTGACGTTATTATATATTTGTAATTTATTATTATCATTTACTTTTCAGTTCCATAAAAGTTTACGACAACTGGCACATTGATGTGAATTGCAGAGCGTACTCTAGCTCTCCACTGGGGATTATCTAGAGGGAAATGAAATGATGAGAATTACGAGGTCACCCGCTGGGAGAGAACTCTTCTCATTACCGAGAGTGGATTGTAGTAGTGTAGTGTAGAGTAGTACTACTGTACTCTACACCCCCGCACTTGCTAGTACTTGGAGAACAAGTGTACTGGTGTTGTCTAGTGTCCTACTGTGAATCTACACCACTATAGATCCTATAGATAAACCAGAGGCCAGAGGACAGAGACTAGAGACTAGAGCTGGAACAACTCTAGAGTCTATCCCTCACCTACTCAATACCACTCAGCTCAGGAAGCCTCGCTGTTGAAGTAAAGTGTCGGCACGTAATCAACGATTAATCGAATCCTCGAGCTGATAAACTTTTAAATATTTAAAATACCAGGGTTTTATTAAACTGCTTCAGAAATTTTATTTAAATTATAATTAAAATGGTAATAATTAATGAGTACGACTCGCAATGTAAATATTATTTTAATTAAGCTCCTTGGGAGCGGAAAATTTAAATGTAAATAATAAAAGCAACAGGCTGAGCTGGTACTAATTTAATTGATTTATTGATGAGTTTCTCTGGCAACTCTAGATGTACAAAGCTCTGCGTTTATTGCTTCCCCGATACCCTTGTCAGGGTCCTTGTCTAATAAGGGCTATAGTTTTACGTCGGAAAAACACGTATGAATATATATGTGGACATATATAATGGGGAAGGGACCAAAGAACTAGTCATTGAAAGATAGTTTATGTGTAGCTAGACCAACTAGACCAACGACAACCAGCTGACAGACAAAGAGGGTGTAGTCAGTGAGTAGGAGACGGGAAGCTGTATCGATTTGGTGCTTTGCCGGGACCACCGCCTTTTACTAACCCTCTTACTCTCTCGCTCTTTTGTACTCGCACCCTCTGACTCATTCGTTTTTATTCATTTTCTTCTTTTACTATTATATATGTATATATATATTTGCTTTCTCGTTTTATCTTTGCACGTGTTTTTTACTACCACCATTAACTCTTCTATTTAATTATTTAATAATTCAAAAATTAATCTAGAGGGTAGTGAAGAAATAGAAAAAAAATAATGGAGTTAATTTTGTATTTTTTTTCTTTCTTTAAATTTAAATTAATAAAATAATTAGATTATAATTTGCTGGATTAAAAAAAGTAGGGTAGTTATTTGTACATGTGAGCGTATATATTAGGATCGCATGTTTAAACTGTGCGGTATAACTAGTAGTATAACAATAATGTGCCTGTTTCTATTCGTACGATATTATACTCAAACACTAATTATCCTATAATTACTTCTAGGTACTTATAGCGATGGCTTAATGGCATTTAGTCTTTAGGCTGAAGTATATACATCCGTATCCTGTGATGGGTATGAATAGGATATTGTGTGGATATAGATACACATATGTGAGTAAGTATAAGAGTATTATTGATGAAAGGAAATTTGAGATTACTAAATTTATTATGCTTTCAGTTTAAAAGCTCGTATCGAGGGCGTTGCACTTTACTATCAATAAAGATAATAATACTGTCTATAAATAAACTATTAATTTATTGTAGGAAATATTTTTAATTATTTATTTATTTTTTTAACTTACGTATTGTTAGTCTTGTACTTATAAATAATTTCTTGACATTCTCATTAAACTTTCTTCATAACTCATTTTTTTTTTTTTTTCAAATTTAAATGTCACGGAAAAAAAAACCCGGGGTTTTAAATTAATTTTAATTCACGGGTGATTTTAATCGCGGGTTTTTTAAACTTATTTTAAATGTTTAAAAAAATATTTTTTGTTAAATTTAAAGTTTGAAGTTTTAAAAATTATTTAAACTGGATTTTTTTAGCGAAAATCGATTTACTTTTTATTAATTTGAATTAAGTAGATAATTCATTTGTGATGATGATGATGGTGATGATGATTGTGACTATTATTGTTGGAATTTATTTTAAAAATAAGATAAGAATGGTGAAACGTCAACGGCGTAACACGCACCGGCATACTGGACGTTGGTTGACTAAACGTTGGTTTATATCATCCGCGAGGAGTCTTATATACATACACCCGCACAGTGTAAAAGACCGCACATGAATAATAATAAAAGCGCAAGCGCTGATTCCTTCATACTTAATATATATCTTGTACTTATATATATTTTACTTTTGACCTATACTAGCTTGTTGAATATCCATTCTCATTTCTATGAATATTCATTTTTAAATATTTTTACTTGTTTGTATTACCGCGGAATTCGTAATAAATACAATCAATAATTTTTAATTTTTATGCATTTTATTAATAACTTAATATTTCAATTAAATTTTTGCAATTTTTTTGCCGCCACAATAATACTAATTTTCTTATAGGAGTAAATTAGGCCTCATAAATTTTTATATTTATGAAATATTAAAAATTTTAAATCAGTCGTACAGATTTCTATTTAAATAATTTTTTTAGGAAAGGAATTTTAAAATAATAGACCTAATTATTGACAAATTACTTTATTTAGTTAATTAATTAACTTCCGTTAACATCTTCTAGGAAATGCACTTCTAGTTTAAAATACAAATCTTTAAAATTTTCTAAAGAGATTAATTTTACCCCCATTTAAAATTTTCATGGCTGGGTCATGTAGACACTATTTGTACTAAAAAAATTTAATTTTTATTTAATTATTAATTTATGATGAATATAAAAATGAAAATAATTAATTAAATAAATAAGTAAATATTTATGTATTAAATTATTTTTTAATTAATCACTGTGCACATTAACTAGTACACTGAATATTATCTAGACCTTAATTTAAATCTCAAATAAGTTTTACACACTACTTTAAATATTAATTAATTATTTGATAAAAAAAATTACTATTGATATTTTGTTCTTCAAGTTTTTCAGCCGTAAAAAAAATATATAATGAAGTATAGATTTTTATTATATAATTTATAATCCAATGAATAATGAAGAGTGGGCACTTTTTAAGTGTTTCAAATACTTATTAATTACAATAAAGTAAAATAAAAATGGCACTGATTAAATATACCTTAAACGCTTGAAAGTTTAGCATAATAGTAATTATAATTATTTATATATAAAATAGTAATTTAAAATATAAATCTGAACACGTTGGCTTAATTAAATTGTATTAAAAAATTGCAATTGCATTGAACTCTTTTTTTTCACGCAATTATAAAATACTGTATGGATTATTTTATGGAGTAATCTTGATTTAAGCGTTGGAATCTGCATCCTCAAGCTTCAATTTAAATAAATAGTTAATTATTATTTTTTTTACCACACAATTAATAAAAACTAAAAACTTACCCAATAACTTGTCAATTTTTTTTTTAGAATCACGATCTGTAATAATAGTTCATATAAATTTAAGTAATTAATTGATAATTAATATATTTATTCATCACAGAGTCACAGTCTTATTTATTAATATCTTCATTGATGATCTTCAGTGTTGTATTTAAATTATTTTCAATATTTAAAAATAAATTTCATTAAAAAAATAATATTTCTAAGTAATAAGTTTTTTTTTCGCAATTTAAAATTAAAAATAATGATATTAATATATATCAGTCTTATACCTTTTTTCAAATGTAATCTTCCGTGTTGATAAATATTATTTTTCTTCTTTTTCTTCAAAGCAGGCTCATTATTACTCTTCAAACAACTTTTCCTAATCTTCCTTTGACGACTAGACCTTTTTGCATCAATGAAATCGCAATCATTACCCTTGGCCATTTCAGATTGTTCAGAAATAATAGAAGTAGTAGAGGAGACACCTGAGGAAGACTGTTTAGCAAAATTATTAAAATCTCTCTTATCAATATCAACTGTAAGTAAATTTTCCTCATCATTTTTAAAGCTCTCTTTCCCTTCATTTAATCCACAATCAAATCGATCTTCGCCGCCGTCAATTCTTTCATCATTCAACTCTTTCTTACTGAGTCCCAACGAAACCATGTAATTATGTTTTGAAAAAGTCTTTATACCCTTACTTTTATTCGTAAGTTTCGGGTCAATCAGCTCCGTGCTGGACAGTATCGCATCCGGAGACTCAATATTAGCAAGATGACAATCGAACAAGTAACTCCAGTTACCAGGTCTCGATATCGGCATCGAATCAATCGGCATATCTTGCAAAATATTATCAAGCATTTCATTATTTTCATACTCATCAATACTGTCAACTGTCTCCTTCAAAATAACTTCATCACTATCATTAACTCCTCTCATTAAATCATTGTCTGCCGAATTCGTCGGTTTTAAATTTGAGTAATTATCATCAATGTCAAATTCTAACTTATAATCAGAATACTTGAATAAATTAACATCGTCCCAAAAAATACCATCACCGGACAAGTCTTCCGAGCTGACAGTCGTCGTAACGGGACACATTTCTAAATTATTAATACTATTAATATCATTTAAATTAATACGTTTATCATAATCATTATCATTATCATCATCAGCCATAACTTTCCTAGATCTATTATTTAAAATTAATTCCTGTACATCCTTTGAACTTTTATTCCCACCAGAACAAGACTGATTAGCAGTCACATCACAAAGTAATTTATCGTTATAAAATAATAAATCATCTGGTTTGCTATTGTTATTATTATTATTATTACTACTATTAGCGGTAGCTTGAGTTGAGGTACTGTTACTTATATCTTGACACATTAAATTCGTAGGTTTACTCTCACTAAGTTCATTAACAAACACAGGTTTATAATTTGGCAGCTTATCATTTATAATATCAGAAGAATTACCAGTACTGTGGGCATCAACAATCTGCACATCAGCATGATTTTTCATTCGTTCGTTTTTTCTTTTAACTTTATCCTGTTCAACAATTTTTTTCAACCACCCAAGACTCCTCACTTTACTATCTCTCGACTTTTTATTTACTTTTTTATCCCCGCGTGTTTCTTTGGGTTCATCGTCCGTCAGATCGATATGTATCACCTTGCCAAGTCCTTTACGTCTGCTATTTTTAAAACTTTCTTTCGAATACGTAAAACTTCGTCGTGTTCTTGACCCCACGGCGAAGTTAAGCAATTGCTAGGACCCGGCATCAACCACTGGAGTCACTGACTTAATATTATCGAGGTTGATTAAATCATTCCAGAGCTGACGGGCATCAAACGACTGTTGCATCCACTCGCGAGTCGTGTTAGAAATATTACGAGGCAATAAGTCAGCTAGAGGAGGTGGTAATTCCGGTGGACGAATCCCCAGTAATTTTACAGCAGTATCATCGATTTTTTTAACTTCTTCCGGAGTGTCTTTGAGACTTCTCCAGAGTTTGAGTCCCAGCAACTGTCATACATACGATTTGCTCGTTACTGAAACACTTGTCTTGCTGAAACATTTGCAGAAAACCGTATCGTAAATCTGGTGATTAGTTTTTGTGAGCTTGGCATTAAATAAAACCCTCAGTACGTGCTCCGTTGAATTGTCTAGATAAATAAAAAGTGTACTCAATAATTTAGCGGTCGCATTGTTTGCTGATGTCAGTTCCAAGTTTACGTAAATTGACAGCAAATCAGATATTTTGTTTAAATACAAATAAGTTACTTGGTCATCACACTGCTCTTTTATGTCAGCCCAGTAAAAATAAAAAAAAGTCAGGGTACGATTTATGTGATTCGATAATTTATCTGCCAGTCCAGGTTGGCGATAAAATCCTACGGCTTCATCAGACACTTTTTTTATGTACACACACAATAAATTTATGAGGATTGTGTGATTTTGTTTGGCAATACTATTACAGAGATCTTTTTTGAAGCTGGTGCACCAGCTAAAACGTTCCTCCATACTCTCGTCGCTTTTGTATTTATTATTTTTCATCGTTTCGTCTTTACTTATTGCGTTTTCGTTACACAGACTCATCACATCTGTCATTCTTCTGAAAATAATAACAATTCAAATTATTTACTCACTATAATTACTACAAATAATTATATACTTATAATAAAACATGCTTACTTGATTGTTTACAATTTTTAGCTGTCAGTTGAAACTTTCCTTCAAAACTTTTAAATCAAAATCTTAATGTCAATTTTTTGTGTAAAAATCTCATGAATTTGAAATAAACAAATTTATCTCGACTTAAATTTGAAAAAGTTGTTTATTTATAAAATAATCAACGCACAATCAACCACTGCGTGGAATTGCATCCATTAGGAAACTATATGTCATATATATTAAAAAAAATATATTTTTTAACTGCAAGATGTCATCATCAGTTGATTCTCCCGTGAGCAGAGACAGTTTTCAAACTTAAAAAAATAAACACTCGTTTTAAAAGATAGAAAAAATTAATTATCGTCACCGAACCTTTTTAAATTATTCAAATAATTAATGGGTAAAAAAATAATAATAACAAGTTTTTTTCAAAATATTTGACAGCAGAACTGAAGTCCGTGGTCGCAGCCAAAGTGACAACTGACAGATGTCAGTACAGTACTGCAACAAAATAATAATAATAAAATATTTTACCGACTGAGAAAATAAAAGTGAAGGTACAGGAGGAACAGTGACAGCTAGATACGAAATTTTGTTGAATTGAAGCAGGAGCTCGAGGTTACAGTAGGAATCGCGGATGATTCCGAAATTACCTCGTGTATTTTGCAAGTGAATGTACTCATGGAAGTGAACCCAGCGATTTAAACTCGGGTACTCGAATAAAGACTGCGGTTCGTTTCACCAAAGAACTAAAGAAGTGACATGGCGTCCGGGTAGGATGAAAGTTGACTGTTACAATCCAAACGTTAATGTTATTTTCATGACATTAATTTGATATATTATTAAATATATATATAAATATAAAACCGAGAGCCGCGAATTAAATAAAGACACCGGCATTGATGGTAATGCATGCGAGGAAACCACAAAGGATCAGCGATGGGTAGGACACCAGGAAGACAACACTTTATTCTACAATCTTAAATATTATATTTTTTTTTCACCCCGATGTTTTATCTGCCCACTGTCTCAATTAATCAACACGTACTTTCTCCATCAAGTTCACACTCGACAATTAACACTGACGTACACTTTTGCATAAACATTTACATTTATTTATCCACCAAAATCATTTTTTATTTATTTTACCACTTGAACCTCATCAACTCGACTCGATTATCACAACCGCCATTGAATTTTAACTTGTCTATTTATTTATTTACTTATATCATTATTTACATTTTTTACACTTTATTTACTTTTTTATTAATCATTTACTAATTACTTTTTTTAAATTCTCATTCCAGGTACTTCGAAAAGCACCAAACCCATCCCTATCAGGTAAATATTTGGAGGGGATAAATTGAAATATTTGTTTATTACTTTATTAATTAATTCATTATTGAAACAACTAAACGGCTTTTAATTGTTAATTTAAATACAAACATTATTTTTTTAAATTCGCTTTTTTATTGAGGACATTAAATAGTCTGATGTTGACAGCAACTCAATTACATGGCTGTTCACAATTTTTATTGTCATTTTATATTTTAATTTTGCTTTGCATTTTTCTATTTTTTATCCTCAGGAAATTATTTTTCGACTTTTAATTAAATTTCATTTAAATTTATCCCTAATTATTCAAATTATTAACTAAATACATTATTAATTGAATGCATTAATTATCTAGAAAAAATGTCATTGACTTTTTTAATTAATTTTACGTCATACTAAACATCAATTATTGTTTATAAATATAAAACAATTAAACAATTGGAATAGTTATTTTAATAATAATTAAAGCTTGAGTGGTTGATGGTCTAGATAAAAATGACAACATAACCTCACCCTGAGAAAAAAATCAATAATCTAGGTTGTGTGAAAAGAATATAAACCTCTGGTATTTCATTAAACATCAAGTTAATTGCTAGTTGTTTTTTTGTTTAATTATTTAAGAACAGTCGGTTAATTTATACTGCTGGTGATTGTTGATGACAGAGAGGTAATTGTTGATGAATTGTTTGTTGAAGCAGAACGCCAAGTACAGCGGTTCAAAAGGTGGATATCCATCATCAACAGTATCATCGGACAATCGTTACGAGGGTCGAATGCGCGATTCTCCAAATGGGAATTCGTATAGTCCAGCTGGTGGACTGGGCATGGGCATGCCTGTGGAACGCGAGAGTCCACGTAGCTACACAACCAAACCTCTTTATAAGAAGGAGAGAGAAAATAGAGACTATAAGTTATCTTCTTCACGCGAAAAGTATTCCGGTACTTATTTTACATAAACTTTTAATTGATATCCCAAGTAGCACTTGTTTTTTTGACATCTATAAGATATCAATTTTTTGACATATCAAGTCACCAACTTGTTGACAAAACGATCAGAAATTTGTGTCACTGAAAAAATATCTAGTTCCCTGATCAGGTACTGGGTGTCTTACCTTACTTAAAAGACTTGACACAAGTGGTAAAATAAGTCATCAACAGGATAAAAAAAATATGTCTTATCCTTTTAAAAGACATCTTAAAGTTGTCTCTGTGCTACTTGGGATCCCATAAAAACAATAATTAATTAATTGTCTATTAATTAACTTGCTCGCGAGAGTATCAAGAGTTTGAATAGATTTTACGTCAGGTAGAAAGATGACTGTTTGATAATTTTCAGCTTATTCATGCTTGTATGTCTAGATTGTGCACGATCTCCAAAAGACAAGAGAAGCCGTGACAGTCGGGACTCTGAGCACAGGACCAATCATGACAGGAGTGGCGGAGAGGTAACTTAATATTTATTTAAACTAAAAGCTGATGAATAAAATCCTCGTAGTCTCAGCTTATTTTTTAATTTTATTTGTCATATTTTTTTAAGATCTTACATCCCATAAAATTATCAAATTCCTCACGAGAATCGTCGCAGCGTAAACCTGCGCATAACTCTTGTCAGGTATATTTGATTTTAATAATTTAATAAAAGTTCATTTCGTTGGTGTCGGTGGATTATGTTTGAGGTTTTTTATTTATGGATTATAGGATAAGAGAGGTGATGAACGAGGCGGTGTTGTGGAAAGAGCCGCAAGATTTGGCGACTGGTCAGAACACTTGAGTTCATCAGGTAAAAAGTATTATTACAATTGCAAAACAGAAGTATCACAGTGGGAAAAACCACGTGAATGGATAGTCCGAAATGACAGCAGGCAACGTCAATCGAATGATTATTCATCTAGGTCAAGTATGTATTTTAAAATAAAAATTATAAATATTATATAACTGTTTAGTCTAATGAGCTTAAAAAAATAATTAATACTTATTAATAATAATAATTATAAAGGTCATGATAAACATTCCAACTCGCGAGCAAACAGTAGCAATATAAGAGACGGTAAATCTCGACAAACAGACAAACGCGAGTACTGGGGATCGTGTTCAGGTAGCAATCAAGCCAGCAATAGTGTGGGTGGTCCAAGCAGAGATGAATTGTTGTCGTTGTCCTCACGTGAGCGTGATAAAGAACAACGTGAACGTGATCGCGAGCAACGGGAGCGGGAGCGTGACCGAGAGCAGCGCGAGCGTGAACGCGAATTACAGCAACAGCAGCGTGAACGTGAGCAGCAACGTGACAGAGATGACATGTGTGGTGGTGAACGTCAGTCACAGGACATGGACATATCTCCGGGTGATTCAACGCCGACCTCTGAACCACAGACATCTTTGCACGATACACTGCCACAGGGGCCCGTTCTTCTGGCTACCGCGTTACCGCGACTGGCCTCGCATCCCCCTACATCATTGTCATCACAGTCAACTGGTAAATTGTCGACCTCACCTACGACGCACAGTAGTCAACCCGGCAATAGCAATGCACCTGGACCGCCGGTTACTCTTGCTAATTTACCAAGACTGCTGTCGCAAATAACTGGCAGTAAGGATCAGAATGATATTACGCCACAGAAAGCACTTCAAACTATACAGACTGCTATTTTTTTGTCGCGACAAGTGAGTTATTTATTTATTTTATTCATTTTTTTAAAAGTATGCGAATAGTTCCAACTTACAAATTATTTTTATCAAATCGATTCGAATTTAAAATCAAATTATTCGTAAGTTTTCGAGTTTTTCATGAGTCCACAAATTATTCAAAAATTTTTTAATTTGAAAATTTATGAATTATTTCAAAAGTTTTGAATTATTCTATTCGATTCGATTCGCACACACCTAATTTTTTTATTGGATTACATATTAATTGAGTGGTTGATTATTTTCTATTTAAATTATCCAGCAATCAGGAAGTAGTGATCGAGGAGGTAATGATCTTATGGCACCGCTGAAAGTTGATACTAGCGGTAATGTCAATTTGACGAATGAGGGCCCGCCGACTCCAACACATTCAGAGACACAGGATTGCATTGATGCTAGAAAGAGTAACTATTGACAATAATTTAAAAACTTAAGGAAGGTGGGATAGAATTCACTAATATTTTTTATCATGACTAGTGGTGAGTCCTGGAGGATTGAATGCCAGCGTTCAGGGACTAAGTTCGCTACAGGGAGTCAGCACACTCGGTTCTCTTGGTAGTCTCGGTAACGGTGGAGGTCTCCAAGCGCTTTCAAGAGTTCAGCCACCGTTGACACCTTCTCTGACACCGTCACTCGCAAATCATTATCGGGAAGATCTGACTCAACATGTCCGCGCTTTTCCTGCTGATATTCTTGAAAAACAAGTATGTCTACTTTAATATTATTTATTTACACTAGTTTTTTTTTATTCTTCTAGTTGATTGATAATTTAATTTAAAGTTACACGGAAAAAAAATTGTGGTTCTTCCAACCACGATATTGTAGTAAAACATCGTAGTAGTGAGTACTTCAATATGTAGTTAAGGATACTACATAAATAGTACTGACATTACTACACGTGTGGTTGACGTTATTCCAAGTTGGAGTTGGGATTTCTTTACTTTGACATGTAGTAACTTCGGTGCTGCGACTATTAAACCGCGGACAGTTCAACCAAAGACACTTCAACTGAACATTTCTCCTGAAGTGCCCTCAGTTGAACTGTCGTTCGGTTGAAGTGTCTTCGGTTGAACTGTCATCGGTTTAATTGTTACAGAACCAGTAACCCCAACTACAGCTGCTGTTGTAGCAACCACAATTTTTTTTCCGTCAACCTGTTATTAAATAATTATAATAATTAATTTTTTAATAATCAATTAGGCCCAAAAATTAAGTGAAGAAGCACACACTATGGGGAGTTTACAATGTACTAGAGTTTCAGCAGAGCTTAAGACTGCACGATCGTTAGTGAGGCTCACTGAGATTCAAGCAACATTACAAGAACAAAGGTAATTAATGAATTAATTAACTAATTAATTAATAAATAAATAATGGTAATAATATATTTTATTATTACAGGATATTATTTCTTCGCCAACAAATAAAAACTCTGGAGAAGCTGAAATCCCAAAACTCCTTTATGTCTGACGACTCTTAGTGTAAGGGACTTTATAAAAATTATTAATTAATTAATTAATAATAATTATAATAATAATAATAATAATATTAATAATAATGATAATGAAGGAACATATAATTAATTCACGCAAGTAAACAAGAATAAAAACATAATTATTAATATTCTCATAAATATTAAAATTAAAGAAAAAAAATTGAAAAAAATAAAAAAAACATTAATTAAGAAATGTACCTAAATTATGTCATTAATATAATAGAAGTGATATGAATTAGCGAATGATGATTGGGCTGCCTAGAGAGGATAGGCTTTGCTTCTCAATCTACAATTAATTAATAATTAATTATTACTATTATTATTATCATCATAATTAATTTTTATCGTCATTTAGCATTGTCGTTTTTATCATTATCATTGTCGTCACGTCATCCTCGTTATCATTATACATTTATAATAATTACGGATTAATTATAAAGTATATAAATAAATGATTAATTAATTAATAAATTATTAATTAATTGATTAATAAATAATTAAACAAATAAGAAATATATTAAACACCTCTCTGGGAAAACGCACTAGGCCTATCCCCGCAAAGCAGTTACATTAAATTAA
This sequence comes from Microplitis manilae, assembly GCA_030273425.1. Lineage (NCBI taxonomy): Eukaryota > Metazoa > Arthropoda > Insecta > Hymenoptera > Braconidae > Microplitis > Microplitis manilae. The sequence continues at coordinate 1,586,089 of CP092725.1, forward strand.
TATTAATTAATTACATTCGTAATTTAGTGTAGGGGAAAAAAATTACTGACTTTAGAACGATTTTTTTTTTTTTTTTTCATTTAAATTAAAATTTAAATATCAATTAATAAACTTTGAATACTTGTACTGAATTGTATAAATTATATTTAAAAAAAAAATTCACATCTTTGTACTACTTGTGTTGTGACAAAAGTGTTTCTTATCTTAAAAAACAAGACAGCATTTTAAGTAATTCAAGACGATAGAAAAATTTTTTTAAAAATAAAATATTTAAATCGTGAGTGCGATTTATAAAATAAAAAATGAATAAATATATATAAATAAATATATATATTAAAATATTATAATAGCAGAATTTATTGACCATTTTATTAACAATTTTTTATATACTTTTTTAATGCATTAATTAATTAATTAATAATATTTTTTTTTTTTTGTCACCAGAATCTTATTGTTTATTATTTTTTATTACCAAAAACGTCTATTGGGTCAATAAGTCTTGCCGGCAAATTAAAATAAAAGTTGGCTTATTCCAATCGTTATTTGTAAAAAAAAAAAAATAATTAAATAAAAACAAATTAATTTAATTATCTCACCGTAGAAATAATAAATTAACGAGTATAAAAAAATGCTTTTGTTGCGCGTAGATTTGCTTTTTATAATTTCCTTGTAATTAGATACGGAAAATAATTATTGAATATAAACAATCATTATTAAATAATTGATAATTAATTAATTAATTAAATAAATAAATAAAATAGGGTAAAGTCACTGGTGGTTGATTGCTAAAAAGATCAACGTCGTTCTATTTATTTGTATTATAATTTTTATAAATTGACTATTAAATAGTTAATTAAATTATAACTATAGATTGTAAGTATTTAAAATTTTCTGATAATAATAATTTTTACAATTTAAATATTATTTAATTAATTATTAGTTTTAATTACATTTCTTTAATAAATTGATTAAAAAAATGTATATAATTTCTTTATTATTATTATTAAATTAAATGGGATTGATTATTAGTGTCTTTACCCTATTACTTTAGTTGTTTTTTTACACAATTGTTGACAAATTATAATTAATAATAAATAAGTATAAGTAATTATTAAAATTAAGGGACAATTAATTGTATTTTTTAACAAAAAATATCATTACTGATCATTTAAAACTTTATTATTATTTTTTAAAATTATAATTGTCTAGTAGTCTAGTGATTTTTTTCAGTCAGGTATTTCTGGTGATAAAAAATATTTTTTAAACTTTTTATTTAGATATTTATTAATTTGTAGATTAATAAAAAATATTCATTCGCAATTCATCACTTATTTTATTTTTCCATAAATAATTTAATTAATTAATCAATTAAACTTTCATTTTTTCTGCAGACAATTATTTTTGAAAATTCATTCAAATTAAATCCGAAATTTACACAATTTGGATTTTAAAATTTCTTATGACTAAAAATGGATAAAAATTTCACAAAATAATTAGCAATTATAAAATATTTAAATGCACAAAATTTATTTTTCATTACTAGAAAGTCAGAGACTAAAAAAAAAATATTAAGATAATTATAATAATTATTTATCACCGTTAATTATTAAATAATGATCAGTAATGAGATTTAAAGTGGTCGTTAGTCCTAACTAATGTAAAAAAAAACCATTTTCTTCAAGTTATAAACTCGCAGGAAATAAAAAAAACTAGTAATACAATAAAATATTAATTAGAGAAAACGAATGAACAAACAATAAAAATAATTTCTTTTTTAATTATGATAACAAGTTTTTATTATCATCTTCAGTCTGAAAATGATTTAAAATAAATCGAAAAAAAATATATAGTAGCTCGGAATTACATCAATTGCTGGTAAAAATATAAGTTGAGGTGAATTAAAAGAATACTTATTAAAGAACCTCAGAAAAATCATTAATAATAATAATGGTCAATGAATTAATTAATAATTAATAACTATAACTATTTTAAACCAATGACTTTTAATTTGAATTTATTTTTTTATTCAGCTTTATGTTCACTTGGTATTTTTTGATCCTACAATAAAACACTTAGCAATTATTTATATTTATTATATTATAATAACTATAATTATTATTATTAATAATTAATTGATTAATTAATTATCATTTAATATTCTAACGAAAATGGCATTCAGTTTATTTATTATTTTTTTATTTTTACTTATAAGATTAATCATTAATCATTCAGTTTTTTTTCTTTATATATATAAAAAAAATATAAAATTTTATCTACTCAATGGAAACGATTGGGCAAATCGTATTTTATTATTTGTACTATCCGAATGCCATTTTAGTATTATGTTACAATATTTTAATTTTTTTTTTCATTTTTTTAAGTAATTATTACTTTTAAACTTTTTATTTTATTTTATTTACAAGAAACAGTATTTTTTACAAACAATTGTTGAAAAACTGTTTCTTGAGTGTCCTAACTAAAATACAATTAAAGTAGAACTCGTATCGTAACCACTGATATATTTTTTTTTAATTAGCGCAATTACATCACTTGCAACAATATTAATAATCGTAACTTTCTTTACAAAATGTTAATTTATAAAAATTATAAAGAAAAAATATTCAAACAGACACCCGTGTCTCAAGTGATAAAAAAAAAATGAATCAAAAATGATAATTAAAATAATTTTGCCGCAAGTTTTGTAAAATCGCTGATACTTACCTGAAAAAAAATATGATAATTGGATACTAATCCCGTTTAAAATACCCGCAATTAATTAGTTGATATTTTTAAATTAATAATTCAGTTTTTCCCACGTCATACTAACTCGAATTTTGAATATTTTTATTTATAAGCTCAAAGTTAACTGTCGATAAATTGCTAAATCCTCATCAGTATTCGTCACCGCATTAATTATCTTTCGACGTAACATTTTATTGCAGTCATTACTCGCGAATATTTTTAAATTATAATTATTTATAAATATATTTCAAACTTTTTCTTTTAATTTAAATAAATTGTGTGCGCGATACACGAGTAGTTGCACTCAACAATTTAAACTCGTTACTTGCTTTTACTTATTCATTTTTTCTTTCATTAATTAATTAATTAATTAAATTTTATTATTTTTTTACATAAACTTTACGAGCAAAGCCACTCGGGAATTTAATAATTTTAATTTATGCGTGACCTAATAATTGCTTCATCAGCAACTGTCTTTTTGGCTTCTTGTTCATCTATCTCGCGTATTTATTTTTTTTTAATTAATTAATTATACAGTAGATCACTAATTTTTTTTAACACACGAATTATTCGCAGTTGTAAAAATTTATTTTTTAAAATAATAATTATAACAATTATTCAAGTTCTTGGATGCATTCTTCTTACTGCTCGTTTTATTTTTCTTTGCGTTACAGCTTGCTGTGGTGTTGCGCTAAAATAATAATAAATATATTAATTAATCAATTAATTAAATAAAATTAAATTAATAATTACCTAAATTGGGCTACTGCACTACCGCCAGTAAAATTAAATGACGGCCGCGAATTAGGATCAAAGGCGATCGCAGGTGATGAATTTGCGGGATTAAAATTGAAGCCACCTGATGCTGGTGTTGCTGGTGTCTATAATAAATAAATAAATAAATAAATTATAATTTTTATTAATTAGTATTAATTAAAATAAAAAAAAAAACTTACATTTAATCCGGTATTAAAACTAAATCCACTAGAACCACTGGCAGTTGATGAACCAGTGGGAGGAGCAGCGGATCCAAAGTTAAACATATTAGCTGACCCAGGTGTCTGTCCCAGTGAACCGGAAGCTTGATTATTAAAAATACTAGGAAGCGGTGTAGCGGACGGTTGTCCAAAAGCTGGAGGATCAGCTTTTGGTGGATTGAATGAAAATGCCGCTGGTTGAGACGACGCGGAACTACCGAAACTTTGTGTGCCGAATCCTGTGTCTGATGATGGGGTTACAGGTGGGGCTGGAGTTGCTGCATTGCTGCCGAAGCTAAACATGGGTTTTTGCGTCGCAGGTGTGTTGTTTGTTCCAGTGAAATTGAAACCTCCGGTTGTATTTTGGGAACTTGGGGTTGACGCTGCGCCAAATGAAAATAATCCTTGATTACTTGCTGCTGGTGCTGGTGTCTCTGTGGATTTAACTGCTGAAAATATGCTGGGTGTTGCTGAAGATGATGTTCCAAAATTCGTGGTACCGGTCCCGAAAATACTGGACGCTGGAGTTGAACCAAATAATGATGGAGTTGAAGTAGTTGGTGTTGAACCAAAAGCCGGTGGCGCTGTTGATCCGGTATTGAACATTGATTTATCACTGGTAGCAGTATTACTACTGCTGCCGAATGTCGCTGGTGTTTTATTTTCTTCTCCAAATCCAGCTGGTTTAGTCTCAACACCAAACCCTGGTTTTTTATCCAACGTAAATGGTGTTTTAGATTTATCTGGAATTTCAAACGGCGATGACTTTTCTTCTGCTGATGGAGCAGCAGCAGAACCAAGTCCAAAAACTGGAGCTGTTCCAGAGCCGCTACCAAATGTTAACGCAGCTTTCTTCTCCGGAGGGCCTGATGAATCCGTAAATTTAGGTCTCGTGAATGAAAACCCTGATGTGGTTGTTGCTGAAACTAATGGAGACTGTGTCTGTCCAAATTTAATTGTCTCAGGGGTTGATGTAGAGACTTTAGGCTCGGAGAATGTGAAAGCAGTCGTAGAACTGCTGGTAGTTCCTGCGTCACTACCAGCACTTGCTACAGATCCCGGTGGAACAAATGAAAATGTGACGGGCTTCTCTGGAGCTTTGCCTTGGGAATTAACTTGACTTTCTACAGTCAACGGATTTGAAAAAATGATAGGTTTATCCTTCTCAACAGTCTTCGGTGCACCGAATGAAAACGTTGGCTTGGGTTTGTCTTCCTCATTTACTTTATCCGCAACTTTTTCCACTGTCTTGGGTACTCCAAAGGTAAATCCACTTGCTGGAGTCTGATTACTTTCAGCAGTTTTGGGCTCAGCGATAGTCGTCGTAGGAGCGGAAAATTTAAATCCCGTGGGTTCGGATTTTTCCGTCGATGGAATGCCAAAAGTAAATGGTTTGGCTTGAGACGTGGGTGCTGCAAAGGTGAACCCATTTGTCGTGCTATCAGACTTTTTATCATCGGTCTTTGCTCCCAGTTGGGGTTGGGCACCCGGAGGAATACCAAATGAGAACGGCATTGGAGTATTTTCTGCTTTCTTGCTTTTGTCTGCAGTAGCTCCAGGTTTTAAGCCACCACATGCAACGCATTCAGTAATATCAGATTTATTTTGAACCATACAGCTGTCACACGTCCACGCGCCCGCTGGTTTCTTGAATTTATCACCAAACCCGCTGGTTACTGGCAACGATGATTGGACTGTCGGTGCTGATTTGTTGTCCTCCTTGACTAACGATTTGTCTGGACAGGGAGTGGTGCAGCAGACGCAGGTGGAAGCTGTTAAATTATTTCTTACCATACAAGAGGGGCATTCCCATGTCTTGGCTACTTTTTGGTCAACCTTCAAAACGGACTCGGTATTTTTAACCGCAGTCTTAACTAGTCCAGGCTTCGATGCATGGCAGCACGGACATGTTATTACACTAGACGGATTCTTCAACATACAACCCGGACATTCCCATGTTCCTTCAGCTGCTTTAATTTTGTCTTTAACTTCAGCTTTTGGTACTTCGGTCTTCAATGACGTTGATGACTTGCTGGCACTCTTATCTTGCCTTGGCGCCATGCAAGACAGACACTTTGTTTCTGTCATTGGATTCCTTACCAGACAACAATTACATTCCCATTTATCGTTTAATTTAAATTTAGTGCCAAACTGCGTCTGTGTTTGTTCTCCAGCTGCAGAATCGGTAGTGACAGCAGTAGAAACTGTAGAGGCAGATGATAAAGACATTTTTTTAGATGAATCAGACTTGCGTGCTTTACAAGCGACACACTGATCATCACTGTCATTATTTTTTATAAAACATTCCGGACACTCCCAGATTTTAACTTCCGATTTGTCCGTTTTCTTGCCAAGAATATCCATAACACTGCCAGCTACTTGTAATTCAGCAGGTTTAGTCTCAACTACTTTTTTTTCTTTGGGTCTCGGTGCCGTTGACGATCCCGACCACATAAAGTTCGTTGATGGCTGACTGCTGTTGTCTCCAGTTGAATTGAAATTAGCTGTTGTTTTGGATGACGTAAATTTGAAAGCCGGCATTGATGTTGCCGTTATATTACTAGCGGGTGATTCCTGGCTGGGTTTTATCGGCTGAGAGAAAGTGAACTGCCCATCCGACTCTAGACTTGTGTCAGCTCCAGCAAATTTAATGGGACTAGAAAATTTAAACGACTCCGTTTCTTTTAACGGAGAAATTGGTTGAGTCTCTACTCCCGTATTTGTACCAGATTTATTGGTACTGGTATTTATATTATTGACAACATTATTTGAATTATTTTTTGATGACTCGGGTATCGGTATATCGAAGCTCGGCAATGTTGTAATAGGTAGAGGTATGTGAGCAAGATTAACCGTCTCCGCAGGCTCATCTAGATCAACTTTTTTCTTAGCTTTAGTCCTGAGTTTGCCCATGAATTTTTTATCATCGCTATCAGTCCTCAGGTGATACTCAGCAGCTTTTACCTGCGGCGCAGGTTCACTGTGTGCTGAAATTATTTTTCTAGCGGCGAGCGTCGTGTTCGTCAATCTCTGACGTCTCTTCAGCTTGAGCATGTCCGGCACCGTTGGAACCGTCAGCTCTCTGGTCAAGTGTCTCAACCCGATAGGCGCCACACTGCTGACAGAACTATTGCCACTGACAGTCTCTTCCTCGCGGGCTCGCTTCCTCGACGCAAGAGTACTCATTGGAGGTTTAACCGGAATCTTCTTGGCGTCAGTTATTGGAGATGAAAAATGTTCAAGTGTTTCAAGAATTCTTTTAGCCGTCTGGCTCATCCCCGTGGTGTCTGTCGTTGAAGAATTTGAAGGCTTAACGCGGACACTGGACCTCTTGGGTACTCTCAACTGGAACTCATTCATCTGTCCAGGTCTGCGAGCTGACCGGAAGTTACCGATCGCATTAGCACCTCCGAATGTTGTGTTGCCGCTGTAAAAAGGTGATGACAGTCCAGTTCCACGTTCTAGAGGACTGTTATCATTACTGACCATTGATACATTAAAACTAGGTCTCCTTGAGCTCAACGAATCTCGTCCATTGAACAGCAAAGATCTTGGTGACTGCAAGTGATTTGTAAACGACAATTTATCATTCGTAAACCCTTTTTTACTTGCAAATGGATAAATTATAAAATTAGACAATCCGTCTTGTCTACTTGTCTGTGGAATGAGTGAACTGCAGCCGCTGGTACTTTCACTGGACTCTGAATTGTCATCAGCACCATTCGCAACATTCATTTGCTGCTGCTGATGTTCCTGCTGCCGCTGGTGCTGGTGAACCAGAGGTGTAATATCAGACTTAGTATGAGTCAACCGCCCGGGAAGACGTAACGTCGGCGTTGATGCGACAAAAGATCTACTGGATCCAGCAATCGGCTGAGGGAAATCCGGCATGGTTTCATCAACGTCTTGCTCATACTGCTCACTGCTGTTGACGTTATTGGCTGTATAATCAATTCTATTAATAATATTAACATTGTTACTGGTGTTGCGATTACGCGACTGGATTCTGAAAGTTTCTGACGGATGCGTTACGTCTAATCTAATGCACGGACGCTTTGACGGAGGCTGAAGTGACTCTTCCTCGACATCCTGCTCGTCTGCATTATCCTGGTCAGCAGCAAGGCCATTGCCACCTGGTGAATTGAACCATTTGCTTATCCACGATCTCTGTGGTATCAAATCCGTCACTTTAGTGGCCATTTTTTTTACAAATGACTGAAATTAAACATCAATAAATTAATTAATCATATTTACACTCAAAATTCAAATACTTTATTGCAACAAAAATAAATAATCGCTTGGTAAATATGTCAAAAAAAATTTTAATCAATAGATTTATGTAGATGTCGAATGATGTCGTAACAATTTTTAGGTTAAGTACAGAGCATGGCGTGGATTTAAAATATTTTATAAATTCAAATTAATTATCACAATTAATCTAAGTAAATATTATAATTACGTAACACTAATTGTGTAATGTATTTATTTAGTTATAATTATGGCGGCAAATAGTGATTTTGAATTGAAAAAACGCAGATGAATTGCTGACCTATTTTAAGAAAAAAAAAACCCAGCCAATGATTTCAGCCAGCAAGGCTACTTGTCATACGACAATCACATCAGTACAATACATATATTTATAAACTTAAATTTAATTTTTCATGTTTATGGTATGAATAATAAATGAGCAAGTGCTTAAGTTGGTTATTAATAGCTAATTAAACTCACGTTGTTGGCATCGTACGGCTTCTCGCCGTAAGTCCGTCTTCCAGCCGAGTTGTTGTTACTTCTCTTGGCCATTTTCCACGCTTGGTTATATATATTTATTTATTTATTTATCACTCAAAGCACTCACACTTTCACTCTACCCCTATTTATTTAATACGTTAAACTTACTTTTATAAATATAAACTTATTAATTATTATTCACACTCCAAGTGGGGACTCGATAATTATCGGGAGCATTCTTGATGATGGATATATTTTTGCGTTTTAACCCAACAGTACGCTGGTGGTTAGAGCGGGAGTGTAACGAGTGGAACGGACCGCGCATAAACTCTACAATTACTTTTCCCGATGCGGCGCCGCCTGGCGCGAGAATTTCAAAACTTCGCGCGCCAAAAATTGGTATTTTTAAATTTGCTTTTTATAAGTCACTAGATGGCGCTTCTACAGTAATATGTATTTGAAAATTTGGTGATTGGGTGTCCAATTTATTAATGAAAAAGCTCAAGCTCACATCTTACTAATTAAGATAATTAATTAACACGTTTTTAAGTTTAAAAGTACTGAAGTTATAACAAATTTTTAAAAATAAATTCGTGCAGTAAATTTTTGAAAATCAATACAACAGGTAACTATTTTTTGAAAAATTATGATAATTGCGGAGTCGTTAATTTGAATTTTATTTAAGGTTATTTCTTCTTTGACAAAAATTATCACAATGAAGGTGGAAAAAAGTCTCTCTCAAATCGTGAGTAATTAATATGAGTAAAAATTATAAATTAAATTTATTATCCGGTTTGTATTTTTTGAATGCAGTTTAATCAAGAATTGCAAGTCGGTGACAAAGAAGTATACACTAAAATAATATCAACCCTGGTACAGCATGGAGTAATTAATGACTACTATCCACTGTCTGGTCAAGACATTGAAGAAATCGCTAGAAATATTTACAACACAAGTGAAGATAAATTAGCCGAAGTTTCTGAAACCATTCAGCTTTTTTTAAACGAGTACAGAGAGAAAATATTTCGTGACATTTCTTTATTCAAAAATGGCACCGCTGTTTCGTTTAACATCAGAATTAGACGCCGGCAATAATCCGCCATTTTATTTATCAGCTAAAATGTTCGTACAAACAATTGAAGTCCGACGAGACATTTTTTAATAAAAAATCAATTACTCAGTTTTATTTTTTTTTATTTTTTTACATAATTGAGTAAAAGTTAATAATTTACTATCGTAAGACAAAAGAAATAAATAATATAAGTCTTCTTCTATATTTATATATAATTTAACTCAGGGAAAGTAGTTGTAATAAACGACAATAATATAATGGAATAGTGTGGAATAGTACAGAAACAAGAAGACTAGAATTCTTTGGAGTAAAATAACATTTAGGTGAGTGTTGTATAGTTGATAGTTGTATGCTAAGAGAAAGCGCTTAGCTCTTTTCCTGGGAACGAGTGTATAAGGATGTTTGTTAAATATCTGACGTATTTCTTTTGCGTTTAAAGTTAGTCACGTCCGTTAAAATCTTATGTTTATATGTTAAAATCTTTTATTTTCTTGACTTTGCTCATAACTGAAAGTTCTTTTATTTATTAAGTTTCATCACAATCCTTGTAATATTTATTTATCTTGAAAATAAACATCAGTCATATCATTAACTTACTTATTGTTAATTATAAACCGATTAATTAAATATATAAATAGATATATAATGTATTTATAAATGAATTCTTAAAATATTTAACGATGGCGCGGTCAGGATGGCCTGAATACCAAAGTGTTTATACACTTCTGACCAGGTTTTCTTTTATTGTATTGGGATTTATTAGTATAGTAGGATGTATATATTTATATTACAATATATGAACAGACTTTTATTTATTTTATTTATTTGCATTAATATTTAGGTGCGATAGAGAGGAAGTGGAGAATGATGACGCGTTGACGATAGAATACTCTCGTGCTTCTTCAACCGCTATGAATAGCAATACATATATGTGTTAATATTATATGTATACATATATGTGGAGGTATATTAAAGAATACGGTGTAGGAGAATAAAAGAGTAAGGTGTAAAGAGTTGTCTTAAGTGTAAGCTTAAAGAAGGCATGGACATGGTAGCACAAATGGTTGGTTGGCAGACTTAAATCCACAGGTGGGGGCTGCTACCAACACCTGGGATATTACTTCCTGTCTCAGATACTTCAGCTCTTTACTTCAGTATTTGACAAACGCTTCTTTCACTCGCACGCTCTTCAGACCGGCCTTTGCTTTTACTCTAGAGCTTTTAAATTCATTACTATTTTTTAAGTGTCATAATTATGGTTATCGTTTGCTAAATTTTATTTTAAAGTGACTGTGTTTTTTTTTTAAAAAAGTGTTCCAAAATGAAAACCCAATTTTACTTTAATGTTTTTCTTTTTATTTTGTTTACGATAAAAGGTTTGTTTAATTTATTCTTCAGCTAATCGATTTATTAATTTATTAATTAGTTTATTAATTAATTGACTTGTTGACAAGAAATTATAATCGATTATCTATTAACACAACATCCTTTTTCGCAAGAAGAAACCTATTGATTAAAAGATAAATAAAAATTATTGCCGCAAGTATTGAGTAAATAAAAAAAAACATCAAACATCCTTTTAGTTATCGTAATAACTAGATACAATATTTCGATAACTTGAATTACAATATTTATAATAACGTATTGCGATTTCACCGGTAACCGGAATTAAATTTTTATTTTGCTTCAACTCACTTGTCCCTTGTAATTAAACAATTATTTAATTTTTTAAAGTTAACAAACACTTCCCATGAGTTAATAATTTAATTAAACAATTATTTTATTAGTAATAGAAACAATAATAATAATAATAATAACAATTATTATTATTATTCTATTCTATTCTTCTCTATTCTGTGGTAATCTTTGTCCGATTGTTGGCATATAAAATTTCTCATCACAAAATAATACTAACGTCTTGTCGTATTTTGAAAAAGAAAGCTATAAATATTTCTCACGATAGTAAACTAATGTAACGGTAAAAAACATATGGCCACCGAATCACAATTTAATCTACTCTACTCTGCACTTATTAAATTATTCTTTATTATTTTTAACTCATTGCCCTTATTATCATTAATTCATTACCATCATTATCATAAATTAAAATAACATGTGTACTAAAAATTAAATTCAAAAAAAAAAGTTACCGGTATTAGTTAAATTAGATCAAAAATAATTCGTTGATGCTTAGTCACTTTTCTCTACGACTTTTGTCCTACTAACCGATTTATACCGGTTCTTATCTAAAATCAAATGACACAGCCGTGACTAACTCGCTATTACTATTATTATTTATTTATTAATAATAAATAATTAATTAATAAAATTCGATCATGTGTTTCTGTGATTAATATGTTAATTAAATAAGTCGGAGTTCCGTTAGCTGCGCGTGGCGATCGGGAAACGGGATCGATTCTACGTACAGGATTTTATTTAACATCACATACTTATTACTTGTTATTTATTACTATTATTTAACTATGTGATATTATTAATAGACGTATTGACACGAAGAATATAATCAATATATGTAATTATGTAAATATTTAAGTATAGAACAGTGCAATGAAGTAACATTGGTACTAGACATGTGAGTTGTATCGAGTATAAGTATAAAACGCGATCGCTGTCACTACAAGACGCGGTTAATTACTATGAAAGTCAATGCTCGGCACGCAGAACGTACTTCTTCTATATATTAACCGTTAATTTTACATCGCGGTTAATACTTGTTACTAGTATTTTTATCATTCACAATAATCTTTAGCTTCTATATGAAAAAATATATCATAAATACAATAGTGAATTCAATTGTTTCGACTTACACACGATTTAATATTGAAGATAAATATAATAATGCATGAAAGAGATGATGTAGAATAACATTTGGCATACTTGATGCCCATATGCCGTTGCAGGTGTAAATAAACGGGTGAATGATCGTGGAATTTTATCTTTACTTCATAGAATAAAATGTATTATTCTTGTAAAAGTATAAAAGAAAACTTCCATTCTAATATTGTGTTAAAAGTATTTTTGAAAAAATTTATAAAATTAATTATGTCATTAAGTATTTTACAAATTATATTATTTATGTTTGTAATTATTGATATAATTTATAAATAATTAAATTTTTAAATTGTGTTAAAGGAATAAAGTGTACAGGATGCGGTTATCCAGGAGCACCAGCACACAGTACAGTAAGATTTACAGACAATTCAGATGATGTACTTGATGAAGAAGATTCATTGATAAAAGATACTGTGTTTCCAACTTCAACTGTCGCTACTTATACATGTGAACGTGGGTTCGAATTGTTAGGACCCGCGAGAAGACAGTGTCAGGCCGATGGAACTTGGACACCTGAAGGCGTACCTTTTTGCGGTAATTTTTTATTTTATGATCAAGGATCAAAGATCGGAGACCGCTGATGAGGGATTAGAGATTTAAGATTCGAATATAGAGATTAGAGATCGAAGATTAAAGACTGAGGATTGGGATTTAGGATCCAGGATTAGAGTATATACTATAAAAAATTAATAATAAATATGACCCGGTATGTCGAGGAAACAATCTCCCTTGTATTGGCCCGCCAACAGGTTAATGTTTAACGGTTTATACCCCTTCCAGTTTCTATATTACTTGGTTCCGTTTCTCAGAGCTATTATCGAGCCACCTCGGTCAAGGACATCGGGAAACAGGTCACGTGTCTTTGACATTCAAATAAGATATTGAATACTTATATTCAAATTTTATTCTCATTACGTGTCTATAAATTTTTATTCAAGAACTAGATATTTTTTTACTTATTCGCATTACGATTTTATATTTTTTTAATAATTACTAATAGACATTTAATTTCGATATTTTGAATTTCAAATTTTTAAATTTATTTGTCCTAATATCTCGTCTTTACTTTTTTATTTAAAATACTTTTTGATTTTTCTTAACGATAAATATTTTTATTGTTGATTAGAAAAAACTTGCATATATATTTAAAAAAAAAAGTATGCGTATGTTTGTATATAAGGAAAAAGAAAGAGAAAGAGGTGAAAATATGCGACATAATAAAACAAAAGGCTATGGCAGGTGAGCGTTAATACATAAGTAGGTCTTTAAAGATACAAGTGGGTCGTGGGGCATAAGTATACATATATATATATGAGTACCGAGAGTATGTTGAGACAAGGTATATGGTAAATATGTTGGTAAACAGGTAAGCAGGCAGCCAAGAAGACGATATGCTTGGTCGCTAATACGACACACGTTATATCCTTATATTTATGGTCCTCGTATTAGAATATAAAGCAAACAGAGCACGAGATTGGCTAAAAATAATATTTATTTAACTTAACTTACGGATTGCATTATTATATATTTTATATTTGTAATTTTAATCGATTAAAATCGCTCGATTTAACAGACAAATTCGATTATTTTTTTGCTGATAATGCAGCCGTAGATTTTATTATTATATATATTTATTTATTTAGCTTTAGCATTTTATTAAATAAAGTGGTCGCGATTTGTCGTCAAGATTTCTCGGGCAATTTGAGAAAGGAGGACAAATGCGGGATTGTCATTTCGGTTTAAGTGAAACTCGTTTGTGCGTACAATTGTTTTGCTTTTATTTTATTTTTTATTGTTATATATATGCAATGGAATTTTTTTTTTAATATTTATGTATACTTTTTATTGGGCATTCAAGTTTTTAAAAGTCAGACTTGTGTAGCTTTTAATTAACTCGCTAAAGATTTCCGGAAGATTCATTACCGTGATTCATATGAATTAAATATGTCGAAAGTGTAAAGATTTTGAATTAATATAGAGATTAATCAGACAATTATTTTATGTTAATTAGTGGTTATTATTTTTTGTTTTTTATTCGTAGTGTTGAATGTTGCTGGAGGCAAGGCACCGATGCAATCCAGCAGCGCTGAAGGGGGCATACCTCAAAAAGCCGTTGATGGTAGCAGCGGTCAAGTGTATAATCCTCAAACTTGCACGCTTACGAGGTCAGAAGCTAAGCCTTGGTGGTATGTTAATTTACTGGAACCTTACATGGTGCAATTGGTACGATTAGACTTTGGAAAGGCTTGCTGTGGTAAGTTTTCAATGTTTTTTTACTTTTACATTCAAATATTTACTAAACTATTAAAATTACGACAAAAACTCACTCATATAATTTTGTAGGAAATTTAATTCTCTACAAAAAAGGTCTCTATTAATTTTTCCGTAGATCTATTAGTTTACGAGTTATACATTTTTTTTAATCAGTAAATTTTTTTAAAATTATAACTTTCTTTTTTTCACAGAACTTTTAATTTAAATTGTGGCTTTAATATTAAAGATACGATAAAAATAAATGAATACAATTTTGTAGGAAATTAAATTCTCTATAAAAAATGTTCTCGCCAATTATCACGTAAATCCAATAGTTTAGGCGCTAGAAGCTTTGGAGTGTTAAATTTTGCAGTGCTTACGTCAAATGATCGTATAAAAAAAACAATAAAATGCATATTGGAATATATTGTGGCCAATAAAAAAAATTAAATACCTTTGGAGAAAAAAAAAGTAAAAAAATAGATCTCTTACAATTTAACAGTAAAACGCCTTCTTGAATAGAAAAAATTTCTTGAGAAGATGAAAAAGAAACGGTTGAATAACTATCTCAATTTCTTTAGTCTCGAACTTTCCACAATTAGAGCAGATCGATAGCAATTTATCAAAACCAATTTGCAAAACCCAAGTCATCAAAAAAAAAAAAACCATATTTTTCTAATCAACGAACTGGAAAATGTCAGTCATTAAATTAGTTGACGATTCGCGTTAAATTATTAATATAAAAATTTTTAAAACAATCGTTAATTTTTTTTATTCATAATCATACACTCCTAGGATGAATATCCAGTGACTGAAAACTATAATGAATTGTTATAAAAATTTAATGATAATGGTAACAAGTAATGAGATATTAAATCTAAAATAATAAAGTTATATTTTAGAAATTTAAGTTCGATATACTTAGAGTTAGTCAGTGAGAGTCTTTCACTTACTTTCGATAGTTAGAAAACGCCGGAAAACTAAAGCCCGGCACCAGATAGTCTGTAGTGCTGATGATTATAGTAGCGGTATTGAAGATTGATAAGCATTGCGTGTTAATTCAGACGCATCAAGTTGCATTCTCTTTAGTAACGAGTACTCCTGCTACTGATTATAAATTTTCCCGCTCGCACATCCATACTCCTAATAATAATAATAATAAAAATAATTAACGTAAACAAAAAAATATTATAGAGGAATTACGGGCTTACCTATCATTGACAAATGTGGCTATCTTAATGTATCACGGGTGAAATACTTAGTAGGCCATTGTTCGATATGGATATCAACCACCAAAGACCAGCAAGCCGCATAATAAATAAAAACTAACAAAAGATTATTGATAATAATCTCTTTCTTCCTTTTTCAATCGACCTTCTATTCAATTCTATTTACACTATACTATTTACTAATATAGCAATTACTGAAGTACATCAATTACAAGTGAAAGCTCACTCCATACTAATTATGACAAATTTATCTTATCACAAATTATTATTTATTTATTTATTTATTTATTCATTTATATGATTGTTTGTTTGTTAATATTCAGACGGTACTTCTGGAACAATAGTCGTACGCGTCGGTAATAATCGCCCGGATCTTGGTACAAATCCGATTTGTAATAAATTTTCCGGGCCTCTCGAAGAAGGACAGCCATTATTTTTACCATGCAACCCACCAATGCCTGGCGCATTTGTGTCCGTGCATTTAGAAGCTTCCTCCCATACGCCGACTCCTGTTCAGTTGTCACTCTGCGAAGCTTTCGTTTATACTGATCAGGTATTGACTGTTTCCAATACTCTATTTGCAAATTTATTATAATTTTGCTTGTTTTTATTCAAGGCTTTGCCGATAGAAAGGTGTCCGCAATTCCGCGATCAGCCGCCGGGATCCACGGCGACTTATAATGGAAAATGTTACATATTTTATAATCGCCAGCCGATGCAATTCCGCGAAGCTCTTGCGTTTTGTCGTGCCCGAGGTGGTACTTTGGTTGACGAGAGCAATCCAGCTCTCCAGGGTTTCATATCATGGGAACTGTGGCGTCGTCATCGGAGCGATACCTCAAGCCAGTACTGGATGGGCGCAGTACGCGATTCTAAGGACAAAAGTATCTGGAGATGGACCGGAAGTGGTGAAGAAGTTGCAGTGTCGTTCTGGAGTCTGCCTCAAGGGAGTCAGGAAGACTGCGCGCGTTATGATGGCAGCAGAGGGTGGCTTTGGTCCGACACGCCCTGTACCGCACGGCTTAATTATATTTGCCAGCACCGTAAGTATTCATATTATTAAATAAATAAAATAATAGACATAAATTATGGGTCTCATTGACTTGCAGAACCGCGTGCTTGTGGCAGACCCGAGCAACCGCCAAACTCAACGATGATTATCACAAATCAAAGTGACGATTCTCCATCAACGTCGTCCTTATCTTCATCAGGAAATAATTATCAAGTTGGCGCAACAGTTGCATACAGTTGTAATGCAGGAAGTCTTTTGATAGGTCCGTCAACTCGTACATGCTTAGACACTGGATTTTACAATGAATTCCCACCAGTTTGTAAAAGTATTGAATGCGGTTTTCCAGCGAGCATTAAACATGGAGAGTACACGCTTATCAACAATACCGTGACTTACTTGAGCCAAGTTCTTTATTCCTGTGAAGATGGTTACGAAATGACAGGTTAAATTACTAGTTATTGTCATTATGATAATTAGCATTATCATCATAATTATTATTGCTACTTATTTAAATATTTTATTTAATTTATTTAAGTTATAGTATTTTCTTTTTTTACCTTATTTAGATATTTATTAGATAACGGAACTTTTTTTTGTAGGTCGAGCGCGGCTCACGTGTGACATCGACGAGCGTTGGAACGGACCACCACCGCGATGTGAGCCCATTCGCTGTGACCCACCTCCGCTGGTGACTCACAGCACTGTCCAACTCGATGAAATGAATACCGACAATAATAATCTTGATAAAAATACTAATCGCAGCCTAATTGTGGGCAGCATTGTCACTTATACCTGCGACAAGGGCTACAAAGTATCAGGCACCCGACAAATTTTATGCTTACCCACCGGATTGTACGATCATCCCGCCCCGGTTTGCTTGCGTAAGCATTCAATTAATCCTCAATTATTATGAATCCGATAAAAATCCATTCTATTAAATAAGTAATTGATGATTATTTCAGTCGAGGAAATTCGCACGACAGTCCGATCGACAACACGACCGCCTGTTACGCGCGGCAAGCCGTTTTACCCCGCACGAACGCGCACAACAACAGAATCATCTTCAACGGATGCTAATAATGCCGCTGAGGACAAAATTTCTATTGCTGAATTGCCGGCTACTGTGCGTGAGGCTGCGGTCAGGAAACCGCCGATTTCTCTTCACAGACCCGCTTCCACCTCTTCCTCGTCTTCGTCATCGTCGCCAGCTCTCAATAATAATAATGACGACGATCATCCGCAAGACAATGAGATCTCAGCAAGTGGAGTAGATAATGCTCGTGCTAAAATAGCATCCGGTGTATCAGAACCTACGGGTCCATACCGCGTTGACACTACGACTTACCAAGCAAAACTGAGTCTTGGTGGTATGATTGCTCTAGGTGTCGTCGGTTCAATAATAATTGTGTCCGTTATTGCCACCACCGTAGTAGTTCTTATGAAGAGGTAAGTTTTGAATAAACTATCTATTTTTCCATTTATTATTTTATTTTTTTCACGAGTGTGATGATACTGACGATGAATTTGCTTTCGAGCTTTTGATTTGTCCTTACACCAGTTTCGCACTGTTGTACATAACATTTTTAATCTACAGTAATAAATGTATTTAAATGAAAATAAGATTGAGTTAATATTTGCAAAGGACAGTGCGGACGTGTATATTAATATATTTTAATGAATTAATAAAACTAATGTAGTTTAACACTATAAATAAAATGATAGTAAAAATGTATAAAATGCGTGTGATGGTTAGCGGCAACGGCAGAGTTCGAGGAAGACGTCGCCGTCGTGGTGGTCTCGGCGGGGTTGGTGCGCTCGGTAGTGGCGATGGTTTGGCCGGTGGTCTTGGTAGATCAGACGCCTCGGGGATGCCTTCCCGTTGGTACACTCTCTTGGCGCTTCCATTCCCCGACCAGCACCTCGGGCGGCGTGATCTCACTGCTCGTCGTGCTGCCGATCATCCTTACTCTTTCAATCTATCAGCGGCACAACGCGCTGGCTACTTTTCCAATCCCTCTTTGTAACATTTAACTTGTTGCCAGTAAACTAAAAAATCAAAAAAAATATATATACTAGATAATTAAAGATTGAAAAAAAATTATAAAAAATTAAAAAAAAATGAATACAAGTACCTAGATAATATGCCATGACCCACTACCTAATCGCCCAACCACCGCCTTCTTCTACACACCATCACCAACTCAATATCAATCAACGTCTCTTCTCGACACCGTCAAAATCAGTGTACACTGACGTGTTTTAGTAAAGGTAAATTCATTAATTGCTGATGAAGAACACACATCAAAACACACACCCACACACCATCAGTCAGGTGAAATGGAAACTGTGAAAAAATATGCACTATTATTTTTAATTAATTACGCACTTTTTTTATGATACTGAAATTAGTCGACGTCTAAAAATTTTTTGAATTTTTTACAAACGATTTTAAAAAATTGCACTCATGGTTTTGTAAATTTTCTACACGTGGATATTTTTAGTTTTTTTTTTTCTTCAAATTAAATTGTTGAAAAAAAAATTAAAAAATTGTTACTTGTCTGCTAACTTCAGGATCATTTTTTTAGCATCTAGAGATTCTAGATGAGAGTTGATGGCCTTACCCCACTTAAAACCGCACGCATTTTCATCAAATGCACTCTATTATTATTATTTTTTCTACCATTGTCTCTAATTAGCAGCAGTTGTCACTAGCCTAGATTTTTTATCAGCATTTCGCACGCATAGGGGATTATCTGCAGGCATTGAAATTCCTTAGATATTTTATTCATCATTAAAAGTCATGACGTCATGATACTTATTAGCAATTCTTAGACAATTAAATTTGTCCGACATATTTTTATGAATTTATTATTTATTATTCTAGGACTCGAGGAGGCGGCAAACATTACAGACACCGAGCGTCCCCGGATTGCAACACCGTAGCAAGTTTTGACAGCAGCTCGTCGGAAAGTCGCGGTGGACTTAACAGATACTACCGTCAGGCATGGGAAAACTTGCACGAGGCCACTGGACAGAAAGCCAACCCTCCATTGAGACGCAAAGACACTCTCGACGATCCTAATTACCGCGATAACTATCGTGGTAACGAGAACAATAACACTGGAGGTGATGATCCTAGTGCTTTTGCTGGTAATAAGCATTCTAATGACAAGAAACGACACCATCATCACCATCACCATCACCACGGATCGACAACGAACTCAGAGTGGCGACAGTCTCAGACTCACCACCGATATTAAATACTTAATAATATTTTATATAAATAAATACTATATATAAATATACTTAATAATATTAATTAATGATTAATAAATAATTAACATTATTGTAAATAATTTTGAGTTCGTGTTACGGCTCAGGAATATTTTATCCTGATGGAAAACATGCCAAAAAATAATAATCTATTTATGTTACTTTCAAATACTAATATAAGACAAATTCGCTGAGTTTAAATTATGTTTTTTTTAAATTTATATATTTTATATTTTTTAAATTTTGACACTTTTTTGAGGCCATAATGGACACCTTGGCCTCACCTTTGCCGGGATTATAAGGATAGGCTAATGTGGTCCATTTGGTGATAAATTTCTTTTTTATTTTATGACTGACGAATTTTTATTGACTACTGATTGATATCATATATATATAATTATATATATATTTTCGTTCTTTAATGTATAATTATAAAAATAATTTTAACATAGATTTTAGTTCAAAACATGTATGTATTTTATGTCAGAGTTAATATATTTGATAAATATAACGAGCTCAGTCTTTTACTTTTATCACTGTACTGAAACTTTTTTTATATCAACTCCATTATTACTGATATTAAATTTCATTATTTAATCATTACGTACTAAGTATAATTAATTAACTGCGATTTTATTTCAACCAATCACGAATAATAGACCCAACTTGTTTTCTGGCTTTAATTAATTCCGGTAAATCTGATGGTGATGCTGGGTACATATTAGCACAGTGAGCAGTACCTAGAAAATTAATTGAATTATTAATGGATATTATTGTTATGTAACATGATCATTAAAATGATTGATTATATAAGTACCGTTTATGTAAATAGCTGGGGTCTGTGGGTTTGAAGATTTTGTAATTCCCAGCGCATGCCAGGGATCGATGGACCCGTGGACGTAAACGACATTGGACACTTGGAGATGCAGGCCTCCGTAGAGAAGATTAGTCCGCTCGACAGACGACTCCAGCAAGTGAATGTTGTACCTGGGACCTAGAACATCAGTGCACTGTTGGATGAAAAAGTCTACCGGGAACATTTCGCTGAACAGATCGGGTCTGGCTGTTGAAGTCTGGAAGAATCCGAACTCGGTGCAGGTTTGGTAGAACCACTGACGCCCTCCTTCTGAAGCCTCAGCGTCCCAGGAGACGTTTCTCAGTTCGTTAATCATTTTGCTGTACTTGTAGTCAAGGCAAGTTTCATTGTCGGCCGTCAGCAGCAAATTGCTGACTTTTCCCAACCGTTCGATAGGAATTCCCTGTTTCTCGTCGACTAGTACGTCGCAGACGGTGTCGATAGTAATGTTCATTGTCTTTGAACTGTTCCGATTGTCTTTATTGTACTGAACGACCTCAGCAAAGTTGCTGGCAATAGTTTCATAAAGATTGGAGATGTCATTCTTCTTGGTACCAGCCGGGTCTAGTGGTTCACAGAGTTTGAAGAGCTTGGAGAGATCTTGCTGGCCGATTCGGTGACGCAGCATCACGTGGAATTGCTTATTGGCAGCTGCCACAGCATCTACACACGCTTGCGAATGAGTTCTCAGTGCGTCCTCGACTACTGCGTAGTACTCCTGGAAGTCTACTTTAGCTAGCAAGGGTCCGCTTGTTGAAACTGCTCCATGGACCAGGTGAGGGTACTTCAGCCGCATCCATGCCGCCAATGACCCAGGATATGAACCTCCGAAGACAATCCACTTGGTACCAGCAGGTATTTGGTGCAAATGATTCATTCCTTCGATGAAATAAGCCAAGTCTGCCAGTGCCTGCTCTGACGTCAAGTAAACCAAGTTCTTGATACTTAAGTCCCTGTAATAATAATAATAATTATTGTTAATTTAATAATTTCTCGTCTACACAAGACCAGAACTGATTAAAAAATTAAAACGCACTGTGTAGGATGACTTTTGCCGTAAAACCGGTGCTCTAATTGGAAACACATTGCGCGAAATTGCTTGGCATACTCGATCCATTGTCCTTCCGCCATCCACTTGGCACTTGCTTCCCCTTCACCTCCAATCATTAAAAATACCGGTCCCCCACGTTTGTAAAAATTTGAATTCATGAAATATCTCTGCAGAACAAAAAAAATTAAATTTTCTAAACTCAAGAACTGATGATCAGTAATTGATTGATTGATTTATTAATAAAGTACCATACCTGATGCCATGACTGAGTATTAGTTGGATCAAAGTGATCGAGCTCTTGCTGGAACCACAAATCGTCAGTTAATTTGTAGTCTTTGTTAAAAGCAATTCTCTCTCTGCTCCTTCCCCGAAAGAATCTTCGCCAAGCTGATGATCCATCAGTAAAAATCATCAAACAAATAATGAGTACGTACTTCATTGCTGCTTTTTGCGTTATGAATTATGCTTTAAGCTGTTGGAAGTTGGAACTTGCAGACAGACTTATCAGTTTGTATTTAACTTTATCTATATTTAATTTGTAATTATCTCTTGCAGCAATAGGTCGTTGTCGGCGATGAAAAAAAATTCTAGCTTGGGTACAAATAAATTGCCAAGATTTAGCTGACATCTCCTGGACATTTTAAAAACTTTATAAAAAATAAACATTTATTTTCAATCTTTCAAACGTCCCAATGTGTTTATTATTTGTTAAATAAATTTTCATATCTATTCATACTCATTTTATTTAAGTTAACTTATTATTTATTTATTTATTTAAGAATAATAATAATGGACAAAAAAAATAGTCAAGATGAAAATGAAGAACCTGCACCAGATATTCCGTTGGTATTTATATATTTATTTAAATAAATATTTGATAATTTGTAATTATTAATTATTATGGTACTGAAGTTGACAATTAACAATTTGAATTTATTTCCCACAATTTAATTTAAAAAAAAAAATATACACATGTATAAAACTGAAAAAAACTATGGGTTCACTTTTTTTAAAATTCATCGTTTTTA
Organism: Microplitis manilae; assembly: GCA_030273425.1. NCBI lineage: Eukaryota > Metazoa > Arthropoda > Insecta > Hymenoptera > Braconidae > Microplitis > Microplitis manilae. The sequence continues at coordinate 1,609,163 of CP092725.1, forward strand.
AAAAAATAAAAAAATTATTAGACGTCGGCTTTTTTGAGCCTGGCTAACTGACAATTAGCAATTTTTTGAATTTTGAATAAATGAATAAAAATATATCTAGAATACAAATTTTAAAATTCGTACTAAATTTAAAAATCAATGCGTGCATTTTTTTTTTAATTCCATTGTTTTAATTAATTAATTTATTTATTTAAAATTTAAAAATTGTTTCGTGTCTGCTACATTTAAACTCATGGCTAATTTCAGTTTCATTTAATTACTAATTGTCTTAATTATTTTATTTATTGATTTAGATAGTCCAGCGATCCTTTATGATGACACAAAATGTTTTAAAGGTAATTAATTATCTTGAGTTTAAGATTTATTTTTTTATTTAATTATTTATTATTTTTTATTGAAGATCATGTTGGACTATGGGGAATCTAGTAATCAAAATCTACCGGAATTATTTGTGCAGATAAAGGTAAACATTTTACTTATTAATTATAAATAAATAATTAATATTGATGGTGTTTTTTTAGAGAGTTCGGTTGTATCGTAAAAGATTTTTTTGTATTGTATCAGATGGAAGTAAAAACCTTTTAAAATGTATGTTTTCAAGAACTTTAACTAATAAAATTGACAAAATAGAATTATTAGAAGGAATGAATATCAAAATAACAGATTATTATGTCCATAGATTTGATCTTTCTCAACTTAAAAAAGATTCAACGTAAATACATATACTTTTTAATTTACTATTCATTTTTTTGAATCAAATAATTTATCAGGTTTGTTAATTAAACTTAATCCTTGATTTTTCTTTAGGGAAAAATCCATTGATTTAATAGGAATAACTAACATAGCATTTATCAAAGTCGACCCAACTTACACACCTCCAATGAGTAAGTTATCTAAATCTAGTGATCCTAGAATAATTCTAGGTGATGTTAATATAGTAACTACAGTTGATTTTGATGCAATAACTCTAGATGATGCTGACTTAATAACTCCAGATGGTACTGAGAAAATAGCTCCAGTTAATCCTGTTAAAGTAACTTCGATTGATGCTAATAAAATAGTTCCAGTTGATGCTGGTAAAATAGCTCCAGTCAATCCTATTAAGATGGCTCCAATTGTTGCTGATAAAGTAGTTCCAGTTACTGGAGTTAAAACAGTTCCTGTTACTGGGGTAAAAACAGCTCCAGCTGCTCCTGTTAAAGTGACTACAGCTAATACTGGAGTTAGAAAACCTCAAGCTAATGAAATTAAAATATCTAAATTGACAACCATTTTAAAGAGGTAATTAATTTATAATTTACTTCATTAAATTAAATTAACATTAACGTTTATTATGAAATACAATAATTTTTATCGCGTTAATTAAAAAAAATATTTTTTCAGTCCATTAATCACAGGGAAAATTAGAATATTCCCTAGATCATTTAGACCATCTATCGAAACATATTTTTTAATTACTGATAGCTCTGGAGGTATACTATGTTGGCTTTACTCTCCTATGAATGAAAAGCTGAGGAGATTTCTCAAGGTACTTAATTATAACTAAATATGTTTATCATACAATTAAATATATAAAAATGAATAATTTAATTTCAGGATGGATTTACAATAGAAGTAAGCGGTGCTGTGATAAAAAAAAATCTTAAAGTAATGAGGGATATTCCTCCATGTGATCTTGAGATGATTATCAATTCAACATCGACAGTAAATATTTACAATAGTGACAAGGAGTGTATTTTTAATTACAAAAACCCGCCGAAGCTATTATTAGATTCTGATCCTTATATAGACATTTCTACCTCCAAATACCCACTTCTGCAAACCATACGTAAAAGACATCCCGCGATCAGACTTGGTGAGATTAAAATCACTTGAATAAACAATTACTCTGTTGCTTAAATGTTTTTTTAATATTTTAGAACTCATCGCTGTGTTAGTCGACCAATCAGTTGTACAAAAAAAATATACGGATTCTTTTAAACATTTAGTTATTCAAGATGAGTCGATATGGATGCAAATAACATTATGGAAAGAATTAGCTGAAAACTTTAGTATTCCAACTGGAGAAATCATTATGGCGGAAGATTTTTTTACGACTATCCACGGTAACATTGTTGGGTTATCATCGCGAGTTAGTTCTAAGATAATTATTGCTACTAATTGTGCTGATAAAACTAGGTAAATTATTTTAAAGACTTAAGTAAAAGACCCAGTACCCGATCATTCACGTATTTGATTACTAGTTCCCTGATCAAGTACTACTTCCCTTATCGAGTACTAGTTCCTTGATCAAGTACTAGTTCCTTGATCAAGTACTAGTTCCTTGGTCGAGTACTAGTTCCCTTATCGAGTACTAGTTCCCTTATCGAGTACTAGTTCCCTTATCGAGTACTAGTTCCCTTATCGAGTACTAGTTCCCTTATCGAGTACTAGTTCCTTGATTAAGTACATCAAGTACTAGTTCCTTGATCAAGTACTAGTTCCTTGGTCGAGTACTAGTTCCCTTATCGAGTACTAGTTCCTTGATTAAGTACTAGTTCCCTGATCAAGTACTAGTTCCCTGGACGAATACTAGTTCCCTGATCGAGTACTAGGTCTTTTACCTTATTCAGTTCCTCTGATATATTTATTTTTGGTCATTTAAAATTATAATAATATTATTTTTGTTAATAGGTTAAAAAAATGGTACAAAAAATGTCAAAAATCAGCTGTAACATCAACATAAATAAATTTAAAATAATAAATTATTTTTACATAAAACTGACAATAGAAAACCTTTTATACCTAACTCATTTAAAATCTCCCGCCGAAACGCCATCTTGAATTCCCAACTATCGGTAGCTGTATCTAAAAATGTACAGTGAATGCTGGTGTGCCAGTTGGACCAAAAGTTTAACAGGAGGACACCTTGGATTGTGTTGGTTAGCATTGGCTCCGGTTATTATCATCATATATATCTAACGAGGAATAACAACAACAAAAGTAGGAAACGGAATTGAAACGAAAACGAAATGACTGAGATTGTTGGTGATACGGACGGTTATGCTCGACAGTACTGCGTTACTTGGACTAATTACAAGCATGATATCCCGTATGTGGTACGCCAATTATTGGAGAATGAATCGATGGTTGACGTGACGCTTTGTGTTGCTGGTGAACGGATCCAAGCTCACCGTCTTGTTCTCAGTGCCTTCAGTGGCCTACTCCGAGTAAATAAACATTTGCATCATTATTATTATTATTATATATATTTTTAGGGAACAATAACAACAATTAGTCAGTGGTATTATTGTCCGAGTACAGACAGTATGTTATCTATAACAATAGTTTTATTTTTCACTGATAAAAAATTTATTTAAAAATATGTACAGAGCAACTGTCAAAAATCATTCATATTTATTTTAAAAAATTTGATTTGCACGATACTTAAGTTCATTTTCAGGATCATTTAATTTGTGGAAAAATAAAATAATTTTCATTGTCGGCTGCTTGATAATTCAAATTTTTTATAATGGAGTTGTGTTAAGTCAAAAAGCTGATAAAATCTGAACTGTCAGATAAAACTTTAAATTTATGATGAATAATAACAATTTATTTATTATTGTATTTTTTCTGTAAAAACTTATCAATTATCAGGTTAATTATTTTATTTTTTTACGGTAATTGATAAATATAATTATGAATTACAGGACGTGCTGAAAGATGCTTATGATGATCATCCGACAATAATAATAAGCGACGTGTCTGCTGAAATAATGAAAATAATAATCGAATTTTGCTACACCGGTCAGCTGAGCACGCCATCAATAAACACAAAAAGTTTGCTGGATGCTGCTTATTTCTTACAAATCTCAGCACTTTCAGAGGTAACTATTTTTCTGATGCTGGTCAACTTGATAAGCTTGTAAACTATTTTATTTTTCCACCAGTTTCCCAACATAGAAAACTCTATTTTGCTGAAAGAGGACGTAGAAGAAATGACCGAGTCTCTGGAAATGTCTAATGAAGCTGAGGACAGCAATTGGGAACCTGATGATGGTCTTGAGGATTTGGTAGAGGCTGGAGATGTCGTGGATACTGAAGACCCCGATGAAACTACTGAGGGAAGTGATAAACAAGAAAAGAGCAGGAAAAAAAAACGTAAGCGTGAGTACGTTAAGAGAGATTACAATCCCGCGATGTTGGAGGCTGCGCTAAATGATGTAAGAAACGGGTTTTCTTTGATTGATGCCGCTAATAAAAATAATGTGCCGAGATCGACACTTTACATGAGGTGCAAAACTCTGGGACTGCAATTGAACACTGCGAGACATGAGTATCCTCCTGAATGTTTGAAGGCTGCTATCAATGCTGTTATGAGTAAGTTCTTATTTATAATTATTATTATTTAATACTAATTATTTATTTTTATTAGACGGCGCAAGTTTTCAAAGTGCATCTGATACATACAATATACCAAAAACTGTACTATGGAGACGGATTCAAAAAGAAAATTATCAGTCACTGAGATCTGACAATAAACGTTCTTATGATGCTGATAAAAGGGAGGCTGCTGTTAAAGCTTTAGCTAGAGGAGAAAATCTTACAAAAGTTGCTTTAGAATTTCAAGTAAATTATTAATATTATTTAAATAATTTAATTACGTACTTAGTTTCGCGAGATTATTGGAAGTCTGATGATGATTACTTTTTTTGTTTTTGCTAATTGATAGATTGAATAATTAATATTAATTTTCAGATACCGAAAACTACTTTGTTTCGTGACAAAACAAAATTAGTGGACCAAGGAAAATTACCCGAATCATTTTGGAAAAAACGTAAGACTGAAGACGAGCAGATTAAAAAATTACGTCTCGATGAAGCTGTCGCCGCTTGTTTGCAAGGTAAAATGTCTCAGGCAGCAGCTTCTGTGGCTTATCACATCCCAAAGACTACTATCTGGCGACGGCTTCAGCGAGAGCAGAGGAAAGAGGACAAAAAGTTTATTACCAAGAGGCAAAATCGATCTGCTCCGCGGGTTGATAAAATTGAGACACACAAAAATTCCGAAATGACATTGTGTAACGTCAATGTGAGTCTAATTTAATTTATTAATGACCGTAATTATTATTATTTACTGCGGACTAAATGAAATTATCTGTTAGGTCGCATCCGAAATCCCAATCACGTACATCGACGAAAATAACGTCGCAGAAGAGTCTGTTATTATTTTAACTAAAGAAGACGTCGAGAGCCTTAATCTTGACGACGGCCAAATTGTCGTCAGCTCGGTACAATTAGTTTCAGAATAATTAATTAATTAATAAATTTAAAATAAGTTACTGGAATTGATGGTAAAAATTAAATTTTTCAGGACAACGATCATGAGTACGTTCCTTGCACGATAAGCATCGAAGATACTTCGAGTTATTCAACAACTGAAAGTTAATTAATTATAAATAATTAAGAAAAGTGATAGTTATATTTATGTACATTGAAGACTGTTGATATTTTACGATATGAAACGATAATAAAATTATTTATTAGTAAGTTATTGATATGGAATTTTTAAAAAATTTAATTACTGATATTTATCACACTCAATTATTTATTTTTAAGTTTTATAAATTATATATTATGTTTTACAAATTACTTCAGTAGAAAATTATAATTATTTAGGTTCTGAATGGTGAAGTTTTATGGTATCATAAATGCAGTACAAGAATAATTGCCAGTTTACAAAATATTATTTTTTAAATGCAAGTTTTGTAATCGTTGCAGCAGTAAGCGTTTAAGTTAATATATGAATATATAAATATATAAAAAGCTTTACGTTCATGGCACTTTGTTAATAAATGCAAAAAAAATTGTGCGTATTTATTTTAAGTATTTATCGAATCGTAATTATATTCATTGCACGCATAAATTTGCTTCCGTATCATAATTAATAATAATTATCATTAATTACTGTTGTTCATTAGCCGCTAAAGCAATCATTGTGAAACGAACCTCGTCTGGATCACGTGCCATGTACTCGCGACATATTTTAGCAGCATCAGTCAAAAGTGTCTCTTGAGTTGTTGACCCATGATTTATGGGGATCGATTTGCAGCCATCTAATTTAATTAAACATTAATTATTTAATGATTAATAATAATAAAATTAATGGAGGTCAATGATCTTGAGTATAAATAATTATTTAAATTTAAATTATCATTTGTAAAATTTTATGTGAATGTAGCTGGCGATTGACAATTTTTTAACTCTTTAAATAAATGAACGAAATCTAAGCAGAGTAAAATTTAAAAATACGTCATTAGATAATCGAAAAATCTCAAGACTAATTGATTTGTTTAAATAATTAATTAAATTTGCGTTTAATAATTACCTAGCTCGTACAAGGAGCCATCTTTTTCAACAAAAGCTACGAAATGATGATAAACTGGTTCGTTTTCTGGTGGTGCTGCAGTTTGTCCTTCTTGAGCTAATTGTTTATGAGTGTCAATTATTCCACTTGCTGCATCAACCAGCAATTTACCTCGTTCGATAAATGACAAGTCTTTAGCTTCTTCGTAAAAGTTTTTCAGAATCCCGTCTTCCAAATCAATGCTAAAACAAAGAAGGATGACCCATAGTAATATTTTCTAGTACGTAATTTTTGTGATGAAATGAATCATGATAAATAAAATTGAATAATTAATTAACGTACTGATCAAGATTGTTGAGGATCGCGTGGATTAAAGCGACAGTTCCACAAGCATTTGATACACATTGCTGCATATGAAAGACATTTTTCGGCGGTTCTTTACCCTCTTCTTTTATTTTAGCTTCAACTTCTGCGTTGTAGGCTTGCGCCTGGTTAAAAATAAATATCGTAGTCAATATTTTATCAAAATAATTTTTTTTATACAGTAATACCTTTTCGGACTCTGGGTAAAGCAAAATCAAAGCCAGGGCCGGCTTGGGAACCATTGCCAATAGCTCGGGATCCAAACCATAGACATCATGGAGTGACCATTTTTGCGGCACCCCTATTTTGTGGACGAACTAAAAAAATATTTGATTGATTAATAGTAAATATTATATATAAGTTAAATTGAAAATATTTTCGCGACTTTTTACCTTGGTCATAACCTGGAACAAAAGAAAATTTAAATTAATTTAAATTTTTAATAAAAGAAAGCCGGGTAATTAAAATAAATGGTTTACTTACATCGGGGTTTGATTCAAGCGGCACCAAAGCCATTATTGCGTTTTAATTTTTACGAAGTATTGAGCTAATGAATTGAAAATTGTTTTATGTTACTTCAGTAACAGAAAATGACAAAAATGATGATGATTAGTATTTTTAGGATATTTAGAAAAGTGTATATTTAATCACTGAATCGTAGACTGAATTGATACAACTAACAACTGTTGTCACTTGTTTTTCGCGAGCGTCTTTTGTTCTTTTGTATTCACTGAAAAAATTGCCCACTTGGCGCGCTCGTGCTGCTGGATGATAAAAAAACAGCGGATTTGAAATTAATGATCCTGAAGTTATCAGACAATTAACAATTTGAATTTTTTTTTCAGCAAATCAATTGCAAAAAAAAATATGCACATGTAGAAAATTAAAAAAGCTACAGGTGCAATTTTTCAAATATTTTATTTTTTATAATTTATTATTATTTAAAAAATTCAAAAATTATTAGCTGTCGGCTAACTTCAGTATCATTTGAAATTAATTTATAATACAGTAATGTTATTTATATTTCACTATTCAAAAATGTGAAAATAATTCAAAAGTTTGATGACAATCGATTGTAGTCAAATAAACAAATAAATATATTTTTAAATTTATACATAATGTGATTTTGTAGTTAAATTATTGAGAATATGACTCGGGTATTTTCGGTTTTGTAGCAAAATGATATTTGATACTAAGTCGACTCTAATCTAAATCTCTAGCATCTTTTTTTGACTTTTAGAATCTCTTTATATAGTCTGATAGAAAACTTCAATTGAAAAATTCAAATCTGAAGGTTTCAAATGAATCCGACTGTTTCAATCGGAATTTAATCAAAGTATTCATCATTTCACGTATCACAAGTAAATTTTACAGTTTTTGTATTTTTAACACATATTTTCTGTCTGATTACAAACTTTACCAAATTAGTTATGTTAAAAAACTCTTTCACTTTCCTTATATTTGATATTTTATTTACATAATTATTGATGAAAAAAATCAAACATATTTACATAGATATGAAAATCTATGATGATAGCAGCAAATTAAAGCTGACAAGTGATAAAATTCAGTATTAATTTGTACAATAAATTACATAAATTTGTCTCAAAAAAAGTAATTGTAAAAATAAAAATTTTTTAGTAAATAGACGATTTTACAATTCAAATTACTCTGATAATGTTTTTAAATCTTGATTTGTCAAGTATTTGGTTACTTTTCTCAAAATTAATTCCGGCAGTTGTTCACTCAAAACATCATAAAGCAAATTCAAAACTTTCAATAACAAATTTCTTCTATCAAACGCTTTTTTCAAACGGTTATAAATAATTCCCCCGTATAACGGAAACTGCAGCCGTAAATCATCTTCATCAAAAAAATTATCATCGCTTACATTTATCAAAAACAAAGATATTTCATGTCGAGTTTTTTTCAGTATCTCATAAAAGCTATAATTAGTCTCAAGAATTTTAACTTTTCTCATCATCTCAACTTCATTATAACATTTTTCATACAAATTTTCAAACTGCTCTTCATCGACCTCCAGTAAATTTTTTTCACAGACATTAAAACCAGCTGCTACCAATTTAACAATATGCTGTTCCATAGAAATTCTGACATCAAGTGTCGCCGAGCACCTAATCGCTGCGTTACCAAAACCATTTAAATGATTAACATCAACACCAGCTTCTAGCAGAACATTTACCATACTATCATCCTTACAATATCTAGCCGCATAATGCAGGACAGTTTCCTCTTTTATTGCTGTCACAACATCTAGGTCAATCGTATTATAATTCAATAACAATTTAGCAGCTTCCTGATAATCAAATTCAATAGCAAAATGTAATGCTGTCATACTGTCATCAAAAAAATCATCATTATTGACAACTAAATTTACATCTGCGTTGTTATCTAGCAGCAGATTTATTATATTTAAATCATTAATTCTAACAGCTAGTTGTAGTGGAGAAAAATTACCGTGTAACTGATAAGGATATTTATCAACAAATCCAATCCCATTGACATCAGCACCCCTGGCTATCAAATACTCGACCATTTTATAGTTATTTTCTAAAATAGCCCAATGCAATGGCACACCATAGAAGGAAATAGGATTTATACAGGCTCCAGCATTCAGCAATAACTCGACTAATTCAAAATTGTTATTTTCGACGGCTATACACAGAACAGATTTTCCATTCAGACAATCATTGACGTCAGCATTATGTCTGAGCAACAATTCAGTGATCGCTTTGTTTCCTCTTTTGACAGCAGTCTGCAGTGACGTTCTATTTTTCGAAATGGAATTGACATCCGCACCTCGTGCTATCAGATACTCAGTCATCTCGTAATTATTTTTGGCAATGGCCATGTGCAATGGCTTGCCTTGCTCGGAATCTGGATTTACATGAGCTCCAGCCTTTATCAATAAATCGACTAGCTCAAAATTACCTTTTCTAGCTGCTTTGGTAAGAACTGTGCTCCTTTTGCTGTCGATGTTAACGTGAGCGTTATTTTTTATGAGTAACTCAACTATTTTGACGTTCTCGTTCTCGACTGCTACTTGCAGAGGAGTAGTGTCATAAAATGGACCTTTGGCAAGCGACATCATATTGACGTCAGCTCCTGCACTTATTAGTTTTTCAACTAGAGGCAAATTGTTGGCACTGATGGCTGAGTGAAGGGCTGGCTCGCTGGTTTCTGTTGCGAAATTCACGTCGACTCCTTTTTTCAAAAGTTTATCTAATAATTTTATACTCTTTTTTATAAGTTCGTCTGGTGAGCTAGCAGAGGTTCCTGGTGATGAATCCATGGTGCTGACACTTACCTCTTGGGTTTTTTTGTCGGCATTGACGAGAGACTTCAATTTTTTAGGAGGCGGTTCTTCTGTTGACATTTTGAGCAATTGATAAAATTTATTTCGTTTTGTTTATGAGTAAGAAACTGTAAATATTCAAAATTATTAAAGTTACTTGTTAATGAGTGAGAATATTTAATTTACCAAAAATAAAAGGTTCTATATTAGAACACGTGATCTTACCTAGAGTGAGTGTATGTAATTTTATTATATATAATTTGCGAACTTTTAAAATTTGAATTTTAAAAAATAGCAGGAGATCATACTTGACACAAATGGGTGCCATCTTTTTGTCCTAACAACAAGTTCTTTCGAGTCGAAAAATATTTCGATTAAATATTATTCCCGGTATAGTTAAGAGTCAAATGATGTTAATAACGACTGTATATATTTCTAGTAGATGTTTGAGACAGATTTGTGATCAGTCAGTTGTATTTAATGTTGTTTCCTTTAAATACAGATGGCTGATAATAGCAGTACGATAAGGTGACTTAGTAATGTAAAAAGATTTCCAATTATGAACAGTTGTACATCGAACTGATGTCATGTATTTGCATACAGTGATTAAGTCGGATATAAAATGTTACATTCGTATTTGTTGCTATCATGAACAATAGTCTTTAATCAATTAAAACAACGATAATTTGATGCATTAGTATTTTATACTCTTTTTAAAATGAGTCAAATTGATTGAAAGCAATTTACTTATAATGCCAGTTGAATTTTTGTCTAGCCTTATTTAAGTTAACAATAATTTCGAGTCAGCGATTGTATGTTGCCAACAAACTTGGCAGCATCGAAAGTTGTAGCAAGTAGAAGTTTATTCTCGTGCGCTTCTGTGGTAGCAGTATATAATACCAAATGAACTGTATACTAGAGTATATAGTGGTACCAACTTTAATAATTTTTATATCTCTGAAGATAAAGTAGATTTCGAATGGTAACTATAACATCATACGAGGGTAGGGATCGGACTAAGAACATTTACATTCATATAAATTTTCTATTAAAACAGTTATTGATAAAAATAGAGACATTAAAATTTATAATTATCATCAAAGATTGTTCTTCGATAGCGGTTTATAATATTTTCTTAATGATAGGTAATTTAATTAACATATTTTTTAATAATTTAAAATATTTTATTGTCATGATATAATTTTTATGTTACTTAAAAAATTTAATTATTTACGTAGAACTCAATAGAACACGTCGATTGCCGCCTTAAACGTCTCAATCGGTATATGCGGTCGAGAGATATCGTTTGAGAAAAAATGGTAAAAAACGTTTTCTTTCGGAAACAAGGGAATACAAAAGTATTTCCAAGGTAGAAGAGCTCGAAAATGTATCCACAAGGAGCTCAAAATGGGCGGGAAGTTTTTGCGCTAACCCGCAGAGTCAACAACAGACCGATTTTTTAACATAAGAAGCGAATGGAAGCGCTGAAATAACCTAAATTTGAACAGATTCGCGTTGCCAGCCATAGTATTCAATCCGACGACTGTTCAAAGTGTCTAGTGATTCGTGAAACTTTAGAATCTATATATTTTTAACTTATTTACGAACTAACTAAATCAGGAAAATTGTTTAGAATAAATTTACAAGCATGGTAGACAAATTGAAGCTCTGCAAGAACTTGAATTTGACCAGATTCGCGTCGACAGCCTTTACATTTGATCAGAGGTCTGTTCGATAAAGCCAAGAGTGAGTATAACTTTGAATTCCATATGTTAACTTCCCACTAAGGAAATTGCTTAAATTTAAGTTACTTGCAGAAAGAAACCCGTAGTAGACTATCTCTGATTAAAAAAAAGTATTAAAAAGTATTTGACAGGATTCAAAAGGATTCAAATTTTAATACTTTCAAATCCTGCTAAATACTGGAAATCCTAAAATTTCAATCATTTTAATCCTGTCAGATACTTTTTTTTAATCAGGGATAGACGATCACGTTTAAACTGGAATAACTTTTGATCTACTCAATATCTCACTTGTTCCGTCCGCCTATCTTGTAGCTGACACTTTTCCCTACAATTCTCATCTATTCATGATTGATTTTTTCGCACACTGTCCCGACATTGGTGACCAATGTAGCTGAAATGATATTTGGGCTGAAATGCAGCTCCTGTAGACGATCACCTGTAAACTGGCATAACTTTCGATCTACTCAAAATCTCACTTGTTCTGTCCGCCTATCTTGTAGCTGACACTTTTCCCTACAATTCTCATCTATTCATGATTGATTTTTTCGCACACTGTCCCGACATTGGTGACCAATGTAGCTGAAACGATATTTGGGCTAAAATGCAGCTCCTGTAGACGATCACCTATAAACTGGCATAACTTTCGATCTACTCAAAATCTCACTTGTTCCGTCCGCATATCTTGTAGCTGACATTCTTCCCTACAATTCTCATCTATTCATGATTGATTTTTTCGCACACTGTCCCGACATTGGTGACCAATGTAGCTGAAACGATATTTGGGCTAAAATGCAGCTCCTGTAGACGATCACCTATAAACTGGCATAACTTTCGATCTACTCAAAATCTCACTTGTTCCGTCCGCATATCTTGTAGCTGACATTCTTCCCTACAATTCTCATCTATTCATGATTGATTTTTTCGCACACTGTCCCGACATTGGTGACCAATGTAGCTGAAATGATATTTGGGCTGAAATGCAGCTCCTGTAGACGATCACCTGTAAACTGGCATAACTTTCGATCTACTCAAAATCTCACTTGTTCTGTCCGCCTATCTTGTAGCTGACACTTTTCCCTACAATTCTCATCTATTCATGATTGATTTTTTCGCACACTGTCCCGTCATTGGTGACCAATGTAGCTGAAACGATATTTGGGCTAAAATGCAGCTCCTGTAGACGATCACCTATAAACTGGCATAACTTTCGATCTACTCAAAATCTCACTTGTTCTGTCCGCCTATCTTGTAGCTGACACTTTTCCCTACAATTCTCATCTATTCATGATTGATTTTTTCGCACACTGTCCCGACATTGGTGACCAATGTAGCTGAAACGATATTTGGGCTAAAATGCAGCTCCTGTAGACGATCACCTATAAACTGGCATAACTTTCGATCTACTCAAAATCTCACTTGTTCCGTCCGCATATCTTGTAGCTGACATTCTTCCCTACAATTCTCATCTATTCATGATTGATTTTTTCGCACACTGTCCCGACATTGGTGACCAATGTAGCTGAAATGATATTTGGGCTGAAATGCAGCTCCTGTAGACGATCACCTGTAAACTGGCATAACTTTCGATCTACTCAAAATCTCACTTGTTCTGTCCGCCTATCTTGTAGCTGACACTTTTCCCTACAATTCTCATCTATTCATGATTGATTTTTTCGCACACTGTCCCGTCATTGGTGACCAATGTAGCTGAAACGATATTTGGGCTAAAATGCAGCTCCTGTAGACGATCACCTATAAACTGGCATAACTTTCGATCTACTCAAAATCTCACTTGTTCTGTCCGCCTATCTTGTAGCTGACACTTTTCCCTACAATTCTCATCTATTCATGATTGATTTTTTCGCACACTGTCCCGACATTGGTGACCAATGTAGCTGAAATGATATTTGGGCTGAAATGTAGCTCCTGTAGACGATCACCTGTAAACTGGCATAACTTTCGATCTACTCAAAATCTCACTTGTTCTGTCCGCCTATCTTGTAGCTGACACTTTTCCCTACAATTCTCATCTATTCATGATTGATTTTTTCGCACACTGTCCCGACATTGGTGACCAATGTAGCTGAAATGATATTTGGGCTGAAATGTAGCTCCTGTAGACGATCACCTGTAAACTGGCATAACTTTCGATCTACTCAAAATCTCACTTGTTCTGTCCGCCTATCTTGTAGCTGACACTTTTCCCTACAATTCTCATCTATTCATGATTGATTTTTTCGCACACTGTCCCGACATTGGTGGCCAATGTAGCTGAAAGCATATTTGGGCTAAAATGCAGCTTCTTCAAAAGATCACCTTTAAACTGGCATAACTTTCGATCTACTCAAAATCTCACTTGTTCCGTCCGCATATCTTGTAGCTGACATTCTTCCCTACAATTCTCATCTATTCATGATTGATTTTTTCGCACACTGTCCCGACATTGGTGACCAATGTAGCTGAAATGATATTTGGGCTGAAATGTAGCTCCTGTAGACGATCACCTGTAAACTGGCATAACTTTCGATCTACTCAAAATCTCACTTGTTCTGTCCGCCTATCTTGTAGCTGACACTTTTCCCTACAATTCTCATCTATTCATGATTGATTTTTTCGCACACTGTCCCGACATTGGTGACCAATGTAGCTGAAATGATATTTGGGCTGAAATGTAGCTCCTGTAGACGATCACCTGTAAACTGGCATAACTTTCGATCTACTCAAAATCTCACTTGTTCTGTCCGCCTATCTTGTAGCTGACACTTTTCCCTACAATTCTCATCTATTCATGATTGATTTTTTCGCACACTGTCCCGACATTGGTGACCAATGTAGCTGAAATGATATTTGGGCTGAAATGTAGCTCCTGTAGACGATCACCTGTAAACTGGCATAACTTTCGATCTACTCAAAATCTCACTTGTTCTGTCCGCCTATCTTGTAGCTGACACTTTTCCCTACAATTCTCATCTATTCATGATTGATTTTTTCGCACACTGTCCCGACATTGGTGACCAATGTAGCTGAAACGATATTTGGGCTAAAATGCAGCTCCTGTAGACGATCACCTATAAACTGGCATAACTTTCGATCTACTCAAAATCTCACTTGTTCCGTCCGCATATCTTGTAGCTGACATTCTTCCCTACAATTCTCATCTATTCATGATTGATTTTTTCGCACACTGTCCCGACATTGGTGACCAATGTAGCTGAAACGATATTTGGGCTAAAATGCAGCTCCTGTAGACGATCACCTATAAACTGGCATAACTTTCGATCTACTCAAAATCTCACTTGTTCCGTCCGCATATCTTGTAGCTGACATTCTTCCCTACAATTCTCATCTATTCATGATTGATTTTTTCGCACACTGTCCCGACATTGGTGACCAATGTAGCTGAAATGATATTTGGGCTGAAATGCAGCTCCTGTAGACGATCACCTGTAAACTGGCATAACTTTCGATCTACTCAAAATCTCACTTGTTCTGTCCGCCTATCTTGTAGCTGACACTTTTCCCTACAATTCTCATCTATTCATGATTGATTTTTTCGCACACTGTCCCGTCATTGGTGACCAATGTAGCTGAAACGATATTTGGGCTAAAATGCAGCTCCTGTAGACGATCACCTATAAACTGGCATAACTTTCGATCTACTCAAAATCTCACTTGTTCTGTCCGCCTATCTTGTAGCTGACACTTTTCCCTACAATTCTCATCTATTCATGATTGATTTTTTCGCACACTGTCCCGACATTGGTGACCAATGTAGCTGAAACGATATTTGGGCTAAAATGCAGCTCCTGTAGACGATCACCTATAAACTGGCATAACTTTCGATCTACTCAAAATCTCACTTGTTCCGTCCGCATATCTTGTAGCTGACATTCTTCCCTACAATTCTCATCTATTCATGATTGATTTTTTCGCACACTGTCCCGACATTGGTGACCAATGTAGCTGAAATGATATTTGGGCTGAAATGCAGCTCCTGTAGACGATCACCTGTAAACTGGCATAACTTTCGATCTACTCAAAATCTCACTTGTTCTGTCCGCCTATCTTGTAGCTGACACTTTTCCCTACAATTCTCATCTATTCATGATTGATTTTTTCGCACACTGTCCCGTCATTGGTGACCAATGTAGCTGAAACGATATTTGGGCTAAAATGCAGCTCCTGTAGACGATCACCTATAAACTGGCATAACTTTCGATCTACTCAAAATCTCACTTGTTCTGTCCGCCTATCTTGTAGCTGACACTTTTCCCTACAATTCTCATCTATTCATGATTGATTTTTTCGCACACTGTCCCGACATTGGTGACCAATGTAGCTGAAACGATATTTGGGCTAAAATGCAGCTCCTGTAGACGATCACCTATAAACTGGCATAACTTTCGATCTACTCAAAATCTCACTTGTTCTGTCCGCCTATCTTGTAGCTGACACTTTTCCCTACAATTCTCATCTATTCATGATTGATTTTTTCGCACACTGTCCCGTCATTGGTGACCAATGTAGCTGAAACGATATTTGGGCTAAAATGCAGCTTCTTCAAAAGATCACCTTTAAACTGGCATAACTTTCGATCTACTCAAAATCTCACTTGTTCCGTCCGCCTATCTTGTAGCTGACACTTTTCCCTACAATTCTCATCTATTCATGATTGATTTTTTCGCACACTGTCCCGACATTGGTGGCCAATGTAGCTGAAAGCATATTTGGGCTAAAATGCAGCTTCTTCAAAAGATCACCTTTAAACTGGCATAACTTTCGATCTACTCAAAATCTCACTTGTTCTGTCCGCCTATCTTGTAGCTGACACTTTTCCCTACAATTCTCATCTATTCATGATTGATTTTTTCGCACACTGTCCCGTCATTGGTGACCAATGTAGCTGAAACGATATTTGGGCTAAAATGCAGCTCCTGTAGACGATCACCTGTAAACTGGCATAACTTTCGATCTACTCAAAATCTCACTTGTTCCGTCCGCCTATCTTGTAGCTGACACTTTTCCCTACAATTCTCATCTATTCATGATTGATTTTTTCGCACACTGTCCCGACATTGGTGGCCAATGTAGCTGAAAGCATATTTGGGCTAAAATGCAGCTTCTTCAAAAGATCACCTTTAAACTGGCATAACTTTCGATCTACTCAAAATCTCACTTGTTCTGTCCGCCTATCTTGTAGCTGACACTTTTCCCTACAATTCTCATCTATTCATGATTGATTTTTTCGCACACTGTCCCGTCATTGGTGACCAATGTAGCTGAAACGATATTTGGGCTAAAATGCAGCTCCTGTAGACGATCACCTGTAAACTGGCATAACTTTCGATCTACTCAAAATCTCACTTGTTCTGTCCGCCTATCTTGTAGCTGACACTTTTCCCTACAATTCTCATCTATTCATGATTGATTTTTTCGCACACTGTCCCGTCATTGGTGACCAATGTAGCTGAAACGATATTTGGGCTAAAATGCAGCTCCTGTAGACGATCACCTATAAACTGGCATAACTTTCGATCTACTCAAAATCTCACTTGTTCTGTCCGCCTATCTTGTAGCTGACACTTTTCCCTACAATTCTCATCTATTCATGATTGATTTTTTCGCACACTGTCCCGACATTGGTGACCAATGTAGCTGAAACGATATTTGGGCTAAAATGCAGCTCCTGTAGACGATCACCTATAAACTGGCATAACTTTCGATCTACTCAAAATCTCACTTGTTCTGTCCGCCTATCTTGTAGCTGACACTTTTCCCTACAATTCTCATCTATTCATGATTGATTTTTTCGCACACTGTCCCGACATTGGTGACCAATGTAGCTGAAACGATATTTGGGCTAAAATGCAGCTCCTGTAGACGATCACCTATAAACTGGCATAACTTTCGATCTACTCAAAATCTCACTTGTTCCGTCCGCATATCTTGTAGCTGACATTCTTCCCTACAATTCTCATCTATTCATGATTGATTTTTTCGCACACTGTCCCGACATTGGTGACCAATGTAGCTGAAATGATATTTGGGCTGAAATGCAGCTCCTGTAGACGATCACCTGTAAACTGGCATAACTTTCGATCTACTCAAAATCTCACTTGTTCTGTCCGCCTATCTTGTAGCTGACACTTTTCCCTACAATTCTCATCTATTCATGATTGATTTTTTCGCACACTGTCCCGACATTGGTGGCCAATGTAGCTGAAAGCATATTTGGGCTAAAATGCAGCTTCTTCAAAAGATCACCTTTAAACTGGCATAACTTTCGATCTACTCAAAATCTCACTTGTTCTGTCCGCCTATCTTGTAGCTGACACTTTTCCCTACAATTCTCATCTATTCATGATTGATTTTTTCGCACACTGTCCCGACATTGGTGGCCAATGTAGCTGAAAGCATATTTGGGCTAAAATGCAGCTCCTGTAGACGATCACCTGTAAACTGGCATAACTTTCGATCTACTCAAAATCTCACTTGTTCTGTCCGCCTATCTTGTAGCTGACATTCTTCCCTACAATTCTCATCTATTCATGATTGATTTTTTCGCACACTGTCCCGACATTGGTGGCCAATGTAGCTGAAAGCATATTTGGGCTAAAATGCAGCTTCTTCAAAAGATCACCTTTAAACTGGCATAACTTTCGATCTACTCAAAATCTCACTTGTTCTGTCCGCCTATCTTGTAGCTGACACTTTTCCCTACAATTCTCATCTATTCATGATTGATTTTTTCGCACACTGTCCCGACATTGGTGGCCAATGTAGCTGAAAGCATATTTGGGCTAAAATGCAGCTTCTTCAAAAGATCACCTTTAAACTGGCATAACTTTCGATCTACTCAAAATCTCACTTGTTCCGTCCGCCTATCTTGTAGCTGACACTTTTCCCTACAATTCTCATCTATTCATGATTGATTTTTTCGCACACTGTCCCGACATTGGTGGCCAATGTAGCTGAAAGCATATTTGGGCTAAAATGCAGCTTCTTCAAAAGATCACCTTTAAACTGGCATAACTTTCGATCTACTCAAAATCTCACTTGTTCCGTCCGCATATCTTGTAGCTGACATTCTTCCCTACAATTCTCATCTATTCATGATTGATTTTTTCGCACACTGTCCCGACATTGGTGACCAATGTAGCTGAAATGATATTTGGGCTGAAATGCAGCTCCTGTAGACGATCACCTGTAAACTGGCATAACTTTCGATCTACTCAAAATCTCACTTGTTCTGTCCGCCTATCTTGTAGCTGACACTTTTCCCTACAATTCTCATCTATTCATGATTGATTTTTTCGCACACTGTCCCGACATTGGTGACCAATGTAGCTGAAACGATATTTGGGCTAAAATGCAGCTCCTGTAGACGATCACCTATAAACTGGCATAACTTTCGATCTACTCAAAATCTCACTTGTTCCGTCCGCATATCTTGTAGCTGACATTCTTCCCTACAATTCTCATCTATTCATGATTGATTTTTTCGCACACTGTCCCGACATTGGTGACCAATGTAGCTGAAATGATATTTGGGCTGAAATGCAGCTCCTGTAGACGATCACCTGTAAACTGGCATAACTTTCGATCTACTCAAAATCTCACTTGTTCTGTCCGCCTATCTTGTAGCTGACACTTTTCCCTACAATTCTCATCTATTCATGATTGATTTTTTCGCACACTGTCCCGACATTGGTGGCCAATGTAGCTGAAAGCATATTTGGGCTAAAATGCAGCTCCTGTAGACGATCACCTGTAAACTGGCATAACTTTCGATCTACTCAAAATCTCACTTGTTCTGTCCGCCTATCTTGTAGCTGACATTCTTCCCTACAATTCTCATCTATTCATGATTGATTTTTTCGCACACTGTCCCGACATTGGTGGCCAATGTAGCTGAAAGCATATTTGGGCTAAAATGCAGCTTCTTCAAAAGATCACCTTTAAACTGGCATAACTTTCGATCTACTCAAAATCTCACTTGTTCTGTCCGCCTATCTTGTAGCTGACACTTTTCCCTACAATTCTCATCTATTCATGATTGATTTTTTCGCACACTGTCCCGACATTGGTGGCCAATGTAGCTGAAAGCATATTTGGGCTAAAATGCAGCTTCTTCAAAAGATCACCTTTAAACTGGCATAACTTTCGATCTACTCAAAATCTCACTTGTTCCGTCCGCCTATCTTGTAGCTGACACTTTTCCCTACAATTCTCATCTATTCATGATTGATTTTTTCGCACACTGTCCCGACATTGGTGGCCAATGTAGCTGAAAGCATATTTGGGCTAAAATGCAGCTTCTTCAAAAGATCACCTTTAAACTGGCATAACTTTCGATCTACTCAAAATCTCACTTGTTCTGTCCGCCTATCTTGTAGCTGACACTTTTCCCTACAATTCTCATCTATTCATGATTGATTTTTTCGCACACTGTCCCGACATTGGTGACCAATGTAGCTGAAACGATATTTGGGCTAAAATGCAGCTCCTGTAGACGATCACCTATAAACTGGCATAACTTTCGATCTACTCAAAATCTCACTTGTTCCGTCCGCCTATCTTGTAGCTGACACTTTTCCCTACAATTCTCATCTATTCATGATTGATTTTTTCGCACACTGTCCCGACATTGGTGACCAATGTAGCTGAAATGATATTTGGGCTGAAATGCAGCTCCTGTAGACGATCACCTGTAAACTGGCATAACTTTCGATCTACTCAAAATCTCACTTGTTCTGTCCGCCTATCTTGTAGCTGACACTTTTCCCTACAATTCTCATCTATTCATGATTGATTTTTTCGCACACTGTCCCGACATTGGTGACCAATGTAGCTGAAACGATATTTGGGCTAAAATGCAGCTCCTGTAGACGATCACCTATAAACTGGCATAACTTTCGATCTACTCAAAATCTCACTTGTTCCGTCCGCCTATCTTGTAGCTGACACTTTTCCCTACAATTCTCATCTATTCATGATTGATTTTTTCGCACACTGTCCCGACATTGGTGACCAATGTAGCTGAAATGATATTTGGGCTGAAATGCAGCTCCTGTAGACGATCACCTATAAACTGGCATAACTTTCGATCTACTCAAAATCTCACTTGTTCCGTCCGCCTATCTTGTAGCTGACACTTTTCCCTACAATTCTCATCTATTCATGATTGATTTTTTCGCACACTGTCCCGACATTGGTGGCCAATGTAGCTGAAAGCATATTTGGGCTAAAATGCAGCTTCTTCAAAAGATCACCTTTAAACTGGCATAACTTTCGATCTACTCAAAATCTCACTTGTTCTGTCCGCCTATCTTGTAGCTGACACTTTTCCCTACAATTCTCATCTATTCATGATTGATTTTTTCGCACACTGTCCCGACATTGGTGACCAATGTAGCTGAAACGATATTTGGGCTAAAATGCAGCTCCTGTAGACGATCACCTATAAACTGGCATAACTTTCGATCTACTCAAAATCTCACTTGTTCCGTCCGCCTATCTTGTAGCTGACATTCTTCCCTACAATTCTCATCTATTCATGATTGATTTTTTCGCACACTGTCCCGACATTGGTGGCCAATGTAGCTGAAAGCATATTTGGGCTAAAATGCAGCTTCTTCAAAAGATCACCTTTAAACTGGCATAACTTTCGATCTACTCAAAATCTCACTTGTTCTGTCCGCCTATCTTGTAGCTGACACTTTTCCCTACAATTCTCATCTATTCATGATTGATTTTTTCGCACACTGTCCCGACATTGGTGACCAATGTAGCTGAAACGATATTTGGGCTAAAATGCAGCTCCTGTAGACGATCACCTATAAACTGGCATAACTTTCGATCTACTCAAAATCTCACTTGTTCCGTCCGCCTATCTTGTAGCTGACACTTTTCCCTACAATTCTCATCTATTCATGATTGATTTTTTCGCACACTGTCCCGACATTGGTGGCCAATGTAGCTGAAAGCATATTTGGGCTAAAATGCAGCTTCTTCAAAAGATCACCTTTAAACTGGCATAACTTTCGATCTACTCAAAATCTCACTTGTTCTGTCCGCCTATCTTGTAGCTGACACTTTTCCCTACAATTCTCATCTATTCATGATTGATTTTTTCGCACACTGTCCCGACATTGGTGACCAATGTAGCTGAAACGATATTTGGGCTAAAATGCAGCTCCTGTAGACGATCACCTATAAACTGGCATAACTTTCGATCTACTCAAAATCTCACTTGTTCTGTCCGCCTATCTTGTAGCTGACACTTTTCCCTACAATTCTCATCTATTCATGATTGATTTTTTCGCACACTGTCCCGACATTGGTGGCCAATGTAGCTGAAAGCATATTTGGGCTAAAATGCAGCTTCTTCAAAAGATCACCTTTAAACTGGCATAACTTTCGATCTACTCAAAATCTCACTTGTTTTGTCCGCCTATCTTGTAGCTGACACTTTTCCCTACAATTCTCATCTATTCATGATTGATTTTTTCGCACACTGTCCCGACATTGGTGGCCAATGTAGCTGAAAGCATATTTGGGCTAAAATGCAGCTTCTTCAAAAGATCACCTTTAAACTGGCATAACTTTCGATCTACTCAAAATCTCACTTGTTCCGTCCGCCTATCTTGTAGCTGACACTCTTCCCTACAATTCTCATCTATTCATGATTGATTTTTTCGCACACTGTCCCGACATTGGTGGCCAATGTAGCTGAAAGCATATTTGGGCTAAAATGCAGCTTCTTCAAAAGATCACCTTTAAACTGGCATAACTTTCGATCTACTCAAAATCTCACTTGTTCCGTCCGCCTATCTTGTAGCTGACATTCTTCCCTACAATTCTCATCTATTCATGATTGATTTTTTCGCACACTGTCCCGACATTGGTGGCCAATGTAGCTGAAAGCATATTTGGGCTAAAATGCAGCTTCTTCAAAAGATCACCTTTAAACTGGCATAACTTTCGATCTACTCAAAATCTCACTTGTTCCGTCCGCCTATCTTGTAGCTGACACTCTTCCCTACAATTCTCATCTATTCATGATTGATTTTTTCGCACACTGTCCCGACATTGGTGGCCAATGTAGCTGAAAGCATATTTGGGCTAAAATGCAGCTTCTTCAAAAGATCACCTTTAAACTGGCATAACTTTCGATCTACTCAAAATCTCACTTGTTCCGTCCGCCTATCTTGTAGCTGACACTCTTCCCTACAATTCTCATCTATTCATGATTGATTTTTTCGCACACTGTCCCGACATTGGTGACCAATGTAGCTGAAATGATATTTGGGCTGAAATGCAGCTCCTGTAGATGATCACCTATAAACTGGCATAACTTTCGATCTACTCAAAATCTCACTTGTTCCGTCCGCCTATCTTGTAGCTGACACTCTTCCCTACAATTCTCATCTATTCATGATTGATTTTTTCGCTCACTGTCCCGACATTGGTGACCAATGTAGCTGAAATGATATTTGGGCTAAAATGCAGCTCCTGTAGATGATCACCTATAAACTGGCATAACTTTCAATCTACTCAAAATCTCACTTGTTCCGTCCGCCTATCTTGTAGCTGACACTCTTCCCTACAATTCTCATCTATTCATAATTGATTTTTTCGCTCACTGTCCCGACATTGATGACCAATGTAGCTGAAATGATATTTGGGCTAAAATGCAGCTCCTGTAGACGATCACCTATAAACTGGCATAACTTTCGATCTACTCAAAATCTCACTTGTTCCGTCCGCCTATCTTGTAGCTGACACTCTTCCCTACAATTCTCATCTATTCATGATTGATTTTTTCGCTCACTGTCCCGACATTGGTGACCAATGTAGCTGAAATGATATTTGGGCTAAAATGCAGCTCCTGTAGATGATCACCTATAAACTGGCATAACTTTCGATCTACTCAAAATCTCACTTGTTCCGTCCGCCTATCTTGTAGCTGACATTCTTCACTACAATTCTCATCTATTCATGATTGATTTTTTCGCACACTGTCCCGACATTGGTGGCCAATGTAGCTAAAAGCATATTTGGGCTAAAATGCAGCTTCTTCAAAAGATCACCTTTAAACTGGCATAACTTTCGATCTACTCAAAATCTCACTTGTTTTGTCCGCCTATCTTGTAGCTGACACTTTTCCCTACAATTCTCATCTATTCATGATTGATTCTTTCGCACACTGTCCCGACATTGGTGACCAATGTAGCTGAAATGATATTTGGGCTGAAATGCAGCTCTTGTAGACGATCACCTGTAAACTGGCATAACTTTCGATCTACTCGAAATCTCACTTGTTCTGTCCGCCTATCTTGTAGCTGACACTTTTCCCTACAATTCTCATCTATTCATGATTGATTTTTTCGCACACTGTCCCGACATTGGTGGCCAATGTAGCTGAAAGCATATTTGGGCTAAAATGCAGCTTCTTCAAAAGATCACCTTTAAACTGGCATAACTTTCGATCTACTCAAAATCTCACTTGTTTTGTCCGCCTATCTTGTAGCTGACATTCTTCCCTACAATTCTCATCTATTCATGATTGATTTTTTCGCTCACTGTCCCGACATTGGTGACCAATGTAGCTGAAATAATATTTGGGCTGAAATGCAGCTCCTGTAGATGATCACCTATAAACTGGCATAACTTTCGATCTACTCAAAATCTCACTTGTTCCGTCCGCCTATCTTGTAGCTGACATTCTTCCCTACAATTCTCATCTATTCATGATTGATTTTTTCGCTCACTGTCCCGACATTGGTGACCAATGTAGCTGAAACGATATTTGGGCTAGAATGGAGCTCCTGTAGACGATCACCTGTGAACTGGCATAACTCTCGATCTACTGAAAATCTCACTTGTTCTGTCCGCCTATCTTGTAGCTGACACTTTTCCCCACAAGTCTCATCTATTCATGATTGATTTTTTCGCTCACTGTCCCGACATTGGTGACCAATGTAGCTGAAACGATATTTGGGCTAAAATGGAGCTCCTGTAGACGATCACCTGTGAACTGGCATAACTCTCGATCTACTGAAAATCTCACTTGTTCTGTCCGCCTATCTTGTAGCTGACACTTTTCCCTACAATTCTCATCTATTCATGATTGATTTTTTCGCACACTGTCCCGACATTGGTGACCAATGTAGCTGAAACGATATTTGGGCTAAAATGCAGCTCCTGTAGACGATCACCTGTGAACTGGCATAACTTTCGATCTACTCAAAATCTCACTTGTTCTGTCCGCCTATCTTGTAGCTGACACTTTTCCCCACAAGTCTCATCTATTCATGATTGATTTTTTCGCACACTGTCCCGACATTGGTGACCAATGTAGCTGAAACGATATTTGGGCTAAAATGCAGCTCCTGTAGACGATCACCTTCAAACTGGCATAACTTTCGATCTACTCAAAATCTCACTTGTTCCGTCCGCCTATCTTGTAGCTGACATTCTTCCCTACAATTCTCATCTATTCATGATTGATTTTTTCGCACACTGTCCCGACATTGGTGACCAATGTAGCTGAAACGATATTTGGGCTAAAATGCAGCTCCTGTAGACGATCACCTTTAAACTGGCATAACTTTCGATCTACTCAAAATCTCACTTGTTCCGTCCGCCTATCTTGTAGCTGACACTCTTCCCTACAATTCTCATCTATTCATGATTGATTTTTTCGCTCACTGTCCCGACATTGATGACCAATGTAGCTGAAATGATATTTGGGCTGAAATGCAGCTCCTGTAGATGATCACCTATAAACTGGCATAACTTTCGATCTACTCAAAATCTCACTTGTTCCGTCCGCCTATCTTGTAGCTGACATTCTTCCCTACAATTCTCATCTATTCATGATTGATTTTTTCGCACACTGTCCCGACATTGGTGACCAATGTAGCTGAAACGATATTTGGGCTAAAATGCAGCTCCTGTAGACGATCACCTGTGAACTGGCATAACTTTCGATCTACTCAAAATCTCACTTGTTCCGTCCGCCTATCTTGTAGCTGACATTCTTCCCTACAATTCTCATCTATTCATGATTGATTTTTTCGCACACTGTCCCGACATTGGTGACCAATGTAGCTGAAATGATATTTGGGCTAAAATGGAGCTCCTGTAGACGATCACCTGTGAACTGGCATAACTCTCGATCTACTGAAAATCTCACTTGTTCTGTCCGCCTATCTTGTAGCTGACACTTTTCCCCACAAGTCTCATCTATTCATGATTGATTTTTTCGCACACTGTCCCGACATTGGTGACCAATGTAGCTGAAACGATATTTGGGCTAAAATGGAGCTCCTGTAGACGATCACCTGTAAACTGGCATAACTTTCGATCTACTCAAAATCTCACTTGTTCCGTCCGCCTATCTTGTAGCTGACACTTTTCCCTACAATTTTCATTCATTCATGATTGATTTTTTCGCACACTGTCCCGACATTGGTGACCAATGTAGCTGAAACGATATTTGGGCTAAAATGCAGCTCCTGTAGACGATCACCTGTGAACTGGCATAACTTTCGATCTACTCAAAATCTCACTTGTTCCGTCCGCCTATCTTGTAGCTGACATTCTTCCCTACAATTCTCATCTATTCATGATTGATTTTTTCGCACACTGTCCCGACATTGGTGACCAATGTAGCTGAAATGATATTTGGGCTGAAATGCAGCTCCTGTAGATGATCACCTATAAACTGGCATAACTTTCGATCTACTCAAAATCTCACTTGTTCTGTCCGCCTATCTTGTAGCTGACACTTTTCCCCACAAGTCTCATCTATTCATGATTGATTTTTTCGCACACTGTCCCGACATTGGTGACCAATGTAGCTGAAACGATATTTGGGCTAAAATGGAGCTCCTGTAGACGATCACCTGTAAACTGGCATAACTTTCGATCTACTCAAAATCTCACTTGTTCCGTCCGCCTATCTTGTAGCTGACACTTTTCCCTACAATTTTCATTCATTCATGATTGATTTTTTCGCACACTGTCCCGACATTGGTGACCAATGTAGCTGAAACGATATTTGGGCTAAAATGCAGCTCCTGTAGACGATCACCTGTGAACTGGCATAACTTTCGATCTACTCAAAATCTCACTTGTTCCGTCCGCCTATCTTGTAGCTGACATTCTTCCCTACAATTCTCATCTATTCATGATTGATTTTTTCGCACACTGTCCCGACATTGGTGACCAATGTAGCTGAAATGATATTTGGGCTGAAATGCAGCTCCTGTAGATGATCACCTATAAACTGGCATAACTTTCGATCTACTCAAAATCTCACTTGTTCCGTCCGCCTATCTTGTAGCTGACACTTTTCCCTACAATTTTCATTCATTCATGATTGATTTTTTCGCACACTGTCCCGACATTGGTGACCAATGTAGCTGAAACGATATTTGGGCTAAAATGCAGCTCCTGTAGACGATCACCTGTGAACTGGCATAACTCTCGATCTACTGAAAATCTCACTTGTTCTGTCCGCCTATCTTGTAGCTGACACTTTTCCCTACAATTCTCATCTATTCATGATTGATTTTTTCGCACACTGTCCCGACATTGGTGACCAATGTAGCTGAAACGATATTTGGGCTAAAATGGAGCTTCTGTAGACGATCACCTGTGAACTGGCATAACTCTCGATCTACTGAAAATCTCACTTGTTCTGTCCGCCTATCTTGTAGCTGACACTTTTCCCTACAATTCTCATCTATTCATGATTGATTTTTTCGCACACTGTCCCGACATTGGTGACCAATGTAGCTGAAACGATATTTGGGCTAAAATGGAGCTCCTGTAGACGATCACCTGTAAACTGGCATAACTTTCGATCTACTCAAAATCTCACTTGTTTTGTCCGCCTATCTTGTAGCTGACACTTTTCCCTACAATTCTCATCTATTCATGATTGATTTTTTCGCACACTGTCCCGACATTGGTGGCCAATGTAGCTGAAAGCATATTTGGGCTAAAATGCAGCTTCTTCAAAAGATCACCTTTAAACTGGCATAACTTTCGATCTACTCAAAATCTCACTTGTTTTGTCCGCCTATCTTGTAGCTGACACTTTTCCCTACAATTCTCATCTATTCATGATTGATTTTTTCGCACACTGTCCCGACATTGGTGACCAATGTAGCTGAAACGATATTTGGGCTAAAATGCAGCTCCTGTAGACGATCACCTTTAAACTGGCATAACTTTCGATCTACTCAAAATCTCACTTGTTCCGTCCGCCTATCTTGTAGCTGACACTCTTCCCTACAATTCTCATCTATTCATGATTGATTTTTTCGCACACTGTCCCGACATTGGTGACCAATGTAGCTGAAACGATATTTGGGCTAAAATGCAGCTCCTGTAGACGATCACCTTTAAACTGGCATAACTTTCGATCTACTCAAAATCTCACTTGTTCCGTCCGCCTATCTTGTAGCTGACACTCTTCCCTACAATTCTCATCTATTCATGATTGATTTTTTCGCTCACTGTCCCGACATTGATGACCAATGTAGCTGAAATGATATTTGGGCTGAAATGCAGCTCCTGTAGATGATCACCTATAAACTGGCATAACTTTCGATCTACTCAAAATCTCACTTGTTCCGTCCGCCTATCTTGTAGCTGACATTCTTCCCTACAATTCTCATCTATTCATGATTGATTTTTTCGCTCACTGTCCCGACATTGGTGACCAATGTAGCTGAAATGATATTTGGGCTAAAATGCAGCTCCTGTAGACGATCACCTGTAAACTGGCATAACTTTCGATCTACTCAAAATCTCACTTGTTCTGTCCGCTTATCTTGTAGCTGACACTTTTCCCTACAATTCTCATCTATTCATGATTGATTTTTTCGCACACTGTCCCGACATTGGTGGCCAATGTAGCTGAAAGCATATTTGGGCTAAAATGCAGCTTCTTCAAAAGATCACCTTTAAACTGGCATAACTTTCGATCTACTCAAAATCTCACTTGTTCTGTCCGCCTATCTTGTAGCTGACACTTTTCCCTACAATTCTCATCTATTCATGATTGATTTTTTCGCACACTGTCCCGACATTGGTGACCAATGTAGCTGAAACGATATTTGGGCTAAAATGCAGCTCCTGTAGACGATCACCTATAAACTGGCATAACTTTCGATCTACTCAAAATCTCACTTGTTCTGTCCGCCTATCTTGTAGCTGACACTTTTTCCTACAATTCTCATCTATTCATGATTGATTTTTTCGCACACTGTCCCGACATTGGTGACCAATGTAGCTGAAATGATATTTGGGCTGAAATGCAGCTCCTGTAGACGATCACCTGTAAACTGGCATAACTTTCGATCTACTCAAAATCTCACTAGTTCCGTCCGCCTATCTTGTAGCTGACATTCTTCCCTACAATTCTCATCTATTCATGATTGATTTTTTCGCACACTGTCCCGACATTGGTGGCCAATGTAGCTGAAAGCATATTTGGGCTAAAATGCAGCTTCTTCAAAAGATCACCTTTAAACTGGCATAACTTTCGATCTACTCAAAATCTCACTTGTTTTGTCCGCCTATCTTGTAGCTGACACTTTTTCCTACAATTCTCATCTATTCATGATTGATTTTTTCGCACACTGTCCCGACATTGGTGACCAATGTAGCTGAAACGATATTTGGGCTAAAATGCAGCTCCTGTAGACGATCACCTGTAAACTGGCATAACTTTCGATCTACTCAAAATCTCACTAGTTCCGTCCGCCTATCTTGTAGCTGACATTCTTCCCTACAATTCTCATCTATTCATGATTGATTTTTTCGCACACTGTCCCGACATTGGTGACCAATGTAGCTGAAATGATATTTGGGCTGAAATGCAGCTCCTGTAGACGATCACCTGTAAACTGGCATAACTTTCGATCTACTCAAAATCTCACTAGTTCCGTCCGCCTATCTTGTAGCTGACATTCTTCCCTACAATTCTCATCTATTCATGATTGATTTTTTCGCACACTGTCCCGACATTAGTGACCAATGTAGCTGAAATGATATTTGGGCTGAAATGCAGCTCTTGTAGACGATCACCTGTAAACTGGCATAACTTTCGATCTACTCAAAATCTCACTTGTTCTGTCCGCCTATCTTGTAGCTGACACTTTTCCCTACAATTCTCATCTATTCATGATTGATTTTTTCGCACACTGTCCCGACATTGGTGGCCAATGTAGCTGAAATGATATTTGGGCTGAAATGCAGCTTCTTCAAAAGATCACCTTTAAACTGGCATAACTTTCGATCTACTCAAAATCTCACTTGTTTTGTCCGCCTATCTTGTAGCTGACACTTTTCCCTACAATTCTCATCTATTCATGATTGATTTTTTCGCACACTGTCCCGACATTGGTGGCCAATGTAGCTGAAAGCATATTTGGGCTAAAATGCAGCTTCTTCAAAAGATCACCTTTAAACTGGCATAACTTTCGATCTACTCAAAATCTCACTTGTTTTGTCCGCCTATCTTGTAGCTGACATTCTTCCCTACAATTCTCATCTATTCATGATTGATTCTTTCGCTCACTGTCCCGACATTGATGACCAATGTTGCTGAAATGATATTTGGGCTAAAATGCAGCTCCTGTAGATGATCACCTATAAACTGGCATAACTTTCGATCTACTCAAAATCTCACTTGTTCCGTCCGCCTATCTTGTAGCTGACACTCTTCCCTACAATTCTCATCTATTCATGATTGATTTTTTCGCACACTGTCCCGACATTGGTGACCAATGTAGCTGAAACGATATTTGGGCTAAAATGCAGCTCCTGTAGACGATCACCTTTAAACTGGCATAACTTTCGATCTACTCAAAATCTCACTTGTTCCGTCCGCCTATCTTGTAGCTGACACTCTTCCCTACAATTCTCATCTATTCATGATTGATTTTTTCGCACACTGTCCCGACATTGGTGACCAATGTAGCTGAAACGATATTTGGGCTAAAATGCAGCTCCTGTAGACGATCACCTTTAAACTGGCATAACTTTCGATCTACTCAAAATCTCACTTGTTCCGTCCGCCTATCTTGTAGCTGACACTCTTCCCTACAATTCTCATCTATTCATGATTGATTTTTTCGCACACTGTCCCGACATTGGTGACCAATGTAGCTGAAACGATATTTGGGCTAAAATGCAGCTCCTGTAGACGATCACCTTTAAACTGGCATAACTTTCGATCTACTCAAAATCTCACTTGTTCCGTCCGCCTATCTTGTAGCTGACACTCTTCCCTACAATTCTCATCTATTCATGATTGATTTTTTCGCACACTGTCCCGACATTGGTGACCAATGTAGCTGAAACGATATTTGGGCTAAAATGCAGCTCCTGTAGACGATCACCTTTAAACTGGCATAACTTTCGATCTACTCAAAATCTCACTTGTTCCGTCCGCCTATCTTGTAGCTGACACTCTTCCCTACAATTCTCATCTATTTATGATTGATTTTTTCGCACACTGTCCCGACATTGGTGGCCAATGTAGCTGAAATGATATTTGGGCTGAAATGCAGCTTCTTCAAAAGATCACCTTTAAACTGGCATAACTTTCGATCTACTCAAAATCTCACTTGTTTTGTCCGCCTATCTTGTAGCTGACATTCTTCCCTACAATTCTCATCTATTCATGATTGATTTTTTCGCACACTGTCCCGACATTGGTGACCAATGTAGCTGAAACGATATTTGGGCTAAAATGCAGCTCCTGTAGACGATCACCTTTAAACTGGCATAACTTTCGATCTACTCAAAATCTCACTTGTTCCGTCCGCCTATCTTGTAGCTGACACTCTTCCCTACAATTCTCATCTATTCATGATTGATTTTTTCGCACACTGTCCCGACATTGGTGACCAATGTAGCTGAAACGATATTTGGGCTAAAATGCAGCTCCTGTAGACGATCACCTTTAAACTGGCATAATTTTTGATCTACTCAAAATCTCACTTGTTCCGTCCGCCTATCTTGTAGCTGACACTCTTCCCTACAATTCTCATCTATTCATGATTGATTTTTTCGCTCACTGTCCCGACATTGATGACCAATGTAGCTGAAATGATATTTGGGCTGAAATGCAGCTCCTGTAGATGATCACCTATAAACTGGCATAACTTTCGATCTACTCAAAATCTCACTTGTTCCGTCCGCCTATCTTGTAGCTGACACTCTTCCCTACAATTCTCATCTATTTATGATTGATTTTTTCGCTCACTGTCCCGACATTGATGACCAATGTAGCTGAAATGATATTTGGGCTGAAATGCAGCTCCTGTAGATGATCACCTATAAACTGGCATAACTTTCGATCTACTCAAAATCTCACTTGTTCCGTCCGCCTATCTTGTAGCTGACATTCTTCCCTACAATTCTCATCTATTCATGATTGATTTTTTCGCTCACTGTCCCGACATTGGTGACCAATGTAGCTGCAACGATATTTGGGCTAAAATGGAGCTCCTGTAGACGATCACCTGTGAACTGGCATAACTCTCGATCTACTGAAAATCTCACTTGTTCTGTCCGCCTATCTTGTAGCTGACACTTTTCCCCACAAGTCTCATCTATTCATGATTGATTTTTTCGCACACTGTCCCGACATTGGTGACCAATGTAGCTGAAACGATATTTGGGCTAAAATGCAGCTCCTGTAGACGATCACCTGTGAACTGGCATAACTTTCGATCTACTCAAAATCTCACTTGTTCCGTCCGCCTATCTTGTAGCTGACACTTTTCCCTACAATTCTCATCTATTCATGATTGATTTTTTCGCACACTGTCCCGACATTAGTGACCAATGTAGCTGAAATGATATTTGGGCTGAAATGCAGCTCTTGTAGACGATCACCTGTAAACTGGCATAACTTTCGATCTACTCAAAATCTCACTTGTTCTGTCCGCCTATCTTGTAGCTGACACTTTTCCCTACAATTCTCATCTATTCATGATTGATTTTTTCGCACACTGTCCCGACCTTGGTGGCCAATGTAGCTGAAAGCATATTTGGGCTAAAATGCAGCTTCTTCAAAAGATCACCTTTAAACTGGCATAACTTTCGATCTACTCAAAATCTCACTTGTTTTGTCCGCCTATCTTGTAGCTGACACTTTTCCCTACAATTCTCATCTATTCATGATTGATTTTTTCGCACACTGTCCCGACATTGGTGACCAATGTAGCTGAAACGATATTTGGGCTAAAATGCAGCTCCTGTAGACGATCACCTGTAAACTGGCATAACTTTCGATCTACTCAAAATCTCACTTGTTCTGTCCGCCTATCTCGTAGCTGACACTTTTCCCTACAATTCTCATCTATTCATGATTGATTTTTTCGCACACTGTCCCGACATTGGTGACCAATGTAGCTGAAATGATATTTGGGCTGAAATGCAGCTCTTGTAGACGATCACCTGTAAACTGGCATAACTTTCGATCTACTCAAAATCTCACTTGTTCTGTCCGCCTATCTTGTAGCTGACACTTTTCCCTACAATTCTCATCTATTCATGATTGATTTTTTCGCACACTGTCCCGACATTGGTGGCCAATGTAGCTGAAAGCATATTTGGGCTAAAATGCAGCTTCTTCAAAAGATCACCTTTAAACTGGCATAACTTTCGATCTACTCAAAATCTCACTAGTTCCGTCCGCCTATCTTGTAGCTGACATTCTTCCCTACAATTCTCATCTATTCATGATTGATTTTTTCGCACACTGTCCCGACATTGGTGACCAATGTAGCTGAAACGATATTTGGGCTAAAATGCAGCTCCTGTAGACGATCACCTTTAAACTGGCATAACTTTCGATCTACTCAAAATCTCACTTGTTCCGTCCGCCTATCTTGTAGCTGACATTCTTCCCTACAATTCTCATCTATTCATGATTGATTTTTTCGCACACTGTCCCGACATTGGTGGCCAATGTAGCTGAAATGATATTTGGGCTGAAATGCAGCTTCTTCAAAAGATCACCTTTAAACTGGCATAACTTTCGATCTACTCAAAATCTCACTTGTTTTGTCCGCCTATCTTGTAGCTGACACTTTTCCCTACAATTCTCATCTATTCATGATTGATTTTTTCGCACACTGTCCCGACATTGGTGGCCAATGTAGCTGAAAGCATATTTGGGCTAAAATGCAGCTTCTTCAAAAGATCACCTTTAAACTGGCATAACTTTCGATCTACTCAAAATCTCACTTGTTTTGTCCGCCTATCTTGTAGCTGACATTCTTCCCTACAATTCTCATCTATTCATGATTGATTCTTTCGCTCACTGTCCCGACATTGGTGACCAATGTAGCTGAAATGATATTTGGGCTGAAATGCAGCTCTTGTAGACGATCACCTGTAAACTGGCATAACTTTCGATCTACTCAAAATCTCACTTGTTCTGTCCGCCTATCTTGTAGCTGACACTTTTCCCTACAATTCTCATCTATTCATGATTGATTTTTTCGCACACTGTCCCGACATTGGTGGCCAATGTAGCTGAAAGCATATTTGGGCTAAAATGCAGCTTCTTCAAAAGATCACCTTTAAACTGGCATAACTTTCGATCTACTCAAAATCTCACTTGTTCCGTCCGCCTATCTTGTAGCTGACACTCTTCCCTACAATTCTCATCTATTCATGATTGATTTTTTCGCACACTGTCCCGACATTGGTGACCAATGTAGCTGAAACGATATTTGGGCTAAAATGCAGCTCCTGTAGACGATCACCTTTAAACTGGCATAACTTTCGATCTACTCAAAATCTCACTTGTTCCGTCCGCCTATCTTGTAGCTGACACTCTTCCCTACAATTCTCATCTATTCATGATTGATTTTTTCGCACACTGTCCCGACATTGGTGGCCAATGTAGCTGAAATGATATTTGGGCTGAAATGCAGCTTCTTCAAAAGATCACCTTTAAACTGGCATAACTTTCGATCTACTCAAAATCTCACTTGTTCCGTCCGCCTATCTTGTAGCTGACATTCTTCCCTACAATTCTCATCTATTCATGATTGATTTTTTCGCTCACTGTCCCGACATTGATGACCAATGTTGCTGAAATGATATTTGGGCTAAAATGCAGCTCCTGTAGACGATCACCTTTAAACTGGCATAACTTTCGATCTACTCAAAATCTCACTTGTTTTGTCCGCCTATCTTGTAGCTGACATTCTTCCCTACAATTCTCATCTATTCATGATTGATTTTTTCGCACACTGTCCCGACATTGGTGACCAATGTAGCTGAAACGATATTTGGGCTAAAATGCAGCTCCTGTAGACGATCACCTTTAAACTGGCATAACTTTCGATCTACTCAAAATCTCACTTGTTCCGTCCGCCTATCTTGTAGCTGACACTCTTCCCTACAATTCTCATCTATTTATGATTGATTTTTTCGCTCACTGTCCCGACATTGATGACCAATGTAGCTGAAATGATATTTGGGCTGAAATGCAGCTCCTGTAGATGATCACCTATAAACTGGCATAACTTTCGATCTACTCAAAATCTCACTTGTTCCGTCCGCCTATCTTGTAGCTGACATTCTTCCCTACAATTCTCATCTATTCATGATTGATTTTTTCGCTCACTGTCCCGACATTGGTGACCAATGTAGCTGAAACGATATTTGGGCTAAAATGGAGCTCCTGTAGACGATCACCTGTGAACTGGCATAACTCTCGATCTACTGAAAATCTCACTTGTTCTGTCCGCCTATCTTGTAGCTGACACTTTTCCCCACAAGTCTCATCTATTCATGATTGATTTTTTCGCACACTGTCCCGACATTGGTGACCAATGTAGCTGAAACGATATTTGGGCTAAAATGCAGCTCCTGTAGACGATCACCTGTGAACTGGCATAACTTTCGATCTACTCAAAATCTCACTTGTTCCGTCCGCCTATCTTGTAGCTGACACTTTTCCCTACAATTCTCATCTATTCATGATTGATTTTTTCGCACACTGTCCCGACATTGGTGACCAATGTAGCTGAAACGATATTTGGGCTAAAATGCAGCTCCTGTAGACGATCACCTGTGAACTGGCATAACTTTCGATCTACTCAAAATCTCACTTGTTCCGTCCGCCTATCTTGTAGTTGACACTTTTCCCTACAATTCTCATCTATTCATGATTGATTTTTTCGCACACTGTCCCGACATTGGTGACCAATGTAGCTGAAATGATATTTGGGCTGAAATGCAGCTCTTGTAGACGATCACCTGTAAACTGGCATAACTTTCGATCTACTCAAAATCTCACTTGTTCTGTCCGCCTATCTTGTAGCTGACACTTTTCCCTACAATTCTCATCTATTCATGATTGATTTTTTCGCACACTGTCCCGACATTGGTGACCAATGTAGCTGAAACGATATTTGGGCTAAAATGCAGCTCCTGTAGACGATCACCTGTAAACTGGCATAACTTTCGATCTACTCAAAATCTCACTTGTTCTGTCCGCCTATCTCGTAGCTGACACTTTTCCCTACAATTCTCATCTATTCATGATTGATTTTTTCGCACACTGTCCCGACATTGGTGACCAATGTAGCTGAAATGATATTTGGGCTGAAATGCAGCTCTTGTAGACGATCACCTGTAAACTGGCATAACTTTCGATCTACTCAAAATCTCACTTGTTCTGTCCGCCTATCTTGTAGCTGACACTTTTCCCTACAATTCTCATCTATTCATGATTGATTTTTTCGCACACTGTCCCGACATTGGTGGCCATTGTAGCTGAAAGCATATTTGGGCTAAAATGCAGCTTCTTCAAAAGATCACCTTTAAACTGGCATAACTTTCGATCTACTCAAAATCTCACTTGTTCCGTCCGCCTATCTTGTAGCTGACACTCTTCCCTACAATTCTCATCTATTCATGATTGATTTTTTCGCACACTGTCCCGACATTGGTGACCAATGTAGCTGAAACGATATTTGGGCTAAAATGCAGCTCCTGTAGACGATCACCTTTAAACTGGCATAACTTTCGATCTACTCAAAATCTCACTTGTTCCGTCCGCCTATCTTGTAGCTGACATTCTTCCCTACAATTCTCATCTATTCATGATTGATTTTTTCGCACACTGTCCCGACATTGGTGGCCAATGTAGCTGAAATGATATTTGGGCTGAAATGCAGCTTCTTCAAAAGATCACCTTTAAACTGGCATAACTTTCGATCTACTCAAAATCTCACTTGTTTTGTCCGCCTATCTTGTAGCTGACACTTTTCCCTACAATTCTCATCTATTCATGATTGATTTTTTCGCACACTGTCCCGACATTGGTGGCCAATGTAGCTGAAAGCATATTTGGGCTAAAATGCAGCTTCTTCAAAAGATCACCTTTAAACTGGCATAACTTTCGATCTACTCAAAATCTCACTTGTTTTGTCCGCCTATCTTGTAGCTGACATTCTTCCCTACAATTCTCATCTATTCATGATTGATTCTTTCGCTCACTGTCCCGACATTGATGACCAATGTTGCTGAAATGATATTTGGGCTAAAATGCAGCTCCTGTAGATGATCACCTATAAACTGGCATAACTTTCGATCTACTCAAAATCTCACTTGTTCCGTCCGCCTATCTTGTAGCTGACACTCTTCCCTACAATTCTCATCTATTCATGATTGATTTTTTCGCACACTGTCCCGACATTGGTGACCAATGTAGCTGAAACGATATTTGGGCTGAAATGCAGCTCCTGTAGACGATCACCTTTAAACTGGCATAACTTTCGATCTACTCAAAATCTCACTTGTTCTGTCCGCCTATCTTGTAGCTGACACTCTTCCCTACAATTCTCATCTATTCATGATTGATTTTTTCGCACACTGTCCCGACATTGGTGACCAATGTAGCTGAAACGATATTTGGGCTGAAATGCAGCTCCTGTAGACGATCACCTTTAAACTGGCATAACTTTCGATCTACTCAAAATCTCACTTGTTCCGTCCGCCTATCTTGTAGCTGACACTCTTCCCTACAATTCTCATCTATTCATGATTGATTTTTTCGCTCACTGTCCCGACATTGATGACCAATGTAGCTGAAATGATATTTGGGCTGAAATGCAGCTCCTGTAGATGATCACCTATAAACTGGCATAACTTTCGATCTACTCAAAATCTCACTTGTTCCGTCCGCCTATCTTGTAGCTGACACTCTTCCCTACAATTCTCATCTATTCATGATTGATTTTTTCGCTCACTGTCCCGACATTGATGACCAATGTAGCTGAAATGATATTTGGGCTGAAATGCAGCTCCTGTAGATGATCACCTATAAACTGGCATAACTTTCGATCTACTCAAAATCTCACTTGTTCCGTCCGCCTATCTTGTAGCTGACACTCTTCCCTACAATTCTCATCTATTCATGATTGATTTTTTCGCTCACTGTCCCGACATTGATGACCAATGTAGCTGAAATGATATTTGGGCTGAAATGCAGCTCCTGTAGATGATCACCTATAAACTGGCATAACTTTCGATCTACTCAAAATCTCACTTGTTCCGTCCGCCTATCTTGTAGCTGACATTCTTCCCTACAATTCTCATCTATTCATGATTGATTTTTTCGCTCACTGTCCCGACATTGGTGACCAATGTAGCTGAAACGATATTTGGGCTAAAATGGAGCTCCTGTAGACGATCACCTGTGAACTGGCATAACTCTCGATCTACTGAAAATCTCACTTGTTCTGTCCGCCTATCTTGTAGCTGACACTTTTCCCCACAAGTCTCATCTATTCATGATTGATTTTTTCGCACACTGTCCCGACATTGGTGACCAATGTAGCTGAAACGATATTTGGGCTAAAATGCAGCTCCTGTAGACGATCACCTGTGAACTGGCATAACTTTCGATCTACTCAAAATCTCACTTGTTCCGTCCGCCTATCTTGTAGCTGACACTTTTCCCTACAATTTTCATTCATTCATGATTGATTTTCTCGCACACTGTCCCGACATTGGTGACCAACGTAGCTGAAACGATATTTGGGCTAAAATGCAGCTCCTGTAGACGATCACCTGTGAACTGGCATAACTTTCGATCTACTCAAAATCTCACTTGTTCCGTCCGCATATCTTGTAGCTGACATTCTTCTCTACAATTCTCATCTATTCATGATTGATTTTTTCGCACACTGTCCCGACATTGGTGACCAATGTAGCTGAAACGATATTTGGGCTAAAATGCAGCTCCTGTAGACGATCACCTATAAACTGGCATAACTTTCGATCTACTCAAAATCTCACTTGTTCTGTCCGCCTATCTTGTAGCTGACACTTTTCCCTACAATTCTCATCTATTCATGATTGATTTTTTCGCACACTGTCCCGACATTGGTGGCCAATGTAGCTGAAAGCATATTTGGGCTAAAATGCAGCTTCTTCAAAAGATCACCTTTAAACTGGCATAACTTTCGATCTACTCAAAATCTCACTTGTTCTGTCCGCCTATCTTGTAGCTGACACTTTTCCCTACAATTCTCATCTATTCATGATTGATTTTTTCGCACACTGTCCCGACATTGGTGACCAATGTAGCTGAAACGATATTTGGGCTAAAATGCAGCTCCTGTAGACGATCACCTATAAACTGGCATAACTTTCGATCTACTCAAAATCTCACTTGTTCCGTCCGCCTATCTTGTAGCTGACATTCTTCCCTACAATTCTCATCTATTCATGATTGATTTTTTCGCACACTGTCCCGACATTGGTGGCCAATGTAGCTGAAAGCATATTTGGGCTAAAATGCAGCTTCTTCAAAAGATCACCTTTAAACTGGCATAACTTTCGATCTACTCAAAATCTCACTTGTTCTGTCCGCCTATCTTGTAGCTGACACTTTTCCCTACAATTCTCATCTATTCATGATTGATTTTTTCGCACACTGTCCCGACATTGGTGACCAATGTAGCTGAAACGATATTTGGGCTAAAATGCAGCTCCTGTAGACGATCACCTATAAACTGGCATAACTTTCGATCTACTCAAAATCTCACTTGTTCCGTCCGCCTATCTTGTAGCTGACATTCTTCCCTACAATTCTCATCTATTCATGATTGATTTTTTCGCACACTGTCCCGACATTGGTGACCAATGTAGCTGAAACGATATTTGGGCTAAAATGCAGCTCCTGTAGACGATCACCTATAAACTGGCATAACTTTCGATCTACTCAAAATCTCACTTGTTCCGTCCGCCTATCTTGTAGCTGACATTCTTCCCTACAATTCTCATCTATTCATGATTGATTTTTTCGCACACTGTCCCGACATTGGTGACCAATGTAGCTGAAATGATATTTGGGCTGGAATGCAGCTCCTGTAGACGATCACCTGTAAACTGGCATAACTTTCGATCTACTCAAAATCTCACTTGTTCTGTCCGCCTATCTTGTAGCTGACACTTTTCCCTACAATTCTCATCTATTCATGATTGATTTTTTCGCACACTGTCCCGACATTGGTGACCAATGTAGCTGAAATGATATTTGGGCTGGAATGCAGCTCCTGTAGACGATCACCTGTAAACTGGCATAACTTTCGATCTACTCAAAATCTCACTTGTTCTGTCCGCCTATCTTGTAGCTGACACTTTTCCCTACAATTCTCATCTATTCATGATTGATTTTTTCGCACACTGTCCCGACATTGGTGGCCAATGTAGCTGAAAGCATATTTGGGCTAAAATGCAGCTTCTTCAAAAGATCACCTTTAAACTGGCATAACTTTCGATCTACTCAAAATCTCACTTGTTTTGTCCGCCTATCTTGTAGCTGACACTTTTCCCTACAATTCTCATCTATTCATGATTGATTTTTTCGCACACTGTCCCGACATTGGTGACCAATGTAGCTGAAATGATATTTGGGCTGAAATGCAGCTCCTGTAGACGATCACCTGTAAACTGGCATAACTTTCGATCTACTCAAAATCTCACTAGTTCCGTCCGCCTATCTTGTAGCTGACATTCTTCCCTACAATTCTCATCTATTCATGATTGATTTTTTCGCACACTGTCCCGACATTGGTGGCCAATGTAGCTGAAAGCATATTTGGGCTAAAATGCAGCTTCTTCAAAAGATCACCTTTAAACTGGCATAACTTTCGATCTTCTCAAAATCTCACTTGTTTTGTCCGCCTATCTTGTAGCTGACACTTTTCCCTACAATTCTCATCTATTCATGATTGATTTTTTCGCACACTGTCCCGACATTGGTGACCAATGTAGCTGAAATGATATTTGGGCTGAAATGCAGCTCTTGTAGACGATCACCTGTAAACTGGCATAACTTTCGATCTACTCAAAATCTCACTTGTTCTGTCCGCCTATCTTGTAGCTGACACTTTTCCCTACAATTCTCATCTATTCATGATTGATTTTTTCGCACACTGTCCCGACATTGGTGGCCAATGTAGCTGAAAGCATATTTGGGCTAAAATGCAGCTTCTTCAAAAGATCACCTTTAAACTGGCATAACTTTCGATCTACTCAAAATCTCACTTGTTTTGTCCGCCTATCTTGTAGCTGACACTTTTCCCTACAATTCTCATCTATTCATGATTGATTTTTTCGCACACTGTCCCGACATTGGTGGCCAATGTAGCTGAAAGCATATTTGGGCTAAAATGCAGCTTCTTCAAAAGATCACCTTTAAACTGGCATAACTTTCGATCTACTCAAAATCTCACTTGTTTTGTCCGCCTATCTTGTAGCTGACACTTTTCCCTACAATTCTCAACTATTCATGATTGATTTTTTCGCTCACTGTCCCGACATTGGTGACCAATGTAGCTGAAACGATATTTGGGCTAAAATGCAGCTCCTGTAGACGATCACCTGTAAACTGGCATAACTTTCGATCTACTCAAAATCTCACTTGTTCTGTCCGCCTATCTTGTAGCTGACACTTTTCCCTACAATTCTCATCTATTCATGATTGATTTTTTCGCACACTGTCCCGACATTGGTGGCCAATGTAGCTGAAAGCATATTTGGGCTAAAATGCAGCTTCTTCAAAAGATCACCTTTAAACTGGCATAACTTTCGATCTACTCAAAATCTCACTTGTTTTGTCCGCCTATCTTGTAGCTGACACTTTTCCCTACAATTCTCAACTATTCATGATTGATTTTTTCGCTCACTGTCCCGACATTGGTGACCAATGTAGCTGAAACGATATTTGGGCTAAAATGCAGCTCCTGTAGACGATCACCTGTAAACTGGCATAACTTTCGATCTACTCAAAATCTCACTTGTTCTGTCCGCCTATCTTGTAGCTGACACTTTTCCCTACAATTCTCATCTATTCATGATTGATTTTTTCGCACACTGTCCCGACATTGGTGACCAATGTAGCTGAAACGATATTTGGGCTAAAATGCAGCTCCTGTAGACGATCACCTGTAAACTGGCATAACTTTCGATCTACTCAAAATCTCAATTGTTCTGTCCGCCTATCTTGTAGCTGACACTTTTCCCTACAATTCTCATCTATTCATGATTGATTTTTTCGCACACTGTCCCGACATTGGTGGCCAATGTAGCTGAAAGCATATTTGGGCTAAAATGCAGCTTCTTCAAAAGATCACCTTTAAACTGGCATAACTTTCGATCTACTCAAAATCTCACTTGTTT
This sequence comes from Microplitis manilae, assembly GCA_030273425.1. NCBI lineage: Eukaryota > Metazoa > Arthropoda > Insecta > Hymenoptera > Braconidae > Microplitis > Microplitis manilae. The sequence goes on from CP092725.1 coordinate 1,651,682, forward strand.
TGTCCGCCTATCTTGTAGCTGACATTCTTCCCTACAATTCTCATCTATTCATGATTGATTCTTTCGCTCACTGTCCCGACATTGATGACCAATGTTGCTGAAATGATATTTGGGCTAAAATGCAGCTCCTGTAGATGATCACCTATAAACTGGCATAACTTTCGATCTACTCAAAATCTCACTTGTTCCGTCCGCCTATCTTGTAGCTGACACTCTTCCCTACAATTCTCATCTATTCATGATTGATTTTTTCGCACACTGTCCCGACATTGGTGACCAATGTAGCTGAAACGATATTTGGGCTAAAATGCAGCTCCTGTAGACGATCACCTTTAAACTGGCATAACTTTCGATCTACTCAAAATCTCACTTGTTCCGTCCGCCTATCTTGTAGCTGACACTCTTCCCTACAATTCTCATCTATTCATGATTGATTTTTTCGCACACTGTCCCGACATTGGTGACCAATGTAGCTGAAACGATATTTGGGCTAAAATGCAGCTCCTGTAGACGATCACCTTTAAACTGGCATAACTTTCGATCTACTCAAAATCTCACTTGTTCCGTCCGCCTATCTTGTAGCTGACACTCTTCCCTACAATTCTCATCTATTCATGATTGATTTTTTCGCACACTGTCCCGACATTGGTGACCAATGTAGCTGAAGTGATATTTGGGCTGAAATGCAGCTCCTGTAGACGATCACCTTTAAACTGGCATAACTTTCGATCTACTCAAAATCTCACTTGTTCCGTCCGCCTATCTTGTAGCTGACACTCTTCCCTACAATTCTCATCTATTCATGATTGATTTTTTCGCTCACTGTCCCGACATTGATGACCAATGTAGCTGAAGTGATATTTGGGCTGAAATGCAGCTCCTGTAGATGATTACCTATAAACTGGCATAACTTTCGATCTACTCAAAATCTCACTTGTTCCGTCCGCCTATCTTGTAGCTGACACTCTTCCCTACAATTCTCATCTATTCATGATTGATTTTTTCGCACACTGTCCCGACATTGGTGACCAATGTAGCTGAAACGATATTTGGGCTAAAATGCAGCTTCTTCAAAAGATCACCTTTAAACTGGCATAACTTTCGATCTACTCAAAATCTCACTTGTTTTGTCCGCCTATCTTGCAGCTGACACTTTTCCCTACAATTCTCATCTATTCATGATTGATTTCTTCGCTCACTGTCCCGACATTGGTGACCAATGTAGCTGAAATGATATTTGGGCTGAAATGCAGCTCCTGTAGACGATCACCTATAAACTGGCATAACTTTCGATCTACTCAAAATCTCACTTGTTCCGTCCGCCTATCTTGTAGCTGACACTTTTCCCTACAATTCTCATCTATTCATGATTGATTTTTTCGCACACTGTCCCGACATTGGTGACCAATGTAGCTGAAACGATATTTGGGCTAAAATGCAGCTCCTGTAGACGATCACCTATAAACTGGCATAACTTTCGATCTACTCAAAATCTCACTTGTTCTGTCCGCCTATCTTGTAGCTGACACTTTTCCCTACAATTCTCATCTATTCATGATTGATTTTTTCGCACACTGTCCCGACATTGGTGGCCAATGTAGCTGAAACGATATTTGGGCTAAAATGCAGCTCCTGTAGACGATCACCTATAAACTGGCATAACTTTCGATCTACTCAAAATCTCACTTGTTCCGTCCGCCTATCTTGTAGCTGACATTCTTCCCTACAATTCTCATCTATTCATGATTGATTTTTTCGCACACTGTCCCGACATTGGTGGCCAATGTAGCTGAAAGCATATTTGGGCTAAAATGCAGCTTCTTCAAAAGATCACCTTTAAACTGGCATAACTTTCGATCTACTCAAAATCTCACTTGTTCCGTCCGCCTATCTTGTAGCTGACACTTTTCCCTACAATTCTCATCTATTCATGATTGATTTTTTCGCACACTGTCCCGACATTGGTGGCCAATGTAGCTGAAAGCATATTTGGGCTAAAATGCAGCTTCTTCAAAAGATCACCTTTAAACTGGCATAACTTTCGATCTACTCAAAATCTCACTTGTTCTGTCCGCCTATCTTGTAGCTGACACTTTTTCCTACAATTCTCATCTATTCATGATTGATTTTTTCGCACACTGTCCCGACATTGGTGACCAATGTAGCTGAAATGATATTTGGGCTGAAATGCAGCTCCTGTAGACGATCACCTGTAAACTGGCATAACTTTCGATCTACTCAAAATCTCACTTGTTCTGTCCGCCTATCTTGTAGCTGACACTTTTCCCTACAATTCTCATCTATTCATGATTGATTTTTTCGCACACTGTCCCGACATTGGTGACCAATGTAGCTGAAACGATATTTGGGCTAAAATGCAGCTCCTGTAGACGATCACCTATAAACTGGCATAACTTTCGATCTACTCAAAATCTCACTTGTTCCGTCCGCCTATCTTGTAGCTGACATTCTTCCCTACAATTCTCATCTATTCATGATTGATTTTTTCGCACACTGTCCCGACATTGGTGGCCAATGTAGCTGAAAGCATATTTGGGCTAAAATGCAGCTTCTTCAAAAGATCACCTTTAAACTGGCATAACTTTCGATCTACTCAAAATCTCACTTGTTTTGTCCGCCTATCTTGTAGCTGACACTTTTCCCTACAATTCTCATCTATTCATGATTGATTTTTTCGCACACTGTCCCGACATTGGTGACCAATGTAGCTGAAATGATATTTGGGCTAAAATGCAGCTCTTGTAGACGATCACCTGTAAACTGGCATAACTTTCGATCTACTCAAAATCTCACTTGTTCTGTCCGCCTATCTTGTAGCTGACACTTTTCCCTACAATTCTCATCTATTCATGATTGATTTTTTCGCACACTGTCCCGACATTGGTGGCCAATGTAGCTGAAAGCATATTTGGGCTAAAATGCAGCTTCTTCAAAAGATCACCTTTAAACTGGCATAACTTTCGATCTACTCAAAATCTCACTTGTTTTGTCCGCCTATCTTGTAGCTGACACTTTTCCCTACAATTCTCATCTATTCATGATTGATTTTTTCGCACACTGTCCCGACATTGGTGACCAATGTAGCTGAAATGATATTTGGGCTGAAATGCAGCTCCTGTAGACGATCACCTGTAAACTGGCATAACTTTCGATCTACTCAAAATCTCACTAGTTCCGTCCGCCTATCTTGTAGCTGACATTCTTCCCTACAATTCTCATCTATTCATGATTGATTTTTTCGCACACTGTCCCGACATTGGTGACCAATGTAGCTGAAATGATATTTGGGCTGAAATGCAGCTCTTGTAGACGATCACCTGTAAACTGGCATAACTTTCGATCTACTCAAAATCTCACTTGTTCTGTCCGCCTATCTTGTAGCTGACACTTTTCCCTACAATTCTCATCTATTCATGATTGATTTTTTCGCACACTGTCCCGACATTGGTGGCCAATGTAGCTGAAAGCATATTTGGGCTAAAATGCAGCTTCTTCAAAAGATCACCTTTAAACTGGCATAACTTTCGATCTACTCAAAATCTCACTTGTTTTGTCCGCCTATCTTGTAGCTGACACTTTTCCCTACAATTCTCATCTATTCATGATTGATTTTTTCGCACACTGTCCCGACATTGGTGACCAATGTAGCTGAAAGCATATTTGGGCTAAAATGCAGCTCCTGTAGACGATCACCTTTAAACTGGCATAACTTTCGATCTACTCAAAATCTCACTTGTTCTGTCCGCCTATCTTGTAGCTGACACTTTTCCCTACAATTCTCATCTATTCATGATTGATTTTTTCGCACACTGTCCCGACATTGGTGACCAATGTAGCTGAAAGGATATTTGGGCTGAAATGCAGCTCCTGTAGACGATCACCTTTAAACTGGCATAACTTTCGATCTACTCAAAATCTCACTTGTTCTGTCCGCCTATCTTGTAGCTGACACTTTTCCCTACAATTCTCATCTATTCATGATTGATTTTTTCGCACACTGTCCCGACATTGGTGACCAATGTAGCTGAAACCATATTTGGGCTAAAATGCAGCTCCTGTAGACGATCACCTTTAAACTGGCATAACTTTCGATCTACTCAAAATCTCACTTGTTCTGTCCGCCTATCTTGTAGCTGACACTTTTCCCTACAATTCTCATCTATTCATGATTGATTTTTTCGCACACTGTCCCGACATTGGTGACCAATGTAGCTGAAACGATATTTGGGCTAAAATGCAGCTCCTGTAGACGATCACCTGTAAACTGGCATAACTTTCGATCTACTCAAAATCTCACTTGTTCTGTCCGCCTATCTTGTAGCTGACACTTTTCCCTACAATTCTCATCTATTCATGATTGATTTTTTCGCACACTGTCCCGACATTGGTGACCAATGTAGCTGAAACGATATTTGGGCTAAAATGCAGCTCCTGTAGACGATCACCTGTAAACTGGCATAACTTTCGATCTACTCAAAATCTCACTTGTTCTGTCCGCCTATCTTGTAGCTGACACTTTTCCCTACAATTCTCATCTATTCATGATTGATTTTTTCGCACACTGTCCCGACATTGGTGACCAATGTAGCTGAAGTGATATTTGGGCTGAAATGCAGCTCCTGTAGACGATCACCTTTAAACTGGCATAACTTTCGATCTACTCAAAATCTCACTTGTTCCGTCCGCCTATCTTGTAGCTGACACTCTTCCCTACAATTCTCATCTATTCATGATTGATTTTTTCGCACACTGTCCCGACATTGGTGACCAATGTAGCTGAAATGATATTTGGGCTGAAATGCAGCTCCTGTAGACGATCACCTTTAAACTGGCATAACTTTCGATCTACTCAAAATCTCACTTGTTCCGTCCGCCTATCTTGTAGCTGACACTTTTCCCTACAATTCTCATCTATTCATGATTGATTTTTTCGCACACTGTCCCGACATTGGTGACCAATGTAGCTGAAACGATATTTGGGCTAAAATGCAGCTTCTTCAAAAGATCACCTTTAAACTGGCATAACTTTCGATCTACTCAAAATCTCACTTGTTCTGTCCGCCTATCTTGTAGCTGACACTTTTCCCTACAATTCTCATCTATTCATGATTGATTTTTTCGCACACTGTCCCGACATTGGTGACCAATGTAGCTGAAACGATATTTGGGCTAAAATGCAGCTCCTGTAGACGATCACCTTTAAACTGGCATAACTTTCGATCTACTCAAAATCTCACTTGTTCCGTCCGCCTATCTTGTAGCTGACACTTTTCCCTACAATTCTCATCTATTCATGATTGATTTTTTCGCACACTGTCCCGACATTGGTGACCAATGTAGCTGAAACGATATTTGGGCTAAAATGCAGCTCCTGTAGACGATCACCTGTAAACTGGCATAACTTTCGATCTACTCAAAATCTCACTTGTTCCGTCCGCCTATCTTGTAGCTGACACTTTTCCCTACAATTCTCATCTATTCATGATTGATTTTTTCGCACACTGTCCCGACATTGGTGACCAATGTAGCTGAAACGATATTTGGGCTAAAATGCAGCTCCTGTAGACGATCACCTTTAAACTGGCATAACTTTCGATCTACTCAAAATCTCACTTGTTCCGTCCGCCTATCTTGTAGCTGACACTTTTCCCTACAATTCTCATCTATTCATGATTGATTTTTTCGCACACTGTCCCGACATTGGTGACCAATGTAGCTGAAACGATATTTGGGCTAAAATGCAGCTCCTGTAGACGATCACCTGTAAACTGGCATAACTTTCGATCTACTCAAAATCTCACTTGTTCCGTCCGCCTATCTTGTAGCTGACACTTTTCCCTACAATTCTCATCTATTCATGATTGATTTTTTCGCACACTGTCCCGACATTGGTGGCCAATGTAGCTGAAATGATATTTGGGCTGAAATGCAGCTCCTGTAGACGATCACCTGTAAACTGGCATAACTTTCGATCTACTCAAAATCTCACTTGTTTTGTCCGCCTATCTTGTAGCTGACACTTTTCCCTACAATTCTCATCTATTCATGATTGATTTTTTCGCACACTGTCCCGACATTGGTGACCAATGTAGCTGAAATGATATTTGGGCTAAAATGCAGCTCCTGTAGACGATCACCTTTAAACTGGCATAACTTTCGATCTACTCAAAATCTCACTTGTTCCGTCCGCCTATCTTGTAGCTGACACTTTTCCCTACAATTCTCATCTATTCATGATTGATTTTTTCGCACACTGTCCCGACATTGGTGACCAATGTAGCTGAAACGATATTTGGGCTAAAATGCAGCTCCTGTAGACGATCACCTGTAAACTGGCATAACTTTCGATCTACTCAAAATCTCACTTGTTCCGTCCGCCTATCTTGTAGCTGACACTTTTCCCTACAATTCTCATCTATTCATGATTGATTTTTTCGCACACTGTCCCGACATTGGTGACCAATGTAGCTGAAACGATATTTGGGCTAAAATGCAGCTCCTGTAGACGATCACCTGTAAACTGGCATAACTTTCGATCTACTCAAAATCTCACTTGTTCTGTCCGCCTATCTTGTAGCTGACACTTTTCCCTACAATTCTCATCTATTCATGATTGATTTTTTCGCACACTGTCCCGACATTGGTGACCAATGTAGCTGAAACGATATTTGGGCTAAAATGCAGCTCCTGTAGACGATCACCTGTAAACTGGCATAACTTTCGATCTACTCAAAATCTCACTTGTTCCGTCCGCCTATCTTGTAGCTGACACTTTTCCCTACAATTCTCATCTATTCATGATTGATTTTTTCGCACACTGTCCCGACATTGGTGACCAATGTAGCTGAAATGATATTTGGGCTAAAATGCAGCTCCTGTAGACGATCACCTGTAAACTGGCATAACTTTCGATCTACTCAAAATCTCACTTGTTCCGTCCGCCTATCTTGTAGCTGACACTTTTCCCTACAATTCTCATCTATTCATGATTGATTTTTTCGCACACTGTCCCGACATTGGTGACCAATGTAGCTGAAATGATATTTGGGCTAAAATGCAGCTCCTGTAGACGATCACCTGTAAACTGGCATAACTTTCGATCTACTCAAAATCTCACTTGTTCCGTCCGCCTATCTTGTAGCTGACACTTTTCCCTACAATTCTCATCTATTCATGATTGATTTTTTCGCACACTGTCCCGACATTGGTGACCAATGTAGCTGAAACGATATTTGGGCTAAAATGCAGCTCCTGTAGACGATCACCTGTAAACTGGCATAACTTTCGATCTACTCAAAATCTCACTTGTTCTGTCCGCCTATCTTGTAGCTGACACTTTTCCCTACAATTCTCATCTATTCATGATTGATTTTTTCGCACACTGTCCCGACATTGGTGACCAATGTAGCTGAAACGATATTTGGGCTAAAATGCAGCTCCTGTAGACGATCACCTGTAAACTGGCATAACTTTCGATCTACTCAAAATCTCACTTGTTCCGTCCGCCTATCTTGTAGCTGACACTTTTCCCTACAATTCTCATCTATTCATGATTGATTTTTTCGCTCACTGTCCCGACATTGGTGACCAATGTAGCTGAAACGATATTTGGGCTAAAATGCAGCTCCTGTAGACGATCACCTGTGAACTGGCATAACTTTCGATCTACTCAAAATCTCACTTGTTCCGTCCGCCTATCTTGTAGCTGACATTCTTCCCTACAATTCTCATCTATTCATGATTGATTTTTTCGCTCACTGTCCCGACATTGGTGACCAATGTAGCTGAAATGATATTTGGGCTAAAATGCAGCTCCTGTAGACGATCACCTGTAAACTGGCATAACTTTCGATCTACTCAAAATCTCACTTGTTCCGTCCGCCTATCTTGTAGCTGACATTCTTCCCTACAATTCTCATCTATTCATGATTGATTTTTTCGCTCACTGTCCCGACATTGGTGACCAATGTAGCTGAAACGATATTTGGGCTAAAATGCAGCTCCTGTAGACGATCACCTGTAAACTGGCATAACTTTCGATCTACTCAAAATCTCACTTGTTCCGTCCGCCTATCTTGTAGCTGACATTTTTCCCTACAATTCTCATCTATTCATGATTGATTTTTTCGCTCACTGTCCCGACATTGGTGACCAATGTAGCTGAAACGATATTTGGGCTAAAATGCAGCTCCTGTAGACGATCACCTGTAAACTGGCATAACTTTCGATCTACTCAAAATCTCACTTGTTCCGTCCGCCTATCTTGTAGCTGACACTTTTCCCTACAATTCTCATCTATTCATGATTGATTTTTTCGCACACTGTCCCGACATTGGTGACCAATGTAGCTGAAATGATATTTGGGCTGAAATGCAGCTCCTGTAGACGATCACCTGTAAACTGGCATAACTTTCGATCTACTCAAAATCTCACTTGTTCTGTCCGCCTATCTTGTAGCTGACACTTTTCCCTACAATTCTCATCTATTCATGATTGATTTTTTCGCACACTGTCCCGACATTGGTGACCAATGTAGCTGAAATGATATTTGGGCTAAAATGCAGCTCCTGTAGACGATCACCTATAAACTGGCATAACTTTCGATCTACTCAAAATCTCACTTGTTCCGTCCGCCTATCTTGTAGCTGACACTTTTCCCTACAATTCTCAACTATTCATGATTGATTTTTTCGCTCACTGTCCCGACATTGGTGACCAATGTAGCTGAAACGATATTTGGGCTAAAATGCAGCTCCTGTAGACGATCACCTGTGAACTGGCATAACTTTCGATCTACTCAAAATCTCACTTGTTCCGTCCGCCTATCTTGTAGCTGACACTTTTCCCTACAATTCTCAACTATTCATGATTGATTTTTTCGCTCACTGTCCCGACATTGGTGGCCAATGTAGCTGAAAGCATATTTGGGCTAAAATGCAGCTTCTTCAAAAGATCACCTTTAAACTGGCATAACTTTCGATCTACTCAAAATCTCACTTGTTTTGTCCGCCTATCTTGTAGCTGACACTTTTCCCTACAATTCTCAACTATTCATGATTGATTTTTTCGCTCACTGTCCCGACATTGGTGACCAATGTAGCTGAAACGATATTTGGGCTAAAATGCAGCTCCTGTAGACGATCACCTGTGAACTGGCATACCTTTCGATCTACTCAAAATCTCACTTGTTCCGTCCGCCTATCTTGTAGCTGACACTTTTCCCTACAATTTTCATTCATTCATGATTGATTTTTTCGCACACCGTCCCGACATTGGTGACCAATGTAGCTGAAACGATATTTGGGCTAAAATGCAGCTCCTGTAGACGATCACCTGTAAACTGGCATAACTTTCGATCTACTGAAAATCTCACTTGTTCTGTCCGCCTATCTTGTAGCTGACACATTTCCCCACAAGTCTCATCTATTCATGATTGATTTTTTCGCACACTGTCCCGACATTGGTGACCAATGTAGCTGAAACGATATTTGGGCTAAAATGCAGCTCCTGTAGACGATCACCTGTGAACTGGCATACCTTTCGATCTACTCAAAATCTCACTTGTTCCGTCCGCCTATCTTGTAGCTGACACTTTTCCCTACAATTTTCATTCATTCATGATTGATTTTTTCGCACACTGTCCCGACATTGGTGACCAATGTAGCTGAAACGATATTTGGGCTAAAATGGAGCTCCTGTAGACGATCACCTGTGAACTGGCATAACTCTCGATCTACTGAAAATCTCACTTGTTCTGTCCGCCTATCTTGTAGCTGACACTTTTCCCCACAAGTCTCATCTATTCATGATTGATTTTTTCGCACACTGTCCCGACATTGGTGACCAATGTAGCTGAAACGATATTTGGGCTAAAATGCAGCTCCTGTAGACGATCACCTGTGAACTGGCATAACTTTCGATCTACTCAAAATCTCACTTGTTCCGTCCGCCTATCTTGTAGCTGACACTTTTCCCTACAATTTTCATTCATTCATGATTGATTTTTTCGCACACCGTCCCGACATTGGTGACCAATGTAGCTGAAACGATATTTGGGCTAAAATGCAGCTCCTGTAGACGATCACCTGTAAACTGGCATAACTTTCGATCTACTCAAAATCTCACTTGTTCCGTCCGCCTATCTTGTAGCTGACACTTTTCCCTACAATTTTCATTCATTCATGATTGATTTTTTCGCACACTGTCCCGACATTGGTGACCAATGTAGCTGAAACGATATTTGGGCTAAAATGCAGCTCCTGTAGACGATCACCTGTGAACTGGCATAACTTTCGATCTACTCAAAATCTCACTTGTTCTGTCCGCCTATCTTGTAGCTGACACTTTTCCCTACAATTCTCATCTATTCATGATTGATTTTTTTGCACACTGTCCCGACATCGGTGACCAATGTAGCTGAAATGATATTTGGGCTAAAATGCGGCTTCTTCAAAAGATCGCCTTTAAACTGGCATAACTTTCGATCTACTCGAAATCTCACTTGTTCTGTCCGCCTATCTTGTAGCTGACACTTTTCCCTACAATTCTCATCTATTCATGATTGATTTTTTTGCACACTGTCCCGACATCGGTGACCAATGTAGCTGAAATGATATTTGGGCTAAAATGCGGCTTCTTCAAAAGATCGCCTTTAAACTGGCATAACTTTCGATCTACTCAAAATCTCACTTGTTCTGTCCGCCTATCTTGTAGCTGACACTTTTCCTTACAATTCTCATCTATTCATGATTGATTTTTTCGCACACTGTCCCGACATTGGTGACCAATGTAGCTAAAACGATATTTGGGCTAAGATGCAGCTCCTGCAGACGAACACCTTCAAACTGGAATAACTTTCGATCTACTCAAAATCTCACTTGTTCCGTCCGCCTATCTTGTAGCTGACACTTTTTCCTACAATTTTGAGTTATTCATGATTGTTTTTACCTCACGCTGACCTGACATTTGGGATCAATGTAGCTGAGATGAGAATTGGGCTAAGATGCAGCTCTTGCAGACGAACACATTTAAACTGGAATAACTTTCGGTCTACTCAAAATCTCACTTGTTCTGTCCGCCTATCTTGTAGCTGACACTTTTTCCTACAATTCTCATCTATTCATGATTGATTTTTTCGCACACTGTCCCGACATTGGTGACCAATGTAGCTGAAACGATATTTGGGCTAAAATGCAGCTCCTGTAGACGATCACCTGTGAACTGGCATAACTTTCGATCTACTCAAAATCTCACTTGTTCTGTCCGCCTATCTTGTAGCTGACACTTTTCCCTACAATTCTCATCTATTCATGATTGATTTTTTTGCACACTGTCCCGACATCGGTGACCAATGTAGCTGAAATGATATTTGGGCTAAAATGCGGCTTCTTCAAAAGATCGCCTTTAAACTGGCATAACTTTCGATCTACTCAAAATCTCACTTGTTCTGTCCGCCTATCTTGTAGCTGACACTTTTCCCTACAATTCTCATCTATTCATGATTAATTTTTTCGCACACTGTCCCGACATTGGTGACCAATGTAGCTGAAACGATATTTGGGCTAAAATGCAGCTCCTGTAGACGATCACCTGTGAACTGGCATAACTTTCGATCTACTCAAAATCTCACTTGTTCTGTCCGCCTATCTTGTAGCTGACACTTTTCCCTACAATTCTCATCTATTCATGATTAATTTTTTCGCACACTGTCCCGACATTGGTGACCAATGTAGCTGAAACGATATTTGGGCTAAAATGCAGCTCCTGTAGACGATCACCTGTGAACTGGCATAACTTTCGATCTACTCAAAATCTCACTTGTTCTGTCCGCCTATCTTGTAGCTGACACTTTTCCCTACAATTCTCATCTATTCATGATTGATTTTTTTGCACACTGTCCCGACATCGGTGACCAATGTAGCTGAAATGATATTTGGGCTAAAATGCGGCTTCTTCAAAAGATCGCCTTTAAACTGGCATAACTTTCGATATACTTAAAATCTCACTTGTTCCGTCCGCCTATCTTGTAGCTGACACTTTTTCCTACAATTTTGAGTTATTCATGATCGATTTTACTTGACGCTGACCTGACATTTGGGATCAATGTAGCTGAGATGAGAATTGGGCTAAGATGCAGCTTCTGCAGACGAACACATTTAAACTGGAATAACTTTCGGTCTACTCAAAATCTCACTTGTTCCGTCCGCCTATCTTGTAGGTGACACTTTTCCCTACAATTCTCATCTATTCATGATTGATTTTTTTGCACACTGTCCCGACATTGGTGACCAATGTTGCTGTTATGATATTTGGGCTAAAATGCGGCTTCTTCAAAAGATCGCCTTTAAACTGAAATAACTTTCGATCTACTCAAAATCTCACTTGTTCCGTCCGCCTATCTTGTAGCTGACACTTTTTCCTACAATTTTGAGTTATTCATGATCGATTTTACTTCACGCTGACCTGACATTTGGGATCAATGTAGCTGAGATGAGAATTGGGCTAAGATGCAGCTTCTGCAGACGAACACATTTAAACTGGAATAACTTTCGGTCTACTCAAAATCTCACTTGTTCCGACCGCCTATCTTGTAGCTGACACTTTTCCCTACAATTTTCATTCATTCATGATTGATTTTTTTGCACACTGTCCCGACATTGGTGACCAATGTATCTGAAACGATATTTGGGCTAAAATGCAACTTCTTCAAAAGATCACCTTTAAACTGAAATAACTTTCGATCTACTCAAAATCTCACTTGTTCCGTCCGCCTATCTTGTAGCTGACACTTTTCCCTACAATTCTCATCTATTCATGATTGATTTTTTTGCACTCTGTCCCGACATTGGTGACCAATGTTGCTGTTATGATATTTGGGCTAAAATGCGGCTTCTTCAAAAGATCGCCTTTAAACTGAAATAACTTTCGATCTACTCAAAATCTCACTTGTTCCGTCCGCCTATCTTGTAGCTGACACTTTTTCCTACAATTTTGAGTTATTCATGATCGATTTTACCTCACGCTGACCTGACATTTGGGATCAATGTAGCTGAGATGAGAATTGGGCTAAGATGCAGCTCCTGCAGACGAACACATTTAAACTCGAATAACTTTCGGTCTACTCAAAATCTCACTTGTTCTGTCTGCCTATCTTGTAGCTGACACTTTTCCCTACAATTTTCATTCATTCATGATTGTTTTTTTTGCACACTGTCCCGACATTGGTGACCAATGTAGCTGAAACGATATTTGGGCTAAAATGCAGCTCCTGTAGACGATCACCTGTAAACTGGCATAACTTTCGATCTACTCAAAATCTCACTTGTTCCGACCGCCTATCTTGTAGCTGACACTTTTTCCTACAATTTTGAGTTATTCATGATTGTTTTTACCTCACGCTGACCTGACATTTGGGATCAATGTAGCTGAGATGAGAATTGGGCTAAGATGCAGCTCTTGCAGACGAACACATTTAAACTGGAATAACTTTCGGTCTACTCAAAATCTCACTTGTTCTGTCCGCCTATCTTGTAGCTGACACTTTTCCCTACAATTCTCATCTATTCATGATTGATTTTTTCGCACACTGTCCCGACATTGGTGACCAATGTAGCTGTAATGATATTTGGGCTAAAATGCAGCTTCTTCAAAAGATCACCTTTAAACTGAAATAGTTTAGACTTTATGCAGTAGTTTAGACTTCTCGTTTTATGGTTAACGGGCACTTGGATAGTCCTATTAATAATTATATGGCAATGTGCTACTAGGCTAGGCCTTTATTATATATATTTGGACTATTTCCCATCATGTTTTTCTGAAAAATAGACACATAATTTTCCACTATTGATTGCTGCAGTTTAGACTACCCGTTTAAGAGTAAACCGGCACTCAGATAGTGCAATTACTGATTATATGACAACATACTCGAAGGCCATGCTTTTTCTCAACATATATAGGCTTGGTATAGCAATACATCTCTAAGTTATAGTTACAGAATTATGTAATATTCACCACAGCAGTTCAGGCTTCCCGTTTTATAGCAAACGTACACTTGGATAGTGCTATTAATAATCATATGGCAATTGCGAAAAACGCTTTTGAAGTTTGAGAAACAATTTCAGTAAAATAACTCAGCTAATATTTAATACCCTCTTAGAAAATCTCATAGAATCCAAAAAATTGTCATCTGTTCCTATAGAGATTTTATCAGAATTAATGAGTTATATGAGAAATGCTATAGTTAAGTATAGGGTCTTATACATACAGCTATAAGAATCTATCGGATTTTTTAAGCAGCGTACTCACTTGGGATCAATTGGCGATCCCAGGTCCATATATTGGGCCTTCTTCTTGAAAAGAACGAGTCTCCAAGTCGTTCGGCAACAGCTACCGATCAATGTGCGATTTACTGCACTTGGCTGGCTTAGATGCTGCGTCACAAAATCCTATGTATCTCCGAAAATAATTCGAATTTTTAAAAATCCGTTCAAGGGCATATTTTTGAGAATCTAAACTTAAAAAATATACAAAAAAAAGTTAATCGATTTTTTCAAATTTTTAAACCAGAATACTCTCTTAACAAATTTTATGGGCCCTAGGAGCCTTATTCCTGGTCTTATTTTTCATCGGCGTTCTGAAAAAAAATCAACTAGACTACAATTTATTCATATATTACTTTTAAATTGCTATCGAGATTTTAAATTATGACCGGTATCTCCCCACTTCAGTCTGTCAAGGTTATACTACATCATACTCATAGCTGTTCTTGATATGAACGCTTATTCCAATAAATTTCCACAATGTTCATTTATTGCATCCAAACTGCCATCTATCTGTCGATATTGAAACTTTACTAATATTCTTCTATGTCGATAATAATTTCATTCGTGATTTTATAATCCCTGATAACACGAGTTGATCGTGAAAAAGTTGGTCATTCATTAGTTTCCGACCAACTTGACGACAAGTTATCTACAACTTCAGCTTTTGCAACTTTTGGCTACAAGTTACCGCCAACTTTCTCAGAAAGTTGGTGCCAGTATGAAGCCGCAACTGGAATGCAAGTTTCTGAGAAAATTGAAAGCAAACTTACCGTCAACTTTCTCAGAAAGTGATCGTCAACTTATTGAATTTCCAACTTTTGCCACCAACTTTCTTAGAAAATGTCTATCAACTATTGGAGGTACCAACTGTTGGCGGTCAACTTAGTGTCCAGTTGCGGCTGCAAGTTTCTCGTCAGTTTCTCGCCAACTTGGCTATCAGGGTATAGTCTTCGGGGAAATAACCCTTACCCTTAGAGTTACCATTCAAGATCTACTTTATCTTCAGAGATATAAAAATTATTAAAGTTGGTACCACTATATACTCTAGTATACAGTTTATTTGGTATTATATACTGCTACCACAGAAGCGCACGAGAATAAACTTCTACTTGCTACAACTTTCGATGCTGCCAAGTTTGTTGGCAACATACAATCGCTGACTCGAAATTATTGTTAACTTAAATAAGGCTAGACAAAAATTCAACTGGCATTATAAGTAAATTGCTTTCAATCAATTTGACTCATTTTAAAAAGAGTATAAAATACTAATGCATCAAATTATCGTTGTTTTAATTGATTAAAGACTATTGTTCATGATAGCAACAAATACGAATGTAACATTTTATATCCGACTTAATCACTGTATGCAAATACATGACATCAGTTCGATGTACTGCTATTATCAGCCATCTGTATTTAAAGGAAACAACATTAAATACAACTGACTGATTACAAATCTGTCTCAAACATCTACTAGAAATAAATACAGTCGTTATTAACATCATTTGACTCTTAACTATACCGGGAATAATATTTAATCGAAATATTTTTCGACTCGAAAGAACTTGTTGTTAGGACAAAAAGATGGCACCCACACAAATTACCTAAAGTATGGAAAGCATGTCTTGGAAGGTTACTAGAGTCGGAGTTGATGCCATCTTCTGGATGATCTTGGAGTTAACTGACAATTTGATTTTTTTTGGACAAAATTGCAAAATAAAAAAATATGCGCATGTAGAAATTTGAAAAAACTATGCGTGGAATTTTTTTTGACAATTTATCGTTTTGGAAAAATTAAAAAATTTTTAACTGTCTGCTAACTTTACGATCATGCAATCGGACTCATTCGGAACTTTCCGATTAAATCTGACTAGAATTTTACAATCAGATTCAATTGGAGTATTTAATCATGGACTTGACTATCATTCTCCTAGACTGTTGGCAGTTAATTGTCACCTGGGATCAAAATAAAAAGACATTTTCTTAGATTATTATTTTTCCAAAATATATTGCCACAATTACAGTACTAATATTAAACAATAAAAAAAACTCATAATGACTGAACAGTTATTATGTCACAAAATTATCATTCAAAGATAATACTTATATATACTTATAATATAATATAACAGAATATTAAATACGGCTGGCAAATAATTTTAATTGTTTTTAAAATTTAAATTACATGTGCTACCGACACTTAAAATTATTAACGTCGTTAGCTATTGCTAAATTTATTATCATTATTTACTTTTATTCCAATACTGTCGTAATCTATACACTTACTAATTGGATTGTTTTTTTTTCCTTAATTTTCTGTAATTAATTCTATTAATTTTTGTTTTCGTTATCAGATCGAACTATTTTTACATATTCAACAATTTCCATAGGCGTTCGTCTTATAATACAATATATATCATTAATTATAGTTCAAAACTATCATATATATATAGATATTACTTTTAAAAAAAATATAACTTATGGGAATACTCGAGGAACAAAGAAATTAATTAATAAATGTAATCATTTGTCCCTAATTATAATTAATAATAAAATGTAGAGTATTTTTTGAATTGTCTCTTTAAAAATTCACGAGCGCTTATAATTATTATCAATCAATCAATCAATCAGCCAACCAACCAATCGATATATTAATTAATTAATAAATCAATTAATGAATGAACGAATTAACGAACGTCTACAATTACTTCAAATCTAATTCAACTTCCGGACTCTCAAGAGAAAATGGTTTAAGATTTTCGACAATCGGTGTCTCGTCCGGGTCTATTTTAATCCGGATCTTATTTGTCTCAAGAACATGAGGGAGAGTGCGCTGAAAGTCCTCTTCATAAGAGGCTGGCGATAGCGGAGAGTAAGGTACGTAAATCCGTACGATATCTGGACTGGGATGATGAGGAGTAGCACGAGGTGTAGGAAGTCCTCCGCTGTTAGAACTACCCACGGATAAATTGCTTTGAGTATCAAGACTATTATCCAGGGCTTGAGATCTTGTCGCCGAACTAAAAACCGATAGGTCAGCTGTTGATGTTACCGATGTATCGGCTAGTGAACGTCTCGATCCGCTTGGAGATCCACCGTCATCCAGGCTCGGATCAAATGAGAATTTACTTCCTGCAAGTACATCGTCTTGATTGGCACGAGGATTTATTTTGTTAATATATTATTAATTTAAACACGATATCTATATCATAGACGTGTCGTGAAATTATCCGTAATACCACCAAGCTCGCTGCCACTAGGTGGGTCTCCGGGTATTGGACTGTTCCGTGGGTCCTCGATGCTCGCCATCTCTCTACGCTGGGCCACTGATTCCCGTAAAACTGTTTGGGCTTCGCTGAATTCTTCTGCCCGTCTTCCAACCTAATTTTAATTGTTCATTATCATTTAATTATAGTACGATAAATTTATTTAAATACTAAATAATTTAAGTAAAAAACATTTTTTTTTAAAATAAATTACGTGGGTAATTATGCGCAAATGCTCCACCTATTTTTTATAAGTAGATTCAATATTATACATATTGCTGGATTATTTTTATCAGTAAGTATGTAAGGGTGGGTTCATACATTTCAAATTTTTAAAAATTATAATTATTTTTTACATCAAAAATTAAATTTAAAATTTTTAAAAAATGTTACTTGCCTTGCTAGTAAAAGAAGGTTCTTTAAATGTACCAAGTGGAAATCGTGGTAATTCATGTGGCATTGGCGCGCCAGGATAATCTAATTTACTACGTTTCAGTTCTTCCATATTACGCTCAACCGAATTAATAACAGTGTCATCGTCAAAGCGAAAGTCTTTTTCCAATTTAGCTTGTAAATAGTTACAGAACTCATCGAGACTCTCTAACGGCATTAGGTACCGTTTGTGTAGCTTCATTACTGTGTACGCCATCGCCGGTAGTATACGATCTCCGTCTAACAGGAATATATCCCAAATACGAAGACCAAGGCTAACTGGTGTCTAATTAAAAGCAACGTCATTAATCACAAGCTTTTTGTATCCACAAATATATAAATAATAAAATAAACTTACGCGTTCTTGAAAAACAACAAAAAACCACTTGAGCGCATAAAGCATCGAGTCACATCCACATTTGTCCAGTTTGCGCTTCAATTTTGGAAGAAATTTGTTCATTATTTTGTCATGATGCTCAATAAATCGGTTCAGTTTTGGGAAACCGTCTATATAGAAACCTGAAAATAATTTTATCGGTTAATCAAAAATTTTTAGTAGCTCTAGCTTAAAATAAAGGCGGCGGTTAATGAAATATTAAATTGCTGGCAGTCGACGCGATTAGTAAAGAAAATCAACAGATCACAAATAAAAATAAAAAACAGTTAATTATATTAATTAAAATATAATAAAAATTTTCAAACCATGCATGCTGTACTTCTTATCTGCAAGTAGAATAGACAATCCCCAAAAGGCATCTTCTTCGTTCATGTATAATAATAATAGTCCGGCTAAGACTGACATCCCTTGACAATACCCGACTTCCATGTTGTACATACTGTAAGCTGCTAGTACATAAAACATTGATCTCTGCTTGATGCTATACCTCTCTCTAGAATAATAAAATAATATCAGTCACTTTATTCAACATCTTGAGTAATTTTTAAAAACAGTAAAAAATATTCCATTGAAAAATCAACAGGACAAAAATTTTAGAGCAGCTTTTAAATTTTTGTAATTGAAGTAAGAGACCCAGTACCCGATTACTCATGTATTTGCATATATATATTTACTAAATATAGATATATAAATACATGAAGTGATTGAGTACTAGTTCCCTTCGAGTATTAGGTCTACGATAAAAAATAAAAATGTTTTGTAGTAAAATGATTAAGATTGTTATTTTTCCTGGCCGAGGCTATAAGTCCTTGACATTTAAAAGTTTCAAGGTCAGCCGCTGCCCTAAAAACCGGCCGCTCTCGAAAACTGTTAAATATTTAACACAAAAATTTAAACAGGCCGTTAACTTGATACTTTTTACTGTGCAGCGAACAAAAAAAAAAAATATAAACCTGTAGTCAATATGATCGCGATACTGTCTCGCAACATCAGCATCAATCTGTCGTATTTCAGTGGACCATTGTCTAGCAAGTTTAAGCATTTCATCATATTTTCCAGCCTGATCCTGTTTCAATGTCTGTATGCCGAGTAATAGCGACCAAACTTGTCCTCTAAAACGGTCTGGTATACCTTTGTAAACCCGTCTCCTCAATTTTTCTTTGGTAACCGGACTTTCCCAATGTTTTGTCATTTTCTCCCACTTTTTTACCCGCTCCATTTCAACCTGATGCATTTTAATTTCGTTGGTCTCCAATTTACGTGGTAACCGTTTGTCACTGTAATTAAATATTCATCAGTTAGTTAATTAATTATCAGCACTTAATCATCAACTTTCTTTTTAAAAAGGAGAAGCTAAAGTCTTACTAAGCATTCCTATTCTTTACACACTTAAAAAGATAATAAAATAAAATTTAATTACAGGGTGTAATAAAATACTCACTGGATGAAACCATATCTGTCTGTTGTATGATAAACTTCATAACCAGGATCTTCCCACGAGTCAATCTGGGCACCATTCTCTCTACCACGATCATAGCAGCTGAATATTCTGTCCCGCTCAGCAGCGGATCGTTTCAATAACTCTTCCTCATTCATCCCACAATAATAATTAACAACGGTATTAACACAAGCATACCGGATTATTTACATATATATTATTATTCATCAATAAATATAATACCTAATAAGTAAATAAATTAATAGCTATTTATCAGCCTGATATTTTTATTGTCTTGCAGTGGATTATTAATCACGACACCTGTTAATAAATGAAAGTTTAATTTAAATTTATCTTGTGATTTCGGCAAAGGTTAAAAGGTTATGATTATTAAAAAAAATATTGACCAATTAAATCACGTACTTATGTCACCAGCATCATTTGTTGATAGTGATGTTGATGTACAAGCAACTGGACCTCTTTTTATTAATTTTATTCGACCACTTGTTTTAGTTTCGTCTATTGTCTACATGGCTTTAAAGTTTCCGTAAATTTTTTTTAGTTCTATCAGAAACTTAACTTTAAAAAAATATCTGGTTGATCTCAGTCTTGGTCTTGCCAACTAAAACCGTTTTCTAACTTTCTTCACTTTATATTTATGCTACTGTACTGGATATCAAGTACTGTAAACTCAACTCTAGATTGTACATGGCTTTTTTTTTTATTTATTATCAAGAATCAAGTGTGTCTGCTGGTGATGTTTAATGTTGTGTATGTGTATATATATATATGTGTATATTTGTGTACTGATAATTAATAAGGATTGAGGCGCTGAAGGCATCTGCCCAGCAGTTATCACTTGGTCCGATAGGGGCGTAGTTTATATCAGTAGCAGCGAGTTGGCTTCTTGCTTTTATTTGATTTTTAATGAGTGTGAATATAGCAGACGTCAGATGAATTTTAAATTATTAATTAATGGAGTAAATAATTAGTAAAGTAAAATTTAAAAAAAAAAGGGGATTACAAAATTTTGAAATTAAGAAGTGCATTTTTTACAAATATTTTTTTAAAAATTATTTACCCTCTTTATTCATAAATTTAAATTTATGAGTGTGAATGTAGCAGACATGACAAATTTAAAATTATAAATAATTTAAAAAATAATATTTATAAAAAATGCGCTTATTAATTTCAAAATTTTTTAAAAATTTTATTTTATTAATTATTTACTCCATTAATTAATAATTTTAAATTTGTCTGACGTCTGCTACATTCACACTCATAAATTTTGTTGATAAGTTTCCTACTGTTGGGTTTTATTTTTTATATAAATAAAAATAAAAAAAAAATATGAGTTAACCTACGTCTTAAATTTAAGATACTGCTGCTGGAAACTGGAGACGTAGATCTAGTAGCTGGAGTTAAATTTATAAATTTTGTTTGGGCAGATAATTAAAAGTATTCAAATGAGTAATTATGAAAGATTAAATCCTGAGGATGAAGCGCTGCAGAAAACAGTTGGTGATGCTCTGGTATTTAAATTTTATTTATTTAAATTTTATGAGTGCAAATGTACCAGACATACGTCAACTTTTAAATTAAATTAGTAAATATTAGTAAATATTGTATTTGTAAATTTTTTTAAATTTTAGAATATTCAGTTGACGAAAGAAGAGATGGCTGTTTTGACAGAGTGCCAGCATAATTCTGTTTTTCATCGGGGTCTTCCGCTGGGTGCTGTTGCGACTGGTGGGTTTTATTATATGATGAAGAACGGTATTATGAAGAGGAACATGGGCACTTTGATAGTGAGTGGTCTGTCAGGGTTTTTGATCGGGACTATATCATACAGGTCTGTTTGTATGGAGAAACTGATGGCGCTTCCTCAGAGTACTTTGAAAGAAAGAATTTTGGCGGCCCAAGGAATACAACCGGTTAAGTAAGTTGGCAATTTAATGACTTAATAGTTAATTAATTAATTGAATGAATGAATTTATTTGTAGGGTTGATTTACAATCTTCAGACAATCAATCGCAGACTTGGTACGACATTCATCCTATTAATGAACCTCTTAGAGATGCGCCGATGGGTTCATCGCTTGATGTTGAACCTTATCAATCTCATAATGATGGATACGCTCATTCAAATATAGATACTGGTAAAATTTATTTATAAATTTTAATAATTAATTTTTTTTGCATAGAAGTCAGCGGACAGTTCACTTTTTTTGGATTTTTTTTTTACAATTCAGTTAAAAATGAAATAAAACTATAACTGCTGAGAAAAAAAAATTTTTTCGTTCACTTCTATGTGCTAGTGTTCTTGTAGAAGACTTGTCTGATGCCTCCAAGTGTCCATTGGACACCAATCCTGGTCAGGATTCCCGTCTAAGAAATTCTATAGAAAATCTAGACTGAGCTCATTGAGCTTGAATTTATCTGACATTTTCTTTATCTTTTACTTTATCGAGTTGGTTAAAAAATTTATAAATGCATATAATTAATACATACATATTCTTGTTCTTAACATAATTATCTACAAGAGTATGTAAAAGTATATTTAATATTTACTTAATTTATAAAGCAGATACCTTTCAATGCAAATAAAAATATTTATTTTATAGAATCAGCATTTGCGTTGGATCCACCATTAAAACCCATTGGTCGTGATACATATACATCATACGATGAATTACGTCGTAGAAATCGTGAGGAATATGAAAGATCTCAATCTTCAGGGTACAGGTTCTTATTTTTATTCATCAATTATTATTTTTTAATTAATATATCATTCAATTATTGACTTTCAGCCGGCCATCGAGGCCTTACAGACCAGAACCACCATCACCGCCTCCATCATCGTCAGAATTCGACTCTCCATACTCGTCATTCGACAGACCTTATGACCCGCCGTCATTCGATCCACCGAGACGTGATTTTCTGTGATTTCCACACTCATTTCATTTTCTTTTTTCTTTTCAGTAGTGCTGTGTTTCTACTCACTTTGTACTATGTACGTATGTGTATTATATTAAAAAAAAGAAATAATAAGCAATCTTGTTAATTAATTAAATGGACAAAGTCAATAATTTTACTTTTATCTTATTATGAAATCGAGAATGCGACACCTTGACCTTTGTGGGAGGGTCGCGGTTCGGATTTCGTCATATTTCTCTAATTATTGTTCAAAACACTTTTATTTATATAGAATATATAATAATCAGGAATTCAACCCACAGTAATCAGAAAATATAATTTTTTAATAAAAAATTCGACAAAACTCAATAACTTTACTTTGATCTTAGGAACATCCATAAATTACGTAACACATTTTGAAGATTTTTTACTCCCCCTTCCTGGTATGTAACAAATCGTAACAAATTACGACCCTCGTGCCCCTAAAAGATTTGTTACGCAACATAATCACTTTGTCACAACAGAAAAAGTTCTTGAATAATTTAAATTTAAATTTATTGCACAAAATAATTGATATATATTCATGCATACGATTAGAAATTTTTTAATTTGTAATCTCAGAAATATAATTAAATTTTTGTTACGTAATATATGTTAAATTGACAACCCCCTTAACGTAACAATGCATAACAACTTGAACCCCCGCTCCCTGACAATATGTTACGCAATTTATGAATGTTCCCTCATGAAACTGTAATTAATTTAAAAAAAATTACATAAATTAGTACCGCGACGTGAGGTAAATTTTTTTTTAATTAAATAAAATAATGATTTACCTACTAGGGTAAATAATATACAAATTTAATAAAACAAAAAATTTTCGCTACAAATGAGCAATAGATATTTTTTTTTTACATATAACATCTCTGTGTATTATCTTCGTAATTTTCATATAATTAATATATATATATATATATAATTATTTTTATTAAGTTTTATTTGTTAATAATTAACCTAATTAGCCAGTAACTCAATTATTTCATTGACAACTCCTGATAATAATGAATTATTATCTCCTTTGCCTTCAATCGCCAGGCAGGAAGAATTATCTGATGATTTCTGTGAAGAATAAAAATGAATTAACTTAAAATAAATGAATTAATTACTTGATAATTTAATTTCTTACCTTTTTAACTAAAAGGCAGACATGATGACCTTTTAGCGATTGACCATAGAGAGAAGCAGTGTCATCAATCTGTTCAACGAGCGTTAAATGACAACGCTGACAAATAATTTCCAACGTCTGACTAAAATCACGTGTAAGTTTTATTTTATTTTTAGTTTTAAACGTCAGCTGGTCGCCATTCAGTAATTCAGTGAGAATGTAACTGTGGGAAAGACTTCCCATCAAGAAACTGCAGTGAGAGAGTCTCAGAGTGAAGTCTAGCTTCTCTTGAATCATCCCGCCCTCATTTTCCACCATGTAAGTAAGCGATCCCCGAAGTTTCTGAGCGAACGTGTCGTCGGAGACGACGATAGAGAGATGGACTTCGGTGCTGGCCGAAGGAGCCAGCGGCGCCCGTATCTTGATGCCCGACTCTTCGCCTAGACTGCGGACTAGCTTCAGAGCAGACGCGTCGGAGACATCAAGGTCCAGCTCCTTCAGCAATTTACTCCCCGTGTTCATCAGCATCACGACAGCAATAATCTTTCCCACCTCGTGCGGCAGCTGCTTCAACTCATAAGTCATCTTGATCTTATCATTCGCCGCAAGTTGTAAATACTCTGGATAATCGGAGGTGTCACTGGGTTCATTTTGATTAACACTGGCATCATTATCATCACAATTGCTCCTAAGTCCCGGCAATATTTCTTTCGAAGGCGTAGAAATACCAGCAGTTTCTTCATAACCCGATGGCTTGTCATGTTTTTTACTGTCTGAATGTTTCTTTTTGCGCCTCCTCGTGCTCTCCTCGGTGTCTTTCTTCTTCTTGGACTTGCTGCGTTTAGATTTTGACTTTGACTCATCGACGTCATTCTGCCGGTTGACATTCTCATTGCCCGAGTTTTCTTTATCGTTTATTACATCATTGCCCAGCCATAAGTCAATATTATTTTGATTGTCATTTTGTTCGGTAGCTTTGCTCTTACTCTTCTTCTTTTTCTTCGACTTGTCGCTTTTCTTCTTGTCTCGGGACGGCGACCTACTTTTTATTGCCACAATATCCGCCCGATGCTCGAGAACCGGCAGTCGCTCGTCCTCGCGCAGCGGAATATCCAAGTCGATGTTCAATGCCCGATGTGGATCGTTGACGTCCGTTAAATTAGTGTCATCATTGTCGCTAAGTTCAGCACCTGGTGGTAATTCCCCGACTCCAGTATTTACAAAATGCGTTGGATACCCACCATCCTCTACTTCATCGTCTGTACTCGATTGATTTTTATTTTTCTTCGACTTTTTCTTCTTCCCATGCGTCTTCCTGCGCTTCTGCTTATCAATATCCGTATTTAAATTAAGCAGTTTTGAATTTGAAAATGAATTGACTTTAAGTGATACCGGTATATCTAATTCAGTGATAGGAATTTGATCGTAATCATCATTTTTATTATCAGAATTATGATAAGAATTATTAATACTATTGCTAGTATTCCTTGGACTGGCAGTTGTTTTCAAATAGTGCGGATTATTTTCTTGCTCCAATTTTCTGGCTTCGCGCCTTCGCTGCAGCTCTTCAACAGTCGGTTCAACCGAGACTTTGCGTCCGCTGTACTCAGATTTTTCCGACTTGACAAAGATATCATTCATATCCAGATCCTCTTCATCAGAAGTCTCCGACGGCGGATCATTTATCCAAGTGTCCAAATCCAATCCTTCTGGAATCGGTACTTTTTTCTGAGCTTTAGGAGCCACTGGATTTAATTCGCCTTCAAAAGCAGCCGCTAGTTCAGGTATCAGTGACGGATTTTCTTTTAAATAATCAAACACAACTAATACCGCACTCGATCGTTCTTGTACTTCTAAGTCTCCACTGCACACAAACTCAGCCATTTTATCCTTGAGATAAAATATTTGTTCGATAGTCTCATCATCGTTTTCAGCGTAAGCTTTATTTAATGTAACGGCTGCTAATTTTAAAATATTATGAACATAAACAGCTTGAATATGACCCGGTAGACTTGACGCTTGTGATTTTAACATTGACTTTAGAGTAACTATTGGGTCATCAAGTTCGCTGCAAAATTCCCCGCATATCCAGGCGGCTGCGTAAAGAACTTCGCACATGGTAGCACGCGGTTGTCCTGTCAGCAAGTGGGCGTTCTCCAACAGTAAGGCACATTGTTGGACCGCGCATTTCCTGATAGCTTGAACACGAATTGCAACATCCAGCAGCTGGGTCGCCACCAGCTGCCCATGCTTGGTACCCTCCATACGCGTCAAATCAACCAGCACCGAAATGTACCACTCGAAGTACGTAATAAACTGGTAATTATTTTGGGAACAAATTTGAATTATCTTCGACAATAATTCATCCCGATAAGTTGTACCCTCAGCTTTGTCCATGTGGATCATCAGCTTACGGACTATTTCCATAAGATTTTTTTTTGACACCATTCCGTAAAGAAGATCCAAGGCACGTAATCTTATGCTCTCGTCTTTATCATCAAGACACTGCATTATCAAGTCTTTGTGAGCTTGCACACTCTTCGGGTGTGTCTTCAATATCTTGGACATCGCCAGCAGACCCAAGTACTTTAAATTCTGGTCAGAATCTTCAATTAATATACGTAATTTTTGTACACAAAGTTGTATTGAGTCTGAGTGATTCGGCATTCCAGATGATATTGATATCAGGACGGCTATCACAGTATTTATACACTCGTACAGCAGAGACATTGCTGATGTACTGCAATTATTTTCATTATTTTTAAGTGTGATAATTATTTGTACATTTATATTTAAGTAATTTTTATTAAGTGAGTAAAGTGTTAACTAAGTAGTGGCTTACACTCGACTATTAGCTGTAAGCTCTATGGAGATGCGATAGAAAAATTAAAAATTTGATAAAACTATTAAAAAAAAAAGTTACCTGTGTATTAAATTGGTCAAAGGTTCTATGAGTTTTTTTCCAAGCCTAGGTTCTAAGGGTGTCAATGCGCCAAACTGTAAATTAATTTTCAAAATTTTTTAACGCTAGCTAAGAATACGGGACTGCTAAAAAAAAATGTTAAACCTCAGGATGTTGTGGCTTTCGTTGTAATTTTCCTACGGATTTTTCCAAATGATCGTCGGTCATACTATTGATAAAAATTCTACGATCTATGATAGCGCTACAAATATGAAAAAATTTACAACAGATTGCATGGAGAAAATTTAAAAAAATTTAAATTATTACTGCGCACAAACACTTGCATAAATCGATTTAAAATTTAGCAGATAAATTTGGCTGATAGCGACTTTAAATATAAATAGCTCATGTAGACATGGAAACTTTTATTTAAGAAAAAAAAAGGTCAAAGTACTTGAATAAGTACAAGTACTTGCTGAGTAAGATCATTTGGAAATAATCCGTCCTACATATTAAAAAAAAAAAAATAGTAATAATAATTGCTGATTAATTGGAAGCAAACATATAATTAACACATTGATTTAATAAAAATAAGCTAGCTCATCTAATATCAATTAAATTAACCTCGATATCAGATCAATGAGCGGCTGGGTTAATTGCCTGCCCAACTTTGGTTCAATCAGCGTTATCGTTGAAAACTAAATCAACAAAAGATGTTTTTGTAGTAAATTAAATTTAAAAATACTATAAAAATCTGCATTTAAATCCTGAAGATTGAATAAATAATAATTTGTAATTAATTATTAATCACCGTGGACATTTAATTAGACTGTTAAGTATTGAGTGAGTTTTAGATTTGGTAAAATACTTACGAGCTTAATTATTTTAATTAACATCCAATTGTTGGTTGAAGTAGTCATGAGCTTAAAAAATATTGGCGCGAGGCTTAAATAATTTTTCGGGTTTTTCCTAGCTAGTTCACAGACAACATTGACTGCTGCCGACTGCACCCCGCTGTCCGGGTCCTCGAGCTTTTCTTTAAGACGCGGGAACGCGGGACGTAGAGCCTCAGGGAAGCGCAGAAATACTTTGTACATCATGAGAACGGCTTTTTTACGTAAATAAGGCTTTGTGCTGGTTAATAAGGTCATAATATCATTGACCAAGTCTCGAGCTAGGTCAGGGCTTATGAAACACGAGAGTCCACTTAGTGCTAGACCTGCATCATATTGATTCTGGCTGTTTAAATCTTTGCGAATCATGTTTGTTGTTAACATCAGTAACTAGAATAATAAATAATCATTTATTATAAGTAAACATTTCTGATTCATTTTTAAAAAATTACCTCAGTGTCCATATGAAAACTTTGACTTGCAGCGAGATATCCAATACGTTTGTAAGTAAATTTACCTGATGACATTACTTCAATGATATTAAAACCAGCCCAACTTATGTCATACCCCAGCATTTGAAGCTATCGATTATTTATTAAAAAAATATTTATCAATTTACTGGTAGTAAATTTTTTAAATAAATTAATAAATTAATTAATAATACATACGTATGTTAATTTCGCAACAGCATTAGCTTTCACAGCAACATTATCTTGTCTTAATTCCTGTTTAATCTCTTCTATACACTGCGTTATATATTTAGCCTGTAAATAATTATAAATTTAAATTCAAATTCAAATATGACACTGGTTAGTCGATGATACTGAATTTAGCAGACGTCTAATAGTTTTTGAATTTAAAAAAAAATGATAAATTATAAAAATAAAACTATTTCTAAAAATTGCACCTGTAGTTTTTTCAATTTTCTACATGTGCATTTTTTTATTTTTTATTTTTTTGTAATTCATTTGTCGAAAAAAAAATCCTAAAATTTTTAATTGTCTGTCAACTTCTGGATCATGTTAGTCGATGTCTTATAACTTTTAGATTCTTTTAAAAATTACAAATAATAAAAAAAAAATATTTAAAAAAATTGCACTGACAGTTTTTTAAATTTTCTACTTGTGCATTTTTTTAGTTTTATTTTTTTTTTTTTTATTTACTTGTTGAAAATAAAATCCAAAAATTGCTAATTCTGTAAACTTCAGACTTATATTCAAATTAATAATTTTAGTGGTCATATAAATTATTAATATTAATTAAAAAATATATTTTAATTAATTACAACAATTTTATAATAAGAATAGTAATAAAAAATAAATGAAATTACCTCATTATTTTTATTGTTCCTGATCCCGCGGACTAAATCCGTGAGATTTTTATCAAACATCCTCTCAAAATTTCCTTTAACTTTTCTCAAAGCCATAATATCTGTGGAAATCAGACTTGGATAACTTGGATTAAATATTACTGATGTTGAAAAAGGTATAATTTTATTTATAAGTTTATTCGCCACTTAAAAGGCCTCTTCTATCATAATCACTGAATCCCACTTGTACCCTACATATTATCAGTACCTGCATTAAATTGATCAAAGGATATTTATCAATTAGCACAGTTACTTCATAATATAAATAAATATGTACTCTACAATACATATATACAAATAAAAATTAAATTTAAATACCTAGTTGATGAAAATATATCCAGATTTATTTACTTGTTTATCTTGGTCATTTAGTTTAAATTTCTTTAGCACGATAACGATAACTACTGATTTATTTTCACCATCTGCGTTATGGATTTATGTGGGAGGATTATTATTAAATATATATTAATTTCGCAAAATATATAGTAATAAATAATGTATATTATAAAACTATAACAATAATTACCAGCCGGTTTGTAAATCCCAATTGTAAATAAATTAACTATCGCTAGATAGTTACAGACAAGTAGAGACACCAAAAATGTTTTTTTTTATTTTACATAAATATCTATCTCCTTTATCTATCGTCTTTTTCTGTCCTCACATCTTCATATGCATTCACATGTTTGCCATAATTCGTGGGAGAAATGTCAAGTTACTCTCTTTTTTATTTGTGACACGTCTTCAACTGCTGATGTATATTTTGTTATTCTGTTGGCAACACTTGCTTACATACTTTTTATACTTATTATTATTATTGTTGTTGTCATTTGTACCTTTTTTTTTTAGGTCAACAACTGAACGTGGGTGCGTGACAGCTGAGTGTTTATAATAATTAATAATTTGAATTTAAATATTTAAAATTTGAATTTTTGAATTTTAAAATTTAATCTTTTAAAACTAATATTTTCGCTGATTCGTGATGGAAACACATGAGGAAGATGACGTTGATGAACTGATGTCTAACTTTTTTACTTTTCCACCTGATGTACAAACTGTCATTGAACAGGTTATGATTATTTAATTATCTAATTACTTATGTTATTATTTAAATTAACAGACAATCATTAAAGTATCAATTGGAGTAAAAAAAAAATGAATTTTTTAATTTAATTGATGGAAAAAAAATTGGAAAATTGTTAAGTGTCTGCTAATTTCAGGATCATAAAAAAAATTGATGACTTTAATTAATATTTTTTAGGTATTACCAAGCAATGATCCGCTGGACCAACCAGATTTCAATGTAGTGGATTACATAAATCAATTATTTCCCAACGAGCAATCACTATCAAACATCGACGATGTTATCAACGAATTTGAATACAAGAAACGTTCGATAGACAAAGAAATACGGACAGTAGTACGCGGGCAGACGAATGGCGACCAGGATGGCCGAGCGGCTTTGGAGGAGGCTCAGAAAGTGATAAAGCAGTTGTTCGTACAGATTAAAGAAATAAAAGCCAAAGCGGAGCAGTCTGAAGAAACAGTAAAAGAAATAACACGTGACATAAAACAATTAGATTTCGCTAAACGCAATCTAACGGCTTCCATAACTGCGCTCAATAAACTGCACGTTCTGGTTGGTGAGGTAGAGAGCCTGCGTACGTTGACGCAGAAAAAACAGTACGGAGAGATAGTACTGAAGCTGCAGGCCATCATGGAGGTGATGCAGTTCTTCAGCAAGTACATGGACATTCCTCAGATAAAGGAATTGTCGGACGAAGTCAATCAGATTGAAATAGAATTAGCTCAACAGATAACTGCTGATTTTAAAGAAGCCTTCTCTGGACAGAATCTTAAACATTTTTCCCAATTGACTGACGGCTGTCTTGTTCTGTCTGTCCTGGATCCCAAAGTTAAAAAAGATTTGCTGGTGTGGTTCGTTAATATCCAGCTGCAGGAGTACGCGCACCTGTTTGATGAGAATCAGGACATCGCTTGGCTGGACAAAATCGACAAGAGATACACGTGGATCAAGAAACACTTGATGGACTTTGAGCAAAAGTTCGGATCTATTTTTCCACTTGACTGGGAAGTATCTGAACGCATCGCCGTTCAGTTCTGCCATAACACAAGAGAAGATCTGGCCAAGCTGATGCAGAAGAGACGCGTTGAGATTGACGTCAAGTTGCTGCTGTACGCAATTCAACGGACAAGTAATTTTGAGAGTTTGTTGGCCAAACGCTTCACTGGAATAACTCTCAAAGCTGCTGGTGCTACTTCTGGAACTGAAGCTGCTGCGGTTGCTAAGCCTGTGGTTGAAGAAAGTACGAATCCGTTTGAAGAGGGCGGAGAAAAAATAGAAAACGACAAGCCGACGCCTTCACCTTTTGCTAATTTAATTGGGAAATGTTTTGAACCGTATTTAAATATTTATATTGAGAGCTTAGATCGTAATCTTGCCGAGCTGATGGACAAATTTGTTGCTGACTGTAAGAATCAGCCGCCAGGATCAAAAGATTTTGATGGAGTCGAAGGACCAAGTAGCGTTTTGTCTTCTTGCGCTGATTTATTTGTTTTTTACAAAAAATGTATGCTCCAGTGCACGCAATTGAGTACTGGCTCCATAATGCTGAATCTCTCAGAAACTTTTCAGAAATATTTACGTGAATATGCACTAAAATTATTGCAAAATAATTTACCCAAGATGGGCGGTAGCATCAGCTTGGGCACTAGTATGAGCAGCATAACTCGTGACTTCAGAGATCTGTCAACAGCTGGGCTGATCCAGAACTTCCAGAGTTTTTTGAAGGAAGGCGAGAGCACGAGGTTCAGCAAAGAAGAACAGTCTCGTATCTGCTGTATCCTAACTACTGCTGAGTACTGCTTGGAAACAACGCAGCAGCTTGAAGAGAAACTCAAAGAGAAAACTGATAAATGTTATGCTGAGAAGATAAATCTTTCACAAGAGCAAGATCTATTTCATAATGTAATCTCAAATTGTATACAATTACTAGTTCAAGATCTGGAAGCCGCGTGCGATCCTGCGCTCACTGCGATGACAAAAGTCCAGTGGGGAGCTATCGAGAGCGTTGGAGACCAGAGCGCGTATGCCAGCACAATAATTGCCCACTTACGACAAACAATTCCAACGATTCGCGACAGATTGTCGTCATGCAGAAAATACTTTACGCAGTTGTGCGTAAAGTTTGTCAGCTCTTTCATTCCGAAACTCGTTCAGCAGCTCTACAAATGCAAGCCACTGAATGCAGTTGGTGCTGAGCAGCTTCTGCTTGATGTCCACATGCTCAAGACTGCTCTCCAAGATCTTCCTTCAACTGGATGTCAAGTGGCGCGCAAAGCTCCGGCGACTTACACCAAGGTCGTGGTCAAGGGGATGGCGAAAGCTGAAATGATTTTGAAAATTGTCATGTCAACTACTGAGTGTCCTAAGAGTTTTGCTGAGCAGTGCCGCAGACTTCTTCCGGACCTCCAGATGCCAGAATTCCAAAAGATTCTTGACATGAAGGGACTGAGGAAACAGGAACAATTACAGCTGATTGAACAATTCAAAGCCACTGCTGCTGGTGATAATCCTGAGAGCTCCAGCAACTTAACACATGACAGCCCCGAGCATGAAGCCGGGAAAATAAAGAGACTGGAGAAATTAATTAAAAAAAGAATGTGATTATTTAAATTTAAAAATATATTATTTGTATTTGTTATTGTAATTGATTAATAAAGAGACGGTCTTTTAAATTTTTTTTCGTTTTTATTTATTTTGTATTGACAAACTCGCTTTATTTAATTTTTAAACTTGTTTCTGTGCGAGTTCTTTAGCCTTAGCCTTCTCTAATTTAGCGATTCTGGCAGCTGATTTGCTACCAAGAAGACCACCACCCCAGTGACGTCTGATCTCATCGTAACGGTCGTTGAAGTTTGTCTTGATTGCTTCGACAACCTTGGCGAAGTTGGCTCTATCAGCAGAGTCGACCTGGAATTCATCAAAAAATTTATTAGTAACGAATCTTTGGATTAATGAACGATTTAAATATAATTTATTAATTGATCAGTCTAAAAAATAGGTTTTCATATCATGAACAATCATTGGATTGGCTCTATATAGATCATCATATTTATTTTATTCATTTCAAAGTAATTGGGAGTAGAAATAATTTTTACCTGTGTAAGAGCAACAGCAGTACATGTCTTGCGTCTAACGAGACGTCCCAATCGTGCTTTGCCTTTTACAATGCAGTATGGTACTCCCATTTTACGGCAAAGAGCAGGCAAGAACAAGACAATCTAGAAAAAAAATTGAAACAATTATTAGCTAATTATTTATAAATAAATTACTGATAAAATTGTGGTAATTAATTAGGAATCAGAGTCAAGTTACATCCTCCGACAAATTAAAAACATGAAATTTTGTCTCAGGTGAAGAAATTCATTACATCATTCATTAATAAATAAATTGATTGTTGCTAATTGTGGAGAATAGGAGACTAGAATGATCATTACCTCAATGGGATCAACATCATGGGCAATGACAACAAGTTGAGCTTTCTTTTGTTCAACTAAAGTTGTAACAGCGTTGCTGCCACTTCTCAACATGTTGGGTCGTTTGGTTGGAGTGTCTTCTTTCTTGGCGACTTTTTCCTCAGCGCGTGCCTTCAATCTCTTCTTCTTGGCTTCTGCTGATTCTGGTCTGTATTTTTCCAAGATTTTGAACATCTGGCTGGCTGTGAAAAAAATAATTTGATATTTTATGGAGATCCAGGTGGTCAGGAAAAAATTCGAAGTTTTTGGAGTATCGGAGTTAGAGGATGAACTTACCGGTTTGTTTATCAAGAGTCTGAGTAAATTGATTGATTGGTGGTGGAACTTTCAATCTTTTGTAGAGCACAGCTCTTTGACGCTGGATCCTGATGTACTTGGGCCATTTAACGAAACGACTTAAGTCACGGGATGGCTGAATATCTTGACCGATACCAAAGTTGCGGGTTCTCTTTTCGAAAAGAGGGTTCGTTACCTTCTTGGGCTCGACTTTCTTCACTGCCAAAGGAGCGGCAGCTACCTTCTTTCCGGTCTTCTTTCTCGGCTATAAATTAAATCCATTATTAAATAATTTGTTTGATAGATAATAACAACTGAGAAAAGTAATCACGTATCACACACATGTTACGCATAACCTCACTATTGTTTTAGGTGCTAAATTTTTTTTTTAAAGATATTCCTGATAAAAATATGCAGTTACAATAATTAATTAGATCAATTACCTTCTTTTGAACCATTTTTTATAACAAGGAACCGAAGGATTCCTTTATATTAAATGGAATATAAAAATCGTCAGTTCGCGAACGAAACGCGACGGATGACGGATAAACGCGTAAAGGAAAAAGAAAGATGTAGAGGTGGTAAATGTGTGGGGCGACACCGGACGACATTTTATAAGAGGTCACTACAGGCGCGACGCCATTTTTAATTTAAAATTTCAAATATATAATTTATTATTTTTTAATTTTGATAAAATAAAATAATTACTTTTAAAAATTTTGAAATTTGAATTTTTACTAAATTAATAAATTTAAAATTCATTTTTATTTTTAATCTTTTGTATTATAAATTATACGAGTCCATTTTCTAGGCTTGTACATTTTTTGAATTTAAATTTAAAATATTCGTTTTAAAAATTTATGAAAAAATTAAATAAGTAAAAAAAATTAAGTGGATAATAATTAGTATACTGTAAATAATTGTCATTAATTTTATTTATTAAATTAATTTTAATTATTAGTATAGTTGGGAAAGTATCCGCAGCGCCAACGGCAGTTCGAGTACTAAATTCAAAAATTTTAGAATTCCCACGCGACGCCATTTTGGTTGAGTCAACAGAAGCTCGAACGCTCGGTGCTCGAACAAGTAACGGTCGAATGTTCTGTAATAATTTTGATATTTTAGTGGTAATTAATGTATAATTATACTTAAATTGTTGATATAAGTGTTTTGTGAAGCTTTATAAATAATAATTTCTATAAATTATTGAGTGACGCCCCTGATAATTGTGAGTAAAATATTTTTTAATTTTTCGAGTAGTCACGATGATAGAGAGTTACGAACGACATTTTACATATCGCTGTGGAACGAATTCAGTATCGATAAATTAAATTTTTTGAGACATTTTTGATTGAAGGAATTTATTTAAATTGTTGGTGACATATTTTCGGATAATTTTTTAAAAATTAATATAGAATTTGTCTGAAAGACAAAAAAAAAATGTAGATGTCGTGTATATTTCTAATATTAAAATTCAAGGGGACGTTAAGTGAAAAGTGTGTAGATTTTTGGTAATTAAAAATAATTGTTGACGTAGTTAAGGTTAAAAAGTGTTAAATAAAAATAGAAAAATTAAATTTTTAATTTATTTTCGTGAATTACAGTGTTGTGTTGTGATAATTTTTAAATTTCAGTTTTAGTGTTTTATAAAAGTGATTTAAACAAGTAGAAAAATTTTTTGGGTGTATTTAATTAAATATAGTTATTGTGATGAGTGTAAATGTAGTAGAGATGAGACAATTATAAATTTTAAATAAATAAATTAATTATTTGAAATAATGGGATGGAAAAAAACCGCACGCTGATTTTTCAATATCTAAATACGCATTTTTAAATTTTTATTTCAATTACTTTTTATTTATATATTTAAAATTTAAAAATTGTCAATTGTCCGTTACATTTTTTTATTGTCAGTGTTGTGAGTTGTTGTGTTAAGTGATAAAAGTGATGTAGTTTTGTGAGTCTAGTGATTGGAAATAGTGTTGGAGATTCAATGTCTGCTGATGATCCTGATGATGGTGTTTTGGTGGAGATATCGGGAGATGGGTAAGTCAATAATTGCATGCTAATACTTTTTTAAAATTTTCGTACCATGCACATGTGGATAAGAATATTTTTTATTACACCCCTTTATCACTCACTGCAAGTTTTTTTATTACAAAAAATATCAATCAACTCCTGATGACAAAACAAAATTCAAATTTAGAAACAACAGCGTGAAAACTTCCCTATCATTAGCAAATACAGTGCGGCTGTCGGTAATTCTTAGAATCCATATCCAACACCATCCTCATCTCCAACATCAACGCATGCGCTACAATTTTAAAAGTGCGCATGTACTCATACTCACCCGAATTGAAATTTCATCTTGAAATTTTAATTAAACTTTTATTTTTTAAATTTAATTTTTTTTACTATCGTCAATGACTGTAATTACAAAAGTCATCACGTTAGCTATCAATTGGTCTTCAGTAAAGTATGAAGCAATCAAAACCGTGTGAAAGATATTTTAAATTTTATTTTAATTATTTATCATTAAAAATTCTTTTTGAACGCAGTTTGTACCTCAAATATGCTCAGTGGCGCTAAAAATAATTTGAAAATGATTAAGAACAATTAAAAATTTCAAAATAAATAGCTTTGATTAGTCTCAATTACGCAGTTCAATGTTTAATCTACGACTATATTGACTTTATCTCCAATATTCGGGCTTACGATACAAAGAGAATAATTTAGATTATTTACCAGCAATTATTTGTTGTCGTAGATAAACTGACCCTGTTTGATTGCTGAATATTATACAGAATAATGCATACATACCTATAATACACATTTACACACGTATTATTTTTTACGAGGCGGGAAAAAAATATTTTTCTCTTCAGCTTATCATCGCGATGGTTTAATGTGCCTGGAGGAGCATCAAATCTCCATTTAGTCTGCATTATTATACCAGCGTTTCTTTTATCATTTGTTACATTAAGGGAAAAATGACTGAAAGCTATAAAACCATGTACTCTTTTCGTGGTGTTGGTAGTCAAGGAAATGGAAAAGAAAATATAAAAGAATATAAATATAAACACGGTGTATTACCCCTCGGGATCATTGTTGAAGAGCTCATGCCCTACACCCTTTGCCGCGACTGTACTGCGATTCTCGTAACTCAAGGTGAGATTGTTAGCACCAAGGGTGCAAGGCTGTAAGGCTATTGTGCGTTCAAGAGTGTACCTGAGTGTTAGTTTATTGTTATCCGGTACCCGGTGGGCAACTTTTGCATATTTTAAACAACCCTATTAGAATCAGGTGTTTGTCTGACACTTTAAGTTGACTAGAACATTTGTTTGTTTTTTATTTTTTTTATTTTTAATTGTTAGTATGCAGATAAATATTTATTACAATAAATATCGAAGGAACTCGGGGCCATGGCACAGAATTTCAGTAAACATTTTTTTATTTAAAATTTCTTGTTTACGCTCTAGAGGGAAAAGGGGTAAATTGAACCAACGGTGGCCACTCCAAAATTGAAACTTGAATTTTTTTTTATTTTTTAAAATATCAAATTGGAAAAAAAAATTGAGTGTCTCATTTTACCCTAGATTATAATGAGGTATGACTTAATTAATTTTGATGGCTTAATTAGCAAATTTCTGGTCTTGGTTGTTTGAAAATTTTTAATTACCGGTAATTATTCTCATTAATTACAAAAATTATTTTAGCAATTTTGATTTGTTGCTCAGATCGATAGAAAAATAAGGTAAAAAAATTTTAAAAAACTGTAAATTTTCTGAATGCCCATTTTACCCCGGCTACTTTGCAAATAAATATTTTTAATTTATTTATTGAGATAATAATTCGTAACTTCCATATAAAAAAAATTCAAACGTTGTTTCCAGTCACATTAATTTTACTTTTTACATTTCGTACCTTAATGTTTCTCATGGGACAAGAGCTGTAAGAAAGACGATTATTCGTCATCAGACGTATAAAAAACCTAAATAAAAGCTCGCGATCACGGTATTATACTCTTTTAAAAGAAAAAACAAATCAAAGCATTATAATATTCCAGAGATTACTTTTTTAATATTCTGCAATTGAATATTTTTAAAGAACAAGAGCCAATAACCGTTGTGACTCGTGTTATGTAATGGCCCACTGGGTCCAATCGTTTGGAATTAATGCCTCGCCCATTATTAGCAGAAGTTAGTTCAACTTGTAACACGCTCGGTCTTGGAACTTGGAACTTGCTGCTAAGAAATACTTATATAAACTACTCTTACCTTCAGATAAGTGGAATGGGAGCAGTAAAAAGAAAAATAAAAAAGAAAAAAAAACTTGAGATAAAGGGTGAGAAAAATAAATCCTGAGGACGTTATAACTCTTGGTATTGTTATGGATCTTATGATTATTTCGCAAAAATAGACCCTACGTATCTTCATTAAGTCACCCTTTTTATTATATTTTTCTTTCATTTTTTATTTCGCGACTAACACATCCCTATCTTGCTTTCACCATTTTTCCTTTCTCTGTATCTTACATTACATGATATTACTGAGAGTTGCCGACACAGCGAATAATATTATAAATTACCAGTGAGTCTCTCAAGACACGTTATCGTTTGCAATTAAATGAAAGAGTACTCGGTTACTCTCTTTCTCATTCTAACTGGTGTTATATAGAAAGGGATGATCCAACTTGGGGATACAAAGTAATGATAGTAAGCCTGCAGAGTGAGAAACCAGATACAGTTATAAGAGAAATATCTTAAGAGTGTATAAGAAGGGTGAAAAGGGCAGTTATCGTAAATTCTTAATTCGAATCACCACGTAAAAGTAAAAGTTGCTTTAGTTCATGGGTAACATTGGCAATAACACCGCCAACTTTCTTACGTTAACGATCCTGTTATACGTTCTTACGTATTATTGTATACTAAAGTATATGTATATATTTAAGAAAGGGTTTTATTCAGGATGTAATCGAGTTACTCGCGAATAAAGTCACCGATGGGAATGCGGTTCGGAATTTAAATTCATTCAAGTTTATGTGATTTAAGAATTATTGCCTGCCGTCAAATTACTAGAAACTTTTCTGTCTTTATTTATTCATATATATAATTGAAATAATATAGACAAAATATTTATAAATTGATACTATTTTTAAAATTAAAAATTTTTGATTGTTGAATAAGAGGGTAGTGATAATAATTAATTAAAGTAATAAAGAAAAGTCATTGAAATATAACAATAAAGAGGCTGGTAGGTAGGATATGAATAAAAGCTTGATGTAAATGCGAATGGAAGAAATAACCTGTGGTTAAATTAGCCAAACTAACAAAAGGGGTTAACTCGGTAAAGTCACCCCCGTGGGTGTCCTCTCGTTCAGCGGCCGCAATCGCGACTCAAATGCGATCCGCAATTCCGCAAATGGGGCGGTTCGAGGCTTGGAACAAAAGATGTAATAATTCTGCGACCCCTTTTCAGTTTCTCATTGCTCTTATTCTGTCTCTCTTTCATTCATTTTCTCATAGGACTAACTGCGCTGTAATCATACTATGCTGGTTCCGAGGTAGTTAAAGTAGTAGTAGTAGTAGTAGTAGTAGTAGTGTAGTAGTAGTAGTAGTAGTAGAAGTAGTAGGAGACATCCTTACGTATACGGGAAACACTACCAACTTCTCTTCTCCTTTTGTTGTCAAGACAAACAAGAATCGTTTGGCCCCTGCTAGCATCCACAACGTGCCACAGGGTGGAATTTTAATTACAAACATCAAGGAACCCTTTTCATAAATTTTACGAATTTATCAAAACTTTTTTATTTGTCAATAAATATTATATTAATAATATTTTGCAAGTATTTCAAATATTTAAATAATAATAATAATAATAATTAGCTGAATAGTAGGATTAAATATTAAATATTTAATATAAATTAAAAATGGATGGAATTTAAAAGATCGCAGATGGAGTTTCGTAATGACGGTACGTGAAAAATGGTTGGATTTTCTTTGACAATCAACGGTGTTTCGGTTGCTCACGAGACAATAGCTGAGCGATTCAATAAAACCGCGACAATACAAACCAACCAAGGGGTATGAAGAGAAACCCATGCCGGGTTTCCTGCGGGTTCTGTTACCATCGTAGTGAGTGTAGGTATGGCAGCCAGGCAGGCATTGCCGTGGCTCGTTGCTGTGAGAATGGGAAGTACTGTGCCTCGGTAATTTGAATGAAAAGACGAGAGACAATGCGTGTATAGTAAAGCGTAAGCGTAAGCGGGAAAAGGGATAGGCAAGAGAAGAGACAGCTACAAAACTGCGTAAGGGAGTTTTGTGTATGAATAGAGAAGACACTGAAAAGTTTGCCAGTGAGTAAAAGAGAGGGAACGAGAGATAAAGACTATTTGGAGAAGGGTAAGGGGGATATGCAGCAAGTGGGTGAAAACAACCGCGGAATCAAATTAGGAATGGGACAGCCGGAGTTTGTAATTATATTTACAAGTGGCAGTACTCGTAAAACAAAAGCTCTGTGTAAAATCACTCTGCAATCTCTTTCAACCCCTA
This sequence comes from Microplitis manilae, assembly GCA_030273425.1. Taxonomy (NCBI): domain Eukaryota; kingdom Metazoa; phylum Arthropoda; class Insecta; order Hymenoptera; family Braconidae; genus Microplitis; species Microplitis manilae. The sequence continues at coordinate 1,692,187 of CP092725.1, forward strand.
TATTACTCGGGCTATACACCTCCGAGCGGTTTTTTTATTTTATTTTATTATAATTTTTTTTTTCTTTTTTGTTAAACCAAGATTGTTCAATTCCCGTTTGTATTGTCGTACGAAGAATTAAATATTCTCGTTGAATGAGAAGTTTTTTCATATTTATTTTTATTTTAATACAATTGTTGGTAATATATATACTGCAGTTTTTTTATTTAGTAAAGATCAAGAGAAAAAATAAATAGAGTTTTGTTTCTTTAGCGACTGTGAATTGGAAATTTGAAGGTTTCGTTATGTGAAACCTTTTTTCAGTATAATACAATATGTATTTTTTTTTTTTTTTTTTTTTTTTAAGGAGGAAAATTAACGAGTTTATTTTCAATTTAATATTTATTATGTAAGTGGACTTTCGAAATAAGAAAAACATCAATGTAAATGTATATAAAGAATAATATGCTGACGTAGGCACTTGTAAGAATGTTCATGTGAATGTTCTTATGGGTTGTTGAATAAGAAAAAGAGGAATAGAAGCAAAGAAACACGTCCTCGGGCAAGAGACGTAAAAAAGTATATATTCTTGATATTATATGGACGATACTCATATTATATAGGGAGAAAAAGACATTCTTGGACAAAGCGAAATGAAAAGATTGCTGGCGTTCCTTTACTTTCAGACATAAAGACACACAGGAGTACTTTGGTACCTGGGGCACCTGTCCACTCGTTTAAAAAAAATTTATTAAACTAGATTCATGTGCATTCAATTGTGTGATAAAATACTTTCTCTGCCAATAAAATGATATGGAAGAAATGCCTTTGATAGAAAAAGAAAAAAAAATATACTTGAGAGTGATATTAAACAAATGCTCAGTTTTATGTAAATTTGTGAAATTACTTTTTTAATTAGGACCATTTCAAAACGGGGCACTACAATAGTGCTTTTGCTTTAAATCCCTCTGACCTTTAATTTTTTCCTTTGCCTTTTCGATGGCTGTTCTTTTATTTTATTCTTTTACGAGTCATAGTCTCGCCTCGTTTCTTTGCTATTCGTTTTCGCCTGGACCGTCGATTGCTCGCGGGACGCATTGTCGAGTTGGAGTATTCAAAATTATTATAACCAATGATTTTATTTTTTATTTTAATTCGCGATGATATTTTCCGCTTAACTGTTTATGTTATTGATGGAATTATTATTATTTCTTTTTATCGGCTGGATATAAGTTTGCACTCGAGAAAGAAGGCATAAAAAAGTAAAAGAATATTTATAAAAGTTGTTGGTAAAGTCCATCTGGGAATGGAATAAAGGGAATAAAAATCTAAATATATATAAAAAGTAAAATATTATAATATCGCATAACGTTTTAATAAAGTGAGTTAGGCAATCAAGGGAGGACATTAAAAAGCTTTGTTGTTTTAACGAGCGTTTTACGCGTGCTTAAATCACACTTCGCATGGGCCCACCCGTCCCCGGCGCTTTAAAATGCTCTCAAGGGGGTGGTCGAGTGAGTGAGTAAGACTTTGAGAAACAGAACGAGTATAAGAGAGTGTGAGAGAAGAGCTTGGGGTTCAACGGATACACAATGCCATAGAAATATTTTTATAAGAGTTATGGAAATTAAAAAAATGTGGAAAACTTTCTTTTCCAGCCCTCAGTGTCAACCCCACTCTTTACTTCTCGTTTACTCACTCACTCATTCATTCATTTGCTTACTTTTTTTCCTTCTCTACTCTCGCGAGACTGACTTTTGTTACTTTTTTTATTCTTTCGGGTGCAGGGGACACGCATCAGCTACCCGGATATTATTTCAGTCCGCGCATATTTCCGTAAATGAATTTTATGAAAACAATTTTTACTTTTTTAATTAATCGTTGTTCTTCGCTTGTGTGCCCTCCATTTTTTTATACACATACGTAATAAAATATTCACATATTCATTTAATTTTTTTTTTTTTAAACGTCAAGAGCACAATTTTTTATTTTCGTTTACGAGTAAAAATAACATTTTTAAATTTAAACAATTTCACATTTTTTTTAGCTCTATAAATTAATCAAAGCAATATTCGAAGTTACGTTAAAAAATTGACGGCTCAATTTTTCTACAAAAAAAAAATTTATTAAAAATATTGACATGACAGTTTGTTCGATAACCAACTTACCCCGCCGTGTCCCATATGTGGAACACTTTCAAACAAAATTTTTTTTTTAAACGACATCTCAGCCCTTATTTTATTTAAAAATGAACGAAAAGTCCTTGATTAATTAACTGTAATTAATTAACCGAGCATTGACAATAGTGTTCCTCATATTAAGGATGATCTTAATAGTGACTCAGTAATCAAAATGTGTAGGATAGGTATGGTTAATTGGCGAGCAATTATAGAGGGTCGCGGTGGCAATTTTGGTTCGAGACTCGAGACGGTGCTACATTTAGCTTCTGTGCTGGCAGGGTACCTTGGCAGTTAGCTGTGCCCATGGATAATCGTAGCTCATAAATAACATTTATCGGGGGTGCGCCGCCGACTAATTGCCAATGATTACTCGCAGAACTGTTTTAAAAAAGAAATGAAAAACTTGATATTTACATTCAATGCCTGTCATTCATCATAACTCTCCATGATTAAGTGTCCCGATAAATCCACGTTATTTTAATAATTTCACTAATCGATTTCATCGATATTCTACTCGGAAAATTTTTCACTTAAGTATCGGCAGAAATTAATATTTATACTTTATTACCGTTTTGAATAATGGTAAAATAAAATGAAAAAAAAACATCTAGAAGGGAAAGTAAATTTATAAAATGTAAAAACTTTTTTTTACCTCAAAAAGCATGTAGAGAACATAAATTCGCAATGTTAAGCGAAATATTTCGAGTCAATTCGTGCGAATAGTGAAGATTGCCAGAAATGTTCATGTACAAAAGATATGATTCCATATAGCTTTTTGCTTCCTCAGTTGCCTCTAGTTTCTACCTCTCCCCAACAAAAACTCACCAACTTTAGAGTTGGATTTTCACGCTTTCTCCTGAATACACAATGGGATTTATCCGTTTTGCTTGATGTAAAACACAAAGCCCATGTGTATGAGTGCGTGCGTGATTGGTAAATTATTGAGGTGAAATTTTGTTCGGCCAATCACGTAGTAACCTTTAATATTTTAACGGGAAACAAGTGTAAGCGGTGTTGAGTCGAGAAAATTTCACACGGAAAAGGAACTCAATGTATTGAGGAATAAGGCGCAGGAAAAAAAAAAAAATGAATACAGAAAAGAGGAAAAAATTTTTATATTGCACCATTAAAATTCTATGATCATATTAGCATTTTTATAGTACAAAATAACATTATCATCATATAGATAAATTATTAGTATATTTATTTATTTAATATCCATAAAAACTTAAGTTTAAAAATTTTCATCTCTACAAAATAATATTTTAATTAATATAATTTTCGACCTTCTGTTTATTACAATAGACTATAATACAAAAAACATGCTCGTCAACAAACATAAATCGTTAGCTACATTTTAATAATTATAATTATTGATAATTTAATAAATTTATAAACTACGGATATTAATTTTTATATAATAATTATACTATCCAACAAATGGAAATTATTAGTCATCTGTTATCAGTATTTTACATATAAATTGTAACAGCGTAATGGAAGCATAAGTCGCAGGTACGGATGTAGATGGTGTACGTTGAATCTTTGAATATGTTATCGATGTATAACACTGATAAATAAAGCATTCAACTTGTGCATCCCATCCACCCCAGCTCTCTTTCATTCTCTTGGCTTCTGTGCTTTTGCTTTCGCTTTCGTTTTAGTTTTTGTTTCAGTTATTTTTATAACGTATATATAGGAGCAGCCCCCGAGAAAAGTTTGGGCATAACTCAGCCTCGTTATCTGACTCGCAAATAAGGCAACGTAAAAGTTGGCCGCATCAATCTGGCCTCGGAGATTCAAAGTTGAAACGACGCTAAGTCACCCTTAACGTATTACACCCCCGGGGGTGCCCGGCGACCGTGTCGGCCGATTTCGATCTATCTCTACGAATTTAACCCCCTTAGTCACACACCTACGGTATTCCGCGTTATACTTTGTTTGGCAAACTCTACTCGAGCTTCAGAGCAACTAAAACTATCTTTCATTTAATAATCGACAGTTTTCGCCATTTTTTAATTTTGTTATAAAAATTTTCCCCTAAATATTACAAGTAATTTATTAACTAATAAGCACCGAATTCGATAGTTTAAATTAATTGATAACAAAATTTATCACACTGACTGATTTTTTTTTACAAATTAATTATAATTTCCATACCTGCGATCACATTTTTCAGCAAATAATTAAAGTCTACAATTTTTTATACTTTTATTTGTTTATTATTTATGGGGGAATGAAAATCGAATCAGCAATAAAACAAGATTTATTATTTGGCAGCATACGGATGTTCCGTTTTCTTCTTGTTCTTACGTGTTGGTTGTTATTATTGTTTGGGTAGTTGTGATTCGATTTTAGTAAGCTTCTATTTTACTTTGTTTGTCATTTGGTGTCGTATGTAGCCTGTGCGTTGATGCCATTTAAATTATTCATGGGATTTAGAGCGTTATGGGCTGCCGAGGTCGCGGGAGCTTGATACCCATTGTGGTTATGGCCAGCGTCTCCGTTTGTCTGCCTCGTATTGCCTTGTGCCAAAGCCTGTTCAGAAAACAAAAGAATAAAATTTACATTGCATTTTTTATTTTTATAATTTTCCCATAAGATTTTATTCTTATCAAATTTACTTTTCTCTTGAATTTTTTAAATATTTTTTTAGTAACTAATGGATCGTAAGACGTCTCATATTGGTTGAAACTTTTTGTTTTGTCAATTTGGTTTATCTTTAATTTTAAAATTAAATTTAATGTCTTTTTTTTTTAATTGATTTGAGTTATTGGACTTGAAATTAATTTTTTTAATTATTGTAACATATATATAGAAGAGTATAAGATAAAAAATTTCGATAATTAACTCTAATCGACAAAAAAATAGTATAAAATATTTTTAGAATGCTGCGGACTTGTATTCAATAAACTCACTTCGTTTTTTATTATCAAAAAAATATTCTAAAAATTATTTTTTACATTCGTGTAAAAATGGTGCAATTTTGTAATTTTTCCAATACAATATGGATCTTAGTGATTATCTTAAAAATGAACATACTATCGGTATCGTCGGAACTAATTGTCATAAAAAAAGGTGACAATTACAGTTATTCGGAGCGAGGTAAGTTATAAATTTTTTTTGTTCAAAAAATTCCATTTAGAAAATGTAATTCAACTATTTATGAAAATATGACAATTTCAATTATATTAATAATTTAATTTTCCGTCTATGGAAACTAAAATTTGATCTTATTAGATATTTAATTGATAGATTTGACACTTGATGTCTTACGTCATAAATATTTGAATATTTTACGAACTAATCTTCTTTTAAATTCTATCAAATATAAAAAAAAATTTTTTTCAAGATTCAGTCATAAATTTTAATAGCCTATATGCTGTTACTATTAACGAGGAATTTTTGAACTACGAGCGATATTCTTCTGGTAAATGTGACATGCTTGATATGGCGTATAGACCTTCTATATCTAATTTGCCTTATCCTAATCAATGTGCGGGAATACTTCGTTATTGTTGGTTCAAATCTGTAAGTTATTTGAAATACTTTTTAAAAATAAATTTTTATAAAATAATAAAACGAAATTTTGAATTTGAATTTTACAAAACAGGAAAGTGATGCCCGAAAGAGAGCATATAAACATTATATGGATGTGCTTTATGTTCGTTTAAATGGAGAAGTTTGGCTTAGTAGGGAAGGAAAAGAAGCAATTGCTGTAGCCAAAAGTATGTTAGATCATACTGGTAATATTTGTAACTGTTTATGTGAACGTAGTTATAATCCAATTACCGATACGCCTCGTGGCAAATTACTCGATTCGATTTGCTTTGATCCAGTTTCGGTAGATGACGACCAGTAAGCATTTTTAAAATTTTATTTAATAATTGATCATACTTAATTTGGTGACGTCTTTAGTAAATTTTATGGGTATTATTTTACAGCGTAGTAACTGGGGTTAGATTTAACAGGCACAAAAACACGATTTACCTCGAACTTCAGCAAGGAAAATTAGAAAATGGAAAAGTTAATCCGATTACTGTTAAATGGAAAATTTCTAATAAGTGCAATAATTCAAAAAAAGTTATTACTTTTAGAGGTTCTTCTTATGATGGTTTGAGAATTATTCTAGAGGATATTATTTTTTCAGAAAATAAAATTGTTACAGGTTATTTTTTAATAATTCTACTGATTAAATTTATGAAAAAATATTAAGTAAAATTCTTAAAATTAATGTTCGTTTTAAAAAATGGTAAAAGCCTAGAGGTAAAATGCTATATATTTTATTTTTAAAAAATACTTTTGACTTTAAAATCACTTTTTTATTGGCGTATAAATAAAACTAATAAAGAGTCTTATCAAACTTTGTCAGAAAAAAATGTATGCTTAAGATAGACACATTCTTGCTTGTAGGCCGATACCAAAATTTTTTTACGCAAGAATTTTTATAAAAAAAAAAAAATAACTTATAAATGTTTTAAAATAGGTGTAACGTTGGGTGAATCATTACATGGACGATATATTAATATAAATGGAACTATTGATATGAATCAACCGAAAATATATGAATGGACTCACTGTGTCGATAGGTAATTTTATCAATTTAATGAAATAAGCGCATAGTAACTAAAAATTCTACAGACGGTTGAATGGTTATAAAATAGAACTTAAATAATTAAACTTTCGAATTAAAATTTGAGTATTTCATTAATCAACTTATTGTTTAATTTTAGAACTGTCGACTTGATGCATGGTTATGATAGTGAGAGTCATGATCTTCTACCGTCTACATGGTCTATGAGTACGAATGAGGAACGTAGTGAATCATGTAAACATCATATATCATTCACCGGTACATCGTTCGAATTTGATGAAACTCAAAATGTTGTTCCTTACATTGACTTACAAGAAATAGTTACCGATCCACCTCAACCAATCCGCGGAATCGGTTGGTATTATCGTGGACGTGCTGGCTACGGAGGATTCTTGGCTCTTAAGATTTTTATTTAAAAATAATAATAAAGTCAAAATTTGAATCTGAAGTTTTTCAAATATTAGCTTAGAAAATTCATTTTTGAGCTGGACGAGCTCAAAAGTCGTATCATAAAAATTATTTGTATTTTAATAGCTTGTAATAAAAAAATTGGGTAATTCTGATCACAGGGTCAATTACCGCCTAATTTTTTTTTATCATAATTTTTGTTATTTTCGAAGTAATTTTTAGGCAATTAAAAAATAATTTGAGATTTATAAATAGCAATTACATCAGTAGTATCGATAATTCGTTAAAAATAACGATACATTAATGACAAGAATAATAAATTCCGACCATTCGTTTCTTTGTCATGTTATTGATGATAATTACATACCGTATAATTTGTCAACTACAAATTATATACTTACGCATGTAATCTGTGCCACGTTATAGTAGATATATAAATTGTCTAATTGTACAAACGAATTCATTGAATTCATCGCGTCATTTTACTTTTGGCCCTACTGCTGTTCATCGGTACATTTTTATAAAAAGTGTTTTTTTTTTAATTATTAAATAAAAAAATGATGATTAATCATTCTTATTTATTCAATATTACAATATTGATGCTTATCATTATTATAAAATTGAATGTAATATCGGTAACATCACAATTAGTCCCTAATCCGGAAAATAATTCAAGTATTTTCAAAGATTTTATAGAGCGAGGTAAGTGTTCTCAAATATATCGTACTTTTTAAATAAATTTATTCTTACAGGGTAATTATATATTAATTAAGGTCATTTTGGTAAAATTTAATTGTTCATTGACTTGTTGATGCCGTGTCACCACCATTTATTAATTGTGACTTCATTAAGTTCTGATAAATATTTATTTTTTTATATCTGAATTTTATTCTGTTTTAATTTTTTAAGCCAATGCTGTGAAATTTGATGGCATTTATGAGGAATATATTAATGAAGAGTTTTTGCGCAATGATAAGTATTGTTCCGGTAAATGTGATGGACTTGATATAAAAGGTGAACGTGATGCAATTTCTTTAGAATATCGTAACCAATGCACTGGGACTTTTCAATATTGCGTGTTATATGGGGTAAGCTGATATTCGTGAATACAATATTGTAATTAACTGACGGAATTAATTAAATTTATTTAACAATACCCAAATTAATAAGGAAACTGAAGAACGGACAATCGCAAAGAAAATACATCATGATCTAATATTTGCTGCTTTTGCGGATGGTAATTTCGCGATTACCCGAGAAGTACAGCAACAAATTGATGAAGCTAAGCAAAACATTGAGCATACTGGTAATATTTGTAAATGTTTATGTGTGCGTGCTAATCATCGACATATTTAAAGCCACTCATTTCAATGGAAGGTAATATTATCACTCAAATATTAGGTCTGTAAAATGATAACTTGGTTTAAAAAATAAATTTATTCGTTTTTAATTTTGTGTCATAGTCAGTGGAGTCATTTTTTATCAACTAATTCATTATTTATTTTTAGTACCATCATCTCTTGCGGTCTATGTTTTCAATAAGAACAAATACTAAGTCTAATGAGTCATGCAAACGTTATAGTATTCAGAGCAACTTCTAAAGCTGATGATGTGCAACATGTTGTTCCGAATTTCGATTTACAAGAGATTGTGACCGATCTAATTTGACCTAGATCAATTTGCGGAGTCGGTTGCTACTTTTACTTTTAGTAGAATAAATAAATTCAATTCAAATAAAAATTATGGTTTCATTTATTTCAATTAAAAAATGAGCTGTTACGAATTTTCGGTAATTGTCTAGAAGTGGGGCTCCACCTACTTTTGGTCATATAAATTTTAATAACAATTATAATTACTACTACTTAACATCAAGTTTTTTTGTATAATTTCATGATTACGTAATGCGATAACTAGTTTCGTGTTTTTTTTTGTCAGTTGTAAACTCGTGGAAAACAAAAGGTCGAAGTATAACTTGTACCTCAACTTGGATGGTAACTTGACTCAGTATTAGTTTGTAGACTATATAACAGCAAGGGATGGATACATATATATTTACAGAACGTACTTGCAGCCGTGCTCTCGAAGCCATATTTATGTGGAGCGAAAGCTGGCAAGCGACGTGAAGCGCGATAGAATAAGGAACGGAGAATTTAGGAGATGCGAGCCGTTGAAAAGTTTAAACTCCGTTTTCTCAACCTTACAACCTTTAAAGTCCGCCCTCAGTCTCAGCTCTTGCTGCTCCATCTTGTACTCCTCAGGTCTCGCTTGCCCCGAAATCACCCTCGCGAGTGCGGCTTACACGGGCAAGGTGTTAAATTAAACAAGCTTAAAATTTGCAATCATCCCCTTGCCTCTCATTCACCATTCACTTTCACAAAGTTTACCGTTACTAACTCTCGAATATTCACTCTCGATTATCTTGTCTGTAAAAAACCAGAAACATAAAAAAAAAAAAATAAATAAAATTATAAATTCAGCATTTAATTTTTCCAGCGAAATTTTTATTTTAAAATGATAAAAAATGGTAATAAAAAATCATAAATCACGAGCTCGTAACTCTTTTCTGGCAATTGTAGATAAAAGTTAAATAAGTCATAGACTTAATTTACTCTGGCACGAGTCGTTGGCTGCATAGTCTTTCTCCGAGATTTCTTAATTACCTACAAGAGCCAGAGATATACAAGAGAAAAGGTACGACAGTATTCACGGTTAAGAATATATATCTATATATATACACATAGAAGGTGGAGTCGAACAGAGGTAAAGGGGGTAAAAGGGTTGCCAAGGGTATGCATAAAAGTCCAACAACGTAAAGGCTTTTTAAAAGGGATGAATAAGGGAGCACGAGATTTACGGATTCTTGCTACCATTCCATTTACATTGCTGAGTCTACGATTAAGCACCACGGGTTTCTGTCATTTTTATCACTATTATTTACAGTCTAATTACTCCTTTTATTCAATTTTTCAACCACCCACTGATAAATTTATTTCGAAGCCCAATTCGCGTACACTAAATAAATAACACACTAGCAATTAAATAAATCTATAAAATAGATAAAAATAAAATGAGCCCATAATATATATCACCTCATTTAGGTTAAAATATATAACCAAAGGTTCGCTAAGTAAGACATTAATCGGCGGGCGTATCCGAGGCTATCTGTAAAGCTTCAATAGCAAACCAACACGATAATACCGAGTCTCTGCTAAAGGTGTGCTGTATATTACACCAGCTTGCTGGGGAATCGCGTGTCATTTGTCCGTTGATCTCCTGGGGTCTGCGAACCCACCAGGTGTAAGCATTTTCTTCTCTGGGTATAAGCTTTCGGCGCAAAAATTAGCGCCTTTAGCCGGTGAGTTAGAGCTCGTAGTAGTTTCCGTAATAGATGTTTGTAGAAAGAAAAAAAAAGTGTGGTCATTTGTAGAAAAGCGTGTGAGAGTTCGTGTTGCTTCAAGAAGATTAACTCCCATGAACTAACGATTCTCTTGGGGTAAATGTTATTGTCGTGGTGTTTTATATATTTTTTGTTAGTCGGTCATGCATGTGTGGGTGTAGATGTAGACTGAGAGGGCGCTCTTGAGTTAACAAATGCTCATGGGCAATTAAGCCTCGATAATCTTGTGGTCGTTGATCAATGGCCAATTGCGCAAGCTCATCGTCGTAAATATTGCCATCGTGAATTGTATAATATAATGTATTGTAGTGTAGTATATTCAGCTGTCAGGTATGAGGGAATAGAAGACGGTAATAATCGTTATAAAAGTGGAAATGGAGACTCTGAAACTTTGAGTTTCGCAACAAAACTCATAATCTCACGTAAGCTCACAAGCTGGACTTTCCCATGCGAGGCTCACTTGCTTCCTAACACAGCCTTATACTTGCTCTCGTTCCCCTCTACTGCTTACCCTCTTCCCTATATCCTCACGTCAGTTTCTACATGCTCTCTTTCTCGCTCTCTCTCCTTTCGGTAGTAAGTTCGTACGCTCTTCTAGCTTAAGGCTTATGTGAAATTCAGCCATGCATTCGCAGCCTAATAATAAAGCTGTTACGCGGAAGAGCCACGCAAACTCATGATGCACTTTTCGGGGTGACGAGCCATATTATTATTATCGGGATTTATTGAGCTTATGACTGGAGAAGTTTGTTTGTATTTTTCAACAAACAATTATCTCTATTAATTTTTTTTTCCGTGTCAGTTGGTAACTATTATTATGTATTCATTTTACGGGGGGTTATTTGTAACCGCACGGCTTTATATTTTATTTTTAATAAAAGTTAGAATATATTTTACAATAACTTGACTGATTGTCATTAAATTTGGCATTTAATTAAATTTTTACAGCCATGAGAATTTTAATTTTCATGGAAAAAATTTTTTCATAATTACGTTGGAGCTCTATATATTTTTTTGAATAAAAAATAAGATAACAGATATTTTTTTCTAGGGAATTCTTTTAATTGGGACACTGGAATTTTTTTACTTTAGTTAAGAAAAGGCTTTTTTTATGGAATTAATTTTGCTTGGAGAATATCTGTAATAATATTTTAAAAACAATGATAATGAAGATGTAGGAAAAGTTATTTTAAACTTTTCAATTTGTATTTTATGATGAAGACAGTATCGCAAAATACTTTGCGAAACTACCCTCATAGTAATTGTGTAGCAGTGTTCATTCAAGGGTAACTCGACTCACGAGCATTGATCCTCTTAAATTCCCATGTAGCTCCTTCCTTAGCATTAGCATATTATCTCGTTCCCGTCACCAACCCTTAACGTTTTCCAACCGCCCACCCGCTCTTCGGCCCGTCCTGCCCCAAGCTGAGGATTCCCTGAGTAAGAGGACTTTGCAGACACTTGAGAGTTTGTTTTAAAACTCAGATAATCGTTTCGAGTCTTATCCTACTCCCACTGCTGTGCTGCCTCCACCCTACTGCCTCTTACTTCCTGCTCACTCCGGTTATGCCCTCACTCCCAGGGGTGACATTAGATCGGAATAAAAGTCTTGTCCAATTATTTAACAAAAACACCGTAACTAAATTTTATCCGTCAACTTTATTTAAATACACAATCAAAAAAAAAAAAAAAAAAAGAAAACTAAACAAATAAATAAAATAATAAATTTATTTTAAGATAATAAAGTTACAGTTACTTTGGTAAAAGATTGGGACAGCTGTCTGTTCACAGGCAATCAGAAAAACTACCCTCTTAAGGATCTCTATCCTCAAGTATCTGCTATCTTTTTTTTTTTTTTTTTTTTTCCATTCTTTTCTCCCTTTTTTTACCCAGAAGTAATGTTCGATCCTTCTTCTCAGTCCGGCTTAAGAAGCGCTTGGGGATGAGAATTTTCCAGCATCAGTCCTGGAACACCCGAGCTCCGAGTTTCGAGTCCCGAATGAGAACGAGAACGTCTGGCACTTGGTGGTTTTTAAGAACCTTAACGCCTCTCGCTGATTCCGCTACCGAGATAGTGCCAGGCACTTTGCATTTCGTTACGAGCTCTAATTCTCCCGGCATTCTTAACGTTACCCCCTTCGTGTTATTTTATTTTCGACTGAAATAAAAAAATATAAAATATTTCATTATTATTTAAAATCCCATCTCTTTAATTTTACGTCTTAATGTCAAATATCGGAGGGTAATTGATCGAGGGCTTTAAATAAAAGAGAGACTCGAGAGTCGTGAAGGAAAATTCAAAATAGAACGGAACAGAATGGAATAGAATAGAATAGAGTTAACGTGCTGGACATTCTCACCTCTGAATGGCCTTGACACTCGCATTCAAATGCTCTCTGTGCTTACTAGCCCCCGTTGTGTGCCGATAACTCCGGCGTATCGCGAGAACGAGAGACGAGAGACGTCAAGTGGAATCCATCAGGGCTTAAGGGTAATAGATGCTCCGACATTAGCATGCCACCCCCCGATTATATTGGTATTAATCGTTGACACGTCGTCGTCGTAGTCCTAACTCTCGTCTCCCATCTCCCATCTCTTCTCATTCCCTTCTCTACATATATAACACGTGTTATTTATGACACGAAATCATCAATTTCAACCAAATCCCCTATTTCTAAAATTCGTATTTTTATTTTAAAACTCAACTAAAATACTGAACAATAAATATTATTTAAAGTTGTTAATTAAAATAAATTAATGACAAATTTTTAAACTAAAAAAATTACAGCTGTGGGAAAACGACATTTGCATATTATAAGTACACGTTACCAAGTACGATATCATCAAGCTCGTTATTCTGTGCATACGTATGTATATGACGTACATGAATATATATATTATATATATGTACATATACATACAATTCGTGATGAAAGCCACCCTTATACCTAGAGTCAGCCGCGAGCCCCAACTTGTTCCCTTGGGTAAATCCACAGGCGATTGCCGTCCTACTGGTTGCTTATATGCTTCCAGATCACGCATCGCCCATTCTAATTAACTTATTTTATTTATTTTTTATTGTTATTATTCATTAATAAATAAATAAAATATATTTACACGTGAATTTGGTCACTCGAAAATTCATCAAGTAGAAAAGGGTGAGATTGGTCAGGCGGGATCAAGAATAGATTAACGACGGAGGCCCTATCTCGTCCAATCACGGGCATAATCTTCAATTTATTGTCAGTCAGTTAAGGTTTCTCTCGGGTAGAAATTAGATGAGGGATATCGAGGCGCAAGATGATGCTGTGGCATGCAAGGCTCGTCTTAATTAATAAGGACACGCGATACCGTACAAGGCAAAGTATAAAGGATGCTCGGGGATTTAAGAGACTGAGTAGATATAAGGAGATCTAGGGATGACTAGCGAAAGGCACACAACGCCTTACACTAGTCCTCGGGCTAGTCCTTTGTTGTCAAGAGGGTCAGGCTACTTTAACCCCCGGGGCTTTCTTGAGACGTCTTACCCTTCCATGAGCATCACATTCTATTCTATTCTGATATTTTGTATACATATATAAGCAAACTGTTGTACATCTTATGGCAAAATTCTCTAGTGCTGAGCTTGGAGTAAAGATTCCAGAGGGTTTCGTAAGGTCATATATAATGTGTACCTGTGAGCTGATATCTAGCTCACCTGAGGCTGGAGATGCGTTACCTGGCGCTTGATGTGCGCCAATGTCGCCGTTGGCGGTGGATGTAAGGCCATGTTTGCGAACACCAGTCTCTCCTCGTAGTCGTACTCACACAGAATTTTATTTTCACACAAATAAAAACGGTCACCTACGCAGAATCTGTAATTAACAATTTTAAATTTAGTTTTTTTTGTTGTAGGCTTTTTTTTTTAAGCAAATAATTTATTTTGTTGGGAATTGTTTAAACGGTTAGGTTGTACATAATCTACTAGTGAAAGTAGCAGTTGTATTTACTGCTGAGTGTTGATCGTTTTTGGGGTAATTCTCTCCCTATATATTTTTCGAGGCTAACCTGAAGATGGGCGGAGCAGCAAAGCGTGCTAATTCCGTTTAAGACCGCTTTCCGTTCCGCTCTGTCAAGGAAATTGCGGGAAAATAAAGCCAAGAGAAAATAAGAATAAAAAGAAGTAAATATATAGACACAGATGCAGATGTATATGTGTGTGTGTATGTATATATAAAACAACAACTAGGGTAGAGAGAATCTCTTCCACTCTATTCCAGAAGAACTCGAGCGTTTTAAATGCAAATTTCCACTCGATTCGCATCTTGTTTCGCCATTTCCTCGATTTCTCCAATCGTCAAGTTTTCTCCTCTTTCTATTTCATTTTTTTATCCCCTTCCCTCCATACTTGAGGGTTTCATTTGTTTCTTTTTCATTATTTTATCTTTTTTCCACAATCTTATACTCGAGATCAAATAGTATGATCAAGACTGAATTCATCAGAATCGGTTGAGAAAACGTGTCTCGTTTTTATTATGTGGAAATACCCCTGACTTACTTATATAAAAAAAAAACTAATGCAAAATTGACTTCGAAAAAATTTTGTTCAATTTTCAAAAATTCAGAAAGTTATTGGTTTCGCGCCGATTTTCGAAAATCGAATTTCTAAGAGATCTCGACGTTCTGAGGTTCTAGGAAGCTATTCTGATTAATTTCAAGATGATGTCCGAGTATATATATCCTAGAGAAATACCCAACTTAATGGTTAATTAATGGATTAATTAAAATTTTATTTATAATGATTTACTCGAAATTGAAGTAGAAAATTATTACAAGCGCAGTATCTTTTGAGTTGTCTTCTTGCTGTTCCCTACTTTATTATACATACATATAAAAAAATATACAAAGTCAAAGTGTAGCTATAGCGCCAACTGTCGTGGTACTTTAAAAAAAGTTTGAGCATCCACGTTTTCGTTTTATTGCCAGTTTTAAAAGCCGATCTTATATACCGAGGGATTTCAGTATATATGCCATACTAAACTGATGCGGGGTTTAAAAAAACGTTCTGACATTATTTGAAATTCGTGTCGAGTATCAGGAACATCAGTCTCATGTCGAAAATATTCTCTTGTCATTATGTATTTTTTGTCATAACATTTATTCAACTCAACTTTCCCAGTATGTTTCATCACTATTTAAACTCCCATCGCAGCTCAATTATTATGTAAAATTAGCTATCAAAAATTATTAATATTAATATTGTTATCATAACCGCTGTTTAAAAAAAAAAGTACTTCAACCAACAATTTTTGTTTTTTTACCATTCAGTATTCACGATACGTACTCTCGTCTCGAGATTTAACGTCAAGGATTCCTGTCGAGTGGTTTATACCCACGCTTATGTAAATGCCGACGTGATTTTGTTTTATTCCATTGCATGGGATATTTTATTTGAAAAATATAAAATACATATGCCCATAAAATTACGCGCGTAAAAAAAAACCGAAGAAAAAATTAAAATTCGTAATTTTTTACTAATAAATTGATCATCATTATTTTATTTTTTTTGTTTATATTTATTCTCTGGTTTAATTTCATGAACGAGGCATTGCTGAGGTTGTATATCTCATCGGTAACCATAAAAAGCAATGTGCCGTCATAACGCGCTACGATAAGTACCTCGGTGGCATCGAAATCGATGCTAGCATCAAATATCGAGCCTCATAAAAACCCGTCGTGTTCCCAGTATACAGATTTTGTGTATAATGTTCTATCGCAATGATTACCCATTCTATTCAGTGATATGCCTCTACCTCTGCTTCAACCTCTACCTCTGCCTCTGCCTTTGCCTCTGCTTTTACTCACTAGTACCATGTTCGCGATAAGAATGATAAAAAATAATCTCTAAATGCTTCGAACATTAGCTCGTTCGATTGATGGGTTTTATTCCGATACGGCCTCTAGCAAAAAAGATGGTTGCTGTTGAACAAAAAAAAAAAAAGAACTCCAGGTAAATAAATAATTTATGGGTTTGAATTGTGAAATAAAAATAGTGTGAATTGAGTGTTTATCGAAGACTGAAGCAGGAGATTAGTGAGCAAACAATTCAAAACCCCAAACGACATTGCAACGGTGAAGGATAAAGGAACTGAAGGGATGAGGATAAGTACGAGGGTAAGAAAGTGTATGGAATAAACTTATCGTGATCGAGAATTCCCGAAGGAGTTGCTCTGAGTAGTTGGCGTCGCTCTTAGTCAATTTGCATCAACCGGAGACAAGAGACGAGAGAAGAGAGGAGAAACGAGTGACTCAAGACAACGCTGGGGGATCTCTTGGAACTCTCACCCTTTCACCCGCTCACCCTTTTAAATTAGACTATCTCCCTTGTTTCCATTGAGCAGAGTCTGTGTCTCGTGTCTTGTGCATCTTGAGCTGTGCAGCAGCCGAGTCTAACGCGTTTAGCCGAGACTCGAGGCTCTAATCAGATCTACTAGTGGAGTAGGAAAGGAGGAGCCTCGCGAGCAACTGGCGCCCAACGCGACGTTAAGTGTGAAGTTAATGGAGTCAAGGAACCGTAGACACCCCCCAGAGACTCTTCAGTATAGACACTTTGGTTATTAATGTACTTGAGCGAGTTTGCCTTCACGAATAAGGAATGAGGAAACGGTTTGTCGAAAATTCAGTTATTGCTAATTTTTATCTAACTTTACCTGATTTCATTTATACAACAGTATTTACAACTGCAATACTCATGTATCTTTTAAGATACCGGGTTTTAATTTCACTAAATTTGTGAGACGACACGTCAATAATAATGCCAGCTGTCTGCTAACTAATTCAAACTGTCAGGGTATCGAGAAACCAGCCTGCCGCGTTAATTCGATCAGAAGTCAACCCGCGGAGAGTGGATTCTGAAATAGTTTGGGGACTAAATGACAGTGTCTTGATCTTGATGTCTTTCCATACATATCTATATATATACAACACATTAATGAGTGCGTTCACTTGCACTTCTGGTGAAACAAGACAGATTTAGACACTTCTCCATTGAAATGTTACGTCCTGAATGATACTTGCACATTGAGACATGTTAAATATTACCGTTATTGTAAGTAATAGTGATATATAATGCAAGAAAGGGACATTTACATTGTTATGAATATGCATTATATGTCTAAGTATTTTCATATCCTAATAATAATTCATAGGCCATCAATTATTGTGCCGCGAGCTTACTCTTGGTAAGCAATATTAATGACCAAGATCTGCGGAGAATTAAATGACGTTAGCTCAAGAAGTGGGTTTTGTAGTGAAGGGGTTGACTGCTTGTGAGTTTAAACTCCCTCAGGGATCAAGCCACGATATTTCCATGTCGCGTATGGTTGTGTATCTTTCTATAATTAATGCTAAATAATAAACATCAACTTTTTTTTTTAATAAAGGCTCAACTTTGAAAAACTCTTCATTAAGCTGCTGATTAATGGCCGCGTCTCATTAGTTTTCTCGAAGGACCTGAGACTGAATAATATATTTTATAATTATCAGGAAAGGTCCAGCGGATGTTTTTTTGTTTAAACTGAGAAGGTGGAACTTGGATGAGAACATTATCGCCTTGGGAACTACTCTGGCTGCTTCCAAAAGGGTATTAAGTATGACTTAGTACTCAAGTTTCCATCATTAGCCATAGCCATAGCCACCTTATACACCAAGTTGTAGTCCACCCAGAAGCTCTCACCCTTAGCTTCGCTGGCTGGCTGCTCGGCGTCCCTCTTCAACGAGATACATTGGCCAAGTTAGCTACCTCTTGGCACACCAATACAACCTATTTGCAGTCCGTATAGTTGATAGTCTATAGTCTATAGTCTGTATAGTCGGGCATTGTCAAGGTTTCCTTAGGGAAGTTTCCTCGGCTTCTCGCACCCGATTACCCGAGAGTTACTTCACGGATTATTCAACCCCTTGAGCAATATCGGGAAACCCAAAATCACTCGATAAATGCCTGATAAAAAGAAAAGTATCTTAAACTTACTGAACTTTACTGCTTATTAGTTCATTTCGTTTTTAAAATTACGTCTAACAGCTTTTGGAAAGTGTAAAATCGTAAAAGCGATTAATTAAGATGAAGAGGGAGTTGTAGTTTGTTAGTTAGCTAGTTAGCTAGTCAGCTGGTTAACACAAAACAAGTGGGGTTGGTTATAATATATATAAACTATAGTTTAAGTGAGTCTTATCTGCTTTGAGGCAGCTTGTTTGACTTCCGGCGCTGTCTCCTCTGACCGGACGCACTTGATAACTGAATATCCCGAGTGTGGCGAATGAGCTTAGCCCAGTCTAATCCTTTCCGGGGCTGTCTAGTTTCTACCAGGTTATTACCAAGTTTAAGCTTCTTCAGCTTGACTGCTTGGCCATCCAACGAACTTAAGATTGTGTACTTTAAATGTTCCCGGTCTCTTAATTCGAGGGTCCTCGAGCTTATAAACCCAACGATCTTTATTAAAAACACAAGAGTAATCACAAAAATAACTCAGAGCTACTGCAGATGATGAGTCGATAAGAATAAGGATGTATGATATATGAGAGATAAATATATCTTTATCACACGAGTCACAGATATAAAAATGAGTTAAAGTAAATCCATCGTTACGGAGTATCAAGAAAATGTACGAGAAGGGGGTTAATCTCAGCCCGGCAGCTAAAGAGATCGGCAATATTTCTCAATAAACGATAAATCAGAGACAACATACATCTCTCTTTTCTTTGTGAGATACTTCACTAGTGGTTGTTTCTGTCTGGCTCATTTCCAGCCTCTGCCACTGAATTCGTGCTGCTGGTAGTTGTGGCTGTAGTAGTATACTTCTCCTTGTGCTTGCGGCCCATTAATCTATGGTTATCTATGGCGTACGCTGGTGGATAAGTGCACGGGAATGAGCCATTTCACCCTTGGGACTCGGGAAGGATCGACGTCATCCTCGAGAGTAGGGTCA
Organism: Microplitis manilae; assembly: GCA_030273425.1. Classification (NCBI taxonomy): domain Eukaryota; kingdom Metazoa; phylum Arthropoda; class Insecta; order Hymenoptera; family Braconidae; genus Microplitis; species Microplitis manilae. Next base: position 1,711,708 of record CP092725.1, read on the forward strand.
GCAGCCCCACCCACTTGAGCTCAACACTCGTGATGAGTTCAACGAAAAGCTTTATGGTTACTTATAGACATCATTTTAAGGGTGTTAGCCTTTTGTTACTGCAAAAGTTCTATTCCATGTATCACCGAATGCTATCATTTCTCGATATTTCACCGAAATTCTCAGCCGAAAAAATTACGGCCGAAGTCAATTTCAAATAAAACCGAGAAATCAGAATATAGGCGCGTATAAAGTTGTAAGAAGTAGTACATAAAAAACGATATCTCGATTGATCTGAGCGCCTATGTAAGATTCACTGGGTGAATAATGTGAGCGGGTTATCGTACAACCTTCAGTCTCATAATTCTAACAGGATCTTTTTATTCTTCTTCTCCTTCTTCTTCTTGTTCTCCACCCGGAACTTATTCTGTCGCACAGAATAAAGAAGTAACTTAACGAATGAGCGAAAGAACAAGTTTGCACGCGTCTGGCGTTCCTTCCTATATACTTCTTCTTGTTCTTCTCCTTCTCCTTCTCCTTCTCCTTCTTCTTTTCTTATTTTCTTAGTAGTACAAGTACTTGTACTCGTACCACCGTCATCTTTATCTTACTTTAACGGTCTTATCGTCGAAAAAGTTAAGTGGAAGAAAATGGAGCGGGTGTGAGCCAGAAAGTTGAAATTGATGCAGTGGACGGGCCTGTAAGACTCACGCAGTCAGAAAACTTTTTAACGTACGAGCTTGGTTATGAGTTGAATAAGAATAAGGATCTGTTGATATTGTCGTCGACCAGTATCTGTTACTACAAGCTGACATATATGTATATATACATTCGCAAATACATGCTTACACATATATATTAGTCTGTAACCAGCTAGTAACCAGTAACCAGTAACCTAACCCAAATAGTCACCAACAAGTTGGTAGTTGGTTAAGGGCATGGTATAGGGGTGAGAGGGTGGTAGGGCGATGGAATGAAGGAGAACGGCAATGCTAGAGTCCATTATGCCAAGTAGTAAATGGGAAGAGACTCACGTCAAACGTGACAGGAGATATTGTATCTCTGACTTGTCTCGGGTAACGTACTAACGTGCCTTGAAACTGTCTGAAGCAGATACCACGACACATTGCTCTGTGGCAACCGTCGTATCATACCTCGTGTGCTCGACATGCGTGTCATTCTCCTCTATAGTTTGTTGCTTTACCCTATTCTACCTTTGTAGTTACTAACGTCTTTGCCATTTAGTATTACCAATTATTTGTTTACTTAAATAAATAACTTATTTATCATTTTACTACACTATAAAAAATCGGGAACGATAACGGATTTTATTTCAATCCCCATTCTCTCCGGATTTAATTCGCGTTCATTCTGAAAATTTTTTACAGTGTAATTAAAATGATCTATTAATTTAAATCTACTTGTTAGAATAATAAAAATTTTTTTTAATCAGGCTTTTAATGTTTAGTAAAAACATATGAATAAAAAAAAAAAAATTTGTTGCTTTAGTAAAAGATTATATTTCTCGATATTTAAATGGATGGACAGATATTTAAATTTGTATAGCTGCAGCAGGTGAATGAGAGCGCTCACGCAGCTTGCGTAAATATTAAATAATTCTCTGGTTGGTTATTAACGATAATAAAATACCGATCTATTGTGCAAATTCATCGAGAGATTTATAATCGGCTACTCTTGTGTCCTGTCACGTACATCCGGCTGTTATCTGTCTATAATTTTTGATAGCGTGTCCATTTTAATTGATATACGATTTAAAATTTAAACTCTCTTTTTTGTTTATTATTATCACCATTTGTGTTTATAATTAATCCCCAATATAAAGCTATGGCCTTCTGACACGCAGACACTTTATCGCTGCATTTTTAAATTTAAACAAAAATACAAATGCTTTAATGCTTTTATTTTAATTATTTATTTAAGTCTTTCAGTCTCGGTTATATTTAATAAATCGAATGTTCCATTTTGCCTCCACTCAGATTTTATCCATCAGAATGTTATTCAATTGTAACAGTATCAAGTTACACAAAGATAGAATACATCAACGTCATCGAGTTACAATGGAACGTATATATAACGTATATTAAACTCAAATAAATTTGATATTCTCATAAATTTGACATATTTGTCATTTTCTAAAATTATATATCATTACTCTGCAATTAAATTTCATAAATAATTTGTCACTGTAGCTGTCTTATATTACATTAAATATAAAATATTATTTTACCATGATAATTTTAATGCAATTATTTAAAAATAATTTAACTATTCGATGAAATTGATTTAATTGAATTATGCAAATATGATCAGTACTGGTACTGGGCTCAAACTGCTCTTACTGTTACTGGCATAAACTCGTGGAGTGTCAGTTTGAAAATCACATTAGTTTCTAACGATATTTGCTCCGTCGCGCAATTTCAGTATCATTTTATCGGTAGCAGTCCGTTCCATACCATCCCTCTCACCCTCTCACCCTCTCTTATTCTCTTTCTCTCTCTATATATATTTATACCCACCAACTATTGAACGTGTGCTCGCTCAGCTAATTTCGTATTTGCCCGATTAATTCCGGACGTTTAACGGAATTTGATGTTTCGCTAATTATTCTGTCGTGTGTGCTACATATATTCAAACATGTGCGTTATATTTTTAACATTAATCTAATTCTATACGCCTAGCTTTATGCCCACAACATACATCTCTTTTATATATATGTATATATATAATGCCTTATATAACAGCCATAATTCACCTAACAATCAACTAAAACAATCTGCATTTAACCCACGTCACTTTACTTTAATTTTAATTTTTAATTATGAGCGTAAATGTATCAGACATCAGACAAAATTTTAAATCATAAATAAATACAGTAAATAATTGATGAAATAAAATTTTAAAAAATTGCAGATTTGAAAAATTTTTAGATTAACTAGTGCATTTTTTATAAATATTTTTTTAAAATTATTTACTCTATGCATTTATAATTTTAAATTTGTCTGATGTCTGCTACATTCAAACTCGTTTTCTAATTATCTATGATTTATATAAATATAGCGGAATAAATATTGAAACTCAATTGTGAATTTGAAAAAGTATATAATTTTATAAAAAATACATACTCGATACATAAACAATGCATACTCGGGGCTCGGTGTTGGGAAAAAAATGATTTTTCTTCACTTTCATGCGCTAGGGCAAATTCAGAAGCTCTCGCCTGAAGTTTTCACAGAAAATGCACTTTTTTTCATAATTTATCGTTTAAAAAAAAATCCAAAAATTATCAGACCTCGGCTAATTTCCGTAATTACTCACATAAATAAAAAAAATTATTCTATTAATACATGGATTGAATTGTCCACTTCAAACTGACAAATTTAACTACGAGGATGAACGTCAGGAAAATTAATCTCGGCCAAAAAAGGTCCTATCTCTCGGCCAACATACAAATGAATTTATAACACATAAATCTAACAGGATAACAAACATTACACTGTAAAAAGAGCGGTGTTAAAAATGGACTCATTTTAACTCCGCCCGGTGTAAAAATGAAATTACACCGGTGTAGGAGGAGTAATTCACCGGTGTTAAAAATACCGGTGTTAAAGTGGGGTAACCGGTGTAAAAACGGAGTAGAACCGGTGTAAGAGCGAGGTAACCGGTGTAAAAGCGGAGTAATATCGGTGTAAAAGCAGGGTAACCGGTGTAAAAGCGGGGTAAACTGCGACTGCTTGGAGAACGAACTTTAAAGATTATAAAACACAAAAAATGTCAGTTCTTTATGAAAATTAATGAAAAATATCATTTATTAACAAGTATAGTAATTGAGTAAGTAAAAATATTCACAAAATAAAATATTTTAACACCGGTAAAGGATATCTACACCGGCGGCGGCGTTATTTTAACACCGGTCTAGAATATTTACACCGGTGACGGCGTTATTTTAACACCGGAGAATTTTTTTTAACACCGGTACAGAATATTTACACCGGCGGCGGCGTTACTTTTACACCGTTTTCGGTGTTGAAATTTAACACCGCTGATTTTAACACCTACACCGCTTGGACTTACCCCGGTGATTTTTTACAGTGTATCTCTAATATATTAAATATATTAAAGCCAATACAATATGTCATAGGGATGACTCTGATATGCAATTAGAAATGTAAACACAGTGTTACCGTCAGTGAAGTAAGTACTTTTAAAAATAAATCACCTGCTCGTGTGTGTCAGCAATCTCGACTCTCAACGAGTTAGCTACCACTGCTGTCATATATATACATATATAACAACAATATACATTTACATTTGGGTATTATAGTCATAGCCTAGCGTTTGTGTCATGAGTGTAATGGGTGCTTGCTGCACATATAACTTGCTTCCACCCTATACTCTTTATATATATACATGTGTATGCTCACCCACGCGTTTACGTGCTTGATGATTTATGCATACCACTAATTACCAGCGCTCTCGCACACTCATACACATACACATCCACACATATATGAACCTTAAACACAGCTATTTTATTCACACTGCATAGTTTTATTGGAGTAGAGGCCATTGTCTGATTTCAGATCGTTTACCATGGCTCCAATTACGCGGGAAAAACATTTTCTCATCAATTATCAGTATTTTGAATTAATAATTTATATCAATAGGACAAAGGTAATTATTGGGTCATTAAATGCATCATGATGTCATTGAGCTGTTGGATATAATGGACTTCTATGTATGTATTTATTTATGTACATATATATGTACGTATGTATTTGTGTGTGTGCTTGTAAGGTAGAGTGAATCGGTGGAAATCAAACGCAGGATCTTGGCAACTCGACGCCGTTCATTTATAATCGACGAAACGCTTATTACGTGGCAGGCATCGGTATCGGATGAAACACATAGCAGTATACCGAGGGGTTGCGTGTGAATTTTAGGGGATGGAGACAGAGATACGTACACAGGTTTAGTAATAGTAACAGTAACGGTCTATCGCAACCAGACCCGTGCTGGCAATACTGAGTCTAGGTTATCCGATGACAAAGCGGCTTCGAATAATTCTCTCTCTCTTCACACACCCTCGTGTCCCATTCTCTTGCTTACACTCCATGGAATCGTCCTATCACTTGGTCTACTCGCACCCAGGCTTGGATTATCACCATTGAAAATGCAACCAAAGCCCTTGTTCGGATGCAGCCGCGCTTGAACGCGATACCGGTTAAACCCGTAGTCTTTTTCTCTAAAGCAGATCGTCGCTCTGGCGGCAGAGTAAACTATTATTTTCCCTCTCACACAACTGTAATTTGCGGTTTTAAATAATTAACTTCACTTGGTAATTTTTTTTATATTTAATATCTGATTTGTTTAAGTGTTTGGACTATTTCTGCATAACGACTAAAGTAAGCTATAGAGTAAGAGAAATTTCCGAAGGCTCCCTTGAGACTCGACTAGGCTAAATTGGCGGCAGTATATTACGGCTCAGTCCGCATTTAATTTGAATATAATCGCGAAAGGAGATCTCCGGGAGGCTCGACTCAGTTCCCAGCTACGACCACACTCATACATACATACATACATATATATGTATGTATGTATATTGTAGAACACCCTGTGCATATATTTAGTAAAGCTTAGAGAACTGCGTGACGTTGACCGGAAGTTGCCTTCGGGACACCGGAAGCAAAATGGCCGCTTAGACCCTCAAGTCAAGACCCAGTGAGCTTTGGCGGTAACTTTAATTCTTACTGTGCTCACTTCTCTGAGAAATTGTCGGGCTTTTCCTCCTTTTCCCATGATTTTATATATCTTGGCGTGTTTTTACGCGTGACTCTTCATTACTAAGTTCTCTCGGGTCGAGCTAGAAGCCTTTGATTTGAGTGGAATGAAAAAATAAAAATAACTTTAGGTCAGGACAAAGAAACAGGAGTTGAGGGATGAGGAATAAGGAATGAGGGATAGGATGTAAGGGCTCCATTGCACTTGTGAACTTTCTCCACGGTTTAACTGTATGATTAAACAACTCAGGTGTTTTATGCTCGGCTCGGCAAGTGATCGCGTGACCCAACGGCCATATCCGTTTCCTTTCGCCCGAGCCCAACGGTCAACTGCTACATATACACCGACCACTTACCTCCCCTTTCTTCTTATTTCTATACACAACAACCCTTAATCCTTAAACCAATGGCTCGCGTCGCCAGATAATGATCTTGTGCTAAACACGGAAAAAAATAAATAGGTGCTGCAACAGGACGCCGTCCTGTTGGTTCGACAGGATTTTATCCTGCTAATGAAACAGGATTTTCCTGTTGCAGCAACAGGACACATCCTGTGGGAGCAACAGGACAGAATCCTGTTGCAGCAACAGGATTTTCATGTTGTAGCAACAGGACACATCCTGTGGGAGCAACAGGACAAAATCCTGTTGCAACAACAGGATTTTATCCTGTGGGAGCAACAGGACAAAATCCTGTTGCAACAACAGGATTTTATCCTGTGGAAGCAACAGGATTTTATCCTGTTGTGGCAACAGGACTTTTCCTGTTGTAGCAACAGGACTTTCCTGTGGAATCAACAGGACATTTCCTGTGGAATCAACAAGATAAGAAACTGGTTTCATGTACATACGGAGTTTTGAGATAAAAATCAATTTCTATTTAGTTAAAATTATTTTTATATCAATTTCAATATGAAAAAAATCCAAATTTTGAAAAAATCAAGACTAAAAAAAATTGAAATTTTCAAAAAAAGATTTTTTCATCAGCTTAAAAAAAAATGGCTGCGTGTACTTATGTACGCGCGTGAGAAGATTGTACTTCTTTGGCATCATTAAAAAATATATATATATATATATATATATATAGGAGAGAGGGGAAGGCAAAACGGGGTACCCCCAAAATAATAATTTAAAAAAATTTATATTTTAAATGGTTTTTAAACATTCCAAAATCACTTTTGTAAATATAATTGAGCGTTATTTAAAATTTTTTTTGTAAAACTTTTTAAAAAATCGACCGCAGTCGAAAAATATTAATGACTTCTGTTTTATGATAAAAACTATTAAAAATTTGTTTTTTTTTGTTCTTTTGTATACAATAGTCATGTAAAATGTAATTTTTCTTTATGTTAATTACTTGCAAAAAAGCTTAACTTTATCAAATTCATTTAAAATCCAGAAATTTTTTTTTATCTTTTTTAAGAGGTACCCCATTTTCCCCGCAAAAATAAAAAATTTTATTTTTTTTTAACGGTAACTGACAATTTTTTCTATTTACTTTAAATATCATTAAAAAAAAAAAAGTTTAGCGTATTTGAGTCCTCGAAAACTTAGTATTTCCTTAAGTACCCCGTTTTACCCCTCCCACCCCTATAAAACCAGAGATTTTTTTTTATGTAAATTTTAATTTATTTTCCAACTTCGAAATTTTATCCTAGGGACAAACCCGAGTCGAAATTAAAACGGTAGTTTGAGCCTCCAAAGCCTCAGTTCTTTTGATGTTGAACTTGTCGCTGAATGTAATATGTTATTTAAGTCCTCGATGTCCTAAAAGTAGCGTATGGAGAAGTAAATCACCTTTTTAAAATGGTATTTTAACCCTCCATGGCCTACCATATATTTTAAAATGCTATTCAAGTCCTCAATACCCTAAACGAAGCGCGTGGAGGACTTAATCACCTTTTTAAAAAGATGTTTTAACCCTCCAAAGCCTACCATACTTTTAATCTGTAGCTTCTAATGAGCTCAATTCTTTAGCAAGATATTATTGTTATAATAATATCCGCGTTCTAAATACATAAAGATATTTCCAACTGATCGTGAGCGTCCGAGTAGCAGTGTGGCAGTGCTTGTGCTTCATATTCGTTAGGTCTTGGCTTCGAATCCCGGCAGCAGCAGGTTATTTTTCAGCAGTTTTTTTCAATTTCTTCGGCAGCTTCCGTCATCCAATGCATCATTCGTATTTATTGATCACATAAAATAAATAATTTATCATTTACTAATAAGTCAATGGCTCTAATTATTCAATTCGGATTTCGAATGACAGTAATATTCTATTCGAACGCCTACTTGTATAACTTTAGCTGTTATTATTAATATTTTAAATTTTATTATTTTTTAACTCGCAACAAAACATTTATTACTAAGAAATTATTTTTGGAATTTTTAAATTTCAAATTTGTTTCGATCATGGTTGCCATTTCTAATTAGTGACCCCCTTTTCCCTTCTGTTTCTTTACCAATCGTACGCGATCCGATGAGAGTCTTTTTCGATCTATAAATTTAGGCTTTGGAGGCTTATTTTACCTTTTTAAAAAGATGATTTAAACCTAAACTTGGTAAAAGCGGACAAAGTTACCACGTTTAGGTTCAAATCACCTTTTTTAATGCATGGATCTTCATATTCTAAAAAGATGATTTGAACCTCCTTACCCTCATGTAGGATTTGGAGGCTCAAATCACCTTTTTAATTTTGACTCGGGAAAACAATTGGTGCATAAAACTAGTTTCTCATCCTATTAATTCCACAGGAAATGTCCTGTTGATTTTACAGGAAAAGTCCTGTTGATTCCACAGGAAAGTCCTGTTGCTACAACAGGAAAGTCCTGTTGCTACAACAGGAAAAGTCCTGTTGCCACAACAGGATAAAATCCTGTTGCTTCCACAGGAAATATCCTGTCGCTGCAACAGGATTTTGTCCTGTTGCTCCCACAGGATAAAATCCTGTTGTTGCAACAGGATTTTGTCCTGTTGCTCCCACAGGATGTGTCCTGTTGCTACAACATGAAAATCCTGTTGCTGCAACAGGATTTTATCCTGTTGCACCCACAGGATGTGTCCTGTTGCTGCAACAGGAAAATCCTGTTTCATTAGCAGGACAAAGTCCTGTCGAACCAACAGGACGGCGTCCTGTTGCAGCGCCTATTTATTTTTTTCCGTGAAGAAACCAGTGCCTTGGACATTTTGGTTAAGTTTCATTTTACATTGTATACTTACACTTTTGTACATACAGTTATAAAAATAAGCTTTTCATTTTTTTTATCACTGTTATTATTTTATTACTGTCGAATTAGTTTAGTTTGCTTGATATTTTTACGAGGTTTAGATTTATGGTTAAAATTTTTTTTAAATAGATGGAAATTTTCTTTTTCATAAATTTTCTAAAAAGAAGGACAAGGAAAAGAAATTTTTTTTTTTTATGGCCAGCTTAGACTAACGAGTATTGATTTTCTATGCATTTTTTTTTGGAGACGATCCTGGAAAAACTAGAGGGGTCGAATAATTTAAAAACAAAAATTTATTAATGTTGTCTAAATTTTCTCTGCAGTTTCTCGAGAGGACTACCTACAGAGTTCCAATAATTTTTTTTAGCCTTCATAGATGTCAGATAGAATTTCCAGAAGATAACAGATAGTAGTTTTATTCGTTATAAAAAAAACATATTTTTTTTCAACAATAGTTTGAAGAGATGGAGTAGAACTTGTTTCCGTAAAATTAGCAAGGATGATTTGCATCTGACGTAGCACTCGTTCATCCACCGACAGCTCTTCGAGCTCCCACTCCACCCTGGAAAACTATACTACAGGATCGTGAAGCTCTTACGCACGTCTCCAACATAGTTGGTTAAACTCAACTGACTTTTGTCGGCAGCACTTCCAAGCGGCGTCCGTCAATTATACTTGCCACGCCAGCTGTAGAAAGGGGCTGTAAATCTCAAGTGCCTTGGATCACAATCCTCAGCACCCTCAACAGCCTCAACTCACTCACACTCTCACTCTTTCCTCATCTTCACTAACTAAATCTCTCTATTCTCTACTCAACTATATTTATCTCAACTCTACATACACACATACACATTCGTGGCACATAGTTTTCAAGTAACACGCGAGCTTTTCTTTACTGTACTAGTGTACCAAGTCAAGCAGAAACAATCGTTCGTTAAACATCTCGCGCAAGAGATTAAATTAAATTGTCACATTTAGTTTCTAACTTGGATATTGAGTATGTATAGAATTTTAAATTAAAACACAACCACTGTGTTTCGAGTTAGATGTGTGGTAGTTTGTTTTGCGGTTTTACTTTTGATTGAATTATTTACTTCTCTACATCATAAATGTGTTAATAAATTTAATTACTTATTACAATTCATTTCGAGACAAATTTATTATTTTTTTTACTTTCTAAAATTCGAGAATTAATTTTTACAAAATTTTACTTTTAGAAAATTTTATAAAAAAAAAATTTTCATAAAATTTCAAATCGGGGTAAAATGAGTCTATTTTTTTTAATTAAAAAATTGAAAACTCACTTTAATATAAATACAATGAAGTCGCGCACGATAATTGAAATCAGAAAAAAATATATAGAAAATCTAGACCAAGGGCTCGGTATTTGAAAAAAAAATTTTTTTCCTTCACTTTGATGGAATTCCTCATATTTGATGGAATTGGTTTTTTAAAAAATAATGTAGGGTAATAATAATAAATTGATAAAATAATCTTACCTATGATTACACTGCTGACAAGCAAAACATTCAAGATGATAAACATTTGTTCTAGCTCTCATAACCATTTCAAAAGCTGGTATGACTTTCGAACACGCTGAGCAGTATCCGGTGTTACCAAACAGTCTGTAATAGACAAAGAAAAAAATAATAGTAGACATAATAATAATAATAATAATAACAGTAATAAAGACATTGGAGGTTAATAAAAAAAGAAAATATCCATTGAAAGTGATTAAATTTAATATTTATATATATGATATCAGAAAAGCCATTGAATCAATAAATTCTGAAGCAAAACGACATAGGGATAGCGGCATACACTAATGTCCTCCTCAAATATTGGGCCATTAATAAAGGCCGCAGTTTCAATAGCTTGGTACTCTCACAATAGCACCTGTGTGTTTTCCCTCGGGACCCTGTAATCTCAACACGCTTTATTTACTCTCTTTTACCCTGTGCTCTCTTTCGTACTAAACATCCCATCCTCCTTACATTCACTCACTCACTCACCCGCGTTTTCATTCGAAATTTGGTCTCTTCTCTTTGCTCGCCCGCAATCACCCCATGACGTTTGCTTCTCGAGCTTTTATTCAATAAAGGAAACTCATCTGTGAAATTCGATTTATAATATCGTATCTCCCGTTTCCCTTATTGGCTTTTAAATTATATCTATATACAGAGATATATGAATATATGGCTTGATATTATAAAAGTTTGAATTTATAAAATACTTTTTTCTTCCGGGTATTACAAATTCTTGACAGTACCTGAGATAATCGCGCTTGCAGAGGATCAAGTTGGCTTTTGTGTAGAGGGTTGAACCCACTTCGCCGAGTCTGCAGTCACAACAGCCGCATTTTAAACAATCTTCATGCCAAAACATATCCAATGCTTTTAATAGGTATCTGAAATAAAAATCACAGAAAATTTTTAGTCATTACTTTTTAGATTACGACGTAATTGTTTTTTATCGATCTGCTGTTGATTTTTTTTAGCGAGTCTAATGCTCTGCCGAAATTAGTGAAATTCCACTTCTGTAAAATTTTTTTTTTAAATCTCGATTATCGCGACAATTAATCAGAAAAAAATTTTGAAAATTTAAATAAAATATTTTCAAAAGCTTCTTTTTTCTAAAACCCTTTTTTTTTATTGAAAGTCTATTTCATAATTATTAATATAAATATTTTCAAAAATTTGTTTTAGACAAGAGCTTACGGAGGATTAAACTAACTTTGTTCTGAAGAAGCAGCCTCACTTCGTCTTGAATCCGGAAAACCGTGAGTCTTTAATAATCACTAGCTATAGAAATTATAATCATAAGTAAAACGTCATACCTTTCGGTAATGGCTTTGCCGCATCCAGCGCATTCTTGCGGAGTTGATCCGCTTTTATTGGGTTCACTTTTGCTCACGTCCATCGTCATCTCGCACAGAGCAACTGCCAAATAAAATTCAAATATTAACAATCTGTTTTCGTCTTCCATCAAAAGTTTATAAACTTACTTCGCTAAAGGTAAAATAACTAATGGGAATCAATAGAACGTTTCGATGTAAGCGCTGTCAAAATAGCTAAATTATTTATCGGAGTGATATATGATAAGCGCATTAAAGCATAATATCTGCAAGTGTCGTTGGTGGATAGCTTTTATCAAGTTTCAACGGCAGATGGTTGAATCTGAGTTCTAGTCGGGTTGTCTATGAGTAATTAGAGTTACGGTGCCTGAGAATTTAACCGCGGTTAGTGCCATCTGTGTCCGAGCCGTGGGTGGCGTTTCTGACTGCGGTAGTGGTCAGAGTTTAGAATCGAATTAGTTTGTGACCAACCTCCCACACATAGGATTTATATCTATACACACTTGTCTACTAACGCTGTTTCTATCTATACTTTGCTATCCTTCTTTACTTCCAATGTAATGCTCATTTATGGTAAAATTTGGGTGCGATCTAACTATTCTCTGCTCTGGTTCTGCTACAATTGGGTTTAGTTAAATTCTCGACCTTTAAATGCCTCCTGATTTTTGACAATTAAAATAAAAGGAAAAGGATGGTCTACGGAAAAATGTTAAGGGGATTTTTTTTCATGACACTGAAGTTAGCCGGCGACTAATAATTTTTGGATTTTGTTTTAAACAGTAAATTATGAAAAAAAAATTATTTGAAAAAAATGCACATTTAGTTTTTTAAATTTTCTACATATGCATATTTTTTATTTTTTTGTAGTTGATTCATTGAAAACAAAATTCCGAAAATTATAAATTGTCTCTTAACTTCAGGATCATTTTTATTTTTTTCACAATTTCTAGGTTTTTGAATCATTAAATATTTTTTTGATATTAAATTTATTCAGACATTAATTTTTTTTTTAAAATTTTTTTTAGTGTGAGGTAAAATGGATTCTGAAAAAGCATTAAATTTGAATAAATTTTTATTAAATATAATTTTTGATCATTTAATTACTTCTGAATTTTAATTAGATCTAGAAGATCTGAAAAATGTTTGCTGAAAATAATTAAATAACAATGATAGTAATTCAAAAAAATATTTAAGCCAAAAGATCAAAAGAATATTTTAGATATAGAATAGTAATAACAGCAATATACAGTGAACTACAATATTAACAAAGTTCCTTGCGGTTTGAATAGGTCTGCTTGGACACAATATTACTGAGGATGTTAATATCTCCTTGTGGTTAAAACTTCCATGCAAATACATTCTCCGACCCTTTGATCCCTAAATTAAACCATCTCAATAATTTTATCCCACATTCACATTCAAAAAAAAAAAAAATAAAAACAAACAAATGTAAATACTTTAATATTCATTTTTATTTACATTCGTAAAAAAATACGTTGGTCAAATTTACATTAAAAAATAACTCAAATAGTTTTCCTAAAAAAAAGAAAGCATTAAAAAAAATAAACTGCGGAATTTGAACGAGTTATTTTCTCCACGAGGCTGACCGTCGGAATCTGACCACGTGAATTCTTGTGGTGACAGCTTCGGCCACAGTTTTCGAGGACTAACAATCTTACTCAATCTATATACATTCATATATATATATATGTATATATTTATATACTACATAGTTAACATTTATATTGACTTATTCTACGACATTATTGTTGAAATAAATGAATTTATTAGTTTACTTATCAAAGGACGACAGAATATCTGAGCGAGTAATTCCATTAGTAGTATACCCAAGCGAAGAAGAATCTGATTTATTGAGTTGACAGTAAAGGGGTAAAAGAATACTTATTACTCGTCAATGGAAGCACAAAGCCATGGAGAAAGTCCTGAGCGACGGTGACAATGCAAGTAGAAGAGGATAAGTGAAAGAGACTGTAATTGTCACAGTATTCGTATGTGTGCTGTACATATGTATGGATGAATGTGCACATACAGTAGGACGGAATGTCATGTCCGAGCACACGGAAGTGACTCGCATCGCTGGCAACTCGTCCATCGGCCACGTGATACGATCATCTACGGACTCTGATCTTCAAAGCAACGATAATTCGATTAGCTACTCTGCGCGTTCATCAACCGCTAACCACTGTATAGTATTTCCCAGTCAACCGATATCTACTTGTCCTAGTAGTAGTGTAGTCTACTATCTACAAGTATACGAACATCTATGTATCAACATCTACAAATATCTGCTACTATCATCCGCAATACTCTCAGCCAACCCTTCTCATTCACTCCCAATTATAAATAAATATTCTAACTATTTGTCTAAGACATTTTCTTCTTCTTATAGAAAATTTTCAATGGTAGTAAAACTCATAAATTGGAAATTATTTTTTTTATAACTTACCAAACCATGCGAGCTTGCAAATGGAAATTTTTCTGACTTAAAATTTGATTACCAATAGTTAAGTTTCATTTTTTAAATTTCCCGCCGTAGGAATCGAGATTTTCGAAAAATTCAGGGTTATTGTTTTCACTTCAGTTTTTGATAATTATCATCAGATGATTTGTTTACTTTTTGCAACAGACTCCGTGTCTGTCATATGTCTAATACTGGTCTAGATAGAGCTCATGTTTTTTTATTTAATTCTATTGTATAGATTTTTTGAAAATGATTAACTTTTTATTAGGAAGCTTATGAATTTTTCAGGGGCAAGGAATTATTCGAAATAAAAACACAATAAAAGTGATAAATAAATTATTTTATGGCCTGGGAATTTTCCAATTTATTTTTGAAACCGATATTACATTAGAGCCAAGTGTCGTAATTAATAAAACACATTAAAAGTGATTAATGAGACATACATACACACTTAAAAGCAATAAATGTGTTCAATAAAAAAATATAACTCATCAAAAATAAACTCAAGGTTAGAATCACTGAGGTCAATGTTTTGATTACTTCAAAATTTTATAAAATTTTTTCTAATTCATATTTGCTTCATTAACTCGGTCAATAACACCCTGAGTTACATGATCAACAAACACCATAGTCAAAGTTGAATTATGGCTGCCAGGATATTTATTTTCGATCCTGTAATTAATCGGCTCAATGCACATTTCGTAGAAATCAACAAAATCTCCAGATCTTGCCACAGAGTAACTTCCAAAATTAGACAGATCATAGATATAACAGGGATAGAAACTGTAGCGTTTTTTCGTAGAAAACTTAGTGTACGCATACCATTTTTTATCGTGATTGAATGTAGCGTTAGTATAATTACTATCAATATCCTCTTTGTGCAAAGTCACAGTATCTAACTTCAAACACTCATATTTAAACATCCGCGCGCAATCAAAAAGTTCATACTGATTTGTCGCGAATAGAATTTTCCCTCTATACTTTTCAATAGAGTCATTCAACGACCACTTTTTAACCCAACGGTCACTGCCATTGCTATCAGTTGCATACTGACCAAGCACTTGGCATTGTTTAATGCTATTTAGAGCATTTTCGCCGGCTTCATATGAGTAATTTATATAAACAATCACAAATTCACGGGGATTATCATCAAGAAATTTATCCAACTCACTGAAGAAGTCGTCGAGTGAACGGCGTAATGATACCGACACATAATTCGTCATCGATGAATAAATCATTAGCTCAAGTGGTTCGTAATGAACAGCAATATCGAACACACGCACGCCATATTTTAATTGTTCAGTGATATTCAAGTCTTGTGTTCTTTTGTAAGGATCGTGTGTTAAATACGTCATCGAATTGCGAGTCCCAGTAAATGATAAACTTCCAATTTTACGCGTGTCTGGTATTTTTGATAATATATCACTACGGTCTTCGTGTTCTTTGTACTTGTACTCTGGACATGATTTATTTGTTTGCACATAAATTATAACGGAATTTATAATTAGTAAAATAATTATTAATTTCGACATTTTTTTTCTGTATAATGTGGCTAGATGTTTTGTTGTACTGGTGTTTTTTTTTATGAAGAATTACAAATAGAGGAAATAATTTGATTCTTACGACGCAGTTGTGAAGTAATTACGTTGCTGATACTGATAAAAATTCATTTGGGGGGGGGAGCGGATAAGATAACGGTTGTTTTTTTTTGTTGAGCTGCCATCGGTAAGCGTCAATCCATACATGAGTTTAAAATTTATTGTTGAAAAAAAAAAATACGTTGTGTTGAAACGAGGATGCTATTAATAGAATTTTAATTATTGAAGGTTTGTAATTTGACAGTAATTAAGTTTAGTTGATAAAAGAAATGATAATTTTAAAAAATTCAGGCATTGTTATTCTAATGAAGACGATTAATAAAATTATTACGGTCAATAATTTCTTGAGTAAAATAATCAACGAAAAGAATGTTCATAGCGTTAGTTTGAGACCCAGGAAAAAATTTACCAATTCTATAATTAATCGGCAGAAAGCATTCAGTGATGTTGCTACCATATTTAGCAAGATCTTTCGGATAAACATTTGATTCTCGTTGATGAAAATCATTGATGTAACAAGAGTAGTTATTATATCTATCATCCCTAGAAATTATTAAATATTTAAACCACAAGTAGTCAATATGCAGTTCGAGATTTGGAGGTACTAGCTTTTGATCTTCATTATCTAGTGGTTGGGTTTCTAAATACTGGCATTCATTACTCAATACATGAGCACATTTTTGAAATGAATGCAAATATGATGCAAACAAAATTTTTCCGCGATGAATTCCAATCGTGTCATTAAATGACCAATTTCTGATCCACCGACTGCCGCCATTTTCTTCAGTTGCATATTTATTCAGTGTCTCACATTCATTTAGATTTATATTATTATTATTATTCATATTTTCGTTTTTATAATCATAGTCATTATCATTATCGTAATTATTATCATAATCGTTACTCTTATCATAATCATTTTTAAAATATCTTATGTTTAAAAAAACAACTTCGCGGGGATTTTCATTGAGAAATTTATTTATTTCACTGAATAAGTCGTCGAGTGAACGGTTTGATGCTGCTATTATGAATGATGCGTCATTACTAAATGTCTCATTTAATTTTATACTTAAAGAAACATCAAAAACACGTACACCGAATTTTAATTGGTCAATTAAAAAATTCCGATACCTTTCTGATAATAAGTTATTAATTTTTTTAATTAATTAAGTAATTTTAAAAATATTTCTTCCGAAATATGGATGCCTCGTCATTAAAATTTTTATATAGCTAAGAAAAATTTATTCTTTATCAATATACATTTATATTAATTACCAATAGACCCCTTAACAATCAAAGCTCACCGTGAAGACCAATGATCTTGTTAGCGCACAAAACTCAAGTTCCTGAAAAAATAAAATATCTTGAGACTTGTCAGTGGTACCGTTGCAGCGCCGGCTCGGTGCATTTGCAAGCTCCGCCCATTGGACCAGAGTTAGCACCACCTCCAGTGTCCTATCATCTCTTAGAAATACTCTAGGATATCGCGAAGCTCTCCGTCGACGCCTATACCCTTACATGCACCACAATGGACGCCAAAATTTAGAGAAAAAAAAAAGAACCCGGTAAAATTTTTTTCCCCTTAATAATTAACTCTCTTATCTGCATTTAGTTTTTTATTTCTCAGTATCAGTATCAGTGGCATCCGGAGTCGGTTCATTAATTAAGTACGAGCACATTAAGCTGGGCATTAATATACTCGGGGTCCGGTGTTTTGTTTTATCCCGCAGGAAGGAAGGACGTTTGCAGTGCGATATAAATACAAGTAAAAGTATATAAGGGAGTTATAACTATATTATCTAGATACAAAGCTATAGCTAGAAAAAGGGAGTGGGAGGGAAAGAGAATATATATGTATATATATATCTATATAAGCAATGGGGTTCGTTTTTCCCTGTTACGTAGTCACGACGGAAGCTCAAGTGAGTTTAATCCTCAGCCTTATCCCAATGAGGGTTGAGATGTTTAAATTCACCAAATCGCTCCTACTTTAAAGCTCCGAGCTAGCCACTTTCTAGAAATTAACGAGATAACACCGATAAAGAGCTCGTTTTATTATACTCCCTATCACATTTTTATTTCTTATACTTGATCCCTCTCATCTGTTAATAAATAGACAGTCACTTTAAATTTTATCCCGCTCAATTTTTAATCGAATTTTTTAGTAACCGACGAGTCATTTAAATGGAAGGTTTTATAAAATAATATCTTGTTTAAAGCGTGAATTTTATTTAATTGCATGATATGGTCATGCATGCAGGCGTTAAGCAAAAAGAGTGTAATATTTAACGTGTGATATTAATCTTAGGTCATGTGGAGCAAGAGTTAGAGGATATGGGAGTCTGTGGCTGGAATCCTCGTTTACTCGGCATTTCGGGTCTTTTGCTAATAGGGGGTAATTTAAAGGACGTTTTAAGCTTCATGGCCACACGTGAGCCGCACAAAAACTCGGTACATTACCTGCTATCCCATTTTCCCCACACAATCGCCCATTAGCATTATAAATTCCGAGAATAAGATACTCATAATTGCTTTAATTATATCAAACATAAATCGTTAGTTATTACAGCTGCTGGTTTAAATTTTTCATTAAGAAATAAAAATTCATTTGTAGATTTTTTTAATTTTCAATAATTTTTTGCTTCGTAAAATTTTGATAAATTACTAAACTAAATTTTCTTCCGTTAATTCTAATCGGATATCGTTTTTTAACCCTTAGAAAAAATCCCCCATCTGCATAAAAATTTTCCTATTTTTTTATTGAACTAATGATCGAATTTTTTTCCATTAAAAAACTCATTATTTTACTCAAAATTATTAGTAATCAATATCGATTAATTATTTTTTTTTCACAAGCATTTTATAAATTTCTCAATAACATGAAAAATTAAATTTTAATTTTAATAAAATCTTGAATTATTTCTACATAATTTCTGTCTTATTTCAATTTATCATACGCGCTCATATTTATTAAATATATTTTCCGTAAAAACGCTTGATAAATTTTTTTTTTCGTCGACTAAAAATACCGGTGATGTAGAATGTAAATAAAGTGTAAAGAAAAATTTAGATAGGGAATTTTAGTCGCAGGTGACAATGCCATATAAATCGGGATAGTAGTGCAGTTTAGAGGGTATAGAGCAGTACAGTGAGTGTAGCTTTAGCTGTATGGGTAAGGGGCAACACTAGTCCTGATATAGGGCGTTGTGCAGTTAGATTACGTTAAGCTATGCCCGTACGTGCTCGCACGGAAGTTCTACCGATCCCTTTAACCATTCCCCATCCACCCCCTTTCTCTTTCTCCGGCACCTCCCCACCCCCTGTCCCGCGCAAAATATATTTATTGTTGTTTGTCCAGTGCCGCGTGTGTACTCACGGTTTGTGTCGGAGTAAAAAATCGTACGAGCATCCACGACGATGTCAGGCATAAATTCAACAGCCCCAACCCCAACCCCATCCCCATTCTCTACAAACATTTTTTTTTGTTGCCAAGTTAAATGTTGCTTCGCTCTCTCTGCAATCAATTTATTTTTTTTTAACGCTAGATTTAATATAAATTACCGCATTTACTTTATTTATTCCCTAGAAACTTTTTAAACATTTTTTTATTACTCTGAATGATAATGAATTTTTTGAAAGTTACGTTACAAAAAAATAAAGTTAATAAATTATTTTATTGCTCTACAAATACACAAAGCTCAAGGTAATTAATCGCATCTTCATGATTGTCATCGATATGCCAGACACAGAATAGTTGTCCAGCATCAACAGCAATCGGTGGCAGTCGTCGGCAGTGATGCGGGCGGTAGTTGAGCTTGACGACAAAAGGCTATACAACAACCGGGAAAACTTTTATCTCGTTGGATTAATGGACGGATTAAAGTATTTGCGGCTCTATTCTCCAATCTATTCCCAGCTATATCAATATATATATACATATTGTCTAAACTATGGCAGTATATATAGTTCAGCGTAGAGTTAGGGATGATAGAGATTAGCGCTTGATTGGCTAATTTGTAAGTGTCGCCTGCAGATCTTAATCGATCGTTACACATACCAATAGGTCGGCCCAGTTTACTGCAGATACGTCCGTAGGATTCAATGTCCAATTTGGAAACTTTTCTGATACTCTGTCTAATGGCAATTAGTTGATATTTTGTGTAAAGCTGCTTTTAGTATTTGAAAAAATGATAAATCGTGATGGTATTGTCGGATCAAGTATCACACATCAACTTGAAGTATGTTTGTTATATATAAATATACATTTCGACTCTTGAAAGCTCAATAATATCACAAAAGCTACTTTGCGTGACCGTAAGTTTAGCAGGAAAGGGCTGAAAGCAGAAATCTTGGTGTAGTCTAAAGGCGTCGGAGATTGCGTCTGCAAGGGTGAGAGCTTGCAAATGGGGTCGGTGTCGGCATCAGGGCTGTATTGTCGTGTGTCAATGCTGCGGAAACTAGCACACCGCACCCCCAATCCCGTCTTTTCGAGTTTGTAAAGAACAGCTATCATCCACAAATTCACGACCCATGAACGTCTAAATATCTACACTATCCTTCGCATCGCATCTCGATGACCATTTGAGGTTAAATTATATTCTCTGTACCTCAGATGAATCAATTCGTTCTCAAACACTACTTTTCAATCAATCGATCTTCTCTTCTCTCCCCATCCCCTTTTTCTTCGTCACAATAAAACCCAAACCGGAACCAGCCATATCTTCCTTTAATTCTTCCACTTCCGCTTTTCACGCATCAGCCACTTTATTCCTTCAAATTAATTTCTAGTCTGTATCACTCCCTCTCTTTATCCTCATCCAGATGCTCATTTTCCCAGACAATGATTCAGGTGAAAAGACAAAACTTTAATGCCGAAATTATTAACTCAAGCTCACAAAATAATAAATAACTTTTTAAAATGCCTCATCATATCTCATTACTTCTATTCAATATCTCCTGAGAATAAATGAAGTCTTTAATAAATTCATTAATAACTTGGACATTTATTAAATATGTATATTGATAAAGAATAAAAAAAATCTAACAACTTTGACAGGGTGTCTCAAAAGCGACTGATATAAAAGAGAGTGTTTGGTAAATTCGTCGAGACCGCCGGAACAACCCGTCGTCTTTTGCTATCGGACTGAAACGATTTATCATCCACGACATTTTCCATACGAATATTGAATATGACAAGATAATCTCTTCGAGGAGACATCCCTTTACCTCTCATTCTCTGTCTCTCTCCTTCTCTGTGTACGCAGGGAGATGAAAAGCAACACAAACGTGCTTAATGTACCGCGAGGCTCCGATAAGCTGCCACAGAGATGTAACCTGTGCTTTTTTTCACAAAAACTTCTTTCATATCTATATGTATATATATATTGCTCAAAGTATAAAATGACTCCCGCATATAACTTCTCAAAACTTACTCTAGTTCTATTCCCACCCTAAGTAGTTATTTATTTTATCTTATGGTCATAAACACAAAATTCAACGCCAATGACGTTATCAATAATTCATCTGCCGAAAAAATAATAAAGACGAAATAATAAAAATATAAATGGGCATCGGCGTAAACAGAAGGCTCAAAAAAAAGGCAAACATCATTTTTGGGAATAGTGTAGACTTAACGTTTTTTCACACGTTCTCAGGCAGAACCCCGCGAATATCAGACGGATTTATCGCTCGCGTTACGCAGAAAGTTGGAAACTGAGGGATCTCGGTTTGATATTTATACAGTTTGAATGCACGTACGAGGATCATTCTAATGGTTTTATTATACCGATGGTGGCTTTGTCGGACGTTCTCTCCAGAATCCTTGTAGGATTTTCACAATATTATATACAATATATAAATATATACATTTACTCATGTATGATAAAGTGTCAGGTGGTTTAATGTTTAGCCAAACGAATTTTATTTTCCCTCATTTATATTTTTTTTATAAATTTTTACTTGGCAATGCTGCAGATAATGACAAAGGCTGTCATGAAACTGACAGAGGCTGTAGTAGATGCGTTTTGAGCAGCGGGGGTGGGGTGGTAGCGCGAGGAAGGGTAGAAAGTCTGCTTGGCATCCGATAGCAGTGAATGAGCATTGCTGACATGGTCGTCCCTTCTCGTTGGTTCACTCACTCGGTTACACAGAGCAGTAAATAGTTTGCTCTCGCTCTCACTTACGCACAAGATAATTATGTACAGTGTGCAGTTGTAACGGGACAGTTGCTTGGTCAGCCTTTGCTTAGGTCCTTAATGGCCTCTGATCAGCAGAGGCTTAATAACTAGACCAGTCCAAACACTTGTAATGACGGAATCATAAATAATAATTAGTTATTCATTATCCATTTACTAATTTAATTATTTTGGGATATTCGGTCCCGCGGGCTGCATTAAACCCTCATCAATCATTGGTGAATTTCGTTGGATGGTTTTGACCAGAACCCGAGCGTAGTGACCAACGCTCGGACTGAGGGAAAGCTTGGTCAAGATTATGCAGTACTTGTAGTTGTACTAGGGCTTTTGATACTGAAACTAATTCAGGAGCCAGCAGTTTCTGTGAGAACTGTCTTGACCACAGTCTTAGAACAATTTACTGCTGGTGTTAGATCGTGATCTTGTGACTTAATCATTTGAATAAGACATTGAAATAGTGTTTGAGCAAAGTCTTGGATCTTGGAAAAATATTTACCCGAGACTAAATAACACACTTTAAATAAATAATTTTGAGAGGAAATCAAAATGATGAACTGAAAATTCTAGTTTTGATTTTTTAGATTTAAAAATTTTGATTTATAAGGATCTGGAGGTCAATTTAAATTCAGTAGGTTTCAATTTTTTTTTCGGTAGTTTTTAAAAATTGAATTTTCAAGATTTTGCTGAATAGTTTTTATTTTTTTTCTGTCAGTTAATGCATAAAAATTCGAATAAATTATTTTTATTTTCTGCTTCTTGATAAACATAAAACTTTAAGACTTTACTGCTCAGAACAACGTATTCATTTATAAATAAAAGTAAATCCAATGAATGAAATTCAAAGTATCTTCAGTTAGAAGAGTTAAATAATTCATCAAAATTCCATCAGAATTACTGAAAATTCAAGCTGTAAACTGTAAACTTGTAAAGAATTTTAATTAAACCATTATTAAAATAACTATCTGTTAAAATGTAGCAGCAAAGTAGACATACCTCAACAATTAAAAAATAAAAGTTTGTATCGAACTGAACTAGTGAATTTATTTGAAGAGTGCCGTAAAGAGGAGGAGAGGGACTCTGTAGGTTTTGTCTTGGTGAATGGTCCTTATCTTTGAGTTGGTCCGTCACACCAGGTTTTGTCTGCTCACGACTGTCTGCAAATTGTAAGGAGCACAGGAAACCGGAAACACCAGTGTCTGGACAGGCATTTGACTCAACATTTCTGTCTCTCTCGCTCGCTGACTCTTCCTGATTTTAGTTGTCAAGACAATTGAACTAAAAATATTTCGCCCAATCTCTGGAAACCCACCGAATAATATCACCCTCGATTTCGTTTTAACTAAAATACTATTTTACCCGAGGGTCGAATATTTCGGTCTTAACACCCCTTCGACTTTTAAATTAAATATTTTATTTCGATTTCAAAATACATTAACACATGCATCACTGTGTAAATTGCATTAACTTGCATCAACTATTTTTTTTTCTAGATTTTTTTAGAATTTTTTTTCATTTGCTCGTAATGAGAACCGGCGGTTCGATCACAAAGAGCATCCTTCACTTGACCACTAGAGTTTCACTGTCTTCCTCAGGTTTCTTGCTGGCTGAACACCCTCGTGCTGTTTTCCGATGGAAGGATAAGGGGTGTGATGTAAATCAGCCTAGTGGTCAGCCGCTTGTGCTCACCGCACATTAACTTACCCCTGCCTCCAGCTTCAGACATTCTCGTTTGCTTTAAATAAACATCCGATGTCTTATAGAATTTACTGCAGACCGAAAATTTGAGGTCTCGAACCTTAAGAATTTTTTTTTTGCGAAGTATTAATCAAGTGACCGGATATGAGACTACTCAATTATCGAAATTTTGTTTTTTTAAAATGAAAGCTGTTTCGTTTAGAAATTTTTCTGGGTTCATTGTTTGAAATCAATCGACACGGCGAAGCTTTGGTAGAAAATCTGTTATGGCATCTGTTGAATAAAACTCTGGATCCATATATATTGGAAGAGCATCAACTGGGGATAACTTCGAACCGGGTCCATAGTTGTGGCAGTAACCAAATCCATTGTGCGCTGAATGGTTCCTGGGTTAGAGAAAGCAACTGATGAACTATAGGCGTCGATCGGGAGCATCACTATCAGTCGTTTCCGGTTCACCGGGCTATGGATTCACAGCATGCAAGATGGCGCCGGTTCGCCGATGCACTGATCCCTCTTTGGGTGCATATGCGACCGTTTGATTTACGGCCCTCCGGCTCTGCTGCCAGAAAAAAATATTCACCGATCATTTCCCTCCCCCTCAACCTTCCCTATTCCCTCTTCCACACACTATTACTTTATTTACTAACACTAATACCAGACTAGCCTAGTGTTTTGTGTCTGCCATCAACCCCTTGCCCACAAAACTAAAACGTTCAATCAGTTTTTCGACTGTTAGGTTTTTGCGATAGTAGAAAAAAAAAAAAGTATTTTTTTGAAGAGAACTAGGTAAAATTGTTTGTCGATTACTTCTTATCGTCACTCGATCGTGAATTTCATCAGTAAAAAAAAACTATTGATAATTTTTGTCGGGTGATTTTTTTTGACATCTGCTGGAGACAGGTTTTGATTAAAAATATATAAAAAAAAAATTACAAAGGACACGTGAATTAGACGGTTATATTTTTGTTTGATATATTTAATTAAATATAAAAATATTATTTCTGAGGGAGAAAGATGGGAAAAATATATATGTTTAGTATATGTGTGGCGCTCATCGGCGTTTAGCGAAGCAAACAGACAGAAAATGGAGCGCAACCGCATATAAAGAGTCGATGATAACGGAATGATATACGACTTGGCGTGAATAGCCGTGTTGGAAAGAGAAAAGAGAATTGGGGAGAGGTTGCAGGAGAGGAATATGAGGGTGTACCGAAATACGTAACGGGCGAGGTTGTACTAGTGTAGTGTACTGGTATAGAACACTGAGTGAAGAGGAAGGCTGCGTGGGGTATTGGGGTGGCTTCGTGGTGATTGATCGGCATGGAGATAACGCGCGATATTCGCTCTCAGGATTAAGTGAATGCGGGAGCACTTCATAATTCCGGCGGTCAGCCCGACGGAAACTGGCAACCGCGATTTAGCTGAGTAGAAAACATTACTCATTACCATTACTTTTTTTATTTTTTCATTATCTTAGTTACTATTTTTAGCTATAAATTTTTTATTACTAATTATTGCCGTGGATCATTTTTTTAAGGTCATAGATTTTTTTATCGGCCATCGGGTAAGTGGATAATAGTCTCGTAAAAATCCTTGGGGTTTTAAGAAAATTATTTTATAATTTACGGTGGGTTGAATAATTATTTTTATGGGTAATTTGCTTTATTGATATTGTAATTTTTATTATAAATATTTAAAGGGAATTTTTTTTTTTTCATTATAAATTTAAAAAAAATGAAAATGATAAAGTAACTAATTAAAAAACGATTGGAAAGACATTAATAAATAATAACAAGCATAATAGCCCACTTAAAAATAGATAGAACCAATTAAACAATTTATCGACGAGCAACGAATTGAAATAATCCTCCGTACGCGGTAATAAAGCTCGTCGGGTTAGACATCCGATATTCCACGTACGTAATAGCCGGACATGAGGCTCGGGATCCTTAAATTATTCACGTCCCCAGCTCGTTAGGACCAGATTGCAAGATCTACGTTTCAACCTCGAGCTTTCTATCTCCATCTCCATCTCCATCTCTATCCCATACCTAGCTCTCTCACACACTTGACTCGCAACCAGTTACAATGTCGTTCCTGCAGATAGGAACGCCCGGCTCGGATTTAGCTATTCGATATTCTCGAATTCCAGATCGATTCATCCCCAGCTGCCATCGGCTTCCTCCCAGTCCCACCCCGCCGCCAAATCCATCAAATCTATTTCCTCGAAAGCTTCGGCATAAATAGACTCGACAATCAAAACTTAAGACGGTTTAATTTTAACCCACATGAAAATTCCATATGAGATTACTCAGTAACTTCAATGCTTCACGTTTAATTCCAAATCGATTTTAAATATTTAAAAAAGTTTTTCAAAGCAAAATAGTGTAGAGGAAAATTTCTGTTGGTTAATATTTATTTAACGCATCCGATTCTAGTAAACATCCGGTTTATTTGGTTTTTAATTAAAAATATAAACTGTATTTTATATTTATTTAGTTTATTTACTCTTCGATCAGTTTGTTTATTTTATTTTATGAAAAAAAAATATTTTTTCTGAAGCAGTAATTGAAAAATGATCAAAGATTGCCGGAGGGTCAGTTAAAACAACTGACCAAGCTGGTAAATGAGTTAAGACTGAGCTTGAGGGTTGGAAAAGCAAATTTCTCGCCTCAATTACAACTTTGAGGGTGTTTTCCATCGACCCTTCGTCCCTAAGTCTAACGACTCTATTTTTTTGTGGTTCTCGCATCAGTACACCCGTTAGTGGTGGGGACAAACAAAAATAATGAGTAAACAAGGACAGATTAAGTTGAAAAAGAAGAAACAAAAAGCTCAAGGATAATAAGTATTCTCTTTACTTTGTTTTGCGTGAGATGATACAAGGGAGAGAATCTCAAGTCTCGCGTGGCCATAAACTTTGATGTACGCTTTCGCAGTTAAGACACACTAGTGGGTGTTGGATGGCTGGATGGCTGAATGGTTGTTGGTATCTGCCAGTCGACATCGCCGAGAAATTCGCATTAGAAACTAAAGCTCCAGGGAAACGAGAAGTTACGTTCTACCTTTTATGTGCTGCTCGTACGCAGAATGCTCGCTACTTGTCTTGGGTATCATGACGGATGTCTGCTCGTTTATATCGCAATATAACTGCTCTATATTTTTTTTTAAATCCTACTTTTATTATGAATTATTGTTAACGATCTCTGCTGCACATTAACTTTCATTTATTTCTCCATATCAATTTTTTTGTTTGTAAATTAATTTATAGAAGAGATCGCAGCGCGACGGGATGTCTAGAGTAATTAATTCCTGTGGCTTTTGAGTCAATGCTATTTTTAATTTAAATTAAATTAATGATAGTAATATCAATAATAATTAAAAATAAAAATTGACTATTATTTGAATAATATTTTAAATTTAAAAAAAATCTCGGCCAATTAAATCCGTGTATTTTTTAAAGCCACCGTCAGTGTGTACCTCTTGTTCCCTAATCGAGCAGCCTCGCGCATAATATTTAATTTTTAATCCGACAGTATTCAAATGCACTCTCCTCTCTTCCTCATCGCTGCTCTCATTCTTACTACCAAAGCTCGCGCCTAATGGGAATACAATTTATACTCTGGCCACGGCTTATTTTACATTTATGCTAAATATCCCACGTGCTTATTTATATTTTTTTGCTATCGCATTTTAAAATTTTTTACTTTTTACTCATACTACAATTCTTTCATAACGAACTAAATTTATCTTTAATTATTTAGTATTTTTAAATTTTAAATTTTTTAAATTAAAAAACTTTACAAGAAAAAAAAAGTTTTTTTATCTTCATGGAAATAAATAAATCAGTATTTTAAAAATACTCAAGTCGAGTATAAATAATTAAGATTAGAAACAATGGAGTTGAATAAACATTAGTGATATAATTATCATGAGTAATCCCGTGCAAAGCAATCTCGTTTGATTTCTCGAAATGCCACGGTCAGTACGCTCGGTTAAGACAGACAAATGTGTTCTGGTCAGTCGAGGCCGTCCCGCCGCAGCAACACCATCACTACTCGACTAGTGTACTACCAGCCGTAGCATTGGGACGAGAGAGATTTACAAGTTTAGTTAGCAGCGATCACACCCACGGGAGTAGTACGTGATAGCTCGTTTCTCCTCTTCCTTCGTCCGCACAAACATCTCACTCACATCTCCCAATACGGTCTTCCAATTTGCATCTTTTGTATCAATCGAAACTTTTAAATCTACAACATTTATTAAACGAACTATACATTTATCATTCTGATACTTCGATCCTAGAAAATTTAAAAATTTAAAATCGTCTTTCATTTTTAATTAACGTAAAAAAAGTTTTAATATTTTTAACGATTATTATAAAGTGTAAAATTAATTTTTAAAAACTGAAATTTTTCATTTTTATAAATTTTTTAATTTTTCCAATTGAGAAGAAAATTTTCGAAAAATTAGAGAAATTAAGAAAAATAAAACGACAAATTTTCATTTGCTGTCAAAATTTATTTTTTTCATTTTCGAATAAAATCAGATTTCAAATCAAAATTTTTATTCTATATTTTTCTGTTCAAAAAAATTATTTATAAAAATAACAAAATACAATTTTTTAAAATTTCTGTGAAAGTAAAAATTAAAAAAAAAAATCTGATATTCCATTTTGCCTAGTTTCCCTTATATATATATAATACACTACATTATAACTAAACGACACAGAAAAATCTCGAGACGTCGACTAACTGTTACAGATAACACCGGCGTAACACGTCATTTTTTTCAGGCTGTCGCTTATGAATGACCATACGCGGATAAGCCGGACGTAAATATATTGCTTTTAGGACTATGCTATGTCCAAAGTGTCCCCAGAGCATTCGTTTGAATTATTTTATATCCAGCTATTTTTTATTATCAGAATCCAAAAAGCTCAAACACACACTCATACACTCACTCTCTCCTCCCTTCCCTCACTCAGTCATTCACTCATGGGATCACAAAGTTGTCTGACAAGCTTTGTTAAGCGCAGCTATTCACGTACATCCATGCATTAATATATTTATAGATCGTACATGGACGTATAAAATGTAAGTGTAGAAATAGGTGTCTCGAATCGGGCCATTTGCTGGGCAAAACCGCGTCGCATAATGGGAAAATTTGCGTAAACGGTGGGATCATTAAACGCCCCTTGTACAGGCTCATGCATACATACATTCCTACATCTATTTATATGAGACACATACACCAGAAAGGGCTTCGGAGGAACAGAAGAGGGACAGAAGAGGGTCAAGTGCTCTAGCAGTGAGTCAGCCAACAGACGGAGTGAGAAGACTTGGATACTATGTGGGAGCTATAACTCGCGGTAATACCAACCTAACTGTGCACCCATGATTATAACGCTGCCAATTAGTCAAGCTGGCTTACGATGCGTCTACCCTCAGGATATTGTCCTTTACTGTCTACTACTACACACATCTACACGCTAACTCAACTATAGACAGACACGAATTCAAACTTTGCTGTTTGATTTTAAAATTCCCGTCAGTTCACTGGTTCACTTGCTGACGAGTTCGATCGGCGGATATTGTTATCATTTTGTAAAATAATGAGTTCTGTGACAATTTAATAAAACAATTTGTTGGGCGCACACGTGCAGGCCGCAAACAGAACCCAGGTTTCACGAGACAGTGGAAATGTAGATAGGAGTTCTTGAGAGGCATAAGTTTTGTAATTATTTAACTAAATTGCGAGCCAGCATGTGCCGTTTCACGGGATGCTTAGCGAACAACAAAAAATAATAATTTAGAATTAAATTAATGGTGGTTATTAATTATCTTTATTACTTGTCTTAAAACATTTGTTAAGTGCTATTTAACTTGCGGGATCTAAGTTTCTGGGAGAAATTTAATTATTATTTCATTTGTTAACTGTTTTGTTGCTTTTTGGAGTTGATAGATGGAGTTTTGCATTTTTTGCAAGTTCAATAAATTATAATTCAAATTTTATAAATTTTTCTGCCCTGTCTTCTTCAAATTTCAAAAGTTTCCTCCAAATTCTATAACTTCATTGTCAAAAAAATCGTGAATTTTTCTTTTACTTATAGAAGTTTGAAAATGAGTCCATCTCATCCGCGATCGACGTAAAAATAAAAACGTGACTCAGTAATTAAATTTTTTTTTTCAAATTCGTATTTCCTTTATTTAATAAAGAATAATAATAAAAGTACACAGAAAAAAAAATTTCTTGGCACGAAAAATGTTTACTTACCCCAAGAAAATTTTGACTTGTCCTGAGAAATTTTTGAATTATTAATTGAGAAGGAAAATTTTCTTGGGGCGAGAATAAATTTTCTTGAGCCAAGAAATCCTTTTTTTTTTGTAATAGTAAACGTTGCTGTATAAAATATTTTAGTTGTTATGATGGCAAAAGTTTTATCGAAGGTATGATTGATCTGGTACGAGGTTATAACGAATTACGGTGTAAAAAGCTGACGGTGACAAACCCCCACGGAAACTCTCAACCCCTTTCCGATCCTTATATTCCCATTTCTCTGTAGCGAGACTGTATACTGTATACTGGCAGTGTATGTGAATGAGAATGTGTATTTAGTTGATTTTACAGTAGCCGGGGGCGTCAAAACCAACGATATCCGTGGCTCAGATGTTTAATTAATTTAACGTCCCCGCGTAAATGAAACGCAAAAACATAATACGATCTGACGTCCACCGTGAGGGCATGTGGGGCCAGGGGCCAGGGAGGCTTGAAAAAGCTTCCGTCATGCAGATTTATATTTTTATTTTTATTTTCAATCTATTTATTTATTTATTTTGTTAATTTTTAATTTTATCCTTCCATTATGTCTCTTCCCATTCTTCGTTTTATTTATTATTATTTTTTTCTTTTGCCGTCGACTGAATTTTATTTCTTCTCGACTTGCATCCGTTTTGATTTAACCCGTGGATTATATCATGCTGGAGAATTTAACAGAGTAAGTTAAATAAATAAATAAATAAAAGCTCTCTAAGAGGATAAATGGACCGTAAAAAACTACTCTGTTAATTTTCAATATTTTTCTTTATATATGTTTAAAACAATTTTTTTTCTACCCAATTTCTCTCATCTATCTTTGGCTCTGTCTTTTTTTTTCATGACCCGAAGCTATGTCAATCGGGCAATCGAGTTAGCATCAGCCACCAATTTCCCCCAATCTTCTCTGGCTCTTGCAGAGCAGTTAGCGTCTCTGTTTGCATTTTTAATTCCTACAGTCGAGTAAAAACCAAGAGCGCAAATAAGCTTACCAAAAAAAGAAGAGATAACGGAGGATGAAAGAGAGCAAGAGATAAAGCCAAATAAAGAGAGAAAGAGAGCTGTTCGTTTCCGTTTTTTCTTCCGTCACAGCCAATCCTCTCTCGCGTAAAATTTTTTTTATTTCATTTTAGTTATTTATATTTTTGTTTAAACCCCTAAGACTGGAATCCGCTTGGCATCCGGGATTTTTCTCCAACAACCGGAAATTAATCGGCCGAGCGATAAACACGGAGATATAAAATGACATTTTGGATTCACCTCGTTACCATGCTCTCTCGTGCGTAACTAAACAAACAGTCCGACGACGATTACCATCGGTTAGTTATTTCAAAACCCGTGATATATATACATATATATCTATATATCAAACGACATGGACCGGGACTGTGTTTGCCCACGACCTGGACCATTATCTAATACAAGAAATTATACGCTATAGGTTATTCTGATTGTAACTCGATGAATGAAATCGATGATGCCTTTCGTCATTTGAATCACTGAATTCTGTTCTGTTGTATAAATCAACATTAACATGCTCACGATTATATATTTCCATCCTCAACGCTCGTTTTCCAAATACAAATATATCTATATATATTTATATAGACGTTATATATATGGTATAGCTTTAAAATGCCTCAATTGCACACTCGCGTAATGTGAAATCGCTCGCAAGCCGCTTTATTAGTTTGTCCGAGCGATAAATCAAACCGTAGATCAATTTTGCTTTGCCACCATTTCTACTCCTGTTGGTTCAATATCACAGATTATAAATTCGTGATTTCGTGGCCAATTCACTACAAACTATGAATTTATATCTATTAAACTAAACTCGTCTCGTTCAGAAATCAATTACGTCCCTAATAATTATCTTTAATTATTTTTTTTTGTTTTTAAAAAAGATTTTCATTAGAATGAATGAATTTATTTATAAATATAAAATTGAATGATGATTTTTCTCTATAAAAGTTGAGGTGATTATGGTGACAAATACGGAGTAGTATAGTAGAGAGAGAGGGAACAGCGTCAGATGTAGATGGTTGGCGTTTAGTTAGAGACACACTCACAAGGGAGGAAATCGAGAGAGTACGAAGGGATGCATTTGGATTTGAAGGGTGGAACGGGGTTGGTCGAGCAATTAGCGAGCCGTCAGTGGCACAGTGGCTAGGCGGTAGGCTTCTGCGATGTAGAACCAAGGCTACGTTATATACAGTAGATGGTAGATGGTATGAGCTCGATTACGACTACAAGAGTATGTTGTGTAGTATACAGACTACCGAGTGTAGAGTACAGAGGGGAAGCACAAGTACAACCACTCGGCCTAACGCACCGTTGAGACTCTCGCTCAGCTGACCCGAGGGTGAAACTCACCCCTAATTAGAATACCCATCTAAACTTCAAGTTGTATTGGTTCGGTGATCAGGCACTTTATACAAGGCCTCTATAAATTAATCTGTATCTATACATGCATATTTAGATCCAAATTTTGTTTCTTAATTATAATTATTTTTTTTTTATCTTGTAATCTAAGTTTATAAATACCATTTACAAAAACATACCCCTTGGGGTGAATTGGGCCACCTAAAATTTCAAATCTGAAACCAACACAATTTTTTTTAGGGTCTATTTTGCCCATACTAATTTTTTTTCAATTATTAGGCAACGGGGCTCATTTTGCTCTCCTCTATTTTCTATAATAAAAAAAAAAAGTAAATTAATAAAATAAAAAAATGCAAAAAATGTTTCTAGCCAGCAAACAACAATGAAATTGTTAAAATAGTAACCGGATATCGACAAACGAAACAAGGGGCTGAAATACAATCTATGAAGGATAATTAGTGATTGAGGTACATACACACATACTCAGTGGGAATAGGATGCGGGGATGAATGCAATTATAATTTTAATTTCAAAGGTATTTAATAAAGGGAACGGATGCATCGTGTGTTGTAGGCTTCACATATCCCCAACAACGCTCTTGCATCCGTCGCGCTTGAGCCCTCTCGTGCTGTGCGAGTGTTATATCCAAACCCTAAGCGGACTAATTAGTAATTACGGCTTGACAGCCGACCATTTCAGCTCGCTTTGGCTCGCGAACGAGCCGGCCCTCGGCAACCTATTGCACTCTCAGTCTCTGCGCCCTAACCCGCTCAGCTATTGCCCAGCAGAACCCGACCCGACCCAACCCAACCTGACCCAACTGAGCCTCCTTCTACCCGTCTCCCGATCCTTCTCTCTCGCTCCCTCTATCTCCCACACCCAGACCTCAAGCTCTCTCGCTCATATTCCTCTCGATATGACATTAATGTGAATACGTCAAACATTAAATGCCCCTGCTGCATCTGAGTAGTCTTTGTTTTAATTGTATTCATCGTCATCACCGTGCGCATATCCACATTATTATTGTTGTCGCTATTATAATACTACTTGTGTATACCAGCAACATTATCGCAAATTTTACCGATGCAATTGACTGACATTTTAGTATAATACTCAACACACATGGACACACACTCCCGCAACAGCTGCATTCAAGCATCAGAATCAATATAATAATAGCAGTATGAGCTTTAAGCCATCAATAATTAAATTAACCAGTCCAACTAGCTTTTTTTTAATTTTTAAAATCCACTTATTCGCTTTATCTCTTTACGAACACATTCATATATTCGTTATTTTATTTATCTATCTGTCTGTTTATTTTTATTTATTCTATCAATACGTTTCATATTTCACTCAATTTCCGAACACACTCTATCAGATTTAATTACACCAACATCTACATTCACTTTTACCCCGTGGAATTAATTCAGTTATTAAATCAAATAATAAAGAATACCAATCGGTATTTAGTTTTAATTTATTTTTCGATAGCCGGCGAGCAGAAATTAGTTAATTGTTGCGGGAAAAAATCCCAATTGAGGGACGAAATTAAAAAAAGGTGGAATTGAATTTTCACGCATGGAATGTCCAGCTTGTAGTTAAGCTTTCAACATGCCCGCATCAAAGGTTCGTTGGAAATCAGTATGTGCTGTCGAAGAGTACAGGGTACAGAGTACAGAGGAGTTTAGTGGAATCTCGTGGGACGTGTGTATGTCGGAGAGAAAGGAGACAAATGGACAGGGAACGAAACCGCGTCCCTTTATTCTCTAATTGGTATCGCATCGGGGACCGCAGTTAACAAAAATCCTAGAGCTGG
This sequence comes from Microplitis manilae, assembly GCA_030273425.1. Classification (NCBI taxonomy): domain Eukaryota; kingdom Metazoa; phylum Arthropoda; class Insecta; order Hymenoptera; family Braconidae; genus Microplitis; species Microplitis manilae. Next base: position 1,746,050 of record CP092725.1, read on the forward strand.
AGAGGAAAAGTTTGAGAATATTGTGTAGGTGATAGTAGGGGAGGAAGTGGAGGGTGTAGACCGCGAGTCGGTAAGCAATGATTGATGCTACGCCACGTGGTTTTGAGCTCTGGTCTCTGGGCTCGAGACTCTGGGCTCGAATCTGGACTTTGGGATACGGGATATAGGATATGGGGTGTAGGATGTCGACTGTTTTTTGGTGAAAAGGGTGACGGGGTGGAGGAGAACGGGACAGAATGAGTGAAACGTAAATGAGAGGGGTGTTGCAGGACGTAGATGCTTGATGAGAGAATGGGAAAATTTAATTAACGTAAATGCCGGGCGCCACGGCCGGTGCTACTACACGGTGTGTGGCGATCGCTCATATGCAACCCCTCGCGTCCTCGGGGTTGTTTTCTCGCTTACACTCACTGAGGCTAAACGTTGACCGAACGCTTGGGTTATTAAACACTCGGCCACGCAACATATCCACCACCAGGATATAAGTGCTCAGATCAAGGGGTTACTCTGATTTCTAGAATGATTGATTCAAGTGTCTGTCCTTGTAATTATTTATCTTTTTCATCATTTATTATTTTTTTTTTGCAAGTACTGAGCAAACAAATGACTTGAAAAATTTTTAATTCATAAGGATCTAAATGATGATTTATTTTTAGTTCACCGCAGTACTGGGATATGAAATTTATTCCGACAAATAATAAAAGAAAAGTCAACAATCAATGGAAAATAAACAAACCAATACTTGCCTTATTTTTCTTGTACCCTTTTATTTACTCAGTTGTTTACTTTCTTATCGAATCCTCAGTAATATATTTTACCTCGGTAAATTTATATTTTATTTTAACTCTTAGTATTGTTTTGCTTTTCATTCTTTCACGATTTTCTTCTCTTATTCGACACTCCTCTCATGGCATACCAATCTCGTAATCGACTTTACGAAACAATTCTATAATCCCTTAAACTTAATTAGGGACCGAACTGAAGGCGAGGCGGAACTCGAGTTAACTCAAGCTACAAACAAGAACAATATCTTATCCTCATGGCCAACAGAACTTTGTTAGTCTCTCTAGACTATAGTCTGGCCCAAGGGAGACGTCGGAACGAGCAGACAAAAAATATACAAGGATGCGAAAAGAAGACACGAAAAAAAAGAATTAAAAAAACAACAAAAAAGACCAAGTTAAGTGGAGACATCACGAGCCTCTGGCCAATGTAATCGCTCGTAAAAATTTAATAAACGATCAAAGTGGACATGATACGACCAACGGATGTTATGACAAAATTTCAATTTTCGATCCTCAGTATTTTATACTGAATATTTTTTTATTTCAAGTGAAAGAGATAAATAAATTTTATTCACCAAAGATACCAGTGCTCAGCACACATGTATGTAAATACGCATGTGTGTAGACACGACTGCGTAAAGACACGAGTGTTTGTGTGTCGGGCTTTATATATTAAATCAACCGAAAATAGGATGTCAATATGTCGACCCTCCAGGCGTTTACCTAGTCTTCACTCATGTCAAGGAATTCCACTGTACATATACAAAGAAAGTAAACTTCAATGTTATGGAGCATAGAATATTCATAACACGAAAATAATTTTGGACATTCATCTCTTTACTATGAATTTTATCCAACTGTGAATATTAATAACTCAGTAAAATTTTTTATTTATAAAAAAAAAATTATTCAATTAAAATTCAGCCATTGTTAGTTAAGTTTTTTACCTTCCTTTAACGGACTTCGTATTTTTGGTCGGGATGGTCGTCTAAGAAATTCTATAGAAAATCGGTCGAAAATCTAGACTCAGCTCCCAGAGCTTGAAAATAGCAGGAAGTTTTAGAGCTTTCTTGCAGGGTCAACAGATTTTCAGATATTTTTTTTCTGATTCCGAATGAGACCAAATTGATTTTATAAAACTTTTTATTAATGCACTGAAAATGAAATAATTATACATAATTGATTTATTAAAATTATAATAAAACTAAATCATAGTTAAATACAATAAAAAGTATAATAGACGCCATAATATAAAATGAAACGAAGAAATGAAAACAGAGAATAAAAAACGATAACAATCGTAATTTTCATCACGACAAAGTTCCGTCCGATCAGCTCTCGAGCTTATCATCTCGTTGGTGTGCCACGTAAGGGAAAGTAACCTCGTGAAGAAAACACATTGATAATGTCCCCGAGGGATAAGAATCGCGGACTTGCGTCCATTTTCCACTTCCACATTCACTAGTCTCACCACCTTCTCTACTTCTCTCCTCTTCTTCAACTTCTCCCTTCTTCTATTCAGCTTATCTCATTTATTACCCAGCCGGTCTTTCTTCGAGGTAAATCGTCTCGTTCGTCGGTTATTTTACAACCTCGAGATACGAAAAATAATGTCTTTGTTTTCACAACGCAAGGAATAGCTGGAGAAAATAATAAAAATATTCGTGACAGTCGAAGACACAAAAGATAACATGTTTTGTGATTTTCTCGAATGTCTTACAATTTTCTTCACCGCCATCACTATAATCGCGACAGACTATCAACATCAACATCAGTAGCTCAAGTACTGAGACCGCTACCAACGACCATCAGAAACTACCAGAGACTTGGTAATTGAATTCGATGGTTTGTACACATCGAGGTGAGAAACTACGGAGATAAAAATCATGAGTCACGAGGGAATAAAGAGCGTGTATACCTGAGTCTCGTTTATAAGTATCAACATCCACTTCTATTTCAGTTAGAAGGTGTTAGATAACGTGAGGGCATAAATTCTTACTAGATAACACTTTTCTTACTTGCAATTTGTCACTTAATAATTTTATATGTTGTTATCAATTTTTCTAAGTTTTCTCTGGGCTGAGTCTGGGGTGAGTCTGGGGTAAGTCTAGGATTCAGAGAAAACTCCTCAATAACGCTGGCACATGAATTTTTCTAAGTGTTCTCTGGGCCGAGTCTGGGTTGAGTCTGGGGTGAGTCGGATTCAGAGAAAACTTCTCAATAACGCTGGCACAAGAATTTTTTTAAGTTTTCTCTGGGCCGAGTCTGGGTTGAGTCTGGGGTGAGTCGGATTCAGAGAAAACTTCTCAATAACGCTGGCACAAGAATTTTTCTAAGTTTTCTCTGGGCTGAGTCTGGGTTGAGTCTGGGGTGAGTCGGATTCAGAGAAAACTTCTCAATAACGCTGGCACACACGGACGAAAAATCGGTCTTTCAGTTGACTTTACGGGCCAGCCCCAAAACTTAGTATAGCCACTTTTTTTTAAGTATTTGTACGTAGGTATTGTCTTAATTTCATTTTTACTTATAAACGACTACATTATTATATTATAAAATTTTCCTATGAGCATACGATTAAATTCCCAATATTAAAATTTCCCACATTAAAATCCCCCGCAAATAGAATCTTCGAGTATTGAAATTACCAATAGTTAAAATTGTCCAAAGTTAAAATAATCTAAAACCAAAACTATCCAACATAAATATCCAACAAAAGTAAAATTTCCAACCATATATGTTTAATTACCACTAAATAAATATATTATATTAAGTTATAACATATTTAAGCAAAAGAGCCCAGCCTCAGTTAGATAAAAGTTGCTTACCGACATGATAAAATATTAGTATAAAACTCAGTGACCATAAATTCACCTAGTTTGATTTCTTTCTTGTATTCTCCGATGAATTTTTGATAAATCATTGCTTTATATTTTTTTTATTTCATTTCTAAAAAAAAAAATAATGAATTATTTTTCTTTATCCAGTGTGACGGTCTGGATATTCATAATTATTATAAATGCGTTATCAGTAACATCAAAATTAGTTTCAATTCAGAAAAGTGATCCAATTATTTGGCGGGAATATGGAAAGCGAGGTATAGCATTTCTCTTTTTAAGGATGAAATTTTATAAATTTCTCGAGAATTTCTTATCAGATATATTTAGTTACGATATTGTAATAATCTAAAATATATGTATATACAAATTTCTCAGCCAACTTTGCGAAATTTAATAGCATGTACGCAATATCTATCAATGAAGAACTCCTAAATGGTGATAGATACTGTTCTGGCCGGTGTGATAATTTGAATCCATGGAATCGTAATTGGGCCGCATATTATTTGAATTACCCAAATACTTGTAGAGGGTCAATTCATTACTGCTGGTTCAAAGCCGTAAGTCGAAATTTATAATCACATTTATAACGAGGGTCAAAAAAAATAAAATATACTAACTTATACGAGATTGAATCAGAAAACCAAAAAGCGGAAGGCACTTGAAGAAAGACTGGCTGAGACAAAAAGTGCATTGTACGCAACTTACAACTTTCATATATATCAATCTCTTCGAGGTATTAAAGATAAAGAACAGAAAATGTTGGATCATACTGGTAACGATTGCTACTGTCTTTGCGAGCGTCATTATAATTACAAAAATAATCCGCGTGGTAATTTACTTGATTCCATTTGTTATGATCCTGTTTCAGTCGATGACGGATAGTGAGTTTTGTTATTTAATTTTGATTAGAGAAATTGTCTTTTTTAAAAAATGCTTCTGATGCTAGGGAGTAGATTTTATAAATGAATCTTTTAGTGTTGCAACTGGCGCGAGATTCAAAAGACACAGTAACGTAATTTACCTTCAACTTCAACAAGGCTTATTATCAGAAGGACGAATTGATCCTGATACTTTAATGTGGAAAGCTTCTGATAGATGTAATTTGACAAAAAAAGTGGTTCATAATTTCCTTAACAATGGCACTTATGATGGACTTGAAATCATGTTGGAAGATATGATTTTGCCCGAAAATGCAGTTGTTACAGGTCATAAATATTTATATAATTGTTTTTATAATAAATATTGCTTGTAACAACATTTTTTATAAATTAGATTATTTAAAATATTAGGCGTTACGTTGAGTCAATCATTGCGCGGACGTTATATTAATGAAAGTGGGAATTTTGATAATGATAAAAATGAAGTTGTGAAAACAAGTCAATGTCACGGGAGGTAATTATAGTATTACTTATAAATCATTGAAAATTGTAATCGATATAAAATGCATGGGTGTCATAGCCGTATTTTATCAACTGATTTAATATTTTGTTTTAGTACCACTAACTTGGTGCATGGTTATTCAGATTTTCTGCCGTCTACGTTTTTGATAGGAATTAATGACAAATTCAGTAAATCATGCAAACATAAAATAGTATTTGGTGGAACTGCTGTCAGTTCAGATCATCTCCAACATGTTGTACCGTTTGTTGACTTACAGGAAATCGTTACTGACCAAAATTCACCTGAGCCTCTTCGCGGAATTGGTTGGTATTATCGCAGTCATCCTGGCTATGGAGGATTTTTGGCTCTCAAGATTTTCAAATAATTGTAAGTTTCGGCAAGACAAAAAAAACTATGGCTCTACTTTATAACAGTAAAATAAATAAATTTATATGAACTGAAAATAAAAGACTTTTTTTTACTATCATAAATTTATTTTATAAGTTTTTAGTAATTGGATATTCGTTATAATTATATATTTCTTTGAATAACGTACAATTATTCGTCTTTATAAAAAGTAATCAATTTTTAAAGCAGCATTATGTAGCAACCACCGCTTATCTGTGGCAAATTACAACATGAAGAAATACTTGTACTTCTGCTGAGACCTTGAAAATATCGTGCATTATTTTTATAGTTATTACTAAAAAGCAAATTTTAATGCCTTCTTAACAAAGAAACCTTCGTATTTGTCCAAACTATCGTGATTCCGTTCGTACAAATAATCTTAGTAATAAAAAATTAATAAATTTTATCAAAAATTTTTAACGGTATGTTAAATGCGAAATCTGATAAATCATCTTTTTTTCTCATTCCTGTCTGTATAATGACGTCAATCACGACTTATATTCACAAGGGTATTTATTGCCACAATATAGTATATAAGAAATAATGTTCCAAGCAGACCATACAAGAAAACTTGTCAACTTTGCTAAGTTTTCATTTACTGCACTGCATTCGTTTAACTCACTTGCCATTCCACGATAAATCAGAAACATTATGAATTGTTTTCATTTATCCAATATCACAGTATGGATACTTATAATCGTTATTCACTTGAATATGTTATCGGTAACATCGAAATTAGTTTCAATTCAGAAAGGTGATCCAAATGAGTGGCGAGAACATGGAGAAAAAGGTAAGTAAAATATATCGGCATTGCTTATTGAATAATTACACGGAGAAAAATGTTGGCTCGAAACCTACCAATTTTTATTATGCTGCCGACCAAACTTGAAACAGGAAGGGAAGCATCCAAAAAATTATTATGCTCATACGAAAAATTATTATGCTGTATCACAATACTTACTACGAGCGAGAAACTTATCGATAAGATTTAATAATAATTACTTTTATACATTATAATAATTGTGATGCGGCATAATAATTTTCATATGAGCATAATAATTTTTTGGGTGCTTCCCTTCCTGTTTCAAGTTTGGTCGGCAGCATAATAAAAATTGGTAGATTTTGAGCCAACATTTTTCTCCGTGTACACTTTTTCAAAGGTGAAATGTTATAAATTTATTTGCAAGAATTTATTCATCATATTTATTGTAACAATCTCAAACATATGTTTAACATTTTAAGCCAACATGCTGAAATTCAATAACATTTACGCAATATCTATTAATGAAGAACTATTGACTGAAAGTGGATATTCTAGTGGTAGATGTGATCAACTTATGTCCAGTCGTGTGTCAGTTGCAGCTGATTTACCTTATCCAAATAAATGTCCAGGAATAATTCATTATTGCTGGTTAAAAGCAGTGAGTACATTGAACACTTGATTATTATTGTCGAGTAAGCAAGTATATGAAATTATGCGAAAATTAATCAGGAAAGTGAAAGACGGAAAGCAGCGGTAAACAAGAGAGATGAATACCACGATAAATGTCTTTGGAGTGATTGTGGCAAAGACGGTGAGGACTCTTGGGTTCATGCAGGAGTAAACTCCATGTACGTTGGTAACGATTGCTTCTGTGTTTGCGAAAGTTATTATAATGTCGAAAATAATCCACGTGGTGATTTACTTGATTCCATTTGTTATGATCCCGTTTCAGTTGATGACGGATAGTGAGTTTTTCTATTCAATTATAGATTTAATGATTTTTTCATACAAATGCTTTTTAGCACTTTAGCACTTTGGGCCATATTTTATGAATAAATAACTATTTTAGTGTTGCAACTGGGGTAAGATTTAAAAGACATAGTAACATACTTTACCTTGAACTTCAGCAAGGTTTATTATCAGCAGGACGAATTGATCCCAATACTTTAACGTGGAAAAGTTCTGATAAATGTAGTTCAGCAAAAAAAATTGTTTATAATTGGTCAAGTAATTACAGTGCTATAGAAGTCATATTAGAGGATATGACATTGCCAGAGAATGCAGTCGTAACAGGTCATTTATTTATGATTGTTTTAGTAATAACTAATTGTTTGTAACAACAGTTTTTGATTATAAGTTTTCTTACATTATTATGCAGGCATTACATTCGGACAATCATTGCGTGGACGTTATGTTAATGATAATGGCGATTTTGATGATAATGTAGATGACATTGTAAAGGAAAGTCAATGTCCTGGAAGGTTATATATTATTTGAATATTAGGCTGCTTCAGTTATTGAGATGTTAAAAATTTATGTGTTATAGTTAGTGCTGGTAATATTTTATCAACTAGATTATTATTTCATTTCAGTGTCCCTGAATTGACGACAAATTCTTGGAGTTACTTGTCACCTACGTCTTTAGTCGGAAAAAACATCGAACTCAGTAAATCATGTCAACATAAAATAATATTTCGTGGATCTGATGAGGGTATGGGTTATATGCAACACGTTGTTCCGTATATTGATTTACAGGAGATCGTTACCGATCAAGATTCACCTGAGCCTCTTCGCGGAATTGGTTGGTATTATCGCAGTCATTCTGGCTACGGAGGATTCTTGGCTCTTAAGATTTTCAAATAAATGCAGTAGTTAATTTTCATTAGTTTCAAACGCAATGTTATTTGTTCTCGTAGACACTAGTACAGGAAGATTCCAATTTTCCGATAGAGAAAAAATTTGTCAACTAATATTTAGAAAATTTTATTTATTAATGATTATAAAATAAAGTTTTCTGATAGTTCTGATATTTGATAACCTGTCTTTTCTTATGTTTAATCGTTAAAAAGCACCACATAAATAGTTATTAAAAAAATATATATATATATTTATTTAATCTGGTTATTAATCAGTTTATAAAAAGCAATGTATTTTCAATAAAGTTTGATTTATTTTAAAAATACTATAAACTTTTTTATTTAATTTTCTGATGTCACTATTGAAGTATTACGTCAGATTTATTCTGGAACGTCACAAGTTTGTTATCTTATTAATATTAATGTTTTTTCCATAATTGATAATTAATTGAAGCAAAGAAAAATCTGAATACCTTGGAGGTATTATTTTTCGAAAAATTTAACATAACAAAATCTGCGCATATCCAGTGAAATTCTTAAAATATAGAGTCTTAATTTTATATTAACGACTCAAAAACGAATTTAGCTATCGATTTTATTCCTTTCTTTTTCACGACTTGTAAGTTGTATCAGTAATGACTCGTGTTTTACTGATAAAAAATATAATTATAGTCAGATAAAATTTATCAATATGTGGAAGTTGTAGAAGAATTTCATGTGATTAATACTATCATTATCACGATATTAAAAACTATTATACATCATATAATGACGTCAATCACGACTTATATATGTATTCAATGCTACAAATCATATATAAGAGTCAAAGTTTCAAGCTGACCATATACTAAACAGTTCTTAAATCTGCATTTCATATTATTTTGTTCTTGCTCTACAATAAACTTCGAACAAAATTGTTACTTTTCATTACTAAAAAAATAATAATGAATTATTTTCATTTATCCGGTGTTGGAATGTGGGCGCTAATAATTATTATTAAAGTAAATGTGTTATCGGTTACATCAGAATTAGTTCCGATTCAAAAAGGTGATCCGCCTGATTGGCGGGAGTATGGAGAAAACGGTAAGTAAATGATATATTTACATTACTTATTAAATGATTCTACTTTTGAGAGGTAAACTTGAGAGTATTTACTTTCAAAAATTTATTCATAAGATTTATTTAATAGAATTATTGTAACAACTTCATATGATCATATGTATATTCAATTTTTTAGCAAATTTCGATAGATTCAATAGCATATACGCAGTAACTGTTAATGAAGAACTGTTACGTGGTGACGGATACTGTTCGGGTAGATGTGATGGACTTGAATCATCGCGTCAATCTGCCATTTCGTCGTTACTAAGTTATCCGAATTCTTGTGAAGGTATAATTCATTACTGCTGGTTTCAAAAAGTAAGTTGGCATTAATTATGACAATATATTAGAGTGAGTAAATGATAAATAATATTATGGAATCCTCTGCAAACTAATCAGAAATCCGAAAGACGGGAAGCAGCCAGACAAAATATACGCAAGGTGTATAATGATAATTTAGGAAACGCCGCCAAGGTAGCCAGTGGAGAATCGAGAAGGGAACTAGAAGCAGCAAAGTCAACTTGGGAGCATACTGGAAACGATTGCACATGTTTGTGCGAACGAACGCGTAATGATGAGGTTGATCGGCGTGGTGAATTGGTTGACTCGATTTGCTATGATCCAGTTTCAGTGGATCCTGGATAGTGAGTTTTGTTATTTAATGGCAAATTAAATAATTTTCATTTATTAAATTATTTTACCACCAATGCAATGTTTGGGGTTGAATTTAACACCGATAACTCTAACACCACAATAGCGTGGACTTACATCGGTTTTTTTACAGTGTACAGTAAATTTTACAAATAAATATTATTTTTTAGTGTTGCAACTGGCGTAAGATTTAAAAGACATGGTAACATAATTTATCTTGAACTTCAACAAGGTGTATTATCATTAGGACACATTGATCCCAATACTTTAGAGTGGAAAATTTCTGATAAATGTAGTTCAGCAAAAAAAGTTGTTTACAATTGGTCAAGTAGTTACACTGGTTTAGAAATCATATTAGAAGATATGACATTGCCAGAGAATGCAGTCGTAACAGGTCATTTATTTATGATTGTTTTAGTAATAACTAATTGTTTGTAACAACAGTTTTTGATACTTAGTTTTCGTACATTATTATACAGGTATTACGTTCGGTCAATCATTGCGTGGACGTTATGTTAATGATAATGGAGATTTTGATGATAATGTATTATTATTATTATTATTTATTATTTATTGGCCATAGAGTCAAAACTCCTTGCGGCCATCCACATACATGAAACATAATAAAATAATACAGTATATCACATATAAAATATTGAAGAAAAATACAAAAAATACTTATTAAATAATTAAATTAAATTAAACTAAACGCGATACACACATCCATCATTTCAGTCTATGAGCTTAATGTGCTTAGTAAGTATGTATAACATGCTTTTCTGAAATCTAGAAATGTCGGTTGTGATGTACAGTATTCGGGTAAGCTATTCCACACTTTAATAGCACTAATTAAAAATGACTTTTCATACTTAGCACTATGACAAAATGGCACTACGAGTAAATCTTGTCGTGCCTCCCCTCTCCGTAGACGAGTTCCCAGTAAACGCAAATTCTTGGCGATTAGATGCTTTTGATTTAAATACAGTGCCTTGTAAATAAGACAAGACAGAAAGAAATCTCGTCTAGCTTTGAGGGTAAGCCAACGCAAATCTTTATAATAACCGGTGACATGTTCGAATCTAGATATTTTAAAAATAAACCGTACACAGGCATTCAGCTTACGTTGTAATTGACATTGCTGTTGACAAGTAATGTCAGTGAAGATTGCTGCACAATAGTCCAATATCGGGAATATCAACGTGGTAACAAGCTTTTTTCTCACCGCAAGATTAAAAATATCGCCGTTCATCTTTAGCTGAGCAAGAATTCTCATGCTTTTTTTACACATCAAAGTGATCTGCTGCGACCATGTTAACGTGTCCTCTAGAATAATACCTAAGTATTTAACAGACTTATGATAGTTTATAGCATGACCTTCAACCGAGATAGTCGGGACCGATATTGAATTAAGATCTGCTAGCTTGTGTGGTGTGCCGAAGATAACAGATTTTGTTTTATTGAAATTTAGCTTGAGACCATTCTTGACACACCATTCAGTGATAATCGCAACTTCATTCTCAATGTAGATGACATTGTAAAGGAAAGTCAATGTCCTAGGAGGTAATTATATATAATTTTTCTAATATTAGGCTGCTTCAGTTATTGAGATGTTAAAAATTTATGTCATATTCAGTGCTGTTAATATTTTATTAATTCGTTTCAGTGTCCCTGACTTGACGCCAGGTTGTTGGGCTTATTTGTTACCTACGTCAACGGTAGGATCGAATAGCGAACTCAGTAAATCATGCGAAAATAAAATTAAATTTTGTGGATCTGATGAAGGTTCTGGTTATATGAAACATACTGTGCCGTATATTGATTTACAGGAAATCGTTACCGAACAAGATGCGCCTAAGCCTCTTCGCGGAATCGGTTGGTATTACCGCAGTCATCCTGGCTATGGAGGATTCTTGGCTCTTAAGATTTTCAAATAATTGAAAATTTCGGCAAAAAAAAAAATTAATGTCTCCTCTTATAACAGTAAAATAAATAAATTCAAATCAACTGAATAAAGAATCTTGGTGGTTTTATGTAATTGTACATTAGTTATAATTATATACTTATTTGGATAGCTTACAATGATTCATCTTCATAAAAAAATAATCGATATTTAAAGCAGCATTATGTAAAAACCTAAACTTTTTCGAGCTGTTATCTGTGGAAAATTGCAACATAAAGAAATACATATACTTCTGCTAACACCTTGAAAATATCGTGCATTATTTTTATAGTTATTACTCAAAAGCAATTTTTAATGCTTTATTAACACAGAGACACTCGTATTTGTCCAAACTATCGTGATTCCGTTCGTACAAATAATCTTAGCAGTAAAAAATTAATAAATGTTATCGAAAAATTTATCGGTACGTTAAATAAGAAAACTTTTTTTTTCTGCACGATACTGATGATCAGAAGCAATATCGTGACGAATACATAAAATTTTCTGAAAACGTCTTTGGAAAATTTTCTATTTCGTCTTCAAATTTCGTCCTAGATTTTCTCGAAACGTGACAAGTCTAGATTTTCTATCGATTTTCTTGAAGTGTGACTTCTGACTTTCCATAAATTCTCTCTATATTTTGTAATCCACAAAGCTCGTATCTATATCTCGTCCCCAATCAAAAATTTCTATAAAATATAATCTTGTAGCCTTCCTATTCCAGAAATCAATTTGCTTCTTTATCCGCCAAGACAATGGAATCGCCTAACCGAAGCTATTTTTCCACCGAAACTCGGTTACCCATTGTAAAAATAAAAAAGTATCCGTCTCGGTGTTCTAAATTTGCGTTATCGCTGGTTTTCGACAGTAATGTGCTGGAGTATTATGTAGAGAGCAATGTACACCGTACCACACACGTCCCTTTCTGCTATAAAATGATCGTGGGATGGAAGCGCCGCCGCGGTGTGCCGTTTAGCGTCAGATAGCGGAAACGTATGAGCCGAATCGGGGAATGAGGAACCTGCAACCGCTACAACTCCCTTATCTTAAAGGTACCCACTCAATAGCGCCAGTACCACTCGGAATTTCCTTGTTCCCATTGTTTTATATTAGTAATTTCGAGGCTCGTTGCAAAAATGTAACATCTTTATTCAAAAAACAGTCAGCCGCGTTTGAGTTGTAGCAGCATAAATTAATATATAAAGAGAGGGATGTATAACGCTGCTAGAAAGGGGGTTACTTATATATACTCTGCAGTGGGTGTAATTCGGTCTACTGGCAAGAGCCTCCGGGGTTGAGGTGCTTGCGGTAAATCTAATAACATTGTAATGCTGTTACTACGTCCCTCAAAGTTGCCCTCGTAAGTTAACTATTTCTCCCTTCTTGTATGCTATATATACTTTGTTACTGCTTGCATATATACTTACTACCCCCTCTCCTTCTATTACTAATACGAGTACTGTGCAAGTATAAAGTTGACACTACTCGTCTATATAACAGGAGGTTTGTAATGCCGGGAATTTCTAACGCGTTTCTCTCGTTTCATTTGCTCCCGGCTAAATTTTTAAAATAAAACCGTGCGTGCATCAGAGAGAGCTATATATTTTTAAATAAAAAGCATTCGAGGAGGGAAAAAAAAACAATAAAGCCACGTTACAAAACAACTAGACCAACAATACATCAAAGCTTTTGTCTATTCGTAAATTTCAAATATTTTTCATCAGCATTGCTGATTTATTGATAAATTGTTTGATTTGGTATTTTTTTTGGTTTAAAGGAAAAAAAGAGGGTTGTAGAGAATGTTTTTATCGATTGTGGTAACGATGTATTTAGTTAGATGTGTTAATTTTAAAATTACAGATTAAAATATGTTGATATTAAAGTAAGTTTGCTGTAGAGTTAGCATGTCATAAGCTGAAGGTAAAGCCCTGGGAAGTCACCCGGGGGTTGTTCTGCAAACTATGCTCTGGAAAAGTTCAACACAACTTCATAACATCCGAGCGGAGGAGAGTATAAGGGAGAAAGGGTTCTGAAGTAGCTGCTGAGGGGGAGGGGTTTGAGTCTAGTGTGAATGAGTGTATAAGAAAGAGGGTGAAATTGTTGTAGCGTGAGCTTACATGGGTTACGCTAAGTACAAAGGTGTCTAGATGCTTCTCCCGGTGGAAGTAGTGCTGCAAGTGGAAGTGGAAGTAACTATATCCATTGGCTTGGAACAACGCACTAACTATTGCCAGCTTTATACAGATAAGAAGTTTAACAAACTTTCAAATGCCACAATTGTCCCGGAATCGTACTTGATTTTATGCTTCAATTTTTATTAACTTCATAATTTATGCTGCATTTAATTAATTTTATTACTTAATTGCAAAAATTTAAGAAAAAATCGAGTTGAATATTATTTATAAAATTCGTCTGTATTAAATAATTTATTTCTCGCTGTAAGATGGACGACATTTTTAAATATAATTAGCAGTGACAGTAAAATTTTTGACAGCTAAATGAATGAATAATTAATTCTCAAAATTTCCTTTTCAAAAATATTATCTGCTAAATGCCGTAAGATGGATATGTATGTCACTAAGATGCATTGCCGTAAGATGGACATTTATGGTTTAATTTTTCTTAAATAAAATACGCGATAAAATTTTCGCTGTAAGATGGCAGCTTGCGCCGTAAGATGGAATATTTCGTTATGTGCGCCTGAGTGGCGTTTGTTGATTTATTGCCGTAAGGAGGAAATTTATGGTTTTATTTCCCGCAAATATAGTACACGTTATTAGGTTTTTGCTGTAAGATGGAATCTGGTGCCGTAAGATGGAAACTTTTATAGTGTTTACCTCAGTGGCGCTTGTTGATTTATTGCCGTAAGATGGGCATCTTGAGGCCTTTTTGTAAAAAATAATTCATTCTTCGCCGTAAGATGAGCAATAGTGATTGAAATTATGAATAATTATTTTTAAATTTCAAATTATATAGAATCTGGTCAGCATGATAATGGGTATTAAACAAACTAAAAATAATTTCATAAATTATAACAATAATGATAAAAAATATGCAATATGGATATTAATGTAAAAGAGTCGCGGGTTAATTTGAGGCCAATAGGGAAAGCCACAGAATCGGATCGAATCAGATAAACCGAGCGAAATGTATAAAATGGTATTGTCGAATAATTTGTTAGTTTACAAATCTCCGGTTTTGTGTGTTGTCAAGTGGTACAAAGTGTATGAGCTAGAGTGAGACCGGGTGGTTAATAATAGCCGCAGTTCTACACACAATTCTGGTGTGTCAGGTTAGTTGTTACCAGTGAAGCCAGCTAAATGTAACTCTCCGGCAGTAGTTGCTCGTGCACAGCACAATATACCATCACAGTACGAGGGCATGTAGATAAAAATCAGTAATTAGCCGGGACCATTATAGCCGAGCGTTTGAAAAATTAGCGGGTGCAGGCAATAGTTGTCGGTCGGGGGTTTCATACGTAGCTAGAGTGAGGGAGTAAGGGAACTAGGTAGCTAGTGTTGTATATAGTCGTAGCATGAAGGTGGTAACCAGCCCTCTGGGCATAATTTCGCTTCGTTGCTACGTATCCAAACGTAACATCCAGTCTGTCTCTGATTTATACGGGTTTGCTATTAATTACCCACCCCCGTCAACCCCCATTTACTGTTAACCCCTAGCGTGCAACCTCACCCCCCACCCTCCTTCCCCTCCCCCCGATTTGTATTGCCCCCATACGAGTACACCCACGTATGTATAAACGTATGAACGTACGGGTAAAGTACGTGTCTAAATGTTTGCAAGCTCACTCGACCTATACTTAGGTGTTTACATCGTTAAATAATTTAGGCACTGGCTTTGCTGCTGCCGTACTACGACTAGTTGATGTAATCGTAAACAGAACCCAATCGATTCTATCTACTATATTCGATTCATTAGTTATTATGTTTACTCTATCAGCTCAAAAGCTTTGTTTACTAATTAATTCATTTAACTTGTCACAGTTTTTCTTCAACTCACAATTTATTATAAATTAATTAAATAATCATTGCTATTTATGCAAGCAGTAGAATTGCCAAATATTATGATAAATAATTAATGTTATTTATACATCTATTAATTATGTTATTAACATTTATAGATAAAAATAAAAATACACTGAGTATATAAATATTTATGGAATGCATAAGTGTGTCCATATTGGAACACATGCGATTACTCAGATGTCATCAGTTTGAATGTTTGCGCTCACTGGCGGTCTCTTTGATTTCGATAAGACAGAGAGTTCTATAGATCCTGTATCGCGTCTCTGTCACTGCATCGAAACATATGTCAAGTGGTTGGGTTCCGCGGCTCGCTTTGCGTCCATAATTTATTTACCAAACGTCGGCTAAATGATTGTTTGCATTGCCAATTTACTATTCCATCAGTTGATTCATGATTTTTTGTCACACAAAATAAATGATGAAAAATATTTTGGAGCCTCGGAAACATGAGAGGAGCTTTAATCAGAGAGGCATAACCCTGTCATCGTGTAAACTCTTGATCTGCATTGCTGGAATTCTGACAGACTATACACGAGACGCAAGTAGTAGGAGTAGAACGTGTGCCAGACATGGTTAGGTCGTGGCATGCGACCGCAAGCTCTCAGCCTCATTGCAACCGTGCCCGAGCTTTGGCTGTCGAGGCCTATTTCCCACCCATCAGCCCATCAACCCATTACCAGCCATTGCTGGCCTCTCATATCTTCGCCCTTCGCACTCCGACCCTGTCTCTAGTCTGCCTATCATTCGATGCAACTTCAACGCTATCGACGAGACAGCGACTCCAGAGCAACCGGAGAGACATTCAAGACATAACACACATGAGATATGTATCATTAACTTGGAATATATGCCATAACTTGGCTATCGTTATCGTCAAATTGTTTACACAACTGCCTTATGGTATGTTTAAGGGTTCTGCAGTCATTTTCTAAGGCATGCCTTATCGACAAATCGATAGTATTCTACTCTGATCAATTTTAATTGGTTTTTTTTTTTTTATTTATTAGGACTGAATATCTATACAATTTATATATCTTTTTTTTTTTTAAATATTTTTAAATCTTTAGTTGAAAAAATTTTTCAAATTATTTTTATTTTTAATTTTTTTTAAATTTCAAAAACTTGATATATATAATTTTTTTTAATTTTTCAATCAAAATCTCTACTGTAATTTTTAAAAAATTTTTCACCAGAAATTTTAGTAAATATTATTTTTCAAAATCTAAATGACAATTTTAAAAAATTAGTTTTTCTCGACAATCATTTAATGAAAATCTAAATAATATCGCCAACACGAAAATAAACGATCAAATTCACGTAAATAGGGAGTAAAGGGAAGTATAATCGTTCAAGCCCTACACCATTTAACCCCCTCACCAGCCCACGCTCCCCAGCTATTTATTGCCTGCACTCGGTCAGTTCACAGCCTAAATATGTTACAGTCACACATTTTTCAACCCCTCATTCAAATATTTCAAACTTATTTTTTTTTTTTATTCTATTCTACCTCAATAAAATTTACTACCCTACTCTACACCATAGTACACCAACTTTTTTATTTTCTTTAATTACCCTATACATAAATATATCTAAAAACCCTAGTTAATAGTGATCGGCCACTCAATGACAGGCACTCGTAATAAAGTAACGCGAAATCAAGACCCTTATACCGTGAAAAGGGAGAGTAAAGCGTGAGCAAAGCTTAAAGGGATGAAAGCTTCAGCCTTAGAGAAAACTCACGGAAAGGGGTGGGAGGGTAGTCTCAGAGCGACGGCAGGGGCTCTAAGCTTTTCAAGATAAAAGAAAGACCAACTGTTGAATATCGGCCCGTGATAAATTTATACTAAATACTTTTATTGCTCTAATATTAATAATAATAATTATTATTATTATCATTAAAAATTACTATTATTATTATGATTATTTACTGATGACAAAAAATAATTTCCAAATCCTGAGAATTTCAAAATGGAAAAAAAAAATAAAATTACTTACGGGTATCAATGATGAATTTTTTGAGCTCCGCGGTTCACTTGATGAATAAAAAAAAAATCACTGATTACCAAATAAATATCAAACTTTGTCTTTAAGTCGCAAAAAAAATTCGTTTCTTGAAAAATAATTTTTTTTGTTGATAAGAAAATTTTTAGCTTCGGAAAGTGTTGGCTGTCAAAAGCTACAGAGCGTTAACGCACGTGCGACCGGGCCGCGATGCACGTGGTGTTTGTTCGCAGAAGTAACTTGCGAAAGGTACGCGCGTTAGAAATTCGCGATTGTTGCTGCACAAGCGCGGATTGGCTGGTGGGCGTTGTGTGCGCAAGCTCGTAGGCGGTTCTGCAGCTTTTGGGGCGTTATCAAGACCAAGGTGGCAATAGGTGATGTCGTGTCCTGGGGACGGTACCGTCTTCGAGGTTGGTCGGTTCCTCACGACAAAAGCTCAAGCTTCACCGCCTTACTCAACATCTCAACCCGTTCCTCCTCCTCCTTGGCCTGCATACTTTCTTCGAGCTTTTATTTTACTCCTCAACACCTTGCTGATAATCATTTTTCTTGCTCGCTTTTTTTTTTATGTAAAGAAAATAAATTATTTTTTTCTTGAAATTTTTTTTTCCAAATTTTATTTGCAAAATGGCAAAAAATTTTTTTAATTTTTATCAAAAAAAATTTCAAATATTTCAGTCACGGCTCAAATTTCAAAATTCATTTTATCTACAAATAATTTATTTTTCTATAAATATATAATTTGAATTTTCAATAATGATCGGAAATATCCAAGATATAACATGACTTCTATTTCTATTTTCGAACCACAAAAGTCTGATAACTTTACAGAAGAAAAGTAATTTATTATTTATAATTAAATGTCTGATCGATTTATTATAATAGTCTACGTAAAATAGGATTCTAATTAATACTGTAGGATCGCGTATCGCATGTACATATGATTTTTATAAATATACAGAGACGTTTTTATCGATCGTTCAGAATCAATACTGAAAAATAACTGACACGGGTTAATTTTTCGTGTTTAATATTTGACGTGTTATATGTCTACATATATGTATAGATATATATGTCGATACAAATTTTCATGTTTCCAGTTAATTAATAATCGCTCGGGGTTTAAACGTATATTAATCTTGTGTAATTGCATTAGTTACACGTGAATTTATGCCACGATAATCAAATATTTAATTACCATATTTTCATTTTGTTATATTTTCTTTGTTTTTTAACATGCTATTAATTACTATATAATTTTATTTAATTAATTAAATTGCACATATAAACTCCCTTTTAATTTATGTTTCCCTCTGAATAATTTAGTTTTTAAATTAACAAAATAATAATTGTTTTATTATTAAGTTTTACTAATTAAATTATGGATTTTATTTATTATTATTCAAGTCAATTATTTAATTAATTATTTACTGAAATGGAAACTTGTGATGCAATTTTCATAAAATGATTTTTTTTTTGAACCTGAAAAAAAAATAATTATAACAATTTTTTTTCTAACAAAAAAAATTTAAGTTGTCTGTGAGCAAGTAGAAAGTCATGGCGTCAGATAAATATTTTTGAATTAGTAAAAAATATCACCGCCAGGTGGCAAAATGACAAAATTATTCCGCATGCAGAAACATCAGATATTTGATATATCTATTTGGGTAAATTTTTTATTTTCAAAATTTTAAAACAAAACTTCACTCATGCAGTCAAAAAAAATTTTACGCCCTGTTACTCGGTTCGCTTTTTTAAATTTTTGAAAAAATAAAAAAAATTTATGTATATGTAATATTAGCCTCGTATTCAAAATATATATGAAAAAAAAAAAAAAATAGGTTAAAATCGATTAGTGTCGTTAGTTCGAGATTTAAATATTTAAGACTATCAATTGCACCTAATCCTTATCTGAGCCTTACAGAAAATTTATCTCTCCTCGAAACCCCGAACCCATCCCTATTTTCTTGGACGATTTACCTGCGAGATAAAACAATGCCCTACAGAAAATAAAAAAACGTATAACAAATTACCCGACATTGCATCACGCACTCGATTACTCTAAACTAAAAAACAAAAAAAGTATAAAAAGAAAAATTTGAGTAGTGCCTCGAAGGCTTGTACGTAATTTGAACGTTAATCCATCCATAAATATTGTTGAATTATATTTTCCATCTACTAGACACCCAGGGACGATCCATGGAGTACGAAGGGACAAGGGCATTTAGCCGTTAATCGCCCAATTAAATTGGATCGCCCGAATCAGCCTCTAATCCACGCACTGCCCGTCGCAGGGCTTTTCTCTCTACTCGGCACTCTCGTATTTCGTCCACTGGGGTACACACATCTACCCCATTTCCAACCCTTCCAACCCCTCCCACCCCACAATTTTTTTTTGTTTTTTTCTGTTAACCCCCCACGTATCTCTCTACCGCACTCTTCTGTACTGTCGTTAAACTCGGCTTGTGTATGCATCCATGCACAGAAAACCAACAAAAACCAATTGGATCGTAAACGAATTAAACCGCACTCTGGCAATAAAAATTAACTCGCTATTGTAAATCAATTTTTCGCTTGAAATATATACAGGACACAATTTTATTCTATCTTTGCGGTTACTAAATTCAAGTGAATTCTATCTATACATATATATGTCCACATATACATATACATATACATATATATATGAATAGATATGTAGAGTAAAGTCCAGCAACGATGACAACGATAGAATTAATTAAGAGCAGCCGTTGGGTTGCGCAAAGGCCCATGCTAATTTTGATACGTTGGCTCTGCAGTATTCTGTTGAGGGTGTCCGGTGTCCTGACAATCTCTATGTCCAAGCTTGGACCGTAACTAGTGCCTCGCCATATGTCGCCAGGCTCGTGACGTCACTGGTTAACTACCACGTATAGTATCTCACGCCTGGAAAATTATATAGCCACGACCCTTCTCGACATCGTTGACACGATATGCCGCGACGATTCTGATTAATTACCGATAGTTCCGCAAGCTGCCGCACCAAAGAGATGCTTTCGTTTTTGAGCTCCACCTTCCAAGGTACATTAATTATTAAAAGCTCTAGAAAATCCAGACTTTTAAAAAAATTTCATTTTATTTTTACATGTTATAGTTAACTTCAAAGATTTATCCATAAAATTTTTTTTTATCTTTGTAAATATTTAAAAAATTGTTCGCTTACATAAAAGTAGAAATGAATCAGAATAATTTTTTTTTATTTAAAAAATAATTCAAAGCCGTAAAGTGAATGAAATAAATTAAAAATAAACAATACGATCGTTTTATTATTTAATTAAATGTATAAAAATAAATGAAAAAAAAAAGGGTATGAAAAATTTAATTGGACTCGATTGAACATGGATAAAGCTTAAAAAGAGAATAAACAAACGTTAATGGGATTCACTTGTATATATATGTTGAATTGGCAATATTTGGCAATTACAAAATATGAGTTTACATTTAATAATTGCGGTAAACAGTGGTGGACGTGGTTGCGTTGAGTGGTTGTTATATGAATACGAGGGAGAGTTTATATTTCTATCTTTATTTATACCCTTTTATGTTTACCATCACACATATATGAGAGAGATAAAATTTGCGAGTTCAACAGAGAAAGAAATCTATAAAAAGAGATACATTCCCCGATATACATATATATATTTGACTCATCGTTCGTTCGATAAATATATATTCGATATTAAACGTACAACAATTCGGGCAAATCGCAATTTTATTTCACCCCTGATTTCCCCGCCGATTTATGCACCGTGTTATCATAATAATCGATTGGAAAATATGCCAGGTATTTATCCACAATTAATCATTTTATTAAATTATTTACATGTAACAAAATTTTTATCTATCTGCCGTTAAATATTTTTTGTGATGTTTATTATTTATGGAAAAAGTTTACATAAATATTAAAACGTTATTATTATTATTAAAAGTACAGTGGAGCTATTAATGATGATATGATCGATATTAGCGAATATTTCCCATGGGATATTTATCCCGATCGTGCTTTCGATACCGTAGTCGTATTGGTATTCGTTTACCCGGCGACTGGTTATCGCCTGGTGACATTTATTCAAATGTAATATCTTGTCTCGCTGAAGATTATACCTGAGAGGGGAAATGTTTCCCAATGGGAATCGCTTTTATCTGGTTCATCGAAATTTTTTTTAACCTATGTTTGATATTTATTTATTTATAAACAAATATATTAATATTTATTTTTTATTTTATCACGACATTAAAACTTTTGAGTTAAAATATGACAGGGGATGAGTGCATGAGATACGAAAACTATAAAAAATATGACGATTATTTTTCGATTTAAAATACTCAAATTTTTTATTGGCTTTTTAATTTTAAAAAAATGTAAAATTTTTCACTAGCGAGAGATAACAAAGTATAATTATCTTTAAATGTCAATAGATTGATAGGATAATTTATAAAGTGGCACTTTATAAATCCATTACTCTTTACAATCGTTGGTAAAAAAAAAAAAAGAAAAGTTCACAAGCACTCTACGCAAGCTGTTTCCCACGTGCCTTTCCAATTTCTTAAAGAGCCGCAACAATTTATGTGACTCGTGTTCATAAACTACAAACCCACCCCTCGTAATTTTCTGTCCGTCTCACACTCAGTGTCTTAACCATCGAAACTAGAAACCGGCGAGCAGCAAGCAACACTTCGGTGTCCCTCGTCGTTCGAGAGTTCTTAAAAGTTACTCCTGGATCGTGTTTCTCGATACTTATTAGCTTTTTCTTTTCCACTCCCCCCACCCGGTCCCACTTCCACCCCTACTCGGCTGCAAATGCTAGGTGCGAGCCCTCATTCTCATTTTTTTCATTTTTTACCCTCAACTTGCCCTTTTTTTCATTCTTTCACCTATCCCCTTATAGAAAGAGTCACTTTCAGGAGGGTTTCACCAAGAGCTTTAAAAGTGCGCGGGAATGAGTGTCAAACTTTCCCAATATCCACGTGTGCACACATTACACACTCAGTCTATGGATACTTTGCCCCTTTTTACTTAACATTTTTTTTCCATTCCCTTTTTCTGGGTGGAAAATTTTTTTTCATACTTTTCTTTGCGTGCCAGAAGACTTTGGCGGATATTATCACTAAACTCTGTGGGGTAGTTTAGTTTACATACTTTAAGACAGTTTAGGTCGTATCATTTTGATCGACATGGCAAAACCCTGGTGATGGCCCAAGAAATTACACTGGTCGGTTACAAGTCGGGAAAATTGATTGTGCCTTAAGGGGTTGAAAAGGGGTCGTTCGAGAGTCTGCTTCGTAGTTAAGACGCGCGCCGTGACGTGGCGACACAAGTGTCTTCAACATTCTTAATTTATATGTCTACTTTTTTTTTTTTTTTTATTTCAAAAAATAATTTATTTCTTCATAACTCCAAACTATTTATTTACGATTGAATTTTTTAAAAAGTTTTAAACTTTTTTTTTAAATTTAAATTTAAATATTCAAAAAAAATTTTATTTAATTTTTTAATTATTGAAATTTTTATTTTTCGTCACAAGAATTTTTAGCTTAAATATTTTGAAAATTAAAAAAAAATCAAGGCTCAGTTTCTAAACAGAACTATTTTTTTTTTTTTTTCAAAATTTTTTTCAAACCCTCCCTCGCATAATTTTTCAAAATTTTCTTATCAGTACATTTAATTAAATTTTTAAAAAATAGTAATCAGTAATTACCTATCAATTAGAATTTTACTCCAATCATAATTAATCAATAAAAATATCATCGAAGTATAAAATAAATATATAACGATCGGAAAATATTTAATTGACTAATTAAATATTAAAATCCAGACTCAATGATTATTTAAAATAATTATCAATTTATTTAATTATTTATCCGGCATTTCGTTTCACAATTAATTAAAAATATTAAAATCCCTTCATTACAAAATAATAATAAAATAAAAATTGTCACTGTCTTTAGTTCGAGAATTAAAACCTCAAGCCGTAAAATAAAAGGAGATCGCGATGCAGTACGAAGCTAATTCTCTATTCAGTACAGCTCGCGTTAATTAATCTCTATAGATTAACCCAATTAAGTGTACATCTATATATCTGTATATATGTATATATTAAGAGGGATGGCTCGTTCATAACGAGTAAGAGCCTTTTGGAGGCTTCGTTTTCAACGACCAGGCACAAGTGTACTAAAGAGTGGTCGTTAAAAACCCCACTAATAATTATGAATGCTACTTAAAATTTATATATTTTTATTAATATAATACACTCACTAAAACTTAAAATATAAATAAAAAAATTAAAATGCATGAGCTGCTAAATGATGTAAATTTATGATAAAAAATAAAAGAATAATAAGAATTAAGGAAAAGAAGGAGAGAGAGGGACTCAGTAAATTATAATTAATTGGACAACTTAAAGGGCTTTATACTTATAACCCCTTTATTTTGATAACTTAATTCAGCTCATCAACAAACCAAATTAATGGATTTTATTTAAAACCAAGTGCCGACTAAATATTTAACTCGGTGACTTAATATTGAGTGTATTAAATAAAGTTTAAGATCGAAACGAGTTTTTGGTCTGTTACTTTTATTTGGATTCATTGGTTCGTTAACTAGAATAAGGCCCATGGAATAATGGGCTTAGGGCTTAGAACTGGGGTTCAACAATTTATGATTGTCTTGAGTCTTGAGGTAGAAGAAGACAAAGAGAAAGACTTACATTGAAGGAAAGGGTTACGATGCTTTGTATATATAACTTCTTTTCCAATTAAAATTCAACGCCCGTGGACGGGTCGTGTAATTGGTCGAGATCTTCTTAAGCGGGAAAATAACTTCCAAAGGGTTCGAGAGTTACATTAATATATTCCTGGGGTTTCGAGCGACTTCTTATTGTAGATTGATGTTAAATCTTACCACAAAAAAATATATATATTTAAATATATTAATGTCAATATACAATTCAAATTTGGGAAATTTTTTTTTCAATTTCACAATACAATTATTATAATCTTTTTTTTTAAACTGAGTCGCAGTTTTTTGAAATAACCGTTTTTTCCTGACACGGTCATAAAATTATTACATAAATTTTTGACGGCATTATTTCAAAAATTCAACGAAAATCAAAAAATTTATTTTCAATTTTATTTTTTATAACGATAAATTTGTAACTTTACTTCAATTGTCAAGGTCGTTTTAATTACTGTATATTATAAAATTACATCATAGCTATATTTGGAAAGGTGGGGCAAGAAGTAATGCGAGTAATTGAAATTTAATAGATTTTTAGCACCGAATGCAATCCGTTTCTGTTATCTATTTCAAACAAATCTATTAAAAGATTACTAAGAATTTTTTTTAAATACACTAGCGTACATTTCGCACGCAAGCGCGCGCGTGTCGTTTTTCATATATATTTATTTTAATGTATATTTTCGTGTCGTTTGCATATATTTCTTTGCTTTCGACCAATCAATTAATCGGAAAAGGGGCTTCATACATCTCATGCCTTTTTTATTTAAAGATTCACTCTACATATATATGACAAATCTATAATGAATCAAAAAAAAAATTTTCCAAATTTTCAAAGTATTCCGATCGGAATTTGTCTTGATAATTCGTATGGCTTCGAAATGCCAATCGTAAAAATTTTATTAAAACTTTCCATGCAATAACATTTTTTTGTTATCAAATTTTTGACGCCTTGGGCAGTTCGTTGTGTGTCTTATCTCCCCCAACTTAGGCGTATGATGAGCTCGAAAACAATATGATACACATTATATAGCTAAAAATAATGGTGATGTTGAGCCGCCAAGGTCAAAAAATCTTAAAAATATGATTACTTAAAAATACCAAAAAAGAACATGATAAAATAGAGTTATAAAATAAAGTAACTGTACATCGAATTGTTCAAATTCACAAAACATTCCAGCTGGTATACTTGTTCGATAAATACTTACCCTGTTCATTAGTAATTTTTTTAATTACTAAAAAAATAATAATGAATTTACATATATCCAGTGTTACAATATCGATATTTATAATTATTAATAAATTAAATGTGTTATTGGTAACATCAGAATTAGTTTCAATTCAAAAAGGTGATCCAAGTGATGGTCGTGAGCATGCAGACGGAAGTAAGTCTTTTAATGGATATTACTTTTTTACACAGTTGGAAAAACAACTGATAAAATTGATAAAATTATCTTTTTAATTTTTTAAAAATGAATTATTATTTTTAAGCCTTCGCGGAATTTAATAGCATGTACGAAATATCTATCGATGAAGAACTAT
Organism: Microplitis manilae; assembly: GCA_030273425.1. Classification (NCBI taxonomy): domain Eukaryota; kingdom Metazoa; phylum Arthropoda; class Insecta; order Hymenoptera; family Braconidae; genus Microplitis; species Microplitis manilae. The sequence continues at coordinate 1,772,131 of CP092725.1, forward strand.
TACGTGACGATAGATATAGTTCTGGTCTATGTGATGGACTTGATCCATTGCGTAGTACTTGGATCGGGCATAGTTTAAATTATCCAAACAGATGCCCAGGAAAAATTCATTTTTGCCGACTCAAAGCAGTAAGTCAATATTGTTTGAAAAATATCATAAAATTCAAAAAAAATATATAGAATATACTAAACTATGGGGAAATAAATAAATTAGAAAAGCGAAAGACGAAAGGCAGTAGAAAAAGAAATGACTGACACCCTTGGTTCAAGGCCCGTAAATCTTTCCGGGTATCTGAAACGTCAAGATACTTTACGTAAATTTCGACAAGTACTAAACTATACTGGTAACATTTGCAAATGTATATGTGAACGTACTTACGATCCAAATCCCATTGATAATCGTGGCGCATTACTTAGTTCTTTTTGTAATGATCCAGTATCAGCTGATGATGGATAGTGAGTTTTTTAATTTAATTGTTACTTGAGCCAAAAAAACAAATGCTAGTTCAGCCCTCAAAGTCTTAATTCCTTTGATGTTTTGTTTCCCGCCAAGAAAGTACTCAAATTTTTGAATTAAATCGTTTTTAAATTATGACCAAGACTTCAAAATTCTCAATAAATGAAAAGTTATATTTTGGAACCTTACGAAAAAATATATTTGCGGGCATATGCCTCATATATGCAATTTGTCCGCATATATATTTTTTTCGTATGGGGATTTAAAAAAATTTTAAATAGAAAAGGGAGGGAGAGAATACGTCGAATAAAATTGTTCCTGTATGTTTTGAGTACTTTGAGGCTCTAATCCAAATTATGTTCTCTAGTGGTCTCTAGTTCTCAAAGTGGTAAAATTTGTCGTAAACACCACTTTGAGGACTAAACTAGAATAAGTTTCTACTATTGTCAATCTTAAAATTCTAAATTGATCTTCAAAAATCCCATTGAGAACTTAAATCCAAATTTGTTTTTTGACTCGGGTAATTAATCTTAAAATTTATTTATATAATCACTTTTATGCATCGGAGTATACTTTATAAATAAATAAATCTTTTAGCGTTGCAACTGGCGCGAGATTTAAAATATACGGTAATGTAATTCACCTTGAAATTCAACAAGGTAAATTATCAACAGGACGAATTGATTCTACAACTGTGAATTGGAAAACTTCAAGTAATTGTAAATCACCAACAAAAGTCATTGGTAATTTTGTAACAAAGAGCTACAGCTGTTTAAAACTTATATTAGAAGATATGACATTGCCAGAGAATGCAGTTTTGACCGGTATTCTACTTAATAAATAATCATCCTAATGAAAATTTTTGATAATTAAATTATTTGAATTACTGTTCAGGTGTTGTGTACGGTCAATCAGTGCGTGGACATTATATTGATGACCGTGGAAATTTTGATAATGATAAAGAAGAAATTGTAATAAGAAGTCGATGCCGTGGAAAGTAATTATATAATAGAATAGGCCTTAAAAATGATTAATTTTTAATTTTAATTTGTATAAATGTAAGTGTCAGCCAAGACTGAAACCATCTTAGATAATTTATTATTTTTTTTAGAACCACTAAATTGGTATATCCGAACTTGAATCTTCTGCCGTCTACAGCTTCAATAGGAAACAATACCGAACTCAGTAAATCATGCGAACATCATGTATCATTCAGTGGAACTTCTGATTATGATGGTATGCAACATGTTGTTCCGTATGTCGATTTACAGGAAATCGTCGCGAATGAAACTTCACCTGAACCGATTCGCGGAATCGGATTGTACTTGCGAGGTCATCCTGGCTACGGAGGATTCCTGGCTCTCAAGATTTTCAAAAAAAAACTTTAATTTCTCATGATAAATTTAAAAATAGCGACGTTCTTATCATCAATAACTGATGGAGAATTAATGTCATTATTTCTGAGAGCTGTAATTTTTATTGACAACAATAAAATTATTTTGACGACTATACTAATTTTTTATTGAAGTCCAACAATGAAGTTTTCAAAAATTATGCCCCGGGTTTGGCGATAAATCCTAGATTTAAATTTAGATGAACATTATTTTTTTAATTTAAAGACTTAACTGAATTTTTTCGGCAGCAAGATGATTAATAAGAGCGAGTCTGATGACAGTGATGTTGGCAACCGCACCCCTATTATGACATAAAACCATGTAATTAGCCATTCGAGCCTTTGTCCGTATTGCCCTGTCAATGGCGCCGCACTTTAGACCCGCTCGAGGCTGTCGAGAGACGCGGAGAGAGTGTTTGTGGAAAGGGATGAAAAGAGTGAGAGGGAAGCGCCGGGATGAGGCATCAAGTACCCGCTAATTAATACCCCTAATTGCGTCGACCTCAGCTTACTCCCACAACTCTGCATGTTGCTAGTATACTCGCTTACACATCGCAAATTATTTATAACGTACTTACTTTAGTCTTTTCATGTATAAATCTACAGCTAAATTTTCTTCGTCCTTTTCATCATTTTTTATTTTTGCTTATTGAAATTTTTTTTGGTTTTATTTTTACAATTAAAGCTTTTGAATTTTAAAAACCCCAAATATATATAAAAATAATAATTATATTAATAACACTCGTGAAAATTTTTTTTCCTGGACGTGGGCAGCGAGTCCGATTTTCTATAATTAGTTAATGATTTTTTTTTCTTTTAATTTAGTAAGTCACTTATTAGTAAAATCATAGTTTACTTCTTTTTTTTTAAATTACAATTATTTTTTTTTTTTAAACAATTAAATGACAATTAGAAGAAAAAAGTAAATTAGTTTTGTATCATAAAACTATTTTAGTGTTGAGTGATAAACTCATTAGCGATTAAAAGCTAACGGATATAAAAAATGACCTTCACATACACACAAGGTCAAAAACACTAATTCACATCAGTACTTGTTTTTAAAATTGGTAAACTATTAAAAAAATGAAAAAATCTAAAAAATACCTTGACAATTAAATTGTGCACGGTAATTAAAATCCACTAAAATTAATTACTTTCACGTACCTGCGCCGTGCTTTGCTCTCCCATACACCGAACAATATCTACTTTACTTCACACAGACAAATATTTCACTCACATATTTAAAAAACAAACTTATTACTGTCCCAGAAAAGAAAATAAATTAAAATACTCAAAGTAAAAGTCCAGAGTGGAAATTTAAAAATAATTCAGACACTCCATGAAATAGAAAATTCTGCACTTGTACCTCAAGCTTAAGCAGCAAAAAAAATAAAAAAAACATGTGGTATGTTTTCAATTCACCGATGCAATAAATTCAGCATCCCCAGTGTGTGAAAACAAAGGCGACCCTTAGCACTTTTACCAGCGGGGCAGCGTCTAAGTTACAGCCAGCTATCCTCGCAACATGTCGCGTATGTTTTACAAACTTTTCAATGTTCTTATATATATTTTCTCAACACCCTTTCTCTCTTTTAAGCCTCGCCTTTCTTTATAACTCCTCCAGCATACAGCGCACACATTTATTAGCCCCCCACCCCGCTTTCCAATAAGAAATGTCACATGTCAAGTAATAACCGACAAGCTTTTTACTATCAGTATCGACATTTCATATATATGTTTGTAATTTTTTTATTGATCCCTCTGGCTCTCGATCCCTTGGCTCCGCTCGGGTACAATGAGGTCGAAATGTCGCTGGTAGGAAACGAAGGCGCGAGAATGAAATTTAGTAATCGAGCCGGAGGGTTAACGTGTTGCGGCGCAGTTAACGAGTGCGGTAGACCAACCCGCCGGAAAACCCGGGTGTCGTCCTCTAATATATGTATATACTCGATATCTACATATGTATATGTTTAGGGTTGTAATATATAGCTGGTGAGTAGGAGAGAAAAGCCCTGATGGTAACTCATGCGACGCCTGAATGAGTCTGTCTGAGCATATGTTGCCACAACTACTATACCACCTCTGTGATAAACTTTACGGCTAATTTTACTTACATTTTCGACACTAATGTTATTAACAACTTACTAATAACACTAATAGTTACTTTAACTCTCAATTCAATTTTAAATTTATAATCCCTCACATACGGAATTTTTTTTTTAATTAATCTATTAGTAATGATCAGGATTGCATACGGTAAAAAATTTTCAGAGTAAACGCGGATCGGGTGACTGTTTATTGACTTCGAAGGAGAGTTTATTTTGATATCAAAACTCTCAATCGAAGAGAATGCGGACAAATAAAATCCAGATCACTCCGGAATAATTCTACTGAAAAAACAAACTCCTTATTTACTTCGTATGCGGAGCGATTTTTTTTTTACTCTAGAAATCTGAGTGACGGAGTTAAATTCGGGCTTGAATAAAACCCGTAATCACTCCGAATTTACTCCCGATTTTTCACAGAGCCTCAAAATTTGACCAAATTCCAAAAAGGCCTTTCGATTGCTGTAGAAGACGTGCAGATCGATTAGTTCCAAAGATGTCGGAGAAAAATTACATTTCTTCAGCAAAATCTATTCTTGTCTGTCCGCATTTTCCCGAAAGAGTTCTCTGAATCCTACACTGTTAAAAAAATTGTTTGAATTTTCAAAACATTGTATATAACGCAATAAACACATACATTTGTGCTTGAAATTTCATTACTAATTTCATATAGAATTTAAAATACATGCTTTTGAATTTTCAAATCAACACTTTGGATTTTCAAATACTTCGTTTTGAATTTTCAAATACAATTTTTTTAATATTCAAATATCTTGCATTTAATTTTCAAATTCTCTCTTTTTAATTTCCATATAGATGTATATGAAAATCTGAAGCGTTTATTTGAAAATTCAAAAGCGAGTATTTTAAATTCTATACGATCGTTACAATGAAATTTCAAACACAATTGTATGTGTTTATTGCGTTATATACAATGTTTTGAAAATTCAAACAATTTTTTTAACAGTGTATGGTTACATGGAAATTAAAGACTATTAGGTATGTTAAGTAACGAAATGTTTATTGATAAAACTTCAAAATTTTGTAAGCTGTCATCAATTTCTTATAAACAACATTATAAATTTTTTTTTTTTTATTAACCATTGTTATAATATAATTTAATATAGCGGGTAATTATATTTTTTTTCTTAAACATTAAAAAAAATAGAAGTTAAATAAATATTTTAGAGTTAAATCACATTTTAATATTTAAATCACTATAAAACTATATTGTGTTTATTAGCATTATGCTATATCACATTTAATACTGTATACAGTACATATACTGTCAATGATGTTCAGTTCAGTCACAAGTTTTATTTACTTTATATTATCGAGGAAATAAAAACTTTACAACAATAAAGTCTGATGTACACCGCTCACATTACTCAAATTTATTATATATTTAACTAATTAGTATTAAAACACAATCCTTGATTACTGAACGCGCAGCACGTCACGCGCAGAAATTTCATATACAAGTATTTGAATTTTCAAATAAATATTATGAAATTTCAAATGGAATTATTAAAATCCAATGTGTCTTAGAATTTTCAATGCTGGCTTTGAAAATTTAAAGAATAAGTATAAATTTTAAGTACGTTTATTAAAATTCATATTTTTTTTCTTAATTTTAAATACCAGCTTGATTATTAAATTACGTACATTAAATTTGAAGCTTTTTTTATTGAAAATACAATTCAAATATCTAGTTATGAAAATTCAATACCTTTTGTATTGTAATTTTCAAATTATTTTTTACAGTGTACATATACTGTCAATGATGTTCAGTTCAGTCACAAGTTTTATTTACTTTATATTATCGAGGAAATAAAAACTTTACAACAATAAAGTCTGATGTACACCGCTCACATTACTCAAATTTATTATATATTTAACTAATTAGTATTAAAACACAATCCTTGATTACTGAACGCGCAGCACGTCACGCGCAGAAATTTCATATACAAGTATTTCAATTTTCATATAAATATTATGAAATTTCAAATGGAATTATTAAAATTCAATGTGCCCTAGAATTTTCAATGCTTGCTTTGAAAATTTAAAGAATAAGTATAAATTTTAAGTACGTTTATTAAAATTCATATTTATTTTCTTAATTTCAAATACCAGCTTGATTTTTAAATTACGTACATTAAATTTGAAGCTTTTTTTATTGAAAATACAATTCAAATATCTACTTATGAAAATTCAATATCTTTTGTATTGTAATTTTCAAATTATTTTTTACAGTGTAGACAAATCCATTTCAACTGTAAAATAAAAAGAACGAAAGCCTATAGCACAAATTCAAATTGTGACCTCTCGAATGATATCAAATTAAATAATTAAAATAACAATAACAATAATAATTATTGTTGAGGTTATTATAATAATGTGACTTTGATAAATAATTAACATTTAATTGAATATTAATTTTTATAAAAAGATAAAAGCCATTGAAAATTTGTTAATAATTAATAATAGTAGGATTTATTAAAATAAACCGAAGCTAATTGTACGTACAAAGAGTTAATTATAAATATTAAAGTTATCAATGCTTGTTAGATTATAAAATTATTAAATTATTTATGGCAGAGTACGGGTGTGGGGTAAAACAATTAGCGTATTCATTAATAATGTTGGTGAATAAAACGCTAAATATAATTTATATATATGTACGGATAAATATGTACATATAAATAGTAAATAGAAGAATGCACGATTAGCTCGGATCGATTTTATTACGAGGCCAATAAATAAGTGAGGGTGTTTCAAGCGCATTTACTCACTCGGTCGTGCTACGCACATTGTGTACGCACACAATAAACGTTAATAATCTTTTGTTACGCATTTTATTCAATTTGTCAATTCATTTTGTTTTTAATATTTCTTATCTTCATATTAATTTACTCACACTAAAAACATAAATAATATATGACTATAAAAAAAATATAATGTTGGTTAGCCAGCGTCTAATAATTTTTTGATTTCTTTTTAAACAATAAATTACAAGAAAAAAAATATTCAAAAAAATTGCACCTGTAGTTTTTTTAATTTTCTACATGTGCATTTTTTTAGTTTTTGTTTTTTTGTAATTTATTCGTTGAAAAAAAAATCCGAAAATTACTGATTGTCTGCTAACTTATGATATTGAAGTTAGCCGACATCTAATAATTTTTGAATTTTTTTTTAAACGATAAATAATAAAAAAAAAAAAAATATTTTAAAAAATTGCACTTGAAGTTTTTTTAATTTTAAACATGTGCATTTTTTTAGTTTTTTTTTTTTTTGTAATTGATTCGTTGAAATAAAAATCTAAAAATTTTTAATTGTCTGTTAACTTCTGAATCATGCTAACTTAAGGATTATAAAAAATTTTATTTTTTACAGTGGGCCCATTTTACCCCTCATGAATTTTTTTCCTATCCGGGTCATATTGAAATTATTCAAAAATTAATTTTTCCTTCACAAATTATAAAAAAAAAATTTCCAGCCTTCAATGAATTTTAAAAAATTTCTCAATGATCTGTGATAAAAAAAAAATAAAATCTCTAATTAATATTATTATTATTTGATAATTATAATTATTAATTAACATAAATATCGTTATACTAAACATAATAATAATAATAATAGTCTAGATATTAATAAAAGATAGACTCGAAGCCACTGGCACAGAATAGTGACAATCATAGCAGCCCCAGTATTATAGAACGACGTAACATTCTAGCGTATATTATTAACGTGTAATTGAATGCCCGTAAGCTTGCACAGGGAATATTCTATTGTGTAAAGTCGCGTGCGCGCCGCAAGTTAATTAAGAGCCTCTAATGAACCCGCCCGCGCGCAAACGACGTCGTCGTACCCTCCTCCCACACACTGGCGTCTCAATCGATTTATTTTAAATCTTAAACCATTCCCTCGCGTTAAAACTTTCGAGTTCCCGCAACTCAGCGCAGACCTCAATAATTAAATAAATAATCAAATAAATAAATAAATCTATTAATCAGTAAATTAAAGTATTCCAATAAAATAAAATAAAATAATAAGCGAGTACGCTAGTGGTTGAATTGTAAATTTATGGGTGAGTTTAAAGCGCGCTTTTCATCAGATAAGAAATCTCAAACTCAACTTCCTTAAGCAACCAACCCCTTCTGCATTAGCTATTCCACTGTAACTCCCGTTGCGGGCAAACTCTTTTATTACAATAACGATGACGATCGTCGACGACAAGCTACGGCTACGACAATGACAGTACTCTGGGTTATATTTAATAATAGACAAAGACTAAGACAAAGACTGAGATAATAAAATAACAAACAAAGACAAAGGAATTATAAAATACGATTATTAAAGAGAAGATAAAATTTTATTGAATATAATTTTTATTTAATAATCACCCCATCGACGTCCTCGTGGCTTTACAAACTGTTAAGATTAACTTTTATTGGAGTAATTAATTTTAAACTGAATGAGAATGAGAGAGAAGTAAGTACAGATATAGTTATAATAATAATAGTAGTTGTAGTAATAATAAGAGGAATAAAGAGAAAGAAAATAACTAAATAAAAGTCGTTATTTCACCCTCGAGCATCTATACCAGCTCTGCTACCACTCCCTTTTATTTATACTATTGTATTTATATTATTGTTCTTACTTATTGATGCCTTTTATTTTTTTAGTATTTGTATTTGTCTGCGAAAGTTGTCATTTGGGTGTGGGTTCGCTGCAAAGGGAGAAATTTTTAAAAATTATATTAATTAGTTTGGGATGAATGTGAGATAGGCGGAAGGTAAAAAAAAATGTTAATGAGAATGGGCAAGTATTGTAATGGGTGTAAGTGGGAGTGTTTAATATAATGAGGTAGGAGAGGGTAGGGTTAGAAATTAGGCGGAAGCTTAACAAAAGGTTCGGTGCAGAAAACGAGCAAAAGGATGAAAATAGTCTGAATACCAAGTTCGCTAATTAGTTATGGAGAAAAGGAGGGGGAAGAGCTCACTGGCACCCCAGAAGCTTATACTGTTAATTAACATACCGAGGGAGAAGCACTTGTACCCGGGATTGCTATCTAAGATGGGAGTATATAAACTTGTGGAATAGTAGCGAAAACTTATACGTATTTTCGTTCTGTTGATGAAAAAAAAAAAAATTAATATTGAGTTATAATTTTTAGAGAGTATCAAAAGATGAGATATGATGATTAGGTCGGTTAATTAAATGAAAATTCTACAATAATCAGCCTGATAAAAATAGAAAAACAAAATTTATTATACAATGTTTGTTTATTTAAAAGAAGTTATAGTCGATTTGTTGAATTGAAAGTTTAACTTATGCTAAAACCCGGGTCACAATATCTAGCCTCATCGAACCCTAGTAAGCCTCAATCCTGCCTCACTGAGTAAAAAAAGCATTTTGAGCCTCAAATGTTGTTCAAAAAGCCTCAATGAACCTCAAATGATGCTCAAAGATACTCAATAGGCCTCGATGAGCCTCAAATAAACCTAGTCTTGACTATGTAATTTAAAATATAATTTAAATTCGATTAGTATTATTTGAGGCTCATTGAGGCTTTTTGAATATTATTTGAGGCTCAAATGCTTTTTTTCCTCAGTAAGGCTGGATTGAGGCTTACTTGGGTTCGATGAGGCTGATTGAGGCTAGATATTGTGACCCGGAAAGTCTCATAATTATTCATTAAAATATAAAATTCAATTCTGCTCAATAAATTATCGTTAAACTGAATAATTTTTTTTAATTTGAGCGCAGCATATTGTTTCCGTAAACCCCAGGGAATTTAAGAATAGCTAAAACTGCTTTGCTGTAATCTTTGTCAGGACATTGCTGAAAAAAATAATTAACAATTTAAGAAATATACTTCACTTACATATGATTCAAAAGTAAATGATTGTCGAAAAGAAATAGTGGGTGTGATTATAAAAAATAATGAAACCTACTTCTACTAGATCTTCAAGCTGCTCATGATAAATAGCTTTATAAGACGTTTTGACTTCATCAAGTATGTCATCGTTCAAGCTCAATACAATTAAGCGGGTAAAACGACGTATATTTGCTTCTCTCGCCGCTTCTACCAACTTATCGCTATAATACTCAGGCTGGCTAACCCTTAATTCGCCTATAAATTCATGAAAAATAAAGAAAATAATAATATCAGTATACATATATTTCTATTTGTTAATAAAGTTCAATAGAGGCGATCTCGTCAATACAATTTCTAAAAATTCTATCAATATTTTGAATTTTTTTATCATCATTTCTAGAAACCGCGCGGTTTATATTTTGATAAATCACTATGCGAAATAAAAATCGATTACAAGATGCTGAAATGCATACCTTCGACTGATTGATGAGTCCCGTAGCTAGTTGGGTCAATTATGTCTTCAAAACGTTCTCGTATAAAAAAAGGTAAATTTTTAAAATGTTCTATCATCTCAACTCCATAGGCTATTTAGTGAAACAAAGAAAAAAAAAATAGTAGAATAGAGAAAATTTTAAATCAGCCACTTTTGGGCTGGTTAATTGGTGTCAGATAATGATACGAAAAAATAAAATTACTCACTTAATCGGTAAGCTCTTTTAATACTCTCAATGTCATGATACCCGAAAATTTCGAAAAGAGTATTATAATTGCGGCGAAATAAATCAAGAAAAAAGTCATGAAGTTCATTGACAATAAACAGTTGTGGTGGCTTTGTCAAAGATTCTATGAGATATCCAAAATCTCCGGATAACTTTAAACGGCAATGATCTGTCAAGTTAATTGCATACGCATTTAAATAATCTTTCAGCAAACGTTGTCGATTGCCCAGGTGTTTATTAATAAAAAGATCGACTATTACACTTGCATCATTGTCAGTAATAGCATTGTGAAGACGAATTACGTCGGATACAGGATGATCGGGATCCATTCGATGTAACTGAACTGGCGGATGGTTTGAAACACTCTTAGGCAAACAAGCTGATACGAGCATATTGCCACTGATTATTGGCAAGAAAATTTTGATTACCTGTAAACATTGATTGATTAGATACATTATTGATAAATATTTCTTCAACAATGAAATCATTCTACTCAAATTCTAAGACACAAGATTTGGTCCTAAAAATAAATTTTTGTCTACTTAAACAAAAAGCTAATAAGTCCAAAGATAAAAAACCTTCAAATCACATTATAAATTATTATCAAAATTGAATTTATTACTAAGTGATTAATTTTCAGACTTCGATAATCTAAGAAAACAGTTTAATCAAAACTTAAATTGTTCGAGTTTAAATAAATTATTATTAATAGTTGATGCACTAAAACTTACGTTAATTAATGATTGAGCCATGTTCGTTGAACTAAATTCCAGAATATATAAAATTCAATTTTACAAAACTTAAATGGGAGGTTTCAACCGTGAATGAAAATTTTTGACTAGAAATCGGAAGCTACTAATTCAACCCCTCTCTTAATAAGTTTAAAAATGGAGCCAGAGACGACCAATCATTGGAAAGTATCAGATCTAAATGTAGTATCGTAGAGGATGGTGCGGATACTAGGTGAGGATATTAGATGTTTATATCTTTACTGAAGGAATCACAGATCGAAGATAATTATAAGTATTTATTTAATACGTCGTCTCTACAAAGGTCCTTCTTACATCAACGCTGTTTTTGAACTGTCTCTTTCGACACTTACTTCTAAGCACATTTGTTTCTACCTGGGCCTCACACCCCCGGTACGTCATACTTACACGTATTCTTTATACAACTACAGTCATCCCGTTGCCAAAGCAATCTCACACAACCATCTTAGAATTTTCTATTCCCACGCAACATTCACTCTTGACAAATTTCGTTTTGTATCCTTAAAATTACTTTTACAACTAACTGCTAGCCAACATCTGGCGGCAGTATGCTAAACGTACATTTATGGTATTACTTATCCTAATCCTTAAATTTACAACACACAATCCGGTCGTCACATAAAAAATTAAAACTTAAATACGAAAATACATAAATAGTATACTCTTAACGAAATTTTTTTGTATCACGGCATATGGAGTATTAAAGAATCTTGGCGATCAGGTAAATATTTTTAATTTTTCATATCGATATCTAGCACTAATTCGATGTTGGGAAAGGTGAGCTAGAACAGCACAGTGATTTAAGGTAAAATGAGACAGCATCTACTCAAAAAAAAAGGTTATTATTACAAAAATGCATAATTATCGTGAGGTTTCTTTTACGGGAAGTTAACCAGCCCAAAACCGACCAATTTAAAATTTTGTCACTAAAGTAAGATGCTTCATTTTGCCCGACCTTTCTTGACATTAGATTTTTAGTGCTCTACTCTGATCATTTTTTTTTCTTTTTTTTATTGTCGAGTATGGCGTCAACCTAATTGATGATATGAAAAAATTATCTTATTCAATTAGAAAAAAATATACTGACCAACTGAACGGTTTATACTATTATCCAATTGACAGTATGTAATTTAGCTATTTATCAATCGAAATTTTGTAAAAAATCGAAAAAGAATTTTTTTTCTGGAGCACGAAGGCTCCTTCCCCAAAAAATTCTTTTTCTGTAGTTTTGACGATGCCGACACATTGATATTAATGGCAACAGTGATCGTCATTAATAGGAAAATTCCCATAAACTGAAGTGGTTAATTGCATACATAACAATAAATAAATGAGAATATTTTTTATGAAAAAAAATTATTATTTTGAATTTTTTATGGGTAACTCAGGAAGAAGATAAAAACAACAAAGTATAAGTATATATAAATGGGAGATAATGATAAGGTCTGTTAATATTAGATAGAAATTTTACAATAATTGTCGTAATAAAAATAAAAGAAAAAAATTTATTATACAATCATTGCTTATTCAAAAAAATTACAGTCGATTTGTTCGATTGAAAGTTTCATTTACATTAAAAGTCTGATAATTATTAATTAAAATATAAAATTAAATTCTGCACAATTGATTATCGTCAAATTGAATAGCTTGTTACTATTTTTGTGTAATAAGGACCACGCACCATATCGTCTCCGTAAGGCCTAGAGGGACTAAGAATGGCTGAAATCGCTTCGCGGTAATCTCCGTTGGGAAATTGCTGTAAAAAATAATTTAAAAAATAATTTAAATATACTCCACTTATATATAATTGATAAATCGTTGATGAAAAATTATTGGTAGCGATTATAAAAAATAAGGAAACTTACGTTTACTAGACGCGCAAGTGGCTCATCATAAACATATCTATAAGACATTCTGACTTCATCAAGTATTCCATCGTTCAAAATTGTTACAATTAAGCGGGTAAAATAACGTGTATCTGAATTTATTGCAGCTTCTACTAACTTTTTACGATACCAATCAGCCTGGTTTTCCATGAATCGTCCTATAAATCCATGAAAAAAAAAAGAAAATACATATATTATCACTATATATAAATTACTATTTGTCAATAAAGTAAGTTCTATATATTGTATTATTTCCTTATCATTTCTACACGAAAAAAAAGTAAGCGAAAACTACTATGTGGAAAGTAACTCAAGATCACCAATGGGAGTTGATAGCTTTTACTTTTGATGAAAGTAAAATTTATCAAATTCATTAATGGTTTCAGGTTACATTCTACATGGTAATTGTAACTTAATATTGAGATCTATTTTTTTCCATGTAGATATCACCCGGCTCGCATTTAAATTTTAATAAATCGTGATACTAAATAAAAATCAATTGATAGATAGCTAAATTACATACTGCTGCCTGAATAAATCCCATCAATTTGGTCTGCAAAACGTTGTCGTAAGAAATAAGGTAATTTTCTAAAATCTTTCGTCATCTCAACTCCATACTCTATAACAAAGAAAAGAAACAAAAATGATCAGAATAGAGCACAAAAAAAATCTAAGTCAATAAAGGTGGGGCAAAATGAGGCGTCTTACTTTTGTGACAAAGTTTTAAATTGGCCGCTTCTGGGCTGATTAACTTTTCAGAAAATAAAAACACACCATAATTATGCATTTTTAACAATAAACTATTTTTTTTTCTGAGTAAATGCCGTCTCATTTTACCTTAACTTACTGTATTGTTTTAGACCACCTTCCCTAACATCAAATTAGTGCTAGATAGTGATATAAAAAAAAAATATTCACCTGATTGGTAAGCTTCTTTAATCCTCTCGATGTCGTGATACCCCAAAATTTCCTCGATAGTACTGTATTCGTGATAAGATGATTGGAAAAAAATATAATGAAGTTCATTGGCAAGAAAAAACCAGGGTGGTGTTGCCAAAGATGTTATGAGGTGTCCAAAATCTCCGGATAATTGTGATTGGCAAAGAGCCTTCAAGTCAGATCCATACGCATTTATATGTTCCTCGTGCAAGGATGCTCGATTGTACAGGTTCTTTGTAATAAAAATATCGATTATTTCACTTCTATCATCATAGATAATAGCATCGTGAAGGCGATCTACGTCGGCTACAGAACGATCGAAAGTATCAGGATGATCATATACCGAAACACTCGATGATGAGTGAGTTACCGATGAAATACTAACAGGCAAACAAGCTGATATGAGCACATTGCCACTGATTATTATCGGCAAGAAAAGTTTGAGAACCTGTAAACATTAATCGAATATATATTTTATTAGATATAAATATATACTATTGGTAAATATTTTTACAACAATTGAATTATTCTATTCAAATTAAAACACGAGATTTGATCCTGGAAATAAATTTTTGTCTTAATATAAAAAAAAATTGATAAGTTGAGTAATAAAAAATTTTTGAATCACATTATAAATTATTATTTAAATTGAATTTACTACTAAGTCATTAATTTTCAGACATTGACGAACTAAAAAAAAAATTTAATCAAAATTCAAATCGTTCAAATTTAAATAAATTATTATTAATTATTGGTACTTAATAAAAACAGATAATAAAACTTACGTTAATTAAAGATTGAGCCATGTTCGTTGAACTAAATTACAGAATATATAAAATTCAATTTTACGTAGTTAACAGAAAGAAGTTTCACCGGTGAATGAAAATTTTTGACTAGACATAGGAAACTACGAATTCAACCCCTCTCTTAATGAGTTCCAAAATGGAGTCAGAGACAACCAATCATTGGAAAGTATCAGAGTCTAAATATTCATACTATTGTATATTATATTCTACTATAGGTATTTTCTTTTATCCTTGGAAGAGCTCGTTGTAAATTACCTTATTTAAAATAAATTCGTTATCGTTCATTTCAGAGCTTAGGACTCGAGTAAAACTAAATACAATCTTATTATCATTGTATTCTTAAGTAATTTCTTTTTCAAAATTAAGACTCATTTGAAATTTTAAATTGTAAATAATTTATAGAAAACTACACTTACGGTAATTATTGGTTGAGCCATTCTGGATTCAGTATATATAAGAAAATTTTAAATTTACAAAACTTAACAAGAAGAAAGTTTTCAAGTAAATAAAGTTATTTTTTTCGAAGCAGAGGGTTTTAAATCCAACCTGACCCTTAATGAGTTTCAAAATGAGTCATAGATAATAATCGTTAGGAAATATTATATTTTTCTACGAAGCATTTGCTCTAATCTTCAAATACGATGGTAATTTTCTTTTGAAATAATATAAGTTATTTATCATTTTTAATGCTTCAGGCCCGTGTAAAACTAAATACAGTAGACTGAAGTTTATTATTGTAATGAGTCATGTAAAAATGACAACAGGTGTGGTAAAGTAACTATGAAATCAAAATGCTTCGGGGATTTTTTCAATAAGGCTTAAAGATACTGCTATCTGATTACAAAAAAATGATTAAATGAAGTAGAATATGCTGCAATCTAAAAATTACAAAAAAAAAAACGAAAAATAAAATAAAAATAGTAGGATTTTTTCTTTTAATTTATTAATAAAAAAAAAAAATGATTCGCTAACTTTTAAATTTTACATGGAGAAAAATGGGCTTAAGAAGTATACTAATTTTTCTTATGCTGTCGACCAAACTTGAAACAGGAAGTTGAGGTACCAGAAAATTATTATGCTACACTCCAAAAAAAATATGTACATACTTAAAACTCATTGATATATTGTAATAAATAATATTTGTCTAAATTAGAGATTATAGTAGCTAAACGTCTCCTAAGGTTTTCAAATTTCGTATTTGCGAGGCTACGAGTGAATGAGCATGATTGACAGTCAAAACTCCATCAATCAGAGCATTGCGATTAATTTTTTTTTATCATAATATCTATGATTCGATCCTCATCTTTGTCTAAAATTGCATCACGAAAATGAATAACTTGTGATTTAAGACTTTAATCCGCTGACAGATTTTGAGAAGTTAGTTCTGACTCATTTTGAATTAATGATGCCGAGTCATTGGTATTAGTGGCAACAGTGATCGTAATTAATAAGAAAATTGCCATAAACTAAGTAATTAATTGCATACATAACAATAAATAAATGAAAATATTTTTTATGAAACAAAAACGATTATTTTGGATTTTTTATGAGCAACTCAGGAAGGAAATAAAAACAACACAGTATAAGTATATATAGATGAGAGATAATGATAAGGTCGGTCAATATTAGATATAAATTTTTCAATAATTGTCCTAATAAATATCAAAGAAGAAAAATTTATTGTACAATCATTGTTTATTTATAAAAATTACAGTCGATATGTTCGATTCAAAGTTTGATTTACATAAAATTCACATAATTATTTATTAAAATGTAAAATTAAATTCTGCACAATGAATTATCGTTAAATTGAATAGCTTGTTGCCATTTTCCTGCAATAGTGGTCGAACGTGGGCACCATATCGTCTCCGTAAGGCCCAGAGGGAATAAGAATAGCTGAAATCGCTTCGCGGTAATCTCCATTGGGAAGTTCCTGTAAAAAATAATTTGAAGCTTATTCAAATATACTCCTTTTATATAAAATTTAAAAGTAATTGATAAATCGTTTATGAAAAGTTATTGGCAGTGACTATAAAAAATGAGGAAACTTACATAGACTAGACTCGCAAGTGGTTCATCATGAACGGATCTATAACACATTCTGACTTTATCAAGTATTTCATCGTTCAAAATTATTACAATTAAGCGGGTAAAATGACGTAGATCTAATTCTTTTACAGCTTCTTCTAATTTTCTACGATAATGATTAACCTGCTCATCAAGGGAACCTATAAATCCATGAAAAAAAAAAGAAAGTATATATATTATCAGATACATAAATTACTATTTGTCAATAAAGTAAGTTCTATATTTTGAACTATTTTCTTATCATTTCTACACGAAAAAAAAGTAAGCAAAAATTACTATGTGGAAAGTAACTCGAGATCACCAATGGGAGCCGATAGTTTTTATTTTTGACAAAAGTAAAATTTATCAGATTCATTAATGGTTTCAGGTTACTTTCTACATGGTAATTGTAACTTAGAATTGAAATCCCTCTTTTTTGAAGAGATCGCCCGGGTTGTATTTATATTTTGATAAATCGTGATACTAAATAAAAATAATTAAATAAATAACTAAATTACATACTGCCGACTGGATAATAAGTCCCATTAATATGGTCTGCAAAACGTTGTCGTAGGAAATAAGGTAATTTTCTAAAATCCTTCGTCATCTCTACTCCATACTCTATAACAAAAAAAAGAAAAAAAAAATGATCAGAATAGAGCACAAAAAAATCAAATCTCAAGAAAGGTGGGGCAAAATGAGGCATGTTACTTTTGTGAAAAAATTTTAAATTGACCGAAATTCTGGGCTGATTAACTTTCCGTAAAATAAAAACGCACCATAATTATGCATTTTTAACAATAAACTATTTTTTTTTTTTTTTTTTTGATGCCGTCTCATTTTACCTTAACTTACTGTATTGTTTTAGATCACCTTCCCTAACATCAAATTAGTGTTAGATAGTGATATAAAAAAAAAATATTTACCTGATCGGTAAGCTTCTTTAATCCTCCCGATGTCGTAATACTCCAAAATTTCCTCGAGAGTACTGTAATCCCAATGAGATGATTGGAAAAAAAAATGATGAAGTTCATTGGCAAGAAATAACGGTAACGATGTTGCCAAAGATGTTATGAGGTGTCCAAAATCTCCGGATAATTGTGATTGGCAAAGATCCTTCAAGTCAGATCCATACATATTTCTATGTTCCTCGTACACAAATGGTTGATAACGCAGCTTTGTAATAAAAATATCGATTATTTTTCTTCTATCATCATTGATGATAGCATTGTGAAGACGAAATACGTTGAATAGAGGACGATCGGGAACATCAGGATGATCATATACCGGATCATTCGATGACGAATGAGTTACTGATGAAATACTAATAGGCAAACAAGCTGATATGAGCACATTGCCACTGATTATTATCGGCAAGAAAATTTTGATAACCTGTAAACATTAATCGATTATATATATTATTAGATATAAATATATACTATTGGTAAATATTTTTACAACAATTGAATTATTCTATTCAAACTAAAACACGAGATTTGATCCTGGAAATAAATTTTTGTCTTAATTTAAAAAAAAAACTAATAAGATAAGTTATAAAAAATTTTTAAATCACATTATAAATTATTATTCAAATTGAATTTACTACTAAGTCATTAATTTTCAGACATTGACGAACTAAAAAACATCAATTTTATTATCATTATATTATCAAGTAATAACGTTTCCAAAAGGAGACAAATTCAATAATTTAAATTGTAAATAATTTATAAAGAATAACACTTACGGTAATTATTGGTTGAGCCATTTTGGATTCAGTATTTATAACAAAACTTTAATTCTACAAAATTTAACAAGAAGAAAGTTTACAAGTAAATAAAGTTATTTTTTTTGAAGCAGAGGGTTTTAAATCCAACCTGACCCTTAATGAGTTTCAAAATGAGTCATAGATAATAATCGTTAGGAAATATTGTATTTTTCTACGAAGCACTTGCTCTAATCTTCAAATACGATGGTAATTTTCTTTTGAAATAATATAAGTTATCTATCATTTTTAATGCTTCAGGCCCGTGTAAAACTAAATACAGTAGACTGAAGTTTATTATTGTAATGAGTCATGTAAAAATGACAACAGGTGTGGTAAAGTAACTATGAAATCAAAATGCTTCGGGGATTTTTTTCAATAAGGCTTAAAGATACTATTATCTAATCACAAACAAATTATTAAATGAAGTAGAATATGCTGCAATCTAAAAATTACAAAAAATAAAATAAAGATAGTAGGATTTTTTTTATTCACTTAATTTTAAAAAAAAATTTGCCCCTGACTTTTAAACCTTAGATTATTAATTATTCCTTATAATTAAAGAACTGATACGTATATACTGACATATATTTTATAAATTAAATTCTCATATTTTTTTTATTAAAACAATGTCTATTTTTTTTTTAATTTTATTGAGATAGTCAATATTATTTATATTAATTACATACTGTCCCTATAATTTAAAATTTACACCCTAAAAAAAAATTTAATATTTCAAATAAATATTTCTATTATACAGTTACCAAAGCAAAGTTTATTAGTCTTAAAATTAACTGTATAATCTTACAAAAGGGATGAAGTAAGTCTAGAAACGTCCTACTCACAGGCTATCTTATTTTCTCCGAGCCCAGCGAATAAGACACGAAAGTAAGAGGAGTGTCTGTAAGACAGCGAAAGCATGACGGCTGTAAGAACAGTACATATATATAACAATAAAAATTCTAACTGCGGCTAGAATTATTGTGAGTAGTAACAGTCTCTCGTTACTGCCACTGTCAAGTACCACTTATCCACCAAGATTTCCACAGACGATAAAGCGATCCGAGTAATCCAGACCCCTGCCGCTGGAATGAGCGAAGACAAGTAGAAATACTTTTCACCAGAACAGCCACCAACACGGGACCCACTGCTTTTCACATTTGTTTATCTCTATTAAGCTGTTTAACGATTACTCAATGCCACTAAACTGAGAATTAGAAAGAGTTTCTCTGCTCTCGATTACTCTTTCAGTCGAATCGCCTCTTCTCGGTAGTTATATTTGTTTACGAGGTATCATAAAGGAAGTTTGCTGTTTAGTGAGCATTTTTACGTTATTTTACAATTTATGTATGTGACGACGACTTTATTGTATGCTTATCTCAACTTATCGCTTACTCACTATTTTTATTTATGATATTCTGGTTTTTATGCATCCACTTGATACATTTAATGATGACTATAGACGAAATATTTTTTATTCCATTCATGAAATGAATAACAAAATTTTTTACTCATTAGTTTTTTTTATTAATACGAGTAGAAAATAAATTACTGATTTTTAAAAATTGTATTAGTTTTTGCAGATTCAAATTTCTGCAGTTGAATAGTTTTTATTTATTTCCAACCAATTTTTTTTCTTAGTCATGATGAGACACCCGAAAAAAATTTATTATTTTATATATTTTTTTTTAAGTGTCCATTTTACCCCTGGTTACAAATTTCGATCCACAATTCATAATAAATTTATCATAAGTCCAAACATTTTAAAAAAATTTTCCTAGATGCGCATCGTGCCCCAGATCTAATGTCACGCTCAAAAATTTCGAAACATGAAATTTGTAAAAAGTCGAAATTTTTTTTATTATACCAAATTTTTGAGGTACTTTACAGAAGCATCTTCCCCTATTTACTATTTGTACAGAAAATCAAAATTTCAAATACTTACGGAAAAAATCATTAAAATAAAAGTAATTTTAGGAAAATAAGCAATAAATTTTTTTGGGACAATAAAGTAGATTTTATTTCTTACCAGTCGAAGGATTGAAAAATGTAACAATTTAATAGTGGAATAGATAAGATGAAATTAATTTTGTGAATAAAAATATTAACAACGTTTCAATTTGACCCAAAACCCGCCTTTGATAGAAGTTAGAAAATATTTCGGATCTATTGTCACAGGTTCAATCATTTTGGACGATGGTTCGATGATGTAGTTCTTCAGAATAATTGCCATTGCAGCTTTTATTTGTAGCATACCCATGCGCATTCCTGGACATACGCGAGGTCCCTCTCCAAAGCTCAAATAGACAAACTTGCGTTGACTTTCCGCGGAATCTTTATCAAACCGATCGGGGTTGAATTCGTTTGGATTTTCCCAAATTTCCGGATCATAATGAATTCCCATGGCCGAAATGAAAACTTCGTCGCCGGGTTTCAGTGAACAGGAGAGTCCATCAGGTCCTTGAAGAGTGATTGGTTTAGAGCAGATTTTTTGAAATTTCCCTACGGGACTAAACAATCTCATGGTCTCCCGGAAAACTTGATCCAGAAACGTCATTTCAGTAACAGCTTCATAGCAAATTTCTTTATATTTACTCAGCACGCTAACGACCTCCTCTCGAGCCCTGTCTTGAAAATCTGGATGCTTGGCAAACAAATACGCTGTCGCACTCAAAGTCAAACTAGACGACTCGTAACCTTCAATGAAAAATGAAAACGCATGCGCTGATACATTGTTTCCATACTTATGACTTCCTTCATGATCAATTATATGTTGCAGAAGATCGTCTCTGTTAATCGACTGATTTTTTCTCAACTCACGAACATCGTTGACGATCTTGTCGAAGCGATCATTGACCCATGCGGGGACGAAACTCACTTTCAAAAGCTTGCCCATCAACGGCAACGACAGAACAATATTTTGTCTAATTGCCGTCAACGTATTGACTTCTAACATCGAGTTCATCATCGCGCGAAATGACCCCGGTGGATCAACGTCATCAAATGCGTTTCCGTCGACACCCAGAATCGCGCTACTTCCTAGTTGAGCAGTGAACTTAGAAAACAAAACTTTAGCATTAACTTCAACAACTTCCTTACTATTATTATTGTTATCAAATTTTTTATCAATAAAGTTAACAAATTTATCACACGTGTCTTTGGCAACCGATGAAACAAATTTTAATTTCTTCGTCGAAAAAGCACTCGTAAATACGGCCCGCATACTCTTCCAAATCTCACCGTTCACAAAAAATGGATCCATCGCCAAAAGAAAGTCAGCTTGGGGATCCAAAGTATTGTGATCACTAAAACTTGCGAATTCAGTCTGCAGCACTGTCTTCACCAGCTCCGGATGTCTGATCAACAAAACCGGTTTCCGCATGTCGTAAATCCCGACCATGCTGTCAGCGGGATGAGCTTCATAAATTTTTTGCAATTGAGTAGATACATTTTTTCTCAGTATAAAGACATCGAGCATGTGCCCAAAACCTGGAAGTATTCCTTTCGCTGTTGGAATTCCTCGTTTTTTCCAGTAGTTGTAATTACACGTCAGATATTTATAGATAATACTCACCAACACTGCAATAGTGCTAATTGCATAATTTATTACCCAACCCATTATTAATATTTTATCTATCAACTCTAATTACTTTGAATGCTTACATAAATCTATTTACAAACTTTATTTACTGCTGAAAGTATGCACTACTTGGATGCAGTGATACGACTGAATTATCTATCGCAGTGTTATGAAATACTTGACCTTGTTGGTATCCACTTGCTTTGAGTGTCAGTATCAATTGGATGTATTATCATTTATTGAGATTAATTCTATGTGTGGATACAGATACAACGTTGCTAGTCACTTACATCATCAAAATATAAACGAATGACGTGAGTTCGTCAATGAATTAATTTGATTTGCGATTGAAAATAATTAATAGATTGATTCAAATACTAAATTGTGATTTTCTTTTTTGAAAATGCGACTATTTATTTAAAAGTGACCAGAAAAACAAGTCATAAGTGCAGTGAGAAAAATATTTTCAAATTTTCGTAGCTTTGTGATATTAGGATTATTTTTGGTAGAAATAAAAAAAGTAAATCTATTTAGGACTAAAAATAATGACTAATTATATTTATGTAGATTAGTAGTAGAAGTAATTTAAGTATGTAAATGGCGTAATTTTATCCGAAAACCTCCGACAGGCGAAATCATAAAGTACTTGGGGTCTATTTTCACAGGTTCAATCATTTTGGAAGACGGCTCGAGGATGTAGTTAAGTCTTCATAATATTCGAGAAACAATTACATATTTCTAAAAAACAATTTTGCAACGAAGACGTTTGAAGATGCTGTATCTTTGAAAATCCTGCTCACGGATAAGAAACCAACACATGCTCTAATCAAAATATTCAAAGAAAAAAAACATCAAGTATTCAATCATTTTTTATTTAAAAAAAAAGTTACACATAATTATTTCTTAAAATAAAATTAAACTCTCTGCACAATTACTTATCATCAAATAGCCTGCTACTATTTTTGTCTTTCACACCTCATTGCCGCTCTTCCGTATGATCTTTTCAAAATTAAACATAGCTAAAACGGCCTCGCGGTAATCTTCGTCAGGAATTTGCTGTATAAAATAAAAATCATTTAAGTATACTTCAATCAATACACAGCTAGCCGTTATCGTATAATTATTTGTCGCCATTATGATAACAAGGGACAAAAACAATTTTGCTAAATATATGTTTTTAAAATAAATGATGAATTATCGATGAAAACTGATTAGTAGTGATCACAAAAAATAACTAAACTTACATCTAATAGTCTCTCAATTGAGTCATAAAAATCCTTTTCGTAAGCTTCTTTGACACGATCCAGGATTCCATCATTCAAACTCAACACAATTAAACGGGTAAAATGATTGAGATTGTCTATTTCAAAAGGTAAAAGACCAGCATAATATTGACTCTGATCCTCTGCAAATCCGTCAATAAATCCATAAAAACAAAAAAGTATATAAGTATATAAGGATATATATATATATAAATTACTAGTTTTTCAAAACAGTTCTACTTAAAAATCAGAGAACCAGGCAAAATTTCGTCTCCGAAATTATGATTAAATTTCGAATATTTTACTTATATTCTCAATATTTTGCCCGGTTCTTCCAATAATCATAACATTAAACGTAAATAATTTAATAAATAACTAAATCACATACCCTGGGATACGTAAGACAACAGTTCTTCAAAATGTGCTCGTATAAAATGGGGTAGTTTCCTAAACTCTTGAACTATCTCAACTCCATAAACTGCAAAAAAAAAAATGGGTCATGACATCTGGTGGTAGAAAATATTGGAAAATATTCCCATAATGGTATGGGAATAATTCCCGTACTATTATAGGAGCTATTCCTAGAATATTAAAGAGGAACCATTTCTACAAGTGATGGGAACCATTTCCACAATTATGAGAACTATTTCTATAATCATGGGAAACATTCCTATAATTATAAGCACTGCTCCTATAATTTATGGTCGTAGGTCCTATTTTGGTATAGGAAAAAAATTTCATAGAGTTATGGGAACCGTTACCATCATTTTTTTTCCGTGTACGCTTACAAGTCAGTTCCGGATGCATAAAATTTATAGAGAACGTGATGCAGAAGAAATAAAAATACTTACGTCTTCGGTATTCCGCATTAATACTCGTCTTATTGTGGAATGCCAAAATTTCAAAGATAGCAGAGTCACCGCGGTTAGAAAACTCGGGCCAATTCCTATGAATTTCAAGGGCATGGTAAGTTAATGGATCAATTGTCATATTTGACATTAGAAATTCAAAATCTCCAGACTCGAATTCTTGGAAATCATCGGTCAGCGAATGCCTGAACTTGTAATGATAAGCATCGACTAGCGAAAATCGAGTGTCGCGGTGTTTTCTTATAAAGATATCAATTATTTTTTTTTTATCATTATTGAAAATAGCTTGCCGAAGACTTTTTGCATCTTGAATAATTTGACGTGAATAAAGTGAATCAGTTTTAAAAACACCACAAGATATGGGAACAATGGCACAGGCAGCCATTAATAAGAAAATTTTCAAAATCTGAAATTATTAATTGATTACGATCATTATTTATAACATATATAACAATTTTTGACAAATATTTTTTCAACAATAAAATTATATTTATCAAATTTTTTAAAACACTGAAGTAAATTCTATACATGAATCAATCCATTTTATTTTTTTTTAAATATTAATGAGTATAATATAAAAAAATTTTTGAGTCATGTAATAGATTATAATTATTATTAAGCAATTAATTTTCAAAGATTAAGATTAATTCAAAAAATATATTTTCAAAAATAATAATTATTTATAACTAAAATATATTTCGAATAAAAATAAAGAATAACACTCACGGTATTTATTGGTTCAGCCATTCTGGATTCAGTATGTGTAAAAAAAACTTTAATTTACAAAACTGAACGAGGAGAATGAAATATTTATTGTACAAGCTTTAACCCGACAATGTTCAACGTAAGTAAGTAGGTATATCTATATTTACTCGACGATGTGACCGCTCAACGGTCCAGTACAATAGTAATCTCTCTGCCTCTGCCTTTGAGGCCCTTGGGTCCCTTGAACTATGGGGGTAACTGAGGTGTCACGTGATGGGGGTGGTTTTGACGTCACAGCCAGGCTGTCCCGCAGTCTACGTGTCCAGGGTAATATGGACGCTTCTTACATGAAGTTATTTTTTCTTAAGCAGAAGGTTATAAATCCAACCTCACGCTTAATGAGTTTCAAAATGAGTTATAGATAATAATTGTTAGAAAATATTGTATTTTTCTATGAAACACGTGCTCTAATCTTCAAATACGATGGTAATTTTCTTTTGAAATAATATAAGTTATCTATCATTTTTAATGCTTCAGGCCCGTGTAAAACTAAATACAGTAGACTGAAGTTTATTATTGTAATGAGTCATGTAAAAATGACAACAGGTGTGGTAAAGCAACTATGAAACCAAAATGCTTCGGGGATTTTTTTCAATAAGGCTGAAAGATACTTCTATCTGATCAAAAGTGACCAGAAAAACAAATCATAAGTAAAGTGAGAACAATATTTTCGAATTTTCGTAGCTTTGTGACATTAGGATTATTTTTGGTTGAAATAAAAAAAGTAAATCTATTTAGAATTAAAAATAATGACTAATTATATTTATGTAGATTAGTAGTAGAAGTAATTTAAGTATGTAAATGGTGTAATTTTATCCGAAAACCTCCGACAGGCGAAATCATAAAGTACTTGGGGTCTATTTTCACAGGTTCAATCATTTTGGAAGACGGCTCGATGATGTAGTTCTTCAAAATAACAGCTATTGCAGACTTAACTTGAATAATACCCATGCGCATTCCGGGACATTTGCGTGGACCTTCTCCGAAGCTCAGGTAAACATACTTGCTCCGACTTTCTTCGGAATTTTTAGCAAACCGATCAGGGTTGAACTCATTAGGATTTTTCCAGATTTCCGGATCTTTGTGAATGCCCATGATGGAAACGAATACTTCGTCACCGGGTTCGAGTGAACAGGTCAGTCCATCAGGTCCTTGAAGAGTGACGGGTTTCGTACAGATTTTCTGCATACTTCCAGCCGGACTAAACAACCTCAGTGCCTCGTGGACAACTTGATCCAAGTAAGTCATTTCATTAACAGCTTCATAGCAAATTCCTTCATATTTATCCAGCAATGCAACCACTTCATCTCTCACTCTCTCCTGAATATCCGGATGCTTCGAAAGCAAGTAAGCAGTCGCACTTAAAGTCAAACTAGAAGTTTCGTAGCCTTCTGCGAAAAATGAAAACACGTGACAATTGACCATTCCCTCTCCCCATTTGCCATCGCGCTCGTAATCAATCGCGTGCTGCATAAAGTCATCTCTGAAAATCTCCCGACTCTTTCTGAACTCACGGATATCGTTAGCTATTTTGATAAACGTTCTATTGACCCACGAGGGCGCGAAACTCACTTGAAAAAATTTACTGAGCATTGGCAACAAAAGAATAATATTCTGGCGTATTCCCGTCGAAGTTTTTACTTCAAACACTCCGTCCATCATCGAAATAAATGATTCAGGAGGGTCTTTATCTCCCAATGCTTCGCCATCAATACCAAAGACCGCACTAGCCGACACCTGAGTCGTCAATCTCGAGAATAAATTCTTAGCATTCACTTCCACCACTTCTTTGCCATCCAACTTCTTATCAATAAATTTAGCAAACTTGTCACACTCTTCCCTGATAATTTCCGTGATATTTTTTAACTTCTTCGTCGAAAACGCTTTTGTAATAACGTAACGTATGTGTCGCCAGCGTTCTCCACTCGAAAAAAACGCGTCCGAAGCCATGAGCGGATCCGTTTTTACATCCAGCGGCACATGTTCACTGAAACTCGAAAATTCCGTATGTATAATTGTCTTAACAACTTCCGGATGCTTCGCTAACAATATTGGCTTCCGCATTTTGTACAACCCCACCATACTGGCCTCTGGATGGCTCTCATATACTTCTTGGAGTAAAGTTATCACACTTTTCCTCAGCAAAAATATATCCAGCATGTGTCCAAATAACGGAACAGTCCCCCGCGCAGTCGGAATTCTCTGTAGTTCCCAGTAGTTATAATTTCTCATCAAATATTTATACAAAATTACCATCAAAAAAATTACAACCCCAAGATATATCAGCCACATGATGAAATTTAAAATGTGATGCTTTCCCGTCAAATATCACTAACAATCTAATGACTACTTTTAATACCGTTCTTTGTATTTTCAATGAACTTATGGCCTCAGTACTTCGATACCACAGAATATCAGTACATCGATTTGTCTGACAACGTCAAAGGCCAATGTGCATCACAATCCTAATACATGAAAAATTATTTCATCATATCATTATCTTGTAGAATGTCATTAAAGCTGCTTAGTAATAATAATTTCTTTGTTGGAAAATCACGTATTGCGTTGCCACTAGTGTGACGCGCGTTGATTATTTCTAGTCAATGTCAATTAAGTTGCTAAATAAATAAATACGTCGAGTATTATTATCACCAGTCAATATGAGATAATATAAGTGATCAATGATTATCAGCGTGTTAATGTACGCTACTCGCTAGCTAATTGTTGACCTCTTTCTGACGGATGTTAAATATCACATATGATATGATGCAGTCATATATTTATTACTTTGAAATAAAACGTGCGGTCAATTAAGTGAATAGATGAAAATTGTCTCTACGAATCTTTTAGGGCCATATATTAATATGTAAAAACAAGACTCAAATTAGCCATATGTTAAAACCTCAGTTTACAAATTACGATATAGCGCTTATATATTTAGAGCAGAGTCGTAACAAAAAAACTGAGTCGATATTCAAATTATTTAACATGTTAATAAAAAAAAAAACAAATAATTGTACAAACGATTTATTTTTTAAAATTTTCAAAATTTCTTGGTAATTTTTTCTAATGATGTCAAGATTCGCGTGTGAGATTTTTATTGAGACTAATTATCTTCAATTTATGTAATTTAACTGGGCAGTGGATAAAAACTGACCTGACAGAAAAATGTCGGGCTTAAATAATATTTTACGTGGGCAAATTGGACAAGGAGGGAAAGCAGCTTGTGTGTGAATGTCAAATCGATAATCTGTTGATTAAATATTTTACAACTCTGATTTCCTTATCTTTTATTTAGATTTTAATGATAATTCATTGCACATCGGCTTATTTTATCTTGACACTGCATACATTTAAAATTTAAATAAATATAAATAATTAATTTAAGAAATTAAAGAAAATACTTCATTATTTTTTTTATTTCTAATAACGTAAAATAGACTTAAAAAAAATGCAAAATCCGATTAACTAAAACATTTTTGCTGTTAAATATTTTTTCCATGTAAAGTCATAAATTAACCGTGAGCTTACTTCTATTTACCGTAAGGATTTTTTTCCGTCTGTGTTATAATCTGTATGACACATCTGAATATATCTATCAAGATTATATCATACGTTTTATTTATTACCGTGGAAAATAATTAAATCAAATAAATGTATGAAACTTTTTCCAAAAAAAAAAAAAGTTATTATACGGATTTTCAGAAGATACGCGCTGTCTAGTCTGCCTTTTTTGTCTGTAAGTAAATGATTTTTATTTTATTTAGCCGACAGGATATTGAGGTAAGATATCTTAACTCGCAGCGACGTCATAAACGCCAAGCGCAGGAGGCACTTGTATCTCCGGGGTCGTTTGTAACAATGAGACAAACCGGGTGGGAACTTTGGGTTCCCCAGAAGCTATGGAGGACAAGGAAATGTATGTGAGTAAGAGTAAGAGTCAATGAGGGTAGTTTGTGCAACCAGAAAACGGAACAACCCCCTTGGCTCTTCTATATATATACATATACTCCCCATACCCCCTCCCTACTTTTACTGTACCTAAGAGCTTTCGTATCAGGGGTACAATGATCCTAGAGATTGTATACAATCACTAAAACACCGAGATAACTATTTACTATTCACTAAAAAACTAGTTTTTTTTAAACACTTATTTTATTTTTAAAATTAATCTGAAAAATTTTCATCAAAAATTAATTTTAATTGTCAAAAAATTTTTGTGCTGACATTTAGTAGCTCTTATAAAAAAGAAAATGTACTAGACACCATGAAAAGTCATAGTAATTTTTTCTTAATTTTTTTTTCCATGAGTACCAAAAAAAATCAATGAAAAAAAAAAGTTAAGCCGGTTGAAATTCAATAGCAACAAAGTTCATGTTATTATTCGGTGATAAAATTTTATTTTCCCAATATTTATCGTGCCATTGAGCTTGTTTAGTTAAAAAAAAAAAAAAAAAAAAGTTCTGGGTGAGAATTTCTGAGCCGTAACCAAACATACTCTCATTATTTAACTTTCAACCCCTTGTACACGTAGCTGGTTTTGGTATCGGCTCTCCTGCCCTCAGCTATATCGTTATGAAATAACAACGAATTATTGTTACGAGGAAAAACGGGCAGTTCGGGATTTAGGCTTCGACAACTCATCGACAATCTACTAATCTCTCGATATATTTTCTCGGATTTTCATCCTAAATTTATCGACACCCAAAAATCCCTTTGAAATTTGAAAAATAAAAAAAAATACTTAGGCTTTACTGAAATAACAATTTACGATGGATAAATAAATAATTTGATAAGTAAAATAATAATAAATTTATCAGGAATAATTTGGTATAAATAATAATTGAGTAGTTAAAATAAACTGTTTGCTGATATAATGTCATTGGATATTCACGGCAGAATGTGTGCACCTGATACTCAACCAAATTGACGCAGTAATCCGTCGTAACTCAGGATTACCAAAGTTCGACGTGTTCAAATAAACGCGTACGTCGTAAGGATTAAAATCGTTAAAATTTAAACAAACTGATATATATTATTCACTAATAAACCTAATAATAAATAAATATGTCATTTACTTTCATCGATTTATACGCAGGCATTTATTTTAATTTAAATTAATAAGAAATCGGGGCAAAATGGGACACCAGTGACAGAATTTTTTTTTTTGCTAAAAAATTTTCAAAAAGCGCAGCGTAAGTTGGCCACCAGTAAAATAGAAAATTTTCATATAATTTTTGGAAAATTATTTTTAAAATTTTTTGAATGACCAACTTACCCCTTATGCGTATTTTTTAGTGAAATACGTTGACTAAAAAAAATTTTTGTACAATAGTCAAAATTTTGAAAAAATTACCAAAGAATACACTTAGGTACAAAAAAAATTTGAATTTTTGAAATAATGTCCATTTTGCCCCAGTATTTAAAAATATATTTTATTAATAATAATAAAAAAATTAATATTATTTTAATTAAAAAAAAATGTTTAAATAAAAAAAAAAAAAATGGTAAATTCAAATATTTCGCGGTAACTCGCGATTAATTCACCCCTGGCGATTTCCAGTGCACCTCATTCCAACCAGCATCAGCACACCATAACCAGCATCATCACCAGCTTTTCCCCCCATCTTATTTTTTCTCTCCTCTCCCCCACCCCCATCTTATTTTCTTCATGCCCGGTCTCTATCCACTGTAATACTGGATGCTCTTGTGTACTCACTTCTATGCTCCCGAGCGCACAATTGAGCCTCGTGAAATGCCGAGAGTTGGGTATATAATATAATAGTAGGCAGGGTGAATCCCAAGTCTACCGCAGAGAATAATGTTAATGAAATACAGATAGGATCTCTATACAAGAAGCTCAGAGAATGTCCGCAGGATAACTGTTGTCCCTCTTAAATTTCTTCCACACTTTCTATATTTATTTTTATATAAACACCATCCTCAAAAATCATCATGACTATTTTTTTTTGAAATTATTTTACTGTGTATTTTATATATTTTAAATACGGATTATAAATAAGTGATTTAATTAAAAGCAATCAATTTGTGATGGACAATTCTAATTCTGTTTGGGTTATGCATGAACTGCTAAATAGTACTTGATAAGGATTGTTTGTGTCCAAGTTCAAGTAAAGCTACAACTGCAAATTTTGGTAGCTTGTATTTCAAATATATATAGATATATATGTATTTTTAAAGATTGAGTAGGAAATGGAAATAATAGATATGATAAATAAGGCATGAAGGAATAAAAAATAGAAATAGTTCGGATGAAAAGGGGCCATGGGATATAGAGATAGGAGAGGGAGGAGGTGGGTAAAAAAAATGGTGACCCAAAGTCTTTTTGTATTCACTTGAGACTTGTGTGCCTTGTAGAGTACGCGGCAGCGGTCCGTGGCACGTTATGGCCTGAACATCCTTCGCAACTCGCTGAGTAGGACCTTAAAAGTCTCCTTTTCCTGGCACACACCCTCGTATTTCAAATTTTATCGCTCGAAAATGTTAAGCCGACCTTTAACGCTTGCTACCACTATTTTTTAAGTTCATTGTCGCTTTGCTAGATTTTTTTTGTTGGAAAATTAATTCACATTTTTTTTTTTTACTTGCACTAGTTTAATTTATTACTCAAACGTGCAGAAATAATATTAATTTATTTTATTTATTAATTGATTATTGAATATTGTCAGTATTAGTAATTTTTTTTTTTTAATTTAAAAAACTAAAATTTTTCAAAAATTTCTTTCACTTGGCAGTAAGTCCAAAAAATTAAATAATTTTTTTTATTTAAAAAAAAATACAAATCAATAGATCGATAGTCGAATTATTGAAAAAAAAAAAAAAATTCATGTGAGCAAAACAATAAGATAATTAAGTGAAAGTAAAATAAATAAAAAAAAAGGTTATAAAAGTTTATCAAAACAAAAGATCGAAAAGTGAGCGGGGGTGAATAGTATCACTCGGTGAGACTGATTAAATGCCGAAACAATCGCACATTCAACCGTATTACAGCTCGAAACTTAGCGTAGGAGCAATGCCATTATGTATAGGGTGTACCCAAGGAAATAACCGTCATCTATATTCGCGATAACATCGTAATTGAATGCGGTTGACGGGGATTTGCCGTTTGCCATATTATATATATATATATATATATATCTACAACACGGGCCAAGAGATCTAGCATCTCTTTTTATTATTCTCTCTCTCTCGGTTCTCTATTATCCTCAACACCCTACTCGCGTACCTCTTTTTTTCTGCCCTTTACTCGCGTAAGAGTATTAATCATAAACACTAAAGCGTAGAAAAATTTATCCCTTGGCCCGTACACGCAAAATCACGAGATTCTGAGTGTTGAGTCCAGACTCAATGGCGATACTGAGATAGCTAGTATAGAAAGAGGGAGATTTTTTTTTTCGTTCAAGAATATCATCCCCGAAAACCATCACCATCACCGTCACCCTCACCACCACCATATTAATACCACATACATATATATATTATATATATAGGTAACTGATAGTGGTGAAAAATAATAAGTCAATGCCAAATAAGAAGGGCATTTTAATGACGTGTATCGATATAAGAACTTTCAAAAGCTATTTTGGATATGATAAAAAGTATAAGCGATGCATTTGCCCTTTAACTTTAAGCTTGTAATAACTTTAAATTAATAACAAGTTGGTTTTATTATTATCCGGAGCTTAATATTCATTGATTTTAATATTTTATGTAGACTGTGAGTGATGACGTAGTTATTCAAATATTTATAATAAGAAATGACATATTTAATTTTGAGATAAAAATAAAAAAATCGAATTTCATTTAATTGAATATTAATAAAATTTAATTACTCATGTGAATAATTTTTTTATATATAACTTTAGAGGCTCGTTAAATTTTTATAATTCAAAAAATTTTAATAACAGCACGTAGATTGTGAATTGTTTTGATTAATTATTTATATATAAAATATGAAAAAATTGATTTTTAGTTATTTCTACGGATCGAATGATTAATTAAGAGCAGAGTAATTTTTTAAAAATAGTGATTGGTTTTATTTAAAATGAAAAATGAATTAAAAAATAAAATAGGCCAAATATTAAACCACAAAATCATCAGAACACCGAATATTTTGTTAAATTAAAAGTCGCGTGGAGTGTACGGGAGAACGTATTCCCGAATGGGATGACAGAGAGGCCAGAGGACGTAGAGATAAAAAAGATTGGGAATATATATGTATATATATATATATATATTTGACGCGTGAATTATAAACTTTGCACTCGCTCGGACGGAAGAGCGACAGGGCTGTCAAAAGCAGCGCGTTTTTCCGCGCCACGCGGCCCTGGTTCGACTATAACGTTATTTAGGCGCGTCATCTCCAAACGCCCGCGTTTTCCCTTCACCCACAAACTCTAACCCTCATATCTGTGTTGCCACTATCACTATTGCCTCCCATTATCCATCGCAACCCCGCTAATATTTTCCGTATGTCCAATCGGTTACAGTTTACCCGCGTGCTTTTATTCACCGATAGCCCCTCGCATTCTATATAACTCTCGCTATCTCTTTCTATCTCAATATTTTTCACTCTACTTTACCCGCTCAATCTGATATCAACCTGTCATACAGCATAACCATTATAAATTTCCAAATTATCGAAATTTAATATTTGGATTTTATATCCGATATATGACGTTAACATATTTTCACATTGCAATTAATTACTACAAAATATGTAAATTGAAAAAACATTTTAAAATTTTTAACAACCCTGGTAAAAATAAAACGAGGCACTGGATACCACCTTCCTAGCGTCGCTAGAATCAATTCCAGCTAGAGCAGTTCCGAGTCTCTTACAATTTTTTACCTCCAGTATTTTCTATTATTTTACTTCAAGAGAGTCCCAGAAATAATGTCGGATGATAATCAAGAGGAAATATAAGAAAAAAACTCCGATGGACACACGGAGCAGATGCCCATACAGATGCCCATACACATGGCCTCATGCCCATACACATGCCCATACACATGCCCATACACATGCCCATACACATGCCCATACACATGGGTCTGAGCCGTTGCAGGTCTCTTACAATTTTTTTCCTCCAGTGTTTTCCATCATTTTACTTCCAGAGCGTCCCAGAAATGATGTCTGATGATAATCAAGAGGAAATATAAGAAAAATAACATCCGATGGACACACGGAGCAGATGCCCATACAGATGCCCATACACATGGCCTCATGCCCATACACATGGGTCTGAGCCGTTCCAGGTCTCTTGCAATTTTTTTCCTCCAGTATTTTCTATTATTTTACTTCAAGAGAGTCCCAGAAATGATGTCGGATGATAATCAAGAGGAAATATAAGAAAAAAAACATCCGATGGACCCACGGAACCAATAGCCAGACACAAGCCAGACACACGGAAAAAAATAAATAGGCGCTGCAACAGGACGCCGTCCTGTTGGTTCGACAGGACTTTGTCCTGCTAATGAAACAGGATTTTCCTGTTGCAGCAACAGGACACATCCTGTGGGTGCAACAGGATAAAATCCTGTTGCAGCAACAGGATTTTCATGTTGTAGCAACAGGACACATCCTGTGGGAGCAACAGGACAAAATCCTGTTGCAACAACAGGATTTTATCCTGTGGGAGCAACAGGACAAAATCCTGTTGCAGCGACAGGATATTTCCTGTGGAAGCAACAGGATTTTATCCTGTTGTGGCAACAGGACTTTTCCTGTTGTAGCAACAGGACTTTCCTGTTGTAGCAACAGGACTTTCCTGTGGAATCAACAGGACTTTTCCTGTGAAATCAACAGGACATTTCCTGTGGAATTAATAGGATGAGAAACTAGTTTTATGCACCAATTGTTTTTGTCCCTAGGATAAAATTTCGAAGTTGGAAAATAAATTAAAATTTACATAAAAAAAAAATCTCTGGTTTTATAGGGGTGGGAGGGGTAAAACGGGGTACTTAAGGAAATACTAAGTTTTCGAGGACTCAAATACGCTAAACTTTTTTTTTTTTAATGATATTTAAAGTAAATAGAAAAAATTGTCAGTTACCGTTAAAAAAAAATAAAATTTTTTATTTTTGCGGGGAAAATGGGGTACCTCTTAAAAAAGATAAAAAAAAATTTCTGGATTTTAAATGAATTTGATAAAGTTAAGCTTTTTTGCAAGTAATTAACATAAAGAAAAATTACATTTTACATGACTATTGTATACAAAAGAACAAAAAAAAACAAATTTTTAATAGTTTTTATCATAAAACAGAAGTCATTAATATTTTTCGACTGCGGTCGATTTTTTAAAAAGTTTTACAAAAAAATTTTAAATAACGCTCAATTATATTTACAAAAGTGATTTTGGAATGTTTAAAAACCATTTAAAATATAAATTTTTTTAAATTATTATTTTGGGGGTACCCCGTTTTGCCTTCCCCTCTCTCCTATATATATATATATATATATATATATATATATTTTTTTTAATGATGCCAAAGAAGTACAACTTCTCACGCGCGTACATAAGTACACGCAGCCATTTTTTTTAAGCTGATGAAAAAATTTTTTTTTGAAAATTTCAATTTTTTTTAGTCTTGATTTTTTCAAAATTTGGATTTTTTTCATATTGAAATTGATATAAAAATAATTTCAACTAAATAGAAATTGATTTTAATCTCAAAACTCCGTATGTACATGAAACCAGTTTCTTATCTTGTTGATTCCACAGGAAATGTCCTGTTGATTCCACAGGAAAGTCCTGTTGCTACAACAGGAAAAGTCCTGTTGCCACAACAGGATAAAATCCTGTTGCTTCCACAGGAAAAATCCTGTCGCTGCAACAGGATTTTGTCCTGTTGCTCCCACAGGATAAAATCCTGTTGTTGCAACAGGATTTTGTCCTGTTGCTCCCACAGGATGTGTCCTGTTGCTACAACATGAAAATCCTGTTGCTGCAACAGGATTCTGTCCTGTTGCTCCCACAGGATGTGTCCTGTTGCTGCAACAGGAAAATCCTGTTTCATTAGCAGGATAAAATCCTGTCGAACCAACAGGACGGCGTCCTGTTGCAGCACCTATTTATTTTTTTCCGTGCACATGCCCATACACATGGGTCTGAGTTATTCTAGGTCTCTTACCGATTAAGCTCAATTTTCTACAGTTTCTAGATATTGATATGCCACATCAAATGCTACCTTGAAGATCATAATCGGTTCATCCGTTCAAAATTTACCGATATTTACTTACACACGTACATACATACATACATACCCTTCGACATTATCTTGAAATTAGTCAGAATAGCTTTCTAGAACCTCAAAACGTCAAGATTTCTCAGAAACTCGATTTCCGAATATCGTACTGAAACTCATAATTCCCGAATTTAAAAAATTTTCAATTTTATTAGCGGGAAGTTAAAAAGGTTTCTACTTACTCTGAATTCTTTATAAAATCTATGATCAATTTATTTAAGTAAGCGCGTAAGTAAAATAAAATGAATGTTGTATTTTAAAATTAAAATAAAAAGTTTAAGGATGACAAAAAAAAAGTTTAACTGGCTGTTAGAGCCTTAATGCGTCGTAATACCCGTACTTAGCGGGTTATAAATAAGCGTTAAATCCGTGCTTAGTAGTCTTAATTTGTATTTTTCATCTTATATATACCAAGGTCCCGAAGAATATATACTACTAACACTTAATATTCTAGACTCATAAACTTGCCCTTCTCAGATAATATTAACTCCCTTCCTTTATATACACTCTTTAGAAAACTTTCCTCCAATCCTTTTTGTACTCATATTTTTTTTCCACGCAATTTTTGTTTAAAAGAAGAAAAAAAATCTCCAGTGATTGTAGTAAGTATGCATAGAAGATAAGGGGAGTAAAAAAAGGTGAGAAGAATGAGGAGTAAGTAATAAGTAGTAAGAGTGTAACCAGTAAGGAACTGCTGTGAAAACGAGTCTCTGGAGAGTGTTTCTGTCGTAGCGAAGCTGCGGTGAAGACAAACGTTTTTACAACCCCTCTTACTCTGAAGCGAGTCAACAAACTACGCGGGCATTGGTTTTAAGTATTTGATTACAGTTCTGCACTCGACGATTTTATTCCGTTACTGCTCTCGATGTAAAAATAATTTTATTTAAACTTTTTACAGATTCTGAGCCATACAGGACTGTGTAAGTACCCTGTTAATTTTAATGGTTTTACGTGCCGCTTATTTTTCAAAGCTCATAATTTTTTTATTAGCCACCGAAATAATTTTTTTGTTTCTTTTGACACTACCCTACAGTGTCCAAGAGTAAAAAAAAAATCCAATGGCAGTTTAAAATTTTCCGGCTTTTTCTGATCAGAAATAATTTGACACAAAAATTTATAAAAATTAAATTTTTTTCGGGGTTATTTTACCCCACATCATTTTTTTATATGGCTGAGCCATACTG
The DNA here is from genome assembly GCA_030273425.1 of Microplitis manilae. Taxonomy (NCBI): domain Eukaryota; kingdom Metazoa; phylum Arthropoda; class Insecta; order Hymenoptera; family Braconidae; genus Microplitis; species Microplitis manilae. The sequence goes on from CP092725.1 coordinate 1,809,843, forward strand.
ATACTGATCTCTTATATCGAGATTCAAAAAAGAAAAAAAAACACAACGCTAGTGTAATTTTTTTTTTTTTTTTTTGAGGGCCTAATTTAGACCTCCTGCCCTCAGAAGTGTAATAAATAATAAAAGAGTGTATAATATGTAATGAAATGAAATAAAAGAGATTAAGAAATCCGAAATCGTAATCCCGGGTCGTCGAAATTAACGTTACGATTGAGTCGACCGTCAATGGGCCATCTCGGTTTCAACTGCCACAATTTCAAGCCCCGAAAACTGGACCCATGAGACCATCACGTACTCTCTTACTCTTTCCAACGTATCGTCATGCGTGCCACGTATCCGAGAATAGAGAGGGCTCTTCCTCTACCTCTATCTCTACCTCTACATATATATTTGTAGTGCTGTAATTTATTCTAGTGTGTGGATACGAGGGTTGGATAGAGCCAGTGAAATCAACGAGGATCGTCGCGTGGTTCAATCCATGGGGATGTGCTATAGTATCGTGTGTATATATATATATATATATATATATATAAGTATAAGTATAAGTGTAAATGTAAGGAATCAAGAGAAGAGATGAGATGAGAAAGTATATATGTATATATGAGAGGGAAGATCGAGTGTTAGGGGTTAGAGGATGGTTGCTAACGACCGTCACCAGACCAATGCTGTTAACTCGCTCCAGAGTTGAAGAGAATGGACGTGGAAAGGACAATGAATTACAGAGCAAGATACTGAGATACCAAAGTTCTCTGTAAAGACGAAGATCATTACATGGCATTGGTTGTAGCACACAGGATACGGCATACTCTTACTATTCTCAAACTACACTACGGACTGTCGAGTCAGTGCACCACCAGATACCGAACAGAAGAGAATGGCTTAGCTATTGAGAACAATGTCTTGTTAGATGGTTTGCTTTGTGGTAATCGGGTTCAGAGCAACCGTTACTTGCCATTTTAACTATCAGTTACTTGCTAACTTTATAATCGATGATATTTTTTTTTTCTGCGAAATTTTGACGAAGGAAATTTTTTTTTAGTTAGTAATTAATGCAGGGGTGAAATGGGTCACTGTAAAAAATCATACATTTATTTATGAAAAAGTTAAGTGTCGGAAAAATTTTGACAAGAAAATTTGGTAATTAAAATAGTCTGCGATAGTTAATAATTTTTTTTTATAAGGAAATTAAAATAAATACGAAGACTACAAGCTTACGATGGGATCAATATAGGCCTCGGGCGTCGAGGGAAACCGATCAAAGTGTAACTACGTCCGGCTGCCATGTCAGGTCCGCCGAGTGATGTTAAAAGGGCGGCGAGGTGCGCAGGGGTCAAGGGGTTAAGGGGGCAAAACACCGCGAGGTACTGAGAGGAAGGACGCGGAAGGTCCGAAGGGTTATGACCGGCTATTATACAGCGAGCTTATGGGGCGATTGCCACTGATAGAATCAGCGCTCTGGTCACTCATACTCTTCCGAGATCCCTCTCTCTCTTTCTCTCTGCGCCCGCTCGCACTCCCGAGCTTTTCCTCATAATCACTTTTGGATTAATTAAATTTTACGCTCACGTCAATAAACATTAAATTTAACGACGGTACATGCTCGTACAAACCGGGCGTTGCGAATAATATTTGACTGGTTATCCAGCTGGATGGCATCACTCGTTTCCTATCCAAATTCAAACTCATTCTTTTTTATTTTTTTACACCCCATTGTCGTCTTTAAATCAATCTATTATCAATAAATATCATTTATTTAATTAACTTATCCAGATAAAAAATTATTGTTATTTTAATAAAATTTTAAAATTGCCGCTTTAAAATAAAAATTTTTCAAAATTCTGTCCCATTAATCTATTTTATTATTTTGAATTTTCGTCGAATTTAAAATTTTGAATTTCACTAAAAATTTTAAAAAATTTTTTAGTCATTTGGACTTCCCGCAATTTTTATTAGAAATTTCAATTAAAAAAAAAATTTTAATAAAATTTTTTACTTACGTCATTTTTCTCATCATGTATTAATGACTTTAGTAAAAGTTTATTTAAATTAAAAAACAAAAATGACTAATCAAAATAGACATGCTCAATATTAAACCATCAGTATTTTAAATAATTAAAGATTAATAGTATTTGCTAAGATGTGAATTAGTATGTAGTGACTACGTAATATTTTTTACGCAAAAGGGACGATGGAAAAAGGGGATGAATTTGAGGACGAAACCACCGAGTGAAGTAAATTGGGCGGCAAGGGCTGGAGTGTAGAGCGGAGACTAGAGCTGAGGGTAGAGGGTCAGAGGGTAGAGGGGTAAAGTGAACACGACGGTGGTATAGATGACAACCGTCTTATCGTGGGATCTTTAATTCCATCTAGCGAAGGGTGGCTGCCGCAAAACCGTCATTTGTCCGCTGCATCGGCCTCAATGGGGCTCCAAATTCCTGCGTAGGCTGTATTTATATAAAGACACATTTATCGTACAAGTATTTCGTTACGTATGCGCAGAGAAGGAATAAATGATGTGGAAATTGTCCGAGTTCTATTTTTGTAGCCAGATTATTTATTTCAAGGGTAGAACATAATTTTATTTAAATAAATTTCGCGGCTGCACATTAATTATACCGACAGATTGTAAATTGTAAAGAATAATTATTATAATTTGAGCAGCGTTTGATTGATAATTAAAATATTATTAAAGTTTAAATAACAAGGCGTTATAAATAAATATATATTTATATTTAGTACTCGGCACCCTTGGCATTTGGTTGTCTATAAATTTGAAGGCGCAATATGCCAGCGAAGGGTAAGGACGCGCCTCGACGTTTCAGTTTTAAGGAGTTTCAACCTCCCATTATAAAGTCTTCACCGAATATAATAACATCCGAGTTCGTGGGCTGGAAGACATTAGGGAAATCACAGCCAAGCATCCAAGTAACTGTACCAAAGAACCAACGAGTGAGCACTTTAGCTTTCATAGTCTCTGTACACTATATATATACATACATATATACATACATACATATATATATATACCAAAGAACGTGCAACTAAATCGGTTAAACTTCGAACTGTTAACGTTAACGGTAATACTTTTGTCATTTCGATATCATTTTACTTTCTTTAGCTTTATATATATCTACATATATATATTTATATATATCCTGTACATAGTAATATATTATAACAAATTGCCAATTTTATATTGTTTTCAAAATAATGATGTACTTTAATATATTTTTTTTTTTTATTGCATGCTAATAAAATTATTATTATTATTATTATTATTATTATTATTATTATTATTATTATTATTATTATTATTATTATTGTTATTATTATTATTATTATTATTATTGACGATGACGACCTTGGCGAACAACGGACTGCATTTAGGTGGACGGAGGAATTACGAGCCGATCTCCTGATGTGTTATTATTATTATTATTATTATAAAAGGTATAAATAAAATAACAAATATTGATATCAATAAGAACGTATATTTTTTTTTTAAATTTTCTTTTTTTTTCTTCTCTCAGTAGTAATGGAACTATAGATCTTAATTATACATAATTAATAGTGCACTAATGATGACGTTATATACAATGATGAATAATAACAAAGAGTGCTTACTGCATTTAATTACTAAAAGGACAACAATACTTTTATTTTTTATCCCACACTCTGCATTCAATTTAATCAAACATTCACATCTTTACAAACATTAAAATACATACACCATTTATACGCATACATTAATTTTCAATAAATCAATTAACGTACACATTTATACAGAGCAATTATTTTGTACTGGATTATAGTGTGTCGTTTTATTTAGTTATTCAAATTTATTAATCCTTTGACAAACATTCAAAAAAATTTATTTAAATTTTTATAAAAATAATTTTTTTAATTAACTCCATTAATTTACTGAGTAATTAATTCAATTTGATAAAAAAAATTTAGTTTTCAAATTCTGCATTCGATTAATTTTTAAGTTCATTCATTTTTGCTCATTAAAATAAAAATTAATTATTTTTAACAAAAATAAAAATTTTCAAATTTGTTAAAGGATCAATAAAAAAATATATATAATCAGTGCTTATAGTTTGGTACATTAATTTGGTATTGAAATATTAAAACATAAAATTTATTTCTCACTGGTTTATTATTTTATTTCTGTATATATATATTTATATATAACTTAATAAACTATTACGGTATGCAAGTAATTAAATCAGTATCAAGATCTTTAAAAAAAAAAAATTGAAACAGGAATCGCGATAGCGATACTTAGAGCAACATCTTTGGTACAGCTGTACGAGAGTAAAAATAAATAAATTAATAAACCATAAGTAAGGTAAGACCCAGTACCCGATCAGGAAACTACAGTAGGACCTGCTTATAAGACTATTAGTTTCTCTCTCAAACTATCGCGATACCTGATTTATAAAAAAGACAGCAATATAGTCTTATAAGCAGGTCCGACTGTACTACCCGATCACTCATACATTTCTATATCTATATTTACTAAATTTTACTAAATACAGATACAGTGCTCCCCCTCTAAGATATCCCTCTGTAAGATATCATTTCCCCTTATTTTACTACCATTTCCCCTCAATTCAGTTTCCCCACTGCACTCAGTGAAATTTACTTGCGCATGCGCCTGAGTCGCCACTATAAGTCAGCTGTTTATATACACATAGATATACTTATAGATGGTAAGACTGCGCATGCTTCTATTTTTAATAGCTCCATCTTTTAAGAGTGGAAGGGGTACCTCTCTAAGATATTTTTCCTGGAACCAGAGCCCCGAGTCCGATATCTTAGGGGGGGAGCACTGTACACAAATCCATGGAGTAGAGTACTAGTTCTCTGATCGGGTACTAGGTCTTTTGCCTTATCAGTAATTTATTACTTTAAAATTCTCAAGTCTATTTATCGTATACCCATTTATTTATATATTTTAGTCTATTGCCATTCACATCTCAAATTAATTTTATTTATTTTTGTCCCACTTAAATTACTCTATTCATTAATGTTATTGTTAATATTTAATATTAAATTTATTATTTACATGTGCGAGTGCACTCAATCGAAAAAATATCTTACATAAGCTTCGATTTTACTTAAATATCATACATTATTTTATTTTTATCCTTATCACTGTCACTTTGTCCGATTAATCACAGATGCGAAAATTCTTCGCACATGAATTTTTTTTGTTTTATTCAGCTTGGACGTTAGTTCTGATAGCTGTTAGTTTTTTAAATTTACTTAGTGTTAAACTTAATTAATTTATTTATTAATTAGTTATTTATTTATTTGTTGTTGTTTAATAGCTATCAAGACACCGGAGCTTTTTCATGGGCGGGGCCTCCTCTCAGCTGGTCGGCGCGGGCATTGACATTGGCGGAGGTTTAACTGGCCCCAGACCTGGGCCCGATAGCCCGTTATTGTTCATGTCACCGGGACCACGTGGCCCAGACATCCCATTCACTGGCGCACTTGATATTTGTCCCTGAAATTATTATTTTTTTTTTAAGTTTCAAATTCTGGATACTGAATATAAGAAAAATTTTATTTAATTCTTAATTAAGTTTTTTTGTCTAATTTCAAAGCAAATTTGTTCAGCTGAGTAATTTAATTTGTTAATTTTAATTTGATAAATTGTCTAATTAAATGAAGATTTATTTTTTTTTAGAAAAATTTAATTATGAGCCCGGGATATTAAAAGAAATTTCGAATTTTTGAAAAATAAAACCAGAAGGTTTAATTTTTTTTTCTGAGAAAATTGCACCGGAAATGAACTTGAAAATTTTTTACAAAAATAAAAATTCAAATATTTAAATTATGATAAATTTCAAAAAATTATTATAAAATTTTGTGTGATTTTTTGTAATAATTAATTTAAAAAAAAAATTAAAGAAATAAAAGATGGTAAATTTTTTAGTAACAGTAATAGAGTCAATTAATTAAATTGATGGGTTTCAAAAGTTTAAATGGATTATTTTCTATAGGAGGTCAAAGATTGAATTCTGAATGTAAACAAAAAAAAAACTAAATAAACTTACATTGACATGATTGTGTTGAATTGATTGTCCAAGCGTCTGTGGCGGATGTCCTTGATGAATCTGATTGTGACCCGGATGGAGATTCTGCGTGGCTCCCGGAGGCGTTGGTGTCGGCGGTAACTGTCTCTTCAAGTGTGTCAATGACACCGGGGGATGTAGGGCCATGTTCGCGAAGACTAATCTCTCCTCGTAGTCGTACTCGCACAGAATTTTATTCTCGCACAGGTAAAACCTGTCCCCCACACAAAAGCTAAAACAAAGCCAAGTAAATTTCATAAATTATTTTACACTGACAATTCAAATCAACATAAAATTTTAATTTACTAATAATTACTTGACACAAATGATAATTCTTCGAATAAACTTCTGGTAATTAATAAAATTACCTCTTATTCTTCAAAAATAAATTCAAATTTTCATAATTTTCTTGAGTCGTAATTTAAAATTTATATAGAAATCAAAATTTCAAAGTAAAACAATTTTTAACAAAGCGCGGGAATTTTAAATTATTTGAAAATAATAGATAAAAATGTCAGGTACGATTTTGTCTGGCCTTCCATTGTAATAAGAGGGTGACTATTTAAATATAAATATTAACAAGTATACAGATGAATAATAAAGTGTAACAAGATGAGGGTACTTGACATTATTGACAAAAGTACTGATAATTACTGGCATCAGGATAAAAACGGCAATTAAAAAAACAAAGAGGGTCAAGTATTATTTTAGTTGATGTCAAGAGTTTTAGCTCGTTGGCATCGATAAGAATCCTCAAGACGTTATTTGAATTGGTAATGAATTAGATAATAGTCTAACTACGCTCGACAATTTCATTTCATTTTAATTACCAAACCCGTTAATTATTTTTTTATCTGTCAAAAACTAAACACAAGATAAACAAAATAACAAAAATAAAAATTAAAATTAAAATGAAAATGAAATCTCTGGATCTTGTAATTAATTAAATTAATAATACATGTATTGTGCGTAATAATGAATTTGTCGGTAGAGTATTACTGATATTAAACTAAAGTTAATTGTATACTAGGATTAAGTTAAGTTAAAAGAGAAGCATCAGCATGTCGAGCAAACAATTATCGCAATTGCGTTTCCAGGCTTTTAGAGAGAGTGACAGAGTGAAAAAGAGGATAGAAGATTCAGGGGTGGGGGTGGAGGTGGAAGTGAGTGTGAGTGTAAAAGGGGAGAGGGAAAAGGAGAGGAAGTAAAAGCAGAAGGAAGAGTAGAATAATGTATATAGAGACTCTCTAAACGGGACGAGCTTTGATCCAGCCAGAAATGCGACTGGGCTGGCATCAACCAGATATTCATAATCGCATGGCAAATAGAATTATCGCATAGCACGTACGCTACTCATTCCGCATTTGCGCTTACTCCGGGCTATTATTATATGATTCAACGTAATTCTCTTACTCACTCACTCACTCACGCGTTCGCTGATACGCGAGCTTATATTTGTCTCTGCCGACGAATGAATAAATATGAATCCTTTATATTTAACGTAACTCTGCTCAACTGTGATTGTATGATGATGCTAATTTATTTTATTTAATTATTATTATTATTATTTATTTTATTTGTTTTAAGCTGCTTTTTATAAATTTATATTCTGGGTATTATTATTTTATTCACGGGAAAATAATTATTTTTTAATTAAACGGAACTGTTTGATGTGATATAATTATTTTTTTAAATTTAAATTTAACTCAATGTACTTTTGTTTGCGTGTTACTTTCTAAAGAGGGTTTTTAATTTAATTACTGTTGATTTAAATTTGAATTTCGCGGGTGTGTCTGCTTGCCGGCAGGTGGCGGGAGAGCGGCAGTTTCTCGCAGGTATTCGCCAGTGATGTTTGTGTATATAAAAGCTTATGAATATATGGCAGAGGAGTCTCGTAATCAAGGAGAATTTTTTTTTGATTTTTTGAAAAGTCGGTTTTGTAAATTAGTGCAAAAAAAAAATTCGTTTATAAGTGAGATAAAAATGTAATTTTTGGAATTGATTTAAAACGGTAAATTTTAAAAAAACAAATATTTGAAAAAATTGCACTTGTAGTTTTTTAAATTTTCTACATGTGCATTTTTTTAGTTTTTTTTTTTTGTCATTAATTTGTTGAAAAAAAAATCCGAAAATTTGTAATTGTCTGCTAACTTCAGGATCGTGTAATTTTATCATATTTTAAAAATTTCAGTAAAAAAGAGAAGGTGTCATTTTGCCCCGTTTTCTTTTAAAATTTCTGATCGGATGATTTTCAAATTTTTTTAAGCAAAAAAATTTTGTAAAATAAAAAAAAATCTAAAATTTTTCAAAAAATTCATTTTTAATATCAAAGGCCGCTGGCTTGTAAAAAAAATCGATTAAAATTATTTTAGTAAAATTGATGGAGTTTTATTGGATAAATAATAAATTATGACTTGTAGAAATAATAATAAAAAAAAAGAACATTAATATAGTTGACAGGATGAAAGGTGTCTATATAATAACGTAAAGTACAGCACTAGATGTCTGGATGTCTTGGGATATTGGAGATGCAATATAGGAGAGTAGCAGCAGCATATCAGACAACCAGGTTTACCAGTAGTAAAACGTTCCTAATGGGGTCGCACATTGGCACTCGAGGATTTCGATTATTTATTCATCAAGTCCTACTCGACAACTCCATCCGTCCTGTCCGCGCGTCGTTTGGTGACCGCGGAAATTCCCTGTCTCTCTCATTCCCTCGGTTGTTCTGAGTGTAATGCGGGGGACCCTCGTTAAAGATTCAGCTGAGTTATCTGAGTGAGGCCAGATTGAAATTTTCCATGCAGAGACTCGTCGAGTGTCTCTGCACTCTACCCAGACTGTTCTACTACCAGAGATACCCAACACTGAGGGGATCCGAGAGAGAAAAAATACTACAGGATGTCGGAATGAAGAGAGAAAGCCAAAGATTACTTTTATACTATTTCCTGTACTGTACTGATATTAATATTTTAATAGACAGACTGTCACAGTGTCTTTGTATAAATTTTTATTTCATTTATTCTACTGCCTTCTATATCTGCTTCAAAATTTTTTTATTATTTATTTAATAATTATAATTATTTCCGGTTGTTTTTTTATTTTATGTCTTTTTATAAATAAAAATATTACATTTATATAAATTTAATATATAAAAAAAACTCATATATTTTCCACAAATTAAAAATTTTTAATTATCGGTTCAAATTTCAAATTCTCTGAAAAAAATTTGTAGGAATTTTAAATTGACCGTAGACCTTCAAAAGAATATTTCCCGCTTTACTTTTTCAAATTTGAAATATTTCCCGCCTAAATAGAAACAAATTTGAAAAATCTTAAAAATGAATAAAAAAGTCTAGCGAGGAAAAAATATTCTTATCAAGTCCGAATGGGATTGAAAGCGATTTAACGAGTACAGAGAATGGAAGCAAAGAAAAGAATTGAGATTGTAGGGTTACTATTTAATTGGAGTGCCCGTTAAATTAGACCGGACGTCTTTTTAGAAGAGTCCCCGCGAAGAGCTAATTGGATCGGTAAATCATCCGGTAACCAGACTGCCAGGGGATCCACCCGAGAAGAGGATGAGGATGAGGATGAGGATGAGAGTGACTGAGGGGCGGCGAGGCTATTGGGAGACGGTGGCAAGAGGCAACCCCTTTATTCCGTGTTATTACAGTCTAAAGTTACCCCCGTGTAATTGTTGCTGTTTAATTGCAAGTTCCAAGTCGCCTACGTTCCTCTATTCTGCTCCTCTTCAGTCCCCGTCCTCATTCAAAACTAAACTCAACCCTTCCGCGATCCCCACCGAGCTTCTCCACTGCCCTCGTTGCTCCCTGGCACCTCTACACGTCTCTCTAGCCTGGCCCTTCAATCTGCACAAAATCCTGGCATAATTGCAGCTTCAAGTTGCCGTGTCTGTCCACTCTCTCAGATACAAACTCAGTTTTTAACGACTTACTTTTTTTTAAACTAAAAAAAAAATAAGAATTCTTTTCTCCGTAATTAATTAACACTTCACTTGGATTAATTAAATAAAATTTAATTATTTACTATTTCTTAATTAAAATCTTTTTTATTAAGAAATTTAATCAACGAATTGAGGATGAAATTTAAAAAATAAAATTCAAAATTTCAAATAAAAAAAATGAGGCATTGGAAATTTTATTTTTCTTTTTCACTCGATTGGACAATCGATTTGTTAGAGTCCAAGTGAGTGATTGTCACGAGTCTATTGTAAATGTACATGAAAGATAAAAAGTATAAACAAGAGAAGAAAAAGGTTGAGGTTGAGGTTAAGGCTGAGTCAGAGAAAGGGAAGGAGTGAAAGATAAAAATAGACGGGTAGGTGACGGGAAAAAAGCGGGAGATAACGAAAGATGTCGTGGTTATGAAAAGATGAGTGGAGAAAATAACAGAAAACTGTCGATGTAAACAATACGCGGATGTAAAAAACGTTAAATTGATCCGGTTTTGTATTTATGTATATATTTTTATTGTATTATATATACGTACTTATACGCATTTGTCTTTATGTCAAATGAGTTGATATTTTTACAAAAACTTTAAAAAATAAAAATAAAAATACATTTTAATTTTTTAAATTTATTTAAAATACTTTTTTTATCTCGATCGCAGTTTCAACAAAAACTAAAATAAAAAAAAAAAAATTTAATTTAAATTTAACAAAAAAATGTATGAATTTTTAAAATAAAAAAAAACAGTTAAAAATCGAGGAAAAAAAAATTTATTGTTTAATCTAAGCGTTTTTTAAAATTAACACATTTATTACAGAAAATAACTTTGCAATTGCAGAGAATTACCTGAGGGAAATCAAATGGATACGTAGTACACTATCTATGAAGTGAAATAACAATATATACAGGTGAAACGTGACTTTTGCATACATAAAATACGAGATTGACAACAGCGAGGAATAAAATAATAATAATAATAATAATAAATAATAATAACAATGGAATTCAAAAAGAGCAAATAAACAAGTATTCCCAATGTAAGAAATTTTGAGAAAGAGAAAAAAGCAATCGGATATAAAAATGTCAAGCGTAGAATAATTATACGTAATATAACTGATAGTAGATATTGAGAAGAATAGAGAATAAGTGTGAGCTGATGAGAAAGCCCACACTTTTGTGGATGGATGGTATTAAAAAAAAAATGAAGCGAGAGGGATGATTTCCCAATTGGCTTGTAAACCAACCCCTAGAGTAGTGGACTCTGTCTCGTCCTCAACGTTCCTGTCTCATTGTATATATATATAGATATATTTGTCTACTGGTGTCGGTATTGTTACATAGAGACTATACTGCCGTCACATACTTATATATATCTTTACTGAAGATGTAGATGTGATGTACATATAGAGAAAGCGAGTGAGAGAGAGTAAAGGCCAGGACTAAACAAGGAAATAGTCATGAGTATATGGATGGGAAATAAAAGAGTAAAGGGTATAGGGAATAGGGAGTAGAGGGGGAGTATGGAGTCGAGTCAAAAGAAAAGCTTGGAAAAAATAAAAATAAAAAGTAAAAGATCGAAAGCACGTTCTAGACATCTTGTTTATTGATGCCTTATTGCTTTTGTCTCTGTAAGACGTAAGGTAATCCAAGGACCCTACTTGAAAATGAATTGGATCTTCGAGGATCTATCAAATCGATATCACTCTTGAGACGGACTATCTGTTTGTGTCTTTATCGTATATTTTAATCACGTAATGATTTAATTTTTTTTCTGTTGAAATTTATTTTATGTGGAAATTTTAAAACGGCGGGAAAAATTTAAATAATAATTTTTTGAATGTCAAGGATCTATTCTGGGTCTGTTTCCTGCAGGTGTCAAATAAATGTATGTAGTGTAAAATAAAAAGTTAAAAAGAACTTACCGATGATTACACTGCTGACAAGCAAAGCACTCCAAGTGGTAAACGTTTGCCCGAGCTCTCATTACCATCTCGAATGCTGGTATTACTTTAGAACAAGCCGAACAGTAGCCTGTGTTGCCAAATAGCCTCAGGTAATCTCTTTTGCAGAGTATTAAATTCGCTTTTGTGTATAATGTTGATCCTACTTCGCCTAATCGACAGTCACAGCATCCGCACTTCAGGCAATCCTCGTGCCAAAATAAGTCTAAGGCTTTTAGGAGAAACCTTTGTTACAAAATATTAATTATTAGTTATCAATTCAAATTTTCAAATAAATGTCCATATTTATAAAAAAAAATACCTTTCTGTTATGGTTTTGCCGCATCCAGCGCATATCTCCTGCTGCGCTGAACCGTTTTTATTCGTTTCCGATTTACTCACGTCCATCGTCATGATTGAAGTTACTCCGCCGTCTGTAACATATTAAACAAAATTTTTTTCACTTATAACATTAATTACTTATCAATATTTTAAGGTAAGTTGCGAAAAGTTTACCCAAATTTTAAATTTCCCGCCAAGAAAATTTTAAATTTAAAAAAAAAAGGAAACTTATTTTTTTTACAATTTTCATAACAGTTCAGTCGTTCAGAACTTATTCTATATTCAAATTTACATATAAATTACTGTACTTGTTAAATTTTATTGCAGAATGTTTTGGAGGCTACTCCATTTTGTAGAAAAATTTCTCGTAGTTTTCATAAACAAAAAATGGCAAAAATAGCAACTTTAGAATTACGTGTATAAAAAAAAAAAATAATTACTTTAAAAAAATATATAACATATATAAATATATATAACATATGTGTAAGTATACTGGGGCAAAGTGAATAAAGAAAAGCATGAAAATAAAAATAAAATATAAAGAATATTGAGAGTTGTTTTGAAGTTTAGTTATATTGAAAGTATATATACATAGATATTTATTTATTTATATATCTATATATATGTATATAGAGGATACGGTGGATTTGTTGTACTGGCGCCATTCGTTGCGGACATGACCAACCCACAAACTCTCTTTACTCTCTTTTACTCTCTCGTTACATTAGTTATTCGTAGAGTGTATAAATAAATATATATATGTACATATATGTGGCTAAAGAGAGAAAGAGAGCGAGGGAATAAGCAGCGGTCTCACTATTACGTTGGCAGTACAGTGAAATCCTGTTGGACCGGATGGAAACGGAAGTGACGCATTTACTTGGAAGCTCGTAGAACTTTCACGATTTGTAAAGGGCTTTGTATACTAGAGAAATATATGTACATTCACGTTTACGATATATATAAAAGAAAAACCGACTGTTATAAATTATCGACACTCGTACCGCTCGATTTAACTTCTAAGGCTTCTTCTGTACAAAAATCTACAAAAGTATATTTCAATCACCAGAAAAGTCTTTCAAGATAAAAAAATTCACTGGGCAAATTGTTTTTCGTGGAAAAATTTATGCAACAAATTTAATTAATGGGATTTTACTTTAATTGGATTTCAAGAAGCCAACCATTTTTTTTTATTCCAATGATTTTATTTTTTGAACAATGTTTGAAAAATTTTACAAAACTTATTTTCATTAAATTAAATTTTCAAGTAATTAGGAAAAGAAATTAATTTATTTTAGTAATTAGTACCCGTAAGTCATTAAATTATACGTGAAATGACCTATAATTAAATGACTTTTTTTATTTCAAGTAAAAAAATTATTAAATTATATATAAAACCATCCAATCAAAAGGTTTTTAATTAGTGGAGCCTTAAAAAATATTTTGTTAAGATGAAAAATAAAAATATGTTATTAGTAAAGCTCGAATTATTAACATTGTAACAAGTACCGTAAATATTTAAAGCTGTAGTGATAGAACGTCAGGTGCAGAAGTTAAGGAAGACGTTAACAAGGGTTTGGAGTAGAGTAGGTTCCAGCAAACAAATAGGTGTGACGTTGGATATGAGTTTACCACCGCGGACAAGAGAGTAAGCAACGCAGATCGGGGCTGAGGGCCGAGGGCTGAGAGCTGGTTGCTGGAGGCTGAGGCTGGATGATACAGCACATGAATCCCGAGCTCGGTTGTTGTGTAGCGGAAGTGAAACAACTGGGATATGCTGGTGAGAGGGAAATTATTATGAGGATGGGGAACGACGACGAGGAGGGGTAGAGCTTAATTAATTAGCCGGATACTTTGAGTAACAATCCATTATTACATACAAACATCTCACCCCTCTGGAGTCCGTGTTGCAGCCAGCTTTATGCTGCTAATTGGCCTTCTCTGTGCTGAGAGACCCGTGCGAGTTATAAACGCCAGGCAACCCCCTCGTTCCCTCATTCCCTCTCTATCACCCTCTCGCCCACTTGCCACCCCCTATGCATGTTTCCCAACATCTTTCCCTCCCATGTTCTCGTGGCTTCTCTATACATTCATCTGTTTCACCCCTTCCCCTTCTCTTTTTTACTCAGCTCCTCAATTTTTATATTTTTATTTTAAAAAAAAACTCGGCGGTTTTAAAGTAAAAAGAAATTCAGTAATTTATTTATGAGACGAAAATTTGGACAAAAATTATTTTTCTAGGGTAAGATAAATTTTTTGGGTGTCCCATCTTGCCTCAGATCTTGGTTATTATTATATGAGGTTCAATTAATAATATAAAAAAATTTTTTGAAATAATAATGAAAGAATTTAAAAAGTATTTTAAAAGATATCGGCTCGCGTGTCACGCGATATTGGATATCTTCTCGAGTCGGTCAATAGAGCACGGATTTATATTATTTTTGTTGAAGATAAAAAAGGAATAAAATTGAAAAAGAAAAGAGATTACGTGGAGAATGCTCTATCAGTGATACGGGACAGGAGACGTCCGTCTCAGTTTATGTCATTCGAGTTGGAGCTAGAATTGGAGTTTTATATATATATATATATATATATATATGTTACATTCGCTCGAGTCGTATGGTGTAAGAAAGACTGAGAAAGAGTCAGAGGACAAGGGGTTTAATAAAAATGTCAAATATAAAGTAGCCAGCGGCAACGGACATTTTGGAAATAAATTAATGCTAAAGAATAGACGAGAACGTAATATAAATTTTTATCAATATTACTGTTAAATAAATTATAACGGTTTTGTTAATTTTTTATCTCGCTATTAATTAACTATATACAAAAATTTGTTTTTGTTTTTTAAATTTTATTTATTGGAAAAAAAGTACTCGAGTTGAAAATTTAAAAAATTAATGACTAGAAAAAATTTTCGAGTGGCCAATTTACCCCCTTTAAAACACATTCTTGTATATTTTGTCAAAAATTTTTTCAATATAACGCCTGCATTTCTATCGAATTTCGTTTAAAAGTCAGAATGACCCGATAGCGAAAGGTCAGCTGTTCGATTCCATCTCTTGTACTTTTAAATTTTCAAAAAATAATTAAATTTTCGACACATCGACCACTTCCTAACACCAGTAAACAGATAATTATTATTTAAAAATTTATAAATTTAAATTTGTAATGTAAAATAAATATTTAAAAAAAATGAAATTCCTATCGTAATAAATCAGGATAAAAAAAGCGAAAGGAAAAAAATTGTTTGAAGATACAAGGGTACTGTAGGACTTAATAATGATTCAAAGCTGAAGATCGTGTGTCATTATACGTACTATAGTACAAGAGGAGTGGCTGCTAATTAGTCATTAGCGGAGGAAAAAAGACACCTTTGGTTGTGTGTGGACGAGAAGCAAGCAGAAGAGCGGGGTGAGACGGGCGTATGTTTGGAGTTATACTCGGTAGTAGCTACTGCTGCAGTAACCAGTACCCAGAGTGCCAGCAGAAGAGAGTACATACGTCGACGGGAGCTATACAGAGTAGAGTACGCGGGAACGTCAAACTTGTGTAAACAGGCTGTAGAGCAAACCCGTGCTTCTAATTGGACGCCACGACATAAGTTTAACTAATTGAGACCAGCCACTACTGTTATACCACCTGCACTTTCTCTTCCTTTCCCTCCACGCGATTTAGACCCTTAAATTTTTTCAACGCACTGTATCGTCAAAGAAATCTAATGCTAATTAATCTCTTTTTTTTCTGTAAATAATTAATTTATTTTATTCACGAAAAAAAATATAAATCATTTATTTTTTTCTCTATATTTCATGCGTCCGTGATAATGACGTCAGTAAATACAGAACGGCTGGAAACTCAGTGGAAGTTGGAAGCTCAGGGTTGAGCTGGAGCCTGGAGACTGGAGCTGGTGTACAGATATGGTGTAGTGAGTAAATGTGAAGTTGTACTGGTACTCCCCCAGGAAGCTTGTTAGGCGTCGCTGTACTCTATACTGAGTTTGCTGTCTTCTAATTGGCGATATAATGATCGTCAAGGATGAAATACCCTGGTCCTCGTCGACGAGAGCCGCCGACCCTAAGTCACGACGAGTGCTCTGCTGTTATGGTGTATTGGTATATCAGGCTACAGATTGTGGAAAAGAGCATATTCACCGGTGAATTTTTATGTAGACGTTGTTAGGAAATTTAAATCACATTTTTTTTTTACTACGTAAGCTGGTTCTCGGCACGCGGAATTCTGCGAACTCTTACCCTTGTACTTGGCCTTACTACCCCCTACTCCCACTTGTGCTCTTGTCTGTCATAAATTATACGGGCTTGGAATTGTGGCCTCCACACACGCGTTTGTGATTTTTATAATTATATGCAAGTTTTTGCGAAATTTTGATTTTTTTTTAATTCAAAATTTTTTGATGACAAAATGAAAAAGGGTAAAATGGGTTTAAAAAAATTTTTCAGTTTCTATTGATCGAGTTTTGATGGGGTAAAATGGTCATGAGTTTTTTTTAAAATTCGAAAGTTGAATTTAAAAAAAAAAGTGTTGTTTAAACTTTTTAAATGAAATAAATAAAATGTCTAAATCTTGACAGCATAATAAATAAACTAAAAAACAATGAAATTATTTTTAGCTATTTTCTTTTTAGTAAAATAAAAATTAAGTAATCTTGAAGATCCAATTAAAGATAAGTCAAAGCTCTTGGTCAGTTAGAAATTAGTTCTCAGGACGTGTATCATGAGAGTCTAAAGATAGAAAGATAGAACGGAGTGAAAAGTGTGCGGTCGGTGGTAGAGTAAAGAAATCGTTGCACCATCACGATTCAAGACAACCCGGGTTTTGTAGTCCAGAAAAAAAAATAAAATAAAAAAAACGATAGCCAAGAAAAAGCGGCCCTCGAAAAACGGGTTACAGAGGGGATGATGGAATTCAATTTAAAGTTATTTTTTGTCTTACAATATCTCCTTGAATGGTGAATCTAAATACAATAATAAAATATTAAATTGCTTTTTATCAACCTGCCCTCGGTCTTTTTTCATCCCCGAGGGTTTAATAAAAAAAACTATTCCCATTTTAATATTATAAATTGTTTTTTATTTTGTAATAAATAACAACATAACTAAATATTGGATTTTATATCATATTTTATAAATATTATTTTTCGAAATCAAACTCAACTCAAAGCTATTTTTTTTTTTTCTTTCAGTATCTAAATTTCGCATAAAAAAATCAAAGTTCCCAATAGCTCGGCTTTTTTTTTACAAACTAAGAAGCAATATTCATAAATCACTTGTTATACTCTTAGAATAAGTATCCCTGTCGCCTCATATATATATATATATATATATATATACAGAAAAGGACGGAAGACTAACGGTCAGTCGGGTTACGTAAAAAAACATATCTATCAAAAAAAAAAAATTAAAAAAAAGCAAAGGGGTTGTAAGAGAGAGTCTGAGATTCTATTAAGATCTCAGTAAGTCCTGTTACATGGAGAAAAGCTATGCTGCAAATCTAGCAATAAAATAGCTGGTATTACACCGATTTACGCCACTAAAATTTTTTATTATCATTATTATGACTATCTATTTTTTTATAGACTTTTATAAGCGTGAAAAAAATTAATTACTAATTTTTCTAAAATTAAATATTAAATTAATTCTTATATTTTTAATTGGACAGGATAATTGACTAGAGGACTTTTGATTGGAGTTTGAAATTGAATTGTTTTGTTTTAATTACTGTGTCGTAATCCCATTGATTACTTCCAGTGCCGGTATTTTCCAGCAGTTGATATTTAATTTTTTAATTTAAAAATAAATTCGAGTTTTGTTGGGAAAAAAATAGTATGAGGTTGCTGTGAAAAGATTACCTTGAGTTAAATGAAAAGTATAAAGAGTGAAATCAATCAAAAACATTAATTGAAAGAGTGAACAAGACAATGGTCTATCTGAGAGTGTTATTTATTTTTCAGGATTCTATAACAGGACAGTGGGCGAGTAAAAGGCTACGGATTCTTGTGCCGTCTTGAACGGTCTTGATAATCGAAAGATATCGCGGGCAATATCCCCGAGCACGAAACGCTTCTCTTCAATGAATTCACTTGATACCTTTTTAACTTTTTCTTTCCGTTAGATGTTTCTTTTTTTTTTTTATCAACTTTTAAATTAAATTACTGAACCGCTTGATTGTTTATTTTAACAAAAAGCTAATTACAATTTTTCGCGGTAAATGTTTATTTTTAATTTTCATAACCTTTTTTTTAACGAACACGCTGTAATTTTTCCAAACATCATAAATTAATTTTAAAAATTTATTCTAAAGCTTGCGATCACTGGACAACAATTTTTTTTACCCTCCAATTAATCAGTAAAAAAAAAAGTTGACATTATTTAGGAGAAAGAAAAATAAATTTCTAAAAAGCCTATTCGTCAAAGTGGAAAACTGTATCAGTTACGTTTCGATACGAAGAGAAAGTTAGAAGAATTTAGTTGATTTGATGCTTCCTGAGAGCTTTTTCTTACGACAGATCCTTACAACAGACATACTGGTGCCACCTGACGGGATGTCTAAGGACTAAACTCGCGTTTCAATCGCCGTAAAAGCAACTAAAGGTTTTTCGTATTATTATACACATATGTAGCGGACTATTAGTATATATATCTATATATAGAGTGAGTAGAGGTCGAGGGAGTCAACTTGTACTGGTATCAAGGAGTGATGGTCAGTCTATAAGATACCGCAGAGTCTATAGAGCAGAGAGTAAGTAACGAATACTTGTATCGGGTAGTCTTCACATACTTTAGTATACTCAATGTCTGTATAGATGTATACATGTATGCATACCGTATATATGTATGTATGTATAACGGCAGCAGCGACTTAAGAGGATTATATTTGATATTTCGATCGAGCAAAGTGGCTTTTTATTGGCCGTCCGGACTCGGAAATTATCGTTGGCATTACGGGAATTGTTTTTTGCCCTTCTATCACTCACTTTCATCCTGCTCTTCGTTTCCTACACATAAAATACCTTTGCTTTATAACCTGAATTCAATTAAATTTACTCGTCGATGATATTAAAAATTTATTTTACTATAAAAATATTTTACATTATTATTTAATTTCATTTTAGTGGCCTATATATTTTTCAAACCACATCTTTTATCTGTTAGCAGTAGAAAAAATTATAAAAAAATTTTCTGACCCTAACACGAGTCTTTACTTTCAGTTTACCATTAAACTGAACCGGATGTTTCGCGCGACTATTAATTCAGTGAATTTAAATACAAATCGTTAAATTATCATAAAATAAAAAGTAATTATCTTACAACAATGAGTAAGTATTCAAAAGCTATACCCATAAATAAATGATATTTTAAATAATTTATTTTTATACATTTGACCTTTTTAAAAAATACTATATATATTTCAGTGAATTTCGACCTTTTAAAGTCAGGGAAAAAATCTCTACTTAAATATTTAATATACTAGATTTTTTTTTAAGCAAAAAATTAAAAATAAATTTTTTACACAAAATTTGCTAATTAACTGATGTAAAAAATGCATATAGAGAAATTTGAAAAATAATTTTGAGTAAAGTATAAATTAAATGCAAGCAAAAATAAATATTAGCTCGAGTGGATTTATTTGTCGTTCTCTTTGGAGTATACAAATAACAGAAGCTTACTGTGTCGTCTTTACAGACAAACAGCAGCAGCAGGGGCAATATAGACAGTGAGACAGCTTTATTTCACCCCTCGATTCGGCTGCTAAACTTCAAACGAAATAATTCGGGCATTCTCTTTACTTATTGCGAGTGCATCACCGAATATGCCCTCGCCAGCCTTCACACATGCACACACGTATCAGAAGATTACTGGGACGACAAGTGGAACTACAACTACAGCTGGAACTAAAACAGTAGTCTATTGGAGTCTAACGAGCCCCCAGTGTCACTTAAACTAGTGCCAATTATCGAAATCCAAATGGACGGATACGTCGGCAGCCGCTCGTCGGGCAAACCGCTTAAAGAGGGCTGGTTCATTATATCGAGGGCTCTGGAATTCGACGTCAATCACTCTCCTCTTCTCTTCTCTCCGCTTCTGGTGCTTTACTAATTTCCAACTTCAATTACGCTTACCCAAGATCAATAATTCGCCTCACTGTACTTTTAAATTGCTTTTCAAAAATATTCATTTTTAAATGTTCTATTCATTTTTACAATTATTCAAACCATTATACTTTTATTGCTGAAACTTTTTTTTTTTTATATTCATTTTTCAATATCCAAACTAATTACCTTATAATTTTTTTTTCAATTTATTTTAATTAATCTGAAATTTTTTTTATTCATCCAACTTCTTTTTTTTTTTTTTTTTTAAATATTTAAAATACAAAATTTGAAACAATAAATTTTCAAATTTCTTTAGTTATTATTTTTTTGAATTTCCCTCCATAAAAATTCATTTTTCCAGCCAATTAAATTAAATAATTTCCTTCTAAATTCAAAAATTTCCATCAGTAAAAAAAAATTAGATAACTAGTAATAAATATTTACAAAGTAATGACAAAAAATAATAAACTAATTTAAAAATAAAGTACTTTAACTTAATAAAAGAATCCATACAAATGACAAGCTCACAATATAATATAACTGAACAATAAAGATATATATATTGTATACTAAGCATTTGTAGAGTACAAAGTACAGAGTATAGAGTAGAGTACACGAAAGGTATATTCGTACACAATGCACTCGACTCAATACAAAATATATATAGTTTAGAGTCTTAAATACCTCTACCGGTAATTCGAGTAACCTCGAGAGTCTCAGAGTTAATACTCTCAGCTCGAGGCTTCGCAGCACCCCCTCGCAAGCTCCCGTTCCGAACATACCCCGTACCTCCTTCCAACCCTTCTTGACTCGAGACGAACCCCTTAATTAAATCCGACGCTTCGAAATCCGATCGAAACTCGAGTCGACTCCAATCAACGTTACGCCGAGAGTTTCTACGCTAATAAAGGACTTTGATTTTATTTTTATTTTATCTTTAAATACTTCATTAACGTCTTTCAATTCATTACCAACTTTATTCATTAACCTCCTAGTATTTTAAACAAAATAATTAAACGAAACATTCAAACATTGACCTGAACTCAAACTCGTTAATTTTAATTATTATTATTTTTTTTAATTACCTGGCAATCGTGAGCCATGTGCGGACTTTCTTGCGTTCGGAGCAATTTTGATTAGTGAAATGGTCTCTGTTTTTAAAAAAAATTTTTTTATTTTTCACTCCACTTGCAATCAAAACAAAATGATTTTATTACTAATTATTTATCTGGCTGTTCACACAAATATTTAGTTTCGCACGAGAAAATTTTAAGTTGTCTGACTATTGAAGCAAACAAGTTAATTAGTTAATAGACTAAATGTAACCGGGTGTTAGTACGGATTAATAAAAGTGATAGTGAAATAACCATACGCTTCAGCGGCCGGCTGTAAACTGTCGCGTGTGACGTTCCGCGGCACGCCACCGACACCAATAAATCCCCACCACTTGTACCGCCCCTCGAACGCTCCCACTCGCGGCCGCGTGTTCCCACTAGGGCTGTTTTACCCTCACTTTCAGGATTTTGTTCCCACTACCAGGAAGATAAGGGGAAAATTACCCCTGATTCATAACTGAAAACCACATGCTTTCACGTGCGTGTTTTACTCCCATTTATATTATTTTTTTCAATTCAATTTAATTTTATACCTTTTTATAAATTAATTAATATCAGGTGGCATTTTTTTAATCTCATTATTAAAAGTACAGATTTCTTTATTATTTTTTACTTTTTCTTAAAATTTTTTTTACACTTCTCGGAAACTCAAAAAATTAAAAACTCAAAATTACATTTTTCAAATTTTACATCAATGTCAAATTTTTTTTTTCCTTAAATATGAGTATATTTTATACCAGCATACCGAGTAGTTTTTTTTTTACAGAAAAGAAAATTTCTGCACTACATTTTTTTTTTCTGAAATAGTTTTAGAAATTAATTAAATTAAAATTTTTAATTAATTACATTCTAAGTAATTGTTCATTAAATTAAATGAATTAAAATTTCAGTTAATAATTTTTTGAAAATAAAATTTCCTTGAATTAAAAAAAAAATAATTGATTAGAAAAAAAATAAAATTATTAATTAAACAAAATCCTTGAATTTTAAATAAACGAGTGTAAGACATGAGGCCAAATAAACGAGATTGAAAATAACCGAGTATTTCCACCCCTCTACTCCTAACCATAACTATAACACTGTAACAATAAGCCCAGCAAGCAAAGCACAGCAGCCCGCGACTGAAACCGCAGTAGGAGAAACATCCCCACCCTTACCTAAACCGCCCTTCCTAGTTTACTCCCACCAAGCCACACCTCCCATTACAAAAATTACTCACCCGTTGATTTAGTGTTGCGCAGCAGCCCTACACTCGTACCGTCTATTCACGTAATGCCACTACCACAAATAAAGCACACGACTAACAGCCCGAACACTTCGGGTGGGAACTAAGTAATGAAAGGGTTGCCTTACATCCAGGATACCGATTCACGGAATCATTCGCCAGATTAAATTATAAAGCCGACCTTATCTATTTCTTTTTTTTTTTTTTTTTTTTTTTTATTACTATAAATAAATGAATTCAATTCAATTTATATATTAATACACGGGTGTGTGTTATTAAATGTCCATATATCGAATTATATTTTAAAAGGATTAGTCTGTCAATGAGTCACTTTTTAATTACCACTGAGTGGTTTCTAATAAATTAGAAAAAAAAATTATTAACGCACCCTAGGGTGTGTCTTAATTCATAAATTAATTTCGATAATTTGTTAATCGAATTTGCTTGACTCAACCCGGTGTTTATTTTTTGTGGATTACTCTGTGATAAATTTGTAAGGACTAGATCTTGAGTAGAAAGGGGAGGTGGTGGGGTGGGGAAGGATAGGAAAGAAGGAGGAAAAGTACTAATCACTTGTACGGACTTTAATGGAGATTTTCTGTACGGCGTCTACTTTGTCCTCGACTTATACTACTACCTTGGCTGTTATTACTTGGAGGCCTTGAAGGCGAATACGAATGGGGCATTTTTAAAAACTGGCGACTAATGCCGCGGATGAAAGTGCAGAGTGTCTTTAAGAAAAGCCAGACTATCATTATACATATTAAACTAAACGCTTCGGTTACTGGGGATCTTTTGTATTTTTTTTTTAATATAAAGAAAAACTTTAAGCTTCTTGTGTGAGGGGGAGATTCATTTGCTAGATTAATCAGCTGTGGATTAATGGGAATTATTTTTTCTTTCTGGAGATATTATTTAAGGCACTCTGGGTAATTATTTAGTGAGGAGAGACGTGGAAAAAAATATTGACGGGGATAATGAAAACTAACTTGTTTGATCCAATGGATTTTTTTAGATTCCCTCGATTGGTAAAAGTTGAATCGTATAATTTTTTTTATAAATGACACCTGGGAAATAAAGTTTGTAAATTTAAAAATTTAAAATGATTGATGAAGTTTTGGTTACAAGACTTTGAAAGAAAAAATTTTTGATTTTGAGTAAAATGTAATTTTTGCGCGTGAAAATTTGTAATAATTTCTAAAAATCCGTAATCAAGAAAAAATAAAATTTTATAATTCGTAAAAAAGTTTTGAATGGCGGTAGTGCTTGAAAACTTTTGTTACACCAGCTCTGGACGTATAAATAGTAAAATTATTATTTAGCTTGGAGCAACAATCTCAAATAACGATATCATAAAAAAAGTTCCATCACCGGTCACAACTAAACGAGCTCCCAGTAATAGCAAGGGATATAAAAGAATAAATATAAGACAGAAATAAAAAAAATATATGAGAAAAACGTGAAGCCTCGGTTGTATGATTTTCGACTGGAAGAGAGAGAGTGGCTCGAAAAATTCTAAGGAATAAAATAAAATGAAAATAAAAGTTTAGTTGAGTAGGAATAGGACTCCAGCAAAGTGCTTAAGGCAGTACGCCCTCCACACTCGCGAGCCATCCGGGATTTATTATGCATGGGGCTGATGTATCGGACATCAGACGCAGTACCGGCCCGAGGATGGGTCGGCTCTGGAGTGGGAACTCTCCAGAGTGGACCAGGACGAAGGAAAACTAAGACAGAAGATTGAGGGAAAATTCGCTCTACTACTCTCATAATACTCGTATGCATCTATATATCTATATATCTCTGCATATAACACATTTATATAAAGCAATACAGTTGCCTTTTTCTTCTCTTCCTCACAACCGGTAACTCATAAATTGTTTCCTTGTTCACATCCCTCCGCAATATACAATATAGCTCATCACATCACGAAATACCCCAACAGTCAACAGCCTTTATATATATATATATTTTTTTTCTCAATCGACCTTGAAACTTATTACCCTCTAGCTCAGCCCAATACTTGAAAGCTCACGATCTATTTTAATCAAATTTTTTTTTTATATATTTATTTATATTAATGAAATTCCTTTCATGTATATTTGTATTTATAAATTTAATATTTAAAATTACCTCCATGATTTTTTTTCTCGATTTAATTAGACAGATATGAGTTTTCGGTATCTATTGATTTAATTAAATATTTTATATTTATTAAATTTTTATCACTATTTTTTATTTTAATATGCCCCTGTCAGTTCGAACTGTTTATTAAATTTGTTTTAACTTTTTTTTCATTGAGCTTTGACCGTTTCATAGCTATACTAAATTGAATTTAATTAAAAATAATAAATTAAATAATTGGAATCATTGATTTAATTTAAAAAATATAAAATTTTTGGGTGGAATAAATTTATAAATAAATTTAAGATTGAAAATGCAGTGGGTATCTTGCAAAGATACTGTATCGATGTGAGATAAAGATATTGTAAGATAAGAGCTTTTCTGGAAGAGCAGAAGCTCCATTAGCCGACTCGGCTGTCTCCTGAGTCCATTACAAGATGAGCCAGTCTCAGCGCTACCCTTTCCAGGTCTACCCGAGGGTGGGTTGACAACTCCTAAAACTCGTTCCTCGTCTGGATCCCCCGGTCGTATAAAACCCGACGTCCCTCCTTAACCCTTATCCTGATGCTAGAGAAGCTTATACGTTTGCTGGAACGAAATTGCCGTGGACATTGGCTCGTCCTTCGTCAACTCCGCTCTCGTGGTAGCTACCAAACGCAATTTCACTTTGAACCTTTTGATGATGTTTCACGAGTTTTATGAGATTTTAGACCGACCTCATTTACATGTAAATTATTTTTATTGTTTATAATTTTTAAATTAATATGAATTTTTTTTTACATACAAACTAATGAAAGTAAAAAAGGGATGAGTTTTTTTCAAAATTGAAATACATTTTAAAATTTTAAAAATGATTATTTTTAACCAATGCTCAGTAATTCGCGATTTATTTTAAATAATTTTAAAATAGCCGCCATTTTTACCACTTGGATTTTTCAATTCCTCACTACGGGCTAAATATTTAAAAAAAGTTGTGAAAAAATCTTTCTGAGGCTTAAAAAAAAGTGAATATTTTATAATATATATAAATAAGTAACAATGAAAATAATTTTAAGTATGGAAAAGAGAAAAATCAATTTCTGAAAATTTTGAGGTTAGTTGTGTAGAATTTGTAAATTAATTTTTTGACAAGGTAATAATTGGAATAATAAATAAAAATGTAATTAACTTAATTAAAAAAATTTTTGTTATGAAAAAAAATTAATATACAGCTAAAATTACGTTTACCGAAACTAAAAAAACGGGAGATATAAAAACGGATTGTCGAAGCAGAGGAAGGAGAGTAAGGATGATTGTGAAAAATGCAATAACAGTGCAGTATAGTGTGTAAACTATGAGTACAAGAGAGAAAGAGGATGAGCGAGTGAGAAGAAACGGCAATAAATAAATTGTTGAGGGTGGCCTGTACACACCGAGGATACGGGGGTGGAAGGCATGTAGGCTGGATGGATATTGCTTGGCTCTACTACAGAGACTCGAGAAACTACCCCTCTTTTATATATTATTGTCCCCAACCCCTTCTCCAACATCGGCCTCAAGTCACTAGCGTTTCGCAGCTGCCCCACCGGCTAAATATTTTTTAATTTACCGACTAAAAAAATTTTAACAGCTCACGAAAAATATTTTTCAATAAACTCAATAAATTAATAAGTGGAAATAGAATTTTTTTTTCAGATATCAGATAAATTTCATGAAAATTAAATTAGTTTTTTTGTTCTGAAGAATGCTGGGTCATTTCCATCACTAGCTCGCCTAGGTAATTCGTTTTTCCCAGAGATAATATGAGTGAAATGCCTGAGCCCATTCAGTCTGTAGTAATTGCCTTATTGACATTAATAAAATTTAATATGCCACTCAATTGTTAGAAAAATTTTCAAAAGAAATTCAAGATTTTTTGATATTTTTTTCGTGAAATCAATTTCTTCTAGGACACTATGAGGTAATTGTCACAAGGGACACTCCGAAAATTCAGGATTGAAAATTTTTTAAATAGAAAGTATTTGTGGCATAATGGCCACCTACAAAATTTTGAGGAAAAAAAAATATTTTGCAAACGAAAAAACTTTAGTTGAAATTCAAAAATTTTTCTGTGTGCTAGCTTCTTTCAAAAGACTTGTCTGTTACCCTCGAGACCTCTAGACATCCAACGGACGCCTTAATTTTGGTCTGGGAAAAAAAATTTTAATAAAAGTAAAATATATGAGCATGATAAAAATAATTATCTGATTACTCAGTATATTGTGTTATCAACAGGAAATACTTGAAAAACAATCAGACAGAAAAGAGTTTTTGTCATTAGCATTCACTCCATTTACATTAAACATTAGCCTTATTTAAATATCTCCGATAGTACGACAACTTAATGCATAATCATTAAATATTATTACCTCCTAAATACTAATTATTTAAAACGTATTTATTATTTTTTCCCGTCGACTTCTTATCACGTCATAAAAATTATAAAAAATGATTATTAATATTTGATATTAAAAGTAAAAAATTTATAAAACAACGGACACGTTAATTCACGAAAAGCTTGTTTCCCGTTTGTAAAAAATCTCCAGGCCAGCGGTAGCATGAGCTGGTTATAATAAAGGTCCGAGTGAAGGGAATGAGTTGAGCGATATTTCACGGGTTTCGCGTGCCGACCAACTTTAATAATATTCCTTCCATCAGGTATAGCTTTAGAATGGCTAGTCTGATATTAAGTCAGCAGTCAGCAGGAGCAGAAACAAGAGCAAGAGAACTTTAAGTATAACCTCCGAGGGGCAAAGGGTAAAGAGGGCTCGAGTTTGTGGTGTTAAGAGGAAGGAAAACAAGAGTACTGAGTATTAGAGTTATATAAAATTGCACACTCATATATACAAATACTAACAATCAGAAATATAAAAAATGAGAGATGTAATAAAGTAAGTTTTTAATTTTCATTCCTATTACTTTTGACTTAGAAGAAAAAAAAAATTTAATTGAATTGAATTTACTTTCTGTAGAATATATATAAAAGAACTGAGGGTAAAATGGAACATGTGGGTAAATTGAGAAATTAATTTAATAGAAAAAAAATTTTTATTTGTGTTGAGAAGTATTTGAGGCAAATTAGTCACCCGGTTCGCGCAACCGTTCCAAAATTTTGACCAAAACAAATTTTTTTTCAAAATTCATTTTGAAATTTTTTTTTCGTTCAAAATTTTACCCGCACTTTAGTGGTGGTCATTATACTCCGGCCTCTTAAAGACATTTTAAATGAATTTTTTTTTTAAATAGTCACCTATTTTACCCCGGATTCCCATCTGTATATATAGAAGCAATAATCTCGGTTCGGAAAGGTTTTGTAGTATGAATTCTTGGTTTTACTACCATTGGAATTTTTATTTACATGTGTAAAATTTTTTTTGTTATTTCATGTATTTTGTGTCATGTTGTTTGTTTTAGATATTGTATTGTGTGGTGAGTGAAAATTTATTTAGGACGAGGATGAGAGTGTGAGTGAAGATGTTGAGGAAGTCTCCGGAGACTTGATGGCTATGAATGTTAGTTTTAGTATTTGTGGTAAGAAAAAAAACGGATATTGAGGATTAAGATATGAAGAAAACAATTTGGGTATAAGATTAATGGGCGGAGATATTTGAGAGCGAGATTAGCGGCTTCGACGCCTGTTGAATGTGGAAATTTATATTTGGTGTAACAAATGTGGTGTGAACATCTGGATTTTTTTAGAATTATCTTACGGTTTGAGAATAATTCCCCGGGGTTTTAATAGCCGGTAATTTTAAATAAGTATCATTTACTAAGAAGAAATTTTTTTCCCTAATTTTCGTTCTATTTCGAGACTGAGTCTGCAGATTTAAAAATAAATTTTTGTGTCTGCAAAAAATTTAAAGCTTCAAAATAACAAAAATATGTTAATTAATCACATGAATTAATTAAAATTAGTTAATAAATTTTTATTATCGTCTTAAAAGATAAAACCCAAGAGATAATAAGTGTTATTAATATCTCGTATGATCAACATACATTAAAAAACACTCTCTATGAAAATTATGAGCACATGTGTTATATTATACAAGAGTCCACTTAATTATCTCTCTCCATACAGTCCATTAGCTCGAGACTGCAAGAGCTAATGTACCACTACACGAGTTCATCACCAAGTAAAGACTAAACTCTCCCGACCATGCGACATTTAAAAAAAAAATAATTTCTCATTTTGTTATAAATTTTCCTTCCAAATTAAAAATCCTCCGACCTAACTATAATAATCATTATAATGAAGGTAATTATCCATAAAAAAATCTCTAATTAAAATTTAAATTAAAAAGGTAAATTTTAATTTACGGGAAAATAAAAATAAAAAAACAATTCTATATTTTTTAATACGAATAGAAATAAATTTTGAATGTGAAGATTACTGACAATCGTTCATTAACACCTTTTTATTTTCATTACAAGCCGTCGAATAAATCAGAGCTGTGTTTTATTTAAATAAAAGAGGAAATGAAGATGAAAAGATTCCAATGGAGATTCAAGTGTGTACGTCTGTATATATGTGTGCACGGGTGTGTAGAGAGCAAATGATGAGAAAGGAAAAGAGAAAGAGTGTGGGAAAGAGAGTGATAGAAAGAGAGGGGTCAAATAGCGGGGAGAATGCGCGGTGATTGCTCGAGGGCCGCATAATTGCACCCTTTGTGGTGCAATCAGCGCCGCAACTTGCCCGGCGCCTCGACTGCTTCCACCCCGCGCTCTACCCGAGATATATCTCACCCAGTTCACCCTTACCTACTGCAGCCCTATATTTCTACTGTACTACGGCATCGAAGCTAAGCTGTAATACCCTACTGGTCTTAAGATCATGTTACTTTGGCACATTCATCAATTGTTATTGTTATAAGGGTCGAGAGATTATTTTTTTGTTCTTTTATTTATTATTTTTTATCTGTTCTAATTTTAAACTTTTTTTCAACGGTAATTTTAGAAGTAACGAGGAAAATTTTCAATATATTTTTTTCGGTTACCGATGAGTTAAAAAGAAATTTTTTTTATTTTTAAACTACAGCTGATCGTAGAACCTTTGAACTTATAGGGGTAATTTGGACCTCTGAATAGGTTTTTTTTGCCCATGGGTATTTTTGGATTTTCGATCGTTTGCTGATTACCCGGGTGGAAATAAAAATTATTCAAATTTTGCCGCCTTTTTTTACGCGATATCGACGTGAAATTTTGAATTAACCATCAGCTTAATGATAAAAAAAAATTAAAAATTCTTAAGTAAATTTATATTCAGTCTAATAATAAATTATTAAAAAAAAAAATAATAATGGAAATTGACGCAATAAGCGGAGGGTTGGCAACAGCACAGAGTATCAGTTAAATGAGAAGAGCCATAGAGACGAACCTTTAACGTTAGCCCAACAACTCGCGTCATAAATCTTCGTTAAAGAGTGCGTCCGTTTGCAATTTGTTTATCCCTCGAAAGGGAAAATTACGAGGCGGATTTTGAGCACCGCTGGAGTTTCCAGCTCCACGGGACACGACGATGCCATTACCGTGGCGACCTCTCACCCCCGCTCAAGTCTGGCACCCGCTCATTTCACCCCTATCTGACGCGAGCTTTTACCACCCACCCACTTTTCCATCCCACTCTCGGCATCACCACTTGCACACACCACTCGCGGACTTTCTTCTCGCCGCCTCGCGCACTTACTCACTCTCATACTTGTTCTACTGTGCTCTGTACTCTGTACTCTTTGCTCTGTACTCTAAACTCAGCACCCTCTGTACTCAGCTACGCTACTATTCCTACAGACTTGAATTATACAGTCGGCGCCACTTAAAATAATACACCCGGTATAAACTGTGCATCAACGTTAAAAGCTGTCATTTTCTGTAAGCCGGAATTATGGAGATTCGGACCTCGAGAGAGAAAGAGAGAGTCAACTCAATGTTCAGAGTGACTGTCGACCTCTATAGAAAGCTTTTCATTATATATATATATATATATATACCAAATGTATGAGTATGAGGGTGGGAAAAATTAATACAATTAAACTAATGGATTAAAGAAGTTACTCAAAAATTACCTCAAAGTATTTTTTACCATTTTAAATATTTATAATTACTAGAGCCAGGATTATTACTTTAATTTAAAAATAATTAATAATTAATGCTGTCAAATTTTTGATATTGCGGCGGAAATATTGTTCGTATAAAAAAATTTTTGAAATAAAAGTTGTTCGAAATTTAATTTTACAAAAAAAATTTCTCTTACAATTTTTTCTTAGGACTAATAAAAAAGCCGTAATTTCAAAATTAAGATTTTCATAATTATCAAAAATTTGAATCGCTCATTATGAATCTTAATTTTGTAATTACGGTAAAAATATTGGTCGTATGAAAAAATCATAAGAGACATTTTTTTTATAAAATTAAATTTCCTGCAACTTTTGTTTCAAAACTTTTTTTATAAGACCAATATTTTCACCGTAATATTAAACATATGAAATTAATTTCAAAATTGAGGCAAAAATCTTGTCCTTAATAATTACTTCTAATATTAATCAAATAATTATAAATGTAGGATATTATGGAGTAATAAAAAATTATAAATTTTTGACAGGGTAATTTTGTATGCATGCGTTGCTTTCAATGAAAATTATAAAAATTGATTGATAATTATTTAATTAATTTCCATGAATTAGGGCAATTTATCTACAAATAAAAAAAATTAATTAAATTTTTTTTCTGTATGATTGAATCCTGTTATTATTAATTAAAATATATTACGTTTGTACTAATATTTTTTTAGCCTTCAGAGCGTATTTTTTTTGTCTACCCAATGGTTTGCACAGTATCAATTATCATGATAAAAATATTTAAAATCATTGAATAAATGATTAATTATCATTGCTAATTAATTAAAAAAAAAAAACCTTAGAAATAAATTAAATAGTTAAATATTGAATATAAAATAACTTGACATATTTAATTAACGATAAGATCCGTAGAATGTACTTTTGATATAGTTAAAGAAATAAAAATATTGAGTTGCTTTAACAGCTGGGTGAGACGTATTATAAAAGTCATAAGTCTCTAATGGGCGGCTCATTATAACCCCTCTGAACTCACAACACTTTTTCTCATTTCTTCTTATTTCCGTTTCTCTTTTGGTCTCCTACCTCTTCCCCACCTCTTCCCCCCCCTTTCTCTACCTCTACATCTTACGGTAATAGTGTCACTAACAGCCCAACTACCACAACGACCACGTCACAGACCGAGAGAAGATTAAGTTCGTTACTTAGCTCGTCTATTTAATGCGCATGCACCCACACCGGGTTTCCATTCCACCCACTCACTGTATGCATCTTATTTGAATAGACATATGAATCTCTAAGGAATTCTACAATAATAATAATGGGAAAAAAATGTAAGAGTGTTTGTTTGAACGATTAGAAGGGCAGACACGTGTTGGCAGTCGGAAAATGCAGCGAGATGAGAAATAAAAAAAAGGAAAAATCTACCCGCCTATCTCTTTAATCTTGAACAAATACTCATATACATTTTAGTGATGGTAATCATAAACAAATAGATAATTTAAAAAACTCGAGAAAATTTCGTTTACTTTACTTTTGTCTTCTTTTGTTTACTATTCAATTTAAAAATATTATATTTTTGTTATTATGGTTTACTTTTATTTTCTGCCCGTATTATAATGGAACATTGTCTGGAAGATCAGAGTCTCTTATTTTAAATTAAATAAAAGTTTAATATCTTTTTAAATATTTAACTGGAATTTAACCTTTTTTTTTAACCTATGAAATTACAATTCTTATTTCAAACTTTAAATTAAAATTCTGCGTAAACTATCAGAAATACGGCAAATATTACGTCTGGCAAAGTTGTAGATAATTTAATTTTTTTCAAAAAAGATCTCATTGATTCTTAACTTAAATTTGACAGTTCAGACGTAATACTGAAATATGAACGAAAAAATTTTTTCTAATTAAATTTTTCTAATTAAATGGCCTCTGACTAAAATGATAATTTATTTAAATAAGTATTAATGCTGACAGCTACTGATTTATTAATCTCAAATTGCGAAACAAATGAAATTATTTAACTGGGATAATAAATAATTAAAATTTATTTAGCATCGAGTACATCAGAGAGCAGTCATATATGTATAGTATATATAGTATGTATATATATCGTAACACTGAAAGGACCGAGATCCGGTGAGAGTGCAGTCGGTGATTCAACGCGGGACAATTGAATCCAATTACAATCGCCGCAATGCCCAGCGATTCTCAACTCGGCCATCAAAATAATTTACAAATAAAATAATAAATTTAAAATTTGACAAAACTTCAAACAATACTCTCACTAACATTCGTCTACAAAAAATAGCCGCGAAATTTTAAATAAAATTTAATCACCTTCCAAGTAAGAATAAAAAAGAATTATTTGTTGAATAATGAAAATAATTAAACAGTTTATTTAGATAGCAAAAGTATAGATAACGAATAAAATGAATAGAAGTGAGTGAGAAGCGCCTCTGGTTGTTCATTAGAGACCTTATTGTCCGTTAACTAAGTGCAGTCTCCTATCCAGTACAGTCTCCAAGTCCCTTCAGCTCAAACTAAACTCTATGTCCGTCCTTTACTCCTAATATAATGTTTCTCACTTCTAGGAACTACCCCTATGGCATATTACACACAACTTGGATGCTTGCACACAACTACTGCTCCTACTATTACTATTCCTGTCTAACCACTCTCATAAGGTATAATATGTACTATCTATGTACTACATGTGATACACAACTTGTATAACTCCACACTAATACCACTGGTAATATACTGGTGGTAGTGTAGATATATTAGACTGGTGACTGGTGTGAGTGGGTGTGCTTGAAAGCTTCTTCACCTCACTATCATATATATGTATATGTATATGTATATATATACTATACAGTAGAGTATAACTTGTATATGATTCTATCCCTGTATCTATATCCTGTCATCCCTGATTTCTCCGCGCGAATGCGGTTCACGATGGGCTGCTGGTCTTGAGCTGCCGTGTTCGATTCACGCCGCGTTATATACTATTGCAGACACGTAATAATAGATTTTAGTACCCGAGATTTCATTTGTGTTTAATATTTTTCCATCAATTTTATTTCGACAGAAATAATTGTTAGGAAATAAAAATGCACACCACGAGGTAGTTAAAATTTTTATTTTTATTTATGGTAACTAGCGAAGGGGTAAGTTGACCATGATAGTGAGGTGACTCCCATATTTTTTTTATGGATGTCAGATTTTTTAAATTGAAGGCAATGGGCATAGAAAAAGTATTAAAATTTGTGGCAGTTTTTTTATCCAGGTTTATTTTACCCCAGATTTAAAAATTTTTTTTCTGCAAAATATAGTCCCATTTTACCCCAAGTATTCTTATTCTTTGTAAATTGATGAAAAAATAATTAAAAAATTAGCATGCACACCATTAGGACCGCGGTGTGCATAAAAATAATAATTATCATAAGCGAAAAAAATATGAATAAATATATGAAATGTAAAATTATAAGTAAATAATTTAAAAGTATAAATACAAATATTTAGAGCGCGAACTGAATGTTAATTTGGTGGGTAGTACAGTAGTAGAGTATAAGCGGTAATGAATGTGCATTACAATTACCGAGATATGGAAATGTAATGGAGTGAGAGGTTTTTGAGTATATAATGTTTGAATGTAAGAGAGCAGAGGGCGTTAAAGGTGAGAAAGAGAGGGATGATGGTGGTTGGAAAGGGTTCTACATACACACTAGCTACTGAGGTACTCCCTTATGCGAATTGGCCTCCTCGACAACCCGAGTAACTTTAACTCTGATGTTATAGTATATGTACTATATATGTTACAGTATACAATATAGTTTGGGTACGTGTATCCAACTATGTAAATAGAGGCCACCGGAAATTGGTCTTTGAGACGCGGCTCGGACACCTCGACTTAATATACTCTACTGTACTTTACTTTGCTGCTCGTATCGTATCGGTGTACTCACTAAACTATGTACATATTACCATCTATCTTGCTTTATTACCTTATAATTATTTTAATTTGTCTGATAAATAACTTAATATGCTTGGAATTAAAATGAAAATGAAAATAATAATAATTGTTGGAATTAAATTAAAAATAATATTGTGTAATAATATTCGAGTACTCACATTTGGCTCCTACCTATACTTTTCATACACTCTTAACTTGGCTCATGCAGAAACAAAATTATTCCATTGTTTATTTATTTTCTCATCTGAAAGTTAAAAAAAATAAAAAAAATTGTAGAAAAAGAAATTATACTTTTTAATTAAATAAATAAAATATAAAATTATGTTCAAGTTAAAGTTGGATATTATTGGAAATTATTTGAAAGAAGATAAAATAGGGAGATTAAATATATTTTCCAAATTAGGAGCGCGACATTTATTTCAAATCAAAATACTGGCGAAACTATTGAAGATACGACTAAAATTACTGATAGCAATTTTATTGTAAATCAAATTTTCTGTAAAAAAAGTCCTTATCAATTTTATGATAAATCCAATAGTTCTCCTAAAATTTTAATTTGGAGTAAATGATTATTAATATTAAAATAAAAAAATTTTTGAACATTACTAACCTTTGAATTAAAATTCTGACTAAACTATCAGAGATATGAAAAAAACTATAGATACTAATTTTGTAGAGAATTAAATTTGCTACAAAAAAGATTCTTTTGACTTTAGAGGTAAATTCAAAAGTTTCAACAGAAAATTCAATTTAAGCCAAACGTAATTCTTTTGATTTGTAATAATTTTTGATCAGAAGTTTCCAAATTTTCCTGTTAGCTCACATTTAATTTTTCTGCTATAAAAAATATTTTCAGTAAACTGAGTAGTGTCTACTTATTACTTTGTTATACAGAAGCTAAAAAATGGTTCTAACTGATAATAAATATAATTATTTGAACAATTATTGCGTCCAAAATTATAAACTAACGAGGAAAAAACAAAAGGTATACATTTTCAGCTCAATTATAAATTATCACTATCATAACAATGCTCATAAATTACCACTTGACAATAGCATTAAAATAAAAAACACGTGGGCAATCGTTGAGTTCCCGTAACAAGTAACCCGCATGACAACTACTGTCTGATAAAAAATAACTATTTAAATGTGGGCTGATTATTATTGTTGGCCTCGTTTAATAATACCTATTGCTTTTAACCTCTTGCAGATACTTTTTAATCCAGATTAATATTTTATTTCTCCAACCATCTGTCACTTAATACATTAAATATTTATAAAAATACATTAACAGTTATTAAATTTATTAAAATAATATATATATATATATATATTTATTCAGACTACTGAGTTTTAATATAAAAATATACTGACGGTTTGTTTTATGTGAAAATAATGCAGATACGCGAATCGATCAATTTATAAAATATATATGAACACTTGGACGACAGTCAAATGACATTTTGTGCCAGACAATATTTTATATTCACTGGACTTTAACTCTTATTCTATTATATATATATTACTGAGCTATACTAATATTAGAGAAGAAATAAAGATGACCCAGATATGAATATGAATATTTAGAAATTGATTGATTGCTAATATCAACCGGCTTTTTCATTTTCTTTCTCTTTCTCTCTCTGTACTTTTTTTTTACAATGGATTGATCATAAAAAAACCAAAACAAATAAGGCAAGAGCGGGCAAAACGAGCCGAAAATTTTTTATTTTTTTTGGGACTACTGTTTTGTCCACCGTAAAAAAAAAAAACACCTTATTCAAATGCTCAAAAAATTTATTATTTTTTTTGCAGTCCATTTTCCCTGCCTATTATTTTTTTAAAAATATTAATAATAAATTTTTGTTAAAAAAAAAAATAAAATTATTATTGTAATTTATTATTTATATAAAAATTTCTTTACTTAATTCTGCGGAAAAAATTTATTTTCAACTCATGTCTGAGAAAAATTTGAATTATAACCCAATTTTTCTATATTTGTTCATTGAAAAATTTTTTCCAATAAAATTTGCCCCAGATCCTTAAAGTTTATATAAAAATAAATAATTAATTGACTTAAATGAACTGTGGCATTCGAATATTACATAAATGAGTAAATTTTAAAAGCATTATGCCTGACTAAAATATTTATCGGGTCGAAATATTTCACATTAAAATAATATATAATTTTTGACAGCTAAATGACGTTTAACGAAAAAGATCAATTTATGAATTTATAAATTTATAAATCCATCAATTAAATCTATTATCGAGTTTTTGGTGACATATATACATATATATGCTTAAAGGTATGATTATTGAAATAGATTAGTCTAGACGATAAATTTATAGACGAGCGATTAAGTGCAGAGTTAATTTATTGTATATTTATAAATAGAAAAGACGAGTTCACGTGTCAATTATAAATTAAATAGAAGCTTTTTGTTCGGGTAAAATATACTGAGTGGGATTTTAAATAGAAATTGAATGTAAGTGTGATATTTGGATAAGATAAAATCGATTGATAAGAAATATGTATATACTTTTATATCAAACTGTTCAATTTACTTAAAATATTTAAACGAATTTTCGTTACCCAGCGTTGGCATACTCAAAATAACCGCGTAAAAATATAATGTATGTACTTTTGTCATATAAATTATTAAAGTGACTTAAAAAGCTTTTTTATTGAGACAAAAATTAATTTTAAAACTATATTTTTTTTTGTAAATCTTTTTTTGGTAAAAATGCGAATAGAAGTGAAGATAATTTATTCAAACGGTTATAAAATGTTATTTCTCAGCTAGATGGAATCGAATCGACTTCTCAAATTAAAAAAAAAATTTGACAGTGGGCAAAAAGTGCGAGGCAAGAAAAGAAAGGACGAGAGGGGAAAACGGATCTCGCAATCTCTTTCGATCCAATATCCGAGTTTTTTGACAGCAATTTCGGTCACGTCCGATAATATATCTGGATCATTAATATAAAGCCTTCGAGCCCTTGTGCACCCCGCGTAGAACCCGTGCGGGGAAATTGCTTTTCAATCCCCGAGCTGCCCCGTCGTCGCGATCCTCTGCCACCCTACAAAGACCTTCG
This sequence comes from Microplitis manilae, assembly GCA_030273425.1. Classification (NCBI taxonomy): domain Eukaryota; kingdom Metazoa; phylum Arthropoda; class Insecta; order Hymenoptera; family Braconidae; genus Microplitis; species Microplitis manilae. The sequence continues at coordinate 1,847,923 of CP092725.1, forward strand.
CCTCTTGGTCTGCAATCTTCAGTCTTTACTTAGATTCCGACAATCAAATATCACATTTAATTATTTTCGTCATGCTAATTACTTTTTAACTCAAATTTACTTTATCGAAATTCATTATTTATTTTCAAAATTTCGAAATTCATTTTAAGTAATCAAAGAATTTATTTTTTATTTTTTAGATTTAAATTATCTTTCGAATGAGTACCAACATGACATACTTATCTCCCAAACCAAAAAAAAGTCCACGGTCCAAAATTTATCAGTCACGAAAAATTCTTTTTTACTCACGACTAATTCCTCAAAAATATGAATCATTTTTCAAAAGAAAATTGTAAAATCCAGACAAGATTCTCACAACGCAATTGTTGGCAGCACTCACCTTCAGCTCCCGCCACAAGTTCTACCTTCTATAAAAATTTAAATTCGCACTATGATTTTTTTTTATTAAAAAATACTAAATTCGTAAGTCAAAAATAATTGATTTTCGTATCAATTAATTATTATTATTTTTTTTTTCAATTTCATCTAACGGCCTGTAAAAAATAAATAAATATATAAAATATATATAGTATAAGACATAAGAGAAGAGGTTGAATATAATAGTCGATAGGATGACTCTCGTTCCAAGATTCAACCCTCACGTATACGCCCTTACGTCGTATAATATATACGTGAAGAGTAGTAGAGAGTAGTAGAGAGGGAACTAGAGGAATATAAGGAACACCCCGCCATAAAGAAGATCCCCTCAATCAGATAAAAAATGTATTATAGCCGGTATGATACAGAACTCAATACCTCTACGTCTACGTCCAACTTATATATATATATATGATGATAATAGTATAGAAGAGTGTTTCTCTCTTACATGAGATTTCAACGAACAACTAAAGGACACCAAACTTTTTTAGTGTATCTGTATAAGCTACTACGACAAGCATCACTAAAAGTGGGAGTAAAAGTAGAAGCAGTAGAAGTAGAAGTAGAAGTACTCCTCATTGCTCTTCTCATCCTCATCCTCACTTACTTACACTACTACTTCATATTCCACGAGGTCCAAGTTATCGATTTGCCTTGAATGCAGATCACTGCACATCTCACTCTCTGCCAAGACACTCTCGTGAAATTACATTCGACTATTGCCAGACGTCGTGGCGCACTCAAGCTTTATTGTCAATCGACTGCTACCATTTATAACGCTTTTTATGTGTCACAATATTTTTTATTGTTTATCAACTTAAATTTATCTGTCTATAGATGTATGTTTTTTTTTCCATTTACTTAATGACAAATTACTTTGGGAAAATCTATCAGCTAAATTAATATATTTTCCTTTTGTTTAAACGATTGAAAGAAAACTTTTTATTTAAATTATTTAATTTTAGTTCTTAAAAAAACTATAATAAATTATTAAGCAAAAGAAAATCCATTTTTTTTAACTTCTTGCTAAGAAAATTGGAAATTTTTAAAAATACGGGAAGCTATTGGTTTGGGTCCGATTTTCAAAAATCGAATTTCTAAGAGATCTTGACGTTTTGAGGTTCTAGGAAGCTATTCTGACTAATTTCAAGATAATGTCCAAGTGTATGTATGTACATATGTAAATATCTATAACTTTTGAACGGATGGCCTAGAGAAATCCTAGAGATCCTAGAGAAATTTCATTCCTTTACTTTTGTGTAATCAAATTTTGAAAAATTCACCTAATTTTTAAACTGTGCTCATAAAATTACCACAGACGTGTAATAATAATAATGATAATAATTTTGAATCTCGAGTTATCGGTGTAGATAATAAACACTCAGTTTCTTAAATAACACTTGGCGGTTCTTCACAACCGGCTCTCAACGCTCTCATCTAATCCGATATTCGATGCGCACTCGCCGGCAAATCGAGCGCAATAAATTTACCCTACACCCAACTCGCTCAGTTATCTTTGGAAATAAATGCCGTTTTATAAACACAGACTTCTGCACTGAATAAACAAATAAAGTAAAACAATAAAAAACCAAATTAACTAAAAACAAAAAAATCCACATATATATTTAGTATTTATTTTTCAACTTCATAAAATAAGAGTGCCTGGGCATCAAAAGACGCCGACCAAGTCGCACTTTAATGAAGAACATCCGGTGTGTCGGCAAACTATAAGGGATTATAAGGGACAAAAACAATATTGCATACAATTGGCGACACATGTTGACGAATTGACCAAATTTACATTCACTCCATAAGCTTTTTTATAAATCCTACAGCAATTAGATTTTTTATTAACCTTCTATTTTTGTTAGTTTAGAATTTAATTACAATTGTCTATAGACATTAAAATAACATTAAATACACCTACACAGCTATATACTCATGTGTGTGAGTTTGTGTCTAAATATACATGTGGGTCGATAATGCGTAAGCTATAACGAGATGACAACACACGCAACTCTATCAAAACCACAACACTAATGGTATCAGTGTAAGTAATGTAATTGAGCGTACTCGCGGCAACACCGCATTTTGTGGTACGACCCCAAAACCCCTAGCTACTGTAAATACTCTATGTCATGGTCCAATACTTAATTTTATAATTATTTATAATATATTGTATGTTGTATAATACATACATTCAAACAATTATTTATTTTGTGATAATACATAAACTTTTTTTGAACCTTTGAATCAAAAAAACCAAATTTCTTCAGAATTGAAAATTAAATTTAAATGATACTGAAGTTAGCCGACGTCTAATAGTTTTTGGATTTTTTTAAAAATGATAAATTATAAAAAAAATAATTTTTGAAAAAATTGCACTTATAGATTTTTTAATTTTCTACATGTGCATATTTTTAGATTTTATATTTTTGTCATTGATTTGTAGGAAAAAACTGCGAAAATTGTAAACTGTCTGTTAACTCCATGATCAGATATTTAATTAATTTTAATTAATTTTTGGAAAAAAAATCTGTAAAAATTTGAATTTCCCTCACTCAAATTTTATAAATTTTCTTATGACAGAAATTTATGATAAAATTTTTATTTAAAATTTAAAAAACAATAAAGAGTTTACAAGAATGATTAAAATAAAATTCCCATTATTATTATAAATAAAATTCAAATAAAGTCAATTTTTCATATAAAAAATAAAATGAAAATTTATTCAACGTCCGATCATCACCATCTTTTATCTATTTATTTTTTATTATTATTTTGTTGTTGGCCTTCTCTAGCATACGCGTTGCGAGTTGACGCATTTAAATTGAAAAATAAATTTTACATTCATTCTGATGTTTACCAATAAATATCGATTTTAATTTTTTTGCCAGCATGTTTACCCACGAAATAGTACCCACACACCTATACCTCCGCACCCACACCCACACCAACATCAACGATTTATGAAAACATGCACTAAAATTTAATATTATTATTAAACCCTTAAAAAAGCCATTCTCCTTTAATACAATGTAATAATTCAAAATTTTAATTCAACAAAACCCTGGAGCTAAAAAAACCTTTAAAAAATTAAACATCAGACATATGAGGAATAAAATTCTTTTTTTTTTTTTTTAACGCTCTCTTATTCGTCGGTTTGATTATTCTCTATGAAATCATTTTAACGAATAACAAGAGACCGTAGAAATAAGTGAAGGACGAGTATGTAATGAAATTGCGGGGGAATAAAATGAGTCTGAGACGTACAGACATTTGTTATTATTATTATATAGATATATATATATATAAGAGTCGTAGACAATAGGTTATTATTACACGAAAGCTTTATAACCAAGCCCTTACATCATCTAATATCCCCACCTAAATATATATACATATATATATATATATATATATCCCATACTCTGGTTCTATCCTCTCTCCCTCGTTCCCTCGTCCCCATCACCCCCTTTTCCATCACTCCCGTCCCAAGTTCCTCAACCCCCGATGAACGCAATCTCATTACTCGGGGATGCACTCACCGTATTAATGCCGAAAGGAATTAACTTTCAACGTTACGAGATCGAATGTTACTAACTTTATATTGCTGAGTGGAGGGTAACTACTCGTTGGAATAAATCTACCCCTATTTCCCCTTTTTTCTTGGCCCCTAATTTCCCCTTTAGATCATTTTAAAAAATTTCATTTTTATAAAATCAATCTCTTTTATTATTTTATCTCCTACCCCCTTAGTAATTTTTATATTAAAATAATACATCCTGTTATTAAACATTCAGTGTTTGTATTTAATTACTAAATACTGAATTAAAATTACGAGGGAAAAATGGGCTCTAGACATTTTTTCAAAAATTTACAAATGGGCAATTTTGCCCACCGTTTCCAGGCTGCCCATTTTACGGGCTTATTTAATTTGAAATTGAAGAAATAAATTTTTAGTGAAATATTTAGAGCATTCAGTGAATTTTATAAATAATATATTTATATTTTGTACGAAATGAAATTTTTCAAGTATTTGGATCGCGTATAAATCCTTTTTTACAACTACGGTTATTATAAATTGATATATGTTTGTATACTATAGGGTAAATGTGTGTATATCGTAATACACTTTTCATTGTACGCGTCAGCTGCGCCGTCACCGCATCGGTTTAATTTTGTTTTGGGAAACAAGCGACGGCTCATTATCCGATGATTAAAAACCATTACTCATCGCCAGCCGAAGCGCATCCGTTTTTCTTTCATGAAATTTTAATTAATTTACCACTGCCACCGCGGCTGCTGCTACGATAAATATATTGAAAAGATAATTATTTATTGTTTTTTATTAATTGGAAGCTTTTAACATTATTGTCCATTTTTTTTTTTTTATTTTAATTAAAAATAAATACATTCAATTTAATTTAATCCAAGGCTTTAATTACCTCATATTTATAGAATTCTATAATTAGTTTTCGATATTTTTTATCAAATTATTTTTTTACCAACAAACCGATACCACAAAAAAAAGTCTACCTCAACTTTTTTCTTGAATTGAAATATAATTATTTAATTAATTTAAAAAAATTTATCTGGCCCAAGTATTTTTTTTTCTTTTCCAAAATAACTTTCAGTTAAAAAAATGTAAAATATATTTAAATGTATGGGTTATTTTATTATTGCGCAAGTAAAACGTTACGAGTGAAGTGAGTATGAAATAAAAGAGTATTTGTATATCTATGAATTTAAAATCAGAGTTTAATTTAGTTGGATCTATAGCTGATTGTCAAACGTTGTTAGAGGTATTTTAAAAATAGTAAAAATAAAAAAAAGTAAAAAAAATGATTGTCGTTGGGCGAGTGCTTTTTTCCGTACATCAAATTCAACGTGGAAGCTGCCGGCGGTACCGGACAGCGGACGACGCTCGTGGCTCGATTTCAAATAAAGTTAATTGGAAAACATTGTTCGACCGGAGGGTGCAGGATAAAAGTACTGGGTTTATATGCGGGGGGGTTTGAAGAGAGAAAAATAAATATATATATGTATACATACGTATATAAAATAAAAAAATAAGCGGACGATAGAGAGAGAAAGGAAGAAAGAGAAGGGAGAGAGATTGGAGGCGTCAGCGAGCCCAGAAGCAGGGGTGAGTTAGTGAAATTAATATTTCCTATCGGGGCATCCGATCCGACGCGTTGGACGATCGACAAGCTCATAGCTTAAGGCCGTTACGTTCGATTAAAAAAATTCCTGAATGTCAAAATATAAAATTTTGTTATTTATTTATTTGTCGTGTTTTTTATTTCGCTCCTAGTTTTTTTTTTTTTTTTTTTTTTAATAACAATAAAGTAATTATTCGACGGATTGATTTATTATGAAAATAATTTTTGATGAAATAAAGTTATTGGATGAGAGATTGAATGGGAGTAGAACTAAAGTATTTTTATTTTTATGCCTTTTGATCAATGAAGATGAGGGCTGTTGTTCGGGGGATGATACGCTTACAAATTAAGTTGATATTAATCGTCGATATGACGAGGGGCATATATATCGTATAAGAATACACTTGTAACTAAATTGTTTGTTAGCTTAATACTTTTATTGATTAATTTTTAATTAAATTTTTTTTAGTTACTCTATTAAATAGAAATATTTTTATCAATACATTGCAATTTATTATATTCATGAAAAAAAAATTAATTAATGTAATTACTGAAATTTTATATTTTTTAATTTTTCAGGAAATTTTATTTTTCGTCTGAATCGTTTAATTGATTTAATTATTAAGTAATGGAATTAATTATATAAAAACTTATTAATAGACATTGATATTGAGTTGAGCTCGAAATTTAATTAAAATCGATAAAAATGACATTTAATTATTCTATTAAAAGAATGAAATCTTTAAGCAGATTAAAAATACCTGAGTTATATTTTAGTAATAATAAAAATAGATATATTTCGTTATCAATATTAGTGTGATAATATTATTTTTATTTATAGGCTTTATCACGAGAAATCTAATAATGTAACATCCAAATATAGATATTTTGTATTTCTCCAAGGACAAGTCGCCGTAGGGTAAAAATTTAGTGATACGAAAACATCACATATATATGGTGAGAAAGAGAGAAAGAGAAAGTACAGTAGAGCATACAGTAGCGTTGAATCCACACGTGGTGGCAATAAAGAGAGACCACGTGGATACAAAGATCACCGACGTAATGGAAATAGAATACTATAATATACCATGAGCTTCATAACGAGCAACACAATCTCCCTTATACTCAGAAAAAGCTCTGAAAAAAGCTTTATTCTTACGTACAACACACTGTAAATACTTTCAATACTCACAACACACCAATAGGATCACCAAAAGCTGACAGGTTTATAATGAAACCCGTAAATAGTATTTAACTTTTATTTATTCATTTTCAATTTTTGTCTCATGCATTTCAAATAAAAGAAAAAAAAGTTTAATGAAAAATAGACAGAGACGAAATTTGTCCATTACAAAATTAGGAAAAAATAATTTAAAAAAAAAAGAAATAGGATACAATTTATAGCTTAATCTTAGTTCACGTGGGCTACAGAAGTACACCGGAGTAGAGTAGAAGTAGAGCCAATGAAAAGTAAGCTACGATAAAAATTTCATAATTACTTCTTACTTCCGTTCGGGAAAATTTTAATTAAACCGGAGAATTGGTCTTTAACGAGAAAAGAGAAGAATAAAGGACAATGATGGAAAATATATGTATATATATATATAAGAAAGGCTTTGTTCATGCTGCTTGGAAAATGTTTTTTTAAAATAATTATTATTGGATAGAAAATATATATTTATAAATATAAATTAAATTGGGAAAAAATTAATTTAATGATTTTTATCAATCTCAGTAAGACACCCTCGGTCTGACTTTATTTATCCTCGTGGTCGGTGGAAAATTATATTTGATTCTAATCTAGCAAATGGGATACCCAGTCTATTTATTTACACTTGGGTTGACGAGCTATTGTAGATCTTTTTCATTTATTTTTTTTTAATAAAGAGGGTAAAAAACTTTTTCAATAGATAATAACCTTTTAAAATATATATTTTTTGAATTGGCAATTAAATCGATTTTCTGTAGGTCGAATTCTTTTTAATAAACTCACTATTAAATCAGAAAAAAATTCAGTGTGTGATTTTCATTTTAGAAGATCATTTGATAGCTAAATTAAAATTTTGAAAAAAATTTCCCGCCTTATTGACATGTGTAGTAATGATTTTTTTTTTACTGGAGTTCAAAAAATTCAAATTACATATTTTATTATTTTAAAACCTCTATAACTTTTTGAATTTTAAATTTATCAATTTAACTGATAAGACCTTTTTTGTAGCCAATAAAATTCTCTACAAAATTGAATCATGATTTTTTTACGTAATTTCAAAACTTTAGCACCGGCGAGCAATTTTCTTATATTTGAATAAAAACCGAGCGAAATTTTTTTTTAACTAGAAAATTTTAATTGAAATACCTGGAAATTTTTTGTATGAGTGTGAAATTGATATTAAACAACAGTTTAATATACGAGTACCAAAAAAAAAAATAATTTTTAATTTTGAAAGCGAAAAATAAATAGAGACTTTAAAGTTTAGCGCGTGCGTTTTGATTATGCCCGCGGGGTTGACTTTATTGGTTGAGGCCCGGTTTGAATATACTGTAGACTGTAGACTGTGGACTGTAAACTGTAAACTGTGAAGTTTAGTTTGTTGTACAGTAGTGTGATGTAATATTACAATAAATGGATTTTGTTGGTGCGCTTGTGTATATGGACGTGGAAAGATAGATCAAGTTTAAAATGTGTTGGGTAGAATGTTGTTATTTGTGTATGTGTGTGTATGTATATGGAATAGAGAGTGTATATAATGGTAAAGGGAGGAAACAAGTGGTCGAGCATTTATAGACACGGCGTGGCAAGGCGAAGTGGCTATTTTCCGGCGAGTGCGCACCGATTAAAAATCCAATTCGGTGGCTCGGGATAAAAAAAAAAGTAAAAAATTTTAGGAAAAAGTATGTATATATATATATACGCTGTTGTTTAATCTTTTTTTTAGTTTCATGTTATATTGAATGAGTGAACTAATTCTTAATGCGAGGGGTCAATGATCATTTTTATTTTTAACGGTTTAATGTTTTTGTTTTTTTAATTTAATAAGAGGAAACGAGTTAATTAAAAATTATTTTTAATTTGTTGTTGGTCATAATTTACTTTTTTTTTGTTTAGAGAAATTTCTACTCGAACTATAAAAAAACTATTTTTTAATTACGCATTCAATTTTTTTTATCACAATTAAATGTATTAATTTATTTATGAAAATATTTAATAATGATATGAGATAATTTTACAAATCCGAATTTTAATTGAAATTATTGAATCTACTGAAATAAATATTGAAATAATAAATTCTATACATTGACCCTATTGATGGATTTAATTAAAGAATTCAATTTATAACTTCATCAACAAAATGAAATTATTTAATTTTTTTTAGCAAATAAATGTTTTATGAAGACGTTACCAAAGATGATGCAATATAAATTAAATTTTTTAATTAAAAAATAAATTGTAACAGATCGTATATTGTACGAAAGGTACAAAGGTATATAGAGGAATTTTTTTTACTAATGGATGTATTTTGTTCCAAAAATATACAAAAGCCCAAAATTTATTTTTAAATTTGAATTTTTTCCCGCCCTTATGGTATCCGAGAACCACAAGCGAATAAAAAAATTTTCTTTTACGTATTGATGTACTTTTGAGTCGTAAAAAAATTCTAGAGTGGAAATGACAGTCCAATAAATAAAAAGAAAAAAAATCTAATGGAATAACTGAAAATGAAAATAAATAAATTTCTAAAAAATATTTTACTCGAATTTAATAAGAATCAGCAGCAAAAATACTCATATCGCGTCCTTGTAATGCCCACCCTGAATATCCCCATCTTGGTCGGCGCCCTCACCAGTATCTTGATACTTTTTCCATCTACTGAAATTGATATTACTTTGGTAAAGGCGTGTATACGCGTACCAGGGATCCATCTAGCCTATAAATTTTTAACGGCGTAAAACTTTCCATCTCAGCTACACCGTACACATACACAACGCGAAGGAGCCCGCGAGTTGTTGCCATGAGCATGACAGAGAACCCGACTCCGGCCGAACCAACAGCGGGGTCAGGGGAGATAGTTTGAGAGCTTGCATTCGGAAAATTGAACTCTTCGCCTTTACTTCGAGATGCGTTACCGAGATTCTCTTTTCCGATAACCCAGATAAAAAAATTCCATTATATATCTACTCCCGCTATATAGTAAGCCACTATAATATATCTACTGTATAGACAAACATAAGAAAGAAGGAAAGATATAAAAAAAAAAATAATATCATTTCTCAGGTAAAAGAATTGACATCATGATCAATGGCAATATTCACATGAATATATTCCATCGCGGTCAATAAACTCACTCGTATATATTCACTTCTAATAATTGAATTGACAATTTACTATACCACACTACTATTGTTATTATCAATTTTCATATATATTAATATAGATGTGTATACTAAACGTGTCGATGCAAACATCATTTTCCCTTACTCAATGTACACCGATGACTCGGATTAAAATTTAATTACTGTGGGTATTAATTGAACAGAGTGACAAAGATGATGTGTCAGAGAAGCTTATGCATAACATACATATCAACCAATTGTATATGATCATATTTGTAGGGTAGACTGAGGCAGATTGGGCCTAAATTAATTTTTTTAACGATTCAATTAAATCGACCGAGGTAAAGTTTTTTCAAATCTACTAAGAGTAAGTGGTAATTTTTTTAAATAATTAATTTAATTTTTTTTTACCTTTGGTCTTTAAGTGTTCAACAAAAATGTTGGGTAATGTAAATAATTAATCATAAGTTTTTATTTAAAAAAAACATTTAATGTTTTATGAATTTATGAAACTTTAATAGACTTTTTTTATTGATTTGAAATACAGTTCTATAGAGGTAAAAAAAGGTATACACTGTTTTTATTTATCATCTATTTTACGTTCGAACTGTTGTCAAGTACTTACGTTAGCTTGTATTATTTTAAATGATTTTTTTCTTATACTTTTGTTGCTACATAACGAGATTTTTTATGACTCTGACAATTAAAACTTTTCAAATTTTTTTTCAACAGTGTTTACAAGAAAAAACAAAAAACCAAAAATATGCACATGTAGAAAATTTAAAAAACTATGAGTGCATTTTTTTCAAATATTTTTTTTTATAATTTATCGTTTTGAAAACAAATCCAAAAGTTAGACGTTGGCTAGCTTAACTATCATGATTTTTTTTCTATGAAAAAATGTTTCCCCACCTCTGATAAAAGGAAAAGACGTATAGAAAATATTTAATAATAAATGACATGCTCTAGATTACCTTATAGATTATTTATTACCCACACTACATGACCTTACTATTTATTAGAATTCTTATTTATTAAAATGGACAATAATAATGACGATAATATTCTTTATCCACCATAATCCTCAATAGAAAAAAAAGCAATTTAATTTCTCACAATTAAATCTCAATCCCAACCATCTAAACAATTATTTTACAAATCCAAAATTAAAAAAAGAATTTCTTTAATAATTATTTTAAATATTGATTTAAAAAAAAAGTACAACTCCCCTTTCTGTATAGATATAAAATATAATCGATGAGGTCGTTGCCATATATATTGAAGAAGAAACAACCACTAACGTACTTTTCTCTAATGTGATTGCTTTACTGGCCACAGTGTAAAGCCAGCAAAATAAAATTACTTTACCCCTCTACCTCAACTTGTTCTTCATCTCCTCCTCTATCTCCTTCTCCCATTTTATTTTATATATACTATCTATTTAACTTTTTACTACAAAATAAGTTAAATAATGAATAAAAAACCAACGAATTGGATAAAATGAAGCAATAATGTCATTAATTTTATTTCTAGATAAATTCATTGCTTGACCACGCTCTAAATACTGGGTAAATAAATAAACTGGGGGCATTAAAAAAGATGAAGAAATAGTTGCGATACAGTTGAGTGGACACTCGACTTAAGACGTTTTATTTAGTTTTGTTCAGTTGTATATAAACATGAATAAAATAAAATAAGTCGTAGAGTAGAAGAAGATGAATTTGGAGAGGGGGGAGGGGGGTGTTATTTTTTTGATAGCTTATAGCGTACAAGTTATAGTGTGTTTTGTTGTTGTACGATATCATCGAGCTATAGCTATTGAATGGAACTATCAGTATATAAGATGGCTAGTGTTGTGTAGTGTAGACCAATCTATGTTCACTACAGATATATATATGTATGTATGTATGTATAGTTTTATATACGACAGCATTTCCGAGGGATTTAAGAGACCCATGAAGTAAATAGAAGCCCTGGTCGTTCTCCCGTAAAATTGTATGTGAAATTGTGCAATGTGTCTTGCGAATTGAATCGCGCTCAGTAACGACATCGATTTTATTGTTTATTCCCTAACCTACGGGCTACATATTAAATTATTATAACAATGGAAATTTTTTTATTTTTCTTATAAAAGTTATCTAATTTTTACGATAGTTGTCAAATGTGGCAACAAATTTAGTTTCAAATGCACGGAAAAATTAATAAAATTCTATTGAGAAAAATGTATATTTTTTCAATGAACTCCAAAAACGACTACATATATTTTCTAGCGTATAAATTGTAGTATAAAAATAACCATAAGTTGTAAAAGTAAATTAAAAATATATATCGAATTTCGGATGTTAGTAAACAAGGAAAAAAAAACGATTAATTATCTTCAATGTCCATAATTTCTTTTAAATAATTTACCGTAGGCTAATTACAGAATGCACCGAGCAGTAATATCGCTTTGCAGGTTACTACGTTCGGGGAAGCTATACTTTAGTTTGCAATTTAAACTTTACTTCCTCTGGAATTGATTAGCTTTTAGTAATTAAGCAAGCAACGCCTCGGCTCTTGCACCCCTGTCCCCTCGCTTCCTCCAGCCCCTACCCCTTTCCTCCCCCAACTCAACAAACCCCCTGACCCTCACCCTCGCCCGCAAAATCCTCTTTCTCTAACTCACTTTCACATCTTTCTCTAAACCCCCCGCCAGACGTTCACGCCATCGGGTGGTTTTAATCAACGGCCCGCGCGCGCAACTCACCCCTTGCCCCTCAGCCCCAAAGTCCTCCCTCTCTGTCTCGCTCACTAATTCCTCACTCTATTATACCCATAACCAAATACACACACATCACACAATATCCATCACTTTCCCCTCTCTCCCTTCCCGAGCTTTCCTGCCTACAATTTTTTCATAAAAAACAAAAAAAACCCGATCTAACCTCAAATCATATATATCCCCGAAAGCGTGTGTCCTATTGGATCGCAGTGCGAAGCAATTTCAGCGTGGAATGCGTTTCCCTCGATAGCTCAACGGCACGTACGTGAAGCAACTTTGAGGATGCGAATAGTGAGGGTCGAAGAAGGGAGGAGAGAAGGGAAGCGAAGAGGAGAAGAAGAGTCAGGAGAAATTGAGTAAAGAGGAGAGGGTGTTTGTGGGTATTCGCGAGACGAAAGAGGATAGAGGGTGTGCTTGCCCAACCGGGACAGGCCCAACCAATTTCAACTTCCATTATACACCCTAACTCTCGCTCGCACCTCCCGCTGATACCCTCATCCCCAATCCGACTCCACTTACCAAGTATCAAAACCTCTTTCTTTTATTCCCAAATCTCAATAACTTTTTATTTCATTATTTAATAACTTTCAAATATCCTCAGTTACTCAAAGATTATTCTAGTTTGGCTACACAAAGTCCACGTGCTTGTTAATGAATTTAAAAAAGAAACCAATAAAAAATTAAGTGACAGTCGAATTTAGCTGGTTTTTCATTTCTTTCGTTTACTTTCCCAGCCTCGACCTCACCCTCAACCTCAACCTCGGCCTCATCTTCATCTTTATCCTCATCCTCATCCCCATTTTCCTTGACAAAATCTCCTCTGGTCCTATCTATATCTCTAGCATCGTATCCTACAGCAAGTTATACTCGTATATATAAGAAACGGAGTCGCCAACTTGGACTACTACACTCACTAGGGGCTCGCCGTCGTAAAATGTTGCTTTTTAATTTGGTAGACCGTTGTGTGAGCTTACGACACTACCCCATTCCCCCACACACACAACTATACGCCAGTGTTGTCTGTTGTTGTAGCTTTTGAGTTAATATACGGGTTTAATTTTGAAATTTCATTTAAACACTTTTATATATTAAAATTTTATCCTCTATTTATTATCATCTCTATTATACACCGTAATTTACCTATACACATATATACCTATACACAAATACATACACACGGTATATTAACGAAAAGTATTTATTTTCAGTAGAAAACGAAAACCGTCTGATAAAAATCACATCCGGCACAAAATTGACATCCGACCCGTCAATCTCTAACTAAATTTATACTACTTGACTACTTTCTTACGGAAATTGCTAACGAAAGAAGTATATACATATATATATTCATATAAAAATTATTCTATTTAATTTTGAAATCAGGAATCAGATAAAATTGCTCGTAATTGTTTAGCATTAATTAAAACTTACCAAAGATAAAACATGCTTAGTATCCGTGACATTCACTTGACACTAAACACGTCACTAATCACGTTTACAAATTTAATTATTTGTCACAATTAATACTTTAAGTTGTTGTTATGGATGTTATTCCAAGACAAGAGATTATCTTTAAAACAACGTGGTAGTATGAAGAACACTAGTGAGAATAAAATTTATTAGAAACCTCACGCGCCGGCTGTCTGACTCGGAATGAACGTATTCACTGGGAGAATTGACTGGAGGGTTTTCTTGCGCATGCGTTGAGGACGCGTGTCCGGTGATAACAATTACGAGTGTTCACTATACTCATTTTCTTTTTATTTATTTTTCTTATACATATATATATATATATATATATATATATATATATATATATATATATATATATATATAAAGTCGGATAATAATAATAATTATTATTGCTTCTTATTGTTAAGCTTTTTTACCAAAGATATAAACTGGAAAATATATCAAATGTATGAAGCAAATGATAAAAAAAAATTGTAATTTTTTTTTTTTTAATTGTACTAATATCAAAATTGATTAGTGGAATTGGTAATTAATTAACAAAAGTATCAAAGAAATTATTACTCTTATTTATATATTTTTTTTTTAATTTTTAAATTATAAATTAAAGTAATTTGAATCATTAAATTTATACGACTGAATAGTGAGGCTGGTAAAAAGAAAAAAAAATTCATATTTTTTTTGTTATGGTTTTAAAATTTTTTAAGTTATTTTTATTTAGTTGAAACGCATTTAATTAATGAATTTAATTTATACGAATGTATATGTATGTATATAGGTAGTAATCATTAAATTAAAATTATAGAACACGGTGGACAAACAGCATCTTGATTTTAATTAATTTAATTGAATTGGAAGTAATTCAGAAGAGTGCAATTTTTTTTTTAGTTATTTACTTTATTTTCCTTTTCGGGAAGAGTGAAGAGTCAGTTACTCTTCCAAGATTGATCGGAAGGACTGACGTATACTCCCGAGAGGCAGAGAGCAAGAAAGACGGCGCGAGTTTAAGTGAGGGAAGAGTAGGAGGAAGGAAATGGTGAGATGGCCATCTCCCATGGCACAATTAGCTAAAACCGAGATGGCTAAAACCTCAGCTGGACTCTAGACTCCAAGCTATCTCCATTTACCACAAAACTACCCATCGTAAAACACCAAGAGTTTATTGTAAGAATGCTGAATTGCTCAAAGATTTAGATTACATTCAACTTAATATCACTTTTGACTATTACTATTATTATTATCATCATTATAACTATTGACTATTTTTTCATTTATCTATGACATGACCAACAAGAGACAAATTTATGTAATTTGACTTTAGGCGGCTTGAAGGGTAGTTGGTGGCCTGCAATTCGAGGCTGTCGTGCGAAACATTTCAGAAATTTAGATCCTGTAGTTTTTTTTCTTTTCATTTAATTTTTTTTTATGGAAAACCCATATGAAAAAAATATATATGGGGACAAATTGCATATATATGACATATATGTCTCATATATGAAATTTGTCCGTATATATATTTTTTTCGTACGTGAACCTTCTGATTTTCAGGTACATCTATCATCAGTTTAAATTTTCCCGCCACAATTTTTTAAATAAATTAATATAAAAAAAAATACTATGAGCTGAAATCAAACCGTCAATTTCTAGTCATACCTTCACACGTTTTAATAGTTATAAAATTTAATCTTAAAAAAAAAAAATACTTTTACTTGCAACAAATTCTTTAAAAAATTTCAAAAAAGTGATCAAAAAAAGAAACCCTCAAAAATTGAAACTAACGTAAATTGTTGAATTTCTAATAAATATTTGAAATTAAAAAATGAAATTTACTAAGATCTTGAGTAAATATATATGTAAAAGTTGTTATGATACAATATACATAATGTAAACAATAAATAAATCGATTAATCGTTGTTGTACTCACGTTAAGGAAAACATCAGGCCTAAAGAGTCAAGTTCCGCCATGGCTCAGTGACTTATCAGCTGCTTTTAATCGGCCACGTAATTGAACTGTCGTTCAAACAGTTAATCGTCGGCTCACAGCGTTCATGCATAACTTAATGAGACTCCACGCATACGACCACCGCTTGTGCGTTTTTATTTATCTGAAATAATAAACAGCAATTATGGTTACAATAATAAATGCGTATTAATTATTGCCGATAGATAAAAGGCGTTGCAACATTTCAGAGCATACTTTTCATTTTTTTTATGGAAGAAAATAATTCTTATCAGTTCATTTCATTTTTTCGCGCAATTAATTATTTGAAGTAATAAATAAATAAATGAATTATTTAAATGAAATGATATCGAAGCATTAATTAATTAAGCTGATTAATAATTTGGGTAATAAATGCAATAAGTGTTTATAATATGTAATACAAAGTGGATATATAGTAATAAAAATTAATATGTCGCAGATAAATGAGAATGGAACGTCGATTGTCGAAGCAAAAGAGCCGGACTGGTAGCGGGAGTAGTTGCGTGGGATGGAAATTAATTCATTACTCTAATGCGTCGGGCGAGTAAGAGAAAGAGGGAAAAAGTGAGTGGAAGAAAGAGATGACCAAAGAAGTGAGTAAAGAGTAGATAGTTGGTGTGTGACTATTCGGAGGAAGCCTGAAACTCAGAAGAGTGAGCGGTGTGTGAGTAAAGGGAAGTGCGGGTGCGAGTAACGCAAAAGATGGATCTCTCGTTTTCATTTTTAAAATTAACAGTCCCCATTATGACAACCCTACTGCACTCTTTTTCCATTGTCTCGCTTTATCCAGGCTCTGGTGGTATACGCGCTCGATTGATAAATTTTTTTAAACGTTTTTTCTGCTAGAAATTATTTTTAAAAATTTTAATTTTAATATTTTTCATTAAATTTAAAAGGAATTCAAATTTAGCATCAGAGAATTTTTTAAATTACAAGTAATAATATTTTGAGAAAGCTGGGGTGAGATAGGAGATTAAAACATTTTATAAAAAATTTAAAAATTAATAAAACATTTTTTTTTTCTTAAGTATTGAGTAAGCATATATTTAATTGAGATAAAATATAAAATATCAGTTAATAAGATTGAATTTTAGTCCAGCAACCAATCAGATTAAAATCTCGAGAAAAACAAAAATAAAGCTTTTAGTAAATAAATGAATTTGTTGATGAATACCCTCGGTAAAAGTAAAATGTGTTTGTAGCAAACTTTTGCTGGTAATGCTCCCGCTGTCTTACAAGAGCACCACCACCCACTGACGGCCCCAATGTAATTTTCTGAATGACTGCGTAATTAAAACTCTAATTTCCTGCACTTAATTGACCGGAGTCTTGGTTCTCTACTCCTGTGTGCCTTTGCACGGCTTTAGCCTTCGTTCCCTCTTTTTTCTTCCTTCTTTCTTACCGTTTCCTTACCCCTCAGCCCCGAACCTCACTCACCCTCGCCCCCGCCCTCCCTCATCTTTACTACCCTCTCATTCTTTTATTCCTCCTTTATTTTATTATTATTATTTTTCTACATGAACACCCGCACATTCTTTATAGCTTTTAGCTCGAAAATTAGACCAGACAGTTATTCTTGATGTGGAAAAATTAAACTCTCTATAAACTTATTCTTACATAAACTCATTAAACATTTAAATAAATTGATTACTTATCAACTGAACCCACCGAGTTATTTATTTTATAATTTAAAAATATAATTTATATTTAAATCTTTTATTTATTAGACAGTAAAGTGACTAAGGAGTTTTAAGACCGACGGTATAAATAAATTTAAAACCAGAGGTAAAAAAATTATACAAGTGAGCTGTGTAGTTATAAAGGGGAGGAGACGAGAGGGAGGTTAGAGAAAGGTAGAGAAAGGGGTTTTCGGATAATTACGAGTGTCCAACGGGCGTTGGTACGAAGGCAATTATAATTGCTGGCTCCTTTCGCAATTACAAGTTTCCACGAGACGTGAAGTACGAAGAGGGTAAGAGCCAGTCTGGGTAAGGGGTGGTTCAGTTGGGGGATGCGGAAAAGAGTGAGGAAGTGAGCTAGTGAGCTAGTGAGGTAGTGAGGAAGTAGGAATTAGAGAGTAAGGGAGGCTAGACATGTGATGGGGGTGAACCGGTAAAGGTTGCAGTACTGGCCGAGCACAACATAGCAAAACTCACCCACTATACTGTGCTCATAACACTCCTCTTGCCTCGGCGGCCTCCTGTGCCGGGTATGGGCTCCAAGAAGGCTACCCGAGGTTGTATGTGGAAAACGTTAATTGGGGTGACCTGCTCAGAAACTTGTTACCGCGGTGATACTGATATTCTGCCGCTTCAAGTTCTAATAACATACAACATTTATTTCAAATTTTATTAATAAATCTACATAATTATTACCAGGGCCAGGATTTGTGCTTTAATTTAAAAATAATAATTAATAATTAATTGGGTCAAATTTTTGATATTATGGCAAAAATATTGGTCGTATCAAAAAATTTTTCAAATAAAAGTTGTTCAAAATTTAATTTTATAAAAAAAATGTTTCATCTAATTTTTTTATAGGACTAATAAGAAAGCCGTAATTTCAAAATTAAGATTTTGGTAATTATCAAAAATTTGAATCGCTCATTATGAATCTTAAATTTGGAATTACGGTGAAAATATTAATTGTATCAAAAAATTTTTCAAATAAAAGTTGTTCAAAATTCAATTTTATAAAAAAAATATCTCCTCTAATTTTTTCATAGGACTAATAAGAAAGCCGTAATTTCAAAATTAAGATTTTGGTAATTATCAAAAATTTGAATCAATCATTATGAATCTTAATTTTGGAATTACGGTGAAATTATTGGTCGTTTCAAAAAATCATAAGAGACATTTTTTTTAGAAAATTAAATTTCCTACAACTTTTATTTGAAAATTTTTCTGATCAAACCAATATTTTCGCCTTAATATCAAACATTTGAATGATTCATTTCAAAATTGGCAAAAATCTTGTCCCAAATTATTACTTTTTAATTATATTCTTATCAATAATTTATCTGATTATTTATTTAACAAAGAAAAATATTTTTAAAAATATTACAAGTTAATAAAAAATCCCTGCTGAGGCAAAATGGGCATGATACTGAATTTGGCCGACGTCTAATAATTTTTAAATTATTAGCAAACAAAAAATCCATAGTTTATTGATTTAAGTATTAAGATAATAAAAAATAATTAAGGATTGTGTATTTAGCCGGCAACTTGTTGAGAATAATTTAAAAGATTTTTTTAAGTGCTGAATATAATATTTTTTTTCATTGATAGTGAGTGTAAAGAAGTGGAATCGTGAGTTAAAAAATGAATAAAAAAAAAATCAAGTAGGAAAAAAGAGGAGAAAGAAAAACAACTTGAGAAAAGTAAAGTAAAGTAAAAGCAGAATAAAATATATATGTATATATATATAAAAAAGTAAGGGATGGAAATGGATGTTACTTAGACTTGAAGAGAGGAATACCTCTCACTTTTATCCCGTACCCTCGGCAACTTATTCTCGCCGACATTCCCAGGCAGAGTAAAGTAAAGTACAGGCGAAAGTCACACTTTTGCCTCCAGGGTACCCACGCACGCGTTCTTTCCGTCTCCTTGTCTCGCTTTTATACTATCTCCATTTACACATACATTTGTATATATATATTAAAGTGTTCTTAAAAAATTTTATTATTTTTAAAAAGATTTCTTTATATTAAAATTAAATAAACTTTTGAAAAGTCAAAGCCAACTGCTGACGTCATATTCAAACTACTTTTTTTATATTTAAATATTTAATTAAATATATATGTGTTATTTCTATGTATAAATTCATAGAAGTTATAGCCATTTCCTCAAGTTTAAAAATAGCCACCGACTTCTAATAGGGTACAAAAAATGTTTCAAGAATATTTAAATAGTGGAAAAAAGTCCTTGTTTACCTGCAATCTGATACAAAAAAAAATTTCTCAACCACTTTCTTTTATTCACCATAGACAAAGTAACGACAAACCAGAGTATCGTAAAATCCATTCAACAGCCCTCGGCAAAACCCGACTCTTTACCTAACGTGTTACTCCTATTCCATTCATTTTTACATCCACTTCTCGTGTTATGTCTTAGCAACTCTACATCCAAATCTACTTCTCACTTTCATTTGCCACAGGCTGATAGTCTTTCTTACATCTTTATATCAAAATAAAAATTATAACCATTACATCTTTCTAAATTTTTTTTTCATTTTTATTTTCTAATAAATTAAATTTAAAAAAATATTTTAAGTAAATAACAAACAGTAGTTATTAAATCTTAAGTATTAAACGAGCCATAACCATAAACAACTAATAAGATTTTCCAACTGAGTATATAATAAACATTAACTTGTATATGTATATATGTATATATATATATATATATATATAGTGGAAACGAATAACAGTAGCTCCGCACGTCCCCACACGTCGCGTCGACACCGGCGATGGAAACGGTGGCTTCGTGGCACGGAGAAGTTAATTATAAGCGATACCAATCTCTCTCGGGGTTGTTGGTCGGTCCGGGTTGGTATAGGACTCAGAAGCCCTGACAGCCAATTACCACCCCGTGCAACCCTCAAGCGCGAGCCATCATCCTCGTCCATACAACACTCTCTTCCTCCTCCTTCTCCTCTTCCTCTACCGCCTCCTTTTACTTCCCTCTCATTCTCTTTCGCTTCCCCAATATAGGAAATTAAAAGACTTAGCAATGATTGCACTTGCGCACGAATCAACTTTTTTTCTCCCCATCCCCATCTCCATCCTTGTTCCGTGTTCCTCGTGCTCTTACCTCACCTTGTTCCAGGCAACAATTGATACTCTGAAAAGTAACCCAGCAGAAGATCCTCGTGACATGAGTAAATTCAATAATCAATCATCGGTCACTGATCGTCGGCAATAAATCAGTTCTTTGTAAAAAAGTTGATAAGATCTAAAATAATTCAGTATGATATTTAGCCGTGAGAAAAGCCATTGTAAAAATTCCATTGATCAGTATCGCACGTGGCATAGGCATTAGACTGTGATGGTGTTTGTTTGACGCATATACCCCGACTAGAAATTGTAGTGAGGCGGTAGTTTGCTCCAAATGAGGCAAGCCGAATGTCAAACTTGTGGCAAGTGAGGCATCCAAACGAGGGCCATGTTTGGGATGTAACGCAGTTGCGAGACTCAGCCTTACTTGGCTTCCAAATTCGGTGGCAGTTTGGAAGCCACACTTGCTGCAAGGATCCTAAGCCTAAAGTGCCCTAAGCTTAGCATCCGAATTCGGTGGCAGTTTGGAAGCCAAACTTGTGGCAAGTAAGGTATCCAAACAAGGGCGATGTTTGGGATGTAACGCAGTTGCGAGACTCAGCCTTACTTGGCTTCCAAATTCGGCGGCAGTTTGGAAGCCACACTTGCTGCAAAGGTCCTAAGTGACTCTCAAGCGACCGAGTATAAAAATTTAAACTAAATTAAAAAAAAAAAATTACTCGATTTCTGATTTTTTTTTTTTTTTTTGAATAATTATTTTGGCTTTGCGGAAATCGTCAGTTATGTGATTAATTTGAGTCCTAATCTAGTAGAATTTTTTTATTTCGGGAAAAAACGCTATAAATATCAACTAACCGCGCACGCTTTAGTGGGATTCGAACCCGGGACCTAACGAACGAAAGACCGACGCATTAACGACTAGGCTACGCTACCGATAGTGACTACTAAGTTTATTTGTGCTACATGAGATTGAAAGAATACATCACTTTTAAAACAGCAAAATATAATTGAATATCTATTATTAGTAATAACGAAAACATTTCTTATTTTTTTTTGTCCACTATAAAATCTGGTATATCAATAATTGTAATATGTGTAATTTTGATTATAGTGTTATGTATAAAATTGTTAAAAAAGTATATAGGCTCTACCCCCATCAAAAAAGTATATAAAAAAAATTTATTATTAATTAAATATGAAAAATTAATCGAATAAAGTTGTCAATTAAATCGAAATTGTCCAGCAGTACTATTATGAGTAGATTAAAAAAGAGGTTATGAGTACACGCTAAAGATTTACATTCAAGTACCGAAGTTCGGCTTGCCATAGATGTCCCTAGTTCCCCTTAAGCTTGGCAAGCCAACTTCTAGAAATCTTTGGAACGCCTAACTTGTAGGAAGGAACGGTAACCGAAGGTTTACCGAAGTTCGGCTTGCCATAGATGTCCCTAATTCCCCTTAAACTTGGCAAGTTAAACTTCGAGAAACCTTAGAAACACCTAACTTGCAGGAAATAACGGTAACCGAAGGTTTGTCGATGTTCGGCTGGCCATAAATGTCCCTAGTTCCCCTTAAGCTTGGCAGGTTACACTTCGTGAAATCTTAGGAACGCCTAACTTGCAGAAAATAACGGTAGACGAAGGTTTACCGAAGTTTGCCTTGCCATAGATGTCCCTAGTACCCCTTAAGCTTGGCAAGCCAACTTCTAGAAATCTATGGAACACCTAACTTGCAGGAAATAACGGTAGCCGAAGGTTTACCGAAGGTTTACCGAAGTTTGGCTTGCCATAGATGTCCCTAGTACCCCTTAAGCTTGGCAAGCCAACTTCTAGAAATCTATGGAACACCTAACTTGCAGGAAATAACGGTAGCCGAAGGTTTACCGAAGTTTGGCTTGCCATGGATGTCCCTAGTTCCACCTAAGCTTGGCAAGCCAACTTCTAAAAACCTTAGGAACACCTAACTTGCAGGAAATGACGGTAGCCAAAGGTTTACCGAAGTTCGGCTTGCCATAGATGTCCCTAGTTCCCCTCAAGCTTGGCAGGTTAAACTTCGAGAAACCTTAGGAACGCCTTACTTGCAGGAAGTAACGGTAACCGAAGGTTTGCCGTAATCCGGCTTGCCATAGATGTCCCTAGTTCCCCTTAAGCTTGGCAAGCCAACTTCTAGAAATCTATGGAACACCTAACTTGCAGGAAATAACGGTAGCCGAAGGTTTACCGAAGTTTGGCTTGCCATGGATGTCCCTAGTTCCACCTAAGCTTGGCAAGCCAACTTCTAAAAACCTTAGGAACACCTAACTTGCAGGAAATGACGGTAGCCAAAGGTTTGTCGAAGTTCGGCTTGCCATAGATGTCCCTAGTTCCCCTCAAGCTTGGCAGGTTAAACTTCGAGAAACCTTAGGAACACCTTACTTGCAGGAAGTAACGGTAACCGAAGGTTTGCCGTAATTCGGCTTGCCATAGATGTCCCTAGTTCCCCTCAAGCTTGGCAGGTTAAACTTCGAGAAACCTTAGGAACACCTTACTTGCAGGAAGTAACGGTAACCGAAGGTTTGCCGTAATTCGGCTTGCCATAGATGTCCCTAGTTCCCCTCAAGCTTGGCAGGTTAAACTTCGAGAAACCTTAGGAACACCTTACTTGCAGGAAGTAACGGTAACCGAAGGTTTGCCGTAATTCGGCTTGCCATAGATGTCCCGAATTCCATCCATATTTGGCAAACCGATCTTCGCTTTGCCTAACATGGATGTAATTAGGCGCATATTAGGCTTGCCTAAGTTAGGCAATCCAAACTTGCCCCTCACTAATTCTTCGGCATTCCTCACTATAATTTCTAGTCGGGACGCGGATCGAAGCCAATCCATTATGGGATTATGTCCGTTGACAATAGGGATTAGCTACTGGGTGTAAGAGATACATTGGAGAAAGTCACATCATATCACTAGCTCATCTAACATCTTCTGTCTCTATCTATATATTTACCGATCATATTTTTTGTAATTTATAGGATAGGGCTAGAATATTTTTAAATAAGTCGCAATAAATATGCAGAGTACTCAGACTTGTCCAGTGTTTGATTCAAAATAATTTTTTGTCATTAGTATTTAGATAGAGAGGGTAAAATGAGCCACCAGAAATTTTTTTCATTTTACATAAAGGGGCCATTTCATAGGGTAACTTGGGCCATGGTTAAAAAAAATTTTAATTTGGAAGCCTCAGACAAATATTCGTTCAAAAAAATTGATCAAAATTTTGAAAATTCATAATTTAAAATATAAAGAAAATCTAATGACAGGATTATTTTTATCATGGAAAAAATAAATGAAATTTAATATTGATAAGAAATAAAATATTTTTTGGGCAGCCCATTTTATTTGAATTGGTATCTAAATAAATTTCCACAAGTATGATGATACTGCAGATCCTCAGGACGTTATTTCAACTTGTGTATTGCAGATGAACGTTATATTAACAAACACACTGTACAGTAGGGCATGTAATATAATGTAAGAGAATGAGAGTAAGAGAGAAAGGGACCGAGAGAGAGCGAGGAAGGGGACGTAGAAGAGCAAAGGGGCAGCGGGGTGATATAAGGGTGGCAGTTACCAGGGTTGGCTTGTTGGCTGCTTGGCCTGAGTTAATTATAACTGATGGTTATCAACCGGTTAACTCCGACACGCCATTACGTGCCTCGCTTGGAGTTCGCAAGCTCCCCTTTGAGTTTCCCTCTTCATCCCTCGTTTCTTTAGTTACTGTATGAGGACTAACTTGAATAGGATTCTCGGTTCAAGTCTTTGTTTGATAAAAAACAATTATTGATAGTATTTTTTAACCGGAAAAAAAACATTTAATTATTTTTCATGTCATTGCTTGTCTTTTGTATTAATTAAACTTAAACAGGCGGAGTATATATAAATAAACTTATTTGCAAATTGAATGTCGCGTCTGTTTATTTAGAATTAGACATCCTCGTAATTACTTGTAATAAATGGTGTGTAGTGATGTTATGTTGGTTAATATTGACGATAATTTCGCTGAGAGTACTAGCTGAGACTAAATACACAGACGGAACGTCAGCAAACGAGTTATTTTTACTTGTACGCACATCTGTCTTTATTACGTCTATTTAAATTTAATTAGTGTGATGACGGACATGTAAACAGAGATTAATGTTATCAATTATCGTAAAATAATTAGATTATATGTCGTTACTATTAATTTGAAATTGCCACGAGTAAATATTAAGACAATAAAATAAATTCCGTCGCTGTTTTAAATTGCAGGAGCGCGGCAATTTTAAAAAAAAATTTAAAATACACTTATAGGTATTTCTTGGTCCCGACTAGAAATTATCCCCAAGCATACATTGGGACCCCATTGGGTACTGATGGGGCAAGCCCGATAGGGTTATCCCTATTGGGATTTGATTGGGAACATATAGGGTAAGCCCAACATTAAAATAAAAAATTGCGATTGGGTTTACCCAATTGGGATAGGATGGGGAACATGTTGGGTTAACCCAATGCTAAAATTAATGACTCGGCAATGGGTTTGCTCGATTGGGATATTTTTGGGAACGTGTTGGGGCCACCCAACGTCAAAATTAATAATTTGCTGTTGGGCTTACTCGATTGGGAAATAATTGGGATCACGTTAGGAAAACTAAACATGAAATTTATAAAAAAAAAAATTTTTACTTCTAAAAATTAAAAATAATTTTTAAATGCAAAATATTTACGTTTTATTCTGTATTTTAACATGAAAACGAAAAAAAAAAAAAAACTGATTAAACTTTAATAATAAAGAAAAAAAACTTAACAATAGTAAAACGTATTTTTAATCACTTGCAGATTATAAATTTAATTATAAACTTGAAAAAAAAACTAAAACTTTAAGGGAAAAACAATCCATATGAAATATCTACTAACTTTCATATGCTCATATATTATTATATGTAAAGATAAAAATCGAATAGTTGTGTATGTTAACACCAATGATGCGACAAAATCTTGTGACTATAATACAAGCGTAGACAAGTTCAGACAGGTCCGCGCATAAAACAAATAACTAGTGGACAAAATCCCATATACACGTGACTCTTGCATTGGAAAACGTTCTAAGTAACTTATCAAGGCGTAATTTTTTGACATCTTTACAGTTACAATACCGTGCAATATAATTGATAGAATTAATAATAAAGAAAGTGCTAGTGCAGTGCAATATAATTGATCAAAATAATATTAAAGTGCTAGTATAGTGAATATAGGTTATAAAAATTGTGTCTCGTGCAAAGTGAGAATTTGTGAAATAATTAATTTTTTTTGTGAGCTAACACTATTGTAAATTAACAGTCATAACGAAAATTGAATAAATAAAAAAAAAATTGTACTAGAATGAGAGGATTTAAATAAAATTTATTTAACCAAATTTTTCTTATGTTGGGATTTTAGTGGGATTTTATTGGGTTGGCCTAAAGTTTCTGTAGGGTGAACCCAATTGAAACCCTATAGAGTGTGCCTAATTGGGAAACAGTTGGGTATACCCAATTGGGACCCAATAGGGATGACCCGATTGAGATCATCTTGGGCTATGCGTTACAACCCAACGTTGGGTTCCCAATTGGGAACCCAATTGGATTCCAATAGGTCTTACAACTTTTTTTCTAGTCGGGGTCATTCTACTCTGTAAAAATATTTGTCAATATACCGTAAAAAAATTACATTGCGGATGGAAATGAATAAAAATTTTGAAAATTTTCAGAATAAAAAATTAAATATTGTTATTATTAATAGATAAATATAAGTTACCATAAGATAACGATTATTATCTAAACCAATCATCTAAATGATATGTAATGTCATATATATTCCAAGGGATTTCTATGGCTGTTACTGATAAGACAGTCGACAGGCTGTTGACGTTATTACGAAACTCATGGAGTAGAATTAGTTTGAATTTAAATGAAGCCCACGGGAATCAAACCTAGGGTGAGTACTTAGTATCTAACAGATATATATATATATATATATTGTACAGTATACTACGCAGTATACAGTATCCAGCATACAACATATATAGATTATTTAAGTAGAGAGAACCGAGAGAGAGATTTTGGTATATCATTACTTCGTGACTTAATGTATGATATGTATACTTATTTGTATTATAGTTCGGCTACTGGCAAATGCTAGAGAAGTTACTTTTCTGCTATATATTAGTGATATATTGTAATACTCTGCTCTGTAGATTTGCTCTACATTTGGAACGTATGCCCCGCTCTCTCTATTTCTCTCTATGTATGTACGGATCCATATATGTATATACATATATATATAACCGGTGATGTAAACTACTGGTTAGTGGAAAAGCCCTAAAACCGGAGCAGCTCTTACCTAAATAACCACTCAGTCACTCTGGACCATTTCCCCTCTGGCCTCTTGTGGATTTCCGTACACCGTTACGTAAAAGCACCTTCTGGATTAACGACTACATTCTCCAATTGATTCGTAAAATATTGCCCACTTTCAATTATTTTAATTATTTAGTAAACATTTATTTTTAATCAATGATTGCAGTTATTTATTACTGAAATTCATCTGTACTTATTGCACACCAAACGCGAAGCGCTGTACTCTCACACGATTTTCTCACCTTAGACTATTTCCTGAACGGGTAAAATAAAAAAAGTACGAGTATTGGAAGACCTAGAGGGTCAAAAACTGTCACGAAATATATATACCATAATTTATGGAGCCTAGAAAAAAATTTGAGGTTTAAAATTAAAAATGGCGGCAATATTTAAAATTTAAAAAATTTCTGTGTATATGTGTGAAGACTTAGAATATTGGAGGCTTGTAATTGAGCATTCAAGTAAAAATGATCCGATTAAAGTGTCATGGGAAAGTCAGTGACAATGCTCACGAGGGATGATTGCGCTTTATTCGTCTATTGTCCTCGTTTGTTATGGATTTGTAAGCGCTCCCACACTAATAATAATTGAATTTACTCACTTAAATAATTCAATTTATTTTAATATTTATTCAAGGCCGCAATCTCCACATAAAAAAATAATTCATATATTTATTTCAAAAATATTTGAATGGATTTTAATTTCCCGCCATTGTGACCCGGCTCAAATTTAAATAATTTTTTTGAAACGAGTTCGTAATTGAGTATTTTAATTTATAATGTGTTTTGTAAAATAACTGTGATAAAAGCTTTATCAGTCATCAGTCACGCTCGAGAGAAAACGTAAATGTATTTCTTATTATATCGTAAAAAAGTGTTTTCTGGATCATCAATAAAAGAGTAATTTAGCAGTCGTATCAAGGACTTAAGGATTTTTCAAGATAAAGCAACTCAACAATGGGGCAAACGAGTGGTTGGTATTCGGCAAGTGTCGAACCTCACCTCGTTCTCAATCACTCGATCGTAGTCAAACGGTCTCTCAACTTGGTTCCTAACTGTACAACCTCTATATAGAACGCAAGTCCCGCGATAACAATACCCCCGGGGATTTATAAATCCGCGCTTTGTTGCCAACTTAAAAGAGCTCTTACCTTTTTTACTATGCACATTTCTCACACGTTCAACATTGAGCTTGATTAATGGCGCTTACGTAACAATTCCAGCTCTGTAACAAATAAAACAAAACTAAAGCTACTAGTTATTTTTAATAAAAATAAATTTATAAATGCATAGAAAAAAGTAAATAAATAAAAATATTAAGTTAAAATCTGTTTCTCACGATCTTACCTCACAGATTTAGATTTTAAATCTCTTTTTGTCCAAAGGATAATAAGAGAATCGTAAAACGTGCTCAACAGAACCAATGAGACCACAGCAGGCGTGAAATCCTAATAAATGAGCATCGGTTTTCAAATGTCTCTAGTCCGTATATATGTATAGATATACATATATATGTTACGGTGTAAATAGGGTTGTATGCTGTGTATATCAGAGCGGTACAAGAGTTGGGGTAAGTTCTGTGTACGTGTGTCAGAGTCGTGATACAATACGATCCATAATCCACCCCTATATGGTTTATACATTATAGTCATTCTTATCTACTGGATGCATCTGAACGCATTTTATTCGAAAAACGCATTTAACATTTTACCGACGAGCCACCGAGGCATTAAGGGTGTGTGGATATCCTGAGATAGCAGACACGCGGCACATCACCATCACCGCACATATATTTATCCTTATTACACATACATTATTTACTTTTTTTAAACCATTCCTAATATTTTTCATATTTACGTCCTGTCTTTTATCCTACGATACTAATTTATCTTATGCTACGGGCTTTGATAAATCATATTGACATATTCCGTTATGCTAATTTCAATATTTTAGTTCATAAGTCTTTTGAAAAAAATGCGGACATATTTTTTTTTTAGTAGTATTTTAATAAATGATCTATTTAATTTATAAATTACTTTACATATTTATGTCGATATATATTTAGATAAAAAAAAATTAGGAATGAAGTTAAGTCTAAAAAAACCCAGAGGTGGACTCGAACCGTGAACCTTGAGAGGTGCAAATAATTTTAAAACTGCTGTATCTTCTAGAGAAATCATCGTAGGGGAATAAAAAAAAATTAGTGACGAAGCTTGAAGCCTCTTGTTTCCTCTATTGAATTTGAAATTTTGATTTGGTTTAAAAAAATTGTAAGCCAAGAAAAACTGATGTTAAATTTTCGTCAAGATTTATGTCTAATAAAATTTCTATGGAGATAAAAAAAATTGCAGTTGAAATAAAATTTGATTCGTTTTTGCTTCATAACAAGTAAATAAAAAAGTCTTATGATTGAAAAAAATAAATAATAGAATCAAACAAAAATAAATAAAATAAGATGTGGAGTTTATGCTTGATTCGTTTCCTTTTCGATTCAGCTAATAACAATCTTCCCGGAAAAAAATTGCTGGTGCGTTTCACCAGGCCCGTTGGATTCTCCTGGACGCTTCCGTTTCCGGAGTAAATCGTCAATCGTAAACTATTATATCACGAGTAAAGAAGAGAGCGAGAAACAACGAATTGTATGAAAAAGATCTATAAAAAAAATAATACGAAAATGAATGAACGAGAAAAAGAGAACAAGAGACTAAATACAGCGTGAACATCAAGTAGTGAAAGAACGGAAGGGAGAGCTTCCATTCCCCTGGCTGGCACGAGACTACCATTTCATGCAAAAAAAGGCCGAGTGAGAAAAAAAATGAGAATCAAATAATTCCCGGTGGTATCGCCTCGCGGGGGGATGATACTTATACCAGATACTGTATTATGTTGGACTTTCTCTCTCCCTTGTACTCCTTCCTTCGCACTTATTCACTTAGTCTACGTATATCTGTGTAGTTTGTAAATGTACGATGCGCGTAAATGCGGTCGCGTGCGTCAGCTACGCCCGAGGATGTAATTGCCGTGTCTCGTGAATGCGTTCGTTCTGCCGGATGTGATTCGCATTAAGCACACCCGTCCGTCAATCTATGATGCTCCGAGACCTATCCCTACTATACCACACGCACACACACATACTTTATATTCTCTCCTACACTTTCCGTCTCTCTTCTCTTAATATTTGTAATAAAAAACATAATCATCCAACCGTTAAATATTATCCATTATTTATCTCTCAATCATAACTTTTATTGTTTCATATTCAATCATTCAAATCTCTAATAGAATATTTTAAATTTAGTCGTCGCTCCGTTCGCATGTATGTAATCACAAAACCGTCCAAAATATTTGATAAATTAACTCAACTCCCACTGCTGTCTATTTAAAATACTTTAGAGTAGAAGCCTATGAAAAATTATTCTCTAATCTGTTTCCATTTAATTGTAATTAACAAATTAATGAACAATTAACCGACGAGTAATTTGTTATCTTTGTCTGACACTTGAATCAAAAGCGCCACCATACGTTGGACAAAATAATTTCAAAAATTTTTGGTAGTTGGCAGTCGGCAAAATAGAAAATTTTTAATTATTAAACATTGCTTGGGAAATTTTTTTCAAAATTGATGGAAATATTTCGTACTGAAATTTTGAATTGATTTGAAGGATGAGAAATTTTTAGATTTTTAAATTAAAATTTTAGCGAGACAGATGAGTGGAGTCAGTATTGATTTAATAGTAATATTAGGTGACTGGAAAATTACATTAATATATATTAGATTAACAATGAGACAGACAAAATGACAAAACGAGACGGGAATCCTTGACAGTAGGATATTACTCATCATCAGCCAAGGGAACCATAGCTACACACTAGGCCAGGATAACTAAATTGCTGGAACTAACGCCCGACCGACGAGACGAATCTCTCTCACGGTTTAAACGGAAATGTATGCCGTCGTGTGCCAAAATGTCATTCTCTCACTTACTGAAATAGATTCAAAGTGTAAAAAGAAATTAAATAAAACTAGACTGGAAATAAAAAACAAAAAATGTTTAAAATTTAATTAAAATTTTTTTTTCTATTTATAGAAAATATTTTTATTCAGCTAAAAATAAAAAACTGAGAAAATCACTTTAATTTCAAATTTCTGTCAAAACTATCAAATTTACGTCAAAAACTAATCAGGTCTTTTTTGTCGAGCGTTAAATTTTCTACAAAATTGTTCTGAACATTTTTTTTATATTTCCACTAGTTCAGCCAGAATTTTAATTTAAACTTTCTAAAGACAAATTTATCAAGTTTACAAATAGATTGCTTTGATTTCAAATTCCATGTAAAATATTGAATTTACGTCAAAGTCACTTGGAATCTTTTTTATAAAAAATTTAATTTCCTTCAAAATTGATCTCTTTAATTTTTGTCGTATCTTCAATAGTTCAATCTGAATTTAAATTAAACCGCCACAACTGAGGTAAAATTAAAAAGTTAATTTTTTCTAAAAAAATTAAACATTTTATTTGTCATCAAATTTTAATTAAAATTAAAAATAAAAATTTTGCAAATTCTCTTACGAAGACACGAGAAAATAAAATAATAATAATAATTGCACTCACATTGAGATAATTGAAATTATCATGAGCTCATGTACACATGAAATACCGTTGGATAGGTGAATATGACCTGTCACTCATGCTTTAGTCTCTTGCTGACTCGATGCAATTATAGAGCCCTAATTACACCCCCCGATATCACCCCATTACCCTTTCCGAGCCTCACTCACTCACTGCTATCCTCTCTACTATTACAGTCCTCTTGTAGTTTCCTCACTCCAGCGTGTGCTCGGTTAATTAATTCCTACCTCATTAACAGTACAGCCCGACTGCACATTCTCTTATTCTCTCAACCAACCGAATCGTGATTATCAACATTCTTAAATTTTACTCTTAAATAAATTACAATTAAATTTTACGTCTATTTAAATCTGTGTCAGGTTATAATTAAAAAAATTTTTAATTTAAATTTATTGAGACCACTATCTCCTTTATGATTATTATTATTATTATTAAATTAAGAGTGAATATAAAATTTAATTTAATAAACTTCCTCGTTTACTTGTACTTTAGTTACGCGACTGTCGAGTATTATCTTAAATATGACGAGACTGATGAGATAAATTACATGAGTAATTAATTAACGACAATTAACATACTCATTTTGATAACTAAATAAATATATAAAGAATTAACGTTGAGTCAATTGATAAATTAATTAATAATCAGTATTGCAAATATAGTTTTGACCTTTCAATTAATAATTATTCTTCATTACCAGTTTTTATAATTATTTTTTTTTTTTTTAAATTAAATTTTAAATATATGTCTATTAAAAGTTTTTTTATAAAAAATATAAAATTCATTAAAAATTAGTTGGTTCAAAATTTAAAAAAAAATGTGAGTACAGAAAGTGGCATAAATTGTTAAAAATTTTAACATTTATTTTAAAAAAATTTTCTTCAATATTTGCCTTAATGATCTTCGCCGTTATTAGAAATTATTAACTAAGATAAGAGTTCATTTTTTTTTTTTTTTTTTTTTCGTCGTTTGATAATCTATTAATAAAATAATTATCCGACCACGTAATTGTAAAATGATAAAAAGGAAGTTAACGATATATACACAGAAAAAAAAAAATTCTTGGTTGAAGGTAAATATTCTTAATTCAAGAAAATTTTTTTGGAGACCTAAACTTTCTCAGATAAAGTAGTAATTTTATCTGACCAAGATAAATTCACTTAGCTCAAGAAAATCTTGACTTGGTTCCCGAAAACGGTGGTCTTCAAAAATATTTTCTTGACTCAAGATAATTTTTTTTTCTGTGTATATATATATATATATATATATATATATATATATATATATATATATATATATATATATATATATATATATATATATATATATTTATAGATGTGCATTGAGAAAGCGTTATTAAACTCAACTTCATTAGACGCATGTCAGCTAAATTAATTTTTTTTTTTTGTCGCGGATAATAATTTTTAAAGAAAAAAAAAAATTTTTTTACAATAAAACCATTTTTATAATTTTTGAACTTCAATGTATATCTTCATCACCATCGCATTAATTGTGAATATGAAAATAGTATCTGTGACACCGAAACTAGTTTCAATACAAGTAGGAGATCCAGATAATTGGGAACCGGGTAATTATATACAATTTTGTAGTCATAAATGTATGAACAAAGCTGTTTTTGTGAAAAATAAAAAAATTGTTAATTTCTATCGATTACTTTGAAGGATCACTAGCATATTTCAATAGCCTATATGCAATTACGATCAATGAAGAACATTTAAATAGTCAAAAATTGTGTTCTGGAAAATGTAACCTTATTGGCGCGACTAAAAAAAATCAATCATCGAATTCAAATTACCCAAATGAATGTCATGGAACACTTAGATATTGCTGGGTGCATGAGGTAAAATGATTTTACGATAGGTATTTTGATATATATGAGAAAGATCACACAAGATGGATGCCTGAAATACCCAAAGTTTAATCATAGCTTATAAACGTTAAAAACTAAAAATTTTCAAAAGTTTTATCAATAACAATTTTTTTTTACTTGCCATCATTATGATTATGAATTTTGGCACCGTACAAAGTACTTGTAGTAAAATGGAACATGAAAAAGTTAATAAAATAGGAGTTTTTCCATCGTTCTCTGATAGAAGGTTTTGTTGAATTTTAATGAAATAAAATTTTGAGCGCAAAGTAAAGCGAGAAAATTAAAAAAAATTTATTGAAGTAAATAAAGACGACTTGTATTTTGGGATCAAAAGCCATAATAACTTATTACTAATTCAGAAATCTTATTGTACGAAGATTTTTTATTACGAAATGTAAAATATTGAAACTTTACTTTTAGACCAGTGAAAAACGACAAGCAGCAGAGTCGTTATTATCATTATATAGGGTGTTCATAAATGAAAATGGATTCAGTACAATATTAAAGAAAAAAATAAACGATGCTGACTATAAATTAAATCATGCTGGCAATATTTGTAAATGTTTATGTGAACGTACTTATAACCCAAATTTTGCAACCCCTCGTGGTAAATTACTAGATTCTTTTTGTTTCGATCCAGTTTCAGTCGACGACGGATAGTAAGAGATTACTTGTTCAATAACGATTCAATAAAAATTTATTTTGAACCTGTATTGTAATTAGTGAAAAAATAATTTTTTTAGTGTCGCTACGGGAGTTCGATTTAACAGATACGATAACAAAATACATCTTGAGTTCCAACAAGGAATACTAGCTAATGGAACAATTGATCCGAGTACTGTCCAATGGAAAACGACTAATAAGTGTAAATACCGAAAAAAAGTTATTTATAACTTCAAAAATGGCCATTACAATGGTTTAAAATTTATACTAGAAGATATTATTCTGCCCGAAAATACAGTCGTTACAGGTTATGTATAAATTTTCCTGTTTGCCTTTCATATAAACGATAAGTTGAAAAATCCTGTATATGAAAGTTCAAAAAATGAATTACTTCCTTATCGTCCTAATTTTATTCGCTTTTCTTTATAATTTTTTTGTGAATATAGGCGCATCGTTACGAAAATCAGTATTTGGGCAATATATTACTAAAAGCGGCAATATTGATCACCGTTATTTGAAAGTTATCAAACAAAGTAACTGTCATAAAAGGTAATTCCACGTGTTAGCTACAATTACAATTACATCCTAAAGTGTGATACATTTTTGAATTCAATGAACAAAAATTTTTTCAAGAATACTGTCAATATCAAATTTTTGCATTCTAATTTCAGAACAAGTGATTTGGTTCACGTCTCTCCGGTTCTTGTGTCATCTACATATATAATAGGAAAAAATGTCGAACTCAGTAAATCATGCAAACATCATATAACATTTGGTGGAACATCCGAAAAGTATGATAATATACAACATATTGTTCCTTATGTGGATTTGCAAGAAATTGTAACAGACCCCCCCGAGCCTATCAATGGAATTGGCTGGTATTATCGGGGTCTGTCTGGTTATGGCGGTTTTCTAGCTCTAAGAATTTTCAAAAATAGCTATTAAGTAGCTTCTCCTACAGTTATTATCAAAAAAATTATTTTTTTTCAAAATTTGGATTTTTTTCGTACGATTATAAATTAAATTTTTGTGTAAAAAATGTAATTCTAAAATTTTTAAAATAAAAAAAAAAAGTAATTATACTTGAGTTTATTATCTTTGTGCCTCTATTAAAGAGTTTTAAAAAGATAAATTTATATTTTTTTATCGTTTCGAAATTAAACGATCTATTAACTACATAATTGATGACGTGTTACTGTAATAAAATTCTCCCAAAAAATATGATTGGTATATATTTATAACTAACATGAAATCAGACTTTGCTTAGCATATGGCAAACTTTGTTTGACTCTTCTAGAATTATTGTAACGAAAAGATTTAAAATATACGTAGATCATTTTTTTTCAATAATGATGTATAATTTTAAAGTATGCCTTCTTGGTGTGTTTGCAATTATTATAAATATAAAAGTATCACCAGCGATATCGGGATTAGTATCTATAGAAAGAGGTAAACCACACAATGAACAACCAGGTAATTAAACTAAATTTCCGAGCCAAAATTGTTTCTTTGTTTTCAATTTCATTTTGAATTTTCATTGTTACTTTCAAGGGTCATTTGAATATTTCAATAGCATGCACCCAATTTTAATTAATGAAGAGTATTTAAATGATGAAAAATTCTGTACGGGATATTGTGACCAACTTGACACAACAAATAGAAACCAATTAATTTATTCAAGTTATCCAAACGAATGTAATGGACGACTTCGATACTGCTGGTTCCACGAGGTTAGTTATCAGTTATATCAGTACTTATACATCGGGGCAAAGTGGCCATATAGTGTTCAGTGGTATCAAAATTCTGAGACGCAATTCTGAACGGCCAATTTGTCTCGTATGATTTCTACGCAATATTTTTCATAATGAAAACTAAACAAAGAAAAAACGTGATTTTAGATCAGTGAAAAACGAAGAGACGCGCAGATTAATTTATTTTTAAAATCAACTTCAACTAATTATGGATCTAATCGAGTATTGCGACAAGGAATAAGTATTGCTTATGATAAATTATCTCATACGGGTAATATTTGTAAATGCATATGTGAACGGACATATGATACAAATTCTGCTACTCGTGACCAATTACTTGATTCCATATGTTTCGATCCAGTTTCAGTTGACGATGGATAGTAAGACATTATTCGCTCATTATTAACTAAATTAAAATTGATTCAGAATCTGTATTGTAATTAATGAAAAAAAATTTCTTAGTGTCGCTACGGGGGTTCGATTCAAAAGATACAGTAACGTAATTCATCTTCAGCTTCAACAAGGAGTATTCGCTAATAAAACGATTGACCCGAGTACTGTCCAATGGAAAATAATCAAAAAATGTGATAACCAAAAAAAAGTTATTTATAATTTTAAAGACGACAGTTACGATGGCTTGAAAATTCCATTGGAAAATTTTTTTCTACCAGAGAATGCTGCTGTTACAGGTAATTACTAATTACATTCTTAATCGGATAACAAAATATTGACCGTAATTATGGTTTTCCAAAAATTTTCTTGTTCTATTGAATAGGAGTAACTTTGGGCAAGTCATTGAGTGGGCGAAGGATTAATAATGGTAATATTGATATCAGCAAACCTGAGATAAAAAAAAGAACTCGATGTAGCGAAGGGTAATTATCGTTTCTAGAAAATGTTAACAAGAGCTGACTGAAAATAAATGATACAAGTTTGTTATTTGATTTTGTTACAGCTCTGAACCAGTGTACATTGACTATGGTTACTGGCCATTTATATGGTCAATTACACCAACTAGGAGACCTGATCTATTATGCGATCATATAATATTTGGGGGAAAGTTGGACAAGTCTAAAAATGAAATCCATGTGGTTCCTTATGTTAATATGCAAGAGATCGCTTTAAGTCCGCCTGAACCTCTTCGCGGAATCGGCTGGTACTATCGCGATAATTCTCGTCATGGATTTTTGGCTTTGAAAATTTACAAAACAATGTAATAAATACATCATTTTTGAATTCTTATTTCTATCTTGAATAAGAATTCTTTTACAAATATGTAATAACAATAAAATTATCCATTTTTGTCATGCAACTACCTTTGAAAAATTATTTCAATAAAATTATTCGATACTTCTTGAGTCAATAAATCAAAATGAGTTATTTTGGATAACTTTTACAGTATTTTCTCGTAAATTTAAACTAAAATTCGTAATAATTGTCCACGTATTTAAAAATGTTTAGCTTTCATTGGCAACAAAAGATGGAAATCTCCAAAGCGTGTAATCCAGAGGCACTAAAAACGAATTTATTCAAAAATATTCTTCATGTTTAATAATCAGATGCTTGAATAATCAATGCATTCATCCCCAGAAAATAAAATAAAATTCCCAACCGAGAATCATGATATGAGTATGTAAAAATCGAGTTAAATCATTGCACACGTGGCGTAACCTTAAACGAATTATTTTTACGACTGAAAGTGATGCGTTGACAGCCGAAATTTCACTATGCCCGATCACAATGTACAATTCTCTTTCCCTTACCACCCATTACACCATTCCAGCCTTCAATCCCATAACCTCAACCCCAGTTTCTCTCCTTATCCCCTTATCCCCATTCCTCTTATACCCTTCATTACACCCAGATACCAATGATACTTTGACGAAGCTGAAAATACTCAGCCTTCACTTCACCGTAAGCTTTACCATTCAAATTATCAATTGAATAAGCAATTAAATAATAAAATATTATTATTCAACCATCAGCAAAAAACTATCAAAAGAATAATTCAAATAAATTCATCAAGAGTTTTTTTCTCTAATTAATTACGACCCAATTAGACATACTTTTATCATTATCATTATTATTATATTTTTTATATTTAATTGAAAATGGGATTGCGAGTACGCGGCATTAAGCCCGCGAGCGACAGCATGACTGGTTATAATAATAAAATTTTTTTCTTTTCTATATTTCAACTCCCTATTTACTCCCCTCCTCCCTTTCTCTTTCGCGTTCCCCTTTCTACCCCTATTTTAAACCCATCTCTTTGCTGGCTCTTTTGCTTAAGAGGGTTTACTTGTATCCCCAGAGACGCGCATGCGTCATCCGATTAAATTTACTAATTAGTTAATTAACTTAAGCACAAGGACTCTTCTCCACTTGCACACTTTTATACTTCCGGTACTCCAACTCTCTGCCTCCACTTCCACCTCCGTCATCCGGGGCTAAGTAACTTGACCGTCTGATTATGACGCATCGTTTTATACTTTTAAAAAAAAAAAAATCACTTTTAATTTACCTAAATTAATATTTTTCTCGGCCATTAATTACACGGGTACACATGAGTGCCGGAGTATTTATTAATTTAATTTAAAAAGTTTAAAAGCACTACCGCATTCACGAGGAAGGTGGAATAAACATCAGAGGAAAGTAGAGTAGAGTAATAGTAGTAGTGGATAAAATCAGTTAATGTATAAAGTTAGCGTGGTAATGTAGTAAAAACGATCGATCACAATGTAATGTCTATGACAATGGAAAATTAATGTATTATCTTCCCAAGGTGGACTAAAACCTGTCGAGAAGCCAAGAGAAGTCTAAAAAAACTAAATAAAAAAGAACAGGAACAAAACCTGGTATGGACGATCCAAACGAGGTAACAGCAGAAGAAGTAAAGAGTATATTGGCTGGTGGTATATATAATAGTGATGATAGCACGGCGGATACGTCGACTACTTCGCTGGGACACGTCAAGAGTCCAGAAGTGCTTTTCCGTGTTCCTTAACTCACTCGTTGTGTCGTCTTTTCTCTTAGCCTCAGTCCTTCTTTTCGATTCTCTTATATACTTCTTATTTGCAAATAACTTGCAAAAAATTTATATATACATATATATTTTTGCTTGGCACTAACTGGCTTTATACTGTTTTTAAATAACTAAGGTCTTTTACTATGCCCGTTCAATTAATCCCTGAAATGTCAATTTCGTTTAATACTTCAGCAGTAAATCGCTGAGCAAATTTTGCAAAAAATGACTCAAATTTTTTTTAGCAATGGCCTAGACGTCTCATTTTACCCCGAATACCTTTTGCTCTTAAATC
Organism: Microplitis manilae; assembly: GCA_030273425.1. Lineage (NCBI taxonomy): Eukaryota > Metazoa > Arthropoda > Insecta > Hymenoptera > Braconidae > Microplitis > Microplitis manilae. The sequence continues at coordinate 1,887,483 of CP092725.1, forward strand.
CCCAGTAAAATCTAAATTACAAATAAATTTTTTTTTATTTCCAGAGAAATTTAAAGGGTAGACCATCGTACCCCTGCCTCCGACAATTTTGAAATACAAAAATGCACAAGTCGGTTTTCTTTTCAGAACGATGATATATTTTTTTCAAGACAAATAATAAAATAAAAATGACAATAAAACTTGTTATAGATACGGGCGTGATTTTTTTTTATTTTTTATCTTCTTTTGAAGGCGTGATTACATATAATTTGTAATTGAGATAAATAGAGACGTATGCCCGTATATGTATGCTAAGAATAGATATGACTGTAATGGCCCTCATGCCCTTGGACTTGACCAGCAAATGCGGGTCGATCGTGTGCATTAAATTAAAATCAAGACAAAAGTACCAGCTAACAAATGTCTTGACATTTATACCAGCCCATTAAGGATATAAAGTATTGGGACATTTTATTTAAATGAAAGAAATAAAATTATGTAAAGAAATATGAAGCTCTAGAGACGCTTAAGTTTAATCATCGCGGATAGAGGTCTGATAGAGGATTACGTGTAACGCGCATGGTAATTAGTCAACATTAGCATGCATTACTCGAGTAGTCTCTGGTGTCATGGTGAGAAATGTGTGGGTGTAAGTGAGATAGAAACAGATGACTGGCGCGTGGCAGTTAATAGGTAAATTTTGGGAACGAGGGGTAACTTCGACAACTCGATATCAAGGCGCTTGTCCTCCATGTCCCACTCAGCCGCAGTATGTCCTCGTTGCGAACTAATTAGAGGCTACGAGTCCTGGAGATATAGCTGAGCTGAGTACAGTAAGAGACCAAGAGACCAAGCGAATAAGAGAGAGAGAGAGAGGGAATTGAAGTGAGATGATATGAGACTGCTTGTACCTCTAAAGCCTCTGTAGCCTTGAGAATGATTATGGGATCGATAGCAACTGCGATTAATGTATCAGCTTGTGTGAATGCCCTACTATACTACAGACTACAGACTAATCGATAATTTACGAACTATATTCGATTATAAAATTACTTTAATTACTTTAATGATAATTATTTATTTAAAAAAAAAAAAACTGTTTTATTAAATTAATTAAATTTAAAAATTAATTTTACTAAATGCTCTAAAGTTATTACATTAGCATTAATGGAGCTATTATTTTAAAATAATTCAAGTGACATTTAATTAAATGGAATAATTAAGCTAATTAAATTAAGTAAATTGGCACAGAATTTATTTCGTTAAATATATCTATATATAAAAATGTTTAAATGGTATACTGTGATACTAATTCAGTATATTTTTAGGATTCTCATATATATATTTTGTATAATTTTGATTGCCAATAGAAGGGAATATTGAAAATGTTTATTGTACAGTTAATTAGAATGGAATTAATTATTAATTATAAAAACAACATTTACTATCGAACATCAAACACAATTATTAACGGGCTAGTGACATAAATTATCGTAATTGGAAATATAATAGACGTATAAATCTAGGTTGTCAAACGACCAACTAATAAATCCGCTTACTATAACAAGGGACAGAATATTTATTTATTATTCTATATATTTATTTTTAAAATTAAATCAAAAGCTATTTTGTGCCACATATTTTTTTTCAGTCTCATTCATTATTAGTTTTTTTTTTATTTCAATTTTGAAAAAATCCTGTCCAAATTATTTAGACAGTACTACAAAATATCCGGGGTAAAACGGAGCCAAATAATTTATTAAAAAAATGACATATTTTTGTAAATAAATTATTTATAATTAAAATCAAGTAAAATTAATTTTTGGCTTATGAACCTGTCATGCCCCAATTTCTTCAGTAATTTATGTAACTCAATCAATTAAATTATATAAATAATTAGTTATAGAAAATTAATTTTATCCCAGAGGTCAGTCATATTAAAATTACATAACAAATTTATATCCATCAGTATATATTTATACAGTACTAACTATATATAAATATATATGTATAACAATAATAAAGTTTACACAGCATAAATCAACATTATTATACAATCCACTTAATAATTTCAAATACTATTAATTAAAAACAAATGAAATAATTCCCAGTCCTATTCTATTAAAAAAAAAGCCATAACTATTTTATCATCAAAGAAGAATAAGATGAAGCGAATAATAAATAGATATCTCCGACTAATTGCCGTCTCTTTGTACAATGATAGAGCCCATGAAAGATAAAAAAAAACCTCGTAACCCAAAGCCCAAACTGAAGATAAAAAAAAATAAAAATATAATTGGCGCAGTACAAACAGCGATAAAGTCCCTCAACTAACACTCATTTGTATAATATTAATTGAAATCAAACATCCGGCTGTCTCATCGGACTCGGAGAGTTTTCTATTTAATTTTTTTATTTTATTTATCCTGCACTTCTATATTTATCTGTCCTTCATTATTTTATTTTATTTATTTAAGTTTTTTACAGCAACTTTGAGCCGGTGCCGGTGCCGGTGCCGGTGCTCGTGTTTGTGCCGGGTAAAAACCATCTCCGCGACGACGCCACATGTCGGCTGCATCTGTCGAGCCCACAGGCAACTCAATCGTGTTTGCATAATATCCAATTATTCACTACGTATATTTTATTATTATCATCTCAAGCTCAGGTCAATTAAACTAGACGCGTTTATTTTAAATCCACAGCTGGATAAATTTGTATCTCTAAATATATAAATAACAAATTATTATATATTTATATAAATACTTATTGTACAAATTACTAGAAAGTGGGGCATAAAGGGACATCTAAATTAATTTTTTGAAAAAAAAACAAAATTTTGTTCCCTTACTTTTGAATTTATGATGAAATTTGGAGCCTAATTTCGATAATAGACAAATGTAATAAAAGTAAAACAAAATCCATTACCGTAAAGACAAACTTTTCAAATCTAGACTTGATGAAAAATTTTAGTAATAATAATAATATATGTATTAAATTATATTACTAAATGCATAATGTATAGTATTATAGGAGCATAGATGTATATAGATGATCGTCAGCAAATTTCGCGCGTTAATTAGATCGACGAGGCGTAAAATAGAGAATGTATATGTATATATATATTGTCGGCCCAAGGGGGCTTTGCATAGATTACGAGTCGTGTCACACAATGTGTGTATACTTAACGAAAATATCTCACTATACTATGGGCAATAATACAACATTGTAATTAGAATATGCAAAGAGCAATAGCAATTATTGTAGCTTTAGTAATTGTAATTGTAGTTGTAGTAGTAGCAGTAAGAAAAGTAGTCCAGTGTATATAAATATTTTATTTTTACTTTTTATTAACTCCTATGCATTCCGAGTGTCTCATTATTATCCAGAACGATCAACTAATTGCGGTTTGTAATTTAACGGTTGGTAAAGCATTCAAGTACACCGTTGACGCTCTTATCATGCTCTGAATCCTCATTTATATATTAATTATTATTTTAAATAAATAATCTTGAGTTTAAGTGGAACCAAAGTGGGAAAGAATTGCTGCGCTTACATTACGAGTATTAATTTAAAATGTTCATCATGAGAATTGGAAGTTTTTTATGATAAAATCGAAATAATAAATTTTTAATTATAAAACTAGTTTTTTGTAATATTTTATCACCCAAAAATCTCCAAGCAATAAAATCAATAATAAAATAATCTATGTACATTAAAAAGCAATAAAAAAATGATCCTGAAATTACGAGACAATTAACAATTTTCAGATTTATTTTTAAACGATTACATTTAAAAGAAAAAAAAAAGAAAAATATGCACATGTAGAAAATTTAAAAAACTACAAGTGCAATTTTTTTGAATATTTTTTTTTTTGTTTTGTCGGGTTTAAAAAAATCTTAAGATTATCAGGCGTCGGCTAACTTCAGTATCATCAAAAAAAATTACTCCCACAATAATAATTATAAATATATAAAAAATATTTTTTTTTTGTATAAAAATGATTTGGAAAGGTGTGAAAAAGACTTAAAAAAGTTTAAATATAATACAAAATACAATAAAAAAAAAAAAAAATGTGGATGGGAAAAATGATTTAGAAAAATTTTAGCCGGCCAATAGCGATCTGGCGTGTAATAGCTGATGGTGGTCAATTAACACGCGGCTGCTGGTACAGTTACGTGACGCGCCTGAAATTGGAGTTTTTGTTTCCAATATCAATTCCAGGTATACGGTGAAGGGTTTTAATTGGTCGCGCGGCTAAAGCCATCCGGGGATTTCTCTGTCTCTATCACTTTACTCATTCAATCATTTTCTCATTCACTTACTCACTCACTCACTCATTCTGTTCACTCAACCCCATCACACTCTACACTCCACACGCTATAACGTTAGTCCACTAGTATAATACACACATACATATATATACACATATATTGATAGAATGAATTTAAACAAATAGACGAGTATACATAGTGCATATAAAGCAATCGTTAAACGGTTCATCCGAACCTTGACGACGTCCACCCTCCATAAGGCTCAATATGTGCGAATAATTTATTTTATTTTTTTTCATTCCATTATTTTTTACCCTCACGAAAATATTTCATTTCCATCATTGACTCTCGTAGATGAATCGCCTTGATAAGCGACACCGCGAGTCCCGATTGTGATGGAGATAGTCGAGTTTATTGCGGTACCCGGTCACTCCTAGCTATAGGTCTATATATATATTTATATAGTATATCCCAGTGAAAAGTAATTAACTGGCGGTCGTGAGTTTAAGAGGAAAATCAAGAAGACACGTACGAAAAAAGAAAAAAACTAATCGATTGATAACTCTCACGTTTTCTCGATCACGATTCATTAGATTTTATATACATTGACTTGAACGTTTTTTTTGCCGCGATCAATCAAATGAGTTACTGTTACAATAATTATTTACCTAAAATTTTGTACCCTGGTTATTAAATATTTATTAATTTAAAATATAATTGTAAAATTATTTAAGAAAAAATTTTTCAAAAATAAATTTGAGTTGCTATGAGTCCCAAAAATTTAAAGTGACTCGAAGCAAATAATTTTTATTTTTAATAAAAATATAAAATGTTAATTAAAATAAAAAAGTCAATGGGGTATTTTTCACTCTTTTACTTTTATTGTCTACTCATTAATATAATATTGTAATTTTTTTTAATTGATTAGCTAACTAATAAGAATTACTTATCAATATCTTGAAAAATAATTTCGGAGTTAAATTTAATTTTACAAACAGAAATAGTAATTAAAAATTTTTACAAGCAGAATTAATTCGTATTTAAAAAAAAAACATTATTCATTTATAGAATTTTTCATGTCATTAACAATTGATTGCAAAAGGAGGTCCCCTCTGTATATTTTGAAGAACTGAACAAAATCGCTAAGACTGGAAATTATTTCATTTTTGTATAATGCAACTAAATTTTCAATTTCATTTGGCTGCGACAATTTCTCGAGCATGAGATGAAGAACTGCAATAGTATTTATCAAAGCATGTGTTTGTTTTTCATTTTCATTTGAATCTGGCGATGAGCTGCTGACATCAATAAGTTTCCCGATAATCACATTCTCATTGCTGCCCAGAATATTAACGATATTTTTTAAAATTTCAACAATATCCTTTTCAGTCAGTTTTGATATATCGTCAACGTCATAACGGCTTAATTTCTCGAGTTGATTAATCACCAGAGCAATCTCTTCTTTATCGGCTCCCAATGCTGCCTTCAGATAATTAACTCTCGATAAAATTTGAGTCTCATTGAGTTTTGAAAAATCATCTAAGGTTTCATTGAGTCCAAAGACGCCCATTAAATTTTCTACTACCGTAATCAGATCAGTTTTATCAAAATCCAATGCACTATTAATTCCTTCCGGTGAGTCAATGCCATTTTCTTCTGGTGGGAAAACGAACGGTGTAGCAAATACCTGTTTGAAAATAAATTCCATTGAAAAATTTAAAAATAATGATAAATTAATTCAAATATTATATAATTTGTCAATTACTTTTTTTTTTAATTAATAAAACTAAAATATACTTCATACGAAATTAAATTGAATAACCCTAAGCAGTTCAATATAATTTACATGTGATAAAAAAAAATTTTCATTCACATTTTCATAGAAAACATTTCAATGCAATTCATAAATTTATTTAATAATTACAAATTTGAATAATAACTTACTTGTAAACTCAAATTTGACACAACAATAAAACACGTAAAGAAAGCAGTCTTCATTTTTACTAAAATATTTTTGAAAATTTTGTAACAACTTTTCACTTGAACACTAGACTGATTACTAGTTCGAGCTTTGATTTGGAAATGAACCTTCCAAACCGATGTACTTTTATATGTTCACTCTCTGACGTGCTATAGAATCGTACAATGACGTACATTACTTACTTATCCCTAAATTTCCACGAAGGCTTATTATTTCAACATTACAATAAATGTAATATAAGATAAAATAAATAAGTATATTAAGAAATTATTGTAATGTTTATTTTTTTTCTAATTGCCCACCTGGAACTTAAATGCTTCTTAAATTGATTTACTGATATTTTAATAACTAATGAATCATTGTTATTATGAGTCATGCTCCAAAGATGGATAACTAGAATCAAAAGTTATCAAACGATACTCCAGGAATTCGACGCATTAAAACTATATATCTATTGAAATTTTATTAACTACGTAATGATCAGAAATTTGACGTAAAGTAAATTATTATGTTAAATCAACTCGAAATTTCGAGTTGTTCAAAAAATAATTATTAATTTTTATATTTTTTACAATTTTTTAAAATCATAAATTCTTTTGTCTGTTCATAGACGATGTTGTTATTATTATTTTATAGAAATTATTATGATCATTAACGCGAATTAAAGACATTATTTTTTTGGTCATTAACAAAGAGATTAATTACGGATAAAACTAATTTTGAATCTATAAATCAAAGAATTTATGGATTCAAAAAAATATTATTTCCCAAAATCATTTTTATCTACTATGAGTTAATATCCGAGGTAAAATGATCAACCGCTGCAGATCATTAAAGATTTAGGGCGCTATCTAATCAAAATGTCTGAGGCAGAAAAATCCCGATCACAGAAATTAATTACTAATGATAAACTTAATTAGTAACTTTATGATTCTTCCGTTTCATGGGTAAGAATCAATTTTCAATTCTCAACTAGTAATCAATTTAATAGCAAAAAAAACCCACTGATAGTCTCTAACATTTAATTCTATTAATTTTTTCTTTGTTCGTAGCAACTAATTTTTATTATTATTATTATTTTTTACTATTATTGCTATTAACCTTCGTATTAAATTGACAATGATATTTTGTAGATCATTAGCACAATAAATATATAACGGTGTATCGACGATGAGCGAGCATATCAACGTAGAGTTCGAAAGAACTCATTTTATCAAATATGGGTAAACATTTTTTTTTTACATTACATTTACTAGATATATAATTTTTTAAATATTCTTTGTAACGGTTCAAGACAAGCCAATCAAATTAATAATTTTTTTTTTTTTTTGATTAGATAATTTGTATACTAAAGTAATATTATCATGGGTATTATTGAGTACTGTGTTTTTTGTAATCGTGAATTCGGTGAGTACCATAAATATATAAATACATGAATAGACTATTGTAATTAATAAACTGAATTAATGAATAGCTGGAGACTGACGATCAATTTGAAAATATACATCAGCATGCGGACTCTCAAGGTAATTATTAATGAATTACAAGTAGTAATTAAATAAAAAATTTGAAAAATTACTTGATTATTTGTACTATTAAAAAAAGTGATAGAATTTCGGGTAATTTTGATTTCTTGACAAATAACTCTGCTTAAACATTTATAATTAGCAATTCGAGAATATACAGAGGTATGACAATATCATTTATCTATGTTGAAAAAAAAATTAAAACTAGGCACGGAAGATAAAAATTTGAAAATCAAATGTATGTAGGTCGCTAACAAAAATTTATTTTACCGTAGGAAAACGGGAAATTATCGAAATAAAAATTCCAAGAAGATATAAACGATCAGTTGATTCCTCAATTCGTTTTCCACTTAGAGCATTTGGCCGAGATATAAATTTAAATCTGCGACAAACGACCGGCATTCTTTTCAGCTCAAAAACTCCAGTTTACTTTGTTAAAACCAGGCGATCGAGAACGTTTATTGATACGAAATACAATGTATGAATAAATTTTTTTTTTTTTTTTATTACTACGTATGTCCAAAAAATACTCAAACAGAAATTATTGTTTAGATGTTCAATTCGAGCGTACTCTCAAAGCTTTATGTGGACGAAGAAAAAAAAGCGGCATTCACGCTAAGGACTGATCCCACTGATGGATCGACTAAAATTCAAGTAAAATTATTATTAATCTACATTTATAATTTATTAGCAGCTAAAAAAAATTATTGATCATTTTATTCATCATCTAGTACGGATTCATCGGCACTGAGAATCTAGTAATTGACCAATTAAAACCCGATGCATTTTTGGACAGCCGCTCAGATATTTCATACAATCAAGACCATTATGTGGCAACATCCATCGCCGATGAAATGTCTAATGCAGTATCTGACAGTCAGTATCTGTATTTAAAAAAATTTTTAAAAATCAATTGAATTACTATATTACGATACTGATGATCATTTTTTTACTGATCAGTTATTGGAGTTGGAGTAAATCGTCGACACCCAGTTAAAGCAAGTACAAGAATTCCCGAGACAATCTATCCTGAGATATTGATAATCGTCGATTATGCTGTTTACAGTCATTTCAAAGAACACGGAATAATTCAATATTTGATACAATTTTGGAATGGAGTCGATTTATATTATCGTCCATTACGAAGTCCAAAATTCAAATTAAGTATTGCAGGAGTTATAATCGCTCAGGTACATGAATAAAAATCTTTTTAGGTAGATTTTAAAAAAAATCTAGGTATTGTATTTGTCCTCATGGTTGATTTTTCAAGGAATTTTGTCATAACCTATCATAATTAGTTGAATGGAGTTCGAAAATACCATTCGTTGAAAAATTTATATATGTATGTATATATATATATATATATATATATATGTAATATAACCATGTTTTGAGGACACGATTGCGGCTACAATTCTTATTAGATCTTGATGAAATTTTCCACACTTATTCTATGGGCGATTATCACGGTTAAGTTCGAAGATGGGCTAAATCGGTCAATTAGTTTAGAAGTTATGGCTGTTTGAAATTTCCATGATTTTTCGAAAAAATTAGTTTTTATCCACTTTCATGTTCATATAGTTTTAAAACTAATACTCATAGACAATTTCCGTAAAAAATATCTGAAAGCTTGTTTAGTAAGCTTTAATTTATGATCTTAAACTCTATGTTTTGACCATTTCTTCGAATAATTTGATAGCTTTGAAAATTTTAATGGAATCAAAAAATGTTGAAAATATGGTTTTCATTCCTCATAGCTTATGATTGTCCCATTATAATCCAATTTCGCCAATTGCATTTTATTGCTCATAAAATAACCTGTAAATTTCACTGCTATTTTATATTTTAAAAGTAATTCTTTTATTATTTATGATGTATTACATGTACCTCGAATCCCTGTGATTATCACTGGTCTTGTCATTACGATAGCACTCACAGTTCTCATCGGATCTTATGGAAATTTTTTACACTTATTCTATAGGCTATTATCTTGATCAAATTCGAAGATGAGCTCAATCGGTTGATTAGTTTTGAATTAATGGCTGTTGAAATTTTCACGATTTTTCGAAAAAATAAATTTTTATTCACTGTTGAAGTTCATATAATATTAAAACTAAAATCAATAGACAATTTCAGTAAAAAGTATTTTAAAGCTTGTTTAGTAAGCTTTAATTTTTGTCGTTAAACTTCATGTGTTGACCATTTTTTCTAATTATTTGATAGCCTTGAAATTCTAATGGTATCAAAAAATGTTGAAAATACAATTTTGTCAGTTATATTTTATTGTGATCAAAATAACCTGTAACTTTCACAGCTATTTTATGTTGTAAAAGTATTTTTTTGTTATTTATTATGTTTCAATCGTACCTGTACATACTATAATTATAACTGGTCTTGCCATCGTAATAGTGATTATCATTATGATCTCATACTAATTAAATTATTGATACTTTGTTTTTATGATAGTTTGCTACATTACTTATAAAATGTTTTGTCAAATCAACTATCTGAAGTTCTCTATCAAAAGTAGTCGTTGTCTTTTTTTACCCTGACTCTTAGAAAAACGAGTCTAATTTCATATCATGACTATACACTAAAATGTATTACAAGATATGTATATATGAAACTTTATATATAGATTAATCGGAAAATCTACCTTCCATTTCGGCTGCCGAATGGGCTTTTTTTCTTCTTAAGTTATTATTCAAGCAGTCAAATCATTCCCCCCAAAATGCCCAATTCGCTTCTTAGTTTGTATAGTTATTAAAAAAAATTTTGAGAAGCCCAATCTGCCAAACTTTTTCCGTAATAATTCCGTTGATTATTTTCTCCAATATTCTGACTAGTTACAAAGTAATTCAACCGCATTTCGGTTACTATTGAGGAAGTTTTTTAATTCATCTAATTATTACAACTTTAAGTAAAATATTGTTTATACCTTCATGACATAAATACAATAATATTAATAAAAACATTTCATTTAAAAAATATAGGATGAACATGTCTTTGATTTTTTGTCTCCAATGTCTCTATGGAGGGAGCAGGGTTTAATTAAATACTTTTCGGTATTACCCAGAATGAGTTCATGGTTGCAAAGAGCTAGAAATTCAATTCCGTTTAATACCTATGACACTCATATGGTTATGACGCCGTAAGTATATTTTGAAAATACATGAATTCAAAACTTTGAATCCTAAATACACAAGAAATTGGTAAACTAATTATATATCATTGAATCAATAAGTTATCGTGCAATAACTGAGGAACCAAGAGTTATTGATAAACCGAGCGGTGTGATTGGAGTAGCACCAATTTCAAGTGCTTGTAATGGTGTAAATGGCGGTTATCCACTAGGAGGAGTTGTTTATGAACCCCTTAATTTACAGGGTATCCTAACGGCTGTTCATGAGTTAGGTCACGTGTAAGTTTTTTTTTTCTCTTCATTATTTTCTCCACAGCATTATTTTCTCTAAACTATTATTTAAACTAAAGTTATTTTTTAAAATTTAATTTATAGATTTGGTGCAGATCACGATAAAAATTGGCCGTGTTCTACCCATTCTATAATGGCGCCTTCAGACGTACCGGGGAATGAATATTGGTCACGGTGTTCAATAGATTCATTTCACAGGAACCTTATGTACCAAAATAATTATTATGTTTATTGATCTATGAGAAAGATTACAAATAATCTATAGCGATCCATTATCTTGAATTACAGAACCCAAGATTTCACATGCATGTACAATGAACCTGATCTAGACAATGATGATGCTGGTAGCGATGACAATCCACCAACAGTCAACACTCAGATACCTAATGATCCTAATCATAATAATGGTCAACCACCAGCAGTATTCCACGTCGAAATAACCGATGATAGAGATCAGTTAACTGTCGGTCCGACCGAGTTTTCACCTAACCGCCAAGTATGGATTTATTACAGAAATAACAAACTAGTGATAACCCAACAGAACACTAACGAATCGCCGCCGTCGACTGATTCAAATACCATAAAGCCAGACTTTCAAGTGCGTGGGCCTGATCATACAATGATCGTTATGGACCCATCGCAAGTAAATCCATCAAAATTGATATATATTTATCATGAAGATGGGTATATTTACGCATATCAAGGCAGTAAACCTAGTTTAGAACAACGTGATGCATGGCCAAAGGGGAATTACACTCCAAGTTGTTTTGTCAGGGAGCATTTCCTATTAAACAAATTAGTGTTGATATATTGTACAAAAAGCGACAAGATAATATACGTATCACAAATTAATACTCCAGATAATCCGTTTATGAATGACCCACCTCCACTTTTTGATTTGGAGTACACTGTATCTGATACTAAGTCAATACATATTGCTCCTAATCATATAAAACCTGATCATGTACTTTGTGTATGGCAAATGAATGGTCTGATGTATATTAGAAGTGGTACCCCATTGCGTCCACATCAATAATATTGTAAGGCTATCTTAAATCAGATGACCAAAATAAAGAAAAAAACTTGAAACTATTTACAGTATTCGAACCTTATTATCCAGAACCTACACCTAATCTTACACGCTAAAAAAAAAGTAATCATACATCCCATCTTTACATTTTAAGATTCTCATTCTCTTATGTTAACTTTTCCTATCCGAGATGTTAACCATTTTTATCCAACATGATCATTGCTATCTCAGATAGAAAAATTTATATATTTTTAAGATGTAAGAAATATTACTATATAGCCGTTAACTATTACTATCGACAATAATAAATATTAATATAAAATAAAAGAATAGTTTACATATAAGCATGGTTATGATTGTCACATACAGTATGATAATCGTTCTCTATTGCAAGATAGTAATAATTATTAGAGTCTTTCAGCGTTTGAATATTCTAAACCTGATCATAAACGTCCAACGAAAAATCACTGGTAGTCAATTATTTGTAATTTGAATCAAGACCTAGAAGACCGTTGAATACACCTAAGACTAAATTTCATTATAAATCCCGATTTTTTATTAAATATCCTGATAAATAATTTGCATAATTTGTTATGAAAGTAATGTAATTATTCTTATTGAAAATAATTACATAAAATTAAATTTAAAAAAAAAGATTTCAACTTTAACTATTTTTTTTTTTACTTATAAATTCTTTTGTCTTGTATTAAGTATTATTGTTACTATTTTATCGGTATTATTATCATCATTACCTTGAATTAACAACATTATTTTTTAGTCCATTATCAAAATAGATAAAGTAAGGCTAAAAGCGATTTCGGAATTAAAAAACGTTTTTTCCCAAAGTCTTTGTCATCTACCACTAATCAAATAGCGAAATAAAATATTCATCTTATGCTCCGGATTATCGAATTTTTTTTTCGCTTTCCAAGCAAAATGTCTCAAGCAAATAAATCCTGATGAATAACATTAAGTATTATACATATACATGTAATTAGTAAATTTTTTTTCTTCACTTTTGTCTTCCGGGATTTTTTTGTTCAAGATTCAAAGCTCAGCTTCACATGCTGGGTTCAAAAAAAATTTTTTGAATATAAATTATTTCAAATTACTAAAGAAGTTAATTCATATGTATCGAATTTTTTTCTGTCCTTGTAAAATGTAATCTACAATTTGGAAGCAGTAATTAAATTAATGGCCGAAAAAACCCACTTTATCGATTACCATCTTAATTCTATTAATATTTTCTTTGTTCGCGTCAATAAATTATTATCATCCTTTGTCTTGAATGAATAAAGGTATTTTTTAGGTCATTAGTACAATAGATATATAAAGTCCGTATGATTTTATTCAATCAGAAACGTTGTATTGGAAGATTGGCGAAGAGATCGACGTAGAATTCGAAAGAATTCATTTCATTAAATATGAGTAAATATATTATTTTTATACACTATATTTATGAGATATATAATTTGTTAGATATATTTTATTGCGTTCTGAGACAAGCCAATAAAATTAATAAATTAATATTGTTTTTCAATTAGATAATTCGAATACCAAAGTAATAATATCGTGGATATTATTGAGTATCGTGTTTTTTGTTCATTCGAGTTCGGTAAGTACTATAAATAAATAAATGAATAAAATATTGCAATTAATGCACTAAATTAATGAATAGTTGGAGACTGAAGATCATCTCGATGTCATAAACCAGCACCCTGACTGTCAAGGTAATTATCAATAATTTACTGGTAGTAATTAAATAATTAACATAATTAATTACTCAAATATGTACACAGATACTTTTACTACACTGTTACAATGGAAATTTTATTTAAAATTTTTTAATTAATTAAAATAAAATATTAAATCGTGAAAAATGAAATAGTAGCTACAAATGGTACTTCTACCCGATGACATGAAAATTTATGTTGCAGGAAGAAAATGTCAAATCGTCGAAGTAAGATATTTAAAAAGGCAAAAACGATCAGTTGGTGAGTTCGATCTCAATTTTGAGTTTATAATTAATGGCGAGAGGAAAGTTTTACGTCTAAGAGCATCGAACGGTATTCTGGTCAACCCAAAAACTCCAGTATACTATGTAACATCGAACAGGAATGGACACACTATTGAAAGAAAAGACAATGTATGTATAAATATTTTTTTTTTTATAGTAATGCATATGCAAAAAATACTTAAACATAATTTACTGCATAGATTTTCAACCAAGACGTTCTCGGAATGCATTTCATAGACGAAGAAAAAAAAGCGGTAGCTTCAGTAATAGTCGATCCTATAACTAAAGTGCTAACAGTTAAAGTAAAATTTTTATCATTCTATATTATTAATTATTTAATAGTGTATAAAACATTTAATAAATATTTTATACTTCATCTAGAGAGTATTTGTCGGAACTGAGAATGTAGTGGTCGACCAGACAACTTATAACGATAGAATTTATTATGTAGCTAGAACCATTCCTAATTCAGACACCGACAGTTAGTATTGTTATTTAAAGAAAAAATTTCAAATAAATTATCAAATAATAATACTAATAATAATTTTATTCATCAGTTTTGGGAATTGGATTAAATCTTCGGTACGTTGTTAAATCAAGTTCAAGAATCCCTGAGACAATTTATCCTGAAGTATTGATATGCGTCGATTATCATTTTAACAACGTTTTGCAACATAAGTTGATAGCATATATATTGGAATTTTGGAACGCAGTTGATTTATATTATCGTCCATTACAAAATCCTCGGTACAAATTATCTATCGCTGGAGTTGTTGTAGCTATGGTATAGTATAATAAAAATTATTTTATTTTTTTAATTATCAAATATTAATTGCAAATTCATTCAAAATTAAAAAAGAAACGATAAGAATAAATATCACCGGAATAAAAAAAAACTGTAAATCGGTTGGCCCTTTGGGCCAGCCCCAAAACTTTCCGCTATTTTTGAGCTCAAGAAGTTCTCAGTTGTTATTGAGACAATTTTTTAATTTATGTTATTATTATTATTATTATTATTATTATTATTATTATTATTATTATTATTATTATTATTATTATTATTATTATTATTATTATTATTATTATTATTATTATTATTATTGAATCAATAAAATATAGTTTCTTTTCCTTTACAATTTATGTATATATGTATTAATAAACATATTCTATTTGAAAAATACAGGATGAAAATGTCTTTCCTTTTGCATCTCCATCTGCTTCGGGGACAAATAATCTAATTCCATTCAATTCATCACTGGACTATATGACTGAATGGCTCGGAAGTGTTCAAGAATTTATTCCGTTTAATAGCTACGACACTCATATGTTTATGACTCCGTAAGTGTTTTCGAAAAAATATATCAATTCAAAATTTAAAATCCTAAGTATATAAATTGATCGATTAATTACATATTATTAAATTAATAAGTTATCGTGATGGCTTGGTGACCCAAGGAAAAGCGATTGGAATAGCATATGGCTCCAGTGCTTGTCTCGGTGTAACTGCAGGTATTTCCAAGGGAGGAATTGTTTATGATCCTTATAATCTAGAAGGTATCCTGACTGCTGTTCATGAATTAGGTCACGTGTAAGTTTTTTATACCATCATCTCTTAAAAACTCTATTGGAACTGAGCAATCACTAAAATCAAAACCTCGTATCATTTCATGCATCCAAAATATCGATTATTTTTACAAATCGCATTTATAGATTTGGTGCAAATCACGATGAAGAGGGGTCTCCTTGTTCTCCTCATTCCATAATGTATCCTTCAGACGCACCGGAACATGAATCGTGGTCGGAATGTTCAATAGACTCATTTCGCAGAAACCTTAGGTACCAAAATAATTATCTCCATCAACTGATGAGATAGTTACAGATAACTTAAAGCTATTTATTATTTTGAATTGCAGATATCTAGATTTCACATGCATGTACAATCAACCTGTTGCGATTGAAAATCCATCAATGACCTTTCGGATACCTATTAATTTTAATTTTAATTATAATCAACCATCAACACTATTCCACAAAGAAATAACTGATGATCGATACCAACTAACTATCGGTTTTTCCCAGTTTGCACCGAACCGCGAAATAAAAGTTTACTACAGAAATAATAAATTAGTAGTAACTCAATTGCACAACAAAGCTACGGCGTCGTCGACTGATCCGAATGCTAGCAAAAGAGATGTTCAAGAACGTTTTACTGATAATCAGATCATCACTTTCGATTCATCGCAAATAAATCCATCAAAATTGGTAAATATTTATCATGAAGATGGGTATATCTACATATATCAAGGCACTAAACCTACAGGCGACACAAATGAATCTCAACAATCAAATAATAACAATCAAGGACCTGATCTATACTCAACGGACGATCGACATCTATTATGTTTACAAAGATCACATTTTAATTTAAACAAAGTAGCAGAGATCTATTACAGAAACAATTTACTATATGTTTCACAGCGTAATGTTCCAGAAAATCCTTTTTTTTACGCCTCATATCGTTTTCCTTATATGCAACAAATCATTTTTGATTATCAAAAATATACCATGTATCCTAATCTGATAAGTCCTGGTATGCGAGTTTGTATGTGGCATGCCAATGGTATGATATATATTCAAAGTCAAAATGTGTAGCCTGCATCTTAGAAATTTATTTTCAGTGTGATCGTACTGATAAGCAAGCCATCGGCAATGCGTTTAAAAACCTAAATATTGTAGGCCTGACTCCAAATAAATAGCCAAAATAAAAAAATAAAAAAACCTGAAATTTATTTAAAGTATCTGAACCTGATTATCAAGAACCTGCACCTAATCCTAAATAATCTAAACCTGACCGTGGACGACCAAATCAAACACAGCTCTACTTCGTTATAGTCATTCTGAATCTAAACTTAGATCATTTAACCCTGATCATATACAAAACCAGATTAAATCCTATTTACCTTGAATATCATTAAAAAAAAAAGATTTAGCGTGTTTAAGTGCTCAAAAACTTAGTATTTCCTTAGGTACCCCGTTTTGTCCCCCCCCCTCCCCTATACATGTAATTAGTAAATTTTTTTTCTTTACTTTTGTCTTCCAGGATTTTTTTTGTTCAAGATTCAAAGCTCAGCTTCACATGCTGGGTTAAAAAAAAATTTTTTAAACATAAATTATTTCAAATTACTAAAGAAGTTAATTCATATGTATCGAATTTTTTTCTGTCCTTGTAAAATGTAATCTACAATTTGGAAGCAGTAATTAAATTAATGGCCGAAAAAACCCACTTTATCGATTACCATTTTTATTCTATTAACATTTTCTTTGTTCGCGTCAATAAATCATTATCATACTTTACCTTGAATGAATAAAGGTATTTTTTCTATCATTAGTACAATAGATATATAAAGCGCGTATGATTTTATTCAATCAGAAACGTTGTATTGGAAGATTGGCGAAGAGATCGACGTAGAATCCGAAAGAATTCATTTCATTAAATATGAGTAAATATATTATTTTTATACATTATATTTATGAGATATATAATTTGTTAGATATATTTTATTGCGTTCTGAGACAAGCCAATAAAATTAATAAATTAATATTGTTTTTCAATTAGATAATTCGAATACCAAAGTAATAATATCGTGGATATTATTGAGTATCGTGTTTTTTGTTCATTCGAGTTCGGTAAGTACTATAAATAAATAAATGAATAAAATATTGCAATTAATACACTAAATTAATGAATAGTTGGAGACTGAAGATCATCTCGATGTCATAAGCCAGCACCCTGACTGTCAAGGTAATTATCAATAATTTACTGGTAGTAATTAAATAACACATCAAAAAAATACTTAATCATTCGTATGAAAAAGACCAAAAGTAGATCTTAATTTATTTATAAAAAAAAAAGAATTATTTTTTGGGTTAATTTCATTTCTCCATAGACGACTACTCATACAGTAATAAAAAAATGCAAATCTATAAAAGGGTACGACAATATTATCTATCTATAACAAAGAAAAACATTTTTTTCAGATTTTTACGTATATATAAGGTAGAAATACCGTTTTTTATCAAGTCAGTCCCAATTTTTGACACTAAAAATTCAAATAGTATAATTAACAGAAAACATAATGACAATTAATTTTTCAAATTTTTTCATTAATTAAAATAAAATATTAAATCCTCAAAAAAGAAATAGTGGCCACGAATGGTACTTCTACCCTATAACATAAAGAGTTATGTTGCAGGAAGAAAATGTCAAATCGTCGAAGTAAAACTTTCAAAAAGGCAAAAACGATCGGCTGATGAGTTCGATTTTAATTTTGATTATCAAAGTAATGGCGAGACGAAAACTTTACATCTACGGGCATCGGACGGTATTCTGGTCAACCCAAAAACTCCAGTATACTATGTAACATCGAACAGGAATGGACACACTATTGAAAGAAAAGACAATGTATGTATAAATATTTTTTTTTTATAGCAACGCATATGCAAAAAATACGTAAACATAATTTACTGCACAGATTTTCAATCGAGATATTCTCGGACTGCATTTCATAGACGAAGAAAAAAAAGCGGTAGTTGCACTAACAATTGATCCTATAACTAAAGAGACAAGATTTAAAGTAAAATTTTTATCATTCTATATTAATAATTATTTAATAGTGTATAAAACAATTACTAAATATTTTATACATCATCTAGACTGCATTTATCGGCACTGAGAATTTAGTGATCGACCAGACAACTTATAACACTAGAAATTATTATATAGCTAGATCCATTCCTAATTCAAACACCGACAGTTAGTATTGTTATTAAAAGAAAAAATTTCAAATAAATTATCAAATAATAATACTAATAATAATTTTGTTCATCAGTTTTGGGAATTGGATTAAATCTTCGGACCGTTGCTAAGTCAAGTTCAAGAATCCCTGAGACAATTTATCCTGAAGTATTGATATGCGTCGATTACCAATTTCATAACATTTTGAAAGATACCATGATGACATATATATTGCAATTTTGGAACGCAGTTGATTTATATTATCGTCAATTACGCAATCCTCAGTACAAATTATCTATTGCTGGAGTCGTTGTAGCTATGGTATAGTATAATGAAAATTATTTTATTTTTGTAATTATCAAATATTAATTGCACGTGCATTCAAAATTCAAACCAAAATGACAAGAATAAATATCACCAGAATAAAAAAAATATCTGTAAATCGGTTGACCCTTTGGGCCAGCCCCAAAACTTTCCGCTATTTTTGAGCTTAAGAGGTTCTCGGTTGTTATTGAGATAATTTTTAAATTTATCTTATTATTATTATTGAATCAGTAAAATATAATTTTCTTTCCTTTACAATTTATGTATATATGTATTAATAAACATATTCTATTTGAAAAATACAGGATGAAAATGTCTTTCCTTTTGCATCTCCATCTGCTTGGGGGACAAGTAATCTAATTCCATACAAGTCCACACTGGAGAATATGCCTAAATGGCTCGTAAGTGCTCGAGAAGTAATTCCGTTTGATAGCTACGACACTCATATTTTTATGACACCGTAAGTATTATAAAAAATATGTCAATTCAAAATTTAAAATCCTAGGTATATAAATTGATCGATTAATTACATATTATTAAATTCATAAGTTATCGTGATGGCTTGGTGAATCAAAGTCCTACGCTTGGAATGGCATATATATCCAGTGCTTGTCGTAGTCTAAATACCGGTGAACCACTTGGAGGAGCTATTTATGATGCTTTTAGACTAGACGGTATCCTAACTGCTGTTCATGAATTAGGTCACGTGTAAGTTTTTATTACCATTATTTCTAAAAAACTCTATTTGAACCGAACAATCACTAAAATCAAAAACTCATATCATTTCATACACCCAAAATATTGATTATTTTTACAAATTGCATTTATAGATTTGGTGCAAATCACGATGAAAGTGGGCCTTGTACTTCTCATTCCATAATGTGGCCTTTTGAGGCACCGGAACATGAATTGTGGTCGGAATGTTCAAAAGAATCATTCCGCAGCAACCTTAGGTACCAAAATAATTATCTCCATCAATTTATGAGATAGTTTACAGATAACTTAAATCCATTTATTATCTTGAATTACAGAGATCGAGATTTTAGATGCATGTACAATAAACCTGTTGTGATGGAAAATCCATCATCAATGACCTTTCGGATACCTACTAATTCTAATTATAATCAAAATCAACCATCAACACTATTTCACAAAGAAATAACTGATGACAGATACCAACTATCTGTCGGTTTTTCCCAGTTTGTGCCGAACCGCGAAATAAAAGTTTACTACAGAAATAATAAATTAGTAATAACTCAATTGCACAACAAAGCTACGTCAACTGTTCCGGATGCCAACAAAGAAGACATTCAAGAACGTTTAACTGATGATAAGACCATCCGTTTCGATCCATCGATTATAAATCCATCAAAATTGTTAAATATTCATCATGAAGATGGGTATATCTACATATATCAAGGCAATAAACCCACATGTGACACAAATGAATCTCAACAATCAGACAATAACAATCAAGGATCTGGCTCAACTGATCTATACTCAACGGACGACCGACAGCAATTATGTTTTCAAAGATCAGATTTTAAATTAAACAAAGTAATAGAGATCTATTACATAAACAATTTGCTATATATTTCACAGCGTAATGTTCCAGATAATCCCTTTTTACACGCCTCATTACGTTTTCTCAATGCACGGCTAACCATATCTGATTCTCAAAAATTTACTATTTTTCCTAATCAGATAAGTCCTAGTATGACAGTTTGTACGGGACATGTAAATAATCTGATATATATTTACAGTCGAAATTCGTAGCCTGCATCTTAGAAATTTATTTTCAGTGTGATCGTATTGATAAACAAGCCATCGGCAATGCGTTTAAAAACCTGAATATTGTAGGCCTGACTGCAAATAAATAACCAAAATAAAATATTTAAAAAAATGAATTTTATTTAAAGTATTTGAGCCTGATTATCAGGAACCTGCACCTAATCCTAAATAATCTGAACCCGATCATAGACGACGATGAATATAATATATAGATATATATTTAAATTTGTAAGATAATAAATTCATGAATTATTGACATTTTTATAGCAATCGTATTTACAAATGTATAAAAATAACTACGAGGGAATGAAAAATCCATCTAAGGAGCTTCCGACAACGGATATCAATTCCAAACTCTATCGTCTTCAACCGGGATTTTACGATCAACTCCAGGTGTGTCAATCTGCCGATATTTGTTTACTACTACGGTAATTTGCTTCTCTCCATTTCTCACGAGACACTAAAATAAAATAAAAAACCAACCAACCAACCGACCAATAAAAAAAAATCATCATAATAAACTAGACCACAACTTACGAAACGGACAAAAAAAGTGTTTAAAAGTGACAACATCCTTGCAACAAATTTCCTTTCATTAGATGTAATTTATTTTTTATCACCACTAGAAAATTGAAACTAATGAAACGGAAACAAATGACTAATGGCTTACAAAATAAAACGAAAAAAAGTTTTAAAAGTTAAGTGTCAAATATGTACTTGAGAGAGAAATCGAAATTACTAGTGATGTAAATGTTATACTTTCTGTTTCTCTTACTCTTATGCGTACAAACTACTACTTGGTACTTTAGCAAATGTTCTTGTTGGAAAACTAACGGTAAAGTTAAGCCATGGATCACTAGGAGAACGTCCCGTGGGCATCTCTTGGGCTCAACTTCAAGATAGATTGCATTAGTGCTCCCTGGATAGCCCTAGGCGATTAGGTAGCTGAGAATCTTATAGTTAATATACCAGTAGTTGTAATACTACTCGATGTTACTTAAGCAAAAGAGCATTATTCAGTGTCTACATAGTAACTACTGTTTATCAATACATATTTAACCCTTTAGCACAAACTAAGTTATTTTAAATTATTCTGATTATCTACAAAATTGTATTCAATGCGATAAACCAAAATATCAACTAACAGCAATGAATAGATTCAAAATATAAGAAGAATATGTAGGGGAAGAGTGGGCTAAAACAATACAATGGATTTTTAATTTTTTAAATTCAATCGAAGTAAAAAAAGGAATTTGCTGTTCGTAAATAAATATGCCGAAAAAAAAAAACAAAATTATTGAAGATAAATAATTTAAATATAGCGAAGAAGACACCATATGTATTTTTTGTGGCCGGCAATACATTGAGTCCCTGAAAAACATTTAAAAAAAAAAGTGGCGGGGAATTCGAAATTTCACAAAAATGATAAAAGTTCTACATTACGGTTAAAAACCATTTTGGAAAAAAACATATTTTTTTATCAAATTTTTTGATAGGTCCGTTTTGCCCACCTGCCCTACCTTTCCCCTCTGTATATATATGTATCGAGTCAAGCTGGTGACAAATAAAAGCACTTAACTTTAGCAGCTTTATTTTAAGACAACTGTCAGACGTCTTAACAACATGCACTTTTTACTACTTTATCTAGAGCTTTTTTCTATCTATATAATTATTATCATTATTTTCATCGTAAGATTTTATCACAATTAAAATGAACCATTAGCCTCATAATGAAATTTGCTTCGAATATTTATTTATAAACAATAAATCATTCACTTACATTAATTCTTTTTTTTTATTTTTCAATATTTTCATGGAGTAATTGCTGGTAATGTCGCCTCTCGAGAAAACTCAGAGAAAATCTATAAAAAATTAAGACGTCGGTTTATGATGAAAGTAAAAAATGTTTGTCGCGGTCTTTACAAAAGTTCTGAGAATATTCTAGAAAGTTCTATACATTTTTCGAAAAATAAAAAGAAACAACAGATTCATTTTACGTTTACAGAAGCTCAGGAACATTAGAGAATATTTAAAAATTTGATAACACACTTTAAACAATTATAGAATGTTCTAGAAATTTCAAAAGAATTTTTTAATATGACCCGTAATAAAATTAAAATGTGTAGAAACTTCTACATGTATACAGGCATAATAAAAAATTCTGATAAATGAATATCATCAATGCTTGTAAGCTGTCATTACTAAAAGTAATTACTGTTTACTGATAAAGCTGTGGTATAAGTATACGAAGTGTCTCATAAGACAGAGTTATTGAATCCAAACTATTAAGCCCCACTAACTACTTCAATTTAGACTACTATCACTCGTCACAAAAAGAAAGTAAGTACAAAACTTATAAAAAATGTTGCTAATTATTGTATTAAAATTGTTGATTGCGTCAAGTGTGATGTCAGAGATAATAACAGTTTGCAAGTTGGAAAACACATATGTAAGTTAATTTAAATAAATATAAAAACTAATTTTTTGTAACAGTTCCATGATTTTAAAACTTAAAAAAAAAATGTTTTCAGTGTTACGATAACAAGGAATGTTGTTCGAATCTCTGCCAACCATTAGGATTGAGTTCAGTTCGCAATATCTGCAAGCCTGTGATAGATAATTGCACAGAAATTGGAGCAACTGTAAGTATTACTAAAACATCACGATAAATTATTGAGTTTTCATTATTTTTTGGTTTAAATTACCAAACCTTATCTGTTATATCGGCTCCGAAATTAAATATCTGACTACAAAATACTCATGACAAAATAACCAAGCAAATAAAAGTAATTTTAAAAATTAAAGTAAATAATAATGAATTTTCACAGCATCATTATTACTCTATTAACATTTAAAATTAATATTTCATTTATTATTAACATTTAATCATGGTTATTATGTCGCGGTGCCGTTATATAAACTATTATTATTTTTATTTAGTGTGAGAATTCCGAGGAATGCTGTACCGAATTTTGTCGACCTCAATTAAGTCAAAAGTTTGGTGGATTATGTGACACTCGTCCTAGATCTCCTCTGATGTCAAAATTCCGCCATTAATTACATTAGTATAAAAAAATAAATCCTCAAATTTTCAATAAGGGATTTTAAGAAAAAATATTCTTTGGCTTATTGTTCGAAATGATTTCGAAATTAAAGTAACTGCAAGTACTCAAAATATTTAAAAAATTATATTTACTAATCAAACTGTAATTTTTTTAGTTTTCCGATTTTTATCCTAAATTATAAGATTGTTTTTTTGTTGAAATATTTTTTTCTTTGTAAAATAAAATCCAATGATTTATAGATATATAATTTCTCCTATATTATCTGTTGTTATATTTTATAACAATCGTTCCAACAATGATTCAATCGCTACTAATAACTACTGATATTAAAAAATAAGTGAGTAATCATATTTTTAGGATAATTATTTCAATTAACTATCTGGCCATGATAATAAAAAAAAGTAATGAGAGTCTTATTTTGTCATATATACTATAAAAAAAATATATCAATTTTTTTTAATGACTATCCGAAAATAATTTTTATCATAATCAATTTAGAAAATTACCAAATAAATGAATGTTCTCTAAAATTCTAAAATCTACTAAATTTTACTGGAAAATTCCTACACACTAGAAAATAAAAAAATTTCGATACTGGCGCTCCGGATGTTAAGAAGCAAGAAACATTTTTTAAAAATCATGACATAAAAAGAATAAAATTAAGATTAATTACATGATCGGACTCACCTTTGCAGCCAATTTAATTCAGGAATGGAGGATCAGCTTTGGAACTTCTTCAAAATCAAGACTTACACAAAAATTAATCACAACCACTAATTATTCACACACTGACACTATGACACTTCAGTACAAAAACTAACTATGTAAATAAATATATCAACATATTTTTTTTTAAATCCTAAATAATTTAAATTAACAACCGAGAAAGTAGAAGACAGCTTAAAATTTTTAAATTTCAAACAACAAATTTTAAATTAATATTTAAAATTTTCAAATCCACACAAAAAACTCAGCGTACATATTTTCAAGTAATTTTTTCAAAATCGAATCATTGTCAAATCGATTGCTAAACAAAATTAAAAATGGCCGGATGTCTTCTAATTTTTGAATCTAAAATTTTAAAAAATATGCCGATATATGACACATAAATTTTGAATTTAAAAACCGGCGCTTAAAATCATTGAAAAAAAAAATAATTAAAATCACTAAATAATTTTCACACTGACACTAAACACTTTAATTACCACTAAAACTGTTTAAATAAATAAATATCAAATCAATTTTTGAAAAATTAGCAAAACTTTTAAGTCATAGACTTAGACACCAACGACATCACTACTCAACAGCAAAAATTAAAACTAACTCACTGATTCACAAAACTTTAAAAATTATAATTTTTAAATTATTTTTAAACAGTATTTACTTTAAATATATCATTGACTATTTTTTAAATATTAAAATATTATCAATTTAAATTTACACTCACAGCCAAGTCATCGCCCGATAGTCAAAATATTGACACGCAATTTTAAACGTTGCCGTGCACTAATTGATATAAATTATTATTTCAAAAGATAGTCATAATAGTTTTTTAATTAATTACGACAAATTTTATTGATAATTCACATTAAGAACCCGCTAATTGTCGCGAAATACCCGAGGCTGTTTCACCCGCACTTACTGTTAGTACTGAACAATAAAAATGGCGTCGCAACTCAAAAAAGGACGCGCAGTAAATGAGCGCCGAAAAACCCAAGCCGCTGATTGGTTTAAAAAAACGCCCTCTGGCTGCTCGCTTCTCAACTTGCATTTTAAATTTATTTGGCGGCAATCAGTGAGGAAATTCAAATTAACAATCAAAACTACTAAAGAAATATTTAAAATTACAAGTAATTAATAAATTTAAATTAATTTCTACAAGAATTCAAATAAAATAAAAACAAAATTTACTTTTCATATTCTTTTCTTTATTAATAAAAATACGAATTTCAATTCAATTTTAAATTCAATTGCATCTACAATAATAACAACATAAATTTACAAATCACTAAAAAAATTTATAGGATCAATCGATACAATTAATCAATTAATCAGTATTGTTACGGAAATACAAAACTCTTAATATCAATCGATACAATAATCAATCAAATTAACCAACTTGTTTATTTAAAATAACTTAAGTTACTTAAACAAATCAACGATATAACGAGCAAAAAA
Organism: Microplitis manilae; assembly: GCA_030273425.1. Classification (NCBI taxonomy): domain Eukaryota; kingdom Metazoa; phylum Arthropoda; class Insecta; order Hymenoptera; family Braconidae; genus Microplitis; species Microplitis manilae. The sequence goes on from CP092725.1 coordinate 1,913,873, forward strand.
AAACGTTAACTATTAATTAATAATTAATAATCAATAATCAATAATTAATAATTAATTACTTTCTACTAATCCTTGAGTTAAATTGAGAATCATTCGCAAGCGAGTATACAAAAATGACATTTGTAAATATAACGACATAAATAAATTAATAAACTAATCAATAAATCGATTAATTAATAAACTAAAACGGCTAATATTAATTGTAAATTAATAATTAATACTAAATTTAGATAAAAACAGAAATTAATATAAATAAAAGGACGAAAAATCTTGACCAATTTCAGACTTATGTACACGCCCATTGCCCAATTATTACAATTACTTGCATAATTATTATTTCATCTTAATAATTATATATCATATTAATACTTTGTTTTATTATTCACTCATTTATTTAAATTACCCAAACATAAATATGTTATCGTCATATATTTATAATTATTCTTTTATCATTTTAATTTCCCTTCGGTATCAAATAATAATAATCATTAATTACACTTAATTAAAAAGTATATCGGATTTTCATTCATTTGAAGATATTTTAATATCAGTTATCATTAATAAATTAATAATAAAACCATTAAAATATTTAATTAAATGACTATTAAGGCAGTAACGGTAATATATGGCTTACGTGGTTTATCGTTTAATAATAAACCGACGTAATTTAATCCATACCTCTCATTTCTTATATTATTATTTATTAATCCAATAATAAATTTAATAATATTTTACTTATTAAATTCCATTCACAAGATATGTGCGTGTTTCTATAATTCAAAACCAGCTCGTTCATCATTATCATTATTATTATTAATATTTTAATAATAATAATTACAATTATTATTAATTTCTTTGGCGAGCTGTCATTGATAATAATGATAATAATTATTATTATTTTTGTAAATAACTTTGGTCGGTATATATACAAACAGTATATGTATACACTAACGAAATTGAGTTATTAAGAAATGAGACCCAATAAAAATAATAAATCTCTAGGTAAATATACAAATTAATTAATTACCGGTTAATTAAAATAATTAAATTAACTATTAGGCACGAATCTGTTAATTTAAATTGCTAAGGGGTAGTAAATTATACGATTTGTGCCTGGGTTACGCATTAACTATCGGCAGTGCCGCGTTCGACTTCAACTTGACGCATCGCGGATTCAAAATCTTCGAGAACGGTCATGTCGATCGAAGAGACTATTGCCTCGTCATCGATATTATCTGGAGAATCAGAAGCTTCCTCTTCTTCTTCTTCTTCTTCTTGATCTTCTGGTTCGACTGGTCCGTTATCATTGTCATCAAGTTGTTGATTATCACCAGGTGGTTCGAGATCATCGCCCTCATCGGCAGTCAAAGTGTCTTCAGTAATACTTGGATTAAATAAATCACGCTTGACATTATCGATCTTCGCAGACTCTGCTTCTTTATTTGAATCGTTGTGTTCATCACTACGACCGGCAGCCCAACGTCGACAGGCATTTGTGAGATCTGCTTGCAAAGAATCAAGACTTCTGCGTCCTTGTCTGGGTACGATCTTGAAACATTTTGATTTATTATCACTATCATCAGCATTACCATCAAGAGGAACTTGGACACTGGGACAGGACTGGGGACGATCATTATTTGGCAACGAGAAACTGTAAACCTTTGACGGCTTGTTATCATCAATGATAATAGTATGGGATACTAAGTTTGCTGAAGATGGCGCTGATAGATGCGCTTCTTCCAATTTCAAGTGTTCGGAGGGTTCAGCTCCGTCAGACTGTCCGGTTTGCAGAGTACTTGCTGATGCTGAAGGTGCTTCGAGCTGATCTTCAGTGAGTCTGCGGTAGAGTCGCTCGACAATTGACCCAGACTTGATATCACCGAGACCTCCGGGTTGAGTACTACCGGGGACGTTATTGGGCTGGTTATTGCTTGAGTTGACTGGACTGGGGGGTTGATTGTCTGGTTGGAGGACAGCAGTAATTGTTTCGTCGATGGTGTCAGACTTTGTCTCCACTGGTTCGGAACGGGCTGATTGTTTTTTGTCTCTGGCTTTACGTACGTTATACTTACGTCGTTTTCTTTCAGCTGGTCCAGCTGGTGCACTTGGATTCTTAGCGGCGGGAGCTGACGCCGGTGGTTCCAGGGGTAGGATGCGGTTGAGTCCGGGCACCGCGCGCCCGGAGGACTGCCTGCTATTTCGCACGGCTGACTCGGCGATGATGCGGCCTGAGGTGAACTGATCGTAGAGCATCGCTTGATGATGTCCTTCGGTGATTCGTTGCTCATAGATTGCTTGAGCTGATGATGGAATTGGGATCCCTGATGTTGATGCTGATGCTGAAGTTGTAAGAAGTTGCTGTGATGCTGGTGATCCTGAATCAATTGGACCGATACTGTAGTTGATAATCGGCTGCCCTGGTTGTTGACTAGGATAACTGACGATTGTTGGTCCCGGTTGGATTGGCAAACTGTAGCTAATTGTTGATGGGCATGATGGCTGGCTTTGGTAACGGGTAACGAGTCCACCGACACAAGGATCGGATAGTTTCTTGATGATGAGGTATGAATGAGGTTGCTGGTGCTGGTGTTGGTGCTGCTGGAGGTGCTGTTGATGCTGGAGGTGCTGCTGATGTTGGAGGTGATGTTGGTGGTGATGATGCTGCTGGTGGTGCTGGTGGTGTTGATGCTGATGCCCGGAGTCTGGTGGGCTGACGATGGGCATACCGTAGTTGTAGGCAAGCCGCGGGTCTGACTGCATGTAGGGGGCGATGCAGGGCTGCTGAGAGGGGAATTGGTTGATGATGACAGGTGAATAGGCGACGGTATTGTCGTTCCCCGCGCCGCTGATAAAGTTATTGGAGATATTGAGCGGACCCGCGAAGAGCGAGTGGTTTGACTGGGTGATGTTGGTGCTGGCGAGGGGACTAGACCCGATCGGGATGAGCTGGATTGAGGTTGGCAACTGTTGGACCCCGAAGTTTGGGTTGAAGTTGGGTGTTGTTGCATCAATTTTATGAAATCCACTAGCCGCTTTATTGACTTCTGCGTCTTCTCTTCCTTGTTCAAAAGATCTTGCTTCAGTCGATGCTGGGCCTAGATTTTTAATAATTTCATTGTTTTATTATTTGGTATTTTTATTATTATTATTGATAATTTATTTTAAATGGCTGATGGTTTACGTGAAATAAACTTATAAATTAACGATGATCATGCCTTCTGTGCAGACTAGATAAGATCAGTCAGTCATTATTTTTTTTTTTAACTAAAGACTGAATGATCTTGATTGAAAATAAAATCGTGGGAATTTCTATTTTAATAAGCATTTGTAACACATTGGCATAAATAATAAAAATTATTAAAAAAAAATAAATTTAAGAGCTTGCAGGTTTTAAAAAAATAAAAATAGGCTGGATACGTGTCGTCTTTGTAAAATAAATCGTGGATTAAAAATAACGAAAACTAAAACTGATAAATAAATAAATGAAATAAAAAGTTGAGCATTCCAACAAAACAAATATCTTAACTTTATAATTATTTTTTGTCTACACAGGCCACAGGACGAACCTGAAGTGACTGGCCGAGCAGCTGGGATCGTTTTTCCAGCTCGTAAACCTGCAATCTCAGATCCGCGTTTCGTTCTCGCTGCTCGTATCTTTCTCTCTCTTTTTCTTCTGCAACGATTATACATTTTCGCGGTCAATTTTCATTTTGATATCAATTCTCGTGACAAATGTACGCGAGTCCTCTCATAAGTTTACTTTCCAAGTACATCGATGCAATAACAAGACCTCAGACTTATAATAAATAATTATAAAAATAATTTAAATTAATAATTACCTAATTCCTCAGATTTTTTAACAATCGGACTGATTCTTTCTTCATCTAGAGTCATTTCAAAACATTTCGGACACTGTCCCGGTGGTGGTGGTGAAATAATGTGGCACGATGGGTGATAACTCGCTGAACAATTATCACAAATTGATAAAATTCCTACAAGCAAGCAAATTCATTCAATTATTTAAATTCCTCAACTTTAAAAATTTAATTGAAATTTATTTTTAAGATTTCATTCGATAATTAACTGAGAAAAATATTTACATCAATTATTTTACTAGATTACCAGAAAATTTTCAATTTTAAAATTCCCGCGTGAATTTTTAGGCCGAAAAAAAATTGAAAGAATCAATTTTTTTTTTTTTTATTTAAAGTAAAAATTTATATCAGTGATTTTACAAATTAGGAAAATTAGTTAAAAACATACCTGGACTCCTACAATTAATGCAGACGACATCGTTTTCTATTTTCTCAATAGTCAAGCTCGAAGGTAGTCCTGGTATATTCATGGCCTTTGACGGTGAACTCTTTGAGGAGTTTGAATTTGAAGTAACTGTTTGGCTTGTGCTACAACCATTTTCTAGTGTTTTGTTGCAACTAACATGAACTGTTTCATTTAAGTTACGAAGAATATTTGGCTTCCCTACGGGCTTTTGAGCGGGAATAAGTGACTTCGAGGTCGACGACTGCGACAAGGAAGACGAGCAAGACGAGGAAGACGACGAGGAAGGTGGGGAGGAGGTCAATGGGACGGTTTTCGGTACACCCGACTGGGACTTGGTCACTTTATTGTTCGATGACGACGACGACGACGGTAATGACGGTGGAGGTGGCGGAGACGGGCCATTTAATCGCGCCGTCGTTTGTCTTGTTTGCGGCGCGTTGCCCGATTGTAAATATGAATGTCGTTTCTTTTTCTAAATAAATAAATAATTAAATTAATTAGTTGATTAATTCACTGAATAAACAGAATAAACTTTGCGTATAATTAAAATAAAATGAAATTACCGTCGGTAGCTCCCAGTTAGAACAAACAAACTGCGGATTAGCACGACTTCGACGCTTTCGTTCAGCTTTCTTGTTCTGTAACTTATCAAAGTTTGAGGCTGTGATAAGTCCAAGTGTATCGAGAAACTCAGCTTGCTGTAACTCTGGTTTACATTTATCCGACGTTGACGAGTCATTGTCATTGTAATTATCAGTGTCATTTAATTTTTCAACTGAATTATCATTTAATAACTCAACAACGTCATCATCTATTGACAAGGTTTCTACTGGAGTTGATGTTTCTCTAAAAAAAAATTTCAATTTTATTACATTTATTCAAATATACAAGTAAAGGAACCGCTACTTTTTAAAAAGTTTAAATCAGCCGAGCGTTTGCATCGAATTTGAATTTTTTTTTTTAATTTAATTGAAAAGAGTAATTTCTGTGAATTTTTTACGCTGGTTCATGACTTAAAAAAAAAATTTTTTTCAAAAGGTAGCGGTGAAATAATTTGACTAATTAACTAATTGAGATAACATACTTGGCACGTAATTTTTTATTGACTCCATTCCTACAATTGTCTTTAGACAACCGTCTGCGTTTGGACAAACCATTTGCTTGAACCTTGACCTGGACAATGTCATCTTTAGCTTGATCAACATCGGGTGTGATATGATTGTTGTTATTACTATTGGCATGATAATTGTTGTTTATGTTGTTGTTATTGTTGGTTAAACCCAAAAGTGAAGCCACTGATACTTTAACGCCGTTAGAATTCTGCGCCTGGTATGCCTCAACTTCTTTGCGCAATCGCTCAACAACTTGCTTCTGCGTACAGACAAAAACCAACAACAAACTTTACTCATTGCTCATAATGGATATTGTATGTTGTAGATATAACTTTGTACCCACAAAGCTTTAAACCAAAGCATACAGTCTTATTATCTTTTATTTTATAGAACATTTTTTTTTTAAGAGATTTTGCGTGTTCTCGCGATGGTAAAACTTTGGTAAATAGTTTGTTTTTGGGCAGATTTATATAAATAGATATTGAAATAAATATATGAGGAGGGTAAATACAATCTGGTTTTCTACATGGGATACATAAAATGAAAAAAACTTAAGCGCAAATGGAATGAGAGTGTATTTAGAATCGATTTTACGGGTTTATAACAACGTCGATAAGCATCCCCTGGGAATCTACAGGTCTCTCATTCACTTACTAAATATATGTATATATATACTGGAGTACGAATCTCTACTCTAAATAATTACTGTGATTTAAATAATTACATTTTATTAAATAATAAAATAAATGTAATTATTTATATTTTACTTTTAACCCAACGTTTCAACCTCTTTCGTCCATCTTACGGCAATAAAATAATTATTTTATTAATTTTTACAGATATTTGTTTAATATAAAAATTATATATTAATTTTTGCGTTGGAAACATTTTTATTTTTTTCCGGCGTCTTTATCCCTGTCCATCTTACGGCATTAAATAATTTTTCAAGTTTTATTGTTCATCTTACGGCGATAATTAAATTGATTAAAAAAATGTATAAATTATAGATGGTTCGAAAACTTTTAAGAAAATTTTCTAATTTTCAGAATATCGCACATCTTACGGCAAGATAAACACATCCATCTTACGGCAATAAAATTATCTATTAATTTTTGTGTTGGAACTATTTTCGAGTAATTTTTTACGGCGCCTGTATTTCTATCCATCTTACGGCATTAAATAAATTGCCAAAATCTAAGTTTAATGTTCATCTTACGGCGGTAAATTGGTTAAAAATTTATAAATTATCAACGGGTTAAAAATTGCCTGGTTTTCGGACTCTCTCGCATCTTACGTCAAGACAAATCATCTTACGGCAAGAAATGAATTTGTTTAGCAAACTTCAAAAATGCAGCATCAATTTTCCCATTTCAGCGCCCATCTTACGGCAACAAATTATTTAACAAACTTCAATAATTACTTTTTCCCTTACAATGCATTTTTTTTCTCTTTTACGAAAAAACAATTTTAAATTAATTTTTCCATCTATTGTCAAGCTTCAACGTCAACGTCCATTCCACAATAAATAATTTAATTAAATTTCCTGATAGATTAGTTATAACTGATATAACAAAATTGAATTTTATACACTACCATAAAGTTAAAAAGCTCATGTAACTTTTGTAATATCGAAAGTGCAAGCACGTAACCATTATTTGTAAAATCTTTAATTTACCGTCACTCGAAATTTAATTTTCAACAATCCGCTTGACTTTAATCCAAAGAAAATTTAAAGAAAAAAATATAAATCATAATAAACGTCAGTTGAATAAAAAAACTTGTAAGTCATCGGTTTTTAAATTTGATTACCGACAACAACTTTGTAAAGACATTTTTCCATCTCTGGAGACATTGAAAAATTCAAAAGTAAAAACGGAAAAATATAAATTTTATAAAATGACACACCCATATATTTATTCAAAATAATATCGAGAGTAAACACCCACCCGGTAGTAGATATTTAGTGATCGATCGCGACTCCAATAATATTAGTACGCAAGAAAAAACTCTTAAAGAATTTAAAACAAGATTTTAAGAGTTACTCTGCCTACCAAACAAAACGGAATAATTTATCATAACATCAATAGACCAAGATTATTATTGTTTTAAAAGATAGTGAACAACTTTCAATGAATTATTGACGATATCCGATCGTTTCAATTTTATTTTATCATAATTATCGACTCTATTTAAATTCTTGTTTCCGCTTTTGCTTTCTGGGTAAAAGCATTTTTTAAATTTATATTTTACATTAAAGTGACTTTAAAAATTTCAAATCTTTTTTACATGCAAATTTCGTATGATTAATTTCAAATGCGCTCCGAAACAAAGAAACTTGGCAACTGAAATTACTTTTTTTTTTTTTGCAGTAGTTCCTGTTTTCATATTCTTCTTCCATCATTAATAAGTAAAAATTTTGTACGAGTTTTTGTTAAAAAAACAACAAAAAAAGAAGGGAAAATAAAGACACTTAAAGTAAAACTCAAGGCGTCGTACCAAAGTGGCTGTATAACGATTTTTAAGCTAGCTGCGCCGTGACACGGCAATTTTGTTACTTTTTTTACCGTCATTATTGTTACTATCACGATTATTATATACATATATCTATTACCTTTACATAAATTTAAATTACACGAACATGCAAGGATTTATTTTAATTTTTAAACTGATAAATAAACGAGCGAGTGTAATTTGTAAATGTAAATGTTTGTCCAACATTTTTTTTTTTTTTTCAGGAAAACAAACTCACCCTTGAAAAAAAAAGTAAAAATACAATTAAATTTAATGAATAATTACAAACTATAAAAGTTCACGCATAATTTAATTTGAGACAAGTTTTAAATTAAATATTTACAACAATTAAAAAGTTGCCGCGAAAAAATTTTTAAATTAATAATTTTAATTTTAACGTAAATAATTTACGTCGGTATACTTATTTATACTTTACATATTTAAAAAAATAATAAAATCAATATGATATTAATTAAAATCTAAAGTTACAAAGTTTTACCAACTCGGATCGTATTTAAATCATTAACAAGTTGTATTCTCTACCCCGTTTACTACATAAGCGGAACTTGAAGAAAAATAATTTCAAAGACGGAACAAATTTATGAGTAAAAGGAAATATATAACACAGTAACGAAACGTTTTGTGAATAATATTAAATAACACGTCAGGAAATAATTTATCGAGTAAGCGAACGTAATTTGCGGGTACATTCAAATTGCATAACAGAGATCAATAATAAATAAATTTAAATTGGGAATTGTTATACATATATATTTCTATTAATAGTTGAATAGAAAAAATTATCTACCGATATAAATTTATCTAAATCCCAATTATCTATAAATTTATCTTACAGTTCATATTTAGAGGCGCGTGCGTATTAATGGCGGGAATTTTAAATATAATATCGAGCGACGCGATCGCAACAGAATCCGTAGGATCTCGTACTTTTTTTTACTATACGTAATATTATATCCGTACGTACATAGTCGGTTATATTACTTTGAATAACGTATATATATATATATGAAGATATGGAAGGGATAGAAGTAAAGAGAGATGAGAAGAATGGAGAATGAGATAAATGATGTAGAATATATATATGTATATATATATATAGGAAAAGATGGAAAGACGGGTAGGTCGTAGTCGGGCTGCTGCTGCTGCTCCTCTGCGGTTTCAATTGGAAAGCTAGAGGAAGATCAATAAGAACCAGGTTGCCGTTCGCGTGCCGTCGACGATTGGACGACAGAGTTAAATCTTATGCGTTATTGGCGCGCTTAACTTGCTATGGAAAATAATTAGCTAAAAAATAGCTATAATCAATAAATATTTCTACAAACAAGATCAACTTTCAAAAATAGAAGCTCTTAACTGTTTTTTTCTACTCCGGATAGTAACAAATTAAAAATCTACATGCCACAAATCGATTTATTAGAAGATATTAGAGACGTTTAATGGGAAACGGCTTGAAGATCTAAGTTTTAAAATGATAAGTCAAGTTTCCGAATAGTCCCGAACGATTTTAACGTCCCTAACTTAAACTCTATAGAGGTGACGACCTTGTAGGTGTTGGTACGTTCCGTTCAAAACTTCGGTGAAACTTTTCCAACAAACCGACAACAATGCTATAGATCATTTTTTTTTAAAACTTTATTTTTATTTAACTTTTTAAAAAGTTTAATTATGCCAGTTGTTTATATTTTATCATCAGGATTAATTATCCATGTTATTTACAATCTTATTTTTGTTCTTTATTCTGTTTAAATCAATGAAGAACAATCAGGTTGGCTTCTTGCCGCATTCCCCGAGGTCATTAATAATTCGATTACAATCGATAACTTCTTGTCGCTATAAGAGTAATCTTTTTTTTTTTGTTTTGGTTTATTTATTAGCCGTACTCAGTTTTCGTTTTTCCTCAACACATCTTTCCGATCTCAAGACCCCATTGCTATGCCATTAATAATTCAGAGTTTCCTTTTAGTGAAGTAATGCAACGGTAGAGGGCGGAGAGCTATTAATAGTTAATGTAAGTAGTAGATCATTATCAACAATAGTTAAATAGATAGATTGATTGGTAGATAGATAAATATATGGCAAAGTAGATTAAAAAGTTATCTATTTTTGCCGACTATTCAGCACAATATACAATATAAAATGTATATTAACGATCGATGTTACTAGTCCGCGTCAGCACTGCAGCAACTTTGTAAGATGCGACGAATCACATCCACGATGCGCAACTGGTGATAAAAATAATAAAACTTTTAAATCATTTTTTTATAAACTAAATCGTTGTAATGAAAATTTTATACTATCAAACTTTGGATTTATAGCTTCCTATTACCCAATTAATCATTCAAACCCATTAATTATTCGGATAAATGGAAATATTTTATGTTATCCATTAAATTTCATTATTAATTTTGGTTCAATTGAAACCAATAAACGGAAAAACAGTATCCGGAAGTAAACAATCGATAAAAATGGGTTTTAAATACCAAGCGGAATTAGAGATAATTTGCAATAAGTTGGGAAAATTATTTTCATTGTACTTTTTAACGTCATTCGACTTATCGGTTTTAGTAAAAAAGTCTATTGGAAATTAAATAGAATAATTCAATTTGTTGACGAGAATTTTTAACTTTTTACTCATGTATTTTTTCAAATTAATAATTAATGGGTCGAATTTTTTGTATTACGGCGAAAATATTGGTCGTATAAAAAAATTTTCCAAATAAAAGTTGTTGAAAATTTAATTTTACAAAAAAAATGTCTCTTATAATTTTTTCTTAGGACTAATAACAAAGCCGTAATTTCAAAATAAAGATGTTCATAATTAACCAAAATTTGAATCATTCATTATGAATCTTAATTTTTGAAATACGGTGAAACTATTGGTCGTATAAAAAAATCATAAGAGACATTTGTTTTAGAAAATTAAATTTCCTTCAATTTTTGTCTGAAAACTTTTTTTATAAGACCAATATTTTCGCCGTAATATCAAACATTTGAAGCATTCATTTCAAAATTATGTCAAAAATCTTGTCCCTAGTTATGTACTTTTCCGCATACATAGATACCATGTCCATTTCTAAACATATTTTTATTAATTGGAGCTTTTTATAAAATATATTATGTAACTCATGTACTTGGAACCCTAGAAGTGGCTTTGCTGGGTTCATTATTACTAAATAAATAAATGAATAAACACAAGTACGTGTTAAATATTCCAATGTATAAAATTATTTAAAAATTATCTGCCCGTTTGTAATGGAACGAGTACCCAAGAAAATAATTTTTCACAGAATATAAACTTTCAATGTGTGACCTTGTTGCGGCTAAATAAAATCAAGCATCTGTCACAGAGGAAGGTATCATAAGGCAAGAGGTAGGGAAAGGTATAGAGTAATGATAAATATATAGCAACAATCACCTGGCATCGCCCGAGGGAAACTATCTGAAGCTGAATTTGTTGTATTTGTCCGCGTATGTCGACATTCTGAAACATTTAGTAGACAAATTATTTTAAATTGTACGATTATCTAATGGTTATTGTATAGTATATTTATTAATAACTTAAATACTGAGATTTAGTTATTGATAACTATATTTGAAATAATAATGTATAATTTGTATTTAAAAACTTACATTCGGGTCATCCTTGAGTTTCCCCACGCAAACCTAAAAGTTTAATAAAAAAATTTAATGAAGTTTATGTCGATGAAGATAAAAAGTTTTTCTATTGTTGTATTAACAGTAATTATTATGATGATAAATGTTTTAATAATGATTAAAATATATGCTGCTGAGTTATGCAAAATAGTGAATGTAATTTTAAACAAGGGAAGTATACTGAAGACAAATTATGAGAGACAGTAGAGCCAAAACTAATCTGCAGCTATTGTCATCTACATCGGCTCTGAGAAGGCCACGTAATTTCAAAGTTGTATAGAAATTACTCGCGTAGAAATTAAGTTGCAGACGCAAACATTCCCTAGGAAATTTATTTTAAAATGTTACTCATGTAATTATTATGTTATATATTTTAATTGGATTAATTGATTATATTATTTTTAAACAAAGTATAAAAATATAATTGCTTGAAAAAAACACTTGTCTGCTTTATTTCATTTTTTCTGATGTTAAATTTTTAATTAATAGAAGCGATGTTTTAATTATTCATTTTTTTCTTCGTAATTTATAATTAAAAGCACTTAGTTATGGAAAGGCAATAAGGATATTTGAGAAAAGTTTCCGTATATATAAGAAAATTTATGAGAAATCAAAATAAAGTCAAATTTGAGAAAATTTGTGCTGATTCTGTTGAAGCGCGGAATAAATTGGACAATTTGAAACATAAATTTTAATATAAATTAGGGAAATAAACGAGTGGATCTAGATAGCTGAGCTCGGAGTGAATCTCGTGATAAATAAAATCTTTAAGAAATTTAATAAATCAGTTTTAATTTTTCGCAAAAGCTTCCGTACAATTTAAAAAAAAATTTTATACGAAAATATTATTAATATTATTAATATAATTAATATGCAGTAAAATTTACTTGCAGAAATTTCGCTTAATATTTAAATAGAATACTTTGAAAATATTGTATGATTAAAATATGCGAATAATAATGGTCGCAATCCGTTAAAACAAAACTTTAGTTCATCATTTTATTAACTTTTCCGTGCTTGAGTCACTATTCCAGCGGAAAATCAATGTTTTTATGAATTTAAACTTTCAATTATATTAAGAAATTCTTTGCACATTCTACGATGAAAATATAGAAAAATTGTTTTTTAATTTATACGAAAAATAATTTTAAAAAACCCGCGTAATAAGTTCGTTTCTAAAATGTTTCAAAAATGATCATAGAAGTAAACTTCAAAATTTGAAACAATTCCAAACTTTCAATTGATTATTTTAGTGATTTTAGAAAATAAAGAGTAAAACAATTTTTCATTTCCTGACCTCGTTCTTGAAAAGTTCTGATGAGAGTCACTAAAGTTCATTATTAGTTAGGAAGTCATTTTATTTATTAATGTTTTTCAAACCAGCAGAATTTTCAAACTGAATTATTTTGCTTTAAAAGTTTCAAAAAAACATGCCTATAAATCACTCAGTTAAATTCTGTTTTTACGCTCCAATTTTTTCAAACTTTCAAAACTGATAAAAACATTCAAAAGTCAGAATTGTCTCTAATTTTGAAATTCACTTCTATGAATGTTTTTCTAATAAATTTTCTGTTTAAAAAAACATCCATTTTGATGATAATTACAATATTACAATTAGTCATATATACAAGTGCAAAAATTTCTTAACAATAAAATTTTATTAAATAAACGGAATGATTTTTCTTCGAATTTGACTAATTATTTTTTCAATGGAGTAAAGCAGTTGATCCTGTCATAAATATTAAATAAAATATTTATTAACTAAAATTAACTCGACAAAAGTAATAAGAAAAGTAATATATATCATTTTAAAATGAAAAATAAAATAATAATGAAATAAAACATAAGTAAAGAACGAGAACTAACTAGAAAGGGAAACTAACTCTGTCATTATTCTCATCCTACAAACTTTTCAAAAGTTTAGTTTTAAACTTTGAGAATGTTTCGCCCTGTTACGATTCCCCACTTCCCTTTTACTTCTACAGCAAAGTGTTTTCATCTCACAATAGGCATTTTTAAATTTTCCTTATTTCCGTCATACATTTAAATATATCATTCATTATCTGTCGCTCTTCTAAACTCAAAAAAAATAAAACTACAACTCCAGTCCATACTTAATATTTATTTAATGCTGATTATAAATTTTTTCACGGTTGATAAATTATCTGATGAAAGTATTGATTTCTACTTCGAATATCACTTTCATTACATTTCAATTATCCATTAAATTAATAAAATTTTAAATATTAAATTACATACGATAATTTCATTAATTACACACGCGAAAGGTATTCAAATTACGTTATATATTTTTTATTCAAAAAAAAAATATATTTAATATTTAAACTCCGTAATTTAATTTATAAAATTATTATTTGCTTTGATGGAAATTTTCGCTTTCAAATAATTTCTGTAAATTGAATTAATAAATAAATAAAAAATACTTTGATAACTACAACTAATGCATTAATATTAATTTAGTTAACTCAGGCATAGTTTGTAGCTAATAAATGAATTTTCTAAAAGTATAAGAGTAAGAGAAAGTGAATAAAACTCATGACTAAAAGTCATATTATTTTATCACTATTATTTTAATCCAATTGTTATATAAACTTTTAAATTATAATTATTATTTATTTTTTTTTATCAATTATTGAGCCGAGATGTTTATTGAGACGAAATAAAAATATAAAACATTACGGAGAAATTTTTAAATTTGAAAAGTAATTAAAAAATAGTTTATTATCAATAATAGAGTTTTTTATTTTTGTTTAAAAATAATTTTTATTAAATCGATCATTTTTTTTGTAATTAAATTACGTAATAATTGAATTTTTATAGACAAGAATTTAAAAATAATAAACGTCATTAAAGAATAATTAGAGAATGTTGATCCTAATATTTCATTCAAGAGTAAATGTAATGTAGTTGTCAATTATTAAGTGTAATTAGAAAAAAAAATAGTAATGATCATTAGATATAATTACGGATAAGACAAATCAATAAGTGTTTTTTTTATTTATTTGTAAAACTGTTAGGTATTTTTAGAATTAATTGGAAACTAAAGTTTAATAAACTTAAAATTTTAAGTAGACTTTTACAGCTTGTGAATTACGTAATTATAATAAATAAAAATTTATCGATTTTCGGGTAACTTTTTATTTTCTACGAACCTCGAGTTCGGAAAGTTTAAAAAAAAATTTACAGAACGTACTTTAGTACTGCTGTGTAATTCTATACACTGAAATCACTAGAAGATGATAAAAATTTTGAAAAACTTCAAACCGTGATTGTAAAACAAACAAAATTACCAAAAAATCTTTGAAATAAAATAAAATAATTTTTTACTCTTGAAAATTACTAAATAAGAGCTCAATTACTTGCACATTTCATAAAACGCGCTCATAAAATTTAACTATTTCCTATTTCAATTACCAACAAATCTATGAGTGTGAATGTAGCAGCCACCTGATAAAATTAAAATCAAATTAATAGAGTAAATAATTAATAAAATAAAATTTTCAAAAAATGGGCATTTAAAAAACTTTCAAATTAATAAGTGCATTTATTATAAATATAATTTTTTAAATTATTTACTCTATTTATTTATAATTAGAAATTTATCTATCTGCTACTCATAAAAATTTATCAATAAAAATTATTTTTTTAAATAATTACCAGAAATTTAAAAAAAAGTTCAATTATTTATAATCAAATAATTAAATTAATATACATATATATATTTAAAATATTTTTTTCCCTCCTAGGTTATGTTTGTGATATATAATTTAGTCAATTGGTCCTATAATTTAATAATCTTATACAATACAAAGTTAAATAACACATCTAATTGATAACCGTACTATCTATATATGCACATACAGATGCGCAGTCAAGTCAACACACTCATCTCCATACATACATACATATATACATATATAAATGTCTCCATACATCTATAAATAAGAAATAATACGATAGTAAATGTTAAATTTAAATGTGCAACGCAATTAATTATCTATCGTAAGTAAAACGGGTAAAATGGTATCCATCGCTACTAAAACTTGAGGTCGCTGTGTCGGATCTCAAGCTAAATTTTTTCATACATTACTTCTACCAAAAATTCCTCAGCCGCATCACCATCAATTTTTCAACCTTCTTTATTTATTTCTCAATTTTTAAAAATTACGCGCAAACACACCCATTACACATATAAATATATGTCTATGTATATGTATATGTACTTAAGAGAACGAGCTAGTTACAGTTAATGATGATGATGGTGATGAGGCTACTTAGTTGTTTTCGCGCGCCAGCAAGACGTCCTGGGACAATCTAACGCGCGTTGCGGCTTATCGACATTATCCGGGCTACATATTACTCAATAATAATAATAATCATAATAACGACAGTAATAAATTTAAATTATCACCATTATTATTGAAAAAAAATTTTAAAGCCTAAAACAATAAACAATCAATTACAAATGAACCGGAAGTAATACATAATGTCCAATAAAAAAGCTAGCCTTGAAGATCGATAAAATTGCCTTGAAATTAATCTCGTTCAATAAAATATAACTAAAATATATTTAATTAAGAGCAAAAGCAAATTCATCAAAAATTAACCAAATACTTAATGACCTAATTAATTTAAATTTTAAATTACAATAAAAAAAAAAAAGAAAACGTTTTGTAAAAATTACCTGATGATCACAAATGGCGTTCTTCAATTTATTTTGCACCAAAACAATTTCCTTCTGCAATCCTTTTGATATCTCCATCATGATAAATATTTATTTAAAAAATAAAAAACTTTAGTCTTTAAATCCAAATCCACCGCGGCGTTATTTAACTTTTAGGTGTTTATTGGTAAACGCGTGTCCCTGTCTCTTGCGCGCGTACTAAAAAAAAAAATATGTAATTGTAGTTAAGTTTAAGTACAACTACAACTTAAAGTATCAGTATTAGTGTAAGTAAATATGAGTATGAGTATTAATGTTAGTATTAGTTTAAATTTAAGTATAGTATGAGTACGAGTGAGTAAAACTAAACAATAACTATAAGTTAAATACCAAACAAGAGAGACAGATACAAGAGCATTAAAGTGGGAGTTGCAAGTTGAGAGTGGAGCTGACGAATTTGTTGTAAAGAGGGAGAGAGAGTACACACGTACACGATACAACAGCCAGTACGCCACACTCGTAAAACCGGTGGACAAAACCCCGTCGTTATAACTAACGCACTATTTTACTTTACTTTTTATACGATTTACTAATTACACTTTAATCACTCGATTATTTTTTACTTAACCAACAACTCAATGAACAATTACATGTTTATTAAAATGTTAATTTTGTTATTATATGTATAATACAAGTTATACTTTTATTAAATTTTTACTCTTGTCTAGTCTCCAATATCCCAAATAATTGTGATAGTTTTTGTAATAAAATCTACGTGATCCTCCGCCGGATAAGTCACGGCACAGAGCGCGCACGACGAACAACCCACCACGACGGAGGCCCACGGGCACTTGTCCGTCTGATCTTCTCCCAAACTAAACCTCACCAACACACTCATTTTACATGCACATATATATACATACCTTTAACAACACCAACTCCTGAACCCCCTGACTACCCTCTGTCTCTACATCTACCTCTACCTCTGCACTCAATACACTAGTGTAATTCTTGCCCCTCTTGTCTATCAGGGATCGGGGAGCTGTAGCTCAAGTCACTGAAATTAAATTACTGATACGAAATTTTAACACAAATTCAAATAAAACTAAAACTTGTTACGGAACGACAATGATAAATTATATATATTTTTTTTTACACACAGATATAATTTTTTATATGTATATGTGTGTAGAATATATTAATATTGTCTTTAATATGAATGTATAACACGCGCATACGCAGTAACATTAATTTTAATACACGGATAGAAACTAGCGACACTGACGACATAAACTATAAATTAAAACCAATACAAAACTTAGTAATTACTTTGAATACTGATAATTTATCTAATTACTTGTATTTTACGTTAATTAGTTCAGGAAATTGCTTTTTTTTTTTGAAATGATGATTTTTAAATAACAAATGACAGAACAAAAACGCGCGTTTATTTTTAAACTTTAATTTATATATGTATATAAATATATACTATATTATATATATATATATTTTTTTTTATATATTAAAAAATATATTGGGGTGTAGTAAAAAGATTAAAGGAGTTGCCGCGCATAATAGCGCCATTTTTTAAATATAAACATTTGGCGCGTAAATTTAAAAAGTTGAAATTTTAAATTTATTAGTTAATTTTAAAAAATTTGTAGTTATTGAATTTTAATTGATAGGAAGAGATATTAATTGCAATTTTAATAGAATTTATAATAAAGTTATGGAGTAATTAAAGTAATTAGCTTGGGGTATAGATAATTTTGAGGTTAAGTGACATTTGTAAACTTGACTCACGCGCAAAGGATTAAAAAAAGAGCGTTGCTTAATAAATATATAATTTTGATATTTAATATTGATATTATTAATTATCAATAAACTTTAATAGCTAATAGTACTACGTATGTCAAGGTAAATTGCTTACAAACATAAATTATTTGTTTTTTTGTTATTTTTAGTCATTTTTTTATCTTTTCATTTTGAGGTTATGTTTTTTTTTATCAACAACTAAATTGTTAATTATTATTTTATAGTTTATGAGTTTATTATACAACTTAAAGTACTTTTGGTAATAGTTGAGGGTATAAAATTTTGTTTTAATGCTTGATAAATTTTAAATTACAAATATAAGCTTAACCTACTTTATATAAATAAAATTTTAGTGATGGCTAGTAAACGTAACGCTACGAGTGAATTAAACCACGACAATTGGAACTGTGAAGACGAACCAGAAGATGCGGGAACATTCACAACAGCACCACCGGAGGAATTACAAAAACGAGTTGTCAAGACAGCTAAACGTAGATTACCCGCTGGATCAGAAGTAATTATTATTTTTATTATATACCATCTTGGATCATAAACTTGATGACTTTTAAAAGATTTATTGTAAAAGCTCTGGTTTATGTAAAATTACAAAAGAAATATATGTAAAGAGCTCGCAGTTGTCCGAAATTTGCTCTTTAATAAGTTGTATACCACATCATTAATTTTTTTTTATAAATTTAATTTAGGCTTCAACGAAAAATGCATTCGGAAGTTTCTCCGGCTTCAAAGTGACACAAGCAGCAGCCCCATCAGCAGTCTTTAGTTTTCTAAAAAAACCAACGACGTCAGCACCAACATCCACAGCGTCCAGCAACGTCTTTGCAAAAATAGCAACCCCAGCAACCAATGGTACTAAAGTTACCGAAAACGGCCTTGTACCATCAACTTCTATCGCGAAGACCAGCGACTCTCTGAAACCCGCCATCACTTCTAGCAAATCTGCTTCAGCCGAAGAAGCAGCCAACAATAACAAAAAATTATTCGAAACCTCGTCAGAGTATTACGCGAAACTAAAAGGTCTTAATCAGAGCGTGAGTCAATGGATAAAAACACATGTAGACTCTAATGCCTTTTGCATTTTGACTCCAATATTCCGCGACTACGAACGATACCTCAAGGAAATAGAAACCCAGTACGGGAAATCATCAACATCTTCAGCATCAGCTCAAGACAAAGCAGTAGAAGATAAATCTAAAAATATTTCACAAGCTCAATCAACAGAGTCAGCTAAGGCATCAACGAGTGATCCTAAACCTGCTTCAATATTTGGATCGACAAAAACTAAAAATGTTTTTGGCGGAACCGCCAGCTCACAAGTGAGTTCTTTAACTAAAGAATCAACGGATAGTAAAGAAGCACAAGATAAACTTGATAATAAAACAAATAATGATAAAGATAAGGACATAGATAAAGATAAAAGTAAAGATCAAGCTGACAATAAATTAGAAAATAAATCATTAACATTCCCACAAGCAAGCTCGCTCTTTAGCTTTGGACAATCAAACTCCGGAGCACCCGCCGCTAGTTTTAGTTTCGGAGGCGCGAAGTCATTCAGCTTCGGCTCAAACGTCGTCTCCAAAGAGTCCAAGGACGACAACGAAGACAAAGAAGACGAAGACGAGCCACCGAAGGTCGAAATAAAACCTATTACTGAGGACGGCGCGATTTATGAAAAAAGATGCAAAGTATTTTTTAAAAATAAAGAGACTGGGGCATTTAGTGACCGCGGTATCGGGGTTCTCTTTCTCAAGCCCACGCCCAATGGAAAAACTCAGCTGATTGTACGCGCAGAAACAACTCTAGGTAATTTATTGCTCAATACTTTGCTGACAAAAGCCGTTCCCACTAAGAAAGTTAATAAAAATACGGTAATGCTGATGTGTTTGCCACTTGCCGACTCGGTTCCGCCTCCAGTTCCGGTCTACCTCAGGGTCAAGACCAGTGAGGACGCTGACGCTCTCCTGGAAGCTCTAGAAAATAATAAAAAATAATTAGTTTATTTATTGAACAATTGATTATTCATTTTTTTTATATATTTTTTTTCTCGCATATCGATTTGTCGATACTGAAATTTCCGTTAATAAATTTGTATGTAAGTGCTTACTTTTAATTTATTAATTAGTTAATTTAATAACTAATTATACTACAGACATCAAATCATCATGATGAGAATAATAAATTTATTAACATTCATTTTTTTTTTCTTGTAAAAATCAATGGAAATTGAAATTGATCCACGAGGGCGATAGTTACAATTTTTTTATATTAAAATAAAAAAACTAAATGCGTAATACTGTTTTAATACTTTTTAAGTCATTGTAAAGTAATCGAATTTGGTTTAGTAATTATTAATTATTGTTTAATTGATCAGTGCCCATATAAATTTAGATAATTTAATTTTTTATTGATGTAATTGTAACTGTCAATTTAATATTATGTAAATAATTGCTAATAAAAAAATAAGTGACAGGAATTAATTATAATTTATTATCACTATTATTTTTATTAAATGCTATTGCTATGATACTCTGTCAACATGATTAGCAAACGCAGCAGGTCAAGTAGCATTGTCTAAGTAGACGAAGTGATCCGAGGATAGCAACCTTCTGCATCCGCGATACCAGAAGCTCAACTTGCGACGAACCACTGGGTATTCTAGCTTATGCAGATACCAAAGACTGATTCATCCCTCCTAAGACTCCAACAATCAGTAAGACAAGCCTGGGTAAAGCTTGCCAATTTTGAACAGGAGATCCTAATATATCTGATGTTTGTGCTCTTTAAACGCGATGTTATATTCAGCAGGCGTTGAGAACTCAATGACGAATGTCACAAATGATTTTATCAAAGAGCACAATATCAAGTTTATTGTGATCAATTTTCCGAGTTGTTGTGAATGTCACGTTCCAATAAATACCAGCGGTCATTCTTAACTTGCAGATTATCTCCTGGCAGATGAGGCACCACTTTATTGCTATTAAGAGAGTGAAACAGATGATTTTCAAATGAACTGTTTTCATAGGTAAAGGCCCAAATCATTAAATAAAATATGTCATTCGATGCGTAAAGTTATTATTTATCGAATGAAATGCTTCCGGTTCGGAAATTTCAATTTATACCTGAGAACGGCTTATTTGAAATTTCCATTTGCTAATGTAAGTGCAACAA
Source organism: Microplitis manilae (assembly GCA_030273425.1). Lineage (NCBI taxonomy): Eukaryota > Metazoa > Arthropoda > Insecta > Hymenoptera > Braconidae > Microplitis > Microplitis manilae. Next base: position 1,935,137 of record CP092725.1, read on the forward strand.
GGACCGTTTCGTTTGTTCACATGTGTGTGAGAAAGAGAATAGATGGCAAACTCTCTTAGTTAATTTTAAAAAATTTAAATCAGCGTAAAAGTACACAAATTTTAAAAAAAATTATTGAATTTTTCCACAAATTAGTAATTAAAAATTTTTTAAAATTAGTAGACATTTAATAATAAACTAATTAGTTTTCAAATAATTTTTACAAAAATTACAATTATACTTCTGGTTTTTTTTGTTTATCCCTGGAAAAAAAAATTATTGTCTCTACTGGAACTGTCCAGCTGACCTCCATTAAAATTAAAAAAAAAAGTTTACAATAAATTGACAATTAAATAAAATTTTTTTATCAAGTTTAATTATTAATCTTTACAGTATCACTAATCATCATAATAATAACATAATTATTAGTATTAATATTATTGTTATAATTAATTATACCATAAGAATATACAAGTGTTTTATTTATAACATATTTATTAGTCCATAATTAGTGTATCTTATTGCTAAACTTATCAGTAACAATGAAGAAAAAATTATCGACTTATTTTAAATAATTATTCAAGCTGCAATTAACCACAGTAATTTAAATCTCGATTAAAATTTACTTATTTAAACAATAATAATTATAATAATAATAATTATTACAATTATAAGTATTATTAATTTATATCGATAAACTTTTTACATCATTATGCACAGCCGCTCAAATAGTACCGGCAATTAATAACAACTTGATCAGTAAACACATAATTTTTTTTTAAATTAAATAAAATATGAAGCGAAAAAATAAATAAACTAGGCTTTGGGTGCCATGAATGGCGTCAGCGCGCCCATTTGTCCCAGACCAAGTTGAATATGTTTCATATGAATTTCAACGCAATTTTGAAATACTTGTTGATTTTTCGGGTTCAATTTTGATCTGATTTGTTCCATTGTTCCTTGCAGTACCTTCAGTTCATAGGCATTGCGGTCAGAGTCTGATAGTGACTAAAAACAAAGAAAAATATTAGTACAGAAAGTCTATAGTAATTAATCGCACATAGAAAATTGATATAATAAAATATATATGATATATACCTTGACTTGAAGCATCAGAGCAGTCAAGTCAGTGACAAGTTGATTCATTTTCGACGGGCCTTTATCATTGATAATATTATTACGGGCTACCATATCAGCAGCTTCTTGTCTGCATCTCTCGCGCAAATGACTCGGCGCCAGCATAGCAGCGATACTCGGTTCCGGAGCTATTTCCTGACACAATTCTTGAACGTCATTCAAATAATCCTGCAAAGTGGCGTTCATTTTTTCCAACTCAACCACAATAGCCGCGTACTTTCGTTCAAAATCTGGCGGCAATTCATCGCCGAATGATTTGCTCTTTTCCGCGGCAGTATTCATATCCCGGATCTTCTGGATTCTCTGTTTCTTGGCGTTTAATATTTTCGTAACCCGGACAATGTTGTCTAGGAGTCGCATTGGGTAGCCATTGATGACACCACCGAGTTGTGATTTTTTAGCTGAAGAAATAGCAGCGTTGGAGATCAGCGGATCATTATTCATACGCGGCGATCGCAACTTCAAGGCATAAGGCGGTGACGGTACATATTGGACGTGGCGTGGTCGGAATTTTTGGGCAAATGAAGCCACGCTTATTGTCTCTGGTGGTTCATTGGATAATACCTCGTAGTCAGGTACACTGTGCGTACCTAAGCCAGCACGTTCAAATGTTATTCTGTAAGTGTTGTTACTGGTATCAACGGCGTCGATGCTTCCAGTGAACAAACCGTCCTGAGGTTTCCTCAGTCTCGCGGTAACTTTCTGGCCAATCACCAGCTGCAGCGGAATCTCGGAGGGCAAATCCTTAAAACTGTTAACATCAGCAGTCTTACGTTGCTGTAGCATTCGTATTTTTTGTCTCTTGCGTTCCAGTTCTCGTCTCTCCTCTTCAAAAAATGACTGGGAGCAGCGCCGTGGCTTTCCCATCATCCTCCTGATCTTGCACCACTCGACGCGCGTCAACTTACGCGACTTCAATTGCGGAAATGATTCTTTCAAGCAAATCATAAAATCATTGTCGCCTTCGAATAATGTCTTGTCGATGTTGCTGTAGAACCACTCGTAGCAGACCCACTTGTGAGCTTTAGGAAGTTTCAGCAAATTGCGCAGCCTCATTCCTATTTTCTGACCAACTCTACGATCTGGAGAACTTGGTCTCAATGCTTTGTTCTCAGGTTCCTTTACTTTTTCTCGCTCCTTGTCTTTTTCTTTATCCTTATCCTTATCTTTGTCCTTGTCCTTGTCCTTATCCTTGTCTTTATCTTTTTCCTTATCTTTGTCTTTGTCTTTTTTAGCCGACGATGGCGTACGCGTTGCTGGAGCTGGTGGAGGCGGCGGCGGAGGCGTTGGAGGTGGAAGCAGCGAAGGTTTTTCGCGCTCCGGCTTCTTCTTTTCCTCGGATGCTGGACTTTTGAGAAGTTTTTTAGCTGGAGATGGTTTCAACATCTTGCGAGGTGACGGTTTAACTTCTGGTGTTCCTGGTTCTTTTTTAATTCTGCGAAATGAATAATAATTCAAATAAATAAATTATCTACTTAACGACTGACAGTAATCAAAAAAATAATTACCTGTGGTGAGGATGATTAACCAGGATATCATCGTAAAATAATTTATTCTTTTTCCTGATCCTGGCAGGCATTCCCCGTCTGTTCAAAACCTGGACAGGCTGCGGAGGGTTTGATTTTTTAGGCGGTGGTTTAGTCCCAACTCGCTGGAGACCCAGAGCAGCAGGCCCCAGTTCGGGCATTGGCTCTGAGTCCTCGTCGTCCATGTCCATTGAATTGTTCATATAAGGATGCTCGTCAATGTCCATCTCATCATCCTCGTCATCACGTGTCTCTTGTTTTATCTCGTCAACCGTTGGGTAACCGCCATTCTTCATTGACAGCAAAGTCTCAGCTGATTCGTCTGCAAAAAAATAAATTTGTAATTTTAAATATCTAAATTTAAAAACTATATTTTATTTTATTTATTTGAATTTAAATTACAATTAAAATTAAAAATATATTTGTACACAAACCCGCGTTATTTTTAAATTTACCTCATAAATAATTCAATAATTTAATTTATAATCAACAAATAAAATTAATTTTACAAATAAATAATAACAATAAATTAATCTAAATATTTAATATTTTTTCAAACTCACACTCACACAAAAATATATGTATATATTTGTTTTTTTACAATTAAATTACAACATAACCAACGGGTTTGCTAGGAGTTGATACTTTTATAAAATAAATACGACAGAAAAATTTAAGTTGACGGTTAGTATTTTAAAAATATAAATGTTTGGGTAAAAATATATATAAAAAATAATATTCAACAAATAAAATAAAATATATAATATAGATTTATAAATTTGTTATTAAATATGAAACGATTATTCGATAAATCGAAGTAGAGAATAACATGAATGAACCTCGAGCTCGAGTTTGTACGACAGTCCCGCTTGAATTGTGCATTGGTCATTTTTGAAATTTTAAACCCATACGACTACGGATTTATTTAAAGAGTAAATTTATGTTATTTATTGAATGTGGATGTTTAAATAATTTATACACTTGCGCAGTGAGTGACTTTGAAGGTGTCTGAGTTATGGAGGCTGATATTTATAGGGTTTTTGTGATAATTATTGAAAGGTAAATACGATAAAAATTTACTTACTTTCAATCGTGTCGGCCATGATGATAATAACTGAGGCATTCTGGGTACGTGTTTCCGCCAAAGCGTTTTCGTTACCCCGCGCTCCCCACGTGGTGAGCGTCTGCGCGTCATTATGCGCGCATGCGTCTTAGATACCTGGCGGGTAATACAGATCATTTCCGGTTTGCTACTTTTCTTTATTTACTAAAAATATTTTTTATTATTTTATGACAAATATAAATTTATTGTTACAATTAAAATTTAAAATAATACATTTATTACAATAAATAACGTTTTATATAAATATATATGACGTCACAAAAATATAATTACTTTTTAATTGTCGAGAAATAAAACTCATTTATTTATTTTTTAACAAGTTACAATTATTACAAATTAACATACAATTAATTATTAATATATAAATTTAAGATGATACTGAAATTAGCCGTCTAATAATTTTTGGATTTTTTTTTAAAGGATAAATTATGAAAAAAAAAATATTTTTAAAAATTGCACCTATAGTTTTTTTAATTTTCTACATGTGCATATTTTTATTTTTATGATTTTTTTTTAATTAAATAGTTTAAAAAAAATTCAAAAATTTTTAATTGTCTGCTAACTTCAGGATTATGAATGTAGCAGGCATAAGGCCAACTTTAAATTATATATAAACGAATAAAAATAAAAATAAAAAAATGCGCATACTGATTTTTAAATTCTGCAAATGCGCATTTTTTTATTTTTATTCAATTTGCAGTTTGTTAATTTTTACAATCATTGAATGTTATTTTTTTTTTATTACTTAACTAAAGCGAGAAAATTACAATCAAGGATAAAAACACCGTGGCTTATGTAATTCTCGGTTACCAAAAGTAAATAATTTTATTGTAGGATTACCAAGGAGGAATTCTCAAATGGTCTGGGATCGCGTAAGTAACTTTGAGAGCCAGGATTTGTTGGTAGTTAGACAGATAACGTAAATAAAAACTGATTCCATTAATGGGCTGAGGAAAACCTGGATCAGTAACGACTTCCTGTAAATCGATCGACGGGTTGACATATTGATCATTGTTAGTACCCACTTTACCTCCACGAAATACAACCCGATCCCTGAAACGAAACAAATAGTTAATGAAATATCTACAGCACTATCATACTTATCAATGCATGCCAATTCAAATTTTAAATTGGTGTTAAGGCCTGAAATTAATAATAATATAATTACCATCCTTGAAGATCTCTTACAACTTCACCTTTACTATCAACGAATTCATCCCATCTATTAATATATCGTCCACGCAATGATTTTCCTAGCGTAACACCTGTTCAAGAATTTCAATAATTCAGTTATTTAAAACTCTTATCACAAGTATGCAATAATTATTAACAAGATGATAAATAAATAAAATACCAGTAACAACTGCATCATCTGGCAAAAGCATATCGCCTAATGTCAATTCTGTGTTATTGTGAGTTTCATCTTGGGGATTAAAAACAATTTTTTTCGGGGAATTACAATTATTTGAAACTGTCCACTTGAGAAAAATAGGGTCAATTCCTGAAGGTCCATAAAGCGGTCCTTGTTGAAGTTCGAGGTAAAGTGTTCTACCATGTTTTTTAAATCTCGCGCCAGTTGCAACGCTAACAAAAAAATTCATTTTTAAAATCTACTCTGGTGCATTAGAAGCGCTTTTGTAAATTAAAATTATCTTATTTATGATTAAGTAATCAAACTCAACTTACTATCCGTCTCTAACGTTAACTGGATCAAAACAAATGGAATCTATTATATCTCCATTCAATAAATTTGGATTCTCATTTATTGCGTGTAAGCTGTAAAATCTAGCAAAATTGGCTGAAAAAATTAATATATATATTTAAAATTTTTATAGTCCTCTGATAAAAATAGCGTAAGTACAGGTTCAAAATTTAGTACATATTTTTCATGAAGAGCAATTTACGGTAATAATTACAATATATTATGGGAATGTACTTATATTGTGTGGAAAACTACTAAAAGTGGAATTATTTCAGCAATGTATATTTTACTTACCTTTCTCTCCATTTTCTTCCAATTTATCTGGGTTGTCTTTCTTAAGTGTAACTAATTCTAATTCTCCTGACGACAGATTTAATTTAAAAATAATTAACAATACAAATATTGTAATATTTGATAAATTAAAAAAGTCCATTATTATATTTTTAATAATGGAGTAAAATGATTTTTATAACTGTAGCGTATAACGAAATTGAGGAATTGTCTTATATAGCTGAAAAAGTTCTCTCTTATATACTGATATGATGTCTAAGTTTGAGCATGTGTGTGTATATAAATTGTCATTGACGTCAGAGTCTAGAGATTTCGATGCACAGAAAATATTTAAAAAACTGATAATATTTAAGTGTAATTGTTTTAACAAATAAAATTAGAAACTTCGATATAATTTTTAATTGACGTCAAAAATGATAAAGATAGTAAAGTTCTACGTAAATGATTTTGTTTGCGTCGTCAAATTTAATCTAATAATATTTATTTATAGCTTACGATTTCGATTACTCATACGAATTAAGTTTGGAAATTTGATCGGTTACGAATGCCCTTAATAAGTTTCGAAAAAAATTTTTTTTGTATTTTTTAAAAATTCTAAGAAATGTTAAACTTATGATAAATTATGTGTGCAATTGAAGCATCGCACACAAATTATTTAGTGATTTCATTGTCATTTTTTTCCCTTTGTTAGAAAAAACTTAGACATTGATATGACTCACAAATCGTGAAAAAAAAAAAAGTAATAAAAAAGTTGATAGCTAAATTTCCTTTCAAGTAAAGACCATAAAAATTATCCACGATATTTTAATAATTTTAGTGAACGTAGATTTTTTAAGCTTGAATTTCCCACAACAGCTCAAGGGCAATAAAAGCAATCAATTTTTTAAAAAATATGGAAAACGGTTGATCCTGCGGGCCAGCCCCAAAACTTTTCTGTTTACATACTGAAGGAATTTGAAAACAGTATCGAAATTAAATTTTCGAGCTTGAAAAACAGTTATATCATGTCTTGATATACGAAATTTAAGAAAATCTATAAGAATTCACATAAATTTCAGGCTTTTTCTATTTCAGGAAAATGATTTTCACTGATTTTACAAAGCTTCAAAATTCTTATAAATCTTTCATTCTGGCGGCTAGATGTCATTTGAGTCCATACTATTTTCAAATTAAAAAATTTAAAAAATTAGAGTGTAATTTGTTTATGTTCCAATTACTAATGACGTACACGTCTAAAATGAATTCTCGCGACAGGCTATGGTTATATTTGAAATAATTATAATAATTATTACATACATTATAATTATAAACATTTTTAATTCAGAAACTTCAGTAGACGTTTATTGCAGAAATAAAGAGAGATTAATCGTTTCGGATGAAATCGATGAATATTTGTTAGTTGACGCAGTAATTGGCTCCACTATTCAACTTGAATGTCACTTTTGGTATCTATCATTATTTTTGTCATAGACTTTTATTTATTTATTTATTTAATTCCAAATTATAGTAATGAGCAAAGTGACAGAGAACCTAGACTGTGGTACGTTCAAGACCGTTTTAAAGATTTCGATGAACGAGAAGTTGAACTCGATATGAATAACAACATGTCAGAAAATCGCATTCATTTGACGACTGACTTCAATTTGGTTTTTGATTATTTTGAAAAACAAGACGCTGGTATTTATAGATGCCATGGATCATTAGGACAAGATGTTGACAATCAATATAATTATCGTCTAGAGCGTAATTATTTTGTAAATAATTATCATGATTAATTTTTTTTTTCTTTAACTAGGTATTGAAAATTTCAGCTATTTTCCAAAGAAATGAAACTTACGATGACATGCACAGAGGAAATTTGACTGATTGGGAAGAGTATAGAGAAATAAATTTAGTGCCTGTTGCTCACCGATTCGCTGTAACGATATTCACAACTACAAAATTTGTCTTAAAAAAAAACTTTCCTTTAAATAAATAATTTTTTTAATGACAGGTATCATTAATGAAACCCTTGGCGATGATACGAGATGCCGGTGTAATTTTAGAAGTTATTACTGAGTGGACAAAGTGGACTCCTTGTGATAGATGCTCAGAAAATCGCGGAATAAAAACTAGTTTAGCCCAATGTCGATTAAAAAGTCGTATTTCAACTGCTGTAAGAATTTTTCATTATCCAATTCGTTCATTTAATTAATTATCACTTGATATTTATTATTTAGGAGCCAGCTTTTAAATCTACAGACACGACATTTTTTTTTGAAAGATCTCCACTGCTGCCTTGCAGGTCGCAATTGTTGGGATTTTTGTTTCCGATAGTAGGCGATGCGGTGCGAAATTTGCCTGAATTTTTATTGGAGCAACCGTGTGAGAACTGTGTAAAGAAAAAGAAGAAAGTTATAAAAGACAAATTTAAATACAAAAAAACTATGGCTCTGGTCGAGGGGGAACACTTTTCGGTAATTTGTCCCGAAGCTGACTTAGATTCGGTGGTCGTCTGGCGAAAAGATGGAATTATTCTCAAGCCTGGAATAAAAACAGTTTACAGTTTATTTGATTACGACAACGAGAATCACGTCCACGTTGATCCATTTTTGACACTTTATTTTGTCAAAGTAACGAAAAATGAAAAGGGAAACTATACTTGTTATGTTGATAATCAAAAAATGCTACAGCTTAGAATTTTTATTGACTCCAATGCTCCGATTTTTACAGAAGGTATTTTTTTGTCAATTATTTATATAAATTCAGTAGCTATATGGTAAAAAATCAGGAGTAAATACGGATTTTATTTTAATTTGAATCTACTCCCGTAAAAAATAAATCACTACGCATGTGAGAGATTTTTTTTCAGCAGAGTAATTTCGGAGTAACGTGAATTTTATATCAGTCTGCATTCACTCCAATTTAGTTTTAATTTTAAAATAAAATCCCCGGAGTGAATTTCACTCTAAGAAAATTAAATAAATAAAAAATTCGCTCCAAATTCACTTCCGATTTAATCTGCGAATTTCTTACAGTGTAATAAGTATTAACAGTCTATCCCTTTTGAAAAAAATTTCCTTATTATTATTATTGATAAAATATATCAATAAATAAAAATAAAAAAAATACTAGAAGTCGGTCCCTGATTTTCTATTAAAAATAATTATAAGTTTCAAATAATCGATCACACATTAACATGAGCATAATTAAATTTTCTTTCAAAATCAAATTAATATTTAAAAAAAAAAAAAAAAAATTTTAATAATTTTAACAAAACCACAAGTCATAAAATTATAAAATAATAATTAAAAATTTAAAAATAGTTTCATTTATTTTAAAATTTTATACATAGATATATATATATATATTTTCAATATTACAAAAAAATGTGGAACGCTTCACGATTTTGCGTGTCATCCTTGCGCAGGGGCCATGCTAATCTTCTCTGTATCGTTCCAATTTTAGTATATGTACTGCCGAAGCAAGTACATAGATTACTCCTACAAAACTTTTATATATACTAAACAACCATCATCACAAGCACCTGCGCGAAGTAATCTTCCAACTACCAATCAATCGCCATCTACTAGCAATTCCAAACATCAATATCCCCGCAACTCACACACATGCGCACTAACACATGCTTTTTAAATTCAAACTTCATTTCCTTCATTACTAAAATTCAATCTCATATCTAACCACTAATTACATAAAAATTGCTCCAGTCTATCATTAAAAAAGTAAACAATTTTTTCAGCTGTCCTGAGACATATGAAGTATATCGGCTACGCTTTATTGATGGCATTCTTCGTTTACTGCGCAAGAGTATTCTCAATGTGCAAAAACCGCCATAAATATCTAAAGTATACTTATGAAATGTATTTGGAAGATCTCGCTAAGAAAGAAAACTATGATGAAGACCGGGAGCTTTTGTGGATGGCCGAAGCCGTTGGATAAATTTAATTTAAATTCAAGTTAGATTTTAATTAATTAAATATTTATTTTTAACGCGACGATTATAAGAGACAATATGAGTCTTTAGATCTCAATTTAACTGTTAATTTATATATTAGTATTGGTTTACATGCACGCGGTGCTTACATGGGCTCAAGATGTATATAACAAAGTGAAAGGCTTCAAACTTGTGTCCGGTTCTGAAGAAGTTTCAGTCTGAGTCTGTGTTCCAACATGGCTGTGTACTAAAAACACTCAGATTCTATTGAAATTTAATCTTCTTGTCAATAAATTCACTACAAATTTATTTGGATTTTTAAATAATTTTTTTAAAAATATTTATACTTATAATTGTAATTATAATTAAGTTACTTTACTCTAATTAATTAAAGACAATGAAGTGGATAGTTTGTTTTATAGTTGCGCTGAGTATAAATCTGGGATTTAAAAATGTTGACGGTGAGTTTGGAATTCCGATATATATATATATATTTACTTTCACTCATCCGATGAGTTCAATGACAACTTGTTCTCATTTGTTCGTTACTTTTTAAATTGATCAAGAGACAATTGATTTTTTTTTGCAATTGTCTAGTCTATTTTTTCTCGTGTATTGAAAAAAAATTGATGACTGGTGTATATATTTTCAAAAATATCTGATAATTTGAAACTAGATGAATGACCTTTTAGGTTTGTTACGAAGATGTGTCAACTGCAGGTCGAGGGGAGAGCTGGGATCATGCAAAGATCCTTTCACGACAAATATTACGCTGATTGAAAAGGAGCATGGAGTTGAAGCTATTCCTTGTGCTTCTGGATGGTGCGGTAAAATTATTGAATCACCAAATTTGAATAATGGTACTTTTATTATTATTATTTTAATAATTTTAATAGTTTAATATATTCGTAATAATTTTTATTTACATTTTTAATTACTAATATTTTGATCTGCTGTATAGTAACGACTTTCTTTTTTTAATGTGTAATAGTTTTAAAATTTTGATTAATATTTTTTAAAAAAGTCTACGAATTGATGAAATTTTACTGACAGTTTTAATTTTTATTTTTTTTTAATATCGTAAAAAATAATTTCAAAGTAAAATTAAATTTACATAAATTATTAATAAAAATTATACACTAATTTTTTTTTTCGAAAAATAAAAGTCATTTTAAAAGGTCACCTTAAATTGACAAAACATCACGTAATTGCTATAAATATTTAATTTTGTTTTCGTCCTGTCACTTAAATCATAAACCGTTACTTAATTTATACACCGGATGAACTAAGCTATCAAAAAACATTTAAAATTTTAAAATAAACTACAAAATAAAATTTTAGTTCTATTAAAAATTAATCAAGCCATTAAATTTTTATCAATCAACTATATTATTTTTTTATCGCTGCGTAATAAAAAAAACCATTGATTGAAGCTTTAAAAAAATAATTTAGCTACGGAAATTTATTTATCTTACGGTAATTAGTAGTTGAAAATAATTATCAGTTAAAAAAGTCAAAGATGATTAATAATTATTTGATAGTAAAAAAAAAAATTACTTTTTCAGAGTATGGTACAGCGACACAAAGAATGTGCTTACAAAGAGGTCCAGACGACGGTGAAGAACGATGTGCTTATACAATGAAAAATTATAAAAATGTCTATATGTGTTTTTGTCGCGGTGATTTATGCAATAGCAGCACAACAATAACTCCTAATATCATTTGTATAATTGCTCTGATTATATTGCAAGTGTCGCGGTGATGGATTGCCTTAAATTAAAGTAATTGAATACTTTACAAAGACTGTTAACGACAATTGTACGTGTAAATGTAAATATAAAACCCAAATATAAGTACAAATAAATTTTAACTACTAATTTCAGCATTACTGCTACGACTTATAAAATATCCACTGCGCAAAATCAACCATAAAAGTAAACAATTGGCTAAGTTAGTATGCTATAAAAATTATTTATTTATTATAAGTTATGAGTTTAGTACTTTATGAATAGTTCAATCGATCTAGCTAGATCATCAGTACTTTCTTAAGCTCTACTATTGTAGAAAGGTGATCCAGGCCTGAGGCTCCCTAATACGTTATCATCAAGGCCATTTAATCGTCTTTCTTGCTGTAGTCTCAATAATGATCTCAGATGTGGTATTTCATGGAAAAATAATCCTGTCCGACCATAAAGATGTCTTATTGCTGACACTGCAGCTTCGTCAGTCAATAATAATGGATCTGGATATGCTATAAAAATCATTTTTAAACTTTATTCCATTCAAGCCTCCATTATTTAATTCACTATGAAAAATCGGAAGTGAAAATTTTATTTAAATCCGAATTCGCTCTTTCATTTGAATTTCTGGAGCTTAAGAAAAAATCACTCTGCGGACTGAATAAATAGAGAATTCCTTTTAAAGCGGTAAAATTTCAGAGTGATGTGAATTTTATTTAAATTCGCGCTCATTCTGGATTTAATCCGCGTTCGTTCTGTTAATTTTTTACAGTGGAAAAAAACTAAGATAATTTTTCTTAATTAAAAAAAGAACTTTATTAATAAATGAATATTACCTAGACCATTTGTAAAGTCAGGTGTCAGATGGGGTGACTCCTGAGAACTAAATCCTAAATCATTGACATCAACAGGTGCAACAAAAACTCCGTTTGGCCATAAAGCTTCAGGATTTCTCGCTCCGAATGACGAAGCCGTCAAAGCACGAGGTGATTTTAAAAATCTTGATGATAACTTGTTACCAAAATCCGCGGAACGTCGTCCTATTGAGAGAAATGATTTCTGTGTAATCGTATTCTGTCCTAAAATAAATTTATTATCTTACTTTATCCAGCTAGATTATTTACATACATTGAATTTAAAAATTTACGTAATGAATAATTTTATTGGCGGCAATAAATGGATAATGAATAAGTAATATTAATTTTTCCATTGATTTATTACCATCAGTAGTAAGTTGATGCTCGTAAATATGAGGAGGTGAAATAAATTTAACGTGAACACTCGCTAAAGGAGCTGCTGTAGATGCCGTGATGAGCATCAGTAGTCCAATAGTTTTAAACTGAAAAACGATAAATAATGTCCTGTTACATAAACTCAATAATTAATAGCCACTGATAGTTTTTATTGAGATGAGAATAATCGTATAAAGAGCTCGCGGTATTACGAATAGAAAGCATTCTCATGTTTTATATCAGAAACTACCTTTTATCTCAATCACCGCTTGCTTGCCTATTGCTCAGCATTTATCTAGTCGTCTATTAAGTACAGAATCATTTAACATCCATTCATATTGCGCTTGAATTTATTTCTGATAGAAATCGAGCTATTAAATAACTGCCTCATAATTTTAAATTCAAAAAGTTTCTTGTATATTAACATCAAGACATTGAGCGGATTTTTATTGAAAAACCCTGGAGCGGTTTTTAAATTTCTGTCTATAGAAAACGGGCACGACGGAATACTCAAATAAAGTTAGTAATTAATTTCTGTGTACTTTAATTATCGAACATGATTTTCCAATCATTTTTTATGATTAAAAAATGATAAAAAATTAAATTATAAATTTATTAGTCACTGAAATTTCTCATTAATGATGATAAGATAAATGATATCATTATTAGTATTTAGAAATAAATAACACTAATGCAATAATTTGTCATAAAATATGTTTTTATTGATCACAAAATATTGAACATGAATAAAATAAAAATATTAAGCGTAGAAAAATTTTTGAGATTAAAAATTAATTGGACGGCAAATTTTATTTCATTACAATCGATTGTGTGATTTTAATTTACATTTTTTACCTAATCGTGATTTATTACATTTTCGGCTGGACGGCAATTTCTAAAAATTCTTAAATTTCGACGATGGGTTTTGTAGTTTCTTCGATGTCATTGTTGGTTTCATTGACTTTTGGTGAAATCTTTAACAAATCGAGGTTAAAGAGATGAAAACACAGAATCACAGATGATATGAAAACACAGAATCAAAGACTTTTTCGTTTTCAAAAGTATTTTCATTACTTTTGTTAATTTCCGAAGCGTTAGTGGATTTGATTGGCATCAAAAGTAATTTGACAACAGAGTCGGAGTAAGGCATAACGTCACTAGAATCAGCTTCGATTTTGGATGCATTAGATGGAGTAGATTCACTAATTGCCCTTAAGCAATTCAAAATCTTGTACGTACGTTCAGTGATATTTTCAGGCATTTCGACGAAATATGTTATAGTTCCATCAGTGTTATTTCTGGTTTCAATAACTTTTGATACATTATTTGAAAAACTTTCAAATGGAGCCCAACAATTTCTTGAATCGGAATTGTCATAGACTATGTCATTTTCAAAACTACCTCCTGAACTTTTCTTAACTTCTGGGACTTCAGTGGACCCATTTGCCCACAAAGCCAAAGCCTCGATGATACGTACAAGATCATTAAGGTCGGTTGTGGATAAATTAGATGGATTAGATAGACTAGAGTCAACGAAACCGGGCGCAAGTTCGTTGTCAAGATAAGTGATGTTTTCAGATAATATATTGTCGAAAAAAATGGTCTTTGGGACTGTTTCGACGATAGGTTTTATAGTTTCTTCAGTGTCATTTCTGGTTTCATTAACTTTTGATACATTATTTGAATCACTAAGAAGTGAAACCAAAGATTTTATGAAATCGGAATTGACATAGACCATGTCGTTTTCCAAACTACCTCCTGGACTTATCTTATCTTCTGAGACTTCAATGGATCCATTAAACACCGAACCGAAATGTTCAAAAATGTTGATGTCACGTTCAAACTCATTGTCGATTGTGGAAAAATTAAATGGAGTAAATAGGCTGGAGTCAATGAAGCCGGGCGCAAGTTCGTTGTCAGGATAAGTGATGTTTTCAGATAATCCATACATGTCAATTGGGTTCATTCGGACAATTTTGAATCCAGAATTTTCTTCCATGCCGTTACTTCCATTTGTGACAAAAGTATCGTTCTTATTTTCGACTTCTGGAGACGGATATTGGACGATTCTTAAACCATGACCCTGTCATCATAAATAGATATATTCATTTAAAAATTTATTAAAAATAAAAATAATCATCTAAATATTTCATAATATTTTACAATTATTGTTTAATATAAAAATAGTTCATGCATAAATGAAGGCCGAGAATGGAGAACCAGCCTTCTTTTACACATTTATATTAAAAATAAAAATAAAAAATATAATTAATAACTTACTTGTGAAGCCAAACTCGCAATAGCCAAACACACAAATAAAAAAGTCTTCATTTTATATTTTTACTTGAGAGTTTTAAAAAAATTTTCACTGTCGGCTGAACTAACTATGAGAAGTAAAATACGAAACCCTCCTTTTATAGTAAAATAAACCGAAAAAATTTACCACGTGTGCCACTTTAACCTTAGTCACAAAAATATAAGCTTATCTAAATATTTTAAAATATACCTACTTCTTCCTACCCCTCCTGTACTTGGGTCTTTGAACTACGACACTAATTACTTTCATAGAAAATTGAAGCATTATCTGCATGTTGTAACAGAAGTTGTTTTACTGCCGTAGGCAATGTCTACTAATTACATTCGATGAAGCAGTCGCTTTTATTATAAATAATAATTAATGAATAAAACAAAATTTTGAGAAAAAAATATACGGATTTTTTTTTTGTGAAAGGGTAGCAGAGTATTTGTATCTTCAGCTAAAAAAAACTAGAGATTCAAGAGAAAAAATAGAACGATAAAGATTACAAAATAATAAAAAGTAAAAATAATCACTTAGATAACGTTCATTATTAAATTTTAAAATAATTATTTGCTCAATAAAAGTTAACATTCAGTAAAAATTTTGTGTGACTACTTCACTATATTGAAATTTTACTAAAATTTAATGCCTATTTTTACTTCTAATCCAAGTTTTTCAAATAATGACCTGGCTTATGATTATGAAATTCCAAAAATTTAAATATTTATTTATCCAAGGAGAGATTATTTATTGTAGATTTTTTTTATTGATTAAATTGAACAAAACAACTGTGATTATAAATTTAGAAATTTATTAGTCACTGAAATTTCCCATTAATAATGATAAGATAAATGATGTCGTTATAAAGTATTTAAAAATACAATAGATAGAAATGACACTAACACGATATTTTTTTTTAAATATATTTTTAATGATCACAAAACATTGAACATAAATAAATTAAAAATATCTTATATGACAATTAAATTTTAATAACAAAGATTGTAATTACGCATCCGATTGGACGTTAAATTTCATATCATTGAAATCCACTATAAGATATTAATATACATTTTTTACTTAATTAGATTGTAAAACTGTTACATTTTCGGTTAGACGGTAATTTCTACAGGTTTCTCAACTTCAGCGATGGGTTCTGTAGTTTTTTCAACGTCGTTCTTGATTTCATTGACTTCTGATGCAGTGTCTGACGTACTTGGGAGTGAAGACAAGACATTTATTGCGTCAAAGACTAGATCAATGCCAGACATATCTTCACTAGTTTTAGTGTCTTTTGATAGATTTGTAGTTGGAACCGGCAAACTTTCGACAATAATTACTTCATCAACGATTTCTTCAGTTTCTGCATTATTTTCCTTGTATTCATCGATTAACGATGCAAGAATGTTCAAGTCTTCGATAAAAGCCTCTACGTCATTAGGATCAAACAGATTGTTGAAAACATCATCTAAATCAATTACATATTCACTAGATTCACTTAATCGCGATGAAAGTTTCAATAAACCTGAAATTAACTGCTGATAGACATCTAAGTCTACTGTATCTTTAGTGATGTTTTTGGTTGTCAAAAAAGTTTCTATTTCATCGCTATCTGGTACATCGTTTATGTTATTTGTCATTATGTCGTCAATTAAAATTTCAGGGGTGACAGTAGTGATTTCATCAGTTCCTTCCGTTGTAACTTCATTTTCGACAGTTTTGCTTTCATCTGAGATTGTTTCGACGGTTTCCAAACGACCGATTGCTAACGCATGGCCCTGTCATCAAAAATAAATATATTGGTTTAAAAATTTTTTATAATTATATGTTTACTAATAATAAAAGTAACTCCATAGTCAAGAGATAAAAACCTCAAGTATTATTAACTTGCATTGTAATTTTATGGAAATTATTAAATTGACATCATCAATAGTAATAGTCAAAGATAAATTTTATTTTTTACTGGCAAATTAAAATTCTCAAACAAAGATACTAATTTTTCTTAAGAAATTATATTTTTTTGTCAATTCTTATAATCACTATTTTGTAGTACAATTATTTCTTACATTTTTTTTTTTTTAAATGTGAACAAGAGTTGAAAAGTCAAATTTTAAAATTAACATTAAAATTCAAATGAGCGAATGATTTTCTAAGCGGCATTTGTTGCCTTCTTTCATGTATTTGTATTTAAAATAAAAATAAAAAATGAAATTATAAATAACTTACTTGTAAAGCCAAACTGGCAATAGCCAAACACACAAATAAAATAATCCTCATATTATATTTTAACAAAACTTTTTATTTTATTAATCACTTAAACTTTCACTGTCGTCTGAGTTAACTATAACAATTTGAATACAAAAATCCTCCTTTTATAGTGAACTTGACCGAAAATTTTTTTCATTTATGTCACTTTGACGTCAGTCATTAAATTTATCTAATTATTTAAAAACATTTAAAATACTCATTAGTTATACTTTCCTCTCCGCCCTTCATACTTGGATTTTTAAAATGCGTCAGTAATTACTACTATTCTAGAAAAATCGAGCAATAATCAAATATTGTGACGGAGGTTCTACTGCTGCAAGCGATGTATCACTAATTACATTCCATACAAAAGTCACTATCATTATAAATAATTGTTAATGATCAAAACAAAATTTAAAAAAATAAAAAAAATGGATTTTTTCGGTGAAAGGGTGGCGGGGGTATTTATATCAACATTGCAAGGTATCAGATTGAAATCCTTGGTCTAGCTTATTGTTATTAAGCAAAAAAAATCGTGATTCAAGAGAGAAAGTAAAGCGATAGAGATCACAAAATAATAAAAATTATACCGAGCGAGTTTAAAAAATAAAAATAATCTCAAAATCTCAATTGTTTGTATTCTGACGAAATTTTTTATGCATAATATCCCATTACATTGAACGTATTTATTCAGAAGTAGCAATTTATATCATTGTTACCATATATGGAATTATTTAACCTCAAGATCTGGGCAATCGATTCCCTAAATGGAAGCTCTAGATACATTCACGTCCTCAGATCTTGAGATATTTTTGTCTGCATAAACGGTTTAGCCAATATCAATCTACTGTTTTAGAGCTAAGTATAGACATTTTAAATCTATTGAAGATTAAGCAATGTAACCTAATGAAACTCACGAGAATTAATTTTCTAACAAAATTTTTGACAAGAACTTAATCACTGAAAAACGGTATTAATATCTTTCTTGCATTGATTGTATTCATGCACGTGGTATTGTTCATTTACTATCATGTTTGTAGTAAGCGTCATTTTACAAGATATATGAACATGTAAGGCACAATAAGCGGTAGCGCTTACGTGCTCACTATTTATTTATTGATACAAAGAAAGAAAAGGATTTATGGCGCGAAAAATTTTTACTCGCCCTAAGACAATTTTCGCATTTTGAATTAAAAACTATATTTTTTAGGTCTAGAAAATAATATTATATATTCTTATATCTTCTTTATACCTTCAGTTTTTAAAATTGAAGGTGGGATTTTATTTATTTTATTTTATTTTATTTTGTTTCTCAAGTTTTTAATGGATCACTAAGTATTTTTATAATTATCAAATCCAATGGAGTCTATCGATTAAATTTAATCAATATTTAACTACATTGGACTCGTGGTATTTTTTAATAGCACCTTAATGATACATGTTTTCCTATTATTTTTAAAGATGTATATATGTATGACATATATGTATGACAATATATAAATTGGGACAATAAAAAATAATCCTTCATTGCGCTTTACAAGCTCTGCTTGAAACTTCAATTTAGTTTTTAGAACTAAGTGGTCGTTAAAATGATAAATAAAATTTTATTTTTAATTTTTTCTCTAACTCAGGCAAATTTTATACAACTCGACGATTTTAACGAGAGCTATGATACTGCATCAATAAATAATTGCGCCGATTTCAAAAAACGTGTAAGTAATAAATTTTAAAAATTATCATTTTTTTTTCTTGCATTTAAAATTAATTTAAGTTTTATTTTTTTAATTATAAGTGCAATCCAAATCTTGAAAAACCATGTTGTTATCTAAATAACGTATGCGCAGCAGATGGATGGGATGGCAACGATTTGATATATAAGTGTTTATATTCAGGTATTTGTTTTTTTTTTTTAATAAAAGTTATAAAATTTAACAGAGCGGGGCAACGGAAGTCCTAAGGGAGTTATTAAGTCTTGTGGCAATTAAGCACCGAATAAAATATGAAAATTTTTTTTCTGTTTATTATATTTTTGGTTTTAATTATGATAAATAATTTTATAATAATTTAACAATGTTTTCCTTATATTTTTTTGTTTTTCATTTAATTTTTGATATTTCGTGTGATTCTGAAATTCGGAGAACGTAAATTTTGTAAAATTATATATTATATATATACGTATGATTTTTTTTACCAAAATTTTAAAGCATTCCCTTGCACTCCGCCCTCTTTTATATATTTTTATATCCATCAAATAAATAATTTTATAATTAAGAATAAACAAATGAAAAACTTAAGAGCTTATCAAAATATTTATCACTAAGCAATAAAAATATTAATTATTTTTTTTTAATGACTTTTAGTTCGTTTTTGTCTATCAGATAGTGACTGTATGGATTCTAATTTTGTTTGTATTAATAATGAATGTTCATGCCATTCATTATCTATAAAACAATCTAATAATAAATGTATCCAAAGTAAGTTAACTTTTAAATAAGGTTTTGACTTTATTTTTTTTTTAAATCTAAATTGACCTTGATTAAAATTTTTTTCCAAAATATAATTCTATTAAATTTATCTAGCAACGAAATTAGGAAAATTATGCAGATATCATGAGGAATGCAATGATTTAAAGCATCTAGAATGCTCTGAAAATGATATATGCGTATGTAGATCACATCATATAGTTGAAAATTACACTTTATGCAAAGCACTTTTAGGTGGGTTTTGTGAAGATGATGAAAAATGCGCCGCTAATTCTGTTTGTATTGATAATCAGTGTCAATGTAATGATAAATATGTACCGTCCCCTAGTGGAAAATGTGTACCAAGTAAATTTAAATTTCATACTCTAAATATATTTATGAAAATTTTTTTATGCCAGCAATTGTGGTTCTGAAAAATTTATTAAAAAATTCATTTCAGCACCATTGGGAAGCTTTTGTAGTAACGATCATGATTGTAATGAAACATTGTACACAAAATGTTCCGATGATAAAAAATGTGTTTGTAAAAGTAACCATCATGTAATAAATGGTACAACATGTGCGCCGTTATTGGGTGAATTTTGTATTGCAGATGGACCATGCAAAGCTAATAATTCTACATGTGTTGATAATAAATGTAAATGTAAAAACGGTTTCAGACCTTTATTTCATGATACTTGTGTAACTTGTAAGTTATAACTTATAATTATTATTATTATAGTTCATCAAAAAACCTCAAGAAAAAAAAATTTTTCACTTTATTTGAGTGGATTCTACTTAAATTTTATTTAGCTAATAAGTTTTATTGTTCTTTTAGCATCATTAGGACAATTTTGTATGGATAATAATGATTGTCAAGATGTATTACATTCAGAATGTTCGAAAGATAATAAATGTGTTTGTAAAAAAAATTATAGCCCCGCGAATAATGCCACGTGTGGACTACTTTTAGGCGAATTTTGTTTTAATCATGAACAATGTGCTCCCTTTAATTCTCTTTGTTTATCGTTGAAATGTCAATGCAAACCTGGCTACAGATATGAATTTAACACACGATGCATACCAAGTACTTATTACACACTTTCAATTAAATCGTAATGAAATATAAAATAATTAACGATTCATAAATTTCTAATTTCTTTTTCCAGCGCAATTAGGACAGCCGTGTGAATTCGATATCGAGTGCAAAGAAATTTTGCATGGAATATGTTCAAAAGATAATGTATGTGTCTGTAGAAAAAATAATATTTTTGTAAATAATTCAACATGTGAACCAGTAATCGGCGGATTTTGTGATTACAATAATTATTGTGCAACCGATCATTCTACTTGTGTTGATAATATATGTAAATGCAAAAGCGACTATGCTCTCTATCCCGATAATGAATGTCGACTAGGTAATAATTATTTTTTTAAATTTTTCGATGCTTCGAAAAATCTTTTTGATTTTCTTTCATTTTTGGAAATGGAGACTCCATACGCGGATTTTTTTTCCCTTTATTTATCATGCCGATGATTATTTTGGATTTGAAATTTTTTATCAGCAAAAAGATGGAAAGATAAAATATTTTTTTTCGAAGCAACTTAAGCATGTTCTCTAATAATTTATATCATTATCATAAATTATAAATTTTTCATTTTTAGTTTGGGAATAGGAAACTGCTGTTTATGTTGATATTATACTACCTGAGTATATATTTTTTCGTGCGGATTTAGAGGTTTGATTTTATTTTTAATATTAAATTCGCAAGACTAATTAAAAATATTTAAATAACGAGTTCTATAATTTTTATAATCTAATAAATTATCTGCCTGAAAACTAAGTTCAGAAAATATAAAACCAGACAAATGAAAGAAAAAAAAAATTAATTATCTTGCCAATTAAATAAAAGAGAAATGAAATAAAAAGTTAATGTCTAATTATAAAACCGATAATAAAAAAAAAATAGTATATTGTCTCGTCAATTATTACATGATGATATGTAATGATGAACATAGACCGCTCTTTCTAATATAACTATTATTTATCTGTATACATTCACCAGCATGAACCACCAACACGACCCGGAACATTCACGTGACTAATTTCACCGTGGGAGAGACAAAACGTTTTGAAACTTGTCAATCATCTCTTGCCTAAGAACGCGAACTTTATTAAATAATTTAAGTAGAACAAGTTTACTCTAATTAATAATAATATTAATCATCCAATAATTGAAACATTATTGCTGTGTACGATTATAATATCAAATAGAAATTAGCAATCAATTACTATTTGATGAGTAAAACTTAAACTTACCATCAGCATGATGTGATAATTAAGATGATTACACGAAGATAATTGCTGATGCTTGACACTCGTGTTTCTACCCCACGTAATTATACTGATCTCAAGTGTTGCTACTCAAGAAGATATACTTAAAAAATAATTATAATGTAATTAGCAAATATATAACTAATTTAAATAAAAAACAAATATTTAGTTTAAGTTTGAGCGACTGAATTTAAAAAACTGACAGCGACAAGAGCTGGCCACTGATCCAGTTTAGATTCACTGGAGAATGTGATCCATAAGTAGATTTGTAAATATACCTTCTAGGAGGATATAGACTCGTATCCCACCTCTACCTGGGTCACAAACGTACGATATAATACATGAGAGAACAAGCAAAGGATCATCACGTGAGGAGTGAGGGCGCCGATGGGAGTTTACTTTCATTTTCAAAGACAACACTATTTTGTAATCTCTTCGATCTATTTTATAAAACGTAAGCTAATTTTTACCATTCATCATTCGATTGTGCTTCAAAAATTTACATAAGATAATTATATAATTATTATACCTGCTCTTGTTGCTGACATTCAAAGATCAAAGTATGAAAGCTAAAATATTCAAGTTTAATTTTGGGAACTTTAGCCAGGCTTATTTTTAAAAATGTCTGTGAATTTTTGAAATAAGTTTAGGAGAAAACAAAAAAAAAGTAATTTTGAAACTGTACCAATTGTCGACATTTTATTTTATATAAAGAATTTTTAAAAAATTTTTACTGTACACTGTAAAAAATTTGCGGAGTGAACGCGGATTCAATTGAAAATAAATTTCGAGCGAATTTCTTATTTATTTATTTAATCCCCTCGAAGTAAAATTCGCCTCGAAAGGGATTTTATTTTAACAACAAAACTCCGAATCGGAGTGAGTGCAGATTGAAATAAAATCCGTATTCACTTCCAATTCCTTACAGGATAAAAAGTCCAGAGAAATTTATTCTGTTTTAATTACCGGGCTGTTTTCTTCTTACAGGAAATCATACATGAGATTTTAAAGTAAAACTCTAGGTTTATAATGAGCAAATAATTTATTAAAATATTTGAATAGATTTACAAGTTAATTAGTATAAAAATTAAATAAATTAATTTTAAAATAATTATTGAGTTGATTTTTTAGGGTGGATCATTTTTGCTGCGACGTAAAGTGAGCCGACTACCAAATCATCGATGAGCTTAATGAGTTCATTGACTCTAGATTCTCTGTAAGTGATATTTTCATTATCAAATTCTGATACCCAGGTCGAATTGATAAGATTTTCAGGCAAAATGATTCTTTTTTTTAAAAAACCTCTTAGATCACCATAAATTAGCACGAATTCTGAAACATCGTCTTCATATTCATCCACTAATGGCGCAGCAAAACTCTGTTATGCACAAATAATAATTAATAATAATAATACTAAATAGAAAAAACGTAATTAATTGTTTTTATTAAATTGTTCAGTTTTAGTTTTGATTTTCAAAAATTTGTCAATTACTTACTTGTAAAGCTAAATAGCCAATGACAATAAAACAGAAAAATATTACACCGGATTTCATATTTTCACTTGGTTGTAACTTTTCAAAAATATTTTTTGAGTAGACTATTATTTATTACTTCTACTCCAATAGCCGATTTAGTCTACTGTCATAGCAAGAGTTAAAACTTGCAATTATATATACGACATGTAAAAAAAAAAAATGGACGTTCCTCATTACTTTTGACGTCACCAAAAATCATCCGATTTTAACACTAATACACTCCTTGTAATTAGTGCAATTATTTGTACTTAAAATAATACTTTTATATATTTCATATTGGATGATAAAATAATTAGTACGATATCTTTAAATGATAAGCTAAAAATACTCGCCGCAAAGTAATAATCTAACCAGGGTTTAAAAACGGTGTTAATTATTTGCTATACTACAAAAAAAAATATATCAATGTAAAAAAAAGTAATGATGCTGAAGTTAGCAGACAATTAGTAATTTTCGGATTTTTTTTTCAACAAATAAATAACAAAAAAACAAAAACTAAAAATATGCACATATAGAAAATTTAAAAAACTACAGGTGCAATTTTTTCAAATATTTTTTTTTTTATAATTCATCAGTTTGTTAAGAATTCAAAAATTATTTGACGTCTACCAAATTCAGTATCATAAAAAGTAATATAAATATAAAAGATTAATTTAAAAAATTAACTAAATCTCATTATTATTATTTTCTTATTGAAATTCGTTCAAAATTTCCTCAACTGTCAAAAATTTAAATTACTCAATATTTTAAAAAATAAGATAAAAGACCTAGTACCCGATCACTCTATGTATTAGTATATCTATATATATAATAATAAATTTTACTAAATATATCTATATTAATATATGAAGTGATCGGATACTAGTTCCCTGATTGGGTATTAGGTCTCTTGCCTTACATTCAAATAAATTTAAATAAATAAAATTTACCCGCCACCAGGATGAAAATTCGCGCCATCTATTCAAATTTTAAAAACTTTTAGCGCTTGTTCTAATTCAGAAACTTACCCTGGAAGGTAAAACGGATTCTACAAAATAAAAGAGATAAATATATATATATAGATTTATATATAAATATATATATATAATAATTTGCATGTAATAAAAAAATAAGCAATCCGTTTTACCTTCCCAGATAAGTTTCTGAACAAACTCCAGTATTAATTTAAAAAAAAAAAATAAAATCAACCTCAGCCAACCTCGTGGTTCGGTGCAACATCAGTCCAAGTTTTCATGGGTAATATTTCCCAAGATTCTTTGTTTAATTTACGTTTTAAATATTATTTATTTAAATATCCCAATGAAATAATTTAATAAACAACCGTTAAAAGTACATACTATAGTTTAATCTTGACAACAAATCGCAATAAAATTCTTAAACTTTTATTATAATCTTTATGATCGTTGCCACTGTCAACGAAAATGGCGTATTGTTTACTAAATTTATTATTTAATAACAAATATATTTATTTATCCTTCATTTATCATTTAAAAAGTGCGACTTTTCGAAATTTAAACCCACTTGAAACAATGATTTATTATAATTATTTATTATTTTAATATTCAGTCTTTTATTTAAAAGATAACCTCAAAAAATTTATTCATAACTTTTAAATAATTATTATTCACGTTTTTATTTATTTATTTATTTTTTTTCTAACTAGTGTCATGTCTTTGGAAGATGAAGAAACTTCAGAAAATATTCTTTGTAAATCCGATGATTTTTCATTACTGCATGACTCGAATGTAAGTTTTGTTTATTTTTTTTTAAATCTGGTGATTGACGAAAACTAAGTTATTTTTTAAATATAAAAAAAATAATAATAAATTATTATCCAGTTTAAAATTAATATTCATATTAAATAATTACTGCCCATATTTTTAAATTTAAATCTACGTCGCCAATTTAATTTTCACGATACTGAAGTTAGCCGACGTCTAATAATTTTTTTAATTTTTTCAACAAATCAATTAGAAAAAAAAAACTAAAAAATTGCGCGAATAGTTTTTTTAATTTTCTACATGTGCATTTTTTAATTTTTTTTTTCTAATTAATTTGTTGATAAAAAATAAATCTGTAAATTTTAATTGTCTCAACTTCAGGATCATAAATTTATTTCATTCATTTTTTTCAAATAAAAGTTAAAATAATTATTAAACTTTCAATTAATTTAAATAAATATCATATTAGTAGTAAAATAAATTTCATGATGTAAAAATAATTCATTCTCATTGATTCGTATTCATACATATAATTTTTTTACTCTAAATAAAAGAATCACTGAAACCCTTCTCTATTCCTATATTTTTTTATATATTTATCAATTATATTTTTTAAACAGGAAAACTCTGAAGATGTCTTAGAATGTTTATCAGTGATGGTAAGCAATGAAGAATCAGAAGAAAACCAAGTCCAAGGAATAATTCTAAACGATCATCCATTACTAGGAGCAACATTGACAGCAATAACGTTACCAGACGGAAGTCAAGCCTACGTAGCCAATAACCTCGACAGCAACGACAACGAGGACACTCATCTCGAGCTGAAAGATTCTCTGGAAGTCAAAAACACCCGTACGATTCTTATCGGTGATCTCTCAGACTTATCCGAGGGCAAAACGCTGCACCTCAAACTAGAAACGAACGTCGACGCTCAAATAAAACCCGGATCATCATCCCAAGATGACATTTACTCAGGAGTCGAGATAATTGACGGGGCGACGACTTATATGGTCACTAGTAATACG
Source organism: Microplitis manilae (assembly GCA_030273425.1). NCBI lineage: Eukaryota > Metazoa > Arthropoda > Insecta > Hymenoptera > Braconidae > Microplitis > Microplitis manilae. The sequence goes on from CP092725.1 coordinate 1,961,424, forward strand.
GACAATCAACTCTGGGAGATAACCGGCGACAAATGTACCAACTCACCAAATGACATCAACAAAATTTATGTTAAAAAAATAACTTCAAGTACACGGAGTCAGTATCCCTGCCCGCGAGATGGTTGCGGTAAAGTTTACACTACTCTCCATCATTTAAAAGTTCACGAACGTTCTCATACTGGTCAGAAACCATACGAGTGTACTTTTAGTAACTGTGATAAAAGTTTTTCAACGGGTTACAGTCTCAAAGCACATTTGCGTACACACACAGGCGAGAAACCTTATAAATGTAACTCTGAGTCTTGTAACAAGAGCTTCAAAACCTCTGGTGATTTGCTCAAACACGTGAGAACTCATACCGGGGAACGTCCCTTCGTTTGCCCTTACGAGGGTTGCGGTAGATCCTTTACGACATCAAATATCAGAAAAGTTCACGTAAGAACTCACACTGGCGAGCGTCCGTATCAGTGCAGTACGTGCAATAAAGCATTTGCCAGTGCTACGAACTACAAAAATCACGTGAGAATTCATTCTGGTGAAAAACCGTACGCATGTTCGATGGAAAACTGCGACAAACGTTTCACCGAGTACTCTAGTCTATACAAACATCATCTAGTTCACACTCAGCAGAAACCATTTGAGTGCAAATTGTGTTTCAAAAGGTACAGGCAAAATAGTACTCTTGTTATGCACAAGAGAACTGCTCATGCTTTAGTCGAAGAAGGTGATGCTGAGGATTATGTTGAGAATGATGGCGAGGCAGAGGGCGAAGGTGACGATGAGGGCATCGATGGTATTTTTAATGACAACTGTGACGACAGTTTGAATAACGAACATCGAGATGTTAAAAATGTATGGAGATATAAGATATGTGATAAGTTTATTGGATAATTAATTATTTTTTTTTGTAGGTGATTGACGTTAATGAACAATTACAAATAGAAGGAAACAAAAATTCATCGGATAGTGGGACACAAATTCTTTTTGTTGGTGATCCGACTCAAATTGCAGTACTCCAGGTGCGATAATTATTTTATATAAATTAATGTCATGTATAGTTTTATAAATAAATAAATTATGATCCTGTAAGAGTGAATGTAGCAGACATAAATTTAAAATTATTAATAAATAGAGTAAATAATTGATAAAATTAAATTATAAAAAAATGGGCATTTACAAAATTAAAGAATTAATAAGTGCATTTTTTATAAATATTTTTTTTTTAATTGCTTACTCTATTTTTGTGTAGTTTAAAATTTGTCTGTCTGCTACATTCACACTCATTCCTGAAGTTAGACAATTAATAATTTTCAATTTTTTCAACGATTTAATTTAAAAAAAAAGAAACTAAAAAAATTCACATATAGAAAATTAAAAAAACTACAGGTGCAATTTTTTGAAATATTTTTTTTTTTTAATTTATCGATTTTTTCCGATTGATTGAATCGACGTATTAAAAGTATCAAGTACTCGTACTATTTATATTAATAATTTCGTACCTAAATATATATACATATATATTTATATTTAATACGTCACTGGTCTCAACTCCAATATGATATTTATGTTCTTAATTAATTTAACCCGTGACAACGCCATAATTATTAACCGCGGTATTGATAAATAGATAAATAAATAATTGAATAATTTAATAGACAATTATAGTTGAGATAAATTCAGAGTTAATTAAAAGAGAAGTTTTTGGTAAACATGACTCAACGCCTTCTAATTAATTGCGTTGTAATTAAATTATAAAATTTTAATTTACAAAATAAATAAACAAATAAATGAATTTTTTTTTAAACAGCAAATGGGCCTTGAAGAAGGATTCAATGAAACAGAAATGGATCCCTCGCTCGAAGGATTAAATATCAAAATAGAAGACATGGAATTCGGATGGAATTGATAAACAAATAATAAACATAAATAAGTTTATTTAAATGGATTAAATAAATATATAAAGAGCTAATGAGGTTAATGTCTTTATTATTTATATTTAAATGATCTTAATATTTTTATTCGAGATTAATTATTCAAATAATAAAGACGATAAGGAGTTATATTTTTTAATATATGTGATTTATATATATATAGTTGTATATTGTAGTAATTAATTGAGGATTAATTCTCGACTTTTTCCAGGTAATTGCGATAATTAAATCCTAATTAGTCTACAGTTTAAAAAATTATGATATTTTGCAATAATATTATTTATCACACGATATATATTTGTATATAAATATATATTTTAATTAAAAATATTGTTAAATAATTTATGTATTGACTGTAAATATAAAAAGTTAATTTATTGTTATTATTTATTTGTGATTTTAAATTAATTCAAAAAAGCCGCGAATTTTAAAATAAAATCCAGAGAAACGTCAACGGATATCCTGGCGTAAAAAAAATTATTAATAATTTAAAGATTTAAATGTAATGAATAAAAAAATAACGGAGGAGTATGACGACATATAAAACAATATCGCAAATTGGTCGTTAGTTTATTAGTTAATTTTAAGAGAGCATTAAAATCAAGTGGAAATTTTATAGCGCCGTTAAGAGTGAAGAGAACTAGACAACTGGACAACTAGAGCAACCATGATCATATATATTAAACGTTTAAATAAATCATCGTGATACAAAGTGTCCACTAAATTCAATTAAATTAAATCTACTGCACTTGAATACAACAGCCAATAAAAATGATAATAATAAATATGTATATATATTTTTTTAATTTAATAATTATGTAATATATATATGTACAAAACGATTTATCTTTATATATGCTTAACAATGTGGTTTAATTTACGAGTATTGATTAGCAGTTTCTTCCGGTTCCGGAACCTCCTACTGCTAAATAAAACGCTAACTAAATTAATTGTTGATTTTATATCACAATAATAATTAATTTAGATTTTTTCAATTAAAAAAATTAATAAATTATTATTTTTATAACCGAGGATATTTAATTTTTTTTTTTTAATTAATTAGATTAAGTATATTTTTTTAATACCCGATATTTTTTATTTATTACACTAAAATCTATATAAATTACAATCAAAAGTAATTATAATTAAAAAATTAATTTTTTTAAAAAATAAAAATGCAATTAAGCATGATCTCGAGGTTAACAGACAATTCAAAATTTTCGAAATTTTTTTTCAACATTTTAATTTAAAAAAAAAAAAAAACTAAAAAAATACACATGTAGAAAATAAAAAAAACTTAAAGTGCAATTTTTAAAAATAATTTTTTTTTAAAATTTATCATGTTTAAAAAAAATTCAAAAATAATTTCCGTATCTTCATTAACCGACTTCATTTTTTTTTGCAATAATAAAAATTAAAAGAAAAAAATAACGTGATATTGTTATCGTTTGATACTTAAACTACATTTTAAAAAATATATAAATAAGATAGTAATTTATTTATTATATTTTATAATAAATAAAATATAAAAATATCGCGAGTGGAAAATTATCGCCGTGATTTCCTGCAATTAATTGAAATAAAAATAAAAACTATGCAACAAAAATAATAAATTCTTTGGACTCTTAGCATGGGTTTAGATTAATAATCACAGCTTATTGCAACTGCTATCTATTTCAGAAGCCACTCGCAAGTACAGTGTAAAGAAGATAAGCCAGTGTCGATGCAAGAGATCACCAACTGATTATAAGTATCAAAGGAGTGTTTTATTTCATATAAAACACAAATAAAAAAATAAACATATGCATCTCTAAGTACCAGATAAAAAAATAAATAGTTTATTTCTCATTTAACTACTGGCTACTGGCTTCCATTCGTACTATGATACGCGATAATTATTGAACATGTGACGTATTAAATAATTGTTGTAATATCTATCATTAAAGTGAGAATAAATTTATACATACATGCATGTATATATAGATTTTGTCATCCGTTTATTTTTTTCAATAAACGTACGTCAGATAAATCCGCAAATAGTCTTAAAAATATATAATTCTCACAATATTAATATGTTAATGCGTCATCTTGGTAAACAATAAGGTAAATTAATGTAAATTAATCTAATAGGGCCAGACATTTTTATTTATAAATATATATGTATATGTATATTTTTATATATAGATAGATTGCTAAATAAAGTGTGTGTACTCTATAATCTTGTGTCACACTTTTTCACCCACATACGAATTCAGTTTATCGTCAACTTCCTCTCTCTATTATTTAATATATATATATATACATGTGTATATATGTATGTATATGGAATTTTATCTTGAGTTTGCTGATCAAATGATGACTAAAAGGGTTGATTGGTGCAAAAAATATTTACCATCAAACACCTTTTTATTAAATAAGTCAAACTTTTTATTTTTTTACTGACTAATGTACGACTAATTTTTAATTAATGAAAGATATCGAGACGTAAATTGAAAAATCACTCGGCAAATATTTAAAGATTTGTAGAAAGAGATAATAATAATAATAATAAGTGATAATTTATTTTTTTTATTTAAGAAATATGATACGGGACTGAAGCTGGCGATGACTTCGATCAACCGCCGCAATGCAAGAATGATATTTCGTATCAATTTATGGATTATATATATATATATATATTTATATGATGATGCTATTGATCTATATCGTAAGAAAAACAAGTCGGTGTTTATAAAATAAAAACAATAATTAATAAATGATAAGATGATACATGAGCTAATTATTTTTTCGAGGCAGACTTAGTTTTTGATATTAAAAATTTAAAAGTTGATTTGATTTTTGAAATATATTCTGTGATTTTGAATAATTTTCTTTTAGCTCTTGTTGATAATATTGATAAGGTCGCAGTAGGAAATTTACTGGAGAATATTTTTTCCAGTCTGATAAAGTTTAGTAGAATAAAATTCATTGAACTTGTATACTATTTTTGTTATTCATAAAATATAAATTTTCGCAGGCAAATATTTATTTTTCAAGTTAAATATTAATACTTTTGTAAAAAAAAATCGTGAAATAAAATCGTTCTATTTAATATTTCAACAAATTAACACTCAAATATTTTTTAAAAACTTAGCAGGTTATTTTTACAAATTATCTTACTCAATTTCCAACTTAAACATCAAATATTTGCATAAATATAAGACAGAAAAATTATTTTATTTCACAAAGACCTAGATCTCGAATCCTACTAAATCTATCTCCATCTATGATCTACAGAAACTTTTCTAAAAAGGGTAAGTTATAAAACTTTAAACTCAAAAATAAACTTTTGAACCTAACAATCAAAACTTGAGATCAAAAATTTCGATAAATCGTCACAGTAAATTTGAAATTAAAAAATACCAGACCTACGCTGATCCCATTAGATAAAAAGTATTTTTTCCGGGAGCCTTGATAGCATAAAAAAATGAATAGAAAAAATTTTCCAATAGATTAACCGCGCACACGTGTATCAATTAATAAATTAAACTTGATAAATAATAATTAAAATAATAAATATTAACTTACAATTTATCCAGCAACAAATATATAGATCACACAGGTAAATATAATAATTCTTAAAGTGTCATCATCATCATTATCATCTTCTTGACCTCGAGACCATTAGTCAACTGACCGCTGCCATAAATTCAAACGTCGCATTTTTATTTAATCACTAAAAAAATATATAATTAATATAACAAATTGCATACAACAATTAAACAATAATTATACTTACATTTAAACAATTGTTTTTACACAATACTTATTTTCAAATACCCGGGAATAATTAAATCGCGAATCAATAAAAGAATGAATGAATGAATGAATGAAAAGTATAAAGGTATAGCACAAAAAAATAATATCCACGTAAAATCGATCGTTCATACGCAAAAAACGTCCGGGAAATAAAAACACGAGACCGAGACGTCTTTTTACATCTTACGCAAACTTTGTTCAAACTTTTGTCTCTTGACGTCTCAGCTCTTTAAACAATAAAATAATAAAGTAACGACGACAATGACAATAAGCACAATAAACACAAGAGTTTATTGTTGTTTTATATTTTTTGAATTTAAATAAATATTAATAGATCAAAAACGGTATTTAAATACCCAACAATTAGTCAGAACCCAACCCAGCATCAACTGACATCTGAATGTCACTAGTTTTTATTTTAAAAATTAATTATTAATTATTATTATTATTATATATATTTTATCACGCACTTTTACTTTATTTTATCTTTAAAATAATTCACGTACATCAACTACATACGTCATTACTGTAAAATAAAATTCACGTTTTGATTACTAATGCAACGCGGAAGTTTCTTTTGTTTTATTCGCCATCTTTATTTTCGCGCCATCTTAAAAATTTAACTTGTCGGTTATTAATTACAACTTATATTTACTACACATTTTAATTAATTAATGTACTTAGTAATTACTAATTACTTTATTTTCAATAACTATTTAATTAATTTAATCATTAACTAATTAATTAAACCATTTTTTCAAGGGCCAGCGTGCGCGCGCGTTGCTAAAGGGAGGGGGTAAATTTAAAAATTTCAAAACCGAGTGGCGGGAGATATGATTGGGGGGGCGGAAACGTTAAAAGAGAGTACGCCGGCTTAACTAAAGATCCACGCACGCTGTCTAGTCGTGGATTCGAATCACTCGACGTTTGTACACATATATATATATATATATAAATATATATATACATGTATTTAACACTTGTTACACATACATATATACATAGCACGTACAAAAGTTTAACTAATTGTGTTAACAGCACAAAGATCTTTTAATTAATTACTAATTAATATAAAATATTAAATAAATAAATTTTTAAAAATGACTTCGTGACGACAGTTGTAATTTTAGGTGTGATTGTGTATATAGTGTGTTGTGTTTATTTATTATTTATATTATAAATTATAAAATTAAAAATGTCAAAGAAGCAATGGATGGCTTTACTGATGATGTTCTTTGCTTATCTTCTTTTTGGTACCGGAATATTTTACTATCTTGAGAGTGGAGATGAAATTGAAAAAACGCAAAAAGCTCGACGAGAACGAATTGAAATTAATGGTAAATTTTTTATTACTTTTATATAATCATTCATTTAAAATTTAATTGTACATCAAAAATCAATCATTAATTCAAAAATTTTATTTGGATCATCAAACACAAAAATATTTATCATTTCCATTGAATAATTAATCACAGAGCCAGAAAATTTCTAATTATTTTATTCAATTTAGCGGCTGACAGTTCAAAATTTTATTCAAATTAAGAATCATCTAGAAAAAAAATATTATTTATTATTATTTTTTTTTTGTTACTCTGATTGCTTAACACTAGGCTGATTTTTGTGTGTTGATAAAATTTTAAGTGACAAGATAGTGTAATCAGTTATCAAAGCAATTAGTCTAGTACATCAGTGGGGTTTGATCTTTTAAATTCCGGTAAATGTTTTTTTGAAATAATTTTAATGGTTTTATGCCAAAGTTAATTGATGACAGCTTAAATATCCATTTACCTTTTCGATATATTTAAGTAGGAACATTTGTACTGAGTAATGTGTACTGTGTACTGTATATTTGTATGTATGTATATATATGTATGGATTTATATATTTATGTGTGTGCCTGTAAATGAGATGGATAATAACGTTAGGATTTTTGTATGCAAAGGAGTGCCGGATTATTGCGGTTGGAGAAGGCTTTGTCCATCCACGGTTTACACAATGCCATGTGTCTTTATTTATTGTTATACTCGATCCAAGGGCCTAATCAACTTTATAGTTCACAGAAATAATTATTTTTAATTATTATCTTAACATTAATATATCAGGTCTCCAGTGTCGAGTGATTTGCTATTACGGAGTATGAATTTTTCATTGTCTTGCTTCATTCATTCATTCATTCGATAATTTTATTTAAGTTTCGTTGGGAAGTTTAATTGTGTAGAGATCTCTTGGAAATAAATTGTGGTTTTACGGATTATTTTTAATCAGTGACTCTTGTTTTCTATGTAATTGTTTTTACTTTTTTTTTTTTTTATATAAATTAATATTTACTTTTATTTAAAATCGAAAAAGTTAATCCTTTATTTTTGAGCTATTTAAATTTGTTTATTTATGATTGTTATGTAATTGTCATACATTATTCATTACTGTAGTTTTAAAAATACATAATTATTTTTTAATAAGCAATTTGTGTGTAACGATTATTGTTTTTTTTTAAATTTATTCAGTAGTTTTTAGGTAAAAATATGAAACTTATCTTCGAGGGAAAATATCTCAGTAAATATCAAATTTATGGGGAAATTTATTCAGATCAAAGTTGTAGTAAATTTAATTTAGAATAAAAAATGTCCATACGAAATTTTTCATATATATTGTAGTTTAAAAGATATGAGGGATGGAAGCTTGAAAAACGGGAAATGACAATTTTATTGTCAAAAATTATTTTAAATTTGAATTTTTATTGACAAAAAGTTTATGGAAATATTTGAATTGTAATCAGTTAGTAATAATTATAAATAAAAAATATATATATGTATTATAATTAACTTAATAATCTTTAATTGATGATATCGCGTTAAATATCATGTTTACAAAAAAAGATTACTTTCAATTATGAATCAAATTCGCCGACAATTAAATCATTACCAAAAAAAAATATTTCATCATCTCTGACAGTTTAAAAAATACCAATCAAAATTATATAAATATGAAAATATATTTTTTTTATATATGAATTGTCAAAATAATAATTTAATATAATATTCAAAATTTGTGTTAAAAATTCAAAAATAATTTTTTTATCACTTAAAATTGTATTTTAAAAAAATCAAGTTTTTTTGTGTAAATTATTGTTCAATACTTCATTTATCTTAAAACAAAAATAAAATTTTAAAAAACAATTTAAAAATAAAAATAAAATTTTATTGCTCTCATTGATTTCGAATCGTCGCAATGAAATTATCACTTGATAAAACAAAAAAAAATAATTTAAGAACTCTAATTAACTTGTTATTTCATGAGTATTTTTTTCCAAAAAAAACAAGCAAAGTACTTAAAAAAAAAAGTCACTGTTAATGACTTATATAAACAGTTAAAAAACAAAACTCAATGAACCCGGGTTCAAGTTCATTGATTTTTAAATTTTTAAAATAAATATTCCAACACACTACTGTCATTAATTCCAATAATTTTCATCATAAAAAAAAAATACTAGATAACATATTAATAACAAATATTTAAATATAAATTCGATTGCACAATAAAATACGATAATTCAATAAAATAAAATTTTTTTAATAAAAGGTCATCACTAATGTTACTTTTATCAAAGTGAAGACACTTTTAGATTGATTCAAGTTCAATTGACTTGATTTATATACATATATAACCGCGATGATTAAATTTAAAAAATGATTCGTAAATAAAATTGACAATAATTTAAATTATTACCAATTATCCATTCAAAAGCAACTGAAAAATTAAAAATTTTCATCTTTCTATTTACTCTTTATTGTTATTATTATTATCGTCATTTGAATGTTAGCTATTTGAATTTGTTATTGCGTGTAGACATCAAGTACTGAGTACTCAGTGAGGAACAAAACGTAAAATATAACTAACAAGTATCGGTTGATAAGATAATTGAAGCCAATTGTCGAGACAATAAACGTATGAGAGATCGCTTTCGCGTTGATTGTATCAAGGACCGGTAATCTTTTATGAAAGTCTTCCTCTTCCTCATCCTCATCCTCATCCTTGTATTTAATTTATATAAAAATATTCAAAAATATATTTTTTTGAATTACAGAATTATTGCATGAACATTATCTACCTCATACGAAAGAAGATCAGCATGAAATATTTGAAAAGTTATCGCAGTACTGCGGCAAGTCGGTTAAAAATTATTCTGAAGGTGAAGAGGATCCGCTTAAATGGGATTTTTATAATACGTTTTATTTTTCATACACTGTTGTCAGTACTATCGGTAAGTTACTTTATTTATTTATTATTATTATTGGTTTTTTTGTTCAATAGAAAAATTAATGGTCTAGATTACAAATAAAAATAAAATTGATATTTATCGATGACGACTTGGTTTTTTTTGTCTATTATTAGTGCTATCAGTTAATTAGTTGTAATGAAAAAAATTTATATTAAAAGATTTAGTCACGCAGAGTTATCTAGCTTATTGAAAATGTAATCTTTAAATTTATATTTTTATAGACAAATTAGTTTATTTTTTTGGATTATTGAGACAAGGTTTTAAAGTAGACCTCGAAAAAAAAATATTTGCTGGTAATTTTTTAAAAATAAGTTGGTCAATGCTAATTTAATACAATTGTTATTTATTATTTATGTTATAAATATATATACATTTTTTTATATATTTTCTATAATTTTTTTTTTTTGCGGGTAAAATATCATTAATTTAATTCTTTTAGTAATTAAATTTTTTTAGATTAGAGAAGAATGAAACTGAGATTGAATTTCAAAAATTGATCTTTTTGAGTTTATTAAAATATGCATTGAAAAAAAATATGTAATTTTGGTAAATTTCATTAAAAGTTTGCTTAGTAATTTAAATTTAAATTTAAATTTATGAATCAGCTTGCAGTTATTTGATAAAATGATAAAGAAAAAAGATGACTCGTGGAAAATTATTAGTACGGGAAAAATCTTTGAACTTTTAATTCAAAAGAGATGAGACATTAGAGATGAAAATTATTTAAAAATCTTTATATATTTTAAGAATGCGCCAGCGGTCAGTAGTTTTGCATAATAAAAAATGTTTTTTGACTAAATAAATACTACATATGTATATACTAACTTCCAAGGTAATTTTTGTGAGAGATAAAATTGCTAAAGCAACAGCAATTACGGGAAAACAATACGTACAATACTGTCCTAAATTTAAACTTTTGCATACGATAATAGACACCCAGAGAACCTCAACTATTTTGGTGGCACTCTCGATAGCTTTAAATTCGCTGCTAAAATCTTCTATCAAATTTATTATTCAACAAAATTTTTTCCCTTCATTTAAAAAAGACAGTTCAAGAAAATGTTTAAAAAATTGTAGAATTTTTTCTCGTTTAAAAAAAAAAATTTCTATAAAGTGGAGCAAAACTTTTCCATATAAAATTAAAAAATTAACGATAAAAAATTATATTTTCAGGTTACGGAAATTTGGCACCAACGAAATTATCAAGTCGAATCGTGATGATATTCTACGCAATAATTGGAATCCCAATAAACGGAATTTTATTGGCAAATCTCGGTGATTTTTTTTCCAGCGTATTTATAAAAGCCCACCGTAATTACAAGTCATACAAACAAGAGGACGATTGTCAAAAAAAACCCAAAGAGACGAAGAAATTTACATTCTTTTTTCAAATTTTAATGTACCTAGTGCCCGGTTTTGTGATATTTATATTTTTTCCCGCATTTATATTTTCCTACGTCGAAGAATGGACATACGACCAATCAGTTTACTATGCATTTGTCACCCTGACGACCATCGGGTTCGGCGATTTAGTTGCCGGTAATTATCTGACATTCAAAAATATTTTATTTAAAATATATGCGCATAATTTCACAAAACATACTAACAAATAAAATGATTTATTTACGCTTGCGTTTAAAAAATTATAACAAAAGGGGACGCGAGGTAAGTGTAATAAATATATTAATGTAAATATAAGAGCTTGATGCTCGGTTAGCACTAGCATCAGCAGAAGTAACATCACATGAGCTATTTGTATTCGTGTCAACCATATGAATCACACAATATAAATGCTCATGATTGCAACTCTTAACAATAATATATATAACTACAATAATCTACCTCATTACATATATCACTTCTCACTATTATAATAAATTTAACAATAAGAGCATCAACATCAACATCAGTAATAATAAATAAATAAATATAAATGTATATAATTTATTTATTTATTTACTTATTTACTACAGGTCAAAATTCTCCTGGCGGTAATTTTTTTGTCGGTACGTACAAGGCATTTCTGATAATCTGGATTTCCTTCGGACTTGGTTACATCGTAATGATAATGACCTTCATAACACGGGGATTTAAGAGCAAAAAAATAACCCAACTTGAGCATAAACTTGCTATGAATATAAAGCATACACAGAATAAAGTATTTAATCAACTTACACGGGACATCAATTACCTCAGAAGAATTTTTAACGAGTTACAGCTGTCTAAAGTCAAGGTAAACTTATTTATTAACTTAATTATTACCCATAAGTGACATACAATCACCATAATAACCATGTATTTATATTATTTACAGAGAATTTATATGGATGACGATGATTATGATACACCACCGGCGACCTTGATGCGCAGCAACAGTTTTCCGGACCTCCGACAGCTGGTGTATGGAGGCCTGGAGCCTATGACACCGCCCCATCCACGTCGTCGTGCCAACAGCGAGGTCGTGCCGATGGAGAGAACAGTGGCGCGGGTCGTTTCCGAGACTGACTTGCAGCGTATTGATAAAAACGCAACATTTGCGACTCACGCGATGGTACAGCCCGCAGAAATGCTCGCCCGTCTTGTAAATATACTGGGATATATACCACCACCGCCGGATGACGACGAGCAGATAGACATGGACCCAAGGGGAGTCCAGGGCTTCAGCGACAAGGAAATACTTTCGGGCGAGCGAAACGCTCCTGAGTCCAGTTGGAAACTGGGAGGCGACAAAATTCCATGGAGTAGAAAACCGCGTTCGCGGGCGACCAGTGAAGTGAGACTGGACCCTACATTCGAACCTGGGGTCCAAAGTAATCAGGAGTGGACTTGGTCTGGTCCAGCGGCGTCAAGGAAAATTCAGGAGATAATGAGAGCCCGTAAAAATGGAGCTTCCTCGAGTAAAGACAGAGATAATGGTAAAGACAAAGAGTGTAAATCATTATTCCCACTGAATTTGCCAAAGAGTGTGCCGCTGCCACGCTGGATCAAGCAGCTGTCGACTAAAAAAGACGGACGGACACGTAACTCCGTTTCGGTAGGGGATTTGGAGAGTAATGATGACGATTATCTGTCAAATGTCACGGGTTATACCGACAGATCGACGTACTTTACACACACCGGCGCTGCGGACTTGTCGACAAGTCTAGAGGGTAGTAGTCTGCTTGAAGAAACGACACTCGCGGACTTCATACGTGCTCTGACTGCGCTACACTCTCACGTGGGCGCAGTCCCTGATGAATTTATTAAGAAGCCGCAGAGAAAAATGGGAACGGCTTCACTGACTCCGCCAAAGCTGCCGAGTCTCTTTACGCTATTCGCCCCGCCGACTGAGTCTTCCTCCGTGCCCCAGAGTAACCAGAACACCGTCACGGGAGCTGCTGCGAGAAGATTTTCTCTGAGAACAGTAGAAAACTCATCGCCTCTTTATCAAAGAAAAAATAGTTTAGCGCCGGCGAAACCTAGAAATAGAAGATTTTCATTGCGACCTGTCGTAACGCCTCTAGGAACAACACCCCAAGCTTCGCCGTATCTTTCAAACCTGAGAAAAGATTCTTCGAGCCCACCGCCGGCTTACAGCGCAAACTTCGCCTTCGAAGGCTCGAAAGAGCCTCTGGTATCAATGGAAGGCGCTCCTGGAGTTTCTTCACCTGTCAGCACTCCCGCTCATCGGCTGTCGCTTCACAACTCAAACATTCCTGGCGCAGACCCACAAGTACCAGCTGCCAAAGGATTGTCTTCGCGCTGGCGCGCGGGAATACTCCAAAGGCAGCTTAATCAGCGACGTGTCCGCGCTTTCAGTCTCAGCGACGTTAATTCAGACGGCAGCCAATCCGCTACTGACAGAAACAACTCCATAAGTCCTTTAGCTTTAGATCCAGCGGTCAAGACAACGACCTTCGGACCCAGAGACCCTTCGAATAAATTTTCCACCCAAAAGACTGTGACGATCGTCTCGCCGAGTCACGAAAATCGCGGCAAGACCACCGACAGCAAACAAAGCAGTGCGCCTACACGCAGACCATTCCTGAGAGCTCTGTCCGCTCTGAATAATCCTTTCTCCAGCAGTCAAGTTGAATCCCGGACTACTTACACAAATCCTTTTGTCATTGACATGGAGAGTCCGGAATTAGCGGCAACTAGTGAGGGTCTACAGAGTCGTAATGTATCTCAAGGATTAATGGAAGTTAAAAATATAAAAACGGTGCCATTGACACGGGATTTAACCGATGGATTAACGTCGAGTGATCCTACGATTGTTGTAATACCTGGCAATGATAATAATAAAATAAATGATGATAAAATAGACCGTGAGAATGCCAGCGCGTGTGCTACCACAGGCACAGGTACAGGCATTAAGTCTGATAGTAAATTTGTGTCAGGGATAATGGATAACATATCGAGAGAAATTGATTCGATACATATATCAAATCCGTCAATAAGTAATTGGACGGACGTAAGACGTGACGTGGGTAGAAAAGTATCAACAGTTTCTGAATGCAGCTCTAGAGACTCGAGCAGCGAAAGTATAAAAAATTCAGATAAGCCGAGAGTTTCTATTGATTCTTATAAGTCCCTTATTGACGATAAGATTGACAGGCCCAGCGAGGATCCATTTTTGAGATACAGCAGGGCGTCGAAACAACTTAATGACAATTTACGGGACGGATCTTCAAGCTCCCATGAACAAACTAAAGTACCGACTGGTCTTGGTGATAGTCCGCGTGAATCTTCAACTTAAATTTGAACTGATTAATTGTAATTTTTAATTATTTATTAAGATTTATAGATTAAGATGAAGGCGAAGATTAAGATGAAGACAAAGACAAAAATAATTGTCCGAGGATTTAAATTCTGTGATAGATAATGTATTAATTGTAAATTGTTATACTTTTGACTCAGCTGGCTGTTGTCTTTTGTTAAGTACCTAGTTTTAAATAGCTAATTATTAATTTATATAATCAAAAGGTCACTTATTGTGCCATGAGTATAAACTTCCTGTAAATAATTCATTTAATTTAATAAACTAGTTAATTTACTTATTTAAAATACAAATAAAAAAGACGTGACAATAATTTATGTCAAGATTAAATTTATAAATAATTATCGAGACTCAAATTCAATCAAAATGATTATTTTAATTAAGAAAATTAATTATAGTTTTTGCGGCAACTTTTTATTTTAAAAAAGTTTGTGACAAAATAAATTATGTTAGTAATAAATTTTCTAGTTCCATTTTATTCTAGTGCCCCGATTAATTTTTATTCTATTGTAAAAAATTATTTAAAAAAAAATGCATGAAAAATTTTACTGTTGAAAATTATTTAGCTAGATGTTTTTTAATCTCCTGGACGAGATTCGCACGAGGGACGGAATGCTCAGCTCTGGTACCGACTTCTCTGAGCGTAACTTCACCACGTGCTAGCTCTTTCTCCCCGATAATAATAGCCAAGGGTATGCCGTTGTCTTCGCAGTGCTGGAGCTGGGCCAGGATCTTCGGGCTTTTTTTGTACGACTGCTCGGCATTAAGTCCCGCGTCCCAGAGCTCGACGATGATGCGCATTCGCTCTTCGTGTAAATTTTTCTGAGCTGCTGCCACAAAGACCTGGACTTGAGTGGTCCGGGTTTTCTGTCCCTGCTCAGCTAAACGGTTCTCTAGGACACTAAATATTCTTTCGACGCCCAAAGAAACTCCGACGCAAGGCACGTTTTTCTTTTTAGCGTCGAACATGCCCACGAGATTGTCGTAACGGCCACCACCTGCTACACTTCCAACTTCACTGTCTGCAATTAAAATTAATAATTAATAATTTCACAAAAATATAAAACTTATTTTAATTAAATGGTTTAATAAACGCACCAGTTAAAACAGCTTCGTAAATAACTCCAGTATAATAATCTAGTCCACGTGCTAAACTCAAATCAAAGACGACTTTATCAGAAACTTTAAATAGATCGCAGTATTTAAGCAACAGTTCCATAGCATCGAGACCCTGTTTAGCAGCTGGTTGCTTAATTAAAAGCTCATCCTGTCGGAGCTCTTCGATAAGCTTGGCATCTCCACGTTTAGAGACATATCCGCCGATTTTGTCAGCAATATCTCCGTCCAGTTGCTTCTCCTCGATCATCTCCTTGCGGACGTCTTCCCACGGACTCTTGTCCAGCTTATCAACCGACGAGCATATCGTACGGAATTTATCAGCGGGCACACCGCAGGCTGCGAAAATCCCGTCTAGAAGACACCGGTGATTCAATTTTATGACAAAGGCTCCAATGTCTAGAGCAGTGAGCGCCTCCGAGACTATTCTTACACACTCGGCGTCTGGCAACATCGGGTCATATTGACCGGCAATGTCAAAATCACACTGATAAAATTCACGATAACGTCCTTTGGTCATTGCCGGGTTGTCACGGCGGTATACTTTAGCAATGTGATATCTTTTAATGTTTGTTATTTTACTCATCGCTAAGTAACGAGCAAATGGTACCGTCAGGTCATATCTCAAGGCTAAAATTTCACCGCCTTGATCTTTTAAATCGTATATTAATTTTGAATCTTCGCCGTATTTGCCTGTCAATACTTCCTAAAATTTTTTTTTATGTAAAAATATTTCTTTCTTTTTATCAATTTTTTTACGCTGAATATTTCTGAGTTCGGAAAATTTTTATTACATCAAAAAAAGTATTTAAAATTTTAAATAAAATTTTAAAAATTAAATTTTAATCTTTGCCTTCTAATAAAAAAATAAATTATTTGACTGGTAATGATATTGAAGTAACCTCGAGCCTAGATGACCTTTCTAAGATACTAGACTTTAAGAAACTGATCAAACTCTACATTAATTTTAATTATCAACATTCAAATCTACTTAATTTTAAATCACGTCTTGGTCTCGGGCTCCAAAACCCAGCAACAAAACTTTACTTCAATACTTTTATCATAAAATATCTAAAGAACTAGAGCAGAAACGACTTTCATCAGCACTTTGATACTCAGCGTAAATGAATCTATGAAAAATAATAATAATAAAACATACTTTCAATTCAAATATCGGAGTGTCGATAGTCTCAGCACCATGACGCTTGAATACATCAACGATTTTATCTAAAACCCCCAACCTCAAAGCCATTTGCTCTGGACCATAGTCCCTCGTGCCCTTGGGTGTCTTGAGTATGAATTTTTGCGGACCAGCATCTCCATCTTCGAGCTTCGCTTTGAGCTCCAGCAACTTGGCGACTTCCTCATTGATCTAAACAATTTAAAATAAATTTATTAAGTCAATAATTGTCTTGCTGGTGATAGAAAGAGAGTATTTAATGCTCCTACCTGTTGGACAGTAACAGAGTAGAGACATTTATGAGCGTTATTGATGACGTTCGATAGATATTTAAACCGTAACATGGTACCAAGATGACGGATCAACATATTTTAACCAGAATCAAAGATAAAACATCCACTTCAGTTGGTTTTTTAAACTAAACTGACAGTAGAGATATCAATTAATGTCACTGCCATGGATTTTTTTAAAAATCTAGTGCTAAATATTTATTTAAATCTGTGGCAGTGACATTTATAGCTACTGCCTCACCTTCTGGTCAAGATGACCATCAGAAGTGATGACATCTGAGCAAATACTGATGGCTAATTCTATCAGAGGATCATTAGTGTCATCGACTATGGGAAATTTTGAGCATTCAGCGGCTGAGTAACTTTTTATGTTGACAAGCCAACGTTTGATATGCGGCCAGCAATCAGTATTGTTATTATTGTTAGTAAATAATGAATTAAATTTATTAAATAACTTAATATCTTGATTACAAGGAGACCAACCACCAATGAAACTTACTCGAGATAGTTTTAAATTAATATCATTGAGTTTGGAATTTAAATTTGAATTTCCGGACCCCTGGGAAGTAAATTTTTTGAATGACATATAATTATACAGTAACTTAGATGAAACTTGATGTGTTTTATCTTATAAAATCATTGATAAATTTTTATATATTGATAGATATATGTTTAGTTGTGATTGTTCGGTTGGGATTTTAAATTATGATGAAATGTTGGAGGCCATATGTTGTTAGAGAAAAATTTCGAGAGGATGGAAAACAATATTTACCTGAGCACTGTCTGCTTTTGCGGATTTTAATTTTCTAACGAGATCACCTTGTTGCTTAATTTGATCCTGCAAGTCCATGTGAGTTTCGTCACCCATAGTGTGGACCATGTGGTTTTGCTTGATGTGTTACTGTGATGTCATGCCACAACCAGGACCAATTATCAATTACTAAGATTTTGAATTTGTGTGTGTGTGTGTGTGTGCGTTGGTGTATTGTGTTTGTGTGTTGGTATTTGGATAAATTTCTGAGAAAAATGTGAAAGAAAAAGATCTAGTCTGGGGTATAGGTAAAGTAATAATCAGGTACTGACATCTATTGGACTGGAGTCTGGTGTTCTTAATAAAAGTCTATAAAATGGTGGAGGTGTCAGAAGAAGAAAGAAGATGGCGGTATGGTCTAATTCAAAATGGCGGTTTATTACAAGTAGCGATTGTGGCCGGACGGTCTAAAGCGTGAGACTTCAGCCTCTTGAATTTCAAATTTTTTTATCACTTAGTAATAATAATTACATCGACCTAGTTAAGACAGCAGTATCAGAGTCTACTAACACCAAGAGTAATAAAAAAAGCTGTAATTTATTTACAGAGACAGAGGAGATTCGAGCTGCAGCTAACCAGCTGATCGCTTAAATAGCTTCTTCGATGAAGAATCAAAATAAGCAAATAGAAAAGAAAGTTATCCGTTTACGAGGACCATACAATATACAAATACATATGGAGCTATTTGCAGTGTAATCAAGAGCCAAAATCAACTAGACGATCTTCTGGAGAGAATCATTCTGTCGGTAGCAGTCTTGATAGCCCCTACAAATCATCAATATAAAGCAATAAAACTTATAAAGTTGTGAGTGCTATCACAACAGAATTATTTCATCAAAATATTATTTTTTTCAACTACATTCGAAGGAAAAGGTGAAATAGATTGAAAGAAAACCCAGGTCAAAGTAAGAGGCTTCTTCAGAGGCACCATGAATTCTTAAGAAGGCGTAAGTTTTTTTGCTCCATAAACAATAGAAAATAACTCATTGAATGAAATTGTATTTCATAGGCAAAATGAGAGAAAAGAAAAAAATCGCTCATAAAACACCCTCAGCGCTTTCGCGCTTGAGGTGTGCAAAAATGGTCAGAGTACATTTATACTGATCGAGGTATTTGTTTGAGCCGAATAAATATTTCGTAATAGTGACAATAAATGGCTTATTTGAATGAAAGGAAATATAACTAAACAGAATTGTAGCAACTAATTAATTATTTTAACGTTATAAAATTATTTTGCTACATACATATGGAAAATGACATATCGTAACCAATATTCGAGGCAAAGAAATACTTATTTCAGCCAATTAAGACTGGAAACTGTTTTAAATAAGTACGTCTACCAGTGTAGTATAGAGAAAGAACTAATAGAGGAGCCAGGAAAGTCATATTAAATCAATTTGTTGCTGTCAAGTATTTATTATAAATACAAATGGAAAAATTGAATTTATTTTTTTTTGACAACACAAAATTTTATTTCATAATTATTCTTCATCAAAGACGAATTGAGTAACTGAGTAACACGAATGGACAGTTGCGCTTGGTGATGCACTGGATTGGCTTATCACAGGTCTGCTTCATGTCTCTGACTCGGAAAACTTTCGCGGCGCTGCGCCCCGCCGCGGATAAATTTGAAACTGCTAATTTAAATACTCTTGTTTATTGACTATTTTCCCCATATCTTTACTTATTTTGATTTTGATCATAATTTATGCATTCATAATTAAAAAAATGATCTTAATATCTTTTTGAAATTATCACTTTGTAATAATAATTAAAATTTCCATATGACCAACAATTAAAAATTAAATATATTTAAACTTTATGTACAAATAAGTGGCATTTTGTTTTTAAATATTTATCGTTAATAAAATTCTTTAATGGAGTTCTAGCTAATATATTTACATACATTACAGCGTAATCACCATAGATTCAGGTAAATTAAGCGGCCGGAAAAAGGAAAACAAAACAGAATTGAAAATAAATAAAATAATTAAATTAATTTTCACAACTTCCGAGATATTGTTCGCATGAAGGACAGTAATGCTTCTTCACCAAGCAACCGTCTATACAATAGACGCATGGAGCACAAAACCAGCATCTAAAAAAATTAATTTATTTTTAAAATAACTGTCAATAAATTCAAAGTATGATTAACAATAAAAAAAATAATAAATAATATTCATACTGAAATAGACAAAGCAGTAATGCAACAATATGCGTTTTCAAGTTCGCTTCAGTTTCAACTTTCGTTGTAATATTTGCATGGCAATGAGGACAAATTATAGTCATTGCTTGAGAGCCATAGTTGATGCTCGGTTGTATTAAAGTGACAACTGTAAAAATTATTATATTTATTAGTAATATATAAATGTATAGTAATTTACTAATTTAATTAATTAAGACCCAAGATCCGTATTTAAAATTATATATTTTTTTTTATCAATAATTTTAAGTAGCCTTTATTTTTAAACCAATAAACCGATTTAGCTCATCTTCAAATTCATTCAAGGAAATCGCTCAAAAAAAATATATATATATTTCTGAAACAATGTTATTTTTGGAACATACTCGCGTACTTGAGGAATGTCAGTTTGAAACAAAATATTTCCACTGACGAATTTAGAAAAAATAAAAAAAAATTGAACAAATATAGATAATGGAAGCAAATCTTTCAAGTATAATATTGATAAGAGAAACTATCTTTTCTACGGTTGAAAACATAAAATTATGTAATCGAACCGTGACACGAGATAAAAAAATATTACGCGGAAGTATCTCCTTTGATCAGACACTCCTTACTAATGACATATTGCATCGAAAAATTTCTACGTTAGACCACAAAAAAACAATACGTAATGGTTTTCATTCTATAAAATCTACTGAACTCACAAGTCTCAGAAATTCATAACGAATTAAAAAATTGAAAAGAAGCTAAATTATGCTTTTATTGAGTTTCTCTATTAAATAAAAAAAAAAATTTACCAGGTTGTTGTTGAGAGGGTTGAGCTTCTGCAGTATAAGGAGGAGGCAGAGGAATTTCTGGCGCCGTTGGTTGACTAGACGGATAAGGTGGTTTCGTATCGATTTGGGGAGGAAGATTTGGATAAAGTGGTTGCTTAGTAAATCCTGCTTGTGGCGGTTGATAATCTTGTCCATGAATATGTTCTTCTTGATTACTCATTTTATATTCACAAATATCTTATACTTAAATTTATGAAAATAAATATAAACTTCTAGTATTTTATTTTTGTTTTTGTTAAAACTACTTATTGTTAAACTGTACAACTGCAGGTTTGAACGTGCGTCCTCGATCACAATTAGAAGTAAACTGATGCACTTGGGTACTGGCAATAGTATGTCATCAATCTATTTATATATTGTTGCACTTATTGGAGTTATCACTTATCTCGTTCGTGGTCTCAAAGATACAATGGCTAAAAAATATGTACGTTCGGAGGAGTTAATCAGGAAATAATATGCAGGCAATAATTTATTTAAATTCAATGAGCGATTTTATTTTATTAAGCTTTTTATTTTATAATTTAAACGAGTAAACAAGTGTGTTAACACGACTTACGTCGTATAATAATTTATGGCCATCACGTGATCTATTTAATTAATTGTGGGCGTATATAATTGTATTATATTTTATGTATTCAAGTCAAATACACCGTGCGTGACGTTCAATTTTTTTAACCATATTATTAATTTTAAATTAATAAATATGAAAAATTTTTATCTTGTATAAAAATAAAATTTAGCATTTTTTGGTTTTAAAGAATCTGACGTTAATTTTAAAAACAAATTTGACTTACATACTTTTAGCGAAAAAAATATGTGTTTATACACGGAGAAAATTGCTTTCAAAAATTTATCCTGAAGTTTGGAGTAAAACTGGGCCGCAAATAAAAAAAGACGTAAAGAATAAAATCTAAAACCTTTTGTTTTATTTTTTATTTAAAAATTACTCGAAATTTAGTATTTTTTACTCCATAACTCAACAATATTTGAAATCAGAAAGGTAATTATTAATCCTGGCCCAGTTTCACTCAGAATTAACGAGCAAAATTTAATTATCTGCGTGTATTTATAATATATATAGATTGAAAAAATAAATAATTTAATTTTCACAGGATCCAAGATATTGTTCGCATGACGGACAGTAATGTTTCTTCACTAAGCACTTGTCCGTGCAATAAAGACATGGAATACAAATCCAGCATCTAAAAAAAACAAAAATTAGTTAATTTTAAAATGTTTCCAATGGAAAATAAAATTTTCAACGAAATTAGATTTTAATTTATGAGAAATATATTTATAAAAAAATATTCATACTGAAAAAGGCAAAGTAGTAATGCAATAATATGAGTTTTAACATTTGCTTGAGTTTCGACTCTCGTCGAAATATCTGCATGACAATGAGGACAATTTACTCGCGCGGTTTCAGGGCCATAGTTGAAACTCTGCACCACTGTAACACCTAAATAAATAAATATAATTATTAAATAAAAAGTAAATGAACTTAAATTGAATTTAATTATTTGAATAATTAAGTAGATTCCCAGTTCGAATACGAACTATCAAAATAGGCCCGCGCATTCAAAAATACCCTTCTCCGCACACGAAATTTATTCTAGTTCGGGCTATAAAAGACCAACGTATGAATAAATAAAACATCAATTCGTATAAATTGATAGATTAATTATGACGTTATCGTGAAAAGAAAAAAAAAATTAAAGCAACTGTTAAGCAACTGTAAAGTTTTTCAGAAGGAATATATCTGAAAACTGCTTGTTGTTACTTTAAGCCACAAATATAAAGTAAAAAATATATAATATTATTTAGTGTACCTGGTGGTTGATTCATTTTTTTTTACACCCAATTATTTTTAAATTTATAAAATTTATTTATCTACTGTAGACAAGAACGTCGTGCTCACTTGCAATCATAGAAGTAAACTGATGGATACTGGTGCAGATAAAATACTACGTCTATTTATATCTTACTATGCATCATTATTATTAGTAAGTCCTATAACAGTAGAGTTGATGGCAATACACAAAAATACTAGTACTTAAACAACAAATTTTTCGTTTTTTTTTTTTTTTGCTGTTTAGTCTCAAATTTTTGAAAAAAATTATTAGTTTGCAATCAAAATTTATTTTTATCGATATAAATTTGTATTAATAGGATAGAAGTACTATTTGTGGCCACTTTAGGACCAGTTTTGGATACTGGAAAAATTAAAATAAATAATTTTTAAAATACACGACATAAATTATTTTTAGAATTGTGTTCAAAAATATTTTTATCCCACTATTAAAATGGAAATTTCATTTTATACTTTTTCATTACTTAAAATAAAATTTTAAATGTCCAAAAATGGTACACTGGCGACTTTTATAAAAATTTTTATTTTTTAATTTTTTGACTCATAAAATTGAGATTTTTTTTTACTCTAGAAAATTTATCAATTATTTTTAATTTTTTTCAAATAAAATAATAATAATAGTAAAATTAATTGATTAACTAAAGAAACACAAGATTGTTTAAAATATATTTTATATATTTTAATTAAAATAAATCAGTACATACATATATGAATAGTAATTCATAACATATAACTTTTACAATATTCTTTTACAATAATACACTCAAACACTTTTTTCCATTAAATTTTTCAATCGTGCGGCAAATATTTTTTGTTTAATGCGTAGTAATAAAAAAATATCCATTGACTACAATATTTATCAAAGAATAAATATTCATCAAAATATACTTTTTTAAGAGTATAAGTATATAATTAAATACTTATATATTTATGTAATAATGTATAAGGAAGCGATTTTATAGTTATTTATAATAATATAAAATGAATAAAAATACTTGTACAATATTGAAGGCGTGTGTAGAATTTTAGCAGTTTACACAAAAATATATATATATCATAGATATATAAACAGTATATATATTATGCCAAGCATAAATGTATACGTTGGATTAGAAAAAATATTATTATAAATCTCTAATATTGTAATATTTTAATTTAAGTATCGGAAAAAAAATATTTCAAACTTTTTCATTTAAATTTAAATTTATAAAAAAAAAAAATTAAATACTAATTAAATAATAATTATTATTCTCTCGAAAAGTTTAGGTTTATCGTTAATTAAATGCACTTACAACTTAATGGCATTTTTCATTTCTTAAGAAATTAAATATAAGTTAATTTGACTGAATGAAAAAAAAAGAAACAAAAATAATAATAATAATAATTATGGTAGTAAGGATTGGGAAAATTAATAAATTAATTTTCATAACTTCCAAGATATTGTTTGCATGAAGGACAGTAATGTTTCTTTACCAAACAGCTGTCCATACAATAAGGACATGGAGCACAGCACCAGCACCTATAAATTTTAAAAAAATAATTACTTAATTACGTAATAACAGCTGTAATTTTTATCATTTGTTTACAAAAGAATAAGGAAAATTTTTTTCAAGTCACGGTTTTATGATGAAATTTTTTTTTTTAATTTTGTATCTGGAAAGGTCTGAAATTTGTGACACAGTCGGACCTCGATGTGACTATCATTCTGTCTCTTTTATAAACCAGATATCGCGATAGTTTGAGAGAAAAACTAATCGTCTAATAAATAAAAAAAAATACAAAGCATTTAATAAAATAAATGATAAGTAAATAAAGTCTATAACTGATAATTTACAATTGTAATTAAAATAAAATCGGATGTTGCAAGTAAGATCCATACACTGATCCCGTGACAATGCATTTAATTCCTTCATGCATTAGTCTATTTTTAAAAAAATTACTTGTGATGTAACTATGTCTTTTATTTTTTTCTAACAGTTATCAAGCTTAGAGTCTAGTAACTATTATTCAAAAAATTTACTCCGCGCATAGTCAGTTAATGTAACACTTGACCTTTTGATTATAATCTACAAAGCTAAATTGAAAGGTCAATATTTTTAATTGCAATTTGAATAAATATGGATTTTTTTTTTTTTTTAATAAAAAATTTTAATAATTTGATGGACTGGATTACTGAGGATTAGATTGTTAATGAGAGATATTAATTATATGGTTATTTTACCCAAGAAGACAAAGTAATAGAGCAAAAAGATGAGTTTTAGTGCTCGCTTCCGTCTCAACTCTTGTGGAAATATCATGCTGACAATGAGGACAACTTAATCGCATTGTATCAGGCCCGAATGTTGTTTGTTGTATAAAAATAACTCCTGTAAAAAATTAAGTTATTATTAATCATTAATTCAGAGTTTAAAGTCCCGAATATTTAAATTTTAAAAATTATAAACACTGATAATTATTTTTTTAAATGTTTTTAAATATAAATATAAGAATTTATAAATTTATAGTCTTTTAAAAAAACCGGTATGAGGAAAAAAGTTATATAGAAACTATTGAGGAAGTTTGAAACAAGATAAACATATAATTTGTGGTCATAATTTTCATTTAAACTATTAATAATTTAAATAAAAATTCAATAAAAAATTATTTAAATCTAATGACAAATATTTTTATTCAAATATTAAATAAGACTATTTTTAAATATTTTGTATAAATACCGCGAAATTTAAATGTAAATTAATTTCGAGTCTATAAAAACAGGAGACCGTAAAAGTAAAAAATAAATATTTATACCAGGTGCTTGAGGAGGTGGCTGAGGTCCAGAAGAATAAGGCGGCGGTGGAGCAAATCCTGGTGGCGGTGGTTGGACACCCGGATCATAATGCGGTACTCCTTGTTTATCCATTTCTATTTTAAAAACTGAAACAAATAAATATGAATTAATAATAGTAATTAAATAGAACTATTAAAAAATTAGTTGGTACCGCAACTTTTGTTAAAATACGACTGTCCTCAATAGCAATCACAATCGGTATAGCTAACTGATAAACACAGGTACGAGTAATGATGTCACCAGTGCATTTAGATACTATTATACCAGCACGTTATCACATTAAAGTGCTGATAATAATAATGGTTTTTTAAAAAATTGTAAAGATACGTATGCTCTGTATAAAAACTATGTTTTTATTTCCGTGTCATTGGCCTTGAGTGTAAGAGTTTTAAATTATTTGTAAAAATATGTTTCGTTAATTTTCAGAGCGTATAATTAAGATAATATATGTGTATATGTATCAATAGATTAATATGATACTATAAACTTAATTTCATTTTTATTGATTTATTTAATTTCAATAAATTTTTTAGGCTTATCTTTAATAAGAATTTTATAGACGTCATATGAGTCATGTCATGAAATGGAAGAAGTTTTTTATTTTATTTAATAAACATGTATATATATATTGCGTGCATATGTACTCATATATTTATAAGAATGTGTTACTTGTATGACGTATAGTTCAAAAAAATTGATACCGTTGAATACAGAAGTTAATTCGAAACGTTACATTACATTACTATATATTTATATATATGTTTGTGTGTATATAGATTTATATAAAATTTAAAAAATATAACAGATAATTATTTATAAAAATAATTTATCAGTACAGATTATAAATAATAGAATACTTGATTAATTTTCGATTTTTCTATTTTGTTATTGATTAGTTTTATCGATAGATTTTTATTAGAAGGCTATGGCTGACTTTTTTTTTTTTTTTTTAAATTAGTAATGAGTAATTTAAATAAATACACGTTCGTGAGTTAAATAGTTGTGATAAGAATAATGAGTAATGACGTATGCGAAAACAAAATCAATGTAAAGTAAATGAATAATAGAAGAAATATTTTATTATTTTTTTTTTTTAAATATATGAGTAACTTGATGAGTGAGATCTCAAATATTTTGATAATTATTGCCGGCTCTTATGGATAATAAAAAAATTCATTTGTTGGCTTGTTCTAAAACGGGTTTTCATATATTTTTGCATAAATTTTTTTTAAGGAAAGGACAGATTTTGTTGCGATAAACTCTGGCAAACGTCACTTTATTTTATTTTTTTGTAATGTCCATTTTATTTTGGATTTTAAAAAAGACGTCGACAGTTTCCATTGATTTTCGTTCGTTTACTCGAGGGCAAAAGAAAAAAAGCTGTTTCATTTTTTTTAATGCAGGATATTAATGATAAAATTTCATTAAATTTTTTTTTATCAAATATTTATATGAGTTTTTTTATTGAATTGAAATTGACTGACCCCATTTGACAACAAACGATATTTGTTTATTACTTTTGTCACCTACTTATGCAGTATATCGATTTTCACGTAAAGAATTTCGGTTAAAATTTATACGCGAACAATATGAAACCAAAATACACTCACACTCGTTTCACAAATTAACAATTCGCTCAAAATAAATTTAATAAAATAAAATAAAATTTTTTTTGAAAGATTTGATAGAAATTTCTTAAACAGAGCTTGTAAAATTTTCCTGATATTCTGCATTTAAAAAACCCGCGAGAAAATCTGCATAAAATTTTGAAGTTTTTAAAAAATTAAAATTTGTCTGGGAAAATTATTTTAAAAATTATCTCAGAGGTAATTTTAGTCAAAGTTTACAATACAAGTATATATAGATCAAGTATTTTACTTGATTTGCTCCAGATTTCTACTAGGGCGGTTGTAAAGCAGCAAAAAAAAAAATTTCGTAAGATTTCAAACTAAAAGTGGAATTTTAAAAAAATTGGAATTCAAAGTTTGTAAAAAATTAAGTGAAGTTAAATAAAAACAAAAATTTTCTACTCAGTGTTAAAAATTTTATTTGATTAAAAAAAAATTTAAAGAAAGCAAAAGAATGAAAAATAAAAGTTAAATGGGCGTTGGATGCCATTGGTCATAAAAAAATATATGGCCGTACAATCGATAGAAAATACCCCAAGTATTTTATCATAAAATAAATATCAAAGACCGATTTATTGATTTGTAAAAAAAAAATATGAAACTCTTGAAGACATTAATTAATTTATTAACATAAATAAATTTATTTTAATTAAAAGATTTCAAGGACAGTTGACTGGAGCTAGTAGTAAATAAAATATAAACTTGTTGATAACAAGAATAATAGTTATTATTATTAATATTATTATATAAAAGATAAGATTTGTAATAAACAAGGAATTATAAATAGCGGCAAAAATAAATATTTAAATTACTTAAATAAATAATCTCAGTGCATACAGCCCTGAATGTCGGTTCTAAATTTAAATTTTAGTTTTGGTATTATATATGTATATATATATGAATAAACGTGGCAACAGGTCTCTATAAAATATAAGACTACATACCTCACACGGTTTCATTATTTATCATTCAACTCTTCATATAATAATAATAATAGCAATGAATAAGTAGTATTATTTTATGCGCAGTTTATTACGTAGAAAAAAAACAGTGATAAGAATTGTAATGCAATAAAGAATTATGATATAAATATTTAAATGTGTGATATTATAATTTAATAATTTAATTAGTTTCTAAATTAATCAACAGTCAAGTCACTGTCAGAATGTAAATACTTTTTTTTTCAGTAACTTTCTCTTGATATTTATTTCAAAATATATTTTGTCCTGGGTCTTGATGTTAAATTCCAGGTCCTGGGTCCCAGGTGCTGGGTCTAGAGTTTTTGTGTCGAGTTATATGATGTAAATATTCAAGTCCGTTGGAGTAGGGATGAATATTTTTGTTTTTTATTTGAATTCAAATTCAAATTTAAATTTAAATTAAGGTGAGATTTTATTTAAATAAAATAATTAACTATCACTTACTTTAGTCCTTGATTAATTAACAGCAAACTAAATCCGTATGGCAGGAAGGAAGTATATATATGGAATCTATATATATATATGTATATATAGGAATGATTATTGATAAGCGTGCGGATGGAACGGATTTAGAGGAGACGAGAACGCAGTGAGATGCGTGCTTATACTGAAACTGTTCCTTCCAACGTCCAATACGACTATTAATATAAACATATATGTGTAATACACATATATGTACATGTATTGTTGGTGTTGCTGGTGTGGTGACTGGTATGTGCTCGGAACTCGTGCTATGGCATAACTTGTAGTTACTTTACTGTACATTCTGTATAAATATCATATATATTTTTCAGTTTCGCTATCTGCAGATGCGAGAATTTGTTTTGTAATGTAACTACATATATATACATATATATAGTTGGGTTTTGGTTGGTGGCCAAGGTTTTTTGGAAGGCCATGTGCTGCACTCGGAATTATAGTATTGATTTTTGGTTTTTATTACTAAGTTTAGATTTCGATATTTTGTAGTACAATCTCTAATTTATAGAGAATCAATATATATACCTATATATATATAGTAATTCAAAACAAGTAGACTGTAAAAAAATTTCAGAGAAAACGCAGATCGAATCTGGAGTAAATTTGGAGCGGATTTTTTATTTTATTTAAATTTCTGAGAATGAAATTCGCTTCAGAGGGAAAATTATTCTAAAATTAAAACTTCAAATTGAAGTGGAAGCTGGTTAAAATAAAATCTGCTTCACTCTGAAATCACGTCAGTGAAAAAAAATTTTAATTAACTCTAGATGCTGTAATTTTTTTTTTAATTTTGAAACTGAGTGAATTCGGATTTTAATAAAATGTATTAACAGGTATTTTACAGGATATCAGATTCAAAATATGAATTGGTTAATTTAATTATGCTTGACTGGACTCAATTTATAAATTAAAATCTTTGCTAAATATTTAATTAACTAATTTATTAATAAACTTAATTAAATGACAAGATTTAAAAGCAATAAATATAAATGCAGCTTTTTATTACCGCTTAAGATTTTTATTTACTAAAGATTTTGAAGGCGTGGTAACGGAAAGGAAGAAACCTTCCCAGTTATCGATTTATTGATTAATTTTAATTCATATCTGTCAAATATTTTTAAAATCATTAGGCTCGTGAAATTTAGAGATAATCGATACCGTAACACAAATTTTAAAAATTAGTCATTTTACCGCCTCACTGAAATAATTTTAAAAAATTTTCTTTGGTTACTGAGTTTTGTTTCCAAACTTCTAATTACTTTTAAAAAAATTAATACTAAGTACTTTTATCACGTTCTAGCAATCAAATAAGAATGGTCATTTTAGCAATTTTCCATTTTTCAAATTCATGTTTAAAAAATTTTACACAAGTCCTAAAAATTAAGAGTTGATTATTATTGTAATTAAATAAGAAGACATTGTTTTTTTTTTAATTGTCTATCTCTTGATATTTTTTACAAGAGATTTATTTTATTTTTTTATACAAATGGAGGCACGTTTTTTGTGCTAGAGTTATTTAATATTTCACAATAGTAAATATTTATTATTATTTATTGTTTTTGTCATTAAAAGTTTCAAAAAATAACGTTATATATATATAAATATATAACATTGTCATGTTAATGATATTAGCAGGTAACGAGATGCTTTGTCGTTGAGCTCACCTATACATATGTATAATAATAATAATAATAATAATAATAATAATATTAATAATAATTATTAAAATAATAATGTTAAAAATACAGATTCGAATAAAATGTCATCAGTAAAAACAGGTAAATAGGCACGATGATTTAACGATGTAAAATACAATATAATAAATAACAAAGATCGTAGCAAAAAAAAATTGATCGGAATATTAATTAAGGCAACTCGGCTAACTATCTAATATTTACACGAATCATTCGTTTACTTTTAAATATTTAACTTTCTTTTAATTTAATTCATTTAAAATCTTTAGTTACTTTAATTATTTAAATATAATACGATCTTATTTTGTCATTTACATTTTAAATATTTTATTTAATTTAGTATTTTTAAATTAAAAGAACCATAGTCCGTCTTATCAATATGATTTCATTCATTTTCGTTTTTGTTTTTTTTTAAATTTTCCGTTAAATTTTCATAAAAAATATCCCGTATGATCTTATCATACTTCATCAGATGCCAGAAATTCTTTTTCTGCTGGAGATGATGGTTTTTTGTTATCATTTCGCTCTCTTTCATCTTCTTTCATTTGTAATGCAACTGCTGATTCAAGTACACGAATTCTTCCTTCGTGTTTAACGATAACGGCTTTTAATTTTCTTATTTCTTCAGAAAATTCTTTTATGATATCCTCCTGTAATTTATTTCATTAATTAATAAACCAGCTAATTTACTTAATTAATTGATCCCATTCTCAGACACTGCCCGGCATTTTTTAAAAATATTAAATGACTGAACTAATTAATTTTTTAAAATATTAAAGCATAATTTGAAAAAATTACCGCAGTTACAATTTCGCCGAGACCTCCTAATGATGACAACTGTAAGTACTTTTTTTTTAAATCTACATCTCGGCGAAATTGTAACTGCGGTTCTTTTTTCAAATTTATGCTTAATTTTTAAAAAATTAATTAATTAAATTTCATAATTTTACAGTTCAGTAATTGAATATTTAAAAAAAATGGCGGGAACTGTCTAAGAATGTCCTTAAATAAATAAATAAAAATAAACATACAAAGTTAGCACTATTTTGAGATGAATTTTGTGCATTAGCACCAACTTTAGTACTTTTTCCAAGTACATTTGCTTTCTTGGTACATTTCAATTCGCTTTTAGATGCTGTCGGCTGATAACCGTCTCTTAACGATATTAAAATCGGCTCTGCATCGGTACCAGCAGCCCATTCTTCTGCAGATATCGCCGCAGTATCACCAGGGGTATCGGGATATAAATCTTCTTGAAATAGTTCCGACTAAAATTTGTGTAAAAAATATTAAATAATAAATTTAGGAAGCATAATTAAAATGAAGATTAATAATTAACCTTTCTTGGTACAGTCATTGAAATAACTTGGCAGAAGCCAGAATTATTTAAACGGTAAAATCGACTTATTTCACAACTATTAACGTCACAGCCGCGTTTTGGCATCATTCCGATACCACGTTGTGGATCGGGTGTTTGGAAGGTATTGATATAGTGAACGAAAGGTGGCTCTGGAGTTATTTCAAAGTAACGAATAACAGAATCACCTTTCCCGCATAAATAAACAAGACTCGTGTCTGGATCGTAAAGTGGAAACATAACACCATTGCTGGTATCCAATTCTACCATAACTATTGGCTCACCCAGCATATCAGGTGCTCGTAACGAATACTGACGTTCAGACATTTTACTGAATCCTGTTGTGAATATTAAACCGCCTCTGTAATTTAATAATTCATTTTTTAAATATTTTTATCCGCATTTAATCATCAGTTGGAATCAACTACCCGCCACTCAGTTCCTTTATACACAAAAATAAATTTATAGTAACCGTTCTTAGTGAGTTTATGAAATATCCCATAACGTTATGGTAATAATTACTTAGAATTATGGGAAATAAGCCCATACTTTATAGAAAAAATTCCGATTATATTACAGTAAACGTTACCATATATTTTGATGATCATTCCCGTAATGTATGAAAATTATTACCATAAAATTATGCTAATGGTTACCATACATCCTAGATATCTAGATTTTCTGATCAGAAAATTGATGTATATGAGTTGCGACCAAATTGACGACAAGTTGTTGATCATTTCAGCTTTTGTAACTATTGTCTACAAGTTTCCCAGTAATTTGACAACAATTTACTGTCGCAACCTGTCGTCAACTTTCTGAGAAACTTGTAGGCAAGTTACAGAAGCTGAAAGATGTCAACAAGTTTCTCAGAAAGTTCCGATCAACTTTTTGCGGCCAACTTGATGACAGGCTCTAGCAATAGATTGTCGACAAGTTGCTGGGAAACAGAAGCTGAAAGTTGTCGTCAACTCGTCGCCAAGTTGATCGCAACTCATGTACACCAACTTTCTGATCAGAAACTCTGGCTATCAGGGGAATACCCATATTTATAGGAATAATTACCATAATATGTATGGGTGCCGTTCCTATAATCGACATTTCAAAAACCAGACTCTGCGTAATTGTTACTATAAATTTCTCTCCGTGTAGCTTGTTATCAATTACCTTAAAAATATAGCTCTTGTAGCTTTGCTTCCCTCATGAGCAATAGCTTCCTCAAGTATTTCACCAGACCTCGGATCAACAATACGTATTTTTTTATCCTTACAGGTAGTGACCAATCTCGAGCCGTCCCAGTTCCAGCACGCGGAGTAAACGACATCAGGATGACAATTTATTTTAACGATGGCCTCGCCAGTCCCCACGTTCCATATGATCACAAGATTATCCGAGCCCGCGGTCAGCAGGACATTCAGCGCCGTTGGATGCCAGAGCACCAGACCGACTCTCCGCTGATGCAGCTGCAGGTCGACAACCGGCTCCGTCAGTGTGCGGGAAATTCCACTGTCCGGAATCTGCCATACTTTTACAACGCAGTCCTCAGAACCCGATGCAATTACATTGTCATTGTGCGGACACCAGGCGATATCTAAAACAGGACCTTTGTGGCCGCCTACCAGCGGATGATCTGCGGATATCCTGCCAACCTGATAAGAATTATAAATTCTTTCACATCCATATTGCTTTTATAAATAATTCTCAGCACATCAGCGTCCGGAAAATGAATAATTATTAAAACAAGCAATCAAGCAAATAATTAAATAAATTAAAACAAACCTTGTTGTGCGGGAGGACAATAAAAGCACCACCTCCAGCAGACTCGACAATAATAGCCAAAAATTTTGGATTAACTGCACAAAATGTTGAATCCCATGATGACTTTGATACTCTTATATTATCGTAACATTGTTCTCTTTTCAATGATGTTCCGTAAACGTGGCGGAATTTGCTGCTACGTACGACACGAAACGACATCTCTATTATTTACCTAAAAAAAAATAAATTTATATTTACTGTATTTATTTTTAACCAGCTCATAGACACAAATGTACATATTTATTTATTTATTTATCAGGATACTAACATAGAATATTATCGTTTGTGATAACGATCACTTAAACTCAGTACTCTAACCTACAAGTATTTAAATAACTTTATGGCCGTATAAATAAATTGTGTATTTAAATATTACTCCTGAGTAATTATTACCCGGCTTTATTTTTAAATAACTAGATACATTATTTATTAACAAATAAATAAATGTTACGTAGCCACTTGGGGCGTGGGCGTCGCGTAGATCATCCCCTGAGACTTTTTTTATAAATAGATATTCCCCACTGCCCCGCACGCAATGCCAAATGTATCATGTATATGTATATACACATATATTTATATATTTATGTACATAAGTGTGAATTTTTTTTTTTAAGAAACGACGTGGTATTTTTGACGACGAATTTAATTGTTTTTGAAAACTTTAGTTTTAGAGAATAAAAAAATTGACGGTTATTATGAAGGAAAGTTAACTGGAGTTAACAACTGTACACTAGGCTACAATTTATATTTATTTTTATGTATTGTGTTGGTGTTTGTACGTGTACTTATGGTTTTCATGTGTGCTAATTGTTACGCGCGGTCTTTTAAAATTATTTATATTTATGGTTATGGAGTTTCTTTATTTTTAATTTTAAATTATTTTCAAATGTCAAGAGAATTTTTTTTTTAAATATTTTATTGATATATATTTTTAAAAATACTTTTGTGAATATATAAATTTCATTATTTTTATATTTAAATTTATGAATTTGTAATTAGTGGTTACAAATTTGAATTGTACAGAAAATTTGAATTTTTTAAATTTACTGATGGAAATAAATTCATTGAGTGGAATAAATTTTTTTGACGTAAGAAAATTTATTTTTTTTTCATGCTTCAGATCCAAAAAATTGAGGAATCATTTGGTAGAATGTCAAATTAAATTTAAATTAATTAATGAGCCAAAAATATATGAAACTGAATGAGTGTGAATGTAGCAGACAAATTTAAAATTACAAATAAATAGAGTAAATACTTAAAAAAATAATATTTTTAAAAAATGCACTTATCAATTTTTATATTTTTTAAATGTGCATTTTTTTTTTAATTTTAGTTTGTTAATTATTTAGTCATGTTTTAATAATTTTAAATTTGTCTGTCTGCTACATTCACACGCACCTGAAATTAGACATCTTATAATTTTTGGATCTTTTTAAAAATGATAAATTAAAAAAAAAATAATTTCAGAAAATTGCACGTATAGTTTTTTAAATTTTCTACATGTGCATATTTTTAGTTTTTTTTTTTTAAATTAAACTTTTGAAAAAAAAAATCCAAAAATTGTTGTCTGCTAACTTCACTTGATTCAGTGGTTCTAATAATTAAAGATTCGAAAAAACTTCGTTTAAATTTTTAAATTAATTTAGAATTCTGTTGGAAAGTTTTGTAAATAAAAAAAAAAATTTAGATTTATTCTTCCGCCAAAAATATGAATTTTTTTTAAAAATTATCATGAAATCTTGTCATAAATAAATATTTATCTCTAGAGATTTAAAAAAACATTTTCTATGCCTAGATATGAAACTTAATTACTAATAAATATATAAAATATGGCAACTAAATATATTAATTATTAATTTTCCACAACTTGAGTTTTCAGTTTAATAATTTTTATAACTAGTAATTATATATCATTATTATTATTTATATACTGACTTAATAAGAAGTGATTAATATTAATAAGAGCATTTAATATTATTTTGAAGTTTGATTATAAAGTAGGACGGTGTTTTTGGCGGCTTCTTTTAACAGGGTCAGATCACATTTATTCTTCTCACGTGAAATTGGACACCGAAAGTTTTAAACTAAAAAGTTTAAAAAGACCTACATAAGAAATCGCTTGTCAAAAATAAATTCTATACTTCAAATTTCATTTTTATCCACACGAATTCATACATTCATCCAACCATATATATACATATATATGAGTATAAATATATTTTTACTGTCTCATTTCCATAAATTATTAATAAAACATTTTCTCATACAACTTCATGGTCATTAGAACGCGTTTTATTTTTAATCACTAATTTATTTTTAATTTTCTCCATTTACTCTTTTGAATCTTCAGTATTTCAATTTCCAGCTTAAAAAATAAATATATAAAAAATAATTTCTTTTCCATCACTCGACTTATTTTCATAAATTTTTTATTCATATATATAATTTAAAAAAAAAATACTTACCGCTTAAAATTTTTCAAATATTTAAATTAATAAATCCTTGCACAAATAAAAGTCACTTGTAACAATCAATTAAATCCCATCGATAATCAATAATCGTTAAATAAATATTTAAAAAAAAAAAAAATTAAATTTTTTAAGTATTTTTTTACAATTAAACTTTACGTGTTTCGGGCATCTCGTATTTTTGGCAACTAGAAGTTCGCAACCCACGGGCGATTTATAATTTTAAACGCACTACGTACACATATGTAAATATATATTATATATATAGATATATAATAATACATATGTATATACGTATTTGTCGAGTTACAAATAAAAGCTCATTCGTTCCCTCATCCTCTTAAACTTAAAACTACTCTTTACACACTCGTGGTTAATAATTTAAACGGAGACCGAGTGGTGGCGCGAATGCTCACCAAAAACCGGAAACCCTCATCAAAGACCTTATTTGGCAATGCTCACCCCTACTTAAAAGCTCATCCCTCAAAATTACTCATCAATTTATTATTAATAATAATTATCTCTATCTATGAGCAAATAATTCGTCTAAAAATATCAGGCAGCTGATAATTTTAGGTTTTTAAATTAACTAATTAAATATTAATAGAATAAATAACTTTTACTGCCTGTTATTATTTTATAATTAATTACCGAATATTTATAATTACTGTGAAAAAACTAAGATTCCAAAATGTTGAGCTCAGAGATTTTTTTTAAACTTTTAAAAATAACTAATTTTAAGTAATTAATTACTAGGAAATCTTATTCCTATTAAATATATGAAGATATTTTTAAAATTAAGTATCAAGGTAATAAAAAAAATTATAATACATTTCATCAGTTATTATTTTTTTTGTTATCAATTACATTACGTTCGTAAGTTGATTGCAATAATAAACGCAATGTAAAATAATTAAAAGAACAAATCAATAATAAAAGTATTGAAAAAGCGCAACAAATATTTTTTTTATAATTAAGTTTAATTTAAGCATAATGTGAAAATAAATTTTACGTTCAATGAAACGTACCAGACATACGAGTAATTGTAATAATTTATTATACTCTTATCTTCTATCAGTTTTTCCAACTCCTCGTTTTCCGGAGAACAAATGTTTAGGCATTTTAGTTCCGATGAAACGATCGGCTTCACCTTTGAGACCTTTCTTGGCGACCTTCTTCTTGATGGCTTTGTGGGC
The DNA here is from genome assembly GCA_030273425.1 of Microplitis manilae. NCBI lineage: Eukaryota > Metazoa > Arthropoda > Insecta > Hymenoptera > Braconidae > Microplitis > Microplitis manilae. The sequence continues at coordinate 1,998,930 of CP092725.1, forward strand.
GATATTCTTCAGTTTAGATTTCATCTAGACAGAACAAAATATATATTATTACTAATGACATAAGTAATCCAATAAATAATAAAAATAATAAGATAAAAAATAATTACCGTAACATCTTTGACACCGATATCATCTCTAGCAGGTCGAGAGCTGCTGCGAGTGCGCGAAACAGAGACGACGGACTCGACACGTTGTCTCTTACGAGCCGGGCCGGACAATGACCGTGATCTTCCGCGAGTTTTAGTGAAATGAGCGTCTTTGGTGTCTTCCATATCAACACCAAGTTCTTCCATCTGGTCTCTTAATTTATGGACACTCCTGTCGCGACCGCGGGCTGCTGTGTTCCGCGGCATTACTGGTTTTGTTGATTGTTTATTAATACGCGACTCTTGTTTCATTATGACCTTCTGGTCACGGATTTGCTGAGCCAGTGCTCTTATGTCTTTCATCGTTTCCGTTAACTCTGGTACTTTGTAATCGTAAATTCCAGCTTGCGTTCTCAGTTCTTCGGCTCTTTCCAATTCGTTCAGTTTCTGAAATATTAATAAACACAATTAATAATAACTTACAAATAAATAAATAATAATTATAGTAAATAAATAAATAACATACGTCAAATATTTCAGGATCAATATAATCAGCAATATTATGACCTTCCCAAATTTCGGGAATAATATCATACTTCTGATCACCTTCAATGTCGTAATTCTTCTTCAAATCAAGAATATAATCATCACCCATCTCTTCCTCAATATGACGCTCCAATTTACGTTTGCGCTCAGCTTTTTCAGCAGCGGCTGCTTTCTTCTGCATCACACTAGCAGGAATACAAGGCGGGCGTTCTTTCGCGTCTCTTGGAGCAGGCATAGCAACATGGAGACGATTCTCTTTTCCTTCAACCTTCTTGGTCCTGATTTTCTGATCAACTCTGAACGCCAGCAAACGCTGGCAAGCCTCGAGCTTAACCTCCATCACGCCCTGCTCAGTAACCGTACTAGTTTCCATGATCGGGACTTCGTATTCTTCAAATTTCTTAATAATGGCGCGCTTTTCTTCTGACAATTCATCGAGACTCACTACGTCGATCTTGTTGGCGACAACTATCAGCGGTTTGTTGTTGAACAATGGCTTTATTGACTCGAATAATTTGAGCTGCTCCTCCAGCGAGTGCCCGCACTGCTCGGACAAGTCGCAGAAGTACAGAACCGCTGAACGCAAATGCGCTAACGCCGTCACTGCTTGCATTTCAATTACGTTACGGTCTTCCAATGCGTGATCCAATATTCCCGGTGTGTCAATCACCTGATAGCGTTGATATAAATAATCCGTGTGTCCTACGTAAAGTGATTTTGTTGTGAAAGCATAAGGCTGGACTTCAACATCAGCACGAGTGATCTAAATAAATAACAAAAGTCAATAATTTATTTTAAATTGTCAGTGAATTTAAAAGTAGTGTCTTACCTTGTTAATAAAACTACTTTTTCCAACATTAGGAAACCCACAGATGATAATCGTACGTGTGTAGGGATCAATACTAGGCAGACGTGCTAAATGCTGACGGACTTGTTCCAAATATGTTAAATTAGCAGCTTGTCGTTTCATTATTGTGGCCATGCGACCCAAAGCCGCTTTTTTAAGTTGCTTACATCTGTACAGAGAGTCTCCGTACTTGAGTAAACGGACGTAATCCTTAGCAACACTAAAAATTAATAGATAAGTTAGTGGTCAATTACGATTGATGAGAGGAGGGAGTAGGAAAATAAATGCTTACTTATCAATTAAATGTCTCGCAGTATTAGTTTGACCAAGAGCTAACTTGTAATGATCTTTGTCGTAGAGAACGTTCATCAAATCGGCATAAAATGGATGGACATCATCAAGCTTCGGGAACTCCTGGATTATTTTCGACAGGCGGTCATGGAAATTTTGCTGAGTAAATTTGACTTTCCGGGTGTAGAACGCGCGGATTCGGGATATTTTGTAATTTTTGTGAATTACTGTCGGTGTTTTCCTCTGGGTTTTTGATAATATGATATCTATAAAGTCCTGAAATAAATTTTAGGTTAATTACAAGTTATTTTTTAAGGACATATTGATAGTAACCTAGTAATTTTTTAAATTGTAAATAATTTGATAGATAGTTACCTTGGCCGTAGGGACTACGGTTATTTTTTTGAAGTTATACATCGCCATTTTTGAATTTTGTAACTTAATAAATTTATTTATTTAATTATTTGATGAGAATAATGGCCGACTCACGTGTACACGTGAGCTGACTTATTCTAATCCTAACCTGTTAAATTTACCAAGGGGATATTGGTCATGGACAATAAAATCTACAGAATGTAAAGGAGATTCGTTTTTCATTGAGAAAATTGTTTGTGCTGACGTCTGGAAGCTCAGCAAAAAGCGAAGGAACAGACACCTGGTGAGGAAATTTAAAAATAAATTATTTAAAATTCAAAAATAAAATTTTTCGCGGTAACAATGGCGGCTACTTTACCGTCCATATAACAGCCGATGGCTTCTATGCCAGCGACCAATCACAGCAGAGATAGAGGTCGCCAGAGCTCAACTTCTTCATTTCTCCTCTGAAATAAAACTCATTAGTTCGGCAGCAATCACACGACGTCATGCGCAGCTCAACTCTATTCACTTTTAATTATTTTAAATATAATACTTTCGTTCCTAGATTTAAATACTAAATGATCTCTCAGCACTTCACTTTATCCATCTTACATTGTAAGTAAGTAAAATACAAAACAATTGAATTCTTCGGATCATATTTATTTAAAAAAAAAAAATCAGCATTCATAAATTTTAAATTTGTCTGATGTCTGCTACGCTCATAATTATTTATGATTCTGAAGTTAGTAGACAATTAAAAATTTTTGAATTTTTTTGGTAACAAATTCATAAAAAAAAAAAATGCACATGTAGAAAATTAAAAAATCTAGAAGTGCAATTTTTCAAAATATTTTTTTTTTTTATAATTTATCGTTTAAAAAAAAAAAATTCAAAAATGATCAGACGTCGGCTAACTTCAGTACCACAATTATTTTAAAATTGCCCGCGATTAATTATGTAATTTTTCATGTTTATTGTAGCACCCGTGAATTACGAGAAGTAAGAAAATAAAAAAAAGATAAATCATCAAAAGGGCCTAATTGTAATTTCTTAAAGAAACGCGGGTAAATATTTTTAATTTGATTACTAGTTAGTAATTATGCAACAGAGTATATAATTTAAGCGAGTCTGCTCCTCGTGTTACTCATCTTGCAGTGAGTAAGTCGGGCGTCCGCCGGTGCAGAGAACTTGTAATAATAAATTATTATGCTACTCACGGATAATCGAGGTGACGAGATGGGTGGCTGGGACTTGCCCGCGATTCCTTATCGGCAGTAGCATAAGTTTGCACTCACAATCGGCAAGAGGCTGCTGGTGATGCTGAAACTTGAATACGTCCTCGGTTTGTTGCCTTCTTTTCCTTCATCATCATCACCACCACCATAATCATCATCATCATCTCTCTCCCTACATACAAATATACACATGCACATGTAGATGCCCATGTCTTCACACGCACATACGCCTGGCAAGTGGTTTTATTTGGTAGCGTATATGCCCCGGGTCCATTATTTGCCTTAAACAAAAATAAAACCAATGTGAGCAAGCAACTCCGAGTTTCTATACGTCCGAGTAAGAAAGGTAAGTTATGATACCCGATATTATTTTAAATTATAATTATATATAAATATAAATTTATATCTTTATATTAATTTTAAAAGCACATAAATTAATTTATATTATTTTTTAGTATTTGTTATCGAAGAGTTGGGCTTTAATAAGGAAATAGTTGAATACATGTTTGATAATAGGCGCTCTCGTATGTTTTCTCAGTTGCAGCTCCAGCATCCGCCAAGTTATCAGCGACTTTCTTGATCTAAGCTTTGTCAGAGGCGGGCGTATTGTGGGTGGTTTGCTGGCGAGCGGATTTTCTGCGGTCTTTGCGGCAGTCCCGACAGCGTCTCGTGGCCGTGGGAATACTGAAAATTGTTCTGCCGCTCCCCCGCTGAGTTTATATACATCTATATATGTACGTATATATACCTATATATACTTATATATTTATATCGAGATATAAGGCTCACTAATCGCTGCTAAACGCCATGCGGAAGTTAGCACTGACTTCATCGTATCCACGATTAGACAGTGGTTGTCATTTTTATTTGATCGTGATTTTTTTAAAAATAACAACCGCATATTTTCTCATACCGGTAAACTGATACTGCAGCATGCAGCTCTGATAAACAAGAAAAAAAAATAATAACAATAAATTTTTATTGTTATTACATATTATTACAAATAAAAATAAAAGCTGGACCACCATCGGCTACTCCGAATTCTGTTCTGGATCCACGACTTTTATGGAGGATTAAAGTTCTCCGGGCAACGGTGTGCCCTTTTTTCGTGCTGCTCTTGTTCTTGTTGCTGGTCCTCTTATTCTTATTTAAACTCTTAACTCCTCGCGGTCTTTCTCTCAATTCGTGTGCGGCAAAGTGACCAAGAACTGAGAGCTAAGAACTCGTTGAGCATTACTCCACGCGTTTATAATACTTATAATACTTTCCGAAGACACTGAGCCAGTGGACCCTTGGCGAGTAGGGGGAACATGAGCCATCACAGGTAGAAAGGAAGGCACTGTCGAGTATAATGCTGTAGAAAGAGTAGGTTGGTTCGGTTGGTTGCTACAAAGATTGTCGAGGGAAAGAGAGGGGAGGGGGTGAGAAAGCCAACGGCGAGGAGGAACCTCCGAGGATCGTACGACTTACGAAGAGGCGAATGAGGAGAAGAAGAGAGAGAATAAACTGGCAGAGCACCCAGTCCTTCTCGACGCGCCGCACAGATCCTACGTGCTTTTATTACCGGTACGCGCTCCACGAGACCCGGAGGAGAAACTTCTTGGACGAATTGGTCACTCGCTACTCTACTCCGATCAGTGGGCCCTCGAGAGTCTGTGCCGAGTCCTGCTGGGACAGTCTGCCAGCCGAGTGTCATAATCGTTGTGCAACCCACTCGGTCAATTGTCATCTTTATTTATTTTTTCGGGACTTATTTTTTATTTATCCTACGCGTTGAGAGAGGAGGCAGAGGCTACAAAACCAGTTTTTCATTATTACCCAGTGTTTCATTCAAAAAGTATACGACACGAGGTGCTGTTGATCTTGACCATACGAGTTTTTTTTTATAAATTTTAATAATTATAGAACTTTATATTTATTTATCAAGACACTGTACTAGTATTTAAATTTTAAATGGGTAGATTTATGATATTTTTAATTGGACAGTGAGCTACAGCTACAGCGAGGACTGTTTAATAATCATTAAAGCATAATGGAATCATTAAAAGTGTCCGCGAGTATTCAGATGGTTGACAAAATAAATTTATCATTACTTGTTGTTATTGTTGTTAAAAGCCAGGAGGTGAACGAATCCCCGGTGTCCTGGACGGCCGAGTGACTTGTTGCTTGGTAGCGAGAGTGGACGGAGGCACCCGAAAAAAAATTAAACGAGAAATGGAAGACGCCATGCGAAGAACCAGGACCGAGCAGAGCCAGTGGTTCTCACCGAGACTCGACAAGGATGACAAGAGACCTGGACTCGGCTCCGGAGCTCTTCACTTCATACGCAATCGTGGGAGTATGAGACGACAACTGATGCGAGACTCCAATCGGTAAGTTATATCTCTATACCTACCACCGACTCAACTATTTTTTATCAAACCACTGGGGAGGTTTTTTTATATCGGGACAATCACGTCCGAGACTGAGAGCTAGACAAGTAGAGGCTAAGAGACCACACACGGATAAAACATACGCGGGCAAGGGAAGCCGCGTGGTTATCCGCCAACACTTCCGTGTTGTTAAACTAATGAATCGCCTTCCTGGAGTCCTCAGAGCTTTAGCAACGACAAGGGTCCCTCGTATCCTCCATCTCCAGTCCTGTCCCTTGTCCTTTATTTATCTTTCTCTCTCCCCTTTTTTCTCTTCCCCAGCTTGTGTGGAGTTTCAGTCAACTTGTTCTCCACTCTTTTATTTTTCATTGTCCATTTTTTTTGTTTAACATTATTTTAACATTGTCCACCGTCTCTCTCCCTCCCTCCCACGTCACCGTCACTAGACTCTATTCAACGTCTACTTAGTTCTATCTCTTACATAGTACCAAGTAGTCCTGCATGTATGTCGCCAGCACTCACATATTTATAAACACACCCGCTAGGCAATGCTCAACCTGGACAGGTCAGACCCCATTATCGGTAGCGTATCGTCGACCACGATCAATCGTGAACAATTATAATGCATAACGGGCGAAGCAGGTTGTCCGCCGCCGAGTAGCCACCAGTAACAACAACAGCAGCAGCAGCAGCAGTTACCAGCAACACACATTCACACACTCACTCACACACTCACACACGGTATGTGTTACCGCGGGAGTAATGAACGAGGCAAGGATATAAGTGTACATACACGCTGGTAGCAGCGTGGTAGGGACACAGTGTACCGAGTACCGAGTACGAGTAAGCCAGCAGAACCGACGGGGGATTATATATCTGAAATCTAAGATTCCATGTACGGTTCACCGGAGCTCGACCCTGATGCCACGATCTCGCGAACCATTAATCCAACAACTATGATACTCTATGAAGAATAAAACTATATAATATAGTAAGATAGAGAGGATAGGATACTCTAGCATACTCAACAGACGACCTCGACCTCGAACAGTGATAAAACCCTCGGTTAACTTTTTTATAACACAAAAGCTATTACTAAGTACTTACTCCTTCCTCCAGTCGTTTATTATTATCCCCCGTCCTACTCTTCTTATCTTACCGATCCCCGTCTTTGGATTTTAATATATTTCGTTGAAACAATTTTATTGCTGTGTGGTACAGCCACAAAGGAGGAACTATACTTGGAACTTTATTATTTCAACAATGTTAACAATTACAATTATTTCCTTATCGTATAATTGCTTAGGAAATAATATCAGTGGGCATGAAAATTTTTATATCAGCAGTTGCGTACTTTTATTTTTATTCCGCTGGAACAAATACTCGTTTACTTTTTTTTTAGATTATTCTCATTGTTATTATATAATTAGATACGGTAAGGTTAATTAATTTCAACGGAGGTGGTTTTATCAAACGGGAATTCGTGTAAATAAAAATATTTATTGCTGTAGTAAAAATAATATTTATTTAAATTAATCTGCAGGCTGATTAAATTTTTTATAAATATAACTTTTATTGATTTTTACTGATAAGCGGTACCGTAACTTTATATAATGGGTATAGTTACTCATCTTGATACAGATCTGCGGCTGAATTTATCTCGTCGTCTCGTTTAATTGTCTCCAATCGATTATCAATGACATCTAGACCTCCGTCTTTATTATTTTCCAGCAGGATGTCTTGTGCTGAGACATCGAGTAGTTTGTGTTTTTCCGTCTCCGCTTGTACTAGACCCAAGTTATTATCGTCGGAATCCGATCCGGAAATCAGCTTTACGTCATCAGCTGAAGTTTCGACTTTTTTAGCATTGGCGGTGGTTAGCTCAGCATTATTTGTGTCGGTATCGAGCATAATTTTATCTACTCCAACATTCACTGCATGATATTTTTCCGCTCCGGCATCTACCAGCTCAATGTTATTGTCATTAGCTATCGCGATTGTATTAGTTTCGGCGTCAATCACGTCCATTTTATCCACTTGAGTACCCACGATGTTGTCTCGAGCAAAGTCACTCACTTTTGTTAACTTGCGATCGAGAATGTTTACGCTTTTTACTTCAAGACTCTCGGGGCCTTTTTTAATCATGATCAAGTCTATTAGTAGAAAAGATTCTTTTAGACAACTTTCTGATTCAAATTTTGACTCTACGCGGCTTTGGATTAAAGTTTCACATGCGAAACCCGCGCCGAGACATTTTGATAGGGTCACTTGATAATTACGTACTCCGCAGCCGACTTCTATTGGAAAATAATGATTTTCTGGCCAGTAAAATGGTAGTGTTTCTATCATATCACGGACCTTTTGAAAAAAAAAAAAAATAGTAAATTGTAGAATCGTACTTTTGATCAAGATGATATTTTGAATTTTTATAAATAATTTTTAATTAAATCTCGTAGTTATTCATATAAAAAAATAATAAAATAAATGGAGTACAAATTATATAAAAAAAATATAGAAAAATATTTTTTGTCGTTTTCAGTTTTGTTTTTTAACCATGACTTAGTTTGCATAATCGCTCTGAGTCATACAATAATTTTTTCGACCTTAAACTATTTTTTATCATCATATTTTTTTTTGCTAAATGACTTTTTATAAAAAAATTAAATTTTGTAAAAACGCGTCCGCGGATTTTCTATAAAATTTTTGAAAACTAGAAAATATAAATTTAAAAAATTATTGGGGTAAATTTTCGGTAAAAAATAGATGGAGTAAATTATAAAAGGCTATAGAGAAAAAAATTATTTACATCTTTTGAATCAATCGGACACTGAAGCCCAGTCAAACCGAAGATATTGCTGTGTGAAAAAGGTTGAAGGTTCATTAATTCAATGTCGAGCTGGTCGCATAAATTTATTCCGTCAATAATATCCATAATAACTGCACCTTGGTCATTAGTAATTTGTACCGAAATCTAGTGAAATAAAATAAAATAATTTAGTTAATTATTTGAAAAATAAAATATCTGATTAAAAGTTGGTTACTTGAAAGTTGTCTTGGCGGTTAATTTTTTGATGAAACTTTAAAAAAATATCTCCCAGCGTGTTTGAAGTTTTGCCGGTAACGAATGCCGAGATGTAGGGATTCGAATGGTAATTAACATATTTTTTCGGCGTTTGAGATTGATATGTATATAGCGCCTATTACAAACAGCAATAAAATATAAATAGACTCCTATATATCGTTAAATTTAAAATAAATAAACTGTTGCACAACTTACCTCCGAAAATGGTACGATAAAAACTAAAAATCCCGTATAATAAATATGCATATCAAGTGATATAATTTTATTTATTCAGTCAATTTAAAAAAATACACAGGGCTGGATAAAAATAAAATGATAGAAAAGTATACTGTTGGATTCTCACTTCGAAGACGTTTGTTTATCCACCTGTTATCGCGGTGAAGTAACTTTGAACGGTGTCTTGGTAATTATTTTATTTTCTTATCGAACGTTATTACTAAATTGCGATTCGAAAACAGGTTTGCTCAATTTACTCCATTCGTTTATTGAAACTTCAGTAAATTATATATATAAAGTATATATATATATATATAGATATATATAAATAAAGGAAAAATAAATAATTGTTATAAATAAAATGAAAAAAAATAGACAATAAATATAAAAAAATAAAGATGAAGTTTAAAATGAAGATGGAGGTTACGTTCATGACATTTATGCTCAGGTCTTTTGACAAGCATTAGGAAGTGTAATAAAAGGCATTCTCATTATTCAGCGGGCTGCAAGAACATCAGTATTAAAATAAATAACCGACCTATTGCTGTACTGGCCTCGCAAGAAGTAAGAGACGGTTAAAGTGAAGACAGACGACATAGCTTCGCCGTAAGACTCTATAATAGTCAGATGGAAATATGCGAATAGGAAGAAGTGTACTTTATATATACTACTATACCATGAAAGTTAAAGGACGACAGTGTCATAAACTGAGTAGTGCAGGGGAGTGACTCCTGGAGTATATGTGAATATGTCTCGCGGGAACGAGACACGCGTCGCGAACATTTGTTATGTCCATGTAGGAAGTGAGATATCCCGGTAAGCTAAAGTTTATATACCGACAATTATGCATATATTTTTGGTCGGACATATCGTAATTTCACTGGGGTGAGAGTTTTCTTGACATTGAAAATTTAAGTAAAAATTTTCTTCTACGGCACGACGTGGGAGACGCAAAGGGCCGAGAGGAACAAAGCTTTTGTAATAAACTTAAATAAATCATAGAACAAAGGGTTCGATTAAAAGGAAATGAAGACAGTTAACGAATAAGAGATGAGAGACAAGAGAAGGTAAAGGTCAACGCTTCTTCGTCACGGACTCTCTTAGCAGGGTTCAATGAGCCAGTCTTAAGAGTTGGATGAAACGTTTTTTTTAAAACGTTTATTTTCATCTTTATCTTTTTATTCTCAATCGTTTGGATCCCCCTTCCATCAGAGTTGGGCATTGGCTGAGCCCAAGCAAGCATTGCTGAGTAGAGAGCGGAATAAGGGTATAGATGTAAATTTGCCGTGAGGTGGGAGTAAGGTACGCGAATCCGGAGGCCCTTGATAGCCTGAGCTCGATGGGATTTATCGTCTGGCCCCGGGTCAGGGTCTGGAAGTGGAAACTATTACGCCGCTCAATGCAGGTTTCACGGTTGCGCCAACTTTATCCGTCTTATTTTTATTTTTATACATACATATATATACATTACTTTTTACATGCATCTACATAGATATATGTCTATCTACCTACCTAGTTGATCTCAGTGTAACGTAGACTAGGGGGCGAGGGACTGAAGGTGGAAAGGAAGGAGAGAATAAGAGGCGGACGGCGACGAGTCGCGAGTTTTACACGCGGAAAATACAAGTGGAAGCTATAAATCTCGACTTCCTCGAGCAGGATCACGGGATATGTCTTGGTATCGGTGTCTGTACACAGTAAGTGCACTCGTTTACGTATCCACATACTCAAACTTATTACACTCCCGTTTGTGTAAGAGATCCAGGAGACGGGGAGGAACGGATACGGGATACCCTCGGGAAAAGTATAAGCCGTCTATTGCGAGGATATCAACCGGAAAAATACCGCTTCGTCTCATCCAATATTTTTTTTTACTCAAACACAAACAAACTAAACAAATATATTTATTACTAATGAATCATTATATTTTTATGGACAAGACGTCAATTGACATCCCGGTTGATTTTTTGCGCTCGCGCGTGCCTCGGACTATTAATGTGCACCATATAATAATCATGCGCCCGTGATTACAAGCCGCGGTCTCAGACTCTCTCCTCCTCCTCCTCCTCCTCCTTCTTGTTCTTCTGGTTGCAACCGCCCTCATCTGGTGTCTATACACGCCGAGGAATAATTCTCGTGTATCGCAATAAGAAACTGTCGGATTAGTAAAAATGTAAACCGACAAGTCATCATCTGATGTAGTCAGAGCATCTAATGTATTAAGAGAAAGGAGATTGGCATTAAAATTACCTTGGACTCGTCGAAATCAGTTGACAAGCAATTGCATTACATTAATAGTCTACTGAGCACTTTGTATATGACTATAAATATAATATATGTATAGCGAGGCTCTAGTATTATATAGACTCAAGAGTAAAGACTGTGTTGTGCTGTCGATTTGACCCGACCCTGTGAACTTTCCTCCCGTTACACTCCCACCCTCAAGTATGTCGTTGGCCAATCGCGGCGAGCTGTTTGCCGTCAAGGAGCGCTGAGTGCGAAGGGAATCTCTCGATTCGCCTCCACCGCCTCCACCTTCTTGTCCTGCCGGCGTCACCGTCTCGATACAACTGCGCGCGGGAAATGGAGCACCAGGTACAAGACACCAACCGCTCAGCTCTGCACTCTCTGACTTAACTCTCTGACTACTCCGACATAAGAATCTATACGGTACTCTTGACTCTCCACATATCTTACTTATTTCTTATACTGAATACTTGTGCAAGTTAAGACCAAAGTCACCATATATATATAACAGTAAATATATATATTGTGTGACTCGATGCCATATGTATGGATGTATGTATGTATTTATTATACGGTATATAGAATATAGAGTACTCTGAGGACATAAATCCTCATGTCTGCTCGATCATCATCACGATTTTACAGTGACTTTAAGATATCGGGCAAACTATATATTAAAACTGCCAGTTATTGCTCTACAGTTTACCTTTTTTTGGTTTTCTTTCGTCCAAGAAAATAGGATGATGAAGTAGGTACAGTATAAAGAGTAATAACGATAGTTTACAATTGCCGTCGTGGTTTTGCGACAGCGTCGAAACATACGAGACAATTTTAGATGCTAATAGTCTTTCAAATGTCACGGCTGGTATAAAAAAAATATCTGATAAATATTAAATTTTTCTAGGCGAGGTCGGTCGAATTCGGGTGACCCGAAAATTAAAAATTTTTAATGAAATTTTTTGAGTAGATTTATATATAAATTTGAGTAGAAAACGTGATTTGAAATTTAATTGGAGTAAAATATAAAACTAAAAAGAATTTGTCAAAAACCGACATGGGTACCGAAAGTTATTGTAAAAGTTATAAATTTGCATTTCAGACCATTTGAAAAAAAAAAAAAAAAAAAAAGTAGACGTTTAAAGTCTTAAAATTTTATTACTTTTTTTTAATTTAAAAATAAAAATAAAATTTTTTACTACGATTTAAATTTGACCTAGTAAATTTTACTTTCAAAACTGATTTGCATCCGCCGTAAAAAAAAGTGATTTTTATTGATGGTCCTAAAAAAGAGCCGGCCATAAATTGTACGAGTGCGAGCAATTCAGTCCGATAATAACAATAATGACAACAAAATAGAATAAAATATGTACATATATCTACAAGTGAATGGATTACAAGAAGATGGTAAAATACATAGACAAAGATTATCATTAGCTGGATTATAACGGTGTGCAATTCGTAAAGCAAAGTTTCCGGCTCGACCCCCCGGTCGAGGCCACGAGGTAATTTCAGTTAAACACGAACCACGCAGCGCCCCCATAATATCGACCCCTTTCATTTCCGCTGGCACAGACGCCCTTTCCATGCCGATCAAAAAAAAAATCAAACCGATCTCCTGGTATATTTATTATATATACATATAATGACGACGTCTTCGGAGTTAATTTCAATGCCAACTGTAGCTCAATAGAAATTTCTTTCTCCCCAGAAAAACATTATTAACTTTCATTTCCTGAGAATTATTTGAGGTTATAAAAGTGCAATCTTATTTAGAGTTTATCATTGACACGCGAGAGAATTTCTTCTTCACTTTTCACGTACAGTACCCACTCCGGTTACAGAGCTAGCGCATATCATATACATATACATATCCATATAATATAATATATATTTTAGTGTTATTTTGTTTTCTTAAACAAAAGGGAAAACGCGCCGAGAGAAAGGATGGGAGGACAATGGATACTCAAGGACATCAGTACAAATGCAATATACAGCAGCTATTTTTACAGACACTTATTCCTCTCCTCTTTTTCTTTCTTTCCCTTTTATTTTCATTTTTATTTTTATTACTCATTTCTTTTACCCTTTTTGTTATTTAAACTTAAGCTTATACCTCTAGAGAGTAGGCTCTTAAAATTTACGAGGTGGCACCGTCTGAAATACGACTTGCGGTCAGCCGCAGAGATGAATTCCGAATGCCGAGATAAAAATTAAATAAAATAAAATAAAGTGGATTATTGAGTGAAACTGGACTAAGCTTATGCCTCACGCCAGTAGAACAAAAACGACATTGCATGCGGGTGACCCAACCTCTCACCTGATAAACGCTCGATTTATCTCCCATTCTTACACAAACCGCATAAAATACCAGCAACAACATCAACAAACCTCCACAACAATGACGATAATTTTTCTGCACTGCCCTTGAGCTGTTTTGAATAATTTACTTACTCGTATTAAAACTCGTCACCGGTTTTAAAGTGCTTATAAACCGGAAAATGGAGGCCGATATACATCAGAGATATATCTGGTGTCATTAACGTGAGATCGTGTGACGTAACGAGCTGATTGGTGTCCCAGCCCGTCGCCGTAATGATCCTCGTTGTAAAAAGAGGGTATTAGCATAAAGAATCGAGTGTGTATCAAGAAAACGACAGAGCATATCCTCTGGTATCCCGTCAGCTAAAAGATACCGTTAAGTAAAATCTCTTCACCTCCACCGTGACCTTCGTGTGTTGGACGTTTAAGATTGATATGAATTGGAATAAAATCATGATGCCTTTAAATTTATCTTTTAGTTTAAAAATTAAACCATGAATAATGTTCATTGTCGTGGTTATGGATAAATGACTCAGACTTTATGCCTGTATAAAATATACATAAATATATATGTGAACATTGTGGCTTATGTATACCTGAAAAGTCCATCGGAGCACAACAAAGAAAATAGCTCTCTATATAATGTATAATAACTCAAGCTGAGATTTATTCTAGTCGCCGGTCTATATACTGTACCCTGCTCGTGCAAGACTGTTCTCATCATCTATACCTTACATTAGTAGGTCTGACTCAACGCTAATATTGACAGGACTTTCACTCTCGTTTTCGGCAAAACCGGAGCCGGCTTTTAAAAACTTAAAACTCGGTATTTATTGTCGTCATTTTTAATATTTGCTCATACTTTTTCAAGTGATGGGAACTAATATAAAGGGAGAGAGAGAGCGACATATTGTGTGTATCATAATCATAAATGGGTTTTTTAGTTTTTGAAATCCCGAGAACAATGGGCTGACACTAAATTGCCGAGTGGGACGAAAATAGTAAATTGTAAGGCTGTCGAGAGTTTAAAGAGTTAAGTAAAGAGAGCTGGGTTTATTACGAGACCATTAAATATATATCTATATCCTCATCTATATATAAAAGTAAGTGAGAAATAGTTGCTCTATTGAGTGGCTGCAGGTACATCAAAAGCATTCCAAGGTGTTTGTTGCTGGCTTACATTACAATTGGATTTGAAGCAAAAAAAATAATAATAATACCGAGTAAATGGGTGGATAATGCACTGAGAGAATGGGAATTGTAATTTTCCTTCGGCGGTCACATCGATTTCCTACGCTCCAGCGAGTTGAGAATATCGATAACCTGCCACTGGTTCGATACCGCCTTTTAAAATACAAGGGGTCCAAGGTTATTTTTCTCCAGACTTCCAAACACTTTGGTGGTGATCGTGATGGTGATGGTGATGATGAAAAAAGCAATCTGGTGATAAAGGAAGAGGAAGAGACTAATAGCCGGTCCAACTGGGAACTGTAGGCGTAAAAAATAACGACACGATTAGAAAAGAAGTTGAATAAATAGATAATTTATATGATGAGATTAACCGATAGACAATGTTGTAATTTTCAATTGACAACTCAATAATATATATTTTTCTCATCACTTATAATGATTCAGCTGGACAAGTGTGTGGGCTTGCTCATGCAATATATCGATCCTTGTATACCTACTTGGTAGTTGGAGCTTTGTCGAGAATCGATTTAATTTAGCCTCAACATATTTAAACTCGAATGTGTCAGGCTTTTTATGCGCTGTATAGAGTGTAGAAAGAGGTAAAACGAGTCCTCAAGGGATTGAAATTGAACACGACGAGGTGGTTATATTTATATGTATATTGTGCCTTTTTTTATTTCTTTTAGTGCAGAAAGCACGTAACACGTCACTAAATAAACTAGAACGAGCGAGAGGCGTGGACGAAACGAAATGCGCGTCGGTGCAAATAAGGGAGTTTAAAAAAAATATATTAAAGAGAATTGGAGACGACTGAGACTAAGACTGAGGCTAAGACGACTAAGAGCAAGACGTTGAGGACGAGAAAAGGAGTGCTGCACATGCAAATATTCAGGTGGTTGGAAGTACTCTTTTAAAGCGTGACTCGACGAGTGCTCGGACTTCTCGGAGGGAACGAACCGTGGCCAGTAGTTCTGCAATTAAAATAATCCTTGGGTGGTGAAGATCAAATCCAAGGACACTGGTATAGTACACTGCTCGAGACTCGGACTCGCTAAAATCTTTTAGCATTATTCATTAGCTCTTTTTTACTTTTCTTTACTCCAGCCTCAATCTCAGCTCCAGTCCCAGCTGAACTTTATCAATTAATTAAACAGGATTTTTAAAACGTAGATAATGTGGAATCACTAAAAATTCGTAGACGTTAAATAAATTTAACTGAATCTGAGAATATATTGCTGAGAGTAAATGAAAATAACACAGGAAGTAATCAATATGATAACTTTATTATTTAATTCGGTCTTTAGTCCTCTTCTGTACACTGGTTTGTTATTCTCGAGATGGGTTTTTGGACGGATAAAAAGTTTAAAACGACTACGAAGAAAGTCATGAGGAGATAACGAACGAATAAGAAGGGAAAGAAAAGACCCTCGGAATATTTATATGTTGGTACTGTAGCAAGTTGTATAGGAGAAAGGCCGAGTGGGACGAAAGGGGACGAAAGGGGACCGAGTAGCTCTTTTAAGAACCGGAATTTAATACAGTGGCGTAACCCGCAGGAATAATATATATATGTATACATTATCAAGATGTGTAGTGGTGGACCCGGCTCGTTGCTCGGCTGGCTTCTTCGACTTCCTTGTTCACGTGAATTTCAATAAGACGAGTTTGTTAACTTTGTATGATACGAGGCTAAGAGAACCCAGGTACCGTTCGATTTACCAATTCGTTCGATACGAGGACACACTAACTTGTAATGTTATTCGATCCAAAATCAATTGGCTTCAAAATAACATTATATTCCTCCGGCTTATTTATTATTTTTATTAATTATAAAGCCCAGCGTTAAAACCGTACTCTGCTCCGAGTAATGAGAGACGCCGAATTAATTTAAATAAATTAATGACGTTGAGTTTCGTTTCATTGATCGGTAATACAGATTCAGTAATTTGAACCGGGCGTTAATTCATTGGCTCCACCTCTCGGAGTTGGCCAGAAATACATCTGACCTTGGCAAGGTCATTTAGATGCTCTGGACAGCCTACGCTTTCTTCATACGATCGCCCATTATGCCTCCTTAAGTTATACCAACACTTAATTCGTCCTCTTGTGCCTCAAAACCAGTACTCTTACATCTTATCCATCCATCCAGCTCCTTGCTTAATCATTTATGTACTCAAAATTTAAACCTTTTTATATCTCTGTATTTCCTCTCAACTTTTTTTGACTCATTGTGTTAAAGAGAACCGTGTCCAACCTCATCTTGTCATCATTCATTTCACCTTGTTTGGCTCCACTTTACCTCATGCCTCGTGTTCATTTATACTCATGCTCATTTTTATTATTTTTATTTTATTCTTAACTTTTATGGACCACGTCTCGTTACACGTTACACGCAACGCTTCTTATTCTCTTCTTCCTCACCGTTAATGTGTAACATACACACATAAACGCGATAGAGATGAAAGTTATTAAGTGTACAACGTATGACAGGTCTCGATGAGTTGCAGTTACACCTGTTATTACGTGGCCATTGTAATCTCTGTCGTTCGCGACAATTTAAGCTTCAGTATGACCGATTTATTTTTTAATCTTTTTTAAATATTTCATAAAATTTATATAAATATATGTATCAAGGTCGTTTTAAATTTGGTTAAATTTTTTTTTGCAGAGCAAAGAGACCCGAGGAACAGCCTCCGCGGGTAGACTCCGCGGGAAGCAGCGGGGGGTTCGGAAAATGGTTGAAAGAACACTTGAAAGGATCGTCAGCTAAAAGTGTTCATGATACTGTCGGTGTCGATAACTCGAGTACATTAACAACGACACCTCTAAAAACACGTGGGTTAAATTCCTCGTCGGTGAGTGGTAACAGCGAAAAAGTAATGTCACGGGGAATTTATACGCCGCAAAACGTCTATTGTAGTTTGCCACGTGAGCACCGAAGACATTCTCATGATTCTGGAAAAAGCAATAATGATCCGTCTTCTCCAAGGGAGCGATCATCACGCTCGGGCAGTTGTCATGCAAGAGAAAAAACTTCCCGAGATGTTACCGGTATCGCGAGGGGAGGTGTCTATGGGAGCGAGGGAAAAAGTTCGCGGAGAAAAAACCGTGAAAAAAGGCGACACTCTATGAACGAGACTCGTGAACATCGCAGTCATCGTCGTAAAAGGTAAGTTTATTTTTACATTCATTTTTCACTCTTTTTATTTTTATTACATACACATTATAAAAGATACATTTAATTGCCGTAATTGAGTGTATGATTAAAACAAAACAAAGAAAAAAATAATAATAATGATTAACACGCGGAAAACATAATGCGTAGTATAAAATTGATAAACTTGAGACATTAAATTTAATAGACAAATTACGGGTGAAAAATAATGAGTCGGTGTTGAATTTTCCCCTTATCATTTAAACGAACGCCGGTGAGAAATAGGATTATTTTTCACTCATCGTTAATTGGCCGATACTCCTCGAAAGACTTATGCTCTCTGCGGAGGAAAAGATAGGAGGGGTGGGAGGGAGCGGCTGGTTATATCAGAGAATTAATGACATTGACATCGAGCTTGTGGTGGTTATGGTGGTGGTGGCGAAGAATAAGACACCGAAGACAGTAACGTAAGAAGAGGAGAAAAGCATATCTGAGAGTTAAGGACGTTGCCCTCGGATTCGACACGCGTCCTTGAGGGATGTACCGAGAGCCAACATGGAGGATTTATGCAATATGTCCCCCCAGGCGATGTATATTCTCTCCCTTTTCCTCCTTATTTTATTTATTTATTTTTTATTATTATCATTATTTTTATTCTCCTCACCTTCACCTTCTATTTTTGAAGCCGTCCATCTTATAACCTTCCCTCGCGCATTCTTCAGCATCGCGAAACCTCAGTACGTAAAACTCGATTCAGCTTCTCTCCTGCATCGTCTCTTCTCTGTTGCATCTAAGGCGTTAAATCCAGTCAATCCAGTTTCTCTCCTGGGGTCATTTCACCCAACGTGAAAACCCATCAGCAATGAATCTTGCCCAACTTAAGGATTAAGTACAAAATACATTTTTATCCGGGCGATTTTATTTTTAACTTTTTAATGCACACTTTATGCACTTAACTCCTCAAACAAATTTCTCCATCGGTTCTCCGCGAGTTCTCGCTTCCCTCCCTCGCTCTCTTCTTACCTCCCTTCCTCCCTCGCTTACTTGTTTGCTTACTTACTCGGACTCGCTGGCTATGATAGTTGAATTATAACATCAGTGTCATGACAAAGAAAAACTTGCTCGCTGGAACGCAAGGATACGATAAAAGTAAAAACAACATTCTCGATATCGACAATTGAACCTCGCAACCCTCAATACCTACACAAATATATATATATCTATACATACTTACATATGTGAGGAAAGGATAGAGTATATGCATTGCAGGAAAATACACATCCTCAACACGCGTACATACACCAGCAAGAAGACGCGGTGCTGGGATCCTTGAACCTACAGGAATGCAGCGGTCGCGGCCCACGCGGAACGACCGACGCTCTGTAGCCCACTCTCATCTCTTCCAAGTCCATTTTCATACATCCAAATATATATATATATATATATATTTATATATATATGCAGTAGTTGTAGGACCACGTACTCAAATTAAGTGCTCATGTACCTGAGATCCTCTTGACGATAACCTGAATCGCTGGACGACATTTATCAACTCTTGGCATCTCTCTCGTCCAATTGTCAAGTGTCATTTGTTTTGGTAACATAACTCCTTTTTATTTAGTTTCTTATTTCACAACTCAACTCAACTCACTTCATTTCATTTCTCATCATAAAATGTACTGATGCAAGGACTGAGTCAAATATAACCCACAAAAAAAATGTCTCGAGGACTCAAGCATGTGGAAAAAAAATGTAAAAATATTTAATGGGATAAAAAAAATGCGGATAAGTTAGATAGCGGCGATGAAAGTGGCGATAAAGATGATAAATCACTTTATGAAAAGTTATTGTTGTCGAAGGATGATCGTAATCGAGGATCATCACCGGAAATTAAAGGATCAACTCATCATGAGGAAGTATTTATCGCGGATGAGTCTGGTCACCTTCTTGAGGACATCTCTGGCAAGGAGGTGGGTTTCTGTGCTGCTGAAAACCTGTCTTGGGCATTATTACTGCTAGAGCTTTATATTTTTACTCTGAGCAAAAGTGTCTGCTTATAGACTACTACTCGCTGAATTACATTTATGACCAACTGAGGCTCATACTTATAAATATATTTATTTATTATTATTATTATTATTATCATTATTATAATCATAAATGTTTATTTAAAACGAAGCTTGTTAGATTCCACGGGAGCGGCTGTCGTTAATTGCCGCGAATAAGGAAATGGATAAAGAATTAAAAATTACAAAACCAAATATTTATAATACAAAGTGTTTGTTTTCAAAAATAAAATTCCCGCGTCGTTAAAACTGTCACCGAGTCAACGAGTCTTATGACAACCGTATGGACAATTGTTATGAGACAGCTTTGACATTTTACAAATTAACGACGCAAGAGCTAGAGACGCGTCGACGAGAGACGTAAGCAGATTTATTTGAGCGGGAAAAAAGATTCAAAATAATGCGACAGAAGGACAGTGAACTCTTAAAAAATTTTTATCGGCAGCTCCAGGTTGCTAGTATTCTCGTCTACCCAAAACTGGTAGAGTCCACTGAAAACGTCATCAATCTTCTCCTGAGCCGTCAGGTTTATCAATCATTGTATTTATTATTGTTAGACATAGACGCACCGTCAATAATCCATCAAATTTTATTATTTAACCGTCACTGTGTATTACATCGCGGTAATTTGATCAAGAATCGGCTTAACTACATATTGAATGATCGTGAATACGAGGGTATTTAAAGACGTCTAAGACGGTTTGATTGTATTGGAGCATCCGCGAGGATGAACAGCTATGAGATTATGATGAGCGCTAACGAACAACTTAAGAAGCAACTCGACCAACGGGATAGAGAACTCGATAAACTCCATACCCAGTAATATATATTTAAACACCAATGACTTTAAAACCCATCAACGGGTGTCAAACAATTCTATTCGTTTCAACTCCCGTTTATTTTTTTTGTCGCTCAAATCCTAGGGCTCGAGTGACAGGCATTGTTAGACCCATCAAGGAAACTGATGCTTGTCAGCGTAAAAAATTACAAGCCAAACTTTAATATTTAGATAAGTTAAACCCCTATCGAGGCTCTGAAATATTTTCCGATAATTAGTTGGCATCTTTGTACCACAAAATTAATTCAAAAACTCTTTACTCCAATTGTAGAGCGTAAGCACTAAAAGAACTTACGAAAATAAAAAAGTCACTGGATGAATTGAAGTCTGAGGTCAATAAAGTCGGGAATGAAACTCGACCTGGTGATGATCTTGAAGAAAGAAGAAAGCGCCGAGTAATAAATGCAAGCGTGACGAGGATGACTAAGTTTTAACTGGACGTCATTACTGTAGTTCGACATGAATACTTGGGCGTTATTGATGGATATGGCAACCTCTTCCTCTTCCTTTTGCCTTTAGCCTTCTTCCTTATCCTCGTCCTCGCCCTTATACATCATCTCGTCATTATGCACTCGGTTAAACTCATTTTTCAGCTGCAGCTGTGGATGAACCGCAGTAATGAATTTTTATTTTTCGTATCGTGCCGCGCCAAGCCGCGAATCGAATCGCCTCGCCTCGTGATTCTATTCTATTCTATTCTATATCTAACAGCGTCATATTATAGAGATGCCGACTCTTAACAACTGAGTACTTTTAAATAAAACGCTCAGATAAGAGTAATCTGACGTGGTTAAACTCTCTCACGGACAGTACTCTCTTGGGGCACGTTCTATAATTTTCTTATCTCCGCGTGGGTGACAGATATCCCGTTGCGCATGATAATCAGGCCACCCTCGAAGCACCGGCCATTTATTCCAGCCCAGAAATGGTAAAATCCCATTTACTTCAGTTCTCCTCATTTTTTTTTACGTCTTTTAAACTCTTACTCAACCTGGCTATCTATAAACTAACATCTTCAGCAAAATAGCAATAGCAAGTGTTGCGATCGCTCACAACATAATCATGATATAAATTATTTTGTCGTTATTACATATTTCTTAAAATTACTGCGCGTATTAGTAATGAAAAATGATATTGCAATATTTTTATACCGGGACAGATGGACGCAATTCTTTTACAAGTAATAGCAGTCGCAATATTGTATGCAAATGTAATAAAAAAAAAATAAATAGCACCGCAAGAGTTTCGGTAAATAAAATTGCGGCGTTACTTCAAGTAAATATTGTGCACTCAGTGAGAGCCGGGACTATTAATGATTGCGAAAGATAATTAAGAATCGTAAATCGCAACATCAGATATTTACATTAATCTTCATCCATAATTAGGTTTTAGCACTGACCACATACATAAACCAATAAACATTAAAACTAGCCTTTGACTATGACCCAACATAAATTTAATGAGAAAAAGTATTATGATATTTAAAATGCATGTAAGTTGTAAGAAATGATGGTTCATGTTTTAAAATATCCATACATATATTTAAGTAGGATGTTTTACCAGCAATTACACACTCAGGCTCTGAATAATCTAATATGGTTCATTAGACACGTACCTACTGACTAAATTAATTAAAACCTGTCAGTTTGCCGACTGGACTAAGACGAATCACCGGCAACCACGAACAGCCGAGTGTCTATTGTGTGGTTTCAGAGTATGTACGATTACCTGACAACTACCATCCCATAGACATAGACATAGACATAGACATAGACTTAGACTTAGACTTAGACTTGTTCTTCGACGACACATACGCTACCGGAAAACTCTCATTGAGGTGACGATAAAAGAATGTTTCGCGGAGCGGCTAATTAGCGCTAACAATACCCAACTACTGCACACAACTCTACTGTGCTGTTAAGTATATAATGCATGAATTGAATAAATATAAAATGCACCAGGTAAAATCTCACGGGTATATTTTATTAAGTCCGAAGCTTATGTCCCAAAACTGAGCTGGTATTTCCGGAAAGCAGAATGTTATTGTTATTTTTTCTTTCATGTTTAAATTATTTTCTTACAACTTATAGGCAACAAGTGCGGTAGGTTTTTTTTCCATTTTTAGGCCGTTTATACCTGACCAACCGAAATAATAATGCACAAAATATAAAATGGGTTCTTTTCATTTATATTCCCCGGTGACCGATACGAGTATTTTTTACCTGGTCTGCGTTAACGGTGGGCTTAAAAACTCAAAGAGTATAATTTTGGAAAAGGGATTGTCCGTGACGTAAAAATTACACATAACAGGATAATTTGAAATTTTGAATAATTGTCTTTTAAAAACGTCACGGGCAATTAAATTAGCATTTATTAGTGTAAATATTTAACGGTTGATTTTTCCCAAGTTAAATATAATTCAATAATTTAGCGTTTTATTGGCCGAGTGCATTAGGCTCGTGATTATCTAGACAACGAGTTGGGAAATAATAAGTTGACTGAATGTGAGGAAGAGTATGTAGTGGTGGTGTCGAGCAGCGTGACACCTTATATTCGTGGAGATAGTTTTCTTGGTAGTTTTGTCTCTTCGTCTGCAAACAAGTCGATACGACAGCGAGCCAAGAGTTGAGGTTTTATAAGAGATGCAAAGTGCAGTAACCAGAGAAACTTGCTGCAAATTATGCAGATCCTAGTAGCATTTACATTCGTACAGTCCCACGTACACCGACTGCCATCCATTTACAAGCTTTTTTTTCATTTTTTATAAATTTTTCATTTTATCTCCTGTTATTTTTATCCAAAGGTAATATCCTTTTATCGATCGTGCCGTTTATTTCACGCCAGGAAATTTAACTTTACCCAAATAAACGATTTTCAGGTAGTTCACGTTCTGCACTAAATAAATTATCTCGGGGACAGATATCTCGTCTCGATTTATTCCTAATACCCAGTTATATTATAGTGCATATTATGTACTAACTTGAATAACTTTACTGAAATACAAATTCCGGATTCAGGCACTTCGTGTCGCTACATATTTATAGGCGCGAAGTGAAAAGGCACGATTTGCTTGGAGGACCGTCTCCCGTAGACTTTCTCTTATATGTAATTTTTTCTCCTTTATTCGAATGTTTTTTTTTTTTTTTTTTTTTCGAATGCCAAAAAATAATATTACAATGCAGAGGTATTTAAAGTGTGAAATTGTACATAATAAATACGCTCACGTTTTCAGTGTGACAAAGATGTTTATTTAATGAATATAATTTTAAAGAATTTAGGATCCTGTCAGGCAAAAGCTGACAGAGAACAGCCGAGTTAAATGCAAATAAAACCGAAAACCCGAAACCCGAAAGTAAGGATGCGCTGGATGTGGTGAAATAGCGTGTTATGTAGCGAGTGGGTCTTGAGTAGAGCAGACCTCTGAAGCCGGCTCCTCATTCCGAGATATATGTCGTCTGTCTACCTCGCGTGACGTGTCCTTGGACTTGATTATCCTCGAGTTTCTCCCTAGACGAGATAAAAATGTCCGCGTGTTCTGACCCTCCCTCGGTCGCATTAGACCCGCCTTTTTTGGCTTATACCCTGGGACAAAGAAGACTATAATCGGAATTAAGGACGAGAGCGCGCTGTCGCTGGACAAAGACTCGGGAATATAACATCACGATTCTCTATATATATATATATATAAATATATATATATAATACTCCCTATGTATGAGGTATACTGTATCGTACATAAAGTAAAGAGGCACACTCGTACATCTGTAGGCACATTAATAAAATAAAAATATCCACATAATAAATAATAAAATGATGATGATCAAGTCAGCAAATAAATTTTAAAAAGACCCAAGACGTCGACTTAAAATGTACCTTGATAATAAAATCAAACAACAAGATCCTTGCATAAAAATGTAATTACAATTTTATACGATACCTCGGATTAAACTTCTTCAAGGAGATACATCTCTCGTCGCTTATTTTATTTTTGGTTATTTTGTTTGTTGTTTTCATTTAATACTTTTATATTTTTTCGAATATACCTCTCTCTCTATATATATATATATAATAATTTTTTTCCACGTCAAGACGTTGCCATTGATGCGACGATAGGGATGCGAGACCATAAATGGGAAAGTCTCGACGCCGAGTCATACATCGCGTAGCATTCTCAAGGTCGACCGGTATCCCCGGGCATCTGCAGCTGCATTTCTCTCTTACTTCTTTTCTTATATATATTCTTCATGAGCATAACCCGCGTGTTTGTATTCCTACATCTATAACTGCTACATATACCAACCATAAACCTATACATCTCCACATCTATATATCTATATATATATAAAAGTGCAACTGCATAACGCGCTTCTATTACGCGGTCAATTACGCCGTGCATTGCATGTTGTCACTCAGAAGCTCTCGACCCACCCCCTTGTGTTATTCTCACATGGACCCAATTGCCAGGTCGTTGTAATCTGTTTGTTGCTTATGAGTAAGGAGTAATGAGTGTTAAGTTCAAGTAAAATAATAAAGTGTGCGTTAAAAGCTGAAATTATCTGTATTTGGTATTATGGCAAAGCTTCTTGTCTGTTTATAATATATATATAAATATATTTATGCCGTGCGAGGCATTTGATAAATCACTTCTCACGAATTAAACCTTTAGCCATATTATTACATTACGCAAATATCAATCTCCTTATTGTCAAAACAATTTTTCAATGTTTTCTCATTACCTCGTTTCATCGTCACGATTTTTATTACCATTGAATAAACAGCAACAACAATAACAACAACCGATGAAATGATGAATTGCATTTGAATGATTTAACATATTAAGAGGTATAAAAAAAATATGATATTAAAGTTAATATCTATAGGCTAAAAGTTATAATTTATTGTATAATAACTTCTATGGTGTTATCTCGGTGTCATTTATGCTTACACGTGCTGCAAGATCTTACGCAATCAGCATAATTAACGAGCACAAGACTTAAGTATCAAGACTTGCATACAAACTAATTGGGACACATTGCACGTGCACATCGATTGCACGTAATTCGGTCGGCATCAGGAGTCTCAAGATCCTAAGTCACCGAGGAGAGATCAGACTTATTATGTATCACCATCACCCGGCTTGAAAAAAAATAAAATAAACAAAATTAATTAAATGGTTTTTGTTTGAAATCTGGTAGTGGATTTTATCATTGGCAATTATTTAATCGACTTGCCCCTCATTGTTCTTGTTGCCTGAGTATCCAGTATCCACATTATATCCACATGCTGGTACTCGCGATCGAGCGCTATATCGCGAGGGGCAAAGCGTATCCACATTGCTGTATGTAAGTTAAGTAAAGGAAGAAACGAAGCAACTTGGCGGCCTTGGCTCTACGGCAGATGGCCGGCAAAACGCGATATACCTTCAACTACTTGCTCTATACCAAGTATATATATATAAATATATATATAAATATGTGTGTACGTATACCTTACCCGTGTTAATTTCTTTTTTGCCTTTTATTCGCCCGAGTAAGACTCGCGAGTACAGAGAATGAAAGGAGAGAGACTTGTGTGGGTGCGCGAGGGAGACGATAAAAAAGCTAAAAATATAAAAAAAAATACCATGAAATATTAAATGCAGCTTGACGGTGACACTCGATATTGTCCAATACTTTATGATTATTATTTTCCCGAGTAAAGCGGAATTGCATTTATACTTTACTTGTGTAAATGTAAAGAAGTCTCGTGCATATCACATTTGGTCAGTGATGCTGGAATAAAAGGGTTCGACAATAAACGGAGAAAGGGCAACCAGTCACGCGTAACCTGGCATCAGTTAAAAACTCTTCTTTTATTATCCTTGTTATTATTATTGTTGTTGTTGTTACTGCTGTTATATTTATTATATTTGTATATAGGTAACGACTCGCGGTGGTTGACGTCATCGAGAGAAATCTCGTGTTAATCTGTCGACAAAAAAGAGGTGAAAATAAAATGATCGTAAACACTCGGCTTGTATAGTTATTAATTAAAAACACCCTCGGTGACCTCGTGACTGCTTTTTAATTGAATTCACATGTTTGCTAAAAATAATAACAATAATAAGAGTAATAAATGTGTATGATTGGAGTGTAGAGTATCGACTAGAGGTTCGAGGTAAAAAATAGCCGAGAATAAGAAGGGGATAATAGGCCTAGGAGTCTTACTTTGGCCTCTCGGTCGATCAGTAACTCCGGATAGGACATAGGACTCGGGCACACACGAGAGCAACAAAGTAAGCGTAGAGCGGTCGTTTGCCTTGGGTTGCCTTCAAACCGGCGGCGAGCTTAGCTGGAGAACGCTCCTCCACTCGATCCCGATTATTCTGATCCCGCCCGGTTTCCGCCGCATGCATTCCATCCACCGGCGTCCTTATTCCCCGTCTTCTGCTCGCTCTTCGCGGTGTTGTGTTCGCGGCGGATAGGATAGGAGTCGCGCGTGTCCCTCGGTACCGATCGGCTCCCACCGATCTCCACCGAGTCCTCCCGAGTCCTTCAATATTTCCCCCACAATATTCCCGCCGTGTTCTTCGGGCATTTTCGCCGGCAGTCGTGCATCGGCGTTCGCCCGGAGCAGTAACACCGTACCGGGTTTGCTGCGCGAACACACAACAGCCACGGTCGTGTGTCGTGACCATGCCGGGACTGATTAAATATTTAAATTTTAACACGTGAATTAAGAACTTTATTTTGGAGTTTTTGAAATTTTTATTATTTATTCGTGTGTGGAAAAATTTAACTTATCACTTAACTTTTTTACGGTTAATTTTACAATTTTTTATTGATCTATTTCTTATGGTTTATTTAATTAACAACAAAAGTGATCGGTAGTAATTTTATAAGTGAACTAGTGAATAGGTGTCGGTATCTTTAGATATCGCTATTGGCCAGTGAGTTCCGGATTGTTATTTAAAACTGACCAGCTGAGTTTTCGGAGCAGGGTTTTCAAAATAAGGTTAAATCAACAGGTGGAAATCTGCAGACTTATAGGTACGTCTACTACTTCCATAGTAAAATTTCAGTCACAGCGGTAGTTAACAGTCATGTATTGTAGTTTTACATGACGTCACTATTTCGAAATGCAATTTCGGTAGCTTTTGATCTCATAACATATTTCATTTCTTTTTTGTTATTATTTCGGAGCAATAAATAAAAGTCCATTGAAGAATTTCTTTATAAAATGATAATCTGAGAATAAGTTGTTGTGGAGTAACTGTAGTTGGTTTTGTGCTCCTCGTAGTCGGAGTCGGAGTAGACATTGATAGGTTTCGTAACGTGGCTTTTCTTAATTCCAGGTGTTAACGGTTAACAAATAATCCAAGAAAACATTCTCACACTCTCTTAAATGAGTTGAATTAAACTCGTGTAGGTGAGGTTGTTGATGAACAACCAGCATAGTGGGAAGTGGGGTCGTTATTTTCCGGCATTCCTTCATTGTTTCTCGTTCGGCCTCGACATTACTTTCTACTAAAAAGGTGCTCGCACGCTGCTACCATACCTCCTTGTTCTTGTTCTTGTTCTTGTTTTTCCTCTTATTCTCCTCCATCTCCGTCTCTATCTTCCTCTACTCGTTCTGTCTTCGCAATTCTCCTTGATTGTTTGCATTTATTCCAGTTCTTGTGCATCCTCTCTCAAAGAAAATACATTTTTAAAATTACATATATATATATATATATATATATATATATATATATATAAACTCCTTATGATATACAATTTATTGCACGCCACTAAGCTACCGCTTAGATTGTTTATTATAAACTCTACAATTTATATATAAATATATATAGTCACAAAGAAAATTGTTAATTATTTAAAAACACAACTCTTCAACAAGACAGGACACTTGTTAAAACAAACTCATGACGACAGCGTATTTATCAATGCGCTTTTTGGTTTAGTCAAACAAAACATGAAACTGAAGTTAGCCAATGTCTAATAACTTTTGGATTTTTTTTAAAACATCAATTTGTGAAAAAAAAATATTTGAAAAAATTGCACTTGTAGATTCTTTAATTTTCTACATGTGCATATTTTTAGTTTTTTTTTATTCTCATATATTTGTTGAAAAAAAAAATCCAAAGATTGTTAAGTGTCTTCTAACCTGAGGATCATAACAAAATAATGTTAAAACAAATAAATAAATCCATGGAAACAAGCAATATCAATTAAAATCCATTTATTGGTCTTACGAACAAGTCTAAACTTGAATCATTTTAATTTAAACTCCCAGTGCTTTAATAGGCTTTCATTGCCATGCTCAAGGTCAAAAGCTATCTCCGCTTAGTTTTTAATAATAAGCCGAGTTAACTTGTACGACGTTTTCTCCACATCTATCTGTGTATAAAACGTTGTTATGTTATATATGAGTATATCTATATATATATTTATATATATATAGCTATACATATATATAATATATAGGCAGACGCGTTTATACCACTTGGGAATGATGAAAGAAGGGAAAGAGGAAAGGAAGCACGCGTGACAGGCCTTAGCAAATCCACGTCTCAGGTATGGCAATCGATACATACCTGGTGGGATGCAGACCCCATGGCCTTGCAATCTACCGACGATGCTTGTTAAATCGCTGGCTGTACTAGCAGGCCTCGGAGTTGTCCCAGCAGGTTCTGCACCTCGGTCAAGACCCTCAAGCATCACCAGTCTATCCTCAGCAGAGATCCCGCAATAATCCTTGCCGACCAAATGGACAACCGATACGGACAAAATAATAGCTACCAAAGCTCTCCCATATATCTATATATATGTTGTTTCATCATCACATCATGTCGTCGTTAAACTCATTGTAGACGTTACACGGGCCTAATATCTCATATATATAAATCTTATCTCCAACTCGATGAGACACATCATATCAGACTGCTCGGTTACTCGTAATAATTCAAGGCCGAGATACTTGATCCTTTGGCTTTAATAAAATATTTATATTTGTATTTTATACGCGTTATGTGTGTGCTGAGCCAATAAAGAGTTATGTAGTCATAGTCAGTGGTATTGAATTGGCAATTAATTCAAAAGTTGAGGAAATAAATTACACGCTCGCGGTTGTTTTATTTAAGAGATACACAAGTTATTAATTAACGACGGAAACAAAATGATAATAATAGTAATAATAAACTATTATGTATATAGTTTGCCTATAAATGTGTGTTTATAAATGCCCATCATTAATTTAGTTTTCGATCGTCCGGCAGAATAAGATGTAGATAAGATAATTGAGTTTGATGAAAAATTAACCGAGAACAAATAGACACCGTTATACAAGTTGGAATGGGCGTGTAAACATCCTTCGATTGCACATCGGCAGCTATGCCTTGTATTGCTTCTACCCGTCTGTATTACCTGTATATTGTTGCTGTTGTTGCTGTTGTTGTTGTTGTTCATCGCTCGAACAGATTCACATGGACACAATAAACGGATCGGCGTTTAATGAGCATCGAGAGTGGCGTAGGAGAGTTAAAACCTTATTATCTTTCTCCTCAACGCTCAACAGGATCGTTGTAAGCACAAAAAAACCAACAATAACAATAATAATTAAAGAAAAGAAGAGCCTACTGGATTATTGCGCAAAGAAATTACGCGGCTCCAAAAGGATTATGCGAACGCGGTAGTCTGCAACGTCAGCGAATGTGTTTTTACCATCTCTTTGAATATTGTTATTATAATAATGTATAAGCATACGTGCATTTTATTTGATCTATCTTATTCTGTCTGTTGAATTGCTGATAGAGTCTTTCTCCATCGACTTGGCTGCAGACTATAGCAAACTGATACTCGATTAGCACATGAACCTACAGCCGCAACGTAATTATTTAAGTAATGAGATTAATCTTTATCTCACATAAAAAATCATAGTTATTTGAATTCGCTATTAACATTCATTATTACATATAACCGCGTAATGTGTGAGAAGTAGGTGATAAAAAATATTGCTCGAAAATTCCTAAAAGTCAATGAACCTAGACGATTTATCGCGATAAATAGTATCAACATGTGTCACGGTACTTGTTGCCGACATATATATTCATAGACTTTTAATTTTTCGCTTTGAATTTCCTCTGGCTGTAGACTGCAGACTCTTACTCGCGTCAATGCATCACCGATCCTAATTTATATTTCACGCGAGTATTATATATATGCAGAGATGTAGCAGCATCTTAGTTCTTTTCCTCCAGTTGGATCCGATAGTCTAGTATTATATGCCCATGGATATGGGATTTATAACGCAAGCTGTTACTTGTAAGCATCATGTACTTAATATAAGCATTCCTCGGTCTCTGTGACCAGTTGAATCGGCCATTAGTTTTCGTTCTGTTAAGAATATATTTATTTATAAGCCTAAGTATAAATATTAAGAGCATGCTTAAGCCGATTTCTTCTGTCACGCTTCTTGTTTTATCCTCACCCCTCACTCTTTTCGATCTTATATATATATTTATAGTACATAATAACCTTCTTTGTCGAAGTAACGTAATTTCTACAATAAAGAGCAGCTTCAGTTGTATTCCGAACGGCTTTGATGACACGAGCAGTGAAACTTAACAATAGATGGTTATAAAACGACGGCTAGTTGATCTCGTAAACTCTCGTTGACTTTGTTCTTGAGAAATATATGGATCTGTTGTACAGTATCTAAGTCCACCGTCATCGTGTCTCGTCATGTTGCTAAGCTCATTCTCGGTACCTCCATATACCCAGTACATAAAGATATCGTCATCATCCTTTTAAATTGTTTCATCCAAGTCGTGAGAATGCTTGGAAATATTCAATTTATACTTGAAACATATATACATATATATATAATATATTTTTTTAAACATCATCTGCGACAAAGGATTTCTTGTTCTGTTTCGTAACCCCTTTTACCGATTTATTATTTTTATTCATTATTTATATACTTGATAATTTCGTTTTGTGGAACCGACTATTTACTTTGGGAACAATATCAACCGCGAGCATAACGAACGTCATTGATGCGTACAGCAGACCACTCGCCAGTCCCCGTCGATACCCGCGGCGTTGTTTCATTATTGTCTTAATTAACAATAACAATCTCTTCCCGGTATGTTTACAAATAACAGCTAAAAGTTATTACCCGTGGAAAAGTTTGTTCAGCAACGGGAATCCTCTTATATAAATATAAATATTATTTCGGTATTGAGTTATTATTTGAATCTGTCATCTGTAAGATTTTCCATAAAAAATATTTATTGTAATAATATAACAAGTTGTTGCTCCAATTCGCGGGTTAATAATTTACAGCAATATCTAATTTACGATAACGACAATATTATTCTTTAAATATTTACGAGCGTTTATTGAGTATTCTGTATTCATATGTATATATAATATATATTTTAGCTTCATTTAAACTTGGCTGCTTTGGTCTCTGGTCTCGCGGTTTTAAAATGGCATTCGCTGGCGGCTGTTGCCCGACAGAATAATCCCGTCCGAAAAAGAGTTTCGACAATTTGCCGGTGAACGATTTAGTTTCGTTGGCATCAACGGTACGAATTATGCAAATATTTAAGCGAATTGATATCGACATGAAATGGCTCTTTTGTACACGGCTTAACGCCCGGTTTGCTGCTGCTTCCACACACTGGAATTCACTCGATAGTAAACTCTCTTGTGTTGCCAGCAGCTTGTGTTGTTAAACCGCGTTATCTGCATTCCTTCACCGGCCGTTAAATTTAAGTTTCTCGCGGTCGTTAAAAAATCTATCGATTATTATTCCATGTCCATATAATATTATCTGGATAACTTTTATTTATTTATTTGTTTATCAATCAATAAATATATAAATAAATAAATATTGGTTTATTCTTAATCTCTTGCAGCCTCCAGTCCCACTCTCCCGGCCCAGATTATCAATAGTTTATTTTCCTCGTAATTTTATGGATTTCATTACAACAATAGCCGATTGCAAAGGTCCGCCTATCGGGTCTTATCGCAAAAAGGGGAAAGCTGTTGACGTTGAGTTAGCTCACCGATAAGCCACGTGACAAATTAAATAAAAACATCGTGTGCTGATGTAAATCCCGAGTATCTGCTAATTGTTTTCACTCATCACATAGTCATATCAATTAGTCTTTATCTCCGTCTTTGTTTTATTTCGTGTTCTGTTCTGTTCTCCTGCAAATTGCAAATGGAATCGAAAGTGACACATGAGTTATCGTTATCTCAACTCTGGTCAAGAGATAACTGCTGGATTAATTCACTAGCAGTAAGTACATACGAGAAAATGCTCCTTAGTCATTACATCAGTAATATATGTACCCGGTTAAAAGCTCTGAGCACATCTAGGATACCAGGGAAAGATAACCGTTACTTAATACTCTTGTTTGCCATGAGATAATCCTCGTCTTATCCTACACCATCACTTCGGACTTTGAGAATATCATAACGACCGCATTTCTCAATACTAAATACTTGGATCTTTATTTATTATGTACATTTACAGTTTTTTTGTTGTTATTGGATTCTTTACAAGGAAGATCAAGATCCGGCTCTGGCCGGAAGGTGGTGTCTCGTTGCAAAGAGTTTTGTGGCATTGGACTGTTACTTTTTTCTTCAGTATTTGGGTTTTCTTTTTTACTTCGGACCGGCATGTTGACAGTGACCTCGTTGTTTTACAATATCAAGATACAAAAGCACCAGGTGTCATTGAAAGCAACCACTCGTAGGGCCTCCACCCCTATAGAGTCAGTATAGTCGAAGCCTTTCAATAAGAAATGAGAAAACTATTATGTACGCCCCTACAGTCGGTTCTTCAGACATTATTATTATTTAAAATAAAATATTACAATTTTTATTCCACGTGATTGCGCAATGTGATTGTTAACAAAAATAGCATCGTAATGTTCCGTGAATCACAATGACACCGGCGCATTCTTTGATTTTTAAATTATTTTAAATTTCTTCGAAGGTAATTGCTGTAGCAGGTTTAACAAAAGAAATAAATGAGAAAAGTGAACATATATTAAGTTAAATAAAATAAATGAGAGCAAAGGTATATATCATAAGTATATGAATATATGCATCCAAGGTCTTGGAAAATAATCTGGTTTACAGTTTATTTGAATAGACTGCTCCAAAAGTAGTTTTGCTTTACATTTTTTTTTCGGCACATATATTTATCGCATTATAACATCATCTGTCAGCGAGGATCCTCGTAATTACCCGAGCACAAGGACGGCAAACAAATAAACAAATAAATCCAGTAACAGTGTCGTCAAAATCAAAGAACAAGTCCGTTGAACAACTTGTGTTTTATATATTTATTATATGTGTGGACGTATGTGTGCTTGGTCATATCTCAGACGTTAAAACGTTTTATTTACTGAGTGACTGGAGTTGGCACTCTTATTGCAACGTTAAAACTAGCACCGGCAAGGTAGTCCCAGGTCGTTATCCTCTCGCCACAAGTGATATGCTTAATCGATTGGATATGACTTGTAATTTTTCACTCTCCCTTCTACATCTCTCTAATAAAACAGCCGCCCGATAGCTGTGTATTTTCATAAATTTCTCAGGATTATCTTGTTTATAATATAATATAAAAAATATTTCATTCCTCCTCCACTGGGGTTCTTTCAGCCGCCACCTTTTGATCATAATGATTTTTATTAAATTCTCAACGAGTTATCAACCCCAGAGGAACAGTGCATCATCGTAAAGGTTAATGACTGGTTGACATCAGAGACACAAAGTATGCCTCGGAGAGTGGATCTCGGCAGCGACTGGCTGGATCTGCCCTAGGGGGCCATTCTAGTCAAGAAATAGTCAACTGGATTCTCGGGTATATTCCTTACTTCCTCATGACGCGCGAAAATCCTGAAAAACTGGTCCAGTTTCTTCCTCCCAGTCTTATAAGACGAAACATTTGAATAAAAAGCACCGTCAACTTTTCCTGGAGGACGGTTAACCAAATGTGGAATGAAGAATGCGGGATTTATTATAGACCGAGGTATTTCCAAAGTGCTAAGGTGATTCAGTCTGATAATAACGTGTACTTTAGATTACGTATAGGCTCTATACTACTTGAACAACTATCCTACACATACCTTTCTTGTATTTGTTGGTGTTATTACGTGGAAAGGCTGCTTATGATGATACTCAAGGCTCTATCGCCGCTCGAAATAGTATAGTGTTTTGATGGCTCGGTTAGTTTTTATTGTCTACTGTATATATATTATACATATAGATTGTAAGCTACAATTGTTGGGAGCTCAATTGTTAACATTCCGTTTCATTGACTCGTGAACAAGGGAAAATAACGCTTAAATATTATTCAAACTGACAGCTCTAAGATCACGATCAAACTTTTTAAATGACGAGACGTTATTATAAATCGTCTGTTCTGTATATATATATAGGATATATATATTAGTTATTGAGTTGAGGACTTAATGTCCAGGCAAATGGCTGCGAGAATACGCAATCGGTTCGGCATCTTCACAAAGACCAAAGACTAAAGTAAAAGTATTTTTCAGGGTCACTAATAGGAAGATCATAAAAGTCATGTCACTCCCACGAATAACTTCCAACCAATCTGCAACTAAATTAGCCAATTTGTCCTGCCTCGGAGGAAATGCTCCGTAAGCCATTGAGAGTTTTAGTTCGCGGAACTTTAAAACGTCTATATATATTTATATATTTTTATACAGTACTTTAGTATAAAAGGAACAAAGGACTGAGCGTGGAGCCGAATGTGTCGGGTGTGGCCTTTTTTTAACGACACTAGTTTTTAAAAAAATCTATGCGAATCCGCTGTGTAGAAATAAATGAAGAAAGAGCAAAAGACAAAGACGGCCTCGCTGTCGACATTATTGCTCAAGAAAGCTTGTCTTGGTTTTTGGTCTTTACTTTGCTCGGACTAAGACTCGGCTCTTTTTTTATTTCAAGGACAAGTCAAACGTTGTAATATACCATACACTGATGGTTAAATCATCAGGGCGGAATTTGGTACGTGCCTCAGTGTAGACCGAATGCTCTCTCGCTGGAGATAGCTTTGAAAGTTAATCTTGCTTTCTTTTATTCGATATTATTTCGTTTTATTTCCTTGACCCTTTTTTAGAGGCATTTCGACGAGTCTCGAGAAAACCAGATGGGTTTTAGATTGAATTGAGAACACATCTCTGAGTAGAGTGTCTTTGTGTGTAATGTAGCGTATATAGTAGAGTATAATGATGATAACATTGATGTAAAGAGAGAAAAATATAATAAATTATGGTTAAAAATATTTTTTACCCGTAAAAACGTAAATGTGATATGAGGCAAGTTGATAAGTTGATGAGGAAGAAAGATTTTATCTGGCTTTACCTACCGGATAAAAATATTTTATTTCATCGAGTGTATATACAAGAGACTTTTTAAATAACCTGTAACCGCAGTATAATAGATTGACCACTCGAGATTCGCATCAGACATCAGACATTAGACATCAGTCCACCAATTCTCATCATTATCTCAACCCTGACTTAAGATTTTTAGATAGCTCTTGTCTCAGCCTCGGGCCCATTATGTTATTTTTTATTATTCCTACAGACATTAAACTAATTTAATATGCAAATTAAATTATTTTATATTATGAATAATGTACAGTTAATGTCGTGGATTGTACGTGGATGGGCACCGAGCCTAAGGATACGAGCGACGGAAGTTGCCCGCCCGGGAATTGGACTCCGAAGGGAAGTTCTCACGACTACCCAGCGATTACCAACAAACTAACATCTTCAAGGCACGCCTCGGTCATTTGTATTTGATAACTTTTACTGTCGAGTGAATATCTGATTCAAGCCCGACAAAAGTTATTTTTAACCAGCTAATAATATTTTTTTATTTAAACCCTGAGCTAAGCTCCAGGAGTTTTAAATTTGAAAACCGATGAGTGAAGATGACTCGAGATAAAGGTTACGATAGATGAGTCTTAGAATGAGTAGCAAAGAAGCCGTACTAAGGTCAAGGAGTCGCGGAAAAGGCGCGCGATAGACTAGGTGGGAGATGTAGAGGAGGAGGCGAAGGCGCCGGTATCCCAGCGACTCTGGAATGTCGTCCCTCGCAACTTTCTGCCGATACTGCTTACCTCTCGTATATCCGCGACCACTTCTCGTTCTCGCTCTCCATTATACACGCTTTTATTTTTTTAAACTCAAACTCTCATATACATATATATATAAATATTTTCCATGTCTTTGTCCGGCTTAAAAATTCATATGTGAAATATTTTCCATAATGGTCAGCGAAAAATCAAGTGTCTCAGTAACTTCCATTCATCTGATACGCAGTCGTACCGGTATACCAGTGCAGTATATATATACATATATATATAACATTGGAATTAAGTACATACAGCCGAGGATCACAATAAATCTACTTGGGCTGTCTGCTGGCGAGAGAAGACAATGCCTCGAGGTGGAGAGAGACAATAGTCCATGGAAAAGTTATATATATATATGAATGTATGTACGCACAAGTCATCTAATGTATTATAAGTTTAAGAGGATAGGAATCGAAAGCGACGTGTAGTTCATGTCCTCGGTGTTGCAGTCGTGTTGCACCAACAAAACTTATTATTATAAAACTATCCGACCGAGTGACTACTTATAAACAATACAATACTTACTCATTCACAGTATTGTCTTTAGCCTTTTTTCTTTGCCAAACAATAATATATTCCATACAATTTAATTATTTAATTATTTGTTTATTTATAGTTTTTACTTAAAACGCTCCGAGTTTCGAGTCACAATAAATTATCAAGTCGTGTGCACACTTGACGTAAACGTGAAAAAGAATTGCATTGATATATAGATACACGCGATATATATTTCATATCTGATTAATTTGAATTCGATTAATCGTATCGTGCAATGCAATAAAAAATTTATATCCTTATCCCGGACAATAAAAAACGGCAAGTAAATACGTGTATAGATATGTGTACATGTATGTAAATATATTGCCGACAGAAAAATAATGAAGGTACTTGAAAATAGAACGGATAAAAAAGGTTGATGCAGTAATAAGTTTCTTAAAAACCTCGGATTTAATCGGTTTCGCAATGTAATACGGACAAATAAAGAGACATGTCTTGACCTCACGCGTGGGTACGGTTTAACCCAGGATAATCCATCCCGAGTAGTACGGCACAAGACTAGTGTGTGCTGCAAAGAGGCCTTAAGAGTAACTTCACCCGAGCAGCGTAACCTCAACTCAACGACAGTATATCTTGAGCTTTGAAATTAATACCCCCCGGGTTCTGGCTCGCGCTGAAAGGAGCCAATTATTCCGAAAAAGGACATCCTCACCATACTCTCTCCGCGACCCGCAATATTCGATAACAAGAGACACAGCAATATCCTCTTGCTCTCGGCGACCCACACTATCTCATCATTTACTCATTTTTATCCTTCTTCGTATATATACATGTATATATTTATGCAGCAGTTTGTGTGTCTCCGTACTGACTTAACTCAGATTGCCGCAATGGAGGCTGATGTTTTACCGCGTAGGTGGAGGCCCTCCACTTACTTTCCCGTAAAAAGCCTTTTCCTTTTTCGAAAACTCTTAGCAAATTAACCATTCAATCACTTTAATTGCCTCCCTCTATCCGGCCTATCTACGGCCATATACTTTATTATTTTATTACTATTGCTACACAATATATATATTTTATCAGCAAGTGCCGACGAGGTTTTAAATGACACTTTGGGTTGTCGAGAAAAGATTTGTGTGCACATCATGTGTGTAGATCCCTGTGTACACTGAAGTTGATGCCAAGGTACATATTAAACGATCCGTCGTAAGATAGCTTTATCGGGCAGTACACAACTATGTATATATATGTATATACATATATATAAATATTGTACTGTACACGCACTTCTGAGCGCAGGCGCGCTAATGATCGAGACAAGATATGGCCAGGCAACATGACTCTTACACACATGTCGTAAATAAAATAGTTGCATCGTGTAGTGTCTAGTTATTCCGCCCACATATTTATATTTATCAAGTAAAATAAAATATATGACATCCACATCAACATGATCGTCATCGTCAGTGACATCGGCATCCAGATATTTTACTCGCCAGCGATCAGATGTTTTGTTTATTTTTAAAATATAATTATTTCGATAAACGATTAAATTATAATGCCTCTGCTCCCACGGTTATACTTGTAGGACTGTAATACATATTAAAGAGATTTAAAGCCTTGAGGTAAAACTATAAGTAAAGTCTTCTCGAGCCTTCCTGACTATCGTCTGACATTTATGTCACCCAGTTTGCCTCGTCGAGCACCGCGAGATTCCGGGCCGATAAACCTCGATGACTAATCGCGCACTACGACCGGAGAGACTTTGTCTTGTAGATGTTATGCATATTTATAATATTATACATATATATTTCAGAGAGACAAAGATAATAATCGTCTTACCGACACGACGACTCGAGTGTAGAGTTAAATAAAACTCGTATCTTAATGTTTAAGTAATATAATACGGGTAGGCAATTAGTCAATTTTGTACCACGTGCGAGATGTGTCAAGATTTGTTGACGGACTTTCAACGACGCTCGGGCATTTACAGTGTATGAGATGTAGATTATCAACAAACGAAATGCTCATAAAGAGAATTAAAAAAGGAGCCGCCTCATATCTTTAGTCATTGTGTACTCTGATGAACTCTCTCTTCTACTCTTCGCATCCGTGGACCTTTCATTTTATTCTCATTCTTGTCCAGCTCGGCTCGGCTCACAACTGAGTCTACACCACCCATGCCGCACTCTATAGAGTAAAGTCAAGTCTTCCTGGATGTTTCTCGCCTGAATCATTTGGTCAATGTCTTGCTCCTCTTCTTTATTTTCATTTTTATTCTTATTCTTATTCTTATTCTTATTCGTATTCACAGCCGCCGTTAGTCATCATTCGGCCTTGACAGAAGTGCACCGCAGGCTTTTTCTTCTATCTATATCTCCATTTACATTATTTACGGGTTCTTATATGTACAACTTTTACCTGGCTGTAAACTTTTCGTAGAAGTTGATTGTGATAGCAGTGAAAATATTTACTTAGATATTAAAAAATTTTTATTGTAGGAAACGGTTTATCGTCCATCACATCTGGACGCTAATGTACCAGCATCAACATCTTGATGACTGTGTATACGTACTGGATTTTTAAGATTTAAAATTCCTGAATAACTTTGCGATAACGATCTCCAGATAGACGTCGCCAGTTAATGTATTCAAGGTCGTTTTTTAACCTCTCATTGTCATCTAACAAAGAAAAAAAACACTATTCCCAGACTTTATGGTAATTTTGTCAAAATATTGTGAGAACTTTTAATTTCTTACTAAATTAAAACGCCGTCACAATACCCGCTACGAAAAAATATATTATTTAAGTGCTACATTGTTATTACAGGCATTAAAATATATTACGAGAATAAATTGCGTCATGACTGTTAGATTTTGTCCGCGTGTCATATTCGACATTAGAGCTGAGTTTAATTGGAACAGCAACCAAACGATTGACAAGAATCGGTAACCGTGTGGTGGTTAGTGGTTAGACCCGATCGAGCGTGACGAACGTCAGCGTGCGAGGCGTGAAACTATGATCGCGAGTTGAGGAACAAAACAATACAAAAGCAACATTACAGCTTTTAGATTACACTACACATTACATATATCTTTTGTGTGTATAAATATATGGCCCGTGGATTATTAAATTTAGTACCTCGTTAGCCGTTCTAATTCCCCATCCTAATGTGTCTATCTCAAAGTAAACATTAACACACACGTACTCCCATACCCGAGGCATTAATCGCGTCAAGATAATAGACATTAATTATTATAATAATCTCAGCGTCACTTAAATTTTTCCTAACATCCCAATGGTTTTAGTCTCAAGCAAGCCGTACATATATTTCGTAACGTCATCGTGGGTGGTTATAACTCTGGTTACTACGCCCATAAATGTGCTGATATAAGTGTAAGAAAATAAACCAAACTATTCTCTATACATTTATAAATAATTTATTAAATGACGAGTGAATCTGACGTGTATCATCGAGACATTATCTTAGTGTCTCTGTTTTCTCAGCTGGCTGGAGAATTAACTCGCGAGTTCAGTACAAGTACCATTGGAATGCGACTGGTTAAACTTTCACTGTCACCTCGCGTGAGGCTTTTGTCGACACGCGAGCAATACTATATATGCATTCTATTCTACATGCTCTATCTCTGTTAAATTAAACTTGTGTGCAAATAAAACAGCACACGCACACACACACGTACGTCATACAAACCCGCAATCACAATACCAGACAGCAGAATTGTGGGCGTGGGCGCAAGAAAATCTTTTATGTTTTACCAACTTCTCAATAGACATCGTCCCGAGAAACCGATCCATCTTATTAGAGATCATGTTCTGGATATAATATCACTTTGGACACGTGATAATGTGTATTGCATGTGTGGAATCTATGTGGGATAGTGTACATCCTTGTCAATCGCGATGTAGCTCTTGTAGAGGTTGTTCTTGTCCTCCATCGTGCCCGTGCTCGTGTCCGTGCCCGTGAAGGAAAATAATAATAATAATAATAATAATAATAATAATAATAATAAAAATATAAACCGAGACAACGTTAAACCTGCAATTACCCGTCCCGTATTCGTGTATATTTACGTCCTGGATTATTCGCGCGCGTGTAGTATAACGACAGTTGCGTGGCGCGAGCAACTTATGTCACGACAGTGTGAATTATAATATTGTCCAACACAACCACTCGCTACCGTACGGATACACCTATCTCGTTTTATTAAACTCCATGTTTTACCTTGTCTCCGTCGCCAAGCTCTTGAGTGCCTCCGCAATGACACTAGAACTATAAACTAATTAAACCAATGAATAATCAAATTAATTAAGCCCGATACTCTGTTCAATAGCGGACTAAACTCTACATACTCCAATAAATCGCAATCTATTTTTCCCCACAAATACTTCACTCACTGCTCAACTTTTCATTTCTCTGTAATTATAAAATAGCTTGTTCATAATACATACACATATAAATATATATATTCAACAGCGGTACAATTAGCTCAGACCTTCATTATATTTGAATTTATTGTCTCGATAGAGCAATAAATTAATCAAATACGAACGATCAACTATTCCAAAAATGGCTATTCTAGGGGAAAGTAATCTTGTTAGCAAATAACCGGAACATATATTATATTCTATATATCCATAACACATATATATAAATAGGCAAACATATTCCTTTGTGCTCATGAATAATTTAAATATTTCTAGCAACAATAATTCTCGGGTTATGAACAATTAGACTTTTAATTTATCGCGTAAAGACGAGAGATCGCTTGAGCGCCATATTTGCTGAATTGAATGAAGATCCCAGTTGCTATTTGTTACTTGTTGAACAATTATTATATATTCGTGTGTGTACAGGTCAATCTTTTCAGGTTACGAGAACAGAAACCTGTTACACACCTTTTGTATCCACTATCCCAGACCAATTCACATGAGTCACATACATATTAGACATATAAATAATACGCGAGCTCTGTGGTTTTAGCTCCAGCGTCGCTATACACATATATATAAATATATGTAAATATATATGTATATGTACCGTTCATTAATTTCAATTAATGCAAATCATTTACGAGATGTATATTGAAATGATAATTATTTGAATTTTAAATTGTTTGTTTTTATTTTAATGAGTAATTTTAATCCCACGTATGTTTTCATATATTTATGGCCCGGAAGCTTGATCAATTAACAAATAAAATCGATTTATTTAACCGAGTCAGCTGGTAGTTACTTTACGCGTGTCATAATTTATTTATTTAAATATATATATGTATGTAATTTATTGTAATTTATTTAATCTTAAACAGTAATAGTTTTTGGATAAATCATTTATATGCATTTTGATAAGTAACCATTAAATCTGCTGTAATTACACGTTGTAATTACGTGAGCGGAGGTTCTTATTGGCTCTAAGCAACTCAATCCTTGGGATAATCATATAA
This sequence comes from Microplitis manilae, assembly GCA_030273425.1. Lineage (NCBI taxonomy): Eukaryota > Metazoa > Arthropoda > Insecta > Hymenoptera > Braconidae > Microplitis > Microplitis manilae. Next base: position 2,041,901 of record CP092725.1, read on the forward strand.
ATAATTATTTTGTCATATTTATATGCACTAAAGAAAATATGTTGAGTTTAAACGCTTTAGTTATTAATGCTCGGAGTTTGTTTTAATGTGGGATCCTTAGAGCATTTAATTCACGTGTCATTATCGTAGTTACAATAATTTATTTATATAAATATAAAATTATTTACTACGATTAATTTATCTGATAGATTTGGGATCACGGGATCACCGAAAAAAAAAAATTTACGGTTATCAAGAATTTAAATTTTCTTAGGACCCATCATGCCTCGCGTTTTGATTTTTTATTACTGGGTCATATCAGTACCGAGTAAAAAGTAGAACAAGTCAATTTAGCCTTCCCTTCCTATATATTTACAAAATTGATCCCCGTAATGAAACTCTTACGAGCGGTTATTTAAATAAATTTTAAATTAAAATCGGTTAAAAATTTTTCATCAAACAAGACCCGGAAGCCAGAGGTAAATAAATAAAATAAAATCAATCATAGCACTGAAATACTACGTTATAAATTTCTAATTAAATTATACTACTCTCGATATGATTTGTGATGAAAAACGACTGGAAGCCCAAGTTCAATCAGAGTAAATCAGGATCGATAGATCATCTGGCCATCATTACGATAATATAAAAAGGTAATAAAAGAGACGAGTCCATGATATAGGGTATGGTTCTGAGAGCGACCACTGTGCGGGAATAGAACGCGGGTATAAAGGTGATGGAGATGAAGGAGGGCTCAAAGATTAAAGTAAAATACGTGGTGTTGAGCGAAGGCTCGGTACGTGAGGTTACTTCTAACTTATTTATCCCTATCCATTATATTACAACCCAGTCTATGTCTATGTCTATGTCTATACACTACAATATACGTGTGTATCTTCTATTTGTACACACACGACATCACACAATAGTCTGCTCGCCACGATCACCGTGACTATCCCTACTCGTTGATCCGGCCCACGAACAACACGTTTCCCGTGTTACTCTTGTACTCGTAGCAAGCACACATCAGCAAACCAACTAAACCAAGTACCCTTACCTCCACAATGCCTACTTATCATACCACACAAGTTATCTCTCTCTCTCCCCTCTTTCTCTCTCTCTCTGATACGCACTTGCTCCTTACAAGCCGGTGGATTTATTTTTGTAATCATATTTATGGACTCCTCAATCAACTTGTCGGATTAAAATTATTTTTTATCCCCATCATCATAAACATATTCATTTTTTCAATTAAACCGTCATCTTATTTATTTATACATTATATATAAATATGTATATGTTTATACGATTTTTATAAATATAATTATAGTCCCACACACACACACATACACACATTCTTGTCTTCTTGACGTCCCGATGGAGAATTATTTTTAAAACACGATAATCTGTACAGAAGCAGATCAAGTTTAAACCGGACTCACGATCTTTAGCAGCAGTCTACTCGTGACTACGTTGTCAGTCCGCCCGATTCGACCTCGTTAGTATCATTCTCTCTGGCAGAAACGTCTCCCCAACGTATATCTTGGAAATATCTCGCGGATCGAAACTGCCACACGTTCATGTACTGCTTTCTTGTGTGCTAAAGCGTATACGCCACGGCGAGGATCTACCAGCAGCAGAACCACCACCAGTAAGCCCATAGAAGAAAAGCCCCGTAACAGAGTAGGCAGCCAGCCATCATGAAAGATCTCAAGAGATTGCAGGAGATGGTCCAACGAGATCCGGTATAGAAACTGGAGACCGAGCCAACTCTATATATATTTATACACTTACACATATACTGAGTACTGTAACCAACGTATAGAAACATTTAACATACCGACCGCCGGCGACGTTAAGCCGCTTCTTCTCGTCTTTGTCATCTTCTCTTAGCACGTATGCATCACGACCAACCAGAGTTACCTCGGTTATTACGTGTGATAATTCACCAAGTAACGGCCCGGTCAATCTGACTCACTTTTTACCATGTGCTGGATCCATTCCCTGCTACCGAAATTTCTCATTCGTTTTTGTAATAAATCATAATGACTTATTAATCCGGCACGAAATAGTCGTTTGGTTGGTTGGATTAGTGAGGTTTTAATGTAATAGAGTGCACCTGGGTGCAGCTTAGACAAAGAGAACGTAAGAAGGGGGAGTATAAACTGATAGAGTAGACCAGGGCAAAGCTCGCACCCAAGGGCGCCAACTCGCGGACTATGTCGTACTCCCTCGCGCAGATATAATACATGTCTAATATATGTAATATATATATTTGCCAATTGTGTCTAAAAGGTTCATACGTAATGTTACGTGTCCATGCTACCCGATACACACGGAACCATTAATGGACTAGAGCTAATTTCTTTTGTTTATAATATTGCGCAATTTCTTAGTATTTACGGTAAAAGGCTAAAGGCAGTAGGCAATGGGAGTAACTTTCTATAGAATTGGTCGCAAACGACACAGACATAGTCAGCGCAGATGAAATCATTTGATGATTGTTACTAGACGATCTGATTACTGGTACTTAGTATTATATTACTGCCGCAGCACGATTTTAAATCCGAAAGGGAGAGTTCGATGTCGCTAGACCGCTAAATCGGTGGATTGAGAGTACAGGAAATTTAAATTTACTCAGAAGCTCGGCTCACTATTCACTTATTATTATTTAAATAACTTTTGTAAATAATTCATAGCATGACTGTGGATTGGTTAAATAATAACTTATAATTTTTAATATTATAAATGTATACATGGATATGGAAACACGTGAATTATTATTGATCGGTATATTATTTATATGATAAAACAGTTAAATTATAATTAAATTATTGGATAAAACATGACAGTTGTTATTGGTATTTATGGCAAGAGAGCCAGCACGACACGACTGAAAGGCACGATTTCAGTCAGATAGTATTATCAGTAACGAGGTTTATTATTTATATATACATTACTTTTTATATATTTTTATTGATTTACTTTAGAGTGAAAGGAATCGTAATAACCGATTAATATCGCGGTATAAAAACTGAGTGTACATACAGATAAATATAGGATACGTAATAAATAATAATGAAATTAAAATTAAACAATGAGGATAAACGAGGGTTTGAATTACGTCAATTTTTATCCGTCATTCATGAAAGGAGATTCTGAAGTAGCAGCAGCAGCAGCAGCGATGAGATCCCAGGATACTGATAGTCGCGTAACCGCGCGCGGCATCTTGAAATATAATTACGCAATATTCTCCATAAGCTCTACTGAGTACTGGTGTACTGCAGTGTGTTGGCTGTGCTGATGGTGAGCATAAGTAGCCACGGAGGACGCAATATTACCGGACTAAACAAATGACCGCGATCTATCAGCGGAGTGATCTAACCGAGTAGCAGTACAGGGCATTAGAGTCTGGAGAAGCAGCGTAAGAAAGGGGAATAAATAAGAATAAGAAAGAGGAGAAGATAATAAATAAAAGGAATAAATAATGTTTTAGTGTGTGAGAGAGGGAATGAGTGCACGCGGCAACTCGTGGCGGTGGTAGTCAGCGGATCACTTTCACGAGGAAGAAACCGTGAAACGAGTCTCGCACGCTCCCACGGTGTTACGTCCAACCGGCTATTCGTAGTTACACTAAAACTCCTCACTCAGCATATAATACACTGTCAACATATTTATGCCAACTAAACTCTGTGTACATAATGGTAATGATATGTAAGTATGGAAGAATTTGTTTAGACAAATAGACGAGACGAGGGCAATGCCTTTTAGCCATTGGGTTGCATTTAAATGTTGGTGGTACTTATAAGTAAACTTGCCGATACATTTTGTCGACAGTTCTATTTTAGGAAAGCTGACGGTGTGGGCCATTGTTTGAGTGTTATGTCGATAAATCCTCGAGGCGGAAGCCTGAAGATTCGAGGAAGGAGGCGAGAGACGCTGCGTGGGCGAAATATATTTCCAATCGAAAAATACTCCACTTGGGCGTGAAAGTGCTGTCTGGAATATGTATCCCATAGATATGTGGAGTTATTTTTAAACTGCAGCCAATCATCGAAATATCTCGCTGGTGTTTGATTTTTTTTTATCGGGTATTATCGTTTATTGTCGCATAACGGAGTGATGTATGCTATCAGCATCGCCATTGATTTGAATGGGTGATATTTTTGCTCGTGAATGTCTCTGGCATGGCAGCAGAAGACGGGAACGAAACGATCTTAACCCGTTACTCGCAGAGGCATTCAGCAAATCTTGGAGGCTTATGTTCCGTCTCTGTTAAGAAACTTGAGCTTCAGCTTGAGCATCGGCAACAGTAGAGGCGTTGTGCTAAAATCTATGCCGAAGCCTTCTCCGGCCTCGTAAAGTGCCGCTCAAACGATCATCTCGAGTCTAACGGGGTCGTGCGAACCGTGAACCTAAATCCCGGTCACGCGAGTAGACGCCACACCGTCGCGTCCTGGACCGAACCCGAATCTCTTTGTCCCAGAAACCTACGGAAAAATAATAAAGACCGTAAAAATTAACTAAACAAGACAGACGGCCACTGACACACTTAATTTTTTATCATCACCGTCATTACCATCATCAAGTTACGACTCCAATTAGCAGCTCTCTTATTTTTTACCTACCGAACGTATTACTTAAGATAAAAAATTATTCAGAGTGCTAAATATCACCTCGGCACTTTCATTTTCTCCAAAAGAATTCTTCATCTCGTTAGTTTTCTCACCAGCCGATAAGACAGCATTATTTGAATCAAAATACTCCCAAGTAGATACACATAATGAGCTAATGTAAGCGGTAAGTTAAGCAGCAGTAGCAGCAGAAAGATCGATGACTTCCGTACGGAGGTCATCTGCAGGAGTACGGATGTGAGAATAGTTTCCTTGGGTAATGAGACCCACACAGAAGACCGGTAGCATGCATCGAGGACTCTATAATGTATCTGTTTAAAAGATTGTCGCCGCAAACTTTCTTCGTCTCCATCTCACATACATAATAAATGATCAGCCCACCTCAGCAGCCAGTCAGCATTTGTGTATACATATACATAAACATCTATCTATCTATATATATAACAAAACCGTTGACCAAATAACACACAATAAATCCCGTTGGACAAAACGTAGCAGTTATACTTGTAGAAAGGGCATCACGTCGTTGATCGAGGACTTTAAAACGGTACAACCCACACCCGAGAGAGTAGAGATATATCCTTGTTTGACCTCTCCCGGTCGATCTTCGTCGCACCTTGTCCTCGTGCTGCTGCTGTTGGTTTGTTAGATCTCCCGTGTATTCGCATCGCCGATATGATACACAGTTGTGCTAAAGACTGCACAATGTTCATATATATACGTATATATAGACATATAGCATATAGCAGAGCGTATGGAGAGCAGTGGGCTCCGGGTTGCGAGGTGAGACCGGTCACGAGCCACGTCCGGAAAAGGATTGCAAATCTGGGCTAAAGGGGTGAACGAGAGGTGACGCCGAAGGACCGGAGAAGCCACAGTCTTATAACTGTCGTTGGTGCTGCCGCGCTCGGCAGCGTCCACCTACTTTGCTCGAGTTACCAGCCAACCGTTCCATATTTCACTCTAAATGACTTGCGCAGAAACCCGGAGGCAGCTGAACCAGAGTCCTGTCTCTCTCGGCTACCTTGTCTTAGCATGTTTATGTTGTGTGTGGCTTTCAGGCAGACGTCGTGTCTACCAAGCGGCTTCTTAACTAAGAAACCGTTACCTAACCTCCGAGTCAAGATCCACCTCCACCGCCTACTATGCCTATGTCCTCGGAAAATGTGTGTAACCGTACGCACGCGTCTACTGATGCTCCATTACGATCATATCAAGTTTGCTTGCTCTCCAGCACGATCATCACCCCTTCACTTTGTTTCACCAAAGCCTCAATTTATCTGGCGCTTTTGTTTGCTCACTGAATCGACGGCTGGGTTCTTTGTTGCCAGGACGAAAAACAAGAGCTACATATGCATACTCATAATCACTACATACGCGAAATGAGATCCCAGTGCTGCAGTACATGATCCAATAGTAATGATAATGATGATGATGATGATGATGATGATGATGATGATGATGATGATGATGATAGCTGAGAACCAACTATTGCACTTAGCATTTTCTGATGCATAATATAATTGCAACCACAACCACTCGTTTGTTGCTGTACTGAATATGATTGGTCTTGACTTATGGTATCTTTTAAGCAATCAACCAACATTAGCCGTGAAAAATATGCGTGCAGCATCATTCATTTTTTTACCTATATTCCTATCTGTGCTGCTATTTTATTTAATATTTATATTTTATAAATACACATTTATATATATATTTCTCGTTCCTCAGTTCTCAGCTGTCTAGTTCGTAAACTCTCTCGCTCGTCTCAACTTCCACCGACTAACGGTAATCACGATGTGCACGAGGATCCATACTCACACAGGATTTAACCTGCACAGATACACACGCCGATCGAGTCCCAGAGAAATAGCATAAAGAGAATTAGAGAGTAAGTTGTTGCGGTGTAGGGAAAGAGATCAGGTATAGACCCAGTCGGCCAGTCTTTTACTTTTTTTACCTCCGCTTCTTCTTCTTATTCTTATTAAACCTATTTTTATTCTCATTCTCCTCGATAATCTACAAGCTCGTGGAGAAAACTCCCAGGGAAATTAGGAACGCTCGTGATTATGAGTTACTTGGAAGAGTATCGTCTGAATAAAAACTTAATAGTGTAAAAAAATATATTAACAGTAAGACGATTCCCTGTGAGCCCATCGAAGCTTACTCGGCTTGTACTCGCATTTCTGATACTCTGCGTACACAATCCAGATAAGAACTCAGCACTTTGCAGAGACATGCCAAGAAATTATTTTACCCTGTTTGTTCAAGGATTCGCTCTGTAATAGCCTTCTTGCCTTTCAATACGAACACAAACAAAATACACAAGCGGTCCCCTATCACCAGGCGATAAATAAACCCGAATAACCGACTTTGTGTCCTGTCCTCTCTTATGCAAAAGAATCGCTTTGAAATACGAAACAGCGGGCACAGAACTGGGTCTCGGTGCTCAAAGTGCCCCGATGACGAGCAATGCAAACACAAAACTGCATTACAATCCGAGTGTTTTAAAGTTATTCCCCTTTTTGTACTTGTTCTTCCTTTGGCTGCTTCGAAATCTCATTGACAGCGAGTGTGCCCAGAAAGACACTTTGTACAAGTTTAAATTATACCGTTGGTCCTTCAGTTATGCACGACCGATTCAAGAATATTATCTAAAGTATGAAAAATTTGTTACGCTCACAGTTTGCTCCTCTCGATTCCCTCTTAATTTATTTTTTCCAGCTTGTAACGGTTCTCTCCCACGCACTCTAGCGATCAAATTTTAGTGGTATCACCAAAATAAATAGACCTGATTGCCTTGAACACTTTTTATGTCGGTATAAATTTGTTTTATAAATTAAACTCACAAACAAGCTTTCAAATGATGATAATAACAACAACAATACTAATAGTAATGACCGCAGTAATAGAGATAAAAAACAATAAAATAAATTTTAAAAAATGTCCATATTTAATTTAATATATTTCTTAGAGTTGGCCAATTATCGTTAGTTATCCTTACTTGGCAACGAGGAAGATCCTCTGTGGCCAATAGCAATTATAAGTGTTTTATCGTGCCGGCACGGCAACTTTACTTGTGTTCATATATACATACATACATACATATATATACATATATACTGCAGTGGATCTAAACAAACCAACCATTAAGAACCGTGTGGAATAAATGCACTTGTAAACGCATTTATAATTATTTTTGTTCTTTCGAGTATCACAATCGCTCGTACATCTTCACAACCACTAAAAACATTTTACTTTAGTGCCTATGAGCCGTAGTTTCATCATATGTACATACAAATACATATACATATGTACATAAATTTAAAATAATGGTGAGAATAAAATGTTATTTTATAAAATATTTTTTTTTCGAGACATCAGCTTAGATAATCGAGGCCGGAATCGATTTGGAATCGGTTACAAAAACAAGATATCCCTTTGGAGGCAAACGGCTTTTGTGGCTAAAGTATGGAGAGTTGGGTATTATTGTAAAGCGCGTGTTATTTCCCGATTCTACGAAGGAATGCTTGGCGGACTCTCAACTGGGTATTATTGCGTCGAGCTATGCTGATTTCAATTAATTCAACTCGGCATTCTTAGCCTTTTTTGCTAGCACGTGCGGTCAAGTTTCTCATCCCGTCATCATCCGAGTCCCCATCCGTTTATTTTCCGATTCCGAAAGCGAGAGCAATCTTGTAAATAACAAAAAACACTTAATCTATTTTATGGCTCCGCACATACATATATATAAATATATATATGTGCCCTGGATATTTAAAATCCTCTACCACGCGAAGAAATTTTTAATTTTCCGTACATCCGCAAACGACAACCGCGATATTGACGACTTTTGAACACGCAGGGTAATATATTTTTATTTAACCGAATAAGTCCAAGCCCGCAGCCACTGATGTCAAAATATTTAGCCTCATGATATTTACTGCTGGAGATTTAAAACCGGGCAGTAAAAATATTTCATATTTATAAATACAGAAAGAGAGAACGCGCATTAATTCACGGATCCACGGGAGCAACAATGGCCAGAGATTCTGAAAGAAAAGTTAATGCGGTGAGAGTCTGATATTGATATCAGATAGCCAGTGAGTTATTGTGGCTAGATTCCGCTAAAAAAATTCAATGCGTGCTTCAGCTCTTCTTTTTTCCTATTCATTTAAAGTTATTCTTAATCTCAGCGCAGTAAATATTCAGCTCGCTATCGAAGAATATCGATGCTAGAATTAACCAAGTTAAGAAACTGCTTCCTTGCCAGCAGCCTCAGTACACCGTGTATTATATAGTTCTCGGATTTATCCAGTAATTAATGATATCTGAAATAACAGAACCCAGATAATTTAACGCGTTAATTGTAGATCTACGCGTGCACCAGCACCTGCTGAAAAAATAAAAATAACCAACAGAATAAAAAATAGCCGGCGATGATGTCTAGGATAATGGAGGAATTCTTCGAGCACGCAGTTAAGGCGAACTATGCTGATTATATTGTTCTGCTCGAGCTAGCAGTGGTAACTTGGTATGGCATCGCATGGCATGGTATGGTGCTGGCCTCAAGGCCACGGTGAAGAAGTAAAGGGAGTACTTGCCACCTGTCGAGCCAAGTAGTACGAAGCCGTCCCCTTTTGCCAAGTTCATTGTCGCGTGCACTCCTATACCAGGTTTATAGCATAAGCACCAGTAAGTCTCGGAGATCTTTAGTCTAAAGCCAAAGGAAATGACCGATTAATTGCCGGTATTAGCTGTCGATAGACACGTAACCGCCTCTCGGCTATCCATTTCACTCTTAATTATGCATCCTTTCAATAAAACCCTGCTTATATATTATTACCGCTAATTCATCTATCTGTCTGTCAGTTAGCACACGATATACCTCGGCATTAAATATATACAAATACTTGCACACATGCTTGCACGTAACTTATTTTTTTGCGAGTCCTTAATTCACGTTAAAACCAGCTGCAGCGCTCAGGTGTTGGTTCACCTGAAACCAACACCACATACTGGATTAAATGCTCCCTTTATTATTTTCTTCGTCGTTCTCGTGTGTAGTTTATTGGATTTTTTTTCCCCGGTTCTCTACCACCGGGAGGTCGTCGATGACATCTGGTCGACGGAGCGGAATGTCGAGCGTTACTTTACCTCTCCCTTTGCTCTTCAATCTTCCCGTCTTATTCGCGGTACTGGTCTATAAGCATTCTGGTCTTCGTAAATTCCTGATACACGTGTCTCGAGGACGATTGACAACTTGTAGTTACTAAATATTACAAAGCACAAATAAATAAATAAATAAATAAAAATATAATAATAATAATAATTATTTCTATTGTTTTTAGTCGTTATGTTCGCTCTGGCGAGCACTCGATTATAAACTTCCTCAGTCGGTTCTACAGGAGCAGACGACCTGCTGCCGGAAGCCGGCAGGTGGGATGCAAATTATTCAATTAACGTGCGAACCCCGCGGCCGAGTTTAAGAGAAAAGGGAATAGAATAAAACAGAATATTAAGACCGACCAACAAGTTGTTGTTCTTGTAGTAGAAAGGAATAAAAAAAATTAACGAAAAAAAAACAAAGTATCTTAACATCTCGAGATCAAGGATATAGTTGGGGCTCGGACGCCTCTAGGCTCCTCTCAGCCAACTAACCTCCGCACATTCCATCCACAAAAGAGATAGCGTTGACACTTTGATTGGCAGTTTGGGGTGTGCGCTGCCCACTTTAATAAATCGCTTATCGCAAACAGTAGCCGCGAGTACACAGATAATTGGTTTAACATTCTAAAATCATTTATACACCAAAAGTTTCTCCAGCATCTTCAATCATTAATTATATATATCTAGACATATATATTGGTATATACATACCAACAACCCGTATCAGAATAAATCTGAAAGAATGACTTTTATTTAAATCCCGATCTGTCGGCGTGAAACTCATCCACCGCTTCCGTGATTCACGAGCGCACGCGGCTCATAAATAAAACCTCTATCCATATTCATGTATCTAGTTGTTATTTATCCGCCCTCATAGAACCGCGAAACACTCGTTGGCTCTCGACTGTTAGAACTCAAGAGTTCGTTGACTTTTTATCGTCATTGGAAAAATACCCAGTCATCTAAAAGAAATTCATGGTTTTATGCTGATGAACCTCATATAGGATCTACATCTACGTTTATATATAGATATATAGATATATATATGTATGAATGTATCTACGGACATTTATATTTTTTTAACACACCCACACCGACGGTAATGTACGCCCGGGTATCTGCCAGGGTCACTTTACTTCCTCAGCAAGCTTCTAGCCATTTATACACTCTGATATATGTTATACGCATATAATACTTATAATACACATGGGGAGATATTAACAAAGGTTAAAGGATGAGAGGCAAGAGGTGTCTCTCTCGTTAGGAACAGCTACAATGACATATTTTTGCAGATACAGACGTTTCAATTTATCCATTAATCGTAAGTTGTATATCCCACATTCGTAACTTGTATTCATATGAATATTTAATGACGATACACTCAAGAGCCTCGATGATCAACGATCCACGTGTCACCTAACAATCCCATTATGTTCCCATACTCACACTGCATTATATTATGTTATTATAAATAAAAATATTCTCGGTGCACAAATAAGATCGTCATCGTCCCTCATTATCTCAGTACGGGGAATATCATAAGAGCCAGCGTATACACGTATGATGCTGCTAAAAAGTAAGACCGCGAGATTTTCTCTTTGTCGAGGAGTGTGTTGAAGGGCACTCAGGCACCCACGCTTTCGATAAGAGACTACGCCAATGCTGGCTAATGCTCGAGGCCTCACTCGTCCACTCTACTCTCTGGTTGCCAGCATTCAGCATCCAGCATCCAGCATCGACACGAGAGCCCAAACAAAATAAATAAATAAAGAAGGAAAGAGTTTAAGAGGAGAGAAACAACTGACCGGTTTGACTGTAACCCTGGATATCTGTAAGATCCCGGAGTAATTTCGGCCCCCGGCGGATTTTTTATGTTTGAATCGACGGTTAATTTTTAATAAAAATTTCTATGGCTTTCGGTCGCCGTCGTCATAGTCGTTTAAACTTTAGTTTATCGTAACACTACGAGAGTGCAGTTTATCAATTTGAGACTCGGGAGTTGAGTTAACTCTAGACGGACGGATTACGAGGCAATTACAAGTGAATTATTATACCGCGAGTGCATTATGTTATTTTATATTAACAAATAATTTGTTTGTGCGAGTTATCTCGACTGGTCTTTGGTTCTACATCTGTTTAAGAGGCCGTTATACACCGGGAAATGTTATTACGCCTCAGGAATAACGTATTGTATAATATGTTTGTCGATTTGATCATACACTCAAATTGGAATCCAATAGCTGATTGATTAAACATCAGTGTCGATAATAACGGAAGCTCATTATAAATTCTAACTACAACTTTATTACCATGGCATTGTGTGTAATTTATTGATGAACCAATAACATCTACATACATATATATAGATATATTATAAAATAAATAATATTTAAAGAGAAATTTTTGAACGCTGCCTTGACTAATTGCCGACCTTGTTGATTTCTCTAACGTAACTCGTTTTTATTTGATCGATCGCTCGAAAGTTCAATGCCCATTCAATTCGCAAATTCTAACTGTCAAATTAATCGACTCGATACATTCAAATAATTATTTTTATAATTGGACAAGCAATTTGTGTCTTCAAATATTTATATAATAATTAGCTTTGAATAAATAAATAATTTACCAGCTAAACTGGTTCCATAGAGCTCAGCTTCTCTTTATCGAGCCAATCGGCTGAAATAAATAAATTTTTATAGAAAGAGATTTGAGCAGCCACGAAATAATTATAACATTACCGGTGGATATTTTTCCAGTTTAGCGTTTCGTCGGCATCACGATCGCCGGAATTACATACGAACACCGTGTACAGGCATAATGTATCCAAGCTAACCAGTCAACGAACTCAACGCGCATTAATAACGTGATGTAATCTCGGCTCTTTTATTTCTCTCTTTTTCTCTCATCGTGATCTACCCTTTTTAACACCACACTCTACTCTACTCTACTCTTTTTTGCACTCCATACCGCGTCTTCCTTACATTCCCTCAACTCGATCTTTCTTCATCTTTATATTTACTAAACACTCGTCCACACTAACCCATACCCATACCCATACCCTTACCCATACTCATGTCCATGTAACAGCATTAAGATCTACTTTTATTTCACTACGACCGGGTATTTCACGTGTGTAATGTGCTCTGAGGAAAGTGCATATCGTAGTCTCGATGATCGTACGATAAAGGGTCATCCACCCACCAAACAAACCACACATATATACATACATATATATATATGACTAAAGAGAACCGTGAATGTGCACCGCGCCAAGTGCCTGAAGCCAAGTGACTCGATAACTTAAACGTACACGGAGTATGTCTGTTGTACATTACAGTACTTTATTTGTAAGTGTGTACGCACTTTTTTCGTATTGGTCAGCGAGTAGATTCGAGTGCGCAGAGTTTACCGTTTGGATCGTGTCCTATACGTATCATTGGCTGCTCTTCTGCTTGGTCGCATCCGTATCGTTAATATAAGACAAGTAAAATGAAGATAAAGACGAAATAAATTTAAGAGTGGCCAAGTGAAGAGATTACTTGGATCTTGCCAGTAGATATATAAATGATAAATTATTTAATACGGATTAAATCACGATTTTATTAGCATAAATAAATAAATATTATTTTCGATATTTTATTAAAAGATTAAATGTATTTTTTTATTTATATTTTTGGACCATGGTATCATGAGTAATAATAAACTGATGGTTTGATTAATTACAGCTGTGTCCCGAATGGCGGGGCTGCGTGTAGCGCGATGACGGAGCTGCAGCCATCTCCAGCGGGATATCGCGGTCAGGATGAGGTTCCAGGTCCACCGACTCACCCGGTTGGGTTCGCAAAGTCCTATTCCTCTCATGGGCACCTCGAGACGTGTAATTACAGCATCCCTGGCTACCTGACTCAGCAGCAGCATATCGGCAACAAGCAGCAGCCACAAAGCGGATCCCGTGGGTCAAGTCCGGGTGATAACTACCGCAGCAGAAAGTCTGACAGGTGGAGTTCGGAGAACGATAGCAATCTTGGCGACAGTGCCATTGGCAGCAAGGCAATTACTAGTTACAATGAAGGATACAGCAAAAAAAACACTCCGGGCTACAAAAATGACAGCGGGTAAGTTTGCGCTTGTAAAAATATATTTATTGTTGTTATTATTGATATTTATTGTCTGTATAAACGGTTAAATAGTTAATGCTTTGTCATTTAGGTACAGCGAGAGTATCGGGTTCGACAGTTACAGCCTCCCGTTCAATGAAGCGGATGAAGCGTCTCCGCCTCCGACTCCGCCAGTGCGAGACGCCTCGAGCCTCAAGGGCGTCTGTTGCGGTCCAGGCCACGAAAAGTATCCCTCTTGGCCTTCCACCGCCTCGGAGCACCACCATCATCACCAGCATTATCCAGACAATGAAATTGACTCACCGAGTGCTGACGTCGAGTGCTCGCAGTCCGGATCTCACAGATCTAAATCCTGGACAGACGATACCAACTATCCTAAAGAGAAACCAGTGCAATACTCGAGGCCTCTTGCAAAACGACCCAATCCCACTTTTACCCAACAGGTGAGTCATTCTCGGAATTATTGACGAAATTAATCTCATCAAGAAATGAGATGAATTAAGTTTAAGTCTCAACTTCAGTCTCTACTTAAGCCGCTGGCTCGGCAGTCGCCAGTGAAATGAGATGTAAAAAAATTAAATTTTAAAAAAATAACTAGGATAATAAGAGTCTGTTGGTTGAGGTCTCTTTGGGAAAGTAAGACACGGACGAACCGCAGTGGAAAGACAATTAATCACCACTCCCACATTCTCCTTTCTCTCTTGCGTACTTCCTGACGTCATCTCTCGGACATAAGAGAAGAATAAAAAAATATTTTTACTACTCTTACACTCGTTGAACGTCCACTTCCCCACGGCTTAAGTAGATCAGGCTTATCCAGAGCCCATAATGAATCTCTGTCTCGGTAAATGTGTGCTCGAGCCTTTTAGATATTATATTTACAATATTTATGTATGTATATGTAATATGTTGTGTTTGGATCTATTGCCCATACACGTGGAATAGATAAATAAGGGAACCGAGGAATGAATATTTATGTACCGTTGCAGCTAAAGACCGTGATGGAGAGATGCGAGAAAATACCAACAGAGAATTACGAGTCCCGGGGCAGCAGGAGCAGCCTCGAGGAGGATCAGACTCGGCTCTGGCCGCGCGTTGATCGAGAGTCCAAGTCTCTGGGTCCCACCGATCCCGAGTATGTTGTTGCATCCTCTCCGTCCGAGCGTGATCAGCATCAACATCAACATCAGCAGCAGCAACAGCAGCAGAAACAGTCGCCTCAGACACTCAGTCATGCTGATCTTGAGGCGTACGTCAGAAATTATCACGATCCCCAAGTATCTCAGGTAAAAGTTTGTTTATTCGAGCATACTAATCCTCATTCTCATCCACATTCTCATGATAATAACAATAATAATAGCATCCGTCAGCAGCAACATTAGCATTGATCTGTGTGTTTTTCCAGGTTGATATTTATCGGGAGACCACCTTAACTCAAGCCGGGTTGGAAGAGTACACTAGAGTCCAACACTCACAGCAGGCAAGTTACGCTCAGTCTGAGGGCTATCACAGCTACGTCTCCAGTGTTGACTCTACTACCAATACTCCTTTTTTGGACCGGTAAGTATTTTATTTAAACGACAGTCTAACGCGTTTGCCGTTGTATATTTTATTGTTAATGGACTTTGTTGTGGATGTAGATTGCGACGTGATAGCGAAGCAGTTGCACAACGGGCAGCGCCTTCCTGGGAAGAAACATCTCGCGAAGGGAGAGATAGCGTCGTAACAACATCAAGCGGCGGCAGTGCATCAAGCAGCGAAACTCTTAAATGGCACGGGTCCATGTCGGACGTTAGTGTTTCCTCGGGTCTGCCTACAAGGCAGGTGAACGGCGGCGACGGTTGGCCCCACGGGTCCATGTCAGATGTGAGCAGCGTCAACGGTGTTGTGACCAGCGGGATTAAAAAACATCACGATAGCGATCATGACAAGTGGCAAGGATCTATGAGCGACGTCAGCTCATCTCTGATGATCAGCACTAAGCTAAGACACTCGAACAATATTAATAACAGCAACGGCAACAGCAACAACAACGTCAATATGAACAATAACGATAGCAAATGGCAAGAAAACAAATGGCAGGCGACGATGAACGACCGTAACTGTAAACAGATAAGCGGCAGGACTAGTTTACCATCAGTTATCAGTCACTACGCGTCAGTGAATGATGTTTGTCAAGCTAGTTCTGTAAGAGATGGTGGCAAGTGGCAGGAGTCCAGTATAGATGAAGAAACACACGACAAGTCTAAAGGGATTCAGCGCGGCTGGGAGTCTTGTATTAATGTCGATCAAGCGAGATATAATCACAATTCACGACCTATGCCGCAGAGTTCAATGTCCCAGTCTCAGCTTCAGCATCAACATCACCAACAACAGTCCCAGCCACAACAGCACGGCTCAGACGATTGGAATCCGCTCCACGGGTCTATGTCTGATGTCAGCCAGGCAAATATATCAATCCATGCTAGCAGTAAACAGCTCATTGCTCACAGCGCGCGAGTCCAAACGCCTCAGAGACATCATTCAGAGAGTGTTTTATATCTCGATAGAGAAAGAACGCTGAGAAAACTGTATCCGGTATCGACGACGAGCCAGCCGCGCGATGAACCTGGACAAACTAGGTACGTCTTTGTGCTCGACCACTCCGCTAGCTCTTTAATTTATTATTTAACTTATAAATAATATTTTTTTACGTTGTTATTACTGCTGTTAATTATTTATTTATATATTTATTTACTTTTTATTGCAGAATATCCCCGGTATCGCCACAACAGACTCATTTATCAGTCGCTGAGAGAATTAATGAATTAGAAAAACAGCAGATGCGTTACACGTATTTAGATCCAGAGAAACGTCATCGTGTATCTGATCCGACGCTCAAGGCTATCCAGAAGAAAGCGCTGCTATCTTACTACGAGAGGCACCATCAATCTTCTTGGCGATCCGAGCCCCAGCTTGCCCAGGGTGTTGTAATACCAGCACAAAGCCCTCCGCCGCAGCCGCCGCCACGGCCTCGGCCTCCGTCCTCAAGGCGCGCCAGCTCCGCGTCCGACTACGCGAGTATCAGTTGGCGAGATAAAGCAAACGGCAGCTCGAGGAATCACAACGAATTACCTGGTCCCAAACACCAGCATAGCAACAGCTGCGGCAGTCTCTCGACTGACTTGCTGGGTCCAGTAATTGTCGGCCCTGCTATTTCTATTGATGACTGGGTGCCCGAGAGGCCGCCTAAGAAGCCGCATCTGCGCGCAGTCTTCAACGATCGGGTGCCAAGTCCAGATCTGCCGCCACCGTCTCCACCAACTGTTACCGAGAGCGAGGTATTGAATTGCGACGAGCCGCTTCCACCGCCTCCGCCACCCCTGGGTGAGCCCGATCGGAACCTCGAGGCTGCTGGCATCAAGGAGACCGATCAGCACGAAGAAATAAAGCGCCATCGAAGCCAGATTGAGCCCGGCTCTACGCGCAGATCCAAACACTCAAAGAGATCTTCTGATAGCAACAATAAATCATCAGCAGTAACATCGCCAGTATCATCTCCAACTAAAAATAACCCCAAGCAACAGCATACCGATGAGCATCATCCATTTATTCGTGCTGGTCCATTGAAGCCTTCAGACGCGGGCGAATTTACTTGCGATAATCCCAGCCTTGGCGGGTACGCTACGCACAGAATAATAACAACTGGTAGATCTAGTCTTCGTTATCCAGCTGCGCAAAAACTTGTGGTAAATAGTCGTGTGGCAGCTTCTGCTGGTAGTTCCACTACTGGTCCTGGTTCTGGTTCTGGTCCTGCTGCCGCTAAACGGATTTCTGAAGAACGCAATAATTTATCCCGACCACCAGCACGATTACCAGACCTGGTATCAACAAGATACTCAAGTAGTGGAATCTGCGACTCGGGCAATCAACGGCCGGCATTGCAAGTGCCCGTCGAGTCACGCATAATTCGCCAGGAATCGATGCGGGTGGAGAGCACGAGAGTCGACGCCTCTGGTCTTGTGAAGATTGATGATAATCGATTGCTAGAGTCGTCAACAGGACAAAGACCTCAGCCTCAAGTGCCCAAGACTACCGGGTTAGACAAGACATCGTACGTGTCCCAGCAGCCACGACCCAATTATCTGCCTCTATCCGACATCAAGAATAACAACAACAGTAATAATAATAACAATAAATATTCCGATGCGCTCGGGTACTCAGTCGGTACTGCAGTTAAGACTTCCTACGAAGCCAACGCAAAATTACTGGCAGAGGGAAGTCCTCAGAAGTATCACGAGCCTCCGAAATACGTTGCTAATCGACATGGGGATGGAACGATGAGAAATTATTATGTTCTTCCTTCCAAGTACACTGACAGCTCGATCCAGTCGGCTCAACAGTGCACCGACAGATTCGCTACTTCACCGAGCTCGCCGCCTCCGCCTCTTGCCCCAAGACAAAATACTTGCTTGAGGAAATCACTGCCAGCGCCTCCGCGTCCTGCGCCTCCGCATTCCGTCCAAGGGTAAGTCAAAAAACTCATTTTATTCTGATTAATAACTATTAAACTTACTGTAATTACACTCTGTAATTACCTGGGTAGACGTTCTTATTGGCCCCCGTGGCAACTCAATCCTTTTGATAATCATATAAATAATTATTGTGTCATATTTATATGCACTGCAGATAATATGTTGAGTTAATACGCTTTATTTATTGATGCCAAGAGTTAACATTAATAAGAGAGGAGTTTATATAGGATCGAGAGAGCATTTAATTTATGTGTCATTATTATCGATTTTGCAATTATTTATTTATTTAAATGTCGGATATTATTTATTAAAATTATTTTATCTGAGCTTTCGGCATCGGCTAAATATTTTCACTCGAAAGAATTTTTAAAATAAATATGAGCGGTCGTAATTTTTATTTTTTGTAAATATGACCTGATATTCAATCGTCATAAGCATACAAAATCAAATTCCCAGAGAAAAGGGGAAAAATTGACCTATGGGGTAAAATGGGAATCTGAAATTTTTTTAGTTTTTACAAAAAGACAATAGCTCTGATAATTTTCATTTAAAAAAATTAATATCATATCCAATTATTGAGACATTAATTAATTTAATTACTTCTATAAAAATTTTTAAAAGTTAATTAAAATTTTTGCATCACAAAAGATTGGGAAGAAAAAATTTCGTAACTTTTTTTTTTATTGTGATTCTTATTGTCCTCCATTAAAATTTTTTTTTAGAGTGCCCATTTTGCCCTCCTTATTTACAATTTATAAAATTGACCCCTGGGATCAAACTCTTTGTGAAGGATTTAAAAGGATCACAGGAGTAACTAAAACTAGAAACGCATTTAAATTAAAAAAATTAAATTATACTTCGGTAAAAAATTAAATTAAAAAAAAATATTGTGCGTGATATTAAACAAAACTGAAAGCCTTGACCTTTGATGATTATTGAGATTAAAATAAAAAAAAAAAATTAATACTTTCCCATTGTTTCTTAATAATCTCGGGTCGTAAAAATAATTTTTTCGCCTTCACGCACACTTGATACGTTAATAATAAGATTTATCGCGCTGCGATCAAGGTCCTCGGATAAAAATTTCGTCCTACTTATTTGCTCCAGCGATCTATACAACTAAACATCGAAGATAACAGACAAGCTGGTAACTAAAACTCGAGTGAGTATAAGTATCTCGGGTTAAGTTAATTGCTCGAGGCGTCGGCTTCTGTTATTGAAATGTCCGTCAGACGGGTCAACAAGCACAACTGGTGTACAACGATACAGTTAACTCGGAATAGGAGCCATCAATCAAGGTGGGAAGAAATACTCTGGCGTTGACCTACCGGCGGTTCAAAGGTGACCAACGAAATAGAATAATCCTCAATAACAATCGCTCTTAAAAGCAAAGTGATTTAGCTTTTTAACCGTTTCTCCACCCACTCAGGTGTGCAGAGATCCACAGGATGTAGGCTCGATCTCACGGGACGATAAGTCGTTTCACCTCAGCTTTTGTTTCCTCCTCGCTCTGATTGGATAACCGCGACTCTTGTACTGCTACTGTCTCTTGGCTTCCTCGTACACTCGGTCCCGCTCGAGGGACCTCGAGCATCCTCAGAGTCAGAGTAGTCCACGCACCGGGAAAAGGTCCGATGACTCGACCCCGCTCTCTCCAACTTCTTACAATTTTTCATCAGAAATACTCCCTGAAGCTCAGTACTCACGACCTTCGAGGCAAAAACACCAACAATATGTCTCACTCGACAGATAATTCATTCTTTTATTTACACAGATAGTCGGTTAGTCCGACTATCACACAGAGCCGAGTCGAGTCTCAGTTGACCTTCTCGATGAATCAGACTTGTAACTTACAACAGCTAACACTCCCACAGATTAACGACTAGCGGCAGTCTTACAATTTTTAATACTGCTTTCTATATTTCTACTCCATATTCTCAGCTCTATGTGTAATACACACACATACACACACAACCATAAGAGTGTATTGTATGCCTCTGCACATAACATTTGTACGGCTTATCGTGTCGTTGACAAGGAGGGCTGAATTATTCCAGCAAATATCAGTAGCAGTTATCCGATCCGTGAGCGTATAATATAATAGCCAACCCAAGTACCAGCGTCTGTTCAAGAGAACACATTTTCACTTTTCGTCGTACACAAGAGCTTCTGCTGCTGCTGTTTTACCTCCTGCTACTTTATCAGGCCAGTATAATTGGCTGTAAATTCTTGGACGGTGTTATTAGAGTCTCCTGGGGTCTCAAGTTCTTCAACATCTTAGGATCACGATGGGAAATAAGAAAACTAACCCATAGGTGTATCGCCATGGTTATATATGTTAAGACTGAGTATAAGAAAAAAAAATAAAAAAAACAATATGGCAATTCAGGCATCAGTTACCAAGAGCGTTGTAAATCAAGCGGCGTTTTACGTTTAACGACTCTGCACGTGTCGTATTCCCCACGAGTACTTCACCTCGTCCTTCTGCGCCAACTTGCACTCCATCTCTTGTTGATCCTCAAAGTCTGGTTCACTTGATCGGCTGTCTAAGTACTCGATCAAAGGATAAAAGATAATAAAACATGAATTAAACTAGTTTAGAACCTGCACCTGCGGTTCATGTGACCTCGACGGCCCGGCTGTCGTACGATTGTCCTGCCCTGAGTTTTCACGATCGTAGATCATCGGGGATAAGAACTTGGTAACAAAGTGAAACCGAATTAACGCGTGACTCGAAGGTCATTGAATACGTCTTGGCATAAGTAAAAAATAATAAACGACTCAACGGCTCAGACAACTGTCCGTCCATGTGCGGTTTATTATACTCGATAAGAACAATATTTTTTTATTATTGTTATTGTTATTGTTATGTATTATTTAAATGATACAAAACATTTATTATTGAGATTATTGTCAAGCGAATCGCATGCCAGTGTCATCGATACCTTAACAATGACGTGCCGTGGAATTTGTTTGATAAGACAAACTCTGTCTTCGAAGAGCAAAGGCAGATGGCCCGAGTTGAGATATTTTAAGGCCACGCGCGTGACAGCTGCGAGTACGTTATTTTTTTTTTTTTTTATATAATACAATACGAGTTCAATGCTTGATATACCTTCAGTTACTTTGTGCACTTGCAATTTTTATCGCTTTTAGATTATTTTATTTTTTTTATCTTATTCTTAAACTTTTATTGTGAGTTTATTTATTAGTAAACAGAAGGACAATGTGTTAGATGAGGGTCTTACAAAGACAATGACCGTGGGCCGAGACTGTAGACCGGACATGGACTCTACAGAGCGTCTCGATCTCGAGAAACGGGATCGCTCTTTGGCGACACTCAGCCTTACTCGGGATGAACAAATTGTCCGGCATTATTACCGAGGTCTTGGTGAGCTGAGGTATTACCGTTACTGAGGTAGAATTGCTTGCAAGAAATATAAGACTCAAAGTTTGAGTTTTAGTCTGACTCTGAGTCCGAGTGCTTCTTCTTTTACACAGAAATAAAAAATATAAATAATGATGGTAAAAAAAAGGGCAGTGAATTCGACAGCAAACCCAACACTCACCAGCACTCTTGTATCTTTGATCCTCGGGATTGCTGTAATTTTATTTTTTATTTCTAGCCCATTCTCGTTGGAATGTAGGAAGTCGATGATTTTACGTCACTTTAGAGAATTATTTTTTAAAAAAATTCATAAATATAAAAAGTACTTATTGAAAATGTTTGTTGCGGGTCTTAAATAAAATTGTCCTATTGTTTTGAGCCAGTGAACTCGTTAAATGTGACCGGTAAAGTCGATGATAAAAAAAATAAATAACCTAGGCACTTAAGTCCCATTGGCGAGACACCCTGTAGAGTATTGAGTTAGAATTGCTAATTTAGTTCCATGTTTTGACGGAGTTTTTTTAGCCAACTCATTACCTAATAAGATGTTACAATGACCAAATTACCTCTCATGAGAGTTCGTAGTCATTATTATGGCAGTATCATTGTCGCGCTCGTAAATATTGTAAAAACTAATGAGTTTTTGCTCGTCTGGTTTCTTACTCCTACATTTATTATTTATTTTCAGTGAGTTCTGTTATGTTTGTTTAGTTTTATTTGGCGAAATGGGATTTACAATAAAAGTCACGGAAAAGGAAGTGACCTTTCACTCATAGACGTAAATTATTATTTGTATCCCAGTAGTTGTGGAAAATATTTACGCTTAGGGCGAGACTGAAATATCCAATAGAAATAACAATATATATATATGACTTTTTCTTAAAGCCAACTAAATTTTATGATGTCACCTGTCACTCGCGGTCTTTTTAAATTAAATATTTTTAAATATTTATTTAACCTCTTTGATAAATTATTCAAGTAAAAATATCAAATCTGCAGTAAAATAAAGTCCGATAAAAAATATATATATAAAAAAAATTTAATAAACTTAAAAAAAAAAAAAAGTTTCCTTAAAATTTTTTCCTTACTGGGGTAATTGAAATATTTAAAAAAGTTTTAAATAAATGAATTTTTTCCCAGGCCTGTTTTGCCCCTCTTTCATAAAGACTGATAATCCGTCAATACAGAAGGCAGTGGCCTCTTGTATCTCATGACCCTGGAGAAAAATAAGATATGTTATTTTATTAAGTCATAAACCAAAGAATTTACACGATATCTGAGCGATAGTGACACAAGTTGGCCATAAAGTCTAGACTGATTTAAATTGTAAGCCAAGATTTAACGACAAGCTGATTTATCGATCGGACATGCTGTCGCTAGCTTATAAAATCTCACTTTGTCAGAGTTTTATTCAAACGGGAATTGAAAATAAACATTTAAATATTAAACAAACAGCCAATGGTTACTTATTACTTATCAGATTTTCGTGATATCATTTAAAGAACGCAGTTTGTCGTGACGTGTCCTATTGGTACTTTAAAAACATTAACATTTCCCTAGCTCCATATAATACATCCATACATACATGTAAATGTATAGGCACCGTATCGAGAAATTTAGTAACACAACACACCGTCATACTGCATGCTCGTGATTTTAAAACTCGTCTCCTGCTGATCCAATAAACATTTACTTTTGTTTCTCTCTGGTTGTTTCTTCCTCGTCAGTCGCCATGGCTAGAGTTAACTTTAACTTTAATATTAAATAAAGTTAAGTAAAGCAAAGCAACCTAAGCAAAGCATAATATTCTTTATATACTGTACACCGAACCCCTCCACATTGTTTTCATTACTACACGTTCGCCTCGAAGCGCTTGCGCTCTTAGCCCGTGGCACTCGTAGTTCCGCGGATCGTGTTCACTTGGTTGACAGCACCCGCGCCGCTTGCACGTGATACCGCGAACAGCACTTTGTCAACTCTCTCTATCCCTCCCTTTCTCTCTCCGATCCACCCCACAGTGGACAGAAAACTAAATTCAAATTCAAAAATTATAATTTTAAAAAATCACCAGCAACTTAAATGTCGCGCCGGTCAAATGAACATTCGCGTACTGTCAAATTAATTATTATCCTACTGCGTATCGGCCTTACAAAAGTGTCTTAGTGATTTAAATGTGACAGCTCAGTCCAGTGGTACTCAGTGATTAAACAATGAGCTTATATTTATTACTTATATAAATAAACAAATGATTTATTTTGGAATTTATAACAACCTAATGTGCAGCATCAACGCAATGGTTTTTGGGAGCAACAAATTTCGTATTAGAAGGTAATTTAAAAAAATAAAAAAAAGAACATAAATGAAGCCGACAATTTGTTTATTTTTATTTACAAAATTAGGTCGTATTTATTTACTGAGAATGAGAAGTAAAACGAGTTGAATTACAAATACGACTAACGAGAGAGCAATAATTGGTGAGAATGATCGCAATGGTTTTACGGTGACCTCACTCTTATTATATTGTATCTCAGTATCGTGACAAAGAAAATAAAACTTTTAGCAATACAAGTTTGAATGATTAGACAGAAGACAGTAGACAGTAGACAGCAAATCTAATGGAGATGGTTGTACACTTGAGTACGTGGCTTTCGCGATGCGTGACCAACTGTAAAACTGTCTTTATCTACTATTTATATTTGTCTGTACAGTATATACTGCTACTACTTCTGCTGCTCCTGGTCGCTCGCATGTCTGATCAATAACGCGCTACCTCTCCTTTGTGATATAATCCTGAGTATATATATAAATTTATTATCACATCAATATAACTTATATTAGATTAAAAAAAAATGTTATAAAATTTAGTTAATGCTAAAAATTAGTGACGATAAATCAATCAAAGAAAATATGTACTAACGACCAACTAAACAAACATCGGCAACTACAATATTTATTACTTTCCTCGGTACAGTTGGTTCTTACTCGATTACCCGATCGATACTTGTGCAATACCGCGAGATTGTAGACTCGATTATTAATTTTAATTTAATATAATTAAATATACCCGGGTATATTAGCGGTAATTGTAAATTGTGACCGTGTTTAATTAAGTAATCCGCCAAAAAATATTAATTATCAGGGGCTGTAATTAAGGTGTCGCAAGTAGGGAGCCGATTTATTATTTAAATAAATTAATACACGTTTTTATGCACGTGGTTATTTATATAGATTCAATTAATAATCCACGTGGTAGACAGGTTATGTGGGTTTTACGATACGTGAGCGAATTGACCTCAGTTAATGTAATACATTAGTGTAATATGCCAAGACGAAAGGAGGAACAGCCTGGGAAAACTCGTCTCCTACGTAAACTCCCTCAATACCGTTCACTTCGACTCATTGTTTTGCATTTAAAAGGATTAACTTGTCTTAAATTATAACCACACAGTCCTTATGTGTACATACCGTCTACAAATAATAATAATTATTATTATTATTTGTATAATGTCTGATTGAGGCAAATTATAAAAGTTACGACTCGACTGACTTTTCACAGAAAATTTTACATAAAAAAAAATTTTTTATTGAAGATTTTATGGAAAAAATTATGCAAAAGCGAGGAATTATTTGATGCGATTATTTGTAAAGACTGAAGATGTCACGAGTTATGATGAAATTTAAATTTGAAATTGTCAATAAAATTGTGATCAGAGAAGCCTTGATTGATAATTTTTTAAAAAAATGAAGGCGTTGGTTGTGTAATAGAATTTTTAACTAAAACGATTTAAAAGAAAAGTATGAAGAAATATTTATTTTTCATGGTGAAAATAGGTGGAGTACGCGGAAGAAATAAACTAGTGAAATAGTAATACACCTGGGTTTATTTGCGACAGGTTGATATTTGAAAGAGCAATTTTCACAATTCGTTAGAGTGATTAGTGTGACTGCAATAGTATTTTTATAATTTTTATCGTATAAACTAATTAACCGCGCAATAAATCATAAATCATATTTAAAATCCACACATCAAGTCTACAGTCAGTAGTTAAGTTCAATTATCATTTGGAATTACGGAAAAATTTTTCGCTTAATTGACATTATTGATTACTGATAATCACAGATGCCGATTATCTTGTATTAAAATTTTTACTTGATGTTAATAAATAGCGATCGTGAAGGCTGAGACGAGAGTAATACTGAATTATCATTATTAAATTACAACATTAATTAGCAAAAACAATAAAAATAAATAGATAAATAATTTATTAATCATGTAACATAATCTTATCTTTAGACAACGTCCTTCTACAAATCATTCGTTGTCTATTACACAATCGCACATGCACAATAAAAATCCTCCTCAGGGCCACAGCTCGTCTTATATTAATAACAATAATCAACTACGGTAGTTACTCTTATTATCGGCATTCACTTAAGGGGAAGCTAATTGCAGTTACCTTGATCTCAACTAAAAAAATTACATGTATACATATATATCTATATATTAATGTAAGTAAATGAGGGTTTCAACGTTATGATCCTTAGATTTACTCGATAAACACGTCCCAATTAACGTCCGATTAGATCATTGCAACCTGCCGCCCAATTACATCCAACTTTCTCTCCCTCTTTACTCGACTCGATCTTACTCGAGTGCATTTTAAAGCCACCGTAGACTTTAGAGATGCCAGCAATGTGTGCGATGATGCAACAATAGTAAAAAATATTCGTAGAAATGGGCGCGTCAATGATCAAATGATTCCTTTGTATTGTATTTGTACACAAGTGAGAATATTAAATAATCGACGGCGCCTATAAGTCGCTCTACAAATTACTGTACCGTTCTATATAGCCGTTTCACTTCCTCATTAATGTCTTGTCTGTAATTAATTAAGTCCACGAATAGAAGAAGCTGATAGCTAAGACTAGTTTACCCGACTTTAAACGTCTTATTACTTGCGAGTTGCAAATTGTTTAAACTTGCAGTTCTCAAAAATTAATCTTCACTTTTATTTCTTTTAATTATCAATATAATTAGTGTTAATTAAAAGCAATGTTAGCTTACTAGGTACTTTTGATGACTCCATATTTTTTCCACTCCCTAAAACATAATTAACAAATGTCATAAGTCATGATAATTTTTTTAGTTATTAATACTGTTAGACTAGAGAATTATTAAGCTCTAGTATAAGATTGAGACAAGTTAATTCCAACAAAGTAACTTATCATTATGAAAGAATGCTCAGTATCGCGAAGAAATTGAATTCTTACGGTGAGCGAAGATTAAATAACAAAACAATAGTGGTAATTCTTTCATTTATTTTATAATTATTTTTATCAAACATTTATTGCATCGTGTCTTAAGATCACGCCCAATTCGCGGTTACTTTTTTTTTTATATAGATTATAATATAATGCTCCGCAAGGAAAATAATAAGAAAAAGTGAGAATATCTGGTGTGCATCTGCCACAGCTGGATCTAGTTATTTTTCCGACAGGTGAATAACCCACTTGGACTTGATATTATTATTAATATTACAATACATTATTCTGCGATTAAAGGGCAGTTTTTGATTTTTAACACAAAGTTTATATTAAAACTTGCGCTTGGTAATAATCTGCTCTGATAGTGGGAGATTAGATACGAGCATCTTATTTTTATACGGAAAAGAACGGGGTTAAAAGTAATAATACAGTAGGCAATAGAAAAAATATCATTTTCCATGAGAAATTAATATTCGTAATTCAAAATTTTAAATTGGCGGTAAACATAAATTTTAATGAATATATTGACGTAAATTTTTTGAATTGACCTCCGATTTGAAAAGTTGTAACTTTGAATAAATTTGAAAACAAATTCTAATATCGCATGAGTTTAAAATTTAAAATTCAAAATTAGAACCGAATATTCAAATTTTTAGTAATTATTAAATTGACGTCAATATTTATATTCATTAAAATTTATGTTTTACCGCCAATATTTACTAAAAATTAATGACTACCAACTCGAATATCCGGTTCTAATTTTGAATATTAAATTTCGAACTCACATACGAAATTAGAATTTTTTTTCAAATTTATTCAAAGTTACAACTTTTCAAATCGGAGATCAATTCAAAATTTACAAACAATTGTAATTTAAAAAAATGCAAATTCTGTATTTGAATTTAAAATCTAATATTAATATTTGATTAGAAAATTCTTACAATCTTATAAGTGATCTCAGACTCTTTAGAAAGGAGGAAACACTAGATTTTTGGAGCGTTTCTATTTTAGTCTGGCATATTCTCTTTCGCAAATTTTTTTCTGTATAAAAATAAATAAATTTATTTTCGCTATCTATTGTGTAGGCGGGATCGATATAGAGTATTGAGCAAAGCGATATTCAAAAAAAAATATAGATATCTATGGCTGGTATGCCGGCAATTGGTCTTGTAAATTGTCGAGTATTTTGTGTAATGTAACATGAAGCGTGTTATGTTTTGTATATATCGTTTATTTCCACCCGATCGGCGAAAAAATAAATCGGACAAAATTACTCGGAATGCTGGTAATTTAATGTAATGTAAGTGTTTTGCATTGCGAAAATAGTGAAAATAGTGGGTAGCTTTATTCTGATACAAATACTAATGTAAATGTGCAGCGATTGTTAAGCAGCCTTTAGATGAAAGTGTCCCGCCGATCTTGTGTCGGCTCCACGATTTTTAGTCGCGATTCAACGATCGAGAGATCTTTACGTCAGTTACACAGTTGACGGTTGATCAGTAATCCTATTTAAAATATAATCAACTGGATCTTCTTGAGAAAGTCTTAGTCATCAACAAACTCCTACTGTTTCGAAAATATTATTTATTTACGAGATCAGTAATCGTATATTCATCCAACTCTTGCGATGTCAACCGAGTTAGAGAGCAGTAGCTTAGGCTACTTAACAGATGCTATAGATTACAACTTTTACTTTGATACAAAATACCTCCCACGAGCGATTAATTCCCTTGATAAACAAACTTTATTATTTTTATTACGAGGTGTGGGCTTAAATTACTTGCAGCAACTCAACCAATTAACTATTTACAATCCGAACAACATTCCATGCATCCACATTCTCTCTCACTTGTCATAGTTCCAGTATCATTATTTTTCTTCGTCTTCTTCCTGTCTCGCGTGTCATATCACACTCGACTTGTTTCTCTCCTCACGTATATATATAGATATATTTGAATACATATTTTTATAACATCTTTTATAAATATGTAAACATACTTTTATCTTTTATTTTATTATTTCTAATTAGTATTGGTATTAAATTTAATAACTGATGATTATTATTATAATTATGACTGTGATGATGACTAATGGCCGGTGACTAATGACTAGCAATTAATTCAAGTATGCTTATTATTTAAATGAGCTGTGAATATTTTATTTGTGGTATCGATAGAACAAAACTAGCAACAAGTGTTCAGGTCAAAAAATGTGTAAGCGTGGGAAGGTCTCATTCTTTAATCACTTGTTATCAACCCGCATGGCAACTGCTCGTTATCGTGTCAACTTGACAATATGTCGCCATTATTTTTTATTATTTTTTTAAAATTATTTTCGCTATTTAAAGGCATCTATTACGATGTTGGTTAGCAAAAAAAAAATTATGTGCGTGTGAAAAATAAAAAGTTTGGCGAAGGCTATTTTTTTTTAGTTAGACTTGTTTCACGCGACTTAGTAATTAGAGTTGTTAAACGACTCGCATATTTACGAAGGCCGTTCTTTCTCTCATTTTCTCCATAGTAGTTTTGTGTATTTGAGAGCCGTACGGATACATGGATACTTTGTGGAATGTCCAGTAAAGCCTGAGGATGAATCCGAGGCAAATAAACAGAGTAACGGAGAGAGTGATGCTGATAGTGAATGAGAAATTAAATAAGTGCAATAAACTCATTCATACCAGCAAAAAAAAAAATGAAACGCCATAATAATAATAGTGATAAAATTATGTAGAATAAATCGGCACTGATCAATTGGAAAATTTCACGTTAATCCGATTTTTCCCATAATTTTAATTCTATATTTTAAATTTTTATTTTCAAAATTTTGCTCAACAAAATTCGAAACAATTTTTTTTTGTATTTATTATTAGGAATTTTCAAATTTTATTTTTATAAAATCTTTGATCGGAAAATTAAAGAAAATTTTTGTGAAAAAGGGTCAGGTCGGATTAAAATTATTTTACATATTTTGTAAAAAAATAAAAAAATTTTATGGGTAAAAAGTCAAAGTACTTTTACAAAGAAAATAATGACTATGTTAATATACTTTAGCCTTCGCGATACCAAACATATATATACATATTTTACTAGAGCTCATTCTGGCCTTAATACATTTCCGTGAGGTGTGAACGACACAGTTAACAAAGAAAACTCTTTCAAAAAATTAATCCGCCTAATTATCTGATTATTTTTCTTAACTAAAAATCTGACGAAAGTGTAATTAAGACCGAAGTTTTGTTATAAAATCCATCAACTCAATCCCTAACAAATGGATCTTTTATTTGAAAATAATGATATTTAATTTCCGCGTTTTTTCCACCCAAGTTGGTCATTAGCGTTGACATTAAATTAGTCTCCATTGACACTCGAGTCCTTTAAGAAACCGAAATAAAACGTGTCAAGATTTTTTATGACGTTTCGCGAGGACGTAGGTACTATTTTTTTATTTTTTTTTCAAACAAAACAAAACAAGAGCAAAGTTTCTCTCTTGACACAGTTTTAATACATTAATCTGAGTCTCGGACGTACGGCACGCGGACAAATGGACAAACAAGACATTAACGGCACACTATTTGACATAAATATATATATGGATATTATTTTTCTAATGAAACAAACAATTCACGATTTAAGTTTCAAATTTCTAGTTTTTATAATTTAATTCAGCAATCAAACGTCAAACCATAATTATTACAGTCCCGTAATTAAATCTTATAAATAAAATAAAAAATAAATAAGTAAATACGTTAAGATATTTTTATTACATATTTATTTAGAATTCTCAAGTTTATTATTTTACTATCTCTAACAATATATATTTATAGATGTATAAGGAATTTAGAATAGAATAATATTTATAAAATAAATCTTGTCGGGTATTAAGAATAGAAAATTATGCGACAGTCAAAGTGAATAAGAGCCGCAATGTAATTACAGTAAACCGCATTGTCGGGTCGTATACTCGTTGATTATTGCGCAATCGTTAATACTATTTATGCGTACTGTTCTGTGTTTTTTACCTTAGTACAAATATATCTATATGTATACGTATATGTATATATATATATATATGTTTATGTATGTGTGTACTGTAGTAAAAAGAAACAACCACGATGACTAGTTTCACGAGGCGAAGGTTTTGACCTCTACCTTTATGTCCTCGGCATCTTTTACCTGTGCAATAGTATATAGTACTACACAACTCAAATAAAACAAGGATCGAGGCAAAAAACAGAGACACATATATTTTTAAAAGTAACAGTTAACCATATAAAGTACTTTCATACATTTTTGGCACTCAAAGCACGTTTTACTTTTCAAGATTTTGTTGCTGAAATAATAAGTCAGTGCAAAGTCTTTTTTTATGTATGTATATATATATGTATATGTATATCCCTACATTCCGGTTCGCTAGTAGATTACCACTATTACAATTTCTCATAATAATATATTATTATCTCAACTCTATTACGGTTATTATTATTACCCATTATTATTATTTTTTTTTCTATTTTCATATTTTTTATTATTGAGTTAGACAATTTCTTCCGCCGTTATATCATAATATCAGAATAACATAGACAATAAATTATCTAATTGAATTGCCTATAAAATTGACATATTTAATTCAATTTTTTTTTTTTTTAAATTAACTTGTTTTCAGTTTATATAGAAATGGAATATTCCGGTCGCGGTTTAAAAAAAAGTAAATATTTGAATAACAATGGAATGTTATTTTTATTTGATCTAGTGATAATGAATAAGATTGTGGATTTTATTAAATATTTTTAGATTTAAGTGACGGAAATTTGAATCACAAATGAACGGCCTTTATATTTTAAATGTTAATTATTTAACAAAAAAAAAAAAAAAAAAAAAAATGGCAACTCTTTTATCTGTAGTTTCTTATTGATCTTGACAATGATTTGTTTGGTGATTTTTAGTCTTAAAATATTTTAAAAAGGCGTTTGTAGTTTGACTGGACTTTAAAGAGGTCAAAGAACTTTGATCACGTGGCAGTTTCTGTCAAGACGACAAACTCTGAGTTATGAGTCCATCGAAGCTGGACCGGTGACAAAAAATATCACGTAAATAATCGTTTTCGTTTTCTTTGAGTAAACTCACTTGCAGAACAATACTTTTAATAATGATAATAATAATAAATAATAAATAAAAGCAACAGTAACTGAAACGGAAAGAATTGCGAGGGTAGGCGTGGCGCACCTTCCGTTCGTGATCGAAGCCAACTCGCGCCGCGAAACCTCCTGAGCCAGATCCTAAAATTAAATTTATTTAATTCAATAACCAGATGCCCATCTGATAAAAATCCACTTGTAGATCAATGACCCAACTCATGAATGTAAGAAATCAGCGAGTATCAAAATCAACAGACTATTTTTAATTACCGCGATGAGTATCCATACCAAGGCTATTTTCACTTTTAAAAGTAATGCTGAGTACTGAAATAATTATCTAGTGACTCGTTAGCATTTAACTCCACAATGCCAGACTCTAACATATGTTTTGATAAAAATGCTGACAAATTGTTTTTTCATGTCGGCTGTATGCTGTATGTAATACCAAGGACGCGGGAATCGTTTTAGCTTTAGTTTCTTTTATTTAAAATCGGGTCGAGGTTCCCTTACTTACTTCCTGTCTTTCCCTGTGCTCAATCATATCGCGATACAAATATTAATTACCTTAACACAATAGATTACTTTCAATATATGTATATGAGTATCTGAATAACCATAAATTTGTAATTCTACCGTGTCATTGTTTATTTAACTCGGCATGTTGTTCAATTATGGGAATTTTTATATTCAAAGAGTCTTCTCATTTTAACTGAGTACATTAACAGTAATTCTATTCTTATAGAAAAGGAAGAAGAGGCAGGTCGGTCTAGCGAGTAATTAAATCTTGTGGCTTTTGAACACCGAACACAATTTTTTTTCTCTATGTTACAATTAATTTAATTAGATATTTTTTTTCGACTACAATGAGATTCCAAAAATTATATTTTAAATTTTTTTAAATGCCCATTTTACCCTAATACTCAATGGAATTATTTCGAGGTAATATTGACATGTCAAAGAGCGCTTTAAGTTTTATCCAAATATATCACAAGAAATCGACGAATTCTTCTTTACTATAAACACCATGAAGCTGAATCTCTCCTTGTTCTTTATTTGGTAATTTGGATTAAAATTGAAAAAAAAATATTGGGAACCGTTCGCACATCGTATTAAGGTCGTGTACATGTACAAGGTGTACAAATACAGGTGGACTGTAGAGTACAGTAGTCACGATGTCTCTTGATAGCAGACAGACTTAATAAAGAGATTAAAATTCCATCAGAACATTAACTTTAGATCGATCCTTGTGGTGAGGTATTATAATAAGTATGAGTATGAGTGTTAGTATATAAATAAAAAGTAAATAAGCTTGATATGAATATATGCTACTGAACAAAGAGAATTAAATTAAATACATCAATATCTATACATCTGTATATTTATCCATCAATACAATCGCAATAGGAGTTAAAGACGTGTGGCGTGCGTACCCAGTAAATTCTTAACGACGGCGTTAGTATCTTTCGACTCTACTTGGACACACAACTGATCCAAGGAAATCCGTACGTGACTCGAATCGTCAATCCTTTATATTACCCAGGTATCGTGGTATCCCAGACTACTAAAGCGTACACACAAAAAGAGTTTACAGTGCGCACTTTAACCAGCACAGTTTCACACTACACCGACAGTGCGTGATCTGAATTAAGTTCCCCTTTTTTTGTTGGCTTCTCATCGCTTCATATATCGATAGTCCTCTTTCTTCTCGTACCTCCTACTCTTTGCGTCTTAACTTGTCCGCGTATGCTGAGCTTTGTTCAATGTTTAATTTATTTTCATGCCAAAATGTTATTTGCCGAGTCGATCGATCAATGCCACGATTAATCAAACGTCACATCAGCAAGTGCATTGTTTGCTGCTGAGAACAAAGCTATCAATATACACAAGCTCGTAAATCCATCCAAAACACTTTCCTTGATCTCAAAAAGGTTATCATTTTAAAATCATCACACCATTTTTTTTACAGCATAGTAATTATTATTATTGTTTTTTTTTTTTTAACAAACAAAAGATTTTATTTAAATATTCATAAATTTTTTTTCGAATCGAATTATTCAATTGAATCAAATAAAAGGTGGAGTTTTTACTTTCCAATGACATTTGTAGCGAAACTATTGGCTTTAGAAAAAAAAGTTTCAAACAAAAATTGTAGGAAATTTAATTCGCTACAAAAAAGGTTTTTAAACTAATTAACGTATCTCTGATAGTTTCGAAGTTGTCAAGAAAATAGCTAAGGATCAAATTAATTTGAAAATAAGTGTTTAGATTTATTTTTTTAATTCAAGTCACAATTACGTGGAAATAATTGAATCTACCGAAAAATGTAATGAGACCTTTTTTGTAGAGAATTTAATTGGCTACAAAATTGTTCATATACATTTTTATCATATCTGTATTGGTTTCCCCGTAATTTTGATTTTTTTACAAAAACTAAAATGTTAATTCAAAAGTTTGTAATGAAAAAAAAATAAAGTGACATTTAGGGTACTGTAGGAAAGAAAATTTATGATTGCGGTGAACGAACGTCACATCAATATCAAAGTCGGCATCTTATCTGAAAGAACGAGATATATGTAGTGTAGTAACACAACAATAATTCTCATTTCGGAGATACAAGGACTTGGTTTGTTGGCTAAAAGTTAAGTTTAAATAAACTGGGAATAAATTCAAGAGCTTCGTTCACTATCAGATGACTGTGCACTTCCATATAAATCGAACGGTTTAATAACACAAAAAAAATAATAATGATAATAATAAATGTAAATTCGTGGGCATGAGATCAATATAATCCTGCAATCTTAAGAATAGTAATGGAATCAATTATTATTGCATAAGTCATTAACGCGGTACCGTACAATGCCTTATCACGATCGAGCCTTTCTTTTCTTCTATTATTATGTTTTTTTTTTTTTTTTTTTTTATAATCTGTTACTTTAAATTCAATTAACCAGCGATTCAATCAGCTGATAATTAAACAGATCGATTGACAATCGATGCTAATGATTGTTTGATAGATAAATTTAATTAAATATATTTTACACTGACTTTTATTTTATCAGTTGCGAAATAACATCAGTATTATTTTTTATTGTTTATTTTTATCGATAATTTAATTTTATAATTAATAATTCCTCAAATTATTTTTAAAACATTCGAATAAATGAAATATTTTTTTCTTAATTTTAATTTTTTTTTTTGCAGAAGCCAATCAAAGGCATCCTACTTGGCATACAAACGTGAACGCGGTGCTCCCGATAGCGAAGGCAGCTACAAACGTACAATGTCACCGACAGCGCGACTGGAAGATTGGCCGCCACCTCGAGACCGTGATGATCCAGTTTTGTTGCGCGTTACGCCGCACCATCCGCTTCACAATAATAATAATCATATCAACAACAACAATAATAATCACAATAACAATAATAACAAAAACAACTCAAGTCACAATGAGTTGGCAAAGTCTCACAGCGTCGACGCTCTTCATCATCGCATCGAAGAGCGCACGAACGCCCACTCGGTCGAGGTACTGGGTAAGCTGTCGCATGAACTCAGCAAAAAGCTGCAGGCCAGCGACACGCGACCCAGATCCGAAAGTAACAACAACAGCATTCTTAATAATAATAATAATAACAATAGTAATATTAATAATTCTAACAGTAATAATAATAATAACAATAACATCAACGAAGATCGGCTGCACCGGCAAATTGACAAGAGAGACCTCAAAGAACGCGTGTCGCCTCAGAGTGTTCAAGTTTTGAATGACAGAAACCGGCAGCTTGAACGCGAGCGTCGTAAGCTCGCGGGAAATTGTGAAACTATTGGAGAACCTGAATTACTTAATAGTGAGACTAAAAACGGTAACTTTTATTTAATTAATATTTTATTAGATAAAAGTAATAGTAAATTATAATTATTTGCATATTTTTAATAAATTTGATTTTATTTTTCAGGAATGGAAGATTTTTATATTGAAAGAAGCGCAACTATTGAAATGACATCTCGAAATGTCGAATTGTTGAATCGTAGAAATATTTTGCCAGAAAAAAGACACTCGACAACTGGAACCACCACCGAAATTGATAATGACAATTCGTTGTCTTCAACATCAACGTCGACGTCAACCTCGAGCTCGCCATTTGCCGACAAATCGCCACCGACAACATCCCCGAGGTTTACAAAACTACACAAAAATGACCAAGTCCAGTTGAGATCACGCGGCGCCGTGCCGAGAAGATCCGGCAGCTGCTCGAGTTCCAGTTCCTCAAGATCTTCACTAGATCAAGGGTTAACGCACTCGCGTTCCTCACCGTCTAAAATCTATTCCAACAGCAACTCACTGCAGAGTCGCAGCGAGCACAGGAAGTCACTTCCGGAGTTAGAGAACGTGAAGGAAACGTACCCGAGTCCGCGCAGCAAAGTGTCCAGTCCCGCGCAGACAGAGAGCTCGTGGATTAAATTGGGCGGCAGTCAAACGGAGAATCTGTTCATGAGCCGTCTACGCCGGTCGCCTTCCTCGGGTTCAAGGTCCTCGTCTCTGTCAAGTGCCTCCAAGATTTCAAGCTCTTCTTCCTCTCTGTCCCCGAGATACTCTCCAGTCGAAGGCAAAGTCGCCTCTCCCTGCGTGTCGCCGCAGCCCGGAATCGAGGGCCTCACTCTCGTGCAAAGAACTGAAGTTATTCTCCGCGTCAACACCACCACCATGGACGTCGCTTCGCAAACAGAAGCTCTCGACGAAGAGGAGCCCGCGAAAGAGATCAACCAGAGTCCGATGATTGCCGAGCCGCGACGTAAACTCCCCGAGGAAATCGAGTGCGAGAAGTTGAGTCGGGACTTGGCCAATCAGTTGGGACCCAACGATAAACTTGTTCCGATTCTAGGTTCGTATATATTACATATATATAGATTTATATTTACTACCGTCACTTATTCTTCCTACGCATTTTCTTCCATATCGAGATTAAATTTTACTCAGCCTCAATCTTGATCTGCCTGTATTAAAAAATGTTTTATCTCTTGAACAAACAAAAAAAAGTAAATACAGAAAAGAAAAGGTGTAAAAAGTATTTAGTTTATTTGAATAAAATTATTAAGGAAGTTTAACGGTCGCTGCGTAGGATTGAAACCCACCATTGAAGCCCGACAGTGCATCGGCCTTTTAATTTAATAAATACTAACACGCTTTAATCTACTAAACGTTTATTTAATTACGTCGCTTATGTTTCATTCACTTAAACGCATTCCTCGGAGCCTCAAGCATTAACCAGACCAACTACTTAATCTACTTAAATATTTTTAACATTTCAAACGCAAGTCTAATTGTAAATAAAAAATATTTTGAATATTTTCAGTGCCAGTGCCGGAGTTGAAGAAGCCGACGGATTACGTGTCCGGTCTGTTCAGGGTTGAGACAACGCTGCAGCCGCGTCCGCGACGTCTGGTGTCAATGGAATCCACCGCGATATCCACTGCCACGGAGAACGGAACTGAGGACGATAGAAAGTAAGTTTGTGATTTATTTACTGTAGCACGTGTTGTTGCGTGACGTCTCTCCACGTGGAACAGAGTTCATCACGGTCAAAATTTATTTATTTTATTCTTAAACTCTGATGTATTAGTTCCACCAGTTTGACTCCGGTATCTACAACCGGATCTACCGTTAAGTCAAATTTTATTTTTTTATTTTATTTTTACTCCAATCCCTCCAATGATTTATTAAACAATTTTTTAATAACTCAAATCTAGTCAATCTTAAATTCTTAAAATTCCCGCGGCAATTTTTCAAATCCTCAAGTAGATAAAAAAAAATCGCGACTATATTTTTTAACATTCGCGCAAATACTTGAAGCTCCTTTTAAAAATAAAATTCGCTATTCCCAATACTTGAAACCGCATATTATCGCAACTATTATCAGTAAAAAAATAATTTATCCATAAATCCATAAAAATTCTCTTAATTATTGACCCCAGCAATTTATCTCGGTCATAAAAAAAATATTAAAATTACCCTGTTTCGACACAAGACATTAATCGTCATCGTCGTGAGTTAAAAACAAAGATTATCCATTTCTCTTTCTCTAGTACAGAGTACAGAGCTCGGTAAGATCACGCGTGGTCGATAACTCTCTTGGTCCGCGGGCCGGCCGCTCAAGGAGAGAGAAAGTGCACAGACCACCTAGAAAATTGCGCAATCATCACCATAAATGATATTGTCAACGTTACTCTACACTGTACAGTCTACTCTTAACTCAATACTCTATACCCAATACTCTATACTCATAGCAGCAGTCCGCTTTAAGTAACCGTCTATAAAACGCCATCAGTTTCGCGAAACCTAAAAGTACGGAAAAAATACCAGTGGAACACTTAGAGTTTTTAGTGTCTAGTCCTCGTGTAAAAACTCAAAGTATTGTAGTTTGCACCGTAATTGAGACTTTTTCTTGTAGTAAAGTAATAAATTACAATTATTGATACGAAATTCCCCAATTTCTGCAAAAAATTGGGAGTGAATTCGGAATAATTACGGATTTTATTTAAATTCGAATTCACTCCGTCATTCAGAGTTCCGGAGTTTGGAAAAAATCACTCAGCATAAGGAGTTTGTTTTTTCGGAGTGATTTGAATTTTATTTAAATTCGCTTTCACTCCGATTCGGACTTAATATTAAAATAAACTCCCTTGGAGTGAATTTTACTCTAAGGTCATTAAATAAATACAGTAGTCTATTCCGGAAATTTTTGACAGTACATGAAACTGTAATAATTGCTACGTCTTAAAAATATTGTAATTTTTACAGTTTACAAGCCGAGAAACTACTGATATTTAAAACTGTAATTTTATTTCCGCGCCTGACTTCAATAACTCACCGGCTGTTAAATTAAGCCCGATCTTTATCAGTTAATCCTAATCAATCAATTGTATAACACATTTCAAACATGATATATCGATAAATATGAAGATAAACTAAAACTATAGCCACAATAACAACAACAACAATAATAATAAATAAATCAGTGATGCGGTCAGTAATTGAGTGTAAAATTATATCACGTTGAGCGTCAGCTAGTGTTTAATGTTTAGAACATGATAAATTATTTTAAATCTTCTGTCACTTCCTATCTCTCTCATTCTTCATTTCTTCTTCATGTGATTTATAAATATATATTATATATATAGAGAGAGAACTAGCAGTTAAAATAACATAACTGCCATTATCTACCTTAATGCATATTGATTCACCGATGATTCATCATTTGTGACGTAATCTTCCGTCAATATCTTTATTTGAAAACAAGATTTTATCTTTGTCTATTAAATATAAGTGTCTGTGTATGTGTTATTTTTACATTGTTGAGTTATTGTTGTTATTAATTATAATTTATTCATTTAAATAATTTATTTTTTTTTTTATTTAGAAACGAGATGCCATCGACACCAAACATTCCATCAAACAACAGTAATAATAATAATAATAGCGAACAGAGTAGTCCGTCGTCACCAACATCAACATATTTGACAACTTCCGAAGGCAAAGCGAGGTTTCTAACTCAATATTCTCAGGATATTGCTGATGTTAAAGTTACTAATGGCGTTGATACACCGCAGAGTAACGACATCGATTTGAAGCAGAAGAAGGTAAATTTTAATTAATCATAAAATTAATATTTAAGATCTAGATTAAGGAAAATTTTCTGAATCGAATTTTATTTTGAGAATTGAAGGGTTGTATTTTTGTTAATTTTTTAAATATTTTTTTTTAGGAGGAACTGGTGATGAGGCTGGACAGAAAAGTTGTGGTGCTTAAAGCTGAGCAAGAAGCTGTCAAAGAAGAAGGAGAACTTAATGAAACGCTGGGTGCTAAAGTCGCGTCGAGGATTTCGGCGGTCGCGAGACCTGCGGAGGCCTCCAAGTATCGGTTGCATGTCGAAGAAGTCGGCAAGATAACGAGTCTTCTTTTGGGACTCAGTGGAAGACTTGCGAGAGCTGAAAATGCTCTCCATGGTATGCCTGCTGATCATTCTGAGAGAGTGAGTATTTTTTATAGTAATGTTGGTATTTTAAATGCTGGCTCTTGAGTCGGATGTGATACTGATAAGGATTTAATGGAATGTAAATTGATGGGTAATTTATAACGGTGACAAGTTTTTTAGAGGATAGTTTATTTAGATTTTTTTTACTGTCGAAATTTGCATTTCAAATTAATTGGATTGATTACGTTTACTTCCGGTTTACTTTTTACTTTACTGATAGTTGAAAAAGTATTTTTTGCTTAAATTAATTTTTTTAGTACGTCCTATTTATTGTTTTTGAGTAGAGTTTTAAATAACTGATAAATTTATGTTATTTTTTAAATTTTTATCTTTAAGTTGAAGACAAAAAAATTTATCTTTGTTAGTTTGGGAGAAAAGTGAACACGAAAAATAAATATGACTATCGGAAAAACGCGTCCAAAGTCTATACAATTTATAAGATAATTTTATTTGTCTTCATAAAATAAAAAACATATATAAATATATCTATATTGACATAAAAAAATATAATTTTTATTGTAAGTCTGAAATTTTCATCCTATTAAACTTGAAACTTAAATTC
The DNA here is from genome assembly GCA_030273425.1 of Microplitis manilae. NCBI lineage: Eukaryota > Metazoa > Arthropoda > Insecta > Hymenoptera > Braconidae > Microplitis > Microplitis manilae. Next base: position 2,082,694 of record CP092725.1, read on the forward strand.
CGACGAAAGTATTGATGTTACACAAAAATTCAAAGATACCTTTTTTGTAGGAAATTAAATTCTCTATAAAAAAGAATTCTATAAATTTTCCCATAAACCCAATAGTTTACTCGCAATTTTAACTTTAAGCTTCTGAACTTTCCCTATCCTAAAAAAAGTTTATTCCCGCCTTTAATTTCAAAATACTGAACAAACTATCAAAAATACGACAAAAATCAATCAGACCAATTTTACAGTAAATTAAATTTCCTACAAAAAAGTCCTTATCACTTTTATCACAACTCGAATAGTTTGATCACAATATCGATTGAAACTAACGCGCTACTATTTTATTGCAGAAAATTTTAGAAGCCAAGAGAGACAAATTACTCGAGCAATTAGAAGAAGCTAAAATCCTGAAGAGCAACATCGACAAGCGCAGTGTAAACGTATCAGCGATTCTCTCCAAGTATTTGAACGACGAGGAGTTCTTAGATTACCAGCATTTTATCAACATGAAGACCAAGCTGATAATGGACGGAAGAGAAATACAAGACAAAGTTAAACTCGGCGAGGAGCAGCTTGCGGCCCTTAAAGAAGCAATTGGCTAGTGATAATAATCTTCTATTTTAAACTAACAAACACTAATTATTTAACAAAAAAAAAATAAAAATAAAAAAACGCTGTGACCGTGTGACCATTGAGTCGAATTAAAACCGCGACTCACTAAAGTGTAATTGTATCTTAATTATTTTAAAAACTCTACGTAGACTATCTATAAAAGTATATAAATATATAAATAAATATATAATACGTCGACGAGAGCGTGTTTCCTGCTTACAAGGTTCTTACCGATCGTGTTTTTTGTCTCTCGTAAGAATCTTGAGTGCCTAGTCCTTGTTAAGTTCGCGTCATCTCTCATTTTATTAGTAATTCTCTTCCATAACTATTTTTTTTTAATTATTATTTTATTTTATCTATTACTCCGGTCAAGATGCATCAGCATGTTAAGTAATAATCCGGGTTTAAACTCGAATGGATATAATGAATGCTAAATTGTTTGCGCAGCCTTGATTTTATTTATGAAAGTTATAAAAATTTATTTCTTACAATTGTCTGTAATTTTTTTTAAATTGGATTCAGTGCAATATTTTTAAAAATAAAAATATATGTACGGGGTTAAATTGTATATTTAATTTTATATTATTATGAAATGAATTTAATTGTAAATTAATTAAATGAGAGCGAGATGGATTTGCCATTATTGACAATTTTAAATTGATAAATATTGAGCAACGATTAATGAGTATATACATACATATATATGATTTAAAATAAATTGCGCACCTGTGTGCGATTGCTGATGATGTGATCGCGAGAATAGGTCGGGCTTTGGATATAAAGCCTCGTTATTTGGTGCCTTTCTTATATACACATTGTGATATAAGCATAATAATAATAATAAATATATATTAATAATGATTATAATATTAATTATTATGATTGTTATTTTTTAAAAAATAAACGTAATATAAAATATCATAAATGATAATTACTGTTCAAAATACTGTACTACTGGAAAAATAAATAATAAATTTATGAAATAAGTAGTTTATGGCAATGTAAATATATGAAATTAAATATACGTTAACACGAGCCATTTTCACTCATTGCAACACATGTAGATTAATCGACTTATTGATTATTAATTATTAATAATGATAATATACTTTGAAAATTATGTTTTTATTTTTATGTTAATTCTCTGCTGAGGATATTCCGCTTGTGATTTTTATTATTAAATAAAATACTGAAATCATGTGCTCTTGTACGTTTGCTGATGTCTTGTCTCCTGACTACAGTCACTTTTACGCCAAGATATTTTTTATTTGATTACTTGATTTCTTTTAATAAATGTGATTGTAGTTAAGAAGACATTTCTTTATTTATTTCTCCTTAAACTTTTGATTTTGAAATTTTTTCGAGACCTAGATGAGTTGCAGCCTCATAGCGGCTCGCAATACAAAAGTAGCCTTCAAGCATCCCAGTCACCTTAATTTCGATCTGGATTGCCGTTTAAGAAATCCTAAAGAATGCTATTGAAGGTTCCACCTATCCTGCTTAGACTCCACGGCTTCCGTTGATTGCTGTTATCATTTTTATTATGCAGGAGGTCGCCCTAAACACGACTGAGCAGTTGTCGCCCTATAACTTGATAATTTTCACGTTTTTCTTTCGAAAAGTGGCCTGTGAGAGGTCAATCCAGCACCGACTTTTTTTTCGAAAGATCGATTGGCCTTAAATCATTTTCAAAACAACGGATCCAATACCATGGAGTAAAGAAATTTCTAGCAGAGCTGAGTTCCAGCTATTCCCGACAATGATTCATCAGTAGTCTTCACTAGCAGCTTTTAATAAAACTACTACCGAGCGCCGGTACATCGAACTGACTACTCCGCTCTTATCAACCCACAGTACTAACTTGTTCCCTGAAGCTTCGCATACCTGAAGAGCAAACGTATCAAGTTCCTTCCACATTCAAAGTGCATGGATATCACCACTAAATTATTAAAACCATTTTTTCCAACTTAAAAATAACTCGGCAAACAATTTAAAGTGTCGTTGGCCTTTTCAATCGACCCACCATCAAATTTATTTTCATTGTGTCCAATAATAAACTATCGATTCCAGCCGACAAAAAATAATTTAAACAATCAATGGGATATGGAACATAATGCTTTGTATAAAAAAGGCATCCATGAATTATTAAGTACGCGGATAAATTGGCTCGCGTTTAAATGAAAGCTGACGCAGATGAATACGGAATCAAGGATGTAAATTCCATGGGCTAAAATATATATACGGGTAGGATGAAAATAGTGATCTGTGTTGAGCATCCTGGGGGTCCAGCAGAGCAGAGGGTTTTCGTCGTACCGGTACCGATGAAAAGAGAATTCCCAGCTTGCTCGCCACACTTTAACCAGCAGCACAAATGATAATTGCTATGATTCATCCAACTATGCAGCCCGTTTCCGATGCATTTATATGCATCACAAATAACGGCGTCCCACAGCCGCCAAGCGCCACTGACGTTATATTAACTGCATTCTCTTCCGTTTATAATATCATACCACTACCTCTTATATCTCTGTTTATTCCGTCTCTCTCCGTCAGGTCCCTCCCATCCCGACGTCCTACCGTCCTTTGTATATAAATTTAAAAGCATCTACAGCTCCCACACCAGCAACACCCTGAGATACAGGACATTTTTACATCCCGACTAATGCGTCTACCCGGCAGTCGTACCTCTTCTACTTCCACTTCCACTTCCTCAAACTCATCTCCAGCTCTTCTCTATCTCCCCGCGTTTATTACATTTTTTAAAAATATCATAACACTTTATATTATTTTTATTTTTAATAATTCTCTATACCGCACAACACAACTGTTTCATTTTAATATTTTTTCCCGTGTGTTTATCGAGTCGTATGTTGCCCGGTTATAATTTTTATTTTTTATATACCTCCGCCCGCCCACATGTCGGCTAAACATTCTCAGCATTATCCTACAGGCGAGGACACTCGAATTTATTCGTCGAAAAAATTTTAACGTCTCTCATTCTCAACCCGCGAATCGTCCAAAAAACCATTTCCTCTCTTCATATATATCTATATATATTTCTACATCTCTACATCCTCATTCTCATCCTCATTCACATCAACATCCACATCCTCCACAATTCTCCATCCCCAGGTCCTTTGCCTCGACTGTATATGCCAGTGCCACGATTGCCAAGAAACCTAGTCGTACTCTGCATTTTTATTGGCGCATTACGCCGCAGTCGATCCCCAAACCAAAAAGAGCCAAAGCATCCTGCCAGTCTCTACCCCCTCTGAATCATAAAATGATTTACGCCTAGATAATTACTTGTCTCTCCTCTTTATCTTATCCCCAATACCCACATCCACACACGCACACATCAAACATAAACATACCCATTGTATTTAATTATAATTAGCCTGGCTCGAAAATTAATTAACGACAAATTAATTATCATTATCCATATCAGGCATCAACTTCCTGCGTGACCCGAAGCAGCCTTCACGGCCATTACTGCCACGTGTACATATATGCTCTGGTGTCTGTTGTCCCTAAATCCTTGACGACACCCGGAATGCCGTGTGTCCCTTGTCCGTCGAATATTATCGAGTTATTACTCGGGCACGAGCTCATCGCACCGAATAACTAACGTACCATAATCCCTCCCTCGTGGCAGACTCTCGAGCTAAACTACGGCCTGCGAGTTGGATCCGCTCTTGAAGCATGCGTTTGTACACCTTGGGAATGCCCGCTCAAATATCTACATGGAAATATATAACGCGTGCCAGGACCCCGGTGCTCTCTGGACACCGATCATTTCTATAGCGAATGCATGTTGGCTCTGGCTCTGGCTCTGAATCTAGTTCTGGCTCTGGTCTGCCTACTGCAGCCGTATAGTTTTCATCCATATTATCAAACTTTGTATACCAGCACCGATCTGGCCCCCCACCCACCCTAGCGTCATATCAACTCATCATTGCACACATTCACAAGCTTGCTTCGCCTTTTTAAAAGTGGTGGCATGGAACCAGACGATGGCCGATCGACGTGGCTTATAAATATGTAGACTCTGTCTAGAATATTTTATACCTTATATATTTTAATTCATCGGGTTATTTATTTGTTTGTCACACACAACTCATCGATAAATATATGGAGCCCGGAAGTATCTGTCTGTCTTAGTCCCACCTTTATCTTGAGGATTTGTTTTTACCGGTTGCACTGTACCGCCTTCTAGTGCGCGCCGGTTCTGGTTGTCCCGGATGTGAATCCGCGTAATAATAAACGTTAGCTTTAAAACGATAAAACAACGTCGTAGTCGTAGTTCGTAGTCGCAGTCGGGACCGAAATCCGGGGGCACCGGGGTTTTGTCGCGAGATATATCGTCGGGAGCCCAACTCGACAGAGCAAGAACCAGCTGAGATAGAGATGGGGCCGGGGACTGAGGGATGCGATCGATAGTCGACCGCCGGAAACTCTGAGAGCGCTTTTACCCTCTCTTTCTTGTGTTCGCGCTAAGAAACTTCCTACTCCCTCGTGTAAGAGGACTTTTGCTTCTGCCAATTACCATATTGCCCTCCATTAAAAACTATCACAAAAACGCTGCTTCGGTTATTGCGATATCTAAACAGTTCTCCGGCAGTCTAATGTTAGCTATCAGATCAAATTATCTATGAGTTTTTTAAAATAAGACCGGGAGAAAATGGGTCTTTTTAAAAGTTAAAAACTTAAATTAATTAATTTATCATCGTTTTATCGAGCCGATGGTCATAATTACAAGTCTAGAGCAAACAGCAATGAATGTAAGGCTTAAAAAAGTGGATTACAAATTTTTTTGATAATTTAGCCCCAGTCTATCCTAAATATTGCACAGGAACCCAACAAAGCCCGATGATGAAATGTCACAGGGATGGCCAATATCCACAACAGAAGCGGAAACAATATGTCCAACAAGGGCTGATACAGAGTGAAATAGAGAAAACTAATTTAAACAATCTCCAAAATATTCTAAATGGTAAATATTTTCCGGGCATCCGAATCCGAGCGTCCAAGCGACCGTCACCAGCCAGCTCAGCCCGATTCGACCAACCTCTCATTGGGTTTCTCGTATTAGTAAATATATACACATATATATACATAACTATATACATGTTCCAGCGGTTAGTTGACTGGTGTGTACATGTCAGTTTGTCGCGTGTGTCTCTGTCATGCATGAGAGAGGATAGGACGGGAAACGAGTGATATGAAGTTATATTCAGATACGATACGCAACATCGTCCTCATACACTACAGTATAGTTGCGAATAAATATCATACAAAGCCAAAAAAAATACTTTTTTAAATCATAACTTTTTAGCAAACATACACCCATGCACGCAACTACACACATGCACACATTGATAAGTACGAATGTAATTATGCAAATTTGAGAATCGATAGTCGCAACAAAGTGTCATTAAAAATAATAGCCAGCTCGTGGCAGGAAATTCAAAAGATTGTGATCTAAAATAAAGCTAGCTCGAGTCTACGGATTGTTTGATGGCGAGTTTACCTTACATTAATATAATATAATCAAAACCGGCGGTCCCTTGCACAACAGGGTGTCGGCTGAACGGTTTTCTCTAGCGATTACCGTCCGCAAGGACGTCGCCGAGCGTGGATTACCTTCTGGTGTGTTGACTGCACTTTCCAACTACGATCCATCTTGCTCCAGGTTCTGTTCTGCTTCCTCGGGGATCATAAGTGCGATCACGAATCTGTATCGAATAACTAAATTAACCATCACATCAAGCTGTTTGCCAACTAACATACATATATACATACATACATGCCCCTCTGCATATAAGAGTAAATATAATTATTTATGAGAGATGTATATATGTGTATGCAGACATCTATATTTAAGATAAATTGGTAACTCGAGTCAATGAACAAACCAAACAGTAATTTATATTGACTTAAGAATGAATTAAACCTGACTAACAAGATGCGTTAACGTCAACGTCATCCAACCAACGAAAACTTAAATTGACTTGTCGAAATCACTGTCTGAGAATAAGAGTTAGTTATAGGTATAGTGTATTGCATTGCACAGTGAGTGAGGCTTCTTGTAAATGAGGATGGGATGTAAAAGAGATGGTGATGAATACTACTCCAACTACTACTACAACTATTCCAGAAACTGGTATTTACAGTGGTAGTTATAATAGTAGTGATGGTAGACTGAAACTAGCGGACGATGCCTTTGGCAAATCACGCGGAGCGACACGTCGTTATCTCTAATTTCCACCCGGCTGTCGACTAGGACCAAGGTATAGCACCAGTACCGAAACCAGTAACACTACTGATGTCACTGAACCACCAGCTACTCCCTTCAGCTCTGGCTGTTGGGCTAACGTGTATATTCAGTTTGCGTATAGACTAGGGCTTACTACCAGAGCTACAAAGTACAGAGGGTACTGAGTGCAGAACACTGAGTACTGAGTACTGAGTACTAGCTGTAAAGTGATGGCAGAAACGCCAGAAGCACTAGGCTAAACCATTTCCATGATCGAGTCTATTAGCAATTACGTATAATCGCTCATCCGATCATCCGATCACCTAATAACCTGCAATTCACGGCCGGGGACATTCGAGCACCGGATGCCTAAGTGACTAATTAATTCTTGTGGCTTTTAAGCTCAAGTACTATTGTTTTTATTCTACAAGTACTCCTTTTTCCCTTCAGTTCTAAGGATCATTTAAAAATTCATTTGATGGCACAGTAAGAGAAAATTTTTTTTTAATCTTTGAGGTGTCCCATCGTGCCCCAGTTCTCATTAATTGTTAAACTAGGTTACGCATGGCCGCTAATTCTTCTGTTTGCATATGCATGTAATTAAACTATTTCTCACGTTGATAAATCTTTAACGCATATTGTACAGAGCGTAGCCTTGTCCGAGTTTATCTGATTCGCTGATTTGGACCTTGGAAACTGCCGGTATAAATAAATCTATAAAGTTTGTTTGCTCAGTTTTTTAGCTGGTTATAATCGTTTGGCACTTGGGTAAATCGATTGTGTTAAAGGTACACAGTTGCGATATAACTCGGGTGGAGTAAATTGCTTCAGTAATTAGCGATCAGAATGCGAGCTAGGACCCAGTGGCTCGGACTGAGAGTTGTGGAGAGAGTGAATGAGTGAGTGAGAAACAGCCAGGGTGAAGCAAGGGATAGCAGGATTGGAGTAGCTGGTGTAGATATAGAACCGAGTAGAGTGGAGTAGAGATCTGATTCAATGGCTGCAAGTGCTCGTGCACAATCTTCTCCGCTAAACACGATGCCGAGTTGAGCTAACTGTCGACCTATTTGCAAATTGGTTTTCCCGACGCCGAGCTGCGATAAACGGGCACACATTTATGAATATATACATATATATATAAAGTATGTACGTCCGATAGATAAACGACGTCGTGCGTTTGCTTGATTGAAACTCCAATGCCGTCGGACGGGTGCAAAGATGACGGAGTTTCAGATTAATTTATATTCAACCGTCATTTCTGATCCTAGGTCCCGCGAATCACGTCTGGATCACATGATTAATGTCTCTTTTTTTTTTTTTTTAGATAGCTCCAAACCATAAAACACCTTATCGATATTTCCTGTTTAAAAAAAATTAACAACAATAATTAGCTTGAGAAGACGGAAAAATATTTTTAATCATGATTTTTTTTCCTCGATATCTGAATCTGAGTCATCGATAAGCGTATTCTCGATTGTATATAAATATAAATTATAAGGAAAATTGAACGCAGTATGACAGTAATGTAATTCAAAGCTATTTTTTCTTAGTCAGTGGCTTAGTCATCAGTCGACTGGACGCGGAATTTAATCGGGTGTTAAATGTGTGAGTGTGAGTGTGTGCGAATGATGTGTTGTGTTGGTTTTAAGTATGTGATTCATCGTATCGACTGTTGATGATTATAAACCCTAAATGTCACGGTATAGAGTGTGGAGCGTAAACATCGACGTCTTCGCTTTCGCTGTAAATTCAATAGAGCACGCGCTGTTGCATGTTATCGTTTAAGTACTGAGATACTCTGTCTTGTCTTGTATTATGTGTGTAATGTTTTGTTAACCATTATGATATTTTGCATACTACTGTACATATATATAGAGAGATGTATATATATGCTGAGAACATTCATCTTCTTCACGTGTTACATCCAGCTGATTACGCTTTTATTTGTTAATAATATTTATAGATGGAGATTGAGATGGAGATTTGAATAAATATTTTTATACCGGCCTGAGGGCTGATAATTATTTAAGACATAAAAAATTTTTATGTTTAAATACTGCAGTCGAAGTAATTATTCGAGTTATGGTTGTAATAAGAACTCATGATAAATAAAAGACGTTTTTTCCATGCAATGGGTTTATGGACTTATAATCCTGTAGTGTCGCTGATATTTTTTGTTAACGATGGGATCAAAAATTTATTCTCGTGTTAATTATTAATTTTTTAATGATGAATTGTAAAAATTATTATTTTTTATAATTATGTGACTTTTTAGTAGTACTTGGAAATATTTTTCTTCGTACCATCGCATAACGAGTTTTTTAAATTTGATCATAAGAAACTGTCAGATTTTCAAAATTTGGTCAAAATAATTTTTGATTTAAATTTAATGAATTTCTTGACTCAAATTTATAATAAAAATTTTTAAATTTCAAATTTAAAATTTTGACAGTTTAATAATTTACTTTTTTTTGTCAATTATCTGATATCTGTAGATATTATTCTTCAATTTTGATCATGCGTGTTCGAAAAATAGTTTTCTTATTCGCGTCTTTGTTTGGAGAAAAATAAAACAACAATAATTTCGATCTTTATATTTAAAAAATTAGGTCATGCATGTCAAATGTCAAAACAAAAATTCAAATGTTCGGTATTTATTACCTTCCAATTGAACTTGTCTCTTTGTCCTCGACTATAAAATAAATAAATAATATTTGATGACTTAAAACTTGAAATCTAAACATCAAACTAAAGTAATCTTATCTAAGTCATAACTTTAAAACACATGTTCAAATTTCGGTTTGATAGTTTAAAAAATTAAAAACTCATTAAAATTTTTTTTAGCAGTGACTAACGTCTTATCTTTTTACTCGAAAAACTTTTCATTTAATTTTCCTAGTAATTACTGTCTATACCTTTTCTAAAATAACTGCAGTAAATAAAACTACTATACAGATTAAGATTAAGATAGAGAAGCATTAACTCACCTACGCGTTTGAACTCACCGACCTCGGTCATTTCTCGTACCAGCTGTCCTAGTCTTTCAATACAATCCATTACATGGATACTTACACAACAAAACACATTATACTGCTACCATACTTACGTTGCATTGCACAAGACCGATGACAGATGACAGAATTCAGGATATTATCTGCTCGCAACTATTTTTATTAAATATAAAGAGTGACTCACTGTTACGTCCATCACTAAATGTTAAAGATCACGATTAATTTCGAAATTTGTCCTTATATATTCAATGACAGACGAGGGGGCAAAACGGATCCCTAATATGTTTTATAAATTCAAATTCTAAGGGGGAGGCCCCCAGAATTTTTTTGAAAACGTCATGTTCATAAAGATTGCAATAACGTCATTGGGTAATTTGGGTCAGTTGAAATTTTACTCAAAAAATAAATTCTGCCCTTATTTTTATTTTTTTTTAGTGGGGTCGATTTTTTTCAAAATTTTGATTTTACTGGCTGTCATTTTGACAGCTGATTTTTTATTTGGGACCGAACATAAGTAGAATTAATGACATATTTTTTAGGCGGACCCATTTTGCCCCCCCCTCTTCTTGGCACTATATATCTATATTTATAAACCTCGAGCATATCATCCATATTAACCCATAAATAAAAATGATAATGAAAATTGCTTGGTTTATTAATAAACCGGTTGCGTCGTGGGAGAATCGTTACCCAGCATAAAGGAATAATAATGATAATAAAAAAAGACGATTATATTTTTAACGACTCAGTGTGCCGTAAAACTAAGCGAATTGCATAACCTACTCATAAGATTTTATAGAAATAATTCCTTGATTCTTTTTTATTATTTTTCTAAAAGTACGTCGTAAGAAATAATGACCTCTTGTATTATTACTCATACCGATTATCGGGTTTTCGTGTCTTATCGGTACGCGACCGCAAGTACTCGGTAATGTGAATAGAAAGAACCTTTTGTACAGTGAGAGAACAAAAGAGAGAGACGTTAAATATTTAAGGTGACGTCTCGTTAAACTTATTAACTATTTGTAAACACACATTTCGTTGTGTTAAACCTCCGACAAATATCATATTGGAATTTTTTTCCTCCGTAATCGCTTTCGTATCTGAGGTATCGGATCTTAGGTCACGCTTGCCCGTACCCTTACCCCTAAATAACTTTCTTTTTGGCTCATAAAGTTGCCTGATTTTTTTACTACCCCAGTACAGGGCACAGAGAATAAGCCCGAGCTAATGCGGTAAGAAAACAAAAAAAAAAAGTAAAAATAAAGTACTCAACTAAATAAGTTTTCATCCGCCATTAACGCTGACTGAATAAACTTGCAACACAAAAAATAAATAAAAAATAAAACGAAGCACCCGTTTTAGAGGGATGAAGGCAAGTTCAGAGAAGCTGAGTTTGTAAAAGTTTAATAAAAAAAAATATTCGCAGTCGTGGGAATTATTTTTCTCTTATATGATATGAATAATAATATTCTCGTATAATATCGAGTACGCAACAATCTCTTGAGAATATGCTAAGCTACGAATATATGTCTAGGTATATATGTATATATATATGGTGGCTTCAATGTATAATAAGAGATGAGAGGACGTCTGTTGTATTGAGGAGTTTGAATAATCGTCTACAAGCCTCTACTCCTATTCGCGATTGCTATTGCCAAAGACTATAATAGTTTATGTTTATATATTCATATATATGCTATCATTAATCCGCGATAAAGAAGTAATCAGGCTTTATATGTAAAATGTAAAATTTTTTGTTGGATATAAAGAATAAAATTAACGTGGATTTATTTTGTAGCTCGAGCTACGCTAGTTTTTATGAGTTACTTGTAAAATTACTCACCGGATATGAGATGTGTTGCGCAATATATTGCTGCGTATGTATATGTATATAAAAATATGTGTTGCACCTTTTCTTTTTCTCTCCAGTTGAAGCTCTAACGCGAAACGAGGATCGCGACCGTGACTCAGTCGTCAAAGCACGTACGGATTAATTGCATAGAAAAAGCGACAATACGCTAAGCAGAAAATATATATGTAAAAATTATAATAATAACATAAAAAATACATTAATGGCCTTTAATTTAAATATAAAGACCAGCAATTATTTATAATGATATTGTATGTATTTTTTTTTTTTTTTTAGAAAGATTATTATTTTAAATTTAATTGTTGTTGTTATTATTGCTTTGCTAGTTGATATTTAATATTTGAGAATGGGTAGAAGTTATTCATGTTGCATAATGTTATTGTACATTTAAGTGTTGAGATTAAGGAGTACATTCTTGTTACTATTATTACTGTGTTGTTATTGTACAGTGTTGTGTTTATGTGTATTAATAGTAAGAGAATGTTTTGGAGGGGATTGAAAAAATTTGTAGGTCGATTGAGGCCGCATGCTTGCCATGAATGAACGAGTGATGTGAAAGGCTGAATAAAGAATTATTCCTACTTGTTTATTCTTCCTTTTTATTTTGAACAAAATTTATTTATCTTTCATCGATTATATCATTGTATTCAATTCTATTTATTATTTTATTTTTTTACTTTTTTTTTCATGTTCCAAAAAGTGTAAATTTTTGAAAATACTCAAGACATTTCAAATTTTTTTGGAGTGATCGGAAAAAGTTTCAAAATTTCCGGAAAATTTCGGACATTTTATTAATTTTTTTAAAAACCAAAAATTTTGGATTTTTCTGAAATTGCCGAGAAAATTTTTTGAGTTTCTGGTATATTTTGAAAAAAATTATAAGACGAGAGACCCAGTACCTGATCAGGGGATTAGTAATCGATAATTTGTGTATTTGTATATTTTCATTTACTAAATTTTACTAAATGTATATACAAATATATGTTATCGGGTACTAGTTACGGGTACTTTTACCTTAAAGTAGTGAAGTAATTTTGAAAATTTCCGTATACGTAATTTCTGAATACATTACTAAAATTATATGTAGTGAGATTATAATTATTATTATTATTTATGTATATTTTTTTGTTTATCAGAGAGAAGGCTGTATGAAGTCGAAAGGAAAATAAGGCTCGAGGACGCTTCACGGATGAATGGACTTAAGCGAGTCACTTCTTTCATATATATATATAAGTATACTAAATATATATTTTTCTTGAAGTTGTGAAATTTTTTTTTCCATAAAAAATAGAGGCTCTTAGCACCCATCTACAATCAAGTGCTAAGAATGTAAAAACGGGTTTACTTTTGTGTGCCGTCACACATATGTACACACATGTGAGAATAAAAGTGTCCATGTAACATTGACCACGTGGTTTATCTTGAGTTTTATTATTTTTTAGCTTCGGTTTGGAAGCGAAGCTTGAGAAGTTTCTTTAAAACCCCTCGGAGTTGCTGGTCATTGTCAGAAGTTATTCTGCTTCGCTGACACTTTTAATTTTAAAAACTCCTTCCAAGTCCATTCACTCAATTACTATGCAAGCAAAACGAATCTGACCACTGGTCAATTTAAAAAATTACTAATTAATGAAAGTGTTTATGAATGCATATCAGCTGCCTAATTTTTAGTCAGCCATCATTACAAATTTTTGATTGATTATTATTATTAATTAATGAAAGTATTGACTACCCATGGGATTAAAATATAAATTATGAATAATGTAATAATTTAAAAGTAAAACTCAGGTTTTGTAGTGCGAGGATTAAATTGAATGTAAGCTCATTCAATATTTACGAATACTTGTTAAAATAAATATTAATAAAAGTTATAAGTAGCTTATAACTCTATTGTATTAAAAATTCATTAACATTGTAGTGGTTTAAAGAGAAATTTTCCGTGAAAAAAAAATTCCATTACAAAAAAATCTGACGTCCTCATAAAAAAAATAAATATTTTTTTTATTTTGATTATTTAAAGGGTTGTTTTTTTTTTAATTTGATTATTTTTTGATGCCAGCAATGGAATTTGGCATGAGGTATAATGAGGTTGGCTGTAAAATATTTTTGAAATAAAAATTTTTTTTGATAGCTAATAAATGAATTATTTTAAAAATTTGGTAATAGGTATAATTATTTGAATGAAAAAAATAAATTAAAAGTCTGATGAAACAGAAAGAGATGGGCGTGAGAATAGACAGAAAAGTGATTTGTGGGAGTGTAAAATCGAGATGAAAGAGAGGAAGAAGGTGGTGAAGAGGCGAAAGAGGCGGTTTGCTCTAGTTGCATCGCATTGCATTGGAAACACAGTGAATAAGAGAAAATCTAAGGATCCAAGTCTCGCGAGCCCGGCCCTATTGTTGTTCCGCGTCCAAGAGGAAAGGACGCGAATGAACAGGGAGAGCCAGATAAAGGGAGTAGAGACCCGGGGATGGAGCAAGAAGAATAAAATAAAAGAGTTTAAAGTAAGACGGGTTGAGTTTTAGCGCAATGCTGAATTTTCCGCGCCACTTGTCCAAGACAGACGCCACATTGGCTCAACCTTATACATGCGGACAGAGGCGGAACCCACTGGCAAAGTAACACAAGAGATAGAATAATAGAGGAAACTACAACGGGTCTTCTTTTCTTGGACGTCAAACCGCCGTTAAACGATCGCGGCTTGGCGCGAATTTTCGACTTTGTCTTCTGACCTGGAAAATTCACTATCTGGAGAAAACCAGGTCCCAGTTCTCGGCTCTAAGTCTTCAGTCTTCAGTTCTCAGCCCTCCTTTACCTTAAAGTGAGTGAGGACAATCGAATTAAAACTACGCGAACAATGAAACTCAAAAATTATTATATTTATTTCCCAGTTGGTCGAGCCAATGATTTAATCCCAAACATTATCAAATACTTGTCTTTTTTTCATATTCACAAGGACACTGTGGAGATACTGCATGAGATTAAGAGTGATACTTAAGTTTCTATAGTATGGGTAAATATTATTCAGTGCACACGCGAGTAGTTAACCAAGTCTCGGTGAATATGCTTGTCACGTAACGGGCATGTATCCTACCGCCGTTTTCGCTTTGCTCCTGTTTTCCACCATCACCATCACTAGCACTACCACCATCAGCAGTACCTGTTCCAGTACCAATATCAATACCAGTACTCTACTACTACCACGAAAAGTACTAGCGGCTGTATGCTGCCAGAGTTTCGGGAACGACGAACGAGGGATCCAAGTTTTCAGAATTGCTAACGGGCTCGATGAGACCGAACCAACCATGTTCAAGAGTTTACAATAATGGTTAATGCAAGAATTTCACATACAGCTATTTACCTATACTTACAGCCAAGATAAACTATACGTTCATGTGATCATCTATATATATTTATTATTCAACCCATAGTTCTCTCGATACATTCTTTTTTAAACTCCAAGTGGACCCGCTTTATTAAAACTCCTTTATTAACTTTTGCTATATTTTTTTAGACCATCTTACCCCCTTTGATTGCCAACAATAATTTCAATGAGTACACAATCCATAAAAAAAAATAATGATAATAATAATGAAGGTCTTTGACCCCTGGTGAAAAATGTGAAAACATAAAAAATAAAAGCTTAGAGAATGACTGTTATAAAATCATAGTCAGAGAGTGCAATGTCATGCTCGATTCGCGTGGCCCTTTGGGAGTCTTGTTCTTTTTCATCTGGCTCCCAACTTCTGTCTTGTCTTGGTTATTTTGAACCTCTTGTTGCTCTAGCGTCTACTCTGAGTTCTCTAGTCTCAAAGCCCTCTGCTCATTCCAGGGAATCTTTTATTTCCCCATTTTTCCCTCAACTTATTTATTCTCCCTCTCCATTACATATTTTTTATTTCATTTATTTTAACTCCAACAGTTGTGCTCAATCCAATTCTTCGGGCACTACAGAAATATGCACTGGCATCTCATTGTCAAGTAGATTTATTCCCAGCAACAATGATTCTGTCGGAAACGTATGGACGACATATCGATTTCCGGATTTGCTTTACTAGTGTTTTTGTTGCTGACTCCGCTGGAACGATTTGCGCGAATAAAGAAACGATGACAAGGCCAAAATAAAAAAGTGTCGATTAAACTGCCCACGCGTCCATTTTTTTTAACTTTGTTTTTTTTTTTATATTATTCACCTGAAATATTCCCGTATCACTTGCCATAAAACTTAACAACTCTCTCCACACTGACACAAAAAAATACCAGAGTTACACACAAAAGTTATTTTTATTTCCAACAAAACTGGGAACGACAACCGGCAACCGGCAACCAGCAACCAGCAATTTTTTGTTTTTACGAACCTACAAATGTATTCTCACATTTTCTTTCTCCATACCCCGGCTATGAAAACGGTCATCCCATATTTACACCTCGCAATTATGCATTCCATACCGGGCTTTTTTACTATTCCATACAAACCGCAGCAACTAACAGTCCTTCGAGAACAAGAAAAAGACCGTGTGCTACCATGCGGAAGCCACTTTCATGCAATAATATTATATATATATATATATTTACATCCACAAAGTTGTCTATACTTCTTTACATATATGTACTAGTGTATATATATTGGTATCCTAATCTGAGAAAATGTATAAGCAAGTAAGAGTACAGTGAGTGCTTTCATCCGCAACATCGACGATCGTTCGGTCACTTTAATGCCCGTACAATGACCTTGCCAGCTTCTGCACAGCTAACTGATACTTCTTTTGGTTTTAATCTCCAGATAATGTGTGCTATGTTTTATCTAATGATCAAACTTTTATTGCTGCTAATTTCAACAGAAAACAGACGTCGCGCATTAAAGATTTTCTTGATACCATTAATTATGACAGACATTTTTTTAATGCTCTCCAATAATTGCGATCACTTATCTATATATATATATATATAAATATATATATAAACCGTGCCAAATTGGACAGTTAAAAATAAAATGATACATAAAAATTTTTGACTATTTCTCTTGGCAGCCTAAAGTAGCCCCGATCGACAGCAAAAAAATCGATTCCGTTTTCCAAAAAAAAAAAAAAAAAATGATTCATATGTATAAATAAAAATATTTCCATCGATGTATCGATTACTCCACAAATGTATTTATAATATTACAGTGAATTAATTAATCCACCGCACATTCACTTTTATTAAGGCCGTCACCGCTTGACTACACTGAGATATTTTAGAATTTTCTCAACACGATGACGTAGACCTTGTAAAAATAGTCACGCTTTCAAATAATTATTTTTAATTGACAAATACTTTTCTTTAGTTTTTAATTTTTTATCTTCAATTACAAACAATGCCTGTACCCGGGTGAAAATATTTGGCCGAAAATAGGCCGAAAAAAGGCCGAAACAGCTTAATTTGGCCGAAAAAAGGCCGAAACTCTAAAATTTTATTGAAAGAGGCCGAAATTCGGCCGAAAAATGGCCGAAAAATTTTTCATGTTATTAAACAGGCCGAAAATCGGCCGAAAAATGGCCGAAAAATTTTTATTCTTTTTAAAGAGGCCGAAATCCGGCCGATATTTGGCCGACAAATGAATCGGCCTTTTTTCGGCCAGTTTTCGGCCAGATTATATTTTTTTTTTCAATAAAATTATCGCAAGTAATGATCTTTGGCCGAAAACAGGCCGAAATATGGCCTATATTTGGCCGACAGTTGAATCAGCCTGTTTTCGGCCAGAATATTTTTTTTTTCCAATAAAATTATCGCGAGTAAAAATCTTTGGCCGAAAACAGGCCGAAATTTGGCCGACAGTTGAATCGGCGTGTTTTCTGATATAGTATTTTTTATTAAATAAAATTATAGTACTTAAAAAAAATTTCATGTAACTCAAAATAGAACAGAAACAATTTTCAAGTTGTGGTACTTAAAAATATATTTTAGAATTTTGAGAAAAATTATGTTTTATATTTATAAAATGTTTAAGTAATTCACTAAGTTATAATTTTATACAAGACATAGTGAAAACATTTAATTATTTAATAGTTACAGTGACATAATTTTTATGGGATTAGTTTATATTTTGGTACAATATAAAACTTTCTTTCGTGGTATCATTGATGCAAGTTATATGACAGTTAGTGGCTGAGTGAAAATATATTAATGAGCAAAAATAATAAATCGATTTCTTTAACTTTATACGAGCAAAATTTTTTATTATTAACAGATTATGATTTTAAACAGTTGTTTCTTATGAATATATATAAAGAGAGCTCGTAATTATTCCATAGCCAATGTAAATGACTAAATATCCTCCATGAAAAAAATTTATAAAAAAAATATATGTTAAAATATAAAAAACATATATTAAAAATATATAAAATATGTATAAAAAATATATTAAAAATATATCTTAGAATATATAAAAATACATGTATAAAAATATTAAAAATACATTTTTAAGTTAATCAAAAACATAGAAAAAAAAATAGAAAAACTTTATATAAAAAATATATTTTTAATGCAACCAACAACCTAGGTAAAAGAAATATTTAAAAAATTATAAGAAAAATATATTTTTTCTTTTATATTTTAACATATAATTTTTTTATAAACTTTTTTCATGGGGGTAGAGCCTATATACTTTTTAAACAATTTTATACATAACTATATAACCAAAATTACACATATCACAATTACTGACATATGTCTGGTATATAACTGGTAGATACCACCTGCGTATGAAAAAGCAATATATGAGCTTCAATATAATTCAAAATATATGATAATTATATGGAATTATAAGAAGTCATATATAGAGCCATATACAAAATTTTGCCGAAATATTATATGATGTTATAATTTGCAACATATATATCGGTAATATATTTTTTACATGATAACTTATAAGTATTGCTTATAATATTTTATACTATACTTTAAGTTATATGATAAGATATATGATTTAATTATATGACTGACATATCATATTTATACATGTAAATATATAATTATATAAATATATGTTCACATATATTTTTATAAATGTATGTAAATATATATTTATATAGATATATGTTCACATATATTTGCACAAATATATGTAAACATATATGTATTTAAATATATGATAGATTTATATACTTATTGATATATGATGTAAACTATGATATTTTTAGTATTTTTATGTAGTTACATGATAACTACAACTATTTATATTTTTTTGTTCCTTTAATTTTTAGTATGAATGTATATTTTAAATTATTTATATATGTATAATAATATCGAAATTATTATAATATTGAAATTATAAGTTTATATACAAAACGAGAATATAATTTGAAATGTAATATCATATGTATACAATTACATATATTATAAATTACATGGATTATAATAATATTGAAATTATAAATTAATTTATAATATGAAACATATATTTTACGTTATAAATTAATATATAAAACGGACATATAATTTTTGATACAATATCACATATATATAATCACACATATTATAAATAATATGGATTATTATAATATTAAACGTATAAATTATTATATATGATTAATCATATATTAATCAATATTAATAATTTTGCCGCCATATATGTTCAGTTATTTACCATATATATTTTTATATATTATCGACAGTATATGGTTTTTGCATACGGGCAGATTTTATAGCACACGAAAAACAAATAAGAAATTTTTTTATTACTACAAATAATCGATTTCCAATTATATTTCGCTGTTTTAAAAGTGATGTATTCTTTCAATCTCATATAGTACAAGTAAACTTAGTAGTCACTGTCGGTAGCGTAGCCTAGTCGTTAATGCGTCGGTCTTTCGTTCGTTAGGTCCCGGGTTCGAATCCCACTAAAGCGTGCGCGGTTATTTATTAATTATAGCGTTTTTTCTCGGAATAAAAAATTTCCACTAGAATAGAAATTGAATTGATCACATATCTGATGATTCCCGCGTAACCAAAATGACGAAACAATAAAAAAAAAAAAAAAAAAAAATAACAATTCAGTAATCGAGTTAGTAATTTTTTTTAATTCAGTTGAAATTTATATATATAGCTATGTATATATTAGAAATTTTATTATATGGCTGTATATAATTCATTTTCCTGGACAATTCATTAACTATTTGATGAATACAATTATTTCTATTCTATGCAATCGAATAAAATGATAATAATAATAATAGTTTAAATCCTCGTCTCTGACGTCAGCCATTCTTAAGCTTCATTGTCGGCCTTTTTTCGGCCATTTTTAGGCCTAACGAGTTTCGGCCAAATTTCGGCCTTTTTTCGGCCTAGCGAGTTTCGGCCTCGTGTTCACTACCTAGGCCTTTTTTCGGCCAAATTTCGGCCGAGAAAAAAAATTACTTTTTTTTCAGTTTGAAATATTTTTACCCGGGTAATGATGTAACTAAATATTTCCTTATTCTTAAGCTCACCATACACATATATACACTGAGAGAAAAAAATACTGTTTTCAAGTATCTGCGTGCTTGAATCGTACCGAGTAAATTATTTGTTTAATCTTAGTAATATTGTACTTTAACCAAGAATATTTTCTTAAAATAAGTATAAAAATTCTTAAATCAAGATAATATTACTTGGTTGGAGTATATTTTTACTATAATTAAACAAATATTTACTCGGTACGATTCAAGCACGCAGATACTTGAAAACAGTATTTTTTTCTCTCAGTGTATACATACATAAATGTATAAAAAAAACTATCTTGATGGTATAGAAGTGATGTCATAAAAATTACCGTGACCCGTATCTTAATGCTATCTATTTGCTTTTATAATCCGGCATTTACTATCTCAGACATTTTATATATTTATATATGTCATATAGGGGTCGTACAAGATCTCAATATAACTTGTACCATAAATGCTTGAGATGCTCGCTGTCTTTATCATCATCCATATATATATAGTACGACTATTTAACATTATGTTGATCACAATAATTAACGATCTTTTAATACTGGCATCTGAACACACGTTACTCGAGTCTGCAGCATTAATCGGCATTAAAGGCGCCCACCAAAACTGACTATCACATTTAATTCCAAGTAATTTGACCCGACAAAGTTAACCTCAGACTCCTCAAACCACCAATTGTACTCATTGCCTTCTATTCGGGATTAAAAATAATTACGATACAACCGAGCGATTCACTCTGTAAATTATTACTCACATTTTTCACTCCCTGGCATTACGATCACAGTCACAATCGTCAATTGTCATGAAATATGTAATTTTTAATCATATGTCAGTACAATGGCGAGGGTCGATCGCAGTATTATTAAATATTAATTATCAGGCAAGGAATTTTCGGAATGTGTATATTAATTTTTACTTGTTAATTTGCTTTTCAATTGATAATTACGTCAGTATGTCCGGTATATTTATATAGAATTCTAATGACTATTGAGTTATAATACAAATTAATGGTCGGGTGAATGAGTAAGAGGAAGAGGAGGAGTCTCTTTGTTTAAAATTCCTGATAATTATTTTGTTATTAAATATTTATAAGGGCTCTTATATATTTGAAAAAAAAAAAAAAAAATTTATCGACATTTTTTGAAATTTTACTCGTTCTAATTTCGGAGTCATACCAAATTTCGAAGCTACAAAAATTTCGTAGAAAAAAAAAATTTTTATCAAGAATTTTTAATTTAACTTGCAATCATTATAAATTTTCGAATAGTACGAAGTACAGAGCAAAATGTATGTAATATATATTTACATATATATAGTTACATCTGCTCACACATGTCAACGTCGATGCGGTTGCATCTACGTCACATAAATTCAAAATTTATTCATCCTTTTTTTACCCATATATGTTACATTTGCTCGTCGCATCCATATACATATATATGCATGTCGGAAAAAAAATAATTTTGCCTCAGGCTAATTATTAAAAACGCCAGATTTAAAAATAAATATTAACTAATTGCGTTGGTGCTCAAAAGCAAAAAATTAATCACCACTTGACTCATCGTGTCCCTAAATACTTTCTTCGTAATTTACAAAAATAAAAATTATTTATTACACTAATAAACTTTTAATTGACAAGTTAGTTAAGATAATTGACTCTTACTCTCGACTAAGAGATCCCTCATCACGTTGAGATTTTTTTTAATCCATGTAGGTGTTAATTATTAGGACAGATTGATCAGGGTAAATGAGGCCTTAATTATACAATGAGTATGTTCAATGTGTTGTACGAAGGGAATGTGTCACTCATCACCCGAATCATCCTCTTAATTAATATATATATATATATATTTTTTGTCGGGGATGAGGTAAGCAGATTAAATTCAAGTGTATATTTAATAGGACGTAATATTTGTCTAGCCGTAATTGTTTTATTATACATAACGAGAGTGAGTAAGTTATAAATGCAATGCTGCTAGAGGACTGTGTTTCCATCTTTGAAATTCAGCTGATGGGGGTTGATGTTGATGTTGATGTTGTTATTGCTGTTCTCGGAGTTGTTGTTGCTGTTGATGTTGTACTTCTCGGCAAGATGGCCGGCTTAGGTGCATTAGCGTCGGAGATACCGTCGTCCTGTGTAGTCTTCAGCAAGACAATGCCCCAAGACGCCGCTAACAACAATACGCGGTAGGTATAACTACGATGTCATTTCCTCGGTACATTGCGCAGAGTTTAAAGGAGAGATCTTCGATTATCTCAACCTACTGGATGTCACAGACATGCGCCGGTCTCACTCTCGGTGTTAAGTATCTGCTTAATTTTATTATTTTATGTTACAGGCTAATAAGAAATATGTCGGAGTGCATGAGTCGGAGGACGAATTCAAGTGAAAATTTTTTAAATTATTTTTCTTGGGTTGATCGAATGGAAAATTATATATTTTTTTTTTAATTGATAATGGAAGAATTTAATAAAAATGTTGATTCATATATTTCATTAGATTGGTTTTGTTTCTATATAGAGTTCAATCAATGCGGATGACGTATACTTTGATAAATCTGGTATTACGATTTAATACGAAATTAATTTAATAGTAATTGTAATAAATGAGCGAACGTTTGTAATTGAATATGATTAATACCTTGGGCTTTAATTTAATTTCATTTACAATTTTAATGAATTTTTTTTTTTCATTATTTATTTTAATAATTCAATTACATCATAATTAAAAAATATATTTTCTAGAGGGTCAGCAAATTTACGCCTAGAATTTTTTTTCATTAAAATGCCGAGATTTTTACGTAAGTCGTAATACGATACATTTTTTTTTTTTTTTTAAATAAAATTTTCTGGTCTATTGTTTTATTTTTTACCCACGTGGGGTAAAATGGGCTGCCTAATTTTTTTTGAGTCAAATTTTGAATCCTGACTCATCCTACCCCCTTTTCCCGAGTACTCTTATAAAATATCGCGTTCCCCTTACACACATTTATTCTCACAACACACAATAGCATCCAGTCAAGTAAAACTCGTGTCAGCAATACAGAAAAACAGAAACGTCGAATGTATAATTTATTTTTATCGTCAGCGGTTGTGGTGTCGATGGCTTCACGTCACATACCTTTGGTGCGTGACGCGTACGTGGCATTTCCACCAGCGGTAAGCCACATTATAAACCGCCAATGGAATTACGATTAAATAAACCAGAGAAAATAAAAAAAATAGTAAACATAATGTAAACCGCGTGAAAGGCGATTCAAAATTTTTATAAAAAATAATTAGGCCACGGTTTCAAATTTTATTTGTAATTATAATGAGCTGAAGGTTCGTATCATAAACTATGCATTGTAATTTGAACTTAATGCAGCATGAAAGTTTAGTAGGATCAAATAAATGAACAATCATAATTTAAATATAAATATAAGGATGAGTGGAATAATTTAAATACGTAAAATAATTTACGAAATCGTAAAGAGTGATTAATAATTCAAAGTTTCTTGATTTTCCCGCATATTATACACGTCATGCCCGGAAGCTACTGGCATAGTCCTCAACGTCTTAACATTTCGTCGTTCCTTCCGGCTACATCTCTTCTTAGTTTATGAATGTATATGTATATATATACGTATATGTGTATGTAATATATATACAAGATTTTGTGGGTTCGCATTACCAGCTAGTAGAAGCCTGGATCTAAGGAACGCGCTACAGTCTTGTGGCATCTTAAGTACTAGCAAGAGTAAGATGAAGATGGAGGTGAGGATAAGGACGAGAATGAGGAGCAAGCAGAAGCAGTAAAGAGGCTTCTTGCTCTTTCGGAATGCTCTGCCAATTTCCTTAACCTCCGCAAGCCAACGCCAGTGCCGTGCGCTCCTCTATCGCAAAACATACTGAATTGCTGCACAAGCTCAACACAAGATTTAACCCGTCCTCAACTTAAATTCTGCGGCCATTTACGACACCAGCAGTTCTCAAGTTACATTTTATTTTATTTATTTCACCTCCTTGAATTAAATCTTTGATCGACTTTTTTGTTAACGCTCTGTGTTATCATTCAATTCATCTACTGGCAGTCATTAGTTCGAATAATAGACTTTTTATGTGAAATTAACGAACCAGAGAAGTAAAACAGTTTTTTTTTGTTCCTCAGGATTTACTGAAAATTTTCCCGTTAGGTTTTATCAAAGAGTGGCGGTCAGAGCCGTCGCTGATCTGACAGTATAATCTGGACGGGATAGCACGTGGCCACGTACTTTCCGTCATGAAACCGACCGCACGTTCCACAGATAAGAAACATCACTCTGGTTCAACAAGCGGACGGAAAACAAAAAGTAGACCGACCAAAATTGAGTAAATTGTTTTTTTGCTATTGGGAGCTGGTTTTAAACTTTGTTCAGTACTTGAAATTAGTATGTAACGGCCTCAATGTACAATTTAACAAAAAAGTCTCGAGGCCCGTTTTCATTTTAATTCCATGAAAAGTTCTATGCTGGTAAATTTTTTAGTTTCCAAATTATTAACTTTAAAAGAAAACAGGGCTTTAGATTTTTTGTATGGATTCCCATGGCTATTTGTACCGGAAGTCTTTTGAAGATAATTTGCTGTGAAAAATTAAGTTTTATTTATGGCTAATAAATTTATAGTTCGATACAGACCCGCATTATTTTTATATCCAGGGGTCGAAATTACCAGACATAAAGATCGGATCGGTAATGTGTTCGGACTGCTATCACAAGGACGAAAATTTTCATTTCGGCATCAAAAGTTAGAGTAAGTATACAGTATATAGTCTATAGTCTATAGTGTATAGTCTATTTGAAGGGTAGGCAATCACCGTGGCAAGTGACATCTTTTCTAAAGTAGAGTCATATCCCCAAGAGGGGAATTTCGTCCTTTTCTTTCTTGAGTAAACTCATGGAGCGATACGACTAGATGTCTTTTGCTCCATCCGTGCAATGGCAAATGCGCGTGCTACGGGGATCAATTGAATGCTACCGTTCCCATCGTACGACTAGTACTATACTGGCATGGGGGAGTGCCTCAAGTAATGGGAAATCAATAGGGCACCTCTGCTACTGCTGCTTTCCATCAGCCTTTTCCTTCTTTTTACCAATACAACCACCCCCGTCTTCTATCTTAGTCACTCACCCGCGAATGTCGATCGGCTCATCACCCCTTCTCCCCTTCCTCCAAAGCGACCTGCCGATGCGTCAAAGTTCAAAGGGCAAAACCCACTCCCATCACTCCTCCGTGTCTATCTTTGTCTCCATCTACCTTCTTTGATTAAGACAGACTCCATCTAACCGTCATGTACCACCACACGCCCCCTGTTTTCATTCTTTTCCGAGCTCTGGCACCCCATTGACCCACTTACTTCGCAAATAATCACCGCAAATATTCATTTTTAACCACCACAAAGTAACCGACCACCCGAATACAAACGATCTCCGTTTAATTATTTAACTTCTCAGCCGTAATCCCGTCGCCATTTTCGGTGTAACACGTGTACCTATTTAGAGCCGGATGCTCTTTGCCATCGGCCATTTTGGGGACATTGCTTATTATGGGATAATCCGGGTACGAGATCGAGGATCAACATCCCGGCATTTTATATATCAACTGCGAAATATCGTGTCTCAGTATCGTTCTCAGTACAACAAAGACTCGCTACAAAACCTTTTTTACCTCAGAGGTTATTTCTCTTTGCATCGTTATCCTACACTGTCATTCTTATTTTATATATCTTGTTTTACATATAATATATGTATAAAAATATAGTACGCCATTTGACTATAAATGTGGGTCAATGATACAAGAATATCAAACGAATATTATGAAAAATGATTCATCGCTAACCCGCTTATTTGAACCCGTTGTAGCTTGAATATGTATGTGTATATATATTAAATATATATATGCATATATTTTACTGAAGACGATGATTTAACAATTTAACCAATGCAACTAATGTGATCCCAGCTGATTCCCGAGGGCTTTTCAGAGCCGGGAATATTAGGATCACGATCCATCTATGTTCTTGCCTGCATCCATTGAGCTAATACCACCGCCACACATCCAAGCTACTCGTGTCGGTAGAGAGAAGCTACGGTGGTAGTGGCTAGCAGGGAAGCTGACAGAGCTCTAGAATTGACCCTAGAGTTGAGTCCGGGCACTGGGGCTCCCCGCGGATCCTCCAGGATTATCGTAATAGTCTGGCAAGGTTTAACGTGCGCCTTCAGGACCCTCCAAGCCCGGACCACCTAACGTTTTCTACCCCTAAAACGCCGTCATCTCCATCATCACCACAAGCTACTCGAAATCATCACCATAACTAGCAGGCTTACGAGCTCTGTATCGATATTAGAGCCACACATTTCAGAAAGCCTGGAATTAACGATTTTTGTCGGCATGGTGGAAAAAAAGAACAAGGAAAATAATTTTTAAAAATTCTGACTCCATTTGTTTGCCCGGAACACAAAGGCTTCGTTACTTCCGCGGGACACGTTTTCCGGTAAAAATGGGGGATGAAAGTACAGTAGAACGTAGATCTACCACGTTTTTCCTACATCCTCAACTACTTTCTTATAATTTTTTTACTTTTATTGTCGCGGTCTTTTTATTTTTGTTCAACTTGTTTTCTTATTCTTCTACGTCTTCCTCATGGTGTGGCAGTAGTCTTACCTTACTCTTACTCTTTTTCATTCTTTTTCTGTCTGGGTAGACTGAGTTCTTCTGTCCTCAGCTCTCTCTCGTGCTCATGGAATGACGTTCCTTGCTCCAGTTAACATCGCAAGTCACGTCGTGTCGGAAGGGTTTTTCAACCGACCGGATGCCTGGCTGCGGGTGATACGTCGTTTTCTCGCGTAACGTCACCACGAAAAATAATGTCATAGGGATGAATAGGAGTATCCGACTACCATCATCATCATCATCATCATCATTGTCGTAGTCATCATCATCAACAAAGGATTGGTTTACCATTACTGATGACTGCTACACCGAGGAGTCACGTCCTAATATCAGGGAATAAATAATACTAGAAAGTATTTGTGAAAATTACTCTCGTTCCGTTTTTTCGTCTGATAAAAATTTTCAGTCGCATCACACTACTGCCGAAAATTATTATATGGTAAAAAAAATGAGAAAGAATAACCAGGGAAAAGAGTAAAAGGAGATAAAAAAACTAGTGTATTATTTTGAGAGGGTCGTTGATGTGGTGAAAGGAAAGAAAAAAAATATTGAGTGCTCTTTTCACCCCTTAACGTCCAACGGGGAATACTGGGATGACGACGTGAGTGTCGAGTTGACTGAGGTACTTGGGCCCCACGGGAAGGCGGAGGTGAATTGCGAAATTAACCGTTATGGAAACATTCTGCGGAGAGATTCCCAGCCCCCGAAAATGTTAACGGAGGATATAAACCGGGGTGAGGATGAGCGAGTAGCTAGTAGCTAGTAGCTAGTGCTCGTAATGGTTATAGGGGCCGTAACACACCGCGATGCGTCCAGAGAGCTCACCTTGTTTTTTAAGAAGACCGAGGGTTGAATAACGAAGAGAAAATATTATGTGGGCGCAAAAAACAGCAGTGGTTGTACGGTAAACGAGTGTTGTTTAACGGAGAAATAAAACTAAATGTTTTATTTTTAAAAATGAATAAGAAGTCCTTTAAAACGGGAGATACAATGCAGCTACGCCTTATTCGCCGCTGACTTGTTGACAAAAGGAAAGAATAATAAATAAACAATGAAACTGTGATTTTTTCTCAGGCTTTCCATCTACGCCGCGCAGCTTTTTACCGTTAGTTTTTTTTTTTTTTTTTTTGATGTGCACACAAAACAGCCCTCGCCCCTGCCCGTAGGAGGAATTTTTTGTAGCTGAGGACGGAAGCTGCGGCCGGAATTGTTCAGGAGAGGGAAAATTTTCAGGGTCTCACAAACGAGAGTCTTGAAAATGCGCCAAGAGTAAGACAGAGAGATTTAAGTCACCGTAAAAGAGGACATAGACAGCCGGTAGATAGAGATAGAGAAGTAGAGAGGGAAGGAGAGAGATCGGGTTTGCATGCAAATGCCACCGCTTGGTAAATGTTTCCGCGCGATAAAAGTCTTGTACGGTACTCGGTGCTCGCGTGAATTTACGTGCTTTTGGACTTGGCCTTATGAGGGTTAGAGTGCACGTACGCTTCTGCCACCCTCGGGTTTATTTTTTTTTACAATCATGTATGCATGCTTTTGTGCATCCCCCGGCACGTGGCTTTAGTATGCGTACGAATTATTAAGAACTTGACTAAGCCACTTTCCCTCATCCTTTTCTAAGACCATATATATATGTATACTCGACTTACACCCCCTCTCCCTAGACTCCTTCTCAGCCTCTTCTCTGTATTTTTTATATTACAGCTTCCACCGTCTGCACTCTTGCACTTGTCCCAACATTATCAACTGCTCCAACTCACCCTTTATGCCCACACCCGAAGGGTATCTTGTTCTTTTTGTCATTCCTGCAGCAGGAATTTAAACGCTTACCACAAGAGTTGTTGTGGTTTGACTAAAAAAAATTACATCACATCATAATTTTGTGCTCTCATTTTTATCCCGAGGAATTTCCGTACAAGCCGAGTCGTTAAAAAAATAAATAAACAATAAAGTGTCTGACAGCTGCAACCATTGTTTAGTTGAATCCGATTATCTAGATGAATATAATGAATAATCGTTAATAGGATACAGCTATTTGCTCGAGCATTGAAAATAAAAGTTAATGAGGGCAGATGTGATGACCATAAGTGAAATTGGTGCATGTCTCAGTCTCATAAGGGTTTTGATGCTGGGTCTGCTGTTGTTAAAAGTATATAGAATTTTACGATTTCCTCAATATATATATATATATATGTAGGGGAGACTATATAGAGCACGGCGGGATATCTAAGCAAGTAATTAATTCTTGTGGCTTTTGAGTACCGGATATAATTTAAATTTATTTATTTCGAATGAATCTGTCATCATTTTATTTATAAATTTCGTGAAAAAAAAAATTGTTCAGGGTAAAATGAAAAATTTTCAAAGTGACCCATTTCACCCCAAGTATTCGATACGCTCAAAA
The DNA here is from genome assembly GCA_030273425.1 of Microplitis manilae. Classification (NCBI taxonomy): domain Eukaryota; kingdom Metazoa; phylum Arthropoda; class Insecta; order Hymenoptera; family Braconidae; genus Microplitis; species Microplitis manilae. The sequence goes on from CP092725.1 coordinate 2,111,996, forward strand.
ATTTCTAAGCGAATTTAATGAAAACGGTAATGAAAAAAATTTTGCTTACCAAATTTTTCAGCATTCCGTCATGCCTCAGTCTCCCCTATGAGTGCATGTGTACACAGGAATATATGTATATGTATATAGACAAAAGGGGCTGGGAGGAGGTGAAATACAGAACTAATCGGGTGATTTTTCCAGCATCAGTCTGTGAATATCAACGGTGCTGGTGAGCCGCCGGCGTTAAGAACGACAAACGATCGACGATCCATCAGGCTCAACGCTCTACCCTATCTACTATCCTTTTCTCTTTACTCCCTTCCCCCTTGCTCATTCTTTTACCCCGTCCCCCTTCCTTGCTCATTCTCATCTCGCTCAGAAACTCTGTTAACTTGTTTTTTGCAACCGCTAAAACTCGGCATCAAAGTAAGACATATCTCGGGAAAATTTAACCCCAAAAGTAAGACAAATTGGATTATCGATATGAGTGTCAGTCTGAGTCCGCGGCGATCTCCGAGACTATTGTGGCAGCACCGGAAGTTGACAATGGGTATTGATATCAGTATCGAGAAAAACAATAGAGTTTTTAAAATCAACTTGTACCTTTTTTGTCTTGTTTTATTTATCATTTTTTGTCCGAAGCTGAGATCTGTCGACGAAACATGGAGTAAAGAAACAACAAATGTATCGACGCGTGTTTACTGGAGAGTGTATACGTTTCCGATCACTTATTAAAGGTTCCCCAGACGCCCGACACAAAATAAAGACTCGGGAAAAAAGAATAAACTTTTTTTTTGACTTTTTTCTTTATTATTTTTTTATTCAACATTTAATATAATCATTTGAGAATAGCGAGAGGTGTAGCAGCAGGAAAAAAGGGTCTTTGTTATTTTAACGCAGCCGTGAGAGCTGCGAAAATGAGAGAAGAGGCTGGAGAGAAGAAATAAAGGAAAAGCGAAACGAACGGGTGCCGGTGGGTTGTACAGTATAGAAAAGTAAAGAGGCAAGAGGAAAGAGGAAAGAGGGCAGAGGCAGAGGGTGGAAGGAAAAGAGAAAAGGGTGTGAGGATAACAACGGTGGAAAGTGAAGAAGAGAGAGGAAAATAAAAAAGGCGGAAGCAATATCGCACCGCGTGGCTGGAAACTCGTTTTGTCCATTAAAGCACGATTCCTTGTGCAAGTGCTACAGAGCACCTTCTTTTTTCATCTCTTTTCATTTTTATTCTGCGTATCCTTACACCCCGGGCATCAATAAGACTACATTGTCTTTTTCCCTATGCTCGTATGACTGGCTAATAATTTCATATTTTTTATATGATAAAAAAATCACCGTCGGGGTGAAATGAGCACCGGTCTTTTTTTTGAAACGCTACAAGAAAGCGAAATGAGCAAGGGGTAAAATGGATCACCTGAAAATTATTTGCTAAAAGTTTTTAAAATTTTTTTCATTAACTTTTATTAATCAGCAATTTTTTTTTCTGTCTTTGAGAAGTAAGAACTTGGAAAAAAAATTTTTCACCCCTCTATTTCTGACGGAGCCCATTTTACCGTACTTAGAATTTTTTGTGACAATGACGGGGTCGTTTTGATATCAAATGTTCGTTCGGCGAAAAAAAGTCGGAATAACAAAAAAAAAAAAAAAATCGTAATAATCGGCAATTTTTTTCTGAGAGGCTCATTTTGCTTCCTGCCCTCATATATTTTGTTCGAATATCTTGACGTGATTTAACTTTGTTTGAAAACGTAAATAAAATATTTCCCTGATATCCCCAGAGATTTTTTGCGATACTGAGTAAAATTTTTCTCATGTATACCGAAAATACAATATACATCTACAGATATATATTTATGTATATATTTAACTGTTTACTGTTGGCGGTAGACTGGAGTGTAGACTGTAGATTGTTGAGAAAACCGAACGTCGAGAGGATGAGTTAGAGTTCCAGAGGGTTGTGCGGAAAAATAAGAGGCTGCTACTGAATTTACGATTCCGAGGCAGCGGTGGCTGAGTACCAGTCGACTTTCGGCCGCTGTTGGCACGCGTACCTGAGTTAAGATGTATATGTGGCGGGACTGAACCGAGGGAGGAGTTAAGACTGCGGGGTCGCGGGGGTGAGAGGCTGATGGGCTGAGGGAGTTGTTATGCATAAATTGAGCAGACGAACTTGCAGCGTTTTTCTCCAGAGTCTGCAGCGTTCGCCCGGGCTTTATGGGCCATCATGAAGATCGAGAGCCAGAGAAATTAAATCGAGCCTCCCGGGATCTCGAAAAATTAGTCACGGACTCGTGCGTGAATAAAATAACGACCCTAATGGCTCGAGTAACTTGTTGAAATTAGCCTCTCGGTATAAAGAATTAAAACTCCGAGGAAATTTTAAAAATAACTTTTCTGATGGATAAGGACTTTAACAAGTGTATTTAGCTTGCACAAGTGTTTGTTATTATTTGTTGAGTTTTATTATCCCTATTATTATTATCATTATTATTATGTTTATCTGTTTCCTTTGGAAGTAAGATGAGAAAGGAAGCATTGAGGTGAGTAATTTGAACATTCTGACCCACTAATGCTGATCCTGTTAAATCGGATTAAATTCAAAGTGTGACACTCGTCTTAGTCTTAACTCTGATATTTAAATCTTGTCTTTATCTGTAAACTTTTTTTTTCTTTTTTTATGAAATCATTTAATCAGATTTTATTTTGTTGTCTAAGGAGTAAAAAAAATTCGGTACGACAAAATAGCCTGGGATAAAGAAAATAAATAGGAATACTTTAGTAGAAAATTAAGGAGGGAGAGCTAAATTGCGATCTTTGTGTTCCAGATTCAACATCAACCCCTTTTTTTTAGTTACCCTCACTTAACTCGGCGTACGCACTTATCTGAAAAGGTAAAGAGAAAGGGGCGAGAGGGAAGGGAAAGGCCTCCGGGTTCCTCTAATTGATGCTTCCTTGGCACTGGCCTCTCACCCCAACGCTATCCAGAGCTGCAGGGAATAAACGAGACTCACTTCTATTATTTTTTTTCCTTTGAACGGTCTTTATTTAGATTTTTTTGTCCCGTTCCCCTGCCTGGGGACAAACTTGGACGATCACCCCGGATAGGGAAATTAAATGCTTGTGCTTCAGCAACGATATCACTTGTAAGATAGCAAACTTACGAGATTGCGTGAGCGACTTCATGGAGTTTAAAAAAATCCAACATGCGATGATTACTCAATTGTTATCTCGCTCATAACTTCCAAGCTACGGGGATCGGTACACAAAAAAATTTTCCATCCCGCGGTAGTTACAGATCAGAGGTAAAAAAATAGTAAATCTGACAACTGAGAAAATATAAACTTATACGGGGAATCGGATTGATGATGGGTTTTATTGTAACATAGAGCTCCCGCATCGAGAGTTGTCATCGTTTACTTAACGAGTAAATTCTTATATTCATAGGCTGTGTGTTGAGTATCCACTTGAGTGAACCCTCGTTGTACGCAAGAGATAGATTGAGTGTGAAAAAAATAAGATTCCGGAATCGTCAACAGAAATCGTCCCTGCCGATTTGTAGATATGAGGGTCCAGCTATAGCTACATGCATCCATATATATATATATATAAATATATAGCTACACACTTTCTACCCTTATGGATGTACATCTATATAGATTTTCTGTAGTCTCGATGCAATCCCATTCTGAGCACATGAAGGGTGATATTTGATACGTAAACAAACAGATCGCATTGGGCTTTTTTTTGTACTATTGCTTATCGAGCCGCTCGGGTATAAATTCTGATATATCGTATTAATTTTATCTCTTAATACTGTGTATGTATGGTAAATAAGTGTAAACAGATTTTTTATAAATTAATACGCGCATTGTTTCGTTTGGGTGCGAGCGATAATAATATATATGTATATATATATATATATCGGATGATAATAGTACGATACATTCTTTTGTTCAGAGTTTGTCGTGCATGGAAAGAGTCCGGAGGATTTTCACCGAGTAGTGACTACCGGCTTAGCACCGGCATCTGGACTGGCGCGATAGGATTATACAAGATTAAGGCATTTTACAGTATAGAGTCCTCGGGCCGTTAATAATAATCGCGGATACGGTTTCGGACCGCAGGAACGCTAAGAACGTACGGTGATAAACTGATAGAATTTTAACGTGTTGCCGTCGATCTGACGAATATTTATCATATTTTTTTCACCAAAAGTCCTTTTACTCGGACGCCATGGAATTACTTTATCTGGCTAATTTCTCTTCACTCCTGTCTCTTCTAAACTCTGTTCTTTATTTACTTTTTAAACTCCTTCTCCATCTCCATCTACAATTTCATCTCCCCGTCCTCGTCTTTGTAATTTTTTTTATCTCCCTTGACGAAGAAGACAATGAAAAAAATAAATTAAAACTCATTGGACATAAATTAATCCTCTAAATACTCAGCATCAACTAAAGAAATAAAAAATCACGGATTATTTTTTTTTATGTAATCCTTTTGACTGAATATAAACTAAACGTTTTAATTCTCATATTAAAAAATTCAGATTATTTTATTTTAATTTAAATTTAAATTTATTAAAAAAAAATGATAATAAAAAAAATTTTCCCAAGTCCTCGTCTAAATTAATGTTTCAAAATTAATTTTTGTCTAGATATTTTTAAAAATATAATTGTCTAATTTATTTCATAAAAAATTCTCGACAAAAAATAAATTTCGAAACATTAATTTGGCTCAGAATTTGTGGGTTCATTTTTCCACTACATATTCTAAATTTTGCCAAAAAAAAAAATAACAATATTTATTATTATTATTATTATTATTTTTTTTTTTTTCAAATAATAGAATGTTTAAAGTAAATTTTGAACAACAAGGCCAGCGGCGTTAAATTCTTCAATTCATCTTCGTGTGTATAATGGAAATAGACGTGGATAACAGAGAGTAGTAAACTTCTCTTCGGCCTCGTCCCACAAATTCCTGCGGCTTCAAGGATATGCGAGTGTATGCTGGTGATGATGGCGCGACATGCACCAGCAACAGCAACAGCACCAGTACCAGCTTGGCGTCTAGTGATTCTACTCATCCTCATATATATATATATATATATATATATATATATACATATGTAATGTACGATGTGTGCTGAGTATATAATATAACATATAACATATATAACACATACAATAATATAAGAGCAGAGAAGTACACATCTAGCGACATAACCGTCGAGCTGAGCCAAGCGTGCGTTGTCGTAGCCGTCGACGTTATACGTTCTGCGTTTAGTTGTACTCAACGCCTAGTGTACTGTTCTCGTGGTTCTGAGGGCCGTCCTAGAATAATAGTTGACACGAATGGTTCACACGCTTAGGCACGACTAATGTGCGCCAGTATGTCGGCTCATTGCTGTGCACCAACTCTAGGCATTATGCAACCTGAATTACGTCACTTTATCCGTGTTTCTCCTCATCGTTAAATTCTTATTTATGTCTGAGACTCTCTGCTCACATACGCATACACACACGCACATACCCCCTACTATTATTGTTATTATATTTTATTTGTATGGCCACCGATGCCTATTGTGTTAGGGACACTTGTGACGATGCATCCGCCACCAAGATTATTAAATATATATATTTATATACATTTTTATTTTCATATTCGTATAATAATAATGAAGAACCGAACGTCGTAGAGAGTGAGAGGTTTTTAAAGAAAAAAATTAACACGCGATTTAGTAATTTACGTCTTTCGAGAGTTGTTTTGCACATGTATACATATATGTATATATATATTAATGACGGAAATTTGTTTTCAGAAAAATAATAATAATAATAATAATAAATAATGTAAATTAAGTAATGACACGGGTTTCGTGCTTCCGATTACGAAAATAATATCGCGGTTTATATTTATATTTATATGTATATGTATTTGTTTATGTTAATGGTAATGTGAATGTAAATGTTACTGTCGTTTCTTCACAAATTAAATGACACTATTTTAATTGTAATAGTATTTATGTGGCTTTGGGTAATTAAGTTGTTACTGCTGTTATTTTTTTTTAGGGAGGTAGAAAAAAATAAAAAAGTAATAAGTAAAGAGGAAAAATACAAAGTCGGTATAATGTATTGTAACGAGGTTCGTGGAAATGTCATAAAGTCGCCGGAAGGACCTTTAACGATCATAACATAGATAAGTTAAATGATTATTTGTCCCTGAATATTATTTTTTATTTTTAAAAACTCTGTTACGTGTTTTTACATTTATTTTTTGTTTTTATAATTAATTTTAAAAATATACTAATTTTATTTATGAAACTTTTATTTTATATTTTTTTTTTTTTTACTTATAGTAGAGTTTTATAAAAATAACTGTAAAACGGATTTGAAATATAGTCGATCATGGTCAAGAATATAAATAGAAAAACTCGGGGTATAAAAAAAAAATTTTGCTTCTTTTACCCCGGTATCGTTTTTTTTCAATTTTCCGTACTTTCAAAAAATAATTTTTTAAAAATAAATTATTTTTCTTTATAAAAATTTCGGAGTTGCGGCATCGCCAGGTGGCCAACTTGCCACAGTTTCCTCTAAGCATTAAAATAAACTTTTGAAAAAAAAAAATTTTTTTCGGCAGTTCTTTAATATTTAAAAAATAAAAATCGTATTAAATAATCCGCGGTCTTTTGTAATTGGATTATTTAATTTTTATTTTCACTGATTTAATTCGTGTATGATATAATTAAATATGAGCTCATGTTTGCAAAGGATTAACATCACGATTACTCGTATTTATTTTTTATCCAAAATATTTTGCTGATGCCGAAAACTTTTACTACTCAGATAAAATAAATTATCTCAATAAATTACAGCATGTATTTAAATAAATAATTATAATGATACTCGAGTTAAAATTGAACGTCATAAAATTAATAAACTTTCTCCCCCCAAAAAGTTTTGTTCAAACGGTCAATAAATACTGGTCATTAATTCCCTCACTGTTATTTTTTTTTTTTTTTATTCGTAATGTAATTATTGCGAAATTCAAAATCTGTTAAAACAGTTTCTGCGAGTCGTTTGTCTCTCAAACCGAATTTTAATATTTCAATTGAATGCTTCCAGGGATATTTGGCTCGGGTTTCAGTTCCGCGATGTCCACTGTACGCAGATCGAGCGTCCCATTGTCGAATAGAAATAAAAAATCTCGTGAAAAAAGGAGTAAAAAATATATTAAACAGAGAGAGCGCGGGTGAAAAGAGCGAGAGTAAGAGCGAGACCGAAGCTGGATCGCGGAGCGCGTAGTTTTCGAGAAAGCTGGGCTACGTTCCAAATGCACATGAACACAAGAATAAAAAGTAGGAGGGGTAATATTGATGGCGCCAGGCATTCTAACCCGGTTCGGCAAGAGAGTAAGAGGTCGAACGTACAACCTACAGTATTCGAGACACTCGTTGGACAATCACGGTATAGTAATACCTATATAAGACACGATACCCTCACAGCCTCACCACATTACACATCTATCCATTCATATATATCTATACATACATACATATATACATACATATGTATAGAAGAGGTTAAGATACATCGCTCTGGTCCAGGGGTATAAGTTTACTTAGGTCAGGAAGTCCAAGGTATAGATTCGCTTAAATTTATGGTACAGACGATTCATTATTTTTAACATACAGCCAGTCATTGATCCATAGTCCACGGAATATAAATATTGCGTTTGAATTTTAAGATAAATAACTGATCTAAATTAATGATTCTGACATCACAAGGCCACTGTCGAATTGTATCTATTTATTAATAGATTACTAAGTCGCGAGGACGCAGAATAGGTGAACGTTCTAACTTCTTAGCTCTAATTAAAATGTAAACACTCTATTGAAGATTAAATTTAATCTTCTCATTAAATATCTAATAATACTCAGCAATGAAAATCTCGCGGTTTAATACTACTATTTTTATGCAATAAAATAATTAGAGCGGTTTAATTTTTTTTACTCGGCTGTCAAGTCAACTACAATGAAATATATATTTTCGAAAATGAAAGTGACCTTACGTGAAATTTATTAGCGCATAAAGTTATTGCTCATGGTGGGAATGTCAATGAAATGATAATAAATTATAATTTTTATGCAGAACTAGGGCGCCATTTTTCGAAATTCAAGAAAAAATATTTGACTCCAATAGAAATAAATGAAAAAAAAATTTGGGTATTAAATTACGAACAGTGGGGCGCCGAAAACATAAAAGTATTTTGTTTGAGATGTTGTTTAGTCTCCAAACTTTACAACTAAAAGTAAAATTTAAAATTATGCTATCCGGACAAAGAAGCTATTGAAAAAAATGAAAAAGCCACAACAAATTGTAGCCTTGGATATTTATAATTTTTACGCCTAAACAAAAAATATTTCGTGCAGATATTGCTATCGTGGTCCTTACCAGCGGATGTGGGGCATATGTCCAATCAAGTGACGTCAGCCGAGTACTCACAATAGTTCCGTCGGAAACGAGACTCGATAACTTGCACATTTGCTCCCTCTCAATTACTGCCTTCTTCTCATCTCTCCACTCCCTCTCTCTCTTATTTTCTAAAAAAGAACAATAAACCCGTCATAGATGATTACGAATCTTTAGCATTCTCATACGATACATTTGTTATGCTTAACTTTTATTTACTAACATTCTTAATCTATGAATCATTTTCTAGGCGCGTTGCATATAAATTTCATTCTTAACAGTCATTCATATTTTAAAAAAAATATATGCAAAAGATTATTTTTTATATTTATTAGCAGCCGAGTCGCATGACAGCCACTCTAAAATTTATTAAAAAAAAAAAAAAAAAAAAAAAATATTTCTTGTAATCCGTCTTACCCCGTATTTTTTATGATGCTTTAAGCAGCAGACACCAGACAATTTTTTAATTTTCCAAAAAATTTACTTGTAAGTAAACTACAATTTTTAAAAAATGTACAAAGATTTCTTATGTGCAATTTTTGAAATTTTTTTCTTAAATATTCAGTATCATTATTCAAAAGAAATTAATTTTTTTGATGCCTGCTACTTTCCGTATGATTTTTTTCTTATTGATATTAGTATAAAATTCCATTAAAATTATTTGCAATAGAGGAAAAAAATTAGCATCCGTTTAAAAACCACACGAAGTTCAATTATCCGAATTTAAAAATAAAAATTTTTTATTATGAAAATAACTCATTTACTGTAAATATATATTATCAATGTACATTGATATCCCTTAATGAATATTTAATGTGTATACTAATGACAGAGAAATTCTTTCGATAATTAACATTCCTCTGACAATTAATATCACAGTACAGCGTATACGTACTTTCAGTAGTATGTTGTATATCTATTCCTACACAATGCTCTGTACTGTATATACATATACATATATATACCATATATATTGAATAGTGAACACAGTAATATCCACATAATGCTCCATACCGTTTAGTTATCGATGGTGACAAGCAAAGAGAGAGATAAAAGTTTGACTAGTGCTGCCGCCGAAAAATATCGCGGCCGCCGGCAGCGACGCGAACGCCGGCGATTGGAGCAGCCTTTTATTCGGGCATCGTCGTGTGTCTTCGGAACGCGTCGAGGGTCTCCGCACGCCATACCGCCACACGGAACGTCAGTCACTCTTCAGCACTCGGGCAGGGGAGTTTGTGCGTTCCAGCTAAAAAATACGTGATCGTCATAGTTACCTTACACCGTAACTATCACTTTTAGTTGATCTCGTAGCTCGTATCTAAACTCTTATCTCTTATCCGCGAGATCGGAGCCAACAAATCGGGTTTTAATGGTTACTCTAACAGTACTATCTACTAATTAAGTAGAACATCATTTTATTTTTCGTACGTCTGATCCTAATGCCGTTACTACTAACCGATGGATACGCTCTGTAGTTTATTGTTATTTTAAACTCTTGACTGTTCTAACAGTGAGTGTCTTAGTATTTAGTTATCTTATGTCGCGGGAATTTTAAATTTTAAATAATAATAGTGTAGTATAAAGTAGGATATTTTTGAAAGGATAAAACAAGTGATTTTTAATATTTTTTATCAAGAGTGACTTCCGTGACATCACGAAGAGTGAATTCAAGGTTGGTTACGAAGCCGGTTGCCGGCTTACGTTTCACGTGGTGAGGAGATTTTTCTTATTCTCCTCCTACTTCTCATCGTCATCATCATCATCACATTCTAACTCTACTCCAATTTAGTTGCCGGTTTCTGGCTGCATATGATGGATACACTCGCGTTAAAAACGCGTCTCCACGTCCTCAGAACTCACTGTGGACCTCTTGCTACAAGTAAACTCTGATCACCGATTATTTAACAGTGCGCGCAAGTGTCGATATTATTATTTAATAAATAATAATAATAATAATAATTGGTGGGTACTCTGGATTGGATATCTCGAGCTAAGATATTTGATACTGCAGAGTGCGCGGTCATATTGATATTTAAATAAAAAAAAGAAATAATAATAATCGTGATCGTCGGTCAAGTGTACAGACCGGTTCCGATGGTCAGTCACAAGTGCGGATTTTTTTACCAAGTGTCCAACATTAAAATATTGAGCGTTTACTCATCAGCGTTTGAAATCCGCGGGTGTTGATCGTGAAGTGAGCAGTTTATTAACAAATAGTTAACCATTTTGTATAGTAAAGTATTGAAAGTGTGGGTGGATAAGCTATTATTTAAATATATATATTTATTTGTTAATTAATTATCAATAAGACAGCCATGGATATCCTGCCGAGCGGGAATATATTTAGAGAGTTGCAGGACATTCATGATACCGGATATTTTTCGGCGCAGCCGTCGCTCGAGGATCACTGGCAACAGGTAAGTGAGAGATCAATGCTTCTACGACCTATATATACATACACTTATACATATACATATACATATGCCATTATTATCATCATAATCTTCCGCTAATGGCTCTGTACTACAGCATTGGCATTAAGCGCGTGCTTAATGTTGCCACGAACATCTACAACAGCATCCATATACACACATACACACATACATGTACAAGTACACATATATAAGGAGATTACATTTGCAAAAGTTAAATCAGAGTCACGAGTTAAGTATTCGCGCCGAAAACAAGCAAAACGTGTTTGATTAGAAATCTTGTTAAGGTGACCTCAGTCTTGGGTCTTAAAGTCTTGGATAAAATCATACATTACTATATATGTACATTTATATACGTATATATATGTATTTTTTTGTATATATCAAGAAATGTTAGATTTAATATACGTAAGAGTGCAATCGATGAGTTTACGATTTAAATTTCTTAAGAACTTTCAAGCGTAACGGCCGTTACATTACTGTTTTTTATTTTATTAAAATACTCAGCCGTTTCATTATACCATTGACTAAGTTATGAGTCTGGTCGACAAAAAAAAAAACGTTATATGAATTTTTTAATTTTTTACGCACGTGCATATAAATATCTATGTGTCTATCAATGTATTCATTTATAGTTTGTACATATATATTATATATATAGATAGACATATGTGTGTAGTATATATGTATAAATATAAGGATATATAATAAGAATTATACGAGTCACGGTACGTCGATTATACGTGAGAGAAGTTGCGTGGGTGCGTACGCACTCAGTTACTCACGTGCGCACGCACATATTATACAAGAATACGTTGAACCGGTCTTGATATTAAACAACGTGGTTGAGATAACGAAAAGGTAAAATCGGAGGTCAAAAATGCTGGATGCATTGTAAATTAAAATATGCTTTTTATTGTGTTGGGGATATAGAGTGAGTGTGTGTGTGAGTGTGCGGATGTTTTTATAAAGATGGGCTACCGTTATACATATATATTTATAAAAGTAATATTGTCCATGTTATTTTTATCCATGAAAATTATTCAAAGGGATTCACGGCGTATGTTTGGCGCCCAAGTCTATGTTTAATGTCTCGCTGGTAGTGTTGCCTTGACGCCGATTCAAATTTAATATTTATGTGCAGCGCTGTGTGCGAACCAACTGGTACGTGCGGTGATGGATAGATTTCTCGCTTTATATTTATATATAATAGGCTATAAAGAGAGGGAATGGGAAAAGTGAGAGAGAGGGAGAGCGTTGGAGGGAGACAACAGTCGGGGGTCGACGCAGATTCGCCATCGTGGAAATTAAAGTTTTCTGTCCCGTGTCACCTGCGAGCGCACTGAGTGACGAACCCGGTTACATATAATGCCGAAATGAGGGATGGAGAGAAAGAGAACTCGCAGTGGAAAATGGGATGATGGCGCTTCCATATGCAATTTTACAGATTGGATCCGGACGTCATTTCGGGGCTCGTGTCGCTCCGATCACGCGTCACTGAGTGCCGAAATTTGGTTTTTTTTTTTCACAATATTTTCGATACATTTATATACATATTCAATGTACATATTATTGTGACATTTATTACTCCATTTTTTGAATTTACCGCCTCAACCTCAACTCTAAAACCTCCAAAAATCTTAGCATAGTAAGAAAATTTTTTTTAAAAATTCCCGCTCGATTTCAATACTAGAAAATTTTTAAATATCCGAAGAACAAGAACCGTTTAAAAAATACGTATGAGTAAAAAAACTATAAACCTGGAACGCACACTAGTTTTCCACCTGCTGACTATTATTTCGTTCTTTGGTAACTCGTAACAGTTTATCCCTCAGTCCTTACTGTCATCGACTGTGTAGAGAACTATGAAACAATGCCGTAGTGTACAATGCTCCGCAATGTGAATTCTGTGAAAGATGTACCTTCTTTATTTTTTTTTTCAATGTGCGTGTCTTGTGTTACAATACCAGCACATCAACATCAACATTAACATTCACATCCACATACTCGCTGCGGAGTTAACACACTAGTAGCAGCAGTAGAGTAAAAGTAGTACATATATGTATTATACTCATCCTCTTTTTCTCCTCTACGCCTCTTGAGTGTCTATGGAAAAGTGCTATTGTTAATCCTCGATGACCCCAACCTCTTTCTGGATTCATCAGACCTTGTCATGACCTTCCATTCTCATTCATTTCGTAGTCTATACATCGCTATGTACTCTCTCCATTCCATTCAGTTGACGAAATAAACTGTCATGCATTTTATTATAATAATCTATTGTTAATTATCATTATTATTATAAAATAATAATTGCCGTGAAACTTAATTTATGTAAATTTCCGCAGCACAACAGAATAGAAAACTGTTTATACAAAATAATTTATCCCATTTATTAGTTGAAAACCGTAAATTTTTTTATAAAAGTTAACTTGGAGGCACGCAATGGATAATGACGCTCAAAACGACCGCAGAATTTGCTCTAGCAACGGTCGAACTCGAGCCATGTCGGTCCGCCGTTCAATTTGTTTTATCGGCTCTCTGTTTTCTCTCGTACTCTTCTCGGTTCCTATCGAATCTATAGGTATACAGCCACCTACATCACCGTCGTCTGTCTCTGTCCCTGGTCTGCTCCCAGCATCCGCAGAGATGGAGCACTCGCAAACGCCGTTGCCCTCCCCCTCTCTCCCACACAGCTCATCGCGAGGCGGGCTAATTCGAGCGTGACTATCTGGACGAATTATCCCCGGCACTCGGCACCCCTGGACTACCGACAAAACGGATCCCCATTCCCGGTATCAAACGAATAACGCGAGTTTGTTTATGTGATTCCTCTCCCCAATTTTACGACTATTCAAACTATCTACCATCTAATTTTTTTTTCTTTCATTCTCCCATTCATCAATACTCTTTTTTTTATTTTTACGTTTATTTACGGAGGTTAAATTATTTCTTGGTAAATATTGTAACGATTGATGTTGAATCGATTTACGTTCACTTGCCAGAGTTTATTTGTTTACGTTGTGGTAAAAAGAGGGACCACTTGCCCAGTTATTTTTTATTTTTAGCTACTATGGATGAGCTTCGGTTAAATTTATTTTTTTTCTCAATAAAGTGGAGCGGGAAATATTTTTCAATTTTAAGTATACGACGACTGTATTTTTTTATTTTATTTAATTCTAGTTCCTATTGTCGAGTAAGTGAAATTTAATAGACAATATAATTTACATGCGTCGTAAGTGTCAGTAGGTTTAATAGTGTCGTATGTGTGGATGAGTGTGTTTGAGGTCAATCGAGCATTTGCCACCTGCTGCGCTTTCCGTACTTGCGTTACCAATTCAAGGATCAACTGTCTGTCACTTGATTAAGAGCTAATCAAAGCTCCCTTACATCCACTTCTGTGCAAATTGAAACTTAAAAAAAATGTAGACGTTTTAAAATATAATAGCAAAAGTTGATTTACTTAATTCAATTGTCTCATAAAATTTTTTTTAATGGTCAACTCGGATAATAAGATAGAAAAATAATGCGAGTTGATACCCGGGTAAAAAAGCGTTATAGCTCTTGGATAGAAGCGTCAGCGTCAAGGTGGATTAAATTGCACTTCGTTAAGGTCCTCTTTCACCTTTTTTTCCCTGTACCTCTTTGCTTTCCCGCTTATTCTTTTACCTTTACTTTGTTAATACCCCAGTCTTCTTTTATTGCCAATCGTTTTACACCGTCTCCTCCTTCATTAGATAAAGAAAATATTCGCCTGCAATAAATAACTAATAATTTTTATCGCTCTTATCTTTGGCGTCGCCATTTTTATCTTTACCCTCCCGCTTCATTCCTCATCACTCGTCTTCATTACTCGTTGGAAAATATCATTTTTTCTCTTCGCATTTACTAATCCGACTGTAAGGGTCTCCGTCAACTCGACTTGTTCTTTTTATATTTATATATATATATATATATATATATATATATATATATATATATATATATATATCTATATATTTTTTATTCTTCTACCCAGAGTACAACGACGATGAGTTGATCTTCCGTCACTCTTTCATTATTCGAGTGTTTCATTTCTGCCTCGTCAGACATCTCCGCTATATTACACTATATATATGTATATAATATATATATAACATAAATTGTCGAGGAGAAAAAATAATATGCGATGAGATGAGAACTAACAACTTGACATCGATTCATACCGCAATCCCTCAACTTAAAAACTCTCCCTCCTCATACATACATACACATATATGTACAATAAATATATATTATATTAATTAATTACCACTCGGTTGGATTTAAAATCCACCTCTATCTTGTAGTTTTAAATCTCGACTTAATATTTTATAAATTTTCTATTTATAATATATCGCATCCATGCTACTAAAATAATTTTCAACTCTTAACTCTGGCATTCAGAACGAATACAATCCATCAGTCGATCCGTCTATTAATACGAGAAGAACAGACGGCTTATTATTCTCAGCCGCGACTTTTCGCGCAGACTCACTCACCCGACATCGATCGCTTCTCTCTTTCAGGCTCAATAAAAAAATATAATGCATACAATAAACCAACTTAATTTTTATAAGATTTCGTCGTCTGGGTGAACTAAATTTAATGAGCAAATAGAATTAAGCTGACACTGTGTAAATTTTTTTTTTTTCGAATTCTCATGTGTACACAATACAGTGTTGATCAGCACAGTTGGCTCGCGCGTGTTCTCACGGCCTGGTTGATAAGTCGTGGACTTGTTAAACTTCTTCCTTATTCTTCGCTGTCTCTACTTAACTCGTACTTATGAGTACCGAGTACTTATACACTATACATATACACGATTAGATGAGTTTCTATTCGCGATACGACGATACGAGACTCAGACGCGAGCGTTAATGGGTTTCCAGCTCTGTAAATACATTAGACGTGTACAATATACATATATATATGAAACGAGTCAAAGCGCAAGTCCTTGTTCTGTTTAAATTATCTGCTACAGTTGGGTGTCTAATTATTGTTACAAAGACCCAAGAGTAAATCCGTTAAAAAATTCCTCACGTCTGATTTTACTCAACAATCGACCGGTTTTTTATTTTTACTTTTAAAAATATGTATATATATGTGAGTTTTTTTTCATCCTTTCGTCAATTAACTTTCCAATTTGTCCACCAATATTTTATTGGCATTTCATCAGGATTTTTATTATAATTAAATCCCGGAAGTACGGACTCGAAAATTAAATAAAACAAAATTTAAGTGACGTCATATGAATTTAATGCCGTGATTTATTAGAAATATTAGTCTATAAATTCCACCGGTGATAAACTAAATTAGTAAGCTACCGTCATATCATATAGTTTACACATATACATATATATGTATATATTAACTTTAGAAGTCGAAAGTTATTGAATGCTCCGTCATTGTTGATGCCTCTATTTTAAGTATCTAAAACTAGAACGAACGGTTTATAAGAAAAATTTCTGTCACATCAAAATCATACAAAGAAGGTCGGGGCACAACGGGGCACTAAAAATTTTGACTCCATCAATAATTCATAGTTTATTTTTTTTGAATTATTAATAATTTTGGAGTCAAAGTCCTCGGTAAAACGGAGCTCCAAAAGATTTTTTATGTCACATCAAGATAATTAAATCGTTTAAATAAAAAATATCAACACCAAAGAATTAATTACACTGATAGATGTCCGTCGTGCCCCAGTCTCCAGCGTCACTGTATATTTAAATCATACGTAACAGGTAATTAGTATAGAATTCGTAGATAATAAATAACCAATTAAGTCTTGAATTGATAATTAATTGATTATCAACGGATGACTGCACAAGTAATAATGTGTTCGACTATTGATTTGTTATTTTAATAACAACTAATTAATTTTAAAAACCGCAAAGTATATTTCGATTTCCACGTTAATTTGCATCAAGGACGGAACGCTTCCGCTTTATCCGCGCGCATCATTATATCATTTCCGGCTTCATTAAAGCGTGTCTGTAACAAAATTTTCTCTTCTCGGTTCTCGCCTGCTGTTGTGTACTACGCGATACGATGTGTGAATGTGTTGCTCGTGCTAGTTATATATATTTATGTATTTATACGTGTGTATAGGAGTATCGTCGAGAAAATCGTGTTTTTAGTTGGCATGTGGCTGAACGGTAAGCCATTGAGGGGATCGGATGGAGTCGCGGCAAAGTTGGTATTGTGTTGGAAACACGCGACGGGTTTCAAGGTGGAAGAAAGAAGAGTCGTTAAGAGTGTGGGTTAAAAAGAGAATAACCAAGTAAAGAGAGCGTATTGAGAGAGTAGTTGTGTGTGCCAAGGGGGAAAGTCTGGGACTACGGCGACTACACGAGCCTTTGCGGCTGGCTGGAATCGAAACGGTGCAACTCGGAAAACTGATATTGATCGCCGGCCGGCAAGTGTACTACCAGCGGCCTGGTTCCGTTCCATTCCCTTTTTCCCTCTCGCTTCCTTCGTCTCGTTTCTCTACTACACTACACTATGTTCTGTTGTATACTATACCCTACTATACTCTACTCTACTCTCTCGCTGGCTCTCTCACACTATTCACCATTACTCCATCATCCGCGTGCATGCTTGCAACCAGCACTTGCCCACGCTGGAATAGGCAACGAGACGTTCATTCTCGTGAACCGGTACCCGCTCTGTATATATGTGCACCTAGGTATATATAACACTCTGAGTACACTCGCAACACGTGTGCCTAGGATAAGAGTCTGCGAATGTTTCTACATTTTTTTTAATGTTCGTTAATTTATAAACCCAAACGAGTTTACTTTTTAAACCATTCCCACTTAAATATCGTTTATTTAATTACGCGTCACTGTACTATTTATTTACTTTTTTTTAAATTTCATACTCCATTTACCATTTATTGAGTTTAATTATTTCTCACTAAAAATCGGAACCAGGCTTCACAGTATTTCAACTTTTTAATTGCTAATTTATATTAATTATTTTTAAATTCATTATAATAATTTTTAATTTATATGCCTAACAGAGGATGGGGTAATATAAACAGCTCCAATAAAAATTTTTTACTGGAAATTTTTCTCCATCCGGAGACTAGATAAAAGTTATTTAACAAAACAAAAATTTTCATCATCATTTTGCTGCGAGTTTCCCAATTATTGCGATTATTATTATTATCGTGATAATTCTAAAGATAATAATTATTATTATGGTAATTATAGTGCGAAACATAAGTTCATTTGTTGAAATACAAGACAAGGTACATTGTGACATATTGAATTTTAGTAAATTAGCAGGACACACAAAGTTGTCTCGTTATATATGAGTTTAGTATCTCCAACGGGTCATGTGAACAGACTGAGGACTAGAGTAATGCCGGTTACCCAATCTGTTTGCACGACATTGTTAATTGTCACTTGCACCTACTTTTCAGATGGGACGGTTATATTCACACAATTCGTGTACGTCAACCAGGTCAAGTAATGAGAGAGCATTAATTCAAAAGGCCTAAAAAACATCTCAACATAAACTCATTAATAATACACGTTTTTAAATATTTTTTCGACTCAGTAGCTCAGGTCAGCTATACTCGTATCACCGTTCTGTGCACCACGTAAATTATACTTTTTCCACTACACTTTTCGCCTTCAATTCACGGCTTACGATTCGGTCTTCCTAGTTTGGAGGAAATAAATCCGTGGAACCGTTAAGACCATTCTCTATCCTTTATAAATTTTTTTTGTCCGTTTCTTTTTTCAGTTTGTCCCCTACCCCGTCTTCCTCAATAGCCAGCTCTCTTACTCAGTCTCTTTTATCTTGCACAATTCTTTTTCATTCCATCTGAATCGTCCAAGCGAGCGATAATAAAATAATTCTCTACCACAATGGGCACTGCTCGGGTGATATAGTAATTCAAAGTGGTTGATGGCTAGAGAAAAGAAACCACCCAGTTATCTATGCTCTTTTCACAGTCTTATCATTGTTATAAGTTATAACGTTTTTTATATAATAATTTTATTATTTTTTTATTACTCCCGTCTCGTTTAAACCTCCTCAGAAACAATTAAAAATTCATATCCTAATTATTTTAAACAGCAACTTTATTTCTCCCTCAATATTTAATCCCTCGCGAGTGCATTGTATTAAAATTATCCGAATAAATTTAAAAAAAGGTGAAGAAAAAAAACATTATTTACTTGGCAGACTCTTAAAATATACAAGAGAAGAGGAGGTATAGTAACAACTTGGGTACTCCTCGTGTATTGGGTTGAAAAAACATCAGGGTGACTTGAGTTTAAAGAGTACCGAGTATAGCTGTACGCCGAGGAGGGATATGAGGGTGGATAAGGTGAAGTAGATGAGCAGTAGAGAGTGGTTGTGCTAATGCACTTCCTTCCTGTCTGGAGTTTGTAACGACTGCACGCTAAAAAGCCTCTAACACCCTCCGGGAAATACCGACCTCTTTTTTAAATCTATTTACCCTACTTCACTCTTAATAATCGATACTATCCTTCCTTCCGTTTTTCATCCTAATAACCTTAAGCATTTTTTAAATTATACTTCCATTGTTACATTTATTAATTATTTAACTACACGGGTAAAAGGCGACGGAGTGGTAATAATAGTCACCGCGGGCAAAAAAAATAACGTAATTTAAAAATAAAAATTTCAAGTTTTTCTTTTGATTATTGTTGTTATTCTTGCAGTATAAATATAAAAATATATAAGATGAATAGGCAGAGGGTGGGAGGATTGTTGTAGAGATAATATATTAAGAAGGGTAAACGTGTCGAGTATTTTGGCCCTTGGGTTTACTTGCTAAACATCTGGTTTGCATCCAGTGAATGTTTTGAAACCGATGCAAGACGCGTTGTGTTGTGGGTTTTCATGACTCTGAGCAGGCATTATTATATTATATATATGTATATGTATGTATATATATAGAGATGAAGGATTCTCTTTCTTGTCTGTGCTCTGTCTCTACTCTTTAGCTCTGCTAGATACCAGAGATACTAACTACACAGTACAGTAATGTAGTGCTGTGGCTGCGTTGAGTATTTCGAGATGCGCGGGTACAAAACCCTTTCGGTAAGACGTATATGTGTATCAGGACGTTATCTCAAGCAACCCTCGTAAATTAAGATCTAAGATATATATATCGGGGGAGAGGATGTACCCTGGGGTTGAAATGAAACAGCTGGAAATCATTTCCGTGAGTCGAGGAATAATGTAAACAAGATGAAAACACAAGATTTTTAGTTTCAGATAATAAACCTTGGGGTATTCAATATCAGCTGGAGCTTGAATTTCGGTGTAAAAATATTTTCGCTGATATTTTTTATATACATTTGGTATTTAAATTTTTTTCCAAAGGCTCAAAATTTTTATTAATTGCTTCTACAATTATTTTTAAGCAATTTGAGGTATCCAGGACTTTTTTTTCAAGACAACCCATTTTGCTGGAAAATGAAAAAGATTTTGCTTAATCAAGATAATAAAAAAAATGCATTTTTTCCGTGGCGTACTCATTTTGTCCGGCCCTTTCCTTCTTAATTAACTTGAATTTTTTCGAGCGTTTATTTAAATCTCCAACGAATTGTAGTTGAGTAAAATTAATGAACTATCTGGGTAATTATTTTTCGAGTACTGGATACTGATGAATTTAAAATAAAAAAAGGGTTGAATTGAAGTAACAGGCAATTAAAGTCATTTAAATTATTTTAAAAAGAGTTAGCCGTGTTTCGAAAAATGTTTATTTATACTAAAATAATTAAAGTACTCGATCTTTTTTGGTCGGATCAAGCAGTTATTTAAGACACGAGGTTGAAATAAATAGCCAGCTTTTGCTGACTGCAAACTACTTTCTCTTTTCTCATCACCGCCGTCATCTCGGCAGCTCTCTCAGACGACCATGAACGTAAGGAGCATAACGTGCGCGTCTTTCGCTCACGAGGGGGCGGATTCGCTTTAATTTTAGCCTACCCATATACCATAAACTGAGGAAGAGTAAGAGCCCGAGAACGAGAGGGAGAGAGAGAGAAAGAAATAGACGAGCCGAAGGCATGCACGTACAAGTCGCAGCCCCTGTCGCCTTTGCAGCCGGCCTTGGCATCGTAGACGCATTATTCATACCTTAATGAATTCTCTCGCACCCTCGGACCTCGAGACTCAAAAAATATATATCCTTCAGCTCCACCTCCACCTCCATCTTATTTTTTACTCCATTTCGAGTAATTTTTTCCGTCATCTGAATCCTAGATTAAGTAATTCTGCGACGTCCGCATCAATATCTGTCACCCGAACTCGCTTCTTTATGAGACACGTTTTCATCTCGGATTTTTCTTTCAACACCTGTTTGTCGCGTTGAGCATAGCCAGCATTTATCACTTGCCTTCATAATCTCTCTTCATCGTGTTATGGAAAAAATAAAACAAGACTAAATAAAATAATAATTTAAAACGTCATGTCGAGCGCGCAGCGGGTTACAAATGAGGTGTAAAAATAAGAGAGTAGAATAGTGTATACACTCGAGCGGATGTATGCACAGTGAAGACTATACGATAAAAAGTTTAAGAACAAAAGAGTAAAACAAAGTATATAGTGGTTAGTTATCGGCTGGAAGAGTATCCAGGAAAGGGGAAAAGGGATGAGGCTGCTAAGGGATGAGCGGCAGAACCCGCGCCGCAGTATATGAGGTTAGTTAGTCGACCCCGTGAGCTGCATATTAAAAATATTCAAATGCTGAGAGCTCCGTTACCGCTCCAGTCAGCCTGGTTTTACTTCCTTTCTTTCTTCTTGGCTTGTTCTCACCCTCGTCCTCTTCCTCGCCCCCTTACTCTTGCCCTCATCGGGCTGCGTCGCAGTCGTCAAGTCCGGCTGCAATTTACAGGCAGGGTTGCGGCGCCTGCCGAGTGATAGTGAAAATTATATTTATGAAACAATGCTGCCGGTTGCAGTGTCTAAATTTTATTTTATTTTTTTTTATTTTTACTTTAACTTCCCATTCCAATCTACCACTCACGACTAATTTTTTTTATCATCATTCCTTTTTTACGCCAAACTCATTTATATTCTTTCTCCAGCAGCATTTACTACTGGTTCTTCTCTATTGCCCTGCGGTTTACGACCCTCTCGTCTCTTCCTCTCTTTGTCTCTATCTCTGTCTCTGTCTCTCTCTCTGTTTCTATCTCCATCTGGCTTTTCGTATTCCTCTCGCACCGTGTTTTCACCCTTGACGTATTGTACGCTCGACGTTGTCGGACAATGTCTGGATCCGAACGCGCCAGACGTTAGAATGCATTTATGCAGCTGAGGCTGTGCTGCAGATAAGGAATGACAACCCAGCCACCACTATATCCACCACCATCTCTATATCATTCCCATGCCACACCACCGGTGCAAACCCTACTCAATTTTCTTGCCAACATAATATTATACAGAGTACAGAGTGCAGCTACAGAGGGTGCATTTAACTACACTAACGACTTATACAATAAACAATTTAGACAATACACAGACTGTTACTCTAAGCAACACAATATTAAGTAATGCCTGCCTACAAACTCATTATTAAATCTATCAGCACACATGGCTGTCTCAATCCCAGTTATAGTCCCTGTCACAGTCTCTGCCTCTTCCTCTGCCTCCATCTCTACCTCTGTCTCGATTACATGATCGATGCTCGAGGCGAAATTTATCTCGGTGAATAAAAGACAACGATGCAGCTTGTCAACCTTGGCCAAGTTCGCTCACCGACTTTCTTAAGTTGCCTCCTCGGCACTTATTCCGATATCTCCTCTCCCTTTTCTTCATTATTTTTTTTCTTTATTTTTTTATTCGCTCTCTCACTTGCTCACCCACTTATTCAGCAGGTGGTGTCTCTCTCACTCCTTGGCATCAAGTCACGACAGTCAGTAATCGATAGACCATAAATGTGTCGCTTACACATCAACAACATTGTGTCTCGAGGACAATTGACAGTAGTGGAATTCCAGTGGATCGAATCCACCGTTACATGCAACGGCAACGACAACGGCAACGACAACTACACCAACTATTACAACGACGTAACAACAATTCTTGTATAATTTTTTTTAGTCTGTAGCCCATTGGACCGTAAACCGCTAGCGTTGTCTTTTCTTCTTTATACTTGAGCAGACTTGAGTTAAAAAGAGAAATTGAAATGCATGTCTATAGATAATGGATAAAAGAGCTGAGGAAATATTTAGAAGAAGCGTCAGAGAATAGAAAAAAAAATGAAAAAAAAGTGCATGGGTGAATAAGGAGTAAAATAAAATAAAGAAGAGAAGTAAGTAAAGAAATGTGAAATGGGAAGACGCAGGCTCTATTCGATTTGCATACTCGCAGCTGAAAGAGAGGTAGCACCAAAACCAGAAACGTGGAGTTTCTTGTGCTGCTCTTATCCTTATTCCCGGAGTGGCTCGAGACATCTACGACTCTGCACACACCTTTGTGTAAGGATACGGATACATGTGCTTGTGGGATATAAACCCACACACGAGTACGTATCGCTATCGTGTACTCAATATTTACATGAACGAACAGATACATGCGATGCACGTAACACTCGGCTCGATGTCGCTCCCATGTACTCTGTGCTATATCTGCAGAGAGATATGTGCAGATATAGATATAGATATAGATATAGATACAGACAGGAGTGTGTATCTTAGTACCTGGGATATCGATACATTGGATTTCGTTGTGAACACGTGTATCGAGTAAGACTCCCTCGCAGTACCTTTATGGCTGTATCCAATTCCTGATACCGATGTTGCAAGACCGCAGCAAATTCTACCGGGTATATTTACGTGTAAATATATATGTGCAGACTAGAATGGTCATAAGTGGATGTGGAGTAAGAGGTAGTAAATGTTGCCGAGTTTTGCGATAATAAATAAATATGAAGCCCGGACTCCTCTTATTCAACTAAATATTACTCGGCGAGATTTAATTGCAGTCAGACTCGGAGTTGAAGTTTTAGTTTTAGTTACAGTTGGATTCGTCAGTATTTATGAGCTTCCTTTTAATGACACATTAATCTGACAAATATTTGATACCAGAGTAAACAAGTATAATATAATGATCACATTTACAAGTTAAAGTTGTTTAACTGTTGAAAACAATTGGCCCATATTTTAGTGCTTAATTTTAAGTGATAAATGGGAGGACGGAAAATGCCAAATGGCAAGAGTTCTAACTACGCTATTCTACCTAACATTACTATACACGGTACTGTATATGTACATTATGTTACAGTAGTCGAGCCACCAGCAGCATTTATACAGAGCAGAGATCTCTGGTGGTATAAATGTGTCTGTAGTTGCATGTGCCAGCCCCAATGAGCGCCAGGGGAAACTTTATTGCCCTAGCTCTCAAGTCGTTACTCCTGATTTGCATTTGTTATTATAATTGGGAATAATCGATGCCCGCCACGTTGCAGTCCTCGGGTGCTAAACTAGACCATACTCACACTTACATCCACGTACCCAAATATATTTATCAAGTCAACTAGTGCCGGGGGTTGGGCTTGGAGATTCTAGATGCATTCATGGAAATGGATTCTGATTATATTTAAGGCCACTGTGCATTCATTATCTTTCTCTCTCTTTCGATGTATATATAGATTTATACACCGAGACCGTGACTCTAATAACAAACATTGAACGATAATAGCATGAAACCCCGTAAAATGAACGTGATTGCAATGGAAAGGACTTAAACAAAACAATTTTATTTTAAAATATATCATACATGTTATTGAAATTGAATATTAAACATTTTATTATTTATAATTTTAAATCCTATCGATTTTAAATTCTTTTATCCAGGACACTATTGTAATTTTAAACAATATTTTATTGAAGCCAATTTAATATTAAATTTATATTGATAAATGTCACACACAGTTTTTCACTTGACCGCGCGCACATAAAATAATTAAAAAAAAAAAAAAAACGAAAATGAAATTTAATAATTTACAGAAAATACTCTGACCGATTTAGTGCCTTTTTTTCTATTCAAAGTAAAAGTTATGTTTTGTCAAAAATTAAAATATTTGGCGGTTAAATTTAAATGGGAGTGAATAAAAAAGTATTTGGAGTTTATTTAATAGATAAATAAAATAGATGGTTGGGTTAATGAATTTTGTTTGAAAGATAAATTATTCGGTTGCAACTCTGCGGATTGCTATGCAGCAAAGTTTGGTTTAAATACACGGGCGGTGTAGGGACAGATATATTCCGGTATGAGAGCTTGAGTTGTGAGTTATGTGTGCGCAGACGGGAAAGAGAGGAAACAACTTGGTAAATCAGAGTAATTCATCCAGAACCTCAACATCTACATTTACCTTAATTCATCGGTACACTTCCGACATTTACAAGCTCTTGGAGTGCTTACACGCGATACGGGCAGGGTCACAGGTGAAGGAGCAGGTGCGTTAATTGTAAAGTCAAATTGAGCGGCTGGTTTCAGGATCTATACTTGCGCTGCTGTGATGCATTTCCACCGGGTATGTTAATAGAGGACAGGAGAGAGAGAAAGGGAGAGGGAACGGTCTATGAACGGATTAGGATCCACGTACTTGCTGGTCTGTAGAATATGTGTGGATGTGTGGATGTATGTTGTTGGCAATAGGGCTATCAAAAGAATATATGTATATTTAGAGGAGGATGTCCGTCATGCTTGAGGGGCCTTGCAAATGTGTCCACCTCGTGGGAGCCGTCAAGCTCGATGGGCAAGGGCGAGGACAAATGAGGAAGGGAAACTCACTCTACACTCTCCTCATATAAATTTGCCCTACATTTCGATGCCCCTCATTCTCATATGATGTATACTTATATATATTAGGGTGTATCTGAGAAAATTTTTTTTACGCCGCTGAAAAAATTGTCAATGGAAAATATTTTTTTCACCAGATGTTAAATGATATTCATTTTATCATACTTACGTTTATATTTTTTTTATGAGATTGAGAAATAAATTTTCAAAAGTTTTTCATTTGGTGGAATTTTTTTTGCAATCAGTTAACTATAATATTTCTTGCAGAGAAATATCTGCTGTGGGTCTTTAAGTAATTTTTATGGTTTTTGTACAATATACAAAAATATGACAGATGCTTCTGTCACATCAAAAGGACCTTCAATTTGACTTATAATAGTCAAAATATTTTTCATGAATCAAAATAAAATATAAAGTCTTCAAAACGGCTTCTACCCAGCTATTGATTTTGAAAAAATATTTAATTAAAAAATTCCGCATAAAATTTTATATTTCCCTACAAAAGGGCCGAATAGTCATTTATGTCTTTTCATTTAATAAATTGATAGCGAAAAATTTTACTTTATAGTAATATAATAAAATTCCTATGAACACGTGGCAAAATAAAATGAAGCATAATTTGCATTTAATTCCATTTTACAAAAAATGGATAATTAAAAAAAATATAATTCTCTGCTCAACAACTTTTTTTATCAGTATTTAAAAAAAAACCATCGCTTTGATTATCATAAAATATATATTTATAAATTTCGTCTTCAAAGCGATGTTCATTCCATAATATCGAAAAATATTTTCCTTTAATTCAATTAGACTTTGTGTGATTTCACTGGTCAATCAATATTTGATTGATTAAATAACGAAAAAAAAAAAAAGAAAAAATGAAATAATAAAAAAATGGTTGCATCCTTTTAAAATGCAACTCTGAAAACTTTAGCAAGTGATGCACAATATATTTTTCCATTTCATGTTCATTCCGAAACAAAAATCATGAATATTCATTCAACGACGTGGAATACGTTTATATCTCGAGTATTTTATATATCTGCTGCTATTCGTTTGGTTTGCCTAGATTTTTTTTTTCATTATTATTATTATTACTATTGTTATTATCATTATTATTTTATATTATTTTTATATTCACCCTCTTGCAATCGTTTCTCTTCCGTCCAACAAAACTGGCTCGGGCTCTCCCTCTCGCTCACTTTCGCCCGTTTCCCGTTAAACCGGGGAATTTTCCATCGGCAAGTTTTCGATGAGCAACGAGGCCGAAGTCGAATCGTGTTCGTTTGATGGATAACCTGAGGCGAAGTGAAGTACTTTTACCTCATCAGGGCTCACGGAGTATAAGAACCGTTATAGATCGAGTCTGAAGGAGTATCGGGAAACTTGGACGAAGAACCAGAAACAGAACCAGAGGAAGAGGAAGAGGATAAGACGAACAAGAAGAAGAAGAGAACAAGGAGATGAAGACAACTACCCCCATGTTGGAAAGTAGACGGGGATGTAAGATCAGTCTTGGTGAGTTGGAACAGGCGATTGCAAGAAACTCGTCAAGACAGCAGAGACGAGGAGGCTATCGATTTTCAACGTTCTGTCTGATGGTGTCTCTAAGAAGAAAAACTAATGTTATAACTATATATCCGCTCATTCTTTTTGCGTTACAGTTACTTTTTCTTAAAGTTCTTTCTCGATTCCTCCTCGATTCTCGGCCCCCGACCGACCCCGACGCTTTTAGATTCTGGCCAAACACGCTCAAGAAAAATATTGCCGCGTCGGCAGGACTTTAATTCCCACGTGGATATTTTTTAACTACTTTCCTTCGTTTCTTATAATTTTTTTTTTTTTTATCAAGATCCTGGAAGATCTCATTTTTATTTATTTTTTACATCTTATTCAAAAACTTTAAACGTGGATTTGTTTTTACGCCTTTTAAATTTAAATAATAACTACTCATCAAGCACTCGCTTAACCGGTAGCAGGAACAAAATCTGTATATATTTTTCTTTGTTGGTTATTGTTGGTACTCGAGGATGTTATTTCAGTATTTTTGTTGAGCTGAATTGAAATATTGCTGGTTTGGTATTACGACCAGCTAGCGAAGGGAGTATTCACGTGCCAGTGAGGAGTCTAGTGCCGACTTTACTATTTCTGGCGATTACCGAAACTCGGCAGCATCGGCCAGACCTCGTTTCCGCTACTCTGCTGCTGTACTGCTTCGAGTAATTCACTCGCCCCGGATTTCCTCCTGAATTCCGCTGGTTCCTCTTTGAGTAGAGCTCTCGAGTCTCTAGGTAACGTCATCTAGTTTGTCTCTGATGTACTCGACCCTCATTTCTCCAGCCTCCTTCCGCCCCCGGCCTCTTGTTCTTGTTATACTTACTGCTCGCATTACCATCTTCATAACGACCGTTCAGAAATGTCTGACTTTTCACACTGAGAAATATTTCATCTCTCATAATCTCTTTTTTTCTCCACTTATAACTTTATTTCTCCAGAAATTAAATCCTGCATTTTTATTCAGCTTTAAATTAACCGTCAATTCATATTCTGCAGGAAGAGAAATTTTTTTTTGTAAACTTTGTGATTTATTTTTAATGGCTGATAGTCTGCCTACTGATTATTTATTATTAAATGTATGTTGGCGTGACTTAACTGCAGCACAAGCACATGCTTTCATTCATCCACAAAAATTAGTCGCTCGAACAATAGAAAAGAGATTAAACAATACCATAAATAATGAACATAAATCACTTGTGATTTAAATTTGTGCAAATTATAATTAAAGCGCCAAGTATTCAATTCAATACCCGATTTTAAATTTACCAATACCAAAATTCATCACCGTTATCAGGAATATGAGTAACCAAAATACGAAATGATTTAAAACAAAACTGAAAATCAATAAAAATAATTTAAAAAATAAAATTTATATTTTTTAGCACCCCTATCCTATTAATATCTCATGCATTTTATGCTCACATAAGACTCCTCCATTCCTTAAACCCCCAATATACTGAGCTATACACAAGGATATCTATAAATATACCCATGATTTCATCTATTTTATTTTTACAAACCATATCCGTAACTTGCTACCATACTAAACATTTTTATTTTTCTTACACTAAATATACACTCGTAGCCATACATACAATGTATGTATGTATGTATATATATATATATATATGAATTTTTTGCCTCGCAATTGTTATTTCTCGTCTTCTTTTTCTCCGGCATCCGAGTGTCATAATACGATATTCTTGTGACGAGATTGGGCCCTCGGTAATGGAGTTTGCGTGTAAGAGCAAGGGAGAGAGATTTAGCTCGAGTTTTTTCTCATCGGCGGCGAACGACGAGCTAGGCAGACAAGATGATGGGAGGTTTGGGAGGTGGATTAAGCCGAGAGAAGAGCGACATTGAATAAGGCTCTGAAAAAAGGGGTTCTCAAGACGAATAAAAACTTTAAGAATATATATCTATATATATGTGATGAGTGAACGAGTATATAAGAAGTAAAAGCAGTGGCAGGGGATGGGGTGGTAGTGCATAAAACGGTGCAAGCGCTAATTTTATTTAGTGTTAGCGGGACGGTGAATGTTAGTAATAGGTCTACCGACGCCACTCGCGAATCGATATTATGTTCACAGTAACTCGGTGCAGCGTGTAGTATATGTATATGGGGCATTCCACGCCAAATCGGACGGTTTCAAAATTTATTTTTCCGATTTTCTTAATTTTTGGGTATTTTTTAGTACCCCTCAAAAGAGGCTTCCTGGTAAATTTTGAGATTTTTTTGATCAATGGTTTAAAAACTATCGAATTTTAGAAAAAACCGCTCTTTTTATGGTTTTTTGATCATAACTTTCGTAATAATGGTCGAAATTCAATGTTTTTTTTTTCAAAATTTTTGTTTTTAGATGGCCTTTAAAGAAAAAAATACAAAACAAATATACGAAATGATTTTAATCGCGATTTTTGAATTTTAAGTTTTCAACTGTGTTTTTAAAAAAAGATGCATCCTTCGATTTCCTTGAAAATTTTCTATTTTAAACTTCTATCCATTCTGCAACTTTTAAGCCCGGTCCGGTAGTGGGCCTTCCATAATTACTATTTTTTTCGATTTTTGAAAATTTGAAATAATTTTTTTTCGCTATAAATGATTATCAGTTCCGATTTTTGACACTGTATACTTGTTTTTTTTGCATATTATAAATTGATTTCAATATTTTTTGGTTTTGAGTAGGGATTTAAAAGCAGTAAGTAAAAGTTAATGCTATTTATGAGCAGTTATAATAAATGTTTTTATTTATTAAGAAGCAACTATTTCGAAGCAAAAGAAACATTAGATTTGCTATAAATTACAGCTAAGACCATTACAGGAGCTCAAAAATTCAATATAATTATTCGAAAACGCGTAAAGCATGAAACGTTTTTAATTATTTCCGGGTTTTTTCGAAAATTTAATATTAACGATTATTTCATGCTTTGCGCGTTTTCGAATAATTATATTGAATTTTTGAGCTCCTGTAATGGTCTTAGCTGTAATTTATAGCAAATCTAATGTTTCTTTTGCTTCGAAATAGTTGCTTCTTAATAAATAAAAACATTTATTATAACTGCTCATAAATAGCATTAACTTTTACTTACTGCTTTTAAATCCCTACTCAAAACCAAAAAATATTGAAATCAATTTATAATATGCAAAAAAAACAAGTATACAGTGTCAAAAATCGGAACTGATAATCATTTATAGCGAAAAAAAATTATTTCAAATTTTCAAAAATCGAAAAAAAATAGTAATTATGGAAGGCCCACTACCGGACCGGGCTTAAAAGTTGCAGAATGGATAGAAGTTTAAAATAGAAAATTTTCAAGGAAATCGAAGGATGCATCTTTTTTTAAAAACACAGTTGAAAACTTAAAATTCAAAAATCGCGATTAAAATCATTTCGTATATTTGTTTTGTATTTTTTTCTTTAAAGGCCATCTAAAAACAAAAATTTTGAAAAAAAAACATTGAATTTCGACCATTATTACGAAAGTTATGATCAAAAAACCATAAAAAGAGCGGTTTTTTCTAAAATTCGATAGTTTTTAAACCATTGATCAAAAAAATCTCAAAATTTACCAGGAAGCCTCTTTTGAGGGGTACTAAAAAATACCCAAAAATTAAGAAAATCGGAAAAATAAATTTTGAAACCGTCCGATTTGGCGTGGAATGCCCCATATATATATGGATAAAGTGCTATGTAGATACAGAAGAGTGAATGGGGGCGTAATAAAGGGGCACAGAAGTGTGAGGGAAAGACGCTGGTAACGAAAGTGAGAGGCGCAGGGTGAAGTTGATAAACAGTCTACAGTACAGTACATTCTACACACTCTTAACGAAGGTAGTGTAGGGGACTGCCGCTCACTGTTGCTTGCTCTCCATGCTCGATAAGAGAAAAAAAGTTACGAGAACCGTTCTCTTGTCCCTTTTTATAGCTATAGCAAGCAAACGCGGCGGAGGGTGAAAGCTCGAGCTGAAAGAAGAACCAGAGCACTGCTCACGCGCGGATATTAACACCTTCGAGCGAGGAAAACGAATTACTCGGCTCTTGTGTGTGTGTCGGTGGCAGTGGCAACGTTGCCCCAGGGGGATAATGGAAAGAGAGTGTGTAAGCTAGGTGACACAACCGTAAGAGGAATATGTGTCGGAATGAATGTGCCGACTGGCGGGTGCACCGTACCCGGTATGTATTTGTACCTTACATATGCCAGCTAGAAAAATAACCGCGGCGTTCAACAGCAGGCTGAAAAGTCTGAGAGAACAAAGACCGCACACTGGCGAGCATCGCGTATGTCCATTACATTAATAAGGATTTAAACAGCTGTTAAATGCTTGAAAATATTTTTACTCCTTGTCGTTCCAAGGCAAGGAGTCTTAAATAATATTTATTATTTACTCTCACTGTGGATCTAACGCTCCCAGTATGTGAAGATATCTGGCGTCTTAATCTTGAGCTTTACCTCGCTGGGGCGAATTTCGTTCGCTCCAGATCTTCCGTAAGTTAAGATCTCTTCAAGTGTTATTTTCGCCGGCAGTGTCTCGGCTGTAGTTGTGCCAGTAGTTGTAGCTTAGCGGGCGTGTAGTATGGCGTCTTGATATTTTTACGAGTAGAGTGCCAAGCAGTAGTTTCTCTTATAGTGCTTGCTGGTGTTTCTGTTTCTGCTTCTGCTTCTACTTCTACTTCTACTTACACTCATATATATACTTGTAGATCTCTCGTATTTGTGCTGTTACTGTTGCTTTTGCCTCATATATCGCGCATGTGCTGCACTTAAAGAAAGACAAGTGAGTATAAGTGAGTATAAGGGTTAAGATGGAATAGTAGAAATAGGTACTGGTGGAATAGGAGCTTTTCAAGAACCAGACGACGTACTAAGAAGACGTGTGTGTTGATACATAAGTCTGGCTTGGGGTGAATTATTGCTCAGGACTTGCTCAGGAGTTGGCTTATTCGCGTGCTTCCTTCCAGAGCTGGCTGCGTTGATCTTAAGGGACTAGACTATAACTGACGAGCATTATGATGAGAACCAAGTGCAAGATAAAAATTTTTATAGTTACTTATATTTGCGATGACTTGTGCTGCACAAGCATTAGGATCCACTCGTTAAATTATGACTTGGACTGTTGGTTCTTGTTTTTAAAGTTTACCTTACCTCGCTCTTGAGAATCCGAGATCCGGGTGAATAGAAAATAACGAGGCAAGTTTTATTTATCGAAAAATATAATCGTTATTTTGTTGTTAAACTCTGACAGATATATTTGTGGTACATAATTGCTGCTCATTTAAATGAGCAGCAAGAATAAAAATATAATAAAAATAATAATAATAAGAGATTGATATCGCGGGCATAAAGTGGCTTTCTCAAAACTCCAATTAAGCCGGTTGGTTATTTTTCTTGATCGATAAATTTCCACGATGAGTGGAGGGTTTTGTATTATTTATGTACGAAGAAGGACGGTGAGCCATAACCAGCGTCATATATGTCCTGAATACGACGCAATAATCGTTACGATGCTTTTCGCGTCCTGGCTTACAACCGTGGCAGCCTTGATTCAAACAACCGGCTGGGAATTGCGTAACCGCCTGACTGGCAACTCGCTCCGATGAATTCGCTTCGGATGATCTTACCCACACATTTCTCTCCCGTCATACATTTGAATATACATATACATATGCATACATACATATGTATACTCTCATGCCGCAGAGGATCACCATCCACAGCTCAAACTGCGAAGTTGAAGAAGCAGAATAACCAGTTGCTACGATTAAAGATACTTGGGAGATGAAAAACGAACACTTGCCTTTTTTTATTACGCCCGTACATAATCACAATTCATTTAAGCTTTTAAATAATAATAACAATAACACCCATAACCATAATAACCGTAATAGCTTATTTATCAATGATTAAAATATATGCTCGGCTCTCGATTGTTCGAGATGAGGTAATGGGGTATTAAGAAATACTACACCGTAAGTTTTTTTTTTTACTGATAGCGGCAGTGTAATAACGAGGCCATGGAACAATGAACGTATTTAATGCACCAGAAGAGAAGTTAACTCACTTATCGGTCATAGCCTAGATTCTTACCTGCCCGGTACTCGTCTCCTTAGACATTATAATCGACACTTGTCGTTTACCCATTAGGGGGAGACTGGGGCACGACGGAATACAAGATAAAGTTCTCTTTATTTTTTTTTCCAAATCTCTGAGTTATCCCTCGTGATCTAGATCCGTTTTATACCCGAGTATAGAAGCTAAGCTTTATTTCTCATGACTATATTTTACTTTGAGTAGACCAAGTCTCGGTATAGTCTTATTCTAACAGCAAACATATGCCATCACACTTGGATTCCATTCGTTATTCGTTGTGTGTTATATTTAATGGTTTCTGTGTGCGTGTATATGTATATGCTCGTTCATCTTAACGGTTTATAGCGTAAAAATGTGTATGTGATGTTTACGCAATGAGATACGACAATCCAAGTTACCTCTTTTTACCTCATTCGTCTTATCCAAGACGTCGTGACGCGTCGTCTTCTTCTTGCCGAGTCGCAGGTGGCGGCTTTTGTTTGCCCTCTTCTCTAAACATGATAGATTCGCTTATAAATATGTCACGATGAAATACAAGTGTTCGGTATTAGCTACCATCACCACCGGTATTTATAAATATTTAAGTGCATTTTTAATAATATTTGAGTTACGTAAATATAATTATAGTTTAAGAGAATAGATGACAGTGTTTGCTCACATTGGAGTGGGGGAACGAGAAACAACCCACATATGGAGCGACGAAAAATAAATATTATGATAATAATCATAGTCAAGAATCATTAAATATAACTCGGATTTATAATTTAATAGTTTGCGAGATTCTATTGGAGTAGAATTTTTTATCAGTTTATTTTTTATGATATCGTTCAACCGGGAAAATTATTGGGTTTTTTTACTTATCAATACGTGAGAGAGTATTGCATACTATGGGATATATGACCGAGTAATTGGGGTAAAACGGGCCACAGAAAATTAAACAAAAGAGTAATAAGATTATTTAATAAAGCCCTGGTACTTTTACCCTAGATATATATATCAAGTATTTTGTTCCAGACGAGTTCCTACACGTAATAATACGTGAAAGTAGTTTCATTTTTGGTGGTAAGTTATGTGCTCCGAGGTCACCGTGTCGAGAGACAAAAATACTCGGTTATATTATTGTTATGGAGGTTTTTTGTTCTCAGCATAGCACCGAGTTTCCGAGATTGACAATTCAAGGAAAACGCGCGTCGCCGTAGTGTCGGCCCGATTTCATTAGTTTCTTATATACTTAATACATATCTCCGTATTTTCTTGCCTCACTCCCTTATCATTCCTCCTCCCCCTGTTCCCTTCTCTTTCTCACTCTCACTCTTTTATTTTTCTGTCATCTCTTCATGTTCTGTCAGTGTCATTTTATTTACGACGACGTTAAGAACGAAAGGGTCCAATTGCCGGAGATCTTGTGTGTATATGGGTATATATATACGTATATATGTATGTACCAATCTCACTTGGTATTTACTTTTGATAAGAGATAAGAAAAACATCGTAAACTTTATCCTGCGTACGTACTAGAGTTTTAATGTACGAAATTATTTAGTTTTATAGCAAACTCGTTTTGTATATTTGCCTACCACGTGACTTGTGATATTTATTGATTTTTCCTTCTTCTAAAACTTTTCGCACTGCGATGCTTTCCTCATGCAATTTAATTCTGTTTTTTCATCCCTATTCACCTTAGACCGTTTTATTTTTTCTTCATTCACATTTAATTTAAAACTGTTTTCTTATTAGCTAATCACCCACTCGTCGAAATAAAACGTTGAGCGAGTAAATGAAAAAGTACAATTTTATTTTAAGTCGGATTTAGTTGGACTTCTTTTCGACTTGGAGCTATTTTTCCAGAGCTAAGAAGCTTTGCCACTAGATATATATATATATATATATATATATATACTCATATTTATTTTATTTTATTTTTACTTTTTAAAAAGTACACTGCAGACTTTACCTGAAGACATAATAAAATTTTAAATTTATCGCTCTTACATTCTCCTTCAAACATCAAGATATTTTTTTATATTATTCCCGTTAAAAATATATATTTCATTTTAAACTAAATATATTTTTACTAAAAAGGGTATTATGTCTTCTATCGAATTACCATTCATCGAAGGAATACCTTTTTATTTGCCAGTGGATAGGTCGCAACTCATTTGTCCTCAGTGCTCACAATTCTTTATTCCGAGACCGAAACCGAGACAGAAAAAGATAAAGAAGAAAAATAACTCCATACTTGTGTGTCTCTAGGATAGCAATCTTGGAAATTGCTGGACGAACACGGAGGATATAAAATTGATTGGTCCGGAAGATATCGCGTCAGCTGTCCCGCGGTCACGTTTCCTCAACTACCAACTTTTTTTCCTTCTTTTTCCTATAAGACTTTTTACCTTTTTTTCGGTTTTATCTTTCTTTCATCTGCTCACGTCGACTTATGACTTAATCATATATTCACTTTCACAGAGATAGGGATCAAATTATACCCGAATTGATTTAGTCAGGCCCGGGCAAAATGACCTCCCGGGTCAAAAAATTAGATCTGTTTTAAAATAAATGATAAATTCAAATATTTTTCTTTAATTCAAGTTTATAAATCGTATTTATTTTATATAGGAATTTAATCTGTTTTTGTCCGTACTAGTCATTATCCAGGACAAAATCAGACTTATTTTCGTATGATATTTAGTCTG
This sequence comes from Microplitis manilae, assembly GCA_030273425.1. NCBI lineage: Eukaryota > Metazoa > Arthropoda > Insecta > Hymenoptera > Braconidae > Microplitis > Microplitis manilae. The sequence goes on from CP092725.1 coordinate 2,148,026, forward strand.
TTTTAAATCTGGTTTAGACTAAAAACAGACTTTTTTATTATAATTATTGTTCTGTGTTCAATTGTTTTTAAGGACAAAAACAGACTTTATTTGCTATAATTTTTAGTCTGTATTCAATTGTTTTCTAGGACAAAAACAGACTTTATTTGCTATAATTTTTAGTCTGTATTCAATTGTTTTTTAGGACAAAAACAGGACTTTTTATAAATATAAATAATAATAATAATAATAATAATAATAATAATAATAATAATAATAATAATAATAATAATCTAAATTTATTAATTTATTTCAATCTTCTTGGTATTTGAAACATGCTAATGCGCTTCTGAAATAAGATGTCACAAGGAGAAAAATGTTGGCTCGAAACCTACCAATTTTTACAATGCTGTCGACCAAACTTAAAACAGGAAGTGAATAAGCATCCAAAGAATTATTGTGCTCTTATAAAAAATGATTATGCTGTATCACAATACTTATTACGCCCGAGAAACTTATCGATAAGCTTTAATATCAATTACTTTTATACCTTACAATAATTTGGATGCAGCATAATAAGTTTTTATAAGAGTATATAGTAATTTTTAAGATGCTTTACTTTCGGTTTCAAGTTTGGTCGACAGCATTGTAAAAATTGGTAGATTGCGGGCCAAAATTTTTCTCCGCGGCACATGAATTTTGATGTTTTGTGATGCCAACATATTCTCGATTATATCCAATAAATAAGAAAAATTTCTTGACATTTTAAGAGTTGTTTTATGACTTTTATTCACTGCTCTAAATATTCAGTCAAGACAACTAAAAATTAAGCTGTCAAATTATCATTAACTGCCGACATTTTTAAACAAAAGATACTAAATAAATAGTAAACAAAACATAATCAATTCTGCAACTTAATATTTTTTTTTATAAATATTGCCTATGAATAAAAATTTTATAAGTCCATGATTTAATCTAGTTTTGTCCTTGTAAATTTTCATAACTAAAATTTTTTAAAGTCCAAGAATTAATCTAGTTTGGTCTGCCCGTAACGCAATTGTTTTTTAAAATAACAGGTCGAAAACAGCTTAAAATTTTTGTAAAAGACCACAAACAGATCAAATAGTCCAACTAGACTAAAATCAGATTAAATTTTTCTGTCTGAGTAGATCAAAAACAGTACAAAATTTTTATAGAAGTTCAATAACAGACTAATTAGTCCAAATACAGTCCAGTTAGACTAAAATCAGATCAAATTTTTCGACCCGGGCTTTCAGAAAATCCATTTCTTTCATCCCAGATATGCTAAATTTTTTTTTACTTTTCCATGGGTTTGAAATAAGGCCAGTTTTGAATTCCTACAGAAAAATTATTTTCACTCCGCCATTTTACCCAGCCCTCTACTAAAGAAATCGAATCACTTTTAAAAAATTCGGTGTTGCAGTCACGAAAACATTTCTGAAAATAAATGTAAAATTTTTTTCATTCTCTCTTCGCAGTACAACAAATTTTTCAGACGACATTGTAAATTATGGAAGCAAATGTTGTATCCATACACTAAATTCTTGTGTATTTAGCGAATACATTGGTACTGGCAAGACAGAGCCTAGTGAGCAAGTTAATAGAACAAGCGAGAAAGCAGAGTAGAGTAGTACTGAGAAGTATGAGAAAAAAGCATTGAATCGTCAAATAAAATCATTCCGCTCAGCTTCTTCAATACTACAAAACGCAGTATATAGCAACGGTGCGTCTTCTCAACCGGATATTGCCAGACGAAATTATTTTATTTCTCTAGAAACTCTTGAGTCTAGTCACCGTTATATGTATACCATCGCCAGTATTTCACTCGGTTTAATTTTTTCCATGCGCCGATGGAAACTTTGAAGAAAAATTTTTTAAAACCTTGATAAAGAATAAAAAAAAAAAAAAAACTACTCTCCATTATATTCACGACACTCTTTATTATTATTTTTCTCTCGCTCAACGAAATTACTTACGACTGGCTGGAAACTTGTCAACTTATTGCACGTGTGCCTTGTCGTCTTTTTTGTCACTCGAGCTATCCGGCTTGCAAACTCGTCAAATATTTCATCGTTCATTTTTTATTCATCACCAGTTGCTTATTAAACACATAATAAGCTTAAGAATTCGCTATTTACAAATTATTATTATGTATCATTATCATTATCATACCCAGCACTTTTTTTACCGCCGGTTTACATTCATTTTTACTCGCGATTTATTCAATTCTTCCAGTTTTTATTTCATTAGTTAATTAGTTTATTTAATTAATTAATTAATTAAATTATTTATCATTATGTTATTCCACGGAATTTTTTATTTTTCTGAAAAAAAACCCACACTTGAAAGTAATAAGTATAAAATGAAAAAAAAAAAAAAAAGCGACACAGTTGCCTTTCACTCGACATTTTTCCACTTTATGTCACAATATATTTTCTCCGTCCCTCAATGTATACATCTATCTTCTCACTCACTATATCTGTTGATTCTCTTCTTCTTCTTTTTCTTCTTTTCCTCATGCTCTGTCTCATCCACACCAACATAATCCAATTCGTTGTGTTCCACAACGGGAATAAGCCAGATGCTCCCACATGCATTCCATCCTATTGTGTGTGATGTGGGCATACATACGAGAAAATTCAATTGAGCTGTTTTATACTCATATGTATATAAATGTAAATATAAATGTAAATGTGCTTGTAAGAAGCTCAGAAAACTAGATTTTCCAGGGAAAAAAATCAAAATTTCGCGAAAATTTAATAATTTTTTCCATTTTTTGGAAAACAATAGATTACCCTATTAAAAATCCATGGAATAATCCAGTATTAATTTCTATAGATGTCCCTATAAAAGAATTTTGATGCCTAATTTCCCATATGGGTTTCATTTATATATGAAAATCTAGACATATTTAGTAATAGTCCGATACTTCTTCTTCCTTGCGGAAAATCAAAATTTTGAAATTAGGACAGACATTTTTCAATGGAATTAGTAATTATTCATTACGAAAAGCCATTTTTTTTATTCAAATTGTGTTTTTCTGCTATTACTAATTTTTCAGCCCGGTTTTTCTCGAGTATTTGAAAAAAATTCCATTGCAATCTAAAACGAACTTATGAATTATTTAGATTGGAGGAATAAATAACTTTATAAATTCGATACTGAATCGAGGATAAGAATAAATAAGCGAAAAAGGGAAAGAGACAGATTAAAGAGTATAAAGTGGTAGAAGAAAAAGATTTAGTTTAGAAAAGTGAACAAATTGTCGTGCACTTTTCGAGCTTACTCAAAGAAGGAAAAGTGTATTCTGTTTACTCTATTCTATATATCTGTAGGTTTAATATATATGTATATATGTCTACAGTTTACGTGATTCTCTTGGTCTCCTTGTGATAGAAGTCCAACTAAGTCCATTCCCTTTTTCACACCCCCAAGATCCACGAGCTGATCCTACGATCGAGCCACTGAGACCTTTGACCTTTGAAATCGTCTTCGATTTTATTCACTATTGGAAAATAAATAAATCTAACTCGAAAATACACGGAGAAAAATGTTGGCTCAAAATCTACCAATTTTTATTATGCTGCCGACCAAACTTGAAACAGGAAGGGAAGCACCCAAAAAATTATTATGCTCATACGAAAATTATTATGCCGCATCACAATTATTATAATGTATAAAAGTAATTGTTATTAAATCTTATCGATAAGTTTCTCGCTCGTAGTAAGTATTGTGATACAGCATAATAATTTTTCGTATGAGCATGATAATTTTTTGGATGCTTCCCTTCCTGTTTCAAGTTTGGTCGGCAGCATAATAAAAATTGGTAGGTTTCGAGCCAACATTTTTCTCCGTGTAGCTATATCCGATTTATTTCACAGACTTTTCTCAACACTCCCATGTCAGTTCAGATCTTTTTTTCCTTTTTTATTAAAGTTTAACTAGAATAGTGTTGCTACTTTATATTTTTTTATTTTCCATCAATAATTCATTCCGTACAGCTAAAAATAAGTCTCCCAGAAATGAACATTCACTAAAATAAAATTAACATAAACTTTTGTGAAGCAGCGCACTAAGAAAGTGTAACCGAAAAAACTAAATGTCACTGAATAGAAGCAAAGTCCCAAGCAAAAGGGTAAAATTAAAAAAAAAATTGTAGACCAGGGAATTGTAACCTTTGTACTGAGAGCACAAACTGTGAATCCGGTTGTTTCTATGCTCTGTCTGTAGACTGGGCCCACCTCTTCCTGCCGGTACTGTGTTCGCCAGCTCACTAAACTGCGTTGCCTTTTTTCATAAAAAAGAAAAAATAATAAAAATGATGCATCATTTTTGCCGCATCGAAAATCTCATCAAATAATTTCATTGAATCCCGGGTACTTGGTATTCAGAGTGCGGTCCATTATGACCGTGTGGAGTTTTCAAATCCGGGTCAACATTCGAAACCAATCCAGTGAAGATGAAATATATTGTATAAGAGACGGTAGTTTCCCGAATTACCTAAATCGTAAATCTACAAACGTGCCAAGTGTACTAGTGCTGGTACTAGTACTTGTACAAGTACACTACATACAGTATAAAGTAAAGTACTGAGGAGATACGCAGGCAAGTGGAAAAGATGAAGGTGTTACAGAATCCAGGATAAAGCTTTGGTATACAGTAAAATGGCTTTAAATCCTTCTTGACAAGGTCTAAATCTTAAAATGGTGACCATCTCTAACTCTATTTCCGATTGTCTTCTCAGGCAACATACATATAAACATATCACTTGGGAAAGTGAATTAAAGTAACATATTATAAATAAGAGACGGAAAATTTATCAGTTTTTAATAAAAAAAATTTGCGCTCCATTTTACCTCGGGTACTTGATCACCCGAAAAGTCATGAAAATTTTAAAATGAATAATTCTCGATATAAAAAAATTTCTTTCTTCAGCAAATTTTTCGATTGTCCCGTCATACCCCGTCTGCTATATATATTCAAAAAGACATACTTATACTCATATCATACTTTAGCTTATTCTTGTTCTCGTACTCAAGACAATAGAATTCCGATATCTTTTCTCTCTTATTACGGTATAGGTATATCTATATGTATATGTATATATCAGGGGTTTTATTTTTCAATGCCGTCTCGATGAACAACAAATCGCATCGTGATATGATGGCATTCAGTATAGTACATCAGTACTACATTGCACTCCATAGAGGAGAGTTAAGAGATATATAGTTTATCATCAAGTATTTGCGGCGCATTTACTGCGATATTAAACCCGAGCGATGAATTCTGTGAAATGAAGCGTATTTGCTGGCAGTCTACTGTACACACTCTATACTCTGCACAATGACGTGTAAATCTGTGTAATAATTCTCAGTAATAGATTATAGATAATAGATAATATATAATCGATTCTCGGCGTCTCGGAAACGATATTTAAGTAGAACAAATATAAGTATTCATACTTGAGTGATTACGAAAATAAATTTACAGACATTTAATGCTGAAATTATTTAATCAAGTGGAAAAAAAAAATTAAAGCTGCCATCGAACGTCAAAAATCTGGATCTCGGAAGAAGAAATTTTTCGGCGGAGGCTTAACTTTTTACCCTCATTTCTTTTGCAATTTACGGGATCCTCTATTACAGAAACAAGGTCCACATAATATTATTCTAGGCGACAGTTTGCTTTTTTATTTCATATAAAACAGAATTTTAAAGAGAAACTGAGGCTGAAAAATGGAGCCAGCGTGAACAAATTTTTAAAAATGAGAATAAATATAAAAATGAAAGTTTAAGCAAAAGCAAAAACAAAAGCAATTGAACCAGAGGGTAGAAAATAAGGGAGAGAGATCGAATCTCTGTCCCTCGAGCGTACGCATTCGATTCAGAGGGAAAAATACGGAGGCTGTTTATTTTAGGTCCTCCTTATGTAGATATATGTGTTCTTGTTTTTATTTTTTTTTGTTAAGAGCTAAGAGCTGGTTTAGCTGTGTCCTTTGTGAGGCTCGCATCGGGGAATCCCTCGCGCGAATCCCGGTTATTCGCCCTCTTGGCCTTTCGTCCTCACGCAAATTACATCGCAACCCCCGGGACATGGAACCCAGGACCCGGGACTCGAGACGGTAGGACGGGGACGTAGCAGGTGCACGAGTATCTACGGAGGATCCTCTGAATCGTCGTCAAGAGGAATATAGTTACTGCACGGGTTATCCGTAACGCGCTGCATTAGCATAATATCTAAAGAGCTCCATAGGCGACGTGCGACGAGCAAAGAGGGCTGGGGAAATTTCCTACCTTTGTGTCTGTGTGGGTAACGCTAACCTTCGAGTTAAAAAAAGTTTAACATTCTTATTACACATAAATTTCTATACTATCTTAATGTTTTCGCGCTAATTCAATTTTTTTAAAATTTAATCATTGCTATCTACTTTGAGACTTGAGCATAAAAATAAAAATAATTTCATTTTCAAGTGTCAGTTGTTTATATCACAGGATTTTCGTACTCAAGAGTTTGAAAAAAAATTTTCAAGTCATTTTACAAAATATTTTGGTATTTTTCAGTTAATTTTTACGGTGCAAGAAAAAGCTCACGTGAAATAATTCAAAATTTGAAATCGGAAAGTTTAAAATAATTTATTTTGGACTTGAATTAATTAGGTGTCATACCTGGAATAAATTATTTATTCATATTTCAACGAATTGTTGAAAGTTTTATCGTAGAAGCGAAGTTAAGGGCTTAAAGTTAGAGAATTAATGGTCTGTACACATATATATGAATATATATACAGGAAGTGCAGGCATAAACTGTATATTTTAACAGACTTTATTTGAGTGACCGTGTGTGTCATCGCGGATATCCCCAGTATAAACATTAGAGTGTATAACTTTTCGGAAAACAACAAAAAAATATATGAAACTATGGAACGGGCAACATGTGACGCCGGTTGACTTAAAATAATAACAACTCATCGTTGTGGAAAGATGCCGGAGGTAGACTTTGGCGCCCAAGTTATCACCAATTTCCGATCTATAATAAATAATAATGACGCTGAAAATATAAATATTTTATTTTGTCCATGGAATACGACAGCTATCAAATTTTACTTCGCATTTAAACAATTATAAAAAGAATTTAGCTTGACAATGAGTCATAGTACGGTGGGTTTGATCATAATTGCGTAAAACTGGCGAGTCGAAAAACCGCAGGGTGAGAGAGGGTGAGCGAGGGCTGGAGACAGTGTCGCTGGGATATATAATAGCACTAGAACTATATACATATATACATGTATATCTATATATATGTGTATAGAGAGAGAATGGTTTGTGGCTGGTGCGATAAAATTCTGGCGTTAATCAGAATCTTGTTTCCACAAGAGAGACGCGCATTCGCCCGCGGGACTCGCTAACGAGGGGGCCGCCCTGCCCGCCATTGTGACCATTTACACAATTACATACATTTCCGTTTCCCTCTGGGCTTTTTCTTTGCCACTAATACACTAAAATTGTCAACGTTTTACACCAATAACTCCCACATTGCTAAAAAAAAAATGTAACAAAATAGCAGATAATTTTTTTTCCCGCTTATTTCTTCCCCTGAACCCCAACCCTCTTTACCCGGGTTTTGTTCTTATATTAGAGCTGTTCCATAGGAAAAAACAAAGTAAAAAAGTAAAGTGGCGTTCTGAGAATCGCGAGTGACTCAGCTCGTGAATTCTCTGTGTGTGTGAGTCCTGCGTTGTGTTGGGTGAGATCTGCGTGCGCTTGCGTGACGGGGTAGTTGAACGCAGCGATGGTGACGTTGGCAATGGAGTTTAGGTCCCGGGGGTGTGTTGGAAAGAGGGACAGAGACGAATAGAAGGAACGGAAGAGGAGCGGGAAGGGATAAAGCCAGGAAGGGCGAACAGGAAAAGGTGTGGGAGTCACAACACATTTGAGGGCCAAAGTGCGTGTGAGCCCGAGTACTGGTGTCAGTGAGAGAGACCAAGGAACGGTAATGTGTTGGTGCGTGTCGGTGCGTGCACACGTGTTATTGATCGTCCCGACTCGCTGTGCGTTAATGCTGGCAGGCTGCAGGGGTGCCAACCGCATTCTCGCTAACTCTATTCTCTTAGGAACCACGCTGTCGACTCATGCACAGGTGGAATTCTATATGAAGGTCATACACATTTGTGCGCCATATATACATATACATATACCCATATGTATATATATATATATATATACCTGAGATGTGTGTTCTCTCACTATATTTGCATGTTGCTGAGTACGCGTTACATAACCCCCATTCCCTCCCTTTCATAGCTCGTATATTGCGTACTATGTTCTCCGCATATATGAACATCAGAGTATATATTCTCCAAATGTCACTCTATGCTAGATATGAAAATTTTCATTACTCTGTATTACACATTGTTTTATTTATTTTTTATATCGTTTACTCCAAGCGCTAATTGTGAAAGTTGCCTTTGGGTAAAAGAAAAATTACTCAGGCTATATATATTTATATAAATGTGTAATAAAATAAAGTTATTAATTGTAAATGCAGTTGAGTAGTGCGTGAAAAAGCTCAACTTGCTGAGTTGTTCAAATAGATATAGTGGAGAGTAGTTTCATTGTATTCTCGTAGCACGTACTCACAACACAGAACTGCGTCATTTCTTTGCCCCATGTCATTACTTGTACATGTTCTTTGTATATGCTATATATAAATATATATATTAAACTCAACACTACTACGCTGGCGGTACTACTTTTGCTAGGGCTACGACTACCAAAGTCTCTTTTTACTCCTCCCCTTACTCATTTTGCGAACACGCAAGGGTACTTTTTTCACAGCAATTGCTCACCACACACTACATATATGAATTTCCTCACGATTCATATAAATTGCTGGTGTGAAGAAAAAAATGATACGTCAATTTTCATTTTTATTTTTTTTCATTTTTTATAAATCGAGAAGGTTGCGTCAAAAGAGTGTCCGAAATTTCGATCAATATTATGTTTCGTTTAATTACAAATACCCTTTTGTAGATAATTACCATGAAAAATCTTGTTTATCAAATGAGTATTGAATATCGATACACAGGTATTGAAAAATTCAAAATATGACTAAAGTGCAATATTATATTTTTATCATATATTTTTATTTCAATTCAATACAAATGTATCATGTAACTCGTACATTTTATTTAACCAGATTAAAAACAGAATTTAATAGACTATCCATCTATGAAAAAAAATTTTACGAAATTATTTGACCGTAAGGTAAAAACTGCGTTGCGCTACATCGGCGCCACGGGGTGATTTGGGTCACTCACTATTTTTTACGAAAAATCTAAAATATAAAAACTTCAATTTTTTTTGCACAAGGGGCCATTTCACCCCATACTTTGAATTTTTTCTGTGCCTGGGTATCGATACCGAATACTTCTTCGGGGAGTAAAGAAAAAAATAGAAAATTGGTGGAAAGAACTCACACTATCGACATTTTTTCTCGGGAGGTCTATTTTGCTCCTTGTTCATCTATATATATATATATATATATATATAGACCGTAAAAAAAAATAGAATTGTACATTTATTAATTGCAACGACCCCTTAGGGTGATTCACCTGGTAGTACGTACTCCCTTTGTATGAATTTACTTCTCGTGACGGATGAAAATCACATGCACCCTCAACTCTCTTTCTCTGTCCCTCTCCCTCTGAAAATAAAACCTGGCTCTATTTGATGATGATATCTCTCATCCACACAGTCATACTCAGACAGGGATCGAAACAAACGGATTTGCACATGCACAAGACACATGCTGGTGAATAGGCGCCTCAATATGATCTACAGCCGATCTGCGGCCAGAAACACACAGGAACGTTTGCAAACACACTGATTATGATGATAATAATATTATTGTTCATGTATTTGCGGATTAGTTGAGTAGAAAACCGGAGTGACAAACGAATAGACGCACATGTGTATTAATGATCGTGATCACCGTTTTCCTTGGACGTTTCAATGATTATACTGCGGCTTTTGTGGAAATCAATTTGGCATGTTCGTGCACCTGGAAAACCTTCACTCGTAAACCGAGCTTCAAGCTCGGCATTGTGTTTTCGGTAGCAGTTGCGTGTGTTTACCACCAGAGGGAGTCCAAATGACTTTGAAATTTACCGCAATGCCGCCGCATTATGCATTAATTTGTCGACGTTATCCATTATAAATATATACTGCCTACTACACACTGTAAATAATTCTTGATTAAAGCTGTATATCAGTAATGATTAGTTAATTTCACCAGTGCGTGTGTTAACAATAAAGTACAGTATCGAATTAAACTCGCTTTAGATTCTTTTCTTTTCGTTACTTCAAAGAATAAAACCGAGGAAGCGAAAATTTGCCCCGGGCTATTTTACTGCACGCACGCATTTGCCGTCTCCCTGTGTGCGTGTGTGGGTACATAGTAAAGTACACACACATGAATACATTGATGTTCATTAAATCCCCCACGTTTATAAGTCGGCAAGTCCGGGGAAAGTACCTAATGATACAGAGGCCGATTAAAAGCTACTGAGTACGTCATTTGGCTTCATCAGTTCAGTCCGAAAATTCATTGCTTTCATATCTCGTATGTAATATACGTATATATGAAGATATGGATATAGATATAAGTATTACTGCCGGTACGTTATACACAAGTGAGTATGTTCTTTGATCTAATTATAGGTCAGAAACCCTTCAAGATCATCCGCTGTATTGTTTTCCACATACGATAAACCAACATGAGCATTAAGCTGAGATTGGTTTTCTAAAATTATATTTAAAATACCTCTTTGATATACGCTAAGAAAATTCTCATCCTACAAATCCGATGAATAATCAATTTCATCCGACAACATAATGATTTACATTTATATAGTGATAAAATATTTTATATAAAATTGAATAAAACGAGACGGATTTTGTGTATAAACATCCGCACAAAAGCCACCCACGTTCGCATGTAAATGTTGCCTGATATCGTATAATGCGTTACATACACAAAAATCTTACACTTGGTAACATACCAATACCAAAACTTGTACAACTCTATACATTCACATATATGTATACATAGATACATATACATATATATATATATAAACAAGTAGACTTTTGAATTGCGCTGGGTTTAAAAACATGGCGGATGCCATTACTAGAGACTCAAATAACATAGCTTACAATAAAGTGCTCACGATGTCCTATAATACTGTCGTAAGTATGTAGCGACACCCGTCCCGTTTATATTCGCCGAAACACCGACACCTACACACGTTTTAGTGTAGGTACACATAATTTACAACACATGTGTATTAGCAGCATCAATGATATCAACAAAGATACAGGAACGACAACAGCCAATACAAGTATTGCGACAACACACTGAGAGTGCGCGGTTTGCTTAGATGTTGTGTGTACATGAGTCAGAGTTCTCTATCTATATGACACTATTCCATCGGTGTCTGTGTAGAGCATTCATGGCTACTATCATCACCACTCGTGATTGGATTGTATGAGTAGTTTTCCTACTGTTCGCTTCTACTTCTATCCCTGCTTCTACTTCTACTCTCGCTCAACCTCCTGATCCTGATTCTGCTCCTGCTGCTGGCGATTTGGTCTGGATCTTCCTCAGAGCTGCCTCTGGAGAGAACCAACCAACCAAACTTACAGCAACATCTATATCTCCATATACATTTAGAAGCTTATTTACCAGAAGACAGAGAGAGAGAGAGAGAGTGGATGCCAGGGGGTAGGACGAGGAAACACATATGGCGATTGGGGCTGGTGAAGATGCGCAATACTATTTTAAAAGCAACATGAAACTCCGTTAGCTAGTAAACATAAGCTTATATCTTTACGCTCTTCTTATTCCTTTTATATATGTGTATGTATATATATATATATATGCAGACTTGTGGGCCATTCATGCTTGACGTCAATGCTCTTTTTCCAGTGGAGCGCGAGCAGCGAAGCACGTTTGCATATATGGCATAGTGTTTTCTAGGTAGCTTAATGCTGCTAAGACGTTAGTCTTGGTTATCGCGAGCCAGACTTGGCTATAGAGCGACAACAACTATCTGGGGTATATTCGCTGATTTTACGCTTAAACTGCTGATACTTTTTCGTTTAATCTGCATAAACGATCTGAGATCGCTTTGTGTGTTACGCTGGAAAGCTATATTGGACAGTGTTATGGGGCCATTCGAAATAATTGCTATTGTCGGGGTTGAATTGTCTTACGGATATTGACATTTAAACTTGCGTGTTTAAGCTTTCGAAATAACTACTGGAGATAGTTTAAGTTTATAGCAGTTGTAATTTATTTTTAAATCAACACTGATAGCTTTATGTTATTGATTCTCAGTCGATAGTGATTACCAATCGCCAATTGATAGTCACGAGCGGTAGTTTTTTTTCTGTATTGGACACTGACGGAAAAGTGGATAAATTTTTTTGCTGGAATTATTTCAAATATTTATTTTGCGGTTTTAATTGCAGTGCATATTTTTTATTACGCTAATATTGAATGAATGGGTGATAATTTATCAAAACTGAGGAAAAAAAATTTTCCATTTGAAGATAAAAAAAAATGAGAGTTTTCCTTGAATGTTTGCTGGCGCGACTTTTCCCTGGGGTAAAAACACAAGCTTTTATTAAATGAAAAAATTTTTTGAACAAACAGTAGACAATAGATTAACCAATAACATTAAAAGTTAAAAAATATGAAATAATGAAAAAATATTTGCTTCATTTAAATTTCCCGCATGACTCTAATTAAATTCCGCAAAACAATATTTAATTAAATACACTCTCTATTAAAACTCATTTAAAAAAATTAAATAGCAGGAACATCATCTCTGATAATAGCATTCAATACAATACACTACATCATTATTACGTCGCGGAATTCGTTTATTGGTATAGTTTTCAAAAACATTATTGAGAAAAAAGTGAGGGGTTTGTTAGCCGTTAGTTGTTATTACAGTCGGACCTGCTTATAAGACTATTAGTTTCTCTCTCAAACTATCGCGATACCTGATTTATAAAAAAGACAGCAATATAGTCTTATAAGCAGGTCCGACTGTAATATAAAATTCATCCAGACATGATAACATAATATAAAAGTGAATCGTGTGTGCAGCAAAACAGCGACGACACAAGAACTCAACTCGCGAGGATTTCTCTCACATACTCTCTGTTCTCTCGTTCCCTAAATTAATTATAAGAGCCATCATTTATTTTCATTTCCCTCTATACTAATGAATGTGAACATCCCCTCTGATGTTTTGCTGCCGCTAAAATTTTATACAGACGTACGCAATGATATTAAAAAAAAAATAAATAAAAAACGGGTGTGAGCTGTTAGTAAAAGAGGAAAAAAAATTTATAAAATAATCTTTTATTCGAAAAAGTCAAAGTTTACTGCTAATGGTATTTCCGTAAATTAAATTTCAATCATACATATATTTATATCTATATATATATGTGTTAATAAAATTTTTCGCTATTGATAAAAAATTTTTTATTCGTGTCAAGAGTTTCGCTTTTCTCAGGCGTCATCGCACTTCAGATACATATATATTATATATATGTTTATGTGTGTGTGCGAGAAAGCTCACTTAGACATAAGTCTTGTAGTAAGGAAAAGAGTGTAAGAGATAAACAGACGGAGAAAGCCAGGAGAAGAGTAATGGGCCACACTGGTAGAGAAGGTTTTTGCCGAGTTTCGCGAAGATGAAGCCGTCGTGTAATTACTGGGCTCGTTAGGCGAACGAGGTACGGGAACGGTAGCATCCAGCACGCCAGTGTCAGTGGGACTCGTATTTAATTAGTGTTATCGTCGTGCGTACATACCAGAGAGTCTCTGAGCTTAATTTAAGACCCTCTCCTCTCCTCGCCCGTTCTTCCATTATATTCCTGTTATTGTTATTATACTGTTGTTTGTTATTATTTTCCATTCGCTATCCCTCTCTTTGTCGAGCATTTTTTCGCTACATTATTTTTATCAACAGTTGTAACCCTCGTTGAATTACGCGTGTTGCAATTCAAACGGTCTCACATTTCATATACATAAAGATACGCGTTTTTTTAACCGCGTGCTGGGCATTTTTGAGGCGAATTCCTTTTACAAGATAATAACTGCTACCCAGATATGTAATTACGCTTGCGTAATTGTATCCTCTGACCATAACACGCAAACTTTTATTTTTCAATACTTTGGCTCTTTGTGGCTCGACGTTACATTCGAAAATTGTTTTCGCTTACTTTGTATGCGCTGCTGAACTTGAACATTTTATACATATTTACCCAAGGCAACCCACCGATTGATGGGGAGATAATTGTAATTTTACATTGCTATAAATAATTATAGGGAATTACAAATAGATATTAATCGAATCTTTGGAGCTTCAATGAGTTTGATAATTTATTAGTTGTAAATGTGGATTTGAATAATAAATGTAAGCTAGCAAGCACCAATTAATGACTGGTGTGAGCGTTTGATGACCAGTATGCGCCGAATTACCGGTGGTTGCATTTCGTTATTTGATAGGGATGTTATTAATATTGCTATTATAGGTTTGTTCATTAAATACTTTTGTAAATATATACGTGCGTTTAGTAGCGCTTTATGAATTATTCAATTTCATTTAGACATTTCAAATTGTAATTTAAGGTTTGATTGGCGTTTACAAACAACCAGTCATCCACCGGGTCCGCGTACGCGACCGTATCTTTACACGTTACTGCAACCTGGTTTTTTTGCCTCCCAATTAATCACGGGTGTTTTATTCAATTAGTATAATCAAAGCAAAAAAATACTAATTATCAGTCAGAGTCCTTGTAAACATGACACCCAGTACTTAAATTGTCATATATTTAAAACAATATTAAAATTAGTAAAAATCTTCGATTTTGACAAAACTGTCCACAATCCCATATCATCAAAAAATTTCAATGTATTCAGCTATTTAACGATGGTAATTTTTGAACGTAACTTTACCCTATAAGTATAACTAAAAAAACTTTTCTAGCTTTCTAATTATTAAACAGGTTTTTTTATTTGTCGTGAGCTTTTTGTTGTATAATTGATGATGCTCTCACACGTCGTTATACATGAGTACATAATGCAAAGGCACGTGCACTGAGCGTATTTGAGTTAGCTGTACTCGTCCATTTATACACTCACACACATAAACACCCCCACACCTTCTCTCTCATCACATCCACGTACACATAAACCAACACATGCTGTCACTTTGTAGCAATAATGGAGAAGAAAGGTTGAACCTTTTGATCTCCGTACTCATGCATGACGTCATCGCCGTATATTCCGTATATAATCCATCTCTTTTTATTTATTTTACTCTCCTCACCCATTTAAACTGAACTAAACTCTCAACTCAACTCTTCATCTATGCATCTATATATCTACACTGACACAGACTCTCTCACACAGACACACATTTACCCAGAACTCTTTCGTTGGTCTATCGAAATACCAAAACGGCGGGTCTAACAGAGGCACTCACGTTCGTTATTGGGATATTGTGTGGGGAGGGCAGACATCCAGTGCGTTCCACTTACTGAGAACCGGTTTAACTCTCTGGTAGGACCCCTATCACCCTATCGGTCCATTTGTTGCCGTTCTCCTCTTCGTAACTGCTTCGTTTACGTTTTTTTTTACTCAATACAGCGTTTCATTTCTCATTTTTTAGCCCGACTGTTGGATAAATTTAATGTTAGGTAATCATTTATTTCTAGAATTGGCACACCGCACACCGCACACCACTGTAACTGTATTATCGTCGCAAGATAATAAAACGCTTCGTATAAATTATCGCCATTGATTGATAATTCGCTTATGATGTCAAGTGGAATTATAGCTGATAGATAAATAAGTACATCAGAATGTCTAATAAATAAAAATAAATAAAGTTTACAAGTTGTCTTTCTTTTTACTGTGTGGCGTTTGATACGCGGGCCCATGTGTTGGTGCTCAATGTGTGCGCACGAGATATCAAGAGTGTGTAGCTGGTGTAGGAACAGAAAAAGCGAGCGTATATCGCGACACCCACGGTAATCACCGAGATGTCATTTGTTTTTGCGCGATCTTATCAGCGGCGTTGTTGGTTATCAGTCGCAGAATTTATCGCTGTCAGTGCGCGCATCGACGCTGCTGAGCAAAACTAAAAAACAGAGAGAAGGAAAACGTTAACACTCGTTGCACAGCATTAATACATCCTTGACATGATTCACATATTTATTTAGTTTTTTTACACGCAACAACTTCACACGCTAATTAATTTATTCTTGCATGTTTCAGGTGAGCAAATTCCCAGATCGGATCACGCGGGTCAAAAATTTCCACTCCATGTCCGAATAAACATCAGCTTAAGTATAATTTATACAATTTATACTGAAGTTGCCTGAATGTACCTATAAGGTCGCTTTTTGTCAACTGGTTTCCCATTTTCGAGGCCCACTTCTTCAACCGGGTTACCGATTTTAAAACATGACTCATTGCAACATATATTCTCGAAAGCTTGCCAACCTTTTTTATTTTTTCTTCGTCATTCTTTATCTTCAGATATTTCTTCAAGCTGAGAAGACTTATCGCGCGTTACCCGGGGATTACTGTAGCGATCTAAAACTTTTTAGTTGGCTCACTTTTTATTCCTTTTTCTAGTAACTCTTCTCCCTTCATTCCCTCCTACATTCCATGGCGCCTCGCAAACCGTCCGACCAACTTAAATATCTCAGTAAGTCACCGCGAACCATTCATCCTGGTGTATGTATATGTATATGCAGACAGAAAACTGGTATGTGAACTCCATAAATACCCGTGTGTACTGAATTCAGTGCAGCATGCATGCTCTAGTATTCTGGTTTTAAAGCTACAATGTAACCATTTTCCTCATATCGAAGTATGTGAACCATATATTCGTAAATTTTCCACGAGCAATAGATCAAAAAGCCTCAGAATCCTCATCACCAAAACCATTACCGCACATATGCCCTCTATGCTTTGCAAAAGCCAAAAGGTGAGATGCCTAGACGTTAATACTTTTTCCCCAAGTTCCGCTAAGCCATTGGCAATTAACGATAGCTCGTTACTTTCTGCATCTGCAGTACCAGATATCAGGGCATGGGAGCTGAGCTAGACTTACTGACAGTTACGTCCGTTAGCAGATCAGATGGGTTTAGATTTAGACGCCCCGGCCATTAGTGATGTTTTCCATTTGGCCTAATCTTCCGAGGGATTCACCGTATGAATCAATTGTCGAATCGCGATGAATTTTTTTATGCATTTAAAATAAGGGACTCAAAGTTCCACGGTATGAACTATGAACTATAGATCCAGAAGTTGCAGTTGTAAAAGTTATGAGTGCAAATGTCAGAGCTATATACATAAATACAAAGATGAGGATGTACGACGTGAGTTCATAATGTGATAATAAATCGTCTGAAAGTTTTTTCAGAGCCGATCGAATAAGTGCATATAGTTCTATATATGTATAAATATATCTGGCTATATCTCAACCACCTACTGTCCCTCTACTCTTGCTGTTGTGTTATCAACCATGTGAGGGTGGTACTGTGTACAATATCTACGGTCTATAATGCAAAGTATATAGCAATAGTATGGTAGTAGTAGGAGTAGTAGTAGTAGTAGTAGTAGTGGTAGATGTACTATACGTTATTTCTCGGAACTCAGGTATATAACTTTATGCCGCGGTGTATATATGAATATAAATAGCTTGGGTACATGTGAGTATAACCAAAGGATCATAACCCTGATGCATTCTATACACCCACCTATGTTGGTATAAACATATATATTTTTAGATAATATATAGGCTACACAACTTACCAATTGGAATGTGTCAAGTATTATCAATGGCTATCCATAAACTTTTGTACCCTTAGTCATAATATTATACAGCAATATGTATTAAATATGTATGAATAGCTGGCTATATATTTATATATATATGCTTGTGAAAAATAGTCGAAACTAGTATTTTTAAATATATTATTAAATATTACAAACGATTCAATACAAATATAGATTGTGGAAAAGTGGTGGGGCAAAATGGGCCGTTAAAAAAATTGCAGTAGTGGGAGTTTTTTCACTAGTTATATTTTTTTTAGTTCTCGAATAAGTATTTGGTATTAATGTAACGGAGATGAAAAAAAAAATTTATTTGGGTAAAGTTGGCCACTAATAAAATTTAAATTTCATAATAAAGTAGAAATGGTCTTATAAATCAAACTTGAAAAATAAAAAATGAAAAGTAATTTTTTGATACAAACGTCAAATATTTTACAACTCCCATATATATGATGCTAGTTTTTTTTTTATCAATAAATAAAAACTTTGATTATATATATTGTTGCGTAATGGTTGTGCAGAAAAATGTGGGGTGTGAAAAATAAAAAGTGTCGAACGATAAAAACGGTATTATATATTTAGCTCGTTAAATGCTTTGGAGAAAAATGACTCAATAAAACAAAATATTATATTTATCGTAACACATGTTGTCGTAAATGCTGTAGTGTAGCTGTATGTATCGAAGCATAAGAGCATTAAGTGACGTGGATATAAGCTCACTTCTTTCGAATTGCGTCGTCGCTAATCCGTTTGCTCGTAAATCGACTCCGTTCATTGTTAGGTTTTAGACCGAGAGGGAAAAAGAGGGAGGCAAGTAAATACTGGACCTTTTATTTACTTTTTTTATTTTTTTCATTTCATCCCCGGTATTTCTTCCTTTATTTCTTCTGGGCTTTAAAATCAATCTCTTCCGCACCTCTTGCTTCTGCTGCTGTCGATAAACACTACCACACATCTTGCTGGCTTTTTTTTATTTTGTTTTTACCGCTCGAATCCTTTTACTTGTTAAATCCCTTCAGTCGATCGATCAATCGTCAGCTGATGACATTTTAGTTGGCTCTCGGAATTGTCTTATCTATCTTGGACAATTTATTTTTATTCTTAACGATCTACTGAGTAGACCAGGCCACAATGGACCTTGAGAAATAATTTCGACTAGATAAAATGTCAAATATAATTTCAGCGCTCGTTATTAGTCTGGAGTTTCGAGTTGTAAATTTAAAAATAAGCAGGCAAAGTAATGCTTGAAAAAAAAGGAAAGAAAAAAACTATTTGCAAATGTCTTGAGTTGTTAATTTAGCCTCTGTGTAGATGTTGTATAATAAGTGAGACAACAATGTGTAAATTAAACAGCGAGTCATAGGAAGAAACGCAGACATTGTATGACAGAGGCCTACGACCTCATACAGCTTTCACTCGGTGTCTCTGTGTCTGGTTGATTTCTGTTTAGAAACTGTGTCAGTCCAATAGCCCCGAGGCACTCATGCTATTTAGCAAGAAGAAACAAATAAAAAAAAAAATAATAAAAATAATAATTTTTCTAGCATTATTTACATATCACGAAATTCTTAATATATATTCAAAAATAAGAAGATGAAATATTCCTATTGTCCGGAATTGATTCCTTCAATATCCATAATTTATAAAAATCAGAGGCTCACGATAGCAGGGTTGGGAGCGGAAACGCGATGAGATGAAATATTTCCCAAGGTAAACGTACTTTTATATCACATCACATATCACAAATCCATATGCGGATACGCATAAAGCTTACAAACGTACAGTAGGTGGAAAATAGATTCGTTCGAGACAGAATTGATATCGGACGTACCAGATTTATCATCTTGTCTGATTATGGGACTCGAGGAGAGCAAGTCTAGGAGCGAGCTGTGTGCTTTATACATCTGGTGGATTCTCAGCACCCTCGACGTGCATCTCTCTATTCTCCATTCTCCACTCTATGCTCAATGCTCGACTACTACAACTCCCTTTCCGTTTTCTGAGCCCCGGTACGAGCGATCGAATCTCCGATATGTTCTATCAATCACTCTACTATGTTCTCTTAAACCCACACACCGACACAAGTACAGACATTCAGAGATTCAGCCATCCCCTTAGACACGAGCATGTTCCAATATCGTTGACCATCTGAATGACAATTGTCTTGCGGCAATTTAATCAAATCCATTATGGACAACACAATGTATAATAATACACTCTCTCTTTGATTCGTTGATTAAAATTACGGTCATGAAAAGCCTAATTAATTTTTATTTTACCTCAAGTACATAAATTTTAGGGCGTAATATAATTTATCTGAATAAAGTGAAGTAGAAATAGAAGCGGGAGTAGTAGGAGTAGAGCAGTAAGAGCAACAACAGCCGAGTGTAGCGGGAGTATAAGCATGGAGAAAGGGATATATTCTCAGTTTCAGCTCGGCAGCCATGATTTACGTCCCAGAGGGGTCTCGGGCCACGGTTACAATGGGAGAATAATGAAGGCTCAGACCGGTCCAGCCGCAGGAGCTGTCCGGTCTCGGGAGGCCCGGCTTAGCAAATTAGAAGGAGAATGGACGAGAAGCGTGGACACGTAAGCGTGGGTTACTTGGCTCTATACCTATATGCCCTCGTACTCAGTACATGTAGGGCTTCTTTGCTACTCTCAGCGATTACCCAGCGGGTGTATGTACAGATGAGAATGTAGAGTGCAGGGTGTAGGGTGTAGTTGTAGGTTACAGCGATGAGAGGAAGGAGAAACAAGGGGCTATATATTGTGACCGCTCAAAGTAACCCCCTGGTGCAGAGTGTAGACTGTTGAGTATGTTGGGCTATTGTGTACCGGCGAGTGCTCACTGAGTGCAGCGCTGGCCCAATCCTCGGCTCTTCCTACTTCTGTACATGGGAAAATTTTAGCCGCTGCAATTTATAACAGAGCTATATAACTATAAGTGTTGAAAGATGTACAAATAAAATAAAAGCTGAAGCTCGGGATCTTGTGAATTATATTCCGCAGCCTTTGTTGGTAATTCATGTTGTAGGTGGACGTGAGTAGTGTGGGTTAGAGTTTAGTTGAATGTGACGAAAATTTTGAAAACCTGATAAGCTTATAGTTGGAAGTTTAAATGCTCGTTTGACTTGGCGTGAGGCAGCGCTTAAACTCCATTTGAATATACCGGGGGTTGGTGGACGGGGTGTGCATGTGAATTACACCATGTTTACATGATTTAGTGTTGTTGGTGAGTGTACATGAGCCTGGGAAACTGGGTGTTCTTCTTGAGAGGTGGTAGACCGGGGTGTGCGTGAAGTGCACAAGCTCACGGGTCTAAGACTTTCTACAGAGAAACTGCCTGGAGGAAGACGGATGACAATGTGTTGTATAGTTTCCATTTACTCTTGGACCCAGGAGTTTCTAGAGCTCTGATGCCGAAGCTCGGGAGCGTTTATAGTCGACGGTAGGAAGTGTCGTGACTGCCAAGTTTACCTAACTGATTTTCCCTCTTTGTCAAATGGAAAAGGCAAATGCCTCTTGTGTGTAACTCGGGCTCTTGTCTCTCTTTATTAAAGTTACTGTGGCTGGTTGTTTCGCATCGCGAGTAGAGTAGACTTGCTCGTTCTTGGTCTCTATGGAAACCCTGCCCGTCGAGGGGAGACGAGAGCCAAGTGTCTCCGAACTAAAGTAAAAAAAATTAAGAACCAACAAAATATATCGCACAAAGACGTTAATGTACCGGGGGCTTATAGGCTCCTGGTTTTGGTCTTGGTCTTGGTCTTGGTCTTAGTCTTGGTCTCGCTGATCGTGTGTAGCAAAGTCGAGTGAGCCGAGCTGTAGCTCGAGGGCATGGTCGCCCGATTAATCTAGTAATCCGTAATGGATCTATATCAACTTAAATGGATGCAAGAGAGCTATTTTCATCGGCTTATATGTTGATGTAGATGTATGTTTATTATTACATCACAAAATATTCGATAGAAGGTCCAGTCTGCTGTGTAGTACACATACTGTGTATATAAGATGAGAATATAACAACGAGCACTTGATTCTCGCATCGCCATTACCAACTCCTGAACAATCTCGTCGGTTGAAAGAAACGACAGACTCGTTGCGAAAGCAACGGCTCGATCAAATAGGCTTTCAAGGAACCCGGTGGATGGAGCAAAAGCAGAACCAGCAGCAGCAGCAGCAGATATCTTGTGAGAGCATCATCTTGGCAGTCTTCGGTCCCTGTCTTTCTCAAGGTAAATATCACCCGGACCGGAAGAATTACTCTCATCCTCTCCTTCACTTTGTCCTCCCAGCTTTTTTCTCGTCTCCCGTCTCTTGTCGTGGAATATAGGGGTAAAAAACAGAGGAAACCTTGAATCGCCGTATTCGGAGCAATCGACCGACTAGTATGCGAACAGAGCACTCTTGACGATGCTGGCTGCTGTTGCTGAAAACGCGAGGGATGGGAAGCACATTGTATGGCAATTTTCTTCTTCTTCTTCTTTTTCTTCTTCAACTTAGCTCTCTGTCTCTACTCTACCGGTCTGATGCGATGACCGTCTGCTGCCTGAATGCTGGCTGCTTGTTGAACACGAAAAAAATTTCCATCGATTTACTCAATTGAATTGTAAACCAATTGGGTTTAGTCCTCACTAGAATCCTCTCTATAACGTACATAAAGATGCTTGATATTACGTGAGCGTTTTATTCCACGACAAACTCAACTTAAGCTTTTCCTAATTTATTCATCAAAACTGTTGTTTAATTCAACTTTGGTGCTTTGAACGCCGCTCGATAAGTTGATGGTAATACTACATTAGTTGCTCTTGCGGGAAACTATGGGCGACACTCACTCGCCAAGAAATTTTACTTATATTCAGATTACACTGAATATTGTAGCAGCCACCCCAACTTAAACTTTGAACGGAAAACTTAGCTCACCGCGGATTAGGTGCACGTGCTTTGCGTGCGTGCGCATATTTTACAGACACTTGTTTGTCCAAGAATATATATTATGGGAAAGGTAGGTGTTAAAATGGTGATAGGGTCCAAACCATCATCACTTAAGTCCTTGATCCTTACTCAACTCTCGTGCGAAAATATATATCTCACATCAGTCTATACATATATATATATATATATAAATATATGTATACATATTTTTGTTCCTGGTCAATGTCATCTTAATGGTTTTGGGATCCAGCATGAAAATGGAATAAATTTATTTTCGTTGAAATATTCGTGCTGAGAGAAAGAATGAGAAGGATTTGTAAATGGGAATAAATATCGTGTGAATGTATGATTGTGTGGGTGTGCATCTGTAGTTGTATCTATAAAATTGGAGAAAATATATAGAACAAGAATAAAAGTGAATGTAGGATGAATAAAAGGTAAAAAAAAAAAAGAAAAATGTAGAAAAGCATGAAAACTATGAGGAATGCGATGGCAGTGAATGGGATGGACTCAAAGAGTATTTCCTAATGACTGGTGAAGGGTGCAGATGGGTTGGGGGCTGTAGGACGAGCTGATGGTAGCAGGGGTAGATAGAGGGATTGGCAGACGGTCGATATGCCGACATACTAATGACCCGTACGGAGTCGGGGCCAACAGACTGCTGGCTAGACGCAATGGCACCACGCTCTGACGGCCAGTTTTCCCTCAATTATAAATTGAATTACTCGGCTCTACGACTACGACTACTCTACTCTACTCTACTCTGTTCAGCTCTGCTCTCTACTCATCCTTCAGCACGAACTTTCAAAATTGCCACGTGCTCTTCTCTTCTCGAGAAAAAAAGCTACCAAACTGACGAGTTTTTAAATAACCGAGTTATGATTGCATTTTTATGATGACTCATCTGTCATTGAGACCGTCATTGATTAGTTCGGGCGTCGATGACTACACCGGAAGACGTCTTACTCATTTCGAAAATGTAATCCCCTCCTCGGCGCTATTACTGCTATCACGTAATGACTAATTTATAAATAATTAAACGACTCGTTAAATTTTTAACGACTCAAAATTAACTTAATGCTCTACCGCTACGTAATATATATTTAATTTCAGTAAATATATGACGGTACATAATTGTAGATAAGATACGAGAGAGTTATAAAAAGCTTTATATTTATCAGGACCAAACAAAGCAATAAAACATTTAATTCACTTTAATGAGTTAACTTATTCTTCAGTATTTACTCAAGAAAATAAATAATAATATAAAATTGATAACCGAATAAAAAGTTGGATAAGAATAAGAAAATTTTAAAAGTTATCCCTCTCGGATTTTCGATATGAATATTCCTCGACTGATTCAATGGCACACTCGACTCAGGAAGTTGGGTGAATCAGGTTTAAAATGGTATTCGAACGTGACACTCGCGGAAATGCGGCAAGTAAATGCCGTTTCATAATTTCCGGTTGGCAGAAAAAGCCGACCCTGATCCGGTTTTCGCATGCTTGAGCTTCGTTATACACCAGCCAGCCAGACAACCAACCAACCGACTGCCTCGTTCTTGCTCTTGGTTGTTCGCAGTGCGTGAAAATTCCGAATTAATTGAAACTCAATGCAATTTCCCGTAGCTCAGGCTTTTAATCCAATACCTTACCTCCAGATCCATATATCTCTCCATCTATATCTAAATCTGAACTCACAATCACATTCACATCTGCCATTAGCTCGGTAATTATTTAATAATGCTTAATAGACACTAATTACTTTGCTTAATTGTTTTATTTGAGGTACTATTATAAGCCGAGTAGATAAGTTTATAGACAAGAGTTCGCTTCAACGAAGAGATGAAACGTCGTATTTTTGCTGATTTAGAACTACTCTCTACAGTACTCGCGCACTTACATGACACATGCTCGTATACTCATACATTTGTATGTCATTTGCCCGTATTGTCATGTAGCTAAACTCATCTGTCCACCTACGAATGTAGAATCTAGTAAACTCATGCTTCCTACTCATTTTAGATCCAGGAAGTGACGTTGAGTTTATTATAACATCCCGTTCGGCAAAAGTATACATGAATGTATGTATATAATGAACTGTCATTCTCTTCTATAAGACCTATCATCAACTTTTGTGCCCTTGCTTCTGATAATGTTCACTGCTGATGATGAGCAGTCGCATGCAAGCCTGCCTCGGTATTTCTATACAATAGTTTTATCAACTTGGACAATGTTTGATGAATAATTAAAAGGAAAATCCGGCTTCTCTGTGTCAAATGATATTTATACAAGATATAAATATTGTGTAGAACTGGTGATGAAGGAAGCAGTGAACAGTCGAGAACTTATAGCTGACAATGATGGAAAATTTAACATTAAACTTCAAAGACTAGTTGGCGCACTTGATCAAAACCTTGAAATTATTGATGGCATTATAAATGGTTCTACACTTGTTGTTGATTCGTGGGTGTTTTTTGGGATAAATGCTTTGAATTTCCAGCTCGTGATTTGCAAACAGTGCGATCTGGTTCTTAGGGGTATTAGAATTGCTTCAAAGACAGGCTTGTGGGTCCACAATATTCCCTTGCCTTCGCTTCAATGCTTCAGAGCGGAACAAATCAAAGTAAATTGAATGGGTATTAATATAATAGATAAATTGTAGAATTATAAAATTCAGTGAATGAAATTGAGAGCAAAGCGGCACGTTTGTAGAGGAAGAATATTCAATAGTAAGAGTATTCAAATTTTTGATCAATTAACAAATATGAATAATCAGCAGCACTTCTCAAAAGTGTGATATTTCATAAATATTAATTCCGTAATTGGCCGACAAAGTGATTTACGTTGCGAATAAAAGTTGCCGCATTATTTACAACCGAGTGCATTCCCATGAGATTGCATGACGCCATCAGTGTTACTTTTTCCTCCCGTTCGTGATTTCTACCCTCAGCTCAGATACCTCTGGAGAGTCTGCCAGTGAATCCTACTTTTATAATATTTTTCACATACAAAAAAAAAAATATAAATCTGTCGACTGGATAACCCCAAACATTTGTCTTATTGCAAATGCTCTGGTTTTTATTTTATTTTATGCCGTTGTTTTTATTTTTTTATTTATTTTGTTTTTGTTATTGGAATGAAAGAACAGAATTGTTAACTTAGCTATTTTACCGGCGAATAGTTTGGCAATAAATCTTTTCGTAGAACCGTTGTTAAGCCCAACAATAAATCCAATTCCGATCGATGATACAACTGGTTGGTACTTTACGTATATAACACTTGCTCGTGATTTCTATTCCTGTATTATAACCTCCTCTACATTCTGCACTCTACACTTGTCTACGTCGTTACAAAATTCGGTCACATATCTTCCTACAGAGCTCTCCCCCCTTATCCATACAATCCAATACCTATTCAACTGGCTCTCTCCTTTTTATTATCCCTTTTTTCAGCTGTCTCCTCTAGTTTTCCCATTCTAACCGAAATACGAATCCTCTGGCCACACCAACACTCACGCGTACATCGTTACACTTACCGCAACGAAATCAATACGACAACGACTACGACAAGAACGAAAACGAGAACGAGAACAAGTTTGTCGCGATTCCGCTCTTCCCCACCTCTCCTCAGTTCTTGCTTGAAAAAACCACCATCTACTCAAACAATTTTTAAGATAATCCAATACCCTTTACATAAGAAGTTTCCTTCAATAAACTGACGTCATTGATTGTTTTCTGTTACAGGTAAGAAGCAATATCACTGTCTACTGTTTTTTGTCTACACTTCCCTTGTGATCTAGAAGTAAGTTGATCTGGATCCACCTTTCATCCTTAGTCTAGGAAATAATATCCGAAAGTACAGAGAGTGAAGAAGAAAGCGAGTTTCGTTGAAAATAGTTAAGTAAAGTAAAGTAAAGCAAAGTGAAGTGAAGCTGAAGAAGCTAGCTAGAGACTAGAGCAAGGCAAATTTCCCGTCCAATTTCGCATCCACCGCACAGCTGTTGCTGAAGTCTTAAATCAATTGCTGTCGGGCTAAGGTTGCACTCAACTCCATAATTAGTTGGGAGGAAGACTTGCCGAATAGTACTCCTGTGCGGCTTCGTTCTCCTTCGTTTCTATCTTCCATCCTCGGTCGTTTCTTATTTAAACTTTTATTCCTCTTTCTCTTCCAAGCTTCAATTTAATATCTTAACACTCGTTTAACAGCGCGTCTCTCTTGGAAAATTTGTCCTGTTACCATTGGCAAGTGGCAAACTTCACCTGAGCTACTATTAGCTACTCAAAGTTTCTGCATTTACAACTCTTATCCTACCTACAGCCGTCTACTCAACTTTCTTAAACTCAAACCACCGACTTATACAGTTATACTCTATACTGTACTTTTTATTCAACTTACAATTGGATTTGTTATTCTCACGTCTTAGAATTACATGACACTAAATATCTGTAGCTATAAATCTTGTTTTATCTGTCGACGATTTATATTAATAATTATAAAATTAACTAGGTCAGTTTCGTGAGCTCGTCGATGCTCTGAACCCAACTGAGGAGCGACTCGAAATTCAGTAAAATTAAAATTTGAGGAAAAACTGAACTCTTGAACCCTGGTAAACGGACACGGACCTCCTCGTTATTCCGACGGCAGTATCTTAATCAAGCCAATTAGCGTCTTATCAACCAAGAGCTAGACTCGGTTCGAGATATTAATAATGACAAGGCATAAGTTGTTAGTGAAGTTTTAAAAACAAAAGTTTAAATAAAATATAAGTACAAAGTTTAGTAATTTTATTTGTAAATAAAATTAAGCGATACACTCAGCTGTGTAGTAGAAGAGAAGACGTCTTGATCATTTTGTTCGACGTTCATTTCCACTTGACAAATGTAATTAGTCTTCGTCAGTAAACGCTAAATCAGTTTCCAAGTTTCCTATCGGCTCTGTACACTGCAGCGTGTGTGTGTGTGGCTTGAGTTGCTAGAGCAAAATTAAACCTAGTCTATACGAGTATATATAGATATATTGGGAGATATTATAAAGGTTCGATTCGTCCAGAGTATCCAGTACCAGCAACACCAGCATTAGCTCCACCTCCATCACCGCAGCCGGGCATCTCGTGGATCGTTAGTTCTCTCGTTTTCAACGCAATTAGTCTTGGTCACCAGGCGAAATCAGGCCTCGCAACTGGATCCATCTCGGTGTAGTGTGAGCCTTTAGGTCCTATCGATCTAGGGTCATCGATCATGCCCTAATTCACCGTTTCCAGATCGAATCAGCCCCTTTTAAATTTATTTCACCAGCGTACAATCTTAATTACCGATAACCCAATATTAGATTCAAAATCTGTAAAAAGTATTATTACCAGCGTAATTATAGTGAAATTCCGCTTGACCCAGTCATTATACACACCTAAACCTTAGCTGAGAAGTGTGTTGTAAACAATGATGATGTCATTAATTTAGAATTTTATTTCCGTACACTTTTGGTCGCCTAGCGTCACCGTACTGTAACTGGAGAAATTCAGAGGATGACGTCATTGCTGAGAAATAACTTGTTTATTGATTATTTCGAGTGTGAAATTAAACGGGCAAACGTCATCGTTTATTTTAAAATGTCGAAAATCAAGTCAAGCCCGAGTTTCTATTTCTATATATATAAAATATTTGTCATTTTGTCTCTCTTGCTCTCTATCTCTCTCTTTTTATCTTGATTCTTGTCACCTTTAGATACTTTCTATCTTTATATTTTCCCCAGCCTCCCGGAGGGATTGACCCCTTTGGTTGCATCACAGAACACCTGTACCAATCGATTAATCGATCCCGTCTCTGCGTCCCTCGCGTCAAACGTGACCCCAGGAGATTTTCGTTCTCAAAGTTTATCAAGTGCTCGGTTGCTTTCTACACACAGTCAAAGAAAGCGCTGTCACATTTACATTTAACGTTTAAATCTACATATTTTTATTATATATTGAATAAACTATATTTTTAAACAAAGAATCTGGATTAAATGACATTGGGCCAGTTTAAGTTTAATGTTATCCCCGACATCATGCAATAATGTAACAAGCCTCGATATCTAATAAGGTCGGGCGATCGAATCGTCGTGGTTACACTATGGCGGACTCGCCGAGTGTAGAACAAACGGGGAGGTCTCGATAAACGAAATTTATCACGAGCCGAGCCAAAGCCCGTACGTGACTATCTAAGCCAGACCGGATAATTTACCTCAAGCGATATCTCCGGGGCATAATTCGAAGAGATATTTTCGACGAGGGGCTGCAAGGAGAGGAGACACCAGTTTCCCTATACACACACACCTACTTCCAATACTACACCAAATAGATTTTCCTATTCGCTTCTATGTCATTCTCCAATTATACAAGAGACTTTACTCGATCTCCGTCGTGCCAAAGCTACAACACTGGCAATCAGTCATATATATCCCAGCAAATCACCGCACATTTTCTAGACCATAAACGCAGTATCAGTTTATACGAGCTAGCAACTCTTGATAAGATACCTCGTTTGATATATTGCGTACAACTATTTAGATATCAAAAGTACTCTGTCTTTTCTGCTGATCACGTCTCAGATAATATTCATGCCCACAGATATTCATTTACTGTTTACTCTTTAATTGCCTCTCTACAATTTGATCATACCTTCTTTCCTTATTATTTTTTTTTTTTTTTTTTATATCTTACTGATATAATTCCGTTCGATATCTTTCGCCAATTACTGCCGAGTGACCCAACAACCGCACGTGCACACATAAGATTTTATTTACGACGTGCAAGAGGAGTACCAAGTGATTATTTTTTACTTTCGGTTTATTTTTCATCCGTAATCGTATTACATTGTTAGCTCGGAAAGTGGGTCACTAAAAAAAAGGCAATAATAAGGTTACAAAGAGCTGGATTTAGTGATCAATGGATAAAGTGTTATTGAATATAACGAATCTAGAACTAACAGAGACGTTTTATTAAATGTAATGTAAATATTTGGACTGTCAGAGTTTTTGATCAGTCGTTAATGCAGTGCTCGTAGACATCAGCGAGAGTGAGAGTTTTATTCTGGCGAAATAGTAAGTAGTCTAGCGTGTATGCCGAAGAATTACTGGTGTAGCAGTAAAAGTAGGCTAAGTGCCCGTCATGGTGTCTAGATGGTTAGGGTAACTTTGAGTGTAGCAACGCAGAATGGGATATCAAGTGACAGATAGTGTTGCTTTTTCCCTCTTGTATTTGCGCTGGATGCCTACATGCTGAAGAAGTTGATGCGTGAGGAAAGGGAAGGGGCAGGGGGTTATCATTATTTGAAGCTACGCGGTGGTGCGAGCTCTGGGGAGTGAACTGAGAATAAAGAGACTCTCCGAAGGCAATAAGTGGAGACAGAGGGTTCGAATATATGGTTTAGTGTGCTGAAGAAAGCCAACAAGGGGCTGCGGTAACAGGGTCAGGTTGCCAGCGACGTTGCCACGTTGCTCAAAATATCTAAAAGATTCCCCATACACTATTTTCCGTCCACCACAATTCACACACCACACGCTATAATATCCTAGCGAGCCTCCGAGTGAGAAACTGAGATACCTGTTCTCAGAACTGTCCAATCTTCGATCAGTCTTTATACCCCGAGTTTTTGTTTATTTTCTGACTCGGGGAACTCGACGTTGCCAAGTCTTAGCGCCGGTGTATGTCTTGTCTATTCTCTGCCCATTTTATCAACCTGCTCGCTCACGTAATTATACAAATCAGGTATGACAGGCCAATGTTTTCTGGTCCCTTGGGTCTGAGAGATTCCATTCGAGAAATCTCGATGTTGTCGAGCTAATTATCCCAGAAAATCCGAGTCAATAGTCCCGAGCCTGCAAGTGAGAGTTTTGTTACCTTCATATGCGGTTTCTTTGTTATGAAAATATATATATTTATATATATATATATATATATATTTTAGCTCAAGCTCACAAGACGGCAGGTTTCATTCAATACCGAGTATCAGGTGCGCTATTGTATTTTTTCTTTATTACCCTACAACGGTGAGTCATGGTAAATATTACCGAAGCCGCAGGTGCTCCGTCAACTCACCTGAAATAAGAGAACCCCAGTGCTGTTTTTAGCTATATATAGTGCACTAATGCTTTCTATACAACCTAATGTTCTTTTTTGTCTCCTGTCTTTGTGTTTATATTTACACACACTCACACATGTAACCAATATTTTTATCTGACGTGACAAGTCCATGGTGAATCCACTTCTAGGGAGCTAGTCGTATTTTCGGAGTCAGTTAAAAAAAAAAAAAAAAAAAAAAAAACAAAGAAAAAAAAACCAATAAAAAAGGCCAAATAATAAAGAACCGGGGGATAACGATCGAGCCAGGTATTATGAAGGAATTTTTTTAACGCAGGTATAAAATACTTGACGCACAGTAAAGTGTTTTTTTAGAATCCATAGAAATTTTAATAGCATCAAAAAGATAAAAAACGTTTTTCAAAAATTACAATAGTAAAAAAAGTTAAACAATAGATTGTAATAGTACGTCTGATTGTATGGTTACTATCTTTCATTATTTCTCTTCACCTGTATACTTTGCTGTATATATATATATATATATATAGCTGGGACTGAGAGAGAAATCGTGAATGAGTCGGTCATTGACTTTACCCGTCTGTTGTAAGAGCAGTCGCGTACTCTGACTGCGGAGTACTATGTATAGTGAACTTTGGTGGGGGAATTGTATGGGAGAGTTTGTGCCTTCTTCAGCATTGAATTTCTCAGCTATCGTGGTTCCTAGGCCGTGAGTGCGGTTAACTCTGTCTTTTTTGTCCTCGTGAGGTTGGCAAACCTGACTCCTCTTCTCCAGTGTTATGTGTGGCATAATGCCTCTTCGCGCGTACCGTTTCACGTTGCACCATTGTAAAGCTTCCCCTCGGTTCCTCGGCGCAGCACACTTACCCATTGTCGAAGAAAGTCCCTTCTCTCCATATAGCACAATACGCATGAACCTTTTCAGCGTATGTGTTATGGAATCCCGTGCGACAGACCAGGAGGACTCTGGCTGACTACACTAGTACCAACCGAGAAAACTCTACGTACATCCAATAGATCAAGTACTCACGCATGTACCCACGTTGAGGGCGCTCTTATCTCCCTCGCAGCACGTCGCCACGTGTGTGCCTTCATTGTCTCGGTTCAGTGTGCTGCTGCGGGATTTCGACTCTGTTTGTTGCGTTCTAAAAAAATTCCATTGTATGCTGGATCACTGAAAAAACCCGCTTCAATTATTGAGTCTCGAAAAAAGTTATAAATGGCATTGTAATTATATAACAAGTCACAACCATCTCTATATATATGTACACATATTTTTTATTTCGAATAAATATTGATGAGCAATGATTTGTAGATTTTTCTTTCCACAAGACTCGTCAATTGACTGGTTGAATTGAAAGGGCGCCAGTGCAATCGTTGACGTACATACTGTAACTGCTGTTACTGGTTCTGATACTGATGCTGATGATGCTGGAACAGGAGGGAGAGCTCGTTGGCAATTCATGTACACATTTGCTCTCTTTTTTGCTCTCTCTTTGGCTCTTTTCCTCTGATGCCGCACAGCATCACTGGCAGTTGCGTTATAAGATTAATGAACAAACAGCTCTCTTGTCGTTGGTTCGTGTATATGCAAGTGTGTGGGTATTAATCTGTGTGCTCGTTTGCCCCTCGTACCAAGAGGGCACGCGGATGAGATGAGAACCAAACATGGCTGCACCCGCAGGGCCAGCGTGCATGCATGATGCAACACGCAACCATGGGATTTACAATCGGGATCCATTATGCGCCATACACAACGGGACAAGTCGTAAGCTATATAAAGCCTGTTTATTTAACGTTCCTTTTTTTTTTTCATTATTATTATGATATCGCCAGGCATCGAGCTTGTAAGATATTTTCTCATTAATGCACAGAGTATCGTATAAACTTGGGTTAATGTAGTCATGGTTTATTTTGTTTACAAAATAAATATTTTTTGTTGAAAACTACTTAGTTGAGGTAATTTTTAATAACTTTATTCTCTGGCGATTCTCATTTACAAAGTGGGCTTTAATGAAATTTTATTATGATTATCTCATTCACGAAAAAATTTTTAATTATCATAAAAACGTTAAAAAGTTATTTCAGTAGCATTAATTTGAGATATGCTTTGGCTAAGGATGGGAGTTTCTGGACTTTGTTATCGTCGGAAGTGAGGTTAGGTCACTAGACGCAGACGATGGAGATGGAGATGGAGAATGAAGATGGAGTAGTAGGGAAGTATAACGAATGGAGGAAAGGCAAGTGATCAATGAAGAAGGGAAAGGGTTTCAGAACAACCGAAAGTTCTCGTCGAACAGTGAAGCTATTGTTTCGTGGTTTGAATCACTTTGGCATGAGGTCCAAACCACAAGGCACACCATGTTATATAGTGCGCGCATCAGAAATCCTTTCCCTTTCGGTCTTTGCTCTTTATTCTATATAATTGTATCCCTGGTACTTCTTCCAGCATTTGCTCAGCCATCGCGTGCAGCCGCCAGAAAATTATAACATAAAATTCAAAATTGTTTTGTAGCACTTGTGTGTTATTTTCATATGTTATTATTTTTAATAAAAACATTCCCGTGGGATGTAAAGAGTGTTTTTTGTGATTGGATGAATAAAAAGAGGTAAGTGGGTGCTGGAAAAAATTTGACGCTGGAAATCAATGCCCGACGAAACGTGATGCGATGATTCGTATAAAGGTCATGAATTATTCGCTGTACTATGAAGGAAAATAAAAAGAGGAGAATAAAAAGTGAAAGGATGAGAATAGATACAAATTTTTCGAGAAATATTTTTCATGTAAAGTCGAATACTTGAGATTTTCGTTCCACCGAGTAGAATCGCAGTCTTCCTGTTTCGATTCATTTTTTGCAAAACACTCAACAGACATATATATGTATCCATGTATTGAAAAGATTGTTGCAGCGGTCGAGAGCGAGAAAAGACTGAAAATAAATAAGAGTACACAGACGAAGAAGGCGAATGTGCCGGCGAAGAGCAAGACGAAAAAAGCTTACAAGTTTGAAAAGGAATTTTCGCGAGTTTTCTTCCTGGTTCAAAAAAGATACTCACAGTCCCGGAAACGCGAGATGCGGGAGCGTGAAATCTTCTCTCTTGGATCGTTTGACGTCTTCGACACGAAGAATTTCCATAGTATAGACGCGGTTATAAATAAATTTTTATTTCACACCTTTCGTTAAATATTTCACATTATTTTTTTCTCAGAAAGTTTAATATAACAGACTAATATTTATAGACTCAACGATAAATTTATTTGGGACTGTTAATGCTTCTTTTAAGCACACACAGACTCACAGACACACAGTCACCTAAATATATTTGGTTGATACTTAACAGATCCCATCGGACATTCAACAGGACCTTTTATGGCGCGGGTCATAGAGAGGAACACAATTTGCTAGTAAGCTAATTCAAACACGAGCTCATTGTCCAGCATGAATGAGTTTCTTTGAATATTTTAAGTGACACCCAAAAGAAATTATAACCCGGTATAGTACATCAACAGCAATAATAACTTTTATTGTAGATATATGTATGTGTATATAGAGCCTCATGCATATATAATGAGACTAAGTGGTAGGAAATGTATACTTATACGTATATATAGATGTATGTAGTTGATGTGATGACATACGTAGTGTATCGGTTCGATTACCACTTACACACGTCGTCGCCGTACTGAGTCTTGTTGATATTCTCGTGTTTTCAAGTCCACTATATACATAATGTATATATATATATATAGATAGAGACGACGATGGACGCAACAGCGTTGGAGTTTGTCGAATGTAGTTGGAGATTCGCGTGAACGATCAACTCGACAGACGCGGCTAACACAATTGTCCGGACTAAATCCTCCCGGTAATTCAATGCCCACTCGCGCTTCCACGGGTTTATAACGGCGTGCGCGTCGTTTGTGTCTGTGTGCACGTGTGCGAAAGCGTTTCATTGTCGCTTTGACAAAGAGGATATAAAGAGGATGATGGAGAGCAAGAGAGGCTCACAATCCAGTAGCAGATAGATAGACAGATAGAAACGTTAATGGCGGGACAAACGGACGCGAGTAGTTCCACTGATCGGCGCTCTGATCGATTGTAGAGTCGTTGAACGTTTCGAATGGGAAATCGCGGAATTAATATTCCCAGGGGCGAATAAGAGCCAGAAATCTCTGAGTCCACGATTTCGCCAGGGCTAATTTCCCCGAGGAAATTCACCAACGCGAATCGATATAACAGGCCACGCCTACTACAGGACAAATAAACTAAAAATGAAGAGTTTAACAGAGACAGAGTCTAAGACTCACGACTGGTAACGTGAAATCTACCTGTCCCCCACAGTGCCACCCTCCCTCGTATTTCATTTTCTGTTCTACTCACTCATAAATATAAAATAATATCTTCGGCAGGTTTTATTGTCTTCATTTAGCAGAGTGTAGACAATTGTTGATTGCTAAATATTTTAGTTAGAAAATAAATATAAATCAGTTTGAAGCTCGTGCTGGTTAAAGCAGAGGTGGTAGTTGTCCTCGTTCTGAAGCTACCAAGAACCGCTCGCTCGACGGGGCACCTGTTGGCTTCGTTCAAGCTTATTCTCTCATGTTTCATTTCGTCCCTTTTATTCCTTTCTCGGCGTGACTCGAAATCTCGACGAAGGAACTTGATTTCCTCCACCGACCCTAGATCTTTCAGAGTAGCTAGATATAGATATAGTTATAGGTATAGGTATAGGTATAGATGTAATAAGTAGTGCTCATCATTTTGAGAATTTGTATGGAAACAAGCCCTCGCGCACAACGAGTCATAAACTCGGTGATTTTGTCAGGAAATATATAACAAGTAGTCTACTATATACCCTCTTCCTTTATCAATAGTAACTGGAATTTCCTGGAAAAGCTCTCGGTTCGTATACTCTCGATAGTCTACCCTTCCGATACCAGCTACTCCTCTGCTCAAAAGGGGGAATGCGCGAGTAATTGGATTTCTATCTTTTTCTATCTCTTCATTTAGGTGACTCCGGTCTCTTTCACTTCCTAGTTCAATTAGAAATTCAAATTCGGAGCCCAGGCAATGTCTCTACCGTGCGTTCTCTTGTCCTTCTGTCTGACGGCTGGCTGAGTAATTTTTTTTTATTTATTTATTTATCTTTGTTCCAACGTCAGCAAAGAAACAAAAAGTCTAAATCCGATTTCATTTCAATTGGTGTCCTTTAAATTTCCCCGACTCAAATGCAGTCGCGCATAAAAAAATAAAAGGTTAAATATTGAAATTTAAAATTTATTATTATGAAAGTCTGCAATGAATTTTTCGTTTTGTCTACGTATTTATTGTACAACTTTTGCGTGCGACATTGAAGTGAGATATTGTAATTTAGTTTTAGTTTGTAGCACTCGTACGTCAACACCGAGTACACACTTTCTGAATATCACGTTGACCTCTAGCTGCGCTCTGGCCCCTCTTTCCTCTTCCCATTTTCCTCGTTCCTCTTCTGTCTGCTGTCTAATATTTCGTAGCATTTTCCCAGGACAAAAGTTTGTAAGCCAGTACGCTTGTTGTTTTCGCTTGTGCAATTAATTCCGGTAATTCTGCGGCGGCTGGACGACATACACAGCATTAACAGTCTGTATATAAGCCCCGTACGTCAAGAGACAAACTTGATGGGATGAGAATGAGAATTTTAATATCAAAGCAACCAAAAATTAATCAAACTTGATTTAAATTAAAAGCATTAGTATAACAATCATGATAAGAATTTTTTTGTTGTTAATCTCTTAAAACGGAAATCAAAATGACTCACTAAAGAATATTATTCATCATATACTTTTTATCCGAATTTTTTTCTAATATTTGAAATTTTTTACTTGCGCATTTATCAGACATGAATTTTTTTTTCAAGTTATTTGAATTTCCCGCTAAAAAATTATTGAGACTTAATTCAGCTCTATATAGATCTACTTGGATTCACATAAATCTCAAATTTGGAATTCAGAATTTTGATTTTCAAAAAAAAGTTGTAATTTTAAAAATTAGATCTGCGTTATTTGTCCCCGTTGTAATTTACAAAAAAAAAAATTTTTTTTTTACAATTCTTGATATCAAGTCCCGTCATGCGTCCAGAACCATAAAAAAAAATTTCAAGTACCATAATTGTCAAGGGAATTGTAAAATAAACTCCATCTTGATGCCATCGTACTTAACACACTCAAGTCACGATAGGACAGCTAACATAAGAGATGACAAGAAAGGAATCAAACCGAGTGCGTCAGGATAATTGGTTATTGGTCCGACGTACTTTTCAATTCAGCATAAAAAAAAGCGTCTACTCAAATTCATCCAAAACATTCTCATCTATATTAATTTATTTGTTTATTATTGTTATTATATAAAAAAAAAAAAAAAATCAGTTTTATCCGTTTTGAAATTCCAGCGAATAAATAGATATTATCAGTAATTAAAAACGAGTATGGCTCTCTAATTGGCAAGTGGAGCCTCGACAAGCTCAATCCCCAATATGTAATGTAAAATATTCTCCAGCCGTCGAGGCGCATCAATCAGCCTTGCGCCGAGGAATTTTACATAATTGATTACGTCGCGTTGTCTGTTGATATCGGCAAACGAGAATGAACGATCGATTACGCGAGGCGAGAAAATTATAACGGTCTACTCTCGTCTACATCTACCCCGCACTCACACAATCACACACACACACAAGCACACGAATACCCAACACAATACACCGAACTAGACAACAACGTGGGATATAGCGCAATATAACACAAGTGAAACAAGACACGAATAAAAAGCTAATAAAAAAGTTAATAAATAAAACAAGCTTGTATACTTTATTGAGTAAATTATGTAATGAAATTAATCATTAAAATTATTGCCGGCCTTGGATATGAATTAATATAGTGATAAACATTACAAAGAACCCCGCAGCCCATACAAAGAACGATGCTCGGTCGATCATCGGGCTATGATCGCCGTCCGATCCTCGAGCATCGGCTGATGATCGGAATATGTATAGGCGCAAGACTCGCTGAGCATCGGATGTTAACATCAGCGCAAGACTGCCCATTGAGCGTCGGCCGAGGATAGTAACCGAGCATCGGCCGAGGATAGTAACCGAGTATCGGCCGAGGATAGGATCCGAGGATTATCCTATTGTACACTGAGAACAAAATTTTCTTCTGACAACTAGTTTTTGTTATAATGAAATATATTAGTGAGCCTTAGAGAATGAGTTATTAACAATAATTAAATATTATTTAAAAATCACAGAATATTTATTTAACAATTTAATAAATGCATATTTAGACAAATAATTTTATTTGCTTAATTTTAAATTTAAATTAAATAATTATTATTATAATTTAATTATTATTATAATTTAATTATTATTATAATTTAATTATTATTATTATAGTTTAATTATTATTATAATTTTATTATAATAATAAAAATAAATTAAATAATTTATTTCTTTGACGCGTACTTTTTTTTATACTATGACAAAAATGTTCAGGGAAACATTAGTGTCAGTGTAATACAGAATAACTCTATATTACTACCAAAAATAGGTAATCGTCACTCTGCTGATTTACAGCAAGTAATCAGTCCCGTATATGCTTCAAGTTGGGAATATAATAATTCTGAAATAAGTTTCTTACCAGGGACACATTACAACTGGTGGGCGCGATCTAGTGGCAAGCACCGCACTACTTCCGCTGCTGCTGCCTAGCACCATAACTTTTTAAATCAATAATCATTAGGTTTAAATAGATATTTATTAACCTCGACCAAATATATATATTTATTCTAAATGAATATATTTTTTGGTGTCTAAGTAATATTTATTAGAGTTAAGATAATACTTTGCTTCAATATTTGAATTTGTTGGCACTATAAAATAGTTTAGTTGTCCATTAAATAAATATTTTCTTAACTTTACCAAATAGTTTTCTTATCTAAGAAAGAGAAATATTAATGTCAACCAAATAGAATCTATTAAATCATTTGTTAAAAATGACAAAATAGATTATGTTGACGTAATAAAATTTACTTTAACAGAATTTAACAAAATCAATTTAATTGTCCGAAGAGAAATGTTTTCTCAGTGTACAAAATCACTAAAACTATTTTCATCACTTTCATTATTACTATTAAATACACTATAATTAATTTCTTTATTTACAACATTATTTACAATTGTTTTACTGTGTAAATTATCATGATCACGATCGTTTGTACTATTATCATTAACAATTTACACTGAGGATTTATTAGGCGGTTGAGATCTATTATCCATGTATTTTTTTAATGCCCGATGTTTTCTTACACGGTCAGACACGATTTTATAAATTACAGAATTTTTTTTAATCACAACGATAAATTTATTTTCTGTTATATTCAGTATTGTTTCTGTCTAATGAAAAGTATATACAAGTAAATATAATGCTTAAAAATAGCTGACGTGATATTTACCGCGCATGCGCAAAAGAAAATTTATCATATCATCGACCGAGGAACGGCCGATGATCGGATTTCATTCTTATGAATATAGTTCGGTTACCGATGGTGTGACAACCATAGGCTGATGATAGTGCACCGACGCTCGACCGAGCATTGGTTGCCGAGCCTCGGTCGATCGTAGATTTTTTTCGAGCATCGGCGACTTCGTATGGGAGAGTAAAAGGTTATATTTGAATTGCGATATTTCGCAGAACCAAATAAAAATAATAATTGATAATGCTACTTCTATTATTTGAATTTGGTTGACAAAAGGAAATATGTTGTAAGCACATGTAAAAAATAATGGAACACGAGGAACAAATAAACGTCGATGTAATTGTCTCTCAGTATTGTATTATTATTTAACATTTGAAATTAACCATCTGACAGTTGGTTGGTAAAGTAAAACTGCAAGTGTTTCGAGTGAATCGATTTATGTAATATGAGGAGCCTAGATGGCAAACATTATGCCTGAAAGCATCATCATCCGCGTGTTATGTCATCGCACCTGTTATTGCTGCTCTACCTGGTCATGGGGATCGGGCAGTTGCTCACTATTTCCACGATGAGCGAGGCAGGAGGGAATACGCGATAGTCTGTATATGCACATATACATACATATATATATATATTTATGAATATGAATATGAGCATGTGTGTGGACACGAGTGAGCAAAACACATAGAGACTTGGTGATACGTTATGTACGTGACACAATTTCCATTTTTAGACGCTCGCGTCTCTGTCGAGCGTAAACGAGAACGCACAGTACCCTCGAGAGGTAAATGCTTAGACCGCTGACGTTTAAATCCTGGAGTTTCTGGATAAACAATAATAAAGAGTGAATAATAAAACTGAGGTAATTACTCGGGTTTTTATGAAACGAAATAATATTTTTTGAGCATATATTAATATAAAGTTTAAATATTTTAGTGGTTTATTATATTTCAGTTTATTTATGTTTTTATTATTTTTCTTTCTATCTCATTGTGAACAAGAATGATATTTAATCCAAGCTGGCAGTTTAGTATCCTTGACTTGGTTTTCTAAGAACTCGGGTATTTTTAATATATAATATTTAATATTTATTATAATGGACGTGTCATTAAAAGAAATCCATGCCAGCTATTTCTTATAATTAAAAACAAATATAAACATTAAATATATAGGATCTATAATCACGTTCCCAGTAGCATGTTAATTTCACAATATATACCAGCATTCGCGAGTGTGCTTGACGCGAATTCACATGCACATGTTGGGTTGAGTTAACCTGTGCCGACACACACACACGCTCACACGCACACAGCACTCTCATTTGGTCGCGTATACGTAATTAACAAGCCGTGGAAGGTTCGTAGAGCTGCATTAAAATGCCACACTCGCGAATTTCGTGGCCTGGGCTTATATTCCTGCGGGGGACAGACACATCCACACATCCACACACTCACTTACGTACTAGAGTACATGCACACCAATTCAGGCTCGTAAATTTTATCAGGAGCATCCTCTCGACGCGACCGGCTTACTGCCTACACACCGGCATCCTGATCTCCGCGGCCCATTAGGTGGTTCAGTTACCCGAGTAAAATAACCATTTCATCACGACAATCAAATCTATTCAAACTACCTATTCTATATACACACATATATACATATATACGGTATACTAAGCAGCCGTCGTTTTATTCTTCGCACATACTGTTACTCTAGCTTCCTTATTTACCTCGACAAAAATGTATTTAAACAACTTTACGTTATTGTTATTCCAATAGACGAAAATGGATGATAATTATCATTCTATTTCAATAATTTGAGCGGAAATATAAATTATCGATGTAGCATTAAATTGAAAAAGGAGATTTCAATTAACTCTAGTTAACGACCGAGTCAATGACTCGGTTTTTTTTCTATTTTCGGACAAAATGAATTGAAGCGGTAAAAATAAAAAGGGGTGAGGTAGTATAAAGTAGAGGAAGCGAGAGAGAGAGAGAGAGAGAGGTAGTAATAGAGTGTAGTAAAGTAAAACGTTAGTGAATCTTAATCGTCTATCTCGGTCGGTGTCTCTAGGTTTTATTCGTTCCTCTAGCCCATCAGAGTATATACAGTGATATTCCGAAGCTGTTGGTACTGTTGGCTTAGTCTCGCGGGCGCAGCAATTATGCCAGGGTTTTGTCGCGGCATGGCGTTTACGGCCGGGTTTTATTGCCTCCTCGGCTTGTAAATTGTCGCTTCGAGATCCGCGGATAAGGCGATTAGCCTTTTCCTTTTGCGCATCTACGTGGCTGCTGGTTCCATCTCTTTTTCTTGTCCTCAATCCCCTTCTCTGTATCCTGTTTCTCCTGCTCCATCTTCACTGTTGTAATTGCTCCAGGCAAATCTGTGTTCCAATTGTCATTCTGCTATCATTACTCTTTCCCATACTTACTTTAAAACCCATTCATCCTCTTGTTTACTCATTTTTTTTGACCCATTACCCATTACCCAACGTGCTATTTACAGTGGCCATTAAAATAGCTCACAATCACTGACAGAATAATCAAGTGCCCATAACTATTACCTTAAATAGTTATTCAAACTTGTGTCATCCACTTAAAGCGGCATTATTCCTCTAAGTACTTTTAACTTACTTTCAATTGACGTCTTAACTAATAGCACCGAGTTTCCCTTGGTCTTACAGAGCTTCTTAACGTTTCTACACGAGACTCGGTCTCAAAACCTCTAGCAGCGGTTTGCCACGATCGCAATCTATCTATCTATCTATCTATCTATCTGTCTGTCTCTATTTCTCCATTCCCTCCCAGCCCATTCCGAGGATCCCCGATCCTTATTACCCACGATTACTTTTCGCAGCATACAGTCTAACCGTCAGTCTGCGGTTTCGTTGGTTAACCTGAATCTCAACGAATGCAAAGGGCTCGGAACCCTTTCTCAGTAGTTACAACAATTCAGCTGGCTCGTCATTCCATAGGTATTTAATCGGTGGACCCAACAAACGAAATTCCATAAATTCCAGCTCCACTATTCCCTTCACACTGTTGACGGCCACGGAGTAATTAATTTTATGATATAAGGCCTTTTATCTTTCTGGCATCCGTAGATCCTCAGACAAGTGCATCCATTTATAAATGTGTTAACTAATTGTTGTTGTAATCCTCCAAGTGATATATAAACAGGAATAGATACTGAAA
Organism: Microplitis manilae; assembly: GCA_030273425.1. Classification (NCBI taxonomy): domain Eukaryota; kingdom Metazoa; phylum Arthropoda; class Insecta; order Hymenoptera; family Braconidae; genus Microplitis; species Microplitis manilae. The sequence continues at coordinate 2,190,667 of CP092725.1, forward strand.
CAATGAGCAGAACACGTCCGAATAACGGGCATCTGATGATTGCATGTCTGACTGACATGTCGGTTGATTATCATCTGGTTAAGTTGAGGAAAAAATCTCGAGGTCAAGACCTTGTCTTAGAATAATCGTCAACATCCCGTTTACATTTGAGCATCGCGGACACTGGAATCCAAGCAGTTGTATAATAAGTGCCTCGTAAATAATAATAAATTCACATACGCTCGTGCATCGGCAAGAAATACTCTTAATAAAATTTTGAAAAATGATCCGTAATTAATCTTTTAGTACATGACATTAGTTATGCCGTGTGTTACATCGCAGGTATGCGTTTCCAAGCTATTTTAAGCATGCGGAAGCTGAATTATTGTAGAATCCCGAAGGAAAATCTCTTAATTGGTTCCCAGCAATAATTCCGGTTGTTATTTTATCTGGGCGAGTTATATCTCTAGTTCATACATGTGGATCCAAAGGATAATCACTAATATACTATCCTGCTAGTATAGATCTATATATATGTGTATATGTATTTAGTATCATACATTATATATATTATAACGTGTTGCAAAGCGAAGAGCAAGTTAACTGGCGTTGTTCACTCTTTGCATATACTAAAGCAAACTTTGCTCTTATAGTTTTGACCTTATTTAATCTATGAAACTACCGAAGCAAGAGTTAAGTTTTAACTAAAAAGATAAAAATCTAAATTATGGCAAATAAAATTTTAAATAGTTAACAAAGTATATTTATTTATAAAATTTTGTTTAATATTGGAGCGAAAAAAGTTTATGGTGAGAACACGTGAAGCAATAAGAGGAGCCAGGAAACGGTAGAAAAGTTAAATAAATAGCGAGTCGAAAATAAAATTGTTCAAGGGAATACAAACTGATTCGTTTGGACGTTAGGTATCCAATAAAGTATTGGACGTCTATAAATTGCCATTGGCTTTTGATCGTGTGTGTTTGCTTAGTTGGCTGGGTGCTGGATGCTGGATACTGGTAACTGGAGATACTTTCGAGACACGTGGACAGAAAAGGGAAGAGGTGGTAACTAGAGGTGGATATGAAAGAAGCCAGCGGAAGAGGGAATTATGAGGGTTGAAACGTGAAAAATAAAGCTGAAAAGGTCTACATTCTATCTCAATGTAACTTTTCATCAACTCCGAGAAACTGGCAACGGACTTTAGTTTCTTAATTTTTAAATTTACTACTTCTGGTTCTTCTATTACTTCATCATCTCCTTCTATTTCTGAAGGGTGGAACAGTGTAAGGAGAATTCTCACGTAGTCGAAGGTAATTGTGAGGGTAGTGCCCAGCCCAGGTGGGCTTAACACGTTAAACTTTTGGAGTTTAATCGGGATGTAGTCCGTAATGAAAGATAATATTGCTGCTGAAGCTACGGAAACAGTTTGCGTCAAAGTGGTGACACAAAAATTCGAATTATAACCACGGAATGGAGTTTATTGTTCGCTGGGATGTGGAATTTAATTTTTACCCGTACGCGTGCGAGCAGAGACGTGGAATTTGTTCACGGATGAACTGAAATTTCGAGGGAATTTTTTGGGGTGCGAAAGTTAAAGAGACGCAGGCGGAAAGGGGCTCGTACGCGGTGTCAATGAGACAACATTGGTAACAGCTGTGACACCGAAAGAGCTTCCTATGTATACTTGTACTCGCATCGCTTACTCAATGGGACAAGTCGAATCGACGTTGACAGAAGAGAATTGGGGATGGGAACAGAATGGAATTGTGATTGTATGTTTCGCGTGACATGATTCGAGTACTTACAATAATACCGCGAACTTTACACTGGATTGAATAAGGAATAAATGAAAATTTTCTAACTTGTCATGGGAAAAAATATATATTGAATTTTTTTTATAAAAAATTTTAAATCATCTGTATGAGACAACTGAAATTTTTTTAATTTTACGATTTATAGTGAAAACTTGTGACCAATAAAAAAAATATCCGCCTGTGAAAAAGTCGTTCAACAATTATTTTAAATAAAAAAAACAAAAAAACGGAAAAATTCATAGCTCAATAAATTTTTTGTTCCGGGCATTATTAAAAATTTTAACTTTCACCTCGATTAACAAGCGAAAATAAATAATCCCAGTATGTTGTTTAGAATTTGTCAGAGCTTACTAACTTTTTATTACAAATTTTTTTATTCATCGCTCCGTTTTATTTTCTCTCCTATTCTATTTGTCATTGGGAGAATTTTTATTGGTAGCTTGTTACAAATTTGAATTAAATCGAGATCGAGTAAAATGAAAAATAAAATAAAATAAATAAACAAGGAAAATAAAACAACAAAACGCACACCTGAAAATTGTTGAAAATTCCAGGATCGTCACGTAGTTGTGAATGTTTTTGTATGCATACAGTGACACTTAACCATGTGCGTATCATTTTTTTTTCCTATATCCAACTGGCTCACGTGCCAAATGAAAAACAATCATCTCTATAGCTTTATACCGCTCATACTCTCTCGCTCGCTCACTCTTTTGCTCACTATCTGAACTGAATATAAATTTATTGTTATTTGTTAGCTGGAAATTTTTTTTTCCCTTTTTTCTCTACTGCGATACACACAACATCCAATGAGAATCCACGAGATTGACTTTTGTTACTTTTTCACATCTTTTTATTCCCTTTTCTTTTATCCTTAATACATATATGTATATATATTTTATTAAAAAAAATTTAGCCGTCATTGTAAAAAAGATACAGTCTCGTTAACAAGACTCCAGAGTGTGTGAAACGACGTAGAAATATCCCAACGTATATCTCGAATTGCTCGCTCGAGTATCAGAGATGTATTTTACTCGTTAACATGCTCATAAAATTGTTGGATAGGAGGGACTACTCGCAAATCTGTGACACGACGCGTTATATTCGGCTGCACCATACAGTATAGATTGTATACGGTACACATATATCTACGCCAGAGTAACCATAGGTACGAGAGGTTCTGATCGATTTTAAAACGTCTAAATAAAGGACAATTCTGTGAAAGTGATAGAAAAGGGACGAAAAAAAAAATAACACACATGAAAAAGGGATTTTTGTTGTGTTTACAGAACTGGGAAAAGGGACAAAATAATATAAGAAATAATATTTTAGATTGCGTGCAAACAACAGGGAACTAGTGGACTTGGGGCTGGATGTTATTGAGTACTGGATATGGGACATGGTAGTGATTATAGTGTACATATAAGTGAACGGCGACGGCAGATTGTACGGAGCTTTAACGAATTGTCAATATCGATATATATATAGATACGTAAGCTTGTTTACTACACCTGGGTCTAAATTGGTAGCCTATGGCAGCCTGGTCCAATTAACTGTCGGATTTATTTCATGAAGAATTTTCAAAGGGATACTGTACTCGGTTGGTTATAATTTAACGATGCTATAAATAATTACAGGGAATTGCAAATAGATATTAATCGAATCTTTGAAGCTTCAATGAGTTTGATAATTTATTAGTTGTAAATGTGGATTTAAATAATAAATGTAAGCTAGCAGGCACCAATTAATAACTGGTGTGAGCGTTTGATGACCAGTATGCGCCAAATTACCGGTGGTTGCATTTCGTTATTTGATAGGGATGTTATTAATATTGCTATTATAGGTTTGTTTATTAAATACTTTTGTAAATATATATATGTGCGTTTAGTAGCGCTTTATGAATTATTCAATTTTATTTAGACATTTCAAATTGTAATTTAAGGTTTGATTGGCGTTTACAAACAACCAGTCATCCACCGGGTCCGCGTACGCGACCGTATCTTTACACGTTACTGCAACCTGGTTTTTTGCCTCCCAATTAATCACGGGTGTTTTATTCAATTAGTATAATCAAAGCAAAAAATATTAATTATCAGTCTAGAGTCCTTGTAACCATGACACCTAGTACTTAAATTGTCATACATTTAAAATGATATTAATCATTAGTAAAAATCCGCGACTTTGACAAAACTGTCAACTCAACTCCAATTACATCCAATTTCAAGTCATCGAGCCAATACTAGGCATCATTGTTTTGTTTGACATTAAAATTAACACAAATAAATTATCGTATCCATTAAAGTTAAACTTCCTTCGCACGAAAACCGGTAATCGTAAAAAAATGCACCTAATTAGAGAAATAAAGCAGACAAAAAACACGTCGCCGGTTATTGGAGGTAAAATAATAGCTTATGCATCGTTCGACTGGCAATAGAGCGCAATAGAGCGGCTTACTTGTCGAAGTTTGTGTGCCGGGTAGCATCTAGCTCAATAGTTAAAGTACCTATTCCAATAGGCAGCGTACTATTACGATGAACAATTTGTATCCAGGGATGGAGTTGTAGGCGAGGGTGTCGACCACAATGCCAGCAGCTTCCAGTACGTGCAACGTTTCATTATTCAGGCCGGGCCATTCGCTTTGCGGGCAAAACGATGTAGGACACACGACGCGGCTCCAAACGGAATCGAAGCTCCGAACCAAGCTTTTCTCTACCCAACTGCTATTACAAACCAATACTACAACCGTTTTAATAGCCTCAAGGCTAAATGGTTATCACATCGTTAATTAACGTCACAACTTTGTTTATAATTTATCCAGAGTCCACACTCTACTCCTGAATCCTAAACAACTTGTTATACATTTTTCTGGCTCTAAATTTTAATTTTAATTCGTTCTTTACGAGGAACATTAAATTTTATCGTATATTATATTTTATAACATGGTATAATGCAGTGCAAAAGCGCTTTATAAAGAGATTATGGTATGCAACACAGTCCATTCAACATTTTCGTCGCTCTGAAATAATTAAATCCTCGGCCAATTACAATTAGCCTGGTAATGTCTAATAAAAAAAAAAACACGGCAACGTGATTAAAATCCGCAACACTGCGGGCCGTCTAAAAAAATTAAAAATACCCTAACCAGCTAGCTGGCGACCTACAGGACCAGAGAATAAATTAAATGAAGAATATTTGTTTTATGATAACAATTTACAAGGATGCATGTTCGTCAGAAATGTCCGGAAGGTGAGAGATGAGAGATGATGGAAGTTGTCAGCAACAGAACATGGAACCTTGGGTCTGAAAGCTTGACATGGCGCAGTAGGACACACACATTCCTCAGTATACATATACGTGGAAGAGCAGAGGTACGACAAACTCTGGTATGCCGAGGTGAGCAACGGCATCCGATATATTCTGGCTGATGAGTCGGCGGTTGATTCGCGATCTTGCGTACCAGTCTCGAAAGACCTGATTCTTCGAATCCTTGGTACGTTCTTCGCATCCTAACCAAGGGCAATTCAAATGTTGCTTTTAGATATTTACTATCCAAAAATTCTTTTGCCCAAATATTTGATTTTAATTGAACAGAGGTTAAGATTATTATATTTCGGTTAAATATAAATTGGCAAAATTTTAATTGAAAATATATTCATTTCGATTGTTTGGCTTTAATCGATTCTCTTTTATATATTTAACCTACTTTTCGGTAGTTTCTGTGTTCTTTCAACCATGTATTGCTAAGATTTATTCTATGAATATCATTTGCCCGATTTTAATAACTAGACATTTTAATTGCCAAGTCATTATTAATTAGTATTTGTTTTTAAAAAAATTTCACTTAGTTTTAGATGGCTCAAAATATAACTGACAAATTTGATTGATTTTATTTTATCTTTAAAAGTTAAAGACTCAAGCTTATCGTCGATTATTAATATTTGACAATTTTTAGATAAAGTGAAAAAATTTTATCATATCTTTTAATAACTATTCATAAGAAACGGAAAAATATGAATATTTAAAGAAAGTCATAAAAAATTAAATCTGCATTTCTACAATTTTCTGTTCTTACTTTCCTGGGTGTATATTTTACTAGACATAAATTCTCAACAATTATGCAAAATTTAATTTTTTCTTTATCACAAAAAATATTCCGTCATTAATTATCACCTCAGTATCCACAGATTACACGAAATTTTAAAAAATCAACAGATAAAAATAACATAATTTTTTCAACATAAAAAACTCATTAACAGCATAAAAGTTCATGTATTTTCTATCTCACTTATATCCAATCACATTTCTGCATTAATGTCTTAGGAATGTATAAAAGTTTGTTTGAAAATCAATTACCCAAGATATTGATGAACATTAAACTCAATGTAATCATAATTTATAGCAATTATAGATAGCTGACTACGACGATAAAATGAAAATAACTAATGATAAATTTATAGCCCATTAATAGTTAGAAAAAATAAAAATAAAAAAAAACATTATCTATTCATAAATGATATCACAACAATTAATCATCACTTAGTCATCATTAGTTATGTATTTAAATGTATTCAAAAAATTCAACGACACGATCAATTATATATATATTTATATATACTAATGAAGGTTACTCGTGTCTCATAAAAAAAAAAAAAATTTATGAATGAAAAATTAAACTGCATAATAAATAATAGCTTAACGTGTAAAGAGGAAATAATATGTGATGTATTCACCAATATATATATAAATATATAAATATACTTAAAGCTAGTATCTAATCACAGTCTATAAATAGCCGGCGAGTTTAGCCTTTACATTAGTCAATCGTACTCGATGCAAGGCTGCTGGTAACACGAACCCGTGGGACGACCTACGACCACTGTATAAATATATGTGTACACATATGCATGTGTGTGTATCTATCTACATATGTGTTGTAATATTGTGTACTGAGAGTAGGATCCTTTACTTAAGCATCTATCAGTCGCCTTTACACACTCGCACACATTCATAGTCCATCAAGCCACACTCCAGTGTCATTCCGCGACTACTTAAGCGGTCGTTAACTTAATTAACTGACGGACGTGGCTGCGGTCCTCGACTCTATCGTGAAATCCCTATCGTATGAGAGGAAGAGAAGAGACAGAGAAAGTATATAAATTCAGAAAGGGTCCTCGACAACTACTATTACGTTTTACAAAGGCATAAATGTACTCTATGTCTATATACATGCATATATATATGAGTGTGTATGAATGTATGGATGTAATAGTCGATTGCAGTCAACTTGATGTTTCCTCTTAGCTCTGAGCTAAACCACCGTGAAATAAACTTTGAATAATAATAAATGTTTTATTTATTTTATCGAGTTTAACTTTCGGCAAAAAAGAGTAATTTTGTAATTAATTTTATGGAATTCGAGATAAAAAGAAGAGAAGATAAAAAAACAGTGAAGGCTCTTGAGTCTCATCCATTTCTTTTTAGAAACGAATTTACGTTACAAGTGTGTTTTCAAAGGCTCCCGAATACGAAATTGAATTGGTTGGAAAGTCGGAAGCAGGAAAATGCAAAATGCAGACTGCAAACCACATTGTGCAAAGAAAGGGAGAGAGCTTGGATAAAAATGGAGGTGTCTTAGAGCAGCTGAGCAAACAGGGTTTCCGTATATATTTTCGTAGATCTAGAGTCCGAGAGCTAAGAAGGGAAGCTGAGAAAAAAAGGGTCAAAAAATAAGGTGGAAAACTACCCGTTCGTTTCCTCTCTGGTGTGTCACGTTCGGCTTTTCACGAGATTGTGGTCATACTTTAAATTCAGTTTAATACTTTCCCATTTCCTATCCGCGTGTTCGTAAAAAAGATAAGGCAAAGCCGAACTTGGTATTATTTTCACTTGTCAAGAAAATTTTCTAAATGGATGCATTGGGAAAGAATTTTTGTTTTTTGTGCTCATGAGCACTCGATTGTGTAAAGTGGTGCCATAGTTTCTTCGGTCTACCAAAGAATCAACACCGTTACCAAAAGCATTTGAATCTACCTGTTGGACTTAACTTCTCTTTAGATGCAATTGCCACTTGAGAAAATTTTTACGCATGACAACTTCCTATGCAAAAAAACTTATTTGGTTACGGCATTTTTTTGCCGCAGTAAAAACCACAATAATTATTTCTGTTTCAGTTTGTCGTAATTTTTTTTTCTGTCTTAGCTGTAAGACAGAGAAGGAAAGATGTTTCTCAACTAAAAGTAATTGTATGTAATTAAAAGCAAGAACGATATTCACCGGAAGCTAACACACCAGAATAAAGTCGTTACAACCCCTTAAATCTCATCTTGTAGACTTTCTTAAGACCCTTTTCATCACCCGGCTAAATGCGATATCGTAATGCCTTTTCCTCAGTGATATATATTTTCTGCGCAGAATATCTGAACACGAAAAAAAAAAAAAAAACATATTCCAGTAATGAAATTGTCTAAACTGATGAAAACAAACGTTGAGATAAATAAGTTGAGGTTATATATAAAAGAATAAGAAAAATCAATGCACGGTTATTAGTTCGCGTTCCCAAAAGAAGATGTCACTATCTTATTCGTCTTCGATCTCGGCAATAATATTTCTTTAATTGCAAATTCAAGGCCATAGAATATGCATTAAATTTTTTTGATTAGTCTCGAGTATAGATAAAAAAAATTAATTGTTTCTGGATTACAATTAAAGCAGGTATAATTAACATTATCGATCACCGAGTTCTCGTTATGTTTAAAAAAGGCAAAGGCTCGCTACATGAAAATTAGTGAAGCTTTAATCGCTTTTAATGGCTCGGACCGTCCTCAAAATTTGAACGTATGAGCCGGTGAAAGGGAAAGGGTAAAATTAGCGGAGCTTTAATCGACCGGGAGTATAACCCCCTCTGGTATTATAATCTCATTGACCTTTTCATTTCTCTCTACACTACACACTATCCATGTATTGTAGACGTACTCTACAGACACCCTTGTTCTTTGTCTTTTTTATCAACGTTTTTGCAGTCTCAACTAATATTATCTGGATATAGAGGGCTTGATACAGGGCGATTATGATTCGTTTTATGCAAATCGTAACCCGTGTTAAGAACTTCCGATCTATATTTATATACATTTATATATTCTTTTTTCTCTTTCGTCTAGATATCTTTCGGCAGTTTTAAATTAACGATTAAACTTGTAATACCCTTTTATTAGTACGCGAAACCAATGGAAATTTACCGAAATTAAGTAGAGTATCATTTTTAATCCAATGTTCCTACTTATACTTTTTAATTTTTTCTTCATCTCTATATCGTAATTATGCCGTAACAAATTGAAGCTCTAATGAAGCCGAAGAGTAATATTTATCTACTTTTTCTAAAATTAAGCTTCGAAAATTAATTTAATTTACACAAGATCCGATGTATGAATTTTTTTTAAATTGCAATTATCTATTTTTAAAAGTGTTTTTTTTTTTTTTATGTAATAACTTTAATTACTCGAGTATATTTATCACATCGATTTCCCGAATCGCTAACTAACTACACTTTAAATTTAACGTTATTTTGTAAAATAATTAAAATAAAATTCGAGTGAGTAAAAATAAAAATAAACTCGAGTATTGATTAAAAATAATAAATATTAATATCTCTCGGACATGATCCGTTATTTGATGGCACTTATGAATAACATAACCGAGTCAAAAGTTTAATCTCTAGCTGTTTTATTTAAATGCCAGCTATTAAAATGTTAAACGCGTGTGGCACTTACCTATGCTGTTGTTGTTGTTGTTGTTGTTGTTGTTATTCAATAAAATATATTATACAATACAATATACACATGTATGATGATTCTTTTGAATTATAAAAATAACTTGATGAATTGTCATAGCGACGTTAAATTATTTCCAGCAATAATAAGATAAAAATTACAGCATAAAGCTTTGCTAGTTCTCGTTAGCATTATTATGGCCATTATTGTTGTTGTTTTTGTATCACAAACTTTTCATTCGTTGTTATTAAATCCATCAACTGGATAGAATCACCATCGAAGCCATTTGTATGACCATTACGAGGACACATTGCGCACATTAACCGAATAGAAGAGAATATAGCTGTTAGCGTTAAAAAAATAACCGTGGATTTTTATCAGTTTGATATCATGTTTGTTTGTTTGTTTGTTTGTTTGCTCGCTTGTTTGTTCCTCCTGCATGTATGTATAGGTTAGCTCAATATCAAGCACTCCAGCTCAATATAGCTCTCGAATACGGCGCACAATGCCCAATTGTATAAATAAATACATATTGCGATTAAACACTAAATATGAGTCATAAATAAATGGAAGAAATTTCGTGAATTATTTAAAAAAAGTCGAGACGAAAATAATAAAAGTCAATAGGAAGTGAGACAGCAGTACATTGTACCAGCTAGTGTTGCATGAATGGAAACGCGGAGGGATGAGTCGGTGAATTGAACGACGTCTGACTAGACACGGAATATATCTACGTTTCTTCCGGGGAAGCATCGGCTCGACGAGTGTATTGTGTTGCACTGTGAATACAAGGGCGTTGCGGGGTTAGAAGGGAGAAGGGAAGCTGGAGCTGGTTGGCGGGTAACACTGAGTTGAGAGAAAGGTCGATTCAAGACAAAGCTCTCTTCGACGGGTTCGAGTTTCTGCTGGGGACATGTCTGACAATAAGGTGTCGCTGAGAAGACTCCTGGAGATTCAAATCGTGGTTTCTTCGTCTTGTCATTCCTTGGCAAAGTAAGGCCTCTAACTCGGGTTAATTTTCATCCGGGAAATCAACGAGCATCCCTTTTCTTTTGGTCCCCGTCTGGGGCTTTCCTTTGCACAATTGTCGAGAGTACAGACCAATTTAATATTTCGCGCCAATATAAAGTTAATAACTTTATTTTCTAGCTTCGTGGCTGCTGAGTGAAACATAAAGGAAGAGAAGTAGAGGTGTGAGGAGTAGATGATTGGAGGATTGGGTGATAAATTTTGTTGGTTAATTTTGGATCAATGTGAAATTTTATAAAAGCCATTTGAAGGCTTTTTTTTAGTTCTGCAACACACATTTTGATGGGGACATTTAGCAATAGTTGAGTTGATGGAGATGTTATTGCGTCTGGAGAAGCAATAGCGCACACACTGGAATGGCACTTGTTCGCTGGTAGTCTTGTCTTGCTGAATCTGCGAGGACGTTTTGCGAGCGTGATAAAGAGTCGAGTTACAGCCTTGTCCGTGCCAACAAGCTAGCTGTGTGAGCCGCTGTATAAATGTGGTTGTTACTGCTAGAGAGACATGAGATGGGAGTTGTGTGTAGGGTAAATCGAGATAGCTGACAAAGAGAAAGATGTTTTTCTTCCTTGTCCCTCTCTTTTTGCTGCCCCTACTGCTCCTCCCACATCTACGAGCACCTCGAACTCATTCTCTTGTTACTATATTCGCGAGGGTCGTAACGGAACTTTGCGAGAAAGTTAGCGCCGAGTTCGAGTCCCGTATGGCCTCCTAGAAAGCTCCTCCTGCTGATAGGGTCTCTCAGGACCCCAAAGAAAATACGAATAAGACTTTTTTCCCTCTTTTTTATTCTCCCCAAACAAGTTCTCTCCACCGCCGGCATCCCTACCACCAGCTCAACTTCTATTAAATCCAATAATGCCAATAAAATCTTTTCCAAGTCACGCTTTTTTTTTGTCTTACAACAAATGTCGTTAACAATATTACTCTTTGTTTTTCCTAAACGCAATACCAACTTTCCTCTTTTCCATTAGCACACATTTTTAGTCATAAACAATTAAATCTGTAATAACCTCCATTGTTCATTGTTTGTTACAGGTGAGTGACATTTATCGTCGCCGAGTAATTTCGTAAGTAGGTGGGTATGGATCGTGGACAGAGGACAGAGCGGAGAGTAATCAGGACTCGACAGCAGAAGAGCATTGAAAGTCGAAGAATGCCCGAGGCGCGTGGTTAACTCCCAGCTAATCCTCCTCGCATTGAAGCGATGCTGTAGTGAGCAATGTGGTGGCTCTGTGTGTGCATAAACCAGAAGCCCTAGCACACTCACGGAAATGAAACTCTTCAACCCTTTAGAGTGTTGGACGAGTAAGCCAGCAGGCTGGTCTATTCACAATCTAATCTGGGCCAATGAAATTCTCGTTCACACTAGTGAATGAAGCGCTTAGTAGCCTCTATAAGACTAGGGATAAAAGTTACGAGAATAGCCTTCTCGTCAGTAGATTTTTAAAAGCATTGAACCAATTATAATCATTCTTACCGCTGAGCTATCGATTACGAAACTAAATAGCACATAATAATCAACTAAACGGTTGATCGATAATCGGGTTGTCTCATAGCGACAGATCACTTGATCCAGTTCCTAGAGCGATAGCAATAGCATCACAACTACCCCCGAGCTACGTGTCTCACGTCGTCAATTCAAACTCATGATTCGTCGCACTGCGTCATCGCAAATAGCGCAGCAGAACCATTGGAGCTTCGTATACATATGCGACCTCGTCATCCCTGTGTCATCATCAATCCCCGTTCCCAATGCTCCCCTTTGTCCTCCTGCCTTTAGTTTTGCGCTCTGGTCTTCCCTCCCCTGGCGGCCCTTCGTCTCCACTCACAACCGCGATTCATCGTGTATCTCACTGCGGATGAGTGCAAGAGCGAGAGGATCGGACAAGTGTGTGCATTCGCCATGCTGCTGCATGACCGATCGAACTCCATACTACACTCTCTGTCACGTACAGAGTAGACCGTTTGTCGTTCACCCTCCTCTCTGCTCCTCAATTTACTCTCTGATGTAGTTGCACATCCACACAAACATCACACACATCACATGCTGGTAACTGTAATCCCCTAGATTTGATCATATTTCATTTTAGTTACAGCACGTACACAGCCTTGTCATCTGATTATGAATAAGATTTAATATTTAGTCATCACTATTTGGATTATCATCATTACTATCATTATTATTTTTTATCATCCCAACTGTGTTGTTCCTCATCGTTATGCCTCATCTGCTGCAGTATCGAAAAGGTATCGCTTCCAGAATTACGCTGGTTAACTTTAAAGAATAGCATTACATCTCACGACGATCACCGAGTCCGAGCATCGCTGCCATCATCGCTTTCTTTTACTTCCATTCCTTTGACTGATACTCGAAACTATACAAGTCTATAGAACCGTCGTCAAGATAAAGCCGATGAAAAGCGCGAGTTGACTAATTACGTTACGCGCGCTGTCTTGTAGAACCAGGCCACTGTCTACATTTTACAACTTGTCCAATTAATTATTCCACAAGATTTCTTGCAGTAATTTAACTGCCATTTTTTATACTCTTATCACTATCCGTAATCTTCCATTGAATTTTAAATCGCTGATGGTGTCCTGGTACAACATACAAATAGTTTCTTACAAATAACGCATTTTATTGGGGTGCCTTTGCCTTTCGTTTATCAAAATCAGTCTCGTCTGGTCTATCATGCAGGAAATAAAACGATAAGACATGATTGATGTCACTTAATGTGTTTACAGATATTTAATATTCCTAGGTACGTAGATAAGGCAGATAGCAGATAAGCGAGGATTCGAGTTTAAAAAAATGTATAAAGATTATAAACTCCAGTCAATAACCAAGCGCCGTAGTCACGATGAGTGACGCGATCTTTAATAGCTTGCGATGCCAGGTGATTGAGAAAATTGTGGATTGAAGGGTATAATCGGGCTAATATCTTCCGGACGTACCATACCCACCCCTCTCGGAGACTCGCTCGCTCTCTCACTCTCTCGGGTCTTTATATTTAGATGAAAGAGCAAAGAGAAGGACGGAACGATGTGACGAAAGGGTATGAGCTGAAATCCCCGGTTTTAAATTTCCTCCAGTTCATTTTCCACGGTAGTGAGTCGTGTTTAAACCTCCATATCTTCAATCATTCGGGTACGCTCTATACTCATAACGTCCTCATTGGGTTCCTTATGACTTATGACGAATTTAAAGTTAAGTCATCTGGTGAATATAAGATTCAGCTTGAGAAAAATTTACGATCCATTCGAGTGAAATAAATTAGACGATAGTTGTCATGAGCCAAGTCATGCAGAACGGGACAGTTATGTATGTTGCGTGGAAGCCAACGAGAGCAAGTGAAGGCTATTCAAGAATTTCGTGACATGGATGATGAAAGGGAGGAAGGGGAGTGAGAGGAGGAAAAGGACAGAGACAAGTTTGTCTTGACATGTTGGAGTTAACAAGACAATTGTAGATGAACCCGACATACTCGCGGGTAAGCAGACTGTCGTAGGCGGCGTATCCATGATTACCCATGATTTCTCTTTCGTCTTTTTAGCCTCATCTCCTTTCTTAGGTTTATTTTCTTTCATCATCATCATTCCTCTTTTGCGAACCTTCCACGCCTCTTCATCGTTACACTCGTGTTCCTTATGAATTATGGAAATTAATACACTCGAGTTGGCAAACTCTCCGTTAATTCGTTCTCCCCGAGCCTGCTCTTTTGCATTCCACTTCTTTTTACTACTTATTTTATACACCTTCTCACAGTGGCTAGTAGTTAAAACTTGCTCACTGAATGCGATAACTAGGATCTTTTTGGAATCTTCCATTCCTAGACTAAACCATGATCTGGTGGAGCGAAGCATCATCTTGGCATTAGAATGCGTTTTTTCGTGTTTAGTAAGCCGGCCGCCATTTTTTGCCCGTCAATTTTTTATTAACAAAAAAAATGAGTGTAGCAAAAGAAAATTTTCATTAGCACCTCAAACAGTTGATGCTTCAATTTATTATTTAAAATTTACTCAATTAATGTACCTGGTAAAATTGTAAACAGTATCGGGTTTTTAATGCACCTGAATGTAATTCGTTTAAAAATTTTGTTTTACATTGCTAATGGACATTCTGTTGTTTGTGATAATACACTTATCGGACTCTCGAATTCCAGCTAAAAAATTAACGACTTTCACGAGTGTTTTCACTGGCGCTCCACCCTCGTCATCCGGCGTCATATTATATGCCGCTCAATATTGTCAACGAATAATAAAAGAGAAGAGAAGAGAAACTCGGTCTGTAAACACAGGGTATACGCAGCAGCATGTCGAGCATATAATAAAATTCATAGCCTTTTATTGGAGATGGATGTATAAAATAGTAAAGGCGCGAAGACACTTTAAAACTTGTTGGTATATATGTGTTATGTTGAGTAGTCTATAAACGCGTGTATGTGTGTGTGCGTTACACAGGAGTTCGTCACCCCTTCATCTCATTGTTTACCACCAAAAAGGGTCGTTGAGACGCCTGTAATGATAACTTGTTCACTCTATCAGCCATTAAAATTTAATTGTGATGTTTTTAAGTCAAGAAGGGGTTGCAAGGACGGGGATAACTCGTAAACAGGGGTTGCACAAGAGCTCACTTCACTTGGTCTCTTTGTGGCACTGGTTGCACGCTTAAAGCTGCTCAATTCTTTTAATAATTTACGGTCTTCAAATAAACTTGAGACAAGAAATTGAATTATTTCTTTTACTAAGCGTTCGGGGTGATAGAAAGAAACGTACTGTAGAGGGCAAAAGTCTGAAAATATACATAAATTAAAATTTAATGTTTGCCGTGCGCTGTTCACTGTTTTAATTCCCCTTTTACTCCTCTTTTCTCAAACCGAAATATCTTCTCAAAGTCGTCGTGCTCAAACTATAAACTTACCGAGTAAATTTTTACGTATATGCACTTACGCTATAAAGTACAAGACTGCTCGTGCATTGTTTAAGACATCTATACAGCGATACACTCATATCTTGAGTTATACGTTCTCGACGGTCGTCGGTTGTCTGGGCTGTTATTGCTACTGCCAACGCAGTCTTCTCGGAAATAAAATATATTTTTTACCTTCTCGACGACACAACACGTTCAGAAGAATAAATAAAAAGAAAAGGGAAAAGGGAAAAAATAAAAGGTTCCTTTTTTGCTGGTACTGTCCGCCAAATTTGTCCACGCTTGGAGAAACTTCCACTAACTTTTATAAAAGATTATATTTTCCTCACTAAAGAGGGATGAAAGCCACTGGTTTGCTACTTGGCTTTTTGTTATACTAGTTAGAAGAATATTGTTGGATACTTTTACTCGGATCTTTAAAAATACCTCCTGCTTTTTTTCATTACATTGTATGATCGGCATTTCATTCTTTTCATTCTAACTTAAAGTTTTTATAATAAAAACATTAGTGAAGTTAACCCAAAAAAACTTGACGTAAGAATACTACCGTACCTCATAATAATAATAAAGTCAAATGAAAATCAATATGATCGCTGGAGCATCGGCGGAGATACCGAAATAAGTAAAATGTTACAGAAAATATTAGCGTTGAAGAATTGAGCGGGCTTGTGTACTTTAAAAAAGTATAAGTTTTGATACGTAGACTCTCGCAAGCAAGAAGCGCAGCAAGAATCCTTATATTTCAAATTAAAGGAAAATTTCAAATACTTTCTCATAAAGTTTTAACCCTCAACATAACCTCCCACTTTTATATGCATCATTTTTATCCTCCCATCCTCTGTACCCTTTTCCGTCAAGTTGTTTCTCTGTCGTCTATCCGAATTGCGGTCTAGCGATGCACTCATCCTTGGAGCAGGTTCCCCTCCCACGAAATCCTTCTCCCAGTATTTAAACTTTCCAAATTGAAATTGTTTTCGATATCCAGGTGAGTGCTCTCCAAAGACGATGCTGAGAAGCGAAAGGAAATTGCCATTCAGTCTTTCTTTCTCGTATAAAATTTACTTTTTTCACCCTCCAACTAATCTTTCGAAAAAGTACTAAAATTTACCTCATCATCTTAATTCCCTCATTTTCACAAAATCTTACCACTTTCCGGGAAACTTTTATGTCTCTATTTCTCCTGGAAACTTATCTCGCGGCATTTTAACGCCACTTGCACCCCCGTAGTTACAACTGAATATAGACGCCGGTTCTTAAACGAACCGTCCAACTTTTCATATGCATCACGTATGCATAATCTACGTAACCCATGCGTCTTACATTCGCGATAACTTAAACTATTTAAAAGTACGTTTTCTCTTTTCCTCTTTTCTCCTCAGCGCGACAATAATTAAGTGATTTACGGGGCATTTACGTGTAGGCGAGTTTCTTAAATATTTTTTCTCATTTTACGCTCTTCATTGTTTACAAGTTTTAATGCAAAACGTGTTTTCCAATTGCACGTACTGCACCGTCATTATTTCCAATGTAGGTTGATCGTTCAGCTCTCCCCTTCTCCGTTAGCATTTGTTCTGTTGTTTCTTTAATAAACTTGGCTCCTTTTCTCATGGCTCGCATAACAATACGCTGGATAATATATGTCACTGAATATATACCGTAAACTTGGATTATATTTAATCCGTAAAATGTCACCCATCCATTCGTTCATTCATTTTTACTTCAGTTAACCAACACCATCATCGCCCTGATTATGATTATGCTGCATAATTGATTAAGAAAAAAAATGTATAACCAGACTTGTAACTTTTTTTACGCTGATAAAAAATAATTAATTCAAAACAACCTATGTCCCGTGAAGTTAATAACTAAAGTTACACCACCACGAGCAACAGCCAAGTCCAATTTGGTTGTGTTGCAGTCGGTACTTGCAGCAGCGAGTCGCGTATAAATAACTAATCTCAAATCCCGGCATATCGAGAAAACTTTGATCAGTTTGCGGGACGCGCGGTCTCTCCCTTTACTCCTGGCTCTCCTGTCCTCCATGACTACCTCATCCTCGCCTCGGCTCCTCGTACTGCGGGACCCTCGACATGCATACTTTATGTGGTTACATCAAGTACGCAAAGTTTCACCGTCACGGCTCAATAGCTCTCACTCTCCTCCGACACACTGTATTACACTCCGTCTCGCTTGCTTACAACTTTTTATAACTCTGTCTTGTTTTTTTTTCTTTTTTCGTTACCTTGACTAGCCGCTCACTTCTTCTCAGCCGCGAAAGTGTAAACATCATGTTTTCTTAATCTTTATACTCTCTCCGCACCCACTGACACCAGCACAATCCCCGCCGCTGGCTGACTCACTTGCTAAGGAATTCTCGTCCATTGAATTGGACAATTCAATACATAACATGCGAGTATTGCAAATTATATTTATCTTATGACGGAGATTGACAAGAGAAAAAAACAAATTTTGACTGGAGATCAAGATAAAACATCTCGCAACATCTATTCAGGTCGTGTTTTTTTTTATTTTCGCAAGGCTCTTGCGCTTACTCTTTCATCATTAAAACATCCGACATAGAAAGTTTAATGGAGACGGGATAGGGATGTCTATAGAGTTTAAATGAAAATATTAAGTCAAAAGGCAACATTGTAGCAGGGGTTGACGTTCATTGCAGCAGGAGGAAAATTTTGACTTTGCTTTTCTTCCTCACGTTGGCTTTATAAGACGGGCAGTGGGTGAGTTTATTAAGTCAGACCGTGACTTGCCTTATCTTTAGCCGCTCGTTTCCCCCCATTCCTAGCCGACTTTCCCACCCACCCGTTTCTTCTTCTTCTTCTTCTTCTTCTTTTACCGGGGGTGAACGTTATGTTGGAGTGTGCCGACCGTAAATTCATATCTCGAATAATTTTCACCCGGTGGCCGTTGCGCAGACCACCATCGGAGGCTGCTTTTGGCCAACAGCCAGCGGCTCTCGTAACTTTCTCTTCTCTCGACGATTCATCTCCATCCTGCATACCTTTTCTTCTTCGTCTTTTACTCCCCTCCCCCAACCAAGTGCATACACACATTTTATCAATGTACATATTTAACCATATATTCACTTTTTTAACATTTTACCACGTACCTTAATCACTCTTTAAACAAATTCGTCAATTACCATTTCACATTTAACCTTTTTTTCCTCTTCTTTTATTCTCTTAAATTAAATTCCAACCGTTTAAATGAATGAATAAATAAATAACCCAAATTTATATAAATTTATGCCACGATTCCTTCAATTCGTGTATCAACAATTTTTTTTTTTCACTTTCTCTTTACCGTATACATGTATATATATATATATTCCTTGTTGTCATTCTTCCGTCTCTTTGTTTGTGCTTTTCATTCCCGAAGCACAACCGAGCGCGGAACTCGTTTCACACACAAAGCACGAGTAAAATGCAAACACACGAGACGTTTGCAGGGCAGAGGAGGGAACACGGCCAGGAGAGTCGAGGAGTTCCTGCACTGAGAAAAGTACGTCATGGGGTTGTGCAGATACTACACTATTTAAATGACAAAAAGTCGCTCGTTGTTCAAAGTGAAATGGTAGTAAGACAAACGTACAACGCGAAAATAAAAATTTCGGGAAAAACTTTATTCATACAGGGACCGAAATAGATTTTCCATTCATAAGTCCACCAACAACAATAATAATAACAGTAATTTATTAACGTCTAAAATGATGAATGCTGAAATTTTTATTGCCGATCAATTATAACTTTCATCTACATGATGAATTTCTTTTCTTGATGAAGGGTGTACATAAAAACCAAGTGACATATCTTGTTATTGGATGAGAAAGCCGAGTCTTCATAAAAATGGAAATCCCTTAGGAAGACGCATAGCCTTTGTATACATATATATATACAAAACATATTTTTTTTCTCCTTTAGATTCTGTCCGATCGGCAATACGGCTTACGTCAGGGGCTGAATGAAGGAAAGAGGGGGAGAGAGGGGTTGAGAAGGAGAAACAGCCCCTTCGGGAGGCCCCTTGGACGTAGTCAGAACGATATTAGTATTCCGCGAATGATACGGGCAACCTCGGTGGTGTTTCCGGCGCGTGCATATGAGCCTCGTTCTTTTATCCTTCTTGTTCGTAGGTTGGTTGACTGGTTGCGTGAGTTACCGTGACTATGACAAGGGGACGGGAAAACGCGGATAAAATATAAAATGGTCTATACGGCGTTGCGAAAATCCTCAGCGCCTGATGCGAAAAGGAGCTTCTTTTTATCTTCTTTCCTATTCAGCGGAGTCCTCCTCCCGCAGATGGTAGCCGGTATGACGGAAGTGTCACGACGCTCGATGCTCATAGAATATTGAAATAGATGTCGCCCTCACCAGCAACAACACTATTGTTAACTCCGATCGGTTTTTTTATTTTTATCGCCAACGAAAATAATATGATAGCAAAAAAGAAAGTTTCATTTCTGCTAGTACAATTGAGATCATTACTGCATAAGGTAGTTTGCATACTAATCATCAGCAGTCTGACACTCGATTCTGTTGATTCGATTACTAGTCGTGTCGCGCGAATGGGCTTAATGACGTTTGCTAGGCGATACTTGCACTAGGATGATTCTCTATTACGAAGTATCTATCTATGTCTATACATAATTGTACACTGCATGAATATGACGGGTAGATATATGTATATGAGTGTGCGTCCATGTGTGCGTACTATATATACGCAAGGTAATAATACGCGGGCCATTCCACAGGGGGCCAATGATGAGATAGCACACAGCATACAATCGGTCTCATCTCTCTCGAGATCTCTTGCAACCCGTGATCCTGGAAATGCCAGCCGACATACAGTCTCGAGAGATCGATCGTTACCTCGGCTTCAAAATTTCAATCTTCCTTCTTCTCCTCCTATCCTGCCACTGCTAGTGATATATCATCCCCATGTTAATGTTAAACTTTAAGACAAAACAACAAATACCCACTACATCCATGTACCCATGGCAGCGGAATAAAAAGTAATAGACGGATGGAAATTGGCTACGTACGTGATTACCGTAACATATCAAGTACCAGAGAAACAAGAAGAGAATTACATGGAATAGCATCAACAGGATTCGAATCCCATATACCCTTTAGTACCCTTCATCTCTCGAGATGCAGTGGATTCTCGTGCTGGAATCCGAGCTCGCTCTCTCTAAACCTAGTTTGCATATTAACGATTAACCGATCCTCTATTCAAGGTAGATCCAACCGGTCTCTGCTGCACTTCTCTCGCTGACGGTTTATCCCTCAATCTCTTCATCCCTTCAGTAGACTACCCACTGACGACACTCTTGATTCCGCAGCATATGCCGACGATTTTCCATTCGAGCGTCAAATTTGCCTCTGCTGCCTCATCCACCCCGTCTATATAATAATACATCTATAGACAGATATATATCTATACTGTAGCCCTCGAATTTCTCTTGTGAGCGTAAGTACATTTGGCCAATACTTCACATGTGTATTGTCATGATTATATTTGGATACAAACTGATGTTCGGCGTCTAGCTTTCATGCGGAAATATTCACATGAAAAAACACTAAAATTATTAAAGCTCTAAATCAATATTTTCAAACTCCAATAAAACTTTTACAGATTGCTACAGATAACTTTTGTTGAACGAAAAACTAAATAACGAAAAAAACTGGGGGATGATTATTTTTCTTTGGACCTTAGTTGCTTTTTTTCCCTATACTTGCAAAAAAACTATTTTCGGTGGAAATATATATATTTATATATCAGAGCCAGCCCTCTAATATATAGGAGTAATTAAATTTGTGACAAAGTGTATTAGCGTGACAGCTCTATCTCGTTGTGATTAGAGACAATCTTATTGTATTAATGTAGAAAAAAAAATTATTATCATAAAATAATTGGAACAGAAAATTAATGGTAACATAACTTACTGATTGCGTTACTAATTAATTTTTCAATAAGATTATTTATGATTGACATACTTGATAGAAATTTTTATTGCGACGTAAAAAATTTAGTTGACAGACTACTTACTATTTTTTTCCGTCCTGATGTTGCAATTTAACCAGCTGTAGCTTGGACGTCTGCGTCATCCAGTAGCGTGTATATGAACCTTCTGACCCTCGTTTATAAGCAAGAGGGTTGGTTGGTTTCTTGGTAACACACGCAAACATGCGACAAAGTAGTGAGTCATTTCTAAAAAAAAAAATAAAAAAAATATATATGTGTACATATATATTAAACATAGTTTGTAACTCGGGCAAATAATTTATTAGTCGGTGAAAAATTCAACGCACATGGGAGCCCGAGTAGAAGGGAATAGTGAAATAAATTAATAATAAAATTGAAAAGTTATTTATTATTATTTTTATTTCATCAGAATAATATTATAAGTTTTGTGCGCGGGAAAAGTGTGAAAAGGTGTATTAAATATTGGATTTGAATAAAAAAAAAATAGGGGAGGAATGAAATGGAAATGGAGACGTGTAATAGGAGCCGCGCAACACAAGGGACTGGAGAGTAAATGCACAGGACAAAAAAGTTGACACCGAGAGAGAAGAAAACTGTGAGCTCTGCACAGTAGGATGTTTGCCTCTCACCAGTCACACACCATCATCCCCAATCTTTTTCTTTTTCCACTCTCTTCTCGTTGAAGCAAATCCAATTATTCGGTACGGGACCGCAAGCTTTCACGGTCTCGTTTGAACTCGTCTATTTATATACACTCTTTTCCTACACTCTTACTCTTTTCCCTCTTCGTACACACTCACGTACCGCAAGTTTGAGGAACTTTGACGCTCAAGTACCACCAGGGGACAGGGAACAGGGGGCTTGCTATCGTGTTTAACACAATGTGTGTTGAACGAGAGTCAGCGGTTGTTTCTAACCACGCGTGGAGATCAACGACGTGGCCAAGTGGTTTCGTGTCGGCAAATCACGCGCTGTTGCAACGCAAAATTTACTCGAGCATTATCGTGTTTCCAGATCAACTCATTCAACAACAACAACCCTCATACCTGCCCTCTCTTCCCTCTCCTCTCCCCCTCGTCCTCATATATTCTGTAAGCACACACATATACACATATATATTTGTCATCATATTCATATGTATGTGTATAAATGTATGTTCAATGTATAAATAGATTATTTATTCACTTCCGTCATCCAAGTTTCCGTTTCAATATTTAAAGCTAATAACACAATTATTATTATCATTAAAACTTTAATATTATCCATCGTTTCCACTCATTACTATTACAAGATAATTATTTATAACGTTTTTGTTGCTATTTAAAATCAAGCTCTTGCTATAAAATACTCATAACAATACACCGCTCTTGTCGTTAATATTGTAGAGTAGTATAGCATAGTATAGTATTGCGCTGAAGCAGAAATTAACCACTTGATATTATCAACATAAACGTGGATATAAATGAAATGTCGAGTGTAATACACGCGTGTACACTGCGCCAACAAATATGCTGCGGAATATCATTTTATTCAGGAGTGCTAGCTTTCGAGAGGCATTATGCGCCATGCCCTGGTGAAGTTACTATCACTGACTGGTGCTGCTGCTGTTGATGCTGGCACACTACTGCTGATGCAGCTGGCCATTATGCAGAGACAATCTAATCATATGGTCAAGGTAAAGAGGGCTGGAATTTGTAAACTGACAGGCGAATTTATCAGCCACTTTTAACAATAAGCTTTGAGTTTGAAAGCGTTCCGAACTCGGAGTGCAGACAGAGTGATACAAAAATGGATTTTGTGATCCAGAGTTCATGTTTGGCTGTAAATGGATTTAATTCAGAGTTGATTAGTGATCAAACATGATAATCAATGGAAAAGCATCGTTAAATAATTATTTACTGGATAATCATTCAGCGGCGCTTTTGTTTCTTTGTGGACTTGTCACCCCAAAGGCTGATAGGTGTCGGTTGGTGTGGGGAGTACACTCTAGTTTATGAATAACAAAAAGGGACGGGAGAGACACTAAATTTAAAAATCCGACAAACAACGAGATTCACATATAACTGAATCGCTCAGGTGTATGTACGGGATAAACATAAATAATTGTCAGGCATTTTCGGTCACCGAATAAACGATACGTCCCGAGCATCCGATAGTAATAATTTCAATGAGCGCTGCCACTGAACACCGCCCAATTTTATATCATCACGAGTCCGGGGAGCCATTGTGATAAATATTTAAATAAATAAAGTTGATTTTTCATTTATCATATTTATGAAAACTTTAACTGACAACAAAATATATATGTGCGGGTAAAATACACCGAGAAAAATAGCTCAACTTTATTTGAAACTTCTGAAGAAGAGAAAAGAATACGGATGATGGGAATTGAAAATCGTGAGGGATTTTTATTGAATTGAAGAAAAGAAGCCGCGAGCATACGGATAAATTTATGATTAAATTTGTTTATTGTTTCGTGAGTGAAATTCGAGCGTGATGAATAAAATAGATGCCGCAGTAATAATAGTCGGAAGGCTGACGAACGCAAGTGATTAGTTTCATTGGAGCTCAAAAGTTTATTAAGTTAATACTTGAGGGACTTTGCAGTGAATGTTTGTAGCTTGACAGTAAGTTGAAGCGTCGGCAGGATAGAGTAAAGGCTTTTGCTTTAAACTAGCACATGAGAGTTTGAACGGGTCTCTCTTACGTAAAGACATGTCGCGCCGGAAACGTTGCGTCGCATTACCGAGTTTTAATTAACACAGCTGTGGGGACTGGTATCTGCTCTCTCGTGTGATGATGTATACAGCACAGGCACATAGTTGGTACGACGAGTACGTTGAGCCATTAAGGCACAGCAATTCTGCACAAGCAAACCCACATAAGGAAGCTATTGATCTATCATTTTCACTTATCGCTATTTCTCGGGCCGTGTTGCACCAGCTTATTTACACGGTTTTAATGACGTGCCATCCAGTTACGAAATTGTAAACACATTTCATGAAAAAGGCCGCTCGAATCACTCTTGAGATCCAGTACAGATTACCACCACCCGTATGGAAAGAATGTTCTTTACGATGGAATTAATTTTCCTGCCACATTTCCGTTTCCTTCGTATATATTTACCATTAGATTTACTCTCATCCCACTTTATTTAGACATTTCATCAAGTAAATAATACATTTACATATCTATATATATAGTATAGATTCAGATATGAATATAAATATAAATATGGATGTGCATGTACAGTGTAGAGAGTACATAGTTCGAAGTATGAAGCAGTGAATAAGTATAAGTAAAAGGAGAAGAAATATTTTTTATTTTATTTTTTGCCATCCTTTCTCCTGACAACACATTTGAGAGCATTGAATTCTATCTTCTATTTTTAAAAATAAAATTTTCTCAACTGCAAAGAGAGATGACGCTGAGTTGAAACTGGCTCACAAAAGAAATATTCACGACGCCGGTATATACATGTACATTTATATACATATGTGAAGAGAATGTATAAAAACTAAAAATCTACCGACGAAAAGGGATCCATAATTTTTTTAAAGACCGCATGCGGCAGCGTTTTTGTTGCCTTTACACTTTAAAACTCGATTAATTTATGCTTATTAATTCACTTATTGTTGATTACTTGTGCACCAGCATTAATTGCAAGATTCAAACATTCATTTAATTAAAATAAAAATAATTTTGCCGTTAGAGTAGTAGTAGTAGTAGTAGTAGTCCGAAAAAGTGGATAAAACAGCGATGACAGAGAATAGGTGTTAAAGTTGATTGGCTAAGCATTTGAATGTGTGTATATTTTTATACCGACATGAGTGTATTTATGTATGTAGAAGCGTTGTTGTACAAACACGTTATTGTGCCGGGTATATTTAGAGCTGGTGTGTGATGACGAAGAGAGGATTTTGTCGAATAACGCTTGCGTATGGGAATATAGAGAGCACACGCGTGCGAATCAACCCGGTATATTGAGAGAAGAGACAGGAAATTGCAAATTGCCAACAGGCATACATGGGTAACATTCGGCTGGTTGAAAACGTTGTCCAACTCTGTTGGATACAAAATAATCAGATGAAGAGGGAGCCATGCTGGCGAGATAGCTCTCCACCATGGAAACGAGTTGTGAGTTGAATCTGTAAATTGAGATTGGTTTCAAGTTTGATGAGAAGTTATGGATAACCGACTCAACTGTACATCAATCCTCCCCTCACCGGAAGCCTCTGATAATTCAATTTAATTGATATGAAAAGCCGTATTTCTATTACTATTACTGTTATTATTATCATTATTTCAAGTCTGCGTTTTCGCTGATCAACTGTCGGATTATTAAATTATCAAGCATTCGTAAAACATTATTTTCAATCAATGGTTTATTAATTTAAATGGCAATTTATGTTTTGCTGATGCAATTCTCGGCATGAATTGATTAAAAATTTACTGTGTGATTTTTGTCGAAGCTAGTGGATCAAGACTGTTGTGATCAGACACGACGTTAACTGGCTTAAAGCTCCAGAG
This sequence comes from Microplitis manilae, assembly GCA_030273425.1. Lineage (NCBI taxonomy): Eukaryota > Metazoa > Arthropoda > Insecta > Hymenoptera > Braconidae > Microplitis > Microplitis manilae. Next base: position 2,216,718 of record CP092725.1, read on the forward strand.
CTTTCTTCTCCTTGAGGTATGTCATGTCGATTAAAGTGTCTTGAGACAAGAGCTGGTGAAATGAGAGCAAGGGCTTGTCACCAAGGGCAACGGCAAGCTCACGGTAAGACTTAAAATGAGTAAAAAAAACTATAAAGAAAAAGAAAAACACTGCGAGAGTGGTTTATCTTCTTACCCATACTTCGCGACTGAAAAGAGTAGTAGAGTTGTTTTACAAAAAAGGAGTCAAGTGGTTGGCCGCTTTACGATGAATATTTTTGTTTTTTCTCTTAATGCTGTTTTTACAATGTCAAGTAATAATATTATGATAATTAGTTGCTTTAGCCGGCTTAAGAGTTGATAAATAATTAATATTAAATGCTGGATGCTGGGTGCTGGATGTTACTAAGCGTATTTTTATTTTTTTGTTACAGGTAAGCTGAGGAAAAGTTTTTTTATAAACGGCTATCCTGGCTTTGTGGTGGAAATCATTAAGAGGTACATGTTTCAAATACTATAAAGAAATATCTATATAGAGGTATATATTTGGGATTGGTTTTGTAATCCGGGTTTTAATTAAATGATATAACTTGAAGCTCAGGATTCGAGGCGAATCCACTGAAAGTTTAATCGGTAATGCAGTGATATCGAAATTGGAAGTTAGGAAATAAGAAAGGAGGTATGAGGGATGGGAAGAGAGAGCCTGAATTTTGTGTACCGGGGGGGAGTGTTACGGTGACAGTAGCGCAAGAAACCCGCCGAGGGTGAAATTAGCCCTTTCCTTTAGTTCCCGGAACAGAAGCATAATTCACGCCTTTCCATTATCCTCTGCTCGTTTTCCCGTGAATCCTCTTTCCCAACCCCCTAACTCATCTATGCAACGTCATCCCTCGAGCTGTTTATACTCGTGTAGCATCCGGCGAACTGCTCGGCTTATACACTCTCTTGTAGTCTAAAAGCATGCTTAAGTATATCTATGGATACGAGACACAGGAAAAAGGCTCATCATCTTGGCTTGCATTTTCTTACCGCTAAAATATAAAGAGTCGTTGAGAAGAAGCTTTGCTGGGTTTTATTAATCGTCTTTCTTTTTATTAATCATCAAAGGACGAGGATCTTGTTCGGTAAATATTTTAACATCATTTGTCGGTAATTTTTCAATTAGTTATCTTAAACGTGAAGCAAGCCTTGAGCGTTTTAATTTTTTTTATCTAATAAATTGCAATTAAGATTAAAATCAAACCCAAGTTCAATGGGCGCTCTGATGGTTTATTTTTCCTATAGATCAGAGAAAATTAACGGCTTATCCAATTGAGAAGGACAATTTGATATGTAGACAGTAATCTAAGCATACGAGGTAGAGAAAACCGCAAGCATTCTCATGGTCGAACCCATCTCCATGGAATCTCTGGCTTTCCCTCGTCCAGAGTACGGCGAAAACCGTTTCGGTCATATGACGGGATTTTAATACGATTACCAACGGATTCGTGTGGTAACCTGCGTGCTTTTAACCAAATGGACCATCTACAACGGGGACACTGTACTCGGAACAACATTAAATGAGAGAGAAGGGAGTAGAAGAGGGTAGAGTACCTTTCCCACTTGATTTTAAACCTCGTTGGTATTGTCCGGGCAAAACTAAAAGGAAACGTGTTACGTGCTCGAAAGGAAGACATGTTAGCTATGAAATTAGATACGAGCTCTAAAGTTATGTGTACATTCGCCAACCAATGGCTTCTAAACTGTTCTCCGACTCATTTAATTACACATCGCCTAATTTATTTACATTAATGTACAAAATATTGCACTAATGTACAAAATATATCCACACCATCATTTTCAAATTTTCATCAGAGGCTTGTATGTTAACAACTTTTTCCAAAGCCCGGCCTGGCAAACAGCTGCTATGACAGCGCTCGAAAATACTGGTTTTGTTGATACTCCATATGTCTGTTGATTTTCCGGAAAATCTAAATCATCGACCCGAAAGCTCTTTTGCTGCTAATCGATGCTAACGACTCTTTGATAACTTATCCGTTACTTTAATTTCCTCATTATAAATTCTTCTATTTTGGTCTTGAGCTTCTGAAGCCTTTAATTTTTTATTAAATATCGGAAATTACTTTCTGTCTGTACTGAATTATTATCTATTTTTTACGCTAACTGAACGAGTTATAAAATCAATCAAACTATGTAATACTTTTAAATATATTATAAATCTTTGGTAAAAGTATGAATAAATAATCCATATTTTTAATAAATATAACACACTCATGGTATGAAAGTGATAAATACTGTGTGAGAAAAAAGTTAAATAAAAAATATAGTTAACGGTAGGTTGGATGCTGGCTGGGCTGTGTGAGTTTTTTGCAGTATACCTGTGTGAATTTACACACTTGACTATACTTTAACACACCCTCCAGGCAGGGAGAGCGAAAAGGGGCCAGAGCAAAGTAAAAACTCGTAAACATCGTCAACCCCTTGCGCTCAGCTACTATACATGGCTTAGTCAACATAAACCACTGTGTGTTGTCTTGGCGGTGAAATTCTACAAGCTAGTACTATTTTTCTCACTTTGCAACTTGCAGTATAAATTACTGTCTAGTGACTGTTCCCTGTTGTTATTTTTTTTTTATTATTATTGTTTAAAGTTTTTTCTTTTTTGCGTTTTATGCTTTCGGTCCAGGTTTGTTGCTTTTAACGCGCGTGTTTTCTACATTTCCCGTTACCTGTAATCTCACGTGAGTAAAATCTATCACTTAGTGTTTCTTCCAGTCCCTGGGTACGTCAATTTACAGTTATACTTTTAGAAACAAGATAAAAAATATTGAATACGAGTATTTACAACCCTTTAGAAACAGTAATAGGTTATTAAATGTTTTAACAACTGACCAGATGTTTGCGTGCATGTTGAATAACTTCACTTCCGGTTACTTTCATGATAGCCATTTACCGGCTACAATCCTAATACAGCAATCTCAATTTTTTCCGTTGATTTTTTAGTTTTTTAAGGGAACAAAAAGTAAAATAATAGGGGAATAAAAGGGAAAAAAATAACAAACGGGTATTTTAAATGGAAGAAAAAATATTTGATAGACAATAAACGAATTTTCTATGACATCTCTCGTGTATTCAATCGCACGAATAAAATCTCTCGCGACTAAAATCGGACGTCAGTTGAGAGAGCGATCCAATTTATCAATCCGCCAATTAATGGAGGTATTCGCAGAGAGTGTGAAAGAGTGCGATTCGGAGCTGGCGTATGCCATAGTGCAGAGTGTGGAGTGTAGAGTGTAGAATTCAGAGTATATAGAGCAGGGTTGATAGTAGATAGTAGGTGTAGAGAATAGAGAGACGCTGTGTAGGAAAAGCTGTGAATAGTGTGCTGCTGGAGTAAATCGATATCCATTCCTAATTCACTGGCGGCAGTAGATCGGAATTTAAATACTCTGGCCCGTATTCACGTAACTCTGAGGGGCAGAGTGAGTATCGCAGCTCGATAACGGATGAGCTTTCGGGTCACCAAAGAGACGATAGCGCTGGCAACAGGAGACAGAGTCGTCGTCATCATCGTAGTCTTGGTATCTCTCATTTCCACCGGCATCCGAACCCTCCTGAGTTAACTATTGCAGCCAAGGGTGACTTGAAGGATTAGTCTCAAGGTCTAATTATTTGAGCGAGCTACCCTCTAGGATTTTCTCTAGTTAAATCATCCGGAAGATTTTACGCTTCCTCGTTCAAACCACGTGCTCCAGCTGAAAAGTTAATCTCATTTCCCAGCAAAGTTATCCACCATTTTCATCTCTTCTATTTTATCTTTACGCTTTTATCTTTTTTTTTTTTCATATTTCTTTAAATTTTATATTTGCCATTTAACTTTGCACCGTATTATTTATCTGCATTGTTCTATGATGTGCACATTTTTTATGATTGCCGTGTCGAGCCGTGAAAAATAAAGCATACGAGCAATAAGCGTGTGTATACAAGCACTTGATTTTTTCCCTTGTTCACTTCTCGACGATTTTTATCTCCACAGACAGAAAAGAGTGTGTGTTTACAACAAGGAAGACCTGCTGTGACCCGCACCTACAGAACAATAAATAACATCAGGAGAAAGGGTGCCTTGGATTCGATTTGTTTTCCCTTGAGCTTCACAGTCGGGTGCGAACGATGCCGATCAATCGTCGTTGCGAAAGGGGTTGCGTTGGTGAGGGAGCCTAACGCTGTTTCTCTCGGTCTCGCTTACTTTGCTTCGACTGCTCAACAGCAGGGGAGGTAAACCGGATGCCGAACCTGCCAAGCCTTCTATGCGCAACGTGCTAACGGAAGTTTATGTCCAAAGGGAACCTTGATACCAGGTCATTGGACGACGGAGCTTTCATTAACGACAACCTTTCGGTCGACTCCATTCTGTCCGAATCCTGATCCTCAATAGAGCTACCAGGCTCGTCAATAACCATCCCTTTGTGTGAATTGTTGATCACCCATTTGGCGCAACGACTGTCAGTCCACCAGACGGTTTATTGCATCTATTTTTCATATTTAATAGCCCTACATCTCGCTATTGACTATTATCTTGAGCTCGACAAACGGGGGACTGTCTCACAAGCTCTAGAGGAAAATTCCTGAACCGCTCACTCACGATGTGACTCTATGTCATCTATAAGTTATGGCCAGCAAGTCTCACTGCCTGGAAAAAGCTACTTAAAACTTTTTAAATGTCCCCTAAGTGACGTTATGAGGCAATTATTTGCGTTTCCTTCCTTTCGGTTTCCACTCGAGTGCCAGACTCGTTTTTCCAGGTTATTCCATATTTTTTGCCTAGCATTCAGATTTCAACTTTATTTTTTTTTCACTTTTTCATGTTTTCAAGCATTCCCGCAAAAAACTTTCCAACTATATTTTCATTCGCATGCTGTAAAAAAACTATGAGCGACTTGTGAATGTGGATGTTTGTTGAATTAGGGCTGATAGTACTAGTGTACAAACTATGCCGAGTCGGTGGTAGTTTTTAATGCATGATTATGTGAATGAATCTCGCGTTGAGGGGTCTCTAAGCTCTACTGCTCGTAAGCCCCACTACGCGTGCACTAAAATCGATAGGCTTGCGTTCGTGCTTCGCGTTATCCTACCTGCAGTTTGCGCAAGTTTCAACGCGCCATGTCGTGTTCTTCTTTTTTTTTTTTTTTTTTTCATTTTTTTCTCTTTTATATACCTTTCAAGAATGCAAATTGAAATTTTTAATTGGCTCACATTATCCTTATTGTGTGTACTTTTAGTTTACCGAAAAGATATTAAAAAAGAGCTTTAAAATTTATTTCAAAAGTTATTTCGGTTGTTCAAAAAGATGGCGGTGTTTTGTAGAGATAAAGAAGAGATATCTGATATATTGTATCCGATACACGTATTATCCATCATCTCAGTTGTAACGCCCGGTGCATACGATATCCCAGCGGCACATTCATGGATATGATATCGAGACGCCGAGAATATCGCTTTGAAAGTCTCTTGGGAGTTTTGACGATAGCCAGACGATAGTGCACTTCTTACTTCAACAGCTCTCACCTTATTGCTAAACTACCCAAGCTCTCAGAGACATATTTTTGTCTCAATGCCATTTCCTTTTTTCCTGGCTCTCCCCTACCTCCGCTCTATTGTACTCTGTCGATATACTCTAGCTTGTAAATTCTGATGAACAAATAAAAGCTTTGGAAATAGCCGCGTCCAAATATTCGAAAAAAAGCTCAGTTAAATTACAATTTTTTTTTATTGAATATTCTTGTGTAAGTATGTACCTTTAACTTGCTCTAAGGTACTATATAGACGCGGTTTCTTGGTTATAAGTTAACCATAGAAAAGTTGGCTGGTCTTAGTGGCGTATAGCTATATAGATGAAAAGGACGACGACAACGAGCTCCAGGACTTTAATTCACCCCCGGCGGATCCGCAACCCCCGTTTGGCTACCACCGAGGGATTAGAACTCCAGCAGCAACTGCATAAGCTGCAGTGGTTGTAGTGCCAGTAGGAGGAGTAGTAGGAGGAGCAGCCGAGAGAGAGATAGAGGTGATGAAAATAAGGCGAGTGTTGTGAGAGGCAGGGTATACGAAATGCGTGTTTTTCTTGCGGAAGTTTAACGTAACAGCGCGCAGAGTTACACCGCGACTAAAACTACCACGCTGTTATATTTTAAAGGAGAGCTTTGCTTACTCACAGTTCCCTCGCCAGATCGTTAGTACAAGCAAGAGTTTAAGCGTTAGCCGTTTGTCACGATTCTATCCTTATGTACATGAACAGCATCTTAAAGTCTACATGTCCTCTACCAACACGGATACATCGGTTGTATATTTGTTAGCAATTTCCATCTACTGCAGTTGCGAGATTCAAACTTGGCAAAAAATTTTAAATATTAATCCGAGTGTGTTGAAGAGACTGAGGAAAATAAAGGTAAGTTATGGTCAGCAATGATATTAAATGTTGGCGCTTTATATTGTGCGTTAAAAACACACCGAGCCAATAATTTTGCCGAGATGGAGAATATGCGGCTGGACATTTCTCCAGTCAGTTACTTCAGAATATCCATTAGTTACAACAGCGGCACTGTTGACGAAGCAGAGTATTTCCCTTGTGTACAGCGTCTGGCTTACCTCACCCCTTCGTTACTACCCTCTTTGTGGCGTCCCTCGTGTATCGCCTTGGTACGACGTACGACGCGCGTGTACCTTTGCCGTTTATTTGCCGGAAGCACAGAAGTAAGAGTGGGACGAGGGAGAAGACATTGCATATAATGTACACACACCCATACACACAGACTGATGTGTACATTTACATGGACGTCTACCTCTACATGCACAGCTATGTATATATGTGAAATAAATATATGTATATATATATATATATATTCCCCTGGTCGATTGAATTTCATGATGGAATAGCAACAACCCTCGGGATCGTCAGCACGAATCAATTTCGCATCGCGGTTAAATTGCTCTTATCCCGTGCAGATCTCGATGCGATTAATAAATACTTGAGTGTATGAGTAGCAGTTGTAGGGAGAAGGCTACAGACGTAGAGCAAAATGGAATGAGCGAGGAGAAATTCCCTGTAAAAAGATGAATTTTAACCCCTTGAAAAAACACTGGGGCAATTAATTTAGTTATTCCCCTTTGATTATTCTTGTAAGTGTTTCTCAGAATTATGAAATTCTCGGTTGATGGCTCGGTGGGTCGTTTTGAAAACAATATTAACGTTGTTAAAGCTGTGAATTGTAAATTAAAGTGTGTATAACTTTGAATGTAAAAGCGGGGATGCGAAACAAAGAGGATGCTGGTGGCAAGGGTTTGATGATAGTCCCAGAAGTAGGAGAAGAGATATGAACAACAGAGTCGAGAGTGTTGGTGACTGGGATATATCCTATCGGACGAAAATCCGGACAGTGTTAATTTTCCAGTGGACGATCGCATGCCGGAAACTCACGAGCACACCCTGCATCAGCTTGAATAAGAGAGGCTTGCACGAGGGTTACAATAGACTGGGCAAATGCAATATAGAGTTCGGTTGGAGGCGGGTATAAGGGTGCCGTAGTCTATGGTCTCGTCTGAAATTATTGTTGATTAAAGGCATTGTCGATGTGCTTCGGTATACTCTGATGCATTTTCCCGACCAACTTGGAGATTAACCCTCTGTAAACTGTCCTTTACCACCTCTCCGATCACTAGTCACTGCTCGCAAGTCACTCGTCAATAAAATATTCACTATTTACTAATTTCAATGCTTGGCTGTCTCCTGGGACCGAATCAACGTGCGTAAATCTGCTGCTGCATAAACCAGTGGTACTCAATGTTCTCGCGCACACAAAGGGGTGAGCGAGAAATGAATAAATGAGAAAAAGAGAGAGTATTGACGGACGTGTGTGTCAGGGCGCGAGAGGTCGTATGTCACAGGATGGTAAAATTAGAGGAAACCAACGAGCAGCAACCCCTTGACAGCTTTCAATTTCACGGCCGGGGCACTTTCCCCAGTGCGTTCTGTGCTCTGTACCAATGTCTCGTCTCTCTTACTGGTGCTCATCATACTCGGCTAGCTGCCCAGGGTTCAGTGCTAATATATATATGTCCATTATATGGTCTTGTGTGCACTTGAAAGCTTTCGGTGTCTGTTCCGAGTCAAACTCGACTGCGTTAACGAATTCACATCACTGGGTATCATTGACTCTCACTGTCACTCAGACTTTCACTACCCACTTTAGCTTTTAACACATATTCATAATTTAACCCAAGTGTCCAAATCGCGCTTACAGCGTTTCCTCATTCAATAGAAACTCTAAAGAATAAATACTAGTTTTAATGTCCATGTGAATTTATTATTTTATGACCGAGTATTTCACGTACGAGCAGAGCTTTCTAAAAAGCCTACACGCATTGCACACATGGGTCTGAGTTTATACGTTATTTTTCCTACTCGCTCGTAAATCGTTTTGATGGGGTGATTTTTCAGTCAACATTCACGTCAACTTTATAGTAGTAGTTGGTTGAATGTCTGCGTATATAATACTGAAAAAGGTCGAGAGGGCAACGTAGAAACTATAGACTAACTTGATTGAGGTACTAAGACACCTTAGAGAGAAGAGATTGGGAACGGCTGAGGTTGAAAGCGAAAAAGGGTCTTATGAAAGACGTAACAAACCCTCCCCCATTGTTGCCTCGGGCTTAGCAGACTACATAATCATTGCCACGGGAAAGATGAACACCACGGAATCTTTATATCTTGGTATAATGACGTCGTTATACCAACGACACACATAACAAGAATAATCAGATATTTTAGTCGTTACTCTACAAAAGCGGATTTAATAAAATATAGATATTAAAGTAAATAAATAAAATACAGTGTAGAGGATGAATTAAATGCAAATGTACATTTCATTTAGCTCTGTTGATATTTACCTTGCCGCTCGTACGTCTCTAAATAACGATAACAGTAACAAAATATATAAATCATAATTGTTTCCTCTTGAATTGTCCGATAGATGGATAGATAGATAATAGTGTAAAAAAATGATAAAACGAGAGAGAGGAGATAACGTTAATCCAATAACAAAATCCACTTAAGTGAATTTAAGAACGCATGTATGTGGTATTCGGATTTAATCATGCCAGAGTATTAGTAGCAAAGAGGGATATATACATACATATATTAGATAAATGTAGGTGGACGAAAATAAAGCTCCTACCGAGTGGATTAAGAGTGCGCACGTCGTTCCTCCTATCCTTTCCATTCCTTATACTTCCTTCCTCGCATTTTCTTTCTTAATCTTTAAGGTTTATCGAGGCCGACGTAAATCTGCCGCGGGGCGCCAGACCCTCTCCACATCTCTTATCGACTAAGTCCGCCCTTTTCTTCCTCATACTTGGAATCTGTTTCCCTCTTTCTTGTACTCCGTACCACACACTCATGTCTCTAGTTTAGTTTTCCCTCCGACGCACACGTGCGATTTTAGAGAGCAAGCCAACTCCATCGATCAATACTCGAGTATCAGACGCTAAAAGATCTTTTAAAAAAATTCATAGTCCACTTAATGCTTCTGCGACTAGTACTGTTAATAATACACATTAATATTATTTCTGTTTCCGTCCTATAAATAATTGCTTCCAAATGTTTTAATATATTATCCCTGTTGTTTCAACTTTTTTGCCTTATACCTCTTGTTTTCCGGCAAACATTTGAGTAATTCAGGTCAAATGGACTCGAGTTCTATGCCCACGACACAGAGAGCGTCATAGACGTGGACGTAAATAATTCACGAGGAAAGGCGCCGCTGTTAGAGGGGTCGTCATGGCGACAGATTACGATGAAAGAGAGAAACGGACAAAAAAATAATAGAAGAAAGAAAATCTACTTACTCTCGTCTTGAAGAAATCTACTACTCAATTCTTTGTTTATAGTGCTACTCTCTTTCTCAAAGGAAAAGCACAGCATTTATTCCGACGAATTCCTCCGACGCGGTGGCACTGCCTGGTAATTTAGTTCATCCTTCTTCCCTCTTACCCACTGAGAAACAAACACGGTTTTAAGATTCCTATTTTATGAATCCCTTCATTTCAATTGAGCTTGTTTTCGCTAGCTGCTTGCCTTTTTTCATTTTTCACAAGACCTTTAAAATTAATAATTGTTCGAGGCGTAATAAAACATGAATGCGCTTGCGAAATAACCTTTGATTCATAAAATAAAGTTTACGCTTCTGATGTTCTTCATATAGCTCAGCTATGTAAGCATACAGTTATGTAGTACATGGAGTCTTTCATAAAAAAAAAAAAAACACCCAAGGTGAAATGCAACAAGCCGTCTATTCAGTGTCTGCGAGTGTCTTAATCAGTAAAACCAGGGCTCCGTACTTTCACGGCCTAATTCGCCAGAACACAAGTTCTCTTTAAAGCTTTTGATCGTGCTTACCAAGTTCTCTAGTTGATTCACTGGCTTTAAGCTGACGTCCACATATTGCTATCATAAATATTTACCTAGACTTGCCAGCCACCTTTATGCGCAATATATGTTTCTATGTGTGCTGCATGCAGTTTGTCGGAACAAACACTTGGATAAATTTTTAACGACTTTTCAGTTTAATTGCTAGAACGTGAAAAGTGATTTTTCGGCGACTTAAAAAATAAATTAATCTGTAAGATCAAGTTAAAATTAAAGTGTAGGTACGTAGTACGGCGGATTTATATATAAATATAGAGAGAAGGCATTCGAGGCGAGGGAGAGTCGGTGAGTGGATTTTTTTTTTTATTTCTGCTTATTGAAAGCCGCGTGGAACTTGAATTAGAGAAACACTCGACCGAGGTAGATGCAATTTCTTTTCAATTACATCTCCTTGACTTGAAGAGGAATGGTAAAAGCTCAATGAGAGCCGGGTCGCTATTTTTTATTTACAATTTTTCATTTAGTTTTTTTGAGAATAGACTTTGAAATAAAATGTAATCTCGGATAAAAAAAGCCTCAATCCCCAATGAGTAGATCAGCTGCGCAAGTACACAAAGAAATAATGCACACAAGGATGTTTCAAGTTTGTTGCCCAAGAGGGTGCACTTGTCCCACACACCGGCGAGGTAATTTCACTCGAAAATAGCGAATGATGAATTTCATAAACTCAAGTATTGCCGCTATAACTTGTGAGATAACCAAACAAAGCTACCACAGTCCTCGAGGGATATACTGGATACAACTGGTTTTCCTCTCACCAGCTCTGCACATTTATCAACCCTCACTTCTTCAATTTATCTCTTTCAATAATTCCGAAAATTCGCAATACTTAACGTGATTATGAAAAAGCTTTCCGGAATAGTATTCCCCCTTTTTTTTTTGCCGTCTTCACGCTTGGCATATTTTACAAAATAGTTTCTTTTATAATTTTTTCCAGTACACTGGAAACAATTAAAAATTCATAAATTACATCATGAAAATAGTTTTTTAAATAACAGGGATGCCTTTCCTTTAGAAAAATTTGTTTATAAAATAACTATTAGAGACTCGGATGATATTATATAAACAATTTTTAATACTAGAGTACACCTGACTCGATATTTTTCTTTGTGCATTTTTATAAAGTATGAAAAAAAAAGCCAGCAATTTTAAAAAAATTAATTAAAAATTATAACTTAAAAGCTCGAGATAGAGGAGGACGATCAACAACTGCCGGGCTATTAACCATCTGGTGTTCACTAGCGATAATAATTTAACAGCACCTCATCGATTGAATCATACTCCTTTCTCTCATCTCACTACTCGTTTTATTCCTTTTGGTCCTGTCGCTCACAGAGGTTTTCTCTTTAGTCCTCTCCTTCGCTCCTCGCCCGTAAGTTCTTGCCGGTTTTTCTTTACGGCGGTATATGCGCGTGCAATTACGTTTGTTTGCCCTCGAGTGAAGATCCCAAGCAATCCCTTGGATCCATTAAGATTCCACCCGGACCAGCGATCGATTCTGCCTCCAGATAGCGGACGCACGCTCGTTGACGAGGGTCACACGGCAACCACCTCTTATTTTAAATTTTATATTTTTTTTTTCATCTTCACCCTTTTTCTTTTACTCCGCATCGTCAACCTTTGAGATTGCATCGGTGATTCGCTATTACTCTCAGTCTCTCACCACCTGCGCGACTCCCATCTCCCATCATCGGTAAAAGTAAAAGACGATGAAAAACCCGCTATATTATAATATACCCGCGACTACCGTTCGGTACTTGATGTATTCATTTTTTCTTGTTCTCCTTTATGATAATATCTCCGAGCTTTACTTTATTAAAATACAGTGTGAGCAGAATAGATTGAAAATGGAAATAAATTTCCCACAAATATAAAAAAAAACCGATTTTAAACAATGTTCAATCAAATATATAGCTTGCAATCATTAGTTTTGTTCTTTTTCCTCCAGATAATCTTAACCTATCGCAACGCTACTGGTTATAGTCAAAAGCTATAATTTTTAAATGGAGCGTTACAGCAGAACCGACCAAGCAGATCGTAGCTTTTAAAACTACGGTTAATGGGCAACGAAAACTGCATGTCCGCCAAAACTATAGAACACCCGTAAGACCTTGTTCAAGAGCATTGCTGGGTAGAATCGAGTTTCTGGTCGAGTGAGCGAACCAGAGATCGTGCTCAATGTAGCCTGAATTTGAAAAGGGACGGCCTTAGCAGAAAGGATTGATTTATTCGAAATCCAACGTGAAATAGACTTTGACACAAGTTGCACCGCGAGCTTTTCCTCATTTACACTCACTTTGTAGGTGCATGAGCTAACTAACCATCGAATATTAATTTCCCTTTGCTTTGTACGTTCCAATGACTATATATTCATCAATTCCCGCTAAAGTTGGATATATCTTCGTTCAGCGATCGTTATTTCATTAAAAAATTTAAAAAGAGTTAAATTAAAATAATTATTGGTTGAGAAAGCGGAAGAGATGAAAGGAGAATTGATTTGCGATGAAGGACTCTTATCTAAAGAGTCCACGGACATTTTTGCTCAGATTTAAACATCATGACTAGAGGAGAGATAGAACGGAGGGGTAAAGCTGAGCGGTAGCGAATGACTACTCGAGTTATTCGCAGAGAGTAGGATTTCGATGAATCTCAGCTTTTTCAACCGTTCGAACAATTTAGCTTTTTTATAATTTTTTTTTTTTTTTTATTGGAGCGGGACAGCAGTCCAGAAAAGAGAATACGCTCCCCGCATTCCAACGTGGTGAAAAGTTTTCGCGTCACTCAGAACGACCGGGTTGGCAAATTAATGAGATTCCTTTCTTTCTGTCAGGAAAATATTCTACCGCTACCTACCAAAATCCTCTCTTTCCACACTTTCTCTCTTCTCGCCACCCCGTTCAGTCCTTGGGAGTACGTTCGTTTTATCGCAGAACGCGTCCAGAGTCCAGTCGAGTAGGAGCTCGCTTAGAAACGTCAAACTTTGTCTGAAAAAGTTTGACGCCTTTCTCTCCGAGAACACTTCCATAGATTGTTCCCCTTCGTACCGATTTCAAACTCACTTTGGATGTGGGATTCCCACTGAAACTGAGTACCAATACTCGGCCGTCATCGTCCATCTTCGTTTCATTTATCGGTTTGCTTTTCACCCTTTTTATTACAACGAAAAAAAGACTTAAACGAGTGCCGAATAAACTTCTCGATCCATTTGTACAGCGATAGTAAATAATTTTTTTTATCTCATTTTCTTCACTTGTCTCATTAATTTATTTTTTAATTTACTGTTTTTTTCTCCTCTCTATCTTCCAATCTTTATCTAATTTTTTTTTTTCACTAATTTTGCTCTTCTTTTTTAAAAACTTTCTTCACTCTTTCCACGTCTTTAGATCCTCCAAACGACATTTTCAAAGGAAAAAGAGTTTTGTTGCGACAAAGAAGAACCCCAGGTAAGACCCGGTCTCACAGAAATCTCATTAATTTGTCGAAGAAAGAATACGAGTAGTAAAGCGAGAGTTAATGGAGGAAAGATGAAGGAAACGATAGATAGTACGCGAGGAGGACCAAGAAACTTTTCGAACCGTCTCGTGATAAGTTTTGTTGACAACTTCTCTTCTCTTTCATTCACTTATTATTTTCTCATCTTGCTTTCTCGCTTCATATCTATATCTATATATATATACCTATATACTCTAAGCTGACATATTATAAAGTAAAGGTGAAATGCACGTCGTCATTTAGTCTAGGATAGAGCTAATTCAAGCTTTCGCTCGTTAGAAAGAGGGTCACAAGTTTATTCAGAACTATCATTAGATTAAAAAGTCGGAAATTTATCATTAGCATCAAAATTTATTTAAACTCATTATCAATCGATTCATCACCCATCGACATCTCATTATAAATTGAAAGTCAAGAGAGTATCATACTCAATGGTCGCGCTATGATAGCACAGAAAACGGATCAAAGATGAAAAGGAAATGCCGATAAAGGTAACCGCCGATTGATTCTGCTCTCATCAAAGACCAAAGACTCCAATACTTGTGGCTTCTGCAATAGCTGCCTATCTGCTAGCAATAGCAGTATCAATGGCACTACTATTCTTTTAGTACTTTGAGTTAATTCTCAGAGGGCCAGACAATGTCTAAGAACCAGTGGTTAGCAGCAAGTTATGCGACAAATTAAACTGGAGCCCATTTAACGGGTTCGTACTTTTCCCGACGTTTATTGGCATTTAATAATCTACCGAATACTTATCATTCTTAAGCTAAACTCGACTGTCCATTCCATCTCAAATTGTCCCTGTGACAACTCATAAAAAACTTATATTTTATTAAATAATTTAGTGAAACTTTAATAATAATAAATGTCTGGATGGTTAAAATGACAACGAGCCCAGCGTAAATTGATAGTATTAATCACAAGTATCATCAATGGTTTAATGTACAGGCGTGATGTGTGGGTGTGTGTGTGTACACCTAGTCTGATTGAGTAAATTTCCCGCACGTTGATGCGTCGTATAGATTGACAGAATAATGCACGGCTAATGCAGTAACGAGAGAGACGGAATTATAATAGAGAACCTATTGCCTCGGATTACTAACCGTGATAATTCAAACACGTTGTTTTAGAATAACCTTGCTGATCGTATCAACACCTAGGTAGCCAACATAAACTATCTATTCTGCTCTTCTGCTTGGTAATTACTGCCATGGCTATAAAAACATAACAACAATACGGAATAAAGTTAAATAAACGAGGGAGCCTGAAATAGAGTAAGCGAAAACAAGTTTAAATGAATTAACAGTGCATTTAAATTATTTATCGAATCACGTATTTTGTGTCGATGCCAGATAAAATAGCCTAGTGCTTTCTATCATTGCTAAAATTGGTTTATATAAATTCAGCTTATTTAATTGTCTGTGGAGGGAAAATATTTGAATGCGGATAATTGATAGTTTATAATAATTGCGATTCAACGTGGGCACTTGGATAAAAATAAATTATTTTTCGTTGACGATGCGTTTGTTCGAAGTGATGTATGTTGGACGTAAAAGGAGATGTTGATGTTGATGTTGATTTTCTTCACGAGCCGGGTTTCTTTTGTGCTCGTATGTGCTGGTGATACCAGTTGGTGAATTTACTCATAATGAATCTGAGCATATGCGTTGCAGGATCGTTAATGTCGTAAATACCTTTCAGCCTCGGCAACGTCGCAATGGTAATTAACGATCGTACGTATCGGTTGTTGTAATTCCAGCGACTAGTATGCTCGGATAATTAATGCGATTCCTCGTTGGTAACCGGGCGAGAAATTTCATTTCGTTTGTACGCTCTCTCACTCTGAAACTCTCTGGCTCTGACTCTGACTCTAGTTCGGGCTCTGGCTCTGGTTCTGATTCTCTGGGCTCTTGCTTCAACTCTCCCTTTTCCGCACACAAGCCCTCTAGCCAATTGGGTTGTTAACCTCTCCATGATTTATTGAGATTATAAGGTCGAGTGCATTTTATTATTGCTTTGTTCAGTTATGAAAATAATTCGATTAGCAATAAGAAAATAATATATGTTATATATATATTTATAACTGGCGCTTTGGGATAAAAATTTTGTTTTAGTGTCGAAATAAATTCACATCCTCGACATTTGTTCCAACGTTATAATATTTATTATCAACGTTGATACTTGTGATTTATAAAAAATGTGTTAAAGTTGTAAAAATATAATAAATAGCGATATACATATATGCATGTCCGTGTTGAGTCTATACGGTCTGTACACCACTCGAGTTCCGTTCCGCGCCCAGTGCACCCCCATATCCATTACTACTTTATAATCCAACTTTGTCTGCGGACAAGAGTAAAGTCGAAATGTACAGTATGTTATATACGTGGAAAACTTTTCCCAACGGCAACGAGCTCCGAACTCGCACAACTGCAAGCGTTAACTACTACCTATATACTACCAGCAATTTTACTATTGCAGTAGCTGGAGTTGCTGTAGTAGATGTGATAGTAGTAGTAGCAGTAGTCAGAGGACTTGAACTCGCTTGCACAGCTTTTTATACCATTTGCATCCTCGGATATCGAGCAAATGTTTCGTACACTTTATCAAGTTCGTGTATAATTATATTCAGAATATTCCCAATTAGTAGCTTAATTTTATAACATCATGTAGGTTATGTTAAATAATTATATTACTGTTGCTTTTATTGTAATAGCCATATTTAAAGTTTAGATTTGTTCTTATAGTTTTGATTGATCAACGTTGGAACAAACTATTTTTGAAATGACTGAAAATATGGAATATGTTATTTTTAGCATACTTGTGATAAAACCAAGTATGAGTCATCAAGCATCAATACGGGCGGGATTATTGCTATATTGGTAGCTAAAGATCGATCGGAATTCTGGAATTGAGAAGCCGAAGGCTCGACAGCGGTTGCATTCCGCGGACAGATAGAGGTCTATCGTCTCCCCCGTTCATCCCTCTCTCCTTCTCTAACGTAGAATCCCTCCGGCAATAGTGGATGCGGTTCACTGCGGAATGATCGATTTCGAGAGATCAAGATCAACCGTACTCTCGATTGTCGATGTGTCTATAACACACATGCACACACTTACTCACTGGCATAGATGCAACAAGGCCCAAATTAACTTTATCTACTGAAAAACTCCTCAGCCATTTAATCTAACAATTGACTATTATCCAAACAATCCGGCCATCTATTTCATTTTCTTGTACTCCCTCGTCTTATTTTTATTTACTCCATTATCGTAAAATAAGTACCTCGATAAAAGAAAATCAACTGACATAAAACCTGTTTTATTGCTTATTTTATTATATATTCTCAATTTCCTGGAGAATTGATTTATGCCGGAAAAAAGGACTGATTGGTTATTCAAACCTTCCGCGACGTTCTTTAATGAATCATATTTATTCCAAGCTAGACATTTATTTATCGTTCATCCAGCACCCTTGTCACTTACACTAAAGTATTAAGATTTATAAATTAAATATACTGCCATTAATTGCCAACGGATGAAAAAAAAAGAAAAATATGTCATAATAAAATAATCGGTATCCAAGATTTACGGCTCTTATAAAATATATGCTTAAGTCTTGAGAGAATTGATATAAAAAATCTAAAAAGTCAAAATGAACGTGAATAAATTGCCGTTTCGTCGTTTTCTTTATGTAAGCTTGCATTTAATTCATGCGAAAATATAAAAGCCCCAATTTAGTATGCAAATGCTGGTACTGCTGCCAGTGGATGGAGGCTGCTGGGGGGTGAACGCTCAGAGTAATACAGTAGCAGAAGCATCAACTGTTTGGTTGCTGTATAGTAGTTTATGGTAAGAGTAGGATTGGAAGTAGAGTGCCGGTGGTAGTGGTAGAGGTAGTGGTAAAGCCACTAGTTGTGGTGGTAGTAGTGATGCTGGATTAGAGGAGCGATAAACAGAAAGCCAAGTATAACGGCATATAAAGGAGACAGACTGCGTGGAATCGGCAGAGATTCTGTTGGGGAAAACGCGGAGGACGAGGGGCAGGCAGGTGGTGGGTGGATCAAGGATGAGGGTTGAGGAATCACGAAAGGCCTAGGCAAGGCGGCCCAACTCAGAGGAAGCTTTCACGGTATAATCAAGATGTTTGTTGATGCTGAGTGCAGATCGAAAAGTGGGGTTTCAAATAAATCTAAAAAGAAAAGGGATGAAGGATGAGAAGTAGAGGATAGAGAAATTTTTTTTCCCTTTGCGCAGTGTTTATGGGAATGCTGAAAGCAAATACACTGGGAATTTCTAAAGAGTAATAGGTGTTTACTGAAAATTACGACGAATAAATAAATATTTTTCACCGGGTTTTTGTTTTTTTTTTTCTACTTTTTTTGGATTAAAAGAAGGAAATAGGCTTTATTTAGTTCTAGAAGATGTGGATGATGGAGCTATTCACTTTTAGAATGACTTTAGACTGTAGACTATAGACTATGAGCGAGTCTTAGTGCGGATTTACTGCCGTCAGCCTTACAGCGCTTTCTGTAATGAAGAGGTTGATGATGTTGGGAATGGCATTTAGTGTAGGATAGTGCCAATCCCGTTGACGGCTGCCTCTCTGGCGTTCCGTGCTCCCAAAGACGTTTTACGAGCCTACCATCTGTACTGGGTAGTTAACTCTTTACGGCGCCACGAGCTTGTGGGTTTTGTGCTGAAAATTTATCATTTCATTCTATCCCAGATTAATTTAGATACTTATTAATTTTTCTATGCATTTTTTATGGCCTCAAAAATGTAAAGTAAGTGTCAAGTAATGACCAGAAGAATAAAACGAAGGTTTTAAAATGAAAAGATTTACGGGTTTTTAAATTTATGCTGAATATGTTGATGACTGAGGATTTTAGGGTTCGACAGGCGAAAAAATATTTCTTTCACATCATCAACCGGCTACCTTACATCGAATGTTAAAATATATTTTTATGAAGAATAAAAAATTAAGTACCTTTTAGTGTTAACGCGGCAAAGGTATTATCTGGTGGTAAGAACGATTCGCAGAAAACCATCAAGTTACCAATGGATTACCTCGGGATGTTTTATGCGGATTTTAATACGAATATCCTTTTATTCACACTTATATACCTACAAACTAGCATTGCATATTCTTATCCTGGCTCACCAGTCTTTCAAGGAATGAGGAACTAAAAAAAAGAGAGTAATCGATTTGGATTTAAGAGAGGACAAAAGGGATAGATATCAATCAGTATATACATATATACATATATATATGCCAGGAGGAACGAAGAGGATTTAGCCACATCACTACTCTACAGCCAGTTACGAATCCTAGGACCAGACGACTCCTTCCCTCGTTTTTTCCTCCCAGCCTCTAGCCTCTATCCTCTATCCTCCAGCTCTACTCTACCTCTACTTCTACTTCTGTCTCTGCCTCACTTGGATAATCGAGGTTCTTCTAAAATGCCGATTCCAAGCTCTGTCACGTGACTCGGAATACTCGATCCATCCAATTCGTTCTCGGCCCTCCGGAGACGCATAAAAATGGCGAATTATTCATGCGCTATTAAATTTCTACTGTTCAATGACGAATGGTTCAATGCGCGATATTATTCCTCTCAGCCTTTTTTTTCTTATTCCACCGTAGATACTTTTTCAGCCTTTTTTCGTCTCTTCAAACACTCATCTGGTGCTTTAGAGGAAAAAAAAGTTTGACGGTGGATAAAATAAGTAAAAATAAAAAGAAAAGAAATAGAATTTCGTCAAGTACTTTTTCATTTAAATACAGAATTGAGATATCGTGCCTGAACGATGACATTTTCACGTTATTGTAATGTTGCAAGATTGGCATGGTCGACGACAGACATAAATGCAAAAGTACTATTGTAAATGTGCCGTATAGAGGATGATAGTTTGATCGTTGTAGCCGCCAGCCAGATAAAATTCCCTTGGTTAGAAACATCAACGTGAGATTGGTCTTGTAATATCTCTAAGCAACCTACTCACAAACTTCATGACTTTTTTATCTCTGTACTCTATACTTCTTACTGTTAAAAGGCGAAAAAAAAATATATGTATACATATATATTCGAGTAATTTGATACCTAGATCGGTACAGGAGCAATCCCTTTGCTTATTTGCTCAATCCCCTAGAGAAACTCGAGTTGAATCAAAAAAGCTTGTCAGAAAATTTTAACGTCAAAAAAACGTGTGTGTGTGTATTACTAAAACGTCACAACTTTCCTAATGCCTGAGATTGAATTTTAAAACTCACTTTCCTTATAATACACACAAGACGGTGATTGTGACAAGAAAAGAATTCTGGGTAAAACATTTTATTTATTCATAAAAAAATTTAAAACCTGAATAAATTTTAAATTTCATACAGAGTTGTTCGTAGTCGGGGTGAAATTAAAGCTACAGACAACTCGTTTTGTCGAAATGTAATCAACAAACTAGTGATTCATAGGTCGTCAAAACGGCAACTTGAACAGCGCGACACGGATCCGACAGTATTCTGGCTAATAATTCTCCTCGAGATAAATGAAAAGAGACGCGAGCGACAAGGAGTCTGGGGGTGGAAGGGAAAAAAGTGAAGAAAGAGAACAGGGGTTAGTACAAGCTAACTCAGAGGTTGCGTTCCGCTTTGCGACGTACAGGCGACCTGGTTGAATTATGCATTGTCCAAGAGACCCGAGCTGCGGAGTAACGAAACCTAGTTCGTAGTGTTAACGAGCCGGGTTGTCGGGTGCCAGAGGACTAGAGTGCAGAACGCACAGAGCAGATAAAATAAGCGAAAGAAATAAAAATGAAGAAATAATATAACGGTGGCGCGAGAGAGCAACCGAGACACGGAGGAAAATGTTGAGGGTTTAATTTATTGTTAAACTTTTTTAGTTTTTTAAAGTTAAATAAATGAATGCTTGTGAATAAAAAATAAAAAAAAGTTGCCGCTCATTAATCGGGCTAGTGGGGTAGCGTAGGAGTGTAAATATTGTGTGTAGCAGAGAGGTATCTCGTAAACAAAAAACTCCGGGATTGTGTGACCTCTAGCTACGGGATTCCTGACTCCAGTAGTATGGAGTAGGCTAAATACTCGTGTGGTACTGCTACCATATTTTAGTTAAAATTGCTGGACTGAATATTCGAATGCAACCCAAGTCCACCCTCATCGTTTTCACCGGGCCGCTTCCCGCCCCACCTGCCGCTGCAACCGTAATTTCGCGAAACAAGCAGAACTCGTTAATTGTTCCGTTTCCTGGTCCACGTGACTGGAGTATCGAACTATCCATCGCTTCCTTTAGAAGACCTCTCTGTCCCTCTGATGCAGAGCAGCGGCTGCCGTAGCAGACTAGTGTCTCACCCTCGCAACGTAGCTGTTGCTTTTTTCCGCTTACTGCCTCCACACTCTTTTCTCTCGCTTTTTTCCAATTATTTCCGTACTTTGTACAGTAATTATTGCAACTCTCTCTTTCTTCAACTCCCTCTCACTCGACAAACTTGCTTTACTATTCTGTACGCTTGTTGCCACAACAATCCACAAAAAAAACTAAATAAATATAAAACTACATAAACACGTTTTAGCTGATGTGAGTAAACACATCTGTTTTATTTTTTATTTAAACTATTTTTTTATTTTGTCCTGGTTAAATTGTCCCGGTAAATGTATCAATTATGTTTTTTAATTGATGCCAAGTTTAATTAATTTATTAGCGCGAATTAATTATAGAAGGAATTCTAAAATTACAATTTAATAAATTTTGCTATTATTGGCGAATAATTTAATTGTCAATTAGTTATTTATGTTTTTAGCACTTGGATTAAAAATAGATAGTGAGCAAAATCTAAATCATCATTAGCTTCGTAGGATTTTTTCCTGGACTTCGTAATTTTTAATTAAAAATAAATCATTGCAGACTCGTTAAATATATGAAATTTTTTCGGGGGTATTCTGTCGCTGATTAAGGAGACTAAGGACATTGTTACGAAATTAAGCATCAGAATTCCGATTAATATGAAAGTTAGTCCTGGTATAAAATGGATGTATAGTTGAGTTAGCTACTAATCAAAAAGTAGTGTCTGCAAATGTAAAATTCCTCTTAGCTCTTATCACTCATTGCTCAGTTACTCAGTACTCTACGGCAATACTCGAGTAATGTAACAGCAGCAATAGCAGCGTAGCCTCCATCCGAGCGGCTCTAAAATTATGGCCGTGGGTTCGAACTACGTAGAAACCGTTTTCGCTCGACTCGGGATCGGGATTTATGTTTGTCGACGTCCGGAAACCGTTGCGACGCTCCTAGAAGCTGCTCGCTTACCTACACACACTTAGACATACATTCATATATATATATATATATATAGAAATATACTGGCAATACACCAGAAATGAGGGAGTTTCATGCAGTTTCAATCTAAAAAGCCATTTCTTTTTTACGTCCCTCCCTATATTATGCAGAGTAAAAAAGTAAAAAATAAACAGGCATCTATAAAAGTGCAGATAAAAAAAAATTAATAATAATTCCGGAGTATAATTACTAGCAGCAAAGCTATTGAGAATAATATATCTTCCATCATTATCCATTACTTCTTAGACTCTAAAAAGAGATGCCGCTAAATCTATCTCTGTTTACAATCGTAAAAATGTGCGTCCCGATGTTTCCCTTATGGAAATAAAAAAAAACACAGAATGATAAAAAGGCATAATGAACGATACCAGGATCTCGCCCTTAAAGCTTCTCGTTTAACGAGGGAATATCATATCTATTGTAAAAAGTCGTAAAGTGCCTCATTAAAACGGTTCTGGGGGTGGTTTTTTTATGAATGATAAACCTCGCGCCATTCTCAACCACCTGTCCCTTATATATTATATTTAGCCGGGCCCCTTGACGCCCTTTGTGATGCTTTGAGGATGCCATAGTCTAGTTTACTACCCACAGCTTCAAAGAATAAGAATACATCTACATCAGCTTCTATATAAATTTTATAATCTTACGACAGCTCTCACAAATGTCTGGATGGTGGTATTCTGATGCGCACCAGCAATCCTATTCATTATCAACGTTGCCGAGATATGGTAAGGGGAGGAAAGAGAAGACAAGGGAGTGGCATTCACATTCGCATTCGCATTTGGTGGATTTGGTTTAGTGTATGTATATACCATACTATATAGCATACAGTGAGAGAGATCCTTGGCATGAGAATCCTTCAAGACCAGAGGCCGAGTTCTAGAATCCGTCGTTATATGCAGTTCATGTCCCCAAGATAGGATGTCACGTCACTAGAACGTGAGTCCTTCCTCTGACCCCTCCGCCGCTGGCTCTGTTATCTACCTCAGCAAGTGTGTGGACGTGTGTTCTAATATGAGTTTCAGTGTGTCTAGGTAACGCGTCTTCCACGTGCAAGAATATATGCTCCACGTACGCCAGCACTCAGTCTTTAGAGACTGGATAATACGAGGATGTACGTTTGTATGAATGTAGGCATCTGCGGATGTCTGTGGCGAGAAAGAATGAGCCAACGAATGAGAGAATGTAGAGTAGTACCTCTCTGGTGTGACATCCATAATGTCTATCTATTCAGTGCTCGGACGAGTGGTGCTTCTGACAGCACATGAATTTAAACTTCAATGTGTATTGTCGCTGGTTAAATTAATACACACAATTCAGTCATCATGTTATTTAATAAACGCCTTGCGTCAACTTGATCTTGTTGCTTCATATTTATATTTATACATCCATACATATAAGCTGGTCATTTTTTTTGTTTCGACACGAGTTGGAAATAAATAAAAAGTCTACAAGAATTCGGAGCAATATTCATACGCTCCGATATAGACACTTGAGAGATCTCTCGGCATTTCTTGATGCTGAGTGGAATGGATGACGTATCGACATCTTGCCACCCTCGCTTTTCCCTCCAATATTCACTACGCTACAACTATAATACTCACACACACACACGCCCAGTACTTGGGACGCATTTCTCGCCATTTATCTACAATAGAAAGCTCACTATATATTTTCCTATTTTCTCTTTCTGTATATTTTCCTCGGCTCGCTCTACTATCACTCTCTCTCGCTCTATCCACGAAGCGACACGACGGATACATATTTCACGATGCACCGGACTGACGATACACGCGTTTTAGCCTTCGCTTTACTACCATCCCCGTGCTCAATACTCCCTCAACAATTCTACTGTCGAATTGTGTACACGTAAACTAGAGTCTAAAAATAAATAAAACTCGACATGTATATATATATGTATAAATATATATATATCTACGATGTAGATGTACACTTTGTATCGAATCATGTGCACAGGGATGTCATCGAAATTTATATATAACTAGAACGCTTGCTTTATTTCCAAATACATCTTTTAAACTTTTATATTCCGATAATTTATTAATACTATAGATCAAAATAATCAATATATTTAACCCGATTTACCAGCTGCGGATCATTAGCTGGCATAGTAATGCTCAAACTTAAATAAATAAATTTTTTTTATTGACATCTCGGAAAAATATTAACCCAAAAGCGCGGTTTATACACTTACACTGCACTGGAGTGTAGTCTATTAACCATAAAAATCCCGTATTTTCGGGGTCGTTTTTTTTTTTCCGGGAATTTTCCACCTGCGTGAACGTGAATCAACTAAAGCTCCAGCCCACTGTAGCATTATTCCCTATGACTGACATGTTGGTCGATGTAACGCGTCATGTTTGTTCACTGCGGTGAAGGGTTTGCACGGCTTTAAAAACGAGTGAAGGGTAGTTTCGCACATTCATTCGAAAAAAACTAGAAATAAAAAAATAAATAAAAATACCGTGAAAAAAAAACTCTTGATGGGAGACATGAGTGCACACACACACAAGTCGTTCTCTGAATGACGCCGATCGGGACAAAAAAATCACGTAACGCGAACGGGCTCGATAGCCATCGATGTTTGGAAAGCTAAAGGGATTTTATGATTGAAACTAGATCCATCATTGCGATTAGTAACTCGTTACTTTAAACTTTTCTGAATTATTATCGCACAGGGTGCTTGGTAATGAATGCTGCAGTTTGAATTCTCTGAACTCGTAATTAAATTATTAATTACATAAAGTGTAGTTGGTAATTAATAAGATGACGTCAGGATATGAAGTAAATTGTTTAAAGGCAGTGCAGATATATTTATATATATAGTGGGTAAAAAATGTAAGAAACTTTAGATTGAATTAGTCATTGTCTCAAGCTATTTGTGCATTAAGCCTGACACATCTGTCGCAACTGGCGTTATTACGCGGCGGTGAAGAGAAAAACACATATATATGTAAGAAGCTAAATTAGTCGTAAGTCAGCGGAGGTTGGGCTTGTTAGTGACGTTAACCCTGACCTCGTGAGCACGAACGCCGCTTAAAATCCACCACAATTGGGTATGGTATTTGTATTTTTATGTGGATATTTTTTTATTAAGACTGGAAATGAAAAAAAAAGTGTTGTGGGTTCCAAGTGGGTCTTTGGGATATTTTAGTGAGCAAACGTTAAAGCCGAAAGGGCTATCACGGTTGTCGACGGAAAAATTTCACAATAGACAATGGCCGCAAATGAAATAAATTCGCAGGTTTACGGCACCCTTAAAGTTGTGGGAATCTTTTTAACGGCTTGGCATTTTGCCATCGCGTTATTTTATTTTTTATTTTATTTAACCGTCTTTCTCTTCCTTATATTCTTATGCTCTATGTTTTCTGCCCGAGGGCATTGACGCTCTCTCGTGAGCGCTGAAGAGTAAGGATGAACGCGAATATAAGTATTAAAGGAGACCGGGAAAAGTGACTGAGAAAGACAAGTTGTGAGGACTGAAGACTGAGGGCTGGGGAGAAGGGGGAGGAAGGGAAGGGAGGAAAAAATAGTTGTGGAAAGAAATGACCATGAAGTGTATGACAAAGAAGAAAATGTTGAGGGAATGAGAGAGTTTGAGAGTAGTAGCAGTTATCATTCATTTTCTCTCAAGCGGAGCCGCGAGAAAGCTCTGTTAATGACAGTCGCCTGGAATTACGGCTCAACTTCTCATTCGTGAACTCGGGGTAGGCTAGGGTGCAAGGGAGTCAGACAGAGAAGGAGTGAGTGAGTGAAAGAAAAGAAGAAAGATAGCAAGACAAGCTCACCGTGCAGAACTTGAAGATTATCTCCACCCTCGAGTACTTGACGCTCTCCTATTTTTTCCGTCCGCTTTCTACTCGCGCTCGACTATTCGGCCGTACCTCATCTACTATACACCTCCCTTAACTATCACATCATCTTTGTTCCTCTCACTCTCACTCTTCCTCTTTCTTTATTTCCTCCTCTCTACCTGATCTACAACACAAGCGCCCAAGAGGATGGTTTATCTCGTCGTTACTACCAGTTCTCACTCTAATTGTTTCAGCTGAATTTTCCCGCCATTTTTATTCCATCACACTTATATATATTTTAAACATACACCTTTTAGTATTCCCTTGAAAAAATTGCTCACACATCTTTTTAAAAAATCCCACTGAATACCAAAACATTTAAAAATAATAATTCCAACCCCATTCACTATTCACAAGTTTTAGCTCCTACTTCTGTTATAAAAATTTTTCTTACAACTCCGTAGTTTATGTTAAAAAAAAATAAAAATTTATTTTATTATCTTACCGAGCTGGAAATGAACAAACATTCGCCTGTGCAGCCCACATAACTCGTACTCTTTTTCATCCCCTCAGGGCAGCCACAAGCGCGCTCGGTAGCTCTCTCACTTAAAAACTTACTTGATGTATCTCTCGAGATGCTTATTACAGTGTCTATGGAAATAAAAAGTAATAAATTAATTAAAGAGAACATTAGGTTAACAAAAGCAGTACTTTTTTGCTGGAAAGTATAACGAGCGGTCATTTTTACTCAAGATAATAAGTATTTTTAGTAAAACAAACTTGATTTTCCAGGAGATAATTATTTAGAGACAGCTTTAATGTCTCTAAGCTCAAGTAAATATCTCTTGAATTATTAACACTATTTTAAATTTAATGGCGCCAATAACAAAATAAATAACGTAAAATGTAGCATGGCAATGTGTGTATACAGCAGATAGTTTATGTACATAGAACGTTAGTAATGCTATCTTACAAAAGTCATAAAGTTTCGGGTCACTTAACTAGAAAGCTCGCTGGTAGCTGCTAGCTGGTTACTTTTCTTACACTGCATGGAAAAGTCTTACGGACCGTTAACCAGAGAACACTGAATTCACTGTCAGTTTAATATTTATTCATGAAACAATAAAAAAATAACCAGTAAAAAAATACAAAACTACTGGGGACTGTCTAGTTGACTTGTCAATATTTTAAAAGTCATTTTTTTCCTCGTAAATTTTTTTTTTCCACCACAAAGCCACCTACTGTCGTTTGTAGCTCGAAATGAATGATTCAGGAGCGTTAATTAATTGAATGTTAATTTTTTCAGACTTGCTATGAGATGGAGAGGTACCTGAAAGATGAACCTAAGCTACAATCGTACAAAAAACTGCCCACGGAGCTGGACACGGCGCCCTGGAACCTTTTCAGGGCGCCACCGCTCTCGTGGACTGCGACGACTTGCACCACTACCGCACAGTATGAATCCCAAATCAAAATGGAGGTAAATCTATTTTTATCTAGCTGCCTATCAATCTATATGTTTACATGGACAGTAATTGCTTTAGTTTAGTCTAGTTTATTTTATTTAGTTGGGTAGTTATTGTTTTATTGCCGCTAGATTGGAAATTCAAATTAAAGTTACGTGGAGTACAAAATAAGTTACTTTTGCAGGTGACCGCATCACCAGATGACAGGGATCCCCTGTGTTTGGATGACATCAAATTCAGTCCTGGTGACCACAACCACAATGGACGAGACAGGGATTTGCTTGATCGTCATCTAGATTCCCTCTCTATGTCATCTGCGAGCTCAGCGTGCTCCGCTCTTTCATGGGACAGCTCGCCGACCCTATCATGTCGGGCGCTTATTTTGAAAAAAGAGCCCAGTGAGGATTTGGAAGAGGATGAAGAGCATGAGGTTATTATTACTATTATTATTTGGTTAAAATGAGACAATTTGATCTGGGTTTGGGTCAGTGCACTTTTAAAAATCCGAATTAAGTCAATGATTATTTTTTTTTATCTACTGCTCCGAAAACTTCTTAGCCAAGCAGTGATCAAAGGCCATAATCGATATCAATAATTGAATAAATTGAGGAACTGGTCGACAAACGCTTTGAAGTTAAAAAAAAAAACAATTCCTGAAATAACTTGGAAACCATTTGGTCGACCAATTTCAAAATTCAATCAATTAAACGTATTGATAAAAGCTTTCAATTCCCGCAAAAACCATTCAAATTGGTGGGTTGGATCCCACACTCGGATTTCGTACCGAAAATAGAAGTAGTTTCTAAAGTTAAAAATAAATCCGTAGTTACATTCGAAATTAAAGTTTACCTAACATAGTTAAATGTAAATAAATAAATATATTTTCTATTAAAGGAAATCGAGGAAGAAGAAGACAGCGGATGTGAAGGCGAAGGCCAAATTCTTACACCACCATCGAGTCCTGAATCGGGTCAGGGCCATTCAAATTCCAGTAATTCGTCGAGTGGCAGTTCCATGTTGGATGTACACAATTTAAATTTACATGGCGCTGGCGGGCGAAACGCCATCGTTAGGGTTACCGCAACAAACGGGCAAGGAGTTGCCAGGTAAGTTATCAATTTATTTATGAATTGAAAACAAGATAAATAAATATATTTAGTTATTAATTATAATTTATATTTTTTTAGATTAATCTCCGTGACGGCAAATGATTTCCCAGTAGTTACAAATACGCAGCATCAGCACACAGGTACCACAGCAGTTGCAACGACAGTAGCAAGCAGGCATCATGCCAGAAGTCACGAACACAGTCCCCAAGACACTAAACGTAGAATACACAAATGTACATTTCCAGGATGTAAAAAAGTTTATACCAAGAGTTCGCATCTCAAGGCGCACCAGAGAACGCACACGGGTGAGTAAATTCATGCATCTATTCATCCATATATGCATACGTAACTGCTGATAAGAGCTTGCGATGTCACATATAGTCCTGTGAGAAAGTATTACCAGCATCGACATCCACGGTGGAGGTATTGATAAAAAAATTGTAAGTCTGGAATTACGTGCACAATGGAGGTCGTAATTCAGAGATGGAACCAGGACAGTTGACTGCAAACATGGAGACAATTATGCGGATAATTGGGTCGGAACGCGAATGCTTCTCAGTTATTATTATCGTAATAGTAATAGTAGGTAATGCCGCTCTCCTAGCTCAGTTATTTTCACTCTCTTATCCTCGGCAGTTCGAGTATTATTCCAGAATCCGTCAGATCTACGGAGAAATGACTGCTTCCGGGTCTGAGTATTACTTTGAATGCCTCCATTATCTCTCGGAATAATTTTCCATCCCAACATATTTTTTGAATTTTACTAAAAACACATTTTTTTTACTATCGGAAATTTTTAATAAAAATAAACTAAAGAGTAGACTGAAATGAAAAAAAACTAGCAGTGAAACATTGAAAGTTAATCCGTCGGCCATTTACGACCCTCTTGTCGCTGCACACTCAACGACTATCGGATTTCAAAAGCTGCCGACGCACAAAAAAAACTCAGACTTTCAATCGTATTTAGCATCCCCTGCGTTTAGAGGCGAGCGAACGAGTTCAGAGAAACAGAAAGAGAGGGCAAGTGAGCGCGAGAGTAAGAGTAAGAGTAAGAGTGAGAAAGAGACAGAGTAATTTCGTGCTCTCTGCTCTGTAGTCTCTAGTCGGCGTGGTCAACGCATGCTGCGACTTTGGCGTTGATGAAGGACGTTAGTGTGCCTGGAACACGATATTGCAGCCGGGAATCCTCTTGCAGCTTCTATAAGGGTTGGCTAAAGCTAGAGACTCTAGGGTAGTTGCGGTAGATGCTAACGGCAGGACTGTAATTAACGAACCCAACCCTTCTGATGCCATTCTCTAGCGTCTCTCATACTCCAAAGTCCTCGTCTCATTCCACTGCCTAGCTTTACTATCCTATCCTCTCCGGCCTTTTTGTCGCGTCACTACTACTTGATTTTCATCCTAAAGAAACACACACACACACACTTATGAAAACACATGAAAACACCCATACGCATACGCACATACATACAAACGAATATGGAAACCAGGTAATAAGGATAGAAACCAAAAGATGTATTATATAGTGAGGACACATTTGGATTGCGTCTTGTGCTCACGCGGATCGTTAAGCAGAACTGCTAACTACACTCGAGGATTATGCATACGGAGCTTAGAATACCCGGGGTATGGTGATTATTACTTTGTTATGAATTCCATCCTGACTACGATGCCACAATACATAAGAGTACCCTCAAACCATTCTTCTTCCGACAATATATCTCTTCTCATCTACTAAATAAATATATAGATATAATATATATACTTCGACGGCAAGCGTCGTTGCGCCCTTAATACACCGTACAAATTATTAATTCCCTCCATATCGTTTGACGTACAAATTAATGCGGTTTTGCATTACATCGTTATTATCCCTTAAGTTATCCCATAAATTATTTATAGCTCTCCCACGAATTGTTATAAAAATAAAGAGTGAATGGATAAATACAAGTTTGAGCATAAAAAAAGCAGACTATTGATCTACACGTGACTATCCTGACAACCTAGACGACGTAGACGTTACGTCGGTAGAGAGATTTCCAATTACTGGAGACTTTCAGTCGTGGAATTCCATTCCCGAGGCCATTGTTCTCGCTTACTGTGATAGCGGGTTGGCTTTGATCTGAACAGAAAGCGCATTTTGTTCCCGAGGAAAACGATTTTAAATTTTTGAAATAGAATTTTGTTGGTGTGGATCTAAGATGAATTCGAGTTACAAGAATGTTAGATTTAAATTTAATCAACAGTAAGATGGTATTTTTGGTGGGAATGATTGTAAAACTTTTGGGTATTACTATCACTGTTATTATTATTATTACTACTGTTATTATTGTTTTCGTTGTAAAAAATGGAAAGTAAAGTCTTGAGTTATTAGTTTTTTGGATGTATCACAGCGTCAGCAGGCACGTGTTGTATATAAGAACAGACTTTAGCCTTTTTTACTAGTATTGACCGAAACATTTGGGATAAATTCCAGTCCTAGTCACACGCGTTCGTGAATGCGGATAAGGGAAGGAAAGGGTCTGTGTTGACACACACGCAAAAGGAGAGTCTTTTATATACAGGACAGATGACGGGGGTAAAAGGTGAAAGGGGATGATAAGACGAAGGACGTGGGGAAGGTGGCTTGCTTGGAAAAGCTATATCGTGACGGCACGACGGCAAACTTAATAAAATGCAAAGACGACGAGCACGCGTTGCTCCAACAGACTGACATATCGACGTAATACACCTCTCTCTGACTTAGACTCTGGGCGCCAGGTCGTGTCCGATCACAACTCGCAGCACCCAAAATAACCTTTTCTTACGCTTGCTTTTTTTTCCTCACACAAAAATCCCATCAATTTCATACACCCGAGAAAGTCTAGCGCTGAAATTCATCATTCATACTTTGCTTTAAAATTATATTTATGAAATAAAATGTAATAAGGACTGAAAATTTATTTTTTGAATGATTAATGAATGTCCTAAATTGCCACAATATATTTTTCAAAATTAACCCAATTATGCTAAATAAAAACCGGGTACTTGTTTATTTATGCATTCCTTTGGCGAAATCATTTTGCATAACTGGGGTCAAATGTCAATTTGAATTTATAACTTTTGGTTATTTTTTCCGCATAACTACTTTAAGGCTCTCATACAGAGACGATTCAAGGTCAAGCAATACGACTTTATGCACATACAAGGTCATATTAGGGCTTATAACCATCGCTCGGACTTGGATATAAAATGTGCGTGCAAGGCCTGTTATGCAGACCACTTGTGCTCTTAACCACTTAAGCATACAGATATATGTGTATGTGTATATAGATACGGAGACGAAAATACAGTAGATATGTGTGGGTGTATGTAGACATGTATGAAGAAATGAATGACCATCCCCCACAAGTGCTTCCGTGCGTGAATGCGAATCCGTGACATCCGGAGTAGAGACATCGCGATGTGCATCCGCGTTGCACATTGTTCCCGTTAAATTATTCATTCCACGATGAATAAATTCAATTCATTTTTTTATTTCATTTTTTCATCACTCGAAAAGTTGGAATGAGCGTGAAGCGTTAAAAACCTCGGCAATTGATTGTACAAAGCAGTCAGTGGTTTTTTTATTTTTCGATTTAGTCCCGGGAAAAAAATGAAAAAAAAAAATAAAAAAGGGAGTGAGCGAGGTAGAATGAAAAAGAGGGTAGAAATAAGTGCATGCTCGGCCATTTGCGCAGGCGAATCTCTATTGCCTGGAAGAAATAAATCCCCTTTCGCTCGACTCGTCCTTTACTCAGCTCTGGTGCTTCTTCAGCTTCTGCTGTAGTAATTCTCTGCCGCGAGGGAGTTTAGACTCAAGCTCACTACTACATTGAGCATTGTAAGTCGTTGTCATTTCTCTTTTTCCCGCCGAAGGGTAATAAGAAGACAGGGAGGATAAAAGCTGCACTGGCGTACCATCGGGTTCAACAAGATAGAGGTTACTTCTTATACTCTGCTCGCCTTATTCTCCTTCTTCCTCAACGTCTTTGGGATCTCGCTCTCAGCTCTTATCTCATGTGTCGCCGTCCGTAAAGTCGCGAGTAGAGGAATTTTCTACTTGCGGGTGGTGGTATGCCGACGGGATGAATGAGGTGGAATTTGGTTATGCCGCACCACGTTCTTGTTGGATTTGTCGCCGTCGTTCTTACTCGGCTATGTGTATATCTATACACATATATTCTCTTTGGAAGAAGAGTTGGTGGCATACAAACTTGAGAAGCAATGACTGAAAGAAGAATAAGACCGGGAAGAATGAGGAGGAGAGACGAACCCAAGACTGTTGGTTTAAATGATACAAACGATACAACTCGAGGGTTAAACAAACAGCGACATAAATTTCTTCCCCTTCGTGACGGTATTTTTACAAAATATACATACACCTACATATATATATCCATATATATTATAACATGTATTTATACTTGTAGGGTACAAGTGTTTTTACACTCGTTCGTCTTATTATCGTAGACGAAAAACGCTCGGGGATGTTGAGGCTGTCGCGCAGATAGGAATTTTCCAATTTTCTTACCTTTATTTCTAAAAACGGATGAAATAACACACGTCGTCTAGATCAATGGATCCAACGTGAACCTATTTCTCAGTGCGCATACATGCATGTATGAGTAAAGTGCACAAAGAGACACGAAAAGGGGAAAAAAAAACCCGAAATGAAATGACATGAAAAAAGAGTCGCCGGGGGCTGGTTGATGATCACGACAGTGCCATCTCTGGTCTCGGTAGCTAATATTTATCATCTTCTCTCTTGTTTCTTAGTCATTGTCCTTTTCCCGAGGAAATTGCAATCGTTCACTCAACCCTCGCAATAACCCCCAACGCGGCTTGTTAACCTCAGTAACATCGCGCCACAGGTGGTAACCCCACATTGTCTCCTCTCTACGCTACCGCGTCACCTCATCAACGTCAGCCCGCCTTTCATAATGCTTGAATACATTATTATTATTATCATTATTTACAAGTTAATAATAGACACGGGAATTAAAAAATACCTCGTTAAAACCAAAAGTCCGCACATCAAACCCCTCGTGTTATACAATATCTATTTTAATTCGCGCGACATTATGACCGAACTTTTTTTTATTTCTTTTTATTCGGCACGTTAAATTTCAGTCAATAAACTGTTTCAAACTTCTGCTTTGTCAGTCCTCAGTTTATACGACGAAAAAATTTTTAATTACTTTAATCTTCTATTATTTTTTTTTAATTGAACAGGAATTATTATAATTATTTTTTGTAAAGTCCTGTCTTAGGATACCGAAATTAGGTTTAAAAAAATTAAGTTCATTGATTGCTTATTTTAATTGCAATCGACCTCAAATACAAAATTGACTTTTTTCAAAAGAAATTGATTTTGAAATTAAAACATGAAAATTAGAAATGTGAAAATAATTTGTAATTACAAATAAATTGTACAGAATTGATTAGTTTGAATAATTAGAGATAAATTTTAAATAATTTATTATATGGGAGTTAAAAATTTGATAATCGAAATTAGAACCAAATATTAAAATTTAAAAAACTGTTTTCTGATGTGTGTTTTAGGTGAAAAACCATACAAATGCAGTTGGGAAGGATGTGAATGGCGATTCGCCCGTTCAGATGAGCTGACACGTCACTACCGCAAGCACACGGGAGCTAAACCATTCAAATGTCGACACTGTGATCGATGTTTTTCGCGCAGCGATCACTTAGCTCTACATATGAAGAGACACGTCTAATCTACTCAGTCTCTCATAAAAAAAAATAATAAATAATAAATAAATAAAAAAAAAACAAAAAAACACCATCCCCACTTCCAAGTGTGTGATCAGTGAGCAAGAGTTTATTTAAATGCATGCCATGCTCTCTGGCATTATGGCAATCCTCTTTACATCGTCGTCGCTATCATCTTCGTCAACGTTACGGAACGAACTAGCCTAGCCGAAGGATTTAAATAAAATATAACTAAATATTAATAAATGAAAGGAATTAGTCGACAAGTTCTCTCGTACATTATGAACTTCCAACTTCCTTGCTTCCAAGTTCATCTTACTTGTTTTTACTTCATTGCCGCTAAGACATCTGTCCGAGTATTTTAGTCGTCAAGCCCCGAGACAAATTTTTATTTTTACTCATTAATGATTTTACGATTTTTAAAAATTATTATTATTTTTAGTTTTAGTTATAGTTATAGTTATTATTATTATTATTAATTAACACCTTGGTGGCAAGACAAAAAATTGTGATCAAGTGCTGAGATGTTTTAAACTGTCTCTAAATCAGCCACGAACAAGATTTATATTTTTATTTTTATTATTATTATTATTGATATATATATTTATTTTGAGACACGTTAAACCACTGCCAATAAAATATGTATTATGATGATGACATACCGGCGTCGTAATTATAAAAAAGTAAATATATAAGAACAAGTATCGATGACAACGAGGAACGCAACGAGATATTAGGAAAAATTAGATCGAAATTAGGTAAATTTTCTTAGGAAATTAATGCATCGTTCGTATATTGAGATGCATATTATCAAATAAAATTGATTTTTATTGCAATTATTATTATGATTATTATTACTATTATTATTATTATTGGAGCCTCGTCTGGATCCTCGGTGCTACGAAAAAATTGATTGAATTGAAAGCTAAAAAATGTTATCTTGATTTATTGAACGATGCTATTGTTTAGATAAATTTGAATAAATTAGTACGAATTTGAGATAAATAGATTGAGTTAATTGTATAAAATTAGCTAATGAAAAATATATAAGCAAATGACATTTACTGAGAGATCGTCACTAATTTCTAGTTTGTAATAATAATAAATAAATATGATTTTTCGATGATTTTATAATGACGACAGAGGACTTAAATCTAAATGATGTTCAGTGGCCAAATAAATTAATTGATACATGTAGATGATAAATATGTAGTTTGTAAATGTGTGAAAGGTTAAATTAATGATTAATGAAAAATATAAATATATATTAAAAATAAAATAAAGTAAACAAGTAGTAAAATGTTATTACGTTAAGGTATGAATGGACTCGCGTTCGTATAGAAAAATAAATTACAAATTAATTAGAAATGTAACGCGAAGGATGACTGATACGTAGACTAAGTAAATGATTAATAAATTAAGTAAGTAAATAAATGATAAATTAACGAGCCAGAGCAATTACTGAGTTTGTATATCGTGCAATTTTTTCAATGTTTCATTATTTGTTACCACATTTCACAATTTAATAATTGTAGTCTTAAGTAATGAAGAATGATGTAGGTATTTAATGAAAAAATGATATAATTAAATGAGTTTATTAATTTAAAGGAAGGGAAAGAGATAAATATTTAAAACTTAAGGTTAATGTGTGTATGATATCAAGCGTATTAAGCAAAAGTCTTATTGATAGCCATATTTTAACAAAAAATAAAAATTTAAAAAAAAATATTAATTGCGGTGCCGGGCGCAGGACACCAGTTACTTTTAAAATCCCGATAAATGCACAATCGATAAATGGAATTACATTTAATAATTACGCTTTCGCTTAGCGGGAATCTTGCCATTTGTATCGCAATTTGTCGTAAGCTCGAGCAGAGTTGAGGCTGAAATTACTATTATTATTATTATTGTAATTATTATTATTATAAATTTTAAATTCGCGATTTATTTTTTGTCGACGGATTTTTTCGAACGGTAAATACTGATAAGGATTTATGCCGAGCGATTGTTTAATTTTCCCGGACCGTCAACGAGACTTTTGTACCAATTTTCATTCCTTCCATAAGAAAAAAATAAAAAAAAAAAAAAGTATATAAATTTTTTAATTAAAATTATTATTATAATTAATGTGCGTAATATATATCAAAAAATGAGTCAGTTTATAATACTATTATATATTATAAATTATAAATTATGAATTATTATTAATAATAAAAGTAATTATTATAATAATTATAATTAATATATACGAGAAAAAAATAATGTATTATGTAATAATTAGGTTGGCTAAAAATATTTCACGATTATATAAATTTTTAAATTAATTACGAACAAGTAAAATAAATATTTAACGATAAAATAAACTTAAAAAAAAAATGATAAAAAAATGATAATGATAAATAAGTTTATTCCAAGCTGTTATTTTATTTTTTAATTTTCTCAATAAAATAAAATAAATTTTATTCTATCGAAAAAACACACCAATGGTATTTTATTTCACTTAAAAATACCTGTTGCATTATAAAATATTATTTTAATACGCTTTGTTTTATTTCATTTTAGCCAACCGATGATAAGAATCCTCGTTTCAAAGATAAATTAATTTTTAATTATTTTTTTTTCTATCGTTCAATTTTATCTTTTTTTATTTTCTATTGTTTTGTTATTTGTTTGTTTTACTTTTTTGCATTGAATGCTTCTATATTTCTGACGATTTTCACAGCCATTTACGCAAGAGTAAATATATAGATGTATATATATTTTGGTAAACGAGAAACAAGAGCTGAAGCGAGTGTAAATGAAGTGGGATGAAGACGAAAGAAAAGAAAGAAACGAAAAAAAAAAATAGTAAAACGGTAAAGGCAGTAGAAACATTTCTCTTATTCCGTATCCTCCTTTCCCGGCATGAGTGGTAAACACTTTTGCACCATTCGCCAATCGAGATCCAAGTTTGTAGAGGCTCTGAACCGTTTTTCAAAGAACGTTTTTCATCACCGAGTTTCGCGTTTCTCTACTCTCTTTCTAGCTTCGCCTTTCTCTCCTCCCCAACCCCAACCCCAACCCCTTCAGCTACCCTTGAACTCACCTTTCACAATCTCCCTCTTGAGTTTCCACAAACGCGATTTTCCCCACAAGAGCCAACCATCTCACAATTCCCACCGACAAAGAACACCAGGAAATTGTTCGCTCGGCACTTCCGGCCACGACGCGTCGCCTACGACAGCCTTCTCTTTTACCTTCAACTCCCTTTTTCCCGGCCCACCGTCTCTCCTCTCCGTCTATAATTTTTTCCAGCATCGTCGACGGTCCGAGATAAATTTTACAACGCGTTATTTTATCAACGGCCACAATCTAACGAAAATATAATAAATCCGGTTTATGTGGAGTTTAAAAGCTGGTTAACGCCCGGTTTCATTTTTTTAAAATTATATAAATAATACGTGATAATATTAAGGAATTGTCAATGAAAATTTCATTGTAAATTATTTCCAACTATTGATCATTTTTAAATTTATTAAATATATAGCAATTAGTTAATTAGCTAGACACTTAATATATTTAAATAAAAATATGAAAAAAGAAAAAAAAATATAATAAAGTTTGTGTGAATGCCCGATTAATATGTGATGTAATTTCATGGATTACTAGTGATTATGGTTACAGAGGGTATAAATAGGCAAATAAAACCACTAAGTATTTCCAAATTTAAAAAATGCTTAAATGCCGTATCGTTTCTCTACCAAAAGTTAAAACCACTAACATTATAGTAATAGTAATAATTATTATTATTATAAATGATAATTATAACTATTTGAATGCATATGTAAATATATTTATAATTTAATTATGTGTACAGTGTCAGATGTTAGGTGAGCACAAACAAATGAAAAGTAAAATAATATAAATAGTGAGTATTTATTTGGGAAAAATAAAGTCTCGAGGTCTCGTTAGCACGAGACATATAATTGTATCATGATATATATTAATATATATTGTTAGTATTAGCGATAAGGTATTATTAAGATAGTGTAGATGTGCGCAAGTGGTAAAAATCCAAAATCAACGAAATCAAGGGTCAACAAAAATGGCTAATTTACGGCTAGTACTTTTGAAAGTGACAGTGTAACAAAATAATAAAGCTGAAGTGATAATTTTAAGCGAGTGAAAATTAGAAAATTATTATTGTATTTATGATTTATTATTTTCGTAGAGGACATTAAATGAGAAGCAGTGAAAAATTTTACGTCAAAATTAACACCAGTCGTGGGAAAAAAGGAGGGCGATTTGAATATTAATATTCGATTCAAAATCTTGATTATTCGTAAATTTATTAAAAAAAAAAAAATTGTAATTTTTAATTCGAATTCAAAAGTTTACGAATTTCATGAATTTTTTTATTTATCTGATTAAAATTTGGAATCGATTAATAATATTTGGATTTGAATATTATCCGCAGTACCCTACGGTCTAGATAAATTTAAATATTATTTTAACATATCTCATGTGTGTAAAAAAAAGTAACACAGATAAAATTTTTAGACATTCAAATATTATCTGGAAAAAAGTAAAAATTATGAGACAATTATGAAAAATTTTTTACGGTGAATGGCAAATGTGAATTTTGAAATGTAGTTAAAGGATAATGAGTGATCTGAGGCATGAATTCGGTAG
Source organism: Microplitis manilae (assembly GCA_030273425.1). Classification (NCBI taxonomy): domain Eukaryota; kingdom Metazoa; phylum Arthropoda; class Insecta; order Hymenoptera; family Braconidae; genus Microplitis; species Microplitis manilae. The sequence continues at coordinate 2,255,831 of CP092725.1, forward strand.
TTTGAATGGAGATACCTATATTTTTAAAAAGTGACCTTTGGCATTTAAGACTTGTAAAAAAATATTTGAAAACGTGCAACGAGTTAATAAATCAACAGGGCGCAGTATAACTTTAGGCGTCCGTACTCCCGTTTTAATTAAATTATATATTATATTTAAATTACTGTATATTTGCATTAAAATAATAATAAACAAAATAGCTGGAATATTTGGAGGATAAAAGATGGAAAGGATTTTACGGAGCTGGCTTGAAAAATAAGTGAACTGTGAAAATTATCGTGCAAATCAGCAGAGTATCGGAAATGGCTATAAAGCTGTGTACTGACGGACTCTGAGTATATAAAGAAGGGAAGAAGTGTTAAATATATATACTTATATATATAAAAAAATGAAAGAGGAAAATATGTAGCATTTTAATCTTAGCACGGGACCCGGTATGAAAAATAAGGATTCGGTGAGTGGAGATAGATTTTTTTTTATCAGAGCTGAAAAATTCCATTGGAGAAAAATGCATTCCGTTGACTCGAGAGTCGAGACACAAAATCGATCAATCCGACCGGCGGATTATATAGATATATCCAGGCCTAATCGATATTCTCGAACTACAACCCGCGGATCGCAATTTCCGAGATTTCAAATCTGCCATGCCATAGGAATTCCGTAAATAAGACGTGCGTTTTCGATGTTATGATAAAAAAAATTACATAAACATTGGATTTTTATACGAATCCCTTTCGATTTACATTTTATTATTTATTTTTTTACTTTTTACTTGCCTGACTTTTTTTATATTAGTGTAGATGAGAAAACTCGGATTTGAATGCAGACATAAGACTCGCGAGACGTTTCCATTAGTAGTTTATAAAATTTCATTCGAATACCATTTAAAAGAGTAGGCTAGTGTTTTTAGGGATTTTATACCGGCATTGACTAATATTGAATACTGAATGAGAGACAAAATAATTAAATGAAAAAAAAAACAAAAAAAATTATATATTGAATTAATATTTAACATTAATGTCGATTCGAAAATTCTTTTTGGTCACTAATATAGAGCGTGTGGGCGACTGACAGATTAAGTGTGCAGACGGAAAAATAAATGAAACAACAAAAATATAAGTCCGATTACAATTTTCGTATACCACAATTCCGTACCTTGTTCATTGATATCTCAATTTGTATAATTGTGAATATAATTGTAGAAATTTCACAGAGATTATAAAACTGGCATACATGATTCAAAAATAATAAACTAGTTGAGCTGTTTAATAATATTTTTTACAAAGTGTATTGGAAAAATAAGATTTATGTGAGATTTGCTGCGATAAGGCGTGAATGGGAGATTAATCGAACGAGAATGTGAGCTATTGGCAAAATATAATATTCGGTTTGTTTATAATTTTGAATAGACGGTTTCTTTTGCTTTTTAGCTGCACACATTTACTTTATTTTTAAACATATATAGAAATTTTTTCCAAGTTCTGTATTTATAAGAATTATATCTTGATATTTTTATAATATTTTGGTCGAATTTATTAATTGATAGAAATTTTTGTTAATTATTTTAATTAGTGTTAAAGATTTTACTATATATGATTTTTTTTGTTATAATTTGAAATTGTATTTTATTTTTAATTATAGTTTTAATTTTATGTCATATATTTGTATATTTTAGACAGTAATTGTTTATTTTTTGAATTTTAATTTTACTCAAAAATTTTTAAATATTTTTATATATAATTTTCTGTTCGAAAATTTTGTTATGAATATTGTCAAAGTTTATTTTTAAAAAAATATATATTCAATAGAAATATGCAAATAAGATATGATTCTTATAAAATTAAATAACTTGAAAAAAAAGTATCACTTTCACATCCTCTCTATAAATTTATTTTGAAAAATTAAGCATCAAATCTTCAGTCAACATAAATAACAACAAAAAAAATTTTGCTCAACTTCTCGCATTCTCTTGCTAGGTACTCGTCGAAAAATAATATTAAATCATATTAATATTAATAATAATAATTACAATTATAGTTATAATAATAATAATAATCATTTTAAAAATTATTTTACATTATAATTACAAGTGTAATTAACTGCAAGCGTATTAAAAAAAGTGTATGTTAGTCATGTTATAGATATATAAATATGTATGCGAGTGGATGCTGTAGAATAGTTTCGAGAATGAATTTAAAAATTATATATAAATATATATGAGTATATATTTATATGTATGAAAGTATGTAGACGAATGTAAAAATAATAATAAAAAGCCAAGCATAATTTGATGCAATGCGATATCACGAGAAAATGTATTAATTAAAAGTAAAAAAATAAAAATCAAACTTATATGTAAAAAGTAATTACTAAGTAATAAAAAATAACAAAATAAAACTTGAATGTTAGTTATTTTGTGTTAATTTTAATATTAATTACTGACCAGAACATTAATTATTAATTGAAGTCATAAATCGTATTCTTTTATTCTTTTTAACTTTTTTTTGTGTACAGAAATACATTTAATTAGACTTAATATGTGTACTATATGTTATTAATTAATGGATTAATTTATCTGTCTACTGATTGTCATTCAACGAGTACCTAAAGTAAGCTTAAATAATATACTTGTTCTTCCGCATTAAATTTCCTCTTTCTCTCTTTCAAAGCCAAAAATTTATCGAAAATAAATTTATAATTTTTGACAACATTATATATATAGATATATATTTATTAAAAAAAAATTTAAGGGACAACTTGACAATTTAAGTAAAAAATTATTATTTTTACGATTTTTAATTACCACTAAATTGTCATACTATAAGTTAGATAGGAAAATTTTAATTATGGAAAAAAAATTGAAGAATTCAGTGTTTGGGTCGGCAGTAATTAAATTATTTAATTGAGTAAAATAAAAGTTAAAATTAACTATTACTTTTCTCAGAGTAACTTATGTCTATAAATATATTATATATTGTATTATATAATTATGACAGTAATAATAATGATATAATAAAATTTAAGTTGTCTATTATATTATATTATGAATTAGTAATTCACTTGATCAATCATCTCTATCTTTGTTATATAAGTGGTAATATGCTTTGAGATGTCGTACCGAGCAAGTACACGTGGACGAGTTACTTGGCTTTGATAAATTCAGATGTATATGTATAAAGTAAAATATATATATATATGTTTAATTAAAATGTAAGCGTACGCCGACCCGCCGCTTCGCTAATTCAAACTAGCGCGAATCATTATTATTATTATAATTATTATTATTAATTGGTTTATTAATTAATTACTTAAATAATTTGATAGCTATTAATTTTTCGTCGCTTCGTACGCTTCTTTGAAGCTTTAATGAGTGATATTTCAGTGTGAGTGTATATTATGAACGAATGGTGATAATGAACAAAGCAAAGACTAAGAAAAGAAATGTGAAAAAATACAGGATATCTGATTTAAATAAAAAATATTAAATAAATAAAAAACATGTCTTGTTAATAGAAACATAAGTCCTACCACCTGACACCTGATTCCCTGAATATTTAATTATTTGTTCATTTTTTTTTTAGAAGAATAAGTTTTATTGGATAGAAAAAACCAAAAGTTGATTTTAAATTTTTTACTTCTGATAAGAAGTGAAATTATCAATTGATGCTGTCCTATGTCCAATCAGATTAAGAATTTTCGGAAATTTTGTAGATAAAATTGTAAGTTAATTCATTAGTATATTCATTTATATATTTATTTAGTGATTTCTGAAGGTAAGTCATAATTTTTGGGTTTATTATTATTAAAAGGTATAATTTGTTAGTGGGAAATGAAATAAAGTATGCATAAAGAGAATTTTTTGATAAAATTTACCCTAGAATTTAGAGCAAATAAAAACCGATGCCTCTTGTTTTATTTTTTACTTTTTTCACTTAAAAATTACTCGGAATTGGGTTTTTTTCTATCCCGTAATTGAACACTATCTTGAAACGGAAGAGTAACTATTCATCTGGGCCCAGTTTTATTCACAATTAACGATTAAAAATTATTAGATAATTCTCCCCGTGTAGAAAATACTGTAATTGGAGAGACGTTGATATACTGAATTAATAAAATTATCGTTAGTAGATTAACGAGAGATAAAAATACTATCAAAGAGAATGTAAAACTATAACTCCTGATATTTATTGTCAACAATGAAATCTAATGAGAGAAATTGAAATTTCCAGAGTATTAATTGCTGCAGTAATAATCTCACCAATTTGAAATGTAATGAGTTGTTGACCAGCAATATGAAGCCATTAAACATGTAGTTTTATATTCCATTATGAAACGTTTCACAGAAAATAATAATCATGTTTATTCAATTCGAAATTGTTCAAACATTTCTCTTGCATACTTTGATGTCATGTTAAATTGTTATTATTTATTGAATGATTTGTACTTGGTAATTGGTTGTTGTGTTTATTGAAACATTTTATGAGGGCTGAGAGAAATTAAATTGGAAAGGTAGAGAAGCGAAAGGTGGAAGGCGGAGAGCAGAAGGCACAAGGCGGATTGATGAATGCGTTTGTTTCACCTTGGAGACTTTACTGATAAGATTTTCCTTGATGATTACGTAGACGTCTGTCGCATCACAGAGTCTTAAATCAGTTGGTTCAGACTGTCATCCAGCAGCGTATTTTACGAAAGAAACAGAAGATGCCAAAGTAGCTGAGTATAATGTCGAGGGTGGATGAAATGCCAGCAACAAGACCACCGTAAACTTGCTGCGAGATGAATACTTCAGTTGGCAATGTTGCGAGCTTTAACGAAACAGTGAACTGCACTTGCTGGGAAATTTCTATGTACATATACATATATTTATACGTATGCTAGTGAGCGTACTATAATCTCTTCGAGCTTCGAAAATAATAAAATACTATTTTCAGTATTTTATGTCTAAATTGAAGTTTGAAGAGCTTTGGAGAAATAATTCTAGGAATAAAATAATTTCTTGAGATATCCTGTAGTTTTTTCTTCAAGAGGAAAATTTCTTGGAAAAAATATTTTGATCCAAGAATTTCAGATCAATAGATTTTGAGAAATCAACCTCTGGAAAAAAAATTAATTTATAAAAAATAATATTAATTAAATATTATCCCGAGTGTTTTCACGATTTAAAAAAAAAAAATAGTTTTTTATCTCCTTTTAAAGCGAAATCGCGCGCAAGGGTTAAAAAGGATTTTAAGATAGCGAGGAGCCAAGAAGGATGGCGATTTCTCACGGAGTTCAGCAAACCGTGAAAAAATATAGCCATGGCCAGCGAAGGGATAAAACCAACCTAAACGGCTTCCTTCCTACAGTTCTCCTGCACCCAAGAAGTCGTTTAATCGGTGAGCCATAGTCTGAAAGCATTTTCGTAAGTAACCGGCAAAAGACATAAAAAATAAAATTCCAATTACCCGAATTAATTTATTAAACTCTCAATAATACTAGGGAAAAATAGATTTACCTCGATATTTATGTATTAGAATTTAAAAGTTTTCAATATCAGAATACTTGGTAAGAAGATATTCCATTTTCTATTCTCTGCGTCTCTTATTTCATTCCCCTATTTTTACACAATACATAGATATACATAGACAACGTGGACTGGGTTTTAAGAGGAAGAAACGAAAGCCACTGCGCGTACTCAAGTGTCTCCGAGGAATTTAATTCTAGCCCTCCCACAGCTCACCTAGCAGGTATGCGAATAGCACGTTACTCGATATTTTCTTTTCATCTGCGTTCTTTTTCTCATTCTCAACACTCAACAATCTATAACCTTCTCTATACTGTACTTACCCTTCGACATTCCCTAAAGACCGATAAGCACGATGGAATTTACAAAATTATTTTGCCTTTTCAACGGCCATACCACGCCAATGAAATTCGTCGATATTACAAAAGAAGTAAACCTCCAGCTTCCAACCTTCGCCATTCATTTTTTTACTTCCGCCGACACTTGACAACAAAAAAATTACAACAGTGTTTTCTTCAGCGAGTATATAGAGCAGTCTGGAGCTGGAACTGTAAAGAAAAGTGGAAAGTTGTGTAAACGGATGATACGACTACGGTTAAGAAAGAAGATTTTTGACTGTGTAGGATGCCAAGAGTGAAGTAGAAGAGCAAAAGCAAGAGCTCTAGTCGCAGCAGTAGCAGTTGCAGTTGCATTGGAAGAGACTAACCTACTTTAGCACACGCTAAGATAGATACCACCGGCATCTCTCTTATACTTTAACAGCAAAACTAATGGACGTCTCCTTTTCTTCTCTCCTGGGCGTCCGCAATCTTGTTGTTCGACCGGGCGTAATTTAATACCCCGGGTGTACAACGCGCACTTGGGTACGCCGGCATTCTCCCAACAGTCTAGTGCTCCTTTCTCTGCTTTTCTGGTCTCGGGCTTTTGGGTTTCAACCTCTTGAACCCGATTTGTTTTCCCGCCCTATACTCATCCTACAAATAAAACCGCTCTGATGAACTCACGCTGACCATCGAGAATGTGATACCCACCTTCAGTGCATCCAGAGTTTATAAACTTAAATCTATCGACTTTTTGCTTCGTTTAAACTTTTCTTGGCTCCTTTAATTAGATTAACTGAGGAAATTCGCTCCAGACATTAAATTCAGGTACAAAATTATCCCTTCTTCGAAAAAAAATTTTCAATCAACTTTTTTTACTTTTTCAGATGGCTATTATCCCCCCCCCCCCCCCCGTGCTCGTATTTTACTTGATGATTGATATCAAGTTGACTAAATTAACACTGAATATTATTTAAATATATATTGAATATAGCAGTAAATTAAGAAGATGGTGATTTTCATAGAGGTAAAATGTATATGAGTTTCAAGGGTGAAATAGATGGTTTTGGTAGCTCGTATGTCGCTTTAATAACGCAACCGTGGCCGAGTTCTCTACACTAGTCTACTTGGCTTGGCAGTATTCATTTTGTCTAGCCAACCAGGAGCACGGAGAAGGCGAGGTTCGGGCCTCGAGACCGGAGTATGAGTTGGTCCAGGAGGTTGGTAACGTTTCATGTGCTCTGGGAACCGTAAGCTAGATTTTTTATGCGGTCCAACCGCCACCCTTGCATTATGGAGGACCCTCGGCACCTCGACGAGGGAATTATGTTAAGAGAAAGCGGTCATGCTGTGGCAAACTCCTGGTACTTGCTCTCGAAACACGCCGAATAAATATCTTGCGGAATAATATTGGAGGCTTCATGCTTTTTTCTTATTTTTTTTTTTTTTTTTTTTTTTGTTATTGAGGCCAATGAATAAAAATATAAAAAAGTATTAGAGTGAGCGAATGAGGTTTTTTATGTCTAGTCCGAATCTTGATGGAGAGTCACGTACTTTGTTGCTAACTCAGTTGACCAAGAAGCAACACGAGCTTCAACGAAATCAAACTTTGTTTTTTCTTAGGTCTTACTGATCAGACGCTATTGTACTTTAAAAATACTTTGTTCAAACTTTTGTTCCTTTTTTTTCATTTATAGATCGGGAATTTTTTTGGGTTTACTACAAAAAATTTCAAGTCAATTTTTTTACTCCCGAACTTTTAGTAGTATTGCTTGAAATAGACTTGGATTAAAAGTAGATTTGGATTAGAAGAAATCATAACAAACAGAAAACCCTAAAACTTCCCACTGTTTTTGAGCTCCAAGAAACGAAGGAAAAATATGAATTATTCCTATGTTGACCCATTTAACCCATTTCTCCATATGTAATTTCTGCATTAAAAATTTTGAACACGACTTGCGGTTCGCATTTATCGAATCGTAATTGCCTTCTGATATTTAAGTCCTTTATCTCCAAATATTATTATTTATTTATTTATTTATTAGCTCGGATATTAAAGTAGCCATAAATTTTGAAAATCCATGTGCCGGAAGATCCATAAATGATATTCCTGTCTAGAATAAAGTTAACTCTGAAAGGAGTTAATAAATAGTAGTCGTGTTCGATAAATATTTTAACGTTGTAATAAAAATATTCATCATACATTAAGCTAATTAAATGAAAAAATCTATAAATAAATTCCGAACTATACAAAGTTTAATTTATTAAAATACTTTGAGTGCACTAGAGCCTGCTGTAGATGTAACGTTATTTAAAATGAATATTAATATCATCGAGTGGCAATTATGGCCATGAAATATCTTAAAAGACCGGGCTGGTGAGCCGGTTGCTAGGAAACTACCCCCAGACGAAATATAATGAGACAGCGGGAGTAGTCTTTGAGATTTTAAAGCTCAGACGATTGAATATATAAGCATCGCGGGTTGCCGGAAATACATGGGAGGAGATGCGGCCGCTCGGATGCTCCATCGAACAGATAAGAGACGGAGGTATGAATAAGAAAATAAGACACTACTTGAGGAGGGCGGGTGCTGGCTCCATGGGTTCTAGATTGGCTTTCCATAGTTTCACGTGTCGTAGTAGGGCTGGAGTTATAATTACCTTAGCGCCTGTAACAGGAGGCAAGAGCCATAGTCTTACTCAAGAGAAGAGACAGGATAATAAATTAATGCCGCACGTCGCCTAAATGCAATACGAGCCTAACTACCCACTTCACTGTGAGATGCTGTTGCTCTGAGAGATACACCCGGCTTGCTTGCGAGTTGGGTTTAAGAAGAGAACGAGACTGAAAGGAGGGCTAATAAGGGGGTGAGCGTTTCCTCGTGTTCTTCGTCACCGATCCTCTCTCAATCATATTGATTGAGAAATATTGTCTGTTACAGAAATTTATCACTCAAATATATAATACATATTTTTTTTTTGTACTGAGATAATGTAACAAAATAATGCAGTTTCAAAAATTAATAAAAATTCGGAAATTAATCCATTTTATTTTTATATAAATGCGAGAAAAATTGTAAGAGTTATTTTTAATAGGATTATTCGAGGTGGAGACTGTCTATTGTAAAAGTTTATAAACCAGGGATGACAAGTGTCTGATGTAGAAAACCAGTGGTCCGAACTATCGAGAACAGACGTATATATTTTTAACAAAAAAAAGTTGGTCTCAAGTGGTTGTATAAGGACTATTCTTGAGTCGATTAACCTCCTCGGTCTGGTCTTTCAAACAATATAGACCGAGTTTCGCTCGTGCCCGGTCCACTCTCACATCAACCCATCATCTATCCCTCGACTCGACGAACTCAACTCAACTCAACTCTCAAACGCTTTGTTGTAGACCCTGCAGACTAGTGAGACTTGGCATCGTTGTGTTACTTCTGAGGGGTATCTAGTAAGTAAGGTGAAATTTACAGTAGTGTCGTGTCTCGTGTCTTATCTCGTCTGTGTCTTGGGTTCTTGTTCTGAGAAAACCAAATGAGTATAGGTGTGGGACGCTGCGAATTGGAGACGCTTGCGGTTTCAAAATTTCAACTCCTAAGGGTCTACCCCATACAGTCTCCACACTTTCTGTTTCTACACATATATATATATCCATCTATCTATAATAGTATATATGTAGGAACTCCTCAAGTGACGTCCAATGTCTGGGTTAACTTGTAACTTGTGCTCCTGGCGTTTCACATTTGTTCCCGTGAAAATCGCCTGAGGATAATACATAACCAAAGATACAACTCTCCACTTATCAAACTTTCAAGACGTTACAATACAAAATAATAATGCATTTAATGTCTCATACTATCAAATAATTAATCCATAAATCTCAAAGCCATAATCAATTTGGATAATTGAATAATTGAGATGTATGACGAGATATTATATCAGATATTACACAATACTCTGGTAAATACTGGTTTGCTTAGCCTCAAGCTAGAGACAATTTCTCTGTCTGTACCTCAAACCTCAGTTACAAACAGTCCAAGTTGATAGACCTATTGCATTACAGACACGAATGTTAATATCAAGAGATTTAGCGTCTATACTTCCTCTATGTAATGGATTGCGGGTTCTGTTAATGGAGTTAGTGAATAACAATTATTGCTTTGCTTAGTCGTTATGAATAAAATAATTTTTTCGGCAAATATTTATTAATGCTACGAAAAAGTCATAACGAATCAGTGGATTTTTTAATATTTGTTTTTACTACCAAGTATTCAATTCCAGGTTATTTTCTGTTTCTGGCAGTTGCATAATAACATTATTTATTTTATTTTTAGTAACTATGCAGTTGCCTATTCACTTTACTGACTCGACGAAATTGTTTCAGTAGCTGTTGTTGTTGTTGTTGCTGTTACTGCTGCTGTTACTGCTTTTGGCGCTGGAGTCGCTGTTATTTTTGACGACAAAGGGAGTCAGGAAGGAAGTCAGCAGAGTGTACTGGACGAAGAAGAGAATGAGAGTGAAAGAGTTTATATATATGTATATATATATATATATTACAGTAGTATATAGTAACATATAGGAAGGGATGAAAGTCGCGAGAACGCTGACACGCGACTGAAATTCAATTTCCCGTCTGTGTCGACGGATGTCAACGCTCTGGGGGAAAACAACTGTCAGCCAATAGTCACACGGGCCCCGCGCGCGCCTAAAACGATCAGCCGGAAAAATGACACGGGGAGAGTGAGATAAAAAAATAAAAAAAACTCAAGTAATAAAAAAAATTTTATAGTACGAGAGCGTGATTTTGTTCGTCAAAGGGGCAAAGGAGACGCGACGGAAATGGCAAGTAACCACAAAGGAAAATATTTGTCTGTGTAAATCGTAAGCGACGAATTGCTACCGTTAAAATACCAAGTGTCAACCTTTGCTGGCATTTTGTTCTCTCAAATCTCTGTACATACTTTTATTTTGAAAAAAAAAAAAAAAAATTCTATTTGCTTTCACATTTTCTCTGCTTCTTTGATCGACTAAAGTTACCAAGGCTAAATATTTTCATCAGCTCTTTACATTATTTTCTTTCGCTGAGTCTGTTTAGTGATTAATTGATTTAGTTGAACTAATTGTAATTTAAATTGAAGACTATAGATCCTAGGCCAGAGTTTGAATTTTGAATGGTAACTAAGACGAGCCCTTAACAACGTGTCCCCTTACTCCTTATTCTTAGTCGGTGGTTTTCTTCGAATTACAAGCAGTAGTCTCGAAATACCAAACGATTCAATCCCCCTATCCACCGTAGTACAGTTTTATTCACTTGTCTCAATGTTCTGCTCACACCCTCAACGGGGCACAGTTTAAATCTATTTTACCGATTTGACTTGCAAAAGCCGGATTACTGGCCGAGCGAGCACAAGACGACCCACTATCTTCTTCTTCAACTTCTATTCTATTCTATTCTATTATATATCCTGTCACCTAGATCCTGCAATACTGTCGTCAAATACAAGTAAGGGTGGTAGTAAGGGTTTAGCTAAGACTCTTGCTCCTGAGTTTATTTAGAGCCGCGGCATCGTATGTATATCTAAATAGTAGCCCATTCCTTCCTGCTTCTATTAACCCTTCCCGTTTACCAGGGACTCAAACTCCGGAAGAACGAATAAAGTTAATTTATCAAGATTAAAACCTCAACGTTCTTTTAAATAAAAAAAGTGTTTTAATAAAAATCTTGACAATGATATAGGTATAATTAACTCGTTAAAGTTTATCGTTGAAGTGAAATCGCAAAGTGCATGGAGAATTTAAATCTTGATTTAAAACCCAAATATTTTCTACACCCGTCAAAAGTTGGATTACTTCTTCGGCTTCTTCTACCTCCACCACCACCACCGCTAAATTCCCGGGTTTTTTTTTGCCTCATCCATTTTCCAGTAAACATATATATGTATACCCTGTATATAGCCATATATATAGCCAACTTGCTTCTTAATTAACCGGCTCCCTCATTATTACTTGAGCGGCGTCGTAGAGTCTAAATCGAGCGGCCCGTAAAATAAATGTGAAATCATCGGGCTTTAAATGTTGGCTGGGTAAAAAATAAAAACACCGATCAAACTAATAATGATATTTAAAAAAGGCAGCATAAATTTAAATAATAAAGGCAGTTAATAAAAAGATTTATGCAGGATTTGCCGTCGTAAAAATAATCCCGATAATTTAAGTGTGAATATAAAAATGTAGATGGATATAAAATGAGAGTAAAAAGTACAGTGTCATTAGTATATAGCTGAGAATAATCCCAAGGCGATATGCCAGTAGTGTACCCGGTGTCTGATGCTGTAGCTGGTACTGGTGCTGGTGGTCTTAGTGGTCTCTGGCAGAAACGAGACGGGCTTGCAAAATTGGTAATTTCGAGGCAATAAAAACGATGAGGCAAGAGCGGAGCTTGAGAACCGGGGATAGGATGTTTTTTAGGTGTAGTGGTATATAGCGTGTCTACGAGCTGGCGAGCTGGCAGGGTAGCTGAGTATGCTGATGGGGGTGATGGGTTAAGGGAAAAGGAAGTTAACTATAGTGGTGCACTACTGGAGTAGGAGAACTGGGATAGGTAGACGTGGCGTCTGATGTGGCTGGTGTGTATCTACTTGAGAGTAGTCACTACCACTATAGTGTACTACCACACCAGTGTACCGAGAAGAAGTGTGCCGGACCCCTTCCGACGTAATTGGAAGTGTACCAGAGGAATTTCAAAGCTCCGGCAATTCCAGAGAGCAGTGAGTCACTCAGTTGAGGGAGTAAGTGAGTCTAAGGGTAGTAAGATAGCAAGAGAAAGAGTATTCTTGAGGATGCAGTTCCTGAGATTGCCGGGTGCCTTTTCGAGTGCCTGATAAAATTCGAGCATCTCACGACCATAGACGTACCCCGTGGAATTTTACCCAACCAACCCGCCGTCGCTTCGGCCCGAGAGAGAAAATTCAGCTCGCGTATGTCAGTTAACTCTAATTACATCTGGGATACGCTCTCATGAGTGGAATTTCAATTAATCAAATTATTTACATATTAAATAGCCAACATTTTTTGTTAATTATTATATTAACTAACATAATATCTGTACGTGATAACAAATTTAACCGAAAACTTTGTTAATTAATATTTATTTAACAATGACTGACATTTTTCCCATAAGAAAAATAATTATTATTTTAATAATAAAATGATGGACTTGTTTTAATGATAATGAGAACGAACGTATGCTTGTTTGCATTTGACAAAATTAAACTCTCGCCTTCAGTCCTCCCGCTGCTGTCGGTGAGGACATCGCACATGAGCAAGTGCAGCGCAGTTCCCGTGAAACGCTCATACAATTTATATTATTATATAGTATATATATACTGTATATGTGTAGATGTATACATATTATATAGAATCGCTCGCGCATATATTTAACATTAATATCAGGGTGCCCTCGACGCCGCTGCATCCACCAGATTCGCTTAAAACATAGTTGTCTCATTACAGCAACACAACTTCGCTTCAACTCTGATCCCGCCGCTGAACAATAACGCTTGTGTTTAAAAATGCCTTTTGTTTGCATCCCATATTTAATTTTTTTAAGCTGCGTGCACATAGTAATCATTAAATTCCATAAATGATAATCATTGTTTGTGCTTGAATAATACAATAAATAATTTATCGAACAGTGTCAATTAAAGGTATCGATTTATCAGTAGCTGGGAGGTACCGAGCCACATAACACGCGTTTGTATGGTGTTATGTCGTTTGCGATGATGTAATTCAACGTTTGAAATGGATACCGACAGGATACGCTGAACCGAGCGAGTGTGAGAATAGGGGATGAGGGGGGGGGGGAGTCGAGGGATGAGGGATCAGCATCGATGCGTCTCAGTAGTCACGGCCACAGATAACCGGACAATAATATCCGATACAATCAAACAGTAGTTACGCTCGGTGCGCCACGGACTTGTCTATAGGGACACGTCATGGCCAGAAACCCTGCCAGGGAGAACAGATCACTACACATTCTCTCATGATTAACTTGATTTATTTAAATATTTCAAATGAGGACGCGAATCAGCCGATAGAGTTTTTTTTTCTAGAACAGGGGTTCTATGGACTCGTTTCTGTGTTCAAGCGCAGTTTGATTCATAAAAACTCACATGGATTTTAATGAATGTTTGATGCTAATTTGTATTGTACTTTAGTGTGGATTGTTGGCAGCACAGTGGCTTTGGGTGGTTTAAAAAAACCGTAGTTTTTTAAATAATTTTAATTACATGAAGCGGGAATAATTGATGAATAAAAGCCACTCCGCGGATTAAAAGAGGGATGATTTTATGTAAATAAAATATACTATCGGTGATTTGCCGGCTTAAGCTGGATGTTCGACGACTTTTAAAAGTTTTTTTCAAATTTTATGATCCAGGTCTTGAATAAAAAAATAGTTGTTATTATTTAAAATTTTCAGTGAGTTATCTTGCTCCAGAATTTCCATTAATATTTTCATAAATATTGTATTTGCTGATAAGGCAAAAAAGTAAAATAAATATATTGAAATAAGTTATAAGTAGTCAAAGCGAATCTTTGATCCATGAAAAAATAAAATTAAAATTCGTCAAAAGTAAAACATGAAATGATATCATGTGTACACAGACATTGAGAGTATACAGTAAAATGTTATTCATTTTTTATTTATTTATTCATGTCGATGATGCAGAGACGAATGAGAGAGTTGCAATAACATACGTTATATCGGCAGCCACTCGAGTAACTTTGGATCGATTCCAGATGAATAAGGAGAGGATGAGTCTCAGGAGGAGTCGAAGGTAGTCGGAGATGGAAGACGTTAGATGTGATGCGCGCTCGACTCTACCACTCGGCAAGAAGGGGTGGAGTGACGACAGGGTGTATCAGAGACAAGGAATATCGAAGTCGACGCGTCTCGATTTATCGAAGCGTATATCGTGTCTCATGGCTTCTATGAGTCTGTCTTCGCCTATTCCTTCCCGATGCAGTGTCACCTGTTTGCGGCATCTATTTACATTACGTACAGAATTCACTGCCAGACAGCATTATGCGTTTTCCCATCACTGTCCTTTATAGATGTATATTTATATGAGCATTGCGTGTAAGATACTTTATAATACACCGAGAGGTATTTGAGCCCACATACACCATATTCACGCTGACGTAGATGCATTGAAAATATTCTATGTCAAAATATTATTTTTCAGAAGATGCCTACGATTTTTTCCTTTTTAACTTGCCGTTTAGAAAATCGACGATTTACAAGAATTTCGAGAGGATATTGTTTTCACCTCGATTTTCGGAAATCGAGATTTCATCAGATGTCAACGTTTTGAGGTCCTAGGAAGTTTTCTCTGAATCCGACTCACCCCAGACTCAACCCAGACTCGGCCCAGAGAACACTTAGAAAAATTTATGTGCCAGCGTTATTCTGAAGTTTTCTATGAATCCGACTCACCCCAGACTCAACCCAGACTCGGCCCAGAGAACACTTAGAAAAATTTATGTGCCAGCGTTATTTAGAAGTTTTCTATGAATCCGACTCACCCCAGACTCAACCCAGACTCGGCCTAGAGAACACTTAGAAAAATTTATGTGCCAGCGTTATTTAGAAGTTTTCTATGAATCCGACTCACCCCAGACTCAACCCAGACTCGGCCCAGAGAACACTTAGAAAAATTTATGTGCCAGCGTTATTTAGAAGTTTTCTATGAATCCGACTCACCCCAGACTCAACCCAGACTCGGCCCAGAGAACACTTAGAAAAATTTATGTGCCAGCGTTATTCTGAAGTTTTCTCTGAATCCGACTCACCCCAGACTCGGCCCAGAGAACACTTAGAAAAATTTATGTGCCAGCATTATTCTGAAGTTTTCTCTGAATCCGACTCACCCCAGACTCAACCCAGACTCGGCCCAGAGAACACTTAGAAAAATTTATGTGCCAGCATTATTCTGAAGTTTTCTCTGAATCCGACTCACCCCAGACTCAACCCAGACTCGGCCCAGAGAACACTTAGAAAAATTTATGTGCCAGCGTTATTCTGAAGTTTTCTATGAATCCGACTCACCCCAGACTCAACCCAGACTCGGCCCAGAGAACACTTAGAAAAATTTATGTGCCAGCATTATTCTGAAGTTTTCTCTGAATCCGACTCACCCCAGACTCAACCCAGACTCGGCCCAGAGAACACTTAGAAAAATTTATGTGCCAGCGTTATTCTGAAGTTTTCTATGAATCCGACTCACCCCAGACTCAACCCAGACTCGGCCCAGAGAACACTTAGAAAAATTTATGTGCCAGCGTTATTCTGAAGTTTTCTATGAATCCGACTCACCCCAGACTCAACCCAGACTCGGCCCAGAGAACACTTAGAAAAATTTATGTGCCAGCATTATTCTGAAGTTTTCTCTGAATCCGACTCACCCCAGACTCAACCCAGACTCGGCCCAGAGAACACTTAGAAAAATTCTTGTGCCAGCGTTATTGAGAAGTTTTCTCTGAATCCGACTCACCCCAGACTCAACCCAGACTCGGCCCAGAGAACACTTAGAAAAATCACATATCTGATATTTATATTTAATACATGTTTAGTGATTTTAATAAATTTATTAAGCGATCTCGAAAAAGTATTCTTTAATAACGGAATTAATCCCTAGGACAATGGATTAAATATTGAACAACGTTCTAGAAATATATGTAAATAGAACACCGAAAAATATCTATCTAGGTAAAAAAAATCTTCCGATAAATGTGATAAATAAAATGACCATTGATAAGTATGCACCTGAGAGTCTGATATTATTATCAGTTTATCATTAGTTACAATTTATAATTAATCATAAAATTTGATGGTATATATTACGGAAGACTGAGTTGTGAACTCAGCAGGCAAGAGATAAACAACGGACATCAGTGGCCGAATAGAAGTGAAATGTGATTTTCAGTTTGGGTGCTCGGAGGAAAATTCCGCGAATGTTTGCTCATCTTTAATGATATGCTATCATCGACCGGTGAAAACAGACCCGAGTTATTTTAATCACTGACCATAATAATTATTTGAGAAGTCACGAACAAATAGAACAAATTGTTTTCTCACTCAACAATAACAATAATAATAATAATGATAAATTTAAATAATTATTATTATTATTACTGCTTAGATTTGAGGAAATAATTTAAAGTAAAACATTGAAAAGGTTTAAGGAGATTAAATTTCAAACTGTTGTGTTTTGATGGCATTAATTAATGTAACTCGACGAGTAATACGAGCATAATTACTTTTGCTCGAGTGGCCAGGAAGGCCAAACTTTGCTTGTTATCGGGGATTGTATACATGCATTCACTTTGCCTCTGTTTTAACTTGTTCGCAAAGTTAATCTATTGATCATCTTTATTTTTTTTTAACAAAAAAACGCTTTGTTATTTTATTTGAGCATTAAATTAAATAAATTATTCTATCATGGGCAGGATTCAGAAGTTTCTGCTCGACAATCAGAATAAAATAAAAGAATTCGACAGCAAGACAATAGTCTTATTGACATATTTCTTTCATAACCTTAATTTCGATATTCGTTTATGACATTCGATATTTGGATATATCTTTTAATCTAATTCACGTGAATTTTCTCGCCAACGTCATTTTGATACATAGAAATTTCCGTGAATTATTTTTTTATTTTTATTGTTGAGCACAAACTTCCGTACCCCGATGATGGGCTATTTAAATAAATTCTTGGTTACGTCAATAGCCAGTAAATTTGTAGATGAAGAAGAAATAGTTACTCAGGTGTGTGACGACGGGTAGACGAACAAGAAACGCCCAACCACATCACTTGTTTGTGCTCGTTGAAATGTAAGCTCACCCAATTATGGACTATCTTAAGTTTCTTATACTAAGCCAACTTCAATAATTATACATTTGAATTAATAATATCAAAATAAGAAATGATAATTTTTTATTTTAAATAAATAATATTTGGAAAACAAATTTTTGTTGGCTACCTTTCCTTCTTAATCCCAATTTTGACGTCCTCTAAAAGTAAGATTGATAAATAAATTTAATGAGAAATTTTTTTTTATATGATGATATAAATAACAACAATTCTAACTAAGACTTAAACTTCTTTCAATTTAACATTTTTTTTTACTTTTATTATTTCTTTTTTTGTTTCGTTATAAAAGTCCTCTTCGAAGCGGTTACCAGTAATAACGCGAGCAACAGCGAGAAGCCGTTACTGCCACGTGTCGTTATAATATCGACACAAGGTGTGGATCCAAAAGTTTTGTCCAGAGCAAACACAGGCGAAAATAATAATTTTATATGATTTTTCTACGAGGAAGCGATAAAAAGAAAAGTTTAAGAAGAACTAAATTTTGACTTCTTAATAATTATAGTTGAATTGCTTTGACTGTTACGAAAATAAATTGCATTAAGAAACTGTTTGATATTTTTTCATCTAACGCTGAATTTTGTTAAGCACGAGCTCTTGATTACATACATTTTAATCTTATATATAATAGCCTGTATATTTTTAGTGAATCGAGTAGACCGTACCAGGAGAGCAATGTCGTATAAAATTTATATTACAACGTTATGCGGCAGCTTCTCTTCGAAACATAACCTCCGGCAAATAAGAGCGAGTATGAATTTAAAGGAAAAAGTAAAGCGAGAAAAAGGAAATTGCGTTAAAATCTTTTGTGTATATAATACTCTATACTCAGTTTGTGCTCTCTTACATTGAGTGAATAAGTTAAATAAGAGCTGGCAGGATTTTACACGAGAGCATACTCAAAGTCGATTTCTTGCTCCCTGCACTTATAAAACAGCCTTTCCGACTTTTCCTTCCATTCTTATTCCCCAGATAATTCAATAAAATTATGACAATTACATTTATTTAAATTGTCAATTAAGAATCGCTTTTACTCGACACTTGCTCGATATTTAACATGCACCTGTACAGCTCACTTACCTTAATTACTCTATTATATATATACTTTTTTCTGTTAAGAAAAAAAAGCGTCAAGAAAGCGGAGGAAAAAAGTTTGAATTCAACGATCAAGAGGTTTTTCCTCGCACTTTTCTTTTATAAGTTAGTACCACCTGCTCAAACATCGGGTGCTTGTTATTTATCGAGCGGCTACGCGAGCCCATTCGTACCACGCGGTGGTGCTTTTTAGCTTTCTCCGTTCGATTCTCCGTCTCGACTTGCCTCCGACCTTATAATTTTTTTTTCTTCCTATTCTTATTTTTTAATTTTTCCCATTTTTTCCGTATCAAAGAAAACGAGGGAAAATTAAGATGATGAATATTAAGCAAGAAAATTTTTTAATTAAACTTCACTTAATAATTAATAAAACACACTAGCTATATATTTAGAATATAAATGCGCTTGAGATAAAAAAGATATGATATATATTTTTGTCTTATCAAGTTTTAAAATTTAATGCACGTTGAACTTTGATTTTTTTCTCGAAAACCCGGTATCGATTTTAATAAAAAAAAATATTTATCATCTGATAATAATTTAATATCTACCGTGTAATTTATAATGGCGATAAAATAAAATTTTTTTTTAGTAATTATTAAGAAGAAAAATAAATATGTGTATTATAAAGCCAAAGAAAATATTTTTAATCAAGTGCAAATGAAAAATAATTAAATTTTTAAAATACTTGGAAAAAATATATAAATCTATATAAGTATATCATAAGTGATAACGATTTACGAGTTATCTTATCGGTTATTAAACAATCTGAAGATTTGGCGATTGGTATAAAAAGAATTTAAATCTCAGTAAAGTGAATCAGCTACCGGCAAACTACTTCACAGTAAGTATCGATTAATTGCAATAAAATATCTTAGCAAAATAAATAATTATAAATTATTTTTAAACAGATGAAGTTATCATTAATACTGCTGCTAATCTTCGGACTAGCATTCTCTATTAATGTAAGAGGAAGTCCTGTAAAGAGCAAACGTTCGCTACATGACGACCTGGATGATTTTTTGGCACTGGTTCCCAAAGATAGAGTAGTAGATATATTTTTTGATTACTTGGAAAACGATGAAGAAGTTCAGACGACAGTACTATACTTATCGGGTGCTGAGTTCCATGAATTAGTTAAGGTTATTGAAGACATGGATTGCGTGAGAGCGTTATTGAAATATTTAGACGAATCTGGTCTAGATGTTTACCGGATTCTCAACGTGTTGCATCAATTCATCGGCATGGACCCTTTCCAATCATTCAAATCCAACAAACCGGTACTGAGAAGAACTGGAGGCATGGCTGGTTTGCTGACAGACATTATAGACACACTTCCGGTTGACGAATTCAGAAAGCTGTATCACCATAAATTAGAAAACTCTGTTGAATTTAAAAATTTAGTCGAACGTCTACAGTCTGATGAATTTCAAGCCGTTATCAATGCGCTATTGTCTAATGAAGAGTTTAAACACATTTTGGAAAAAATTTCGGCAGCTGGAGTTGATGTCGATACTATTCTGAGAATTCTGTCTTTAATGTTTAATCTTGAATTTCCGATGCATCGTCATGTGCACGTGAGAGCATCACGGAATTTAAACGACGACTTAGTTGACTTCGTAGGACTTCTGCCGCTGGAGGAAATAACAGAGGTTGTTAATCGTTACATACAATATGATGAAGAAGTTAAGTCAGTAATTGAATACATCCAGAGTGTTAAATTCCGTGAATTTGTTACGTTAATTGAAGAAATAGAAGATGTGATCCGTTTTTATGATTATCTACACGAATCAGGTCTAAATGTTTATGATCTTGTTAATAAATTACATGAATTTATTGGACTGCCAGCACTGATTCCACCAACAAAATCATTGTCATTAAAAAGCGCCCTTACAAATGGAGTGGCTGGTCTTATTGCCGAAGTCAAAGCACTTCTTCCTCTAGAAGACATTAAAGTGATGTATTATAATAAATTAGAAACATCTGTTGAGTTTAAACAACTTGTCAAACGTCTTCAGTCGCCAAAATTCCAAGAAATTATTGATACGCTTATTGTGAACGAAGAATTTCAAGCAATTCTGGCAGAAGCCAAAAGCTTCGGTCTTGACGTCAAAGCTGTCGCAGATTTACTTTCAACTGTTTTTGGTCTCGAATTTCCAGAAAAGCGTCATTTGCTTGTGAGATCAGCACGCGCTTTACACGATGACTTGGATGATTTCATAGGGCTTTTGCCGCTGGAGAAAATAACGATAGTCGTTTTTCGTTACTTGCAAAATGATGAAGAAGTTAAATCAGTAATTGATTACGTTCAGAGTGATGAATTTCGTGAATTTGTTAAGTTAGTTGAAGAAATAGAAGATGTGATCCGTTTTTATGATTATCTACACGAATCAGGTCTAAATGTTTATGATCTAATTAATAAATTACATGACTTTATTGGACTGCCACCAATGTTTCCACCAACAAAATCATTGTCATTAAAAAGTGTCTCTACATATGGAGTAGCTGGTCTTATTGCTGAAATAAAAGCACTTCTTCCTCTAGAAGACATTAAAGTGATGTACTACAGTAAATTAGAAACATCTGCTGAGTTTAAACAACTTGTCGAACGTCTTCAGTCACCAAAATTCCAAGTAATCATTGATACTCTTATCGCGAATGAGGAATTCCAAGCCATGCTTGCAGCAGCCAAAAACTTTGGTGTTGATGTCAGAGCCGTCGCAGATTTACTTTCAACTATTTTTGGTCTCGAATTCCCGTCAAGCCGTCTTAGTCGCAGAAGTCAAAGTATTGATGAACATTTTGTGGATTTTCTTTTGCTATTGCCTTTTGACAAAATCGCTCTAATTAGCTTCCGTTACATCTACAATGATCCAGAAGTTTTGCAAGCTGTTCAGTTCATTAAATCACAAGAGTTCAAAGATCTAGTGATCGAAGTTCAACAAGATCCTGATGTCCAGGAGCTTGCTAATTATGTGGAAGATTCCGGCGGCAATCTTCAAACTGTGTTTGACCTCATCAATGATTTTTTGGGAATATCATTAAAGTCAAAACACCATACAACTTTATTAAGCACCAAAAAAGGCGGTGTTCAGGCCATGTTGAATGAAATCCGAAAAGTAATACCTTATGATGAAATTCGGGCTCTCTACGAAGAAAAAATCCAAACTTCTGAAGAGTTCAGATATTTTACCGAGCGTCTTGAAGCTCCGGAATTCCAGGCAATAATTGATAAATTAGTTGTTAATGAAAATTTAATCGAATTAGGTTATCAAGCTGAAGCCCACGGTATCAACATTAATCACATTACCGAATTTCTCAGTGAATTGTTTGGTTTGAAATTCCCAAATTCATCTCAACATTCCAGTAATTTTCTTAACAAACGCGCAGTCAAAAATCTTAACAATGACCTGGATGATTTTTTTGATCTAATTCCAATTGAAGATATAATCGTTACTACTGTCGAGTACTTCTTACACGACGAAGAAGTTCAGGGTGCAGTCATATACCTGCGTTCCGAGGAATACAAAGCTCTCGATCGCGCTCTCCATGAAATTTCAGAGTACAAAGAAATTTTGGACGAGTTAGCCGCTGTTGGATTCAACGTTGACAAATGGATCAGTGAAGTCCACAGCTTTCTCGGTATTGATAACTCTCATCTACGTTATCATAATAAATACGGAAGAATAAACAAATCCGGAATTGCTGGTCTCATTGAATCTATCAAATCATTGCTGCCGTACGAAAAAATAAATAATCTTTATCATGAGAAAATAGAAAGCTCGGAGGATTTCAAAATGTTCGTACAAGTCATCAAGTCGGAGAAATTCCAGACACTCACGAATAAACTTTTTGAAAACAAAGAATTCCAACATTTACTTCATCAAGCTCAAGAGCACGGTATTAATCTAATGGCTATCTCGGACTTTTTTTTACGTGTTTTCGGAATCACAACTCCGTCAGGAGTAATTGGACCTTTGTAAAAATTATTTAATGTAATTATGTATAAAAAATAAATGATTATTATCTAGATTATTATTAAAGTAATTCTGTTGAATATTTATTGAATTTTCAAACCCACTAGTTTGACAAATAATTTTAAAATTCCGAGAGCCAGAGGCTGGGAAAGTTTAAAACTGACCCGGAGGGTTGTTGTGTTTTTGAAAAAACAAATTTTAGTTTAAAAAATAAAAATAGATACTTTTCAGTGATCTAGTTATAAGTTTCGGTGGAAATATATAAGAATTGATAAAATATATCACAAGTTCGAATTGTTTGAAAGTTCTTATTCGTGAGTTGACAAGTAGCCAATTGTAATACAACATTCTCCACTTACTGTTGATTTACTGGCGACTGACTCACGGGGGCTTTCACCGTCCGTTGAATTTACGAGTCGTTGTATATGTAGTTATATGCCTTAGAAAAAGAAAACGACTGGAAAGACTTGTAGGGGTAGGTTTAGAAAAGCCAGCCGAGCGTCACGGTGATAAAAGTTTACCACACACTCCCACCATCAGCATCAGGATCCCCATCACTATCACCATCAGCACTAGCACCACCAGCGCACAGTAAAAGATATAACCGAAAGAAGTAGTGACTCACATGGGGAATCTCAATGGATGCCACGTAGATCTAGCTTGGATCATCGTATTACGTGGTAAGCAAACGAAAAAGTATTTGGATCAATATCAACCCACTCTAAATATATTTTCATCACGGACAAACTTCTTATCTCTTTCTACGGTTTTCATATAAAATCATACCCGCCAATTGTGCCACTAAAAGTACAGTAGGACCTGCTTATAAGACTATTAGTTTCTCTCTCAAACTATCGCGATACCTGATTTATAAAAAAGACAGCAATATAGTCTTATAAGCAGGTCCGACTGTAATATAATAAAATAAATAAAATGGTGGACGATAAAAGAGTAGCAGTAGCAGTAGCTAAATTAATTTTCAACGAGATGTACATCGAAATATCGCGGTAGATGGACTACAGAGAAAGTGAAGAAACGATGTGAGAGAAAAAGATGTTTAGTGTGTGGGTGGGTCTAGGGACAAGCATCACAACCGACTCGCGGTGTCTGCAGCAAACAATTCCAATTAACTTGCTGGAATTGAAATAGAACCCGTCCGTCCGTCCGTCCGTCCGTCTGACTCTCTGTCTGTCTGCTTGTCTGTCTGTTTGTGTCCTACAACGCTCTTAGTCTTGCATTGTGAATGCTGCGGACACCAGAGAAAACCTGAACCATCTCTTCTTCCAACCCTCTCTTAGCAAATATATAACGCTTCCTCTTAACCACTAAAGGATACTTTTTTTCGTTTTAGTTTTTTTTCATACTATAAACACCACCGGAGCACTTGACAAATGTACCTATTCTTTTAAATTTTATTTAACAAAAGCGGTGCAATTTAAATTCATTTTGTAAAATAAGAAAAATATAACGAAGGAGATGCAATTGTACAAGTTGTTTAGGTTTTAAATTAATGGGTTTAGTGGCTTATCAGAGGACAATACGAGGTAAAGGAGCGAGAAAGCTAGTATATAGAAATGCCAAAACTTGGTTTGGTTAATGACGTAATCTTGTTAAATAACGACGTGATCTGAGTGCAAATGTCGCGATGACGGCGTGTTGTTGTTGCTTCTGCTGCTGTTGTTACTCAGCTCTGCCTTCTTCCCTTCCTTCCTCGTCTCTGTGTCACTGATTACGAGCCAGGCATCCCTCTTCACTCCCGAGCGCGTGGCTCGCACTTCCGTTTCCTACGGCCCAATTCTACACAATTACATGACAACCAGCACGCACGTACACTCCAAAAGTCCTACAAACTTTGAGTACACTTTAAACTTACTATTTCGGCTTTATGAGTCTATCCTCAGATTAAATTATTTATGTAGATATAATTATTATTATTATCATTTTTTATTAAAAGGTTTTAAACGGAAGCTCGTGTATTTTAGGCGAGCTTAATAGCTTGTAAGATTGAAGCCCCAAAGAGGTAGGATTTAATAACGTATAAAAGGAAAACTAAAAGTTACTCAGTCCAGCTAGACAATGAGTACATATTGAGGAATAGTACACACGGCTTTTCCCCGGCCGGTTCTTCAATACCCAAGTACGCTGCTGCTCTTAAGACCTTTTGTCTGTTCTCGGTAATTTTTTTTTCGGCTCATATTTATAATACAACTTTTTTTTTGTATCATTATTATTTTAAAGGGTTCATTTTACCCAATGTTATCGCGTCCATAATTATTATAAAACAGGGCTGGGTAAAAAGATGTCCGGAAATTTTTTTTAAATTTGACCCCAAAATTATATATTTGACATAAATTCTGATCATGAATAATCGTATATATTCAAAAAATTCAATTAAAAATATGGGAAAAAAAATTTTTGAAAATTTTTCATTTTACTGGAAAATAAAAAAAAATCGTATTTGTCATATTTTATTTAAATGTAAGTGTAGGGAGATGTAGCGTATTCGGAATAAAAAAATATATTTTTTTATAGCGTCCGTATTTTCCCCAGCCCTCCTTTTCAATAAATATGAATGCAAATAATTTAAAATTCATCCAATTAAATAAATTGCCTCGTGATATTCAAACGGCGGTTTTCATTACGAAATTCCAATAACTTATTGCAAAAGGCACGTGAAAATTTTACTTATTCATTTGTTCGTATTCGTAATGTACGTTCGATTGATGGAATACGAAAGTCGTCTTCGACGAGAGTTCATTATGGCACCCTATCATCAACTTTAAATACCGACCGCAGAAGCTGAATTTTAAAAAATTCTTTAGTAAATTTGAAATTTAAAAAAAAACTTTTCAGATTTACGAGTTTCATTTCAATAGAAAAAGTTATGAGTTTGTTTTCTTTTTTTAGGTAATAATAATAATAACGGTTAAATAGTTGATAAATTATCATAAACGGCAGGTAGAATTTTTAAAGACTCGAGCATAGGAAGGATAAGACAATGAAGAATGCGAAAAAACTAGCCCTAGGGTATAATTACATGAAAAGAACAAGAGAGAGTTGGTCAGCAATTTTTCTGGTAATTTTTCACTCTTAATCTCTCCGCACTAAAAGTATTTCCATTCCATTCCGACGATGTAGATGAATAGGGGTAAATTCTAAAGAGCCCGAGAATCAATAAATAAATAAAAAACATTTGAAACAAATATAAAGATTAACTAGAGATATTTTGTTTGTTATTCCCTCCATTGTTAATTTACAGTGAATATGTTTGTGAAAAGTAACGAAATAAAAAATAAAAGGATCACAATGGGAAAATTTTTTACGAACAGAGATTTTTAGATTTTTTTTGAATAGAGGTGAAAGAGTAGGTATATAGTGGAGTACAGTATTATTGGATGCTTGTGCTCGACACCGGAAAATTCTCTCCACTTTCGACGTTGGATTTTATACGGACAACGTAATACCCACTTTTGGACGATACGTATCAAGGGGTGGATTTTCAAGAGGATTCATCTTTCGCCATACAACTCACTTGTTAATTTTTTTTATCTTTTATTTTAACTCACTCGATATTGTTCAATAAAGCTCATGAAACAATAAATTTCTTTTTTTATCTGTCTAAAAATAAAAAAATATTGTTTTATGCGCATAAAGTGCAATTGAAAGCCCAATTATTGACACTGTTTTATTATTCCCCCATCCTGAAAATTTTCTTAAAAGTTATGCTGCAAGAATGCGAGTATAATCTTTGTAATATATATCATCCTAGAAAATGCATTTGGAGTTTGACTGGTACTAATGCTGAGGATTTTTCCTTCGACAAGCTCAAAAAAAATGATATCTATCTCTCTAACGGGAATTCAATGACTTTAGCAAATGACATTTTAATGAGAAAAAAACTGAAATGTTTCTGCATTCCTCCCTTGTCGACGCGGCAGAGACAGTAGCAGGAGGGTTTCGCGCTCGATGAAAAGCCATCCTCCACTTAAATTCAAATTCACACGTCCGTCGGCTCACCGAGTCTCATCAACATTCTTTGCGGGCAGTTAGCTCGTGCTCGTCAAGTCTCCGACTCACCCACACTCTTATTCGCACAAACACTCGACCTGAACTATGAAAACTAACTTAAAGTTATCTTCAGGCCAATAACTCGCTAACTATCACTATCATTGTCTTAACGTCAGTGTCTTTTTAGTTTTTTTCATCTCAAGTTTTTCAAAATTTCATTCGAGGCACATACAAGTCATCAATTATTAATTATTGATATTAGAAATACTATTTTTAAAATCATTTTTTTGTACAAGCGATAGCACGAAGATAGTAGGGTAATGTGAGCCACCTCGATTCTGCTACAAAAAATAAATTCAAACTTTTACTGTTTAGTACGCAGTAAACTTTTAGCCCTAAAATCACTCATAATTTCTTCGATCCCCTGAAATTGAAGGTTCAAAAAATAAAATACGCCCATGAAGAGACTATAAAAATATGACTTTTATAAAAAGTTTAATTTGATTTTGGAGTTCGAGCAAACTAATAAATAATATAGAGAGAACAACATCAAACTTTGATTTGGATTAGCAATCTCGGAATCCAAAATAAATATGACCAGATAAAATAGTAATTTAGTATGACAGCGATGTGTATAGAGACTCATATACGTCTCAAGTACGAGGAGAAATCCACGGGTGCGAGTGGGCGACGCAGAGATAATTACATAGTTTGAACCCGAGGGCAAAACAGGACGAACGGGAGCACGTATGAACGACGTCGACGTCAACTACGGGGATGGCAACGACTACCAGCCGACTGGGTAAACTGTCCCTCAGTTGGTTTTGTGTTTGTGTTAACATAATGCGATGTATCGTACTGGCCTTTGATGTTGCGAATGTATTTCTAAATTACCGAGCTGTAGTGAAAGACAAGCAAACATTGTTTAAGTGCAACAGCAGACTAGCAGTCTGCGTCACCCAAAAGCTCCTGATGCTCCAGCACACAGATTATATAACAATTTATTATCATTATTACTCCCGAGCATATATTTTATGTACTTTAAAAATATATTAATATATAATGGATTTTATTTTATTTAATTATATTTATATTCAAAGATTTTCTTCCAACTCAATTTGGTCATCCATTGGATTGTGACATTTGCTCAATAGATTTTTATTTTTTACTCTATTTTATTTTTACTCTCAAGTCACTTTGGGACTGCAGGAAGTGGATTGAGAAGAAAAGAAAGCCTTGATCTCGTTCGCCTTTACTTATAATTAGATCAGTTGTTCGTCTAACTCCTTGGAGTTTTTTCATCCACGGCTGGCTCTCGCAGAGACGGTTAAAGGTTACGGAGTCATATCGAAAGGGAAATTAAATTATCTGCTACGAGATATCGCCAGCTTCGCCTTTTAATAGCCTGTATCGTGATAAAAAAAGTCGAAGCTTGCGATAGAAACGCAGAAGAAGATGGAAAAATTTATTATATTAAAATTTCTACCCAATGGGTCATGAAGATTCGGCCAATCCCGACAAGTTTCATAAAATATAAGCTTTTTTGGTGATTTAGATGTTTTTTTTAGCAAACTTCAAGACATAAAAACAAGTAATTTAGCTATGTAAACCTAGTAGAGCTTTCGTGATACGCTTTCATCATCCGGGTGCAGAGTCAATGTGATTTATATATTTTCGAATCCGTAGAGGAGCCAAAGTGAACTCGGAAAAACATACCGTAACCGTCAATCTGCATCTAAACTCAAGACTCGAGACTCAAGAGTCAGCATCAAGTAGATACGAAAAGTTTCTAGTAACGAGGTTGATAGAAATTCCTATGAGAAAATTTCTATTTAACCTTCTCTGTAACCCCTATGGTGCACATTTTCTTTTAAAATCAAGATCCAAAGTTAAACAACTAAAAAAAAAATGTTTTTATCGAGTTTCTGGTAAACTAATAATCCTTATCAATGCTCTCAATAATATTATTTAGTTGGAAAAAGATAAAAAAATAATATCTAATAATCAGATAAGTAAGAAAGGTTTTTTTTGCGGTTACATTTATTGATAATTGGCGAAAAGAAAACTACGGAGCGTTACAGTGGTACAGAGCACAGTGGACAGTGTATGTTCTACTCGGGGAAATAATATAACTGGATGATTGCAGCGAAGGTCGTCGAACTTGTATCGTCGTACGGAAGAGAGAAAGAATAAATCGAAGAGGAATCAGAGAGGGAAGAGTAGAGAAAAAGGAATAGCTTGAAAAGCTTGATATCGCGGAATCTCTTGATCGACTTAACTTGTCCTCGAGAGTTTCCCCTTTGACCTGGTAAATAGAATTTCTCGTTTACAAATATCGACTTGGAAAAAACTTAACAAAGGGAAAAATATATTGCAAAAGAGATTGTTGATAAATTAAATATAAAAAAAATTTAACCAACAAAAAATCATTTGGAAGGAGTAATTTTTGAAATGCTGTAAAAACAATAATAGAAGATAGATATATATATAAATATATATAAATGGAGAAAGAGAAGGACTGAAAATAAAAATAAATAAAGATACGACTGAAAGTATCTCAGGAAAGTGGCGATGTCTTGCTGCAAGCAGACGTTTTCTATTTCAACAAAATGGGTGGTCGAAATAGTTTCTCGAATCCAAAAGGATGAAAGTGGAGTAAGGAGTAAGAGGTAAAGAGTGAAGAGGCGAAGTGAGGAGTGGGAAGAGCAGGATTGCAGACAGAGGAATGAAATGAAGGTACAAGTCAGAGAGTGGTGCAGCATGTACGTTACATGTATACAGCAATGAAAGACCCAGATACAGAAGACTAAGTGTATATGAGGGAATAAGGGAGGGAGTGAGAGAGAACGAGATTACGAGGGTGAGAGTACCGGTAATCGTGAGGGAAACCATTAAGGGCTGTTTCTGAAGCTTATCGAGGTCTACCAGCGGGTGGCGGAGTGCCCAAGTCCCATCCAATTGTCGCGATAACGTCGGGGTGCTCTGCTCGCTACAGTCAAGACGCATCGAGTTCACCCGGAAATGACCTCGTCGAAGAGCTTCCTCCTCGTTTAGTCTCCTACCCAGTTTCCCCTGTGGTCCAAACTGCCGTTCAGTGGAAAAGAATTGAAAAAAACTCTCTCTAATAACTCTTTCATTATCGCAAATTAATAATGATTATCTTTAATTAGTATTACTGGGATAATTTGTGGAAAGCGAGTGTGTCTAGTCAGATATGTCTATCTGTAAGTCGATTGAAAGCCGGAGTTGAATGGGATTTTCGACCTCTAAAATTGCCTGGTCATATCTCTGATTAGTTTTAGAACCCTTGAGTACCGTCATCGTCGCTTGTCGTCCCACGTGCCTCGATAGTACCTGGCTAGAACAATCGTTCAATTGTCGCTTTCTCTATGAATGCACCCACGGATTAGATTAGTACACTTTTATTCCTTGTCTCATATTCTTTTATACCAAAGATAGTATGAAAAATAAACAAATAAAATTTCATTTAGAAAAGAGGGAGTTGGGGAGTCTACAAAAGAGCCAAATGCCTGGGGCAGCAATATTTTCACTTATAAAACTTATTCAAAGGAGGAAAGATCGAAATATATCGATGTTTGATATCAAACATCCCGGAACCAAAATCTCTCACTTGCAATGTCAATGGTCGAGAATAGCAATATCTCATACTTTATACTCTCTACAATACATATTCTAGATTTTCGGGTTCGGTCTATATTTAGAAGGGCCACCGGGGCATGACGGAACACTTCGAAAAATTTAATAAAAAAATCTGGGCATCGGTTGGCCCTACTGCCAGTAGTTCAAGTTCCTTGAGCTCCTTGAGAGAAAAATTTTTTTTTTAAATGGTAGATTTCTCTAAAGTAGACAATTAATTGTATTCAGTACTTGAAAGCTACAAGAATTAATTACTCATTTAGGCATCCCGTCGTATCCCGGTCCCTACAATTTATCATACATCTCTCCCTTATTCCGTGTCTTACAAACATTGGGCTGCAACAAAACAGAAAACACTGTTAAGCAACCGTCAAGGGACGCGTCCCCATCTTTAAGTCATTGTCATGTGAATGTGAATGAGTATTTATACATGAGCTTTTTTCCATTGTTCAACTAACATTATTGTGGACAATGAGATACTTTCTCTTGTATGCGAAAGATGTATGCTCATAAAAACGTTACTAAGCATGAATTTTTTGTTGTCGAGGAAGCTATTATTTTTGAAAAATAATCCAAGGAAATGTGGAGCAATGTCTAAACTAAAATAATGCTAATATGTGGGTCTAAATAGACTCGATTTCTCTCTCTGCATTACTTGTTTTAAGGAAATAACTCACAGCCATTGTGATGAAAAAATGCTAGCCAGAATTTTTTTACTAACTTGTTTATAAATTTATAATAATAATTATTTTCATTATGGATAATTTTTTAGTGGACTGGCAAGAAAAGATAACGACGATATGCTTTGATAAAAAAATGTTATTAAGTAAAGCGAGTGAAAAGCGACGTAGGTAGAGAGTGGAGTGACGAAAGATTTTGGACTTTCATCCAGGCCAAGTAATTAACTACGGCAGGACGTTGACAAACATTTTCGTCTTAAACGAGAAAATCTACTCTTCAAGTTCTCATTCCTCTGTACATACTACTACTTCAACAGCTCCTACTCCTACTCCAACTCCTGTTCCTGATCCTGTTTCTCTTCCTGCTCACTCGAAAGTCATTTTACTCCTATCGCGCTCGAAACTCGTATCCCAAGATGTTAATTATGTATTTTTAATCACCCTTTTCCTCACTCTCGGCTTTGAGCAAGTCATACCTTTCCTCATCATCTGAATTTTTTTTTTTCCTTTAACTTTAACTCGGTTCTTTTGCTTGCGACCTCCCACAAGAGAAAGAAGCTGCCCACGACAAACTTTACCCCATCCGTTTTATATTTCCGCGTTATACGAATAACGCATTTAACAAATAATTAAAAACTTTAGACGAGCAAGCACCTGCTTATTCTGCCCTCACAATCACCGACGATCCTTATTACCATCTGTCACTAATTTTTTTTTATACTCTTTATCACTCCTGTCATTTTCCCGTTCTTAATACACTGCGCGAAAAAAATTACAGCTGACTTTTTTCCTTAAAAAAAAAAATGCAGCGAAGGTTGATTGCATGCTAAAGCGAAAATGGTTTATAAAAATATTTTACGATTCACCAGAAACATTAGTAATGCCGGTATTTACTTTTCTCTCGCTTTATTGTAAAGTTCAAAGGTTAAACATTTGTCAACATTGAAAAGAAAAATAAATATAGATTTTTGTTATATTTTTATTAAAGTCGTTGCAATTTTTTTACTGCGAAAATTCACTTTTTATCCTTTCTTTCCACCTCATTTTATCACATTTCACAACTCACTTATTTACCTACACAATTTAACGTTTATATAAATCGTCTTTACAATCTCACGTACTGCAGACGCAATACTGAAATTAAACTTTTAAAATTTTCAGTTTATTGCGACATTGTAAAGATAAATTACATATAGCAATCTTTAGATATCTGTATACTGTGTTCATATAAACAGTTATTAGTAACGCGGACAAATTTTCGTGTTTGAAAGACCGAGAATAAATTTTTTTATAGAAAATTAATGACACCAGCGTGTTAAGAAAAGTAATCAAAGCTTTTTGGACACCGTAAATTTTAATCTTAGTGATATCTCAAACCCGGGAAAAGAGATTCAGATCTACGGAGTCCTAAATCCTTCATTGGATCGAGACCTAGATCTAATATTTGAACAACTTGAGTCTGTGATTTTTCGATCTCATTTTCGGAACAAATAAAAAACCTTGGTTTCAATTTAACGAGCCCTTAATTTCAATAACATTTCCTCCTTATAAAGCATCACAAGTGAAAATAAAGACTTGGACGAACATCCCCTGAGAAAAGACCGAGTACAAAGTAGAGGGAAACGTAAAATAAAAAGGGTTCAAAAGATAAGTGAGAGGAAGTTTTTAATTTGAGGGATAAAATAAACGGTCACCGACGGGAATAATTATCAAGCATTAAACTCAGGCACCGTAATTATAACCAACTATGCGTTGCCAGTAAACCACTATTTTGTTCTGTTGAGCGTTCTTGTTAAATGTCTCCTATAAATAAATAACAAAATATAATAGACCCTGAATTTGTCGCAATCAAAACTTGCCGCGGTTTTATACAAAGTTATTGACTGAAACTATAGCATACTAAATTCAAATTTATTCAACACAACGCGAGAAACATTTAAGTGTAACAATAAGAGAAAACATTTAATTTAATTTTCTTCTCAGATTTTATTATTTTATTTGAATAAATTAAAGTTTTAAAGTTATAAATTTAAACTTAATCACCGACATTTTACCCACAGCAAGTGTGAATTTATAAATAAATAACTATAAATATAAATAAAAACTTTAATTACACCATCTATGCTTCATCTTCCCCCTCCCCCTCTACTCGATTAAACTTATTCATGCGTCACTTTCAAACAACTCATACTTTATAGTTCTCTCGATCGCGAGTGCGCATGCGAGGCCTTGAATATTTTTCTCTCTCTTACACTTCGACTATACTCATCCTTTTTTTTCCTCAGTCCAAGATAACACTTAAGATACTCAACTATCATACATAATATATGCTCATAAACGAACTAAACTTCAATACATAACAACAAATTACCTTGCAATTTTTTTTTTTAATTTTCACACACGGAAAATTGTTAACTTGTCGTTTTTCAGTCTTACATGTGCACAAACTATTATCTGCAAGTTTATAATCTTAAGTAATAAACTACAGAATTTTTTTTATCTTCTCTAATTAAAAGTAATACTCAGTACTTGTAATTAAATTTAATGGAAATAGAGTCAAAAATTTGAGGACTATTTTAGTTTCTTTGATAAATAATAAATAAAACTTTTGAACAATTCATGGAATGCAAGATAATAAATATAAGAATGACGTAGCTACTGATTATCGTAATGACGATTGACTCATACTCAGACTGAAGTTAGTAGCATTAATAACTTGACAGCGACATAATGTGCGTTTCTTTACGTAGTGGTTAAAATGTATATTGTAATATAGATAATTAAGTAATCAAAGGTATTTTTATAAATTTAATTAATTATTTAAATTCTGAATGTTTAGAATTTGGAGATATATTTATAGATATATATAGATGTAGATATAGGGATAGATATATTTTAGTTGTTAGTATAGATGATTCATGAGCAGATAAGTTATCGTAAATAAAAATAATAAATCATGTCGGCAATAAATAAAAGTCACAAAGCATAAATGAAATAAAAATAAATTATAATAATTTATCGGTCGGAGTATTATATAAAATAGTTACGC
This sequence comes from Microplitis manilae, assembly GCA_030273425.1. Classification (NCBI taxonomy): domain Eukaryota; kingdom Metazoa; phylum Arthropoda; class Insecta; order Hymenoptera; family Braconidae; genus Microplitis; species Microplitis manilae. Next base: position 2,290,050 of record CP092725.1, read on the forward strand.
GATGAAAAAATTTTTAAGTGTAAAAAAAGTCGTAGAATTTTTGATAATAGATAAATGTACTTTTAAGAGCGAATTGACGTGTTAAATATATGATAGAGAATAACAAAATCGGAGGATCATAGATAAGTCTAACTGGTAGTGCAGTAACCAGGTCTTTTATCTCCTTTCTACGGTAGCTGGTTTATTTTAGTTGGCTTGTCCTGGCACCTGCGCACCTGTTGCTCGTTTAGAGTCGCTAGTTACGTTACTGTCACAAAATTTTCAGTAATCCAGTGACACATGGGAAATCCCTGGTAACGCATTTATGTATGAGACTAGATTATATATTCCACTATACTCATTTTCACTTATGCTTTAGTATTTATATTTCATTTATCATTCATTTTTAATCTTTTTAATCAATGGGTAAAAAATAATTTTAAAAATATTGGATATTAATCTCGATAAAACTGAAAGTTAATTTAATATTGTTATCATTTCATAAACACTCAGAATTATTTTTAGTAAGCAACTAATACTTAGTATTAAAATAATCTAAATTTGTTAATTAATAAGAATTAAAGTCATGTAGACAAAATTTTTAATTACTCGATTGAAAAATTTATTTTTATCTCCAATTTATTGAGAAGTAAATTAAAATAAAAGAAAAAAAATCTAGAAATTTTTGATAGAATTTTTCTATGACCAAAAATATATCTAACCATAAAAAATTGAATCAACTCATATTTTGTATTCATTCTGGCAAATAATTAAAATATAAAAAAATCAAAATTCGCTCAAATAAAAAATAAAAAAATTTTTAGCAATGCAATCAGACACTCCGAGACTCCCAACGTATGCAGAAGCAACAGCACCGGCACCGACACCGGCAGATCGTCAACACGAACACCATCCGACAGTATATCCAACGTATCCAACTCCAATACCCTCTTACACAACAACAGAGCTACCAAATTATGTACTCTCGCCTTCAGTGCCTCTTTATCAGTATACAAACAATCAGTTGCCCACAAATACTCCAGTAGCTCAACGCATTCATATCATAACAGAAGCACACCCACAGCCTCGTAGATCATTTCATTGTACCAGTAAGTACTCCTACCACTATTAGTATTTTGATTTCAATGATTCGTTTAATTTTAATTGACTAATTGACCTTTTAAATAAAATTTATTCAAATTTTTCAGAGCGTCAGGGAACTATCTGGGGAATTATTTTCGGCTTACTTGTGTTTGCCGGAATTTGTAGAGTGATAATGTCTTTTTATAACAAAAGGTATTGATTTGTTGTACAAATAATATTATTTTATAAGAAAATAAAAATTAGTAACTAACTCAAGTGTGTTTATTTGAATTTACTGACAATGACATTTATCGAGGAATATCAAGAGTCATTTAATTTGAGGATTATATTATATAATAATAGTTGGTTTAACTTTGAGTAAGCTTTCAAGAGGATAGAAACTACATGGGTATGAGCTTTGTCATCTTAACGAGCTTGTTCTTGATAGTTAAACGAGAGTATACGACACCGATGTGTTCGAAAACGGGCGCAGGCAGGAGTGTCTGATGTTTGGAGCACACGCCGATAGGCAGGTAATTAAGACCCAGGATCCCGGAGGATCAGGAAAATGTTACTTGATGTGTAATACTGATAATGCCGGCGGATCGACAGCATACCTATAGATTTGGGTTTTTAAATATATCTTATAATTTTCAACATCTCTATTTTTCTCTCCCGTGAGTGGAAGAATAATTATTTTAGTTTTAATAGTGTGTTGATGAACTTTATTTAATAATTAAATGTAACTGATGAGCTATGAACTTTAACCTATGATAGAAAAAATAACTGAGGTCGTTTTAATTAACAATGATTCATATTCACACAGCAAAAAGTCGCGACTGTCTCAATTATTCAATCGTCGCATTGCGGTATAAAATTGATTATCTTTAATAACTACGTTTATAATCTATTATTTTGTTCAAAATACCTATTAATTATATTAATTTATATGGGGCAATTTATATATATTGACAGAAAAAATTTTTGAAATTATTTCTACGATTTTTTTCCAAATTTCAGACACCCCGCCTTGAAAATAATTTGCAGTCTCTTAATTTTGGGTTGAATGGTCTAAAGTTTAATTTTCTACACTGAAGACTAGAAAATTAGTAAAAAATAATTTTTTCAGTAGATTTTTATCTTTTCGAGAATAATTATTTAAAATTAAAATTTAATGCCATCATAATTATTTTTACGCATGAAAATACCCAGGATTTATTTTAACTAAATTTATTTTTTATAAAAAATTAGGAATTTATAAAATATTTAGCCATCAATTGTCCAGCTTTAAATTTTCTGAAGGTATAATTCAAATATTGTCATTGCAATGAATAGAAAAATATAATATTTATAAATATTAAGAAATGTATCGCATTATAGAGATGAATATGTAAGTGAGGTTGAATTTCAGTGGTTTAAGTCCAGCATGGTCAGCCACCTGTTCACCCGGTGGTTAGTACTAACGGTATTAAAGCGTCAGAAATTTCCATCTAGGTGTATGCAAGTGTGGAGTGTACTAGGACGGTCAAGGGCCACCGAGTGCCGTAAGCGCATTATCGTAAGGCGCTTATCCAATTGCTGACCAGCGCAATTACATATATTACGAATAGCCTGGGACGCTTTAGGGTGTCACTAACTCACCCTCCTAGCTTTGGTATTCACCATTTTAGGTATTCGCTAGCTCGTTTACAAACTTGCTCTTACATTGTACCATAACTTATTATTTTCATGTAATATCCTGAGTTATTAAACCAAATATTGTCGGGCATATGTTAGCAAATAAGTTAATTGAAATTTATTTGATTGGCAAGAAAAAAGTTAAATAAATGTGAAAAAGTTATAAACGAATTGGAATCCTTAGATTTAGTTTCCATTTTACGAGGACATTTTTCAACAAGTATAAAAGTATTGGTTGTCGAGGGCAACCTGCTAAAATGAGGTGAACACAAGTAAGTACCGAGAGACCGAGTATAGAGTACCACCACTCCAACTTTCATTCTTAGGAGACCGAGTTCAATCAAGTGACACACGAGTAACAAACCACCACAAAAGCTAGCAAACCGTTAATTGGAGCTGACTGGAGCCCCGCTTTACGACGCAATCCAGTCGAATTATCCGACCTGTATTTCCACTCTGCTACTAACGCTATACTATACACTCTGCTATACTACACTACACTCCTCTTCAGCAACTACTGAGTTAAGACTCGACCGGAGAGACTTTCTGTCTTATTTCTTCTTATTACTTTCGGTGCTATTGGTTCAAAAACACTACCTTTGCTTCATTCCCGGAATTTATTTTTTATATTTTTTTTCGACAGTACTGAGTAGATTGGCAAGATAATAACTTAAAAAATTGGTAAATCCGATTTTATAAATGATTTCGAGTCAAGTACTTCATCAAATGATGAAAATTCTTCGGGAAAAAGTTGCGTAGTTCAGAAGTTATTAGCATTCGAAGGATGAAATCTTTTGTTTTTTTATTTTATTAGATTTGAAATATATAGAAGAGAAAATATTTAAGAAATATTATTTTAGTACGTCACGGAATCGTCAAGACGCAGGATCTCTGTAGAGAGAATGGTCAAGTAACTTTTTTATACCTTTTTACTACAGTAATATATATTGAGAAAGGGAGGAGGACCCAGGGGGGTGGTTTTGCGAGAGAGAACCCGCGCAACAGTAACCCTAGTTAAAACGTTAAGCCAACGGTAAAGCATAAAATGAAGAGTAGATACAGATGCGAATGTAAACTTCGGCACAGTGTGTACTCGAACAACATCTCCAACTCTCGAACGTGTTGTTAAATCGGCCCCTTTTTCGCCCCCGTTTTTTTTTTACGAGCCTCTTAAGTCCATCTGATGTGTTGTGAGTACGATTCAAAGTTTTATTTCATCACTTGCCCTCATAAAAAACGTGGAACGAGACTAGCATCGCCAATTTTTATTTACCTCAATTTTTTTTTTTTTTGTTTTTTTTTTCTGTATGATTCCATCCGGTTTTTTTTTCTACACGACCGGACGAGGTCAGGCTCTGAGATTGGAAAGCCGTAAAAATCCCAATAATTCAAGTCTATACGTTAAATTGTCGATTAACAGCCTTTCATGATAATCAACACTTCATTTAATCCTTTTGAATAAAAATAAATTTTTTATTTACTTCATCCATCATTAAATTCATTGAAAATTTTTTACTATTAATACATAGATATGAAAAAAAAACTTGAAATGAAAAATAATAAAATTTCAATTGCCGTAAAAAATTTTTCAAATTTTCAGGTACTTCAATTTTTTCCCTCTTCTGTTGCAGAATCGAAAATTCAACGTTTGATAATTATAAATAATATTTATATTAAAAAGTGCGTCGGCCTCCTTCATCCCGAGAAAATTCGCGTCCATTTCTCACTAATTCAAATTAATAGTTTTTTAGAGCTTTTATGTGAGTCCTATATCAATTGAAGTATCGAATTCACTATAAAATCAGTTGTATAGTCTGTAAAAACGCGATTTTGTAATTGGAAAGCACTGTTAGCTTGGGAATTAGTTAACGATGCCAGAATCGTTAAAAAATATACAAAAATTCACATTCAGTGTTCCTCGTATGTTGTGACTAATAGAATTTGGATTGAGCCCTATGCCAGTATGATTGTCAGAGAGTGCCAATTCATGAAATAATACCTCTCCCTTTCCCTTGATATATCTATCGATAATAGTAAAACAAGAGTGTACACTGCTATTAATCCCAATTGATTGTAACCAATTTCCGTAATGGAAAAAATGATCCTACGCAACTACAACTTATTTTATACGTTTTTTTTTTTCGCAAGTTTCTGTAATAAAAAAATCACTGAATACTAATATTTAGGTGAATAAATAGTTGAATTTTGAATATCAATGCCGGGTAGCAGGTGGTTTCCTTAAAACTTTTCAAGAACACTTAAGTGAGTGTAGATTGGTGTGCGCAGAGGGCCGTATGTATATTATACATGAAGAGGAGGAGACATATACATATAATAGACATAGATATAGATATAGATACTAATATACGCATACACATACACACAGAACGGCAGTGACAAATCAATGGTAGATGGTAGGGTAGGTAACGGCATATGAGAGCCGGATCCTATCTTATCAACGCATTATTCAAACGGTGGAGGCTGCTCAGGACTCTAACTGCCTGCATTTGCATAAATCCATAGATCTCTTCGTGCGCTTGGTCGATGCCCACGCTCAAATTATATATAGTTATAGTGGTGGTGGGTGCCAGTACACATGCCAGAGTCTCAATAATCCATCTCTCTCGATGTGTGTATGCACATATAACATACCAGCCAGCAAATTACAGTGGCCCATATAACTTCACAATAGTGGGCGGCATACTGGAGCATCCAATGGCCATCAGTTGATCGGAATCGGCATGGTCTCTAATGAAATGTACTTCAATTTACGAAATTCAATCTCCTCATCAATATTATTCGCTGCTATCGGATCATTCGGTGGAAAAAATTTACTACACTCTGTGGTGTGTAGAGGAACCGGTGAGATGATGAGTAATTAAGATTACGGTTAAATATTTAATATAAAATAGATCGAAATAATTTAGCGGATTCTCTTATATTTGTCGGTGTGCAATCAAGGGTGTGTCAAGAGCTGGGTAAGCCGCGTAATTCGTTGTGATCGCGCGCAAACTGCTCGTAATAAATTCCACGTTTACCAATTCTGCCTACGACAGGAATTATTCGGTGGCCGTGGTGGCGCGACGAGTAGCAGCGTCGAGCAACGTCGAGCTCGATTCGCTCGATTCGATCGAGGTGCATGAAATACGTCGGAGTTGGGGTCGGGGGTGCACCTACATACTATTCCAATGTGTCCCACTCATTCTCTTATAACTCTCTCCGTCACTATCTCCTTCTTTCTCCCTCTCGCTCTCGGTCTCGCCTGCTCAGTTTCATTTGCTGTCCCTATCGTTCACTGGAACCCACAACTCTATCGTTAACCCAAACGCTTTGACTCGCCAATTTCACCTCCCCCACCTTCACCGCTCCTTTATTTCCCATTTACCACATAATTTATATCTATCCAAAATTACAGGCTTTCTTTCATTCATTCACATTCAATATTTTGGTTAAATAGTACCCAAGTACGTCCATGTTATTGTTATCAACAAATAGCTTGAGGAAAAAATTTCAAAACCAATGACCATTCTACCTCAGTCTCCACAACATGTATAGTAATGTCTATGATGAATTGACAAAAAAAAGTTGAGAGTAAAAAATAATAAAAAAAAATGACTAGATAGGTAAAGCATCGTCCCTTGATCTGTCGAGAGCAGTGCGCGCCCACTGAATAGCTCTTTACTTTCACCCTCTTATCAAGCTCCCTTGCGGGCCTCCGGCGAAGAAGACGCACCTCACCAGTTATCGATTTTCGATCTAAGCGTCGGAGCGCAAGAAACGTTTCACGATAATGCTACTATGGCTAATAACGTGAACGATAACTTAACCGCGCTCCATTCACTCTCAGCAACTACTCTCTTTCTCTCAACTTATTCTCCTCTCGCTCAGCATTTACACTCTTCTCGGGACATCGTCACGCCAACAACCCCTTTATTCTGCACTATTTAATATATTAAAACAATTTCATCTTCCGTGTATTTATAATCAATTTTACACTCGCTTCTTTTTAATTTAATACCATCACACTTTACACTAAATATTTTATAGTTTATGATGCTTATTATTTTTATTATCTTTGTTAATTATTTTTAAATACTAATACCATATAAATTTGCGGTAATGGGCGCTTTCGAATAGCGGAACCGACCAACCTATTAATTGATTTAATTACAGAGTTGAATTGTAGAGGACGGAATTTAAATTGGAGGCCAGTGGATTCTATTTTGGAAAGGGTTCATGTGAGAAAGGGAAATGCTAGTCCTTTTGGTCTTGTGTCCAAAGGATTTTACTCTTGTTTCTCTGCACATATACATTGTGGGTTGGGGCACAATGGGATACTCCAAAAGTTTAGCAAAAAAAAAAATGTAAAGCCGAAATTTCACACTGATATGAAGTATTCAGGTAGAATGGAACTGGTAAAAAATTTTATTTATTAAAATTTTTGTGGAATGATGATTGATTAAATTTAATTTAAAGCCATAAGAAGTAATGCGCGCTTATTGATTCCATGTCAAAATCTCCTTCATAAATATATATGAAATTACTTCAGTATTGAGTTTATTTAATCTTCCAGTAGATGAAAAAAAAAATAAATACCCCCGTAAGAGAGACACAATAATATGAAAGTACAACTGAGAGTCAGTACACAGTGGCAAATAATAAGAAAGTGTGTGGTGAAGATAGAGGTAAGGAAGAAGAAAGAGCCAGAGCTATAAGTAAAATCTTGAGAACTCGAAATTGCAGGTTTTGGATGAAACGCTGGACCAGCGTCTACGTGACCGGATTCTTGGAACTTAAACGTCGGATGCCCCGCACGCTGACCAAGATAAATAGGATATTTCTGGATAAACGCTTACCTACGTGCTTCTAAAAGATATCTTTAGGACTCTACTATCATGACTGCAACTTTATTCGTTACTGCATTTCTAAATCCGCGGATAGAAAATTCACTCAAACCATGAGTGTACCCACGATTCACGATGCCTCATTAAGTTTTAAATTTACGGATGTCTTTTGGTCTCTACACTGATTTTAAACTCAAGTTTTCCGATTTAGTTGAATTAAAAATAGGAAATTTATTTGAACTTTTACGGTCCAATTAATTATTACTTCAAAATCTCAACTCAGACAATTCTTTTAAATTTTCATTTGCAGACGTGTTTGCTGCTGGACGAGAAAATAAATGAAATAAATGTTGAGTTGAGGAAATATTAATTATTGCTGTAAATAAAAGTAAGTGACAAGAACACAAGATACATTGTGATAAATTTAAGTTGCGACAAACGTAGACTAAATGTGTATAGAGTGTACCCGAAAGGTGAAAAGGTGGTAGATGACGACGGTAGAGAGAAACCCTGAGGTGTTATAAGCTCCTAGGACACTGATGGATTAGCCAAGTCAGGTGTGTAGCTCTTTCCTGTTGGTGAAAGCAGGAAGTTGAGTGAGTAAGATTGAGTCACGTCTTAACCTCCTCCGAATAAGGGATGACGTGATCACTGAAATCGGTATATATCGATACCCCCCTCCCTTAATTTACCGACTCCTAAGTCAAGTTTAAAATCTCATTAATACAGTATTTAAATCAATTGTAAAAATATTTTATCTCAAATAGAGTAAATTTTATCAGAAGTAAGAAAGTAAATTTTTTTTATGGCGCGAGCTTTTAAGACCGTCTTTGAGATTTTTTCCTACACTTATCTTTGATATAGGTTGAATGAAATGAAACATTAATCAAAGCTTCCAATCAAGATTTTAGCCGAAAGAAAAAGAATCATTATTTACGAAATAAAGTCTTAACTTGTCTCTTTTATCATTATATCACATTAGGGGATAATAAAATAAATTTTACTTTTTATAATGAGAAATGAGTAAAAAAAAAAAAAATTTACCATAAATTGATTTAACGAAATTTTTCGATTAGAAGTTGAAATATTTAGAGACTAATTAGTTGTCGAGGGTATGGAGTGGTCGTTGTGCGGCACAAAGTACCACTCGATCTTTCAATGTCGTCGTCAAAATCGCGTCAACGACATTCCATTACCCACCTCGACTTGCTTGGACAAAAAAAAGCTTTCAGCAGATCGATAGCTTGGAAAAATAAATAAATTACATAATGAAATAAAATTAAATATCTAGTACACGGGCATGAACATGAACATGCAGTGAAAATAATTTTTAATGTTCGTAAAGTTTTTGTTAATTAGCTGAAGAGCAAAAAGACAATGAAAGCAATAACACATATCCTATAACGAGATGTAAGGAATTTGCAATTTAAATGAGACGTGGCTCATGAAGAGCTGCCACGAGCAGAGAAACGAATGCGTATTTAGCCGTGGGTCGTTAGTCTGCCAGACATATATATACTGTAGTGTTAAATAATCACACCGCCGTCACGTTTTCCTTTAACGAGACGCGTTTATCAGGATCTGGCAACTGATTCCCAAACAACCCCAGGCGTCTCCGCCTCCTTTGGGTCCTCGGTTATCGACCAGCTAATTTCTTTATATCTCAACTGTTTCTATCCCCTGTGAGTGAGCAGTATCGTGTAGTAATACTCATCAAAGCTGATAATGGTGTCTAATAAATATTAATTGCGATATATACAATAATATTTATCATTAATTTCCGCGGGAAAATTTATTGAAAAATATTTCGAGAACTTGATCGATAGTTAAAGATATATATGACAGTAAAATTTACTGAAAATTTCTGTATGCAAAGAAATTAAATATTTGCATTTATGTAAAATCTGCTAAAAATTTTATTAGATAACGTATTTAATTGGGATTTGGTTGAAAAAAGTTTAATAATATATAGCATGTGCGGTGTTGAATGTTAGTTGTACAAATTATATTGCCAGACGTTGGCGAATCTCATCTGAGTATACTTAAATGAACAGACACTTTGTTCTTGAATGTGTAAAATTGTGCGCGATATCTATACCAGGATCCTTGTAAGCCTTAATCTTTTGCATAAAGTATAATTCCATGAATACGGAATTAGTCGGTGTTAAGCTTGATACGGGAGTTGAATAGGTGAGTATCTGATGTAGTCAAGTACATCGTGTAACTATAGATAAATTTCAATAAATATATAACTGGCAATTTACATTTTTTTTAAAATATAAATTATATCGAATTTATTTTCTTTAAATCTTACACAATAAATTTTTATTTAACTTCCTTTACGCTCTCAAGTTTGAATCGATCATTTACCTAATTGGCCCTTGGTACTGGAATGCACGTTTCGATTCTCATTAACCAAAAGTTTGAACGAGATCTAATATAATATTCGAAGAAAAATGTATTTATGGTTTAAGTAGTCTATATAATGGCTTGAACATGAGAGGTATTAATATTCGGCCAGAGGAATTGATTCTAAGGTGTTTCTAAAGTTCAATCGATATCTCATGGCTAGTCTAAAGTGCCTGTGGTTACCTGAAGTACCGAAGGGAGTGCCTCTATTAATTACTGTTGGGTTGTGGGGACATTCTCATATAAAGCTTCAACTAGATAAAGACAACCTTACAACTCAATCGATAACTATACCCCTATCTATATATTTTTAATTGCTGACTAGCTCGAAAGACAGTTACAAATGTACGTTCAAAGCTTTTGCTCCAATATTTTATTACCAAAGAGAACAAATGAGTCTTCGGGTACAACTGACCACTCAAAGATTTTCAAAAATTGAAATGACAGGAGCTAACATGGACTCGGACAAAAATTTCTGATCTAAGATCTGCGAATTTAAATCGATTTATGAAGATCAAAATCTTGTCGGAGGAAAAAATTTTCAAGCAAACTTTTCAATTTAAATTTATATTATATTTTATAATATAGATAAATGTTAATTATTATTTAACTTTTATAATTTATCTAATAGATTTAAAATATAAGACTCTGACGATTCGCGTTCAATTACAACTTTTATAGAAAAAAGTCCTTTGAAATTAAAGCAACCGAAGTAAGATATAATTTTTCACATAGGCGTTAATTGAATTATAAAAAAAAGTAGTAACGTACCTTACTATTACTCCCCATTGGCTTATTCAAAAGATAAACTTTTGATAAGTAAAAAGAAGATAAAAAAGAGGATAAGGCAAATGAGCGTGAATAAGAAAAGCGAAAAAAAGCATTGAAAGGAGTCTTATCTTGAATAATTTCATTTGACAAAGTAACAGGGGGTTTTGTACATGCCAATAGAGAACGTTTGTAAGTCAACTTTCGAGCAATATCACTAATGGAAATTAATGAGATTACTGAGAGTATTACGAGCAGATTCAGATCTTATTATCGATATCTAGTTGATTTATCGATTTTTTTAAGAATTATTCTTTCAATTCAGATGGCATAAGACTACTTAAGCACAAGTGCCAACTCAGAGCGACGCAGTGGACACCGAATATGGCAAAAATCCATGGATTTTACAATGTCACGGTGTAGAAATATTTTTAAACAAAAAGCTAAAGATAAAGTTTAGATGAAGTTGAAAAAAGTTTATAATCCAGATAATAGAGATATACATTTTTTATGGAGCCTCCATTTTCCATAGTCCTTTACTACTTATGATAACCATAAATAAAAACCGAAAAACGAAATTTAAACGGGAATAATAGAGGATTAATTAGAGATCGTTCATACGTTTTATTGGCTCTTGACATTACCCAACGGTATGTATAAGGGTGGGTAAAACCTTCAAGAGCATTAATAATGCTAATGGCAGGTATATTTCAATACATATATAGTAGACCGACAATATTAATTATTCCGTGGCGTGCAATTGTTTGGCTCAGCAAACAATAAAACTCGAACATGATTGCATGCAGAATAAGTGTATCGCTCTGCAATGTTTAACGTTAATTATAATTGAGAGCGTATTATATATCAACTATTTACTCATCGTGGAAACATTTACTTTTTATCCAATCGGAAGTACAAAACAATTGTACTTTTAAATTTATCATATTTATTCGTATTTAATAAACATTTCGTTTAATAAAACAAATTATTTCACGAGAGGGTTCAGTATCTCGAGCTATTGAATTCCCTCGCAAACATAGGTATGTACAGTATGCGATAATGAACAATTATATTTAATGGGTACGTTACATCGAGAGAGAACGAGAGAGTAGTCGATTGTGTGTGTGTTAATACGAGCCTTGTTGAAAATAACAATCGTAAAGCACTTAAACAAGAATTAACACTCTCTTCAGTGATATGATTGACGAAAATCGCTTCGAGGCTTTTCGCAAATATATATATATATATAGTTTGTGTGCATAGATGTTGAATGGAAGACGCTCAGACGCATTAGTATAGCGAAGAAGAAAAGCGAGATGGAGATGAAGATGAAGATGGAGATGTGTATGATGTATATTGTGAATAAATGAAGAGGGAATGAAGCATATCCAGGACGTGTATCCGGAAGAGAACGATACCGGTTTCTACGTCACATCAAGACAACGTCTTATCTGCACAGCAATCTAAACTTTCCTAAGTCAATAGAAGCTCCGGATGAGAGGCTTCCGCGTTGCGGTCTTGGATTAGTTTTGTTCCATCCATTCGTCAAATTTACGGTAAACTTCTCCGAGTCACAAAAAAAAAAAAAAAAAAAAAAAAAAAAAAAAAAACGAATAATCAAGAGTACCACTTTCAAATTTTCGTTTGAAAAACGGGAGAAGGAAAACAATTATTTTAGAATGTTGGCATTGATAAGGAGCAAAATATATTCGATAAAGTATAAATTTTTGTAATTTTTCTTCGTAAAATTTATTTGATACGCGATTTTGTCTCACTTACTGTAATTTACAAGTATAATACGTGTTGAACGATAAAAAAGCTAGTAAATTTCAGCCTGCGGCAATCTAGGAAAAATCTTGAAATATATTATCAGAATCTTTGGCACATTGATGGGCATAATAATAATACTTGCAATAGTAACATCTTGGTGATCATTATTTCGCGTCTTTCAGACAGATCGTTAAGAGAAATAAAAAATTACCCAAATAAAATAAAAAATATATTATTTATATGGGACATCAGTTAAAGGAAAAAGTAAGGTCGTAGCTGATTTGAATTGTGTTAAATCCTTGCAGCAGGGCGACGGGAAGCTGTGTAGGTAAAACGGATGACTCGTAAGCCAAACATACAAGCTGGGCTTTGCATCTCCCCCCCCCCCCCCCAGAGAGCCCGAGAGACAGTAGAGAGCAAGGAAGTTGGCGTCGTTCATAAATCACGGCGATATTTTCACGAGCACCACGGGAATAAGATTGACCAGGTCGCTGTGTGCTGGCACACACGCGATTTATGACCTGATAGGATCCGTCACATCGTCTCCGTGTGATACTATACCGCAAACCGTGACTTTCTGGTGCTACTGGTGTGCTACCGCTTCATTGCTTTTCGGTCGGCGGAGGAGAATAAGCTCTACTGAAAAAGACGACCAGCTTTATAACCCGTCTTACATTAGATTGTCGTTCTACGTTACTAAACTTTTAAGATTTATTTTGTTCTATCAAAATTCAGTCCAAGTTTTTTCCTCATTTATTTCATTATTTTTTATTTTAGCTTTTCATTATATTGAGTAAACCAGGCCAAAATAGAGTGCTCGGGAATTTTCATGGAAAAAATAACACCATTTATTCTACATTGCCTTCGTATTTAAATTCGGACGAACTGAAAAAATAAAACAATCTAACGAAATAAATTACTGGAAATTTTTAAAACTTTCAGAGTCGAATAACAAAAATTTTAAAATACTTCTCGATTCCTTTTTCTACAAAGTATCCAGAAAAAAATTAAAACTAACATAAATATATATAACAGTAACACATAAGTATAGAGTGATGTTTTCAATACTGATAATATAGTTTAAATTTAAATTAATTGACGTCAATGAGTTCTGAACGTACAATTTCATCCAGTTTATCTTTTACACTTACAAACAGGTTGTGATAAAATTACGTAATGATATACATCGTTCTTTGCAAGAGTATGCTATAACTGTCTATATATATAAATATATGAAGACGTTAGCATCAAAAAATTTCTCAACACGCCAGTCAGTTTATATCTGCCCGTATATCGGAACGGTTGTCAATAATTGTCAATTCATAATCTCTATTAAAATAAAACAACAGACATTTAACTGTACCAAGTATTTGAATCTTATAAAACTTTGAACATATTATTGCTATAAAATTAATATAATTATCTGTTCAACTGTAATCGTCGAGAGATAAAAATGGATAGATGGAGAGGAAAAATAGCCGTAGTGACTGGTGCATGTTCTGGGATCGGTCGCGCAATAACAGTATCTTTGTTGTGTAACGAAATAAATGTAATTGGTTTAGATATTAATGTGCAAGAATTTACAAAGATAAAAGAAACAGTTTCAAGTACACCGCGCGCTGGATTTTTTAATGGAATCAAGTGTGACATTTCACGAAACAAAGATATCAGTGACGCTTTCGATACTATTGAGAAGCAATTTTCGGGTGTCGATATACTGATAAATAATGCTGGAGTCATTGATTATAGGCGAATATATGGTAAATTAATTAATATTCTATTTATATTTGTATCATACATTTGGTTCTGTGATATTTAACCCGAGGAAAAGTAATCGAAGGAAAAATAACCAAAATCACGAATAAGATTTTTATATTAAAAGATAAAAGTGCAAAACTGTCAGCAACAATATAAACTTTTGTGTTTTCGCATTCGTAGCGCGCGAAAATTTTGAAATATGAATCTATCAAAAAAACTGCATTTTCCTAATTTTTAAAGGAACATATATGAGTATTATTAATAAATTTATGACTAAGTAGATTTTACTATCTCACAGAAATTTTTTCTCTCCAGAAAAGAGAAATCACTAGATTTTCTGACCGTTTCTAGTTCGCAGGCATATAATTATTTTTTATGATATTTTTTTGAGTAGATGCTGACAGAGAAAGCTTCGAAAGACTATTAAATATCAATGTCCTGGCTGTTGCTACGTGCACAAGAGCTGCCATTCAATCGATGCGAGACAGAGGAGTTCAAGGACATATTATCAATATCAACAGGTTAAATATAACTTGATAAAGTATTAATGGAAATGATTATTAAATGAAAATAAACTGCGGTTATATTATTGGACAGAATTACCTTTTTTTAGTGTTGTCGGTCATGAAATTCCAATGAAAGGTCTATCAGAGAAAGACGGGTCAAATAGTTATAATTTATACCCAGCATGTAAACACGCGACAGTAGCTATGACACACTCGATACGCCGTGAATTATCTGAAGCTAAGCTCGGGATTAAAATAACAGTAAGTTAATTCGAGTGGAAAAATTTTTTTTCAATTAAATTGAGTACGCATTTAATATTTGTTAAAATTAAATGCAAGTTAAAATTTAGTATAGTAAATTTATCATTTACAGAGCATAAGCCCAGGTCTGGTTAAAACAAATATAGCAAGTAAGACGAATTTAAAAAATCTCTTTGATGAAATTCCAGCTTTGGAACCAGAAGATGTTGCTGATGCTGTACTATATGCTCTTGGCACACGGCCTCATGTACAAGTACATATATATTTATATACATATATTTTTACGGTTACTATTATTATCATCATAAACTTGACAAGTTTTTCGTTCATAAAACAAGACACAAAAATTTTTGACTTTACTACGGAGCTTTGAATATTTGAAACTTTGTTCTAAAAAATATTTTATATGTTATTTTTATTTTTAGATCTCGGAATTAACGATTCAAAGAACTGGAGAGCCGTAAAATTATGAAGACGGTGATGTTAGTATTAAATAAAATGATAAAGAATGAAAAAAATGAATTGAAGCATACTCGGGAAGTAATAATAATTTTGTTAACACCAAGAGCTTGAGATAATTTATAAAACGTGTACGGCTGGTCTGAAAGAAGTAAGTATGCATGATATCAGTGAAAGGTGAAATCGTACACGTGAGTAGAGGCGACAGTTAAGGTGTCAAACAAGTTCCTGAGAGTTTCGGATAGTTCTGAGAGATCAAGAGAAGTGCGTCGCTTTATGGGATTCTCAAGTATTACGATATCTCTGTGCAATGAGATCAAACTCATAGTATAGTGTGGAGTGTGGTATATATATATAAGACTCTACTCCCCTTTATCGTTTCTGTGAATCTCAAACGCTTAAATTTCCCGAGTTTAGATAGAAAGAGAGAGAGAGAGAGACCAACTGTAGAAAGCTCATGGAATATAATAGACATTTAAATACTTCTTATCATAAAATTATTGCCAATTTAAAACTTTCTTGTAGTCATAAATTATTTTCCGATCCCATAAAGCTTAATCTAGAGTTAAGATTAGCTCACAATATTTATAAAGAAAACATAAGCGAAATAAAAGAATATTATTTTTATGTTTCTACTCTAAGTATACATTGGTTTTACACTTTTGTATAACACTTTGTTAAAAACGTCTTTATATTAATAATTTGATAAAAACGTAATAACTCGAATTTTGGGTGCTATCCTCATTTTGTCCCACATTAAAAATTTTTTTTATGGATCATAATCATGTTGAATACTTATTTAGGGGCTAAGAAAACTTCTATAATGCTGGCACATAAAAGTAAAGTTCCTGAGCTCAAAAATATTGTTGTGAATACATTTTCGAGCTCAAAAATAATTTTATATGCCATACAGATATTACATACGTACGTACATACATACATACATACACTCGGACATAATCTTGAAATTAGTCAGCATAATATGCTAGAACCTCATGCTAAAATGTCAAGATCTGATAGAATTTCGAGTATCGAAAATCGGACCGAAACCAATAACTTCCCGAATTTTTGAAAATTTTCAATTTTCTCAGCGAGAAGTTAAAAAATATATATATATTTATATATATGTCTTATTTTATATCTCAATAAGCCGTTTGACCCCCGCCGAATCACCCCTGGTGCGAATTGGATTAACACGATACGTTTTCCAGCGTTGCTGTCTCTGCAGTACTATCCTTTGCTATCCTATCCTAACTTAGACCTTATACCTGTATCTACTAGTGCAGTGACAGCAATACTAAATAGACAAGAAAGACAAAAATATCTCCCTCCGCCAAAACTTAGCAGTAACACTTTTTTTTTATTTTTATTCTTTTACTTCTACTTGTTCTTGTTTAGCCTCAAAATTCAGTCTAACTCTAAAACTACGTGTAGACTAGCAACACACGATTTGTGGTAATTTAAGTTTTACCACCTTTTATCCTCTAGATTTCACACAAGTCCAAAGAGTTTGTATGTGAGTATTGGTTCGTTTAGTGTTCTTGTTTAAATTATACGAGTGTATTATTATTGTTATTAGTATAGTATCGTATAGTATTTATATAGATATATATGGGCAAAAGCTATATAGAGAAGAGTAGAGTAAAGAGGATGAGGGTAAATGCAAGAATAGTTAGAGCTACTACGATAGGTTCGTTAGCGGAACACTGCACTACTAGTACTAGTGCAAACACAAACTGACTGAAACCCTCTATACTCTGATATCATCGTTATATATGAGCAGTACACGTGCAACAATGCAGTGTCAGACTTTAAGTAGATTGTGGCTATTTGATGAGTAAAAACTACAAAAAAGCTCGTACGCTTTTACTTAAATTTTATTTAATTGCTTAATTTTTTACAAACCGAATTGACATTTGCAGCGAAGCCTGATATTGTGTTGGGAAGAATGAAATATTAAATATTGTTTTATTAGAGTCGGTTAAATATGAAACAGCAACTTCAGACATAAGTCCAGGCAAATAATACAGCCGCGTTTGTCGTCAGTCGTCTCGAGACAACTGTTATTGAGTATTTTCATCGCGTTTAGCAGGGGGTTCCCTGCAAAAGCTCCTGCACACCGGCCAGTATTATGACCCCGGGTAATGGGATTATCGGATCATCCGGTAAGCTGTTCGGATGCGCTGTCTACCGGAATATTTCAGCTTTGGAAAGCCCGTAGGGTGACACACACACACAGAACCGAAGAAGGTAATAAGTAGGAAAAGAAGAGAGAATGAGAGGGTTAAGTTGTGTAAGGAATAAAAAAAGATAAAACTGTCTGATGGGATTTTGAATAAACGGAAATAAACGGTTGTTCATGTCATGGATCATGGGCAGTAGAAGCCTTGATTATTCAGTCTTTCTCTTAATTTCTGTTGTTATCATTTAATGCAAATACTCAAAATTATTATAATTATTATTATTACTGAAATAATTGTTTATTCTAGCGTGTGATGTATATTAAATACAAGTTTGCACAGAGTAGCCGAATAGATCAGTTATAGAAGTGTGTTGTTACTGAAAACCGCTTTTCGTATTCAGCCGTCCGGATGTACGCACTGACAGCCTCGATAACAACGAACCGGTATAACGTATTTACAAGCTGCATAAATAAATGGAAATTGCAAACCGCTGTAACGCCGCCTCCCCACTCATACAAAATCATAGTTTGCCTCTGCACTCTACACTCTACACTCTACACTCTGGACTCTGGACTCTTTACTCTCTGTGCAATCACGGAGGGCGTGTGTATTCGTTCGATGAAATTACGGGGACATATATAGCTGAGAAATTAAAAAATAGACAAATAAATAAAAAAAATAAAAAAGAAGCCAATACAACGCGAATCAAGGGCGACACGTTATTTGGGATTAAGTGGATAAATAATATTTCGTATAATTGTTTTCGTTTACACTAGAGATCTCTGCGAACGCAATTTATTATTCGTTATTTGTCATAGTCACAACAAATATTATGATTTATAATGTAGATACAATACTGATATACCTGACGCTCCGATAAAATATTTATGAATCGAGTGGATTTTAAAATAATTAAATACTTGTCAAAATGAAATAAAAGTTTAAAATAGAAGCAAGGATTAAACAAGCTCTGTCTGCTATCCGGTAAATTAATTCCATCGAGTTAAAGGTGGGTAAAAAAATATAAAGGGATCGCAAACACTTGGTTCCGGATCAACTCTATCAACTTTCTCTTTCTGGTCAGAAGCTTTAGACGATTGATTATTTAAGCTATCGTCTCCTGTCTCCTTGCTTCTGGCTCCTGGCTCCTCTTTCCCTGGGCTTCTTTACCATTTTCCTTTTCTGTCTAAGTATATATAAATGTCTATATATCTGTATGTATGTATACGCTCTCAGAGGGTGGAGTAAGAGCAGAAAGGTTCACGGTTTCCTTCTCCCAGAGTCTCTTCTTGCAACTGACTCGTAATCCTTTCCGCCTTCAGAGTCGCGTCTCTCGTATATTTGTAAATGCACTGCCAACTCGTCCCCTCTAATCCCCGTTGGCACTCCCTTGGATCCACGTTCAAGAGACGAAGACTCCAGAACCTGAAATTGAAAAGGACTTTCGCCTCTCTTATTCTATTCTCTTCCTGCTGTCTTTCTTCGCTCGGGAATCAACTATCTTGTCGTATACATATACATACATATATATAGTTGTCTTTTTTTTTTCGGTTTTTACAAGAAGCCAAGAGGAGACACGAAAGATCACTTGGCTTGGATCATTGCTTGTGAATTTACGCAGCTCTATTTTCAACCGACCGTTTAATCTTACGTATAACACGCGAAAAATCGACCGTTCCTAGCTTGCAGGCATGTAGAGAAAAGGAAGAGGACGAAATGTCAATAGCGTTTATTTCTCTAGTTCAACTATTTTTAGTCACCCAATAAGTATTCAGTATCAATGCGACCCAGCTATAGAAAGATCACAATTTTAATGTAGAGCAAAATAAGCTTTGGAATAAAAAATTTTAAAAGTTATGAAAATTTAATTCTGTCTCTTTTCAATCTTTAGTAAGATAAGCTAAAAATTTATTTTCTAGAGTTCTACATAATTAAAAAATTTATTTTGCTCCAGAAGCTCGTTTTACCTCATTTTCTTCAGTCATTTTTGCTTAACTTTCTATTCCCTGATATGCCATCAAAAGCGTATAATAATAATAATCATCATAATTATTATTATTATTATTATTCGTAAATTATCATACTAAAAGTTAACTTATTGTTTTTTTACGACGTCTAAAGTTTGACGTAAAAGTCCAATTAAAAAAGATGATTTTCAGGTTTTTCATTTTTTCCCTTTAAATCTTGTCGCTTGTTCTAATAATCCACGGCCATGAAGGCTCGTAAAAGGTGAATGGTGTACATAAGGAAGAAAATAGAGAAGTGAAAGGACCAAGGGTCGAGATAAGCACGGATGCAAGGCTGCCGTAAAATGCGGCTGAGAAATAAAAAGCTCGTTTCCCGGCTCCTGGTGCTTCGATCGTTCGCTATGGCGATTACTTTATTCCGCCTGATATTATTTGTAACTTACATAAAATGAAGAAAAAAAATGATAAATATTAAGATATAAAATATACCGTACTCTCTCATATTAGCTTGGATACGTATTTCGACCGTCTGATTTATGAAGACATTACTACTTATTGAAAAATAATCCACTCACTAAATTTTACAGTTACAAAAATACTAACAACGTACAGCATATTATAAATAATGTTTTTTTCTGACAGTGGCATTGTTTTTTATTGTTATTTAAATTAGCACTGCGAGCCTGTGGTTATATTTTATAGATAAAAACTAAAGTATTTCATGAATATTCATCTGAAATCAGTAAACATAACCTGTGTTCCATGTCTACGATTTGTTTATTTTCTAATTTACTAATTTAAAATTAAAATACTGCTATCTCTTTTAAATAAATTTATTCTATTGTAACCTTTATGTTATGCTCTAAATGAAATACTACTCTGATTATCTACCAATGTCCAACTTTTCTTTTTTTCCACAATCTTATAAATCAATGACGATTTTTTAATTTTAAAAGTGTCTAATTCATTTTTGTACGTTACACATTTTCAAAATTATTGTAAGTACTGATTATTGGTTTGCCAAAATATTACCTAATTAAAAAAAAAATTAATCACCTGATTTCAAATTAGTCAATTAAAATTACGCAATATCTAGAACGAAAAAAATTTTAATTAATGCTGGCTGTCATGAAAAATGTAGTTGAGCAGAATCTCCTTTTATAATTAAAATCATTATTAATATTACTAATGACCAATAAATTATTCCGATATAAAGTGATGTGATAAGCGATAGTTAAGTGAGAGCTTTACGTTAGAAGCTTCAAAATTAATTCGTGCAAAGAACACTTATGCTGTAGCGTGAGCTCTTTCGGTGTACACGAGTGTCATGAAAAGGTAATAAACGAGATTTAATTGTGATCAAGAAGCTCTTTACCAGCCATTATACCTGTATATATTTACGCTCTACTGTTTTTGATTATCAAGTGAATGTTCAATATGAATGCAAATGATTAATGAAAATAAAATGATCGACATATGTCAAATTCATATATATCATAACTTGTCCGGAAAATATGCACAACAGATTTATATTTATCTGTACAATGCATCAATTTTTTTTTTTCAAAAAATGGGCAAGAGCAATTATTTATTCTATTTTTTTTTTCCAAATCACTACTTGTAATCGAAATTTTTTTCGAGTTTCTGCGGGATGGTTTGCGGTTAAAAGAAAAAAATTTCCTGTCTATCTATAATTTGCAAAGTTCAAGTTTTTCAAATTTCCCAGAATTTACAATTTCCCAACTTTTTTTGAATCAAATTCCTTGTAGCAAAACAAATTTTTTCAACAAAAAACAATAATGATGTCTTACAGGAAACACTTTAATCTTTTTGAAAATGACCTAATAAGAATTTAGGATTTTTTGAATATCCTTTAATTTTTGTAGCCACTATATATACTCCGTAGCGTGATATTCGATTACAATTTATGATAAAATTTTAATTAAATCTGTCATGTTTAATTTTGAAATAAATTGAAATACATGAAATTAAAAAAAGATAATGTATGTATATGTATGTGCATGGTATATATTTTATGATTTAGTGTGAATCATGCAAGTAAAATAAATCAAATTGACTATCACAGTGAAATTGTTCTTAGTCTCAAGGGGAGTTTCATACTCGATGTGTATAGACTGTACAGAACAGTGAACATCTCGGAAAACCTTAGAGACCGATTGTAATAATCCCAGTCCTAGAACAATCACACGAACATTGAGAGCGGGAGGAATCGATGAAAACTGTATAATACTAGCATATACGTACTAGCATGGATGGGAACGATATTGGATATTTAGATACTCGGTAAGTTAAATTCTGTTGAAACAATCCCCTTGACCGAAGCGCATATAAGCATTATCGGGCCCGCGTTTCACCCGCGCCCACACCCTCACCCTTTAACCCGTTCGTTCGCTTCTCGAGTACATGTTAAGTGGCAGATGGCGAAGAGCATCGTATTGCCTCGAGAAACACGGACAAGTATCAAAAAGTCTCGGAAAAGTTTATCTTTTTTTTGCATCCTACAAAAGTACGAAACGACGACTGGAGAAACAAAAAAATCTAAAATGAAACGGAAGAACAAAATTATTTTCACGCGAAACCGGAAAAAACTTTTATCCAATAATCTTGCGCAGCATCTGGTAACAAACGACGACAACGATAGTGTCACAGTGGCGAAAACTCATACTTTATTTTCTAAACACTTTTATAAATTTTGTATGATAGCTTGAAAATCATCAAAATAGTCCGCATGGAAATAAAATTTGAACTTTGTAATTTTTTTTGGAGATAACAATAGACATTCTAAATATAAAATATCCAAATCTCAAAATATCGAAAAGAATTCTGCACAATCAGACGTATAATTGCATAAGTTTCGTTGAAAAAAAAAAATCGAACGTCAAATTCGAGATCCAAAAATTGAATTTTGGTCAATTTCTGATACATTTTCAAAGGAATACAATGACCTAATTAGTTTTCACATTTTCATGGCTTTATTATTTGAAAATTTACGGACACAATGGAGACGTATGATCAAGATTCTAATAATTTATAGGCTGTGTAACTACTTAACAATCTCAATCATTTACTGATATTGTTACAATTTGCAAGTAGCTAGAAAATGAATATTCTATGATTTGTAGCCAGAAATTTCCAACTTGCAGATCAGAATATCAATTGCCCTCGAAATATTGAATGCATAATCTTAAAAATTAACATACTGGTCAACTAAAAATTAAAATGATCTAATTGTAATTATAAAAGTATCCTGGAAAATTGTTAAAAAGCTAATTTCTAAATTCAAAGAGCTAAACAATTCTTTTTCATTGAAAAAATATACAGAAAAAAGGTATATTAGACCTTGGGGATTCCCAATCTAGCCAAAATTAGCCTCCATTATGGAATAAACCACACACTGCCATCTTCTTTCCTATCCGTAGACTTTTTGAAAATTCAATTATTGAGTTTCATTGTCGAATGATTCAGCAGTTTTTCGCGAAATTCCTCTATTTTACCAACAATGTATCATACTAAATTCTACTTCATCAGCATTCCATGTCTTCTGTCAATTTTTTACTTTTCTCGGACTTTAGAATGTATGTAAACATCAGCTGACCTCCGACAACTGTTTTTATATGTTTTGATAGTTGTATAATATTAAAATTTAATGAATAGTGAGAAAAAACGATAAATAACTTACATAAGATATAATTATCTAAGGTGTTTAATTCATAGTTAAGTATTTTTAAATAATGTCTGAAACAAGTACAATGAAACAACCTATCAGAAGATTAGAAATACCAATAAGTAAATTCGACGTAGCAATACCTCATCATTTAGATTTATTGCGAAGACACAAAGACAACATTAAAAAAGTAAGAAAAATTTAATTATATATTTTCAAGCTTTACTTATACATTTAATTGCAGTATCAAAGAGATAAAGACTGGAAAAAAGTTCACAAAGAACAAACAAACGCATTGAGACTAGTCAAACAATTAGAACAATTACTATATGAAATGGACACACTGAGAGGTCAAGTTGACGACAACGATATTGATAAGTTTGATAAACTTACACATAAATCTCGATTTTCTACCATTACTGCTATTCAAGAATATCTCGGTAATTTATTATACAGTTCAAATAGTTTATAAAAGTAATCCACCATATATATTTATTTTCATTATAGATATGAAATTAGAATATCCTAGTTCGTCTATATGTTCACCATCAACACCAACTGAAGAAGACGGTGAACAATCTTATCCTCTAGATGACCGTTATGTTCAATTGCAAACAGAACATGATGAAATCGAAAGACAAAATGCGTGTTTACATGCTTGGAACTCTTTACAAAATGATCTCCAACAGTTACATCAATTGTTTATCCATATGAATAAATTAATTTATGTACGTAGTAACGAGTCGTGTATGAAGAAGTATTTCAAAGAGAAGGAAATGAGAAATTTAATTTATGGGATATTTTCTTCCGTAGGATCAGAAACATCATGTAAATGAAGTAGAAGACAATGTCACTGAATCTCATGAAAATGTTACTAGAGGAAACAAATTTTTAGAAAAAGCTTCGAAACTAAAAGTAGCAGCTTATCCAATAGCTGGCGCACTTATCGGAACTTGTATAGGTGGACCTGTTGGCTTAATTGCTGGTGTTAAACTCGGCGGATTGACAGCTTTAGGTTGTGGTATTTT
The DNA here is from genome assembly GCA_030273425.1 of Microplitis manilae. NCBI lineage: Eukaryota > Metazoa > Arthropoda > Insecta > Hymenoptera > Braconidae > Microplitis > Microplitis manilae. Next base: position 2,314,427 of record CP092725.1, read on the forward strand.
AGGTAAATTTTTAATTCATCTTATCATGATCGATGACAAATCCTGTTTGTTACAGGAAAAATTATAGGAACAGTTTCTGCAGATTTCTCAAACTATCGTAACTTTTGTTTTGAATAATTTGTTTCAGGATTCACGGGAGCTTCAATTTTAAAGAAAAAACATTTAGAGAAACTTGAAAACGTCGAAGGAATGGAATTGCAAATTAAAGATAAATCTGATACCGACCAACAATCGATTATTCAAGAACAAAAAAAAGATTTGTGACAAACAATCGAATCTCGTACAAACAAGTTAAATAATAAGCAATGCAAGATATTGTAGCCTTCTTTGCCTTTTTTATGTACTCTATCTCTATCTTTAATAAATGTCGTTATTTAAATACAATTATTTATATCCTAAAATATCAATTTAAATTTTTTTGTTCATCGTTTCGTTCCTAGAAAACCAGAGTTCAGCTCAGGAATTTAAATGGAACTTTTGACATCTCGAGGACGTACAGTTTCTATAAAAAATTCAGTTAAGCTTTTTAGCTCTCTTATACGTAAAATAACATAATTTTGACGTAAAAATAAAGCTGATATTTTACATCGTTTAGATGTAATTTCACGTGTAAGAGCAAAAAATTAAAATAAAATTTTTAGTATACTAGAAGTCATCGAGATGTAAAATTTTTAAGTTAAAATATTGATCATCTAAAGAGTTTTCATTATAAATTTTTGCTATCTTACTGTTTAATCTCACTTACGTGAAATATTTGCTTTAATTTAAATATCTGTAATTATCTACCGCCAACAAAGTTCCATCGGAAACAAAATAACCAGCCATCTAGTGACAATTTTCATTTCTAAAACCTACCAACCAAATAATTCATAACCACAATTTTCTCATCTCCACTAAGGTAAAATAAATTATCTAAACAATTATTATTATACCCATTAATAATTAAACAAAAAATTTCAGATAATATTTATTTCTAAAAGCTGAGTTTATTCAACATCAAAAATGATTACGCGGCCATTTGTTTATCCCGCAGTGGCACTGGGTATCGCACTAATTATTTGGAGATATAATGACTCAAGGAAACCAGAGTAAGTTATTTTAATTTACATATATATAATATATCATTCAAAATTCTAAATATTAATTTAATTATTCAATTAATTTAGATGGTGGCAAGTTGCACTTGAACCAGAAAAATACGGCAAGAATACCAAGCCATGAAACAAACCTATACATTTATTTTTATCATAGTTTAATTATCCAATGAAATAAATTATAATCATCAAAAAATATGAATCAATAAAAAAATTACACAATAAATTATTATTTATTTAATTACCTACTAAATAAATAAATAATCTAAATTCAAGCCCAGAAAAATGGCGGGAGTGTCATCTAGCAGACGAAATTTAAAACAAATCGATAAGAATGTAATCTGTGGTTCCAAAACCTCGTTCCTTAAATTAACCATTATTTAAACGGTTCATCTTTTGTTAAAACATCTTTCAATTTCCATCATTCATTAATTTATAATAATAATAATAATAATAATAACCATTTATCAATCTATAAATATCAGTACCATTAATACATCAGCCAGACTGTTATTATTTTTGCAGTATGATATGAATCCATAATTGTTAGTCCTAATTAAATTCAACAAAATAATTAACTCACTGAATTTTATTATTTGTAATAAGTGTAGTATGTTAATTAAATCAATTTATTAATTAATGATTATCAAAGTATATTTTTATTAACAACATATATTTATAATGACCATGTTAATTTATTGGATATTATTATTACTGGGTTTTGCTTCTGGAAGGATTCATAAACTTGATATACGGGTTCGTATTTTTAATTTATTATTATTATTATTATTATTATAAATTAATAAATAATTAACATATATTTAAATATATAGAACGATGGCAGACGTTACATCGCATTAACAACATTTGGATTTTATCAACGTGGAAGTCTTACTGTTAATCTAACAAACTTCAAGGTTAAACCATTTAAGGACACCGATATTGTAAGAAAATTTTTAATTTTCTATGGAAATATTAATTATTATCCAGTAGAAATATTTATAAATGAATAGTGAATTAATTAATTAATTTATTTAACTTGTTTTTTTATTTAGTATGGATTTAGTTTAGATAGAACAAAAAGTGATACTGTTAATCCATATTTAGATAGTCATCAAGAGAAATGTTTGTTGCAAGGACCAATAAATCCACATAATGATTTTGACTCTAAAGACGATAGTGCTGTTATTTATTTTATTATGGATTTAAAAAATTTACAGTAATTTATATTTTTTTATTTTTTTTACTGCATATTAAATATATTTATTTACAAGCATTGTTAAATTTAAATATTGACGTCAGTTTTTATTCAGCAGATTAAAAGGACTGATACCGCGAGTTTTAAAAATTTTATCATAAGTATTTTTGTAAAGGTTGAAGAAAATTGTTTTGACAGTTTGGTTCCAGTAAAATTTAAAAAACGAGACTGATATTCTATTGAAGACGTTGATATTTAATTGATAATTTAAAAAAATTTAATTGATATCGATTGGCAAATTGTCATCTTAAGTGAATGCTTGTAATTAAATATTTAGAAAAATAATTATTTATTAATTTATGATAACTTTTTTTTTGTATAGATTGAAAGCAACATGTAGTTCAAACGTTAAATCATTACATATTTATAGTGATATACATCAATTACCGAGTTTTAGAAAAAAAAGGGGATCAATATCTGGGTTTAGTGATACTCAGTTATTTCCACGTCGTAAACGTGATACATCACTTGGTAATATATTTATTTTATTATTCATTTAATAGATAAAGGTATTTAAATTTGAACGAGAACCGCGTTAATGGCCTGTTGGATTTATTCGCATAATTATTAATTCTGATGAGTATATTTTTGACTTGCTGCGATAAAGATATTTAGAATAAATTAAACTTCTTTTCTATTATTAGAAGTGTCTCAAGTTATTTCATTCATAGTTTTTAAATAAATATCTGTGACAGTACATTTAAATTACAGAAATAGTTTTTAGGTAATAAACTTGGCTTAAATCCAAGCTTTCTTGTTTAAAATAAAACTAAATGAACCTAAATAGTAATTATCATAATTGATATGTTCTTAACCGGTAAATTAATATTTAAATGTCATAATTTATTGCAAAGACTAACGAACGTGAGATCATTGTACTCGTATGTTGACAATCATAAACAACAAGAGAACGAAAGGCCTTTAAATCTAAATATAAAGTGCTATAAATGTTATATAGGATTTTATTTTATTAAAGTCCAGACTTTATAAATAGGTTGTAACAAGTAGTGTGTTAAATGTCAGAAATAAAGCCAACAGGTGGACGGGTAATTCAGATAAAGCATAAAAACTCCTGTCAGATTTTATTTTATCCAGATATTTAATGTATCATTGATATTTTTATGTATAGACACTAATGTCGAGGAAAAAAGTGAAGCTAATTCACCGTGTTCTAATGTCAAACTCAACATGACTATGGAAACTATTGATGGAGAAAAATATTTGAATACTAGCTTTGCTATGTACGTTATGAATGAAGATGAAGAAGGACTCTACAATTTTTACTTTCACAACTGTCATAATTATTATGACAATGATAGATCGTTAGTTAATTTTACTATGCATATCACGGAGATCAATAATGGAAATTTTTTGAGTGCTGGTGAAATGCCACTGCCTGCTCTTTACTTTATGATGGCTCTATTATTCTTTTTTTCCGGTTGTTTTTGGGTTTTGATACTCAAAAAAAGCAAGTAAGTAAAATTTTTTACTCAAATATAGACTAAGTTCCTCTTTGAAAATTGACAAATTTTCATTTTTTATTCTGAAGTAAAATAAATTTGCGAAAACTATTCAAGTAATAAAAAAATTGAGTAAATCTTGAAAGTCTTGGAATGACTAAAATTGTTCTAATAAACAATGGAATTTATTTTACAGAAATCCAGTATTTAAAATTCACTATTTAATGGCAGTTTTGGTTTTTTTAAAATCTTTCTCTCTACTATTTCATGGAATAAATTACCACTTTATACAAACAAAAGGTGAACATGTCGCAGCTTGGGCAATACTTTATTACATAACTCATTTATTAAAAGGAGCTGTATTATTTATTACAATTGTTCTCATTGGAACTGGTTGGGACTTTATAAAACATATCCTAGCTGATAAAGATAAAAAACTTTTTATGATTGTTATACCTCTACAGGTAAGCCTCCCACTCGCAAAAAATAATAATAAATAATACCAACTAAATAAACCCAACAATAAATAATAAATTTGTATGAACAGGTATTAGCTAATGTAGCAGAAATAATAATCGAAGAAAGTGAAGAAGGTGACATAGAGCATAAAACATGGCGAGATGTATTTATACTAGTAGATTTACTTTGTTGCGGAGCTATTCTATTTCCCGTGGTCTGGAGTATCAGACATTTACAAGAATCAGCAAATACTGACGGCAAAGCTGCCATTAATCTTCAAAAACTAAAACTATTTAGACACTTCTATATCATGATCGTTTGTTATATTTATTTTACACGAATAATTATGTACTTATTAAAGGTAAGCAGCCCCTTGTTCAAATTAATTATTTTTAGTTATTTAAATGAATTAAATTTAATTGTCAATAATAGATGACTGTACCATTTCAATACGAATGGTTAGACGAAATGTTTAGAGAAATGGCAACTTATGTATTCTTTGTCTTAACTGGTTATAAATTCCGACCAGCATCAGCAAATCCCTATTTCACAGTGAATGATGATCTTGCTGGTGGTGATGATGATGAAATGGATGTTGTGTAAGTTATTTTAATAGCTGATATTTTTTTTAATGTTCATAAAAAATAAAGAGTCAATGAGGGAGACATTAATTTCGATTATTTTTAAAATTAAACTGCTTTACTTAATTTAATGTTACTATCATAGTCTTTTTTCTAGTGTATCTGGTGCAAGTGGATTTGCTCAGGGTCTTGGAAAAGTATCAAAAGCTAAAAAATTGATAAGACCACAAACGACACAAATTGTTGCCAATGAAGAAGAATGTGAAAGTCTGATTAATAAACGCGAAGCTTCTTACGATTACGATTAATAAGTTTATTAATCGTGCAATAAATAATTATATTTTATAATCTTGTGACTAAAGTACTATAAAAAAATAAGAAACAAAACAAAAATACTAAACAAGTGTCTACATAGCATAAGTCTTCTCAAAAACTCACAATAACTCAACAATTATACTAAAAGAACTATTTTAATTACGAATTTGAAAGCCATTTATACTTGAATTATTAATTTTATAAAATATATTGCAATACGAGCTTACAAAAAAAAAAAAAAAATAGTCTTATTGTACTAATAACTTAAGTTAAGAAATTAGTTACTGCTTATTTATTCCATTAGATATTTAGTTGATAATTCCAGTTTTCCAATTGACAATATTTTTATTTTATTCAATAATAATATTTAATATTATTATTATTATTACTGATGATGAAATTAAGACTCAGTTCGAATCTTTGTGAATAGTTTTACGAGATTAGTTTTATTTGAGTGTATGATTTTTTGATGTTTATTATATTTTGCTATTTCTTTAAGTAGAATATAAGACAAACTATCTGATGTATACAAGTATAATCATAATTGTGTATTTAAATGTTCATAAAATACCGTAATGTAAAGATTTTTTTGTGATTATTGTATTATTTAAATAATTAAGTTAAAGAAAATAAAATTCATCGACGAGATTTATCAAATACTCGTTCGAAAAAAAACTAGAGTTTTTTTTTTAACTCTACGAATAATTTAAATTTCTGATCAATTTTAGAATTCATGATCACCTAATTAATTAATTCTAATGATAATTGAGACGAAAATCTACAAAATGGGATAATTTTTTTTGTGCGGTTGTATGATTTGATTCCTAAGCAAATTAATTAGGAAAAATGTACGAATGATTGGATTCTTGGGGTAAAAGTGGTCTTAATTTTTCATGGAAATTTAAAATATTCAAATATTGATGAAAATAATTGGACAGGCAGCTAAATTGGATTATTGCAGAAGATAATAAATTTGAATGTAAAAGGAAAAACTTACATTTGATGACTCATTGTGTTGGAGAGGGATCAGGAAAACTTTGGTGCTTGGTATGATCTGAAACAAGACAGCAAAATAAATTTAATAATTCAAATTTCTCAAAAATAATTTATTGCTCATTAAAAAAAATCAATATTTGTAATCAATGATTACCTCGATGGACAGAAGTATAAAAAATTAGGAGCATCACTATGGACACTGACTTCACTTCACTTCACTACACTACTTCACTTCACTACACTACTTCACTTCACTACTTCACTTCACTACACTACTTCACTTCACTACACTTCACAACAATCACTTATACTCATTGTTAAATTAATTATAATTAATTAAAACGATTGAAATAATTATTTAAAAACCCGAAATTTAAAAACTGACGCCACGAACTATCACTACATTTCACCATTTTTATTAAATTTCAATTAAAATTTTTTGCAATTTCTATTACTTGATTTTTATCCGATAATTTAAAGCCCGAAAATATTAACAAACATTTATAATTAACGCGCAATAATAAAATTTAGTTTAAGAATTAGCACTGGGCACGAAAAATCATAAGCGTGAATGTAGCAGATAAGAACTTATAAATTTTAAATAAATAAATAAATTAATTAAAATAACAAAATCTAACAAAATTCACGTAATGGTTTTTCAATTATCTAACTACGCATTTTTTAAAATTATTTTTTATTTCAATTAATTAATTTATTTAAAAATTTCTCGATTGCCAGCCAACTTCACGCTCATGAAAAATTCCCCGACTTTGCAACTGAATAATAATTATTATTATTAACGAGTTATTTATATAAATTATTGTTTCTATATATAACCACGACACTTTTATTATTAAAGTGACTTTAATTAGTAATAAATATTCATTATAAATGTATTAATTATTAGAAATAATCAACGTTACGGTTGCTCGCGCCGTTTTACTGATGAGCCGCTTGAGAACAATGTAGCCGAGAGCCCGCCAACTGACCAAGATGGCGTCAGTCAGCGTCCTTTTTAAACTCCGCGCATGCGCAAGTATCGGCGCATGCGCATTGGTGGTTTCGAACCAGTGCCGAGCAGCTCGAACGAGAAGACGCTCAGAGAACACTGAGTGCTGAATAGCTTGCAAGGAATTATGGGAGCTCACTCTGTTGCTATCCAGCCCTGGGTGTAGTTTAAATTCGTATTCAAATGTTTGAACCAGTCGTTCTTCCGTTAAAAGTTCTTATAGTTTATGAATGTGATTAAAAATATGAATATTATTAAATTAGTGACTGAGTTAGTGGTGATTTAATTTTATTTAGTGCGTGAAGTGAGTGTTCGTTAGTGACAATGAAGACGTCGATTGTTGCCGGGTCCTGTTCAAATTCTAGTGGTGTCTCGAACTGGCCATAGGCAGACATTTGCAATTTTTTGTAGAGTGTATTTAGACTTTGTAGTTAAATAGAAGAAATTTTAATAAAAAGTCTCCTTTAAAATTGCAAATGTCTGCCTATAGCCACTTGGGAAGGTATTAAAATTTTTAAATATTAATATTTAATTTAATTATTTAAAAATAAAAAAAAAATCAGTGTTTGTTCGTTTCATTATCATTTATTTGAATTTTCGACGCAGCCGCTATGGCGTTGAAGTTTTTAAAATGTGTAAATGTGAAAAAAAATTAATAATTTAGTGATTAAATAAATGGTGAGTTAATTTAGTGAGTGAGTGATGTGAGTGTTGTTGGAGACAATAGAGATGCAGATTGTTCCTGGATCCTCTTTAAATTCAACTGCTGGCTTGAGGTACTTATTAATACTGAATATTGACAATGATTAAATAAATAATTAATTTAGCAGTTAATTTAATAAATGTTTTATATATTTTTTTGTTACAGAAAAATCATTAAGTATCTGTGGGAGTCATCGAGTCGGTGAGTCAATTAATAAATGCATTTTAATTTTCATATTTTAACCATCATTTATTTTTTTTGTTCTCTTATTTATTTATTTCTAAAAATTAATTATTTTCTTGATATTCGTTTTCTTAAAATTTTCATGATACTGAAGTTAATCAAGGTCTAATAATTTTTAGATTTTTTTAAAAACGACAAATTACAAAAAAAAAAATATTAAGAAAATTTGCACCTACAGTTCTTCTAATTTTTTACATGTGCATATTTTTAGTTTTTTTCTGTAATTGATAAAAAAAAAATCTAAAAATTATTAATTGTCTGTTAACTTTAGTCATTTTTTACGCCGTAAAAATTTTCTGCAATTTGGCGGCATTTTCAATTTTAAAATTTGAATAATCGAAATCTGCCATGTCGATACATCACTTCTACTAAATTTGTCTTATCAACAAGTCGATACTATCGTAATCTGCAGACACTGCGTAGGTAACTTCGAACTCCATTTCCCACGCCGCCCCCTATAAAAACATTTAAACCCTCGTTAGTTTATTTACAATTTTTTAAATAATTCTATAATTTATTGTAATTATAAATTATAATTAACATTAGTTACAAAAACAGTTCAAATAAGTGAATTTTTAAAATGTCATCAGAAAATGAACTACCAATCACGATTGAATTTGGGTAAGGTTACAAATAACCTCTTATTTACTTTCTTAGTTTTACAATCTGTTTATTTATAAAAAAAAAAAATTGTGTAGAGGTGGGGCTGAACTTTTAGTTGGAAATAAAAAGAAGCATCAAGTTAATTTATCTAGTGACAAAGACTGTAAGTATGTTTATTATTTTATTATTGTTTTTGTTATTATGGCATTATTATTATTGTTGTTATTATTTTAATTTAAAAAATTTGATTATTCAATAGGGACATTGAAAAATTTGATATTTTGGATTCGAGATAATTTACTAAAAGAAAGAGAAGAATTATTTATTCAAAACGATACGATGTAAGTAATTAAATACTAATTAATTATCAAAAGTATTTACAAGTTCGTATTCATTTTCAGACGACCTGGAATTCTAGTTTTAGTAAACGATGCAGATTGGGAATTGATGGTAAGATTTGCTTAAAAAAGTCTAAACCTAAACAGCCAATTAGTATTAATATGAGATTGATTATTCAGCCGTTGAGTAAAAAATAATCCAGCTGCAGAAACGTAAGAAAAAGGGATAGAAATACATAAAACTGTGAGTTTTTAGCTTTGGAAACGCGATACAGCTGGTGCTGACGTTTGACAAATGCCCGCGTTGTCCAAACATAAGTTTTTTTATAATCGTCAGTGGGTTCCGCGAGAAAGCTCAAAGAAGAAACGAAAAATAAATAAATTTCTTTGTTACTTCTTACGGTTCTTGGTCTCACTCTCGCTAGAAACAATTGTTCGTTATTCTTGTCTGATACTGAACCCCAAGTAGAGCCCGAGCGTAGTGTTTGATAGACGACAGCGACAAGTGAAAGAGCACAAATGACTTCCGTTAGCCACTCCCACAAGAGTTAAATTATCATTTTAAATTTGTAAATGTAGCTTCCCGAGGCCGACGCGTTGGCTATTAAGATACGAAAGGTATACGAGAAGTACGCGAAAGCAGTCTCCAGGGAGAGGAACGGAATGAAAGAGCAGGGACAAGAAATGTGTTAGGTTCAAGTGCGATAGAGAATATCATGAAGGAGAAATGAGAATAGGGAATAAGAGAGAAACCAGACGGTAGAAAGATGATGGGTTTGCCCATTATTATGATAATACCCACGTTTCACGAAAGCTTTCTGCCGTGCTGTTATATTTTTTCCTGCTGCTGTTTTCTTTTTACCTTTTTTATTATATATCTATTCGTTTCTTTTACTTGTTTGTTCTCCTTTTACTCTAAAATTTTTTATTTTATTATTTTTTATATTCTTCTCGCCCACACGAGACACTCGTTTATTTATTTTCACACTATTATGCCTCGTAAATTATTAAGTCACAACGTGCTAAATTTTCTTACTTAAACAGCTTGCTCAAAGCTTAAGTAGTTTTGCGATACTGCCTCGTGCAGCGCGACGTGATAAACTGTAACACCTAATTGAGGTTCTTCTATAATTTATTGTGCTAAATTTATTAAAACATACCAAGTTATGTCCATGTATATATATATCCGCTGCAAAGAAGATGGTAATTTTCGACGTAATTGGTGATTTATCTCATTTTTTTTACTTTCAGGGTCAGGGAGAATACAAATTGTCTCCTAACGATACCATACTTTTCATATCAACGCTTCACGGAGGCTAATTTTATTGTTATTTATTTATTTATTTTATTTTTACATCTGTATTTTTAATAAGTAAATAAATAAATTAATCAAGTCAATGATGGTGAGGTCATTTGGTATAAATTAAAGTAAATTGTTTAGTTGATTGACTTTAGTTGTGATAATTGGCGTCAATTAATCACATTGACGGTATTGGGTGAAGAAAAATCGATGTAAGAGCTTCTGACGAGCGTCTGGTGTGTGAGTGTGTGTGAATAAGTTTATGGTGAGTTTGTATGAGTGGTTGTGAAGCGCAGAGAGATCATTCTATATCCCGGATGATGATGGCGACGAGGGTGGACCCCTGGACCCAATCGTTAATGGTCTGGCAGGTTGTGATGGTCCAGTGATTAATTGTGTCACCTATGATTACATCACTGTGTGCAATCCAGTATATTATATATGCTTGTGCTTGCGCTCATGGAGACGACACGCAGGAGTAAAACGAGAAGAGAAGAGAAGAGAATGAGCGCTGCGCTGCGCTGTCCATGAGCTGTGGGATTACGGGATACGCGCGATACTAACGCGCGGCCATGCGTATTTACGCACGCTCGAGGTACTCGGGTTTGCGTTACGTGCTCGAGCGACCAACTTTGCAATTCGGTTGTGTGAGGCCGTTATGTAGATTTATGCAGCTAGTCAGTACTAGCTCGTTTCACATTCATCTGTACCACACAACCGCTCACGATCCGACACATCGAGTTACGAGTTTTAATCGTAAATATTTTTTTCAATTTGTTTTAAGTATTGCACACATACTTGTTTGCAATAAATTTTATTCTATTTCAGCTATAATTACTAACAAATATATCAAAAGGAATATTTTTTTTCGAGGCCATTATTTTTAGCTAGTCGGGGTCAGACCTCTCAAATTGACCCCATATTTTTTTATTTTTTAAATTATCATTTTGTATACCTTTAAATTATCACCCTACAGATCTCTCCCATAAATTCTGGAGGAAGAAACTAGTAGTGAGTAGTGAGTCTAATTCAAATCTATTACCCAAGAGCAGTTTCATTAGTTATTACTTTTGCTTGTTACTCATGACTTAATGCCCTGAGCTCTTTAGCTTCTGAAGTAAAATCCTCAGACAGTTTGAAAATTTCAAATCAATTCCAACACAGCTTCATAAGTACCCTTGTTCTATTTAGTAGCGATGGTAGGTACAGATATTGAAAATGATATTGATTTTTGGCGTAAGATGGATGTTGACAAGAAGGTTGTGGACTTACATATTCCTGATATATTGGAATTCGTAAGTACAATATAATGCAATATTTAAAAAAAGCTTTCTTGACAAGTTTAGCAGATTTATAGCTCAGATATTGAATTTAAAAATTTAAAATGCAGTATTTGCTGTAAAGAATAGAGGCTTAAAGTTTTTTTAAAGCCTTAAAAAGAATTTTTAACTTAAAGCGTGATAATGTATGAATAAAAAAAAACACTGTCAGGCTTATTACATTAAAGCTGATCGAAATAGCTTATAAAAATATTCTTGTTGAAAAGTTGAGACAAGTTTTGCAAGCCAAGTAGAAACGATCGACATTTAGTTGTAAGACTTTAGTAAGCTCGGGCCAACTCTCCCCGTTAACTGTTAACCGACAGTTTGACATTCCAAGCATCCAAGTTACTGCCAAAATAGCGATATTGAATCTCAGTGGTTTCAAGAGCAGAGCAGAGTCACTTACCGACTTACCACTCCATGCTGGACATTCGAGGGTCAAATAGTCCACCAGTCTAGTGATAATATAAATAAATAAAAAATGTAATAAAAGTTGGCAAATATTAAATAAAGAGTCCAAGAAAAGCTGAGGGAAATGAAAGTTAAGTTGGCAGTTAGTGGTCGTTTTACTTTTCAAAGTACATTTTGAATTTCAGTTATCTGCACACCTTCTGGCTCAAAAGTATGAGAAACGAAATATACATATATTAAATAATAAGTACTTGTTATTTTCATATCTACCTCAGCCTCTCGGTCTTGTCTTTTCAACTTAACTTTGGGCTATTAGACCGGAACTGCTTTACGCTAATGCGTCCCCCAACTTTTAACAGCTCGACTCGGTTCTTACATTTTCCGGTTTTAGCCTCAACCTCAACCTCAAGCTCTTTCCCAATCTTAACCGTCCGTTTCTTCCGTCCAATTTTAACAAACGGTATAAAGCTCAGCTCTCCTCTCTTTGGCTCGCCTAAATTGCTTGTATATTTTCAATAGAGCTGCCGTGCAGTTGAAAGCTTCATTCAATTATACCGGTAGATTATCTTGGACAAAAGGAGGAAGAATCTGAAGAATGAATTTAATGAAATCAATGAAGGGAAATAGAAAAGGAAAATAAATTTGTTTTTACCCATCTTCGATTGATAGTTTTAAATTCATCATAAATTATCTTATCAATATAAAACATTATCCTATTTTTATAATCTGTTATAATAAATTTCAGTCATTATTATCATTGTGATGATTAAAATTAATTATTTGTGTGCATAAAAGAAGATTATTAGTAAGATAAATTATCTTAATTGCATTTACGTAAGCTTGTTTAATTTGATTAGATTATAAATTTACGAAACGTTAAGTAAATTAAACTATTGATTAAAATTTAGTTACATATAGATATATATTTGTCACACCTGTTGTTTTCTTTCAATGAACGTGGTACTAAGTGACAAAAATTATTTTATGTGTAATTTAAACTGTCGGTAGAAATTGAGAGGAAAACAAATAAAGCGTAATGACAATTAAACTTTTGGCATAATTTTAACATACATTAATATATTTGGATAATAATGATGAAAGATAATGAACAAATTGGAAATAGAAAGAGACACACTGTGGTAATAGTAGAGCTAGAGGAAGAGGAGAAGAAAGAAAAGAATCACTTGATATACATATCTCATTTGAAATAAAGTCTGAGCTCGGTGATAAACGTATTTGTTTTTCCTTTTTCGCTATTCATTTTTTTCATTTTATTTTTCTTTTTTTTTACGTCCTAAATCTTTTTAGAGTTGTCTCTCAACTCCCTGGTGTCCTTTCTTTTCTTCCCCTAGGTTCGTCACAATGTCTTCAAGACGTAACCCATCAGCATAAAACGCACGGGTTTATGAGCCGTAGCGAGTAGAGACAGTTTCGTGTAACATCTTCTTCAAATACCTGGACATTGTGTTTACTTCCTCTGATACTCTCCCCCGACACTTTCGAGGGAAAACTCTATTCTATTCATTTCTATCTCTATTTTTTTTCCTCGGCTCTCAACCAAATTCATTCCTGAGTTTACACTTATTTTTATTACTTTTATTATTTTACTTTGCAGTTATACTTGTAGAGATGGTTTCAATGCTAATAGTTATCGTCGCTCATCAAACATGAAATCTTATAAAATATTGTTGAGGTTCCAGGATAATTTCATTAGTGAAATATTATACAGTATAAAGACAGAAGCCTTAAGAAGTTGAGGTAATTAATTTGTCTACATCTATAGTCTTCACATCAAACAGACCGGGGTTAGATGAAAATTTTTCGGAAAAATGAGCGACTCAAAAATTTTTACAGTGACTTATTTTTAAAAAAAGTTACAATTTTTTTAATTATCCAATCAATTAATTAGGAAATTTTATATAGATTGAATTTTTATAATAAAAAAATTTTCTTGTTTTATTGAGATTTAGAGATGAGCCAGATTTAATTAACGGAGCACTCAGAATTTGAGTGAAAAACTTTTCTTATTTTTAAACTAATATTTGATTGTTAAGAAAATATACTATAAATTTATCATTTCTTTGTCTTGTTATTTGCGTAATAACATTTATTATAAAATGTTTCATATTTCATAAAAGAATTTTAAAAATAAAAGACATGAAAACCCTTAATATCAGATACTTGATGCAATCTCAGACAAGACTGCGGGATACTTTGAAAATCCAATAATTAAGCCAAAGAATTCGATAATCGTTGAGATCTATATGATAGAAGATTAAGTAAGAAAAAAAAATGAAAGAACTAGTAAAGCAAAGTTCGAGCATAACTTTAGAGGTTTTCAAGTTTAAATTCATAAAACTCATTTAAAATATTAAACAATATATTTCTAGATAAAACTAATTTTCTCTATAAAAGAAATAAAGTCCATTTCTATCTTGGATAAAAACAAACTTAAAAGTTGGCGCGGTTTCAAAAATTAGAATAACTCAAATGAATACGAATACGTTGAAATAATCAATAAGAAAAAAATATGTGGGGATATAAACTAACAAATTTGTTGTACGCGGTCTTTACTTTACTAGAGATATTATTTCAACTCCGTCCAAGACAAAGGATACTCACGAGGGATATCTTTTCCATTACTCTTTGCTTTGACGAATTATATAAGACCTGCTTCTGTTCCTGAGTTATTTTTTTCTTCTTTCTTTCTTCCTTATTTTTATTTTTTTTTTTTTTATCAGTAAAGACAAAACTGAAGATAGCGAGAAAAAGCAAAAAAAATATTTTCGTAATAGAAAGGTTACTGAGACAAATCTGAGCGTGAATTTAGTTTCCTTTGAAAGATTTCCTACGAAAGAGCACAAAGAAAAATGTCGAAATAACTTGGTGGAATTTGATTTTTTCTCATTTAGTTTCACCTCTTATTTTTCCTACTACGTATTATAATTAAAAATATTTGTTTTAAAACCAAAAAAGCACACAAAGCGCGGGGTGACGTCCACTAAGTACACCATTTGTAGTACATTACAAGTGGTAATTTATAATTAAATGAGTGGCGTGCGGCTTGCGGTTTATTATAATGAGCCCATACAAAAGTAAACGCAGGGTAACTTAACATGGAACTTTGGCACTGAGCCTGACGATATAACAACCTTATTCCCTTTAACTCAAGCTTTTACTCTCTGTCTCCCTTAAATAAATACCCAGATATTCACGCGAACCTTGGTCGTAGCCTTACTTAATGTTTAAACCACTCAATTATTTTGCTCATACACTTGATATGTAACAGTAACATTAGTACCGAAGCCCTTGTAATATATAGACAAACAAATACACCGAGAATTTTTATTTAAAAGTGTTTTAAAATAAATAATTATTAAAGGAAATGGAATAATTTGATGTTGGATAGTTTTGAAATGAAATTACCGAGTAAATGAAAAGCAATTTAATTTATAATATTTGGATTGGAGTCTGTACAGAATATCCTTGCATCGATAGAGAAAACTGCTTCAGTAGTGAATCCAGTGTAGTGAAATGAAGGTATTAAGGGACGTAGGGAATAGTCGTTGAAAAGCATGCGGGTTAGACGTCGCTGCGATAACACAAGTTAAACATGACCTGTGCAGATACACACGTACACCCATTCACCTATATAAATGCACGTAATACCTATATCTGCAGTAAGATCGCTGCCAATCGGGCACCATGAGAATAGAAATAGGGGTGATAGGATTCGCGATACTGTTTAAATGTTTAAATAAAATAAAAAGTAAAAATATAAAAATAAGTATATATATAATATTGTCTCTGTACAAAATTCAAGTACAAGCTACTAGCTATTTTTATAATCACTGTCATTAGAGATAATGCGAGTGCGATTACTTGTAAACTGATAAAATTTATCAGATAAATTTATTCTTTTAAATTACATTATCGTAATTTAAATAATAAAAATTTAATTATTAGACAAGATCTTCAATTATGGCAAAATGTCTTGTTTAAGTGGAAAAATTTAGTGTATAGTCAGACCGGATATTCATTAAGGTTACATAATAGCTGCAGTATAGAGTGTTGAGTAAAAAAGTTTTAAAAAAAATTATAAGTTACGTATATATATGTATATGTATATGTAGAATAAAGAGGTAATGGGAAAAGGGTGAGAAAAGGGAATGTAGAGAGAAGTTTCCGGGCTCGCCGCGTGTGTATTTAGAACACGAAATTTTCGTAATAGTTTTGGCAGCTGCTTCTCCTACATCTACGAGTACCTATACTGTACTTGTGGAACGTGGCTTTGCAGCCAAACGACGAGATACATAGTAATACATCTAGATGTTTTAGTATTGGAGGTTTTATTTGTGGGCATGAATGTGTGTTGAGGATGAAAAGGTGACTACTGCAGTAGTCAAGGTTCTATATATGTGTGAGTTGATGTGTGAGTGTGTGTACAGGATGGAAATGAAGGCAACTGTGATCGAACAAGAAGTAAGTTTAAGTTTAATTAATGTGCCACATCGTATTTATTCGGTACTAGTTTCTATGTATTACACGGTCAGAGTTTAACAGCATAAATAAATAGTTTTTTTTTAAATTTAAACTTTCAACATTTTTTAATTTATCTTTCGAATTTTTTTATTTTTTTTCTTTTTCAAGTAAATACAAACATGAAAATTATTTTGTCATGGCATTAATTATTTCTAGATAAAACGAGTTTGAAATTTTTAGAAAAACAGTTGACAATTTTAGGATATCAGGCTCCCAGATGCCTTATCAGTTGTAAAAAATCTTAAATGTCTCCCAGAAGATTTTCCAAAGGTTCCCAGACGTCTTATCAGTTGTGAAAACCTTACTTTTCCAAAAGGTTCTCGGAAGGTTTCCAAACACTTTATCGTTTGAAAAAAAATATCACGTTACCCGTTTACTTCAAGAACACATAATACGTTCAATGGACAACACAGACTCTCAAAATTTGTTGTTATTTAGAAGCCAGACTCTCCAAATCCCTTTTTATTTAGGAGCTCATAAAAAATATCGAGTTATAAATAAATACAATGATATTCTTCTATCCATTTTACCCCCCGGTCCGTCATGCCCTCCTCTCTTCATCATTTAACCAATTTGTTGATACGTCATATATACGTAATAACTTAATTGAAGGTCGTTTTGGTCTTGCCAGAGAATTAAAACAGCGATGAACGCAGAGCAGCACTCTTGACGATTGTTAAGTGGTTGTTGCTATAGTTTTGCTTATTCCGGTCACAATGCGAGCCTCTTATACAGCATCCATACAGCCATCTACCGCTGTGCCATCATGTACTTTATCTCTCTTTTTCTTCAACAGTCCGCCTTTCATCCATCTATCCTTCCAACTCTTCTCCGCTCATTCCCCACTGTGTGCTGCTGCATCCCTCGACGCAGTGACGCTAATGCATATTCAATGTTAAACTCATGCCTTGAATTTCCAGATCGGCCCGTCTCACCACCATCATCCGAGACGTTGAAATTTCCGGCTGAAAAATAATAAAATGTAAAAAGATTAAAAAGTAAAAAACATCTTAGAACACATTATTTTCAATTTTATTTTTAAATTATTATAACAGTAATATTAATTTCCAAAAAATTTTTTCATTTAAAAATTTTAAATTACTCTTCAAATTCAAATATTTTGTTACTTTCATTTTAAAAAATAATATTGACGTTTTCAAGCATAAAATAGTTAATATAAAGAACAAAGTATTCATTTTCCTGCAACCTCGACGAATATTAATTTTAATATTTTTTACAAAAGTTTAACGTTTTTTTTTTTGTTTTTTTTTTTTTTACATATTTACGTTCCAATGTTTAAGATAATAGAAAAACAGTGAGCAAGGAATAAAAGTTAGTAGAATAAGAATAAGAAGAAGAAGAAGAAGAAGAAGAAGTAGCACCAGAAGCAGTTACAGTCGTTGTGTTTGATGACACTGTGATCTTTTGACGTGTTTCTTTCAACTCTTCTCTTCTCAGCTCTTCTCTATTATTTTCTACTCTTGTATGTGTCTCAATCAGCCAACAAACTACGAGCTGTTTACCAATACGGTTTCCAATATATTTTCGTCATTGCTCTACGGGAAATATCGATTTCTACCCCAATTCCAGACAATTCTTTCTCAACCTCTTTTACTTTATTTTTATTTCTTATTTTTTTCTTTCATCATTTCTTTTTCTCGTTCGTTTCATTCGTCGAAACACATTCGCTGCTTCAACGCCCCAGTACTCGTACTCACGTTTAATATTTTTTGGCACACAAAACTACAAAAAGAGTATACGGATGTCTTGTACGTTAAACTCAGCAAAATATTTTTTTTATTGTCGTAATAATAAATTTATAATACACATATTTTATTATTATTATTATTAATACTAAAATTTAAAACATAAAACAAATGTACAACATGAATTTTTTTTCTGCATTCATATCTTCTCCTGTACAATAAATTATAATATGTAAATTAAGTAAAGTGCCCGGGTACAAAATTTTCGTCCAGAAGTAGTAGATAGAGGAATAAGAAGCTACGGCAATTACAGAGGCTTATGTTTGATACAAATTGCGCAGCCCTCTACATCTACTGATGCCATTTACTCCCCCTACGGGGACTTGTGTAGCTCAATTCAGACAAA
Organism: Microplitis manilae; assembly: GCA_030273425.1. Lineage (NCBI taxonomy): Eukaryota > Metazoa > Arthropoda > Insecta > Hymenoptera > Braconidae > Microplitis > Microplitis manilae. The sequence continues at coordinate 2,333,173 of CP092725.1, forward strand.
CGCTATCCAGACACACTGTGTCGGTATATATAAGACTAAATACCAGACATACGGCGATAAAAATAATACAAGTTCAAGAGTTTAAGGTATGAGTTTAGTTTGTTGATAGCGAAACTCGTGACACCTTTTTTCCTCCCATTTGATGGATACACTTGTCGCGAAGTGGTAGTTGGATAATTTATTAAAGCATGTTTGCTACTGTTAAAATGTAATATCTCGAGTAAGTTTAATTATTCTGTCGTGCTAATTTAAATGTAATTGTCAGTTTAATTACTTAGATTTTAATGTGAGAGGTGAGAGTACAAGCGAGGCATGACATGAGGATTTTATAACTTTCAAAATAGAGTTAATATTTTTTTATCGGATCTTATTTTGAATCGGCGTGAAATCGACTTTGATTTGACTTTGATAGTCTGAAACTTTTTTAACGTCTTACTTTATCTCGTATCTATTCAAATTTATTTTTAAATGGTTTTAGATTATTCGAAATTTAAATAAAGACAATTAGTTAAAAAAATTAATTTTAATAATTTAACTGATTACTCGTGTCCCTAAGTTTAGAAACTAAAAATTGAATTAGAGGATAAATCATTGATACAAACACTTGACTTGTAGGTATTAACTCACATTAGACCTTTTTTTTCCTTACAAAAAAATGCTAAATGATATTTTTAATTCCCGCTTAATGAGATAAAGCTACAAAAAGATAAAATGCAATTTTTAATGAAAGAAGCCAAAGAAAGTGGCAAGAAGTAAAACACCAGCTAGTAAAACCAAATTTAAAAATTAGACTCCCTCGTTATTTTTACATGTAGATGTTTAAATTTAAAAATCTAATAATTTAAAAAATAAACTATTTATCAAGTCTAAGGGTAAAACTGTCAAAGGTCTAAAAACTAAATAAAGAGAAGCCCAACAATGTCTTTTTTGTATTAAGAGCAGACATAAATTTATCCTGAAACTTTAATACAAGTTTGCTGGTGAAATTCCCGAGTCTATTTTACCTACAGTTCGTTCACTTGAGTCTCGTTCTCAGAGTTGTTGGGGTAGCAGAGGGTGCGAAAGTACCTTCCAGTACCTCCAATGAGCCTCCAATTTTCGTTCGCCAGTTTACATCAAGTGGGTACATACTCGAGTTAACGACTTGATTCAGTCGGAAAATTTTCGGTGCTTCGACTTGGAACGGACGAGATGTAGCGAAGGGAAAAGGGGTCTCGAGCCAGAATGGTCAAAGAGATGAGAGCAGCAAATTAGAGATGATGTTGAGCAAATAAAAAATAATTACATTTAAATTAACGAGCATCGATAATAGTATAAAAAAGTAAAATAAAATGAAATCTCTCATCTCATTTCCAGATTAATCAACATTGTGTTTGAAATCATGTCCAAGTATCTCCGGTTACTTTTTTTTCTCTGACTTTAAACATCGCGATGAGTGCACAGCAGGGTAACATACAGTTATATACACACATTTACACACATGTGAAACTCAGTAAAGGGTGATTGTATCCCTCGGGTTTATCCACCTGTCTTATCTTGGCGTACTTCAGTAGTTAATATCTCTCTCGTATCAAACGAAACGCCGGAAGGTAATCCCTAAGGCCGTTTCGTTACTCTCACACTCTTCAGTACGGTACCTATCATATCCTTTGTCTTTGTTTTTGAGCACACGCAGACACGCGAATAGAGTTGAGTTGGTAACACTATCGTGTTGCCCTCCAACCGCGATTAAACAAATAAATAATTTTTTATTATTGTACTTAAGAAACTCTTTCATAAATATTTTTTATTACATTAAACTTGAGAGTGTTATTTTAATAGAAATAAAACTTGTTCCATCTAGCTCACCTGCTTCACTTTAAATTATCTTTGTCTATATCTATATCTACACACTGAAGACAAAAAACCTGAGTAAAAGAAACAATTGGACCTAAATTTAACTCTAGAACGAGTAATGTCGCAGACAATTCTTCTCTTTGTTCTCTTTTCAATTTTTTTTTGTTTGTTTTTTTATTCGAGTTTAATGAATAGGACGTAATGTAACACATTGTTCAATGCTCACATGAACTTTTATTGTGTTAAAATAAAAAAATTGAAAAATATATAGATAGAAAAAAAATAGAGATGTAGAATTATTTTATGCGATAGATCATTATTATGAAATCTACAATCTAGTGTTTTCTCTTTATTTTTTTATGAATATAACATGATGTGAAATAACGTATTTCTTGTGGTGGAAAAAAAAATGAGCAAATAAAGTGCTTATCCATTTTTCACATCTTATCTTTAATAAAAGTGTATCAAATACATTAACAGATCTCTCAATACAGATGAATATATTGTAATGTAATGTAAGGAATATGAGGCGATGGGGGATGGGGTTGGGGTGGAAGGTGGAAAAAAAATAATGATTCAAATAAGAAATGTGAGATTTGTAGAGAATATAGAGTAGAGTGTAGAGAAGAAAAGAGAAGAGTATGTAGTAAGGAAAAACCGATGATCGAGGGATGTGACGGGGGTTGATGGGCGTTACCTATAAATCGGCATACACTGAACCAGGGACAAGTATAAGGCAATACTTTCGGATATTGGTACGCTCGGGTGATTGATGGTCCGAGATATTCAATATCTGCGAAACTTCTCAAGCCAAAGCTTCAACTCAACTTCTTTCTCTTTTTTTCTCTTATGCTTTTTTTTATTGTTTCCTACTTTCTGCCCGCCCCCGCACGTAGATTTGTTTCCAATGTCGCGAGTTGTGTATAAAATTTTTTTTTAATCTTTAATATTTGCTGTCACAAAAGTTCACGAATTCTCGTACTGCAGAATATTTATTTGAGTATTAGTCATTACTTATTAACGAGTTGAACATTCAGGGCACGGGGATTGCTGATGAAAAATTGAGTGGATAAATTTTTTTTATAAATTTTGAATCATCTATTGATTCAAATTCGTTGCTATGATTTATTAGTTTCAATACCTTGGATGCATCGATTTATTAATTTCGATACATCAAACTGAAATTGAATTGATTGAAATGTATTTCATCAAGTATATTTTTATATATTTCAATTCAATTTTAGTTCGATCAATCGATTCAGTTTTGAATCAATCATAACTCGATTTACCGATTCAATTTCGGTTTGATGTATTGATTCAATTTTTTATTATTATTTTTAATTGGACTTTACGATCTAGAAAAAATCTATGACTCGAAGCTCACAGAGCTAATTTGTTGATTTAAATTTAGTGTTACTGCTGTACGATAATTTTACGAAACTACTAAAGAAATAAATATTTCATTTATTATAGAAAGAAAATTTATTTTAATAACTTTTCAGTTTAACAGTAAAGTTTATCGTTTAGCAGAAATTTTTTTACTATATGTGATAAATTAACGGAACTTAAATTTTACCATAAAGTTTAAAGTTTTTATATCACCGCGTACGGGTTTCTGGTTCTGAACACTAAAATTTCAAGTATGCATATTTTACTTATTCCGGAAATTTTAGAAACCGTTAAATTTTCTTATTTATATTTTATGCTAATGACCAATTTAAAAATCGTCTGTCCTGTAATTGTAACTTAGTTCTGATAAAAATATCTTAGTTTGAAAGATCCATTGCTATCTGACATAAGCGACCAACCTAACAAACTTTTGAAATCTAAACTTGTTGAAATGAACCTAGAAAGCATAACTTTGAAAATTTAAACTCGAGATATTGAACTATCGATATCTGTTCTTTGAAGCTTGAACTTTTAACAATTAATTATTGTCATATTTTTTATTTTTATATATGCAAGTACATAAATTTCATGAAAAATAAGCAGAAGTTTATTTTTTAAAAGTAAATCTATAAATCAATGGCATAAAAGATTTCATAGTGGCTATTCAGATATTCATAAATAACAATAATAATTATAATATAATACTCAAAATTGCAATGAAATAAAGTATTGAATAAAAATGACTTGACTTTTACGTAAAAATTCATCAAATCACAAAAATTCATATTGATAAGAATTCAAATTTTCTAAATTCAATTTCCAAAAATTAATATAAAGGAATACTTATATGAAACCCTGTCACGGTAATTTTTATTGAAATTCAGATGATCTTTATAAGATAAAAATCAAACCGAAATAATTTTTTGCTCATAAAATTATAGATCAATTTTATTAAAAATTGAATAAATTAAAATTTGAGAGTACTCTGTTTATTCAGACTTTTGGAAATCCATAGCATTGATATGTCTCGCATAAAATGGAGACTAGTGGAGACGCGTTTTTTTACCCTATAAAAATAGTATTAACTCAATCCACACGTCCACATCGCACGTCATTCGCATTTTTCTTCATTCTACGGCTAAATCTCTTCCCTCACTTATTTGCTGTGCATAAATTGTTGATACTGCGACTAAAAAACAAAGTAAATACGAAATACATGTGTGTATAAATGTATATATGTATACTGTGACTCTCTTGGTTACTCTTGAGCTTTGTTATTGTGTAAATGCATCACACCCACACCGCAAAAACCCTACTTTCCAGCAGCCCTGTACATGATTTTGTTTTATTGTTCAACCCTATCATTTCTGACAAATATACGGAGATATAACTAAAATATATATACACAAGGACGTATAAACTCACGCAGTCTTGTATTTCGCGTTGTTTTCACCCTCTCAATATCACGGGATTTTCACTGTTTTAAACATTTCACATCAGGTTACGTATATTTTTAAAAAGTTATTCTTTAATACGGTGATAATGTTGTTTTGTATAGTCTACGTCTCTGCGTATATTTATACTACTTATAAAAAATAATTTAAGTACGTAAATTTAGCTTATGTTAATAAAACTTTAGCTATCGCTTGTATACTTCTGTCAATGCTACTTTAACTTTCGCTGTATACACAACTTTATACAATGCCTTTATATTCTTCAAAACCTTTTTAGAATGCACATTTTTTTTCCTTTCTTTTTTTTTTTTGTTAGGATGTCGGAGTTGTTAAATTTATTTGTCTATGTCTGTCTTTGTTTAAAAAGTATCAGAATGGAATTATGAACAATAAATAATAACAATTCTAGCATATATAATTTGAGTTGTGTACAGAAATTAGTTTTGTCACAATGCTTTGAAAAATTTTATAACTGTCTGGAACAATTGAAATAATTTCAAAACTGTCTAGTACATTTCAAAAGTTCGAAGATACTTTGAAAAAATTCTTAATAAATATCAAATTTGTTTAGAATATTTATGAAAATTCAAACACGAACATAAAAAATTAACCGTAAAAAAATTACCATATGATAAGAAATCAAATTTTCAAATTTTTGTTGAACTCGAAATTTAGCCGGAAAATTTATATGAAAAAATAAATGAAAATTAGGTAATTATGATTTTACTGAAAAAAATTATTTAAACAATGAAAAAAAAGTCACGATTCGAACAAAGTGTTATTACCACTCTAAAAATTTAAAAGACGACATAAATATGTATGATGTGAGTAATATTTGCACGTTTCTATACTATTCATCTTACGAATATTACGAATCCTCGCTCGCGAATAGTCACAGGCAAAGTAAAATATACAAATATACTCATACATATTCTGTACACATCTCACTGTAGTCAATAAAATAGTAATGGTGTATAGAAGCAAAAGCATCTCGCCGGTAAGCTGCTTACTGGACGTGAATCTAGCAACGTTTTATGGCAACTTTTATCGTTTTGTAAACTATATATCACCCATACTCTGGCATCACTATTTTCACAATCGCTTCTATTTTATATTTTATCTCGGATTTGTGTTCATGGCTTCTTGCTATTGACCATTATATCCCTTTTCATTTTCATTATCCTCGAGCTCCAATCTTCACCTACATCCAATAAAAGAGCAAAAAAAAAATTACAAATTGCACAACAATTTTCTTCTCTATTGTATTCATTATTGTTACATACATATATACTTTGTTACATACATATATATAAAGGGATTTGAGAGTTGAGAGATGAGGGTACGTCTGACGGAAGTTATCTTCATTTTATGGCATACACGAAACTCTGACGAAGCTTTCTCAAGGAGCTTCTGCGGCCAACAGTTTCTCCAAACTTTGACAATCTATATCGCTTACAGTTTGTGTCTCAACACCTGGCTACACAACTAGAAAACTCCAACCAGAAATCACCGATCCATAAACGATTGTTCAGCGATAAATTATTAATATCACAAGTAATCGAAAAACAAAATAAATAAAATTCAACCCGTCAGTCTTCAAATTCATAAATATATTTTTGTACTCTTCTTCATAATTCAAAAAAATATTTCGGGTAATAAGTTGCAATAAATGCGGGGGAAAAAATCCAGTAAGTCAATGACTTCTAAAAATTTTGAAATAAGTTTCTGTCTAATTCATCTCGAGGTAATTATTTGAACGTCTGCTCTTTGGCAATAGTACTGTTGTTTCCGAATTGCATTGCATATATAACACAATTAAATCGTATTTCCTCTCCTCTAAATCTTGTCTCTGAGCATACCAATAGCAATTGGGTATTCATCGAATGCACGCAACGTTACCTATTAACCCCCTTTGACCTCGCCGTGCACGGTCATGTATTAAATATTCAAAAGCCATCTCGTTGATCAAAAATCAAGCGTATGCTGAAAATATTTTAATTTAATCTCAACACTATTTTAAACGTTAATATATTTAAATAATTAACTTGAACCGCCAAATAATTATTTAATTCTAAAATAATAAATATTATCGTTCGGTTTATTTATTATTCTGGGTGCCCGTTAAATTTTGCTTCTATATAATATATATATTTTTACTCTATGTATTTATATTTGTTCCGTTTCAATGCAGCAGAACGTCGCTCGAGCATATCTATAGGATTATCCTTATTTTGTATCCGATCCACGTAACTGCTCGACCCATTCTCAACATGTGCGTTTCTTCTTTTCTTATTTTTTTTATTTTCTATCTTTTTTTTTTTTTTTTTTACTTCTTACGTTTATTTTTTTTACTTGAGAAGCTTGAAAAATAGCCTCCGGCTCTTATAGTCTACTCGTCGCACTCGTACAATCGTAAAGAAAGGGAGGTTTGATTTTTCACCATTTTATCTTTATTTTACTTCAATTCATACATATATATTTTTTTAAATGTTATTTTTCGATATTTACATAATCTATGAATAATTTTTTTTTAAAGTCGTGAAATGTGAGTCGCTACAATTCGCGTCAAAGTTAAAAATAATTTTTTTTTAATTCAAAAATTTTGAAAATGACTAGGATGGAAAATTCAATTTAAATGAATTTTATTATTTGAAATTTCAGAACTCATCATATTAAAAAAAAAAATCATATCTAACTTTTATCAAAAATAAGAAATTTTTTGAGGAGGACAAAAAATATTATTCAATAAAACATCAATATTATAAGAATTAATAGTGATAATAATAATAAAAATAATATTTATGGGTCTATAAGAAAATAAAGTCGAAGATTAGACATTAAATATTGGTGACTGATAAACTAAGAACTCAAAGATAGCTTTCTTCTCTCAGAAATATCGCTTTAGATGACTTGAATAATTCTTTTATCTTTTGCTGAAGCATTTTTCTTAACCGTCGTCGTTTTCTGGTCGTCTCGTCTCGTCCGTTATACTCTCGAGGGCGATCGGTCGGTGGTGATTTAGCGAGCTTCTTACCTCGAGGCCATATCCCCGGGACACGGTGGTATGGCTGGTGTGCAACGTCAAGGATCAGCGAGAAATGAGACGGGTGAGTTGGAAAAAGGGGATTGAGTGAACAAATGCAACGAGGTAAAACGCTTTTCTCAAGCTCAAGAGGATACTGGATAATATATAGCATATTACCCTATATAATAATAAATATATATCTCTATGGATCTCATATGTAGTTAGATACACTTTTTCTCTTTATTTTATTTATTTTTTTTTTTTTTACTTCTGTGAAATATTTAAATTTCATATTTTATATTTCTTTTCACATTCAACTAAATTATTATTTTATTTCGGTGTTCGAGTTATAAAAAGATGAGAATTTATATTTTTTTTCTCGTTTCTCTTTAGCGGTTTATTTTGATGAAAAAATTAATGTCAAATATATAAGAAGGTGTGTTAAATGAAGAACAGTAAATATGTGTTACTCAAAGCTGGTTTAGTAAAAGAAAAGTGCTTCAGCCAGCGTTACCTTGGCTAAAGTACACCTTATGTTTTTTTTTAAACGTCTATTTTCTTCTTACATCAGCGAAAAATATCTCGAAAATGACTTTTTCCACTTTATCAAAAAGAATTACGTGTAAGAAAAATATGTATTATATATTTTATAAAAATACTCACGTATAAAATATTGCAAGGAAAAAAATTTAATAATGATGCAAAAGCACTCCCTTATATTTTTTCAGCAAATATTTTTCTGTTGATTTAAGTAAACTCTTAAAATGCTCAACAGTCAGTCCTCTAGGATTTTCCTGGTAAATCTGTTAAATATTTTCGCTTTTGAAATAAAATATTTGCCTAGTTTTTTTTCTTAGATTTAAATTTTATCAACGATCTGTTTCTCGAAAATTATTTTGAAACAGAATAACAATTTTAATAATTTTGAAAAAATCAAAAAATCTGTTACATTTTGCCTTTTTTCACATTATTTCAGTTACTTACATTTCCCTTAAAAAATATATAAATTGTCATCCAATAATTGTCTCCTCAAATGTTGGTTCAAGTGACATTCATCATACAACTATAATCATAAATATACAAGATGAGGATCTAGAATAATAGACTATTAAATAAACAGTTAAATATCAGCACTAACACAAATAATGGATCTCAATTCTAGACTAATGCTCGCTTGAGTTCTCTTCTCTGCTAGTTCTTTACCTCTATTATTCTAGCATACCTAACTTAACTTCTAAAACACTACACTATTCTTCATAATTATTTTCTTATAAATTTCCATTACTCTATTAATTTCTCAAAAATTCAAATCAGTATTACGCAAAAATACTAGTAATAGCCAACGACATTACTCTAGGGGAGAGGTGGGCAAACTGGACTCCCTCAAATTTTGGATGTTTCGAAATACGTAGGGGTGAAATGGACCCTCCAAAATTATTGTTCAATTTAAATTTGAAATTAATTTCTAAAAAAATCAAATATTAAACTTTTTTTTGCGACCCATTTTGCCCCAAATTTCCTTTCCTTATGACATCCACATCTACTTATTTAAATGTAACTTCCACAATAATTTCCTTCATTGATCCAATCCCGATGCTCGAACATATATGGGCTTATATTATTAAATTCTATTATATATAAAAATAAAATATGAGTATTAACAAAAAAATATATTTATTTACTAGCTTTTTTTAAAAAAATAATTAATGGATTGTTTTTGCAATCGGATTAAGACTCTATAACGGTAAAAGCCATTATTGATAATAGTACAAGGCATTACTGGATAGGAGTAACGAACCATCTATTTGGTGTACGTTTACTTCCATAGTAATTTCCTTCAATTAACCCAACTATGTTTGAACATATAATTGATTACATGATTAAATTTCTTGGTAATAAATGATAACAGATAACTCAAAAATAACTAAAGCAGTGGTGAAAAAAAAGGATTATCATATTTGAATAATATTTACATGAAAAAAAATTTGTATTCATTTTTTGTTAAATCATCGCGAGACATATTTTTATTAACATATATGCTTATTTTTATTTCACATTGTCATGTCTTTTGCATTAAACCCCGACACATTCAGCATTACTTAGGTTCCTGGTGACATTTCATAAGGGGCAATTTTTCTCTATCTCGGTTAGAAATACGTGTGGGTGAGTTATACTGCTACGTACCCTCATGTATTGCACGCTCACCGCGTCGATATCTGCATAAGTAACAAGTGCATTATACGGGATAAAATCCAGGATGCATAATGTATCTAGTGTAACCACGTATGCGCATCTTTCCATATAATATATGTTGAATATATGAGGATTTTGAATACCCTCTGAGTTGCCCATAAGTAGGCGGATATGAGACGCGAAAAAAATTTAATTAAATTATCTACTTACTGGGATAAATTAAACTTTGGATGATTAATAGTTTAGCTGTAAAAAAATTATATTTACGAAAAGGGGGGAAAATGGGCCGTCAAAAAAAATGGTGATAAGGTAGTTATATTTTTTTGCTGAGTCCGAAATTTGTTTTTTGGAAATTCTCATGTCCTCGTTAAAAAAAAATTTTGAATGGTCCAAAATGTTATCATGTCCGTTTTACCCCTTTGGAAATTCAAAAAAAATGTTTAGAGGTCCATTTTACTCCATTTTGTCCTTTTTCCTTTTCTCTACATGATCAGAAATTTATGGAATACAATTTTTAAAAAATTTTTGGGGTTTCTTCTGATCTAAGGGGTTTAGTCTTCATATGATCAGACACAAGACGAAAGAATGTTTCTATAAATAATTAATAATTTTTCTTCATATTATCTTTATAATAATTTATTTATTAAAATATACAGAATAATATATGAAAGGTAATAAATGTTCAAAAAATTTTTATTTAAATATTTATATTGATTTTCATCACCACTGAAATTTTTTATACATTTAAATTCCTGACATTGTTGTGATAAAACACAGAACTCAAAAAACTCGATAGCAAATGAAATGCCCCCAAATCGACTGGGTATTATTTATAGTTAAGTAGGCGGTTTTTGTTTGACTATAAACATATATGATAATATCGATTGACTCATCCAACGTGAAAGTGTATATAGAATAAGGGATGACACAGGAGTAATATAAAAGAGGCCAGTAAACAGAAGAATAGAGTCTAATTCCATTTCTGAGCGAAAATGGAGCTGCTGACGTTGCCTCTCTATCATCGCCATCATCAGGTTTACTATACTCATACATGTCTTCTGGCATCCACTGTTTTCTTGCATCGTCTGGTGTTTTCCCCTCATTCTCTCTCACTCTCTTTAACTTTTCGCACACATACTACTTTACAAACCGCTCTATCTCTCGAGCCCACCACCTTCCCACCCTATCAAGTTTCCAGTTCGTCATATTCCGTTCACGAACTTTGCTTTAAGACGAATAGAATTCATTTTGATTCATACTATACTACTAGGCGGAAAAGAAAAATTCTAAAAGATCTAAGAGTCCGATAAACTTTTCGTTTTCCCTCGTCAATAAATCCGCCAAGACATCTTTGGTCAACTAAGTTTTATCAAATTTTTATATTTAGTTATACTTCTCTATACATAAAAACACATACATACATATATTTATATATATATATTTTTACGCTTATAAACATCTATAAACATAAATTTATCAATAAAAATATAAAATATCCTGGTTAAAGAAAATTGCAAGTATTTTTATGTATATATATAAATATATATAACTTATAGTATGCAAAGTTTTTCCATTTATAATGTTTCTTCTTTCAATAATTTTTATAAGGTTTCAAATACAACAATAGCATTATTTATTTTTTTTTTTTTTTTTTACTTATAGACGTATACATTATAAAATTAATATTATTATTACTATTATCATTTATTTATAAATTGTTATACAAAATAAAGATTGTTGACTCGTCGACTTGCGCCCCAAGCGCTGATGTCCCCACACAATTCTTGATTTTGTAATGGACAAGAATTGCGTTTGGACAATCATAGCCTGACACAACAGCCTCATAAATTTTATTACGACATATTATGTTGCTCCACTTATTTTTATTACTATTATGACTACTTCTTGGTATCGGAAAATAGCTGGTCATTGCAAGGAAAATATAAATTGCCTACCACGTGTTTGGGATCCTGTAGACAGAGAAAATTATTATAAATTTATTTATCTATTCAAATCATGTGGATTTATTGAGCTATACATGTATTTAAATATATGAAAAATTTACCTCTTTGGCATAGATATAAAATAGTAGAAATATATGAAGTCTTAGATTTTTATTATTCTCAGATATTTCATTATTTTTCACTGTCGCGTATCTTTTAACGACATTACGTGACATCATCGGTTGTTATTTTATCACAAAACGTGCTTGAAAACACGTTGGCTTAAGTCGTTATGTCAAGATTCGTTTCCGCGATTCGTAAAGCTCGAGAAAAATTTTTTAGAGCAAAAAAAAATTTTTTTTCCGTTTAAAAAAAGAAATTGAGGTAAAAAAAAAAAAAAAAATGAACCGAGAAATAATTTTAGCGTCAACTCAAACCTCAAACCCATTGCGGTTGCACTCTCTGTTCACTATCCTCTGGATTTCAATTGAATTCGTCACTACTTTTTCGATAAGGTTTGTACCTATACTTATATATATTTATATATACATATAGTTACAAGATGGTATTAAAGGAGAAAGGTTAAAAAAAAGTGTTGGATCAATTCAGAACTCTGGATTTTCCGCTAAATCAAGGATACAAGATCTATTGAAGCCGCAATCGAATAGATGGGTTGTGAGGTCGCTTAGTGACCGGCGAATGTCGGATGCCCAAATATATTGAACCAAGCTGGTCAGATATTTAACATTTCACGTCACATGAAATTTAAAATAAAATAAATATTCGTTCTTTCATATAAAAAATTCAAATAATTTTGAACCAAATTTCGATTTGTTTTTTTTTTTCTGAATCTTTATTTGAGAAATAATTTTTACTAATTAATTAATAAATTAAATCATATATTTATGATCTTTATCCATCGTGAAAAAAAAAAAATAATTATTAAAAATATATATAAATTTGTCACAATAAATTTTCATGAAAATCTAATGATTAACGATATTAGACTATTAACGCGATAATTAAAAGCGCACGGGCCAATCGGTACATGTATGCGCGGTATAACGTATATATAAAGGATGGGAAATAGTGGAGGCGAATCCAACTGGAAGTTACACGAGAGAGGCCGGCAATGGTGTTCACGGCAGTTCACGGCAGCCTGGCACAGCGGTGATTTGTGCGACAGATCGGGGCCACCGAGAGTAGTCGGGGTAGAGAGAGAAAGAGAGAGAGTCATGCAGGGATAGTCAGGGAGAGATTCAGGGTGACTCGCACTATCGGCCATTCCCTACCTCCTGGCGCTCCCTTGCACCCTGCTTCTCTTTACCCACTGCCAATATATTTCGGTGTCCTGTCTCGCCTAATTCTCTCTCTTTCTCTTTTCCTCTTCCCTTGCTTCCTACTGTCCTTGCTCTTTCCTCTTTCCTCGCTACTCTGCTTCAACCGACTGGACGCCAACTGTTTCCCAATAATGGCTTGTCCTCTATACATATACATATACATGAACATATACACATACATATACATATATAGCCACCACGCATCGATTCCTGTGCATTGCTCTGTTTAAATAAATACTAAATCTTCAATAATTTTCTCAAGAAATTATTTTTATTATAAACAAAATTTAAATTAAATCGATTAGTTTATTTTATTTATTAATTGTGATTAAATAATAGCCATTTAAATAATTATTTTCAATAGGGTTCAATTCTATTCCAGAGTGATTTAAAGCTAATGCAATAAAAATTAAGCCGGTTCATTGCGTACTTTGGATTTTATCGTATTTACCTACACATGAACAATTCACCAGATGAATTTAAATTTAAATTATTTAATTAAATTTTTTTTTTATAAATATCTAGTAAAATAGGCTTTTAATTGTTTGGTTTATTTAGCCGTGCGAAATTGCACACTTCTAACGCAAAGTTAAGTGCTTACTCTCACTTAAATTTTTAATTCATTCGCGCACATTAAATTTCTAAAATTTATATACTGCGCTAGTGCATAAATATAAAGAACATTTTTAAAAGTTTACGCGAATTAAAGTTATTTAAATTAAATATTTATTAAAAAAAATTAAGTTAAATTTTTGTTTTTACTGCAGTGGTAGTCAGTTTGGTTTCTATACCTTGTGGAAAATTATATGAATTGACCTGATTTTTTTTTTTTTGCAATAGGTTTTGATTTTTAAATAAAAGATTCTTATCAAATATAATTATCGCATTTTCTTCCTTTTAATTATAATTAATATATCAAGTCTAAAACCGAGGGTTTGTCACAATTTAAGCGGACATATTTAGTTGTTTGGTTGATTTTAATTGCTATCGAGCACCGGCTCATTGGTCGGGCGGTAGTATAAAAAAATGTCGGTTTGTTTAAAAAAAAATTTAATCGGACAATAAATATCACAGATATACGGGCTTGGGATTTGATATCTGCGTAAAAATGTCAATCGAATGAAAAAACACAAAAGCTTAAAATAAAAGTCAGTGAACTTTTTTAAAAATAAAAACCAATTTTTCGAAATGTGACGGAGCAAAAAATATTTTCTTTCGTTATTTGTACAATCGATTGACAGAAAAAAAAAAGTAAAAATTTGAATGATAAAAAAATAAAAAAATGATTTCTCGTCGAAGGAAAAAACACTATACACACGTCAGCTTTCTATTGTTCGTAAAATTTTACCCCATCACATAGATGTACATAGTGATACAATAATACACGTATGACGATGCGTCAAAAACAATGGACACCGTTAACGCGTCTCGTAACCATTTCATTGTCTCGTTGACAATGTAGCTCATGGAAATATGCATACTGAGATGACAGAAAAGGCAATATGAGATCGTAACGTCAACAATAAGCGCTTTAAATGTTATTAAAAATTCTCTAATATCATTTTAATAACACCATTTATATTTTTATACTTTTATTAAGCATAATGATTTTATAAACGACAGTAGATGGAAATCTTGGCAGACTTTTTTATTTCAAATACTAATATTTAACACGTATAAGACATGTAAGCCTCGTGTATTCCCTTATCTCTGACAGTACAGTTACACAACTAAGGTGATACTTTAGAGTCAGGACAAATGAACCTTACTTTGTTTAGAATGTCTAGACTATTCACTAAATCCGAGAGACAAAATACAACCCTTTGTTATAAATATATCCTACAATATATTTTATTTGTCAACATAATTAATATCCCTTCTGGACAGAACAAAAAAGAGAATTTCTCGATTTTATGACCATTTCTAAGTTCCTCGGCTACATTATAATTTTTTTTTTTCGGTAAAGTCAATTAATTAATTAAGAATAAAATAATAAATAAGAAATAGAGCTAGCTATGGTTCTAAAAATAATAAGAGCAATAAATAAGGAGCTATCAAGTTTATAGAGTTTCGTGTCATGAATTTATTCCCTTATTCCATTAAATCGTACAGCACATGTCCAAAGAGTTTCTTTACTAATACTCGCAGAGGTTTGCATTGAGCAAACCGGAGAATTCAACAAGGCAAAGAGTATACAGGGTGGATTAGAGATACGCGATGGCACTACCGATAGCCGAACAACGTAAATTCATTCCTGCTACACCTCAAACCCTCCAAGACCAACCAGCCACCCACTCGCCCATCCCACGCCCTAGCTGTGTCAGACACTCAGACATTGGTATTTTAGTCGACAAAGAGACTCTGCAAATACTTTTGAATTTAAATGCTATAGAACTCTTAAATCTATTTGGTGTCAAGTGCAAGAATAATAAAACGAATAAATTAAATTTTTTCCTTCGAAAATTATTGTTTAATATTTTTTTATTTTACAATTACTTTTTTTCTGTTTTTATTATTATTTTTCTGGGTTATGAAAATCGTGGCGTTGAGTTTAAGTGAAAAAATATATAGAAAAATAAAGAGAGTAATCCCGAAGGGAGCGAAGCAACGGAGCGATACAAAAAGCTGAGTGAAAGTGGAAACTGTAAAATAATTTCGACTAAGATAGACATCAATGTTTATATTAGGTATATATAGATGATAAAAAGAGTAAAAAATGTGTTAATAAATATAAATTGTTGTAATAAGTATGTCGGGGAGGAAGTAAGAATATATAAATGGATATTCAATGAAGCAGGTGAGAGATCATGTAGTAGATGAAATAAATCGGCTCATGGTTGGCGCAATTTTTCAGGCTGGTTTTTTGTCGGGTCGTGAGTGGGTTCAGAATGAAGGGTGACAGGATGTGCGATTTTTCAAAACCACAAAGAGAGGTTTGGTATAGATGTATATAGGATATATAATAGAAAGTACGTATAGAGAATAAGAAGGGCGGAAAGACGATTGGCCAGAGTAGAGAATAGTCGCGAGTAGAGTTGAGTGAGAGGAGTATATTGTATAGTGAGTGCAGACTCTGAGGGTTTCACGATAAATGGCACTCTTGTGTCCTTACGACGCGGCGAGATTTCCCTCAGGTTTTCAGGTATACACATGCTGTATGACGTATACGTGTGAGTGCAGTATCTACGGGTAAAGTGGGAGGGAAAGACAAGACAGATGGTAGAAAATGAAATTTATTTGGATAGAGATATGAAACGAGTCAAACATGATCCTGTCATTTTGTTGTATTATACCAACCAGAGGCCGGGGAAATAGATGTTATTATTGTGAGTATTATTGTTCTTATAGATTTACTCTGATGGCCGAAAAGTGTAAATCAGTGTCGGTCGCTATTTTATAAAATCACGATGGGAATTTCTCAACAACTCGCCGGGGACAGATTTCTGCTTTAGAATAATCCGAGGGAATCATAAGTGCTAGAGACATTCAAAGGATACGAGGGTGTACAAGTGCTAGACGTAAATTCAAGATTATTGTTCCCAATGAAATGAGAACAAGAGAAATCTAACTTAACATTATTTGTTTATTATTATTACTGTTGATTAAACATTTTTACGGTAACATAACGTAGGGGACTGGGTAAATCTCGTAACTACATTTTATTCATAATTTGAATTATCCAAGTAAAATGCAGAATTAAGTTTCCGAAGGACATTTTTTTTTTTTTTTTGTTTAAACATATTAAAAAATTGTATTTCTAAAGATTATACAATGTACTGATATCTCGCATTCCGCTTAACTAGTTTGTAAATAAAAACAAATCGAACCGCGCTCAAAGAGTTACGTCACTAAACCAACACGGAAATATTCCATTTAAAATATTTGCTGAAATATTTTTTCCAGGATTGATGCGCTTCAGATATTTTTTCATTTTATTTACTTTTATATTGCCTTTCTAGTTATTTTAAAAATCCTCCAATCTCAATACCGTTCGAAGGCATTCATCATTTTGTCTACATTCAAATGACATTATTATGAAGCTCTCGCTGATAATAATTAATATTTAATTAAATTAATGTGAACAATAACAAATACCAGACCTGCCAACAATGTCATAGTATTGTTCGTGCTTAATTAATTTAATATATCGATTTATTGATAATTTGCGTCCTATTTTTAAATTATTAAAACTTCGCCAACTCTTCATCATTAGTCTAGGAATTTTTTTTAAAAAAGCGCGGATTTAACGTAAATATTCTCTTAAGAAACCAACTTTGCCCCTTCCCCAACCATTCGATGTTTGTAACTTTTTTGGCTCTTAGTTATTTTTTTAGTTCGGTAACACCGATAATTTGATGAATTTTATCATGGCGGTACAAGTTGTAAGCCCAGTTTAAAATTTAAATTTGACCCCCGCCCTTGGTTCTCACAGACTTTCCTTCACCCCAGGAAGGAGCCTGCCGCAATATTATATTTATATATCTAGACATCTAGAGTTGAGATATTACATAGAAGTGTCCTCACCCTCCATTGAATGGCTCGTTGCACCGTTCTCTCAGTATAGCTAAAGCAGAAGCAGAAGCACTAGAGTTGCACCCACGGTATTTCGACTACTTCCGTAACGCGCACGTAAACGTATTTAATTCCACGGCCTGATATCATCTCATGAATTTAATACACATATATATCTGAGTAATCCACCGTTGTAATTATAACTAATGGAATATTATCTCGTTAATAATATCTCATATTTTCATTAATAATATTCAAAATTTATTTTCACTACCTTGACAGTATTTTCAATCAACAACTTGTGAGAACATTAATCTATAGAATAGAAGTACCTATCGTGGCTCCGATGAAAAATTGTAAAAAAATTTTTTCTAAGGGCTGGACAAAACGATGAATAAAATTTTTTTTTTCAAAGTAGTTTTGAATTTAGAAATGTTACTTGTAGAGCCATTACTATTTCTATGTAATTGAAGCAGTTTGTGATGAAAACTAAATTGAGATGTATATACAAAAATATACGAAGTATCGGTGGTAAGAAAATAATGATTTTCGGTACATTTATTCGAAATGGCTAATAAATAGGCTGCGTATGAGGTTTAAAAAAAGCTTAGTCTAATATAATACCACTAAGAAAGATAAAAAAAGTAAAATATATAAAAACGATATTGAGTATTAGTATGGTGCATTTAGTATTTTATGGTATGACCTTTCTAAATCCTTTGGAATATATACCGATAGTAGCGATAAAGTGATATATTTACTTGGATCAAATAATACATTTTACTGTTATACGAGACTAAAAATCGTAAACTTTATATTTTTATCTTTTTTAAGTCTTCTATAAAATTATATACAATGTATATAATGTGTATAAGGGTTTATCGATAAATATATGAGTTCTGGAAAAAATTCAATTATTCCAAAATTTTTTACTGCACATTTTGTCGAGTTTAATGATTGTAATTAACTGAAAATGTTTCACAGAAATTATTTAATTGTTTAATATTGTGATTATGGTTTTTTTTTTGTAATGAACTGAGATTGAAATATAGATTTTTATTTAATATGTAGAGCGAAGAAGGAATTTTTTAGGTTAAAATAGTATTCATATTGAGTAATATATTATTAAAATGGCAGTAAATTTTAATAAAAATAAATTACGTACTCGAATTTTCCGAATTCCACCGGCTCTTTCTATACTAGGGACCTTGGGAGTTTACAAATAATCTCATTAAAACTTGCTCTTCAGTGTTCTGTAAAAAAATTTGACTAGGGACTGAAATTTTAAAGAGTTAAATCTTCAACATTCTTGAATGAGTTATTATTAAATTTTCAAGTGGTAGTAGTCAAAGATTAATGTCAAGCATACAAATTATTTCATTTATCAAAAAAAGAAATTATAATAATTAATCAAATAAGGATATAAATTTTAAAAAATTGAAAAACGGTTGACCCTGCGGGAAAACCCCAAAACTTCCCGCTACTTTCGAGCTCAGAGCTGTCTAGATTTTTAGTATCTCTTGGACGGGATCCTGATCAAAATTAAGGCGTTCGTTAGATGTTTGGTCTCGGGGGTATCAGACAAGTTTTCTAGAAGAATGCTAGCACAGAGAAGTGAAGGGAAATTTTTTTTCTTAACGAGCTCTGAGTCTAGATTTTCGATCGATTTTCTATAGAATTTCTTGGACGACGATCCCGAGCAAAATTAAGGCGCCCATTGAATGTTTGGAGGTCTCGGGGGTATCAGACAGGTCTTTTGGCCTAAATTCATCAGGTTTCTTTCAATGGGCATTTAAATATACAGCAAAAAATAGTGGCAAGCCTAATTTTAGTGGTTAGTTACTTGGAAGAAGTCTATGAAAAAACTAAGCCATGCTTAGTTATAAACTCTCGTCCTGGCTAAAAGTAAAAGAATATCAGGATAGCATATACCTCAGGTTGCTTTTTATTGACATCAAATATACCCACAGCAAGAAATCGTGACTGTGCCGATTTCGGTAGTTAATTTAAGACTATATTATTTAGCATGACTTGGAGATTTTGTGACGTAAAAAAACTCATAATCTTCTTCTCTGATATCAAATTTCAACAATATATAACTAATGGATTATTGAAAAATTCCCCGTAATTAAAATAACGTAATTATTGTCTTTAATATAAATTTAATATAATCAAGTGGATTAAAGTGTGGGTAAAATTCCACTTTTCTCAAGATTTGCCGTGATAAAGAGCGTATAAATTATTTAATTGAAACAAAAAGTAACAAGTGTACAGCGTACAAAGTATGTATGCGGATATTGTAATCTATTGAAATGTATTACGTAGAAGGTAAAATTCGCAAACTCAGCATAGCTCAGGGTACTCAGGGTTTGATGTCTTCTGAAGATATCTAGTCTGATCGCTAGAGGGAGCAGCGACTGCAGCAGGTCCTCGAGTCACCTCTTACCTCTTACTTCTTGCTCTACTATCTACTCTAGTCACTTCACTCTGTCTCTCTCATTATCTGCTCACCTCGAGACGATGTGGCGAAGGAACTTGAGTGGGTGTAATTAAAGATGGCCGACTTGGTGATATTTTGACGACAACGTACGACTAAAAAATGAGCAGCCACGTAATGTATTAAGGAGAGATAGTTTTTTAGCTATTGGGTCGATGTAAAAGTTTTGTTCTTAGTTTTAATTTAAATTAAAACTATTTTTTTTATTTTTGTTAACAAGCTAAAAAATTATAATGCAAATTTTGTGTGGCATGACTCTTGTCCCCAGTGGACTGCGAGTAGAGAAAGATAGTGAGATTCTGTGAAAACGCGTGCGTGATTCATCCCCTGAGATGAGAGCGCGAAACTACGTGACACAGGGGACTTATAAAAAATTTTTTCTCTCCATTCTATTCTTATTTTATCGTTTATTTATTTATTTTTTTTCTTCTTTATATTTTTTTCTGTTTTTGTTGCTACCATTTCACGTAAAGTCGAAGATTGTATACTTAGTCCAGAAAGTATAACTCTATATATTTTTTTGTCCTTGATTTTCTGTCCTTAAAATGGGTTTGTCAGAATCCATTACCTTTTTCTACCTTATATTTATATAAATTTTATCTCAATCTTAAGCTTATTGAAAGACCTTCCGAGAAAAAAATTCCAATTAAATGAAAACCAAGCAAAAAAATTTAAATAAAATTCAAAGAAATTAATTTTCCTCACCGAGGAAAATCAAACTTTTATGCAAAAATATTTTTATAATTTATCGCTGGATTTATTTGACGTGAAAAAAATTTGATAACTTTATTTGAGTAAAAGTTAATCATAGATAGCAAATAAAATAAAACTCTATGATTAATTACTTCCGGAAATAATTTTTATTTAATGAATGGCTTTAAAAGAGCAATTTATCACCATAAAAAAAAATTACCCTAATTTTAGACTAAAAGTGGAACCTAACGATTGGAAATATAAAAGACTAAATATAATTTGGAATAAAGGATATGAGATAAAACGATCTGTTGTATAACAAATATTGATAATAGCCTTTGTGACGCTGGATAAAATTTCTGCATGGACTGTCATCAATAGAAATGAATGAGATTAAAAAATGAATGTACCTTTTGCGGATGGTTAAAATAAAAACCGGACCGTTGGATAACAAAGTTTGAAATTTCTAATAATATTTAGCTCATTAATTAGGTCGGAAGTGAGATGAAAAATTATTAAGTTGACGTACGAAAGACTTTGAGGGAAACTCACATTGAAAATTCGTTTTTTTGAATAATTAAATAACAAAAGAAAAAGTATTTTTAATATTTAAATTAGTTAATATAAAAGAGCAGCGCGTTGAAAACAGCATCAGTGGAGAGAATCGTGTGCAAAGAGGCAACAAAAAGAAAACACATTTCTTATTCTTTCTGATAAGAGGGTGGAAAGTCGAGACAACTGGCAACATGTATCTGTAGAGAAAGAGAGGAACCGAGAAAGGGATGGTCTGATGGGAGTGTTGCTGGTGGTGGTGGATGAAACAAGGGTAGGAAGCAAGTAGCCGTAACTTGGTAACTCGTGACGGGCGGCTTGCTCTCTCGCACGAGTACCGCCACGTGCTGAGCGCTGCTCGTTGCCGTAGAGGAGTTGAACACCAAGGAGAAGGCACCACACCCTTCAAAGTGCGATCGATAGTCAACCCCTCAGAGTCGCTCGCAGCTAAGCAAGAGAGAATCCGGATCTGACTAAAAAAATAAACGATCATAAAAAAATATAATTCAGATAAGAATATCAGGAGCGATGGTAATACTGCGCAGATGAGAGACCTACGAAAATACATTCAACAATACTAATAATAATAATAATAATAATAATAAAGTACATAAGAAAAAGCTGACAAATTATCTACAATAACTAGCCCGGCTTTGTTCTCCAGTCTAAATATTTTCATTACGGTTCAAATTTTTCACTAAAAGAACTCGGAAAAATTAAATCTGTAAATTTTTTTTAAACACAAATTTAAAAATTACACTAACTACTGCTGCAGTAATTTGTCGAAAAGTCCCTTTTTAATTTCCACAGAGTATTTAAATAATTTCACATGAATTTCATCGCGCAAAACGTCATGTTTAATGAGCAGTAATGTAACACACATGGAAGTCATATCACTTTGCAATTACAATATTCACGTTGCGTGAAATGGATGTATGGTTGTGTGGTAAAGAGTGGTGGTAGAGGTCGATAAAGAGTAGGACGTCAGGGGCTTAAGGGAAAACGAGAGAGAAAAAGATACCGAGTTTGTAAGCCTGCATTTGACACACCAGAGTTAGACCACCCTTTTACCATTCTCTTTCTTATACTTTTTTTCTTTACTCTTCTCCTTATTCTCCCCTCTTTGCACGTCTTCACGGCCCCTATCACTATGCCTATATACATATACATTACATATAAATATACATATATATATACTTCTTCCTCTTTCGTCAAGCGCATAAATTCCCATAAAAAATTCAATCTCAGCAACCAATATATTCAATTCTCAGAGGTTCCATCGGACCTCACAAGTAAAAATGTATCGATACCCTTTCAGTTCAAATATATACATACATATATATACCATCATAAAATCATCAAAATGATAATAAATTTATTTCACACATCAACCAGAGTAATTCTAAATATATATATACATATAAATATATCGTTATATTAATAACGATAAATAGCTGTCACGAGGCTTGACACGTGTCAATAAAATGTGACTAGTAATTCACGCGCTCGCACATGCATCCAAACAACGTTACATATTTATACATACATATATACATTATTTATAGAATATACCCAGGATTGGATTAATAAAGTTTCCAGATACGAGATTAATTGTTCCTCGGATTAGATTAACTCGGGGTAAATAAGATGAGAGTAGTTGAATTAAGACAAAATATATAAGCAACATACCCATGTATACTTACGCGGTCCAAGTGGATGTAAACAAGCTCTTGCTGTTAATAATTAAAGCCTTTTGGGAGTTTGAGTTTAATTTATAAGCGTTTTGATGTCCTGCGGTTCCATTAACCCTCGCTTCGGCTGCCTTATGGTTTATCTGTATCACTGTGTACGTCGACTCGGGCCCTCTCTTCAATCTATAACATTTAAATAAAAAAATTGAATTATTTAAAAGGCCAAAAAAATATAAGGAAAGATAACCAGACGTGAAAATAAAAAGATAAGATAAGATAAAAGTAAAAAAGTAGTTACTGCGACAGTTAAAGATTAATGGTAAAACCCGCCCGTATCCCAATCCCCATGCGCTTCGTTTCATCCGATTTAATTCTAATAGTCAGCGGTTATATATCCAGACCATACCAGTCCGATAGAACCTTTGAGTTAGTGGATAAATATATGCGAGCTTGTGAGCTATATAACGACGTTATTTCCATGGATTTGTTATCTCTCTATGTAAAATTAGTTGCATTAGGTATATGGAACATTGTTACATGTTACTTAGTGCTCCATGTTCTTTAATAATTACCGTCACTGCCACACAAGGATAACGGCATCTGTTAGACGAGTAAATTGGCTTAAGAGATTTACCTTATACGGTTATATGTGGTTACGTGCATAGAGATGGAAACAACGAGTTTAATGGGTGTCAATCTCATGGTAATAGTCTGCGATACGCTTCGATGAGTACTTGAATTAATAGCTAATTGCTATTAGATTTTTATCGACAACTTAGGGTAATTGATGCCAGAAATTAAGTTATTAATTTGAAAAGTTTCACTTCTGATCGATTTAAATTTATCATCTTGTCTCAACTATTCTCAATCTTGCTTCCTATTAAATATAATACACATTCATATATATATGTAGATATATATAACAAACAATAGTTAGAATATCAGTTGTGTTACTTGTCATCCAGTTCTAATTTCTCTCGAGCAATTGCTCAGCTTCGATCCAACGCAATTGTGTTAAGTTTCAAATTCTCGAAGATAACATATATATAGATTGTCTGTTGCACTCTGGTGTAGTTGGGGGATTGAATTTATGCTTGAGAAGTAGAGACACAGAGAACGAAATAGGATAGCAATGACAGAACAGAAGGAAGGACACAGAAGCGTTGTTGTAACTTGAGATAAACTCTGATTGCTGGCGCATGTTCCTGCCACCGCACTATACACTTCCCTATCATGTTTCTCGGAACCAACGAAAATTCTCGTCCATTTCTCCAGCAGTTATTTGTCATTCTGTATATAACCAACCGATATTATTAATCTTACGTAATTCTTACTCCATCATTTTCTTAATCACAATATTTCAGTCAGCTTTTGCTCCAATAGATTCCGGCGAATCGATCTGTCTACATAACTATCGATGATAAAATTTTGTCCCAACCGAATTACTAAAATCCCTGTATACATCACCATACCGCATTGCGACAATTCGATAGCTCTATCGGGTCAACATATTTCGGTTTAAGTTACCGGAAGGGATTCAATTATTTACCTTTTGCTTTACAAATATTCATTCACTTTAATCACTTTTAGAAATTATCTCTCTATTGTTATTTAACTACTCATCACCATTAATGTTAAATTATAGAGGGGGTTCGAGTAATAAAAGTTCATTTTGTCTACCGAGTGTTATATTACGACCAATAACTGTTTAATTACTTTTTTCTCCGCTAGATATACCT
This sequence comes from Microplitis manilae, assembly GCA_030273425.1. NCBI lineage: Eukaryota > Metazoa > Arthropoda > Insecta > Hymenoptera > Braconidae > Microplitis > Microplitis manilae. Next base: position 2,358,037 of record CP092725.1, read on the forward strand.
ACAGTCCTATTATTACTTGCAAGTGTTAATGTGTTTTTATTTTTTATTAACGACGATAAAATAGTAATTACTCAGTACATTTCATGATAAAGTTACAATAACGAATAATTTCGACTTAATCATTTTTTTTTAATTTGAAAAAAAATATCATCAATTGGCTCGCAATAAAATAAATTAAATTGCGAAGGGATTTTTTTAAATTTTTACTGTTTTTTTTTAACCAAGGGAAAATTTTAAATTTTAAAAAAATGAGAAACCGCTGTCTTCAAAATGTTCTATTATGAACATACTCAAGGGTTTCTATTTATATTTGGAAATAAAATCTAATTAAAATTTAAAAAAAAATTATCATCGCGAAATTTCGTATATTTTAATTAATACTTTGCTCGTACCATAAAATACAGACATAGGTAGTGTTGAAAAGTTTATTTTTGTTCTTTACAATTTCCTCAGACAGAATATAATTCAAAAACATACATATATAGAGTTGTATATATATAACATTGGTAGCTCTCAAGTCTTTTAGTTTGAGAGAGAAAGCTACCCTCAACTACCCTTGAAAAAAAAGTTTCATACATAAATGCATGTCATGGATCTAACCAGCCCTCGGAAAAAGGGAATTAGAATTATTTTGTCGCTACATCGAGAGCATCACGTAAGTAAACATAAATAATTCATATAAATTAAAAAGCGACACGGAGGAAAAAATAAACTAAAGCATGTTTTTAAAATAAATTACACAGTGAATTAGTTTAAAAATTCAAAATTCATCAACGAGTCAAAAACGTAATCAATATTTCCTTTGAATTTTTTTTTATCAAATTATCGTATCCTTTGTATTTATTTGACTGTATTCTCGTTGGAAACGATATAGTAGTTGACGTCAAGAACAACGTGCAATAATTATGCAGCAAAGTGAGCACCCGAGCGAGTCTTTGACTCCAGGAGGCGCGACGACTGTAATCTACTTTGCTGGCTTCACCTCCTTGCATCTTCTATGATGATATTACTTCTCTACCTGCTCACTCAAACTCAAACTCCATACTCAACTCCGTATTCTACAGCTATGCTCTACACCAGTTAACTAGTCCGCGATCCTAATACCATCAAACTTTACTACATATGTAAACTTGTCTTCATTAATGTGCGCCAATGTACATATATAATATATATCTATAGATTATAACACCATGTACCACTATTGCAACACAATGTGTACCAGATAATAGTTGAGTAATTAATTATTTATTTGTATACATTCGACATTAGCAAACTCAATTATTCCTCGGTCGATCGTATTCTGACGTACATTGAAAATAAAAAAATAAAAAGTTAAAACAAGTGGCACAGCGGAAGGGATTTTCAAGTGAATCGAGAGTGACATTTATTTGCCCTAGCTGCCAACGGTCGCTCTTTATTGGCCGAACGTGACGAACGTGACCGAAGGATGATTTTAGGGATCATGCGTGTCCTACCAGATATATAGATATATGTATATACTGCCCATCCCATCTGTATGAATGCCTTTAGCTCAATTTACAACTTTTGACAAAACATTGGACTCTATCCAAATGTCCTCTTTATTTTTTTCTAGTTCATTAAAAAATATTTTCCTTTCATATTTATTTCCATTTCATAATTGCATTAGTTGGAAATTTTTCAAATTATTTTTACGGCTTTTATTTAATGGACGATAAGGAAATTTATAAAACAAATTTTAGTCTAATAAGATCTGTTTGTAAATTGACTGTCTTTTAAAAGTCAAGATCAAATAAAATTGGATATATCTTAGAAGTAAATTAAAATTTTTAATTTTCAATGTTTTTGACAAAAAATTAATTAAAGAAAATTCACTCTCGAAATTAATATGCTCACCTTTAGAGAACAAATTTAAAAATACTCAAAGTAAATTTCTCTTTGAGTCTTTCGCTTTAAAATTTGACTAAAGTATTAATTTAAATTTATTTTACGTAATTGCATTTAATTAAAATTTAAAATGTTCATATAACGAATATGAAGTATAAATAATATATAAAGCTTATAAAAGATATATTTATATTTGCCAATGAAATGCAAACGAATAATCAAAACAATAAAAAAATTAAAAGTTGGTCGGAAGCAAAGTAAAAAAAAATTATATAACTTTGTAAATAATTTTAAAAAGTAATGAAGGTTAATTTAAAGTTATAGAAATATAACTCAATTTATCAAGTGCATTATGCCAAGAATTCCATTTCGCGTACCCTTTGTCATAATTTATTATTAAATTAAATCGATCGAAAGCGTACCGTGTCATATTAATTACTTCAAACCAGTAGCGTTAATTAACAAACAATTGATTAATTTCCTTCAAATACTTTTTACATTTAAAACAACGACTCGTCTCTCATATAAAACAACTTTTTTACATTTATATGTATATATATATATATACAAATTTTCTTTCTTACTTTATATTTCTTTGCTCATAAAGTTTTGCGGAAGGCAAAAAGTTTTATTCAAGTATCAACAAGAACTTGAGTAAAGGTACCAAGGAACAAAACTGTCAAAGCTGAGGAGATAAAACTACGTTTGAATTTCAAAAGCAATATAAAACTACTCGTATTCACTTTTTTAGCTTTTACTTTAAACCGCTTTAAACTCTATGCCATTTTTCTCGAGCTCATATACTTTATCTTCAGATCAATAAGGATTATATAACCCAATAACTCACGTCAAATTATAAATTTATTTATTTATTATCAAATAATAAAACACATTCAGTTCAAAAATTTTTCCAGCTCTAATAAAAGTACCGGGAATTTTTTTTAATATGAAAAGTTTAAAAAAAAAGTAAAATAGCCAGCTAGATTAAGCACAGGACCCTTTACTAGATCATCCTGATAGATTTAAACTTTGCACTTTGTAACTTTTAATGTTTCCCAAAATTCTCATCAGTTTCAAACTTGTTTTTATTTCCCATTAACTATTTTTATTTATTTACTTTTTTTTTTTTTATTGCGCTAATAATTTTTTTTCTAAGGTATTATTAAACTTTTTTCTATTCATAAAAACAAAATCGATATATAGGATATAGGAGCTTCAAGTTGCAATGACAAGGATTTTGGATTTATAAGTTATAGAAGAGTAATGATAAAAAAAAAAAAGAAAAAAAAATAAGTATAAGAAGTTGAAGAAAAAAGTATGGCCTAGTCCAGAAATAAAGCGTCACCCTACCCCAGAAAAAAAGGACCGCTTATCCCCTTATCCTCTTTACGTGCTTCAAGTCTTTTTTTTCATCCCCTTTCGACCTCGCTTTTTCCCCCCGGCTGTCTCCTGACGTTAAATTCTCCGCTTCCTTATCTTTATATATATATATCTGATCTTTTTTACTTTCAATGTTGCTTCAAGATAACGAAAAAAAAGTATTTACAATAACAATAATTAAATGATATTAAATAAATATAATTAATTTAGTGATAAATAAATCATAATTATGATTTATTATATCTTGTATTGAATGTTCGACTAAAAAAATAAGATAAATACACGGAAAAAAATAATCGGTAGCGTCTACCGATTGGCGATCGGTAGCCGCTACCGATTATTTTTCGGTAGACGCTACCGATTATTTCGGTAACAGCTACCGAAATAATCGGTAGCGGCTACCGATTAATTTTCGGTAACCGCTACCGAAAAAATCAGTAGCAGTTACCGATTTTTTTTCGGTAGACGCTACCGATTATTTCGGTAACTGTTACCGAAATAATCGGTAGCGTCTACCGATTAATTTTCGGTAACCGCTACCGAAAAAATCGGTAGCAGTTACCGATTATTTCGGTAGTAGTTACCGATTTTTTTAGTATCAGTGTATGTGCGTCCGTGTGTGTGCACGTACGTGTGCTTGTGCGTCCGAGTGTGTGCGAATGTGTGTGTGGGTCCGAAAGTGTGTGTATGTGTGTGTGTCAACGTGTGTGTGTAAACTTTTTTTATATTTGATAAAATTTTCAAAGTTAATACTATGTGCGGACGCAGTTTACTCCATTTTTACACCGGTATTGCTCTGCATTTACATTGATTTAACACCGCCGAATTAAGCCTCTTACACCGGTATTATTTCATTTTAACACCGCATGGAGAAATTGTAAAAAGAGCGGCGTTAAAAATGAATTAAATTTTTCCAATTACAGGTGTCGAATTACAGGTAAAAAAATTTTTTTTTACTATTTAAATATTTTGCACGCAGTTGCTTCCGTTAGTACTGCCTGCTCCGACTATCACTCGATAGATGTCGTAATTTTCAGCTGGTCCATTTTGCCCCAGGTGGCATACGTAGGGTCAAAAATGCGGAAATATATTGATTTATTTTTAAGTTGACGATAAAAATATAAAAAAATAATTTTTTCGTAATATTCAGCTGGTTCATATTGCCCCAGGTGTCATACGCAGGGTCAAAAATGCACAAATATATCAGATTTATAGTAATTAAATGTAAAAAAGAATTTTTCTGAAACTGTTCAGTAGAACCGAAATAATCGGTAGCGGCTACCGATCGCCAATCGGTAGCCGCTACCGATTATTTTTTTCCGTGTAGACAGCGAGAAAATAACTCGAAAGCCTCAAGAGTAATGGCTGTATATATCTAAGGAGGTGAATTTTCCGGGGCGAGTCGAGAGTTTTAGAGGATAGTTAGCTGTAGAAAAGAATTTCGTTGAGTGCAGAATAGAAAATAAACAGTGAGATACGTGACAGGAGAAGAAAAGTCACGATAAAATTTAAAAAGTTTGAGGACAGGGATATTTTTTAAAAAATAAGGTAGAAAACGAGGATGTAGGACGACAAGGGCATTGAGAAGAGTTTATTGCTGTCTCGGAGATAAACGTCTTTCAATTACTACCCCATTCACATACGAATTAACCTGTCCTACAATTTCAAATCATATCTTATTTTAGATTTTAAAACTACAAATTTTTTTCTCGTTATTTTGACTCAGAAAATTTTATAATTTTTCTAGTTTTATAATTTTTAAAAATATTTAAAGATTAATTTTCCAAGCATTCAGATGAAAATAATTTCCAGACACAACATGAATTAAAAAGACGTATTATTTTATTAAAAGTTATAATAAATTAAATGTTTTAAAAACAGTGAGTCTAAATAAAAGTAAACGGTATTATAATTATGAATAAAAAGTATATAAGATAAAGAAAATACTTGAAAGTTGAATAGCCGGGTGTTTGAAAGGAAAGGAGCTTAAACCGAAAACATAATCAAATCTTGCTGAGAGCGCCTGTGGTGCAAAGTTACTAATTGCTTAATTTCCCTCGACTACGGTACTTCTCTCGGCAGTGCCGTAGCTGTTTCCTATTCCTACGAGCTTTACAGTACAAACGGTGCCTCGAGTAGTGACAAGCACTTGCTGCGAACACCAAGAACTTGCCTGACTTTTATATTTTTATTTCCTTTCATACTTACTACTACTTTACTACTATACTGTCACAACTACAAGATCCAGTATAGCACTGTTAGTACTAATACTCTCCTAAATCCTCATTTTTTTCCTCCTTTTCATCTCCCCGGCTATTGTTTTTCAAGAGGACATTTCTCTTACAGCCAAGTGTCATTCTTTGAGCTCTTTTCCCGACATTTTTATACAGATACCTCTTTTGTACTTAAGCTTGTGCTTAAGGATCAAAATCTGTTAATGAAATAAATTTATTTTTATTAATTAGTAATTGATAATTTATAATTAAAATTCCTCGTGCTTGAATGCATACTCGAGTCCCATTATAACCAATAAGCCAGTTTAATTTATTGTTTTCCACTTGACAGCTTTATCCTTACTCACAAGTAATTAACTGCAGGTAATTTAAGCTAAAGTATAGTTTAAATTCTTTAAGTCTCGACTACTTTGTTCCGACTCAGTGGAATCGACAATTTAATTTCTTTCTTTGGATATTGTCGCCAGCACGTGACAATGAGTAAAAAAATACTTTTTTCAACGACTTTAACTTCTTAATTTTTTTTTTAATTTTCAATTTATTTATTTACGAGTGAGACATTCTAGTAAAAAAATAATTTCAATTTTTGTTAGAAAATTTTTATTCATATTTAGTGCAAAAAGGGGATAAATGGACCACTCCAGTTTTTTTTTCGAAATTTGTTTATTTCTAGAATTTAAATTTAAATAAAATTTAATTCCGAGATAAAATAACACCTGCAAAAAAATATATATATTTTTCGCGCATATCTATGGACATAAATGTTCCATTTATTTATTGCACATATATTTTACATGAAAGCCACTAAAAAATAGAGAAAATAATTTTTTTACCAAAAATTATTCATATTCCCCTGGCCATCGTAAATAAATATATTTTATTTTGCCCCAAGCTCCTCTATTTATTTATTTAACAGCAAAGATAATTAAAGCGCACAGTATATATTTCATATGTACTCAAGTTGTTGTCGGTTACAACAAAATGAACGTCAGAGAGACTAGGTTGGTACTAAGTTACCTCTGGTTGTTTGTATGCGTTCCGCAATTCTATGTACGAATACATTAGTAGGAAACTGAAAAGATGTCGGCATACTTGACAAGTCTGTTGGTATACTCGTGGTTGTAGTTTCAGTACCGTTGCCAAAGAGACACAGGTTTCTCAGCAGGTTTCCAGACGAAGTCATCGTATGTTTAGTCTCGAAATAATTCAGTAGTAATAGTAAATTAAATGTCAGCCTGCACTGCTACCTCTTTTCTGGAAACTGATTATAAACTTTAACAAGAATTTAAATTTTATAGTTTTAAGTCCGTATTTATGGGAGGCTTGTAATAAATACGCGGAGCTTGGCCTGATGAAAAATTGCTGTTGCTACTTAACTTTGTTTTATTTTTTTTTCTCTGCTTACTACTAAGAGTTATAATTGCTAGCTTTTTACACAGAGTTTTATAATTGTTAATTTATTTTTCATATTTACATTTTTTTATTCAAAGTGAAAATTATTAACAACTATTTATTGCGAGTGACTATTCCGGAAGTTGTACAAGTCGTTTAATTAAAAATTCTAATTATTAAAACTTTTAATTTTTCATTTTAAAAAAAAAATTAATTATTGCTTCAATTAGGGAGTAATTAACAAGTGAAATAAACATAATATTGTTTTTAAAATTTAAGCGATTTTTTTTAATGTCATTGTTGGGCTAAATGAGACTTCAAAAAATTTCTCTGTCCGGAGTAAAATGAAAATTTTTTTTAGAAAACGTCTTTTGTTTGTTTCAAAAATTCTCACTTATAGGAAAAAATAGTGTAAGTCGGGCAGCCAAAGTTTTCCGAATTAACAAAAAAATTAAAAAATGGACTTTTAGAAAATTCAAAAATCAGAACATGCATTTTTTTTATTTTATCAATTTAATTGTTTAATTTTTCTATATGTAATTTAAAAATTGCCTTATGTTTGCTACATTTCCTCTCATTTTAATTTAATTGACGTAACTCATTTGAATAAATAATTTGAGTATTGATTTCTAAATAATAATAATTGACAAAGAATGTTTAATAAATAGTGATATTGAGTCCAATCAGGAGGTTCGTTAGCAGTTATTTTTATTTTAATTCATTAGTCTCTTATTTGAATATAACTCACGTAAATACGAATAAATGAATATAAAAGTGCATTAAATTTATGAATAAATTCACCTAAATAATGTTTTGTCATACCAAATTGACAATACTGATGTTATTTATATGAATATTTTAAAAAAACAAATTTTTCCAATACTCAATATTTCATGAACAAAAACAAATTATACAAAAAAAATTTTACTGGACATTCGGAAAATAATGAAACATTTATTATTTCATTTTTGCTTATTTTAATATTCAAATACAATATGTCTGCATGTGTGTAAAAATAAAAAAATATAAAAATTTTATGCATATGTAAATTTTTCGAGACAAATTATTCCATGTCAGCAGGGTGCCAGAGAAAGAATAAATGAGAAAATGGCGGAAAGATGTACAATAATAATAGTAAAAAAAAAAGGAAAAAAAATATCTCACAATGTGAATGGACACGGGTGAAATATGAGCAAGTTGTTGTGCTTACAACGCAAGGGTAAAAAAACGTGGGGAAAAAAATTTTAAGGTCTTTCATCGCACAATGAGTTTGATGACCCAATAAAATAATAATATGTAAATATTAATTTGATATAGTTGTTTGCAGTAATTTTATTTACTTGAATAACAAGCTAACAAAATTTAATTAAAAAAAATAAAGTAAGGACAATTTTAATAAGAAAGTCGATGAATATTTTTATGTTTTGTGATAAAAAATAAATAAACATAAAAAGTATAATAGTAACTATTAAATTTATTGATCACACATCGTATTAAAAGTGGATGAGCTCGCGATAGTCTTTGTGAGGGTATAAAATAAGGTTATAAGCAATAACCAATCACCTATGTAGGCATTTGCACGTCAAATAGCTTGTCGAGTATCACTCAGTCATAATCTCAAAGTTCGCGATAAAACCTCTATTCATCTTTTTTCACACTCATACTTTTTTTTAACAGACTTTTATCATTCTTGAATAGCTTATTTAGCAGCAACTCTCATCTTTAAATCAAAAATTAACCGGCCATGGAAACGCTACCGGTAAAAAATAATTTACATCCAACAAAAGCCGATTAGACCCAAAATTTGTTAATTTTCGGCCTACATTGATATCAAAAGACCTATAAATTCTGAAGAAAACGATTTTTCAACAAAATTTGACATTTTGCTTGGCTCTCACGTTGAAAAAATTTATTTTCATAACAAAAAAATGACAGATGCCATAAATTATGAGCTTTAAAAAAATTCATAAAATATCACCTCAATAAGATGGCTATGATTATAAATAGACTGATGAGCAAGTATCATGATTTGAATACCTACTCTATGTAATATATATCTGCCGAAGGTAATCTGAAGTAAGCTTTCATCAATCAACTGTCATTACCTTATGAAAATGTTCTTTAGATCCCAAACCAACTCATCTACCCCAAATCTTTCATGTCAAAACCACTCAACCCCATATATATATATACATACATATATACTTTTTCTACTTCAGACATATAATTTCAAACAACCTGCATTTTATCGGATTTAATTTGCCATTTAAACTGCTATAAAAAAAAAATAAAAACAGATAATATAAATGTAATATACTGAGCAATTTTTATCCACATTACATTCAAGTACTCAGTTAGTCTCTTATAGTTATATTTAATTCTCATTACGGTTATTATATAAAAATTTCCTCAACATTTTCTCTTGGTCGTAACTCTGCTTTCGAAAAGTTTTCCATCCTGTATCAGCTTCAATACAATGTCCAAAAATTTTTAATAACGATAAAAAGTAAAAACAAATATAATACCTTTAAAATAAATGAGTTGAGTGAATCGTAAATTTTATTTCTTCACTTCTTTTATTTATTTTTTTCATTTCTATAACTTTTTTTAAAACTATTTATTTAAAAGTAGAAGGTGTAGGAATTTTCTCATTTTTTTCTCTTCACTTTATCTCACTTACACCCGTCATGTTTCTACTACATACATCCGAGGTCTTTAAGTTTTATTTTAAAATTTACGAGCGCGTTGGCGAGCAGTCAACCGAGTGTGCTTGGTTCTAGTCAGCCTCCAAATAAAAGTAACGGAAAATGGTCAACCGCGTGTGCAGTGATTTACAGTCGGATCATAAGCAAGAGGAATCGACAATTTATCGTGAAATATTGTAACTCGTAAAGTGAAGCGCAGTAAACCCCAAGTTATCTTTTCATTCTCTTTTTCCTTATACTCGGCAGTAAAAAAAAATAAATTCTCTCTGTTTTTTTTTTTTTTCTTTTTACTTTTGCAAAAAAAGGTTTTAGTATTTTATCAAACATTGTAATAACAATGATAATTTATTTAGACAAGCTTTTGATTGCATGTAATTAGGACGATAAAAAATAATTGCGGTTGGCCAATTACTCGCGCAAATTCCGCTCCCGGAGATTAAATTTTAAATTTTATTTCCAACTGATGGCAGCTCACCTGCGGAGCCCGAGCTACCGTAGGGAGCAGAAAGACAGTCTTCATATCACTGTAATCAGCGTAGGAACATTTGGATAAAACTGGTTAACGGGCGATGAGCAGATCTGATGGTAATAGCGATAGTAATTTCACGGTTCGGCGCCCGAATACTAGCTATCATTAGTGAATAGTGAACCAACTAGCTATTTAATATACATTTGTATATATTACATCTGAATTAGGTTACGACAACACGTGTGTTGACTATCGATAATATACAAGCTTCATATTAAAAATTCTGAGGAAAAGTGGGTCGACAAAAAATAAAATTATAATATTTCAATATTCAAAGTGCCGGGTAACGTATTTTATTACTGTCCGCTAGCTATATAATTAAAGCGGACAATAAAATAAATTCAGCAAAGTCGATTGTAAATTTGTCGATTTCCGAATGATAAATTATCCGAATTAATATGAAAAAAAAAGTCCATTTTATTTGTTAATTTTTTTGTATTTATTGATGGAGAAGCGGCGCGGCGGATCTCACTAGTGATAGATGCATGAAGATAGATTGAGTGAGGGGAGAGCGGGATCAGAGACCTAACTCGAACGCGTTGCGGTCGGATGCTGGCGCATAGATAAGCAGCCAGTACCACTGGGAGCGATACAGCCAATTGGATCTGGATCGAGTAATGGCCAATTGGGGAAGCAACATGACTGCTCTCAGCTCTCAGCTTGACCAGGCTCAACATTCACCCCTGTTCTACCTCTCACTCTCTCTCCGGTGAAATAACCGAAGCGAGTGTCTGTGTATTGCTGCTGGATCCAGGCTTGAATGATGTACGTCGTGGCCACGGCTTTCCAAACGTGATTATAAAGCCCGATCGGCGCGTCCATCCGTACATCCATCATCGGTCAAACTGAACAAGAGGTGGTAGTACTCGTTACCGATAACCTATACCACATCATTCGTACTCTGATGCCATTTCGCTTTTGCTCGCCACTCTATCGCTATTCCCCTCTCCCTCTCTTTGTCTCTCTGATTCGTTTCATATATGCATATATAGATATATAGATACATATATATATATAATAGATACAATGGCAATATTTTATACATGTGAGTTGTTATTGCTGTTGCTGTTGCTGATGATGACGATGAAATATACCCCTCATCGAAACCAAGCCTATGAGAATATCTGCTTGTGTATCATCAGACGTCAAAAACAGTTAAGCACTAAAAAACTCCACTAAACCACTGACGCACTGAATAAAATTTTTTTTTTTTATATTATTTGCAAAATAATCCGTAAAAATATTTGGCAGCTTCAAAACTAGTGATAGGCTTGAAAATAATTTTTTAACAGATGAAATCATACGATATCTGACAATTGATTGGAACCGACATATTTCTTGTAAAATATTTTTTTTTTTTTCAATTTACAAGATTGTCAAATATTGATAAGTATTAAATTACTGATATGCTTGTAAATAAAATTTGAAACCACTGATATGCCTGTAAAAAATTTTTGTCTTACAAGATTATCAAACACCTGTAAGACTGAAAAACCCCATGGTGTTTTAAAAAAAAAATTTTCGACTCACAAAAAAGTTAAAGAAATCTGCTTGCTTTGAAACAAAAGCATTTAACTAATTTTCTCTGGTATTTAAAATTTTTATAAAAAAATAATTAAACATATTTTTTGCTCTTTACTTCTCCATTACACGCTGCGGTGAATTTTTTCCGAATCGTCTCTCGGGCCTGGTAACAAAAAATAAAAAAGCGGTAAAAAATATAAACGATGTTTAGTTGCTGTCATTAAAACGTTGAAGCAGCAGCGCCGAAACAGCGGACACCGTCGGTCCGGTTAATTAAGCTAATTATAGGTAACCACCAAACACACGGGGACAGAGTAGTCAGCATGAGTCATGAGAGGGGCAATAGAGGGTGCCGGATTGCACAGAGTACACAGGCGATATCTCGTCGCTATTGTGTAACAACGCACTGTTACGGCTCGATACACGCGACGCCGCGATTCATCGCATAGGCGCATAAATTTCTCTCGGCCCGTGAAACGCTCTCTCACACCCTGTATCCCCTACACCCCAAAGCTCCCCATTCCTCATTCCTCCTCACCCGTCCTCTTCTCCCAATCTCCCGTTTACGGGGATATGTCGCTCTTGTTTGTCGTTTCGTTTCGCAGCTCGTTATCACGAATAATGCAAGTCAACTTTTTTCCCCATGCATCATACATTTTCTCTCCCCCTTCTCTTTATCTCCCGCCCGACCTCTTTTTGGCTGCCAATTTTAACGGAATTATTAAAATAATAAATGATACAAATTGAAAAATAATATTTTTAAAAACAATGATAATAAAAAAAGGCGGCAAAGTGATTTAAAAATGAAATAGTTTAATGAAAATAAGGGAATTAAGATTAATAATGTCTGGAGCAGTCATATCTAGTAGTTTCAGAACAACGCTTACCCGCCCACAGTCCGGGGATTTGCATGTACTCGCTTGATCGTTGGTCCAGCAAAGCATGTTGGATGCTGGTGATATAGAATCGGGGAGCGATGAGGTTGAGGGGCCAACACCAAAGGATTCAAGTGAACCTCTCGACTCAGGGGTGTGCAGATGTAGAGTGTGTAGGGCTGCAGAGAAGTAGTAAAAGGGTGAACGTGATGACGGAGTGGGCATGAATTACTTGAGATACCGTCTATTAAAGGTTCCACACAGTCCTGCTAAACGAGAAATCGAGAACGATTAACTAACCCCGAGGCCTCGTTTCCTAACTCTCCCTCACATACACACTCAGCCCGGGAACGAGAGGACGCGATCAATTTAAACTCGGAGACTCTTATCGATTCACACCAATTAACGTGTTTACTTTTGTAATTTTATTTATTTACATGGAATATGTTTCATTTGATAGGTAAATATTAAACAATATTATTATTATATAATAATAATAATAATAAATGGAATTACTCAGGCGAAAATGTCATGAATTTGGTTTAATTTAATACAATATATATATTTTTGTTTACTTTTCAAACTGACGTTTATAGTGAAAATTTTTAGTGCCACGTTTTTTGTCAGTTATCTTCCGAAAGAATTCTCGACAGGAATTCTGTATTGACACCATAAACTTCTTCAGCTCACTTGAAATCCGGAGATTCACTTCAACTTCTTCTGAAGCTGTATTGACACATAAAAAAATAAAATAAAATGGATTTAAAGTGCATTGAAGCAAACTCCAAACAAACTAAATTTGTCCAGTGGAACAAATTTTAAGAAATGAAATATAAAAAAAAATATTTTTACGTGACTGAACATAATTTTAATTTATAAAAAAAACTCTCATTTCTTCTCACGAAAGTTTTAATTTAATAACCAATGAGCTTTTATTAGGTTTAAATTTTTTTTCTTTACAGGATTTCCGGGTTTGAAAAATCATTTTAGATCTATGTCCGATTTTAAAAATCAGTAAAATATTGGACTTGAATTTAGAGTCCAATAGGAGCTGATTTTTTAAAAAATGAGTGACACCTAATAAAGAGAAATCATGAATGTTTTTTATTGTTGCTACAATAAAAGTATACGACAGCGTGTTTTTTTTATAAATCATCATTAATATTGACATCAAAGTAACGACAAAACAAACTGTTGCAGTAATAAAATGTGTTGGGTAATAAGTACAAAACGTGACAATAATTCCAATAGAATTCCATTCCACAAACTTAAACTCCCATAAAAAAATAAAGCGAACCATGTAATACAGTTGTACTCGAGCATGCAAGTATGGCCATTAAAAAAAAAAAGCTCTACGGAATGTACATTACTGTTTATCTAAAAAGGAAAATAACGTAATTCCATTCTGCTAAAACCTCTGGACACAACTTAAACTAAAAGTAAAACTAAAACAGAAACTGAAACAGAAACCAGTAAAAACACTATTGTCGAGATATAGTGTAGGGCAAGTGTGTTAAGGCTTTTGGTCGCGGTCGGTTAAAGTGAGACGAGGGTATAAGCAAGTAAAGGGAGCATAAAGGTGAAGGAGAGCAAGAGAATGAGACAGAATCAGAGGGAGAGGAGAGGAGGTCAGAGACAAAACCCGCGGGATCACAATTGCGCATTCATCGGGCCAACGGGGTTCTAATTAAAACGCATTGTTTATATTCGCAGCACGAAGCCTCTAGCCACTGCCACTATACAGCTACACCTTTATCCAGTATACATCTCACCGGCTCACAAACTCTAGCTAACCTAAACCCCAGTGTTCTCAGTTCATCCTCAACCCCCGAGCCGAGCCCGACCTCCAACCCCGTGTTCAAAGCCCCCGCCGTACCCAAACTCAGTCCATCTACATCGTATTTCTCTTCTTCTATTCCGGCAGACTTTATATGTGAGTAGATTCCAGAGTATCCTCCCTTACTCTTACGAAAACTTTAAACTAACTCGTTAAAGGTATCTCGAATTTAAGATACAAGTTACGTACCAGTTCAGAGACATGTTGTTGAATAGAAATTGAGATAAATGTTATATTTTATTTTAAAATAACAGACTGTGTATTTTTAACATTTACATTAATCATTCACTCGTCCATTTATCATCGTTTGTTTTTAAATATTTAATATATTAATATTAATGCGCTGTGATACCAACTAAACTACGAATATATTTGTTATAAGCGCTGATGTTTTTTATTACTTTTAAACTCGTGTTCAGTGTGCGCTATTTAATGTAGAGTACGTTAACAAGCATATTTTACATTTCATTGCACCACTTAACGCAATACCTACCGCCATTATCACTGGTATAAAAATCGACCATGAGATAGTTACCACTCCCGTTTCCATTCCACGCCGGGATGGGATATTTTTAAGCGAAAATGGGCTTGGTCCAACTCCCCCATGTTCTATGTAAAAGTATCAGCATGGATGTGTGTGTGTGAATAAATGTTTGTGTGTAGGTGTATGATGAGGGTGTAAGGACGAGTATGAGTGTGAGTAACTGTCCCATGGTGCAGGTTACTTGACTGTTTTTCCTCGCCGCGGCAATGTACCCAGTATTCTCATGAGAGTACGCTCGCTATCGAGCTCTATTATCACGTTTTGTTTGCAACATTACACCTACAACCTTCATTCCGAGCCCGAGTACCGATAACGACTAAAAAATGAACCCGTTACGATATAATTTTATTTTTTGCCAACTCGTTATTTATGCTAAGAAGTGATTACACTGATTTATAGTTGTTTTTTTTTCAATTCACAATAAATATTCGTAAATTAGATTTTAAATTCCTTATGTTTTTAAATTGCAACAAATATAAGTAGAAAAAAATGTATTTTTAGTATAATAATTAAATTAATTTAAATCTATCAGTAAATCAGTCGGGAGCTTGTCAGAAACAGACATTTATTAAACCACATTTATAAATTCAATTCTAGTATAAATATCAATGTACAATTTTTCTGAAATTTATTCAAATTATCATTTAAAAAAAAATCTCTAGTAATAAAATTTCAATACTCTTCTCAGTGAAAAAAATCTAAACGACACGAAATTTAGCCCAATTCTTAAAAATAAAATAAAATTAAACTTCCTTGTGGCTGTCTTAAAATTCACTCTCCATACTCTTCACTTAATATTTTATATTTTTCATCTCCATCTCCATCTTCTCCTCGATTCACCTTTGCATGCGTCTTGAAGCGTAGTCAACCAGATAAAGAAAAACCGTTTCAATTTGCCTAATGCTGCCATCGTTTCACTTTTACATTACTGAAGTCGCCCGTCAGACAAAGCTTTATTTGTCTCTTTCTTATTTTTTTCTTTACCATTTCTTCTCTTATCCTTCCACCCCTACCATCTTCTTACCCTTCTTCCTTCTTCTTCTTCTTACTGTTGCCCCTTTCCCTGGCACACTATCGCTGTTACTGTTACTGTTACTGTTACTATTGCTTATACAATTCCCAAAGCATTTCTACTTTGCCATCACTTCCTTCAAGTTGTTCCAGGCTTTTCAATGCGAGGATCAACCTGACAGTCAGATTTATTATTCTCCAGTCCCGATAGTTGTTTATTTTCATATCATTTTTTTAAAAACTCAATAAGCCTCAAAATAATTGTTTTATAATTCAGGCAAAACAAACAATATACCCACGTACAACTACACATGTATAACAATGTAGACTCTGTTAACAACTTCAGTAAATTTATATACAAGTGTATTGTTGTGCCATTAATGCTGAGAGCACAGTAGTAAGTTTGTATCCAGACTAAACTCTATAAATATATCTACTGAATCTAGGATAAAGTCTAACTTATTGTTCACTAAGTATATAATCTTTTATGACCTCTATATACAATATATGCGACATGGAATGCATGTACGAGTGATAGGATTAGGCCAAAAATATTATTTACCATTTATATGAATTAATAAGTACTTTAATACAAACAGTTGCATAATTTGTGGTAAATATTTATACTTGTAGATAAATATTATTCAATTGCTTTGCTTAACAAAGACTTTATACTTTGGTATTGTAAGTTATTTCTTTTGTATAGATTTAACATTCAACTTGACAATGGGGAAGATTCATTGCTCTTTAAGATACCCGGATTAAATACAAGTTTAAGTGGTGAAAAAATAAGATATCTTGATTAAAAATCTTAAAAGCGTTAAGAGAGTGAGCAAACTTTGTAATTCCAAGTAGTGCTAGGATAATATTTTTTTTTTTATATAAGTGTATATATAAAAGTGGGTTGGGCGAAGGTACTTAAGATTTTTTTTTCGTCGAAATTGTTTTAAATAGTTATTACTTGCTTTTGCAATTATTGTTAAGAAGTTTGAGACGCACGGAATCCAATTATACGAAAATTAAAAAAATTTTTTTAATGACAATTGGAAATTTTTATTATTTTATTTAAATTTAAGTGTAAAGTTAAAATTCAGTGTATTTGAGGAAAAAAGTGCATTTTCCTAGCGTTCTCATTTTTCTCGACCCTCTCTTGTATACGGAAAAAAGGGAGGCAACCCGGGCTCCTTGAGAAAAAAAAATTTGCGTGAATTTTTTTTTTATTTCTGCTTTTACTTAGTACTTAACATAAAGTTCATAAAAATATGACCCAGTTATAAAAAATCCAAAATGTAGGTCAAAATGGGTCAGCCAAAAAAATAATAATAAATTTTTTTAAAATTCTCATTGTCTATTTTACTCTACTATATATTTTTTACTAAAAATTTCAAAGGTCCAATTTTTTTTTTCCTTCTATTTATAAGCTGAGTAAAATAAAATTTTATTACTAATGAGCTTTTTTATACGCAAAAAAAAAATGAAATTTATTGTTTTTAAACGGTTTTAAAAATGAGCAAAAAAATATATGAGAGAAATGATAAATAAAAAGGGAGGAAAAAATAGTGGTGATAAAAATTGACAGAGCGTGAATTTCGTACAACATTTATTTCTCTATAAGAATTGTTCAAAAAGCTACAAATAAAAACCGAGTAAAAAAATAAAATACCAACGGGATATATTGTATGTCTGGTGTTCAGTGGTATAGAACAAATGATTTAATGAGTCAAGGGCTGAAACTCCGGTAGCCAGCGAGAGAGAAAGAGGGTAAAAAGGGTTTACAGTTCCGCATAAACTTTTAAAATATTAAATACCTTTGATATAAATTATTCTAAACATTAACTAAATATTCGAGTGAAAATAAATAATAAACAGGCTCCCCAGAAAACGGTTGAATAATCGGGAGCTGACAAGAGATGAAGTGACCATCACACGGTTGGTCACGTGTCATAAACGGAAGTCGAGGATTATTTCCGTAAATTATGTCCCGCCGGCACTTTGGCGGTCCAGTCACCCCGGTATGATATACGCGAGCAATTAATGTGCATGGAGGTGATTCCTGGGTTTTCCCAACTCCTCTCTATAAACCCAAACCTCATACCTTTCGCCACCTGATTTTAATAATAAAGCGAGCTTGTTATAATCCTAAAATATATATGTCCATTACTATGCATAAAAAAAATTATTTCACCCACGGAAACTAAAGTTTAACAGAAATCTAGTAATTTGTTCTTTCTCTTTAAATAAAATGCAGTAAACTTTTCTACATTTTTACAAACTTTAATAATTATGACAATTCATAAAATAACTATTAAATATTTAAAAAATTATTTTTACTGTCTCTCAACAAGACAATTCCTTACGTCACTCAAATAAAAAATACTAATAATAAAATTGTTGCATATTAAAGCAATAACTACAATCGATCAAGTAATTGTTAGTAGCTCATTGTAATTCAAACTAATTGTGAAATTGACGTCAATAAAAATGACCAAACAAAAAAATTTCATTTCCGACAAATTTAAATTTTTAAATACAAACTGTTATTTTCTATTAAAAATTTAATTCCCTCTTGCTTACTGTGATTACTACGACTTTTCTAGCTCCATTTTTTTTCTCCTCGCAGTAACTGCAAAAAAGAACCAGCAATATTTTAACAACAAATTTTTTAAAACTCAAATGGTAGTTATTCCCTCGTTTCGCTTTAAAGTGTCACAAAGTAAAACATGACCTAGCGGTAAATTTGTTTTCATATATATATATATATATATATATATATATATATATAGTATCAACGTATCCCGTAGGACGAGTTATGCACAAACTCACACCATCATCTCATTCTCGTTGCATTTGCCCTCCTGTAGGGATTCACCGTCACCCCAAAATGGAATTTAAGCTGTGATCGCTGCGCTTGGCAACGTATATATACAAGATATGTATTCACGTACACATACATATAGTACATATAGATATATATATCTACAAGCCTTCTCTTATTGACCTGTTTAACCCTTAAACAACTTAGACTTTCAAGTCCTACATCCTTGTTTAATATACCCTACCATTTATCATAATAATCATATTATGTCATCGTAATAATTAATAATAAGTGTTTATATAATAACTATTTATGTCCTTAATAACTTCAAGTATGATCATTATCGGCCTTTGTAGCTGTTTAACTTTTAAACATGACAATTGTAATTATAACTCCGCCTTATCTACTTCTCCATCTTGTTATGCGGGCAAATATTAATATTTCAATTTAATCTGGACATCTACAATTATTCTATTAATATTTAATGGATTAAATAGTTAATATTTAAATTAATAAACAAGGAATTAATTTATTAAAAAATTTATTAAGTGACAATAATTAAATTTAAATGACTTACCGTTCATTTTTAGCTAAATAAATATGTTAATTAATTTGATTTTTTATATTAAGTTTAAATATATACATGTAATTAATGATATATATTTATATATATATATTGATTAATATCTACTAACTTTTATCTTCTTGTAGAGCAGTAGATCAAGTTGATATTAGTCAGACAATCGATAAAAAAACATTCACGAGCCACACAAATCAAATAATTACTTTTTTATTTATTTTTTTTTTTACACTTGAATTTATTTACACTCACTAACTCATAAAATAAATATAATTAACACGAGCTTTTTTTTTTGTTTAGAAATTGAGAAAAAAATGGGCGGAAGTAAATTTTGGGGATGTAAAATAAATTTTAAAAGGAGATGTGAAGTATGATTTTGATTTTCCAGGATTTCTTTGAGAGGAAGAAGCGAAAAAAGTAAAATCTTGAATACGCGTGATTTCAAGTCCCGTGTCAGACTGCAGGGTGTCACCCTTGGTCGTATCCTCGAAGCTATTTTCATCCCCCACTTAGTTATATCTTTGGCGCTTGCGCGGTAAAATTTAAACCCTCTGATCCTTCCATCATCATCCCCTCTTAAAACGATTCACTCATTTTACTCTTTACTCTTTTTTTCTCTACTCCTATCCCTTTACTACACGAATGTTGTCTATCTTTGTATTATAGAACCACTAGTTTACAAAAGTTTCGATAGAGTTTTTTAAAACAGATGGAATAAATTTATTAATTGACGAAAAGGATTTGCGAAAGGATACTTCATTATAAAATTATTTGACGGGAGATACATCAGCCCGCAAACTTTTACAATCAAGTAGACAAAAAACTGTAAAGAATGATTGGTAAAAAAAATACTACGCAGTATTTAGACAAACTAAATTACTTTATTTTAATGAGAATTTTAATGAAAGCATTAGCTCCAATGGGCATGGAGAGAAAATATTTTATTTTCTGATGCAATATCGACGCTAAGAAAATAACGTGAATGCCAGAGAAAATTAATTACATTCAGGTTAATTTTAAAATAAAAATTACACTTTTTTTACTGTGGCTATGAACGAAAATTTCTTTGATGTAAAATAAACGAAAATTTTATCTCAATACGAAAATTTTCCGGTGGTTATTTTATCCCGGATGCCCAATTTGCTCTATTTCGTCCAATTAACAGCAAATTTTTTTAATATGAACACTAATAATGAAAAAATTCCAATGAAAAAAAAAATTCTTGGTTTTTTTAAAACTATAGATTTTCAAATTTTTTTGAACATTGCCGCCAAAATTAAAAAAAAAATAATCTAGGCATTTTTCATACCTGCTCATCAGTAATTTAATTACAATGAATAAATCATATTTAGAAAATTTTTAATTCTCATAAAAAATATGAAAATGACAAAATTTTTTTTTTCTAGATAATCCTGATTGCTGGTGTCTCCACATGCCACTTATCCTCATTTCCGTAAGTCATTCATATTTTCCAGTAAAAAATTTTTTATCATTTCCCAAACTTAAACAAAATTTGGTCTTGCCACCCAAAGCCCCCTTTACTCACGATTACATTTATAAAGCAAATTATCCAAGACACGGTATTACCATAAAGTAAATTTAGCAGCTTTAAAATAACAGTAAATTTAATATTGTCACCCGAAAATAAAGCCCATTGTAATGATCATCATCATTATTGTTATAAAGAATAATAATAACTCTGGCTTTACTCCAACAACCGAAAATAAAATAAACCAGGATAATTTTCTCTAAAATAACCCTCGCATATTTTTATCTCTATACGTAAAACACAATGATCGCGATAATAACAATAAACGTCCCCATTAACAGTCAACTTTATTTATAAGCTCATTAAAACAAAAGTTAAGGTAGTAGGCCTAGACCTAAACCTAAATCTAAACCTAAACCTAAACCTTAACTTTTGTTACGTTATTCGCCCAATTGCCACCTCTATCTCTGGCACCTTAACAAGACCAGGACATGAGCCAACAGTTATCATTTGGCAAGAACGCAAATAAAGCCCGCTCGACACTTTGTTGATACGTTAGCCACAAACTCGAGCTCATTTAATCCCTTGTCCTCAGCTACGTGATGAGAAGCTGCGCGACACCTTGCAACACTTACTCTCCTCATCGCGGTTCGTTATTATGTCCCATCTACAATATTATACCCTGTCATTTACTTCCCTTTTCTCCACACAATTTATATTATCACGTGTTCTTTGTCCTCTGCCCTCTGTCTTTCCACTCACACTATTTACTAAATACTTACTACTAAAAATAAACTTTTATTTCGTTAATTTTACGTTGCATTTATTTTGTCTAATCTCTAGGACAGAATAAAATAAAACCTTTTACTTAAATTTATCGCAGCAATAATAACATTTTATTTTTTAAATTCGTTCCTATAAACATATTATTATTATTTGTATAAATAAGTCCCTTTGATATCCCGAGGGTATATAAAAAAAATATCTGTGACATAAATCTCTGTTCCACGTATCTTTAATTAGTCAGATTAAAAAATGAATAAAATACTTATTCAAATTTATTTTTTTAAAATTATTGTTTTTTTCTACTGAGTTAAATTATTGGAGTTTTAAGTCTGAATAGTTTCAGAGATTTAAGAGTCGGAGGAACTTATGAGACTTTTGGTGTTAGATAGAGAAGTGCCAGCTTACTTTGATAAAATTAATCCTTTAGGATAGCATGTTATTTGCATTTGCGTTGCCAGAATAAGACAAAAACAATGTATATAGAAGGATATATATATATATATATATATATAAAAAGAGAGAGAGGAGTAAGACGGCGCTGGGGAAGATTGAGTTAAGAATTGAGGATAAAGTGGTCGTGTTATCTTGTTTAAATATCTTAATCTTTGACCTAAAAGCCACTCGGATTGTAGAAACGTTAAGTTTGTAAGACAAATCAACCCTCTAAATAAGATCATGATCCACCTTCAATGGATTAGTGACGAGGAAAAGAGGGATAATTAACTTAATGGAATTTTATATTTTATAGCGAGGCTGCTAAATTTTTTACCTACAAGTTGTTTTTTGAATTACAAATTTATTCGATTTTTTGAATTGTCTGATTTTATTTAATTTTGAAAGAAATTTCTTTAAAAACAGAATTACCTGTAGAATGGGAGGAAAATAATTTAAAAAATTTTGTCGGACTTTTTTAAAATATAGAAAAACTGGGGCAGGTTCGCCACTCCAAAATTCTTAATAAAAATAAAAATAAAAACCTGATATCTTAATAAAAAAATTTCTCACTCAAAATTATGGTGGCAATTTTTCCCCAGCTTCTTTGTACTAAATTTTAAAAATAATCAAGTCAAAATTTCAAATTTTTTTAAAGTATAAAAAAAGATTTTCCTTAGATTCTTTTCTAGAATTAAAATTTATAAGAATATCTAGCGTGAAATATTCATTGTATTAATTGCAGAGAAAACAAAATATATATTTTTGTATTAGCTATTTATAGAATCGGTCGAAAGAGAGAACATAAAGACAAAAAGGTAAAATCACCCTCGATGTGAATCGACTCTATATCCCACAGCCTATCTAAATAGTAGACTCCATAAATTCTTTGGTGAATGCGCGAGCTTTAGTTACCCCTTTACCTCTTTACCCCAGCGCACATCGTTGTACTTGTAGCCCCATCCCCGAGTCCTTACACTACACTACTAGGCCCCGATGTGACTATGCGATTTTATATACACTCATGCTCATGCAATACGGCAAAACCTAGCAATTTATCTTAACGCCTCGTTAAATGAGAAAATTACAGAAATTTTCAGAGAACTTGGATTTTATTTCATAGCCAATTTTTTTTTCTTTTTTCATTTATTTGGTTTATCCTCCAGCCAAAATTAAAATAAGCCATCAAAATATTAATAATAATATATAGTCATCTTTATTTTATACATCCGTTAATTTTTATCATAATTTATTGACAATTAATTATATATTCTATATATAAATATTAATATAAATTAATTATTGCAGTGCATAATAAAGGCACCTGTGGTAAACTGATTACTTAATAGTTTTATTTAATCTGTTAAAAATTTAAATAAGCCTATCTTCGAGATAAAAATCGTAAGTCGGCGAGTCATCGGACTCGGATTTTATTTTTTTTCTTCTTTTTCTTCTCGGCGGAGCTGGAATACTCGATAAACCTACAGTTTGTATTCGGTTTGGTTTTTTCGGTGTATCAATAATCAATTGTGGGGAATTTGAATTACTGATTAAATCCGAGTCATTTAATTCTTTTACATCTTCAGTGTCAATACTTTTAATCGAATGTAAAACAGTTTTTCCACTCGGCAATTCTGATTCCAAAGAAATAAACTTTGAATTATTTTCCAATAAATCTGACAGCGTTATCTCAAACTCACTCAAACTAGGAGTCATTGAATTTAGATTATTTTCTTTATCATAATCACAATCATTTTCATTAATAGATAATTTTGTTATATTTTTTTTAAGCTCGGGACTGCGTGGCGGAGTTTTTATTTCATTCGTCACTGCCGCCAATTCTTCTCTTATTTTAGTTATTTCATTTTTTACAACTTCTTTATTGTTGTCATCAAATAAATTTATCTCATCAGCGTCTTCCATCAACGCACTGGGTAAAGATTCTTCAGATATTGATTTAGTGACAAAGTTTTCTACGGATCCTGACATTATGTCTAATGATCCGTTGTCATCTGACTGTACTCTTCTTAATATTAATTTTGGTCGAAATTCACTCTGATGATCTGAATAAATAATTTTATTAATTTATTATTATTATTTTATTTTAAAAAAATTCACTGTAACAAAATTAGCGGAGTGAACAGAGTAAATCCGAAGTAAATGCACTGATAAAAAAGTCGACTTTATTCAAGAGAAAAAATCTTGAACCAAGAATACTATTTTGAAGAAAATGATTTTCTTGAGTCAAGAGAAAATTCTTGAGCTAAAAAATTATTCTTGGTTTAAGTAATTCTCTTGGTTCAAAAATTTTTTCTCTCGACTCAAGAAAATCATTTTCTTCAAAATGGTAATCTTGAGTCAAGATTTGTTCTCTTGAATAAAGTCAACTTTTTTGTCAGTGTGCGGATCGGATGATTGTTTATTTATTTAATCCCCTTGGAGTAAAATCCACTTTGAATGGGAGTTTAATTTAATATTGAAACTCCGAATCGGAGTAAATGCCGTTTTAAATAAAATTCAAATCGCTTAGCTGAATATACAAACTCCCTATTAACTTCTTATGCAGATTAGGCTTTTTTTAAACTCCGGAGCTCGGAGTGACGGAGTGAATTCGAATTTAAATAAAATCCGTAATCACTCCGAATTTACTCCTAATTTTTGACAGAGTAATTACTTACCATTTTTAATATTTCCATTATTTAAAAAAGGATGAGACCGTGACGTTGTTATTTCATTTGGTGAAAATAAATAATTTATATCTCGTTGTTTGAATTTATTAAAATCAGTTGTCAAAGAACTGTAGTCACGTTGATTTTCTATTTTTTTTTCATGTGAAAAATATCCCGGATATTTATTTACATTTCTATGATAAATATTTCATTTGTTAAAAATTTAATAAGTTTAATTAAATATTTTTTTCGTTTTCGTGAAATTGATCCATTCCCAGTCAATATTTAAATTATATATTTATCCAGCTTTTTGCAACCGAGTAAATTAAAAAATTTTTTACAAACAGAATCCATATTTGTCATACATTTAACTTAAATTTAAAAAATTTTTTTCATAAATCAATTTACTGATATTAAAAAAATTTTAAAAAAGTAAAAAATTATTTAAAACAAATTACTGAGTACCGGCATCGAACCATTGACCTGATGCTTACAGAGCAATTGCTTCCATATATCACATACATCATTTTAAATTTAATGTAATTACACTAACTATGTAAACCATGAAGGTAATTGTATTTAAATCGCATGTACACAGTTACCGTAATATCTCATTACCAAAATTAAAAACATAAAATTAAAAGTGTCGAAAAATTAATTACCGTGGATTTGAATCACTCTCACAAAAACTTAAAATTTATCACTATTACTAAAATTAATAAATTAATCAACCTGTTAGAGTATGACCCACTTCCCTTAGTCGGATGGCTTAAAAATTTTCGATTATCTGTATCACAGTTACTCTGCATTATTGGAATTCTACTCGACGGTTTCTGATCGCTGGATAATTTTCGTCCTTAAAATAAATTTAAATTAACAGTAATACATTAATAGATTAATTTATTACGATTAAATTAATTCACCCGATTAAATTCATAAATTTACCTGATGAGTTTTGATATTTACAAGAGTTAAAACTCTCAAGAGATTTATTTTCATTCTGTTTAACTTGATCTTTACAACTTTCAACATTTGAAAGTTTTGATAATTTAAATTCATCATAATTAGGCAAACTGCTGGTACTTGTATTATTAACTCGTGAAGTATTATTAATTTCAGATAACTTATTTTGATGACTAGATAGCCCTTCTGCAGATTTCCACCCCGACACAACTTTGCTGGGAATTATTTTTCCTGTACCGTTTACCTAGAAAAGTAAATTAAAAAACATAAATTAATTTAATATCCGCAGCTCTATAAATATATATATCAACAGTAATAATAATAATAATACTTTAATAGATCTTATACCTTGTGTTCATAAAATTCTCTTCGTTTTCCTTCACCATCTTTCTTACTTTTAACAATATTATTACGACTCGCGCGTTCATTAATCTTTAACGCCGGTAATGATCTTATTTTTTTACGTCTTTTTGTTCTGGGCGGAGGAACTGGGGGTGTTTTATTATTATAACTCGTACTCCTTAATTGGTAAAACGACATGTCTAATGAACGCTCTGTATTATTAAAAGGATCTGGGTCTGGATTAGGATTTGGATTAGGATATTTTGTTACGGGAGTATTGGGGACTTCTAGATTTACGTCGACCCAATCGCTCGGTTGGAATGGACGATCTACAGAACTGATACTTCGGCTTCTTAATAATTCTTTCGTCGAAGGTGATCCGGCGTAACCAATTTCCGAACTAGAAAATTACAAATATATTTTTTTCGAGGGTAAGCAAAAATTTTAGGCTCAAAAAAACTAGAGTAATTTTTTTGCCGGTGGACTAAATTATAAAAGAAAAAAAAATTACCTAGACACGCGTTGAGTTGCACCATTAAGTGATCCTTCATCTTTAAATCTCGGATAAATCTGCAAGTAAAAAAAAATTAATTAATCACATTATTAATTCACTGTAAAAAATTTACGTAGTGAACGCGGGTTAAATTTGGAGTAAATGTGGAGCCGATGACTAAATATTTGAATTAATTCCCTTGGAGTAAAATTAACTCCAAAGGGAAGTTAATTTTAATATTCAAACCCCGGTCTGGAGTAAAATTAACTTCTAAAAGAAGTTTATTTTTAAATTAAAGCCGCGAATTGAAGTAAATGAGTAATTTTTTTTTTTACTCCGAAACTTTGGGTGACGGAGTAAATTCAGATTTAAATAAAATCCTGATTTTTTATAGTGGATAAAAGTATCAATGACATAAATTGAATTACTTGAAAATAAAAAAATAAAAATATTTTATAATACATTTGAATAATAAATAATAAATAAAAAATGGAAATATCTTATTCAAGTTCATGAAATAACATACATCCGTAAGTATTTACTAAATATTCAATGAATAAACAGTGTGTAGCATTCAATTAATTTCAAGAGCTCTAGATATTGCGCAGAGAATGACGTTACGCTAGATAAATTCACATGCACTAGTGAAGCATGTGTTTCTCTAAAACGTGCATATGGCATCATGTTTTGTTGCATAATATGTTACATTTCGTGTAATGTGTAATTCAAAGAGCGCGCTGAAAAAATTAACAACCACACACATGTACGCATTTATTATCATTCATATTTGTTTTTAATATTTACAATTATCATCACCTACATTACGCGTTAATTTGTCTTAATTATAATAACTATATTTACATTCATCAGCAGTATTAAAAACTAATGCCACTTCCATTCGCCATAAAGTTTCTTTGAAAATTTTAAGTAAATAAAATTTACTGCATTACTGACATCGAAATGTAAGAAATATTGCAGTAGAAAAAATTTATTATGTAATCCAGTGTCACGATTAAATGTAAAAAAAAAATATACTTGAAATTAGTATTTGTTGCACATTACATGACTTTATTTTCTGTTATTTTCATTTCAATCAAACTAACTAACGGAACTTGTTATCCCCTCTCTATATATTTTATTACCATACTGCACATTTATTTACGTTTTATTTTAAATTCATTTTTTAATATCTTTATTATTCTTAATAACTTAAATAAAATTAATAATAATAATAATAATAAATTTTATTATGATTATAATTATCATTAATTGTTTAAATTACATATGAATTAAAACATCAAACCAATAATTTTATTGTTATTATTATTATTTTTATTGTGATGTATAATTATAATAATTATAATAATTAATACTTACTCGTTGTGCGCAACGTAAAAAAACTCGGTCTAATGGAGATTTATTAGAATCCTGTTCTTTCCAATTTTTATTTTTACACCACACTTGTCCCATTTTATTTAATTATTTATACTAAATATTTAATTATCAATAGCTAAAATAAAATCACAATTAATAAAATAATTTTTGCTTTATTTTTCTATACAAAATTAAATAAAAATAAATAAATAGAAAAATTTTATTTTTCTGATTTAAAAAAAAAAGTAAATTTTATTATTAAAAAAAAATGTTGAAATAAAGTAAAAATATATAGGTCACATTGGATCACATTTCTGAGAACTGCTGGTACCAAAGTATCAAACAGTTATTACACGACATAGTAGGGCACCATTCTCCGAGTAAAGTTTATAAGTGTGCTAATGGTATCAAATACTTGTATCCATAAAGCTCCAAGTTTTTTAATAAGTTGTGCGTGATAAGTAATAACGAACAATGCTTGCGATGTATCTCGTAGCAAAACGATAACAGTGAGAAATAATAAACAAAATGAAATAATATAAATAAATAAATATATATGAGAGATACTGAATACAGAACGTTAAAGTATCATGGTATGAGAGATACTGCTGGTATTGTAAAGAAGGGCTTTCTATCTGCTAAACCAGTCTCTCTTGCCCCACCTTTGCATGCCGGTTTCTGCTGTCTCACTCCGATGATAATTATTTTTACTTTTTTATAAACAAATAAGCTCTCGTGCTTTCAAATAAAAATCAATGGGACAATACTCTTTTTTTTAAATCAACAATTCATTTTATTATTATTACTATGAATTATTATTTATTGCTAGGATTTCATTAAATGAAAACAAACATAAAAAATGGCAGATAATAGCCGGGTCTGATGTCATCTTCTGCTATTGAGTGTTTAATTTAAAATGATGGTTTTTTAAATTTGTTTACATTATATTTAAATAATCCCACTCTAGTGACTTCAACCTACGTCCTAGATATATCTAGTGTATTACTTTCGCAACATACTTAAGACAACTTCCAAATATGTTCAGATTGTCAGACATTGAAATGGAAGGTAGAGAGAAGCAAAACAGGATTCTAAAATCCAAATATATATGATATAACTTTGAGAAATCTCAAAGATAGTTGGATAAATTAAATATTTTCCCAAGAATTTGTTTTTTCGCTTAACAATGCTTAATAATGAAACGTCAAAATGTTATTTTGACAGTGGCAGTAATTTAAAATATGCGGAGTCAGATTTATCGAGTTTAGAAAAAAATTATAAATTATAATTAACTGGATGTTACTAAAATGCATAATTAGTTGGTCGTGGGTCAATAATAAAAAAATTTGATTCGACTCCGTAGCGGAGTTAAAACTAATTATTTTAACTCCACTTCCGGTTGTGTATAAAGATATTTATTAAATGCAATAGGAAATTATTTTAAATTTTAAAAATGCCTGTTTTTATGTGGAGTCAATTTTTTGACTCCAATTCCGGAGTTAATTTTTAAAAAAATGTGTGATGTAACAATTGGATTACAAAGGGGCAAAATGAACAGTTGATACATTTTTATAAAAATTAACTCCAGTTTAAGTTTGCGATAATAATAAAATTTTAACTCCGAAGTTAGAAAAATTTGAGATAAAATTCAAATATATTCAATAAAAAATTTCCTTAACTAAAAAAACATAACTCAAAAATCCGGAGTTAACTTTACTCAAAATTTTATTTACACTCCTCTCTTACTCCATTAATAAAATGACCGCGTACATAAATTTACAAATCTCAAAATTTTTTATAAATTTAACTCCCAATAAAATCCATTTATTAACTCCAAAAATTTCCACTCAGCTCCGCATCATTTTATTAAAAAATAAATAAAATTTCTTAACTTTCATGCCTAAAAATAAAAACAAACTTCATAAAATTTATCAAGGTTGCATAAATAAAATATTTATTCACATGTAACTCATATACATAAATATTTGTATTTATTATCCCATATATAAACACTCATATAAAATTATTGCCATAACTCCCACGCGCATACTCAATATTTTTACTTTCATCACAAAACTACTTTATTTTCCGCAAATAAAATTAAATACAGTAATTTCAAACTCCATCCACTAAAAAAAAATTAAATTAACAATAATAGCACATAAAAACAAATAATTAATTAAAATTGCCCACAATAATAAAGTAATAAAATGAGCTCGATAATCGACTGAGTTCGATAATAATATAATGATGACAAATACTCCGAGTATATTTTTAATTCATCTTAGTAGAGGATGCCAAGTATAAAAATCAAAGTGTGGTTGTATAAACCAATGTACGTCGTACGAATAAACTATCTGTTGACTTACACTTGGTCACCACATGTGAGTCGGTGATTGGAGATGCTTACTCACAATTACTCATACACTTTGAATATTTAGTCGTGTACAGCTCACATAGCTTACATATCATTATATTAGCGTCTTTAAAATAAAAACACAGCTCATCTGCATCATATATATATCTATACACATTATATCAAATTCAAACGAAAAGAAAAGTTCAGTAAAAACTCGCGAGCGTTTCCTATCACGCTCAAATAAAACTACGCGGTCAATTATCATCCAATCACCGTCAGCTACTTAACGTGTTAACTCTTAAATCTATTCTTTAATTACTCGCTACACTCTGCCTTTCATTTCCTATCATATTATATCGTGTTGCAGACTTTATTATTTATGATAATAAACAAACTTTCACACTTAAATTTTTTTTTATTATCAGTTATAGTTCTAGCAACACAATAGAGTGCTTCGTTAATAAATAAAGTTCATTAAAAAAATATAAATTAATATGAAGGACATTAAATTGCAGGTGAGTAAATACATTTATCTATGATTACTTAATTAGATAATTAAATAATGGCTATTACTTTGTTCACAAATTATATAAACAAGTAAATTTTATTTTGAGTAAATAAATTTATCGCAGTATATTTAACATTTAGTATGAAATAATAATTATTTATCTCATGACTTTAAACTTTAAAGGTCGGGTCACTTCACTTAATCTTCTGATTTTAAATTATATTTGTAATATTTTATATGGGGATTTTTTAAACGGTTAATTAATTGATTTAAACGGTTTAGTGTTAGGTGAATAATATATAAATAGAATTGGAGTAAATTTTCAATTTAACTCAGCAGCGGGAATGAGGAAATCCTATTTTATTCCGCTCATTCATTGCTATACGTTTTAGTTTATTTAAATCTTTATGATTCTCGTCTCACCTGTTCTTTTTATCCCACGCTATTGACTAATTTTTAATGTAATGCAACCTTTGTTTAAAAAAAAATTATTTTAATTATTATTGCTATTGTTGTTATTAAAATCCTTGAGCATCAATGTCATTATTGTATGAATAATTTTAAATTATTGTTTCTGAATTTAAATTTGAATTTTTAAAAAAATTATTATTTTAAATTTTAATAAATAAATAAAATATTTATTAAAATTCAAAATGAAAAAATAAATTAAAAATAATAATGATTGTTTCTTTAATTAATGTTCATATTTTCAAAAATTAAATTTAGCTTGAGAAAGATGGATATGTTGTCCTTGAAGATTTTTTATCTCCTGAAGAAGCCGATGAACTAAAAGCATGCGGTGAAGACTTTACAAATAATTTGCCTCCGGAAAATATGAGAAAAATATTTAATACCATCGAACTGCAACAGGTATTTTATAATTGCAATATAAATAATTCATATTATAAATTTTAATTAAGAAATTTGTTTGAATTACTGCTAGAAATATAAAATTATCTGTTTGCCATGAAATTTAAATTTTTTGGCACAATTTTATTTACTAAATCAGATTCAAATTTACTCAATAATTATAATTATTTTTATGCTTTAATTATAATCAATTTATTTTAGAATAAAGATGAGTATTTTATAGACAGTGCTCACAAAATAAGTTATTTTTTTGAATCCGAGTCATTAGAAGACGACGGAAAATTAAAAGTGCATCCTAGAGTATCTTTAAATAAGGTAATAATTTCTTTTTATTTCCCGCCTTTTCCATATTTTAATTAGCTCAATATTACAATACATATGTGTGTATAGGTAGGACATGCACTTCATTGGCTTAATCCAACTTTTAAAAAAGTAACATTTGATGAAAGAATAAAAGAAACGGCGTTTCAATTAAATTTCCAAGAGCCTGCGATATGCCAGTCAATGTACATATATAAGAACCCTGGCTTAGGATCAGAAGGTATAAAAAATCCTAATTAAACTTCACTTATCATCATTATCATTAATTATAAACAAGTAATTTTTGTAAAAGTGATAGCTCATCAAGACGCGACATACATTTACGTAGAACCAATGAAACTAGTAGGCTTCTGGATAGCTTTGGACAACGCGACCCTGGAAAACGGGTGCCTGTGGGTCGCCCCAGGTTCCCACAAGAGCGGAGTCCATCGGCGATACATCAGAAATAAAGATTATCCCGAATCATCAAAAGAGATCTTGATATACGACCGCGGAGCCCCTTGTTACCCGGCCAGCAACTTCCGCGCAGTCCCAGTACGCAAAGGATCTTGTATTCTTCTTGACGGGCTGGTCGTCCACTACTCGAAAGCCAACAAAAGCGATAAATCACGACACGCGTACACTTTTCATGTTATTGAAACAAAACAAACCACTTATTCAAAAGATAACTGGCTACAACCCCCAGCAGATGGTTTTCCGCTTCTTTATAAAAATTAATTTACATGTTAATGCATTTATTGTTAATTATAATTATTATTGTTTGCCAAATAAATAAATATTATTGATTATTGTTACTGTTTATATTTATTTCGCACAAGGCTGTACAAAAAAATATATATTTTACTTTACAAAATAATTTTATTATTTATGTAAAAACTTTTTTATATATTTATTAGTATCATTATTCAATAGTTAATATAAAAGTTAATAAATATATATCTTTTTTTTTCTTATATTATTTATGGTACTGAAAAACGAGATTTAATAATTATATCAATTCGTATTCATTTTTGAGCATAAAAAATAATCTGAGATTTGAATTTTTAAATTCTACTTGTCAGTGAGTCGATGAAAGAAATTATTTTATTTTTTATACAAATATAATAACATAAATTTCAAAGTTTAGTTGTTATATTTATCAGAGTAATTTCAGTAATTTTTTAAAATTTGAACCCGATAAAATGTAAATATTTTTTCTGGCCATAAAACTTTGAGTTTAAGTTCTATCAAAAAAATTTTTCAATAATTTACCCTCATATTTTTTGAAAAACTGATACTAAAATATTTTCTCCATCAACCTGAAAATTAACGATATTTTTTACGTCCAAAAATTAATATCCACAAATAATTACCATAAAAAAATTATGAAGACTTGAAAGTGGCCATTCTACAAAAATGGCTACTCAGCTCTTGTAACTGTCCCAATCCGAGTCTCAAGGATTTTTCTCTGCGTTTCAAACAGCAGTAAACATCCAGCGGAGACAACTTCTGGTTGCCAAAAGCTTCCGGAGTAAAAGTCGTTAATACTTGATGCAATGCTCGTACAGAAGGATGATTAATATCCAGCTGATCAATTTCATCGAGCGCAGTGCTCAGTATTTGCAGTAACCTATTCAAATTGCCAGCAACTTCAGGTCTCATTTTTTTAATATCCTCAACTATAGACGGCGAGTCGATTTTTTTATACGGAAACGTGCACATCATTCCCATAATTTGTGCAGCGGTACCACACAAATCACGCGCATGTGCGTAGACATTTTCAAAATAACTGAACGCCAATGCAGCTTTTGCTTCGTGTTCCTCTTCACGTCTGGGATCGTTATCACAATTAACTTCATTGTTATTTCGGTAAATTAATTTCACACTGTCTCTGTACTTTTGCTTCAACTCTTCAATCGTTCCAGTGACACTGCCAATAATATTTGGGTACTTTTCCGCTTTTAAACATCCCACTAGATCGTAAAAGAGTTTAATGACATGCTCGACATCCTTCAGCTGGCAACGGTACCTTAGACCAGAACTAACTTGTAACAGATCTTTAATAATAAATTCCCCTTGTCTAGAAAAGGATTCACTGACCGCGGCGATCCAGTGCTTGGCGGCGCACCTCAATACGGTTATAATTGTCCAAGGGGGTCGCAATATTGCATGACGTTCCCAGTTATCGCCAAACAAGTTTTTCAATTCTTTGGTGACGATCACCGACAGGAATGACGTCAACGCTGTGTTTACATCCTGTAATATTTCTTCGGCGACTAAAAATTCAGCTCTCGATTCTCTCCCGTTGTCCAGCTCTCCGCTGTCTTTAAGACTATCTGCGAGACTAAGACGTTCCTTAATTTCACTCTCTTTTAAATAATCTATTTTCTCAAGCGGATCATTTTTACCGATAAAAATCACGTTGTTAATCATCGCTTTGTTACAGAGATTTTTGTCGTAAGTCAATAAAACGACATGATGACCCGCGGTTTTTATTTGCAAGCAAGTTTGCAATATTTCATCATCAGGACACTCCAGCTCGTACTTCTGTCTGTTGGCCAAAACATCCGCGAAGGTTTGACCCAGAATCCGCGGGTGCTTCTCAGCGAAATGATTGTTGAGGAACTGGATCGCTTGTCGCGCCTTCGTCTTGAGACTTGTGGGTCGCGAGTTTGATTTGTCGTCTTTTATAAAGTCCAGCTCCCGTATTATTGTCCAGGGGACGACGATTATAGGACGATGGTAAAATTTGAATACCGCGTCGCGCGCTTCCTCGATTGCTTGGAGATTTGATAGAAAGACATTTGTGTCCACTACAATGTACAACTTACGCAAACTATCGCTTGTTTCTCTTGGCGTTACATTGTCAGTCAGATCTAAGCCATTTTTTGTCATCTCCATCATTTGAACATCGTCTTCAGTTGGTAATTGTGACCTGACATTTTGAATCTATAAATAATATTTGATAAAATTATAAATTAATTATTAACAATCAACTTAATTATTAAAAATTATCCTGCTTTAAAACTAAAATTTAATTATCAATAAACTAATTACCTCAAATACTATTTTTTCTTCTTCACTGGGCTCCCAATCCATTTCTTCATAAAACTCTTCATGACTAAAAGACTTTAGAACCGTAGAATTATTAAATCTATTATCGGTAGAATCGTCTGAAGGCAGAGTAAATAATCTCTTATCACAAGCACTTTGCGTTTTAAGGCTGCTACACAAAGCTTTCATCCGATCCTCGGCATTTTTATAAACAGTCGGCGAATCTTCTGAATCTGTTGTAGAACTAGTGTCACTTTTAACCCTCTGAATCCGAGGAATTTTAATATTATTATTGATACAACCGCTCGTAGAAGGCGGACTAATAGATTTTGTCAAAAAATAAGCTTCATTTTTTTTATCCGGGTCTTCTGTGTCCGTAACTAGAATTCTTTTAGCAGAAACACCTGGAGGCGCTTCCAGAGTTTTCAGTTGTTTCAATTTCGTCTCAATAATTGTTTTACTTGGCCTTTTTCTCGGAGACGTTGAAAGGGAGGAGATACTTCTGCTGGCTCTGGTTCGTGGACTGCAGACATTATTTGGTTCCGGTGATTTAGAATCAACAGGCGGAGATCTAGATGAAGATGGAGATGGAGATGCAATCACGGACGTAGACATAGACGTTGATGATGTAACAGTGCTATCACTCATAGATTTATTTCGTATCGCAGATAAACGAGTGGATTGTGATTTTCTAGAATTAATTTTAGCCACAGACTTTGATGATTTTTTATCAGCAGCAGCTGGCATTGATCTACGTGCCAGCATTTTTTGTTTTAAAATTTTCATTTGTGGTGTCATTACTTTCTCTTCTTTATCTTCATCCCTACTCTTATTATTATCTTTACTATTATCATTAAATGCTGAAGCTTTACTAGCTTTCCCTGGTGATTTATCAACTTTATCCACTTTGTCATCTTTTTTCCCGGCCGGTAAACTCTTCAGCGTTGAACTTTTTAAAGCTCTGGGTTTTTTAATCCCACTGCCTTTAGCAGCTTGTCTTTGCAACATTTTTTCTCTCAACGCTTTCATCTGCGGAGTATCACTAGATGATTCTTGCTTATCGTTATTTTTTTTCTTAGCATCAGAACCTTTTGCTGTTGATAATTTTCTCTTGGCTACGAGTTTCGGTCTTCTTTCAACAACTGGCTCTGGTGTGAATGGTCTGTAGCGCCCTTTGTCATTATCTTCAGTCATTGTTTTTTTACGTTTCTTGCTCATGTTTTTTCGCGGGCTCTAAACAATAATAAAATAAACAGCTCAATTTAAATTCAAAATTCGGGATTAATGTCAATAAATTAATCAGTATCTATAATTCAAAATTTTGGTATGATTTTTGTTTTTTAATTTTGTCTGATGTCTGCTAAATTTACTCATTCATTTTTAAGTCTAATTAAAGTAAAAATAAATAATAAAAAAATTTAATAATCGTATACTGATTTATCATTTCTGATCCAACGATAATACCCATGATTAAAAATATTATCTCTACTTTTCATTCAAAAACAAAAATATTCATACATAATAATATGAATGACTTAATAAACTTATTTGAATAAAAAAAAAAATTGTCAGTAAAATTATTGTCGACATTGATAATTTAATTAGTATAAATATTAATAATCAGTACCTGGACTGATGAATTATCAGAACCATCAGGAAATTCCCATGTAGATTTATTAGTAGCAGTATTAAAAAAATAATTACGACTTGGATCCGTTGTTGATGTAACCAGAATCCAATCTTTTGGAAGATTATTTTTAGCCATGATTTAAAATTATCTGTCAATATAAACTCTCTTAATTACAGTAATTATTTTTCTCTTAAACTAAATTAATTTTCTACTTACGTCACAATAATTACTATTTATCCAATGAGTCATACATTATTTTCTAATATGCAAATATACGAAAATTTATAATTATTTCTTCTGACACCTCGTACTGTTAATCACTAATAATTATAATATTGATAAAAAATGTTTATTTTCATTAATTATGACTGACAATTCATTAATATTTTAAAACGTTTTAATTTTCTTTTATTTCTAAACAAAGTTTTAGGTTAAATTTTGTCAACATGGTCATTGATACTCTGAAGTTAACTCTTTCATGTAAAACCTTGGACTAAAAATATATATAGTTCCACCCACTATATATACTTTCATATATTATACATGTATATGTAAATATACACATGCACATATTCAATTTCAATGAACAAATAAAATGTCAAAGTCCTAATTATTGGCAATATAAATTTATTCAAAATTATATGAGTGAATTATCAGGCATCAGACAAATTTAAAATTATAAACAAATAGAGTAAATAATTTGAAAAATAATAATTATAAAAAATGCACTTATTAATTTTGAAATTTTTTAAATTTAATTTTATTTATTATTTACTCTATTTATTGATAATTTTAAATTTGTCTGATGTCTGCTACATTTACTCATAGAATCATATATATTAATACTAATTAAAATTTTTTCATTGCATTATCGTATTTGAAGCCTCTAATAATTAAATCAATTATTTTTAATAGTTATATATTAAACTTTGCAGTAAATATAAAGAATTTAAAATGTTTAGTCAATGTACTAATTATTGGCTTGATATATAATGGAATCTTTTATCTTACATATGAATAATTAATTAAAAGTATCAGTAAATAAATTTAAGAAAATGTTTATTTTGTTTTATTGTACAAAAAAAATGATTTAGTTGAGCACATAAATAAATAAGGATGCTTAAAATTTATAAGAATGTCATAATGTACAAAGAACAGAGATCATTAGTATAATTATAATTATTATTTATTATCATCATGTAAATTTTCATTCGTATCTTCATCACATCCATACATATACACATACATTTTTAAAGATATTCTTATTACTAAAAAGTAATCCTCTTGCACAGTCATTTTTATTTTTATTTCAATTTTATGATTGATTTATTAAACTTTACTTTTAATCCCAGGAATATCTCGAGCCACTCACATGTAAATAAAATTAAATCTGAAACATCAGAATTCATTAGTTAATTAATTGTTAATTTTAAGTTCAAAATTTGTAGTCTGTTTTTTTTTTACCTGCAAAGTGATTGAGGTAATGAAGAAATAATTGGTCCGTATCCTTGTGAGTTGTCATACAATTCAAATAATGGCGCAGCGACGAGTTTGTAATTTTTAGGAACAGCAAAAAGAGCTGAAACAAATCAAGTTGCCATTGGTCATTACAATATTAATTATCTACTCGTTAAAAAAAAATCGTTTTATAAAAGTTCATAAATCAGCTTTCCAAATTGAGCCAAATCTAAATTTCAAAGTGATCATTGGAACTTGACTTTGAAAGCTGACTTATGAAAATTTTTGTAACGAATTTTTTTACGGTTAATAATTAATTATTATAAATGAATACCTTTCTCTTGAAGCTGTACCAAAAACAATCTTTTATGTTCTTTTGGTTTAGTTATATGAGGCGGGACATAAGGATACTGAGGAGGTTCAAAATTAGGTCTCCACCAGTTACCAATAGTGTCTTCAATCACCCATTCTTGTTTAACACCGTCCTGACGACCCAAAGTCTGTAAAAATCAAATAAAACTATTAAACTGTTAT
The DNA here is from genome assembly GCA_030273425.1 of Microplitis manilae. Taxonomy (NCBI): domain Eukaryota; kingdom Metazoa; phylum Arthropoda; class Insecta; order Hymenoptera; family Braconidae; genus Microplitis; species Microplitis manilae. Next base: position 2,396,590 of record CP092725.1, read on the forward strand.
AAATAACAAACTCAATCTATAGATCAACAATTTTAAACGCCGAAGCTCACACTAAATTTTACAGTCTTCTTTTTAAATTCAAAACTTAGAACACAGTTTCTTATTTTTATGCTAAACCAATCATTTTTAATTAAAAATACATCATTAAGAATTAAATGAAACATTTTTTTAAATTTCTGTCTAATGGAAAGTGTGTTCTCAGAATATGCAATTATAATTACAATTAACAAATTTTACTACAGTAAAAACATGATAACAAAGTAATCGCCGGACATGCAGCATGTAGAAATACAACAATCAGTTATTTGATTGACCAAAAATAATTAATGACAATCAGTAGTAAAGAGCAGAATATAAATAATAAATAAAATATAAATAATGAAACTAGTTAGCTACATGCCCAGTTACATTGATTGTACAAAATATATTTATTATCATAGATAATAATAATAGTAGTGGATTTATGTATAAATTACAAAACTTATAGCTAAATCTTAACCACCCTTGATACGGGGTAGCAAAGGGTGCCACGATGTTAGCTGTTACCTCAGTCAGGAGCCGTTTTAGGCCCTCTACCTCATCTTCACCAGCATTTAATTCTCCACCCGGTCTGAAAGTATAAAAAAAAATAATAAATATTTAACATTTATAATTAAAAAAAAAGTAATTAAGGCAAGAGACTCAGTACCCGATCACTCCATGTATTAATAGATATATTTAGTCAACTTTATTATACATAAATATACAATTACATGGAGTGATCTGGTACTAGGTCTTTTACCTTATAGAGTTGAAGTAACATTTGTAGAGACTGCTCCAATTTTGGACATTTAATGCTTTATTTTAATTAAGACGTTTACTAATTCATTTCTTAAATTTTTAAGTGTCCAAAACTGGCTCTACTCTAATTATCCGTAAAAAATGACAAATTTTTATAACATTTCGCAGTAAAATAATTTTTAAAAAAACTTACAATTTGAAAAATGTTGTGCCAAGTTGGAGCAAAAGTACATGAGGCAATCCATGCTCGTGCACCAGCAGAACACCTTCAACACTTCGTCGCATTCCGATTTTATCAAACTCATCTCGCATACGCTGAAATCTCGCTGGCACAGACGGGTCTTTCTCAAACAGCGGCTCTTTTGTTCCAAATGTATAGTTTGTCAAAGGATATCTATGATAAACGAGTTTTATACACATTGTTAACAATCTTCTTTTCTTTTTACAAATAACATAATAACTATAAAAATTATAAATATATATACGGCTTGCGCCCTGCAACCACTTCAATCTCCGGTCTACTTCCTCAACCGCCAATTATCAATCAATAGCCAACTTTTTAATATACTTTTGATCATCAAATTTTCATATTTCAAACAATTACAATTATCGAATTACATTTTTTCTCCAGTTTTATTAACAAATTTATCAATATTTCATCAAATAAATATTTTAAAAAAAAACATCATCATTTTTTAAGATAAATGTTAACAGTTATAATTTATAGTCCATTTAATAAATACAGAGATCATATTTATTTAATAATTATTAACATTGTTAATTATTTTTATATAAATTTCACTCAATTACTTGATTTTACTTCAAGTATTTAACTATCTTTCAAATGTTTAGGGTTGCCATTAGTCCTGGTTTTGTGTCCGGGGAAATCCGGGCTCTTTTTTACACATTCAGCTTCTAATTATTTATTAATAAAAAAACATTCAAATTCAAATTTTATTACTCAACTTTATTATTATTTTCAAAAATTATATTTTTCCTGATACATTAGTTGTAATATAATAATCTAATTACCGTTTCAATAATAAAAATTACAATTCTTAGAATCAATAAAAAAAATCGCTAGTAATTTTAAATTAAAAAAAAAAATTAAAAGAAATTATTACAATTTTTTTTTTTTTATTATCACAACCCAAGTAACCGAAGTAAACATTCACTTTCATTTGACTGATAACAAAATAATAAATAATTAATTTGAATTATAAAATATCTACTCCGGCCGCATGGGAATATTTAAACTTTTAAATTTTCCGGGCTTTTTCAAAATGTCCGGGGTTAAAAAATATAAAGTTGGCAACCCTATTTACATACAGTTGTATTATTATTATTATTATCATTATTATTTATCATAATAATATCACACAAATCAATATTACAGATAAAAAAAATAATTTTTTACATTTTTCTACGTATACATTTTTAATATTCGACATGCAATTAATTTTCTTTTCATATACATGCTGCGACTTATGAAACAATGAAAAGAAATATATGTACAGTTACAATAAACATAAATAAATAATATATTTATATATATATATATATTTCTATTATTATTATTATCATTATTATTATTATTATTTTTATTGTTATTACTAATAATAATTAAATATCGATATTTTTAGACTATGGAAACAAGTGACAGTTCGAACTTGTTTGGCAACAAAAAATAAATAACAATTGTTTGTTACGATAAACATTTAATTAAAAGTAAGTAAGTGATTTATGAATTAAACAACGTGATTGAAAAATATCAAGTAATTATTCAAGTGATAAAGACTAAGTACATAGAGGTGTACATTATTTAAATGGCACTTAGTAAAGTACGGGCGTCATAGACGCGTGACAAAGTAACGCAACGAGGCACGAGTTACAAAATTTAAATATAATAAATAAATAGTTTGTTTTGGTTTTGTTTTTTGCACACAATTGTTACTTACAAATTAACAGTCCTATTAATAGTTACTGATTGGTTTTGCACGGGTTTTCCTTCAAATGAACTATTACTTGCTCGCCGTGGCCAGCCACTTCCTTTAACTTGGGTAGTCGTCATGGCCATTTTTAATATTTTACGATCTGATGTGATCCACTCTGGCTCTGGGTCAGTTCCAACAGCTTACTGCTTTAACTTCTGGCCTGGGCTCTGGGCGATGCATTCCCGGCACCGGTTTTTACACAAAATATACCAAAGTCTAATTACTTAATAGATGTCACCACTTGTATGTAAAGAAATCATCCTGAAGTTAGCAGACATGGGATAATTTATAAATTTGAATTAAATAAATTAATTAAAATAATTAAATTGAAAAAATGCATGTACGGATTGTGCATTTATCAAAGTACGTATTTTTAAATTTTTATTCCATTATATTTTATTTATTTAGTTCAAAATTTAAAAATTGACACTTGTCAGTCACATTCACACTTACAATTAATAACTTTCGGATTTTTTTTTGCAAAAGTTTAATTTTAAAAAACTAAAAATATGCGCTTGTAAAAATTGAAAAAACTATAAGTGTAATTTTCCAAAATACTTTTTTTTTTATAAATTTATTTTGTAAAAATTCAAAAATAGACGTTGGCTAACTTCAGTATCGTGTAAAGATCAATTTCCATGAATCATCTTGTAGTTTTTTGAATTATGACATTAGCAAAAAAATTATTTTTATATTATTGGGAAATAAAATATGAGTCTAAATGTAGCAGACATGAGATATTTTATAAATTTTAAATAAATTGAAATAATAAAATTTAAAAAAATGCGCGTACTGATTTCTCATTTATCTAAATACGCATTTTTTAATTTTTATTCTACTAACCGTTTATTTATTTATTCTACAATTTAAAAATTCTCACCTGTCAGTTACATTCACACTCATAATTAAAGTCGGTGGTAAAAAATAATAAACAAAATAAGATTATTAGAATTTATAAATATAATTTTTAGTCTGATGCTGATGAAACCCAAGATTTTATTGTAAAAAAAAAATAGTCTAGTTACTTATAAAATATTTATTTAGTTTAAAAAAAATGGAAGATTTAATAAATTTAAATATTTAGTACTGCAAGTAATACAACAAAAATATATGAATAGAAAAAAAATATATATAATAAAAAATATATATATTTTGTTAATAATATTTATTAATTATAATTACAAGTTCAATATATTAAACAACACTGCGGAACACTGGATTGTAACGACAAATTCCGGGTCCATACTCTTGGTAATCTTTTTTCGTATGGCAAACTTGGTAAAATTCAGGACCACTTGCCAATAAAGCACCGCCAAACCAAACAGCGCATCGTTGCTTATGATGAGTTATCACACGGACATCAATCGCTGTCGGCTACAAAGTAAAATATTCAAAAAATTAGTGTCAATATTAATTAATATAAATTATAAATAATAAATACTTACCGTAATGTGACCACCGCTGAGTTTTTCACTGAGTTTCAAACGAGCATCGACCATTTTTTTAACATCTCGCTGCAGTCTTCTGCCAAAATCTTTGAACATCGTCGAGCCTCCAGACAGAACAATATTTTTATATAACGGTCGTCGAACATCAATAGGACAATTCTGAATAACATCATCGACAATTTCACCTAGAGGTGTTGTGAAATCAGGATTTGCAAATTCAGGATGAAAGAATATTTCCGGTCCCAAAAATCTTTCGTACCCGACATCAACATTGAAGGACTGCTGTGTTATGCTATTGACTCCAGTGTGCTGTTTAAATTTACTTGGATCACTATCATATTTAGCAAACTCTTTAGCAATGTCAGGACAAATATAACAGTATTTTTCCTTGATAGCTTTGGCCGTTTCTAGAGACTGTTCCGGTGGTATGCCGACTTCCCGTTCTCTCAGCAAACTCTGAATAAAATACGTGATGTCACGCCCGGCGATGGGAATGTGTTTGATACAGCTTCCAATGACGAATCCAGAGGCTACGGGTATCACGTGCGTCACTCCGTCACCACTGTCGACTACTATTCCAGTCAGCGAACGATCTTCGACGGACTTGGCTGTCCAGGATGCTGCCAATGCCAGTACTGCTTGCACGGCGATATATAAACCAGGGACATTAAATGATTCAAACATTATTTCGGCCATATATTCACGATTCTCTGGTGTATTTAATGGAGGTTCTGTTAATAAAAAATAATGATCCTCGGGCTCTGCTCTTAAATATTTGAAAATACATTGCTGGAGAAAACGTTCCATTAAATCCCAGTCTTCAACTAATCCATGTCTTACTGGATACTATAATACATTAATTTAATTAAATTAAATATTTTGAAATGATTAATGAGTCAGATGCATAAATTTATGGAACAGTAATTAATATATATATTATATACCTTAATTGAATATCCAGGTGAATTAAATGCTTCATATCCAATATAAAAATCTAAATCTTCAACACCTTTAGTAACTCGTCTGGCAGAGTTATCACCAACTTTAGCAGTTTCTTTGATAGCAATGGCTGAAGGGAATGTCAGCTGGGGATCTCTATTTCCGGCAAAACCTAATTTTGTATATCTAAAAAAATTCATTTAACAATCAAAACAATTACATAAATAACAGCACAACAATAAACATATATAATAATAATTAATTATTGAATATAAGTATAAATATAAACAAAAAGTAAAATAATGAGTAACTTTACCCGGTTCCAACATCAATTACACACGCAGGTGGATGACCCAGCATTTTAAATCTCAATTGATAAGACACTAGACTAATTAAATTTATTGCTAATTAGTTAAAATTTTTTATATATTTATCTACTTATTATTTGTAATTAACTGTCATAAAATTTCGGAAAAATTACTGTACTGCCGCGCCTTGTAAATGTAAAAAAAAATCTCGATGACAAGGCGAGTGAGAGAGTGCAATTACCGGCTATACTTTAGTCATACATTTAATATATGTACATATACTATATATATTTTTTTTATCTACCACAGTTTTGATAATAAAAAGCAACGAAAAAAATATATTTCGTTAACTATTTTTTTAACAATTATGATATTGATATATTTATTATATATATTTAGTATATATATAACATATATATTATATTTTTTGGATGCTGTACCGATTGATGGACAGAACGATAATTCTAGTTGTCAATCTTAGTATTATATATTTTATGTTTAAAAAATATATATCTATATGTTTGTATATATTTATAATATATATTTTATTTTAATGTTAATTATTTTGAATTTGTATGACAATATGAACACGTAAAGAGAAATTTTTTTAACGTCATCATATTTTTTATATTTAGCTGTCATACTTTTATATTTTCTTTTTTTATTACACTACAAGTGACATATATATTTTTTTGAATTTTTAAAATTTATTTGTTATTTAAAATTAGTAATAATGAGTATTGTTACTTGTATAGCACCAGTTAATATTGCAGTAATTAAATACTGTAAGTATTTATATCAATAATGACTTAAAATTTTGAATTTCAAAACTCTAGGTACTGTCAATTTTTTTAAAAATATTCTTATTGTTTAGACAATTTTATTACCTGATTCAAATTTTTAAATTAAAATTGTAATGATACTGACGTTAGCTGACGTCTAATAATTTTTGAATTTTTTTTAAACGATAAATTGTAGAAAAAAAATATTTTAAAAAATTTCACCTCTAGATTTTAAAATTTTCCACATGTGCATATTTTTAATTTTTTTTTTTTTTTTGCAGGGGGAAAAAGAGACGAAGATCTTATTTTACCAATCAATGATTCCATCAGTTTGTCACTTGATACCAAGCAAGTAAGTTACGAAAATTAAATTTTACTTTTACTGAGAACCATACTGAGTTTTTTTTCATTTATTTAATAAATTATAATTATTAAGACAATAATTAGTTGAGTAATTTTATATCAAATGATCTCTTATTTTATTCCTGTATTTTTTTTTAGTTATGCACAAAAACCACCGTGATGGCAAGTCCTAATTTCAAGGAAAATAAAATCTGGTTGAATGGGAGGTAAATTTAAAAATTCAACAATAAAATTTTTATGGTAATTAATTCAATGATTTTCAGAGAGGAGTCAATGAATAATAAAAGATTACAAAACTGCTTAGAAAAAAGTAAGTGAAATTATTATCAAGATTTAAAATAGTAATTTTTTCTCTGTGGCTTGTATGAGAAAAGTGTCAATTAATTATTTTATTTACTCAGTAAAAAGCAAAGCGACTCTGACAAACGAAATGGAAATGTGGAAAGTCCATATCTGTTCGAACAATAATTTTCCAACTGCAGCTGGTCTAGCATCGAGTGCAGCCGGCTATGCTTGTCTTACCGCAGCTCTGGCAAAACTTTACAATTTCACTGGAGACATAAGCGAAATCGCGAGGACTGGATCTGGATCTGCTTGCAGAAGTGTCTTTGGTGGTTTCGTCAGGTGGTACATGGGCTCTGATCCAACTGGAGTCGACAGCATCGCCAAGCAAATCGCTCCAGCTTCTCACTGGCCTGAGATGAGGATTATTATCCTAGTGGTAAATTATTATCTAATTTTTAATACATAAAAAACAATTTTAAAAACTTTATTTCATTTTACAGGTGAATGATGTCAGTAAAAAAATTCCTAGTGCAGTAGGTATGAAAAATAGTGTACAGACATCGGAGTTGATAAAATACCGCGCCGAGGTTTGTGTTCCCAAGAGAGTCGAGTTGATGCAAAAAGCAATTATTCAAAAAAATTTTAAACAGTTTGCTGAATTAACTATGAGAGATTCAAACCAAATGCACGCAATATGTCTTGATACATACCCACCTTGTAATTATCTCACAGATATTTCTCATGCAATCATTGATTTAATTTCTTCGTACAACGATGCCAGTAATTCTATAAAAGTAATTTACCAAAAAAAATAATTATTTCTAGTTAATAAAAAGTAAACTATCAGTAATTAAATTTTTTTTGACAGGTTGCTTACACAAATGACGCAGGTCCAAATACTGTTTTATATTTATTAGAAGAAAACGTTCCTCAGGTTCTTGGCCTTATAGATCATTTCTTCCCATCAAGTAAGACTAGTGATAATAATTATAAGAGAGGAAATCCTCCAGCAAGTGTCGCTCCATCAAAGGTAATATCTAAAGCCTCATATTAATATTCAAATTTTAAATATTTAAATAAATCTAATGTTTATTTAAAACTTGCAGGACTTGTTAGAGAAATTAAATTGCAAAAAACAACAGGAAGGATCTATAAAATATATTATTCACACACGTGTCGGTGAAGGTCCAACATATCTTGATGATCCTAGTGAACATCTTTTGAATAATTTAGGACTACCTAAAGATCTTTGAAAATACTTAATATAACTTAACATCACTGTTATTGTTACAGTATATATTTGAAATATTTTTATACTAAAATGGATTTTATACTACGGGTTTTTATAAATATAAATATAAATATTTAATAAATGTTGGAATAATATATACTTTTTAAAATTGTCTTTGTAATAAATATAATTATCAAACATTTTTTATCTCATAATTATTCATTAACCCAAATCGTATTATTTACAATGTAAGAAATCACTCGCATGTATTTACACATACATTTAAATATATTAACTCTACATATATATATGTACGTGCGTATAGAGTTTATAAATACATAACAGCTTGATAATATACTTTGAAGTATAAAATAAGAGAAAAATTTCCTCAATATTTTTTTATAAAAATAAAACTTGCGGGTTATCCTTATCATATAAATATATATAAAACCAATTATCACTTATATATATACACAACACAATATAATTATTCTATAGGGTAAAATAAACTGCTTGTGTGCAGTAATTATAAGAGGTAAGATTTTAATTTTTTAAATTTAAATTTGAATTTAAAAAAAGTTTTAATTATCGTAGTATATAAAACTAGTATATATTTATATATATGTGTGTTTATATTTAAATTTATTTATTAAATAATCACTTAACGTATGTTGGAAATTTACTAGGTTAAATATCAGCGGTCAGGAATAAAAAAATATCAATGGCGGCATCACGAGGACTTGAATTGGCAAAAGCTGCGATTGAGAGCACATTGAAGAGCAATCGATGGGGACCGTTTGTAAAAAATGTGATATTAATTACAGTTTTATTTTATCATTGATTGATCTATTTATTTATTTATTTATGAGATTAATTGTTACAGCTCGAGATACTGTCAGCTGGCAACGGCCAGTGCAAAGCAGAATTTACTGTCAAAGAAGAACAATTGAATTATGCTGGTAGTCTTCATGGTGGTTGCACGTGCAGTCTCGTTGACTGTATATCTACTTACGCACTACTGACACATGGCAAAGGACATCCTGGTGTTTCTGTTAACATGAATGTTTCGTACGTAAATATATACATTAAATTTATTAATATAAACAAATACTCGAGATTATGAAAATAATTTTGATACTGAAAGTAACAGACATCTGAGAATTTTAGTGTTTTAACAAGAGTTACTTGTGAGAAAAAGAAACTTTTAAATATACGCGACTTTTAAAAGATATTGAAATGCATTTTTTTTAATTTTTTCTGTAAGCATTTATTAATTATTTACTCTATTTATTAATAATTTTAAATTTGTCTAATGTCTGGTACATTCATACTCATGAGTACTTTAGTTACCCAGGTAACACACTTGCCTTTGTGACACCTATAAGATGTCAGTTTGTAGGCAACTTTTTGACTTGTCGATAAGGCATCAATATGTTGACAAAATGATCAGAAATTTATGTCACTGAAAAAATACCTACTTGACTTAACACAAGTGACGTTAAAAAGTAAACTACAAATAGTGGTAAAATAAGACATCTAAATGACCTCTTCATTGAAATAAGGCAGAAAAAACAATACAACTCAGCTCTGTCTCCGGAACCAACATTTGCATGACGTATTTATACCAAAAAAGATGACTTTGAGACAAAAAAAAATTTTTCTTATCCTTTTAAAAGACATCTTAAAGTTGACTCTGTGTTACTTGGGTATTTATTCAAAAGAAAAATATATATTTTTTTTAACGTCTGCTACTTTCGGTATCATTTGGTCGATTTGAATTATAATTTAATTACCGGGTTGACAGATATACTAACAATAATTTAAAAATAAACCCGGTTTGAAAAACTGGCCCTTAAAGTCTAGTAAAATTTATGTTCTCATTTAAATAATAATTATATATTATTATTAAATTACTAGGTTCATGAAAGCAGCAATGCCAGGTGAAGTGATAACAGTCGATGCTAAAACTATAAAACTTGGTCGCACATTAGCTTTTCTGGACATCGAATTAACTAAAAAAAAAGACGGTTCCCTAATCGCCCGTGGATCTCACACCAAATTCGTAGGGTTTGAATAATTCAAAGCTACAACCAATTACTGATTAGCAAAAAAATAACTCAATTGAACCCAACACAGACTATATGTATGTATATATTTATATATATATATAAATTTATTATATATGTACAGATAATTGCGGTACAATTGCAAGCATAACTGCCAAATGAAACGTTTATGTACAAAAAATAAAAAAACTAAAAAGTAAGTGACTCAATTAACAAATTTATAATATATTATCATAATGTTTTTTAATTTTTAAAAACGCATGGTATTTAAATGCATTAGTTAAGCGTATACTTTTAAATATATAATAGTATCAACATTCCTTAGATTTTTAGATAAAAGTTAATCTAAAAATGAATTTTGATGTTACACAGATGACATCAAACTCTCGATGGTACTGTTAGTACTGGCTATTAATTTCTTCAGATGTTTGACACGTTCAGTTAATTTATTCACGACCTTATTAAGTATTTTAGCTTCCTCTTTAACGTAATCAATCATCTCCGTAACTCTGTTTTTATCTACACCCCCAGTGTCAATAAACTGCTGCTGCTTATTAAAAACTTCTAAATATTTATCAGCTGACGGTGACCTCGGTAATCTGACTCTTGGTAAATTTCCATTGACGCTGGTGCAGGTCGAGTCTAGATCACTGCAACACTCGGACCAGAATCTTAGGTCAACTGCGGGAATATCTTGGCAAGACACCATTTTGTCGGCCTCACTGCCGCCATCTTGTCTATCAGGGAGAATAAAAACATTTCTTTGAATCCGCGTGATATTATCAGCATTATCACAGAGAATTCTGGCGAGACTTGACTGTTTTATTTGCTGGAGCTGCTCGGGTTTGAATGTCGAAGGGTTTTCGTACCACAGTCTATCAGCGTCTCGCGTGCGTTTGAACTGTTCGAGAAGCAGACATTTAAATAGTGGGCCTACTTTAGCACCCGGTAGTTGATCCTCAAGAATACCACCGACCCACACGTCGATATTACCTGGATGTCCGTAGAGTTCTTGGAGTTTCTTTCTTACTTTATCGCTGCTTATTTCATTAGCAAGATCATCAAAGCTATCGATCACCTGGTCTGCTGATGACAAATTGCAGTATTTTCTCCACTCAAGGTAACCAGGAATACCGTGCTCGCGAGCTCGTTGAATATTCATAGCAGCAAGATCCAGCGCTACTGCATGAGCTGTTCTGAATAACTGTTCCGTCAACTCAGTATTTAAATTTTCTTCCGGCATTTTAAGCTTCGCAGCAGTCAAGAACATCCCACGTAATAGAGGATCGACTCCGCCTTCATCGACTAATCGCCAGGGTGAGAAAAATGCATCTCGTAAATTAAGCGGCCCCTGAGGAATGCTGGACAAATCATCATTCAGTCTCTCCAACCTCGGCTGTATTATCGAGTGGCCAAAACGCAGCGCTGCAGTTGCAAATACATTCGAAATACTGGCATCTAAATCCGGACTGTAACCATTCCAGGATCCGATTAATTCCTCAGTTGTCTCGCCGAAAATAATTGGCAGCCAATGCTGATAAGTGATATGTTGCATTTGAGCGCCAACTATCTTTCTCGCTTCCTGGTACAGACGTTCTCCGCTCCAGTGGCTATTTAATTCCCCTAGTATTCTGGCAATCCTGTTGTGTTCTCTCAACCAGATCGTGTGCATCGCCAGCAAACCAACTTGTTCATTAGCACGAATATCTCCAGCGACAAAACAATTTATCGATGACTCAACAGGATTTCTTCTGCAGTCAACAAACTGTCCAGGTGTCGTGTAAGGGAGCAGAGGTTTTTTACCCGGCAAAGTAACTCCTTCTCTCAGTAATCCTCTGTTGTCATTATTTTCCCCGTCATTGTTTACAGACCGTGACAAAGTCATATCTCTTAGATCTAATGCCAGCTCGTCATTGTAACCGTAGACTTGAGAAGCGTCCAAGTAACTCGTCAATTGATTCATTTGTTCTCGTGGCATAATACCTTGTCCCCAAAGAATACTCGTCATTCCCGACCCACACACAGCGCTCGTTCTAATAAAATCAATGCACCGTCTATTAGTAATACGCGGATCTCCCGGCGGTACTTGCATGGGAAAGCACGGAGCTGCATTTTCACATGATTTTTTACAATCAATTCCGTCCCACGATTCAGATGATACTGCTGGCAATGCATGATCTAAATCGTGATCTAGAAACTGACCCCACTGCATTACCATATGAGTGATTCTGCTGTCCGAAGATATTTTGTGGGTGGAAATTAATTTCGTCGACACCAAACGCGCTGGTGGTTTTTTGAACCCATAGTAAAGGCGCGACGGGTCCCACCCAATCGGTTGCGATAATCCGTTCTCATAAATTGGCTGGAGTATCCGACGGAATCCGGTGTAAGATGACCCCCATGTGGGATGTTTTAAATTATTACAACTGCCGTCAATGCTGCGGTACTTGGTATGGAAGCATAAATTATTGCACGTATGTTTTTTACGATGTCCGGTGCAGCCAGAGAGTCTTTCTATTTCTTTGATCTGCTCGGAAGTAAGAATATCTTCATATTTAAATGGAGACGATGAATTAACAGACATTCCTACGTTGACATAACGTCGTATATTTAGCAAAGTTCTTTCAAAAATTTCTGCCGGCCTTGCCGCGGCCCTGGCAACTGCGTTCGGGAACCTGGTGATGCGAAACGGATCAAAATGTTTTGTCGCTTTGTCATTGTCTTTAATACCGAATAGAGATTCAAGCGTCTGATTTATTGCGCGGTCAATTGTTTCAGTTGCGTCATTAAACGCACGCTTTATTAATGTATCGGATGTAGAGCCGATGCTATTACTGTTGGTGTTGCTGCTACCAAGGACTGGGTGTACTCGCAAAAGACATTGAGCTGTTGCGCGCCCGTTATCATTTACTGCATTGCACTCGTAACGTCCGGAGTCTGTCAGCGATATGTTTTGTATGTACAGAGAGCCGCCTCGGGAGATTTTAATTGACGACAACCTGGGCTCCAATGCACTTCCGTCTTTCTTCCACTGTATCACTGGAGTGGGCTCACCCTCAGCGCGACATGGAATTTCTACAGTGGCTCCTACTTCGCTGTCCAAATCTTTCGGCGGCTCGTAAATTAATTTCGGCGGGCTGGAATTTTTCTCTAGAACCCGCAAATCCGCGCTTACTTCGGCGAAACCGTTTACGTTCCGCGCTTGACAGACGTAACGCGCAGTGTCCCGGGGAATTACTGATTGAATTATTAAAGAAGATGATTTGTCGGTGAGAAATATTCGTTGATTGTCGGGTGATATTCTCTGACCGTCTTTCCACCACTCCAATTTTAAGGGCATCTGGCTGTCGGCTTTACATGTCAGTATCACATCTTCTCCAGTTGTTACTGTTTGTGACGTAGGTAACTACATAAAATCATTATTATTAATATTTATACTACAGGATAATTATTAATTAAAGTACTTTTGCATTTTACGTCAAATCTATCACAAGATTTTTTAATTTAAAATTTAAAAAAATTCAAAATTACGATTTTAGTAATTTGTATTTCATTTTTTGCTGACAATTTAAAGTAAAAAAAAAGTGCAACAGTTGCATTACTGCTCCATATAAACTGATATATATATCAATAGCTATATCTAAATTGTAATAATGATCGCAGATATAAATTACAAAACAATACTTTCAATTAAAAGTAATTTAGTAAGTATTTATTAGAGTTTATCTAAACAGAATATCTTTAATCAGTGATTCATACTATCAATTATTGTGCATTGTTGATGTTATCCACCAACTCGAGACACTTGCAATTGAGTATATTTATTAGTCATCCATAGACAAATAAATAAATTTACCAATTAGTTAATATATGATCGTAACTAAACTAAACAATTGATATAAATTTTCAGTATGACTCGAATCTCAATTAAAAATATTTTTTCCAATTACCAGTTTTACATGACCATGGGATCCTGAGATTCATAAAAACGAAAAGTACTTTAATGTTCAAATAAATAAATAAAATTACCTGAGTAAAACGAATTGCTGGACTAACAGTAATAACAGCACGTGCTTTCCGTGATATTTCTGCTCCCATTTTACTTTCAGCGATACATTCATACTCTCCAATGTCATTGATGGTCACTTGAGGAATAACAAGAGTCCCGTCTTGTTCTAGAATATATTTTTTGCCATCAACGTTGACTTGATCGGAATTTCTCATCCACTTTATAGCCGGCTTTGGGTCCCCGTCGACGCGGCAAGTAAAATATGCAGTCTCTCCTTCTTTTACCTCAACATCTCCAGGACCTTGAATTATTTTCGGAGTCTCTGTGAAGGAATTAATTATTTATTTATTTATAAATATCCCAGCTCGGTATTATATAATAAATAATAACAATAATTACTGCAATGAAAGTCATGGATAGTCATGGTCGTCAATGATTTCCCCTGCATTTCAGTGGGTGATTGACAAATAGCAGCCATCTCGGACGGTTTATCTCTCAATCTTTCAACCAGCCACAGCAAATCGCAATCACAGACGAGATCGTTCGAATCGAGACGTAATCTTGTCATCGAGCCGATATTCTCAAAGGCAGTTGCTGGTATTTTTTTCAGTTCATTGTTCTGCAGAAATAATCTCTCGAGACGCGGCAAGTTGCTGAATGTATTCGGAAGTATCTCCATAAGTTTGTTGTTCTGGAGATAAAGCTGACGTAAATTCGGCAGATGGGAAAAAGCACCGGGTGTTATTGATGTTATGTAATTTTTGTATAAATAAAGAATACGTAATTTGGGCATCCCGATAAATGTGTTTGCACTCAAATGTTTGACTTTATTGTCATTTAGGAGAACTGTGTCCATGTATTTCAGACCGTGAAACGTACCAGGTGGTAAATTTACTATATCATTGAACCGTAAATCTCTAGATAAAATAAACAAACAAAATTTTTTTATTATATATGTGTGCTAAAAATAAAAATTTATCTAAATAAGACATTTATGTTTTTTTTAACAGGAAATGTTTAGATTTAACGCTTAGATATTTATTATTACTTCTAATTCAAGTAAATAGTTTAGATTTTCTAAAAATATGGTTTCTTTGACTTGGGTTTAAGTGATAAATCTTCGGTGAGTTTTCTAAATTTAAAGCTTATATTTATTTTTTATCTGCGGGTTTGAAATTTTTCATAAATCAAAATTTAGAGCGACCGATTATTCAATTTTTATTAATTTAAATAATTAATTTTTTTTTTTAAAGAAAACTGGATACATTTTAATGAAATTTAATTTTTATTGCCAGTTTTAATCTCGGGTATTAAAAAAAAAATTAAATTACACGAAGACATTTACGATTGTGGCATAAAAAATTGCAGATTTTATTTTTAGTAATTAGTAGTCATCATAAAATTACGATTTGATAAACTTTTTTTAAAAAAGCGCTTATTAGCTTTCTTTATCTATTTATCCATTAATCTCTTAATACTTTAATTTATTGAAAATAAATTATTCAAAATAGTGAGTGTGAATGTAGCGGACAATTGTCCATTTTTAAAATTTTGTAATAAATTAATAAAATGTAAGTAGGGTAAAAATTAAAAAAATGCATATTTAAATAAACGCAAAATTCGTATGCGCATTTTTTAAAATTTCATTATTTATTTTATTTAAATTTATAAATTGTCTCTTGTCTACATTCACTTTCATTCAAAATAAAATTAAGTTTTTTTGATACCCACATATTTTATTTAAATTTTTCTTTTATTTTAAAAATTCATTTTTTTAAACAAAAATTTGTGAGTAAAATTTTTATTAACTGCGAATAATTTAAAATAAAAATAATTTCAAAAATAAATGTCTTATTTATATTTAAGTAGAGTACTTACAAAATAGTTGTGTTTATAGGTACTTTTGGTACGGAAGTAAGCCCTTGGAACATACATCTTACACTTGAGTGATAGCACCAACATTTATTAGGACAATTATCGTAATTACTATTTTTATCTACCGCTCCGATATAAACAATTTCAAAAATAACTCCAAAAATAAAAGCAAACAAAATTGATTTATTTATTTTAGTCATTCTCACTTGGTTACTTGCGCCGATTATTTACTTAAAATCCATCAATTTATAAATTACAAACTTAAAAAACTCTTAAGATCACATTGCCCATTTACCCGAGTCTTTTTCACCTCTCAAAAAAATATAATAAAATAAAATAACTAAAATAATATAATAATATGTAATAATAATACGTGAGTAAGAATAAAGCTGACGAGGAGCAACCAGTAACCAGTAATACTGTTGAGTATACACATTAAAACCCACGAATATCCACAAAGGAAATAAAAAGACCAAGAGTAATAAAATAAGAGCAAGAACAAGAAGAGTAAGGAAAAGGAAAGGATGAATTATTATTTAAAAGATGGACAAAGATAAATATAAAATAAAAAATAAGAAGAAAGAGGTAGAAGGTATAAAAGACAGAAGGCTTGATCAAGTAGACCCAACAAGACTTAAAGACACAGACAACAAGTTATTCAACCAAGACCAAGAAGACCAAGACTAAGACCGAGACCAAGACCAAGACAACAACTTTACTGGTGGTGTTGCTTTAGCTTCAGCTTTTGCTTTTGCTTTTGCTCAGTACTCAGTATATATCCGGACGTTCTGATACAGCCAAAGACTTAGGAGCTACTAAGACTTTTACCAACGCGGTGCTCACGGTACCATACCACACATGAATCACACCAGTGGAGAACACTGTGGAGATTGTAAAGTCAACCAAGAATCAGCTCTCAAGCCTCTACTTGAGAGTAGTATTATAAGTAGATGAGGAACTCTGCTCAGAGAAAGGGAGAGACGATATACTACAATATCTATATATGAGTATATACGCATGGATGTATGTATTAAACATATCTTGTCAAATATATTCATGTATCATGTATAAGCAGCTAATGTAATGTAATCAAATCAAATGTGTTATGTATGGATCGATGAAAATGTATTAGTTGTGTTTTATTATAAGATATAATGGGATGTATTGCTGGGTACCGATGACTGATGACTGATGATACAATACTTGTATTTGTTATATTTATCAATATGTATTTGTATTCATTGATATCACTTTTGTTTGGGATATGATAAAAAAAAAATATATATATATATAACGGATATCTTAATATGTAAATACTGTAGATAAAAAAATATTTCGTCGCGATCTATAAATTTTTTATTTTTATTATATAAGTTTTAAATGATTTTATTTGACACAGATTTTTTTTATGAAAAATCTTTTGGGTGATAAATTGAAGAGAAGAATAATTTTGACAGTTGTAAAAGTGTGAAGTTTAATCTTTTGAGTTACGATTTTTTAATATTAATTTTTATCACTTATTAATAATAATAATAATGAAATTTTAGGAGTCTGTATATCAATAAAATTTTTATCTATTCCGAGTCAAATATTTTTCTTTAATACTCCAGTAAATAGAGTCCGTTGAAGAACTGTGGCCTCGAAAAAAGGCAGTAAATAAAAACTACGTGTTTTTTTTAACAATTTAAAGGAAACATTAAACTTACAAGTTTAAAATAATAAAATAAATTTTTTTCTTATATTAAATTAGCATATGAATAGAAACTTAACAGAAATTCCTGTGATTTTTTACACCCGAAAATCGGCCTCATATTCTATTTTTAAAAAAATTTAACTTACATATGAATAATTATAATTACAAATAATTAAAATAATTATACTTGACATCTTATTTTTTTAAATTTTTATTCGCAAATTCTAATAATATATACACTTAGCTTAACTTGCATAACAACTAAAACTTATAATAATTATATTTAATATCCATACGTTATAAATTTAACCGCGTTTTTAATAATCAATTTTGTTAGTTTTTTTTTATACATTAATCGAAATAAAAAATAATTTTTATTGCTATTAAATCAGTGATCATCCAAAAATAGCAGCTGACTCGATTATATACAATACAATACTTGACCCTCATACTTGTTTGTTCATATTTGTTACGCTGAATAATTGCGAGTACATATTTTTATTATATTAGGGCATACATGTATATTTATATACAGTTTATCTTAACTGATACATATATTTATGTAATAGAAGTAATAATAATCACGCTGACACATTTTAACTTTTTTTTTATCACTAAAAAAATAACAATTTCAATAAAATCATTAATTAATTCATTCGA
Source organism: Microplitis manilae (assembly GCA_030273425.1). Lineage (NCBI taxonomy): Eukaryota > Metazoa > Arthropoda > Insecta > Hymenoptera > Braconidae > Microplitis > Microplitis manilae. The sequence goes on from CP092725.1 coordinate 2,415,023, forward strand.
CTTTTATTTTTCATTGAAAAAAAATAATTATAATTATAATTATATATTCAAGCGTGTGTTGAATAATGATAATGTAATGATTAAAAAAAAAATATAAAAGATTTTTTATTTACCAACAAGTAAATACGCCAAGTTCTGTCATTACAATAGTGAAAATAATGAGTAAATATAATTCTTTATCGACAATTTTAAATCTTCAAGCTCTCGGATGTTTAATTTTCTTAATTAATGATAATTAACACATGCCATTGTAATTTTTCCTACATATATTTACACTTACGTCTACGAATTACATTAATAAATTAAATGTAATTAACTAAAAAGTCTCTTGAAACTCTTAGAAAAAAAGAAAAACAATTTTTTTGTTATTGTTAACTATAAAAAACAATTAAAATAATAAAAAATTATTAAGTATTGGCATAGTTAATTATAAAATAAAATATGTTAATAAATAATAAACTATTTAATTTACGCGAGTTTCATATAAATCGTACGGTCACGAACTTTGCAATTTCTCAATTCTCTTAAAGCCCGTTGTGCTTCACTAGGTGAGGAGAAAGCAACTCTGGCGTCGCCGGTCGGCATGCCGCGTTCGTTGTAACGTCTAATGACGTGCTCACGTTTTATGTCAAAGTCACCAAAGAATTCAATTATTTCGTTGATGTCCGCTTTGAAGGGAACGTTCTCCAGTGACAAAACACAACCAGGTTTGCCGAAACCCTCGACGTAGTCTAGAGACGGGGGTAATCTGCTGGGATTATTGCCGGAACCCAATGGACGTAAAGGTAAATTCATCATACCTGGTGGGGGTGGTGGTGGAGGCGGCATTCCCCTCATGGGTCCATATCCTCCACCACTACTACTATTATTATTACTGTTGTTATTATTACTATTTGAATTAAATCGCGGGGAGTGATAGTTAGACATTTGGTGGCCCGGCATTCGTGAACGCGAGTCGTGTAAATTATATGAAAAGTTTGACTGCTGTTGGGGATCCATCCACTGTCCTGAAGCTCCAGAAGACTCGGGATTGCCCAAAGTGTCTAGCATTTTATGACGCGACACCAATTCGACAGTAGGAAAATTTTTACCCAGCGGTAGACCATTTTTAGCGAGGGCACGTATCGCTTCTTCAGGTGCGTCAAACTCACAGAAACATTCGCCCATTGGTGTCCCGTGTTTATTAATCATCATGTGAATTCTGCGCGGCACAATACCAATGTCTGAGAAAAAGTCAAGTATGTCACGATCTGCCGTTTGAAATGGCAGCCCTCTAATTATAATACAGTCTGGTGTATTGCCATTACCATTATCACTACTATTATTACCATTATTACTAGCAACTCCACCGCCTAAAGTCTCTTGTTCGTGAATTCTTTTTGCCTTTGAAAATTTATCTTCTGAAATACTAACAGCAGTGATGGGTATCGGCCCGATTTTAAGGGACGCAGCTAAAGATGCCTTGGCATCTTCAATTTTGGCGAACTGCACAAACGCTCCGTGCTGATTTGAATCTTTTTTCGATGACGACGACGAGGATGATGGTGACAATGATGACAGTAATGAGGGTGACGATGTGATAAACAGATCATTTATCTTCCAATCTTGAAACATTTTAGCGATGTCCATTTCTTTGGCAAAAGACGGCAAGTCGTTTATAAAAATACACGATGAATTGAGAGTGTCTGTTGATAAATCATCGATACTATTACTATTATCACGATCAGGATTGTAAGAGTCAATTGCCTTATCAAATATACTCTCGTCAAGGGGAAATACTTCGACTTCAGAACCTCTTATGTACCGGGGCGTACTCATTGCCAATTCTTTGCCATCTGGTTTGCTAAATTTAATGTACGCGATACCTACACGGTTACCATGAGTGTCATTTATCAGTTTGAGACCATCTTTTCTAATGAACATGCCCTGAAACGCATGACGTATGTCGCTGTACGAGGCATTCAAAGGCATATTTCGTACTTCAACGCAATTACCTTTGCTATCATTACTAGTACTATTGGTATTGGCATTAGAATTATTATTATATCTTGGGTTATTATTATTATTATTACTATTAGCAGATTTCGAACGATCTAAATTGTTGTAAGAGTCGTAATGACCAACGGAATTGCCGATTGATGATGCGGATGACTGAAAAGCGTGGGGATTACGTCGTCCGTCGAGCTCTTGCATTTTACTCATCAGGGAATGATTGTTGTTCCTAAGATTAGGTCTAAAATTACTACTATTACTGTTACTATTATTGTTATTATAATTATTACTGTCGGATCCAAAATTACCACCAGTGGGACGTGTGGGGAATCTTAAATCATTCAATCGTGGGGGCTGGTCATTATTACCCCCACTGGTGTTGTTACCTGGCCAAGAATTTCTATCACGACTTAGGGGACCAGGTCCTAGGTTGGGATTATTCATACCAGGCATGTTAATATTATTGATACCGTGGGGCTGCATGCCGTTATTTAAACCAGAAAATTGAGGTGGTAAGAGAGGTGGTGGGCATAGAACTGGACTATTGAATCCTAGTCCTCGAGACTCTGGATCTTGATGAGGAAGTGCTGCAATACCGGCACCAAGTATACCTGGCGCGATCATCATTGCCTGCATTTGTGTCTGAGGCGGGACTTCCCAGATACCGTTTTCAATATTTGAAGGTCTTTTAGTACTTAAATTTTTCAAGGATGGAATAACTTTGTCTTTTGAAAATTGACCAACACACACGACATCACTGTTATCATCATTGTTTTCCTGATGTGAATCTTTATTACGTCGATCACTACCAAAACTACGTTTGCCGTCGCGATCACGTGACCTGGTGCGATCCCGTGAACGTGAGTGATCTCTGCGGCGCCTGCTGCCGCGATCACGTCGGTCACGATCGCGGTCACGTGAACGAGAACGATCGCGACGACGACGGTCCCGCGTGCGATCTCGCCCGCGATCACGATCGCGTGACCGGGAGCGGTCACGTGACCTCGAACGATCGCGTCTATCCCTTCTATCTTTATTTGACGACTCACTGTCATTAGTATCACGGTCTTTTTTAACTTCCAAAGGAGATGATAGTATCTGCTGCTGCTGTTGCTGCTGATGATGAAGATGCTGCTGCTGCTGCTGATTCAAACCAGCGACTCCCTGTCCCGGTCCAACGGCTACTGGGCTCTGCATAAATGATTGCAGCGACAATGTCTGCTGTCGTGCTGTTTCAATAACTTTTTGCATTTCCGTACGAGAACTTAATAATAATTTAATCTTCATCTCTTTTATCTTTCCCCCATCGTTCATCATCGCCTGACGTGCATCTTCATCAGTGCTATATATTAGAGAAAAAATAAAATAGACCACGATGCAGTAAACTTTCCTTACTTATATTTAGTAACTAATATTAAGATAAATAAAAACAAACATCTCCAGAGTTTTATAATTGGAATTATTACTGTTACTTAATAATTAATTAATTAATTAATGTTTTTTTTTTTTTTATGATAAATAGCAGCAGGATTTAATAAAATAATTGTGTGGATTGATGAGAGAGAGAAGACAAAACAACTTTACCTGAAAGCTATAAAAGCATCGCCTAATTCGCCGCCGACAATGTGAACGCCACCTTCTGGAATGCTCAGCCCGCGGAAGAATTGACGAATGTCCAGTGCATTCGCAGACCACGCCAGATTTTGAAGTCTGATAATAACGCTCATTTTTTTCAGTTGATGTGTGACAAATTATAGATACACACGCATATACACACGACAATTTGATATCTGGAACCGAAGGGAAGTCAAGAACGAGTTAATTAATAATTAGGGTTTCACCTACATGTTAAAATCTTTGTTTACTTTTTTTATTTCATCATTTCTCTGATATACTGTTGAAATGCTTTCAAGATAAAATTTTTAATTATTATCGCTAATTATTTTTAAATTATTTTATTCTTAAACTAGATTAGAAAAAAAAAGATGCCTGTTTGTGAAGACCAATCATATGTTAAAATAAGTCCTTATAAATTATTTTGCGTGGAGAACAGCAGAAAAAAAATAATTATCCCAGCAGCAAGATCACCAGCTATCGAGAAATCATAAAAAGATTTCAGTCAACAAAAATGTCATTCATATATTTTTTATATGACTTTTGAGTAAAAAATAGACGACCAGAGATAGCAGCTCAGTTGCAGTTTTCACTTACAAATTGTTTAAGTACTCAGTCTTAATTTTAAAAACTCAGTGGTGTGTAAAAGTTCTTTTTAAATTATCAGTACTAAAAAAATCCGGCAGTAAATATGTCAGTTTCTATAATTAAAATAAATTATCAGGTGTAATAAATAGATAATAAATGTTTTATAATAGCGAATGATAAAGATTATTCTGTGAGTCCAGACAGGCATGATGATTCTGCTCCGATGACTTACTGCTCCATAAAATACCACGACTGCTATACAATAAGTCCAATTTGATTAACCAAAGTATCACATTAATAACGATCGTCTCAGAACGATAGGATTTAAATGCTGATTAGATAAGAGCTTTCATTATTTATATATAATATATATTCATACTTATTCCATAATTAATTTTTATCTCACACTCAAATCTTTCATTCAAATTCTTCACATATTTCAAATATGTAAATTGAGGTCTTTGTAAAAATAAATTTAAAAAGTTGCCACCTTTTTTTAAATTAAAAGTATAAATTTTGTGACTTTTCAAATAATTTTTGTTAAATTAGTGGAGTAGAAAAATACAATCCCACTATATTTAACTGCAGAACTAAATGTAATTTTCAAATTAAACGTTTTCATAGAAGCCCTAAATAATAAAAGTAAAATATGTCATTACAATCATGATTATTGTAGCCACTTATTGAGCGAAATTTAAATTAATTTGATAATTAAATGAATGTTTATTTAAAACAATTATTTATTGCGTAAGTAAGACAATAGAAGTTACGTTTATGCGCATGTGTGAGGCTGAGAAAATATGGCGAGTTCTCTTAAATAAATTTATCTTTTATTGAACAGCTAGTTTAATATATATTTAAATAGTATCATTAGAAATATACTTGTCAATGTAATTAATAAGTTAATACAAGTGTTTAACTTAAAACAGTAATAGATTAATGGGTTTTTTAAACCAAGATAAAGTTATTGTTTTTTTTTCGAGACCAGATTATTTTATTTGTACTTTAATATATCAGTATTGAAGGAAATAATTTTAAAAAAATTATTATTTCAAATACTGTTATCAGATTTTGTGTTTGACGTTTAGTAAAATAGATTAGAAGTTAGCGCACATTTGCCAATAGATAAAATGTTTGAAAAAAAAAATTTTAGATAAAATTTTTTTTTAGTTTAGTCGGGTCGTCATAAAATTTAAATAATTGATGAAAGAGTTGATCAATAAACCTTTCAAATCGAATTAGCTGAGGATTAAATTGCCAGCCTAAATATACTAGATAATTTATTTAAATCTTTTAGCGGGAGATTTAAATTTATTATTAATTATCTGAGTATTTTAAGCTTGATAATAAATACTGATATTTATTACATGATAAATAAATTTAAATAGTTGAGATTTTAAAATTATTGGAGTATTTCAATCAGTTTTTTTTTTTTTTTTTTACTACTTACCTCTGGTATATTTAAAAGTTAAAAAATAAGAGAAAAACCTCAAACTGCAGTTTTAAATAAATGTGATGTTAAACAAGAGAAAAACAAAAGGCAGCATTTAGTTAAAGAAAAAAAAGTAAAAAAAAAAGTGTAAAATATTTTCCAATAAAACTAACTTAAAATGAAAAGTTGTATTTTTTTTTATTACATTAGTTTGAATCGAATTACCTTAACAGGAACTTGAGAGAAAATATCTGGACTCTTGTTAACGGCGTGTAGTTTAAAATATACCGTCTTATAATTATTTTCGCAGGGTTTATTTTTTTAAAAATCAGATGTTACGGAAAAAAAAACTTTATCGGTTTATATATTTACGTTGGTTGATTAAAATAAAATCTTGGTTATATCACTGATGAATATTCGTTGACTCGATCAGCTTAGATTCAATCATCTTATCAGTTATCACCTAATACACATCCACGAGCATCTTAATTATCCTGCAACACAGATCATTTTGTTTTTTTTCGGCTGCTTGATCTTTTCTGATGAACTTCTCGTTCAATTTAATTACGCATTCAATTTGTTTTGTTTTGTTTTTTTTTTTTTTTTATTAAACACCAATTTTTAAAATTAATTACATCCCCCCCTTTTTTCACACACACATACACACATTTATTTATTATAAATATATATACATACATATACATATATATTTATAATAAATTAGGACAATAAAAATAGATAAAAAAAATTTTACTCATATATTTTAGTCGCCATTGTAAATGTAGGTTAGAAAAAAAAATTTTAAAATAAAAAACTAATTAAAAAAAAGTATATATATATATATATGAAAGATGATTTTATTAATGAAGTAATTATTTATTGTCGACTGTATTTAAATATCATGAGTAGTCCGCCATTATCAGAAATAATATCAACGCATATCTATGAGTAGATAATATATATGTATATAATGTAGGTGTTATCGAACAAGAAAGATGTAGATATAGATATAATATATATAATATAGCAATGAAAAATTACTATATTGGATTTCCCTTAAAAAATAATAAACTCACCAAAAAAAATACTCTATAAATGACGATGTTTATTAATTATTATTTAAATTTATTCACACGTGCATACTATAAATTAAATAATCGTCTATTTAATAGTAAAAACGACGCTGTATTATCGTTTTTGAAATTACAAATGTTTGTTGCCTCACCATGAACATGAACACACGAACGAAAATGTCGATGGTACAAAATGGTCGCAATGCGCGTCAGTTTTTACGCAGCTATCGATACGCTCGTATCGATTTTCAATTTCAGCGCCGTTTTCACTCAACTTCAACTGGCGGGAAAATTCAAATTTCACTAAATAGAGACTTGGATATTAATTTGAATACTTAGTATCTTTGTAATTAAATTTATAAATATGAATATATATGTATATATGTGTATGAGTAATCAGTAATTTTAAATATTTAGTTGTTAGTTTGTGTAATTAAATGAAACTTAAAAGTGATTTACAAAAAACTACAGTGGGTTGAAATGTCAGGACGCGATTGGTCGGCATTTAATTAAACCTCCAATCACTGGTGATATTTATTGTAGTATATTTTTATGATATGAAAGTAAATCCTGAGAACCCGGTGTTAATATTCGTAATTCGCGATCCGCGATTGAGGATTGGAGATTGAATTTATCGGGCTTTAAGTGAGTAAAAAATATATGAGTATCAAAAAGCTTAGACTTGTATTGATATAAATATATATTAGTTATTAATTAGTTTATTTATTTAAAATTCAAAGGGATTGAGTTTTATATTTATTTGAATGTTTTTAAGTAAAGAGAGAGTGTTGTTTCCTGTGGACATAATAAACCTTTGAAGCATCTTTAAATATCTTGATACAGAGTTGGGGAGTAAGAAAGAGCGAGAAAGTGATAGAGGAGAAAAAGGAAAAGAAGAAGACGAAGTAGAAGAAGAAGAGGGAGTGAGATAAAAAGTGAAGTGGTATTTGTATCTCGCTCTTACATCCACACACACTGAGAGTTAGTGTGATGGTGTTTGTTAGTATTGTCTGTTAGTGAGGGTAAAAAGGCACAGTTGCTGTAATGGCCGCCGTGTCATGAAATGAAGGTGCCCAGCCAGTGTTGCGGTCCCATAATGGAGGATAACTCCAGTTCAACTTCACAAAATCATAATGGACCATTGTCGTCAGCTGGTGTTAATGTATCAGCATCTAATGACAAACATCAAAATAGTGATAATCCTAGTGGTAATGGTAATAATAAAGATCAACGACCACAATACTCAATGCCTGGAATTTTACACTTCATACAGCACGAGTGGGCTCGTTTTGAGCTTGACAGATCCCAGTGGGAATTAGACAGAGCTGAATTTCAAGTAATTCTAAATTTATTTTATATTACTTCTCATTAACATACTTTTAAATTAATTCATTGTTAATTATACATTTTTTTTTTAACTACTTTTTAATTTTTAATATTCTTTAATTGTCATCTGACATATTAATTACAAGTTATTATTATCAATTTTATCTAGAGTTTTAAGTTATAAAATAGTAGATATATGTTCTATTTATTAATGAGAGTAAACGTAGCAGACAAATTTAAAATTATCAATAAATAGAGTAAATAATTTAAATAATAATATTTTAAAAAATGCACTTATTAATTTTAAAATTTAAAAAATGCGCATTTTTTTAAAACTTTATTTTATTAATTATTGATTCTATTTATTAATAATTTTAAATTTGATGTCCGCTACATTTACACTCATATTTATTAATAATTAAAATATATTTGAACTAGAAAATAAATATAAAAAATTTCTACTGAAATTTATTGCATGGAAAATGGAGTAAAAGTATGTAATTGCTGATTTAATTTATGTTAAATAAATTATATTTAAGTTAAGTGATAATGGAGTGTGAAGTTTTATATTAAATCCAATTAAATACGTTTATATCTACGCTTATTTATTCTAGAGTTTATGTTATTGCAATTACATATAAATGACAGTGGAAATAATAAAATATATATTATTTTTAAATTGATAAGATCTGCGAGATGTGTTTCTAGTAATTATAGATAATTAATGATACTGTAATTAGCAGGTAATCGTTAATTATTTTAATAAAAGACATATAAATTTTTTTAAAATTTATATTAAGAAGTTTAAAATGATAAGTAATTTTTTAAATTGCAAAATTTTACAACGTCTGATATTTTCAGTATCATAAATTATGAGAATATAATTTATCAATGCTTTGGATTTTACATAATGATATATATGTTTTTTTTTCGACTTATTTTTATTTATTTAATTGTAGGCTAGAATAGCTTTTTTACAAGGAGAGAGAAAAGCTCAAGAGAATTTAAAAAATGATTTGGTCAGAAGGATAAAAATGCTTGAGTATGCTCTCAAACAAGAAAGGTAATCATTTTTTATTAATTATAATTACTATTAATGAGTATTTTAAATAATTAAACAGAAAAAAAATTATTGGAAGTAGTTGGAATTAAAAAATCATTGACGTTTTACATAAAACTTTCAGTTGATTAAAAAAATTTGCCAGACATCCAACAATTTTTGTTTCTAAATAAAAAAATTGATTTAAAAACTCGCGCATTTTTTAAAATAATTTTTTTAATGATAAATAACTTGATTATGGAAAGAAAAAAATGTCGGATCTGTTGTGTTTAGTATCATTGTACTGTACAGTATTATATTATTATTTTTATTATATTTATTATTACTAAGGGCAAAATATCATGTATTGAAATATGGAACGGATATCGGAATCGAGGGGGATGGAAAGCCACCTCTTTACGAAGAGAGTACTACAGGTGATGGATCTGAAGGTGGTGGTGCTGATGACGAGGCAATCTTTTCATCCGTCAGTAATATATCATGGCGACAAGGACGTCAGTTATTACGAGAGTAAGATAATAATTAATCTTAACTACAACTATATCTAACACTAAACAATTAATCATAATAATAATTCTTATAATAATAAGCGCTTAGGATAAATACTTTTATTTATTTACTTTTTACAGGAAACCTTAAAAGCTTTTATCTCATATTTTTTTTTATTTGATTTGAAATGTACTTTTTTTTTTAATAGTCTAAGTCTTTTTAAATAAGTATTAGAAGTAAAGACTCTTTAATTTAATTAGTAATATTTATTTATAAATAATTGACTTCTTTACTAATTAAAATTTTTTAAAAATATAAAATATCATTATTTGTACTCAGTAATATTTAATAAAATTAACTAATAAGTTAAATAAAATAATATAATTTTAATAATGTAGATATTTACAAGAAATCGGATATACTGACACAATTATTGATGTAAGATCAAACCGAGTACGTTCATTACTCGGTTTAAATAATAATGCTGATACCGAAGAGATTCATACACCGGCTATAAATGGTATTAATGAAACGGCAACAAAACGTGTGCGGACTAACTACAAACGCAATACCCCAGCTAAAAAGGTAGAGGTAAATAACAGAACTAGAACATTTTTTTATTTATTTATTTATATAGTTTTTATTAATTAATTATTTTATTTTAATTTTTTTTTTTATTTTATAAAATTCCTACATCACAGTATTTTTATTTAATAAATGTTATCTTCTACATCTTACATAGTTACACATTTGTGAGGAAGTAGGTATAGTATGACGACCGCGGGAATTTTAAAATGTCTGTAATTTTTTAAAAATTAAAAAAAAAAGAGTATACACATTAGTTTAAAAACAACGTAGACCACCTGACACTTGATTTAAACAAAATCACGATGCACATGCGATTATTTATACGTAGCCCGTACTGTGCTTTTTTAATTTTTAATTTTTTATTTTATTTTATAAATTAATGATAAATAATAATAATAATTAATTATTATGTATAATAATTATTTTAGCAACAGCCATCATCACTCACGGAAGCAATAATATTCGACACAGAAGCATCTGTGATGGCTAATTTTGAATTTCTCGCTCACACTGATATCGATATGGAGGAAGAAGACGTCGAGAATGAAGATGAGTTGTATGATCAGGATGTTAAGAAACAGAAGCAGAATAAGGAAACGATAATGCTCGTCGAGGATGTCGATGTCGAAGCTGAAGAAGTATTCAATGAACTTAATCTTCTTACTGAAACAGAAGATCAGTTGGCCTCGAAATCAGCTATAAAATTTCATCCTGATTATATCGGTTGGTATATATATTTATTTATTAATCAAATATTAATTAATTATTAAAATAATAAATTTATTTTCTAGCTCCGTCAACAGAGCGAGAGGAGCGTCTTTCAGCAATTGAAAGGCTTGGTGATTTAGCCCAATTGACTGTTAATAATGACGCTGAAATATCATACAATGTACGTAATTACTCGACTAATTAATCAATTGTAAAGTTGGCTAATGAATTAATTTACAGATGTCAGCACCACCAAGAGAAATATTTAGAAAAACATGGAACGCGAAGAACATTTTACGTTCTCACTTTGATTGCGTAAGATCACTCGTCTTCCACCCAACAGATCCAGTGCTGATAACAGCAAGCGATGACCACACTCTCAAACTCTGGAATTTACAAAAAACAGTACCAGCTAAAAAGTCCGCGTCTCTTGATGTCGAGCCACTTTACACATTTAGATCACACACTGGACCAGTCCTGTGTTTGGCGATGTGCAACACCGGTAATCGCTGTTACAGCGGTGGATTGGACAGTATGATACACTGTTGGTCAGTACCCTCGGGAAATATCGATCCCTATGATTCATATGAACCGGGAGTTCTTAGTCAAACGTTAACTGGACACACTGACGCTGTTTGGGGACTGAGTATGTTTCATCCCCGGTCACAGCTGCTGTCTGTAAGTGCTGATGGTACTGTCAAGCTTTGGAACCCACAGAGCAAAGTACCTCTGCTTAATACATACACTTCTGAACAAGGTATTATTAATTGTTTGATTTATTATTTTTATTTATCAGTCAATTAATTAATTAATTAATTATGCATAGATGGCATTCCAACATCTGTTGATTTTGTTCGAGACGAATCACACAAAATAGTCGTAGCTTATGAAGCTGCTTGTCTGATATTTGACGCTGAAACAGGCGCTGTCGTGTCACGACTCGAGGGCAATGGTACTAGAGGCATTAATCGTGTTGTCGCACATCCACTCCAATCGTTAATTGTTGCTGCTCATGAAGACAGACACATTAGATTTTATGATCATCGTACTGCTTCACTTGCACACGCTATGGTCGCCCATTTGGACGCCGTCACTAGTCTCGCTGTGGATCCCCATGGACTTTATTTACTATCTGGCAGTAAGTATTCATGCTTTTTATTTTTTATACTCAAGCAACCACTGATTTATTAAACTTACTCTAATTCCATCTATTTGAATGACATTTTCAAAATTAATTTTAAATGAACTTTCATTGGATTAAATTTTAAAATATAAATTACTGACCCAATTTAAAGATAAAATCAATTTCTCAGGACTGAATATTTAAAAAATTTTCTTTTAAGGTCATGATTGCAGTATACGATTATGGAATATTGATAACAAGACTTGCGTACAAGAAATAACAGCACATCGTAAAAAATTCGACGAAAGTATTCTAGATGTTGCGTTTCATCCATCGTTACCGTTCATCGCGAGCGCCGGAGCTGATGCACTTGCCAAGGTATTCGCGTAAGTGATATTTAAAAAGAAAAATGGAAAATAAAGTAAATTAAAAAATTTTAATAATAATAATAATCACAATAAGTCAAGAAAAAAAATAAAAAAAACGTTTTCAACTACGAGTCTTTGTTAAAATTAGTTAATAAATCATGTGAAGCGGTTTTTGTACTCATGTTCTATGTTATTATTTTTTTTAGATAGTTTTTATTTGTATGTACTCCACTTCCAAACTATGTTTTGAATGTTTTAATGATCTATCTCCATTGATAATTAGTTGTGAGCCGTAGTTAAGTATATCAAAGAAAAAAAAAATTAAAAAATTAAAAAAAAAATTCAACATATTAAAAAATACTCATATTATATAAATATATAAATATTATACATTGATAGAGATGAAAAGCAAATAAATGATGATTTTTAATAATAATAATATTAATTATTATTATTATTATTGGAAAAAAAACGTTATTAATTAATAAAAAGTAAATATAAAGTTAATGGAAAATCCAATAGATAAAAATATGAAACCTTGTAATAATATACTATTTGAATAACTTATAATTTTTATTAAATGTGCAAATGCTGTTTGTTGAACTGTCACTAATTAGACGTATAATCCTGTCGGCAGCGTGGAAAATAAATTTAAAATTTTAAATCAACTAAATAATTGATTAATTCATAAAATGCGTATAAGTATAATTAAATTATTGTAGGGCGTATACATTTTTTTGAGGAGGTTCGTTAGTTCATATATATATATATACATTTTTTCAATTTATCTAATAAATTTAAAAGTAATCAATTTTTAATAATTTAATTTGACTAAAAATTAAAAATTTTTATTTCAACAAAAACATATTTATTTATATTAATTATCAACGGTTTAGTTTAATTAATGACTTTTTAAATTTAAATATAATGAAAAGTTATTGAAATAATATAAAATAATAAAATTAAGATGAAATATTAAATAAATTAAAAGATTGTTAACAATAAAATTAATTTATAATTTTTTTACCGATTTAATAATTTGTATAATTTATATATAATTAACTAACTAAATAATGAATAACAGTAATGATAATTATTATTAAAAGTAATAAATAAAATACCAAAATCTATAAAATAAAAATTTTTAACTAACGATTCTCCTGCATTACAAAAAAGTGGACAAGATTTTAAAAACAAATGGAGATGAGAGTAAAAATGAAATAATTAATAATTAATGATGGTTTAATTTTTAAATTGATTGATAATTTAAAATAAAAAAAATATGTTAAGTCCATAATGCACACTGCCGCAGTAGCATAATATTTATCTTTATGTTAACTATTTATTACCACCACAGTTACTGTTGCACAGCCACTGAAAAATTAGTAAATCATTAATTGAAAATTAATTGAAAGGAATGAAAAATTAAAAGGTCCAGCGATTAAGGGTCAAGTTAAAAATAAAATGTTATAATTAGTCTCCCATTACACGACTTTGCTGACTCCTGTAATACTCGAGGTACAGCGTAATAGAAATTATAATTACAATTAAAATAATTGATAATAATTATAATAATAATAATATTAATATTAATAATAAAGTAATAATGCGTAAGATTATAAAAAATATTAGACATAATAATTAATAACAATAAATTATAATTGTGTGTTTCACTGTAATATATTGTATTTAAAAATAGACAAAAAGACGTGTAACTCATAATGCAACTTTTTGTTTTAACGAGCTCTCTCTTGTTTTTTTTTTATTTTATTATTTGTAGCAGTAGTTTTTATTTTTTTTTTATTGTTTTCTATTCTAACGTACTCGTTTATATTTAAGTATAAATAAATAATTAATTTAAATTAATAAATGAAAGCTATTTTAATGCATGGGCTTTATCTTAGACTATAAACTTGCACAATTAAATTATATCATAATAATAATTAGTTAATTAGTTAATTAATCATTTAATTTACTGTATACGTTCATGAAAAAAATACATTGAGCTAGAAATTTTTTTATATAATTTTTAATCTTTCAATTTATTATGCCAATTATTAATTTTTATAGACCACGGGTTTGATAATTTACTATTTATTTTATTAGATATTTTAGTCGGAGAAATTTGATGAGTAGATTCATTTTTTTGTAGATTTTTAAACGAGTGTAATGTATCAGACATGACAAATTCAAAATTATGAATAAATAGGATAAATAATTTAAAAAATAATATTTATAAAAAATGCCCTTATTAATTTTTAAATTTTTTAAATGCGCGTTTTTTAAAAATTTTATTTGATTAATTATTTACTTTGTTTATTAATAATTTTAAATTTGTCATGTCTGCTACATTCACACTCATGATTTTTAAGGGATGAGTTGAAAAATAATTTAAAAAATTCAGTTTTGCAGGGAATTTTAATAAAACCGGTAGTTAGTCTGGGTTTGAGATCAAAATAATTTATATACATTCAATATATGGTATTAAAATTAATTTTATACATTTTTAAACTTAACATTTTAAATACTTTTATAAATTTATTATAATAATAAATTAATTATTATTTTTATTGATATAAATTTATATATATCTAGCACTTACTATTATTTATTAATTAAACCAGTTTACAAAAAATTTTGAGGTTAGATTTAAAAAATTATTTTTTATATTTTTTAAAACTAATGTATTCAAAATAATTCGTTTTTTTTTTTAAAAATTACAGTAATTTACGTAATTTTTAATTGGAATATTTTAAATTTCATAAAATTAAGAAATTAAAATTAAAAAATTTAATTTTACCCGCCAAAAATTCAAACACCAGCCAATAGGATCCCAGTGTTTTTAAAAAATTAATTAATGGCTGATTTACATATCGACCAATAGAATTCGAGTATTTTAAAAACTAGCTATTGTTTAGCGTCATTGTTCTATTAGTTATTAAAATGGTCGCTGCCATAACGGTTATTAATTTTTTATGAGCGTGAATTTGCCTGGCAATTTTTTAAATCTTCCAATAAATAAGTAAAATTTAAAAAGAATGAAAATTAAAAAATGCGTACTTAGATATTCAAAAAACCAGTACGTGCATTTTTTTACATTTCATTAATTATTCATTTGAAATATATAAATTGTCTCATCTGCTGCATTCGCACTCAATTTTTTACGAGTGTGTGTAGCCGACAAATGGCAACTTTTTAAATCTTAGAAATAAATGAATAAAATGAGATTAGAGTAAAAATAAAAAAATGCATGTTTAGAAAAATGAAAAATCCATACGCGCATTTTTTAAAATTTCATTATTTTAATTTATCTATATATTTATTTGAAAGTTATAAACTGTCTCGTCTGCTACATTCACTCATAACTTTTTACTCGCGAGTGCGTTTCGATTTCAGTTTCGGTTTCGGTAATTTATTAAATCATAGTTTAAAAAAGTAGTGATGTGTGTAGAGAAAATCCGACGAGAACGAAGGACAAGGTGAGTAAATAAAAATCATTTTTAATGTAACATTAACATAAGTATATTAAAGATACATTCCATTAACTAAATAATCAGCGTCATGAGCAAAAGGTCCATGGCGTTTGCCCCGTTTTCTCAAAACTCTCAGCCGACATGTTAACAAAGCGACCAGTACCGCAGTTACCGTCAGCCCAAGAGCCAAAGATATCACAGCACCCCTCGGTTTTAAAATTTCATTGCCAGCATCCCTGTTATGGCTCTGCTGCAAATGTTCCGCGTAATGATGAACCCTCACTTCATGTTTCTCCAGCTTCTGATTTGTTTTATTTGAATGCGCGTTTCTATTTTCCGCCTCACTGTTTTTTTTAACATTCGTATCTACATTATTATCATTTTTATCAGCAGTATTTTTAATTTCTTTAATATGAACATTTTTCTGTGTCTCCAATTCTTTTTTAATGCTCACACTTTCTTTGGTCGAAATGCTCTCAGCTAAAACCTGAAACAAAAATTACATTGAAAAATAAAAATAGTCAATTTATTAGGTAATTAAATAAAAAAATTACTTTATCATTTTTAGACGGTCCAGAATTTTTTTCACCAGCAAAAGTTTCTTTTTCTGGAACTGCTGGTACTGCTGGCGCGATTGTCACCTGAAGTTTATGGAGATCGGGAACTGGACCCGGCTGCTGCCAAGTTTCGTGAACTGGTCGTGGATAATAAGGATCGTATCGTTCCGGATCAAGGTAAGGAGTTTCATCAGGATTATCAGGCATTCCCGGTCTTTTATGGTTAAAAATATGCTGGCGTTCAGGATAGTGAGGCACTAAAGCGTTATCTTTATTGCCAGTTATCGGGTTTAAAGGAAAGCCATCTTTGTTAAATTGCTGGTCGTACATTTGCCGATAGTCCCAAGCATTCATATAACCTGGTCCATAATTTGGGACTTGAGGTACAGGATACTGGATACTTTGCTGCGGGTACATCTGATGCCAGGTTTTGCTTAGCTCTGGATTGCCGTATAGCGGCGGGTATTTGTGGTGAAGGGGATACTTGGCAAGGTCGTGGGCTGGACCAGGGGGCTCTGGTGGTGGTGGTGGAGGTGGTCTAGGTGGTCCGGCAACTACTGGTGGTGATGTGGGTTTTTCCGTTGGACATCCCAGGTCACTAGCCTCGTCAGAGGCGTCCGAACACTGGGGGATACCGTCACAAACATTGTAAATCGCTATACAATCATGGGAACTCCGGCACTCATACTGGTTTCGGCTACATCCTATTTTAATTGGTGGCAAAGTTGTTGGAATGAGTTTTATCACCATTGGAATTTCTGTAGCCGCTTGTACGACGACATTCGATGACGGTGTGTACGAATATTCTAATGGTCTCTCGACCATTTTTCTTAGGGATTTTAACTCATGCTCTTGTTGGCTATGACGCATTTGGTCTTCTGAATGAGTGTGCGATCGTATATTTAAATTTGTTAATACTGCGCTGCTGTAATTTACGTGGCTTGTAAATTTACATTTGAAATCGTGAGGTGGTCCGCAGTGGAATAAATAACAGCTTCCTTGTTTCTAAAAAAATCCAGACATTTATTTAAATATTTTTTATATCAAATATATAAAATCATATATTTAATAATGAATGTTAGTTGGAAAAATATCATATAATTTATAATGCTGTTATATTTATGACTGATAAAATATAAATGACCGCCATAAAAATTAAAAATTATAATAATAAATTATTTATTTTATTTAAATGAAAATTATTAAGATTTATAATTTAAAAAAAATTTTTAATTTTGGTTTTACTGTCAAGTGTAACGTATTTAAATAAAATGAATTTATTTAAATTGCATGTACAAAATAATAATTTTTATGAGCTGGCTCGTGAAGTTTAGTATTTATAAAATCATTTTTTTAGATTTTATAAAAAAAATATATTTTTTATTAGCGATTACTATCAGCGGTCTCAGGATGAGTCCACGGAATTCCTTGTACTGATTCGCGTTGAAATAAAAATACAAATTTAAAGACACTTTTGGATAAGTTATTGGACGCGATAAAAAAAAATGATACAAGATTTTTTAAAAATAAAATTTATCAAATTTAATCTTTAAATTATTTTCATTTAAATTTTAATAAGCAATTTATTTTATAAAAATATAAAATCACACAATCCATGCAATGGGATTATAATTCACTATAATTTTTTCCCAAGTAACATTACTATTATTTTTAATTATTTAATTAATGATTAAACTAGTAATTAAAAAAAAAAATTACCTTTTCTTCAAAGACAAAAACATCACACTCATTAGTTTTACAACAAAGTTTCAAACAATCTTGTCGATTATCCATTTCGGCTTCCATAATATATTTAGCACCAAGTGCTAGAGAGTCTTGAGTCCGTATTATTTTATCCGCGTGTACAGCAAAACTGTCAACACAAATTTGCACGTCATCCTCCGACAATTTACTTATTTGCGCTAACGAATTTTCGCTGTTAACAAAATTTAATATTACAATTAATTTGATAAAAATACAAAAGTCAAAATAAAACATGACTGTTGACGGTAAAATTTATTTAGTTGACAATCAAGAGCGCATGTCCCTTTTTTTACCCCAAGTACGATCAATAATCGTACCCTCTATAATCACCTGCCTCATCGCAGTTACAATTTTTTTTCATTTTCAAAAATTTAAATTAAACCCACAATCTCTTTGACTTTTCTATTACCTGAAGTTGTAAACATTTAATTATTTGTTTTAAAATAATCAACACTGATTTTATTAATTGAGCATTTTTTATTTTTTTTTATCAAATTATTTAACAATATAATTAATTAATATCGAGTTTATTTTTATAAATAAATTAAATTTTTAAATTTAAAAATCAATTTCATTTCACACGTGCGCTGTATTAATTTGTTTTGATAATAAATATAAATTTATTTTTAAAAGTCATGATTAAAAAAAACACATGTGGAATTAATTTATAAAATAAATGATTTAATCTAATTAATAATCAATTTGAATTTAATAATTAACATTACGTGTCATCAGTTATCTGAAAAATTTATCTATTTTGTATTACATAGTAAATTATTTTATTATAATTACATTTTTTGTCACGATGATTTTTAATTTCACATTAATCATTTTTTTCTAAGTATTTGTCAGAGATTGGAAAAATTTGCTTATGAATGTCATGATGTCAACGACAAAGTTATTATTATTTTCTTGGTATCATATTTTTTTTTGTTTTGTTAATTATTGTCTTGATTGCACATGCCCTTGGATTAATTACGGAAAATAAAAACTACATCAGCAATTATTATTTCACTTAAATATACGTCTCATTAAATAGTAAAATCTTGTTGTTTTATATATTTTTAATATTCCATATTTTTTTCGTTGATGCTAATTTTAAAAAACAAATTTTTTCTGCCTGCCATTGAAATTAATTAAATTAAATTATTTTTTATTTAAATTTTTTAATTTATTTATAAAAATTTAATTATCTATTTTTTTTACAATTAATTTTTAATTAAAACTACTACGATAATTTTTTTAAATTAAATAAATAAATTAATGTTTTATTAATTTATTTTTTTTAATTTTTCTTTTTCGTAATTCAAGAATTTAATTTTTTTTGTAATTTATTTTCAACTGATCTCTTATTTTGAACAATGAAATAAAAATTTATGTTCGTTTTTTTTCGCACCATATTTTAATAATTAATTAACAAATTTTTTTTTAATTTAAAATTTTTTGGCAGTACATAAATTATTGAATTTAAAAAACCAGTTGAAAATAAATGACAAAAAAAATTTCAAAATTTATATATATATATAAAACCTCATACAAAAATGAACTAAAATTAAAATTCTATTTCAATATTTATCAATTTAATTATTCTCACAAACCATTTAATTAAAAGTTCGCGGAATGTAGAGGTAGAATAAAAAAATCCGACAAGAGAGAGCTTTTGTCACGAAACTTAATTCTAAATTAATCAATTAATTAATTACATTAATAACCATTAATAATATTTTCACTCAAAAATAATCCGTTATTATTAAACTTTTCTATTTAATGTTTCACTCCAAAGTCTTAGTTAATAAATATCTCAAAAATAATTGAGATTAATAGAAAAAATAGTTATTGAGCACAATGAGCATTTTAGTTCACTTAGAATACACTTTCTTAAAATAAAAAAAAAAAATTAATTATTACAATAATGAACAGAGATAAATTTAAATAAATATTGAATCACACGTCGACTATCGGTCTCGCATCCTCGGAATTATGATTCAATAATATGTACGAGTCCTTAACAACAAGCGTGCGATGTTGTCCGTTGACGATAAACGACGATCCTCTTCTTATTGTTTTTTTCCCGAGTTCGATGGCTTCGTGCGTTGTAAGAACATTAGTGTACGCTTTTATAGTCATCGTACTTAGAACAATAATGCCGACTAGAATCAGACCGTATGTTATACACGGCACTGCGATATCCGCGAATGTCGTTGCCAAGTATATCCACCTTCTTATTGCTGGTGTTAATTCGTCAATGCCTTCTTCGATCCACATTATTGGAAATACGATATCCGGAAAATCTTTAACTGCTGTTATATCCGGCTGTCTTTCTACCTTTAGATTCAATTGAACTCGTACTTTTCCTTCGACAGGTACTCCGAGTTTCTATTGAGAAAAAATATATATTTAATTACTATCATTTTGATATCTTGTTGAATAATTAAATTATATAAATTTAATCATGGGATTTATCGATATTAATTATCGAACTTTTACTTCCGTTTATTCATTTTTTAATTTACTCAAATCTTATATCCAAAATTATGTAATTAAAGGAATTGATTGATTGAATAATTTATTTTATAAAAATTATATTTAATTTTATTCTAAAGTTGATAAAAAAAATATTGTAATGAGGGTCTAATATATGCGATGGTTAGTGAGGATTTAGAGAGGACTTGCGGGCTCGGTCTTCAAATATTTTGTGGCGGAAAAAAAAAATTTGAATAATCTCTAGTGATTAATTCATCTATTAACTCTTAGCCTACTGAAAATAGAAGCAATAAATCGAATAGTCAGTTTTTTTTATAAAAAATTTAAATTCTTTTTAGAGGAGGTCGCTATAAAATAATAAACAGAATTTTTTATATTTAATTTAACAAGAATAAAAAAAAATTTATTTGATATTTTTTTTTAATGAGAACTTGGGGTGGGTTGTTAAGATTTTTGAAAATTGACCATAAAAAAAGGCCGTAAAAAATTTACGATTTAAAAAAAGGTTTAAATCCTTACGGGCTGAATTTTAAAATAAGTTTCGTGTAATTCTGGCACTGGTTTCAATCCCACGACCGCATCTGTGAGCTTTTGATCAGCTTTATAAAAGTGTGGAAATGACAAATAAACTGGTGCGCCTGTAAAATAAAATTTCATTTTTTATTGATTTTTAAAAATATAAAAAACCTACTCAAGTACTCGATAAAATTTTTATTCATTAATAAATAAAACGATAATGACTATCGTGAATTTATGAATAAATAAGAAGAAAAAAGGATTAATAAAATGTCAAGAGAAAAAAATGATAGTATTTTTTTCCAGTTTCTCACAAAAAAGAGATCTAAAAATTAACGATAGGGTCTTGAGCCGATGAAAATAATAAAAAAGAACCAGAGTCGAAACGGTCAACGAACTTGAAACTGGCTGAAGAGTTTGTAATTTAAAACACAATTGAAATAAAACTATTTAATTTAATGACTCACTGTATTGACAAGGACTGATATTTTGAAGACCCTTGAGTGGGCAACTCGACGGATCATCCGGACAGAAACATTCATTGTCAGGCTTACTACCACTCGGCGGGTCAAACACATCATCAGTTGGCGTGTAAAGATCGGCATTTATTCCGGCCTTCTCAACAGGTCCTCTGTACTGAAGTGGTAGCACTCGACAAAGATCTTTGTCCCAAACGTGCACTATGTCTGCGCCTGTACTGTCTCGCGGCGGGAAAAATGATCCTGTAACCAAAAAAACAAATGATTTATTTATCCATTTAAAAAATGAATAAATAAATAAATAAATTCGTAATTCAATTACCTTCCGATGCTGTTATTGAATTACAAGGTTCATCTTCCCAATAAGGAAGACGGTCTAAGCCATTCAATTTGTTTATTAATCCGAATTGTTTCATGTCAGTATGTCCTGTATAAATCGTTGACACTTCGTCTAATGTGCCATTTCTCTACAAATAAGAAAGAAAATAAATGAAATTGATATTTAATGAACAATGACAATTACGAGAAGAAATGAAAGTAAATAAATCCAAGTCAATAGAAATAAATCGTCTGAGAAATAATGAATAATAAAACATTAAAGTACTTAATTACTTTAACGAGTGACGTGAATATAAAACAGTGTTTTATGTTCTAGTCTAATGCTCTAAAAAGATTAATTGAAGGAGCGCGAAGGTTAATTTATCTGGCACTTAATATATTTTATTAACGGCTGAAGAAATTGAATAAGATGACAGTTAATGGATTAATTGATTGGTGATTTATTAGTGAATATGTTTTTTACTGATAATTCATAAATTATTGGAAGACTTACGGCAAGAAGAAGACCCATTTGGTGCATGGGTCTGCGCGCCTTTGGAAAAAAACGATGAGCGATGCTGACCAGTGGGTCGTCGTAGCCGAAAACTAATTGCTGTGCAGTAATTGGGACAAAGGGCTTCTGATTCAGGCCACTTATAAACATTGACAGTCCGAAGTTTAGCAGCCTTGGCAAACTTTTACTTTGCGTTGTTAATGTCTATAAATAAAGATGGATTTATTTCAAATTTCAAATTTTACATTCAGGGAAATTAATGAAAGTTTGAAGTAGACTTACGAGAAGTGGAATATTTGGTACTAAAACTCGTAGATCTTTGTCTTTAGATAACTCCGGTACGAAATTTAATATTTTTTTGTGCTGATACGAGACTGTTCCATTGTTGTGGAATACAATGTTTACTTTTTCCATATCTTCTCTGTAATTAATATTTAAATTTTTATTTATATTTTAAAATTATGACTATCAAGTCTGGTCTAGACTTTTATTATTGTGAAGAGATAAAACATTTGAGATTAATTGAGATGTATGTCAGTGATTAATTAAATTTACGGGTTTATATTTTAAAGAGAAGATAAAATAATTATTTTAATACATTTGTAATTTATAAAAAACCATGAGTTTTTTTTTTTTATAAATATATAAAAAAAATTATTGAATTAATTTTTTTAATAACTCGGCTTAATTCCATAGTAAGAATAATTTTTTTTAGTAATTTGTACTCTGATAAATAATAAATGAGAAATAAATTGTATCAATGACCTTAAACTCAAATTATAACAATTAAAGTTACATTAATGATTACAGAATGAGCATAATCGCGTGCAGTTTTTTAATTCCGCGTAATTATTTTTTATGGTAATGAACTATTATAGTAATACTACAGTTCGTATTTATATATATCGCAATTAGGTCATACAAAAATAAAATAATATAAAAATTGATAAAATATTTAAAAAATTATTTGCTAATTGTCGTTTACGAGTAAAGTAATTTGCGACCTAGAGAAGGTCGTATATTTTAACGAGAAAGTACGATTAAACATTGCGCTTATGATTCGACACGGCAGATGAGAGACAAGTGACCATAACTGTGCAATCTATGTAATATAATTGTTGGCTTATGATTAAGCGTAAATTTATTATTATATTACATTAGCTATATAATTGCCAGCGTGCCAGTATGAGCTACTGCCGTGATATTTAATCATTATATTGTTGTGAAAGCATCAATTTAATCAACTTATTTTAAATTCTTATATTATTATTTACAGACGAGAAACTAGGTGAATATCATTAACACTAAATCCTTAAAAAACATCACTCTTATACTTTATTTTTTCAATTGCTATCATTTATTTATGCCTCAGACCAATTAAATTACTTGATTTCTTTAACCGCCTCAGTAATTCACGGAAAATAAATTATTACTTAAGTACAGTAGGCAAAAAAAAATATGATTTTTAATGAAAAATTACGATCCGTAATGAGCAATTAGTGGCCAATTAAAAAATCACTAATTGTAATTCAACAATTTTAATTTAGAAGTAATGAATAAAATTTATCTATCTATTATTGGTAATGTTAATTAGTAATAAATAATTAATTACATTGAGGGAAAATAGTAGATTACGCACTTCGGGAGAAAAGTAGAAGATTCTGATCCGCGTGATTTGTCGCTCGAGTTCTAGGTGAGGTAAAGTCGAGCTTTTTTGCAAGTAGCGGGAAAATTTGAATTTACAATTATTTGTATCATGCTGATAAATTCTTGTTATAAAAATATATAAAGTAGAAGTACCATTTGTGGCCGCTGCTCCATTTTTGGACATTTAATACTTTATTTTAATTAATGTAAAAAAAACTCGCTTAACAATAGTGTGATAAAATCGAACACATTTAAAAAATTAATTATGCCTGCGTATTTTAAAAATTATTTTTTCAAAATTTTTAAAGTGGCCAAAAACGGTCCCTCTACTTTATTCTCGAAAATTATCCATAAATTAAATTTCCCAATCAATAAATATTTTTTCTCAGATAGTAATTTTTGATAGACTTCTTTTTGTGTTAAAAAAAAATTCATATATATAAATATATTTAAGATATAAATATTAGCATAATAATATTACAAAATACTTGATGAATTTCATGATAATGCTAAATAAAAGTCTTATATTAATTAACATTTTTAACGAAGTTATTTAATCGATCATAAGATAAATAATATAAGCGTTCTATTACAATATATATGAAATGTTGATAAACATACTTGTATAAATGTTTATCTAATATCTCTGATTCTCCAATTAGCCAACAGCTTTAGTTAAAAAAAATCAATATATATATATATATATGTATATATGTCCCCATATAATCTTTAGTGTGATTCGATCGGTTCGATACACAAGATTGAATCATGGCCTATTATTACATGGCACTATTACACAGCATTGCATACTTTTGAAGATGTAATAGCTCTCGTAATACACAAATATATACATATAAGTACACACATTTGACTTATTCACAAGTTAGCATCGACCTGTACCACGAACTTCCGTATTATATCGTAGAAAGCTAAAGTATTTGCATACCCACCTCGACCACAATAGGACAATATTTAATTTAATTTAATCGCGGCAATTTAGTCTATTTAAATACGCAATTACTCTTTTAATTATTTTTAATATGCTAATTATGGGAGTTTAATCTTTTTTTTCTATGGAAATTAGGTAAAGTGAGATAAATTCATTAAGATAATAAAGAAAATTAAAGTAAATAATGAACTTATATAAAATTGTGCAACAATGCAATAAAAATGTCATGCCGAGGGCAACTTTTACTTTTTTATCTTGAATTGTCTTCTCATCAAAATCACGTGAAAGTGATATATGTTGACTCGGCGAGATCCTTTTGTTATACTTATATTTATAAAACTCGCCCATGACTTTCCTGAATTTCATGTTTTTTCTTTATCAGTTATGAGATTTTTAGCAAAATAAAAAAATTACAAGGATCACGTCGTTTATATTTTTTATATAAAATTAAAAAAAAATTTTCAAATCGCAGAATTTCATCTCTTGATATTTAGACGGGTTGATAAAAAAATATTTTACGAGTTCCGCATCTGTAAAGAGACTTTCGTGTTTACGTCACCGAGTTGATATGACGTTGAATTGTAAAACAATTTTTAAAGCAATTTTAAAATCATTGAGAGAATAAAAAAATTTAATAAAATAATTTAGTCTGTGGTTAATCATGTCAGTTACGCATGAAAGCTCAGAATTACAATTTGAAACATTCTACAGACGTGTGTTGTTTTACTAAGACAATAATTTAATAAACAATAACAATAATAATATAGAGTTAATAGCAAGTTAAATAATATATCATTGTTCAAATGGATATTTAAATTGTAATGTAATCGTCTGAACATAAATTGTTTAAATAGAAAGTATTGAAACACGTCGAGTAAATATATATATACATGTATGTATATGTATGTACTTATATTTATGCACTTAACCCTGTATAATTTAATATTAGATAACAAAATTATCAGGTCACCGTGCCACTAGTACCAGCGTTTGTGTTTTGCGAATTTTTTTTTTCTGAATACTCGAAGATTTTATTCAGTTTTAGTGACCGCAATAGAAGCTTATCGTTAGGATGTCATTTAATTTCAATAAAATTTAAATAATTAACTAGTTATGAAATAAAATTAAATTTTATAACCCGGAAATTTAAATTTTTATGAAAAAAAACTTTGAAATTTTTTTTTTACTAAAATTACATGTTGGGTATCAAATTGAAGCTTATGATCAATAGATTCTTATAATATTTTTTATATTACATTTTAATGGCTCAGTTTTTAGAAAAATTGAATTAAAGCTTAAAAATATTCCCCTTGAAAATAA
Organism: Microplitis manilae; assembly: GCA_030273425.1. Lineage (NCBI taxonomy): Eukaryota > Metazoa > Arthropoda > Insecta > Hymenoptera > Braconidae > Microplitis > Microplitis manilae. The sequence continues at coordinate 2,441,405 of CP092725.1, forward strand.
CATAAAATTATTTAGACAGTATTCGACTTAAAATCTAAAATATGACGAATATTCTGACTAATTATAGAACTTAATTTTGGGAAAAAAATTTATAAATTTATTAATAAATTCTTGCAATAAAATAAAAATTTACAAAAACAAATTTTAAGTATAATGCGGAAGAGAAAAGTCCACACGCGACCATCATCAACAAGTGGTCTTTGCTTTAGAAATTCACGTCAATTTTTTTTTATAGCGGAAAGACAGAATTGCCGCGATTCACACACTTACATATTAATATAAACATACTTATATTTATCTACATACATACATACATATTAATATATATTTATATAATTTTTTTCCACAATTTTTATGGCATTACGTGTTTCGCGGCTATAAAAACACCTCGCGCTAGACAGGAGAGTGTTTACGTAGATCTTACGTATGGGAAAACTATACAACAGCTCTATTCAAACACTAGATACTGTATTATATGCTATAATACATCAGGGATGATTGCCTAGACGTTGAACATAAATACATGACAACTACATATCATATAAATTTAACTAGTGTAGTGCAATGTAATGTAATACAAGAGTACTACATTGATACTCTCACTTTAAGACTTCTGGACTAACTCTTGTACAAAGAAGATTATTACTTTCCTTTGGAATTAGATATTATTAGATACTTTTTCTTATCCATTATTATATTTTCTCGTTTATTGAATTCCAACCAATCTAATAGATATTTAATTATAACTTCTATTACATCATAGTAATTGAAGAAAAAAAATTGATTTATTTTCAAATGAAATGAGGTAATTGCTTACAGTCTTCAATTAAAATTTTGTTATTATTATTCATTTAATCCTTCGTCTATGATTAACAATTAATTAATAAATTATTATTTTTTATCGCGATGTCATTTAAATAAAGGTTAATCTATGTTAATATTTATTAGACGTGATTGTAGGTCTAGATTATTGATAAAAAATTTTTTTTTATTATTTATGTTAATAAAAAAAAGTACCAAGGTAAAATAAACAAAGTATTTTTCTAGTGATGGCTTACGAGAGTTGACGTATTAAATAACCCTGGGAATCCCTCAGGTAATAACTCATAATAATAATTTTAATATTGTGGACATTGTGAAAAGGTAATTTGAATTTTATTCAAGTGCACTGTAAATTACACTACTACAATCTTAATTTTATTGTTATTATTACTGTTTATTATATTATTTAAATTACGGGTGGCCTTATATATAAATTCATAGGGAAATTTTTGTTATTTTTTTATAGTTTATATTTATTTATTTTTTTTTCTGTGGATGTTTACTGGGGTCTGCTATTTAACAACTTTACGCACTTGAATAGGATATAAATTTAAAAGGATCGGGTATAAATTCAAAGTCAACGTGAAAATATATCAGAACTCGTACTTGAGACACCAGAAATTTTTTAACGTTGATTTATTGTAGCTATGATTTATTTTTACATGGAAAATAATTTTTTGTTTTCATAAGAAACAAAAAATTGTTTGAAAAATTTCCAATTTATAATTTTTGAATCACGGTAATATTTGATAAATTGACCGGAAATTTAAACTTACGTACGCGATTTTTTCTATACTGAAATACAAATTTTATAATTTTCATAAAAAATTTCTGGGTTAAAATTTTGAAAAAAATAGGATAAAAAATAACTTACCGGTAAACAAAAGGACCAACTTCCTCAAGTTTTGGTTTCTTGTTTAAATTTAAAAAATCATCAGCATTAGTAACATTGAATATATAAACTTTGGTAAGCCTCACTACCCCAGGTTTTTGCCAGTATTGAAAAGAGAGTGAACCATTCCATAGCCTTAATTGCTGCAACAGATAAAAAATCAATTTAATCAGACAATTAACTCCCCTTTATTAAATAAATTAACTAATTAAACTCCTACTTGATTACTATAATTATTAATTTCGCGATCAATTTGAAATACTATTGAAACAATAAAAAATTTCATAATAGATTTTAAAATATGCAATGTGAAAGTTTCCGGTGTGCAAATGTTATAGAAATATTATCGTAATAAATTCAAATGAAACCATAGTACAAATATCCTTTCACTGTTATTTATCAATATTTGTTGATTAATTATTAACGTACAGTCAATACTATTATTTATATCCTTTATTATAATTATACACTACTTCAATGGACTTGAACTTTTTTTCTTTCATACAACGAATTTTTCAAATGATTCTGAAGCTAGCAGGCAATTTAAAAGTTTCGATTTATTTTTTAACAACTCAATTACAAAAAAAAAAAAACTAAAAAAATGCACATGTAGAAAATTAAAAAATCTATAAGCGCAATTTTTTTAAATATTTTTTTTTTAATAATTTATCATTTAGAAAAAAATCCAAAAATTATTAGACGTCGCTAGCTTCGATATTGTACTTTATAACCAACCGAATTCTATTAATTTTTTCGCTCAGTCAATTAAACATTTTTATAAATAAAATACAAAATTTATTAATTATTAATGGCAATGATTAATTGAGCAATAAATTACTTAATTGTTTATTTTTTTCGACGACAAAAAAATTTTATTATTACACAAAAAATATAAAAAATGAACGATGAACTAAAACTTAAATAGATAATTATTTTTTTTTGTAGTAATAAATAGTACACTTACTCTTAAAATAACGTAATCGACCCAAGGTATACTACAAAGAATAATACCAATAGCTAATGCCAATAGGCCAAATAGGATAGCAGCAATTCTACCTGTAAAATAATTGAAACAAAAAATTTATGTATTTAAAAACATTTAATATTATGGCATACTTAAATACAATAAATAGTAATTACAAAATACAATGACTTCATGTTAGCGGATAAATAACAACAATAAAAATTCTAATAGTAATAAATAAAAATAAATGTACAGAAAAGGGTCAGCTCGGTTTTTTCCCGTTATGATAGTAATCGTCCTTAAGATTTTTTTCTTGTTGTCTGGTTTAGCAACCGTCGAATGAATTATTGAGATTCGACACTCGTTTATTATCTATCATTTAAATGACGACAAAAGAAAAAGAGATGTCACTAAAATTTTTATTTATTTTTTTTGTTACGAAACCGTTTGAACTTTCAACTATTACTACACATTATTCCTACTATTCTATAACTAATTTACATAAAAAATTACTTTTATTTATCTTTAATAATTTAAATACTATTTAAATCCCACGTTTTTTAAATAAATTTAAATTATATTATTTTTTATTTTAACTTTTTTATCTTCATTTTCTTACTGACTGAAATTCGCCGGTTTTAAATAAATTATTTTATATATTATTCATAAAATATTTTTTTTGCTACACGACAGACCGGAAATAAAATAGAAAAGAAATGCCAGAGGAAGCAACTCAAAGAAATCAGAGCTATAATTTTCTCCGTACGTGCATGTAGAGTAGAAAAAAAAAATGGGTAATTTTGATTAAACGCAAATGGCGTACGCTTGGTTGTGTATATATTTATAGTGGATAATTTAGCATCCGACAAACTTTAATCCTCAATGCTTACAGCTAATTTCTGATGTCAATACCGTGATATTATAGGTAATTGACAAGGTTCTGAGACCTTGAAGTTTTTTGTTCCGGGAAATTTGGATGTCAATGACTCGTTTCAAATAAAAAAGTTTTTTAAATTCAAAAATAAAATAATGATAATAAATAATAATTAGTGTACTAATATTCTGACCAGTGACATTGAAGATGAAAGCAAAAGTATACGTAATATATAATAACTTATGACGTAATTTTAAAACCCAAGTAAAACGAGTTACAGCACTTCTTAATAATTTAACGAGGAATGAGGATTTTTTTTTTTTTATTATTTATTTTCAATTTAGTAGAATTTTTTTTCGACAAACTTATACTGATAAATTACATCAATTTGCTGTAGTGATTAGGAAGAAAGTTAGATTAGAAAACGTAACACGAGAAAGTCCGTGTTAATTATTTTAAAGAAAATGTTCAATTATTTCTGATCTGAGTTGAATTTTTTTTTTACCGAAAAAATGGCGGTTTATTTTTCTACGGTTAAAAAACGTTTTTGACTGAAGACTAATTAATCTTAATTACAAAAAATAAAAACTGTAAATTTAAAAAAAAATTTTGAAATAAATTTAGGACATAGAGACCGTTACTCGAATAGTATTTTTGCACTGGATATTAATAAGCCTACGGTTTTTTGAAGTCAAAAGAAGACATATCTGATAATAGTTACTGTTATAGCTCGATGACCTACTAAGTGTACTTGATTCGCGTTCTCACATCCTACTTCGGTCCATTATACGTCAATTATCATTTCATTTTTTGTAAATAACTCCAATAATATTTATTTTATTTATACGATATTTGCTATATACTTTAACTTTACATATAAAACAGCAAATTCTATTTACTTTACTGTATTTTGTATTTCAAATACTTCTTCATTAATAAATTGAAGTGTTTGATAAATTAAATAGTATTTTTTTCTGGGGATATAAGGATTTAAATAAATATTTGATGCCAAATTAAACGAGATCTTGACCTAAATTAAGTGAAACAGTAATATTGTCCTGAAAAATAAATAATAAAAATAAAATTAGGTCAGTCACCGATATCGGAGATTGCATAAGTTTTATTTCAGTCGTAATGTACCGGTATCCAGTGCAGTATCAGAATCTGGATAAATATATGTATATATATATATATATATATAAAAGCGGGTGTAGTAAAGTTGCTGCAGCATATGAGATTTTATTCTAAAAGACGTTAATGTTACTGCAACTTAAACTGTTATACACGAGTCATTACACGACAGGAAAATTGCGCAATCGCTAGCACCGTGATCTCTCCTTTTGCGTTCTGTGCCATTGGCAAATCATCGCTGCGTTTATTTCTTAATCTGGCTAAAGGACTAAATTAACATCTTTAAATAAAAGATAGCGGTTTAATGGAGACTGAAAATATATTAATTATTTAATTAATGAGGAGATCGAAATTTGAATAAATTATTTTTGTAATGACAGGAGAATTTGCAGTTATTGGGAATGGGAAATTCTAAGTAGGAATTGGGTACTTGAACTTTGCATGTTAAAATTTGACCGTGAATCGTGACAATGAAATGGAGAAAAAAATGATTAATGGGTTTTATGCCTGAAAGAATCAATTGTTTAGCTTGTCTGCTTAAATTATAGCTTTAATGTCTCTATTACAATCTCCTGGCATTTCTTGGTCGTATGCCATTGACCCTATCTCACCTGTCTCAGATATCACGTTTCGTTGGAATATCAAATATATTATTTTATCCACAAGTTATTCTCCATATTTTACTTCATTAAAAATAAAATTAAAATTTTTGCATGCCTTAAGCGCAGCGTTGGTATGCTCTACTCTCGCCTAAAAATCGTGATTTCGATTTAAACGTAATTTTTTTTAATCCTTCGTTTTCATTACCGTCAATTTAAAAGTACCATCAGAATTTCAATTTCGTATCTTATATTTTTTTTCTATTTAAAAAATTTTGAATATTATGAGTTTTATAAAATTGAAATTTTAAATTCAGTATTCATTTTTTTCCCAGAATTATCACTAATTAATTCATAACTTTCATAACTACATAACTTTTAATAATATATGATAAAATTATTTTTTTTTTTTTATCAATTACAATTTAAAAAAAATTAATCGATATTAAATTTAAAAATTTCAAGTAAATAAGGATTAAAATTAAAGAGTAATGTCAAAAATGGGTTAAGTGGTATTTGTATAAATGATTATAAAATAATAATTTGCATAATAATATTTCCCATGACGATTATGACCACAGAATAATCCATAGTAAAATATAAAACAATTTTAAAAATTACGATAATAATAAATATTTAAAAAAAATCCGTGGGCACGAAGTCAATGCGGAAATAAATAAGAGGACATTTAAGTGGGAATTATTTTAAACAAGCGACGTACGTACGAGCTGGATAAACCGCAAAAAGACGAAGGTGAATATGCCGCAAATAATAGCTTTAATCTTACAAAGTATAGAGTTGTATATGCGATACGAAAAAATTTTAAAGAAGAAATGAGAGATGAGCGATGAGAAGTGAATAAACATCATGGGGATAGTAGTTAATGATCTTCATATGTCCCGTTATGATTTATGAATTTTAGAAATTGCATCTGACATATGCTGACATGAGCTCATTCGATGAATATGTTTACATTTTTATATTAAAATACTTTCTATCACCTGCAGTCTCATCGCCGTCATTACTAATTTTTTGATCTCAATAGCTGGGGATTGTAATTTATCAGGGAAAATATTCCAAACGATCTTGTAGACCTTGGGGTCTTAAGCCAGAAAAATAATTTAAAAAGAATCAAACCTCGGACCTTCGATGCTCTTCACTGTCCAATGGAAAGTTTTCAGAGGCTACTCTGGTACATTATCAAGGGCACGAAAATTTTTTTTAATTGGCTTGGCTCGTTTATCTGTGGCCTCTAAACTTTTGTAGTTGAAAAAAGTTCTGCGTGACTAACGAGCTGTTTGCCAGAGAACTATACAGACTGTCATTATCCTTTAGAGCTTAACTTTTTTCTTTATCTCTTCATCTTTTATCTTTTATTTTATACTTGCTTCAATTGTAATTTACAATATAAATGCTCCAGGGGGAAACACTTTGAGTTAATAGTATAACCGACCGCGATCCGATCTGATTTACCATTCAAAGGGAGGATAAAATAAGATAATTGTTAAAAGGATATAAACAATATACCAGTAGTTTAACCTTGTTAATAAATTTTTTACCATTTTTTTGAATAATTATTTTACATAAAAATTTTGATTCGTCTTATAAATCTTGATTGAAAAATTTTATAAGACATTATTTATAAAAAAGTAAAATATTATTTTATCTTCGGATTTTTAATTTTTTCCTGATTTTTTAAACCTCTGGTTTTAAGCTTTTATTGGATTTTTTTTTATCCAGTTGGGCTATAAAATGCAATATAAAATATATTATAAACCCGTATCTTATATAAGCTTTAATTTAATACCCATCATAAAATTTAAAAAAAAAAATTTCATTTCAAATAAATCCTAAAAAAATTTCCCATAAAAATAAAATTACCGGGTTTTGAGAAAATTCATTTCATTTGTCTATAAATTCAAATTTTTATTCAATACAATTGTTAGCAAATAAATAAAAGGAAAACTGCATCTGACAGTCGGTGAACTTAATTTAGATCATTTTACTGACGCGTAAATTAGAAAGCCTTTAACTCTTTTAATAGAGCTGGCTATTCCCTGTATCGCGAACATCTGATCAGTGAATATTCCAACAGTTGATCATGATCACTGATCAGTTTTAATGGATTATGGTCATGCGAATTTAAAAGAAAGATGAAGATGATTCAGCAACTTTGTACTCACAAGACGAGAGAACGAGACCGAGGAATTCAGTTATAGAATCTTGAGAGCAAAAAATAAAACAGATGGACATTGAAACCGGTTGCTTCTGATTGATAATTCTTACAAGTCTTACTTTGTTGCTAATTATTTTCACCGCAATTAGATTATTCTATTTACTCATTTTATCGCTTGAATTTTATTAAAAATTTAAATAACTGTACTCTTTTAATTATTATTATTAACACAGTTTTAATTAATCCAATCAAATTTAACTATCAAATATATAATTAAATCTTCATTATAAATACATTAATTAGAAAAAATATTACGAAAATTATTAATTTTTAGTTTCAAATTTAATTCAGTGTAAAAAAGTGTCATAGTCATCACAAGTATGTAATTTTTTTTTATTATATTATAAACTTGGTGAATATAATGTCAGAATATTTTAACGTATCACGAGTGAAAACCAGTCTTACAAGCATTTATAGAACAGGATACCCGTCGACCTATTGAAGCATCTTCAGCTGCAGCTGTTGCTACTTCAAATGCTTTTGCTGTTACTTGTTACGTACTAATACTAATGCTCATATACTTGTTACATTTTTTGTTCTATAAACTTCTTTTATATAAACAAAACATGTTCTTAATTATATTAAAGAGTGTGTAGATGTCATTCAGAAGTCAGAGTAACAGAATAAACTTGCAAGTGATTGGATGATTTAATTTAATGCGTCTCGGTTACCTACTGACTGACATTCGCGTTTATCTAAATTTTTCCGATAAACGTGATATATTCTGTAGGACAATATATTTATGTATGAATGTATGTAGATAGATATAGATATAGATATAGATATGTAGTAAATAAAATGTGGGAGGAGATCCCGGTTTTCGAAGGCGTGATCCTTGTAAAATATTTATCATCAGTTCTGCTTCATCGTTAGGAATTTATTCAGGTCAGATTTACTGTAACAGTACTAGGCAAACCACTTTGATAAGAGAACTATAGGTGTAATTTTATTAAAAATTAAAAATTGAATCTGCTGTACATTGAACTAGTTTGCAATATAATTATATAGCGTTTAAGTGTGCAAGGTTTCCGAAGGCCGAAAGTGTTGATAGGTTTTAACATATTTGCTTGATTTAAAATTGCTTAAATTGCAACATGTACTAATCAAACCACATAAAGTGAATGTCAATAGCGATATTAGTATGTTGTAAAAACCTCTCTTAAATAATTACAAATGATCTAGATTTCGCCATGTGAACTATTGACAAATCTTTGGTAAACAGACACGTGTGACATTCACGGTTACTTGATTACTTTTTTATTTATTTTACTTTTAGCAAATAGAAAAATAAACAATAATTTATTTCATGTTGACATTAAATTAGTGTCTTCAACTATGAGATATATTTTTATGAGGAATTCTATGATAATTCTTTTGGTAAATATACAGGTCGGGATTTGGTTTTAGAGAAATTACTTTTTTTTTGGGTTACGGGGATTTGAAAATTCAAAAAAGCTCAATTGTAATTTTAGATCAACTTCTTAAACTCTCGAAATATTAAAAAATTAATTTTAAGAAATATTAGAATATTATCTTCATACTGAAAGCTAGGAATTTATGATACTCGAATGTAGGAGGCAATTTTTTCAGATAAATTTTTGGAAAAAATTTCTTTCTGTTCTGAATATTAAATAGAATACACAAATAAAAATATAAAAAATTTTGTTTTTTAGCCTTCAAACCCTACAAACAACTGCATGATTTCTCAGAATATGACGTTGTTTGCTACCTTACCAAGAAGCGCATCAAAGCTAACAACCGCAAAAAAAGGACCATTCAAAACTTTGTTTACATTTACATAGAAACGACTCAGTCATTATTTTTAAATAATTCAAATATTGTTGCGGGAAAAATTTCGATTATCTTAAAAACAAATATTGTGACGACTGTAATTATCACCTTACATTTTTAATAACTACTCTAATTATTTAATAAGTGACGTGATCGAGCAAAAAATATTTAAAACAACCGCCGAAAATGAATAAGTAATAAAACCCAAAAGTTTTTAAAAAAATATTGTTCTAGCTAATTGTTGAGCACTAAGAGCTAAAGAAAAAAATCTCTATATACATATATATATTTATAAAATATTGAAAGAAGCTAAGTGGAGAGACCGGTTCGCATTTACGCACGAAAAGATCGGTTACGTCTAGTCATTGGTCTTCCAGCATTATGAGGAATGCTGAGGAGTGAAAGTGATCTCAAAAATGTCTTAGTAGCTTCGATTACATGTACGTGCATGCAACTAAACTACACGTTTATAGATGCATGTATCATAGTATACATATATATAGATACATAGATGTAATCATGGTTTTTATCGGCAACACAACTTTACACCCTCAATATATCTATCGGCTTATTCGCTGTACCCGCGGTTTTAACATTAGCACATATGAGTACACTAATGCACATTTAATGGTAATATGTGAGTCGAACCGATAGCAGCAGTGCGACTCATTGAATAATAGACGTTTTGCAACTTTTAGTAAAAATGTTTGGACAGGTGAGATTTTGTAATGCAGCCTCTACACTTAGGTCACAAGGACGAATACATTCTTCTAGCATTCTAGATATTTTTATTTATCTTTTTCATTTTATAGATCTTATTTTTCATTTGCTTATTTATTTTTATATTTATTATATCATATTAAATATGAGCATAAGTACAATTACGATAATAAGTATGAGTATATTTTGAAATACATGCGACATTCTCATTACTTTATTACTCATTACATTACATTACATTAGGTCAGTTAAGTTATCTCCGTGATTTCTATTTATAGTTTTCTTCAAAGTATAAGACAGCTATTTTTTTTTTATTTTTTTATTTATTACTGCTGTGGGTTAGAACAAGACAATTTTCTCTTTCAAATATCTGACAGTAAATGATTGTTGTTTTCTTTAATTAATAGATTCTTGGGAAAGGTCAGGAATCATACGATTAATTAATTATTTATTTTGATATATGTGATGACTATCGTTGGAGACTTTTACTGCCAGTATTTATATACTCCGTAATTTTTTTTTATTTTTAAAAAAATTTACTTTTTCATAAATTGTAATTTATACAAAATAATAATTAATTTTTTTTAATTAATCAATTTATAGATATTTATAGAGCGGGTTCAATTTTACGATTTTCAAAAAAATTACCATATTTTGTTGTTGATCACGAACTTACGTGATTTTATAAATGTCGCCGTTATTTACCAGACTTCCTGATGGTTAATAAGCTTACAAGGTTACTACAGTATTTTAGGGGAGTAGGGGGCTAAGTAAAAAATCCTAGGACTTTTTTTCACTATTTCTAGTTTTTTAGCGCTGAATAATTTCATATTAATATGATCCAGACTTGAAAAAAATTAATGCGAGTAAAAATGGGCATTTATTTTTAAAAAAATTTAAGTGGCCCAGAATGCCCCATGTCCATGTTGCCCATTCAAAAAATTTTCAATAGCCCATTTTATCTCCATTATTAATTTGTCCTGATAAATACAAACAGTACTCATATATTTAAGTTTAAATAATCTAGTATGAAACGGAAAGTTGAAATTATCAATAAAAATGACAATGTACGTACATAGTTGCGACAACTCTTAATTTTTATTTAAATAATGAATGATGAATGAGTTTACTTATTCAAACTCAGACTTAACAAGTCACCCGGACAACGTGACGACTTATATATCGGGTATTTAGAAATAAAACGGAATTCCTCTTCTGGTTTTTTTGTTTATTTTGCTCAATCTTTTTCTTTGTACAATGACAAGGTACATGAGTGGACTTAGACTAAAGAGGAATATAGCTTAGTGAGTTATGACCCGCGAAGGTGACACGGTGAGAGTTCTTCACTAACAACACATAATACTCTATTAATATCTCCTTATTATAAGTCCATTACCTACTCCATTAATGTCTAACAGAAATAGACGTTTTTTCCCACTTAATTAATCAGTAGTCGGTCACCTTCAGTCTGACTTTGCTTATAGATTTTTTTGTCCCATTAAATTTTTATTTTTTATTAATAAAAAAAATATTCGCAATTTACGATTCTTTCCGCCTTATTAATGTTTTGTGTTTCAAAACCAATTAATTTTTTTCCGTTCAAAAACGTTGCTATTAATTGAAAAAATTTTTAGCCAAAAGCGGATTATTATTATTTTTTTTTTAAAGATTTCTCACAGATAATTTAATCAAAAAATAAATAAATAAATAAATACTTTGTTTTACGATTATTCTGGTTTTCTCGGTCGATTTATTACCTCAATTACGTCATATATATATAACTAACCGGCATTCAAAAAGTTGATCAGTACATTATTATGAAATATACCTGTGGCTTACTGCTTTCCCTCAGTCTTGAGTCTTGATCATCAACTCTTTAACTTTACTTACATTATATATATATTGTATATTACTCAGAGGATCTGTATTTCTCAAAGAATAGGTCAAGGCTACTATCCTTCGTAAGGAATATAGTACACAGAAAAAAAAGGATTTTTTGACGCAAGAATTTTTTTCTCGCCTCAAAAATTTTTTTTTTGCTTTGAGAAAATTTTTGTTTTCAATTTATAATGAAAAAATTTTTTTGAGGCGAGTAAGAATTTTTGGCGCCAAGAAATCCTTTTTTTTGTATAGCAAAAAAAAATCTGTCATTAGATGAGGTAAAAATGTTTATAAGGATTAACGTCAGTTAAAAAATCATGCAATTAAATATAAAATTTTTAAATTAAATTAAAGGGTGGGTGGTCTAGTGAACGAAAGTACTTCATATTTAGTTTATTGACACTTAATTAATTAATAAATAAAACAATAAGTGAGTGTTGGCTTACTGGCAAAGCTAGTGCAATATTAATAAAACTCGACATTGATACACGGAAAGAAATTTTCTTTAAAAATTACCGTTAAATTCACTATAATCGTGGGACATAATGCAGTTCTTTTATTTATTACCATTTTTGAAATAAAAATTAGGAAAAAATTCATTTATTTTGTGGTAAACTTCATAAAATTTACCGAAAACCGAGTAAAATTTACAGTAGACTACGGTAAAATTTGTTGAAAAAAGGTTAAAAATTTTCTGACTTACCGACAAATGATTAGGTCGTGCCATTCGTCCCACGATTACAGTGAATTTAACGGTAATTTTTAAAGGAAATTTCTTTCCGTGTACGGATTTGCTTATCGCCGGTTTAGAGAATATATAAACGAAAAATTGCATTATTTATAAAGTACGCGTAATAAAAAAGCGCATAACTATAAATATTAAAAATAATAAAATGACCAACTATTGCAATAACGATAATGTATTTACCGAGGCGTTATCTTTCATGATAATCTATAGCTCTGAGTAAAACGAAACAGCTTAGTATTCTCAGCGCGTGTCATGGTTTATGAGCATAAGTATAAAAAGATGCTACCGAGGTGTGTATGAGATATTATTCACCGTCATGGAGCTGTATCAGAGATAACTTTAATGTCCTCTTATTATAAAATCTACGCAATATTAGCTCGTTATTCAATTATAATTACGATAATATATTTAATATTTATTACTTTTTTTTATGTTCAAAATAATCTCGAATTTTTCTTGAATTCGGATTTTAAGTAAAAATTAACAAAATTATTCCATTTGCTTCAAAATGATGATAATTTAAGTTTCAAAATTTTTTTGAGTTCTCGGGAGAGAGCGGGGCAAAATGGGGTACTGTAAAAAAACTTTATTGAGAGATTCAAATTTTTTGTGCCCCATTTTTCTCAATATAATTATTTTTTGAATTAACCTCTGTACTGATTTATAATTATTTATTTAGTTTCCTTTTTATCAAAACCATAAATATTTAAAAAAGTAAATAAACTCACCATGCCTCAGTTTTCCTTTTTTCGATATAAACATATTCATAGGCCGTGGAACACGTTCTGTGCACATAGTCTCTCCATCTTTCTTAGGCCTGATACCAAAAAGTGCATTTCTTCCAACTTTCATGTACTGTCTGCCCATTTTTTTCGGGGATCCGACCCCAAACAATGAAGTGATGAATTTCATTTTGCTCAGATAATTGTCCACGAAAAGTAAACACAACCAATAAAAATTGCCTCAAATCACCCACGATTTAAATCACAATCACAGTCTATTTACTTTTATTTTCATAAGCAAAAAATAAAATAATGTTCAACAGTCACTTGCCCGCGACAATTTAAAACCGTTTTAATTATTTTGATTTTTAAAAAATATTTTAATGTCAGCAATTACTCGGTCACTTAACTTGTTGTTATTAAAACCACAAGTAACACAACTGAGATTATTATGTTATAATTGGTACGTAATGTGTTACGTGTCAATTGCATCTTTCACGTCACCTCTCCCAACATTGTTTTTATTACGACTCGTAATTTACATTCAATTTTTATAATTCAAACTTTAATCAAAAAAAACTATTATTAGTGTTAATATTTTTTTTTGATTTCAAATATTTATAATAAAGTATACTGATTTTTAATAATTACTTTAGTCGTCTTCAGTAAACTGTTTCCGGTTTAACTCAAGATAAATATTTTTTAAACTTCTCACTACCTGTTTTTATGTTTAACTTTATGTATCACATCAATATATATCTATATATATTTATTTATTTACTTTTTTTTTACTTAAATGTGTGATTTAGTATTTTGACTACACTGATCGTGTCTCATTTCCTTATATTGTATAAAATCTGAAACAAATAATATTTACTTATTAAATTTTAAATTTCATTTTTAAATTTTTAAATTTTATAAGGATAAATTCTTGAATAAAATATTAATTGAAAAAAATATAATTGATAAATTAAAACACCAGACGATAAATTAATTTTTTTAAAATAATTTAAATATGTAAACAAGCAACAAATAAATAATTTTTTTTTAATTTAAACGAAATTTCGTAAAAAAAAAATATTTAAATAAAATTTTAATACTTTTTAATCGCATACATCATCTTGGTATTTTAATATTTATAAATTATTATTATCATATAAAAATAAATAATAATTTTGAAAAGTAATAAAATGAATAATAAAAATAATGATGGTTAAAAAGTGTTGAGAAAATGTAGAACTAAGAGAAACACTTCTAAGTAGTCACTTTTTATACAGTCAGACACGGGAGCGTATAATTAAACGTTTCAGAAAAATAACTCTCTATATATAAATTAACATCCTCATCATTACTTCAATATATATTTATATAAAACTCATAAATAATTAATCTTTGATGAAACAAAATTTTCCCCTCCCCTTAATTAATATCATAAATTAATTTTACAATACGTAACTACGATAGAGTAATTAAAAATCGCAAACAATTATTGAGAAAAAATATTCTAATACCGATAATAACTTTATCTTGTTAATTGGTAGCAAAAAATAAATGTATGCTTCATACAAGTATATCAATAATCAATAGCGATAATTACATTCTAAAGTAAACGATTTAATTATTTATGATTTTAAAAAAATCGCCACGTGGATTACAAAAAAATGAATGGTCTATTAATGAAAATGAATTTTTATGCTCTGGTTAAGGTAAAAGTAGAGCGTATATTTATATAAATAAATATATACTTAATTAAAATATATAAAAAAAAATTTACAATTATTTATTAATATAAAATTGTGGGAAGTTAATGGATGACTGATTTTTTTTACAGATGCTTAACATTTTGTCCTGCTTATCAACGAGTGACTCAAAGCAAGTAAATGGTAAATTTTACCGTATGGTAAATGCCTGATAATTCAGTTGCATGCCATCAATTGACAAGCCACAAGGAACCTTGACGTATACATTTTTCATGGTGGATAGTTCTCTCACCGTTATTGTTTACCGGTTTTACTATACACGCTTTTTATTCGGCCATTCACTTGATAGATCCGACTACTTCTATCGTAAGTAATCGCATTTTTTTTTAATCCATCTACTTATACATTCAATTCCAATCCTTATTTATTTCCATCCTTTAATAAACACCGCAGTGGGATATTAAAAAAAATATATATGAAATATATACCATAGATAACCAGCTGTAAATTTGTCTGATAAATTTGCTAAAATATAAATTTATTAAATCTCATCTCATTACAAAAGAGGACAAAAAATGTTTTATTAAAATACAGCAGTAATAAATAGACATTATTTCTGAGTCATCAAAGACTCGGCTAGACTTCCGTTCATGAATAAACAATAATTTTAGCAATAAGTAATAATTACTAAATTTATTTTTTAAATTATTGTTATTTGTGACTTACTAATTAAATAATTTGAGGTGTAGTTTTTAAATAGTTTAGCAAATGAGATGAGAAAGGAGTTGCTTTTGAGAATCACAGCATGTGTAGACTTACATAAGTTAGTCAAACGCTTCTTTGCGAGTTATAAGCGTTCCGCACTTGGTTCGTTATATTAACAGCCCGACAAGATTCAATCCGTCTTTATGTAACCCGACAACCAGCAACGGTTGCTCTCCTAGTCTACGGCAAACAGCTTTATATATATATATATATATATATGTATATATATTATATATATATATGTATGTGTACATAGATATATTACATGAAATTTCTCTATCTCTAACGGAAAAGCATGTGAGATGTTATATGAGGTATCTTTTAAATATAAATAAAATATAGATCACCAGTAACTCGATACAAGGCGGGACAAAATCCTCGATCCTTATTTACATGCCTAGCGGTCATTTGTTTAGATGTTTAGACAATTTGTTCAGCTAAATGTTTCTCTGATTCTCTATACGATTATTATTCTTGTTTACTGTACATCATTTGTGATGGTTATATTTTTTTTTCGCACTTATCCTTGTTAATACTGATTCTGTTAATGATTTTCTATTATTAATTCAAAAATTGTTTAGTGAAAATGCAACAGACTAGCAAAAATTTTATTTTATTAATGAAATTTAAAAAATATTTATTTTTTTAATTTTCAAAATTTTAATTTATTATTTAAAATAAATATAAACTAAAAGCAAATTTCAAAATTTTTTTTGAAAACACACTTAGGAAGAATAATTTTAAATATTTTTATTAATTAATTAAAAATAAAAATTCACATGTTGCACTTTCATTAACAAAAACACTCACTTATTTTTATTGTTTCACTTTATTTAATTTTATTTATTTGAATTGATAAGAAAATTCTGGCGGGAAATTTGAAATAAGAAGTGATAACGATTCAGCAGGTGAATTTGAACTGTACTAAACAATAACATCGAATTGTTAATAAGAAAAAAAAAAGTGTACGAGGACAGCGATCGAATCGGTAGCGCGCGGTGGACCACGGTGTGGCAAACACACCGGGGAGCAATCACTGACGGTGGCCCAACAACGTCGGGCAGCTCACCGACCCGCGAGCAACTCCACGAGTAGTAGGGAATGGCATTGCACTGCAGCGAAGAAATGAAACTAAAGATTGTAAGTGAGCAAAGCCCCAAGTACCCGCGAGAGTGGTACTACTCCAGAGTAAGCTAATATATACAAGACTAGTCGCCTTACACATATGAATACTCTCAAGTCAGGTGTATTCGGGGCTTGTATTTCGCAAATCCATTTAAAAAAAAAAAATATAAAAAAAAAAATACGTTATTTTAAAATAAAATACTTGAAGAAATGAAACTACTTTTTAACTTGGCATAAATTAAACTGACCTTCAAGTCAATCTTTCTCTCGAGCGATCTGCGATCGCCAAAATATCGTAACTTTTTAAACTGCACGAGTCTATCATTGATTTTATTTTATTTTTACCTTCGGGGCTTGAGCTAGAGTTCATTGTCACCAACTCGAAAATTATTCATAAAAGATTTGTCTTATTTTTTTTCTCTATTAGAATTAATAGGATTCAAAGGCCTTTGATTTCGTTTAAAAAAATTTTTTTCCGGTATTATAATTCAACTTGAGAATTCCCTAAAATTTATCATGAATTATTCATCTGCTTTTTTTGTCCATATCAAATTATTTATCAGATTAATCAAATTTATTATTTTTGAAATAAATAAATTATAGAAAAAAATAAATTTTAAAAATCATCAGCAATCCCAATTAAATTATTTAAAAATGTCTTGTTTAGAAATAAAATTTAACAGAGTAATAAATAATAAACAGTTGTAAATAGATATTGTAATATAATATATTTAATATATATATGTATAAATAACTATATAAGTATATATGAGTAGTAGGAGCAGCAATTATCAGTACGGACTTTCTGACTCCCATTCGATACGGTTGCATTATGCAATGGAGATCGTTGAAACATTACAGGGAGCGAGTTAGCATGAAAATTTTATAATCTCCGAATGCACAAGTAAATTTTATACGACACGAAATAAATAACTAAATAAAATAAAAAAAAAAATATGAAATGAAATATACTTTTAAAGACATACATTTATGTATATATATGTAGTTAACAAATATATTAAAAGTAACTTTTCACCCTGGTACGAGCAAGACAAGGTCTTGTAAACATCCGCTTGCTAAATTCCCAGTTTCGATAATTCCAAGGCTGACAAAAATAATATTGCATGCAACTTACATGTATTTATATGTTGACTCATTAATCTATAGTAGTTTAAAATTGCTCCATATTTATACTTAAATATAATATATACATATATTACTTTACATGCATTATAATTACTAGCCGTGATTTTTTGTCTTGTTATTCATTTTTTTTTTTATTTTTTTATTTATTTATTTTAAGATAATTATTATTAAAGCAGTTAATGATAATCTCATTTATTTGTCGTTAAAAGGACGAAAAAGAAAGCCGCAACCTTGGCTCGTTGTCGTCTCAAGGAATTTAAGTGCAATTTTTTATAAAAATGTGAACTTGATTTTTAAAAACATTAAAATATTTTTTTAAATTTTAATTTTATTATTTTTATGACTAGATTTTTTTTTTAGGAAGTTTAGAGTTTTAAAACAACTTTTTTTATTTACTATTAATGGTATAAATTAAGTACAAATTTTTTACCGCGACTTTGTTGTAAAAATTTAAAAAATACTTTTGGCGCGAAAAACCATATTATTTGAATTTAAAAATTTTTTTTTACGGTAACAGTTATAATTAAAATTATATATGTATGCATATATAAATATACGGCTAAGGTATATAAAATTTTGTCATTACGCAGATGTAAAATTTCAAATCTCCAGTTATCGTTAGTTTTTATGACCAACTAATAAATGATCTGATAAAAAGATTAAAAATATAAAATCGCGGTAACTTTAAATTAAATCATTATTTTTAAAAATTTAAATGTGTTCTTAAGTGAAGACACGGGTAATTATAGAAATAAATTCAGGGAAGTGGTCCATTATTAGCATACCCAATGGGTCAATCTTTAATCAGACTTATTTTACAGATGGACATACGAGTATTACTTTGCGCGAAATTTTTGAAAGTTCCTTCACCTCTGTCTAGACAAATAGAATAAAATGCCTGGACATTTGGGTCACTTGGTCCTCAATAAAAAATTTAAAAAAAAATCATGAATAAAATTCTGAATTTTTATAAAAACCTACAAGTTTATTCATGAATGACCAAATGCAGATCGTACTTACTTTCTGTATTCGTGCAATAGACAGACAATTGTGATATTTATTTAAAAGATCAATTGTGGCACTAATTTTTAATTCACTTTCACATTAAAAATAGCTCCGGTTTTTCAAGTTTTTAAATTATTTTTTAAACCTTCACTTTCCTTATTAAATTGATCGTGAAATAAAAGGCTAAAAAAATTTTATAAATTCAAAATAAATAATTATAAATTTATACTTTATTCACAAATAATTAAAAAATCACAACCACTGGGTAAAATAACACATTTTAGTAAAAATAACTAAATAAATAAAGATGATGACTATTGAAAGGGGTGCGTGCAAATGAAGCGATCTATGGAATGATCCGCGGATATATGTGCGCTGGTTGTGGATCTTTAAACACCACGACTCGCCAACTACGTGTATAGTACGTCATCGGACGATAAAAGAAAGACGGAAAGGACACGACACCTTCAAATGAACAAGAGAAGGCGAGATGATCCGCCGAGATGTGGAAGAATTAATAAATGGGCCAGGTGGTGGAAACAGAAATTGTACATTTGTTAAATAGAAAAAGACCGACATCCAGTATGATGATAAAGAAATAATCAAACAGAACCAAAAAAAAATCTTCTGTCCTCGATCTTTGTACTAGACATTACTACCGATTGATTTCTTTCTCTTCACTTCAATATAAATACTTTCCATTGACATTAAGTACAGCCGATAAAGTGCAAATCATCAGTAAAAAAAAGGCGGAAACACTTCAAGGTGAATTTAATATTTTTGTTTAGTACCGCGAGACTAAACGAAGTTAATTAAATTTTTTAAATGATTAACAAATTTATATTTCATCAAAAGAATCTATTTATTTATTTATTATAAAAAATTATTAGCTGATGATAATTTTATTCACTTGTATTAAATTTCATCATCGGGTTTTATTTGTGTTTCCCATGAATTTAAACAAAGACTCAAAGGCTCTGAGGAACAAAGTGTTAAAAGGAAATAAAAAAAGTACTTTTTTCACCCGTTGATGAGCATATAATTTTTAATTCTACGAAAGCGATAATTTTATGATAATAATAATTACATTTTCAGGGGTTTTTGACACCGTGATAAAAAGTTATCGTTTTAGTTAAATTTTAATATTTTTAAAAATAACCGCGTGGTGAAGAATGAGGAAAAATATAGTCATTTTTATATGATAATTAATGCTATAAAATAAAAAATATTTTTAATAAATATGAGAATTGTAAACATGGTATGGCCTTGATCTGTAGGTTGAAGATGATCTTGCCTCTGCAGCTTCAAACTATTGAACTCTCTGCTTATTATTTCACCGTTAGAGTTCATGCTAAAGTTTAAGCATTGAAATTACTCATCACTCTTATGCATCTATTGTTTACTTTACTCGTGATTCACTTGATAGATTTTTAATAAAAAATTTATTAAAAAAAAAATTGAACAGAAGGAAGAAAATTTTTTCGTTAATCTAAAAAATTTTTGCTACTATTAAATTACTGACTATTAATTTATGTAATAATAAAAGTTAATTTTTTTCTATCTATCGAAATTTGATTCCTTATTAATATTATCATTATTTTTTTTTATAATAAATTTTATTATTAAAAACCAATAAATTTTTTTCATTTTCAAAAATTCCTGAATCATCGGAAGGCCAGGATGAATCTTGATTGAATCATTAAGATTGATTTTTTGTTCCCCATCCAATTACGTCAAAGAATTTTAGTTTTTTTTTTCGACTAATGAAGTCGCCGGGTTTTTTCATTACATATTTCTCGGATGCATATTTTGTTTTTATGTAAAAAGTAACTAATATGTAAATATTATTAAGTCGCTTATTTATTTTATACATCATTCAATGAGATACTGAAAAAAAATTTACGTCAGAGTTGATTACACAGTAATAAATTTATTTTTTTTAGTATTTTTATTCAAGAAATGCTTTATAATAAATCGATATACATTTTTTTATTCAAAATTTTTTGTAATTTTGAATTATGACAGTAGTAAATTTCGGTGGATTTCGAGTTTTTTAAAATATATATTCAAATTAGATCAATAAATAAGTTTTTGAATCAAGAGTTTCACTTTTACTTAAAAAAGTTGTTTAGGAAAATAAAAAGTGATAGGATTACAATAAAATTAATTAAAATGTTCAAATTATTGTAGTATAAACTTTTTGTTATTATAAAATTAATAAACACGTGTCTGGGTTAGTAATTTTTTTTATTGATCAGGAATTTAGAAATGACAATAAATATCGCTAAGCAATCGAATCTCTTATTAATTAATTTGAAATGAGCGCTCGCTGTCAAATTAAATTAAACCACAAACTCAAAAACTTAAAATTTCATTTAATTTTTATGAACTAAAAAAAAATCAAATTTTAAACTCGACAATTTTAAAAATTTTCAAATTTTCACTGAAGTCCTATAACTTCGATAGAGGTAAAATGAACAGCTCAAAAAAACATCCATAAAATATCAAAATTTTCATGAGTTTGCGTAATAAAAAAAAAAAAAAGTTAAATATCGATCCAAAAATTTTTGAATTCTAGTTTTTCACCAAATCAGTAAATAATCAAATTGTTATTCGAATTTTTCCGTGCCTAGCTCCATATCCGGTGTAACTATTTTTCATATATTAGTCAGGTAATAAGAATTCTTAAATTAAATATGACAAATTTTTCTTATTGAGAATAAAAGCAATTCAATAAAACAGTGTTGGATTATCTTCTTTAAATATATATTAAAACCCGTACCCATACAAGTAGTATGTTATAAAAATATAGAGGGTGATCAAAACAGGTTATTCTCCTCATCTCTTAGTCACTTTAGTTTTATTTTTATAACCAAAATCTCTGTCATTATACTCCCAGGTTGATTGTTTACACTTCGTCCCAAAATTTTATTTATCACTATTTTGTTTCATTGAGGATTTTGACAGCGAATATATTTATTTGTTTATAAACATCTTTAATTCTCAGTTGATGTCTCTTGTAGGACTAGACGTCCCACTTGCCTCATTCCTCCCCATCGCGTTTCTCTTCTACTAGTCTCACTTAAATTCTTTACAGTAAACGTTTTCCGATCACGAGTCAGAAAACAAAATCCAAAAAAAAAAAGCTTAAATAAATACAGACAAACAATGCTCATATTTATGTATTTTTTCCATCAGTATTTTTTTTTTTTTTTACATCAATTTTCACCTTAGTGTCATTTTTGACCTTACCCTTATCTTCGTAAACATAAAAGGAATTTTTTTTTTTTTTACAGAACCTCACGGTTACCAGACCGATACTGAAATAATGTATGAGAAAAATATTCCTGATAAATTTATATATATGTTAAATGTAATTTCAGATCATGACTAGACGTAGAGGCAGCATGTAAACATGGCTGAATTCCATAAATGTCGTTGCCGTGTTGCTGATCGAACAAGACATAGGACAAGAAAATAAATATGCAAATTTATATAGACGGAGATTGAAATAAATAAAACGATCCACTCTCACTAATACAGGTAAGTAAAGGAGTGCCATTTAAACTTACTTGAGGATTAGTTACCTATCCCTGATAACAGTAACTCGACCCCATTACATTTGACATTCGCTGTTTGATAACCATTTTCCTGGATAAATTCCTTGTATACTATTTCCGACATGGATAACTGGCTATTTTCTTATCGGGATGTTGCTAAAGTTGTTGTTGTTTTTGTTTTTGTTGTTGTTGGGTTATCGAGTGACTCGTTTGTTTAGTTGATTTCGTTTTTTTCCTTTTAATTACTAAATAATTATTTTTAGTATTCGTAGTGGAAATTTTAAAAATTCTCTCGTCCTCTCGTTTTCATAAAAGTTTGATGCCTTGTCGAATATTTAACCGGACATGGAATTTTCTGTAGAAATAAAATAAAATCTTCATAATATAAAACTATATAAACATTTCTTTTAAAGATTTATTTTAAAAAAAAAGAATTTCTGCCCAATTTTTGAAATTGAAATTGAAATTTTTGTTTCGGAACAAAAAAAAATTTTTGGGCCCGTTTGCATTCGGAAAATTAAAATTTTAAAAGCAAATAAGTCCAGAGATTAGTTTAATAATATTGTTGTTGTTGTTGTCGAATGTTTGAATTGAAAAAAAAAATTGTTTTACAAACAGCTAACAAAGACAAAAAATTAACAATAATAAAAACAGACAACATTATTTAACTAATGATAAAATTGTGATAAAAAATAAAACAATAATACTGCGCAATCATTTCAATGACAACTCCTCGCTGTCGGTGTTGTAAAGTCAACGAGATGCAACTTGTATATATTGAAATTGAAAATTCATCGAGTCATACTAAATGATCTCAATATTACGTATTGATGAATCTTCTAGAAATGAATATCTTTTAATATTCTATGATCTATTTCTATTTTCAGTCACATATACATTATTCTTGAATGACTTTGTTGTTCAACTTATCAACAAGAATATAAAACAGTAAATAAAACCAAAAATTTATAGACTCAATTTTTTTTTTTTATGACAAAGCTTTGAATTTCAAAATTTTTGAACAAAGATTAAAGCTATAAATTATATATCGAGTGTTTAGTTCTTGTAGAGCTTCGATAAATATACAAAAAAATATGTTTTTGATGTCATAGAATATTAAAATATGATATATTTTGTTGGTCTATAATTCTTCACATTTTGTTTCTTTATAAATAATTTTTTAGTGAAAAAAAGATCTGACTAGACACCAAGAGAAACAAATAATACTATTATTTTAATGAGTTGTCTATTGACGTAAATGATTTTGAATAAAAGTGAATAATCATTTCTTAATATATTTTTTGTTATAATTTAACGCGCTGTCTTGTTTTGTAGTCTTTCAAACCTATTGTATATTTGACGGGACATAATTCATCATTATTCTAATTACCATCGTTAACTTTGTAGTTTGTTTACTCA
The DNA here is from genome assembly GCA_030273425.1 of Microplitis manilae. Taxonomy (NCBI): domain Eukaryota; kingdom Metazoa; phylum Arthropoda; class Insecta; order Hymenoptera; family Braconidae; genus Microplitis; species Microplitis manilae. The sequence continues at coordinate 2,465,505 of CP092725.1, forward strand.
TTATAGTTTTATTGTTTACAAAAAAATTAATCACTAACTATTTAAAGGTGATTTACTGACAGTGGACCCTTTTTTATGTCGATGCTAGATCAAAGTTCATTGCCATCCTTTGTCTTATCCATTAATGGTCTTGAAAAAATTTAAGCATAATTAAATAAAATATAATATAAAAATAAAATATTTGATTTAGTTTCAAAATATTTAAATCTATATATTTTTTAACGAAATTAAGTTTGGTTTTTTTTGAGATAAGACAGATTCCAATAAACTTTTAGGACAGAATCCCAGTTTAAATACACGAACAGATAAGTATATATATATTTACTTTGAGTAAAACATATATATATTTTTTTGTCCAATAAAACCAATTACACAATTAATTAGAATAGTTATTAAATATAATAACGAGTAAAAAAAAATCCATCTACTTAGATCAATATTTAATTAAAATTCAATTTTTTTTCAAATTTAATTATGCAAACGTTACCGGAGTAACGAATATAATAAATTTACCAATCGTCTGTCATTATTCTACGAACTGTTTATATTAATTAACAATTACAATTACAAAAAAAACATTATTTAATTAAATATTTAGATCAGTACTTAAAAATTTTGAAAATTTCATTTGTAATTCAAATTTCATAGAATTTTCTTTTATTCGAAAAATTATTTGATTGTCAAATTTGGTAATGGTCACAAAATTTTTCATTTTTTAAATGCGAAATTTTATCGAAAAATTGATTTTGCAAAATTACTTTCGTTCCGCGGTCAACTTTTGGTTAATTATTTTTTTTTTTTTGGTAATAAAATTGATTTTGACATTTATAATAATTATTCAATAACAAATAATCATAAAAATATTTAAGATAAGTGATTTAATTAACATTTGTATGTTAATTATAACTTGAAAATGAATAATGAATACTGAAAAGTCAAGAAAATACTTCCTGCTCATCATTATCATTATTCTAGATGGTTCGAGGAGCTTAAGAAATGATAATACTTAATATTTAATTAAATAAACACATTTGTGTTATAAGTTATAACACATAAATATTAATGCCGGAATGATATTCATAAATTTTCCCTCAGTCGGGGACGGCGTGCGACATTTCGCATCTGTAACAACTTCCTCACAAACACGACAATTGAGACGATTGATAAAAAAATAATTATCAAACGTGAATCAATGAGGGTAAAAAAACAGACATATCAGTCAACTTTTCGAATATTCTCGAATGAATTTTTTAATTAGTCGCAATTTTTTTTCTGTCTATAAAAAACGCAAACAGAAAAGAAGTTTTGTTTTTTTGTCAATATCATATTTGTCTTCATGACGTTCCAGTTTTTTACTTTCGTTTCATTTAATTGTTTTTAATTATCTAATATCTTAGATCAAACAAATTAAGTTTGATATCATTTAATGATAAAAAATTTGACAGTTAAAATTATACGTTGCATAATTAAATGAGTGGAAAAATAAGATGATTAGAAAAAAAAAAACTTAGATCTATTTTACACTTTGTATAGTATATTTAAATATACATTTATTCATTGAGTCATTCTTTTAAATTTTGTTTTGGCGGTAAAAATAAATATTATAAATTCTCTTTAAAAAAATTTGAAAAAAAAAAAAAAAAAAAAAATTACAAATGCTTCTGGGACTCCCAAAACTAAAAATAGAAATTATGCTCACTATTTTAAAGTTATTATTTAATATAATAAAAAAAAATACGGTAACCCTACAAAACTTCAGTTCCGCTCATTTTTTTTACAAAAAAAAAATTAAAAAATTTGTTTTTGGTTTTTTTACGGCAGATGTAAAGAAAAAAAAAATTTACTTCGCAGTTCGTATTAGCAAAAGGTATAAAAGAAAACAATTAAAATGTTTGACACATAAATTATTAATAATTGTTCTCTAATAAAATAAAAAATCAAAAGTAAAATTAAATCTTATTTTACGAGCTTGAAGAAATTTTTTTATAGATATGAACTAATTCTTTCCATGGAAAAGTTATATGACAAAGAAAACGTAGAAAGATTTTTTTTCGCTACTTTATAAATTTTAAATTACAATTCTATAGGCCAATTAGTGACAGCTATTATTTGTTTAATTAATAATTAAAATTAATGTTTTTTTTAAATGAATTTATTACATACACAGAGCTGCCATCTGTGCAGGAACGTATATATTAAACTCACCTGTTAATGCAGGTGTTTAATAAAATAGTGGGTATAATAGAATTCTCTTATAAAAGTATGAAAATTGAAATAAAATTATTAATATAAAAAATAAAATATATTTATTAAATTATCAGTATCAAGTTTGATCAATTTATTATATTAATGTAATATAATAATTACTAAAAATTGAGTATTGAGTATTATGAGGACATAAAGTAATTAAATTCGAAGTATTAATCATTAATCAGTGCCATTGGAAAACAATATGAGCTATGAGAAGATAAATAGTCGTTGTCACAAGACTCCCTATCGTTATTGGGAATCCCATTCTGTAAAACAAAAAATTTCATTCGTTATTTTTTCTTAGATTCATTACCTAATTTATTGAAATTAATAATTATAAGCAAAGCAAATTTTTGAAAAATTTCTGTTTGCGCAAAAATTTAAATTATTCAAAAAAAATTTTCACTTATTTTTAGTGTAGAAAATTTTTTGTTCAAATTTTAAATGACCCAATTTGCCCCGGATCTCTATTTTATTTAAACTATTTCTTTACACATATTTTTTTTTTAAACTATAATAAAAAATCTTTGGATTGGAAATTTAATGAAATTCAAAAATTTTGATAAAAAAATACTAGAATTAGTTAAAAAAAAAAAACTGAACAATTACTTGAAAAATTGCATGAATGTAAATGGATATCCATGTTGCTCAGAAACACCAGCGCAAACAACATTTGCCGAAGCTCCAATAAGAGTTGCATTACCTGAAAAATAACACGTATCCATTCACCAGAAAAAAAATGTAACTCGTCATCGATAAGCTGACGAGTAAAAAAAAAACAAGCGATAACAATCAGTAAATTACTCATCGGTAAAGTGCGATACTCTCAGAAAAAAAGTCTAGACGGTTCGCGGTTCAATATCACACTTACCTCCCATGCAAGCGCCGTAAGACAAAGCCCAAACCAGCGGCTGAAGTGGCAGCCCAAGTTGGTCATTTTGCGACAAATTGGTTATTATTCTGACCATCATTGTCGTCAAAGGAACGTTATCAACAAGCGCGCTCGCGATTCCCGATACCCATAAAATTAAAATTATAGCGACCGCTAGTCTGAAGTCTTCGTTCACTGACAGTATTACCCATTCAGTTTGCCTGCCAATCCATGCAATTAAACCCATAGATGAAAGTGCCTTTAAAAAAAAAAGATATATTTATATATATAAATAAGTTGAATAACAAATTTAAAATATGACTGTGATAAATTTTTGGCATTAGCATATTATAGGTCAATGAATTATCTAAAATAAAAGCAACCGGACAGAGAACTGTGTTTTTATATCTTTAAATATATATATATATATCTATATATTTATACCTCCATAAGGATGAACAAGGCCGCAAAAAATATCAAGGTACTCCACTCCACTCGTGCCAAAATTCCATCTAAATCCTTTGTATCCGCAAGTATGAGAATAAGAAAAACACCTAACAAGGTCGTCCACCCAAGTGATAAATTAACGTTTGGCAAATTGTGCAAAAAAAAAAGTATTATCACAAATATTAATGTAATACTCGATTTTAATAGCAGCCATTTGTCACGTATCGGATACTAAAAAAAAAGTTAATAAATTTTTTATCTAAAAATAAATCTTATTAAAAATTTTTTTTAATAATAATAAATAATTCATGCGTATAATAAAAGTAATAAATATCTAATTTAAATATTTGTCTATTAGGCAATAAATTAATAAGTAATTTAAAAATAGCTTGATTGATTGGTTAATTAGTTATTTTTACCTTTTCTTGTAGTTCTTCGAGAGTAGATTTATATTTTGATAAATTACTACTGCCAGTAGCTAATTTATTATTCAACAAAGTACTTAATGATTTTACTTTTTTTAATAATATATCACGAACTAATTTTTCTTCACGGCTGTAACTGGACAAACTTGCAGCAGCACGTTGCCAAATAGCGATTTCGTGTTTCAGCTCTTGGATTTCTTGAGGCTCGGGGTATTTTAGGAGTTTCGTGTCCCGAAATATGTATTTTAGTTGGACACTTGCTACCAATAGGGCCATTACTACGCCAATACTCATGTGTAACACGAAGTAATTGAAATTCATTCCCTGTTATATATATAGAATATATATATCGCGAAAGAACTTATATTTTAATACGCCTTTTTTCTTTAGGGAACTTCCAAAAGCCAAACGGGCGCATGATTTTTGGCTTTCAAAAAATTTTAAAAAATTCTAAGCTTTAATAAGACTCCAAAGCTATTTGTAATAAAACAAAAGTATGTTCACTTTTGGCTTTGGGAGGTTTCCTAAAGTCAAAAGGGCGTAAAAAAATGTAAGTCATTTTGGAGTTGGTAACACGATATAATTATAATGTTTGATATTGAATTTTGGGTGATAGATAAAGAAGAAAGTACCGCTTTGATGACTTTTGAGTTGGTGGTAATAATAACATTTGGCGGGTCACCAACAGGCGTTAGCGTACCTCCGATATTTGAAAATATAACCATTGCTGTCAATATTGGTACAGGATTTAGCTCCATTACTTCACAGAGTCTTATTGTTACGGGGGTCATTAGTAACACCATTGTAGTATTGTCCAAAAACGCAGATAATACTGCAGTGAAAAAACACAGGGTATAAATTAGCGGCCAAATTTTTCCGTTAGTTATCTAGAAAATTATGAATATTTATTAATTGTGTCAACTATATGTTGATAATTAGTATCATTATTTTTGAGTACCTTGTAAGCAAACACTGACAGAAAATCAAAAAGTCCGGTCTCTCCTAAAATTGCTACGAGTATCATCATTGAAAATAATAATAACAGTGTATCGATATCGATCCATGACATGAGTTCTGTTGTTGTCGGTCGCTAGAATTAATTTTTTAAAAATAATTTTAGTTGATAAAAATTATAGAATTTCGGGTTCGATCTTTTTTTTTCTTTTTATATTTTTGTGAAAATAATTACCTCATTTAAAAATGCCAAGACAGCTAGAGACATCGTAGAAGCGAGCATAGCAGCGAGAGCGCGGTTAATAATTTCAAAAATAATCGAAATATAAAGGCCCAGCAAAATAACTGTTCCATAAATTAGTCCTGCCTCAGGACTCGCCGGTGACAGATCATAAGCATAAGAAATTTTAATCTCTATCGGTAAATTAGATTCAAAATTCAATCGCACTAAATAATTAACCGATCTATTAACATAATTACTAACATGCAAAGTTTTTTGTACATTTTGGTGTGGGAAAATTTGAACCAAATCTGGCGGCAGAATCGGAATTACCAGTCGCGCAGTCAAATTCTATAAAAGAATTATTATCATGACTATTGAATCATTTCGTAAAAAATAATTTATGAAATAGAATATATAATATATACTGTCTAAATACTTGAGATTTATTATAATCACTGGTAATTAATTCAAGCCAGACAACGAGATGATATGATGAGGGATTAGCATCATCCGTCTTTAGTGTGGGCAATAGTGGACCCTCGAGATTCAACTTGACTTTATTACTTATTGGTTCATCTGCAATCTCAACGTCTACAACACATACGTTAAGGATAAATATATCTACATATATTTTGAAAGAAATAATACTCAACAAAAGTAAATATTTATTTTTCAACTCGTTTTTTTTTATTTTAAAAAAAGGATACTGCTTACTTCGTGACTCGGTATTGATAAATGATTCATCATTCCCGGTTTTTCGCTTTTAGTCATCAATAATAACTATAATAATGTATTATCTTTTATTACAAATATCTCAAATAAATAAATAATATTTTTGAGTATTTGAAAAAAAATTTGTTTTCGTTTAAAAAATACTTACGGTAAATATCGACCAGTAAATGGTTAAAAATCCCAATTTTACGTATCGGTATATGGGTATACTTTGAGACGCATAAGGATTTTCAATGTCATTATATTTTTCTTTACTTCTTGAGTAACGATTGCTGAAAAAAACAATATAAAGAAAATTTTTTGAAATTTGTAACTTTATATATTTTTAAATTGCCGTAATTGAATTTTTTTCCAATAACGGCAAAATGGGTACCGTCAAAAAATTTGGAGTGTCCAATTTTCTTCGGCAATTATCAATAAATTAAATGATTACAAATAATAGTACTTACCTCAGAGGCGATATTTGACTACTTAGAGACATCGATACACTTGTAATTATTTTCCAAACGATAAAATTTTTTTCTGTTCTGACACAATACGAGCGCGACCCGGATTTAAAAGTACATTTTTAAAAAAGGCAATTCCATATCTCAAGTAGCTCTTAAGAAAAATAATTACAATCACTTGACGAATTTGATTTCGCCGATGATCCGCAGACATCAACCGATGACAATGATGTGCTCGTTGTATCTTATTCTCGTAATAAATTTAATCTCAATTTTTTTTTTGAACTTTGGAGCATGAAGCTTAGCCTCATCCATCAGTAGATTCCCATAGACAAGACACCTGTAATTAGGTTCATTAAATCTTCATACAAATTAATCCCTTGCAACTAATGAATACTCGGTAGACAAATAACATCGATCTTAAAAAATTATTATTAAATTAAACATTAGTCATATATTTTTAAAATACCCAAGTAATCATATCTACAACATTTTGAAAACAAATTCTTTAATTTAATTTTAAAATATTTTGACACAACAAGTGACGTAATTGATTGTAATTAATTATATCTTCATAAATAAGTCATACATTTTATTTAATATACAATTAATAATAATAATAATAATAATAATTATGATTGCATAGTTAATTATTATCAGTAAAAATTAAAGACGATCTATTAAAACTCATAATAAGACATTTGTTATAATTATTATTATTATTGTAATTGTTAACTAAAATGTTGTCCTTCATTGTTCAAACACGACTTGTTAAATATTAGACTACGCGTTATTATCTTATTGAATCGGTTTTATTATCGTCCTTCAATAAAAAAAAAATTTCTTGTTACCTTTCTGTAAGGAAATAATTTTCAGATTAAAACAAAGCCCCAATAAATTAAAAATAAACAATTTATTCTTTTTGCATATCATAATTAAAATTAATGTACTGTCGGAAAAAGATAAATAGTTCAATTATCAAATAATAATAATAATTAAAAAAACCCAGCAATAATTATTATCAAAAAATAATAAACATGTTTCATAATATTTTTGGAATTATTGTTGTGTGACCTTAGACATCTTAATCTTGGGAAAAAAAATATAAAGAAAGTAATCTAACTAATTAGAATTTAAATTTATAGATAATTAAATGAGTAAAAATTTATTAAATAATTGAATTTATTTTTGAATTTGATTTTTTTTTTTTTGGCGCGAATTTTCGGTGTTATGAAGAAAAAAATGTTTTTAATTGATAAATAATAAATATATTTTGAAGTCTGCGATAATTAAATTATCTGTGCTGTATCTCTCTGATTCATTTAACGATAAATAGTGCAGGGGAGAGTCGATCAAATAGCGATATCTTATCAATAAGATTTAATGATAATTAGATTGCGTAATCTATTTAGAATTTTCATCCAACTATTTAATTCTTTGTTTTAGTTTTATTTAAATTATTTATTTTCTTAACAATATTTACATTGTTATCACTACATACATATTTATACATTAAAAAAAATAATAGTACATTTATATGAAAGGACTGAAAATTTTTTTCGAATGCTAATCTGATTAAAAATAATAAAGAAAACTATTTATCAAATTTTTGCATTGTAGTAAAAAAAAAATAATTTATTTTTTAAATCGTTTTCAAATATTGACAGACTTATTTTGAAAATTCTATGAAAGATATATATAAATAATGAATTAACATATGGTATTGACTATTAAATGTTTGCGTTCATGAGTTCCTCGTGATTTCTGATTGGCGGAGTTCCCCCATTTTGAACCGCGATTCCGAGAGTATTTAATTTCGCGTTTTACGATAAAGAATCATCAGTCGCAAAAAGTTCACAGACACAGTTAATCATAATAAATATATCAATAAATATATATTTATATAAAAATGAAGAGAGTTATGATAATATCTGCCTTTTTGGCAATTCTCATTACTATGGGTAATTATTATATTATTTATTATTACTATTATTATTATTGGTTAGACGTAAGAAAATTCAAAAATTTTGTGTTATTTAATTAGAATAGAATTAAGTAATTTAATTACTTTTTAAATTTTATTTTCGGGCTTGCAGTTGCATCGAAATCTTCACCGGAAATTTTCGTTTCCGATAGTGGTGCAGAGTACATTGTTGTTGATAAAGAACCAGAGCACTGCGAAGCCGGAAAAAAATACAAAGTAGATTGTAATTTGTGCTCGTGTTTGGATGGTGATAATATGGCGTGCACTAGACAGAGGTGCAATCCGATCAAAAACGATAGCGAACAAAAAGTATCATGGGGACGTGAGTATTTTTGAATTATAAGTATGAACTGTTGATAATAGACTGTATCAATTTTTGAATGTTCCGAATTACTGGAGCACTGTTGTCTAGATTATTATCAATTAATGACAGTTATTAGTAATTATAGTGTAAAAAATCGAGAGTGACTTCGGAGTGATTACGAATTTTATTCAAATCCGAATTCACTCTGCGGAGTTTTTAAAAAAAATCACTCTTCATACGGAGTAAATAGGAAATATTTTCAACGGAGTGATGTTGGAATGATGCGGATTTTATTTATTCGAAGTAAATTTCGAAGTCATCCCCTTCGTATTCACTCCGGAGTTAATACGCGTTCACTCCACAACTTTTATACAGTGTAATATAAATAAATTTAATTACAGCTTTGTGGAAACAAGGAGACTCCTGTGAACCCAATAGAGTATTCTACAGCGAGTGCAACGAATGTCATTGTGGACCTGATGGAAGCCATGCAGTTTGTACTATGAAAGCTTGTTTCCGGCCAGTAGCCTCGAAAACTGATTAAACAAATAAAGTAATTTGTGAACTGGAAATTTTATAATCAAAAGAGAGGTTAAAAGTATAAGATTAGCTTGTAGATTTTATAGTTCACTTTGCCTGAAATTCTTCACTAATATTTAATTATTTAAAAAGTCAATTTTTCAATTCCTTAATTATTAATTAGGTATATATAAAATTTAGTAATTAAGGAATTAACATTTACTGCCAAAACTCCACTTTTATAAGAAATTAAAATGTAGCAGTGAATACAAACAGTGTAATTTTTTAAAAATAAACAATTGTTTTAAAATATTTTTGAATTTATAATTTTAAAGTCCTATAAAATTAATTTTTCCGATACTCATTAAAGAAAAATGAACTTTTATGATTTAAAATAAAATAATTAAATATATTTTTAATATATATATATATTTATTTATATATATATATAATTTTTATTTAATTAAATACAATTCACTTCATTCAATCTCATCAATCAGTTTACAATAAAAAACACTATTGATTGATGAATCAATCTTAATTATCAATTAAAACCAATATACAATTTGCATATTTATTTTTTTTATACATAATTCCTATTAAATTACGTACTATTATCTATTCTGTACAAATGATATTTTTACTTATATTTCTTACTAGAAATGTTTACGTTTCGATAATTAAATTTATTTAAATCGTAAAAAAGAATAATTATAATGTAAAATGCCGTTTATACTGTAGTGCGTTGCTTTAGGAAGTCAGATCATTTAGAATATATAAATATCAATATTAATATCAATATGATCAACTCTGAATATATTTATAGTTACAATAATTAATTAAATAAAATAATATAAGTTTTGTAAAAAGACTAGAGTTTTCTACACAAATTGCAATATCGTAATGCCATAGATCGCCTCACCTACCATCTTTTGGTTAAAAAAAAAATATTTTTTGTTGCAATAAATAATTAAAGTATGTGGGTTGAAATCTGTCAGTTAAATTTTAATGGAATGTAATTAAATGTCGTCTTTTAAAACTTTGTTATGGCATTACTTGATAGTTTATCGTGCGACAAGGGATCAAACGAAATTCAAACCAGAGTGAGGACTGGCATCACACCAAGTCTGAAATTTTGTTTTATCACGAGTCACTCTTTATATTTTTCATAATTACCTGCATTAAAAGACAGAGTTTAAATGTCTGATTTAAATTAAATACCAAAAGCGCGCGTAAAAATTATACAAAAATTCATTTTTATCAGCAGGAAATTTAATGCGAGGGATTTTTTTTATGAGTAATTTTAAGATAAATTGATAAAAATAATTTGAGTCTAATCGAAATAGATCTCGATCGATTGGGTATCGGGCCGAGAGAAAAAACTGAGGGTTTGAAATTGAGTTACGCCTGAAACAGGCATCGAAACTAATTTCAATGCAAGTAATATAAAAAAACCATCTAATTAATTACATTCTAGTAATTATTTTTAAAAAATAAAATTTGAGTCTAGAGCTACGGCTTTATTGATAACTTTTTCACGTCAATTTAAATGCAATAAAACTTAAGGCGGTAATTTTTAAAAATACAAAAACGAATTTAGTTTTTAAGTATAAAATTCTGAAAAAATTATCAATAAAAAATTTAGTAATCTAGACAAAAATTTGTTGTGAATAATTTTTAAGTCACATTTAAAAACATGTCGAAAACTCAAAGGTTATTTTAAAATCTATTGCATTAAAAAAAGAATGAAAAATTTGTTCAGTCAATAAATAAATAATTTAAATTTAAATTTCATAAATCGGTAGCGGATGTCCTTCGGAGTTGAAAATCCATCTGTCAAGATCAATCAATTGTCTCGTATCGTCAAACAATAGATACAAGTACTTCAAAGTTTCCGCGTACCAAAAGCTTTCAGTCATATCGCGCGGCCTAGTGTTCTGCGGGTTTCGTACATTGCCGATGCTCGTGTAACCGTTTTCAACTTTCGTATAGTTTTCGAACCCTTTGAATATCTGCCATCCCCAGTCCTGATAAGTTTTATTGCCCGTAAAGTACCACATGTAGTAAAGGCTTTCAATGAACTCTGGTCTCAGTAAATTGTGCGCGTCGGTGCTCTTAACGTACATGTCCAATTGGTTTTCATCGTCATTGGTACCTTGTACATTGAAGTAAGTTATCTCAGGCGCTAAGAATGTCGGCTGTATGGCGTAGGTTTGGTAGCAGGTTGTCGTAAGTTCCTTCGCAAGGTCCATGTGCTCAGTAGTCAACCCATGATGAGTTCCCAGTGCAAGTGTACCAGGTAAATAACACGTCAGATGATCCATCTTGGGCTTCATGTCCCGCGACGCGCCCACCAGTTCAGCAATAAATAAATATTTATTTTTAGCCGTACGTTTAACTAAATGTTTTTGGGTACCAGACATCCCTAGGAGATAATCATCGCGTAAATAATTTATTGTTTTGCCAGTTTGTAGCCATTGTTTCAGTAAGTACTCGTAATAGCTGTCACCACGTGCTCCCAAAGTGATAGTCGCGTGTTTTCTGAACAGCCCAGTGTTCGCGTTTATAAAAATTGGCACAAGCCCGTCATATTTTTCCAAGTTGTGAATGTGTTCTGACACCCGAGCAGCGGCTGCTTCAAAGCGCGGCTGTCCAGTACTGCGACTCAAGTCACGAAATTCTAATTGGATTGACGTGACTTCACTTGTACTGCTGTCTGGTCCCCATTTAGGGCTGTGGGCACTCTTTGTTCCCAGATTAACGTCAGAGTAGGGTACTCCTGAGCTCGTTGAGAATGCGGGCATCATTCTATCACCTAGATCAGTCGCTTTGTCTAGGAATAATTTATCTCCTGACAGATGATAAATTGCTAGGAGTCCACCGAGGACACGGATTGTTACTTCAAATAAATTGACGTCGCGATTAAGGTCGAACTTTAGGCTGTCAGCAACCCAGGCCCGGGCTTTTGCAAAATCTATAAGATGATAAATTAATTAATTGATAAAAAAAAAGGAATTGGTTAATAGGTTTTGTAAATTTACCCTCATTTAGACCCATCATGTACATGGTATCAAGTGAATCGACAATAGTGAGTCCTAGACCAAACCACTCATGGTAACCACGTGAGATAGGTTTTATATTATCATGACCCCATGCATACTTGGTGTAGCCGTCCCACGAATGTTTGAAAGCCTTCACCACAGCCTTCTGCCGATCGTTCTGCGGCCCGCTGAATTTAACGACATTGGGCTTCGGCTGCGGCGGTTCCCCGATCTGGTCATCGTCAATCTGATTCACCTCTGGCTGGAACTCAGGCTCCTCTATAACCTGGGCTTCCCCGACTTTTTCCTGCTCCACGTGCTCAAGATGGTCCGGGTTGTCATCCCGATCTCCGGTATCAGCATTTTCTACTTGTTCTGCATGTTCACCGGTATCTACTAGTACTAATTCTTCTAACTGTAATTGTTTTTAAATTTATTTATCATCAATCAAAATTTATTTTCATTCATTTATTCTTTCATTTAAAATTACCTTTGCTATCTTCGAAGTTACTTTAGCTATGCTGGGTTTTTCATAATCGATTGTTGAATTTGTGTTACCAGATAGAAAATAAAATGTCAGTATCAGTATTGTTCCTAATAAAATATAAAATATATTACGTTGAAATCGGGAAAGTTGGTTCCATTGCTGAAAAAAATAAATCCATTAGAAAAGTTTGAAATTTTTTTTTTTTTTTATTAATAAATTTAGGGAAAAAAACTTACTCGCCATAAACTCTTGGATGTAATACGCGAATTAATATCGAAATCATTAATATTCAAGCTGATATAATCAGGAGCAGTGGAGCTAGAGGAATGCATTTCTATTTTTAAAATTGCTAGGTTAATTTCTATAAACTTGTGGTCTTTTAAATTGACCACGAGAATGACGAAAAATCACAACACATTTATATATTTTATGATTAGTTTTTTATCACTATTTTATCATTCTTTCCATCTTTATTTAGATTAATTACGTGGCTTTTGAAAACATTGAGATGGTAAAAAATACGTCATCGAGTTTAAAAAATTTGAGATACATGTGAGTTATTATTATTATTGTTGCTATTATTATTATTATTATAATTATTGTAATTGTGGGTGATACACAAATGTGTGTATTTTTGCAGATAGTTTGAACATTGTGCTAGCGAGTACTTGAGTGATAACGAAATATTTTTAAATATTTGTTATTATACTTAGATTTGAAGTACTTTTTTATCATATATCTATTGATATGACAAGCAGAAGATAACCAGGTTATACTTTTTTATTTAGATTGTTTTATTATCGTTCGAGGGGTCGCTTCTTTAGGACGCGCGTGCGAGATCTGTGCGGGGGCGTTCAAAAAATCCGCTGATAAAATGGCGCGAAAGTTTAAATTTCGCGGCCGTTTGAATAAGTCGCGGTTGGTTCGTGTTTGGGTCGTGATTGTGGTCGGTTTTAGGTCATAATTCACTTCTTGGTTGTTTATTTAAAAAAATTTATTTTTCCTCATAATTTTGAAACTCAATAAAAAATTTATTAAAATTTTTTTTTTCATTTTTCTGTAAAAAAAATTAATTTTCAATTTATTAAAGTTGTTCGCTAGAAAAAATAAATAAATAAACGTATTGATAAAAATATCATAAGTATGAAAAATTTTCTGTAAATTATCGGAGAAAATTTTCAATCATTTTAACAATTATTAATTTTATTATTTTCTCAAGCTATAAAACAACTTGATGGCTAAATTAATTGAATACAATTGTTCTATACAACAGTTTAAAAATATAAATAACTCAATTAAATATCCATTTACTAATTTTTTGTCATTATTCAATAACTAAGAATGTTCTTAGAACGGATAAATAAGCCATCGCAGTTTTCACAACCTGAAAGTAATTTTACATGCATTAAAAAATTACTAAATTATAATTACATGACAATATTTTGAAAAAAAAAAAAAATTGCGAGCTCACATCTGTAAGTGTACTCAAGCAAAAGGCTCCAAATTTACCAGCCGTCAGTCCCAATGGTTTTTGAGACCGAGCCATGCAAAGAACAATCATTTTAGATGACTCTTTAGGCATTTTGTACCACAAACAATCATAATATGCTTCACAAACTTTAAAACTCTGGACGAATAATATAAAAAGTAAATAATATAATCCCCAATTTATAAATATTTATTAATTATAAAATTAATACCTCAGTAATTAGGCTTTCGCCCACAACGCAGTGGGCATAGAGTACGAGAAATACCAAAAATATAAATACAAAAAATGTAACAAGATCAGCGCCTTGTCCTCTTGCGTAATTCTATTTATGAATCAACATATTTTTATTCAAACAAAAAAATTAATTGTTTTTCACCATAAGGTAAAAGACTTAGTACCCGATTAGGGAACTAGTACTCGATCACTCCATATATTAGTAAATATAAATTTACAAAGACATGAGTGACCGGGCATTAGTTCTCTGATCGAATTCTGGATCTTTTCTCTTTCCTGCGCCGAAAGTTTGAATTCCTGCTCTTTTTAGCGGGAAAAAAGTCATACTTTTCTCTTATGCAAAAAAAAACGGCGCATGCTTTTTCCACAAACAGGCGATAAATTTAAACTTTTAGACGCAGGTCTGGTGAAAAATAGTTTACACACCACGGAAGGTAAGACCTCCCAATCCGCGTGTTTGCGTTGCGCACCTACGCGGTATGAAATTTCCTACTTTCTTCCCTTGGTGTGTAATTTACTATTAAAATAACTTACAACGAGTAATTGATACCCAAGAATACAAACAAGCGAAGTCGCGCCTAATAGATGCGCCAAAAGAGTTTCACTGAAAGCTTCTTCAATACTCTGGCCCATTCTAAAATAAATAACCAAGATTGTCTCAAACAAGTTCCCTGGAGCTTATTAGCAATAAAAATCTCCACATACTTGAGCAATCTGTCATGTTCGATAATAATACTTCGTAATTCTTGCTTGCATACTCCCTGCTCGGTATTTATTTCGGAAATTCTGATAGCAAGTGACGCTAATTTACCGCTCACATGAAAAACTAGGGTCACCATCAAACAGTCGGCTGCTGTTTGACCGAACCCACTGACAAATACAAAAGGAAAGTGGGATAAATATGTCAGTGCCCATGTTCTTGAATCGTTGACTTGGTAAAATAAATGAAAACGATACGGCAAAATAAATGGCATCGTCGCATTTTCCATTTCAACATCCAGCTCCCCTGCAAAAAAAATATTTAAAATTTAATTACTCGATTCTTTGATATATTAATAAAATTAATTAACCGAAAACAAACCCTCTGGTGGTGGCGGTGGACTTGTTATCGGCTTAGCGTAATAAGAAGTCGCGGTCATGGTGACAAATGCGCACAAAAGTTTTATAAATAATTTAGCTTTCTTCATGTAGTCAATAAACACTTGACTTTCTTCATCAGTTCTATAAATTCGTGCGTCGTAATCTTTGAATGCTTCATTAACAACCTCACCAAGTTGACGGTTGTACTTTTTTAACATCGCGATGCGCACTAATATTTGAGTGAATGCCATATTTTCAGTTAAATTTTCAATAACGTGCTCGAGATTGTCGATGAACAAAAAAAGATCAAGATACTCCATGGCCATGTGGTACACAAAGTAACTGAAGTTGATAGTAAATATAAAAGTATTTGGCGACTGCGGCCACAGCCCGAGGGTTGACAGCAACCACCTATTCCACTTTAGCACTTTAGCCACCTGATCAAATGTCTCTTGATCCTGACAAATTATTTTAATTATCAATCATCGAAGACTTTTATGCAACTGATATTTTAAATACAACAGTCCAAGTCTTACTTGGAGCTTCAGACTACGAGCCATGGCTACTCTGTAGTCCTGAGGACTTGGCTCGAAGGTTGGTGATAGAATGACAGGAACAAAGCTCTGCAAGCGACAAAGTAACCGTCACCCTCGCGTATATTCACCCTCGGCGATTATTTAAATAACTTTTATTTTTAAAATACAAACTTTGTTGCGACAGGCAGGTGAAAAACTTTTTATTACTCCCCTACGTTTTACCAAACGCAGATTTAAAATAAAACAAATCGTTTACTTGGAATAGAATATAAATTTAAAGTTTACCCGCAATTATCTATAGTCCACCTCTAGACTAACATTTTTTTATTTCGTTCCTTGAGGATTTAAAATAAAATCCAAACACTGGAATAAAGCCCTCACTTGCAATTATCTTTTTTCTTACCCGCTGTCTTCAGTCCGTCTACTTTTTTTATTTCTTTCCTGGATTTAAAATAAAATCCACATGGAAACTTTAAATAAAACTTTGCAGGCCGCAATTATCTTGTCGCGTCTACAGCCCACCCCCAGGAACTCTCCCGCTTTTTTTTGTATGCAGATTTAAAATAAAACAGACACGTATGCTTTAAATAAAACTTTGATACCCGCGTATCTTTCCTATCTATAGACTACAGATTTTTTTAATGCTCCCCTACAAAGATTTTAAATAACGCGCCAATGTTCGGTTTAAATAAAAATTCAAACTTTACCTTTACCTGCAATTATCTTTCTTCTCTATCTAAAGCTCACCCCTGCCGCCATTTTTCAAATTTATTTTACTTTCCTCGGCTTAAAATAAAATACCCACGTGCACTTTAAAACTTTGTCACCCGTGATTTTTTTGCCGCGTCTACAGCCCACCCCCAGCTCTCCCGCTTTTGTCCGTTTACTTTTTCGTACATAGATTTAAAATAAAACAAACACGTATGCATTTAATAAAACTTTTGTCTTTCCATTTATAGCCACCGATACTTCCTTTTATTTTATACTCCCGACAAAGATTTAAAATAACGCATCAATGTTTGTTTTAAATAAAAATTCAAACTTTACCTGCAATTGTCTCTCCTATCTATAGCTCACCTCTGTCCAGTTTATTTTACTTTAATATAAAATAAAAACTTTGTCAAGTCTTTATTTTTGTACAAGAGCTTACCTGGACTTTTTATTAAATTCACCTCAGGATTTAAAATAAAATACAAACACGAATGCTTGGAATAAAACTTTACCTGCCAACTCTCCTTCCGTCTCATCTATAGACTGCCTATAGCATATTTTTGTCCGGTTTCTTGCTTGATTTTTTTATAATTGCTCTAGCTGGTAATTATCCATTTCTATGAATTATAATTTTTTATAATTATTAGGTATGTTCAAGTTTTAATTAAAACATGAACTTTGATAAAATATGAGCATAAGAACAAAATATATTGTCAGTCTTGATTAAACTTTATTAACACTCAGTAGAAAATATTTAAATATCAATTCGGTCTACAAACTGTTGGTAAAATTTTCCAGCGTGATTTACAAATTTATATTTTAACTTTAAATACTTAAATGAAGTAAAAAAATATATAAAATAATTTTTTACATTTACAAATTTAATAGTACGATTGAAATAAAAAAAATAATTATGAAAATTAATGACACTGAGTTTACCCGACGTCTAATAGTTTTTTAATTTTTTTTTAAGCCATTAATTACAAAAAAAAATATTTAAAAAAATTGCACTTATAGTTATTTTTAATTTTCTACATGTGCATATTTTTAATTTTTTTTTTTTTAATTAAGTTGTTGAAAAATAAAAGTCCGAAAACTGTTTACTGTCGGTTAACCAGGATCACGAAAATTACGGAATTATTTTAAGATCAACGCAGCCTTCATCTTCTAAATCTAGTGACTCCGGTGTGTCAGTTGATGAAATTAATTCGCCGTCAAAATAGCATTTTATTTGCGATACTTTGACGTTATTTTGCTCGGCGCAGTATGCAATTAATTTTTCAAACGGTTCATTGGGTTTTAAATCGTAAGATAAACCTTTTTTAGCTCCTGTTTGAATTTTTATTTTGCATACCGGCTCTATTATTTTTTCTTCAGCTTTTCTATCCAACATGCTTTCATTAATAATTCCCCCCTCTAAAAAAATTACGCTAAATTAAATTAAATTACCAATCAAGATCAGTATGAAAATATTTAAATAAAAATTAAATTTAATTACCAAGAACATCAAGAATCGTTAAGTTTATTGATGATGGTGTATCAGTAGGATTTATTAATACTTCATTACGTGTTATCAGTATTTGATTGTCCGGTACTCCAGCAATTGTGGCAAAGTATTTAAAAATTTTAGTGAAATTTTCATTCTGAAATTCATGAATTTTTTTAATTTTAATTACTAATTAAATTTATATGTAAATATACTTTGCCAAGTTGGATTCGTTCAACGGCACGCGATCTCCATCGGACTTTAACGTCGATAGATAATCCATCATCCTGCGAATCATTGAGTTGCTCGCTGTCCGAATCATTTATTTCAATTGAGTCTTCTTGGCTTACTGGAGTTGCATTTAAAAATGACAGTGAATCGTCTGGATCTAATACGATTGTCGGTAAATTCTAGTAAAAAATAATAAATCAGCAAACGTTATCTAAGTATCAATGTTTGGTTGTAAAAAATAATAGTCACTGGATCGTTATCGAGGCTCTGCTTGGATCTTGATCTGGTAACTGGGCCACCATTTTGTCTTGCTCGACGTTTGGTTCTAGATATAGATTTTGATGGTAATTATTATTGAGCAGGGTTTCTGATATTCATAAAAGTATGACAAACCTGACGGCTGGAGTGTCATCGACGATGACTATTGGAGCGATTGCTGGGCTGATTGGCTTTGGTGGAATGTCTGGGATGACGATTGCTTCTGTGACTTTGGGATCAGATTCTTTAGGACTTGGGGTTTTGGATTTTTCTTTTGCTAGTTCGGGACCTGGATTTTCAGAGGGGGGTTCATCGTTAAAACTGTCATCAACGTCTGGTAAATCTTTGATTGTCTTGGCTTTTAGTGCTTTGTAACGTGCTGCTGAATTAATATAAACGTCATCGTCGTCTTCTGAGCTGTCTGATATTAAATTCATTTCTGAAATTTTTTTTTAGTAAATAATAATTTCAATAAATATTTTTATTTATAAATATTGACTCTAAAATTAATATTTTAATAAAAGAAAAAATAATTTTGCTAAAAAATTAATTTTGAAAATTCTTATAAATTATTGCGAAATTTATATTTTAATTTTGCAGTAACAATAGAATGAAAATTTAAAAAAGAAAAATTACTATTTTTAAATTGGATAACTTACTTGGTCTATTTACAATTGATGAGAATAATTATGAAAAATATTTATAATTAACTATGTATTAATTTTTTCATGAATGCGGTTTTATTTTGTGCATAAGTATTTAGTAGGATAAAAAAATCGAGTATGATTTTGATTTTAATAAGAAACTAGTTTAGGTTATACTTGATTATTTGAAATTTATATGAACATGTGTGAATGTATATATATATATATATGTATATATCCATACATCAGCGCACTCTTGAGTCTGTAGCTGTATTAGCATTTGGAAAAAGGCGGTATTGCTCGGTGAGAAATGTAGAGAATGGACGATTTTTCTAAAAAGATCGAAAATATCCACTTTTGGCTCTTAGAAATGAAAATAACAATATCTGAAAGAGATTTTGGGAATAATAGGCTAGTGGATCTAAAATTTCTATTAATTTTCTACACGCTGAAAAAAAAGTGGTAATACTTGGCATCCTAAAGATTATCGCATTCTTATATAGATGGTAACTATTACTATCGGCAATAGTAATTATTACTAAAAGAGAAACGAATAGTTTAAATAAAAGCATGATAATGATTATCACATACAGATGGTAATCAATCCCCATTACAAGATGGTGATAGTTAGCATTTTTTTTCAGCGTATAGAATTTATCTGATGGCTGATTTTCTCTAAAATCGAGACTGAGATGCCTACTTTTGATACTTGGAAATGATACTAGCAATATCTCGAAGAGATTTTGGCAATAGTAGGCTAGTGAGTCTAGAATTTCTATCGATTTTCTATAGAATTTCTCTGATGGTTGATTTATTCGAATGCTGAAGCTGAATTGTATGAAAAACTTTGGGAATTTTTTGTCATTGGCCGTCAATATTACTGTTGGTCAAAATAACAAAAATAATAATATTTTTTCGTCATTGTGATGACAACATTTTCAAAATTTATTCAACTAAACAATTAACAATAAACTAAAATATGATGAACATATATCTTCGTCAAATTATACTATAACAATATTTCAAAATTTTCTGAAATCCCATCATTGCTCGTTGAGCAGAAAATTTCTCAAAATCGATAAATATCCCATCGATGTTTTTGTGACCTGTGAAAAAAAATATTATTTTGATGACTTTCAAAACAGCCAAATTCGAAACTGTTGATAAATTTATGGTAAAAGTTATTGGAAACATAAACCAGTGCTAATAATTAATGACATATATTCTTACATCCGTCAGCGTACTGTTGCTAAATGTTAGAAAAGCTCCAGCCGTTAATCCAAGTGTCTTCTGCGATCGTAAAATGCAAAACGAAATGTCTTTGATGCAATCCTGCGGCATGTCATACCACTCGCAACTATAGAACGATTCGCTAACTTTTTCACTCTTAATTTGAAAACAAACAGACGTTAAAAATGTTAATCAACCAAAAAATCTCACAATTAATAATTAATTTTACCTCAGCGAGGAGATGTTCACTGAGTATACAATAAATACTGATGAGCAGATAAGTTGTTAGTATAAAAACAAAATATGGCATCAAGCTGTGTTGTTTACCCATAGCAATTAACTACGACAGTATTTAAAAGTTTAAAAATAGAAAATTTTGATAAATTATCATAAAATTACCAAATACTTACGACAAGTATCTGATATCCGATAATACACAATTGTATTGTCCCAACTATAATATAAAGTAGCAAAGCTACAGCGTAAGAACTTCTTATTTCTTCTCCCATTCTGAAATCCCCCGAAAAATTTTTTAGATAAATCCAGAATGAAAAAAAAAAAAAAAAATTGCGGCAATTCTTACTGTAGAAGTCTAGTATGTTCAGAAATAATATCTGTTAGGTCGGTCCTAAACCCTTCATTTTTACAATTCAATGCATTGATTCGTCTGGCCAAAATGGCGAGTCGTCCGCTTACATGAAACGAAAGTATTATTAAAAAAACTGCAGATGTAATTGCACCGAGAGCGATGACATAAGGAAACGGCCCATGGGAAATATAAGTCAGCACATATGTACGAAAGTTATTTATTTCATAAAAAATATGAAATTTGTAGGGCAAAACGTATGTAAACTTGGCGGCGGTTTCATTATCGGCTGGGAATATCAAATATGATTACAATTTCTAGGAAGAAATAATTTTTTTGAAACAACTTACGAGCTGACATAGATGTAGCGGGAGTTGAAGAGGTTATTGGCCGCAAAAACCAAGAAGATGTGGTTGAGATAACAAAAATGGTAACAGCTTTAACGAAAAATCTGCCTTTTTTGACGTAACTCATGAACTCATAGACTTCATCGGAATTTTTGTACGCACTAACGTGATAGTCCTTCAATGCTTCGGACATTAAGTAGTGAAACTTTTTGATATAGACACGCAATAACACCGCTCGCAAATACATTTGTGTGAACGCTAAACTTTCAGTAAGATTATTTATAACTTTTTTTAAATTTGGAAGGCAGTAATACAAATCAATGTACTCCGTAAGCATAATATAAGCACCATAAATGACACATAAGTTGAAGATATAATAATTTGGTTCTAAAGGCCACACGCCGATACCTTTAGATACGAATCGCGCCCAAGTGAAGAGTCTGGCACCTTGATCCAGGTCCCGTTGGTCCTAAAATTATTAATGGCGATAATTTTATTTGAATTTCATTCTGATACTGAAGTTACGATAAATCGAAGACACTTACACGACTGTGCACTTCCATGTGTATCTGATTTGTTTGACTGATGGTGGAGAAATAGTGGAAATCCATTGTGGCAACTTCCGAGGTAAACTTTACTTCGGAAGTAGAAAAAGAGGGATGCTTAGAGAAATATAATGAGGGGATAATTTTATGCAACTACTTTGTCATGACATTATACATAATTTATGCAAAGTAGCTTTACTTCGGCTGTAGGTTCCGATAATGCTCGCCAGTACAAAGATAAACTTCCCCTTGATAACTTAAAAATTAGCTTTGATCCACGCTATATTGCTCTTTCCAACTGTAAGCTGGTCAATACTTGAATATTTTTTTATTTAAAATTAGAAAGTCTATTTTCGTAGGGGTGGGTTATTTTTTTTTTGGCGACCGGAATGTGTAGTTCTTTTATCATAAAGATTTGAAGTGACAAAAGTTATAGATATCACGATTTTTCCTGGTCCTCCCTGGCCTGAGACGGTGTCATTAGTCAAAAAAAAAATTTTCCTGGGACTTTTTAGAGTTCCAGTTTGGTTCTAGATTTGGATGGTAATTATTATTGATGAGGGTTTCTGATATTTATTAAAATATGACAATCCAGACGACTGGAGCGTCATCGACGATAACCATTGGAGCGATTGCTGGGCTGATTGGTATTGGTGGAATGTCTGGGATGGCGATTCTTTCTGTGATTTCGAGATCAGATTCTTTGGGACTAGGGGTTTTGGATTTTTCTTTTGTTAGGTCGGGACCTGGACTTCCAGAGGGGGGTTCATCGTTAAAACTGTCATCGGCATCTGGTAAGTCTTTGATTGCCTTGGCTTTTACACGGAAAGAAATTTCCTTTAAAAATTACCGTTAAATTCACTGTAATCGTAGGACGAATGGCACGACCTAATCATTAGTCGGTAAGTCAGATAATTTTTAACCTTTTTTCAAAAAATTTCACCGTAGTCTACTGTAAATTTTATTCGGTTTTCGGTAAATTTTATGAAGTTTACCACAAAATAAATGAATTTTTTCCTAATTTTTATTTCGAAAATGGTAATAAATAAAAGCACTGCATTATGTCCCACGATTACAGTGAATTTAACGGTAATTTTTAAAGGAAATTTCTTTCCGTGTAGAGCTTTGTAACGTGCCGCTGAATTAGAATAAACGTCATCGTCGTCTTCTGAGCTGTCTGATAATAAATTCATTTCTAAAATTTTTATTTAGTAAATAATAATTTCAATGAATATTTTGGGCACTCTTGAAGCTGTAGCTGTACTAGTATTTGAAAAAACGCGGTATTGCTCAGTGAGAAATGTAGAAAACGGACGATTTTTCTAAAAAGATCGAAAATACCCACTTTCGGCGCTTGGAAATGAAGATAGCAATATCTGGAAGAGACTTTGGCAATAATAGGCTAATAAGTCACGAATTTCTATCAATTTTCTATAGAATTTCTCTGATGGCTAATTTTTTCGAAAGTCGAATCACCTGTCGGTTAAAATAAAAAAAATAATAAAATTTTTTTCGTTAACGTGGTGACAAAATTTTCACAATTTATTTAATTAAACAATTAACAACAAACTAAAATTTGATGAACATTTATCTCCGTCAAATTATACTACAACAATATTTAAAAATTTTCTGAAATCTCATCACTGCTCGTTGAGCAAAAAATTTCTCAAAATCGACAAATATCCCATCGATGTTTTTGTGACCTATGAAAAAAAAAATTATTTTGATGACTTTCAAAACAGCCAAATTCGAAACTGTTGATAAATTTATGGTAAAAGTTATTGGAAACATAAACCAGTGCTAATAATTAATGACATATATTCTTACATCCGTCAGCGTGCTGTTGCTAAATGTTAGGAAGGCTCCAGCCGTTAATCCAAGTGTCTTCTGCGATCGTAAAATGCAAAACGAAATGTCTTTGATGCAATCCTGCGGCATGTCATACCACTCACAACTATAGAACGCTTCGCTAACTTTTTTACTCTTAATTTGAAAACAAACAGACGTTAAAAATGTTAATCAACCAAAAAATCTCACAATTAATAATTAATTTTACCTCAGCGAGGAGATGTTCACTGAGTATACAATAAATACTAATGAGCAGATAAGTTGTCAGTATAAAAACAAAAAATGGCATCAAGCTGTGTTGTTTACCCATAGTAATCAACTACGACAGTATTTAAAAGTTTTAAAATAGAAACTTTGATAAATTATCATAAAATTACCAACTACTTACGACAAGTATCTGATATCCGATAATACACAATTGTGTTGTCCCAACTACAAGATAAACTAGCAAAGCAACAGCGTAAGAAATTTTTATTTCTTCTCCCATTCTGAAATCCCCCGAAAAATTTTTTAGATGAATACAGAATGAAAAAAAAAAAAAAAAATTGCGGCAATTCTTACTGTAGAAGTCTAGTATGTTCAGAAATAATATCTGTTAGGTCGGTTCTAAACCCTTCATTTTTACAATTCAATGCATTGATTCGTCTGGCCAAAATGGCGAGTCGTCCGCTTACATGAAACGAAAGTATTATTAAAAAAACTGCAGATGTAATTGCACCGAGAACGCTGACATAAGGGAACGGCCCATGGGAAATGTAAGTCAGCACATATCTACGATAGTTATTTATTTCATAAAAAACATGAAATTTGTAGGGCAAAACGTATGTAAACTTGGCAGCGGTTTCATTGTCGGCTGGAAATATCAAACATGATTATGATTTCCGGAAGGAAATGATTTTTTTTAAAAAACTTACGTGCTGTCATAGATGTAGCGGGAGTCGAAGAGGTTATTGGCCTCAAAAACCAAGAAGTTGTGGTTGAGAGAATAAAAATGGTTACAGATTTAACGAAAAATCTGCCTCTTTTGACGTAACGCATGAACTCATAGACTTCATCGGAATTTTTGTACGCACTAACGTGATAGTCCTTCAACGCTTCGGTCATTAAGTGGCGCAATTTTTTGATATGAACCCGTATCATCACTGCTCGCACGTACATTTGTGTGAATGCTAAACTCTCGGTGAGATTGTTTATAACTTTTCTTAAATTTGGAAGGCAGTAATACAAATCAATAAACTCGGTAATCATAATATAAGTGAAATAAAAAATACATATGTTGAAGAGATAATAATTTGGTTCTAAAGGCCACACACCGATACCTTTAGATATGAATCGAGCCCAAGTGAAGAGTTTGGCACCCTTATCCAGGTCCCGTTGGTCCTGAAATTATTAATGACAATAATTTTATGTGATTTTCATTCTGCTACTGAAGTTACGGTAAATCGAAGACACTTACGCGACTGTGCACTTCCATGTATATCTGATTTGTTTGACGGACAGTGGAAAAATAGTGGGAAATACACTGCGACAACTTCCGAAGTAAACTTTACTTCGGAAGTAAAAGAAGAGGGATGTATAGAAAAACTATAATGACGGGATAATTTTATGCAACTACTTTGTAATGACATCATGCATAATTCATGCAAAGTAGATTTACTTCGGCTGTAGGTTCCGATAATGCTCGCCAGTACAAAGATAAACTTCCCCTTGGTAACTTACAAATTACCTTCGATCCGCACAATGTTGCTCTCTTAAAGTGTAAGCTGAATATTTGAATATTTTTTTATTTAAAATTAGAAAGTTTATTTTCGTAGGGGTGGGTTTTTTTTTTTGGTGACCGGAATGTGTAGTTCTTTTATCAAAAAGATTAGAAGTGACAAAAGTTATAGATATCACGATTTTTCCTGGTCCTCCCTGGCCTGACACGGTGTCATAAGTCAAAAAAAAAAAATTTCCGAAGGACTTTTGCAAGTTTTTTTACTTACGGACGTTCTACTGAACATAAAACGTTCATAATGTGTGGAGTTATTCCCAACAGCAGCAAAGTTATAGGCTACTTTTGGAAAAACCCATAGACTGAGTCATCTGCCCGTATCTGCCCGACGTTGATAACTCAAAAAATAAATTTTTCCCAGGACTTTTTTGAGTTTTCTCTACTACAAGGCATCATAACGAACAAAAAATGTTTATACTGCAATGGGGTTTTCCCAACAGGAGCAAAGTTATGGGCCACTCAACGTAAGAAGACATGGACAGCCTCATCCTCATCCATCCTCACCCATCCTCACCCATGTTCACCCACCATCATATGGATCTGAACTCGAAGAATAAATTATTCCCAGGACTTTTTATGGTCTCTTCTACTAGAGGACATCATAGTGAACGAAAAACGTTTATATTATAATGGGTTATTCCCAACAGGAGCAAAGTTACGGGCCACCATAAAAATGAGTAGACAGCGTCATCTCCATTTATCCGCATTCATCCTCATTTATCTTCATATGGGATGTACCTCAAAAAAAAAAAAATTTCCCCAATTTTTTCGGAATTATTCCTACTTAAGGACATTGTTTAATTAATTAATTAAAATTTGTTTTCCCTCGCAATTACCTCATCATCTAACCAATTACTTTCAAATTCAATTCTTAAGTTCATCAATAATATATTTTTATTAATTTATACTATAAGTAATAATTTTTACAATTTTTTTCTTTGTCTTTCGTAATTTCCCTCTTTTTACTTGACGAAATTATTCCACTATCAGAAAATTCCTCAGTATCGACAAATATCCCATGGCTGTTTTCGTGACCTATAATTGAAAATAAATAAATTTTCCATTGAGTTCAAAATCAAGTCAAAAAAAACAAAGAAATTAATCTCACATCCGTCAATGTACTGTTGCTAAATGTTAAGAAATCTCCTGCCGTCAACCCAAGTGTCTTTTGCGATCGTAGTATGCAGAATGTCACGTCTTTGACGCAATCCTGCGGCATTTTGTACCACTCGCAGCTCCAAAACGCTTCGCTAACTTTGTTACTCTAAGTTAACAAAGTTTTTATTTTAAAAAATCCTGATAAAGTCGAAGCAAAATCACCCGGGAATTTCAGCCAAATTCAAATTTTCAGTAAAAATTTTTTTTCTTTACTCGAGGTACAATAGCTTCATAATTTTATTTTTTTCCATCAGGTAATTTTGCTCATCGTGGTCATTTTGCCTCATTCTCTTATTATATAAATAATTCATGACTTGAAAATGTTAATTTTACCTGCGCGAGAAGATTTTCACTGAGAATACAGAAAATACTAATGACAAGATAGACCGTCAGTATAAATACAAAATACGGCATTAAATTATGCTTCACTCCCAAAGTTATCGTCTGATATTAATAACCAAACGTTAATAAAATCGAGTATTTTGCAGAAAATACAAATTTGAACCCATGAATACTTACCACAAGTATTTGGTATCCGATAATACACAGTAGTATCGTACCATTGACGAAATATATCAACAGTGCTATAGCATAAGAACTTTTTATCCTTTCCCCCATTCTGAAATTGACAACAACTTAATGACAAAAAAACAAAAATAAAATTACAATAAATAAATTCTTACTCCAAAAGTCTACTGTGTTCGGAAATAATTTCGTCGAGGTGATTTCTGTATCCGCCATTTTTATCTTTCAACGAATTAATTCTCTTCGCTAAAATCGCGAGCCTACCGGTGACATGAAAGGAGAGCATAATTAATAACCAAGCCGACGTTACCGCACCTACTCCACTGATAATAGCGAAGGGAGCATGCGAAAGATACGTCAGTACATAAGTACGATAGTTACTTATTTTATAGAAAATATGAAATTTATATGGTAAAATATATGTGAATGCAGCTGTTTCATTGTTAGCTGGAAGTTTTATGTTATAAAAAATTCAATAGCTTACGGCGGTAATTTCAAAAGTTATTTCCACAATTTACTTACGAAGGGAAGAAGATGTTATCGGACGTATGTACCAAGAAGTTGCCGTTGATATGACGAAAATACCAGCAGCTTTAACGAAAAATTTACCTCTTTCTACGTAAGTCAAAAACTCATTAACTTCTTCGGAGTTTTGATACGCACTGGCATGGTAGTCTTTCAATGACTCAGAAATTATGTCACGTAATTTATTAATATGTACCCTCAGCATCAGTGTCCGTACATACATATGCGTGAATGCTAAATTCTCAACAAGATTACCGAGGACTTTTTTGAAATTCGGAAGGCAGTAATACAAATCAATGTACTCGGTAATCATAATATAAGTAAAATAAAAAAAACATATGTTGAAGAGATGATAATTTGGTTCTAAAGGCCACACCCCGATACACTTGGACATCAATCGCGCCCAAGTGAACACTCTGACACCCTTATCCAGGTCCCGTTGGTCCTACAATTATCAACAACAATAACTTTATTCGTTTTGTCATTATAATATCGAACTTACGATAAATCGAAGGCACTTACGCGACTGTGCACTTCCATGTATGTCTGATTTGTTTGACGGACAGTGGAAAAATAGTGGAAAATACACTGCGACAACTTCCGAAGTAAACTTTACTTCGGAAGTATAAGGAGAGAAATGTTTAAACTATAGTGATGGGATAATTTAATGCAATTTTACTTTGTGATCGCATTATAAATATTTTATGCAAGCTAAAATAACTTCGGCTGTAGGTTCAGATAATGCTCGCCAGTATAAAGATAAACTTCCCCTTGGTAACTTTTGAATTAAATTCGATCCGCATGATGCGCATGAAGCAAACATTTCAGAGCTTATAGCTCGTCAATGTTCGCGAATGTTCTTTCAAAATTGATATCATTATTATTTTTGTATTGGTGGCTTTTTTTTAGTGAGCTGAAGTATAGATGCTAAAAGTTAACAATTTGATATTTTTTGTGCCAAAATTAGTGAATATATGCTTCGAAAAATTAATTCAGGTGAGCAAAATATTGCGGTAGTGACATTACATTTTGAAGCGAAAAAATTTTGCAAAAATACTTCCTATTGATAAAAAAAAAAATATTTCTTCAACCAAATATTTCTTCAGTTTGGTTTAACCAAAATTTCAATATCTACTTATTATCTCCATATAACAAATTATTCGAGTAATTTTTACTGAAAAATTTTCCTGTGCAAAAAGTTGAGTTGTCTATATAAGTGAAGCGGGCATTTTTTTGAATATTTTTGTCGCTTTTTAAATCCTGAATTACTAGTGGAGGAATATTCGATTAGAAGACAGAAAATTTGTTATTTTAACTTCGAAATTTTTAATCATTTCGATTTTTGTTAAAAAAAGTCAACGAAACTAAATTTGAAAAAAATAGTTAATAGTAAAATTTAATTAATTTATTTTTTCAAAATATTTTTTTCTATTTAGAAATAAATATAACAGACATTGAAGATAAAAAAATTAAATATTTATTTCTCGTACAGTAGTTTTATTTGGAGCCGGTTATTTTTCAATTAAGGGCTTGATCCGCGATCAAAAAATTCCTGAGCACAGACAAATATCCCATCGCCGTTTTCGTAACCTGCCCATTGCATGATTAGTATAAGACATATTAATCAATAATAAATAAAATTCAATTAATCACCAAAAACTAATGCATTAATAAATCTTACCTCCGTCAATGTACTATTCTCAAAAGTAAGAAACGCGCCAGCTCTTAATGATAGCGGTTTTTGAGAACGTTTTATACAATAAATAATATCTTTGACGCAATCTTGCGGCATTTCATACCACCCGCAATTCCAAAATGCATCGCTTACTTTTTTACTCTGAATTTTAAAATTTATACATTTATAAAACAACAATTAATAGGGTAGGAGTACCATTTATAGCCACTGCTCCATTTTTGGACATTTTACCCTCTATATCAATATAAAAAAACTCGAATTGTAAGTGCGTATTTTAAAAATGAGTTTATTCAAATTTTCAAATGTCCAAAACTGGGCCCTAAAGTGTCGAGGAACGGCACCTCTACCCTTTATCATACATAAGCAAATATAGTTTTACCTCCGCGATTAGATGCTCACTGAGTATACAAAAAATAGTTATAACGAGATAAACAGTCATTATAAAAACAAAGTAAGGCATTAAATTTTTTTTTATTCCTAAAGTAACAGTCTGTTAAAAAAAAAATTCAATTAATTTAATTACAAAGAATTCAAAAAAAAAAAAATGACTTACAACAAGAATTTGGTATCCAATAATACACAATAATATGCTACCATTCATCAGGTAAATCAATAGTGAAGTAGCATACGCACTTTTTATTCCTTCCCCCATTCTACAGAGCAAACAACAAACTTTAAATTATAAAAAAGTTTATCACATAATTTTCTCATTCTTACTTCAATAATCTGCTGTGTTCAGAAATAATTTCTCTTAGCGCGCTTCTATGCCCTTCACTTTTATACTTCAATGCATTGATTCTCGTCGCCAAAACCGCGAGTCTTCCACTGACATGGAATGAGAGCATTATCAAAAAACAGCCTGACGTAACGTGACCGAAACCGCTGATAAAAGCAAACGGCCCATGGGAAATATAAGTCAGTACATAAGTACGGTAATTATTTATTTTGTAAAAAACATGAAATTTATATGGCAGCACATACGCCACTTTCGCGATTGTTGAATTACCGGCTAGAAAAAAAAATAATAATAATTTTATAATGTCATGGGAGTCTGAAATTTTTAAATTTACTTACGGGCTGGCGGAGATGACGATGACGATGTTATCGGACGTATAAACCAAGAGGTAACAGTCATTGCGACGAAAATCGACGCGTATTTGACGTAAAATTTACCTTTTTTCATGAAATTCATAAACACATAAACTTCTTCGGAATTTTTGTACGCACTAACATGGTAGTCTTTCAATGATTCAGAAATTATATCACGTAATTTATTAATATGAACCCTCAGCATCAGCGTCCGTACATAAATATGCGTGAATGCTAAATTCTCAATAAGATTACCGAGGACTTTTTTGAAATTCGGAAGGCAGTAATATAAATTAACGTACTCGGTGAACATAATATAAGTAAAATAAAAAAAACATATGTTAAAAAGATGGTAATTTGGTTCTAAAGGCCACACCCCGATACACTTGGACATCAATCGCGCCCAAGTGAACACTCTGGCACCCTTATCCAGGTCCCGTTGGTCCTACAATTATCAACAACAATAACTTTATTCGTTTCGTCATTATAATATCGAACTTACGATAAATCGAAGGCACTTACGCGACTGTGCACTTCCATGTATGTCTGATTTGTTTGACGGACAGTGGAAAAATAGTGGGAAATACACTGCGACAACTTCCGAAGTAAACTTTACTTCGGAAGTTGAAAAAGAGGGATGGTTAAACTATTGTGGCAACAATAATTTAATGCAATTTTACTTTGTAATCGCATTATAAATATTTTATACAAACTAAAATTACTCGGGCTATAGCTTACAGGATACCTGACAGTTCAAAGAAGTGAATTTCCCGGGTAGTTTTTAAATTTAGTTCACTACACATCATCAGTCTTCCAACAAACATCCTCTAAGTTTGTACTTAGTTCAGCAATTTTTTTTTTAATGATTGATATGCAAATATTTTTTTGCTGTTCGAAAAAAATTATATATTTTTATCAGTGAGAAAATTTTTTACTAGGCAATTATTCAATTTTTTTCTGGAAAATTTGAGTCTGCGTATTTTTTTATCAAATTAGTGGTCGTAGTTAATAATTATTAAGAGCTTAAAATTCATAAGTGTCGAGTCCGATTAATTGTGCGTTATGTTTGTTGAAAAATTAAAATAATTATACCCCTGAGTTATTTTCTGAAAACGACTGAATTTTTTTGAATTTTACATAAAAAATTTTTAGTAATCATTTATTAAACAATTGTAATTGTATATTTTTTTTCTAAAAAAATTTACATTAAATATCTATTGACACTAAAGTAGTTACTGTAAATTGAAGACTTTAATTGACGATTAAAAAATTTCTCAATACTGACAAGTAGCCCATCGCTGTTCTAGTGACCTGTGAAATTTTTCCAAGTGAGATAAAAAAAAATATATGTTTCAAAGTAATAAAAAATTTAATGAATAGTCTGTAACTTACGTCAGTCAATGTACTGTTGCCGAAGTATGCAAATTTACCCGCTTGCAACGCCAATGGTTTCTGCGATCGGACAATACAATACATTATATCATGAATGTATTCTCGTGGCATATTGTACCATCCGCAATTCCAATATGCTTCGCAAACTTTAGTACTCTAAATTATTTTAAATTTCGTATAGAATTTTTTTTTTCAATTTTTAGTTTAAAGAAGAGAAAAATAGGGGCAAGTATTTTGATAAATATTAAAAGAAAGCGTACTAATTTTTGAAAAAAAATATTTATCAAAAACTTTAATTGTCCATTTTGCCCCACCTATTAAATAATTTTGTTTACCTCAAAAATCAGACGTTCGCTTACAATACAAAAAACAGTTATTATAAAATAAGTTGCAAATATAAAAATAAAATATTGCATTAAATCCGAATTCGGGCCGGTCATAAAATTCTAACAAAAAAAAATTTAATAAATATATTTATAGTTGATATTAAAAATAGAATCTCATATTGCCACTTACAACAAGTATCTGATAGCCAATCATGCACAGAAGAATAGTGCCATTAAATAGATAAGCCAATAATGCAGTAGCGAAGGCACTTCGAATATTTTCTCCC
The DNA here is from genome assembly GCA_030273425.1 of Microplitis manilae. NCBI lineage: Eukaryota > Metazoa > Arthropoda > Insecta > Hymenoptera > Braconidae > Microplitis > Microplitis manilae. Next base: position 2,498,185 of record CP092725.1, read on the forward strand.
ATTCTAATAAATAATGTTTCATTATAGTCATCAATAATTCCAAAACCAGTCACTTCAAAAATATATTTCTTACTTCAATAACCTAATGTGCTCTGCAATGATACTTTTGATTTGGGTTCCATACATTTCGGGTTTATTTTTCAGAGCATTGATTCGTTCAGCCAAAACAGCTAATCTGCCGCTTAAATGAAAAACTAGAATTATCAAAAAACAGTCCGACGTTGCGTGACCGAAACCACTGATGACAACATGCGGTCCATGGGACAAATAAGTCAGTACATAAGTTTTAAAGTCATTTATTTTATAGAAAACGTAAAAGTGATAAGGCAACAGTATCGAAACGGTTTCATTATCATGGTCATCAGCTAGAAATTCAAATTATGACAAATAAATACTTTTTTCAAATACACAGTCGACTACCCGTCATAAGCCTCCCCCTCACTTTGCAGCTACTTAGTTCAAACAGCTTCCCCCCTCACTTTTTCAAGTTTCGTACCACTCATTATAAGGCTTCCTTAAAATTATGAGAATTATAAATTAAGAATCAGAAAAAACAGACTAATTTATGACGAAAATTTACTATCTACATTTTGCAGAAATTTTAGCACTAAAATCAGAAAACACTACGTCCCCTATTCCAGGTTTCTGACGGGTAGTTGAGTGAACATTGATCTGTTTACCTGGAGGCGAGGGTGTCGTTAATGGCTGTAGGTACCAAGTAACTTCAGTCATTGCGATAAATGTTATAACAACTTTTGCAAATAGTTTGCCTTTATTAATGTGCGTCATAAATAATTTTATTTCCATTGAATTTTTGAAAGCACTTGTTCGGTAGTCCTTCAATGATTCTGACATAACATCGCGTAATTTATCGATGTGAACTCTCAGCATCAATGTACGGACGTAAATATGCACAAATGCTAAATTTTCCGTGAGGTTGTCAATAACTTTTTCGAAATCGCCCAGACACGTGTACAGATCAACACACTCTAGCACCATAACAGCGGTAAAGTAAAGAAAAGTTGTGGTAAATAGATAGTCGTTTGGAGCTAAAGGCCACACCCCGATGCCTTTAGATATCCATTTACCCCAATCAAACATTTTAGCTCCCTCATTCAGGTCTTTTTGTTCCTATATAATTTAAGTTGTTCAAATTTTATTCAATAACTTGGTATCATCATTGCAACAAATAAATGAACTTACTTGTATCAAGTCTTCCATGTGTTGACGGTTTTACTGTTTTCAAGTGAATGACGACGGAGAACTTGTAACAATGTCCGAGGTAAACATTTAAACATTGTAGCAGGGGATGTTTCAAAAACTATAACTATAATTGCGATTGTTTCGAAGTTTGTTTTCAGCGAATACAATGTTTGGAAACTTTGCGCCTATACACAGCTACGGCTTTTGCAAAGGGAGACATCTCTGATGATGTAAACAGTTTTATTTAATTTTCTGTATCTGAACAAACTGTCTACAATCGATTTTCAATTCTCTGTACATGGCTTAAAAAGTAATAACTAAAAGCATGTGAAAATATCATTTATTTTATAAAATCATGAATTTAGTTGAGTTGCAACTCAATTTCATTGGAAAGTGATGATCAACTGAATTTTTTGTCATTGTTTTAAAAAGTTGTGCCAAATCAGGTATTCAAAAATTTATTTTTTTCAGTGATCGTTTATTAAATTTGAAAAATTTCGAGTATCCGAAAATAGGAAAATTTTTTTTTTCATTATTGTTTCGAAAGTTTCGTAAGCTTACATCTATACGTAACTTACCATAACTATTGAAATTTTGTTGAAAAAACGAAATAAAAAGTTTATTTTGTGGAAGTGTTTCAGAAAAAGTAAAATTGATTTAGTATATTTTGCACATCAAAGTTAACAAAATTGCATTCGTATCTTAAATAAGAATAAAGTTTTATCACATTATAGGTTTATAGTGTTTATTTATCATATGTATTACAACGTCTTTTGTTGAAGTTTTTTTAAAGAAAGTGTGGAGAAGTTTTAGTACAAAATCGTTATAAAAATTTTTTTTCAATTTTCTAGTTTTTCAACGGCAACATTTCGTCTAAATTTGTATCAACTAACTCTAGTTCTTACATACATTATTATTATCTTATTATATTTTCACAATAACATTAAATCACTCGACCACCATAAAATTTCTTAGAACTGAAAGGTATCCCATAGCTGTTTTCTGGACCTAAAAAAAATATTCATTAACAAAATTTTCACATCTATTGTAATATAACTATCAAAAATCACAAATATATTTTTACAGTTGTCATCGTGTTGTTACCGAATGTTGCAAATTTTCCAATTTTAAGAGCGAGTGGTTTTTGTGATCTAAAAATGCAGAACATGATGTCATTGATTAAATCCGGTGGCATATTATACCATTGGCAGTTCCAAAATGCTTCGTTTACTTTATTACACTGAAATATTTTTGAAAATTTATCATCGATTAAACCTATACCTCTAAAAAATAAATAATGAAGTTAACTGTGAACTAGTGGATAGTCACTATATAGTAAGTATATCACATGTTCAACAAGTGCTCTGCTTATCCAGCAGGTTCCCAGGACGTATTTATTAATTCGCAGTCAATTTTACTAAATCATTTTAGAGTGTATGCTAAAAATATTTTTAAAAATGGTGGAACATTATTATGTATACCTCGGAAATCAAGCCCTCACTGATAGTACTCAATACACCAATTATAAGATATGTTACAAAGATGTATATCAAGTATTGAACTAAATCTTTATTGGGTCCAATCATAAAATTCTGAAAATACGCACTTACGATCTTCAAAAATTTAAACGTTGTATTAATTTTCGCCATACTTACAATTAGTATTTTGTAGCAAATAACGCACAAAGCCATAGTAGCGCTCATCATATAAAACATTAATGACGTACTGTATGTGCTGATAACCGTTTCACCAAATCTGAAAAAATAGATATCACTATAAAAATTTTTCAATAGAATAGAGTAAACAAAAAAAAGAAACCACTTGACTTGATACTTTAGTAATTCGATATGTTCCATAATAATTTCATTGATTTCGCTTCTCTCGACTTTAGGTTTATTAGTGAGCGCATTAATTCTGCCGGCTAAAATAACTAGTCTTCCTCTCAGATAATAAATTAGCGTGATTAAAATACATTCTACCGATGCATGACTGCAACCATGAATGAAAGTATGGGGCGCATATGAAATATAAGTCAGCATGTAAGATTTATAGTCATTTATTTCGAAGACAACGTGGAAACGATAAGGCAAAATATAAATTATCGTTTCATTATCGTCAGCTATAGAATTTTAATTGTAAATTTACGAATTATATAATTGAAATTTTATTTATTAATTTAACGGGCTTACCAATGGGAGCTGGGGCTGTCAGTGGGCTAATATACCAAGCAATTATTGTCATTGCCATAAATGAAATAATTGATTTAACAAAAAATTTTGCTTCATTAATGTAACTCAAAAATATTTTTATTTCCGATAAATTTTTGAACTTATCAACATTGAAATTATCTATAGTGTCTTCTATTACTTGACGAATTTTGTTTATTTTCAGTCTCAGTATTATTCCGCGGACGTAAATATGAGAGTATGATAAATTTTCTAGGAGATTGTTGAGAACTCTATCGAAATCGTTGAGCGAGTAGTAAACATCCATCCACTCAAGAATCATGATGACCGTAAAATACGAAAATGTTGTGAAAAAAATGAAATTATTCCGTGCCAGGGGCCATAATCCCAGAGTTCGGGATACATATTTAATCCAATTAAATATTTTAAGACCCTCATCTAAATCTTTTTGATCCTATAAAAATAATTCCGTTAAGATTTTATATTTCGTCGGTCACTGACAACTATAAACAATAAAGACTTACTTTACTCAACTGTTTCATTCTTTATTTGTTCGACGGTTTAAAAGTGAATGACAAAAAAAGCCTGCTTCAATGTCCGAAGAAACATTTTTACATTGTATTCGGGATGTCTCACGTACTATACTTATAATTGCCATAATTTAAAAGTTTGTATTCAGTGAATATAGGCTTTATAAACTTTTTACCTCTACACAGCTATTATCCGCGATATTTCTGGAGATATAGCATAGACTAAACTTCGCAACATATAAATTCATTTTTATTTGCACTGTTACTAACTTTTCGATCCTCGCACCTGCTCAGAATTCGCTAACAATATTTTTAGTACTCTTACTTTTTTCATGGTCTTCGGAAAAAATTCTAATACTATCTCATATTAATTTTTACACTGTAAAAAGAGCGGTGTTAAAAATGGACTCATTTTAACTCCGCCCGGTGTAAAAATGAAATTACACCGGTGTAGGAGGAGTAATTCACCGGTGTTAAAAATGCCGGTGTTAAAGTGGGGTAACCGGTGTAAAAACGAGGTAACCGGTGTAAAAGCGGAGTAATATCGGTGTAAAAGCAGGGTAACCGGTGTAGAAGCGGGGTAAACTGCGTCTGCTTGGAGAATGAACTTTAAAGATTATAAAACACAAAAAATGCCAGTTTTTTTATGAAAATTAATAAAAAATATGATCTATTAACAAGTATAGTGATCGAGTAAGTAAAAATATTCACAAAGTAAAATATTTTAACATCGGTAAAGAATATCTACACCGGCGGCGGTGTTATTTAACACCGGTCTAGAATATTTACACCGGTGGCGGCGTTATTTTTACACCGCTTTCGGTGTTGAAATTTAACACCGCTGATTTTAACACCTACACCGCTTGGACTTACCCCGGTGATTTTTTACAGTGTATAAAATCAAATAATAGTATTGTGAATTTTATAAAAGTCTTAATATTTTTTAATTTTGTGATGAATATGGAATTTCGATTGAGTGAGTATGAATTAAATTTGTATTTGCATTTTTGTCGGAACTTTTATTAAAAAGTTATAATTAAAAATAAATAAGAGAACAATATTTGCTTGATCCAATCATAACTTAACTGACTAATTCCTGAAATCACTGAAAAATTTTTTAAGTGCTTCATTTTTCAAAGCTAATTTAACAGCATGACTTTGAAAACAAAAATTGTATTAATTAAACTTTTGAAAAACGCATTACTCGATTATCAAAAAATGTCTGAGCACGGATAAATATCCCATAGCTGTTTTCGTTACCTGAGAAAAAAAATATTCCAGTTAACGACATTTTAAAGTCATATAATTCATAAAAAAAATATGAAAAACAGTATTACGATTGTCAGCGTGTTATTGTTAAAGTATGAAAATTTTCCAATTTGAAGAGCAAGTGGTTTCTGCGATCTCAGAATGCAGAACATGATATCTTTAATTGTATTTGGCGGCATATTATACCACTCGCAATTCCAAAATGCTTCACTCACTTTGTTACACTAAATTATTTTTTTTTATTAGTCATTAAAATTAAACTTACAACCTGAATTTCTGATATAGTGATTGCTAATTGTAATTCATACCTCGGAAATGAGGTGCTCACTGACAAAACAAAATAAACCAATTATAAGATATGTTGCAAATATATATATCAAGTATTGAACTAAATCTGCATTAAGTCCTGTCATAAAGTTCTAAGAGTACACTCTTATTATTTTTACATATTAGTTCAAATATTATAAAACTAGTACATGGAGAAAAATTTACAGTAACAATTACCATTTATTATGGGAATGGTTCCCATATCGTATGGTAATAGGTTTCTTTTTAAATATAGATTATAAGAATGGCACCCATATAAATTGTGGTAATCATTTCTATGTAAATCGGTTTTATTTCCACGCGATATCGAAATAGTTCCTGTAAAATTATGATAAACCTTGGCTGTATAATACTTTCCTTTAAGTTGGCTTCAGAATACGGCAGTAGCTTGAATGTAACTTGCCAGAAAAACTTGCCGTCAATTTGAAGTGAAACTTTCATTCAACTTAACGTCATTGTCTGACGTTAGTACTTGTAGTCAAATTAAATAGAAAGTTGCAGACAATTTACTGTCAACTTAAAAGTAACTACTTGCTGTCCAACACTTACCTTTAAGTTACCTTTAAAATACGGCAGTAGCTTGTAGTTAACTTATGGTTAGGGTGGCTATCAGGGATATCACTAGTATGGGTACTATTACCATGGGTATGGTAATCACTACAATTATTCAATTGCCATAGAATGTAGGAACTTTTACCATAATTGTAGGAATCACTCCCATAGTTTTGGAAACTTTTTTTAAAAATTATGGGAGTATATCTCCTAATTCAAGATAATTATCACAACTTTAAGGTTGTATACTTCATAAACGTACTCGGAATAGTTACTATAATTTTGTCTCCAAGTAATGATACTTACAATAAGTATTTTATAACCAATGACGCACAAAAGTACTGTCACACTCATCATATATACCATTAATGACGTACTATATATGCTTATAACTGTTTCTCCAAATCTATGTTAGCGAGATTAAGAAAAAAAAAATTATTATATGAAGTCGGTGAAATTTATAAAAATGTAACCACTTTTTACTTCAATAATCTACTATGCTCGGCAATGATATCATTAATTTCATATTTTTCCACTATTGGTTTATTAGTGAGCGCATTAATTCTGCCAGCTAAAATAACTAGTCTTCCTCTCAGATAGTAAATTAGTGTTATTAAAAAACATTCAATCGATGCATGACTGCAACAGTCGATGAGAGAATGAGGTGCGTATGAAATGTAAGTCAGCATATAGGATTTGTAGTCATTTATTTCGAAGACAACGTGGAAACGATAAGGCAAAATATAAATTATCGTTTCATTGTCGTCAGCTATAGAATTTTTAATTGTTAAATTACGAATTATATGATTGAAATTTTATTGATTAATTCAACGGGCTTACCAATGGGAGCTGGAGCTGTCAGTGGGCTAATATACCAAGTAATTATTGTCATTACCATAAATGAAATAATTGATTTAACAAAAAATTTTCCTTTATTAATGAAACTCAAAAATATTTCTATTTCTGATGAACTTTTGAATTTGTTAACATTGAAACCATCCATAGAGACTTTTATTACTTGACGAAGTTTGTTGACTTGTAACTTTAGTATTATCCCTCGGATGTAAATATGAGAGAATGACAAATTTTCTGTGAGATTGTCGAGAACTTTATCGAAATCGTTTAGCGAGAAGTAAAAATCCATCCACTCGAGAATCATGACGACCGTAAAATACGAAAATGTTGTGAAAAATATAAAATTATTTGGTGCCAGGGGCCATAATCCGATAGATTTGGACACACGTCTACTCCAGTCAAATATTTTAAGACCCTCATCCAAATCTTTTTGATCCTATAAAAATATTTCCATTAAGATTTTGTTTTTCGTCAGTCACTGACAACTGTAAGCAGTAAAGACTTACTTTACTCAACTGTTTCATGTTTTGTTTGTTTGCCGGTTTTAAAGTGAATGACAATAAAATCCTGCTCCAATGTCCGAAGAAACATATTCACATAGTATTCGGGATGTCTCACGTACTATACTTATAATTGCCATAATTTAAAAGTTTGTATTCAGTGAATATAGGTTTTATAAACTTTTTACCTCTACACAGCTATTATCCGCGATATTCCTGGAGATATAGGATAGACAGAACCCCACAACATATAAATTTATTTTTATTTACACTGTTACTAACTTTTCGATCCTTGCACCTGTCCGGAATTCGCTACCAATGTTTTCAATACTCTTACTTTTTTTCATAGTCTTCACAACAAATTCAAATACTATTTGATATTCATTTTTATAAAATCAAATAATATCATTGTGAATTTTATAAAAATCTTAATATTTTTTAATTGAAAAATCTGTTTTCAAAAGATCATAGTCGAATAATTGTATAAACAATATGCCTGAAAAAGTTGTTAGTGATTTATAATTTTTCTGGATAATAGACTAAAAGTCAAAGAATTTTATTTATACTGCGATCACTGAAAATTTTTTTGAATTAAAAATTTTATGGTCAACAGTAATTTTTACATTCCATGATCTTAAAATATAGTGAAACCATGAAATTTGAACAAAGTGAGTATAGTTAAAACTTGTATTTGCGTTTTTTTCATAATTTTTATTTACAAGTAATAATTTAATGGAGAAAAACAAGAAAACACTACGTTCAATATCTTATCGTAGGCTGACTGAATCCAATCAAGAATTACATAAAAAAATTAATATAAAAATTTTTTGGATTTGTTTTTCCAAACATGATTAATAGCATGTCTTTGAAAACAAAAACTGTACTGAACAGACTTTTGAGAAACGGATTATTCGGTTATCAAAAAATGTCTGAGCACAGATAAGTATCCCATGGCCGTTTTTGTGACCTGAAAAATAAAACAATATTTCAGTTAACGATATTTCAAAATAATATGGATGACAAAAAAAAATATTACGATTGTCAGCGTGCTGTTGCCAAAATACGAAAATTTTCCAATTTTGAGAGCGAGGGGATTCTGCGATCTCAGAATACAGTACATGACATCTTTAATCGTATTTGGTGGCATGTCATACCATTTGCAATTCCAAAATGCTTCGCTCACTTTATCACACTATAATATTTTTAAATATTTATCAGAAATTGAACTTAGCATTTGGTATTTATATATAAATAGGTATACCTCTGAAGTCAAACGCTCACTGACAATACAAAATAATGCAATTATAAGATATATCGTAGATATAAATATTAGGTACGTAACTACATCTGCATTTGATCCTTTTATATATGTCTAAAAGCAGGCAGTTATTATTTTCACATTAATTATAACCTTATAAGACATTTTAGAAGTGATACTTGCAATTAGTATTTTATAACCAATAACGCACAAAAGGGTAGTGGCATTTATCATATAAACCATTAATGACGTACTATAGACATTTATAAACGTTTCTCCTAATCTTAATTAACAGAATAATTAGAAAACAATTGAGTTATTACTATGAATTAAAACTTTTAGCCTATTATCTTAACTTTTTTGACTCTCCATTAAAAGCGATAAATTTTATCATATTTTTCAGTGCAAAATACGTTCAGGAAATACTGATTTTGGACTATATCTAAATTTTTTTTTAACATATTTTCATCATAGATGTTTTCTTCAAATTTTTGAAAGTTAAAAAAAAGCATCGTTGTGTCTCGATTTGAAATTGAAATAGTCAACTCTTTTCAAATTTTTTGTTTTTTTTTCGTGCAAAATATGTTTCGAAAAAACAAATTTTGAATTAATTCTGAATTTTTTTTTAGCATATTCTAATCATAGATTTTTCTTTTAAATTTTCAAAAGTTTAAAAACAGCATCGTTGTGTCGCATTTTGAAGTTTAGAATAGTCAACTCTTTTCAAAAAATTTTTTTTTCACGGGTACAAAGTCACTGAAATTTATAACAAAGTAGTAACGCTTTACCTCAATAATTTACTATGTTCCACAATAATATCCCTGACTTCATTTTTCCCTACTTCTGATTTTTCATCAAGCGCATCAATTCTGTCAGCTAAAATAACGAATCTCCCTCTCAAGCAGTAAACTAGAGTAATTAAAAAACATTCTAACGATGCATGACTAGAGCCAACAATCAAAATAAAAGGCCCGTAAAAAATGTACATAATTACGTAAGTTTTAAAGTTATTTATTTCAAAGACACTGGGCACACGATACGGCAAAATATAAATTATTGTTTCATTGTCGTCAGCTGAAGAATTTTAAATTGTTAATTTATAAACAATGTAACTAAAAATTTTATTTATTAAATTTACCCGCTTACCAATTAGAGCTGGAGCTGTCAGTGGTCCAAAATACCAAGTAATTAACGTCATTACCATGAATAAAATAACTGATTTAACAAAAAATTTTCCCTCATTAATGTAACTCAAAAATATTTCTATTTCCGATGATCTTTTGAAATTCTCGACATTAAAATTATCTATAGTATCTTTTATTACTTGACCAAGTTCTTTTATGTGTATTTTAAATAGTATTATTCGGATGTAAATTTGAGAGAGTCCCAAACTTTCTATGAGATTGTCGAGAACTTTATCAAAATCATTAAGCGAGTAGTAAAAATCCATCCACTCGAGAGTTATCACGATAGAAAAATAAATTAATGTTATGAGAAAAAAAAAATTATTTGGCGCCAATGGCCATAATCCGATTGCTTTGGACACACGTTTAATCCAATCAAATATTTTGAGACCCTCATGCAAGTCTTTTTGATCCTATAAAAAATATTCACGTTGATTTTATTTTTCATCGGTCACTGATAACCATAAGCAATAGAGACTCAGACTTACTTTACTCGTCTGTTTCATGTTTTACTTGTTCGACGGTTTTGAAATAAATGACAGCAAAAGTTTGTTTCGATCTTCGAAGAAACATACATACACATTAACTAAACATACACAATTTAAAAGTTTATTTTTCCAGTGCATAAAACTTTTGAAACCTATACACAGCTATTATCTTCGCTGTACAAACCAACCCCCACAACATTTAAAGTTTATTTTTATTCACAATGTTGCTGACACTTCGACCGATCGTATCACGAGCTTCGGGATCAGTCATTTTAAGGTTTATTGAATTTTTTTTACCATTAGGTCTATAAGTGCTAGATAAATAACTCGAATTTATGACTCTTTTATAAATATTAGTGATACCAAATAATAATATCACTTTTATTATTTGTTATTTAAATTAACATGTGAATTGAAAATTTCAGTGATTATTTTATTTTTTAATTATTAAAAAAACTTGACCAGTGTGATGATAATTAATTGTAATTTTTTAATATTTATGATTATAATTATGGTGCATTAAAATCGAACTACACGGAAAGAAAATTATGGGAATGGTTCCTATAATTTTGTGAAATTTCATCCTATACCAGTATAGGAATGACGACCATAAATTATGGGAACACGTCCTACAGATATAGGAATATTACCCATAATTATAGGAATAGTACCTATAATTATGGGAATGATGCCTATACCATTATGGGAATAGTTCCTATAATTTATGGGAATGGTTCCTATAATAGTATAGGAATGATTCCCATAATGGTATAGGGGTGGTTCCTATAATATATAGGAACCATTCCTACAATAGTATGGGTACAATTCCTATACTATTATAGGAACCATTCCTATAATGCATAGGAATACTCCCTATAATTTTCTTTCCGTGTAGTGTTGAGACATTCTTACAAATAATGTTAAAAAAATTACTCTTACATTATGGAAATAAATTCAAGTATTAAAATATTTTGTGACGGTAAAAAATTATCAGATATGAACTACTCGTAAAAAAAATATTTTTGATTTTTAAAAAATTTTATGACTCAAAAAAATTTCTTCTTCTAGTATTAACTACTGAATTAATTTTTTTTTTGCGCTGAGTTAAGTCAACTTTGTGCGTTTATTCCACAGCGATTTATAATTTATCAGGTACCAAAAGAAAATTTTTTAAAGTCAGTCAATTATAAGAAAAAAAATACACTAATGTATTATTAATATTCAATAATACTTTATTTTTTTTTAAATTATATTCATAGTGTGGCTGTCAAGTCCATCTTTAGGTAGATTCTATGATTATAAAATGCCTTAGGACTGACAAATAACCCATCGCCGTTTTTGTAACCTGTGGAACAAAAAATAATTAATAATGTGGCATTAACACATTTAAATACAAAAAAAAATTATCTTACATTTGTTAATGTGCTAATACCAAAATATGAAAATTTCCCAATTTTAAGCGCCAGCGGTTTTTGTGATCTCATAATACAAAACATAATAACTCTGACTTGCTTAGGAGACAGATTATACCACTCGCAATTCCAAAATGCTTCGCAAACTTTATTATTCTAAAACAATTTTTTATTTCATTTTACAAAATATTTCAATTTTTGCACACTTTGAATACGAAGCGGAGCTTGAGCTGTGTAACTTATGAACAACACTATCTATGCATTCATTACACAAACTATAGTGCGCAGAAATCAACAGTTCCTATACAGTCATGTGTTGCTAGCACTCGCCTTTAGCCCGTGCAGCCAAGTTCACACTTCGCTCAAAAAATCATTGAAAAATTCAAATTTATAACTTTACCTCAGCCTTCAGTCGTTCGCTCACGATACAAAAGACAGTTATCACTAAATATATTGTAAATATATAAACAAAACAATGAATCAATTTTATTTTCGGCCCGATCATAATATGCTGTCAAAATTAATTAAATTTTGATTAAAATTCAAAATTTATAAATACTTATATTACAATTTGACTTACAATTAGTATTTGATAACCGATTATGCACAAAAGTATGGTAGAGTTCATCATATAGACTAGTAATGACGTAGTATATGAATTTATAACCGTTTCTCCTAATCTAGATTCGTAATATAAAAGCAAAGTTTTGATAAAAAGTAATATTTAAGTTAAAAAAAAAAATTAGTTCATAGAATTACTTTTACTTCAATAATCTGATATATTCTGCAATAATATTATTAATATCACTTTTTCGCAGATTAGGTTTTTTGCTCAGCGCATTTATTCTGTCGGCCAAAATTACAAATCTCCCGCTCAAATAGTAAACGAGCGTTATCAAAAAACATTCTGTTGAAGAATGACTGAAGCCGCTGATAAACATATGTGGAGTATATAAAATATATGTTAATACGTAAGATTTGAAATTTTTTATTTCGTAGACAATGTGGAATTGATATGGCAAAATATATCTTATGGTTCCGTTATCATTGACTACAACACAAAAAAAATAAAACTGAATTTCCATTTTTGAAATAAATATCAAAGTGACCAGAAGAAGATACAAAGTTCAAAAATTCCAAAAATGAAATCAAAAATTTTTAAATTCATTTTAGTAGAAATTTTGCGACAGATGATTTTGTCCCGGTCACTTTTCTCTGAAAAATACAATAAAATAAAATTACCAAAATGGCCAGGAATGGCCAAAGGTTGTAGAAACCAAATAATTTCCGTTATAGCGATGAACAAAATAATATATTTAGTGACGCGTTTTCCTTTATTGATACAATCCATGAATATCTCGACTTCCCATGAATTTTTGAAAGTATTCTCATTAAAATCTCGCATTGAATTTTTAATTAGCATCCGCATTTCATTTACATGAAACCTCAGTATCAGTCCGCGGACATAAGTGTGAGTGAATGCTAAACTGTCCGAAAGATTGCTGATCACTTTATCTAAATCGTTGAGTGAATGGTAAAAATCCAACCACTCGAGAGTCATTACGATGGTGAAGTAAAAAAATGTTATTATAAAAATGTAATTATTTGGGGCAAGAGGCCACATCCCGAGGCCTTTTGATACCCATTTACCCCAATTGAATATCTTGACACCCTCATTCAAGTCTTTTTGATCCTACAATTATTTTTTTTTATTACAGTTATCTCCTCAATAATCGGTAGCTGTACATTTACTAAACTTACTTGGCTCAGCTGTTCCATGTCTTGTTGCTCTGATAAATTTAAAGAAAATGACAGACTAAAGCTCGCGGCAGTGTCCGAGGTAAACAATTTCGTATTGTAGGGTATCGTGATATCTATACCCGGTAATTGCTCTACAATTTAAAACTTTTTTTCTTTACAAATAAAATTTATACAAACTTTTCACCAACACACAGCTTTTATTTTTGCTATACCCAGAAACAAATCGCGCATGACAGTTTATTTTGTAGTTTTATTTACAACCAGCAGTCTTCTTCACTCTATATAATCTATCAATAGTATTTTTTATTTACCCTAAAATTTAGCAGACTATTTGTCGTCTGCAGATAGTTGCCATCGAAATTTTGACTTTGTGCTATAAACGAAATTTGTGATTTTTTGAAATCTTTGAAGAAAAAGTGCGCCAAATTTTTTGAATATTTTTTTGACGTAAATAAAAAACAGTAGATTGTAATTTTCTTTCTTTTTTATTCTAAATATTTTTTTTAATTTCAACAAGTACGTAACATTATTAGTGCATTGAATTACAACATTTTCATTTCATTAAATTCATTCCTCTAGGAGCAAAAAATTTCTTAATACTGACAAATATCCGACGGCAGTTCGAGTGACCTGAAGTAAAATTTGAACGAACAGTAACCAAAACAAAATAATTGTGATTATTAATAATGTGGTGGAAAATACTTACGTCTGTTATTGTACCGTAGCCAAAAGTCAAAAATTTACCAGCAGTTAGCGCCAAAGGTTTTTGGGATCGGGCAATGCAATAATATACGTCACTGATACAATCCGGTGGCATATCGTACCAACCGCAAGTCCAAAACGCTTCGCAAACTTTGTTACTCTGAATTTTTATGTTTTATTAATTACAAAAAATATTTTTTAAAACTGAATAATATTTTACTTTACCTCAGCAATTAAATTTTCGCTGAGAATACAGAAAATTGATATCACCATATACATCGTCATTATATAGACGATAAAAGGCATTATATTTGTTCTTGGTCCGACTGTAAGCGTCTGAAATTTTTTTTTTTTTATAAAATAATGAAAATAAAAAAAATTGAGTGAAATCAAAAAGTGCGCATCTTAAAATAACATGGAAAATTTGATTACACTCGTAATTAGTGACTCCCGAATCCATTTTGAATGAAACATTCTGTGTCTCTCTAGACGTAATTTTGATCTCGATCCATTAAAAAAAATTTTTCATCAATAGTCGAAATTCCATTAATTTTTTCAAATTTCTAATAGGCCTAATTTATATTCCGGCATTCAAACGATTTGATAAAAAAATTCTGCTGAAAATTTATTCAAATTTTCAGTTTCATGCCCAATTTCCAATTGAAATTTCTTTGCAATGGAGTTTTTTTAAAACTACTACCGCTTCGCAATTGAAGTATGCGATAAATAAATATCACTTACCAATAGTATTTGGTATCCAATAATACACAAAAGTATTGTGCCATTCAATAAATATACTAATAAATTAACACCATAAGAAATCTTAACATCTTCTCCCATTCTATAATGAATAAACATAAATATCTGTAAATAATTATCATTAACATCATTGTTATTATTTAATTAATCATAATTAACCTCAAAAGTCTAATATGTTCATCGATAATCAATTTCAATTCTCTTTTATACGAATCAGGATTATCTTTCAATGTCTTTATTCTTTCAGCTAAAACAGCCAGCCGACCGCTAATGTGGAATGAAAGTGCTATCAAAAAACAATTAGCACTAGCGGTACCAAAACCATTGATCGGTACAAATGGACCATGTGAAAGATACGTAAGTGCGTAAGTTTTAATGCTATTTATTTCGTAAAAAACATAAAAATGAAACGGCAAACTGAACTTCAACGTTACATTATTTAATGTCTCATTATCAGCTATCACTAAAATAATAATAATAATAATAAATTATTAAATATTTATTATTTATAAATAAATATTACCTCGTATTGCTGTATGTGACGTTATTGGTCGTAAATACCAAGAAGTTTCAGTCATTGCAGCAAAAGCTATGACGAATTTAGCAAAAAATTTACCCTCTTTGGTATATTGCACAAAAATATCTATCTCCTTCGAGTTTCTAAATGCACTGACACTTGAATCCTTCAAACATTCTCGTATCGCATTGCCAAGTTTGTAATTGTGCACCCTCAGCATTAATGTGCGCACATAAATAATCGTAAAGGACAAATTTTCCGTAAGGTTGTCGAGTACTTTTTCAAAATTTGGCAAACAGAAAAAAAGATCGACATACTCCAGTAACATTACGGCGGTAAAATATGCAAATGTCACATTAAATAGATAGAAATTTGGTGCTAATGGCCAAACACCAATCCATTTTGACATCCATTTGCCCCAATAAAATGCTCTAACGCTACTTTCCAAATCTCGTTCATCCTAAAAATAGTTTAGTCTCCTCTATATATATTTTTACTAATCTATTAAAATTATTGCTCAATATATTTTATAAAACCTTACACGACTTCGTTCTTCTTCCATGTCTTGTTAGTCAGATAAATTTTATAAGAATGATAGCACAGAGCTCGCAACATTGTCCGAAGTAAACAATATTTACATTGTAGCTGCATAATTTTTTATTGAATGCTATACCCTACCCTATAATTTGTCTTAGCGAAGTTCGCTGTCTAATTTTTTTTTAATTCACGCGATGGTTATTATTTTATCGATGCCTCTAGCTGCTTAAAAAAACCCACTTTTTTTTAAATTTATGTTTATATTTACCTTTACTATGTATCGTGCTATTTTTTGCGCAATACTTTTTTTGGCGTTATACATTGTAGCTTTTTCAATATATTCGTATGCAGAAAACGTTGCAAGCTTTGTCACGCGATGGATATATTTTTTTTTCGGGACACAGAAACGAATATCAGAGAAGTGCATTGCTCATGCGCAATATTTTATAAAATAGACGCAAGTTTCAGTAAAGCTTAGATTGTTGGAGAGTGACGACGGGTTTCTTACAAATTTTGATACATCAAGTGTTTATACAAAAGTGCCCGGGTAAAAAAAATAATTTGAATTTAACTTTTTTGGAATTAAGTCAAATAAGCCGAAACCAAGTCAAATTTATTTTTTGACCCGGGTGGCGACATTTCAAAAATTTTTGAGTGCAATTTGGGTTTTTTTAATTTTTACCGGAAAATTTGTCAAAAAAATCATAAATAATAATTTTGTTACTAATAATAAGTTTGTTAAATATATGATCAGTAGATGTTAGAAATTTTTTTTAATTTTTAACTTCGAACATCCCGGCTATTTTGTGATTTTAAGAAAATTCGGGTCGATAAAAACTGATCATTTTTTATTTTTTAATAAATGTTTATTTATTTTTACAATTTCATCTATCAAACGTTCATATAATTTTTAAATATAAATACCTATATAATAACATATATAAACAATTAAATTTTAACTACTATTTGTTGGGATAAATTTAACTAATTTCAAACATTATTGATCCATTAAAAATTTTCTCAGTATAGATAAGTACCCCATAGCCGTCTTTGTTATCTGAAAAAAAAATTGTATAATTAATGTAAAAAAATGAAAAAGTTAAATACTCAACACTAGTACTAAAAAAAATTGAGGAAAGTTTGAGTAAATTGAGACAGTACTTTTTTTTTAATTAAATAATTACAAACTTACATCAGTCAATGTACCGTAACTAAAAGTTGAAAATTTTCCCGCCTTGATTACAATAGGTTTTTGTGACCGGACTAAACAATAAGTAATATTTTTTACACAGTCTTTTGGTAAATTGTACCCACTGCAATTGTAAAATGCTTGACTGACTTTATTACCCTGAGTAAAGAAAAGAAAGTAATTTTTGTGATACAAAAGGACATGTATTTTCAAAAAATTTCATACCTCAAGTGAAAGAAGTTCGCCATTTAAGCAGATAACAAATAACATAAGATAAACTGTTATCAAAAGTATAATATACTGAAAAACATCTGAATTCAATCCCGTTACAAAATTCTATAAATAAATATATAACTCATAAAATAATAATCGTAATGAAATAAAAAATAATATGGAAAAGAACAAAAAATATTGTAGTTACAAGTAGTATTTGATACACACTAATACACAAAAGTAGATTTGTCAAAACAAAAAATATCAATAATGGTGTGGCAAATATGTCGGAAACTTTATCTCCCAACCTATGAGATAATATATATACATTTATAAATATAAATATAAAATATTAGTGTAAGGCTATTTATGATCAAGCCTTACTTCATAATTTTGATATGTTCAACAATAATCCCAACAAGTTCATCCCGGGGATTTATTTTTTTAAATTCAAATTCGTCAATTCTTAAAGTCAAAATAGCCAACCTTCCACTTATATGGAAAACAAGGATTAACAAAAATACATTAAGACTACTGATACCGAAACAATTTATAGCAGCATGTGGAGTTTGCCAAAAATATGTTAATGCATAAATTTGAGTATCATTTATTTCATAAAACACATGAAAGTGATATGGTAAAATAAATGACGTCGTTTTATTGTCAATAGATATTGTGTAATCTTTACCAAAACATTAAAATAATAATGATAATAATAGTCATCAAAAAGTATTTGATAATGTTTTGATCCGCGACACTAATTATTTATTTCTGTAAAAATATTTCTGTGGAATTTTGAGAAAATTCATTTTTCCGACGCTTAAAAAATGAAAAAAAAATGTATGTGATATTCAATAGTGAAATTGGAAACGAAAAAATCCAGAGTCGCGGGTCAAATAATTATCACTGGTATACAAAATATTATAATGACTGATTGTGAACATAATTTTGACTCACCAAACGTAAAAAAAGTTAGCAAGGGTTGTAGCAACCAAACGATATCCGTAAGCGCAATTAATATGATAATGTACTTGGCAAAAAATTTGGCAGTATTGGTATAAATAACAAATACTTCAACTTCTTTTAAATTTTTGAACGCACTTGCACTACTGTAATCCATCAAAGCTTCTTTGAATACTTGGGCCAACTTTTTGTTATAAACTCGTAGTGAAAATGTGTAGGAATAAACGATGGTAAGAGCTAAATTTTCCGATAGATTGTCCACGACGGCCGCGAAATCGTAAATATGTACAAAGAGGTCAATGTATTCAAAAATCATAACAATTGTAAAGTATGAAAAAGCTATATTAAAAATGTAATTATTCAGAGCGAGAGGCCAGACACCGATTCCCATAGATATCCATCTGGCCCAATCGAACACTTTGACACCCTCATTCAGTAGCTCTTTCATCTATAATTTATTTGACAATTAAATATTATTGATCTACAAATAATCACTCGGTAATCTGACACAATATCAGCAAGACTTACACGCTTCTCTTCTTCCATGTCTTGTTGGTTTAAGAGAGTTCAATTGAATGAGGGGTCTTTGCTCGTGACAATCTCCGAGGTAAACATTTTTATTGTTGTATGTGTGTCTCGAGTACTATACCTTTAATTACTGTAAACAAGTTTATGTTCACCTGCGTTGGGTGCAAGTTCACCGGAGGCCTCATTTTTTTTTTTACGACTATTATGTCTCAGATATTTTTATCGGTACAAAGACAGTCCTCTACGGTATTGAATTTATTTTATTTCACGAGAAGCAAGGGCTATTATCTTAAATCCATCCCTTGTGCTTGCAGTATACTGTTGTTTTATTTTGTTTTTTATTGCAAAATATTGATGATTTTAAAATAATACTAAAACCAGAGATGTTAGTTGTCATAGTGGGGAAATAAATAAAATTACTTTTGTTGACATAGCAACGTGTTGTAGGCGGGAGATGAATATATATCACTCTCAATAAAATATTGAGAATGAAAGCATCGCGCTAATCTAATGGCTATACTTACAGAAAACTCTGTTCTAACAAATGCAGGTGTTCAATTTAAAAGTAATAAACTAAAAAATCAGATACAAAGTCGAAGTGAGTACGGAATAAATTTTAAAATCCACTTTCACGTACTGTAGATTTTATTTTAATCCGCATACACTCTCATCCGGATTTCTATTGTTGAAATAAACTCCAAATAGGTTTAAGTTGAAATAAAACTAATTAATCATAAGTGAATTGATACCCGAACTTTAAGTGTTTTTAACGTCAATTTAATTCCAGAATTATTTTTGTACAATAATCTACTTAATTTTGAATTAAAAATATATCCGGCAAAAAATGATCAGACCTGACCATGCCTGTTCATGCATGATTAGGCCTGAAATTAGACCTGATCATGCCTGTTCATGTATGATCATGGCTGTTCATGTCTGAAGCGTTAAATACGCTCAGGCCTGATCATGCCTGTTCATGGCTGTTTCTGTCTGATCATACCTGTCCATGCATGTTCATGCCTGGTTATGTATGTTCATGGCTATTCAAGTTTGCTCATAGATATAAAATTTTGTTGACCAAGAATCTTTCACATATAAGATTTTTATTACTTGAAGTTCATACGAAAATTTTTTTTCAACTAAATCTCTTAGGTCAGTGGGTACACGGAAAGAAAATTATAGGGAGTATTCCTATGCATTATAGGAATGGTTCCTATAATGGTATTGGAATTGTACCTATACTATTATAGGAATGGTTCCTATATATTATAGGAACCACCCCTATACCATTATGGGAACCATTCCTATAATATTATAGTAACCATTCCTATAATAGTATAGTAACCATTCCTATAATATTATAGGAATGGTTCCTATAATATTATAGGAATGGTTACTATAATTTATAGGAATGGTTACTATACTATTATAGGAATGGTTACTATAATATTATAGGAATGGTTACTATACCATTATAGGAATGGTTACTATACCATTATAGGAATGGTTACTATACTATTATAGGAATGGTTACTATAA
This sequence comes from Microplitis manilae, assembly GCA_030273425.1. Lineage (NCBI taxonomy): Eukaryota > Metazoa > Arthropoda > Insecta > Hymenoptera > Braconidae > Microplitis > Microplitis manilae. The sequence continues at coordinate 2,518,657 of CP092725.1, forward strand.
TAGTATAGGAATGGTTCCTATAATATAATAAAATTTTTTTTTTTGCAAAATAGTGTAGATATTTAATGTTAAAAAAAATCCAAAAATTATAAGACATCGGCTTACTTCAGTATCATGTTAAATTAAAACTTATATTAACTTTTCGAGATTTTACCCAAATTTGAGATTTTATCGAAATATAAATTTTTATTTTCAAAATTTGAATTTTCCTGAATGTTCTATGCTGAAAAAATTTCAGTTGAAAAATTTTGATGATTTTTGCCAAATACGAATTTTTTTTATGTCCCTGAAGTTACGAACGTTCGTGCAACTAAAAATATATATTTTTTTTAAAGATACTTTTATGATTAGAAAAATGTGGATTTTTGTGTGGAGTGTTTTTTTGAGACCCCACGCTAGTCAAAAAAGTTTCAATCCAATATAGCCGCCGGAACACCCCTCTACGACCTACCCCTATCACTTATATATTTTTAAAAATTGCAATTCAAATTAAAACAATCTGGACTTTCGTGTAGAGTGTTTTTTTTAAACCCCACACAAGTCAAAAAAGCTTCAATCCAATATGGCCGCCGAAAAACCCTCTAATTTATTTGCGATATTTAAATTTTTTTTTTTTTTCAATGTCTGAATAGTTGTTTTTATGTTTAATAATACTTTTGTGTATTGTAAAAGTGATTTCCAGACTTTTTTGAAAATTGATATTTTCATAATATTATAGGAATGGTTACTATACTATTATAGGAATGGTTACTATACTATTATAGGAATGGTTACTATAATATTATAGGAATGGTTACTATAATATTATAGGAATGGTTACTATAATATTATAGGAATGATTACTATAATATTATAGGAATGGTTACTATACTATTATAGGAATGGTTACTATAATATTATAGGAATGGTTACTATACTATTATAGTAATGGTTACTATAATAGTATAGTAACCATTCCTATAATAGTATAGTAACCATTCCTATAATATTATAGGAATGGTTCCTATAATTTATAGGAACTATTCCTATAATTTATAGGAATGGTTACTATATATTATAGTAACCATTCCTATAATATTATAGGAACCATTCCCATAAATTATAGGAACCATTCCTATAATTATAGGAACCATTCCCATAATGGTATAGGTATCATTCCTATAATTATATGAATTATTCCTATAATTATGGGTAATATTCCTATAATTATAGGACGTGTTCCTATAATTGGTGGTCGTCATTCCTATACTGGTATAGGATGAAATTTCATTAAATTATAGGAACCATTCCCATAATTTTCTTTCCGTGTAGCGAGATAAACTTTCACGCGCAGGGTCCGCGGTTCAAATCCTGCACACGCCCGAGTTTTTTATTTTTATAGCAATAATTATATATAATATAATATAGTTGTACATAATTATATATAATTTACAGGGCCATTTTTGATCCATAATTTTTTTTCCCGGATGGGTATAAACAGACATGAACATAGCTGATCAGACCTGGTCAGGCATGGCCATTTTTCATGTCTAATCAGGTCTGATCATTTTTTCCCGGGTAGTAAGATTTTGTAGATTTTCATACAAAGTGTTCATTTGAGTATGGATTCATCAATACACTATTAGACTCTATTTTTATTTATTATCGTAATTATCAATCTAATATATGACTATATCTACAAACACGTGTGTGAATAGTAATAATTTATATTGTTTTTTTTTTTTTTTTGCAAATTCCATAAATTAATCAACTAAAATATTTCTGAGTACAGAAAAATATCCCATCGCAGTAGTCGTTATCTGTCAACATATTTGAACACAAAGGCAATTTAGTAAGCTTATCAGTGTTTTAGAACTAGAGCAAATGAATAATAAATATAAGTAGTCAAAAATAAAAACGTACATCCGTTAATGTGCTGTAACTAAAATTAGAAAATTTACCAGCCTTTAGAAATATCGGTTTTTGCGACCTTGCTAAACAATAAATAATATCTTTTACGGTATTCCGTGGCAAATTGTACCAATTGCAATTATAAAATGCTTGGCAAACATTATCACTCTGAAAAAATAGATAAAGAAATATGTAACTAGTAATTTATTTTTAAAAATAATTTTTTTACCTCGCTAGCAAGATTTTCGCTATTCATACAAATAACAAACAATAAAAGATAAACATTAGATAAAAATACAATAAACTGCATAATATCTGAATTCAAACCCGACATAACATTCTGTAAATGGTAATATTAATGATCATATTAATAGTAAAAATCATAATAAATTAAAAATATAGTTACAAGTAATATTTCATATCCCAAAACACATATTAATAAATTAGTTAATAAAAAATATATTAACAATGGTGTAGAAAATACATCGGCAATGTCATTTCCCAGTCTGCCAAAAAATAGTTCAAAATATTTTAGACTATGCAGAGAGAGGGCTCCAATTTTGAGCGTATAAAAAATTTTTTGGAGGTTTTTAAAATCAGTTATTATGTTCCAATTGGTTATACCCGGCGGAAAAACCTGAGATTTTTTTAGTGTTAGCATAGAAATATTTTCTATATGAACTTGAAGATATTAATCGTCTTCCATAAAGTAAATGGTACAACGTTGATCCTTCCGAAAATACCCTGAGTAAAAAACCTGATATCTTCTTTATCTCATATACCTCCAAGTCTACTTGACTGAATGATACAAAATTTATAGGAAATTTGATGGCCGTCGAGCCCTTTTGATTACCACCGTAACCATCCAAATCGAATGATTAGTCAAAAGTTATAAAGAGTTAACATCATAAGTACATACAAACAGGCACTCGGATATCACTCTGAAAATAGTCAGAATAGTTTCCTAAAACCTCAAAACATCGACATCCGGTTAAAATTCGATTTTCGAAAATTGTAGTAAAAACAAAAACTTCCCGAATTTTTTGAAAATCTTCAATTTTCTTAGCGGAAAGTTAAAAAATAACTCAATGGAAGAGTAAGAAATTTTTCGGTGATTTGAAAATTGAGAAAAACGGTGAAAGTAGACACAACAAAATTTTTCATAAGCTAAAGCAGTTCGAGCCCCTTCTGCATATTGATTACATATTTTAATTTGCACAATAACAACAAATTATATCAAAGTCTTACTTCAATACTTTCATATGTTCAGTAATAATCTCAAGAAATTCATCTCGTGGCTTAATAATGTCATTTTGTGATTCATCAATTCTTATAGCCAAGACAGCCAGTCTGCCACTTACATGAAAAACAAGAATTACTAAAAATGTATTAAGAATCATGATACCCAAAGCATTAATAACCGCAAACAGACTCAGTGCGATATAAGTAATCACGTAATTTTTAAAAGAATTCATCTCATAGAAAACGTAGATGTTATATGGTAGAATGAAAGTTGTCATTTCATTGTCAATAGCCAGAGCATTGGTAGAATTATCTATTAATCCAAATAAATATATTCATAATGACACAAATAATAATAACACTTAGAGTAATTATTTTTTACTTGATTTAGTTGATGTAGTTAGTGGTTGAATGTACCACAGAAATCCTGATATTGCAAGTGAAATAATAATATACTTGGTAAATACTTTAGCATTATTAGTATACATCATGAATACTTTAACTTCTTTTATATTTTTGAACGCACTTGCACTATTGTAATCCATCAAAACTTGTTCAAATACTTGAGCGAATTTTTTAATATACACCCGTAATAAAAATGTATACATATAAACAATTGTGAAAGCAATACTTTCCGATAAAATTTCCATAACGGCTTTAACGTCGTCATTATGCATATACAGATAAATGTATTCCATAATCATAATCATCGTAGAGTATAAAAAAGTTATATTAAAAATGTAATTATTAAAAGCAAGCGGCCAGACACCGATTCCCGCGGATACCCATCTTGCCCAATCGAACACTTTGACACCCTCATTCAGCAGCTCTTTAATCTATAATTAATTTGACAATTAAATATTATCTTTCTAAAAATAATTACTCAGCAATCTAACACAATATCAGGAAAACTTACACGCTTCTCTTCTTCCATGTCTTGTTGGTTTAAGAAAGTTCAATTGAATGAGGGGTCTTTGCTCGTGACAACCCCGAGGTAAACATTTTTTTCGTTGTGTGCATGTCTCGAGTACTATACCTTTAATTACTGTAAACAAGTTTATGTTCACCTGCGTTGGGTGCAAGTTCACCGGAGGCCTCATTTTTTTTTTTTTACGACTATTATGTCTCAGATATTTTTATCGGTACAAAGACAGTCCTCTACGGTATTGAATCTATTTTATTTCGCGGAACCAAGGGCAATTATCTTAAATATATCCCTTGTGTTTGCAGTATATTGTGGTTTTATTTTGTTTTTTATTGTAAATATTGACGATTTTAAAAAATACTAAACCGATAGATGTTAGTTGTCATTGTGGGGAAATAAATAAAATTACTTTTGTTGACATAGCAACGTGTTGTAGGCGGGACATTTGACCACCCATGCGCAAAGTTACACTCCTAAAAGACTTGCTAATACTTCAGTCTCAATTTAATTCCGAGAATGAAAGCATCTTTTAGTAGCTCAGTTGGTCACTTATCCTTTTTGATATCTTTTATCTACGGTATTCTTTTATTGAACTCACTGATTCAAATATTACTTACGACAGTCACGAGGTCTCAAAATATTAGAATCAATATATATAAACATTGAGACAAAGTATTTACTTTTATTTTTTAAAAAGTGGATTACACATATAATTAGTTTATTAAAATTAATACCAGTAACCGTGTAAAAAAATCCGTTCCCAAAAAATTCAAAAAAAGTTAAAAGTCGAGTCTCTAAATTTGAGACAGATTAAAACTTCAATTTGAAATTTTTAAGATTTTGAGAATAAAAAATTTAGTTGATTTAGAATTTTAAGTGGGTGAATTTTGAGTCAAATGAAAACGTTTTTGAAACGTGACTCAAAACGTTATTAATTACCAAGAATTTTAAAAAGCTTGCATTCAGGATAATCCATTTATTCGGCAATTAAAAAATTTCGTAGCACTGAAAGATAACTCAGTGCAGTTTTGGTGACCTATCAAAATTTTAAAAAAATTAATTTTTGGTTTGTTGTTACGATAAAGTAATATTTTCAGAGATTTAAGGACTTATTTTAAAAACACTTACGTCTGTTAAAGTAACGCTGCTGAATGTTGAAAATTTACCAGCCTGCAGAGCCAACGGTTTTTGCGATCTTCCAATACAGTAAATAATATCTTTGACACAATCTTGCGGCATATTGTACCACTCACAATTCCAATATGCTTCGCAAACTTTGTTGCTCTGTTTACATCCAAGTGTACAGAAAAAAATTAAATATACTCAAAAAAATAAAAAAAAGGACATAATTTTACAGAGAATGGGACTCCGACACGTGTGGTGGCAGCAGTCGCCTATGGCTCATGATACCAACACTCGTTACCGCCATCGCATTCTCACTCACTAGTGTAATAATTACCTCAGCAGTTAAATGCTCACTAATAATACAGAAATTAGCAATCATAAAATAAGTTGCTCCTATATAAACAAAATATTGCAACAAATCCGAATTAGGCCCCGTCATATAATTCTAATAAGTTTAATAATTTATTAATTACCTCCAATTTAAATAAACATCGATGAAATCATTTGAATTACTTACTATTAAAATCTGATAGCCAATAACGCATATCAATAAATTACCAGTCACTAGATACACCAACAATCCTGTGCTATAAACGTCTTTTACTTCATCTCCCATTCTTTAATAAGTATTTATAATTAATATTCAATTAAAAAAAAATGTTTTTTTCAATCCAACATAACATAATTACTTTAATAATCGACTGTGCTCAGCGATTATTTCTTTAAGTTCTTTCCTACAGTCGTGACGGTTATTTTTCAGTGCATTGATCCTCGTTGTCAATACAGACAACTTTCCGCTGATATAGAATACCAGTAAAACTAAAATACAATCGACTGCCGAATGTCCGATCCCAGTGACATAAACCATCGGCAGTAATGATAAATAAGTTAATATATAACGTTTTAAACTATCAACTTCATAAAATAGGGAAACATGAAAAGGCAAAATAAATTGCGGTAATGTCTTATTATTATTGATCATTAAATCATCAGCTATAAATAAATAAATAAACAATAATAATAACAGAAAAATATAAATATTAATTTACTTACATGATGAGGGTGTCGTTAAAGGTTTCAGAAACCAAGAAATTTCAGTCGACATAATAAAAATAATTAATCCTTTTATTAAAAATTTACCTTTGTTGATAAATTTCATAAAAACTTTTATTTCATCCGAATTTCTAAAAGCATTTGTATTATATTCTTTCATTGCCTGCGTTATCATCTCACCAATTTTATAATTATGCACCCGAAGCATTAGAATACGCGTATACATATGCGTTGAGGCCAAGTTTTCCGTAAAATCGTCAATCACTTTATCAAAATCATAAACTGAGTTATAGAGATGTAGTAATTGCAGGGATACGAAAATAGTAAGATAAAATATACATATATTAAACCAATAGTAATTTGGAGTCGCCGGCCACAACCCAATGCACCGAGACATTCTCTTAGCCCAAAAAAACGCCTTAACACCCTCGTCCAATTCTTTTTGATCCTACAAAATATTTTACTGTTATTTTCGTTCAAATCAATAAAAACTATCAGCCTATCACCGGCACTTACATTTTCCATGTCTTCTTCGTTTAATGTTTTTAATATAAATGCTGAAGAAAGCTCGGGACGGTGTTCGAAGTAAACTATATTTTTTTATAAATTGATCGCGGCTATAAGATCTATTACTTTGATTGCCGTAAAATTAAAGGCAATCATCATTACGGGCAATTTTAATAAAACTTTAAATTCTAAAACCAATTATCCCTTCATATTTTTTCCGGTACTGACACTAGTCTCACTTGTAAATTTAGTTATTTTTAAATTTCAGTTCATTTTATATCCTGGATATAAATTTATACCTGAGTAAAAATTTTACTACTACTCAAAATTTATACTCAGACCAAAAATACTCATTTAAATGCGCGTGCATTTAATTTTATTTTTTTATTGCAAATTTCAAAATTGGCATTTCAAAGTTTTTATAGAAAAATAAAAATTATGGGTAAACTAATGGAGATATGAAAAAAATGTATAGATACAATTTAATAGCTAGTAAAATTCTCTACAAAAAAGGTCTCGTGACATTTTACCGTACGTCTAATTATTTCGACGTGGTTACAATTTAAAGTAAGAAAATAATTTTAGTATTATTCTTAAATTAACAGATCCTGTGTTTATTTCCTCTATAACTTAAAAACTATCAGAGATACGTCAATAAAGTATTCAACCTTTTTTGTAGCAAATTAAATTTCCTACAACTTTTATTTAAAACTTTTTTTTCTAAAATCCGTAATTTCGTCACAAATTTCATTTTTAAATAAACTCACCTTCTCCCTTTACAATTTTTTTTCATTTTGACGTTTAATTAAAAAAAAAAAACATTTTTATTTTAAAAATATAAGTTTAAAAATAACTACTAATTATTTTTATTATCAAATTATTTTATTAATCATTTACACAATAATAGTATTTAAAATAAATTTAAATACTTGGCAATTTTTCATTCCATCCTTTTTTAATTATAAATAAAAAAATATTAGCAATAATTAATTTACATATCTATTATATAAAATACATTGAACCTTTTAATCATAAGAATTATTACCTCTAAACTAAATTATATACAACTACCGTAATTTTAAAAAACAGCCTTCACGTATCTGTTTTGTCAGCAGCCGAACGGCCGGCGACGTACCGGAACCCATCTATAGCCGCGATGTCTTCGTGTCTCAACGTCTCTTCATCGTCGTTGTTCATTAAAATATCTTGTACTTGTTCAATTAAATCTTCTTCCTCAAATATTTCTTCATCTTCAATATCAGGATCTAACATATCAATTATGATATGTTCTGGTTCGGAATTATTTTCAATAGCAACTTGTCTTTCGTCGACCTGAGCTTCAAACTCTTTTTCAATGTCAACACCAACGTCTATTTCCTCAACTTCACGTTCGTCTTCAGCTTCTCTTTGAGCTTCAGCTTTTCTTTGAGCTTCAGTCTCCACTTCTTCATTTTCTCTTTCAGCTTCAGCTTCAGCCTCAGCTTCATCATCAAGATCCGAAGCTTCTGATTCTTCAGTAACCATCGCAACTCGATTTATCGTCGCGTTCATATGCTCTTGTATCATTTCATCCGTGTAATCATTTATTCTCGAAACATCGCGGTGCCGATAGAGCGTTCGGAATGACGGGAGTGGATAGTGCTCTTGTGATCGTAAGTATTCGTAAGCACGTGGACCAACAATGCAGCGAATCTTGGCACTTTTTTTAAGGGTATCTGCAGACCAAGATGTTGTGTTCATTGACGGTGATTGTGACTGCAGTAATTTTATTTGATCGTCATTTAAAAATGTCCGGAGATTTGTTTCAAATGTTTCCATTTTTAATTCCAGTCGTCGATACTAAAAGAAAAAAAAATATTTTATATACACTAGGACCGACACTAGGACTAGTGATAATTAAATTACTCAAAAAAATTACCTTTCTCGTAATACTATCGCGCTCATTTTCTAAATCTTTAACTTGTTTTTGTAATTCCGTAGCGTTCATTATCAGCTGAGAGTAATCAATGTCATTATCATGATCATCATCATCTAGAACACGATCCTCATGCAGCTGATCATCATCATTCATAATGTAATTATCATCATAATTATTTTGATAACTATCCAACAAAGCCGGGTCAAAATTACCAGCGTCATTCGAGTCAGCATCAGCATCATTCGACTCTACACTGTCAGCCTGTGAAATATTAAAATGCATGATATCCCTCAGCCTTGACTTGTCATCAACTTCCTCATGATTGTCACCATCACCAACCTCCTTCTTAACAAACACCGGAGTTATTTCATACTTCGGCTGTTTTTTAAATCCCGCATTTACCAGCTTACGTTTCCTCATCCCATTCTCCTCATCGCAGTAATTCGCGTACTCTGTATCAAAAGCATCCTCATGTTCGTCCAACGAACCAAACCCACCAGAATTATCAACTTTATAAGCCACCGCTTTGTTATCAACATCCAGACAAATTTTCTTGGTTCCCACGCCAAAAGTTGATGACGGCATCGAATTGTCATCGATAGTTTCCATCTCATTGCTCGAGGGCGGCGACAACCCTTCCTCAAAGTGTTCCACCACCTGGTTCTCCACCAAATTGTCCATCTGCGTTTTGCAAGAAGCCGCAATTATTTTAATACCATGCGGTGTTGCGATTTGCATTTTATTTCTCTGTATTCGTATCAATCTGACAGTTGATTTTATTTTAGCAACCGGCATTTCATCGACGTCGCCGTACTCGTACTCATATCCGTTGTCATCATTGTCGTTATTTAATTCCTCCAACTCAATTTCATTGTCCTGATTGTCATTGTGATAAATAATCGAATCATCTGTCACTGTAAGATCATTTATCAGTGACAAGGTACTATTATGTTTATATTCTTGATCGTACCACTGCTCGACAGCGTCACAAACACGTGGAGGATTTTTAGTGAATATCGTTGGTATTGCCGTTGGTTTTAATATCGTGCGTACATTAGGTCCGTATTCAACAAACTGATCCGGTTCAAAGTGTCCCTTAATTTTTTAAAAAAGTAATCAATAAATTTATTAATTAATTGGCAATTAATTTAAATAATTAAATGCTATTATTATTGTTTACTTACTTCGCACAGTGATATTGAATTACCAGTTGTCGGAAGCGGTTCCGATAATAAATAATCACATTGTTTTAACCATGCAGCTCTTTTAGCAACTTTTTTAACTGATGGTAATAAAAAAAATCGGTATTTCTGTCGAACTGAATTATTACAATTTTTTAATGAGCATGAACGCACCATAATTAGATTTTAATTATTATTTGACAGGTGAAAAAAAAATAACACTTTTGGAGCTAAAAAAATTAAGTTGATACAGTAAATATATATATGTATATAAATAAATAAATAAGAATAAATAAACTTACCAGTTAATGAAAATAAAAATTAATAATTTTAAACATAACCAACAAAACCAACATGGCGATTAAATAAAATAAGTGAGGATTTAAGTGTTAATATTGATGATAATAATTGTTGATATATTAATAATATATGTAATAATGAATTAAAAAATATAAATAAAAGTAAATATATTGAATAAATTGTTTATAAATATAGAATTCGACACAAGTGCCTCTTTATTGTAATAAAATAGAGACCCAGCTTCACTTGCTCACTTTTTTTTTATTTTTTTTCTTATGATCCTGAAGTTAGCAGACAATCGATAATTTTCGAAATTTATTCCAACAAATCGATTATAAAAAAAAAAAATTAAAATATGCACATGTAGGAAATTTCAAAAACTACAGGTGCAATTTTTTCAAAATTTTTTTTTTCTATAATTTATCATTTAAAAAATAATCCAAAAATTATTAAATGTCGGCTAACTTCAGTGTCACTCGGAAACTGAATTTATTTGAATCTGATAGTGATAAAGAACTAAGACCGACCTGAAGTTGTCTGCTTTACATTTACACAATAGATATACATATATATAATATACCTTTATACAAATATATATATAGGTATATAGATATAGTAGGTATTAATTATATATATTTTATATTGCGGAGTCAGATGACCTGAAAAAGTGAGCGGTCAGTCAGAATCTAAGACACGTTGACAAAATTTCTAACTCATATTTATTATCATCAGTATATATTTATATTTACTGCCAACTGATTGTTTGATAAGAATATTTATGAAAAAAAACTGGTAGCTGAGATTTTATTTTGTTTGGATATTTAATTTACTGTCAAGATGACGGAGTGAAGGTAATTATCTCAGGTTAAATTTATCTCATTTAATTAACTAATTTATTTTTTATTGACAGGTCGAGATAAATTTAAATAAATTTTTAAAATTAGTTGATCTAATTTATTATTGAAGATGAGGATGATGCATTTGAGAAGAAATGCCCGATTTATTACTTGTGTCCTGGTCGCACTGATGATGCTCTATGCTATTTATTCAGTGATGAATGATGACTTTAGTAAAAGTATTAATGTAAGTAATTTATCCTCTAGTAGATTATTAAAATAACAAATTAATTAGAGCGTAGAGTTTCAAAAATTTTAATTTATATTTAGGTACCAGTATTAGTAGAAGGACCCGGTAACTTTGAACCCCAGAACACAAAAGTTCTCAGCGGTCCTGGAGAAGGGGGTAAAGCGCACGTGCTACGAGATGATCAGCAGAATGACGTACAGCAATCGGAGTCTGATTACGGAATGAACATGGTGTGTTCTGATGAAATATCTCTGGATCGTTCTATCCCTGACTTGAGACCCGAAGAATGTAAGCACTGGGATTACCCTAAAAAACTTCCAACGACGAGTGTAATTATTGTCTTCCATAACGAGGGATGGTCGGTGCTGATGCGCACAGTACACAGCGTTTTAAACCGGACTCCACCTCAATTCCTCGAGGAAATTCTCCTCGTGGACGATTACTCGGACAAAGAAAATTTGAAAGCCGAGTTGGAGGCTTACATTGATCAGTGGAATGGCAAAGTTCGTTTGCTGCGCAATGAAGAGCGTCAGGGACTGATACGCACGAGATCACGCGGTGCGCGGGAAGCCCGCGGTGAAGTTATCGTGTTCCTAGATGCCCATTGCGAAGTAAACGTCAACTGGCTCCCGCCTCTATTGGCGCCCATCGCCGCAGACTGGTCCGTGATGACGGTTCCCATAATCGATGGCATTGATCACAAGACATTTGAGTACCGGTCCGTTTACCAGGAAGGTCATTTGTACAGAGGTATCTTCGAATGGGGAATGCTGTACAAAGAAAATGAATTACCTCGACGCGAATCAAAGCGCAGAGAGTATGCGAGCATGCCCTACAGATCTCCGACTCACGCAGGCGGACTGTTTGCTATCAATCGTAAATACTTTTTGTCACTTGGTGGCTACGACGAGGGACTTCTGGTCTGGGGTGGAGAGAACTTTGAGTTGTCATTTAAAATATGGCAATGCGGTGGCAGCATTCTCTGGGTACCTTGCTCTCATGTCGGTCACGTTTACCGCGGGTTCATGCCCTACACATTCGGAAAATTAGCTGAGAAAAAGAAGGGGCCGTTGATTACAATAAACTACAAGCGAGTTATTGAAACCTGGTTCGATGAAAAGTATAAAGAATTTTTCTACACCCGCGAACCACTCGCCAGACTCCTCGACCACGGAGACATCACGGAACAGCTTAAATTCAAAGAGAGAAAGAAGTGCAAAAGCTTCCAGTGGTACATGGACAACATCGCCTATGATGTTCTAGATAAATTCCCCGAACTGCCGCCTAATATTCACTGGGGTGAGCTGAGAAGTGTCGCGACTTCCGCTTGCCTGGACACCATGGGCCACAGCCCGCCGAGTCTCATGGCGACTTCCCACTGCCATGGATTCGGAAATAACCAACTGATCAGACTCAATGCTCAAGGACAAATGGGCATCGGCGAGCGGTGTGTCGAAGCTGACAACCAGGGAATAAAGTTGTCATTCTGCAGACTGGGCACCGTCGACGGCCCCTGGCAATATGACGAGAAGACCAAGACTCTATTGCACAAAGTTCACAAAAAGTGTATCGCTTTGCATCCCCAGACTAATCATCTTTCCCTCATGCCTTGCGAAGCTGACAATAATTATAACCAATGGACATTCCATCAGATTCACCCGCGCTGGTGATTTATTTAAAACAATTTTCATTGTAATCCAGCCGTACAATCAGTACTTAAGACATTATTTTGTTACACTAGTCCATATGATGTTTATATTTTTAATTTTAAATTAATATTATATCGGTTGTGTTATATACAACGCTTTTCAAATATAATAATAACCCACTGTAAAAAATTGTTAGTGAATTCAGAGCGAAAATGGATTTTATTCTAATCTAAATTCACTCCGGCACTCAAAGTTCCGGAGTAAATTAAAAATTCGCTTTGAATTTACTCCGGATTTAATCCGCATATTTTTTAGTCTAATACTATTAATAATAATAATGATAATGAGATTAATGGACTAGTGTCACAAAATATATCTCATGTAAGAATAAAAAACGCACATTAATCATAAATTTTTATAAATTTCATACTAAAGACTGTCTATCAATAAACTCAAATTACTCCTTCCCTTCGCATTTTTAAAATAATTTTGTATACGAAGTTAAGGCATTTTTACCCTCCCCTACTTTTAAAAAAAAATCTTATCACCCAAACTGTCATAAAAATTTGAAGTCATTTTTTTAATTAATTAATTAAACTTTATTACGACTGACAGTTCGAGGTCATTGGATTTATTTTAAAAACTTGAAGGGGAGCGTTTGAGAATGTCCTTAAAAAGTGAACTTATACAATAATAATATTGTAGATGTATTGTAAGATAATTTTAAAAATCAAAACTGTTGTAAAATTATTTTTAATAAATTTATTGGAACGATTGTTAAATTTACTGACTGATATTTTACTAAAAGTATAAACTCGAACAAAATAAAGTTATAATTACTTTCTTTAATAAAACAAATACTTTTTATTTAATTATCTTATACAATTTTTATTTTTACTGTAGAAAATTATGTGCTGGTAAGCGTGTGATTAAAATGCGAGCTTGTTGTAATTAAATGGATTTTACTTCAATTACGAATTAAAATTACCCAGTAAAAATTTTCAATGCCATGGAAATTAATTTCCCTGGGGAGGGAACTCATTTTATTCAAAATTAAAAAGTTGGTGAATTTAATTATATAGCTTTCAATTAATAGCTACTGGAATATTACTGGCTAATTTTAAAATTCAAAATAAAAACAAAAAAAAAAAATAAATTACTGCATTGTGTTGATAATATCATCAATCTTAAGTATACTGCGCACAGTTTCCGATGCGAGAGTAATGCAACTGGTAGAAACTAGAAGCGGCTGGACGACATTTTCCTCCAAAATATTTGTGATCGTTCCCTTGCGAACGTTGATACCGGCAGTGATCTCACCCAGAGCATGACGGTTACGCAGCTCAGTGACTGTAGCGATCGGATTGAGCCCAGCGTTCTCAGCGAGAGTAGACGGAATAATTTCTAGAGCGTCGGCGAAGGCTTTGATGCAGTAGGCGTCGACTCCCCCAAGTGTTTGGGCGTAAGCTGATAATTTCAAAGCCAGTTCGATCTCAGGCGCGCCGCCTCCGGCGATCAGAGCTTTTTCTTTTACCAAACAGCGGATGACGCAAAGCGCGTCGTGGAGTGACCTCGCGGCTTCTTCGAGCACGAGTTTGTTGCTGCCGCGGACTACGACAGTGACAGTGCGTCCGGGGTTTTGGATCCCGGTGATCTTGACGAACTTGGAGCTGCCTGTCTGAACTTCCTCGCAGAGTTCCGCGTTGACGAGATTCTCGGCAGTGAAGTGGTCCAAGGAAGCGATCGGACGGCATCCCAGAGTCTTGCAAACGAATGAAATGTCCTCGCGCTCGACGTCTTTGATTACCATTACCTTTATTTTGTCCAGGAAGTGAATGGCCAAGTCGCTGATGGCGTCACGTAAAATTGATTTCTGAACTAACAGGACATTGCAACCTGATTTTTTGATCTGCTTCACGATATTGAGGATGTAGGTACGTTCCTCCTTTAAGATCCGGTCCATCGCAGAGTAATCGGAGACGATGACGCTGTGGTCCATGTCAGTTTTTGGCGGGGAAATGCAGAATTGGATCAATCCGATCTTGGCTTTCTCGATGCGCTTGGGTCCATTGACGTTGCATGACTTTTGTGTGAACACCAATCCCTCAATCAGTTCAGTGTCTTCGACAGTACCGCCCAACTGCTTGATGACATGGATGTCCTTCAAGTCAGTGGCCTGCTCTTTTCCAGGCTCTGTTATTTTCAGGACCGCGTTCACTGCCAACGGAGCCAACAAACTCGACTGCTGAGACACGACTTTTGAGTTCAGAGAAGTTGCTGCCGCTTTGATCAAAGATTCCTTGTCTGCTAGATCAACTGGAATAGACATAGTGCAGGTGAGAATCTCAACAGCTTTGCTAGCAGCTTTCTGGAACGAGTCGCTTATCGATGTCGGATGAATCCCTTTGTTCAACATACGGTCTACTGCTTCTAATAATGATCCGGCAATTACTACGACACTGGTTGTACCGTCTCCAGCTTCTGTGTCTTGTGCTCTTGATAATTCTACCAGCTGTAAATTTATTTTAATTATTTTATCAACCACACCTTAGTCTTTATTTTTTAATTTACGGGTTCGGGATGGAAAAATAATTAATTTTTACCATTTTTGCTGCTGGGTGAATCACATTCATTTCCTTTAGAATAGTCGCGCCATCATTGGTGATTGTCACCTCGCCATTAGAAGCTTGGATCTGTTTTAAATATCAACATAAGTATCAATAGTCAACTTGGGGCAATTTGGTATCTTTCAAAAATACTTAAACTTTTTTTTTATCAACAAATTAAATATCTTTCTATCAAAATAAAAAATTATTTTCTTGATACTGATATTAGCAGACACCAGAATTTATTTTCCTACAAATTAATAAATTGAATACTGACACAAAAATTAATCTCCAAAATTTTTACTAATTTTTTACTGGATATTTAAAAAGAAAATTTAATTTTCAAATGTGCTACTTTTAGCATCACATTTTTTTTAAGGATACTTTTAATGACAGGGAAAAATTATCCAAGTCTGCAATTAAAATAATAAATAATTTTATATATTTTACCATTTTATCCATACCACGGGGACCTAAACTTGTTCGAATGGCATCGCTGAGAGCTAAAAAAAAATAAATTCAATTGAATATCAATAAAAAATGGAGTTGAGCAAGAAACCGGTAGAGTAACCATATAAGGTAATATTTAAATCGCCACGAATTTATATTTTAAATAAAAATATAAAAATGTATATAATAATAAATACCTTTAGCAGCTAGAATATTACTAATACGTATATCAGCAGGTTTGCTTTTATCTTGGAAAGCTTTTTTGCGGCTAACAACATTTTTGGCATCATTACCCATTGTCATCTTCATCTTGGATACGATTCAATTTTTTCTTTAATAAAACAAAATATCTTTAGTTAAATATTATAACTTTATTCTGTAATTAATACTAATTGTTTATTAGTTTTCTTGTTATTATTTTATTTCGATATTTAAATGAATGTTTAAAAAATTAATAAATAAAACTCACCAACACGAGGCTAGAAACAGTAAATCAGACCTGGGGCAAAAACTTTATAGATGGTCTTTATGACGATCATGTGATTAAATTCGTAGCTTACATTTATTTCAAATGGTAACTATTTTTTACTTTTGTTTCAGTACTTTCTATCTTACCGGTATTTAAAAATGGAGAAGATGACGATGGCGCCATCATTCAAAAAATTATTTTAGGTTCGCTGCCTTGTGCTAATGGTTTAGATAAACAACTTTGCAAGTCAATAATAAATTATTTTAGTGTACTGATTAATAATAATGGATGAAGAAACATTAAACAGGTAATTTTAATTCATAAATTTACATTTTTATACTCGTTTAAATTTTTTTTACAACCGATATAATTTATTGTTTTATTGACATTAAATATTTTATACATAAATAATTATAGAAAATTTATGTATGATATATTTATTAACTCATATATTTATATACATATGGATCAGTTATTAAAATTAATTATTTATTAACCAGGTTCAGTTCCTGGATCTTTATAATTTGAAAAATTAAATCGAGTAGCTGTCAATTAAATTTGAATTTGCCCTCTACTAATTTTAAATAAATATTTTAATTCAAACTAATTAATTTAAATATAATGAGATTTGTTTTTAAATCATCACACGACAATTGATCCCATTGACTAGATCCAACTGACAACTGGTTCAACTGATCTTCTAAATGAGTAAATGTAGCATACGACAATTTTTAAATTATATATAAAAAAATTAAACAATTTAAAAAAATACATCTACTGAGTTTTGAATTGTCTAAACATGTATTTTTTTATTTTTATTTTATATATATTTTAAATTATTATTTCAAATTTTTAAAAATTGTCAGATGCCCGCTAATTTTACTATCATTCTTCTAATTTATCATTTTCATCAAGATTTTCATAACTAATTATCATCCTCCAAAACCATCTTTATTATTTTCAACCTAATGTCAATGGGATCAGATGTCAGTGGGATCACTTGTATAAAATTCTTGGGATCAGTTGGCATACCAAAAATTTGTCTTGTCTTTTTAAAAGAAATCTTTATTTTATCTTAAAATTGTCTCTATCTTGGGTAAATTTTATTTATTAAAAAATTATAACTAACATGTCTGATGAATTAATTAAAACAATTAATCATAATGATTGTTATTAATAGACTTGCTGCAGAAGCGTTAATTGAAGAAGCGAAATTAGGAGCAAGAAGAGCAGAAGTTATGGGACCAAGTGGTTGGATAAAACCCAAAGAGACAGTGAACAAAAGATTTTTACACTCGACAATACGTAATGTCATAATATCAAATAAGCACCGCCACAAAGACAGCAAGTCCAGTAGCAACGACCGTGACAGTTCCAGATCAAGTAAAAAAAGTTAATTAAGTAAAGAATAATTATAGTTAATAAATAAGTGCAGTCTTAAGAAACATTTAAACTAGATTTATTTTTTCTATAAAAAAGATGATAACAAATTGTTAATTTCATTAATATATATATACAAAGATACATATACCTATATATGTAATTTTTTAATTTCACTTTTAACCAGTCACCAATTATATATATATATATAAAAATATTTATATATTTATATGTAAATATATCCATATTTATAACAATTTTATTAAATTTAACTTTTAATTGTTAACAGACTTTATTCCAAAAAATTTTTATATAAAATAATGTATATATCTAAAGTATTTATTTATTTACTTTTTTTTTTTTGCATTGATAGGTTGCTCAGATCGAGTCTCATAAAATTTATCGCAATATATTAGAGTAATAAATAAAAAAATTTATAAAAACAAATCAAATAACAAATTTCTTATAGTTATCGAATAATAATTTTAAATAAATATATATATTTACATTTATTAAATTATATTGCGAGTTGGAAACACGGTTTTAATCTCGATCTATCTGTGCGTTGTTAATAATTACTGTAATAATAGTAATAGTAATAATAATAATAATAAAACAATAGAGAACGAATTAATATTAATAAATTTTAATTAATTAATTAACTGATCCATTTTTTTGATGCTTTAATTTCTTGACAGACACCATGAGATCTTTTATATCAGCTAGTGCTTTTTCTATATTTCTTGCAAATCTTGATGAGTCCTTGAAATAATAAAATATATATATTATTAATTTTAAATCAATTAATGAAAATTCAGTCCCCTTATTTTTTTAAGGGAACTGGGGACTGATAAATTTATCTATTTAAATAAAAAATAAAACTTACTGTAGCTGGTGAACTAGTTTTGCTAGAAATATGAAAAAATATAAGATCTTCACCGGCAATAATATAAGAAACTCCATAACCATCATCAGCAACTGGACCGAAACCACCACCAGCAGAAATACACTTCGGAAACTTTTTCAAATCCAACTTGGGCGTCTGGCCATGAGGAGTTTGAGATGTCGACAGTTTCCAGGGTTCACTCAGCACTTCCTTCAGAAACGGAGAGTCAACTTCCAAGTATTTCGATACGACATACAAGCAGAACAAATGTCTGTCAATCCCTTTTCCACACATGGCTTCCTGATAACCGCGTTGGTGCTGCAGCGCCGCGGCTTTCAGCAACTCGTACCGCTCAGTGATATCAGCGGAGTCATTCTCCATTGATTTTACCCATTTCGAAGATTCAATTGTACACGGACGTACTGTTTCCGTTCGACCTTCTCTGAACAAACGGGTCATCGAGGCTTCGTAAGTCAAACTGAATTTACCCGCGTCTCTGTAGTACGCCAGCTGCAGAGCCATTTGAATATACGCGTCCGGAGACATTGAACATGTCTTCATAAATCCTTTTCCATAGTTGTCATGAACGTATATACGAAGATCTACATCATTTAATAATTTATGTGCATCCTAAAAAAAAATCAATTTAAATTTTTTAAATTCAATTCCAGTTCCCGCGCTTACTCAATTTATTTAAATAAATTTTTTTGCGTCACGTCAATAAATTTTTTATAATCTGAGTCAACTAAAGCTACCGATGATGAATAATTACTGGGAATTTATAATCAGTTACTACTAATATTTAAAAAAAAATTTAAATACCTCAGCTGCACGATTTATCACATTGATACATTCTGGAGTAAGATCCCATTGCAATCTGGTAGGTGTCAATGTAAACTCAGGTGTACCTGCTGTATGACCATCTTTATATCTATTTATAATAATAATTAT
The DNA here is from genome assembly GCA_030273425.1 of Microplitis manilae. Classification (NCBI taxonomy): domain Eukaryota; kingdom Metazoa; phylum Arthropoda; class Insecta; order Hymenoptera; family Braconidae; genus Microplitis; species Microplitis manilae. The sequence continues at coordinate 2,538,275 of CP092725.1, forward strand.
CAAGATATATAAATATGTATATGTATATAAAGCTTAATAGATATTTAATTGAATGTTAAATGTTAGGTCATAGCTGTAGATGATGAAAACAAAGCGATATAAACAAAACAATTTAAAATAATAAACGGACAACGAGGAGTAATGAATGCAAGTTGAGGATTTAGAGAATAGTGCAAAGAAAATTACCCATCTTCAAATACGTCACTGCCAATAACGTATTCCCACATAGCACCCATCACAGGAGCATCGGCCCTGACAAGCATAAACGATCAAGTTAAGCAGTTATCAGACAATAGTTATTATATTTCTTTTTATACATTTATATATATCACGTTCGCGGATGTTAAATTTAAACATTAAGTAGAGAATTTTTACGCGCTGAAGCATAGATTGCAGTAAGAGTTTTATAAATAAAGATCGTCGGCTAATTATTTCTTACATGTTGGCACTAGCTTCTTCAGCTACTAGAGTCTCCCATAAATGCGACATCACTGCTGCATCAGCCCTGCTCATTTTATTTTCACAGATCGATAATTATAATTAAATTTAAACAAATTTAGAATTTTTTTTCCAGTCAGTTGAGTTTAAAAATTTTGTGTACGTTGACGTTCAGAAAATTATTCATGGTAAATTTATAGCTGGGGCTCCATACAATTTAAATTTAAAAATTATTACTTAGAGCTGATTAAAAACCGATGGAGCCCAACTTGTATATAAATACCATTATTTTTTTAAAAATAGAAGTAATTAATGAGTGCACTTACCAAGAATGCTCGGCATTAAATCCGATACGTCCATTGGTACCGATGCAGAGAGTAAATGATTTATCGAACCATCTGTCGTATCCTTTTCCGTGCAATAAAATTCTTCCGTACTGGTCTAATTTTTCTGGACGTTCCTACCAGCAAATAATAATAATAGTAGCAGGTAATTAATTAATTATGAAATGTATGTCCAACATATGACTTTAGAAATATTAAAAATAAATATGACTTGTGGGTACTCATTTTAAAGGAAATTTTCTGCTCTACTTAAATATCAATTCCAAATTATAAAAAAATAACTTACAGGATCATACTCATAAGGAACATCATCAAGTACGACAACAAAAGCAGACTTTTCAATTAAATCCAATGAAATTCTATTAGTGCCTTTAGCAAAATATTCACCACGTGCTTTGGCCCAAGTGGTCCGATCAATAGCAGTCAATGCTGCTAATTTTTCTTCACCATTACCAGGCTCCGACTCATGAGTCATAATATAATTAATTTGCTGTTCAATTTCACAGGCCGTCAAAATTCTATTTTTATAATAAATCATAACTTTATAATAACGTCCTTTGTGATAAATAATAATATGCTTAGCGTCGTTGTAGTGTACTATTTTGTCAGTCTCAATCCCGGGTATCCTCGTGGTATTAAACAATCTTTCGTACTGCCAGGAGCACAGAGGGACTAGACCCTGTAATTTAATTGGCTCCAACTCTTGACGTTCGATACTACGTCTGTACTGTAAACACAAGTGAATAATACTAGCAGCACGTGCAGCTTGTACGTCTATTGGATGCATAAGAATCGCATCAATACCATAGAAATTTGAATTGACCATTATTGGAGATCTACCGCGTAAGTAAACGTACTCCTCCCACCAATCTGACACGTAGTTACTTGACCACCAGGATTTCAATATCAAGTACCGCTGCAATTTAACAGCGATCCCTTGTTCAAATTCTTTTGCCAGTTTCTCCATACGCAAATAATTCTCGTCGTCTACCAGCGGTCTTACACTTCGTAAATACTGTAAAATAAATATATAATATATTAAGTATTAATTATTTATAATAGACCCCTAAGTGACACCGGATGCCATTTTGACCCTAGAATATTTTTAATCGAATTTTTTAAACTTTCCCGCTAAAAATATGACTTGCAAAACTCAACTTATTTCTTTGAAAAATTTAACGATTTATAAGGATGAGAAAAACTCTAACCCTAGACGTGGTTTCCTCGACCGAAGGCAGCGGCAGCCTCGGCAACGACCCTTGGAAACTGTACAGCATCGGTTTGTTCCACCCGGAGAGTAATTTAACCAACAGAACCCATATTTTTGTTGGCAGAGAGACTTTCCCACCAGGACCACGCGACTCGTACATCCATCCCTTGTACATCAGCAGCAATTTCAGACAGTAGCGAAGTGTGTAGATGACTACCAGCCACAGCAATACGCCCACGACAATCGATGCCACCAGATGCGCTGATATAGACGACCTAATAATTTGAATTTATCATCAATCAATCGGTCAATCAACACATTTATATAGTAATTAATTAATAGTTACCCAGAAACATAAGGAACGACTTTCTCAACAAGGTCATAGGGAACTTTGAATCCCGTGAAATGGATCGCGGTAACTATTCCTATTGTCAGCCACAAACTTTTTAACGACGCCGGGTAAATTCCAGTTTTTAAATTGTTCTGTAATAAACAAATAAATGAATTAATGATTTAATCAGCGGTGAGTAATAACATGACATTGATTAGTCAACGTGAGTAAATTTTTTTCTTATTATTGTTATCAACTGTTTGTACGAAAGTAGGCTGTAAAAATATAGACAATAGATAACGAATAAATGTTAAAAAATAAAAAATAACTTACAGTAAACCGAAAAAATCTTTTCTTCCATGACCGTAATCCAGATTCCCATACAAGATGTAATACTTCTCGGTCAAAATTAACATCCCATCCTTCGTGGGTTATTGAGAAGCTGAAGGCGACCGCTGAATGTGCTTCCGCCATGCTTGCCTTTTATTCTGCAAAGTGAAAGCCGTTGTTTAAAAATATTTTTTAAACTTCTATTTCCATAAATTTTAGAATTCGAATACCAGCTCAGCTAAAAATACCAGTCATTAAAAATAATAATAAAAATTTAACGATTCAAAAAAACGAGTTCATGAACTTGGATAAAATAAATAAAAAGCATTTTTTATCAAGATCTTTGGCCTTTGATCATGACTAGCCGCAGTCTAGACTCCACCAGACTAATTGTTAAATTAAATTACAATAAATAATTGATAACTAAGATATCAGTTGATTAGATTAAAAATTCTATGTAATACAGATACCGGGAAATCTTAAATGCGTATGTAATTTGTTGAGATAAATATTTAAATTTATGTAGACATAAGGCATTCATTCAGAATAAATGTATACGTGAGACAAGTATGTACTTTGTCTAAAAAAAATGATAATAACAATAACGATATCATTTATTTGATATCGTAGTTATCGTGATTATAATTGCAGCGCGGAATTAAAATGATGATGTGTGGTTTTATATATTATATACGTAAATATATATAAATATATGTGTATATATATGTAGTAAGTGTTATGTTGAGGATGTGGCGTTGTGGACTTTGGACTTAAGAGCGTTGATGGGCCAATGATGCCAGTGTGGGTCATATTATTAGTGCTTCGGCCTTCGTTCAATCCTATGTCTGCTGCAGCTTGCACCTATTTATCATTAATTTTACTTATCATTAATATATATACATATCTAATAGCAATTACACACAATACTAATAATACGTTTGTTAATTATTTTAATTCCATTCAATACTTCCTCTTACTTTGTTTATATTTTTATACTTCCTAACAAAGGTATGGACTTGACCTATCGTACATTTAAATTTTATCGTTTACTAACAAAGATAAAGATTTGTTTACGTTATTAATTCAATAAATTAAACGTTTATTGATCTTTTGTTAATTTATTAAATATTGTTTTAATTAATTGATTATTCTAATTTACAAGTTTTTAATTAAAAGAATTTTTTATTCGTTTTATGAGACACAAGGTCATTAGATATATATTTTATAGTATTTTACTCAGCTGATTAATATGACTATTGTTATTATTGTTTTTTTTTTTCTTTATATACAAAGAATTGAAAAAAATTACGGGTTTTTATCGATATGAATAATTGCGTAATTAAAAAAAAAGCGATGAATATTTTGAGTGATAAATATGTAAACAAGTAGATATATAAAGGTATATAAATATAAAAAAATATAAATAGACATGGCAAGTGCATGTAAATAAATAATAAAATAAAATCCACGTGGTGGGAAGTCAAAAAATTAAGAGTGTAGCAGATATGACAAAATTAAAATTGTAAATAATTAAAAAAATAATAATTATGAAAAATGCACTTATTAATTTTTAAATTTTCTAAATGTGCATTTTTTTTTAATTTAATTTTATTAATTATTTTCTCTTTTTATTTATAATTTTAAATTTGTCTGATGCCTGCTGCATTCATAAAAAATTACCGTAGATAAAATTGTAATTTTAAAAAATTATCTTGACGTTTAAATAATTAACAAGTTAGATTTTATTGTAATTGAAAAAAAAAAAAAATTACAAAAAAAAACTAGGCAGTAAAAACAGGTGGCTTTTACTTTTTTTACTTATTTTCCTTTCGCCAAACACTTTCTTTATTTTTTTATCGTAATTTTTTTTTTTCAATTAAACTGGTTGAAAAATAAATATGTGTATGTATGTTATTTATATAAATATATATATGTAATTGCGTAATGAATTTTTGGAGCTAAAAAAAAATTAAAGGATAAGTTTAATAATAGAATGTATGAAATATATATTAAATAAATAATAAATATAACTTACGAGTGTTAAAGATGAACCAGCTGGTCACTCTTACGTTTTTCTCTCGTATTTTAGTACTCGCAATAATGGAGTACGTTTAGATACTTGTTGTAAAAAATCATTTAATTGTTTAACTTTATAAATTTAAAATTTTTTATATTAATTACCTTAATTATTTTAGTTTTAATTGTATATTAATGTAATAAATTTATGAGCATATGCACTTAGTTTTTATTTTATTAAAACGTTTTAATTACGATAATTAGAGCTGAGTTTTGAATGAACGTTTCTGATGAAAGCGCTGAGCTAAACTGATGTCTGAAGTCTGGCTCTGGAGGAAGAACGAGAATCAAACTCACGGTTACGATGCAGCCTCACATACACACTTTGATATCAAGTGTATACAAGACACTCGCGATAAAAAGAGACACAATGCAACGTTTAAAACATATACTAACACCAAGTAACGGCAGAAAGTCCCGTGTCTTGTGTCATTTTAAAGTTTTTTTTTAAATGTTCACTTGAATTTTACTTTTGAATTTATTATTTTTAGGCGCGGAATTTTATGGAAATTTGATTATTAATTTTTAAATAAGTTGTAATTATTGTTATTATTTCTATGTACATTATATGTAATTTAAATTAATAAATAATATATTTGTAGATATATATGAAAGGTAAATTTATATATTTTATTCTTGGCTGTAACACAATCCCACGCGATGTATTTTATTCGGATAAATTCGTAACCGTTCGGATTTAAATGCTCGCGATTACGCGCGCTGTCATTTAAATATTTTCGCGCGGTTTTTTACGTCAATTAAATATTTAAATATATAAATGAATATATTATTATATATATTTATAAATTTATATATCTGTATTTATAAATATAATTTTAGTTAATTAATTAATTAAGTAAATTAAAAATTATTTTTAAATTACGCGCGAAATATTCAAAATATTTTTTGCGGTAAAAATGTAATTTTTAAAATTCGTAATAATAAATAAATATTTAATAACTTTTTATGTAATTGTATTAATTAATTGTAATTTTTTTAATTAAAAAAAAAATTAAAAAGTTTAATTTAAATATTTAAAACCAGATGGCGCGAAATTAAATACAAAAATTGGAGGTTAGAGTTTTGTGTTGATTAAATGTACTCTTAAATTGTAAATTAAATTTATTTATTAAAATAATCATTAATTATTTTATAAATTTCATTTTTTTAAAATAAAAACTAAAATCCGTACCTGTACCAGGTAATTTTCAAATTTTCAAATTTTTAGTTATCATATTCATCAAACATTAAATTCACTCCGTTGTTTACATCCGCTATTAACTAAAAATGGACAATTATCAATTATTTATTAATAAATTTTATAATTATATCGATAAATTAATTTAAAAATAAGTTATTGATTAATTAGTTGATTTAAAATAAATTTTTTGTGTCAAAAACAGATGGCGAATGATTACGATGATGATAGAGCGGGTTGGAGAGATGACATGCATCGTGGAGATGATCCAGCCAGTGAAGAAGTACTCGATAATCCACAGGAAGTACTCCAGCAATGTTTGGATAAATTTAAGACACCAGATTACATAATGGAGCCGGGAATATTTACTCAGCTTAAAAGGTAATGATTTAAAAAATTTACTATAATTATTTGTCACTATTAATTATTGTTATTTAATTAGATATTTTCAAACTGGAGGAAATCCTGAACAAGTTATAGAATTGTTATCACAAAACTACACAGCATGCGCGCAAATGGCGAATCTGCTTGCCGAGTGGTTAATTTTAGCAGGTGTAAAAGTTACAGATGTCCAAGCGATGGTAGAAAATAATCTGAAGGACATGATTCTGAAGACATTCGATCCTAAGAAAGCTGATAAGATTTTTACCGAAGAAGGAGAAACGCCTGCTTGGCTGACGGAAATGATACAGCATCCGACATGGAGGTCGTTGATTTACCGTCTAGCTGAGGAGTATCCTGACTGTCTTATGCTGAATTTCACCATAAAGTTGATATCCGATGCGGGTTTCCAAGGAGAAATCACCAGTATCTCAACAGCCGCTCAGCAGATCGAAGTGTTCTCCCGTGTTCTGAAGACCGCGATCGCTGGGTTCCTTCAAAACACCGAGAACTGGCAGAACAGTATCCAAGAATGTGCTAAAATGGTTTGTCATGGTCAGCATACTTACGTGTACAGCCAAGTACTGCTACAAATTTTAGCACAGGAGCCACGTGGTGGGTTCATGATGAAGAGACTGTCTCAAGAGATCACCAAGTGCGCACAGCAGAACCGACATGATGTCACGCCGATAACAATGGCGTTGAATGGTGCAGCTGGTAGTCCAGCAGCATGTCAAGCATTGACCTCAATGCTGTCAAGAAATACATTAAATCCTGCTGATATCTCTGTTCTGTACCGACATTACTCATCAGCAGAGCCACCGCCAATTGAACTAGTAAGAAATCCCCAGTTCCTTGAACTACTTGTTGATGTTCTGTTCAAACCCAGTGTTAAAATAAATCCTGAGCATAAATCCAAGTACATTTACTTACTTGCCTACGCGGCAAGTGTCTGCGAGACCTTACCCAAGAAAGGAAACGCGAGAAAATTAAATAAGGACGAGTTAAAGACAACGATCCAAGCTATTGAGAAGGTCCACAACATCTGTAATATCAACAAGGGATCAACGGAGCTGGTTGCTGAGCTAAATACTCTGTATCAAGCGATACGTTTTCCCGTAGTCAGTGTCGGGATCATCAGATGGGTAGAGTGTACCGTCACTGAGCCTTCGTACTTCAAACTGAGCACCGAGCACTGCCCGATTCATCTCGCGCTGCTGGATGAAGTTGTCACTTGTCACCACTTACTCCACCCCAAGGTCCTGCAGCTGCTCGTCCAACTGTTTGAGAGCAAGCAAGATGAGCTGGAGATCTTGGTCCAGTTGGAGATGAAGAAGATGTTGATTGACAGGATGGTCAATCTACTGAGTCGCGGTTGCGTGGTACCGGTTGTCTGCTACATAAAACAGTGCTGGCAGAAGGGTGATACTGACATCTCTTTAATCAGGTACTTTGTCACTGAAGTACTTGAAGCTATCGCTCCACCCTACACTTTAGAGTTCGTCCAGTTATTTTTGCCGATGGTCGAGAATGAGGAGATAACTGGGACCATGCGCGGGGATGGTGACAACGATCTTGTTTCTGAATTTATCGGTAAGAATTTTAAAAAAATAAAGTTTATTATAAATTTAAATAATTGATATTTATATTTTATTATATTTATTTATTTATTTATTAACTTATGTGTTTATACATGATTTTAGTTCACTGCAAAGCCCATTGTCCGGTTGTAAGATGACGAATTTAATAATCTTATTAATTTATGGTGGCCAAAATTTATTAATTACCATTGCGGATGGTAATATATATATAAATATATATCCTTTAATAATTTATATTTATGGTAATTATGGTGTGGGATGAGTGAAGTTCTCTACCGATCTGCGATGCTGTTTATGTGGCTTCTGAACAAACAAAAAAAAAGTTTATAATATTAATAAATAAGTTAATAAATGTTATTAAAAACAGTAAAACTTTGTTAGGTATTAAATCATTCACATTATTATTTTTTTAATTTTATGTCACGTGCATTTTAAATCAATCAGTTTCAGTCGAAAGTATGCTTTCTGGGTTAATTTAAACTCCGTTATAATTTTGTTTCGATTGACATATTTTAATTATAAATTTAAATGCAGGTAATTAGTAAAAGTAATTTTAAAATGGGATACAGGGTTGTTAATTATTTTTTTTTATCTCGAACATGGCCGAGGAAAACCGAACACTTTCTGAAGTCTCGTCTGAAATCCTGTTATTTTATTCCATGAGTGTGAATGTAGATGATAAGTGGGAATTTTTCAAATTTTTGAATAAATAAATAAAAAGTCATAAAATGTCTGATGTCTGTTACATTCACACTCATTTTTAATTCTTGTCATACAATTTCAAATTAATTAGGAAAACTCTGTTAAATTTTCACACTTTTCAAATATTTAAAAACTTACTACTCGATGTATTCAAATTTTTTCGGCTAGAAAATTAAATTATGAACTTAGCGTTTGTATTTAATTACTAATTAATCAAATAATTTAATTTATATAAATAATAATAATAATTGTTATTAGATTGAGTACTTACTGACTGGTTTCCCATCTTTCCACAGAGTAAATTTAACACTGGAGTCCTCACGTTTTGCAGCGGCAGTACGGAACTCTGCCTTCAGTGCCTGGCGCACTAATTTAGCAGCAATTTGTGAGAAGTTGATGTAGCTAGAAGTAGTTTGTTTATATTTATTTAGTTTCTCATTATTGTTCAAGTATTAATTACTTGATTTAATATCCTAATTACGAGAGTTTTATTCAGAAATACGGAAAAATCTAAGCAAACTATAATTTGATAGGTTACATAATTTTATGGATTGTCAGATATAACTCGGGTTAATTATTTAATTCATTAATTAAGGAGTTTGAGGATTGCTTAAATAAATTCTTACTTTAATCCAGCTTGTCTCCACGCAGCCATTTTTTTATTTTATTTATTAAACTTTTTTACTCAACTCGACACCAATTTATGGAGAAATTGATCTTGATGGTTATGGAACAGCAGAAACTGTACATCAGTTATTTTTTTTTTATCGACTTGATTCTCGATAAGGAAGAAATTTAAGAAAATGGCGGGAAAATTTAAATCTTTTATTTTAAAATTTCAAAACTTCTGGTTTATTAATTAAAATAAATATATTTTATAATTAAAAATTTTTAAATATTTAAAACGTGGTAATAAAATTTTTAAGAGACATCCATATTTTGTAAATCATAAATATGGTTTAAAATACTTGGGTCCTCTTTCTCTTCAATCCATTGTTTGAAATATCTTTCAATCTTTTTTAAATTTCCCTAAAAAAAGAATTATTATTGAATTATTGACAGCTTAATTAAGATTGTAAGAGTAATTAAAGATTAAAATGTAAGAATAAAAACAATAATTAAATTTTCCTACCTTACTCACTTGGCGCTCCTCTTCATTTAAATTCAAATCATCAAAAAATTTATTCAAACTAAACCCCCAAATCCGCGTATTTGTTTTAGCCAAATAAATATCTTCATTTACTTTACCGATAATATAATAATTATTATCAATACTCAATCGATTTCTATCTGCATTACAATCTCTCACTGTATCAATACTGATTTCGAAAGGTACCACCGTCGCTAACTTCAAATCCTTGTTGCTCCCACTTTCCTCATTTTCCTCATCACTTTTTTTCCCAGATCTCTGTCCCAATTTTTGCTTCAACATCTTCATCAGCCTGCTCTTATTATCTTCTTTCTCCTTCTCCGAGACCTGTGACCTTTTTTTCTGGCTCCGGTTACCGATGCTCGTGTCCAAAGTGAAATTATGACCGCGACCAAGCTCACGGTAATGTTGCCGCTCGCCAGGACTCAGGAGTCTCCATTTCTCAGCCAACTTAGCAGCCATCTCTACTGGATTCAGTACCGGATTCTCATGTCGTACTAAAATAAATTCATCAAAATTACTAATCATCAATAATTCATCAATAATAATAATAATTTAGAAAAAAATTAACAAACTCTGTGGAGTATTTGCCCGGCAAAAAATTTGAAACCCGCTGTCTACTGTCTCTGCTTTACTTTGGCTTTTATTTGTTGTATTGATAGGACTCGGTCTACCAACTTGTACGTTTGTGCCGCCCTAAAATTAATTTAAATATTAAAATTTTTAAATTATCCAGTTAAAAATTCCCTCCCTTGCCTGTCAATTTTATTTAAATTTTACAAACAAGTCTTTAGTTTCTATTTATTAATTTATAAATTTATAAATACCTGTATCGGTAATTGACCTTTACTCCATTGTGATAAAGTATATTGAGGTTTACTAGATGTATCAGGTGTATTTTCATTTGAATCAGGTATATCACTAATTATTTCTGGTATATTACCAGTTGAATCAGCTGTAATTTTATTGCTTTCCGGAGTATTATCACTTGAATCAGATGTAATTTTATTAATTTCCGGAGTATTAACAGTGGAATCAGGTACATTGAACACATCAGGTGTCTTGAAAGTATTTGAATTATCACTAGGTATATTTTTTATTCTTTTTTCCAACAGCTCTATCTTTTCAAGGCTTAGCGATGGCTTGCTATCTATTTCTTGCATACAAAAATCTTCACCGATATCAATAACTGGTACTTGGCTTAAACTATCTTCTTCCATTGCTGTTTCTTCATTACTTTCCATTACTCTCTCATTAGCAACTCCATTATCTTTGTCAATGATTTTTTCTACGCTAATTATCTGGCCTTGAACTTCATTGACAATTTTATGTCCCAAACTATTTTCTTTGTCCTCATCAGAAGTTAATTTGCTTTTTTTCAATGAACTTTTAGAATTTTTTTTAGTCAGTTTCCGCTTTTTATTATTGATCTCTTCCTCCGTTTCGCTATCATTGAAGGTAGAATCAAAATAAGCGGGTGAAGTTAAATCATTAGAATTTTGAATTTTATCTTCATCATTTACTTCTTCTTCTTCTTTTTCAAGGCCGTAATAATCAATCGCAAGTTTTTTAATAACATCCAAAATACTTGTTTGGTTGATCATTAGTACTTTGACTTTGTTGGGTTCTAAATTGACATCGATTTCCGATGGCGACACACAGACACTGAGAAAAAAACACATTTTCCCCTTAGCTATTTTGTCTCTAAAATAATCAGACATTATTTTGACAATCGGTTTCTCAAATTCTTCATAAAAAACCGGGCGTTTGTTTATAAACACATGACAATTATCAGAACTACAGACTTCCGATACCTCCAACAATTCCTTTTTTGGTACCGTCAGCTCAATTTTCATTTTATCATCACTGTAAGTCATAAATTCGTAATTTGAAACAAATTTCCTGCCAAATATTTCAACCAAACATTCTTTATAATTTGTCTTTCCGTGTTTCATAACGATATTTTTAGAATCAACCGTAAAAGTCATCGATACTTCCGGGCAACAAATACTGTAGTCCAGTAGCCATTTTTTAATTGTTTTGATATCTTTGTTAGCAGTCTTAGGGTCAGTTATGACTTGTCTCCGTACCGGAATATTGAAAAATAAGTTTTCGGCTCTTACTGTCGTACCTAAAATTAAATAATTAAAAATTTTACTAGTAAACGTCACTAGTGTGAATGTAGCAGAGACAAATTTAAAGTAATAAATAAATAGGGTAAATTATTTTTAAGTTATCTCATGTCTCCTACTTCACACTCATGTAAATGTCAAGTATAAATTTAAAAAATAAATAAATTTAAATACCTAAAGAACGATGGCAATGTTGGGCAACAGTGACAACTCCATTATGATCCAAAGTATAACATCTAGCAGCATCATCTTCAATTGTTCTTGTCATTACTTGAACTTTTGATACTTTACAAATAGAACTGAGTGCTTCACCACGAAACCCGTATGTTGTTAATGATTCTAAGGCAATTAATCATTTATTATTAATTAATTATCAATGATTATCACCAGTAATTACTAATAGTATTTATTTGTTACCTAGATCACTGAAGTTTGATAATTTAGATGTATAACCCTGCAGTGCCATAAATGCTGAGCTTGTTGATGATATGCCGCCTCCATTATCTTTCACTTCAATTGATGACAGTCCTTTATTTTTCTTAAATAATTCATTTATTAATTAATTATTAATGAGTTGATTAGTTAATTAAATGTACTTACAAGATAAACTTCAATGTTATTAGCACCGGCATCAAGAGAATTTTCAACGAGTTCTTTGACGACACCAAAAACTGACGTTATTACTTGCGATGTTGTTAATTTTTTAACTGTATTCTTATCAAGTGCTTTGATTGACATTGTTTAACTTTAATTATCTGATTAAAACTGCTAAAACATTCAAAATTTGCTTGTCGCTGATAAAAACGTTGGAAACTTATGGATGTTTACAAGCATTTAAATAATCTGAAGTTAGCCGCAAGTTAAAATTTTTAAATTGAGAAATAAATATAATATTGGATTTATAAATTAACTTTTGGTTAATTAATTTAATAATTAACATAAATTAATGTAAGTAATAATTATTTTTATTAATTATTAATTATTATTTGGTAAAATATGAAATTTTTAAAAAAGGCGGGAAAATTAATCTGTCAAGTGGCGGCCTCATTTTTTAAATTTTTAACTTATGATAATTCCCGCGTAAATTTAAAATTTGAAATTGTTTAATTTGTAGAGAATCAATCAATAAATTAAAAAAAAAAAAAATTAATGACTAAATTTTTGAAAGGCTTAAAAAAAAATTAAGTAAATAAATAAGCAGACGAATTAATTATTAATTAATAAATGTGTGAATAAAAATTGAAGGTCATAAATAAAAAAATTTCCGTAATATGGAAATCGATTTTAAATATTTAATCGTCAAATAAATACTTATATAAATATTATTATAACAAAAACCGGTGAATAGTTAACGTAATAATGAAATTATAATCGATATAATAAAATAAAAAAATATATATTTTTCATACTTGATAATAATGATGATAGTAAATGAATTTTAAGAGGACACAAAAAAATAAATAATAAATTTGGCTGTAAATCTAGTCAAGGATGACACAGTTAGTGGACATTTTTATTTGCATTGACAAATAATCAATAAACGATCCATGGACTTGGTTATTTACCACCGATTTATCCAAGTAGGCCATGGTTCCTTGTAACACTGAAAATTATAAGGACATTATGTGTATGATGTCTATATAATATATTACGTAAGAAAACGAGTGATAAATACTTTAAATTGATTATAGATTCATTACGTGCCCAGTATCATTAGAATCTAATTAATCAATCGATTTTTAAATTTCAAATTTTTCCCGCCCTGGAAAAACAAAAATTTACTGATAAATTTTAGGCTTTTTTTTTGGTTTAAATTTATTTTACAAAAAAAAACATTAATAAATAAAATATTTATTGTGGCTTACACTTCTACATATATTTAAAAATATACATACATATATATTATGTAATTATTGGTAAAATTTGTTCATGTGTAAAACGTGAACTGATTATTGTTAATTTCAATGCCAATCATTTTTTAAAAATTTTGCAACATGTCATCGACTGGAAAATTTTAAATTTATTTATTTATATATATATATATATATATGAATATATGTGTTTTATATTATAAGATATTATGGTATTCATATTTTTATTTATTCAAATGAATTAATTAATAAAATTATTTAGTAACAAGTTGTCAAAAATTTACGACACTCAAATATTGTAAATGCTCGGTGCGTTTCGTACAATCGTGCTTTCATTACACAATTTAAACTCTTAACACTGTTACAATTTAATTATTTCTCAGAATATATATTTGTACTGAGTACTGACAGTCAGCCCACTGGAATTTAAATAGTTCTCGCTTTTTTTTTTTAAATTTAATTTGTGACATCGGTGAATTTCCTGGTGAAAAAATACAAATACAAAAGATCGATGATAAAAAAAAACTTCAAGATTAGATCGAGAAATTTTTTAAGGAAAATTTTTTACGGTCTATTGAAACCATTAAGGGTTTTATGTTCAGAAAAAAGGTTCAAGGTTGAAAAATCAGGTATAAATTTTGAGAAAAGAATTTTGTAAAAAAAAAGACTTGGAATTTTTTTTTCATCTGTAAAATAAAATGCGGGAAAATAATTATTTGAAATAATCGGGAATAAAATAGATAAGTAGCAAGTAAATATTTAACTTTTTGTTTGGTTAAATTACTAGAATAATTGATTGATTGTATCAACAGTGATTTATTGTCTCAGTGATATTTTCCATAAATTTATTGGCTATGGAAATTTTATGGACGAGCACTTAGCAGATTAAATTAAAATATAATAGTACTAATAATGTGAAAACAAAACGATTATTTTATTTGACTTTTAAGAATTATTAACCAGCATTTGCAGAAACGGATGTCCTGGGTATCAATTAGGATATCAAGAGCAATCGGCGAGTCGCTTCCTCGAAATAAAAAAAAAAAATTAATAAAAGTATAGAGTTCCGGTTAAATTTGCATTTGTGAATTATTATGTAAGCAAGATGTACTTCCGGCTCATCAGACGCAGTTTTATGCTATTTATCGTGTCTTCTACTAAGATTTATAGATTAATTATTTATACTACAGTATATTCTACTATTTTTTTTTTATTTAAATTTTACTTGTTCATAAATAATAAAACGTTCACTGTTCAATAAAATTTTTCTTCATCGTATCTTTTAAAACACATCAATATTTTCGTCACAATAGTTTTAAAATATACATAAATATACAATCGGGGACATTAATTCGAGTAGGTTTCTAAGATTCGAGATTTATTGCCAACCTTAAATTTGGCGGTTTCTAAACTCTAAAATTTGAAAACCTTAAATTTTACCGTTTTTAAAATAAGCTAAACGTAAAAAATGATATCATAAGAATGAGAGAAACGTAAATAATGTCTAAAGTGAATTAAATTTATAGTAAAATATAATATAAAAAATGACAGCTAAATGTAAATAAAAAACTCTAAAAGTAAATTAATTTTTAAAATCAGCAGTTTAAAAAAAGCATTAATAAAATGTCACTCATCATAAAATTAGCGGATTAAAAAAAAGGATTATTAAAAATATTCCAAATTCAAAAGTAAATAAATAAAAAGTTTGAGCATCTAAAATAACGTCATAATAATATTTAGGTTATTTAAAATTCGGATCTTTAAAATTTGTATATCAATAAATATTGCCACTTTAAAACTTTACCGATTGAATTCAGCCGATAGTAAATTTAATAATAATTAAATTTAGCCGTTCCTAAACTTATAAATTTGTAAAATCAGCCGATTCTAAATCTGGTGATTTATCAAATTAGTCTATTCGAAGCCTAGCTATTATAATATTAATGTAATTAAATTTAATGAATAATTACAATATTTTTTAAAATTTTGTATTTAAATAGTATGAACGTAATTATAAATTAGTAAAGATATATAAAAGCCAGTTCTATTCGAGTTAAAAAAATTTAACTTGCTTTAAGAAATATAATTTTAAAACGATATAATATTTTTGAATAAATTCATCTTTTGGAGTTGAGCTAAAAAAAAGTTTACAAAACTACTCTACAAATGTTAAAAGCACCTCAATGTAATATATATCTTATAATTTTAATATAAGAATATGTAAGAAATGGAATCCTTAAACCATAAAAATAATTATAACTTCATTATTTTTCATTGGGCATAAAAATGATTGAACTTGAAATTATTATTTGAGTTAAGTAAAATTTACTTTGCTCGAGTAGCATGATGAAATTTTTTAGCTCAACTCCAAAAGATGAATTTATTCAAAAATATTATATCGTTTTAAAATTATATTTCTTAAAGCAAGTTAATTTTTTTTAACTCGAATAGAACTGGCTTTTAAATATCTTTACTAATTTATAATTACGTTCATACTATTTAAATACAAAATTTTAAAAATATTGTAATTATTCATTAAATTTAATTACATTAATATTATAATAGCTAGGCTTCGAATAGACTAATTTGATAAATCGCCAGATTTAGAATCGGCTGATTTTACAAATTTATAAGTTTAGGAACGGCTAAATTTAATTATTATTAAATTTACTATCGGCTGAATTCAAGCGGTAAAGTTTTAAAGTGGCAATATTTATTGATATACAAATTTTAAAGATCCGAATTTTAAATAACCTAAATATTATTATGACGTTATTTTAGATGCTCAAACTTTTCATTTATTTACTTTTGAATTTGGAATATTTTTAATAATTCTTTTTTTTAATCCGCTAATTTTATGATGAGTGACATTTTATTAATGCTTTTTTTTTAAACTGCTGATTTTAAAAATTAATTTACTTTTAGAGTTTTTTATTTACATTTAGCTGTCATTTTTTATATTATATTTTACTATAAATTTAATTCACTTTAGACATTATTTACGTTTCTCTCATTCTTATGATATCATTTTTTACGTTTAGCTTATTTTAAAAACGGTAAAATTTAAGGTTTTCAAATTTTAGAGTTTAGAAACCGCCAAATTTAAGGTTGGCAATAAATCTCGAATCTTAGAAACTTACTCGAATTAATGTCCCCGATTGTATAAGTATATATACTTGCTCTTCAGTCGTAAAAAAAAATTCTTGCATTTTTTTATTTACACATCTGGAGATTGATAAAAAAAATTTTTAATTCTTTACTCTATCAATTTTATAAACAAATATATACTTATATATATAAAATTATATGAAAAAAAAAAATTTACAGAATTTTGAATAAAATTAACTAATTAATGAACTTTCTTAAGGCTTTCATTTAATTATAATGATAAAATATTTATATTAATAATTACCAGTTACAGTGACTTAGAAATAATTTCATTTAACACGTAACTGTTAATACATATTACGAGTAAGTAAACATTTAATTATTTACTCTCGTGCTCAGAAGAGTAAATTTCCTAAGACACTCATTTATATTATTATTGTTACTCACTCATTACTATAAATTTTTAAAAACAATAAACAGAATTGTCGGATAAATTTGATTACTAAAAAATATACTCAATACATATATATATATTATTATTATTCTTATTACTTTGTATTAATCCAATAAATAAAATTTATTATTGCAGAATGTGTAACACGGTTTTTATATCGCGTTATTGTCACTTTTAACTGTCACCGCGATGGCAATAAATCGCGATCCACAGACAATTTAAATACAATCGCAATACTCATCTGGCAAATTTAAAAAGTTATGCCACAAAGAGAAGAACTAAATTAATATTCTTTATCGAGTTTTAAAATATTCGCCACCTTCATTATTATTCTCATTGTCATTTTTTTTAAAATTCAAATTAATGAATATATTTTTTGACGTCATATATTTGAACAGCAGATTTGAGATTTATCTAAATTGATAAATGACGTTTGGATGCTGGTGTGACGTCTACGGCCTGTTAAATAAAAGTAAAAGCAGTTGAGCATGTTGAAAAATAAAAAACGTCTGTTGAGTCACGAGATAAGACAGCCGTGATGTATTTGACGGTATTAAAACTGCCAGCAAATTTAACTGTCAACTAGACGCAACTGGATTTATCCAGGTTCATGTGAGAAATCCTGAGGGAGAATTTTTATGGGGACATTTGTAAACATTGGACATACTTTGCTTAATTGTCTCCAATAAAACGGACACGCGCTACTCCATTACCCGTTTGTTCAACTAAACACAACAATTTAATTTTAAATTTCCAGTCACGAGTTCTGACGCTCATTCATTTCATACATTTTTTATTTCATTTAAATTTATGTTTTCTTGTTATTTAGACATTTTTTTTTTTTTTTTTTCTACTAGAGATCGGAAACTAACCACGGGCAAGATTTAAATCTTTTTAGATCTTGATGAGGGTCGACTGGTATTTTGAGAACCAGCTCACTAGGACCTTTAGTGTCTACTGTTATCTTTACACAATACTTAGGATTTTAAATTTCTTGTAATATATATAATATTACTTATTATTTAATTTATCTTTCATCGAAATTTTAAAAACACTACTGTAAAAAATTTCAACTGATAAATTGAACACCTGTTTTTTTTTTTTAATTAAATACTTTAATTTGTGTTTTTAATAGAATTTAATGACCTATTCTTGTATATAAAATATGTAAACAAGTTTTTTTTTATTTGTGATAAACAAAAATTTTCAAGTTTTACGTAAAAGAATTTCATTTATTATTTTTTTTTCTTGTGTCAATTAAATTTTTATTATTATTAAAAAGCCTCGATAATAAAATATCAGGAAATTTATGTCAACAATATGACTAAGAATTTTAACACATTTTTCCCGTTATACTCAAGTAGTTTTAAATATAAATTAAGATACTTTATTGCAACCTTTTTAAATAAAAAATCTTACCATAAAATAAAATTTTTTTAAAAATTCAAATTTTCCGCGCTTTGGAAAAAAATTAAAAAATTTGAATTTTCCCGGCGGAAAAAAATTTAAAATTTTTTATTGAAAATGAGTGACAAAGTAATCTCATGTTTTCCAGAGCACAGTAAAAATAAAAAATATCCGTAAGATGAAATCAGCATTTACATGGCAGTAAATAATTGTCATGAAAGATTGGCACATTAGCTTAGTTATCAGTTATCAGGATTGATTTAGTGTCTTTTTAAAAGTTGACAAACAAACATAGCAGTGCTGAGTACATATATATTGATATGAGATGAATAAAGACCAAGAAAAATAAAACTGTAAATAAAAAATAAAGCGCAAGAGAATCAAGAACGTACTTTAGTTGTTTAGCTACGAATCCTTGGGTTGGTTGCGTGATACGCTGTGCTTTACGATTTGTTTGACCGTGACGATGCAAAAGGCTCATACCTCCACGGCAATCTGACACCGTGAGTGACAATCTTACTGAGTAATAAGAGCACGATAACGTTCTTGTGCATTAAAGACCGCGTTAAAGAGTAGTAGTGCAAACATCATTACTGTAATTTTTAATTTTATTTTAATTACAATTTTAATTACACTTATTACAAAACAACTATTATACTATTACTATTTTACAGTAATTTTTTTTGCTTATAAATAATTACCCGCGAAATTCTCGATCGTTCTTTTTCGATAAAATAAAACTCTAAATCAATTGACGCACATGTTCAAGTGTCCGAGTTGTCAATTGTCCTGGATCTATGCCAACATGAATCTTTTAATAAATTATTTACTTCACGAATAAAAACATTTGTCCTCACTGCGCTAATATTAAGTGCACGAAAAATTTCACTTGCAATAAATTATAATAAAAATGAAAATTTTTTAAAAGAAATTTGAGTAAAAAAAATTTTAATCCTGCTTGGAGATAAATTTAATTAAATAATTAATTTAATTCGATTGCGTCATCGATATAAGACCAATAAATTGTTTACCGACGGAATAGACGCAACGTGAATGACCTTATCGCCCTCTGAACTCTTTTAATAGCCACAGAAAAACATCGGTAAACAAAATACGTTTTATCCTGTTCATTAATTAATCCTCTGGCAATCAATATCTTCTTAAAGAAATAAATATTTATTTGAATAACTGCAGATAAATAACAAAATAAAAATGGCAAAAATGTAAAATTAACAGAAGTCTCTAGAAAAAATAATAACAAGCCTGTAATTAAGCCGACGACAATGACGTGAGGGTTTGCAAGAATAATAATAAAAAAAAACCTTGTCATTGTGATACATGGCATCAAGACAGCTAGGTAATATATCGTATTGTTAAGCTGACGTCGCGACCACATCAATTATAAGATGTAATACAAGTTAGATAATTTTCTCGTCATCAGCTGTACTTTCACTTTCTTTAATTCCACGATCCAATAAATAAATAAATAAAATTTAAAATTATAGAGCTTTAAATATTTACCTAACGTTAAAGAAATTTTAAATTTCCCAGTATTTGTATAGTAAAAATTTAGTGGAGTGAACGCGGATAAAATCCAGAGTGAATGCAGAGCAGAAGATTTTTTTAAAACTCCGAAATTTTGAGTGACGGAGTGAATTAGAATTTAAATAAAATCCGTATTGACTCCCGCCTTTTCACAGCGTACAGATGGCGGATTAAAAATGAAGGCGAGGAAAACCTAAAGGGTCAACGATTTAAACAAATTATTAAAACTTACCTTGGAATTAAAATTAATATGAGGAAATGAATAATAAATAAATAAATAAGAGTAGATAAATGATAAAATTGAACGATAAAACCGGAACCACAAGGTCCCTGTGGCCAGTGCCCAGTTGACCTCGGGTGGATCGAGGGCTGACCTCCAGATCTTGCTCTGTACAGGTGATAGTACTCACCACCTTGTTCATATACATATGGATGTACTCAATGCCGACAATGAGAGCAAGAGAGAGTCGATAGAGAGGTCGATGTGACCAGAGATCGGTTTATGTCGAGTTCAGTTCGCGATTGGCCAGCATCCAGTTAAGGAGTGCGGCAGAATTCGCTTGTAGATCTCCAGCAGTGTTTCATTTTTCGAGTAAAGTTATTGATAAATAAATAATTATTTACAGTGAAGTTTTAATTAATTTATTAAAGGAAGACGTGAGTGATTTAATTAAGATAACAAATAATTCGTCTAGACTCTTCCGTCATCGCAAATAAACTTGCAGTTTTATTCTCCTACTCAGCTCGCTTTTATTTAGCGAGCAGATTTTTTTCTTTTTAATGAAAATTAATACTAATTGTGGACACTGTGGAGTCGAATGAGATTATAAGGAACAAGGAGACAGGAGGTAACTAAGAGGGGATGATACGAGCTAATGATAAAAAAAAATATAAAAAATATGGAGAGGGAAAAATCGACGGCACGCGGAGTTTGGAAAAGTTGAGACTGGTGTCGTAAAATAATTTTATCAGTCTTTGCTAGTCTTGTCATTACTCCTCTTCCATTCGGTTGTGTTAATTGCATTGTACTTATTATTTATTTATTTATTTTATTTATATTTATATTTTATTGTATACATACAAAACCAACTCGAGACTTGGGAGTTAATACTTACGGTACGTTATTACACACTACCAATCGCCGAGTCACTTTTATTTAAAAACTCTAGTGTACCAGCAACACATATTACACACAACACTACCGATCCGAAGAACTAAACGGTCTACTGTCGTGTTCAGTTGTCTCCGAACCCTCGAACTGTTCGGACGTTTTTTAAATATTTTTAAATCATTGCTAATATTTAAATAACGACAATAATAATAATATTTAAGCTCGAGAACTCAGTAACAAGTAAGATAACGTGCAATAAATTGTTATCTGAAAATTATTATTTTTAACTGCTTTGGTATTTAAATAATAATATTTTCTTTTCTTTTTATTTTATTTATTATTGTTATTATTATTATATTTTTTTTTGTTTTATTGCTCTGAGTCATTTGTAATCAAACCGTGCGCGAGGTGATATTTATTTTTTTTTTTACTTTATTTATATATTTGTTCATTTTTTTTTACAAGGACTGGAAATCTGGAGGGTGATTTTTATTTTCAAAATTCGGCCTTATTAAAACGTAAGTTTTTTTTTTTCTTAATTAATACTAACTATTAAAATTATTTTTTTATATTTTTTACATATTATGTAAGGATATATAAAATAGCTGTAAATAATAATTTTAAAAAAAATAAAGAGAAGACGGTAAATTTCCGGATTCTACGACAGAGATTGCTTTCACTCGGATGTCTTACACTCTTATCAATAAAGTGTTAAATATTTTTAAATGAAATCTATATATATATATCCGATCGACTTTCTATAGATCAGCCCCTTCCGTTACTGAACGATTGAAGCAAAAAAAATGAATAATTATTTTAAAAAAACGGATATTAATTAAATGTCAATCATATTTATCTATTTACGGTACTTTAAGTGTCATAAAAAAAGGTATCAGTGAAGACTAGATGGTCTTCGTGCAAGGGTAGATCACTGGAGCGTGACGAAGCGCAAGTAGTTCAGGTGTCTATACTTAGATTTAAATAACTACTCGAGTACTTACCGCGTAATCTAAAATGAGAAAATGTGCTAACGCAAGAAAACTATTAACTATTGACTACTTTTGTTTATTTTTTAAAAGATAATTTTTAAAAAAATACGATCGAGTAAACTTGCGCACGCGTTCATTCGAAACCGCGTGTAAACGTTCTTTGACACACTTCCCACTTTAACTTGGAATGCCGCGATCATTGCCACCAGTAACTATATATTTACCTGTTGCTATTATATTTTAATAGCTTTTTAAATTATATTTTTTTTATTTTTAAATTTTATTTGTTTTTTTTACTCCGAAATTTTGTTTATTTTTTTTACTCCGAAATTGAATATATTTTTTTTTACTCCGAAATTATATTTATCGGTATCAATGAATTTTGATAAATATTAGCATAATTAAGCGTAAAAAAAATCGTCTGAGTTATTAATGACATTTAATAAAAATAAATAATAAAATTAAAAAATAAATAAATTATAACGAAATTATAATGATTATTGAGTTAAATATGCGTTTATAATAAAGCGATTTAATTTAATCAGTTGTAAAAAAAAAAAAAAATAATTGTGAAACGTGGCAACCGCCGCGACGGTACGGCGTCGATACGACGTTACTCAGGTTCGCGATACGATCCTTTCAAGACTTTCTAAAGCTAGAGAGACTAAAGATATATACATATATATATATATACATATATATATTCGCTTATAATGATAAATATATGTACATCTACATATGTGTTTATATATATGTACATATACAATCGCAAGTGAGGCGTTTAACAAATACGAATGAATCGCGATACAAGTTGACCAAGCTCGCTCGTGAATATTAAAGCTTAAGTAGTCTAGGAAAAATATAAATGATAAGAATACGAAACCGTTGATGCCTCCAGAAAGTCGTATTCTCGATTTCTATAAACCGCAAATAAAAATTTAATAATAATGGATACTAAAAATTTTTTCATTTCAAATAAAACGTTACTAGTTTTTTTTTTTTATAAAATATAAATAATGAATAAAAATTAATTTTTTTGCGGTTAATTGAGCTGAGTATTTTTCTAGTTGATCGAGAAACTAACCAGGTATAAAGAGTTTCAAGTCACGGTACCAGTTTCTTGATATTTAAATTCAATTATCATACTGGACGTTAATACAATGTTTTTTTTTTTTGTTCGCGTCACTAAGCCGTGCAATTAAATGTAAGGATAAGAATAATGATAAATAGAGACAGGAGCTGGATAATATGATAAATCATAATAACAATGTTATAGATATGGGTAGAGATATATTAATTTATGAGACAATGAGGGTAAGATTGGTAATATGGCTTGAGTCACTTGCCAAGACTTTGTACCTGAACAATTTGTTGTCCTTGTTTTGTGGTATCTGTATACCTGTATCTGTACTATATTTATCACATATATTTTATAATATTTATGTACGTATGTTATATTAAATGTGTGGGTAATCAATAATATATAATAAGAGAATTCGTTGACGTGGCAAATAACAAGAGTGAAAGAGTCTTTAGCACGAGTAACAGTCAGGTACGCACGTACACGTGTACAAAGACACTGCGGACAGCATAATTTTAAATCTAATATACTATTATTTTTACTTTATATTGCGCATATTTTATTTCAATAAATTCTTTTTTTTATGGTCATTAGTTTAAAATACGCGGGTATCGCAGTGACCGTGAAAAAAGTATTTTTTTTTTTGAGTAAAAAGGGCATTTGTTGCATTGGGTAGAGGTTACTTATTTGAATAATAAGTAATAAGTAATTAGTATTGAGTATTTTATTTATTTATAAATAATTATAACTCAAGGCGATTGATACGAATATTTATCCTGCGACCTTTGAATGTGGATTTTATTTGCATAAGAATGCAATGAGCAATGACACTCTTATGTATTTTAATTAAAATGTAATGGTGATTAAGAGAGTATTGATGTCAATTAATCAAAGAAAGGAAATTGTGTTTTTTTTAGATTTACTGTGGGAGAAATATTGAGTGGCTTTGATAAATTTAGTGAGCGGTTTTTGTTGTGATAAAAAATGGAGAGAAGATTGGGGGCAAAGAGGAGAAAATTTTGTAATAAAAAATGATAAATTTTATGTAAAATGAGCCGTGGAAAAATCGGATAATAAATATAAGGAAAGTTTTAAAATTTTATATTTTTTTTGACGATGATTTATTTGAATTTCAAATTTATATCTACACTTTTAATTGACGTGCAATTAAATAATTACAGCAAAAAAAATTTTTTTACGTAATTTAATAATATAAAATATATAAATATACAGAAATAACTCTAATGCAAAATATAAATTCGCAATAATTTAAAATAAATTATTTAAATTAATATTTTATAACCTTAATTAAATTAATGAAATAAGTTATGACTATTCAATCAAATAAAATTTAATTATCCGATTGACATTGATTTATTAAATAGAACTAGATAAAGTATGTGTAAACATACGTCCGTGTGTCAATAGACGGAATTAAACTGAGCATAGAACGTTCGAAAAAATTAATTTTTATTTTAAAACTTAATCTTTAATCCCAGCTTTTAACATCAACCTTTTTTCAATATCTATCAATTAAATAACAAAATCGAGGTTCAATTATTCAAATTTTTAAAGTGTTGCCGCCTAATCTCAGCCTTCAGAAAATCATTAACAAAATTTGAATTTTTATGTTTTATTACTAAAATTTATCATATATATGTAATAATATATATTATATATATAATAAAATTTAGACACTGAAGAAATATTTAAAATTTTATAAAAAAATTCTTTTTTTTTCTATAAAATAAAATTTTCCAATTTACAAGTGAAAGTATCAAAATTAAAATAAACAATAAGTAGTAAGGCAAATAAATATGTTGATAAATATAAACAATAAAGAAGGAATAATTAATTGAGTTATTAATAAACCGTGAAAATAAATAATGAGTGATTGATTTAAAAACTTATTGGTCAGCAATTAAGTTTCAAGTACTCGACAAACTTGTGATAAGTTCAAGGTTACTTATATTTATATATTTACGTATATATGGATAGATATTTAAATAACGATAAAATAAAAATTACCATAATAATTATCATAATTATTTGAAGTTTAATTTCGTTTAAGTCCAGCGAGCTTATAATTAAGAGTACAAAAGAAAAAATAACAAGCAATAAATATTGAATTTATTTATAGTAAGTGAATAACTATTTCATGATTACAGAGTCGATGTTTATATTTATTTTTTTTTCTGAATAAGATTACTCAATTCGAAAGTAATTAATGCTCTTCATCTGCCAGGTGAAGGACGCATTAAAGCGCGAATTCCACGAAGGATGAGCAACTGAATCCTTGATCATTTTTTCCCTTGAAAGTCCAAAATAATATTTTTTTTTATTCATACTAAATATTTATGGTTTACTTAATTATAAATTATAAATATATATGCATATATAGATTCTGCGATGGTTATATTTTTATTAATTTAAAATATTATTTTCCAAAGACACGTAGGGACATCAGACAAACGTGAAAGCAATACTTAATTATATTACATCATAAGAGTCGTTAACCCAAAGTGTCTAGATAAATATAAATATCTATATATATGAGTCGATATAAATATATTTACGGTAATTTTGTTTTTTATTCGATTTAATATGTGTCAATTTTTTTTTACACTTTCGTAATAACAATTTTTTTTAATGAATACTAACTTAAATTATTATACAATTTGCAAATAAATTATTAACCGAGAATTTATATAAGTGGTACAGTTTTGTGAATTAATTAACAGTTTTATTGATATTAATTAATAGAAATATTAATCACTGAAAATTTATTGTATAACTTCTGCATTTATTTATTTATTATTGATTGTACTTAATATTTTAAACATCTAATTTCTTTGACACATTCTCACATATTTTATTTAATTCTATTTAATAAATCAAAGTCAATTGGATAATTAAATTTTATTTAATTAAATACAATATATTTTATTTATTTAATTATGATTATAAAAAATTTATTGGAATAATTTATTTTAAATTACTGCGAGTTTATGTTTTGCATTAGAGGTATTTCTGTATATTTATTTATCATATATATATTTTATATTGGTAAATTATATAAAAAAAATTTACTTGCACTTATTAATTAAAAGTATGGATATAAATTTAAAATCTAAATTAATCGTCATAAAAATTAAAAATTTTAAATCTTTCTATAACAAAATTTTCTTCACCTTTACCCCCAATCTCTTCATTTTTTATCACAACCAAAACCGCTCAATATTTCTACCACAAATTATAGAATTTTATTAAAATTCACTTTCGTTAATCTGCACCCACGAAAAAAAAATTCTGGGCACAAAAAATTTTACCCGCCCAAAAAAATTTAAATCTTCAATTCATAGTGAAAAATATTTCTTGCGCCGAGTGGAGTTTAAAAAAATTTTCATCACATATCACATGTTACATATATACGAGCTGCAATCGATAGTAAACTATATAACTGCTATCGCTTAATAAATACATTACTAACTACACTAAACTTTAAAACTTGTTATTGATATTTATAATGCATACAACACGTTCGTACATTCACAATACATCCAATCGTACATACGCCTTATGCAATCATTTGTATATAGAATCAAATATAAAAGTGAATGCCGAATGCGTATTAAAGAAAATATATATATTATTTATTTACAAACTTTATTATTTATCTCTACTCCAATATAATTATCATTTTTTATTATTTCTTCCTACATATTAACATTTTTTATCCCATTGTCCTTCGCGATCCTTTTATTCGCATCGACTAACTAAAAAAAAATATATAAATATATGTATATATATACCCGAATATTCAAATTTTATATTTATTTATAAAAATCCTCTCTTTTATTTTTCATTAAAAAATATTTAAATTTAACACCCGGAAAAAAAGTTTATATATATATATATATATAGATATACATATGAATGTTTTATCGAATGCACGTGCGTCGATTTGATTATATTTTTAATTTTGTTTAATGTCCTGTTTTGACGAGACGAATTTTATAAACGAATAAATATTTTTTTTTTTTTTTACTTTTTTTTACACGCTTGAGGCTTTTAAATAATTATAAGTAATAATGTTAATTATAGAACTAATAAGATAATTATCTTTTCTGATAAAAATAATAATTATTAATGATACTGGAAAACTTAGCGCGAGCTGGTTACAATTTGTTGAATAGTAACAATTAATAGTTATTGTTATATTTAATTGTTATTTCGTCACCTTGAGATCTTTGAATTTAATGGATATATTCTTAAGAATCTATTTTCTGTTATTTAACGTCCTATGCCCTCGAATAAAGTTATTAAAATAATTGTTCCATCTATTTTACTTTTTTAAAAAACTATTTTTCTTGAATACTTAAATAGCGTTTTAAAATGCGACTTAACACTACGATAATTAATTTTTACTTCATTCAATTTCATTAAAAAAAAATTACATATTTAATTTTTTTATTTGAGGTAGGATATTTATCTAGCGAGTGAGGGGGCGCTGCGGTCGTTGAATTTAATAAGAAATAAAAATTAAGGAAAAATAAAAATGAATAAAAATTGGAAAATTAAATATGAAAGTACTGATAAAAATTCGTAGATTACGAAAATGTAAAAAAAAAAAAGGCAAAAGTTATTGGTCGAATCATATCGACCAGGCTGCGAATGCGGTCCCACTCCCGGGCGCGATCCCACTACTGCTCGCCACGGAGACTTTTGGCTGCTGGGTTTCCCCTCTGGCCCGGTTCGCCTCTCCTTAGCTAACCTGGCCACCCCGGACTCCTCCAGGGTGCCCATATTGATGGCGAGCTTAGTGCGGACGCCCAGTCAACGTGGATCCCGCACCCGCAGTGACCCCCGGTCTCAGATCCTCCACAACAACTAGCCTCCGAGTAGCCGGATTACAGGAGCCGCCACACTCCCAGCTGAGAACTCTCGATGCTTATTGTCCATATTAACTATTGGCTCGCTGCGCATGCGCAGTCTCTTGGCTCCAAATTTAAACTTAACTTTAAATGTTAAAAGAACAAATTTAAATAATTTAAATAATTTTAAATAATTAATTTGGTAATTAGAAAAAAAATTTAATTAATTACAGGTAGTCAATAAATAGAATGGTAGCATCTCAAAACGACGGCGATAGAAGCGGAGGTGGTGATAATACTTCGCCGACATCTAACAATGCACCATCACCAACACCAGCAGAAACACCAGCTGCTGATGAAAATGAAACAGCAGTATACACAGTATCAGTTAGCGGGGTTGGATATAGAAATGAAGGATACAAAGAAGATGGCACTGATGGAATACCACCGGAACCAACAAAACCACCCGCGTTGCCAGCCCCCGAGGATGACACGCAGTCACGTAAATTCAAATTATCTCGCAGCGAAAAGTGGCGGATACTCAAAAATATCGGGACTGTGTCGATAGCTTTCATGGTGCAATTTACCGCTTTTCAAGGTACTGCTAATTTACAGTCATCTATAAACGCCCACGATGGTCTGGGTACCGTATCACTGTCGGCGATTTACGCCGCGCTGGTACTGTCATGTATATTTGTGCCGACGTTTCTTATCAAGAGGCTCACTGTCAAATGGACCCTCTGCTTATCGATGTTGTGCTACGCGCCCTACATTGGCTCACAGTTTTACCCAAAGTTCTACACCCTGGTGCCGGCTGGAGTCCTACTGGGTCTCGGCGCCGCTCCAATGTGGGCAGCCAAAGCCACCTACTTGACCCAAGTCGGTGGTGTCTATGCTAAATTGACCGATCAACCAGCCGATGCTATTGTTGTTAGATTCTTCGGGTTCTTCTTCCTCGCCTGGCAAACTGCTGAGCTCTGGGGAAATCTTATTTCATCTCTCGGTAAGTTGGATTATGATTGTCATCAGTTTATTTCAAACATCATCCCCCCTGCCCCAAAAAAAATTAATTTTGCAGTTACTAGGGTTAAAAAAAATGTCATATGTATAGATAATTATTATCAAAGACTAACAGTACAATTACAAAAATGATGATAATAATAAACTAAAAAAAAAATTTATCATATGAGCAAAAAATAAAAACATAATAAAATAATGCGCAATTATTATGAGAATGATTATTGACTGAAAGCGGAATAAAACAATTAGTGAGTGTATCACCGGAACGTACTAAATATCATCTTAAATAGTAGTGAGGGTCAATGGATAGTCAGGCTTTTATTCTCTTGTAAACATCTTGAGTACAAAAGTTTGAATAAATAGATAGAACATAAATATTATTTATGTGTTAATAAATTTATTTATACATGTCTTATGCATATGATTACAATTTACTTGTTATAGTCAACAGCCTTCTCAGTTCATCGTATTTAATATTTCAACATTTTACACGTGTAAGAAACGTGATATTATTAAATCCCGTACGGAAACTAAAAACGTATATTTACTATACATTTTAAGTCCTTTTACAACTTTTATGATCTTTTATGATGTATGTATGTGTACATAGGCAAGGATATAGACATTAATATATATGTAGATATATTATGTATCAGTGAAAGAAACAGTCAAGGCAATTAGTTGAACAAGATTTAACTAGTACAAGCCTGTAATGATTGTAAGATAACTTGACACCTATATATGTATATATATATTTTTTTTTATATATTTTAAATAGTCGTGAGTCGTGACATTTCATTCATAACATTTTAAAACTGATCAAAATTATTATTATTAAATATAATTCATTTTTTTTTTGTCAATTTATTGACGTTAAATATTTAAAATTTGTTGTGAAATTTAAATAGATTTTGTTGTGATGAATAATTTATTTATTATGCAAGATAAATAATATTTATAATTATTAGCCAGTTTCTTAAAAATTTATTTTTTCTGATACAGAGTAATATTGACTGTTTAATTCTCCGTAATCGCGAATTAATTTTTTTTGCAGCTGAACAATAAATGGAAATTTAAAAAAAAATTTTTTTACGGATCATATTTTTTTTTATTTAAATTTTTTTTCCTCGGGGCACTTGTAAATATAAAATAATTAAAATTTCTCAGTATTTTTATTTCGGAAATTTTTTGCCGCTGAATTTTTATTTAAATTTAAAATTTTCCCGCGCATAAATTACCGCGCGTAGATTATTGCGATATTAAATTAATAAAATATCACTTATTCCTGATCTCGTAGATAAAAACGTAAACACGCAATAACAATAAAATAATGTAATAAATTTGTTAATGTAAATTTCACACGTTATAAAATAGCATTACTATAAAATTAAAAATATTAAGTGTTAAGAATCTGACCTCTAGCAATTGTAAATTAAACAATGAAACATGGGATACATTATCATTATTTTATTATTATTCTCAGCAATACATATATATTTTATCAAGGTCAATGTTTTTAATTTAAAACTTGTCGAGGTTGAAATAATAATTTTATTTATTTTGTTCGATCATCTCTAATTAGTAAGTGATTAATTAATTAGCTCATTCAATCATTTTTTATTAATTGATAATGTAATTTTTTGAGTAAAATTTTAATTCTCAGTAAATTCGAAAGTAAATTATTTGCAATGTGAATTACAGACATCGTAAGTAGATTAATAATTATTAATTATTTATTATTATTATTATAAATATTATAATATTTATTTTTTCTTGTTAAGTCGCGTGGTGAAAGTCACGTTATCATGTTAATATTTAACGATCCAGACTACATGGTAATTTAATATATATTTACTTAAATTGATTTATTTTAAATTATTTATTTTACAAGCAAAATAAACTTTATATTTTTTTTATCATTTTTAATTATGTTTAAATATCTCTATAAAAAAAAAAGTTAATATATGCATCGATAAATGCGTTTATAGAATAATATTTTGACAGTAAAATTTTATTCGGACGTTGATAATAACATACGACTGTTACACTTGTGTCAATTTATTTAACACCTTGTTTCATTTAAATATTTATTGTTATGATTATTAATGTTTTGATCTGAACGGAAATTTTTATAAAATGAAAATCTTACGGTATTTTTTACGGAAAAAAATTGTAAAAAAATTACTACAGTAGT
Source organism: Microplitis manilae (assembly GCA_030273425.1). Classification (NCBI taxonomy): domain Eukaryota; kingdom Metazoa; phylum Arthropoda; class Insecta; order Hymenoptera; family Braconidae; genus Microplitis; species Microplitis manilae. The sequence continues at coordinate 2,569,822 of CP092725.1, forward strand.
CGTAGGAAGAGGACAGCATGAAATGATGGTAGAAATTGCCGATAATGTAGAAATTTTTCGAATACATCAATCATTTTTCAAATTCCCTATCAGAAAAATCCATGTAGGAATGTATGGAAATCCATAGGAATTCCCATAGGAAACTATAGATATTTAAATCTCCATATTGAAAGTCCATATGGAAAATCATAGATATCCCCATGTAGAAAATCCACATAGGAAACTGTACCAGAATTCCCATATAGGAAATCTATATGGGAAATATGGATATTTAAATTCCCATATTGGAAATCCATATAGGAAATTATGGGTATCTAAATTCTCATGTCGAGAATTGATTTAGGAAACTGGTTACCTGGTTTTCAAAAATTATTATTATTATTGAAAAATAAAAAAAATAAATAATGGATTTATATTTTTCAGTACTAAGTGAAGGAGAATTTGGTGGCGAAGGTGATATTAATTCAACGCGATATGCAAAACTAAAAAGTTGTGGTGCTAATTTTTGTGTGATCGGCAACGGCGGGGACGAATCCTTGAAAAGACCACCAGATTCCGAGATATACGAGATATCAGCGATCTATTTAACTTGCGTCATCGTCGCTGTTATTATCGTCGCACTTTTTGTGGATCCTCTTTCAAGGTAAGATTTTTTTTTAAATTTATTTAATTCGAGTCATCAATAATATTGCCCACAAACTAAAAGACCAGTCTACAGTCTTCAGTCTACTAAATTGAATAACAAAATTTAAAAATATCAATATTCAGCTGGTGAACTAACGGAAGTATTTTTTTTTATTTTCAATATTTGAAAATCTAGTCTCGTTTCTGACTAAAAGAAAAGTTAGTTTTTTGTTATTTACATTTTTAATAATTAAATGAATTTTTTTAAAATGAAAAGAGAGGGTAAGAAATTATCATGTATCATTTATATTATTTTTGTCGTCGGATTACGAAACAATAAGCTAATAAGCAAGTATCACGGGATCGACGAATCTCTGGCATTGTATCGCCATAAACATTGCTCGGGTAATGATTGCAAAATGGCATACATCCGACTTTTAACTCGGAATTCATCGATGCATAGCCGCTCCTTTACGTAACAACTGACTAGATTTATAATTTATTTAAAATTTTAAACCACTGACGTATTTCCGGAGACGGACATTCTAGTTCTTTGGATTATCTTTTAGACACCGGAAGTAATCATATAATATTTTCTTTAAAATTTTTTAAAATTTCAAATCGTTAATTTTCAATTTTAAATCATTTGTTAATTTTTATTTTTAGCTTTGACTTTTTGTAATCAAGTAACCAGCATAATTTCATTTAATGACTGATTATTTTATTTATTAACGGGTATTTCCATTAGATGTAGAGGAAAATTATCTAATTGGTCATTATTAAAATATTAATTTGGTCTATTATCGGTAATGGATTGGCTGACTATAACCTGTTGCTTCTACTCATGTTATTGCACGTGATGTTTTTTTCTTTGGTACATGATACTTACATATACATATATCTAGTTATCTATTATATTTCTTGGTGATATGAATGCACTCGGAGTTGAGGATAAGAAAAAAAAAACAATTAAAATTTAAATATCCTATTGTGTCATAATATCAGTCTTCTTTTCCTGGTGGTACGTGATGACGAGTCATTACTTACACTTACATATATATTTATATATAATAGTAATGATGCATAGAAATTTAATTGATAAGCCAGAAATTCTATGGAGATTAGTGTGTTGAATAATTTACATTTAAAATCTACTTTGTTATCTGTCACGTAATGTTATTCATATTTTTTCTATATAAATATATATATGATTAGCTCATTAATTTAAAAGTCGATTATAACAAAATAAATTACTGTGATTAAAATAATTAATTTATTAGCCGAAAAATTTTTGTTGGATTTTAGTTGAAAAAAAAAATTGTGTTTTATTGAAGACATGGATTAATTAAAAAAACTAATTAAGTTAAAATTAATTGTCGGTGAGTCAGCGTTAAAAATATGCAATAAGAAATGAATAATTTGTCGGATGTAAACTTCAAATTTTTTGTGCGGTAATTAAAAAAGAAACTGAATTAATAAATTTGAATATTAATTTTGTTAATTAAAATATTAAGTTCACTTGAGCTTAGAATTTATTGTAATTAAATTTTCCATTCTCACTAAATTATTGAAATGAAATTTTATGAATTTAAATAGCAAGTGTAATACCAGTAAATTATCTAACATAACTGTCCATTAAATCCGACGGGTAATTAAAATACAACGATCTAATTACCGATTTAAAAATGAGCTGAAAGTATGTGAAAGTCGCATCACGCATATGAAATAAAATAAAAAATATATGAAATAAAAATCCTTTCACCTCTACAACAATATTACTAATTCTATAAATAAATTCCCGGTAAGGTAAAAGAAACAAGGTCCCGATCATTGGAAATAACCATTGGAAAACACCTTTTTATCTTCATTACAAATTAAGTCGAGTATGGTTATATATATCGACGGCATTCTAAAAGTGTCACTAAATAAAATAAAAAAATACGTATGTGGGAAAGGAAAATTGTGTTGAAGTAAAATGTATTACAAGACGTGCAGACATATATATAACTGAGATTTAATTGAAGATGACGATTGATTACAAGCGTACTTTTATGTATTTTTACCCAGCGACTGATGTTTTGTTGAGGATTAAAATAAATTATTGGAAGAAACTTGAAGGCTATCGTACGTCGTATCGTCCTGCATCACGGATGATTTTAATGACTTTATCATACGTGATATCTTAATAAGAGTTTGTAATTACATAATGTTATATATGTGATATTAAAGTACACAAATAAATTTATTTATACATATACGTATACTTATATATATGGTTGGAAGTACAAGGTCACAAATAGCCCGACTGCGTAACGGTTTCATTCAAATCCTTATATATATGTACATATATATATATTTTTTTAAATATATGTATGTAGAGAGTATAATAAATTTTTTATTCTTGGAAAATCCTTTTCGAAATTAATATTCATACGGTAATTAAATGCACATATTATTAATGTAATTAATTTAAATTTTATGTGAAGATTTTTTTTTAAGAAGACTGAAAAATTGACTTTTGGAAGAAAACCGAAGTTCGATTTCTGTATTAAAAAAAAAAAGCAGATCAGTAAATTCGGAGCTGCGATTTCTTCTCTGAAAAAAAAAATTTGAGTGAAATCTTCAAATTTTCTCTAAAAAATTTATTGGATTGAAAATTTGCAATAGAGAAATTTTTTGTAAAAATAAAATTCAAAATTTTTACAAATTATTTTTTTTTCTCAGTGTAGGAGGAGTAACAGAAAATTTATATGTATGTGTAGATATGATATAAATTAACTAGCTTACCTTGCAAGGCTGTTTCTTATATATAAATCTATATGTATATACATTTAGCCTGAGGTATAAAATACAGAAGCTGTTATAACAAGCATTGGGTACCGAGTTTTTATTTTCTCTGAAAGATTATCCGTCTGGTTTTTATGACAATCGACCCGACGAGTGATTCACTGGGTATATATTTGTTTTTATTTATTAATCTGCTACGTGCTCTGAGATAACTTAAACTATTTAGCCTTTATTTACGTTTTTACCGCGAGTATTTTATGCAAAAAAAAATATTTTTATAATTACACATATTTATGTTGAGTGAATGGATATTAATATTCAGTGGTTACAGTTACCAAGTTTAAAGTTTAATTTTTTTTTATTTATTTATTTAATACGGTAATTTTAAATTAGAGTACTTAACATAAAATCAGCCGCGTTATTTTATATTCAAAATTTTTTAATTTATGGACTTTTTTTTTCTTCAGTACGTGTTTTTTGTCATATATTTGCGGAACTAATTTTTTGTGAAAAAATCTCCGAGTAAAATTAAAAATGCACATTATATTTTTACCATAATTTATAACAGAGAAATTTAAACATCCGTAATACAAATTACTGTAAAAGTATTAAAAAAAAAAATTCCAGACAAACTCCAAAAAAAATATTTTTGAATTTTTTCAACTGCTGTAAATTTCCCACACAAAATTTTTATAAATCATTCAAAAATAAAATCTGATATAAATTTATGGGCAAGTCGGACAGCCGCGATCTCATGTAATAAATTCCCAAAAAAAAAAACCAAGTATGTAAGGAAATTAAAATGTCATAAATAAAAGTGTAATAAAATTACGGGTGTCTTGAAGGTCCCACAGGATTGCAGGCTACGGTAAATAAAATCGAGCAACAAACTAGTGGGTTAGTGTCCTCTGTACATACTACGGAATCTGGTATCTGGTATCTGGTCTGGTTTGTCCTTATAGGCCTCAAGATAACTTTACCTAAACCTTACCCAAGAAAAAACCCAGGAGGTAACACCCACACAAAGTAAAGACTACAAGGTACAACTATCGTTTGATTATTCAGCATGTCGAGTTGTAAAGAAACAGAAACTTATAACTGGCAAACTAAACGTGTTCTTTGGAATGCAGTCCTTGGTACTGCTACGGTGTCCGGAGAGTTGTTTGCCCATCGGTAATGCTCGAGGGCTATGGAGGATATGTATACGCAAACTTATTCTTAGTCTTCTACGAATTTAACGAGTAACAAGAATAAGAAACAAGTAACAAGAAGAATAAGAATAAACTGAGAAGAATGAGAAGAATTAAGTCCAGAGACTTACGTGCTGATTAAAAAGTCAGTCTGAAAACTACGAGGCCCATGACCTTATGATTATTATTTCTAGTCTCAGCTAACGAGTCTGCTGATATCTCAGGATATCCCGTGATCTGCGATAAAGGAAAAAAAATACGCGGTCCAGAAGATGAAGAAGAAGAAGAAGTTGAAGATGATTAATTTATTTTCGTTATACTTTTTATTTTTTTAAACTCATACCTTTGGGTACTCCGCTTGCAAATGCCGAGCCATCAATTTTAAATTTAAAAAAAAATAAATGTATACCTTTAATTTTATTGTTATGAAAAATAAATGCGCTGAGGTCATGGAACCCATTTTTACGCTCAATCGGATTAGACATGTCACGTAATATCATTTTTTATATCTCATACTTTTTGGGATCGGTATTTTTTTTGAGTTGTGAATTATTGAGCTGGTAAATCTGCTGGGCTGGCCTTTGTTCTGTTAATTTCAAATGGATTCATGCATGTCCGAGGAAATCGGGATTTATTTGTTCGGATAATTAATCCTGATAAAATTCGATCATCAATTTTAACTGGATTTTTAATAAAAATAAAATTACAGCTGACATTTACTGAAAATTTTAAAACTACTTATGAAATTTAATGGCTAATAAATTTAAATTTAAATTTATAACGGGAGTAAATTAGAATTTTTTATTAATGCTTTGAACAAAATTTTTATTTTGATTGAGTCTGTTGTTTTTTTTTGTCACAGATGTGAAATAGATAACTTAGATGTCGTTAATAATTCAAACATATGCTGAAAAAAATTTATTTACTTTATTAGCATAAAAAACAAATTTGTCAAAATTAATCTTGTGCGCATTAATCTTTTACTTTTTTTATTGACAATTAAAATAATTTTTTTTTTAGTCTAAAAAATTCAAAAATTTCTTAGCGCGCGAAAGTCAGTAAATTTTCATTCAAATTTAAAATTCAAAATTACAATTTTCTTCGCCTTTCTCATACATGTATACATAGCTATTTATGTTTAAATAGATTTAAAAAAATGACAATAAATATTTATTTATGTTAAAGGTATGGAGAAAAACAACGCAAAGCTGATAGCACAGACCTGAGCGGAATCCAACTGTTATCAGCGACAGCTTACCAATTAAAAAAACCATACCAACAATTACTGATACCAATTACAGTATGGATTGGAATGGAACAGGCATTCATTGGCGCCGACTTTACTCAGGTACCTAAAAAAAAAAAAAACAATAATTCCACAGCTAAAAGATTTAAAAATTTTTTTCCTCATCTTCATCACATCATAACTTGCTCATTACTAAAAATACACTTATATTTATTTACAAAAAAAAAACACAAGTTGCAATTTCACAATAGACTTGAATTTAAAAGAAAATTATCATATATGCAAATGCAAATGAATTATTATTTATTATATTAGCGAGTTACCGTCAGGTAAATAAGATAATTAACTAAAACCAAAAGTTAATATTTTTTATGACGTCACTGGACCACTGGGTATTTATTACTATTTATTATCAGCATCCGGAAACTTGAAATATAATTTTCTAAAGTTGATTGCATATATTTTACAAAACTTCATTTAACATATTAATTTATGTAATTTGACAGAAGCTCTCTAATTAAATTGTTCAATTATCTTCCGAGCGCATCTTCAATAAATTGAAAGAAAAAAAATTAAATTATCATAAAATTATCTGATAATTAAAGTTAATGATCATTAATCAATAAATCTAATAATTGATCACTGACAGAAATAATTAATAATAGTAATTTATTTGCAAGCGAAAGTAAATGAAATAATTGAAAAATGATCGAGTGTCCTCTGCGTCAATAAATCGGTCAGGGATTTCTCCAGTAAAATAGAATTAAAAATATATATTTATTTATGTTATCATAAATTTTTATTGCTCATTTAAATTTTATTTCCCATTATCTTTCTTTTTATTATTACTGTGGAGTTAAGAATATTTTATTTTAAAGACCAAGTGATTTATTTTAAAATTTTGAAAATTTTTACAGGCGTACATTTCATGTGCACTTGGAGTTCAAAAGGTCGGCTACGTCATGATATGTTTTGGAGTGGTAAATGCAATTTGTTCATTACTTTTTGGTTCGGTAATGAAATTTGTCGGAAGACAACCGCTAATGGCTCTGGGTGCTATCGTACACGCGGCGTTAATTGGAGTCCTTTTGGTATGGAGGCCACACCCTGAAAATGCATATGTATTTTTTACGGTTTCCGGATTGTGGGGAGTCGGTGATGCTGTTTGGCAAACACAAGTTAACGGTAAGTTTATATTTATTTTAATAATTTAACAAGTGATAATAATGACGACAGAAAATTTTAATTTTTTTTTTAATGGGAAATTTCTTTGAGTTTGACGTAAATTTATTTATTTGATTTATTATTAAACTGATGACGTGTTTGATAATTAATAAGAGTTATTAAAATTGTAATTATGAGTCAGACGGAAAAAAATAATTGTCTAACGGTTGTGTAAATTATTACAATTTACATAAAGTGTAAAAACAAATTATCATTTTTTAAATTTTATTTTGGAGATGAATTTTTTTTTTCTGCGAATCATTTTATTTTCTTTACATAACTCCCTTTACTTCTTTAAATTACGTGAGAAAATCTGATAGTTTTTTTTTAAACAAAATAGATTTCAAAATTTATTTTTTCTTACAAAAAATCTTTCAGTCCATTTGAAAGTTATGGAGCGCAAATGTCAAAATTTCTTAAAAATTATTTATAACAGCCAAAATATTAATACTACAAAAAAAAGTTCAGATACAAATTTGTAGGAAATTTAACAGGCTACAAAAAACGTCCAGTGACATGAATCGATAAATTGATAATTTAAGAAGTTATGATCATTTTAAAATTTATGTTTTATATTATACAACAATTGTGATGTAACGATGTAAGTTAAAAATGCTCATAACTTTTTAAATTATCAATTTATCAATTCACACTTCAGGACCTTTTTTGTAGCCCATTAAATTTCCTACAAAATTGTATAACAACTTTTTTACATAATTTCAATATTTACATAACTACAGCGAATTTTCCCCACAAAAAACTATTTTTTTCTAGTTTAATTGGCTCAATGGCTTATTACTTTTAATTAAACCGCCAAAATTGATTAGACTTTTTGCCAAAAAAAATTTTCACCAGACTTTAGGATCCATAAAGATATAAAAAAAATTACTAAGCCAAAAATTATCCAACAGGTCTCTATGGTACACTCTTTAGACGTAACAAAGAAGCTGCGTTTTCAAACTACCGTTTATGGGAAAGTGCCGGTTTCGTAGTGGCGTACGCATACAGTACACATCTCTGTGCGCGTATGAAGCTCTACGTGATGCTGACAGTCCTGATAATAGGCTTCATGGGTTACATAGTGGTAGAAATTCTCCACAGGCGCAAACAAAGGCGACTAAAAGCCCTCGCCGAGGATCCAAAGGCCGCCCAAGCGGCAGCGGAAGCGAACTTGCCCGAAGAAACCGACGACGAGAAGGACGATATCGATGACGATATCATCATAACACACTTGTAGGAGGATTTAAATTATCAATCAAGTAAGCCTGACGACATATAACAGCCAGGTTAATTTAGCCTCTCTTACCTCGTTCGCAAGCTCGCTCGTCGACCCGCGCGACCAATTTAAATATTTAAATACTTAAATATAAATAAACTAAAAGCTTTAACTTATGTCAATAATAATAATTATTATTATTATATATTATTTATTATTTAAATAATTATCGCGGGTTTATTTATAAGTTCGCCGGGGCGACGATCGACGGAAAAAGCTTGAGCCATTGGATCCGTATCGAGTTTTGTGTAAAAACTCTTTGAACGCGTCCGTTAAATTGTACAGTATGTTATCGAATATATAATGGATTAGAAAGTGTGATGATTTATTATTTATCAATAAATTTATTAATTAAAATCGATTGGAGAATCGTGAGAAGACCGGCCGGTTTATTTTTTAAATTGATCGGCTGTCATTGAGTGTATCAAGGGACTCATATGAGCACCCGGAGATTATTAAGGATTACTAATTTGTTATTTTTTATTTTAAATGTTATATATATATAAATTTAGTATGTAATGTGTAATTGTTATATTATATATATATCATGTAGGCCGCGTCGCGCGTGCAATAACACGTTTTAAATTTTAAAATTCAACTTACGACACTTGCGAAACAGTATTTTTTACACGTTTATTTAAAACGTTATCAAGGACATTTTCAGTTCTTAAATAATTCATTGAAAATTTTTTTTTTTTCATTAAACTTATCGGAGGATAATTTATTTCATTGTTCAAATCTATGTCGAGAACTACGAGATGAAAATTTTAAAAAAATTTCAATTCGCGGCAAATTAAATTTGAATTTTTTCCCGCGCATATTTAAAATAAAATTAATAATCGGTAGTAAAAATAAATTCATTTTCTATGAGTTAATGTCCTTGCTTACATTGAAGACAACTTATAAATATACATATATTTATATTTATAATTATATTTATACGATATTTACATTTATAAAAAAAAATAAACGGTAGTAACAATGATGGATTATCATGACCAATAAATCCAATCGTTTTTTTTATCGGCAATTATTTATTCGGCCTTCGATCGGTACTGGTTAAAATAAGTACTGAGTACTGGTTGTAATTTTTTTTGTTAACTAATAAAAAGCTGAAAAAAATCAAACTATTATACTTTATTACTCTGGTATGTGAAGTACATTACGAATTACGATGATACTGAGTATCTATTATGTACACGATTATATATTTTTTATTAATTATTTGAGCTTTGAGTTTATTTTAAGGATACTTTTCTTCCCTTAGCAAGTATTATATGAAATATGAAATTATGTAAAAAAAAAAAATGCATTACAGGAAACAAGAAGTTGTAAGACACGCCTATTGCAACTATTTATATCCGTGCGTGATACCAGTTTAGTTTTTTTAAAATTAATAAATTGCACGGCTCTAAGTGATATTAAATTTTAAAAACAATTTTAAAAAAAGTCGATTGTGTGTAAGAAATTATTGGTGTTTATTTATATAAATTTTTGAATATATTCCGCGTGATAAAAAATATAATATATGATTACGGAAGAAAAACTGGTACCGGTTTGCGTAAAAAAATTTATTGCATTAGCATACGGAAAAAATTAATTATATATTTTATTGTTGGGGAATATGGACCCTATGGGGCAAATTGGGCCATAGAAATTTTTAGCAGTCATATTGAGACCAAATTTTTTACACAGAAATAAATTAGTTTTCGGCGCGAAATTTGAATTCAAAATTTAAAACAAATCTTTTCTTAGGACGAAAAAATGATTTTTAGGAGCGAGTTAATTTTTGGCGCCAAAAAACCTTTTTTCTGTTAAAGAACTAAATTTATTATTAACAATTTTGTTAGCAGCTCATTTTGCCCCTTCCTTGTTCTGAAGTTTTAAAAAAATTTTAATATTTTTTTTCGTACATTCAAAATAAAAAAAATCTAAAAGTAAATATTGTGATATAGAGTAATAAATTTATAAATAAAACAATAGATAAATATAATAAAATACCCATAAATAAATATATAACAAATAAATCAAAGTGATAAAATAAATAATAAATATGTCGTGTAGATAATTTCTTATTCAGACATATAACAAAACTACTTTTTCATTTGCGTAATGTACCATTCACTATTATGTATTAGATCAATCTGCAACATTTTAAACTCCATTTATATTTATATACATATATATATATATAATATAAATATAAATTGTAATACACGAGTAATCTACCTTACACTTACATTTTTTATTACAACAAAATATATACGACCTTGTTTTGCTTTCAATTACAACTATTACAGCTCAACATTTTTTTACGCAATGAAAATGAAAAATATTTAAAATAATTATTTTTAAAAAAAATTATAAGAACGTATAAATAATTGACAGCAAGTTAAATCACGAGTAATTATAAAAAAGCACTTTATATAAATAAATAAACTATCACATAATTATAACAATAATAATAAATAAAATATATAGAAATTATTTTCTACAACAAAAAGAACAAAAAAATATTTAATAAGTAATTAAAAAATTGTATGTATTGCATACTGTTATATACATATCTTAATTATATTAATTATATTAATTAATCAGTTAACGATAATTAAGGATTAAATAATTAGTGGACCAATATACCCGATTATAAATTAAAATTAACTTGTAAGTTATCAGTTATTAAGTGTGATTGAGTCATGCATTTATTCATGACGATAATTATGATGAGAAAAAATTAATAATAGGAAATTACGATAGTTGTAAATGCGCGGATTTATTATGTTTTTTTTTTGAATTTATTTTAATTCAGTAACTTGTCCTTGGTGTTTTTTAAAATTTTTCATTTTATAATTTATCCATATTAATATTAATATTACTATTATGATTATTGTTAATTAATAATTATTGCCGGCACGACGCTCGTGAACGCTTTAGGCGAATATTTGTACAGTATAAATTGTAATTATTAGTTTATATTAATTTACAATAAAATATATGTCTTTATAATATAAATTTGTTCATTTATTTATTTTCCTGAATTCCTTTATATTTTAATTAAAATTTAATTAATTTCAAGTTAACTTTTAACTTCCCGCTTAGAAAATCGATGATCCTGAGCTCGAAAACAGCGGGAAATTTTGGGGCTGTCCCGCAGGGCCAACCGACGTCCAGATTTTTTTTTACTAAAAATGTCAAATTCAAAAATTGCATTAAATATTTTCTCAGGGTTTGATTAATTTTTTTTACTGTCAGTCATTAATTTTCTTATGAAAAAAAAAGATATAAATAAATTATTTACGCAGTAGCTCGTCGTTAATATTAAAAATACTTGGATTTATTATTTCTCAGTTGATTATAATATTTATTAACTATTAATCAAGGATGACGGTACAAACACAATAAATAAATAAATAATAAATTAAATATTGTCTTAATAACTTTATAATTTATTTATGTGCTCGAAAAATTTTTTTATCGTTATAATTACAGAGTACATATGTTACTTATAAAAATATTAATGTCCCATTTCTTTATTAATTTTTTTTTCTTTATTTTTACATTCATATGAATTTTATTTTTTTCCCGTCAAATCATATTTATTTATTACTTCAATCATTTTACTTATATTTATATATTTATATGATTTACATTAAAATTTACATGAGAAATTTATTTATAAAAATATATATCAATATTTTAAAAAATATATTTTTAGATTTAACGTGATTTTTTAACGACAATTTAAATTGTCAAAAATTCAAAAAAAAATAATTAAATTAATTTATTTAATTACTAAATATTCTAATAATTAATAATAATAATAATAATAATAATGCCATTTAATATATTTGGAACGTTGAAAATTACTAAATTAATTAACTAAAATATCACAATTAATTATCATTTATTTAAAATTGAGTTAATTGACGTTCTATAAAAATAAAATAACTTTGTTGCTGAGCTTTTAAGTTGCATGTAAATAATAAATATAATTTAACAATTATTAAATTATAATTAATTAAAATCTATTAAGTCACGAGACTGAATCAGTGGTATAAAATAAAATAATTAAGTTTTAATATTTTCTTTTTTGATATTTATTTAAAATATCAAATACTGAACAGCTAATAAATTATCTAAACGTTCCTTTTAATTATATCTAATTGCTTTAATTAATCTTTAGTTTTTTGTTTATTTATCAAAGCATTGGAATGGCAACTTTTTAATTAAATTTTTATTTTTATTTTTATTTAGCAAAAGCAGCTCATTTTTAATAGCCGGACTCTATTTTTATTTTTAGTCATAAGTCATATGTTAATTTACAGGAACATTTCTTTAAATCATGACTCATATGCAAATTTGAAGATTTTTTATTTTAAATAAATTTTTTAATGTCATTTATTTAACTCTTAATTTTTTCGAACCCACTAATTTATTAATACGATCTACGGTAATAATTACTAGCAAAAAAAAAATTTCAAAACAACCGCTCTGTGGAAAAATTTGAAATTTTGATTTTAAATGAAAATTTTTTTTAATTTTTCAAAGCAAAGTTCAAAATAAAATTTCAAAAAATTGCGCAATGGAAGCACTTTTCTATTAAAAAAAAAATGTAAGTAAATATAATGGAGTAATTAAATAAAAAAAAGGCGAGTGACAAAGAAGAAGGCACCCGATGGCAACGTATTAATTAATTAATCAATTAATTACTTAAATATTTAATAATAAAAGTTATAATTAATCAACAAATTGCATAATAATCTAATAATAATTACGAGGGTTTAAAAAATAATCTAAAAAAATATACAGATTTTACATTTCCATTAATTTAATATAGCACGTGTTTCAGCTGGCGTTTGAAACGTCAATGTCTATCGTTTCTTCTTTAAGTAACGCGCGTTTGTCTTCTTTATTATTACCCTGTTTTTTACCACCAGCCTTTCGCTTACCCCGATTAATAACCCCGTTCTCGTCGTCCATCATCCGCAATATTTGCATCTGATCAGAACTTTCGATCGGCGCTATCGATATATCTCGGACGGCACGGAACTTACCGCAATTATTAAGATGTTCGTTTTCTAAACGGAAGAAATTCCAAACAAATCTCCTGAAAAATTAAATATATTCTTTATTTACTTACATAAATAATAAATAACTAAATAAATAAATAATTACCTGAATACTTCAAGTGGAGCAACGATGGACGTCATCAGGTCACTAGATACATATTTATATTCTACCAAAATATAACTAGCGATCCAAATAAATCTCAGTACAAAGTCTTCGATAATAGCAAAGTAATAAAAACTCTGGTAAATTTTAAAAATGAATTAAAATAAAATAAATAATTTGTGGGAATGAAAATGTTTCGACTTACCGCTGAGGAATAAACGACTTCTTCACGTAGAAATTTATTTTCACCGGCATTACTGTCCAGTAGACCCCAGTCCATTTTAATATCCCATGTATATGAGTAAATAGAATTAATAATACAGCTCGCTAACCAAAACCACAGCCATGGGTTTTCCCAATTACTTGTATATTGATCTGAGAAAATAAAAATTTTTTATAGTATAAAAAATAAATAAATATATTTTTTAAAATAGTTAATAAATTTACCTGCGTAATACAGTCTTAGAGTTGATGAAATTACAACTAGAAATGTCGTTGAATATTTACCCGCGTTTACTAAATGGGGAAAAGCTTCTTTTGAATCTCTGTAACGTCTGATGCACTGCGCGAATCTAAACCACGCGGGCAAACAATTAACGATTGGTCTGATTATAAGTGATCCGGCCATACAATTTGTGGTATCGCCGGCTTCGAGCCAATTCCCATTGGTTACATAAAAGCAAATCAGGAAATGGAAGTCTAGCAGTGGTGTCACGAGACTGTTCAACTGATCAGCGAGCCAGAAATCAGCGAAATTTACGAACGCGAATGGCGCGATTATCATTCTCCACTGAAAAATTTATCATTTATTTAGTCAATCAATTAATTTACTGATTAATAAATTAATTATGATACTTACACTTATTCTCAGCAACCAAAACCGCGCTTCGTGTCGAAAGATCTTCAGAGGGTTGAGTAAAAACGCAAGCATTATGCAAACTAGCACCAGCGGATTCACGAACGGCGGGATGCTCAAACTCGCGCTGTACAGAAAACTTAGAAGACTCAGTGTCCAGATAACACCCAACACGGCAGACAGCTCCATCAAGTGCTGCTCTGATAAATGATTACGCGGATCCAGCTCGAATATCAACACATGATTTACTCCAGATGATCTCCAGCCGTAGACGTTTACGCCCATTAGAAATAAAAACTGTATTATCAATAATGGCCCGCGGTATAAACGAAATGCTATTTTTAAATTCTCTTGGCCTTCATGAAATATTGCTGAAAATGTTAATTAATTAATTAAATATTTAATTATTCGTTCATGTGATAGAAAAAATTAAAAATAAATAAGCAATACCCAGAAAAAATATAAAAATAAAATTACCTGACAGAACAACAGCAACGAATAAAATAATAAAACTTCCTGAAAACAATCCAACTTTGAATGTCGTCCAGGGACTTTGATGTTCACCAAGTGGCGGCACTCTCAACCGTTTCATAGCCCGTTGACGGTCACCACCTTCCAGTTCATTGGTAACAATACCCTCAGTATCCTGAATTAATTTGTCTATATCTTTCGATGTGTAAAAGTGAGACGTCTCTACACACTCGACCCGCCATTTAGATCCAGTATCTACTGATAAAAGCTGTAACAAATATAATTCATACATTTCTCACTCTCAGTTAATTAATTAACTCACTTACTTAATTTAATTAATAAAATTTGAATTAAAGGATTACTTGGCTCGGTCCAGTGGAGGAATTTAATAGGAATCAGGAACATTGATTTGTCAGATAATAAATTAATTAGTCACCTTGTCATGTTTCTTAAGTATTTTACGAAACCCCGTATAATTTAAATTCTGATAATTCTGTAGTAAAATTAACGACAAATAGTACTCAGAAAATCCTAATTTTAATTCGCGTATTTTACGCGCTGGTAATTTCGCACTGGCCAATTTTCCTTTGTGTTTGCCGCTGCCATGCTGCAAATCTAGAGCTGCCTTCAATTCGTTTTGTAATGCCGCGAACTTTCTTGTCGCCTCAGCCAATTTTTCTGTGCAATTAAATTTATCAGTTAATTAATTTACCATTTATTTGAATGGACAATTAAAAAGTACCTGAGTAAAATGTATTTATTTTTTTTAATTCACGATCACAGAATGTAAAAAATACTTCATCGAATGAAGCAAAGTGTCGGGATATCACTTCAGGTTCAACACTTTCTGCTGAAGGCGCTTCTTCGACAGCCGCATAAAGCATCGCCTTCATTTCCTGTTAATTAATTAATTAATTGAATAAATAGTTAATTAACATTAATTACTACTGATAGTAGACCATTTTACCTCGTAGCTGATGTATTGTTTCCTCCATTCTGGAGTTATGTGAGCAGATAAATGCTCAGCGAACTTCATTTTCAAAAATTTATCTGAGGAAATAAATAAATTAATTAATTAATTAATTAATTGATAATTAAAGTGAGTTAAAAATAATAGGGTACGGGTACTTACCATCAAAAGATTAAATGAGATCAAGTGAATTTATATTTATAATCTCTGCTGTTCAGTTGTTGAATAATAAAACAAGATTATCAAGTTGACAATAAATATTTAAAAATTTCTAGATAAACAATTAAAGATGAATATTGTTGTGTTTAATTGGTTAAGTGGAACACTGAGTTTGCGAGAAAAATAAATACCTTTTTTTTTTGGCCAAGTCATTGAGTTTTGTTTAAACGCGACTAGTTTTTTTCAACAAATATTATTTATTTAGACCTTTGTTTAAGTATTTTATTGCTGTTACTCATTTTATCAGCTGTTATCTATTGTATTCTCAATTTTTATACTCTAGTACTAATATATATGTAGATATATGTGACAAACAAGGAATGTATATGATATATATGCAAGTGCTGTCTGAAGTTTTTTGAATTTCCCGCGAGATGGAGGAGCGGCAAAATTCTTGTAATTTAAAAACTCCCGGGAATTTATTAATATATTAAGTAATCTATACTTATATTAGGTATTCTATACTTATATTAGGTATTCTATATTTATATTAAAATATATGAAGTATTAATTAATAAAAATTTATTTTTAGAATATTTGAAAAAAAATTCTGTTTAAATTAAAAATTATTGATGATAATAAAGTTAGCGGTCATCTGACAATTTTAAAAGTTTTGAAATAATAAATAAAAATGTTTAGAAAATAAAAATAAAAAAATGTATGCTTAAAAAATTCAAAAATTAGTATATGCATTTTTTAAAAATTTTGTTATTTCAATTCTTTAATTTTTTTATATGGCATTATAAAATTATCGCGTGACTGCCACATATACACTCATAAATTATGGTCAAGATTTAAATTTTGATTGAAAAATAAATTTCGTGATGCAATATTTGATTATCATTAATTAGTCATAGCTTAAGTATTTAATTACTGATAATTAAGAAAAATACAAACAATAGTTCGTAAGAGATAAATTTATTATCATTATTTTAATGGTAAGTTAATGTCGTATTTCGTCATAATTTCTATAGATACATAAACATAATTTATAATATTTTTTAAAAATTTATTTCTATTGATTGTTATCAATTTTTAAAAATTAATTTAAGTTAATTTAAATTTACTAATAATAAGCGACCAAAAAAATATCAAATATTTTGATGTCTGATAATAAATTTAATAAAACGATGACGTAAGTTCATACAGAAGTTATCAAAAATTACAATTTACAATGAAAACTAAGTACAAGTGACTAATTTTCTACTGACGTATGCAATATACCTGGAAATATTTGTACTAGAAGTAGATAAGGTCCTTTACTGACGTAGTTAGATGAATATATAAGCTACAGATTTAAAATAAACGAGGTAGTAAAAGTTTGTCAAGTGGCTAAACATCGCAAGACCGCGAATCAAAATGGAGTTCAAAAAAACTGAATTAGTATCAACATTTCTCATTATTTTTCTAACGGGCGCACTTGCATCTGAACGAGAATATGTAAGTAGTTTTTAATAAATATGAACTTTTATTGGATATTTAATATTCAACATTTATGACAAATATGTAAGTACTTATTTATTTTTCTTATATTTATTACAGGTTGAAGGCAGATTTTCTTATGTTTGCTTAAAAGATTCGGTAGTAGTTAAGTTTAGTCAATACGGAGTATTTAAAATAAATATGTACACTGATGTTGCAAGAGGAGATCAAAATAAAGACACAGAGTGCTCAAGACATTTTACATTACACGAACCAGCGGTAAAAGAATTTAATTTTGAATCGTGTGCATATGGATCGCGACTGTTTCCTTTGACTATTCAAGAACAAGATCCTGGGACAGTCCTTACACACGACTTTACTGTCAATTGTGTTGAGAATTCTGATTATGGAAACTAAAATTTATTTAAACTTTTTTTTACTTAATAGATTTTAGTTCTTAAGCTATAATTATATTTATTACTTAGATAATAATTTTGAAATTACTAAAGAACAAATTGTCAATTTTTAATTATCAACAAAGTCATTTATATTTATTAATAAAAAAATAATTACTAGATAATTTATCAGGTTTTTTATTGTAAAGATAACAAAACGTCATCAGTTTACTTCGTGGGCTGTAATTAATTTAAAAAAAAAAGTATAATAAGTATCAATTGACGGCAAAAATATGTTGCGTTACTAATTCCAAAAGGACATATTTTTACCCGCACTTTTGGAATTAGTAACGCGACGTAATTTAATCAATTTTACTTACGTGCTTGTCGAATTCTTTAGCGCAGGTACAAGCGATAACAAAAAATATCAAAAATAATATTTTTTTTTGTCTCTACATAATTTTATTTTAAATTTTTGTTGTTGTTTAAACTAAAATGTTTACCAGATTTTAGTTTTATTAAATAACGAGACTATTCTATTTCTAGTCTTATCAAATGTTTCCACGTATGAAATAACGATTACAAGTCTTGTAAAAGTATACGGTAGGTGTCCTTCTATCGATTATAATGAATAATAATATAATAATTATAAATAAATTAGGTGTTTGATAAAGGGGGAGATTTAAAAAATTTTTATCAAATTAATATCGATTGAGAATAAAATACAAGTCTGAATTTTGGTTTAATTTTTTTCTCATAAAATTTTATTTTTTACCCTATGAAAAAATATATATTCGGGGAAAATAATATATAAGTGACATATCTTTAGTATTGTCATATATATACTCTTTAGCTTGCATATATTTTCCTTGTATCAGAGCTTTCGTCCAAAAATAATAACCCTAGAGAATACAAAGAGTTGATGATAAAATAAATGAATCAAAAAATTAGTTTTGATAAAATATTTATTGAAAGAAGGATAAAAAAACACCGTTCTGTTGCGTACGTCACAATTATCAGGTAATTCAATCCATTGGACAAAATTATTAGGCGGTAATTTGGTTTTGAAATTTATATAAATTGTTATTTCAAAATCCGGAGTTATTGACAGTAAAAATCTTATCTGTACTTTGAATATCGAATAACAATATTTGATGACGTCATTAGAAACGTAATTATATTTTGATCTTAAATATGTGATAGGCTACTGATAATTTTTTTAGGAAATTAATAGAAATATTAAAATTAATTAAATTTAATATTTTAAATTATAAATTTTATTTTTAATACATCATTGATCAGTCATATATAAACTAAATTTGATTAATTTTGAACATATTATCCATCTAATTTCTTAATTACTAACAATTATTTAATCGAGTGTACAAAAAAAATATATAAATGTCATAAAAAATAAACAGAATTCTTATTAAGCGCAAAATGATTGTTAAAATTTTAAATAATTAATATTATAATAGTTACTATTTAGTAATAAATTTAACTGTCTTTTGAGAATTTAAATTTTGAAAATCAAATAGTGAATATTTAATAATTTGATTTCTTATTTAATGATTTAACCAATATAGTACTCAATAGAAGTCCCAAATCCGCGTCAGTGCGATCGCAATCAACTTGAACATAACGTTTGGTAACAGTTTTTGGACATTTGTCACTTGCATACACCCGGAATTTCGTATGACCATTTCCACAGGTTGAAAATTTGAATTCTCTTACTGCTGGCTCATTTTCAGTGAAAGTTCTTGTACATTTCTTCTCAACATCTTCATTTTCTGAGGAAGTAACTTGTGCGTACATAGTGACTTCATGTTCCGGTTGTTGTTTGTACTTCACCACTACTGAATTGTCATAGCAAGTGACGCTAAATTTATTTTCGTCATTCTGTAATTAATTCAAACAAGCAATTTTATATATTTATATCCATAAACACTAAATAATATTTTAAGAATCAAAATTCGTTTAATTAAATTTTACTTACGTCTTTTTCACACGCGAATACGCTCGCAAAAGAAATGAGACAAAATATAAAAGCTAGTGTTAACTTTTGGTACTCCATAATTTTTATTTTATTACTGTTTCACTGAGTTTGCTTGGAGACTTTACTCAAGAAAAAATTCAGACTGAGTTATTATTATAAAACCCGGCTGTTAAATAGTTGGGCCGTGATTACAACAGTCGAATTTTATCTACGTAAGTCGAGTTTGAGGAATTGGAAATATCTGGGGATATAATTCCGGTAGGAAAGGGCAGAAAAGGCGGAATTTATTTGTTTTAAATGAGGGTGGGAGTTCAGGAGGAGGGTTTTAAATTTTGGCATGGAAATTTATAGAAGTGAAAAGTACAAATTTCGTTATGCATCAAAAATAGATAAATTTTAAGTATAAATAAGTAAATTTTAATGAGAATTTAAGTAGGATTGTAAAGTAAGGGTTCTAAGGCTTTGACTGAATCCTTAGTTGAATATAATAGCTAATGTACAAATAAAAGAAATTTGTTCACTGAAATAAATAAATTTTGAATGTTTGGGAAAAATTCACATTCGTAGCGATAGAATTTAAATATAATATATGAATATATAGTGGTTTTACTACGGACGGTACAATTGCCACGTTCAGTAGTTTCTAATTATCTGGGGGCATTATTATTTCAGAGAAAGTCTTATCATAAATAATATTCTAGGTATTTGATGACACATGTCTTCAAAAATTTAATCATTTCAATTAATATTAAATGTATAAATTTTAAGTGACTACGGATAATTGTTTTCAGAAAAGATTTAAACTTTTATGTTTAATGATTACACACAATAAGTAAAATATGTGGCCATGTGTTGTAATCATAGATAATTAAATTTTTCCCCCAAAAAATCATACAAACAAACAGAAAAAAAATTATAAATAGATATTCAAAATTCATTTATTTAATAATAATATAAAGATGAAATTTTGAAAACTCAAAATTTTTATTTATAATAGAAAAATTGTAAGAGAAGTTTTGAATAAATACTTGGCGCATCATTATACAGAAAATAATTTCCTTTATTTTGGTATTTTATCATTATCATTATAAATTATTAATTTTTGATATTTATAAATAAATAAATAAAGATTATTTGTATTTAATTCTTATGATAAAGCAAAAGATGAATTTTAATTTGAATAAAGAAATGAATTTTTACGGTCGGTAATTTCTTAATGCATTACTAATGACTAATGATTAATTTTAAATTTAATGTGATATTAATAAAGTTTTTATAAGTAATAATAATTATAAAAAATACGGCATGTAAGAATAAAAAGAGATATTTTATTTATTACAAAAAAATAAGTAAATTTTTTGACAATTAAAAGTTTTTGAAATTATAAATATGATTTCTCAAAAGAATATAATTTTGGTAAATAGGATAGACAATAATTATAAAAATCAATCTTCCTTGGTTTCCTTGGACTTTGGCCAATATTTAGCCTAAGAACTAAAGCCCATCATGATTAAGTCAAGAAGGCCAAAGTTTCCATCCGCAACTTCAACTCTGGGACAATCGACAAGAACCTGATACTCTAGAGTTGAACCACCAATTTTCTCATCTAAATATACTTTGAATTTCCGAGCTCCGCATGGATTGAATTTAAATTCTTTCACAGCTGGTTCGTGTTGTGAAAAAGTTCTTGAACACTGTGTATCCTCATCTTTCTCTTCTGCTGAATAAAGTGTATAGAAAGTAATTTCGGAAGGTCGTTGATGTCGGTCTACGTCAATCACTACCGAATCATTCAAGCATTTCATACGTGTTGTTATACTATGCTGTAATTAATTTTAAAAAAATAATTAATAAAGAAAATTATTCTTATTAAAAAATGTTAAATTCTAATTTATCATCTAAATGAATATTTTATTTTATTTTACTTACAGTTGCGGGAAATTTCGCTGCGCAAGCAAAACCAAAAATGAAGAATATGAAAAATAATGTAATTTTTTGGTACTCCATATTTAATTAATTATTTTTTCAGTGAGTTTGTTTGGACTTTACTCAAGAAAGATTCAGACTGAGTTATTGTTATTAAATCCGGCTGTTAAATAGCTGAGGCCGTGATTACAACTGTCGAAATTTTATCTACGTAAGTTGAGTTTAAGAAATTGGAAATAAGGGGACATAATTTCTGTGGGAAAGGGCAGAAAAGGTGGGATTTAGTTGTTTAAATGAAAATTATTGGATGTCAATATTTGAGAGGGTTCAAGAGGAGGAACTCAAGTATTTCGTTGAAATTTCGTAGAACTGAAAACTGACGTGTTTCAAGAGATTAGAGGTAAATTTGAAATATAAAATAAGTAAATTATTTTAATGGAAATTTAAGTAAGCGAGCGTAAATTAAGGGATCTAAGGATTTGTTCTAATCCTTGGTAATAAAATATAACAGCAAATGTACAAATGGCAGAAAAGTATGAAATTTGATCATTGCAGTAAATTAACATATAAACTTGTTCCAAAATTATCAATTATTCATCAATAATTATCGTGATTATTAATAATCATTTTGTAAAATTATTTTATTTTCAAACCGACAGAGAAAAAATTTCCTGTATCATAAAAAAAATAATTCTGATAAATATAATATTTAAATATCTTTATCACAACCGTCATTTAAATTTTCGTGAGTTCATTAGCTTATGACTAATAAGTAAATCGTCATGAAAAAAAATTTGTGTACTATTATCTTCGAGGCTGACGATTCTATTACAAAATTTCAAACGGAGCTTATCGATCAATCAAATAACAGAAATAATCTTAAAGTATTTGGGACAAAAATTAATTCAAACACGTGGAAAATAAAATTTGATAACTCGCATTTCAAATACAAAGTACTCCTACAAGTACTTCCGGTAATTATGCATAAATAATAAAATAAAAACATTTCATACGAATGAGAAAAAAAATTTTATTGTAAAAATTAGTCAAATATTTTGAATTACCAGAAATAATTTCTATTATTACACAATAACATAATATTTAAAAAGGTTAAGAAAAATAACGATCGAACCATCTTTTCACAGTTTGATAAGGACTGTAGTAATCAGGACATTCAATATTGACCCGATGTTCAATGACTAAATCTTTATATTTTTCTTCTATGTACACACGAAATTTTCGAGATCCTAATCCACATGGTTTGAATTTGAGTTCTTTTACTGCTAGTTCGTGCTGTGAAAATGTTCTCGAACATCCTGAATCGGTATCATCTTCAGAGGCATATAATGTAGAGAAAGTAACTTCGAACGGAGCTTTTTGTCGGAATTCAACGACTACTGAATTTTCTAGGCACGTGTAATTGGTACGTTGATAATCACTAGGCTGTAAATAATTTGAGTAAACAAAAAGAAAAAATTTTAGACATTTGTATAAATATAAAATGAATACTATAAGTTATATTTAATTTTGCTTACATCTTCGGAAATTTTTATTGCACTGGCGAACGGGACAATTAAGAATATTAAGGCCAATAAGAACTTCTGGCTCTCCATATTTATTTCTTTACTATTTTATAAATATGTGAGTTGAATGACTTGAGAAAGGAATGACTGAACTTATATTTAATGCTCAGGGGCTTATATATAGTTAGAGCAAGACTGGGAAACAGACGTCTTCATAGTATGTCATTAGAGCGGCAGTATCTTAGATTTCAATTCGAAAAGACAGTATTACTAATGACAATAACGATGATAACTTGGAGACATGGTAATTTCAAAATCACTTAGTAGTGAATCGATAAATTTTTATTATTTGACATCGAGATACGAAATATTGTATTTATTAGGGACAAACATAAATTTATTTCGGAAAAATTACGTAAAGATTGATGGAATACCGGAGATTAGAACTCCGTGGAAAAAACTCTACGCATTGTTGATAATTTTTGTTCATTATGATGTCCTCTAGTAGAAGGAACCAAAAAAAGTCCTGGGAAAAATTTATTTTTGGAGTTATCAACGCCAGGCAGATACGGGCAGATGCAGGCAGATGCGGGCAGATGACACTCTCTACGACTTTTTATGAAGAGTAGCCTATAACATTGCTCCTGTTGGGAATAACCCATCACAACACTAACGTTTTTTCTTTATTATGATGCCCTCTAGTAAGAAAAGCCATAAAAAGTGCTGGGAATAATTTATTTTCTGAGTTGAGCCCCACATTACAATAGATTAGGATGGGTGGAGATGGGTGGACATGGCTGGAGGTCGATTTTGTAAAGAGTAGCCCCTAACTTTGCTCCTGTTGGGAATAACCCATCACAACACTAACGTTTTTTCTTCATTATGATGCCCTCTAGTAGGAAAAGCCATAAAAAGTCCTGGGAATAATTTATTTTCTGAGTTGAGCCCCACATTACAATAGATTAGGATGGATGGAGATGGGTGGACATGGGTATAGGCGATTTTCTATGAAGAGGAGCCCTTAACTTTGCTCCTGTTGGGAATAACCCATCACAATAGTAATATTGTTTTTTTATTACGATGTCGTTAATTCGGAATAACCCAAAATGTTTTAAAAAAATTATTTTTCCCTCTATTCCACTACTGGTCGAACTGGTCTCTCTAGTTTAAATAATCGCGCGTAAACATTTCGATCTTAAAAGATGGCGCCTACCAACGCACGCGCAGCAACTGCATCAACTGCGCCACCACATGTTTATTGAATAAACAAAAATTCGAATTTTCAAGTCTGAGCTTGTTTGTGGTCATGACGCTAACGGTTTGCGATGCTAAAAAACCTATTCGTGTTGTTAACATAAATAATTACAAGCAAATAATATTAATAACCTAATACCATATTTTATAACTCAATAACAACTATTTAATCGCAAGAAATAATCTCAGGTACGTGAACTCCATAATTTATTTAAAATTAACCCCAAAATAATTAAATAACCATCAAATAAAACACACCCAGTTGTCTAACTGTCATTTCAAAATCACAACCTATTTTTCAGACTCACAATTATCAAAAAAATTAACAATTACCATAAAAAATTGAAGTAATAATTATTTAAAGTATTAATAACAATCATGGTGTTGAATAAAAACGACCTGGATCGCGCATTTTCTCCAAACAAAACCAAGAGACTCGGAAAACGTCGGTCAGCAGGTCGGGGTCCAGCGAAGCCAAGCACCAGCGGTAGCACATCAAAGTCTCTCACCGGCGATGGAGAGAAAACCAGCATCAAAGTTATCGTGCGCGTGCGTCCGGCGAACGAGCGCGAAGACCAGGAGAATTATCGCACAGTCGTAAAAGTAATCGATGATAAAATGCTGATATTCGACCCCAAGGAAGAGGAGAATCCCTTTTTCTACCGCGGCGTCGCGCAAAAAGGCCGGGATCTTTTGAAAAAGCAAAACAAGGAGCTGCAGTTCATGTTCGATCATGTGTTCGATATCACAGCCACCAACGAGCAAGTCTTTGAAGGGACAACCAAAGAACTGATAGCCGACCTTCTCGAAGGCTACAATTGTTCGGTTTTTGCATACGGAGCAACAGGTGCCGGCAAAACCCACACGATGCTGGGCAAAGATCATGATCCAGGCATCACTTACCGCACGATGGCGGAATTATTTAATCAAATAGAGACTCAGAGTGAGCACCGGGACTTTAATCTGGGTGTCACCTACCTGGAGATATACAACGAGAATGTCCAAGACCTTTTGCATCGCGTTGGACCTCTGGCATTGAGAGAAGACAGTCGTGCTGGTGTAGTTGTGTCGGGATTGAAGATCAAGACCATAAAAAATGCTGAAGAGCTGCTGTCTTTGCTAGCCCAGGGTAACAGGAACCGGACCCAGCACCCAACTGATGCGAACGCCGAGTCAAGTCGCAGTCATGCGGTCTTCCAGGTCTACGTCAACATCACCAACAAACTGGATGGGCAAGTCAAGCAGGTGAAGCTTTCGATGATCGATCTTGCTGGTAGTGAACGTGCCTCTGCTACCGGGTGCAAGGGTGCTCGTTTTAAAGAGGGCGCTAATATTAATAAGTCACTTCTGGCACTGGGTAACTGCATAAATAATTTAGCAGAAGGTATCAAACATATTCCGTATAGGGACAGCAAGCTCACGCGCTTGCTTAAGGATTCACTGGGTGGTAATTGTCGCACTGTCATGATTGCCAATGTGGGTCCTTCCAGCATGAGCTTCGAAGACACCTACAACACACTGAGATACGCTAATCGTGCTAAGAAAATAAAAACTCACATGAAGAAAAATATTATCTCGTGCGAGATGCACGTTACTGGTTATATAAAACTCGTTGAAGAACAGAAGAAGGAGATAGCGGTGCTGAAGCAGAAGTTACTGATGATGGAGTCGCGCCCTCGTAATAACTCACCCGAGTCAGACAATCAAACTGAGGAGATTAAGAAGGATGTTAAAGAATTCAAGGATCGGCTTGTTTGTTTGCTGGACAAAAAACGTTTGCTGAATGAGAAGATCCTGTCGCTGCAGAGTTCTGATAAAATACTGTGCTGTAGAATACAGTTTAAAATAGCTGCTGATAAACGGCTGCACAAGCTGACGACCAACCAGGACTTGGCGACCGATGAGCAGAATGCCAGTGGCAAGTCCCGGGTCAACAAGTCGCTGGGACACTTCAAGAGACAGCGGGACATCGTCAAGGCGCAGATGGAAGAAGCCTGGGTTGAGTTGCAGAAGATTGAAAAGAGCATCAGGAGCTTGGACGACGAGATTAGGAGCAAGGGGTTGGTACAGAAACTGGGAGATACTTACGCTCAGCAGAAGAGTCTGCTGGACAATGTCCGGATCCAGCAGCAGTATGAGCACACTAAGAAAGTCTGCAGTCTTCAGCTCTGCGAGCTCGAGTCCCTGGATACCATCACCAAGATGATGAGCGGCACGCTGCAGAGTTACTACAGCATGATGCGCGGCTACGGAACGCTGACGGAGAAGATGAAGCAGGAGTTCAAGCAGTTGGTTAAATCTCTCGAAGGTGTCAGGAATATTAAATGGGCTGACGCCGATCTCGGGAGCTCCCAGGACGCCTACACTCTAATTTGCTTGTCAACTGATGAAATAGTTGACCCGATCAATCAAGAAATGCCGATTCATTTCTCCAGCTACCTTGATGATGATGATCCCATCACTCCTTCGGCTGCAAGTGGTAATAAAACCTTCGAAGCAACTCCAGATGCTGCCAAAAATGTTCTCAACTCGACCATTACAATCGACAGCGAGTCCCCAGGTTCAGAAGACCCCAATTTAATTTATGATGATGATGATAATGGTGATGATGGTGATGATAACGAGGATGAAGATGATAAAGATAAAATAAAACAAGCGGGAATTGGCAATGGTTCTGGCATTGATGCAAGTCAGTTAAATAATACGTTTAATTTAATTGAAACTAAAGCTAAGAAACGTGTTTTAGCTGACAAGAGTGCTTGCGGTAAAGTTCCTTTGAAACAGATGAAGCGAATTTCTCCTAAAAGTAAAATTTTAACTGGAACTGGAACTGGAACTGGAACCAGTGCCAGTGCTGGTACTGGTGCTGGAGCTGGTAAAGAAAATAAGGGAACTCAGAAACCTCCGAGTGTAATGAGCGCCAAGAGTGTGGCAATCCTCAATAAATTAAAGACTGAACGAGCTAAACTTGTACCCCAGGTTCCTGGGGTTAATTTGAATTCAACTCATAGTACAAATGATTTATCATTGAAAGCCGTAAGACACAAAGAGAGACGGGAATTAAAAAAGACCCATCCTTACCAAAATAATTCTAAGCCTAAGTAAGTTAATTATTTATCTTAATCACTTTAAATAATTAATTCATTTATATTTTTAATAACATTAATAATTTTTTTGCAATTGTTATTAAAAAAATTAAGTTACGGATATGGGAAATAAATTTCGTATGTAATTACGTATTTTGAATGTACGAAATTTTGAAAAATGATAACTGATTTTAAAAAATAATTGTCCAGTTATTGTTTTAAAACTGTAAGTTAAATAAATTTAAATATTTATGAAAATATAAAATTTCAGGATTAATTCAACTTTGCATTCATCACGAGTCCCTTGGTAAATTTGTTATTAATTTTTTATAATTAGATATATTAATAAAAAAAATATATAGTAGATAATAGGAGATTTTTTAATTGTTTTAAAATATTTTTTTTAATATTTGTAATGTATTAAATATATTCGAATATACATATACATAATATATCAATAAATTTTTAAGTAACGTAACATAAATAATTATAGCGCAACAACTAATTTTATTAATGACTAAAAAATAAATTGGGATATTAATGACAATGTAAATTAAATTTTAAAATATTATAGATAAATTTAAAAAAAAATTATGAGTATAAAAATAAAAAAAAAATGTAACTACAGATGACATTTAATATTGTAAAATAAATAATTATTTGCCATTAAGTATTAAGATTTGCTGAAAGCTGATAAATTATTATTATTATTATTACTAAAGATAATTTATGATATATTTAATTTTATAATCGATGCTTGATAATTATAAATGATAAATTTAATATAAGTTTTGTAATTTTAATATTTTATTAAAAAATAAAATCTCATTCTCATGACAAATATAAATACATTTATATATACATATATATATATATAATCTGTCTCGAAGACTTTCTCCAATCTGTCTCCAATCTGTCTCGAAGACTGTCTCGAATCTGTCTCCAATCTGTCTCGAAGACTGTCTCGAATCTGTCTCCAATCTGTCTCGAAGACTTTCTCCAATCTGTCTCGAATCTGTCTCGAAGACTGTCTCCAATCTGTCTCCAATCTGTCTCGAAGACTGTCTCGAATCTGTCTCGAAGACTGTCTCGAATCTGTCTCCAATCTGTCTCGAAGACTTTCTCGAATCTGTCTCGAAGACTGTCTCGACCCGCCACCCAGGGTACTTTGACGCTTTTTTCGCACACGAAATTAACATTAATTTCTAATTATTAATGATCGATTTGAAATACTAAGATTTGTTTCAGTTAAATTTCACTGCAATCAATACCCTGATAATTAATATATTTTTTTTTTAATCATTAATTCCCTTTTTTTCTACAAATTAAATTTAATCATGAATTAAAATTTTCCCGGGTATTTTGCAAGTGCTCCAGTGCGCCGAGCGGAGAATCCGAACAGACCATAAGTGCGCATTTTTTAATTTTTATTCTACTTACATTTTATTTATTTATTTAAAAATTTTTAAAATTCCTACCTGTCAGTTACATTCACATGAGTGTGAATGTACCAGACATCAGACAAATTTAAAATTATAAATGATTAAAAAAATAATATTTATAAAAATGCACTTATTAATTTTTAAATTTTTTAAATGCGTATTTTTAAAAAAATTTATTTGATTAATTATTTAGTCTACTTATTAATAATTTTAAATTTATCTGATGTCTGCTACACTCACACTCATCAGAGTCACAATTTTATAATTAATTATTTAACATTTATTTTTAAAAAAATTTATTTGACCAACTGAATAACACCAAAATTTTCGCGCTTAAAAAATTCAAATTTAATATAAATATATTAAATTAATTTATAAAAATGATTTTAATGCTGATAAAAATTTCTTATCAAAATTGACACAAAAAATTTATCAACAAAAGATAAAAAAAATTCCAGCAACTGAATTAATTCAGCAGCGACTTGCAGATGTCAGTGCGGTAGATTCAAAAACCCGATCTATAATCCAGAAAGTTATCAAGTATGTGGTATGTGTATGTAACGTACACCTTTCTCCAGTACAAATCCTACGTCGTCTAAAAGGCATTCTTATGTATCTCGAGTCTTGACATTCCTTAATATAACATAATCCAACTAGTACCTAAAACTCATCAATAACAACACTAAAAGTCAATAAAACAAATACTGTCCCTACACATTTCAAAATCATTGTCTTCGCGAGTTTTAACGAAATAATACTGTAAACAATAGTTATCAATCATCCATAACTCAAGTGTGAAGTAATATCTTATATTTTATTTATTTACTTACGCGTATGTGAAGTGGCAAAATGGCTTGTGTTTGTTAATTATCATCACCGTCATCATCATATATAACTAATTCATTTAAAGTTACCATTGAATCGACACTTGAAGATTTAAATGGTTGATTAAAAATAAAATAATTACTTATAATAATAATAATTAAAATAAATATAAAAATATAACATCCGTTTGAATAACCGCGAAAACCTCAGTGACATATTTTTTTTATTTATAAATACAATTGTCAGTTGTCAGTTTTTTGTTGTCAAAGTTATTATTTATTTGTAAGTACTAAATTTTTTTTTTTATATTTATTATTTATTTATTTACGAGTGGGGACGGAGCAGACATGACAAATTTGAAATTATAAATAAATAGAGTAAATAATTTATAAAATAATATTTATAAAAAATGCACTTAGAAATTTTTGAATTTTTTAAGTGTGCATTTTTTTTAAATTTTCATTTTTTAATTACTTAGTCTATTAATAATTTTAAATTTGTCTGACGTCTGCTACACATATATATTTTCATATAATCATTTGTTATTAATGCTATTAATTATTGTTATTATTAATAAATTTTATCATTTATTTTTAAAAAAATATCTCGTTTTTGATAAACGTCAAACTTTTTTTTTTTTTAAACAGTAATTGAATAATTATAATTATTTATGAATGATACTGAAATTAGCAGTCTAATAATTTTTGAACCTTTTTTAAAATGATAAATAATAAAAAAAAAAATATTTGAAAAAATTGCACAGATAGCTTTTTAAATTTTTTACAAGTGCTTTTTTTTATTTTTTATTTTTTTGTAATTTATTTGCTGGAAAAAAAATCCAAAAATTGTTAATTGTTTGTTAGCTTCATCAGACAAATTTTTAATTATTAATGAGTAGAGTAAATAATTAATAAAATAAAATTTTGAAAAAATGGGCATTTGAAAAATTTAAAAATTAATAAGTGCATTTTTTACAAATATTTTTTTTTTAATTATTTACTCTATTTATAATTTTAAATTTGTCTGATGTCTGGGACATACACTCGTAATTATTCAAAACATTAATTATATTTATTTAAATAAATAACTAAATATTAAAAGGTTAAAAAAAATATTAATAGTAATAATATTTGACTTGATATGAATTTATCTTTACAATATAATCATATTACTATTATCTTTAATATAAGTAACGATTAAGTATAAAAATTATTTTTTTTATTAATGTAGCGATAAAGAAATGTATACTGAGAATAATGTTAATACTAATAATAATTTTAATGGCCTTTTGTAGATAATTATTTTTAGTCAAGGTAAAAATTTAGTAACTTTTTAAATTTTAATGTTTCTTTAAATATTTAATTATCAGAGTAACTCGTGTTTACTAATTTATGAATTATGACAGTTGATATTGAGTAACTTTATTTTAAATTCTAGACAAATAATTAATCAACTTATTTTTGAAATTAATTTAATATTTATTTTTAAATATTCAAATATTTAATTGAGTAAAAATTTGAATTTCCCTTTTTTAAATTTTAAATTTCAGTTATGGAAAAAAATATCACGTGAATTTTTAATTATTAATTAGAACTGAGTAAATAATTTGAATAATTACTAGGCACAAGTTCCCGCCTTTTATTTAAAAGTAAAATGATAAAATATTTAAAAAAATTACAGAGGACTAAAAAATGAAAGTACTCAACTCTAAGAAATTAAAGATGTAAAGGAACTCATGTGCTCGACTTGCCAAAAAGTTCGGGCTAAAAGTGGTATTATATGGTACAAGTTGGTTAAATAATAATCTATAGTCACGCAATACCCTCACGAGAAAGTATGAAGCACGTACCGGCAATCTATCTAGGATCCACGGCGATAGATCGCCGATTTAGCAGCCCGATGTTGCCATGGATCACGAAAGAAATAAAACGCCGAAGTAATCACGAGAGGGTACGTTTCACTGCTTCCTTCTTACTACCTTTCCCTTTTTTTTCTTTTTAAATATACCTCAGTCAAAGATAATACTTAAAAGAATTTTAATATTTCGTCAACAATTCAGCGGTAAATAAATAATAAATAATCATTGCTATTAATGTAATGTTTATTTTAACAACTCAGACCACTTATAATTTTTATTTATGTCGTTGAAATTATAGTAGACATATATTATACGAAAGCCACCCTCTTAAGGTCAAGTCATGTAAAAAAATAATAATAGTTATAGTTTGGAGTATTTTGTTTGAATTATTTTTTCTTATCGCGTGAACTATTTTTTTGTACTTAATCTATAATCTAAGCTTTATATATGTATATATTTTTTTTATGAAGTAGATAATTCAATTTATGAAATAACAAAATAAAAAGCAATGACAGTTAAAAGTGTAAAGTGAAAATTTCGTGCTTATCTTGTTCGCATCGGCCAGCTAAATAACTCTCACTTTTTTTTTAAATTTTTAACGCTCTACCAAACGCTTAATCACCGCTGCAAAATGATAATTTACAACCCAAACATGTATGTATGCATGTCTTTAAAAGACTTACATACTGTAGTTTTATTTTTACTTTTTTTTTTTCAATTCACTTTTGTATGAGACCATGAAAAATTACCGGACAATAAAATTCTTTATCTCCAAGCGTCCTTCTCATACTTCTTTACGTACAGTACATACATAAATACTTAATACTTAATTTTATTATTTTAATGTAGTTGTTTTCACGTTTTGCATTTAGTTGATTACGCAAAAACAATTTTTTGCTGATAAAGTATGAGAACTTTTATTTTTTATTTTCAAATTATGATTTATCACCGAAGATGTTAATTATACATTTTAAATTTTTAATTTATGACTAGTATTTAAATAAAAATAACTAGTCTAATTAATTATTTAGTGAGAATAAAAAATAAATTAATTTTTTTTACGTAAATAACTTTCACAAATTTATATCTCCATATATTTATGTTTATTTTCATAAATTTTTCATAAATCTGAATGTCTAGTTCATAAAAAAAAAAAAAAAAAAAAAACTTGAAAAAATTCCAAAGCAAACTTATTTTTGACCGACAGTCGTCTGTGGAAAAATGAAAATCCGTAATCTTAAAAAAAATATATGATTCCCAGGTAAATCTGCTGGTAGCGTCAGGATACATATCCGCATACACAAATGACAAGGAGCAGCCTTTGTTTAGGCACTCGCTAACAGGTACCTCGAAGCCGCAACCGCTTTCAGCGAATTCCCAAGACTCCAAGGGTGGCAATTTCCTCTACCTTATTAAAGGAGATGACGGACTCTATTATTATCATCTCTTCAAGGTTGAGAACGCGGAGACTGTAAGTAATATATTTAACACAATTTATATTCATATTCATATTCATACTTACACATACATATACATATACAAGCATTAAATAATTTAATATTTATAAAAATTAAATAATTTCACGAGCGTTTAAATTGCTTCCTGCTATATTTATACTCTCAGTTTATTTTTTTATTTATAAAATTCGTCCTTCGATTTATCACTATCAACGTGTTACTCTTGTTGACGTTTGCTGCCATTTTAATAGAATCTACATTGTTCTCATTGATTGTACCACGCGTTTATATAATCTTTTTAAAATCCTCTTCATATATATACTTTTCATTGCATTGCATTAAATGTAAACGTGAATGAGATTATTTGACTTGATGATGGGACGTCCATCTGCCCGCCTTGTTCGTCAAAATAGAAATAGAATTTCCGACAGTACTAGACAGTTTGGCAACTTGTTAATTCAAATATTAACATTGCCAAGTACAATATTTAAATTGACTCCATTATTTTTCCCATAATTTTGAAAAAAATTAAATTTTTTACCGCTCAATATTAAATTTAAAATTTCAATTAAGATTAATTAATTTTTAAAATAAAAATAAAAATTAATTATGTAATTATTATAAATTACAACATTTTTATTACATCAGATTTTTTTTAATTACAACCCGAAGAGTTTGCAAATAATTTCAAATTGCGACAGATTAATAAATATGTCATAACTTTTTTTCTTTATTATTATTTAATTAATTAATTAATTTTTCTGTGGTATTATTTTTTACCAGCAATTTAAGTGAAGGAAAAAATGATTGAAATGTAGAATTAAATGGATTTAAAGATAGAATGTTTTATTTATTTATTATTTAACATTGAAGTCGTTAGCGGAATGCACATGCCGTGTTTGATATAAATTAATGTCTAGATATTGCTGTCGATATCGGTTTAGTTGGTATACTGTTCTGTATACCAGAGTTTAATTGTATCGAATGGTATTGAATTGCGTGTAGAGTATTATCTGTAATGACATCTATCACCATTAAATTGATGATACAATTTTCTTGGCTTAGCTCTTTGACCTATCTTCATCTACTTATAGTCTGTCCCGATTCGTTGCTACTCAAAATAGAAACACGTGTTCAGCACACACTTCACACGTGAACTGATGGCCAACTTTTAAAGTCCGAGCCACGCAGACTAGTTTTGTTATTTAGATCGTTTTGTAACTAAATAGATTCATTTATTCTGAAAATTTCCTAAAGCTAATTGATGCTAGTTAATTAAGTTGAGCTTTTAATTTAATTAACCTGTCATTAATTCATTATTTATGACTATTACTCTAGATAATATGGAGATTGAAGTGTGGTAATTATGTAAGCGCTTTTAACTTCCATCTTACGGCTAAAAATATTTCGCTGCGCCGCCTGTAGGTTGTTTTCTAAATTAAATTTTTATTTTGTCTAATTTCGAGTCGGAAAATTTAAAGATCAATTTTTTTTACTCTATTTTTTGTGTGCAGTAGAAAAAAAATATAAAATTAATCAAACAATAAATAGAAAGGGATAAGTTTATTTTTTAAATAAAAAGTGGATTGAATATTTGAAAAAAAATAAAAAAAAACTAATATGTTATAGTCAACATTAAAAACTTACTCATACGGACTATTAATAAGTAAATAATATGTACATTTTACATTATGATTATTATTAACGTCACGTATGATCTTGAAACGCAAAAATATAATCGTAAAACTCAGGCAGATTCCTGTTTTGATAAATAATTCAAATTTTGTTTACTCTATATTATTGTAAATATCAATAAATAGTAAAAGTATTTTTCCGTGTACCAATTAATGTCAGCTGTTTTAAATTTACTATTATTATATTTACAATAACTTTCTAAGTCATTGAAAGTTGCCAAGTAAATCGAAAACACTGATATATATTTTACGTACTCGCCAAATGCCGCAATGACATTTTTATTTATTAGTTAATGAAAATGTAATTTAATTGAAACTTTTTTTTTGCCATTTTACTTTGTATTCAATTGAGATCAAGTAATTAATCCATTTATTAATTAAATACCGCAGGGTACTTATTAAAAGGCAATATTTTATTATTGTCAATTAATAAAAATTGACTTAATAAAATTTATATTAACGTTAACTATTATTAATACTATTTTTTTATGAAAGTCTTGAATCATTGAATTAAAAGGAATTGAAAGCTATTGGAAACCTGTTGCGTTATAATTATTATTACGTATTGTACAGAGACAATAATATATATTTTATTTTATTATACTCATGAGTAGGGACTAAATTGTTGCCTTGATTTCGAAATTAATGGTTCGAATGTTTGATATTACGGCGAAAATATTGGTCTTATCAGAAAAGTTTTTAAACAAAAGTTGTAGGAAATTTAATTTTCTAAAAAAAAGGTCTCTTATGATTTTTTTATGCGGCCAGTATTTTCACCGTAATTCCAAAATTAAGATTCATAATGAATAATTCAAATTTTTGATAATTATGAAAATCTTAATTTGGAAATTACGGCTTTCTTATTAGTCCTAACAAAAAATTATAAGAGACATTTTTTTTATAAAATTAAATTTCCTACAACTTTTGTTGAAAAAATTTTTTTATACGACCAATATTTTCACCGTAATTCCAAAATTAAGATTCATAATGAATGATTCAAATTTTTGATAATTATGAAAATCTTAATTTTGAAATTACGGCTTCCTTCTTAGTCTTAACAAAAAATTATAAGAGACATTTTTTTTATAAAATTAAATTTCCTACAACTTTTGTTAAAAAAATTTTTTTATACGACCAATATTTTCGCCGTAATATCAAAAATTTGATACCATTATTATTATTGGTTAGTTTTGAATCAAAGCAAAAATCCTGGCCCTGCTCATGAGCAACAATAATTTTTTTTTTCTGTATGTAAAAGTAAAAAAACACGAGCATGGTCGCAGTGCGTAATGAATAAGCATTAAATATTATATTGCATGTGATAAAGCCGGTAGAAGTACAGAGTACACGACAGTATTGTGCATAAAAAAATATTAGCAGCAGGATGAAGCCGGATTACGAAACCACAAAATAGTTATTGAGTTAAAAATTTAAATTCTAGATTATTTTGACCGGATTGTCGGCTATTATCAATACAGTCTAATTAACAGTCCGCAATATATTATAAATTGCACAGTAGGTACTAGTTGTCATACGTAAATTATCGCGTTTCGAGCGGAAGAATTGCAAAACCATAAAGAGATAAATTAAATAACTTGCTTAATGATTTATTGATTTGTTTCATTTTATTATTCTTCAGTTTATTAATTACGTTACATAAATTCACTTAATTTATTCCTCACTATTTCCAGAGCTTTTAATAGACAACTTTTTTACTCAGTTAATAATTAATTATAAAAAAATTTTTAATAGTTTATTTTTTTCCTGACTACAAAAGACGCAATAATTATCTTCATAATCACTCATTAAAAAATTAACTCTTCCAAAGCCACTTCATTAAAAAAACATAAAAATTAATATAATTAATTATTTATTTGAATTTAATCGACTTTCCTTATTCTTACATAATAAATAACATTTTCGATAACAAAAATAAACTAATAAATCTTAATCTTTTTATCAAACAAACGATCTCCATTAACATAATTAACAAAAAAAAGTAATAATAATAATTAAAAACGTAAACAAGTATCGTAATAATTATGACACTGGTTAACCAACGTTTAATAATTTCGGATCTCATTCAAACCCATAAATTATTGAAAAAAAAATATTTAAAAAAATTGCACCTACAGTTTTTTTTATTTCCCACATGTGCATTTTTTTAGTTTTTTTTTTTTTTGCAATAAATTCGTCGAAAAAAAAATCCAAAATTTTTAACTTCAAGATCATTAACTATTAATTTTTAATTACCTGCCTTAAAAAAAAAAACATAGTTATTATAAATCCATAAAATGGTCCTCGACATGTAAATTAGTGGTAATAATTCCATGAAACCGATAAGAGTATTGAACTCAACGAGTATCGATAATAAAAGTTAGCATATCACGCATGCATTCAATTCTTAGTCTTAGTATATATATAAAGTAACATGCAACTTGTTTTATAAATCACATATTACACGTGTGTTATACCTCCACACATAAATATATAAATCTATATATATTCATATTGCAATGGATATTTTTTAAGTCAAGTAAACACGTATAGTTTGAATTTAAAAGCATTAGCATTTATTTTTCTCTTGTTTGTTGGCTCTTTTAACTAACATATTCTCAAATGACACTCTCTACACATATATCTATCAACATATATATATTTTTTTTAACACATACAGATAACAAACCAATCAAATGAATTTAACTCTCCACTCTTGAAGAATTAAATAGCCAATCATTATTGCAAGTTGTTTTTTGCACATGCACTTGAATATGTAAGTTGATAGATTATATATATATATATATATATTGATGAGCATTGCATGTTTATATATACAAATGCTCATGCTCTGTTGTACTGTTAAATAGATTTAATGTTAAACTATTATTAAATTCGTCCTCAACGTCTTAGTTGTACGGCAGTAAGACGACATTGCCACTAAAAATCAGTCGACTTACAATCGTACAAATGGACACAATCAATAAAAATTTTTTTAACATTAATAGTGATATTTATTTAAATAATTCCAAAGTAAAGTGATAATTTTTTTACGTGAGTGCTGTGCAGTATTAATATTTATATTTTATTATTACTATTTTTTATAATTGTAATTATATAAAAACAAAAAGAAAGTTTTTTTTATGTATATTTATATATATTTTTGAATGCTGGGAATGTTTAAAAAAATAGGGTTTAACGTACTCGTGTAATATACAAAGATTCTCGTTACAAAGTGAGTAGTTTTGTTAAATAATGTGTGCGTGTGTGTGGTTTATTTTAAATTATAAATGTATTATGTACATCAATGTACTTTGCATAAGTTCTCCGTGATTCTGAGTTTTAAATCGAGGATAACAATCTTTACTTACTGCAACGGGGAATAGGGGATAGGGGAAAAAAAGGTCATCCGGTTTGCTATGAGAACTAAATTCTACTTCAGTCGACTATTTTTTTACAGTTCAAATAAATTTAATGAATTTTTTTAAGCCTGACCTTGAGTGCCATTTAAAACCTGATTAATTTTTTTATTTTTTATAATATATCATTGGAATAGTCATTTAATTTGTTGGTAATTAATTAGTACCGTAGAATTTTGTTTTAATGACATTTTCTTTTTGTTAATTAAAACGTAATTATAATTTTTTTAGATTTCAAAATTGATTTTTAAAAAACTATTTATCATTATTATGTTTATTAATTTTTTTTTTAAAAAATCGTGATAAAATTTTTCTTAAAAAATTTTAAACGTCAAATTTAATAAAATTAATTTTTTTTTATGATAAATAATTTTTTTGGCTAAAAATAATTTTTATGAGTCAGTTCTCAAAATATCATAAAATCATTCCGTCATAAATTTTCATATTTATTAATTTTTTAATTAAAAAAAATTAATTTTTATTTTTATTTATAAAAAAATTTTATGACGTATAAATTATAATATATTAATTACTCTACATAATCATTAAATATATAAACAATTAAAAAATTCCTCCATGCAATGAGAACATGTAGAATAAAATCGCGCCTTGTTCTACATCCACTTGTTTCCCTTTGCCAACTTTTTTTATAAATTATTTATTTCTTATTTTCAATTTGTATTTTAAAAACCAACTTGCGTTTATTTCACATGCGTATTTTGTATAAAAATATATATATATATATATATATATATCTACAGACATTAAGTTTAATCCCATGTATATGCAGAGAGGCTTTAAAGTTAAGTAGTAAAGTGGGTTGATGAATAGAGAGATTTTCTTCAGGTCTTCCATATCGCGCCTGTGAAACCGTTCTAATTTCACCTTTATTTTAATCCAATCTATCATTTACTTTTTTTTACCTTAACTCGATAAGAGGGGGGACATAAATTAACACATCGAATAAAAATGCATGCAATTGGGTCGCCAAGTACTCGGCAATTATTTTTTTCAGATAAAGTTATTTTTTTTTCTTAGTATTTAACTTCTTGGATTTTCAAAAGGAGAAGATCGTTACGACTTTTTCTTACATAAGCTTACACTATTTTTTATTTAAGTACGTAGCTATACTTATGTGAAATTGTGTTCTGTAGTTGTTTTATTCTTACGTAAATGCACTCATTCGCGTTCATGTTCGCGTACTTGTGCACGCACGCGTTGGCGGGTTATTTTGGATCTACATCATGACCAACATCATTGTGATGACGACAATAATAATATAATTGTAATTATAATTATAATAATAGCAGTAGTAACAATGACGTACGACAGACAGTTATTTATTGCTACTTTTTTTATAATTAATATTCAGTAATTTATTTAAATTATATAATTACTTTTACATGAAATTATATAACTATTTGTTTAAAATAAATCAAACAATTATTATTTTTTTTTTTTTTATTGATGAAAAATTGCAGTCTTCTGGGTTCGAACCCAAGTCTGGTCACTTACGGCATCAGTTCAAATTTATACGAAATTTATATAAATAAGTATGTTAAGATTTAATTAGTTAAACTTCATATTTATATATATTTAGTATAATATTTTATAAAATGTTGAGACTAAATTTTTTAATGAAATCATATATATAATATATATATATATGTATGATAGTAAATATAAAGTGAGAGAATAATAAATGATATGAATATTTTTCATAATTTTTTGATGAAGATTTAAATTTATAATGCAAAAAAATTCAAATTAAATATATTAATTACTTATATTCTAATTATATATTAATTACTTGATCCTATAATTAATATGAACAATTTATAATAATTATAAATTGTAATGTATAATTAAAAAACATATTTATGAAATTAAAACTGTATAATTATGATATCCATTGATCTACTTACATATACCTGAAAATCGATATATATGTATATATATATGGTAGTAATACTTTGGTAAATATATGTAAAAAATTTTTAAAAGAGCTGAGCTATCACTAAGCAAATAAATAATTAATCGATTGACTATAAAAAAAATGGGGTAGCGACGAAGTTATGCTTGAAATAAAATATTAAAATAAAAAATTTTACCGTCAATTTAATTCATATCAATAAAAAAGAAAAAAAAATACTTGAACGTCACGTAAAGCAGTCGATTGGATCATTAAATATTCTTATCTTTTTTATTCTCGTGAATAAATAAAAATGATAGATTGTCAAGTATCGCGAAGTAGGAAAATCAAGTTCACGGCCTGTCATCCCACGTACATTAATAATTCTCAGTATTCTGCAGACTTCAGTACGAGCAGGAATCATGTCATTTAACATAAAATGAAGTAGAAAATAAAAAAATAATAATATTATTCTATATCCATCAAGAACAATTGTAATTTCGCAATATAATTTGTAGTCCCAGTTTCAGACATGACTCGGCCCTGAATTTAATTTTTTTAACTGAATAAATTTTAATTTACGTGAACAAAAAAATAATACAAATAATAATAATAATAATAATAATAATAATAATAATAATAATAATAATAATAATAATAATAATAATAATAATTATTATTATTATTATTATTATTATTATTATTATTATTATTATTATTATTATTTATGATACTGAAGTTAGCAAACAGTTGAAAATTTTCGAATTTTTGTTTCAATGACTTAATATAAAAAAAAAATAAAAAGAAAAATATGCACATGTAGAAAATTTAATAAACTACAGGTGCAATTTTTTCGAATATTTTTTTTTTTATAATTTAATGTTAAAAAAAAATCCAAAAATTATTGGAAGTCGGGTAACTATGATCCTGCAGTTAACAGACATTTAAAAATTTTCGAATTTTTGTTTCAATGACTTAGTATAAAAAAAAAATAAAAAGAAAAATATGCACATGCAGAAAATTTAATAAACTACAGGTGCAATTTTTTCAAATATTTTTTTTTATATGGTTTATCATCTAAAAAAAGATCCGAATGTTATTAGACGTCTGCTAACCAGTATCATTATTATTTTTAGAAATTTGACTTTAATTAAATTTTAATCGTTTTTATTTAAAAGCGATCAATTTTTTTAAAACTATCATATATTTTTTTGAGATTAAGTTAACATCTGAGTGTTTTTGTCGATATTAAATTAAACAGCCAAGTTGAATTACCGCCTTCTTCATATAAATGAGGCGTGATGAATAATTATGATGTGATTACTTGTAGAATAATGGATGAGACTTTGTTGGTCAGATGAGATCGTTCATAATTATCAGCATAATAATAACTAAGTGATCTTTGTAACATTTAACGATCGCTTAATTATATTTACTTTTAACTGGAACGAAAAAAAATATTTTTACTAAATTAAAAATAAATAATTATTCCAAGTTTAAATATAAATATACAAAACTGTTTATAGACAAAATATTTACAGAGATGTCTGAAGTACTTTGAAGTTATATATAATTATATTAAAATAATTAAAAAATAATAATTATCAATCTAAAAGTTTTATCGAATAAATATTACTTTTGGAAAGTTATTTTAGCTCTGATGTGAAAAAACAGGTCAGCTATAGTTTTTAAAAATAGTTAGAATAGAGAAGAGGTAGAGGAAGAGAGAACATCGAAGATAGGAAAGCATAACTGGCAGAAAAAGTAAAGTAAAAAAGTTTAAAACTTTAGCGCGAGGTATTTTAAACTTTGTCAGATTTCAGAGTCGACTTTACCCTGCATTACTTGAGATTTATTTTCCCCTGTCTTTAGTGCATGTAGTTTTTAAAATGAGTTGTTTGTTGGATTGTTGCAATGAAAATAATAATTGTGATGCCGATAAGTGATAAGAGTCTTGGTTGAAAAAATGAAAGCGAGGCATAGAAAATAATGAAAATTATAAAGAACTACGTCGTTAAATTTATCATTACGGTTTTGTAAGAGGCCACTGACCATAGTAATATATAAGGGAGTGGTTCGATAACGTGTTCAACTACGGTCTGTTGATTTTGTCAAAGCCCCCAAGGGCTTATTGTATACTTTTTTTTTCTTTGCCCCGAAGACTGCGTCAGCTCATGAACTTGTATAATCTTACTAAGTGTCACGCGACAAATTTACTATCTTTAATTATTTGAATAATTAAATAAATATTTTACTTGAATAATGACAATTTGTAAATTTACTTGGGAACCAAAAAATGTTTAAAAATAATTTATTTAAAGATGACAATTTTTTTGAATTTCGAAGTTAACAATCTTCGGATTTTTTTTTTAACAAATCAAATGCAAAAAAAAAAAAAACTAAAAATATGCACATGTAGAAAATTTAAAAAACTATAGGTGCAATTTTTCAAAATATTTTTTTTTTATAATTTATCATTTTTAAAAAAATCCAAAAATTATTAGACGTCGGCTAACTTCAATGATCCTAAAGTTAGCAGGCTATTAACAAACTTCCGATTTTTTTTACAAATTAATTGCAAAAAAAAAAAAACTAAAAATATGCACATGTAGAAAATTAAAAAAACTATAGGTGCAATTTTTCAAATATTTTTTTTTTACAATTTATCATTTTTAAAAAAATCAAAAAATTATTAGACGTCAACCGACTAGTGTCATCAATTTTTTCGGAAAAATAAATTTTTTGAATTAAAAACATTTAAATTTAATTAGAATTAAATTATTCCGAGACTCTTAACAACTCAATTATAAGTTTTAAACTTTTTTACTTGAGAAAAGTGTTTGAGAGTAATAAATTATAAATTTAATTTTAAAAAATTTAAAAATCCTAGATCATTGAACTCCCGCTTAAAATATTCAATTTTAAAATTTTTAAAATTTCATAAATTAAATCTAAGCCGAGCTTCACTTCAATTTAATGAGTAAATTTGACAATTGATCGAAATTTGTTTGATAATTAAGGATAGAAAAGCTCGAAATATGATAATAAGTTGACATCTTGTGGATTTTTACGGGCCTCATGGGCTACGTGCCGATAGGTCCTTGAGTCCCCTGAGTCCTTTGGTCTTATCAGGTGTCCCTCAGTCCCTCAGTGCTTTCTAGTGTAGTTCGTCATAAGAGAGTAGCACTGACATCATACTGACGTCAAATTTCTCTGGTCCGGTCGGTTCGGTATAAATTGCGGGTCTTATTACAAAACTCAGCACGTGGCCCTCCAGGAATAGGTTCAATAATAAATCGAACAAAAAAACCATAGGTACTTAAAATCACACGTGTTTCTCCTCATAACCAAATTTAAAATTCGAAATAACGGTTTTGAGAAAATTTATTCAATTAAAAAATTGACAAATTAAGTGATTGGCCACTGTAAATATTTAAAAGCAAAATAGTCGTAAAAATTAATAGATAAAAAAAGTAAAATCTAAAATATTTAAATTAGTGACAATTAGAATAAATAATTAAAAAAAAAAAATTGAATATTCTAAATAAACCGGATAATTCTAGAGTGACCTTGAGTTAATTTTTTCACGATTCCCTCCTCCTTTTTATCATCATATATTTAAAATTTTTTATTTATATTTTTTGTTACCTCCGGCTCTATCTCTCTCTCTTTACTCCGCTCATTCTGTACTATACCACTCGCGAGAAGTTTGATATGTGAGTGAGCAGAAGCACGTACACGCAACCCAGCTCCGTTCCTATACTCGCAATCAGTACACGACAGAATACGAAAGTCTACTGATACTCAGTACTTATACTCAGTACTCAGTGACTACTCGCGGGTCCGGAGCTCAAGATGCTAGACCTCGTCTTTATTTAATCGGCTGTTTTTATATAACAAAATATTTTTATAATAAAACAAAACAAAACAAACGTTAATTAATTAATAAATTAAAAATAATAGTGATTGATATTTACACGTGATATTTTATTGTGATCTAAAATTCAAATGACTGAAGAAATAACTCATGGTTTTAAAAGGACAGTGATAATAATGAGTGATATAAAAATAAGAAAATTAATTTTTTAATTAACTTATTGATAATAACAATAATAATATTTTTTTATAATTAAAATGATATCAGCACCGATAGTATCATCTAGTCCTTATGCCACACGAACATCTATAAGTGATGCGAGTAAACTCGCAATTAGCAAACGAGGATCGGTAAGCTGGACAACGATCTGATCTTGAACTTTATGACCCGCGGTATTAAACTTCTTCCGGCAATATTAATGCTAATTGCAATCAATTTTAAAATGACCTCAGGTCAATCGATAGATTTTTTACTTACGTCTAATCATCAATTACAATTATTATTTATTCTTATCTAACTCAAACTGCAGACATATTTTTTTGCTTTTATAAATTTTTTAAATCAAGTGATCATTTTTTTTTTTAGCTTCACAAATATTTTAAACGCCGGGTTGTAGAAGCTAGAAATATTTACTGCTGTTTCTAAATTTGTATCTGCTGTTTTTAACGAC
The DNA here is from genome assembly GCA_030273425.1 of Microplitis manilae. Classification (NCBI taxonomy): domain Eukaryota; kingdom Metazoa; phylum Arthropoda; class Insecta; order Hymenoptera; family Braconidae; genus Microplitis; species Microplitis manilae. The sequence goes on from CP092725.1 coordinate 2,614,610, forward strand.
GAGGAATTTAAAAGCATTCACTTTTATTTTTTTTACTCTTTATCATTTGTGTTTTTTAATTAAAATACTTTAGATTATGAGGAAATTTTTTAGTTAATTAATTTTTTTAAAGATTGAACACGTAAGAGATAAAATTTTTTTTATAATTAATTCAATAATTATTTTTACATTAATCAAATAATGAGTACATAATTAATGCCTATTTTTTTTTTTTGAAAAATAAAAATTATCAAGTATTATAATAACGTCCTATTTAAATCTTCATGACGTATTTCCAAACTCCATCAAAAATAAAGAACCAGAGAAATTTATTTGACGTCAGGAAACAAGTGATCTCACAAATCATTTACTCGAGTGCTCGAACTCGTAAATCAAATCTTAGTGCAAAAAAAAAAAGTTATTAATTTCTGTTTAATAACTATCGATTTTGAATTTATCATCCATGCCACTAATTGACACATCAGCAAACTTTAGCCCTCTTAATAAAAAAATAAATTTATTTACGTCAGAAAAAAAAATATTTTCACCCAAAACAATCATCAATAATTTAGTTAATAAAATATATGAGAACAACAATAATAAATTTATCCTGTTGCTAACATCTGGTGATAAAATAAATGATATAATAGTTGGCCATGTGTACGTCAACTCTGTCCGATAATAATAATAATTAAGCGCTTAAATAATTGGATCAGAAGCCCGTAAGTTTATGATTTTTTTTCCGTGTCAGCAATTGCCGCAAAACAGTCTAGCTTTTTTGCAATCTATATAATAAAATATTGATCACTTGACCAGCTTTACAACAGCGTACTCGTGTGTTAATTAAAGGTCTAGTACCACTCGATTAATAGGACACCCAATAAAAAATAAATCCATTATTGTTTGCTGTCAAAAAAAAATAAAACGCCTTTAAATTTTAAAAATACGTCTCTCCTTCGCTTATTTAAAATCCATTTGAGCAATTTATTTTAGTCTAGCCTTGAATCTGCTTTATGTACAAAATCCAAAGTTGCGAAATTATTTTGTTTATCATAAAATCATCAGAGATTTATTTTTACCATCAATGTATTTATATATATATATATATATATTTATTTATTAATTATTTATTCAAATTCTAGGTACAAGAATTATTCAGCGCAATGAAAGAACAGTCGTCAGTGACGCGGCCCGACAGGGACCGTGATCTCCAGAGATCAAATAGCAGTGCAGCTGCACTGAGCATTGGCGCGGACATATCGCCAAGTTCTTCGCACTTCTTCGAAGTACTTTACGTGGGTAAAATTAAATTATCACATCAGAAAGTACCAGAGACATTCATCGACGATGCTATGGTCAAGTTCAGAGCCCATGGTCTTGAAAAGTCCAAGTCTACGGTCAGTAATTTGCTTGCTGAGTGTCAGCAACTGAAAAATCCGGCGACCAGCGGCGATTCCAATGAAAACCGACGTAACAGCGGCGTAAGTATTTCGAGTTATTGGCTTCCGGTGAGGAGGAATTTGAATGAGGATTTAAATTTGAATTTTTCGGGCTTTCTAGGACTCGGTGACGAGCGAGCTCGGGAGTACGGACAATGTTTTGGGGAGTGGAAGCATAATTTCGCCGTCGACGCCTCTGGGAATGGCGGTGCCACTAGGAGGCTCGGTGGAGTCTCTCCCGGTGCCTGCTAGCAAGGACGAGGGACAGGAAAGCGAACAGAGTCCGGTGAAAAAAGGCCGCTCGACAATGCCACCGCCAGAAATGATGAGAAGTAGAGCGGCTTCTACTGGGAGCGTGCTGGGACCGAGGAGAGAGTCGTCCAAAGGAAACGAGGATCACAATCGCACTATGCTGTTTCAGGTATGACAAATATTTTTCTCACTTAGTTGTTTTATTTTTATGGTAATTTAAATGAAAGTATGTGTTTAATTAGTTTTTTTTAATTTGTTTTTTGCAGGTCGGACGGTATGATTTGCGACTTATTAGTCCTGATAGAAAGCAAGTTTTGTTTCACAAACAGCTTAAAGACATCGCGAGCTGCGTTCAAGGCTTGAAGAATCCAGAACACTTTGGTTTTATTTGCCGTGAAGTTAACACTGATGGATTTGTTGGGTATATATTCAAGTGCCAGTCGGCTTCTGTTGCTGATGATTTAGTTGGTGGTAAGCTGAGAATAAATTATCATTTTTTATTTTTTTTTACTGGGGATTTATTACTAAATTATAAATTTAATTTTCAATACAAAAAAATTATAATTTAATTTCGTGGGTAAAAATTAACAAAAATTTATTTTTCTTGAACTTGAACTCGAGGTTTAAAAAAAATTACATATAAGCTTATAATATTTATCATAAATTTATTTTCCACAATTTTTTAATTAATTTATCATGAGCTATCAGCTGACTTAATCTTAATTAATTAATTAATAAATAAATGTAATTTAATTACAGCCATAACACAAGCGTTTATAGCAACATGTCACGGCAATAGTACAAAAAAAGAGCGTCACCAAGTATTCTCATGCGAGCACTGTCCCATGGTCTGGTACAACAAACTCTGCCAGGAGATAGAAGGTCAGAACGACCGCCGCGTCCAGTCGATAATATTCTCACGTCTCGAGATGTTGCCTGAAGATGAGCAAGAGATAGTCGTCACTAAGTACAAGGGTGCTGAGGCAGCGGGTGGTTCTGGCCGCGAGTTCAGTCTACGTGAGCAAAATCAATTCCTCATGCTGCTGCTTCGCGCTCACTGCGAGTCCAAGCAGACAAGACACGTCCATGACACCGCCGAAAATCGGAGTGAATTTTTGAATCAGTACTTGAGCGTCGGTGTCGGCAGCACTATTTTCATGAAGGCCAAGCGCTCTTTGACAAACAGCTTCGATCACTTGATGAAGCGCAAAGGCTCCCGTGACGATTTCAATCTCGCGGGTCATCACATTCGCGAGACGACTCCATTGTCCAGAAGCGAACGTCAAAGTCCCGTTGGGTTGAACAGTAACTCGATTTCTGATGTCAGTCCAGATTCTAGTCGACCTCGTTCGTTGAGAGTTTCACCGGAGCAGCAATTAGTTGTCAATACTGGACCCAAGAGTCCAATGATGGACATGTGAGTATTTTTCTTTCTTTTTAATTATAATGTAAAATATAAATATTTATTTACTATTTATTTTATGTAAAAATAGATTTCTAAAAGTGGGAAATTCACCAAAAATGTCACCAACCGAATCAGAAGACAACAGCGGCCGCGTTCAATCAAATAGTTCTTGGCGCCAAGCGATTTTAAACCGCGTGGTGACACCCGGCAAAGACCAAGACGTCAGAGACGGCGACAACACCCACTCGGGTATAAAAGCAACTCAGTCCGCGCCAGCAGTAAAACGAACACGGGAAGAATTGCGCGAGCTCTGGAAGAAAGCAATAAACCAGCAGGTGATTCTCATAAGAATGGAGAAAGAAAACACGCGATTGCGCGTTCGCCAAGAAGAAGCGACTGTTAAACGCGTAAAACTAGAGTACGATGAGCTGAGCAGCTGCGCCAGGGAGTTAATCGACGTCTGGGATCTGCTGGTGAGCAAGCAGTCCCGAATATCGACCAAGTGCGACAGCAAAATGCTCCTCCAAGCAATCAAACAAGGAGTCCCGCGAGGTAAGCGTGGAGAAGTCTGGCAATTTTTGGCGGAACAATTCTGTCTCAACCAGCCGCCAATTGACACCCAGGAGTTTCCGAACTACAATACGCCCTATGATTTACTACTGAAGCAACTGACCTCACAGCAGCACGCGATTCTAATTGACTTGGGACGAACATTTCCGAACCACCCGTACTTCAGTTCAGCTCTGGGTCCAGGACAACTTGCTCTGTTTAATTTACTGAAGGCTTACTCTCTACTAGATCATGAAGTAGGTTACTGTCAAGGTCTGAGCTTCGTCGCTGGAGTCCTTCTGCTCCACATGTCCGAGGACCAGGCGTTCTTTCTGCTTCGTCACCTGATGTTCCGCCGCGGGCTCCGGAAACTTTATCTACCAGACATGGCTGCTCTGCAGCTGCACCTCTACCAGCTCTCGCGTCTCCTCCATGACCGTCTACCCTCAGTGTACAATCATTTTGACAAACACGAAGTATCTCCAACTCTCTACGCGGCTCCATGGCTGCTAACTCTCTTCGCAAGTCAGTTCCCTCTGGGATTCGTCACCCGGGTCTTTGATTTGCTTTTCCTCGAAAGCTCGGAAGTTATTTTCCGTGTAGCTCTCGCTCTGCTCGAGGAGCACCAGGACCAGCTGCTACTCTGCGACAGTTTTGAAGAAATAATGGAGTACTTGAAATTAAAAGTACCAGCGGTGGACAAAACGATGCTCGACCGCGTTATGAAGCACGTCTTTTTACCCGACACTGAAATTTCTCGTCAGTTGAACGAGTACCGAGTCGAGTACCAGGTCCTGCAAGAGGAGATGCTGTCAGTGAAGCCGCAGATCGAGAACATTGAGAAGCTGGAGCTCTTGAACAAGCAGCTGGTCCAGCAGAACAGTCACCTCACGTCCCAATTAGAAGTCGCGGTAAATAATTTACAGCGCATGGAAAACAACAGCCTCCAAAGATCTATCAATCAGTCATCGCTTCACAAACTCGAGTCCCAGAACCGGAGCTTGGAGGTGACTGTCATGACTCTGGGGTCTTTTATCCAGCAGTTGATTGAAACCCGCACTGATATTGAAGTTCCTGGAGACGTAAGACGTATTCTAGGGCAACTGAGTCTCGCCCAGAGACGTAACAACAGTGGGTCGATGTCTGGTTCCAGTGCTCGGTCGTTTCCTCTTAAAATAATTGAGGACAATAACAATCGGTATGAACCCATGAAGAGTAATTCAACTGGCGGTGGACGCGGTAACGAATTGCTGAGTAAAAATTTGTTGAAGAACACAATGGAACCTCCGTATCCATTAAAATCGGCACTTAGTCAGCCTAATTTAGGCACAAAATTAGAAAAAATGTCATCGTTTTTTGCCAACTCGCACAATCACATCCGTCAGCAACGGGCACAAATAGCGGCGATGCGTAACAATGACGGATTAACGAACATTAATAATAGTATTAACATAAATAATAATAATAACAACAACAATATGAATAATATGAATAATAATAATGATGAAAATGATCCGAAGACGGTAAATATTGACATCCAAGTGACGGACACCGTCGTCGGCGGGACAGTTGACAGCAACGTGATACAGAGCGAGGGTAATTTGAAGATCGACTCGATTGGGGGTCTAGAAAAGTCGAGCTCGCTGCCACTCAACGCCAGGATGAAGCTGAAACCCGCAAAGTCGGCGTACGAGCTGGGCTCGATAAGAAAAATTCCGACCACCAGACTCGAGGACACCGACTGCGTGGGCAGTTTGGTGGGCACTGTCCACCCGCTGGACACTTGCAGTGACGTTAACTTCAAATACGGGGGAACTACGAAATTAAAGTCCATAAGACCTGTCAGGATCACTCCGGCGATGGCGCTGACGACGATGGCCGAGAACCAGGGCCAGAGTTTGGAGACTATTGGTAACAGTGAGATAAATGCGTCGGAAATAGTTACCAGATAACGGATGATAACTATTTCTGAGGAGTAATTTTTATTTATTTATTGATAAGGGCTTTTTTTTTATTTAATCTTAAGGTTTATATGGAGGACCTAGTGATTTTTAAGTAGAATTTGTGTGTAAGAAATATCAGTGGTTTTAAGGTTGGTCGTAAAAATTTTCTTAATAATTTATAGTTTTAGTTTAAGCAAAAATTTAATTATGCAGAAGAAAAAATATTAATTTAATTATTTATTGATTATTGATCGAATTAAAAAATAGTGTAGGAAGTAGTCTATTTATAGACAGTAAAAAATTACATTGAGTGTTTTTTTATTTTGACTTTTAGTTGAATTTAAAAATTATTTTTTCACTGATTGGTTAATTTTAGTTTTAATTTATTGATTTGAAAATAATTTAAGAAATTTTTTATGACCAATCATGAGTAATGTCTTCGTTTAATTATAAAAATTGAAAAGTTATTTTTTAAAATATTATAAATATATTGGATAACTTTTTTTTTTTGCATAAAAAATAACACAGTTATTTTGATTAATTAAAATATCAGTAAAATAATAATAAAATCAAACGGCAATGGCCTATAATTATAATTAATTTGTTTAAAAAAAAGCGCGTCCAATAAATTTATTATAAAGTAATCGTATAATTAAAACTAATTAGACTTAAAATCAGTCTTTTATAAAATGAATTAAGAATATACATCAGTAATTTTTTTTTAATCAGTATTCTCCATAAAAAAAACTAATACCGGCCTTCTAGGAAATTAAATATTCAAAAGTCAATTTTAACAGTAATAAATAATTAATAATTAATAATTAAATCGCACAAAATGTCCGTAAGAAGTATAAAATCAATGAGATTTAACTTTTAAAAAAATTTAGCAGTGTCAATAAATTAAAGTCTTGCCGTAATTACGTAGCTAATTTTCGTTTAATGTTTAATTAATTGATTAATTAATTAACTAAAAAAAACTCCTACAGCAGTGTGCCAATGACTAAAAACAACAGATGATTATTTACACAAATATTAAAATATTTACAGTATATATATATTTACATATAAAAGAAATAGTTAATTGTTAACCGGGGACAATAGTCAAGATTATAACGTAAATAAATATATAAATATATATAAAATATATGTAGTTACCATTTAAAGAGGCGAAGTACTGCCAAATAAAATAATTAGGTACTTACTTTTGTTAAATTATAAACTTACTTAGTAGTACAAAAAAATATATATATTTAGTATTGAAAAATTTACTAAACAGTACGTAAATTTGGTTATTTTTATTTTTTATCATTTTTGCTTGGCGTAATTTTATCTTGAAGACTGTGAAATATGTTAAATTTCGGCTTGTCTTGTTTTTTGCAACACGTGCTTGGAAAATTGTCTTTACCGCACTGCAAATAGTGACGATAAATATTTTATTGCACGCTGATGGTAACACAGAGCTCTATGTTATTGATTTAGTGACGTCATGCGCATGTAAAATATTCTTTTCGCACGTGCTGACTTACCGACTGGTAAATTTTGACGTTCTACCAACGGAGTCAGCGTTTAACCTCCGAGTTTTCTGTGAAAAGCTGGAGGTTATGTCGCAAATGTTTTTTTTTTTTTACAGAAACATATATTTAGTACACAAGGGTACTAGATATATAATATACTAATATATTCAACAGTATTTAAATTTATACCGTCTGATAATTGGGACATTAATCACATGTTTGTTATAAAATATACAGAGTTGATAATAAAAATTAATTAGTATTTTTAATTATATTATTTGTGATAAAAATTTGTTTTATTTAAAAAAAAATTTAAGAGGTTACTTGTGAGAAGAAGTTATGAATTCGAAAATACAAATTGCCAAAACTGGTTTGATTTTAAAATTTAAATAAAGAAGTAGATTTTTGAGTAAAAGATTAAAAATAATTGAGTGCTTTTGTAGAGATAAATTCAAAAAATTAAATTTTTGGAGCTAGTGTACTGAAGAATGTTTTGTATAATTTTTTTTTTTGCAAGTAAATTTATGTTACGTAATTAAAAAATTAATGAATGTAATACTTGTATTTCAGTACGTAAATGTATGAGTAATGAGTATTTTAGATTTTTTTGTTGAGCTGAGGTTTTGTTAAATAAAACCATAGCTTAATTATTAGGCCAGTGTACTCGGTAGTTTTTAGTTACAAGTGGTAATGTTTAATTATGATACATAGTAATAATCACTGGTTTATTAATTGTAATAAATAAATAAATAAATTAATTAAATTATAGTCATAAATGTATGATATGTAAATACGTTGATATCCTTGTATGTCTGACAATTTAATGGATAATGTGAATCTGAATGTCTTCAATAAAGTAATTATACCAAATAATAATTTTTTTCATTCTTTTTAGTCTGTAATATTTGAAAATTTGAATTATTTGTAAGTGGGGTCATTGTAATAAATTCAAATATTATTTTTGTAAATTTGGTAGTGAAAATTATTGCATACTTATGAGAAAATAGAAGAATCTGTAGCGGTTGCCTTCGACTGGTGTGAACTTCGCCTCGAGAGCGAATGAACCGGGAGTCACTCCCACTACCGAATTTTTTTCGTACTGCGCATGCGCAAGGAAAAGTGGGGGAAGATTTAATTCGCAGTGGAAGAAAATCCTGAGTGGGGGTAAAGCCGAATATACCCGAAGTATTTTATAGAAGGTTGTACTAACAGTTAGTAATTAAAGTATACAATAAATATCAGACGATTTAAAACCGAGAGTAAAAAAAATAGGAGAAATATTGAATAAAGTAGTCTTATAATTTTCAATATATATATTTCGTATTCAAAATATAATAATGAACATTACACATGATGCTAGATCATATTGTGACAATCAGCGCAGATTGACACGTTTGACAGTGGTACCGTGGTTTGTTAATAATAATAATTAATAATAATATAATTCTAGTCGAACGGCTAGCGTCTGGAGTAAAGGCAGATATGAGATCGGACAAAATACAAAAAGCTACCGAACAATTGCCCTTTGCGTTATTTATTTAGTTTTATTATTAATTATGTAAAAAAGTCGCTAATGTAAAGTGCCGATAGGCAGTCAGTTAAAACTGGATCGTTGTTTGCTTCCTCCATCAATCCATTTTTATTACAAATTTAATCCATTTAATATACTTTTTTTTTTTTTTTTATAATCCAAGACGTGTCCGCTCGTCAATGTCGGCATCAATATTATTTATCAAGTAATTTTTCATTGTTTTCATCCTTACATTCCTTTTATTTGTATGCAGAAAATAATAATGACAGTATTTATTATTATTATTATTATTAATATTATTATTAGTATTATTATTTAAATTTATAACGTCATATATATTCAAATACGATGACAGATAAAATATTTCATTTCATCGTAAATTATATTTATTTTTACTTTTATATTTATATATAAATAAATATAAAAAACAATATAGATTTAAATGATAATCAGTTTTACATACATACAGACGGTTATTTAATTTTTTTTTTATTGTAAAATTTTATTTTTGTTAGTGCATCTGCGTATTACAAGACTTTAGCTTTACATCAACTGCATCCTCCACTTGTTACGCATACAATTTATTAATTATTATAATTATAATTATAGTTATCATTAATATTATTATTATTAATTTATATTTAATATAATACATATCATTTAGTTACATAATTAATAATTGTTATAATTAAATGAAAATAATTGTAGGCAAGCACAAGCCCACTTTACAATTTATTTTATTACTCAATAAGCCCCGAACACCCTTACGATTTATTTTATATCAATATTTCGTTATTTATTTTTTTTTTATTTTTTTTTATTTTACTCAAGATTTATTTTAATTTTTTTTTTATAATTACTATACAGGTGGCAAGAAAAAACAACACACTGCCTTATCTATTATATTAGTTTTTTATAATAATTATAATCATCACAGTGATAAACGAAAAATATATATATTTATATATTTATGTATATGAGGGTGTCAAAAAAATTGAATTTTTTTATTTAGATTTAGAGATTATCATCCTGAAGTTAACGGACAATTAACAATTTTTGAATTTCGTTTTGCGACGAATCAAATTTTTAAAAAAATAAACAAAAAAATGCACATGTAGGAAATTTAAAAAGCTATAAGTGCATTTTTTTAAATATTTTTTTTTTTTTATAATTCATCGTTCTGAGAACATTCAAAAAATTATTAAATGCCGGCTAACTGGAATCATTAAGAAATTCGGTAAAAAAATTTGAAAATTTTGAGCTCTTAATTTTTTGCGCCCAATGGTCATTTTTTTGATGTCACTAAGATGGCAATTTTAAAATTGACATCACGTAAAAAAAAATCACAGCTTCAATTTTTAGAATTTTTTTTACGAATTTCTCAATTTAAAAAAAAGTCAATTTTTTTTGCATACTCATATATATATAAATGATTTGAATATATATGTATTTTATATTCCTTTAAAATCTTGTACAGACGATCATATTTTAAATATAATTAATTGATCACTTTATCTCTCCATTTTTTTTCTTAATTATTAATCTTATTATTATTATTAATTAATAAATAAATTAATTTTTATTCGTTAAAAGTGTCTTTTTGTGCCGAGCACGCAGATTACTTTGTATTGAAACAAAAAAACTTTATTGTTTTAGAAACAAGATGGCGGTCGAATGGGAAATCGATTGCGAGTGAATCGACTCAGAAAATTTACTTAAGGTTATATTTTTTTTTACAAGTTTCCTATAATTAAAAAACCATGGGCATATTTTTGAATCTTATATATATTAGATATTAATTTTGAATAAATTTTATGCCTCCACTATTTATCTAAACAATTTTTAATGTGGTAGCAGTTTAAAATTACATCAGGTAAAGCTAACTTGTCTACCGGTACTCGGTTCATTTTTATTTACATACTTTTCATATATTTTATACTTAATACTCCTTTATTTTCTTTTTCTAATTTTCATACTCTTATATTTATTAGTTTGCAATTGGGCTTTATGATATGATAAAAAGTTATATAACAAATTACATTAGCTACTCGCTTTGTTTAAACAATTGTTTCAACAATTTATTGAAGTATGCAAAACTTATTGTTTAGCATAAGAATCTTTTTTAAATAAACGTGAGGAATTTGGGACCAAAACATTTTTTAATTTTTTAAATTAAAAATTGGTCAATTTCCATACATTTTTTTAATACAGTTTGAAAAATAACTTTTTCATATATATTTTATAGGTTAGGAAATCCGATTCAAAGTTGATGGGATTTGATCAGAAACTTCTGATTTAATCCTATTGAACTAAATCGAAAATTTTTGATATATATTTTACTGGTATTTTTTTACTTTTATTCCGATTAAACTAAATCGGATTTTAATCAGATTTTTTTACTAAAATAGTACCGGTCATATATAAATTTTATATTTTTTTAAATTCTGTAATGTTGTATCTAAATCTGAACTCTAATTTTTTTTCAAAAAACTAGTGTAAGAAATTTAAAAATTGATTTTTTAATAGAATACAATTGTTTTAGTAAATTCGATTAACCTCAAAATTTTTAGCATTGAAAAGAAACAAAAAATTATGAGTGGGAATGTAGCAGACATCAGAAAAATTTTAAATTATTATTAAAGTAAATAATTAGTAAATGAAAATTTTTAAAAAATGCACTTACTAATTTTTAAATTTTTTAAATGCGTATTTTTTCAAAATTTTATTTAAACTATTTACGCTATTTATTAATAATTTTAAATTTGTCTGTCTGCTAGTCACACTCATAAATAATTACAATTTCACTACAATTATTAGCGGGAAAATTTTCAAAAAATCTAGTACAATGTATTAGATTTTTTCAAAAATAATAATTTCGATTTATGTTACCAAAAATATATGAAAATAACCTCGGTGACAAAATAACACACGAAAAAGTTATGCGGCATCGACTATTGTTTGAAAAAGAAGCCGCCATTTTGATTTTCATTAATCGAATCCTATTTTCATGAAAACAATAAAAATAATTCGATTTTCTGTAATAATATAATGATTTTCCAACAAAAAATATATAAAACAGTAATAAAAAAAATATATTATTTTCTATAAATATTGGTTTCATCTCAAGCTCCTCATTAACTTTAATTAATTAGTTAATTAGTTTATCGATTAATGTGGGTAAAGTATATTATATACATACATATATATGTATATATAAAATTACTTGTACAAGTACCGGCTAACAAGTTATTTCGATAAAAAATACCTAGAGTATGTACAGTAATAAAAAAAAAGTTATTTAAATAGTTAAAGTTACCGGTTATTTATTTTTGTTCATTAGTTTTTTTTTTAATTATTATTATTATAATTATTATTATTATTTGGCTCTTCATTTGTGCCTGCACGTGTCGGATACCACAGAGTTTCTACATATATATTAGTATATATGTAAAAAAAACTCTCATCTTTTTTTAAAAAAATTGTTTAATTTTGTTTTGTATTTTTTCTATCTAATATCGGTACCGATAGGCCAAGATAATTGCCACCGCAATTGTAAATTAATCCTGGTATTAATTATTTATTAAAAATCTAATCAGAGTTGAAATAATTTTTTAAATAAAATCCGCGTTAATTGAGGCAGTAACGAGCTTACGTAAAATAAATAATTATATTAAACAAGAATGGAGACGTAAAAAAAATATAAATATAAAAAATTATTGTTTGCAAACAATGAAAAGCTGAAAATTTTTTTGTTTGGCTAAAAATATGTTTTGATTGAACAAACTATTAAATAACAATATTTATTAGTAGTAATTAATAAAGAATTAGTTAATAAAATCGTCTGACTCTGTGATAAAACGACAATTCTGATAAGTACAATCTTCATTATTAAATATATTGTTATTATTATTAAATTGAATATTTAATATATAATAATATAATATAATAATTTCTTCATCATTGGCCTGCCCTTACAAATTAAAAAATAATATTAATTTTTCTAAATAATAAATTCACTCGATTGTTCAAAACCTTCTCTTTGTTCGTTCTTATAACCTAGCATTTTATATTTTTTCTTGTTTTATTTTAAAAATTTTATTTATCATTATTATTTATAGATGATTCAGTTATTATAGTTATAAATTATCTTTTCTTTAGTTATATTTATTTAATATGTCAATATTTAGCAGCCAAACATCGCATTGTTCGGGCAAGTAAACTTCTCTCAATAATTCCCTTAAAAACAGTCTTTATACATTTACATCAATATTATTATTATTATTATTATTAAATCAGTATATACAGATGTGTGCAACTAGCTAGTGAATAAAAATTTTTACTTACAACTAGGTCTTAAATAATAATATTTTATATTTTTTATATCTTTTATTATTATATTTTCGTCGTATATTTCGATCGGTAACGACGTTCAGGTTCGCCTCAGGTTAAATCATGAGTTTAACTCTTGATATTACTCATTAATTAGCTTTGTTTTTAAATTATCGAATCTTGAACGCCGATCACTTATACCCTGATCGTATTTACACTCTTATTTATTAGCTGCACCAATAAAATTATTTTTTTTTTTTTTTTTGTTCTCTTTATACTTTTTTTTTGTAGTGTACATAAACAATCCGTCACATCTGAGTTATCAATTAATTTTTAAAACCTAAAAGTCAAATCCTTTCATTTAAAAAACCGATCACTTCCGATGGTAACCGAAGTTAAAATTACTTTGTTTTGGTCATACAATCAAACTTTAATTCCTGAAACAAACTAAATAATTCATCTCAACACATTCTTCTAAGACTTAATCATCTTCTAAAAAATTATACAAACTTTTACATAGGGCTTAGCCTAAAAAAAATTTTCTATAACTAGAAGCCAGTTTACGTAATCAATGAATTGTTGATCAATTTTGCTCATTAGAAAACTTTGTTTCTAACCTAAGATACATTATCCAACAAATTATTTTTAAATCCCATAGGTAAATAGAAGAAATAATTACTTTGTTTGTAAACAATAATTCTTATCCTAAAACCAATTCTCCCGATAAATAATTGCTGTAATTAGTAATGAAAATCTCGAATGCCAATAGGTTTTAAGTACACGATCGATAACAAATTATTCAAATAGAATAGAATGTCGTAGGTGTTAGTCGTGTGTTACTAATAGACTCAGATGTGATAGCATGTATATGTCTTCTACAATGACATTAGTAATTGCGGCTCGATCGACGTCAGTATCTCCAGTATTGTACACTACTAGCACAACTGTACAGCATATATATATTTATATAGATATACTGGTTAGTTTAATGTCCGGGCAGCAATTGAGACGTCCGTCTCGATTATCCTAGGAACACACAGCTTTGACAGTTGGAGCAGCACTATGTGGGACAGTTGTTCTTGTTCTTGTTATTGTTATTGTTGCCCTATTCTACATTGTATACATCCCGAATTCTAGTCCTCTTAATTCACTTGATCGTCACTCGTCACTCATTCATTTAGTCTACATCGTCAGACTAATAACTAATCCAACCCAACCCCATCTAACCCATAATACCCGAAACACTTCACTTGGCGACAGTGCTTGCTCTCAACTAGTGTCACACGCGAGTATTGCGTATTTATAATTTAACTGTGTGTTGATTGGATTATAAATTAGTTTGAGATCCCGATTATGTTATTGATTGATAAATTAGTGATACATTTAAGTGTATATATGTCGTTTTTTTGTTTGTTTGTTACATCTAGGCCTCAAGTACCAGGTTAGTGTCGAAGATGACACATCATCTCGACAAGAGCTGGCAGACTATTGCAGCGCCCGCTGACAGGACCAGAGACACCCGCGAAAATGATGACGCTGAGGTAGCACTCGCGCGTGTTAGGTCTTCACAAACCCCTGCAATGTAGAAAAACATGTGTCAGATATGTCTTTGCTGATATTTATGAAAAAGATATGTTAGAGCCTACCTTGGTTGGCAAGTTTGTAGGTCCATTGATCGGGAGAGCCGCTCTGGAACTCGCGCAGCGGCCAAGTCAGCCATAATTCTTGTTCTTGTTCGACTCTTGATCCTCTACCAGACAATTTAGGCGTCGGATCAACCCACTGCATCCAGAAACAGAATGTCTGGGTGTTTGTCACCGCGGATTCGCTTCCGATGTTGCTCCCACTGTTCCCGTTTATGCTGATCCCGCTGCTGCTGGTTGTTTTTTGCGATACTATTGTATACCAGACTCCTTTTTCTTCCCAGCTGTCATGACACGTGTACGCTACGAAGAAAAAATAAAATTATTTTATCGATTCTGCATCTAAATAAGCTTTATTTATTTAAAAACTTCTGCTAAACATGCAAAGTCCGGCTATAAATGTTCTTTGTATATTTTTAGGTTAAACACTCTGCCGACGGATCCAGTATCCAGTGAAACAAACGATTTTTTTCCAGTCATAAGTCACGACTTAGTTTTTACGAGTCAATATAAAATAATCTCGTCCGTAAATAAATAATGAAATAAAAAAAATAAATCTTTTTATGTAATCTAGACATATATCTGTATCTATATCTATATATTTTATATATTTATCTAGATTTATGTATAAGTATTTATATTTTTTTTTATTAGTTTGTTTGCGTTACCTTCGTCTTTATCCTCGCAGGTATTTCTAATAATCATTTCACTTTGATCAGATGTACTGCACCCGATTTGAATGTCGGAAACGCTGCATTGTTCGTCTTCATTTTTATCATGCCAGGTCATTTTTTCAGCAGCCCGCTGAGATATCGATGAGGATGAAGAGGACGACGATGATGATGACGATGAAGAGGATAATGAAGAAGAAGATGATGAAGGGATATCACGTATCTGGATGCTTGTATCTTTACGCTGACGACGCGGCGTCGTTGACAATACGTGAGACGATACGTAATTTACGACGTGGTAACGTCCCGGTTGAGGGCACTTGCGTTTCTCTAACGTTGACGCTGTTAAATAACAATGATAATTAGTCGATTGTTCGGTGAATTTTTAATTTAGTTTTGTTTGTTAATGTAAGAGTAGTATGTAGAATATTTAAGTAAAATTACAAAGTCAATATGCGTGGACGTTTATCACGATATGCAAACTGCTAAATGATTTTACGTGCATTTATCTACGTCGTGTGATACAATCGTGGTAATGCCATTATTGCTTGACAGTTATTCATTTTTGTGATTCATAAGTCATAAATCATAAATTATTATTGTTATTGTTCTTATTGCCGTAGAGTATGAATGCGGTAGAAAAAAAAAGACGATGATGAAATGGAAAATATGAAGAGAAATTACGAGGAAATAATTTAATAATAAAAAAGGCGCATTTTTTATGACTCGCGTTACTTTTCAGCGTAATGATTTTAAACTCACTTATTAAAGTTATATACGGCATGGCTGATAGATCTTCCTGCTGCTGGCATGCTTCTTCAGGTATAATTGTTTTGACATCTGCAAACGATGAATAATTGAATTTAATTAGCACCTCATAAATCACTCCCTTATATACGGATATTTCATGTGTTAAAAAAAAGTTGAAAATTTTCACTTCCAATTGATGATTTTTTTTTTTTAATCTATTCTATTAACAGCGACATTCTCTGAGTGATTGTAATTTTTAAAAAATTATGATACTGAAGTCAGCCGATGTCTAATAATTTTTGGATTTTTTTAAAAATGATATATTATGAAAAAAAAAATACTTTGAAAAATTGCACATGTAGTTTTTTTAATTTTCTACATGTGCATATTTTTAGTTTTTTTTTTATTTTTTTTTTATAATTGATTTGTTTAAAAAAATCGTAAATTTGTTAATAGTCTACTAACTAGGATAATTTGAATCAAGAAATAGAAATAAATTAAAAATATAACGGATGTCAAATAATAGAATGAATTTTAATAAAATCTAAAAAATAAGAAATGATTGAATGGAAATGAGCGAAGATTAAAAACTCACCTGATTGCTGTAGCTCGATCACGCCACTATTTCTTCTGTGAAAAATCATGCAGACGTAGCCAATATCGCTGTCATAAAAAAAGTAAAAATATATATATATATATATGATAAAAATATGAGCAAGTGAGTTTGATGAAAGACGAGGTATTTCCGCGTCAAAGGAAATTTAAAAAAAAGTCACATGGATGATTCGTCAAACGAGTCCATTCTACTTGATCACAACAATAGTGTCTACTTGGTGTAGGATGTGCTGGGATGGGAGTAAAAAGAATGAAGAATGAGAATGAGTATGAGGATGAGAATGAGGAGAAAAGTACTGGTACGGTGCAATGAAAAATTTTCTCTTCTTGACTCACCAGCCACTCGTTATATGAGCAACGAGCTTCACTTTCTTGTCCGGAGGACTATCAATATTCTCGAGATTATGACAGACGATTCTCTCCTCGTACTTGTCCTCCTTGTTCTGTACCTTGAGCGTTGCATTCCCGGTAGTGAAGTGGTAAGTCCTGGTTCCGTCTAGCGAATGCCAGCCGTGGTGCTTAGTCACCCATTGTGGGTACTTACATTTACTGTGCTCTCTATCAACTGTAATTTACGGTAATAACACGCCATTTTATATTTATTTAATAGCCGTTCTTTAACTATCATTTTATACAAGACTAAGTAATTTCTTATATTTATTTTACAATGCGTACTGACATTTACTGGCTTACTAAATTAATAATTAATTAGCGGATGCCGATAACGATACCGTAATTTGTGTTTATGCATTTATTAATTTTTTTTTCCTACGGGTTTTTATTTTTTTGTCAGACATACCTTTAGTTAATTTGATAGTTCTGGATCCTTGTGAGACATCAGTCAATGCTGAGCAAGTTGAATCACCGGATTGCGCTAATTCGAATGTCACTTTTTCACCTTGATGATGAGCCGACTTTTCATACAGGAAACATCTGTATTAAATCATATAAAGAAATTCTTTAATAATGATAATAATCGTGCAATTGATGAATTGGCTGCGTATAAAATGGCCTAAGATCTTTCATGAAATTAAAGAAACTTAAATGACGGTAATTTGTTGTTTCAAGTACAAGATATTTTACACTATTGAAGACTAAAACTTTCTTGGGACTGGAAAAATTGTTTTTACGCTAAACAATCTTTTTGTTTTGGGTATTTAATAACAGTTATATAATATCTTGTTGCTTATAATGAAAATTTATAATTAATATTGTATTAGAAATTTTGAAATTAGTTTGTAACAATTGGTCTGATGAAAACAATGGCCATTGTCGAAACTTTGGTACATTGTTATATTTATATTTAGATATTTGTTAATACATAAATTTGATTGGGATATGCTCTGTTGAATTACCATTCATTAATAATAATAACAATCAATAGTTAATTACTTAAAATCTAAAATGAACCTAATAAATATCAGTAAAAATTTCAGACCTCATTTTTTAAAAAAGGCTTTTAAATTTTTTATTGATGTCATCATCAATAAAGAGCGGAAGGCCAAAAAGGTTGACTATAAAAAATAAATACTAATTTGTAATGTCGATAGTACTAATTACAATACAATAAATATAATAATGAATTATAACTATTAATAGTAATTGTTACGGTTTGAGAAAGAGAAACATTAATTAGATGATAACGTTAATAATTTTCATAGACCACTTGTATTATCAAGTGTCTCCGGGGATAGTAGAGAGAATCATTAATTGATTTATTTATCAATTCACTACTGTTATTCCGTCGGCAATTTTACTAATTGAATGTTCCCCTTCCAATTAGAATCATTGTGGATAATTTGTTAGATGCTTCTTGTACGCGCATGGGTGCCAGTTTATTTTTTTTTATTATTATTATTACTATTTGTATTTATTTATTATAACAATTGCAATGAGTGGAAAATAATTGTACTCCTGCAATTATTTCATTCATATATATATATATTATTAATCGCAATAAATAGTATAAAGTGAAATTGATATTCATATTTTATTAATCAATTTAATTAATGAAGAATTTTAATAGCTTATTTGCGTAAAAAAGTAAAATATGTGTAAACAAATGATAAAGGTATTTGTGTAAAATAATTATGAGGATATTCAAGTAAAAAAAAAACGAGAAAGGTTTAATGAAAATAATAAAAGTGATAAAATTACCTGAATGTTTCCTCATTAGTTGCGGCATTCCTTCCAAACAGCTTGAGAGTACCGACCAAATATTTGTTCCTACCATCCTTCCATGTTGCAAGACATTGCAGTTCCTCGGCTGTAGCAGAATAAATTTACTTTTAAAAGCACTTCAGGTAAAAAGGTCAAGCTATCTTTATCGTTACTTTTTGAGAGTTAAAATATCATCCGGTTTAAAGGTTTAGAAAAATAAGAGGAATTAAATAAATAATGTGAGGGTAATCTGCGCAATTAACCCATTCGTATTTATTGTAACCGACTCTGGGTGTGTATTTTTAGTCCTGACTGGGAGGATGATGGGAAGAATAAGAAGGACGACTCAAATAGATTTTCGGTGATGGGTCATCCGGGGGTTACGACAACAGCTTTTGCTAATATATATTTATAAATGTAGACGAATGTGTGTGTGTGTGAGTATAAAGACATTTGAAAGGGTGAAAAATCCCGTCGGGACTCGACGGCGCATGAAAGAATGATAATCAAATTACTGTATAATCCATTTAGTGGGTTCGATCCGACTACCGGTCGTCCTTTGCTCGTGTCCGTACTACTGTTTTATTAAGCTACAATCGACAGAAGCCCTTGTTTGTTATATGCAGGGGACACTTTTTGTCCCCTAGATCATCGTCTTGATTTCACCGAGTCTAACGTGTGTTAATTTAATTTTATTAATTATTCTCTTAAAGAAAATTTTTAAATTTTAGTACTTAGAAGAAATTCGTAAATTTATGGGGTAGAGGTAGGGGAAATTTTAAATAAAATAACTTGTAAAAGACGCAGACAATGAATTTTTTAAATGACGTCACGAGGTTACGTAGAAATTTATTTTACTTTTGTGTTGATTAAAGTAAAGTATTAACTGTCAAAAATGAAGCAGTGGCTATAAGTGGAGTTTTTATTTTTTAACTGACTAACAAATTTTGACAAAGATCAAAATTTAGTATAAATTCTTAATATTTTTTAGCTGATTAAAAATGAATAATAAATTTAAAAAATAGAAGAGAACAGATCAGAGGTTTCTTAAAAAATGAATTATATTTACTATTAATCTAGATTGAATCCCGAACCCAGGAGGAAAAATATAAAGCTTATTTACTTAAAAAAATAAATTTGTTCATCCTCAAACAAGTTAATTAAAAAAATAAAAAAGTGTATATTCATTACAGCAGCATCCTTAACAATTCCCTCAGTAAAGTATCTCCGCATAAAAATTAAAAACTCTAGCGTTCATTTCTTTGATAATTTAAAAAAATGTAAATAAATATAAATGAGTGGAGTAAAAAAAGGTAAATAAATAAAGAAAGCGGTAAAATATTTCCCATTTATTTCTCAATAAATCTTTCCTTTTTCCGGTGTTGCTAATTCAATTGCGGAATTTAAAATGCGTTAAGTGCATTAACGTGGAGCTTTGAAAGGGAGCTTTAGTAGTAGTGAGAGTCGACTAGAGTCGAGTAGAGTTGAGTTGAGCTGAGCTGAGCTGAGGAAAAATATTTATAATGAGGAATGAGGAATGCGAAATCTTTCTCTTCTCTCTTATGCTTTAATTTTCTCTACACTAGCTCTGTACTCTGCTATACATATATATAATATACCAGTAACGTTAAACAGACGAACAAAATATAAGTAAATAATCTTTGTACACTGTTATGTATATAAATTTTACGGTTAATTCACAGCAGTAAGGCCGCGCCAGGAGGGATTTTTAAAAATATTTTATATTAATGTATAAATAGAGAGAACTTTAAGTATATATGTTTATGTATATATATATGTATATGTGTAGGAAAATATTAAACGGTATTTTACTACAACATTACAAGAATATTTTGTTGGGTCTTTCATTTTCCCATCCATCTGTTGTGTACATGGATAAATGTATGTGTATATATATGTGGTGCATATATTTATGTAGGTAATAGTGTAGAGTAAATGAGTATACGGGCTTACCCAATGTTTTACCATCATAAATTTCAATAAATATCAACGCAACGGGTAGAACCAACGGCCACAATTCAATTTTAGATAATTGAATTAACATATATGTGTATATATATCAATTTTTCGTTTACATATTTTACTCATTTGCGTAATTAATACTTTTGTTTTACTCGAGATATATTTATTTTGTTAATTAGATAAATAATAATATAAATTTTTTATTGATTTCGGTCGGAAGTTAACGGGGTAAATTTTGAAATTGAAATTGCGGCTGAAGGATTAGAAATATGAGAAAAGTTATAGAGGTCATTTTTGTAGAGAATTTAATTGTTTATAAAAAAGGTATTCGCTGGTTTTTACGTAACTTCAATAGTTGAGGCGGAATATTAATTTTAAAGTGAGGAACTAAAAATTTTTGATGTTTTTGGATTTTTGTCTGGGAATTGAAATTTTGGCTAAAATATTGAAGATACGATAAAAGTGAAAGAGATCAGTTTTATAGAGGATTAAATTTTCTATAAAAAAGATATGAGTCAATTTTTACGTGGTTTTGATAGTTTCAACAGAATTTTGAATTGAAGGTCGAGGGATTTTTTTTCGAAGAAAATAGACGTGGCGCTAAAATTTAAATTGAAATATATGATAAATATATATAGATGTGTAAATTACCAATTACGGATTTAAAAGTAAAACGTTATTGAACGATGGATAAAATATTAATTGAATAATTTTTAATAACAGAGTGTCTCGATTAACTGGTTCATTAATAACCAAAATGTTAATGTGCTGGATAGTCGAGACAATAAATAATTCACTGAATAAATTTTTAATTTTAATGGTTAACTTTAGTCCAAGTTTGTCACGTACTCCAGTGAATTTAAAATTATTTATATTTAATTTTTAACAGAATTAATTTAACACTATCGGTTATTTGCAAAAGTGTCTAAACTTTCTGACAATTTAATGAAAGTAGATAGCAGAATTTAATTTGTTGATAATTAAAAGTGTCGGTTAATTTTAAATTACAGTCTGGACTGGTATTCGATATATAAATAAGATAGTTTGACAATAAATGGAAAATTGCTCGAGTTTTTAAAATTTAAACATCCAGACGCTGGGTACTAAAATTTAAATTACATTATTGTACCCAATGAACTTTATTATTTATTTTTTTTTCATCAGTTCACAATTAACCCGACAATTTATTCATTCACGATAATTATTCGCCGTTTAATTAATTATATATATTTTTAAAAAATAATAAAAAATCTTACTTGTACTTTCAGAATCTTCAATATCAGGACACGCTTGATATTTAAGTAACAATTTACTTGGATCTGTGCAACTTTCGGCATAGCTGACTGGTGATTTGCATTCTTTCTCACCCCGATTATACGTAAATGTATACGGGGCTCCATTAAATGGACACTGAATCGGCTCTGGATTTAACCGGAACATCGTAAACAAGCTGTCATCTGTCCTCAGTGATTCGCAGAGATCTTTAAAGTTTTTTCTCTCTGTCGAACATGTTCCCACTGTAACAAAAATAACAAAAATATTTAATAAAAATAAATCCACTGTTCATATAACACTATAAAAATTTTTTTGACCCGGTGAAGTGTAAATGTCTCGTGTAAAAATAATTTTTTAAAATTAAAGTAGTGTGAATTTAAAATTTTGACACCGCCAAATGTGTAAATGTATAAGTCATGATAATTTTCCGTTAAGACAATGAATCATAAGAATATTTAAATGTTAAAAATTCTATTTAATATCTAAATACAATTAATGTAGTTGTTGATTAAGTAGTTAAAAATATTAAATGATCATTTGTTGCTCGTTAATCAAAACTACGAGTAACACGGAATGGTGTAAAGAAGTAGATTACACCGTGTTTAAATTACAGGCATGGAAAGTTTACACCGAGAGAATTTTACGGCGTTATTTTACCGAAATTTTGGATAGTGTATAGGGGAAGAGATAAGAAGTATTGAGATTAAGTAAATAAAATATGATAAATATTTAGAGAAATCAAAAAGCTAAAAATTTAGTGTGTTGACGGGCATTAAAAATAAGGCGTCTTTGTGAATAATCAATAAGCAGTCGAAGAAGGATTTGCTTGTCAAGTTTACTAAGAAGCTTAACTCCCGGAGTCCTTGAACGGCGTTTGATAATTTATTCACTTAAAATAATCCCCTATATATATACATACATATAACAGGTACATATTTATTTATAAATACATTATGTATAATTAAATATGAATATTTAATAGTTCGCTAAAGTTAAACGACGGAAAATAAATTACCTAATTTTTTTAAAGTTGAAAACATTTTTTTTAAATATTTCCCGCTGAAAATTTAAATTGAACTGATTTTTTTTTCTTTTTTTGAGTCATATTTGTTGATTAGAATTATTGTCCTCTAGGCATGCGCGAATCGATTCGAAATTCAGATAAAAAGTTTGAATTTTTGGAAAAAGTTCAAGTATCCGTAAATTTTGGGGTTATTTGATTCAAATTTGAATATTCGGTTCTAACTTAAAACATCAAATTGTTAAAATTAATTTTCAATAAATAATAAATTAATTTTTAAATAATTCAAAAATTACTATCGTCTTCTTTGTGTTGGTGATTTTTGACCATAGGCCAGTTCGATGCGTGCGGTAAGAAAATTTTGAAAAAATATGACAGTTAATGATATTAAAAAATAATATTTTTGATGTACTTTAAATGTGGATCTAATCCCAGGGCGTCGACGAACGTCAAGTAAAGATAAAGTTGGCGGTTAGATTGAATTAAATGTAAAAGGTAAATTTTCCAGAGGCGAGATTTGTACGCTTGCAGTTGGTTGCATTTTACGTTGGTGTGTAGGGGGTGGGAAAGGGTGAAGGGCAAAGGGTGCGGGTGAGGATGCGAACGAGGACTGGGAAAGGGAAAGACGGGAGTCAGTGCGAGTGTACAAGAAAGAGAACGATGAAGATAAAGAGGGCGAGGGTGAGGGTGAGGATGGGGATGGGAATGAGGGGTTTCTGAGTTAGTATACGGAAGAGGATATAGTTCTCTATCTGCTTTGATAATTTATGCATTTCCCAGGATAATCCCTGTGTATGAAAGATGGTAGCCAGCGGCTTTCCAGCTCCCTCTCTTCGCCTGTGTCCTCAGTTCTTGTCTGGGGGATAGTTGTAGACGACCGGGTAGGTATCTAGGAACTATAGAAGGGTGCAAGCTCGGTTAAAGGTACTGAAGATTGTTAATGTAAGGTGAAGGGATTGAAGAGAGGATTAGGAAGCTGGGGGGAGGGTCTGGAAGTAAAGGATGATACAGGGGGCATGCGGGTTTCAGAATATAAACTGGTGGGGAAAACTTTGCCTTTACTTGGCTCCCTGAGCTCACGCTAACGAGACATTAACAGAACAAAGAAGCTACCCTGTTACCCTCTCTTTTCTCTTTTACTGGCTCATCTTTAGCTCATTCACTTACTCACTCACTCACTCATTCACTAGCAGCTTTATCGTGACTTTAGTCATTTTACGCTAACTCTCTTTTAACGTTATCTTTAAACGTACTTTTATATCTCGCTTTTCTCTTCAACATTTACTGGGTGATCGTGAAAGCCTGAGAGTCAAGTATCAAAACTCGTCTTCGACTTGGTCCTTTTTTTAAATATTTTTTTTTCTTAAGCTCCTTTGCTCATCACTTTCAATATCAGGGACACTTTAATAACTAGTCAATGGGAAATAAATATTACTTAATGTTACTTTGCTTAGTAGTTAATTACACCCATTTAGTTAACGCCGTAATTACTTAATTAATTTTTTTTTTAATTACTTTGCGAGAGGAAATTAATTAACGCTCGGATATTAAATTAATTTGCTTTGAATGAATAGTTATTAGTGTAATTTAAAAAAAAAATTTAAAACTGATTTTAGGGAAATAGTTATTATTAGGATTCAATTAACAGTGAGATTGCCGGGGGCTGAAGATATCAACCGACGTGTAATGGTTTGAATGATAAAAATAAAATAGTTAAAATGGTGTAATTTTTATCAGCGTTGACTGAGATAAATGGATATAGAAATTTAAACGCACTAACGAGATAATCTCATCACTTTATATCACGGCAATCTTCGGCGATCGTAAAAGACGTCTTGATGTCTCGAGATATAGTTACACATTAACGTATATACATTGGTTATTATACTAAAAAGACGTGGAAAAAGCTCCATAAAAATATCAGGTTGTATAAAACAATTTAATAATTATTTTATTACGGTCTCTTTTAACTTTTTTTATTAATAAAAATAATGAGCAAGCCGTCTTAACTTTTAGTGATAATAAATTTTTATTATTTAGACGTACTCTTGACCAGAATTAAAATTTATAAATAAGTTAAGATGGGTCATTAAAAAACTTTACATTCATTATAAATACTTAATAAATTTTTTATGCGTCGAAAAGTTGAGAACTGTAAATAGTTAAATTATCGTGAAAATTTTGTTCTAAGTCGATCTATCGGAAAAAAGATGAACCAGTTGTACAAAAGGAAAATTTAATGAGGGATTGAGGAGGTTTAAGCTTAAAAGTTTTGAACTAAGTAGAAATGTGAATCAAAGCTCATATATGTTGCATTTGAAAATGTATTTTCACTAGATGGGCGCGAAAAGTTTAAATTTATTCCGTTTAGCGGGAAAAAAGTTATACTTTTTTGTTGAGCGAAAAAATTTCCACGTTGGCAGCTATTGCCTTCGGCTCAAATCGACAATCATACACACGGGTTGTAATTTCTTACTTTACTTCCTAAGTGTGCACTGCACTATTAGACCGATCGAATTTACTGGGTTATTATGAAAAAATTAAATAAGTGATGGCAGCAGTAGCCTTTGGCTCAGGAAGCCAACTGGACATAGGCATCAAAATTTCCTACTTTATTCCCTAAGTGCGCACTACATTATTAGACTGACAGGTTTTACTGGACGGTAATTATGAAAAATTTTAATAAGTGATGGCAGCAGTAGCCTTTGGCTCAGGAAGCCAATTGGACATAGGATCAAAATTTCCTAGTTGGATAGTATATTGTTGGACCAATGGGATTTCTCTGACAGGATTTATGAAAAATTTAATAAATGTTGGCAGCTTTTGCCTTTGGCTCAAGTAGACAATTAGACATACGGGTCGAAATTTCTTACTTTACTCCCTAGGTGTGCACTACACTAGAGATAGAAGTTACTGGACGGTAATTATGAAAAATTTTAATAAATGATGGCAGCAGTAGCCTTCGGCTCAGGCAGCCGATTGGACACAGGGTCGAAATTTTCTAGTTGAAAATTTATTACTAGACCAATGAAATTTATGTGGCAGGATTTGTGAAAAATTTAATGAGTGATGGCAGCAGTTGCCTTCGGCTCAAGAAGCCAACCGACTCTCGTCTAAAATCGTCGTATTTAATTCCTCGGCAGACAATACACTATTAAAATATTAATATACTATTTAAATATGTATATTTAATATTGATTAAATAATTTGAATAAATCGATGGCATACATTAAAATAAACTGAATATTAATTTTAAAAATAAATTAATAATCGTAAAAGTCTTGGGTTTAGTGAGGATGAAATATTATTTAAAATAATTGTAAATGAGTTTGTTTTATGAATTTATAATTTTGCAGAGTTTCGAAACAAAGTAAAGCAAAGCAAAGGCATTATACATAATAATAATAATAATAATAATAAATTATATTGTAAATTGTAATTTTATGTAAACGATAATAGAGATGAAAAGTTGATATATACAGGTATACAGGTATATATATTGGTTCCGAAGAGAAAATGGAGAAAGAAATAAAGATATGACTGGTCCATTGTTCTTGTTTGAACTGAAGACTATGATTACCCTGCGACGACGTCGACGTTGACGTCAACGACCAACCGCTGGTGGCTCCATTCGCAGCCCTTTGAGATGCAAATGCTAATTGAAATGTAAAAGTTGGCGACCTATATCGAGAACTCGAGGACTCTGAGACTGAGGGCGCGACAAGTTCCGTGTTCTCTACCCCTTTCTTTTTAACGACCAAATAGCTTTTTTTTTTTTTATCTTCACTTCTCGCGGTAGTTTTTTATTTTCAGACTGGATCGTTGGAAATTCTTGGTGCCTTGTTACTTTCACTGAGTCGTTTTGAGGAAGAAAAAGAAGAAGGAGTAAGAAGGAGAGGATCCATCGGGAGCATCAGTACCGGCAGTAATGCACCGTGCTTTTAAATCTACGGAATTGACTTTTTTCAGACTTGAGTCCGCGCGATTAGAGAGAACTCGGGTGCAAAAAAAAAGTTTATTAAGAATAAAATAGAAATTAAAAAAATAAAGACGATGAATGAAAAATAAAAAGGGGTGAGTTTAAGTGAAAGAGAGAAAGAGTTGAGAGACTAATCACAGTCTATTTGCGATTAATTTAAACTCCTTTACCTTCATGAATTCACATTTTATCTGGTTTTAAATGCCGGCTACCTTTTAACGTCTCGTTAATAAAACATTGATTTTATAATATCAATTATTGTTTGTACTTATAATTATTTTTAATTGATTTTTTAATCGAATCATTCAATTTTTCCTCGTTGTATATTAATTTTTTAAATACACTGTGAGTTATTTTTTATATTGACGGTAAAATTTTCAAAGGCTTTTAGCGGGAAATATTTAAAAATTAAATTATTTAAATTATTTAAAATGAAAATTAATGTTTTTGATACTTTGGGTTTTATTTTAATCGGGGTACATTTAATTTGGGTAATTTAAATATTGAAATAAGTAATAAAATACAGTATATTTACGAATATGATTTTTTAGAGAGATAATAAATTATCATTGTGTCGCAATGTATACCCTTTGCAATAAAACTTTCGCATGGTTGACGCGTATATAAATTTTTTTTGTCGCAACCCCCTGACTCTACTACTACACCATTGGGAATTTACTGGTCATTTGGGACAACGTGTGTGTTATATCGTGAAGCCAAAAAGCACTTACGAAAATGCGACATCGCGCCAAATATCGTTGTTACATATTAACAAAAAAAAATGGAAAAAAATTCCTTAGAGACGTATATTGAAATTTAAATAGTTTTTTCTTTTTTTTAAATATATATAAATCAAACTTTTATAAATATAATATATATAGGGGTAGTAAATTTCCAATAGAACATTTTTTAAACAGCGCGAAAATTTATATTTTTTTTCTTTGTGTATATATGGGAGAGAATGGGCTATGGACATGGGGTAAGTTGGTCACTTTGACCAAAAAAAAAATTTTCAAAATTCATTTTACTCTCAAGTCGATTTTTTTCAGATTTGTAAAAAAATAAAAATGAAAAAAATTTTTTCGTCTAGATTTTGAAATTTTTCTACTATTTGGCGTCACCAAATCACCCTGTATTTTTTTTCTAGACTGTAAATAAAAATTTGTAAAAAAAAATATCAACTTTTATTAAAAAGTGGTGTCTCATTTTGCCCTAGTATTTCTTATGTTAATGTAAATATAAATATATAATGTAGAAGACGATTATTCTCATTACTAAAGTTCCGCGATGTGGTTCTCACAAGTATTTCCGGTACTCGTTGATACGTTATCACAAGGCGCGTTAAAACCGTTTAGTGACTTTCGTGACTCGATCCACTTTAACGAAGCGTCAAGTAAAAGCGATGCGAGTATGGCAACGGCAGTTGCTGCTTTAGCTGTGGTATAACTACCGGAATTTGTTATTTTATGGTTTCTATCGTACCGAGCGACATCCGGCTGAGTCTCTAGGGAATTACCCCCTTAACCCTTTATCATTGTCTGTATAAACGTTGGCGTAAAAAATTCCCAGAAGAGCTCATTTCACCAAGTATTCACTTGTGCAAATGACACCCCTAAAACCCATCAAATTTTTCCATCTACCATTATAAGCCCATCGATATAAAAATAATCACCAGCTAAATAAAAATATACTTGTTTTTAAATAAATTACTCCGACTTTTACGCCCGCACTTTATGGCTATAGGTGTTACTTTATACCCTCAAGATAAATTTTTAAATTTTTCACGAGAGTTAATTTCAAGCAAATAAATAAATAATCGAATCCAGATCGAAAAATTTTTTTTATGGTTTTTTTATTTTACTCGCTCGGGTATTAGAGATACGATAAAAATGTATCAGACCATTTTTGTTTGTCATTAAATTTTCTACAAAAAAGGTCCAGACATTAATTTCCGTATAATTAATAGTTTAGAAGTTATAATTAATTAATTAATCAAACATAAAAGTTTTTTATCTATGTTAGAATTTTAGTGGACTTAAAATGAAAATTCTGGCTGAACTATCGCAGATATCATAAAAATGTATATAAACAATTTTGTTTGTCATTAAATTTCCTATAAAAAAGGTTCTTATAAATATCCTCGTAAAGTCCATAGTTTAGGAGTTATATAAGGCTAAAGTTAATTAAAGATCTTAATGAGAAATTTTTTTCATTAATAGTTTTAATGGCTTGTAAATTAAAATTTCCTATATAAATATTAAAAATACTATAAAAATGTATATGAAATTTTTTGTTGCAATTAAATTCACTAGAAAAAAGGTCTGAATAACCATAAGCCGAAAGTCGATAGTTGATTTCCAAATTAAAAAATAAAACTCATTAAAATGAGAGACTATTTTTAAATTCAATAACTCGCGTAAATAAATAATAAAAAAAAGTAAATAAATTCTAAATTGATATTTTAATTGACAAAACGTAGCAATTAGTAACAGTACAAGAGCCAGGACGTATATGTCTGTCAGTACAACATTTATCCAGATGATTCTAATACCGCAGAGAGGGATGAGGACATCTCACACTGTTTTCGGATCAACTCCAGACTAATTGGACGCGACGTAATCCTACATGACGTAGCTAGTAGGGACTATCGCGAACGCGATCGAGTCAATTCACCATGTAGATTACCATCATCGTGCCGGTGGTTTTCCTTGGTGACACGTTAGCGCCCCCCTAACATTGTCACTCCCTTTTCCTCTCCCTTTTTCCCTTCCCCCGCCTACGCTCGTGTCCGCATACATCCGTCCAATTCCATGTTTTCCTGAATAGAAACACTGGGCACATATGTCGGGATCGTAGTCGAGGTCGCTGGTAGGCCCAAATATGGGTCAATACCCAGAGCAGTCCACCATCTTGCTCCGAAACAGGGAAAACCCGAAAAAATATTTGATAGTCTATTTCCCGGTGGCTAATCCAATCCGCGCTTTTTGCTGGACATCTATTCCGAGCGATGCTCTGGCAATCCCGTCCATGATATTGTTTATTTTAGCTGTTGCTCTCTCATTTCACATACAAATCAATTGCGCATCATATTCTAGTCCTCGGGTACACACGCAACCAATTCGCTTGGGGCACTGCATATGAATTACTGGATTACAATTTTGTTTACTTCGCATTCATGAATCAATGCATACGTTACATTTTCATCCCTCGGATATGTATTTACACGCTTACTGAATTACATAAATCGTTCGGGGTTTCAGCTTTGAAATTATTGTTTGTATATATATATATATACCTACATGTTTATGAAAATTCATTAACGTTTGTCGGCGTTACTCATCCATTTATTTTAATTAAAATACATACTTTTTTTTATCATATTAACAAATTTATTTTTAAATTTTCCTGCCGTTCATATATTTACTGTTACTGTATATAAATATTTTATATCTACAAATTAATGCAGGCTGGTGAAAAATACAAGTTGACCCGGGGCAAAATCAAAATGAAATTATTAAATTTTCACTACTTACTGATTTGTTAAAATGAGTTATAATTTAAAAATTAAAAATTCAAGATTTTATAGTGACCCATTTTACCTCAGAGAACTTTTTCAATTTTTTTAGCGGGAAATTTAAAAGTATGACGGCGTTTTTTGGACTGACCAACTTGCCTCAATTTTTTTTTACAAAACGCCAAGTATTTTCGATCAAAAAAAAATTTTTCATTACAAAGATAAAGTTTCATTTTACCCCAATGTCTAATTTCGCTCTGAATTATTTTTTTGTTAGAAAAAAAAAATTGACATCTGAATGTGCCGGAAAAAAAAATAAATCATCCTTAATTAATGAAAAAAGTAGGATTGACGAGTGACAAATGATAGAATATAATATAATAAAATAAATAACAAACAAAATCCAATAAAAAAATAACAAACCAGCGGGAAAAAAGGTATCCTTTTAAATTTCAATAAAACGTCACTTGTCCACGGTCGTTATAAATCATCCTGGTGAAAGTAAGCAGGCTGTAGTTAAGGAGAACCTATCATCTCTATATATATGTATGTATATAGATACTATCCTTCGTATAGAAAAGACTAGGACTATCCACACAATGGCTCCATCAGTCGGACTGAGTACGGCACCCAACCACCGGGAAGTATCAAGGACATCCTCGAGTGGTGGAAAAGAAAAGAGACCCCGAATAAAGAGTCCGAGGAAGGAAGTAAAGTTGGTTTTATTTTTTTGACTCTCACTCTTACTCTCATACTCTTTTGGTGTCTTCTAGTCTTTTTATTTTACCAGAATACGATAGATTGTATGATGGTATGGGAATCCGATATCTTGGTCAGCAGATTCACGTCACTTTTACTGTCTACACTAGCCAATTTCTGGGGTTTGTGGTCAGAGTTTTAGGAATCTTAACCTATATATTTATATATATAGATTGGGAAGACATAAAAAATAAGAATCAAAGTATTTGAGAAGAGTAAAGAAGGATAAAAAGTACTGAGTTAAGATATGGGAAAACACATGCGTGTGACGAGTTTAATAGGGGGTGGGGAAGATGAAGAGGTTGGAAGACTTGTCCATCGGTCTTATGTAGCAGAGAGAGGGAGAGACTGTTTATATTTGTGTGTCAGGTTCAGCATTAAGGTTTGATCGTGTGTGTTGGGTAGGTGGAGCTCGAGTTTGTACTATATATAGAGCAGAGGACCGAGTTTAAGGACGAGAAGGAGCAGTTAGAGGGTGGAAGGATGGAGAGTGAGGGTGGAGAAGTAAAAGGAGGTGGATCGTTTGCCCGCGGCAATAAAGGATACGTATACATGCCAGGAGGTTATAATCTCCCTTGGGTAACTTGCAAATTCAATTTGTCCACCGTAATTACATCAAGGCGGTAAAATAATAATAATAATAATCCCAATAAAAAAATCAATCTATACGCTGAGGAATTTAAAGATATTTATTTAATAAAATAAGTTTAGCGACCGACTCAAAGGATTTTTTTTAAATTTAATTACTGGGAAATTGAATCGTGTCTTGGAGTTTTTTTTTGCTTTAATTATTTTCTTGGGAAATTATTTTTAATAGTGATAATTGGTTGGAAGCTTTTAATGAGTTGTTTTTTTACTCTTTTTCAAGAGCTTTAAGATGAATTTCTGAGCTAACTATTGGAGGTACGAATAATTATCGGCCTATGACTAATATTTTGGTTGTTAAGATTCTAATGAGCTTTGAATTTAAATTATGAGTAAACTATCAAAGATAGAGTAAAATTGGACATAAACACTTTTGTAGAGAATTAAATTTCCTACAAAAAAGATCTGAGCGACCATAAGCTCAAAACTAATATTTTGGAAACTACAGTCATTTTAATAAAATTTACTCATTAAGATTTTAATGAATTTTGTTTATCAAAAAGTTGATGAGTTTAAATTTGAAATTCTGACGAAACTATCAAAGATAGCGTAAATTTATAAAGGGACAACTTTGTAGAGAATTAAATTTCCAACAAAAAAGGTCTCTTTGACAAAAAGCTTAAAATGAATAGTTAAGGAATTATATGCATTTCAATGAAATCTGTACGGATGTACGTACATAAAAAAGATTTTAATGAAAAAGAGTTTAGAACGCAAGTTAATTAAATGAAATAAGTTACTTTTTGCAAGTAATGTTAAGAGCTTTATTACTAAGAGTGACTAAAAAAAAATATAGTGTAATATTTTTTTATTTTTTTACATCACGAGAGCTCTTTATGTGACCTAAAGACCTTGTACTAATAGTCGTGAAAATGTTTTTCGTTGTAGCTAGGGAACGTTAAAGCATTTTCCAACTCGCTCTCATTAAGAGTATATAACATTCCTCGAAGCCATTATATTAATGGAGTGCGGATCTCGTTGATCAAAAGGGCTCTCGTGCTCTCTCTCCCTCTTCACATATACATATGCAATAAAATATATATATATATATATTTTTTTTTCTTACTCACTCACTCTCTCATACCCTCTCAATATACTTGTACTCTCAGTGACACTCGTCGAGGTAGAAGAACCAACTCCTCGATGAATCAGCACTACCAGAGATTCGCTTACGTCATCTAGTACTTCAATATAGCTGCCAAATAGTCTACTCGTGCAATTATTAACATCTTTTAATTTAATATATACATAAATTCAATCACTTTTTTTTATATCTAGATTTCATATTTTATTTATGACGACTAATTAAAATACTAATCAACCATCGATTAGATAACGATAGCACTTATTATTTAAAATAGTTTCATTTATTTTATTGTTATTATTGTTTGATACGAAATTAGTATCAATTAAATTATGTAATCAATTATTAGGACAGCTTAATTATTATTATTATACAATCTATTTCAATTAATTAATGTATTTATTGATTCATTGTAAATTATATTAATATCCGCGAAATTCAAATATTACACTAATTAACCCATAAAATTATTCCGCAGGAATCATCAATTGTCTAGTAAAATACAATTTCATCATTAAATTTTTTTTTAAATACAATTTATCTGGAATAAAAAAAATTATTTTTGAATTTAATTATTTTCGCGCGTTTATTTTTAATTTTATTTAATAAATATAAAAAAAAGGAATAATTTATTGCCAAAATATTCCAGTGATGGTGTCAACAAAGACATCTGTTAAATATCTATTTATATATATATAAATATATATGTATATAAAAATCTTTAAATATGATATTAACTAGTTCGTTAAAATTGAATAGTTACTAATTAAACTATCGTATGCTAGCGCACAAGGTAATAATTATATTGGCATAACCCGTCGTACAAATCCTTAATATTCTCATCCCTCTCTGTCTTTCTCTCTTTCTCTCGTTCTCATTATTTCTGCCACGGTTACGACTGGCAATTATAACTCATCCCCAACTATCTTCTGTACCCTACTATATTCAACCATCACTTTATATCTGTACGTGTATCTTATACACCTTTATATATATATATATATGTATTATATATATAGGCACACGAATATAAACTCAATAATATATATATTTATAGACATGTATAGTCTGAATATAGAGTACAGTACAGAGGTAACGAGTAATTGTTATCGCTACGCCGATCTATTCGGTAACCAGAACAGCTGGATTAGCATTGATAATGAGGACGTTAATCATTAATGAATCGTCATGAAGAGCTGCGACGTTATCCGCCGTCGAGTTGGGTTATATTAATTTTCAAGATGCGGGTTAATGTTACGCTAACGAGTTTACTATTAATCCAATAAACAGAATTTTGTGTGCTACAGAGGATCGGAAAATCTGCTAGTCTAAAATTCTCGTATTTCAGGAGCTTTATTTGAGCTCATGCATTTGATACCGAAAATTCCACGGGGGTGATAGAAATAGTTATGGAATTTTGAAAAATATTTAAATTGGTTTTGAGTTTCAATAAATAAGACGGCTTTGAAACTTACCGATAATTCGATTAAACCGAAATTTATTTACGCAAGTGTTAATTTTTGATTAAAGAAACGCGAGACACTAGTTTTGAACCCGCGGTTTTGTATTTATATTCAAATCCCAGCAGTAGTCTCTCGTAATTTAGACAGTCTGGCTCGGGATCTCTTTTCCAGTGGGTTCAGATCCTGGTGATCTTAAAATTTCCTTTTCACGCATCACTCAAATTTTCGGATAAATATAAATGTCTAAATGAAAAATTAATCTTTAGATATTCTGCCATTTGTTTATTAGATTCGGGACAAAATACAAGCTTGAGAAGCGTTAAAACGATCTTACACGACAACTACTTTATTTAAATATCATTTCTTAACATATATTTGTTATTTTTCACAATTTATTTAATAAAACCCGAAATTATACATTGGGATCACTATTTAAGTGACAAACGTCAATAAAACTGGCCAAGATTTGTCATCTATTGCTTACTGCTCCCTCTGTCTTTCGTCAACAGAAATTCTCTATTTGGGACGGATTAAAACCTTAAAGGTCCGACAGTAAGTTAATTAAAAGCTATTTCAAAATTTTTCAACTAAATCCCATTTGTTAATTTAAAAACAAAACTGACGGAAAATAAATGGAAATTTATTAATGACAGAGACAAACTTAAATTAATGTCTATGTTGGCATGTGATACTGATTGATACGCAATCAAGTAAATAAAATTGTTTATTGTAAGGATTGGCTTAAGTAAATGGCATTTATATTATCTGGTGAAATTAAAAACCAAAAGGATATAATGACTGACAGGTTTCTGATGCCAAAGCAAGACAACGTGATGAAATGAGAGTGTAAGAGATTGCGATATCGTGTGTTATTGTGTGGGTGAGAAAGAGACGGATAAAGGGAATTGAATGGGGAGAGAATGGAAGGAAAGGAAAAAGAGAGAGAGAGCATGTTGATTAGGCTGACAAAAGAGAGTGGGAAATTGTTCGCGTGGGTGGTGAGAACCCTCTATTCGTCGGCTGTGGGGCTCTGCACCATAGGATTTGACGGGGAGATAAACGCAGGACACAGCCGAGAGAAAAACGAAACGTGCTATGGCATTAGGGAGATAAGTGGCCGCCAAGAGGGGACTCACTACGGGGCTGGAATTTGGAATAAGAAAAAAAAATGACAAGGGCCGAAGATGCGACGCGCTGCGATATCCAAAGGGTGGCTACCGGTAATCCACTTTTTTTTCTTTTTCTTTTTTATTTCAAGATATTCTTTGTTACTGCCTTTTGCGCTGTTTCATCTTGCTCACTCCGACAAGCATAAGATGAATTTCTGAGAACTGTTGACCCACGAAAGCCTCACTTTCTCCATGGAATTGATTGGCCTCATCATGGACCAAAAAATTGTGGGTTTTATTTTTTTGGGTTTGTTTGAAATGTGATGGATAGAGGGTAAATTATTTCTGAAGTATTGAATTACTTTAGATGCTGGAAACTTATTTTTACTCTAGATTGATAACGAGAACGCACGCAATTTTGTAAAAAATGCACACCTCGAATTTTGTAAATTGGAAACAATTATTTAAAAATGCATCACAGTCACGAAATTTCGAATTTAAATTTGCATTTTTGAATAATCAAAGTTAAATTTGACTGAAGATAAAACACGGTGTGCATAAAATTTGTACACTCAGACATTTTTTTTTTTTTTAGCAAAATTGTTTTTTTTATCAAAGGCAACATCCTAGTTTATAATGAAAATAGAAATTTCCCGACGTAATACTGCGTAATAAAAATTCATACATCCAATCTCAGTAACATAAGAAAGAATGAAAAAGACTGAAAGCTCAAGAGATTGTATCATCTTCTCATTCTCGTTCTGCAACAACAATTTCTATTTTTTTTTTTTTTTGCGAGTGTGCATTCTGATTTCTCTTGTCTACCAAATAAAAACCATACAATTTTCCTAAGACATCCCACATAATACGAACCACATGCAATTTCTTCTTATTATTTTTTATTTTTTTTTTAATGCTCCTGCTTGAAAATTATTGAATTGCTAAATCGAATCAAAAGATCAAGTATATTAATCTATATATTAATAATATTCAAAGTAAAGAGAATATTAAATGTTATAATGGATTAAATGAAATTATGTATATTTATATAAATATATACGACTATTAGTCAACGAGATTTCAATTAACTGACACTAAATAATGACAAATTATTTTTTTTTCGAGTAGAATTAGTAAATTTAGTTAGTAATTATTATATTGTTTATTTAATATTCGATATTTGATTAAAAGTACCCTTGGAGAATTATGATTTCGGCTGGTCATCGTGGTATATATATTAATATATTGGCATGATACATCTGTCTGTTATTATTTACCACTTAAGCTATCAAATCGACGTTAAATGACTTTTCGATTTATTTATATATATATGTATTTAATACATATAAATTGAAATTGAGGTCGATGGTTGGAATCACGTTGATCGTACGGGGGTTAAATACACAGAGTGACTTTCAACTATTTTTATGGGCAAAGTGCTTTGTCACATTAATTGTGGTTAGAATATAAATGCTGTTTTTTTAACGGCTGAAAAAAGTTGTCGTAAATAAATTTATCTAATTAAAGTAAACATCAAAAATACCCAGGGCTTGTTTATGTAACAGCTGGCTGTTGTTTTTGCTAATTTTATTATTAATAAATTTTGTTTAGCTTAATTTCGGTTAATTTTTATTTAGGGAGACTTAAATACTTTCTTTGGGCAAACGGAAATTTTATTAATTATTTTTTTTAAATTCCTGAGAAGGAAAAATTTAAAAACTGATTACGTCACAAATGCTTCTAATATTTTTACACATCTACATAAATGCCCAGAATTTTATTTTCAAACATAAAATTCCCTATTGCTATTTCTAAAATATTTCAATAAGCTTTAAAATTATAAATTCATCATTTTTTTAAAATATTTCAATTTAATTTACAAATAAATTCATCATTCCGCTTATTAAAATTCCATTGTCCATCAAAATTAACCACCAATTAATATTATTTCACTTACAAAAGCTATAAATCTGTTTTTTCCGCATTAACATAAAGCAAATTTCAAACACGCTACCTCTGCTAGTAACAATTGTTGAAAAAAAAAATCTTTTATCCGTCAAAATTTAATATATCCGGCAATTTAATAGCGTCCGGTGATTATCAACCCGTTTCACAATCCAACGAAATTATTCCGGCCAAAAAATTCCCACATTACAAACGCCCATAATTTAAAAGCATTAATAAAACAAACAAACAAACGAAACAAAAAAATAACCCTTTCACTTTTGCCAGTACCTGAAAGAATATCATCACATCACCTTCCCACAAAATTGCATACCCGCGTGAAAACCCATTGAAACGCTAGTGTAAAAGAGTAACTGACTCTGCATGCCCGCTATACCCTACACCAGACAATACGGTCATCTCTGCCAGGCTATTTCACATATCCCACATGTAAATGCGACACGGAAATGCATAACCGCGTTTATACCAAAGCACTCGCGTTTGAGATTGCTCTTGTAATGGCCGAGTTTGGTTCAAAGTTTGTCTCTCTCCATCGCTCTGCCTCTTGCATTAGACGAAATGACACGAGATAGGAGACAGCAATAACCTCATCCCTATTCCCTTTTCGCATTTTGTCCCTTCGCTGCATTCCAACTCAACCCGACCCTTTATCACTTTATCCATCTGTCCCTATTTCTCTTTCTGATCCAAGCAGAAAGGTAACAACGTTACCTTTCTGCTCGTAATGACAATTACACACGCAGCAATAGTGCGTAGAAAGTGACAATTGTCATGTGGTTGCAGTCTCATTTTACTCGGATCTCCATTTCCGAAATATACGCCGCGTTTATTTCTCTGGGTACAAGAGACTATGGAATTTCTCTTTATACTCTGACATTTTCTGCTTCCACATATTTGTATATAGACAGTATGAAATGGATGTAAAGTGAGCATATAGACAAATAAATCAGTGGTGAAAGTAATAGTAGACGTACAAGAAATGTTACAATTCAAAATGTGAGACAAAAAACTTTTTGTTAACTATTTTTTAAATTTTTAAAGTACCCGCGTCGAAAAATTTGATCTGATTTTAGTCTAACTAGACTATATTAGGACTGATTGGTCTGTATTTGAACTAGTTGATCTGAAAATAATAAAAAATATATAATAGACAGGAAACGTCTAATTTCGGTTTGAATAAAAACAAAAAAAGGCAAAATATTTTTAGAAAAAAGTATAATTTTGATTTGGACGATCAGAACTGGATTAAAAATTATTGAATACAAAGAAAAAGTCGAATTAAATAGAAATAACTTTAAATTTGTAGTTTTTTTAAAACAGATGAAATTTTTCGACCCGGGTACAAGATAAAAAACAATGGCTGCATAAAATTAATATTGACTTCTACTTTTTCCGATGTAATTTTGGAAAAGGTGAATTTTCATAAAATTATGATTTTATTTCCTGTATTTACAGAAGTTCAAAAATAGTCAACTCAAAGTTGGTCATTGTCTAATATTTTAAAGTTACACATGGTGAAGACTTTTTAGAAGGAATTTTTTTACTCAGATTGTAGTCGGAAATTTACTGTTGACAATATATCTATATCCATATAAAAGAGTATAGCAGATAGTAGAAACTATAAAGTATGAGAGAAAAGGGAAGATAATAAAATAGAGGAGAGAAGGGTGTGATGGCTAGAACTGAGGAAAGGATCGGTGCACCGTGTCGACCCCTTAATCGCGAGAACTCACTCGACTGAGAAATTACATCCACCCGCAGTTACCTACGACTATAAGCTAGAAACTGGGAACTGGGAACTGGGAACTTGGAACTGGGAGGTAGAAACTGGGAACTAGGAACAAGTATAGGACTTGTGTGGTGTCTACTAGTACTGAGCTCTCTTACACTCGTCACTATCACGCTGCTACGAATCTTGATTCTTGTTGGTTCTTGTTGGGTGCTCTCGATGTTGGTTCCTTTTTGGTCTCATGGATGCTCGGGTGTCTGGGTCTCGAGCTAGAGGGTGAGGACGAGGATGAGGACGAAGATGAAACTTGACTGCTGGTGATGCAGAGAGGTTAGATAGAGTTTGCTCTGTCTGTGTAAGGGTCGCTGTGAACACGAGTACAGAAATCAGAGGGATTCATCTGGAAGATAAGACACGGGAAAAGTAAAACCCAAGTACTGTCCTGAAAGTGGTGCTGGGCACGAGTTTTTGGTAAATTGTTTTATTTTATAAGAACTTTTTTCAATTGAATAAATTTTTTAAACAAAATTATTTATGGATTACATTTTACTAGGACCGAAAAAGAGGATTTTTATGTACCTATATATATATATATATATAGTTCGGTAAAATAAAATATAAATGAAGCCAATATTAACTTTCTCCTTTTAACTTAAAACTTTTTTTTAACTTTCATCAAACTAATATTAATCTTCTCCAAGTGCATATGTATATCTTCCTCAACTCAAGATTTTTAATGACTAATTTCAAATTTAATATCAGTTAATTAAAAAAAAAAAAAAAAAAAAAAAAAAATAAACCGTAACCTAAATAAAATATTAATTAATATATATTTCAATAGTTTAAATATCACAATCGCAGTAGAGATTATTGTTTAAATAATCTATAGGTTGATATCTCGAACAATGTTATCAACATAGCGTGTCGTTCATTAATAATACATATACCCTAGAATACAACACACGTACGCAGGTTTCTATGCGGAATCCTTTAATAAACGAAATCCATAAATGAATAAAATATAAATTGAAAAGATTATCAGTTTGAAATAAAATAAACTCAGTCGCAGTTACTAGAGAAATAAATAAAAAAATAAAAAATACATTGATATATATTTAATGTCGATTACTGTGAATACGAGCGTGACTATTTTGAGTATTTAAATATTCTCTTTGTGAAGCTTTGGCTGATAGATCAATCCACATTTATGTATTTATAATTGGTGAGCCTGAATATGCTAGTGGTATCGGGGGTCGGGGCTCGGGGCTCGGGGCTCGGGGATCGGTAATAGAAGTAGTTGTGCCGGCAGTGGAGGCGGTGGTATTAGTGGTAGTAGCGGATATTATGTGTATTAGTGTATTATCTGGGTAGATGAAAAAATAAATTCACATGTATAGGTAAACTGATGTTCACATGTCGAATAGGTAGCAGAGGCATTCATAACCACCGGGATATCAATTTTTTCGTTCAATAATCCACTAAAACGTTCTCTACTCACAATCCGCCATATGGCGAGACTAGTTGATGGCAGAGAGGGTGTGCAACTCACTTTATATATGTATATGTATATGGATATGTCTATGGATAAATATATGTATAAAGAGAGAAAGAGAGAGGGAGAGAAATAAAGGCCCTCGCGGCGAATAGTCGAATACCCAGGATGTGCCTCGATACAATGGACGTCAGTTTTAGTTATGGCACGCCCGTCAACCTCGGGAATCATCGAACGACGGGCCAATGTTCCGTTTAGCTAACCTAGCTTGGCTTATTCTGTGTTATATCATATGTATAAATGTCTGTGTGTCTGTATGTGTGTCTGTATATAATATAATAGGAGCAGAGTTAGAGTGGAACAGACGAGATGAGAGGAGAGACTACTCATCTCTGCAGAGTAGTCTACACCACTTTAATTCTTGTCTCTCTCATCGTGCTCTGACGTACCCACCCCGCGAAAAGCATATCCAGCCCCTCAAAATCAGCTTTCCATTGTCCGCGATCGTATGCCCGTGTCAAGACCGGAAAATCCTGATACTACACACTACTACGATGTATGATCCAATATACGCACAATTATATTTCAAAGATTGTGTTTTATATTATGCTTTTTGGGGCTATAATCATTTTGACAGCTGTTTACGAGCTATGTTTGATAGAATATGGGGAAATAGACTTTTTTTATTTTCACGATCATATTTTATGATTGAGTTTTTAATTTTGGATTAATTTTATTTTTTGTGCACACCTTTGATCCCAAGGGTGTGCACTAGAATTTAGTAATTTTTTATTCCTATTCCAAGGCTGAGATTTTGATACTTTGAATTGTGTTTTTTTTTTAATTTTCTAAAAATTTTGTTAAATTGATAAAATTTAAGGTGTGCATTTTTTAATTTTTTTTACGCTTTGACTAAAATTCTATTAAAAATCAAATTTGAAAAAAATTTCTTGAAATAAAATCAAAATATAAATTTTTTATTATATCTACTAAAAAATGAATTTTTTTCTGCACAACTAATTCAAAAATTTAAATTTTAGTATCAGATTTCGTTTTATAAATTATCTTCAGCTTGTTCAGCGAGACTTCCTCTGAAAATCATCACATACTAAAATTTATCAACTCTAATATTAATTTTTGTGAGTACATTCAATGTTATAATAGAAAGAAACTGAGAAAAAATAATGATGATTTAGTCCGGGAATCGAACCCAGGTCTTTCGACATAGCGCCAACTCTAAGCTAAGTTCATCTCAGCCGTGCCACTGATCTAACGACCCATGTACACTATTCCCTCTTAAGTTCTCTGTTTTACTACTCATTGAATTCCCTTGCCGATGTTTATTTTTCATATTGTGTTTAGCATCGCGCACCCAGAAAAAAAATTTCCAACTGAAGGCAAATATTCTCGAAGAAAATTTCTTTGAAAACCAAAATTTTCTCAGATAAAGTAGAAATCTTCTCTGATGAAAACCAGTCTTCGCTCAAGAAAATCTTGACTTAGTTCCCGAAAATGTTTGTCTTAAAAAATATTCTCTTGGCTCAAGACTTTTTTTCTGTGCACAGCCATATTGTTGTTATATTTTTGGCATAGATGGTCTTTTATTATTAAAGCCTGATATTAATAACTCTTTTTCGATTAACGCTGTCAAGTTGATAAACCAATTGAAAAGAAATTTAAGCCGGTGAAATGTCACCGAGACAACAAGTTGATCTCATAAAATCCATCAGCTATCAGCGATAAGACGCGCCTCTATTGATAAGGTATAACGATACGTCCATCGACAGGATGAAAAGTATACACATGTACTAATACACCAGAAATTCCGAGCGATATTGTATTATGTCGTACATATATAGGAGAAATAATAATAATAAATAAACGGAAACGAGGTAAAGAAAATAAATAAATAAAAAAAGGCATCATGTTTCCTCGTGGTTAAACTCAGTAGTGAAACGTCTACGCTGTATACCGATAAAAAGCACTCATGTTTTCTTTCGATATTGCATTTTAAATTGACGACGCAATATAATGAGAGAATAAAATTACTTACCTTCGCGGAATTGAATGACGTTCTTATGACGATCGTTTATTATCAAACATTTGTAGCAGTTCTCCTGCTGGAAACTGTAAA
Source organism: Microplitis manilae (assembly GCA_030273425.1). Classification (NCBI taxonomy): domain Eukaryota; kingdom Metazoa; phylum Arthropoda; class Insecta; order Hymenoptera; family Braconidae; genus Microplitis; species Microplitis manilae. The sequence goes on from CP092725.1 coordinate 2,657,542, forward strand.
CAATAAAAATATAACAGTTTTATTTATTAGTTCAGTTCAAAATAACGTATCATATTTTTTTTTAACGGTACAAAAATTAAATATACGTTATTTATGTCTGTAACTTTAGATCGAGGAATTCTGTTATGATTTTTTTTTATGGATAAGAAATTTATGTTTCCAATGAAAAAATTTTTTAAACCTTTGATAAGATATTAATTATTTGAAAAAATATATTTTGAATAATGAATTTTTTTTATGGAAAATGAACCTATGGAAGCTAATGAAATTTTTTAAATTTTTGTAACAAAGAAAAAATAATCTAAATATTTTTCAATTACAGTTTGCGATTTAAAAAAATTCATTGTGTATATTATCGAGCGGCTTTCAATCAAAGTGAAAGACTGATCAAAATTAACATGAAAATTTTTTATTTTTCCCTCCAAAATAAAAAGTAATAACGAGCTTAATTATATTTGACCAAATTTCGAATTTATTAAAAAATTTTGTCTATACTTCGTTTTCAAAAACGCGTCAGTCAAATCAATAATTTCCAATTTTCAAGAAGTTCAAAATTATGTCTTTCAATTCAGTTCCACAGTCAAAATTTTGAAGCTCATCAGACATTTTTTTTCCACGGAAACGAAGTGAATAATGATGAGTAATTAGTGAAATTAACAACTTACTAATCATAAACGGAGTACATATCTCCATTGCTCTCAATGCAGGTCTTCTCGCCAAACATAGTGGCATTTATAGTGACAGGCAACGGTTTTCCTGACTGAAACCATTGTCCTTCCCATGTTTCCGGAAATTGGCAAGCTCCTGAAACACGAACAAGTTTACTCGTAAATACCAACGTCCGATTTCGTAACTTCTATACTTGTTCTATTCTCTATACATTCATGCATACATCTACATCTACACATATATTTGTATATAGATATACTACATATATATCATAAGATGTGGTATATTGTGTTAGTAAGGTCTTTGTAGTTGTATTAGATACTGCGAGTTCTCGGGGTTGTTTAATTCTCTTTCTCTTGAACTCTATACCGTCTCAATGTATGCTGTATGGAATATATTGTTGTTGTTATTGTTGCTGCACCAGTAGCAACACAAGCTATTCCAACCCAACATACATACAAAGACGATGAAAACGAGTTACATCGTGACAAACTCCCTAACAAGCTCGCAGATATCTTTTGCAAAAGCGAGAAAACATTTTCTCACTTCCTTCCTTCAACTTTGCCTTGTAAATCGGCCAAGATCCGGGTCATCTCAACAATAGATTTATGTATTTTTCTTCTCAACAAAACTTTTAACCCGGGATAACAATTTTTTATTTATTCTACCTCTCTTTATTTTTCTCTCCGCTTTACACTCTCGACGCGGCTCTTCTTCACTCTTTTATGCACTTTTGTGAATTAATTTTTTTTCATACCCATGAATATTAACATGCTAAATACTAAGTGCTTGGAAGTCGATCGATATGAATTATGAATGACGGCCATCAGTTTTGGACAAAACAATTTTTTTCCCTTTTAGGTAATTCAATATATTTAAATATTATATTCTGGCAATCAGGGTGTCTTTTGTTGGGTATTACATTTCAAACCGTAAGATCATTGATACAATATGGACAATGTGTACTTTTATGTACTTATATTATAGGGGAGAGGCTAAAATGGATACTCGAAAATTTTCATAAAGAGAATACGAAATTTTTTGGATTTCGGTGTAAAACTCTGGTACATGGACAATATAATTGTTCACTATTTTACCAAACTGCGGCTACAAAGTCACTAATAAATATTATTTTTACAGAAATACATTTTTTCTGGTTTCAGAATTTTGCGAAAAATTTCTGACTCCCATTTTTCCAGCTATCTTGTGTTTGAAAAAATCAGAAAAATTTTCGTTGCTATTTTAAAAATATATGTGGGGGTAGAACTGTAAGAAGATTAATAAAAAAAATTATCGGATCACGAAAAAAAGTAATTGGATTTTTATCTAAAAAAAGTTTTACGAAAATCTGTTTGAAAGTATGTAACCCGAAAAAAAGATTACAATATGTTAAATGCTTTTAGGATTAATTTTTTTTCCGTCTTATAAAATTTGTGGGTTACGACCTTTAAAAGTAGTAATATACTTTTAAAGAGGATTAAATTCTCGAGCCATAAATCTATAAAACAAAAAAAACCTAATAGTTCAATAGTTTTCCTGTTGGTGTTCTGAAAATAAATCTAAAAGTTTCCGTTATTCGGCCTATTAGTTTAAAAAAATCCTTCCTGAAAAATTCCCGTAAAATATTGAACTCTCTTTTCACCTCGGGTTTATATTTATAAATTTATAAAACCAACTGACAATATCCGTTAACTTGAACTAGCACTTAAGGCTCAGTTGTTTTAAAAAATAGAGTATCAAACAAAAAAGACGAATCAATTTTTCTAACCAAAGTGGATCTTATCAAGCCACTCTTCACATCTTTGACCCTTGTTTGAAGATGTTTCAAAGGCTTTAAATCTTTTTTCTTCACCTCTTCTCTTTTTTAACACTCTTGTGTTACTGTTCTCCCTGTCCTCCATACTACTCTATACCATACTCACAGTATAAAGGACAGTCTTTACTTTATAAGAATGAATAGCCAGTGGTAAAAAGATTCAATGACAAAAAGAGCATTGAAAGACTAAAAATTACAATAGATGACCCAGATAATTCTATCTTCAACAAATATAATAATAATCAAAGTGACATATAACTTAATATATATATATATACATACATATAAAAGCCAACAATCTAAATCAACCGACTGGCGACATGGGTGTCTATTGAAATGGATGACGTGAATAATGTTGATGAAGCTTTCATCTACTATCTTATAGACACTCCTATCACCGCAGAGCCATCAAACCGCCACCATCACTATCACTTCTATCCTACATCTCTCAAGACTTTCTTGATTTATTGATAATTGCATTAGTAAACTTGCGTTTCTATGTACGTATATATACTAGCATCTTTAGCCGCTTCTCTGGGTGTCGATTTCATTTTTTTTAATTGGAAACTAATATTGACATTAAAAGTTATGGAAAAAACTAAAATTTTGGGCAAACTTACATAGATATCAAAAAAATGTATATGAGCAACTTAATAGCTGATTAAATTCTCTAAAAAAAAGGTCTTGGAAATTTTTACGTGCATTTGATTATTTCGAAGTAATTTAAATTTAAAGTAAAAAAATGAATTGATATGAAACTTATTTTCACTGTAACTTCTAAAGAATCAGAGATACGTTGATGGGTTTGAAATACTTTTTTGTTGGAAATTTAATTTCCTATAAGTTTTGGTTCAAACATTTTTTTCTAAACTCAATAGTTTTGGTACTAATTTTATTTTAAAGAGAATTTGACAAGAAATGACTTTTTGTTCAAAAATTTGAATGAAATATAAATATATAAATGTATATGTATATATAAATTTTGAAAATTGAAATTTACTTGAAATTTTCTGCCAATGGTTTAATTATTCAATTATATTTTTGTTAATGTTGAGTTTTAAATCTCATATTAATAATTCCAGAAACTTAATATAAGTTTAAGGCAGAGTTGAGTCGATGGAAATGGAGTTAGTACTTAATATTTAATGGATGGTATGCTTGAGATTATTTATTATTTAAATTCAACTGAAATTTATTATAATAACTGTTTTAATATTTATTATAATACGGTTGATGTGTATGTGTGTGGGTTATGAGTGTGGGTAAGATGGTTGTGTATGCTGGGTTGTGTTCCTTGAATTGTTATTATTATAACAATGTAATATAACGGAGGCAATAGTAACTACTCTCCCTCGGTATCAACATCAACTAAATTCAGGTCTAGAGAACTGGGAGCGACGCGTGTCAATGATTCTCGAGAGACTTGGGTTCATTTCTAGAAACGTGCACCGTGATGATCGACAACGGGCAATTAATCAGCCGCAAGTTAATCAAGTAGAAGGGCCCAAGTGGATTCAAAGAATATTAATTAAATGAATACGTAAAAAATATAAGTTATTTTGGGGAGAGACCAAATTTTAGTTTCTCTTTAAAAAAATGCTTGCATATATAAATGTATATAAGCTTAAGTGATCAAATTCTTTTTTTTTCTAGGAAAATTTTTTGGAAACTGATTATTTTTACTTCAAGTTCAATTTTTGGCGTAACCGTCAAAGATACGTTAAAAATGTATATGAACAATTTTGTAGAGAATTAAATTTCCTATAAAAAAGGTCCTGTGGACTATAATGATAATGTTGATAGTTGAAGAGATATAGATGTTCGAAACGATAGTTATGCAAAAATCCAAATTTTTTGATAAATTTTATTTTGAATAAAAATTTAGCAAAAATTACCAAAGATACAGTGAAAATGTATGACAGGAATTTTATCGAGGGTGAAATTTCCTATAAAAATGGTCTCATGAGCTATGAAGATAAAGTTAACAGCTCGAGATAGGGGTTGTAAAGTCGGAAAAATTGGGTGGCGTATTTTTTCGGCTAATCTGTGATTGTTATTTTTATGAGTATTTTATTATAAATATATATACCTATGTATACTTATATTTATATATATATATAAATTTTCCTTAGCATCAAAGAGAAAGTAAACGAGGTTTCAAATTTTATTTTAGTTCGAAGCTTGTAAGACGTGCGGTGCCAATGGGAATCACATCAAAGGTGAAGTTACGAGTGATGTGAAAAGGAAAAGAGCGGAGGTAATATTGAGGTACGACGTCTGGCTGTCGTAACTCCGTCAGTCAAAGAGCAAGGAAGATACGTCCTGTCTTGGGACCATGTCTCGTCGTTTATCTCGTCTATTTTCTATACTTTTCTTTTGTCGCGAACGCAGCTATAACTATACCATGCATTTGCAAAAAATAAAAAAATAATACGAGTACGAGTAAGAGACTCTGCGATAAAATGGTGGAGTTGGTGAAAGACGAATAACTACTCGAGAGTAATAGCGCGGAGGTAATATAACGAGAATAACTAAATATAGTTTGTAAAGGAAAAATCGATGCTTCATATCAACACGCTCGTCTTCTCGTTCTCTCTTTTTCTCATTCTCTTTTACTCGCCCACTCTTTCTGGTGTATGGCTCAAGCTTGACTTCATTATATTTTGAGCAGCTTCGCGGTCGACGAGTTGCCTTGCTTTTCCTTTGAACTCTGACGTCCCGACGGTTACCATTTGCTGCGGACATGCCTTTGAATTTGGTTTTCCGAGCATCGTTATGGTTTTAACAACCAAAAGAATTCATACAAGCTGTTATACATTCTTTCACTCTTTATCATTACAAAACTCCCTACAAGGGTATTTGAAAGATTGCTTTTTGTAAACGTCAAACGTCTTTAACATCGTTATCTTTTTCCAAAAATACAATCCCCCAGTAATCAGGTGGCTTTTTTTTTTTCTGAATATTACATGTGATAAATTTTTTTTTTATTGCAAAGGGCTGAGCTCAGTAGAGTACCAATTTCTTTTTTGCTCTCGAATTCTACTGCTGATATTTTTAATAAAAATTTATGTGAATTATCATACGCATTGAATTTTATTAAAAACGGAAAAAATAATTTTGTCATTTTTTTTAAACTTGATTTTGCTCAAAAATTTTTTTGGAAAAATATGAGATTTTTGGTGACGGGCTCATCTTGGACCTGTTCTGTGGAAAATAAGAAGATAAATGGTCTAGTATGGGCATATAAAGACCGCAAAAATGATAATGATAAATCAAAAAAATATGAAAATATTTATATTAAAATAATTAAATAGCAGATGGAATTTTTTAATATTCCCCAACACGTCCGAAGGGTGTTCCCTCGTGCATGTGCTTCTAAAACAAGCATAGGGAAGTATACACGGGCGTACTCAATAGCGTTAATTGGTAGACAACGCGATACAGAAGATCATACATACCGATGTGCTAGGGGTGGAGCTCGACGGAGATAGAATTAGAGTGAGAAGCATGTATATACATATATATGCTGAATAGCCCTATATACACGATATAACAGCCTCGGGGTGGCTCGTCTTCCGTGGGAAACAACAGTCCTGTTCCCTACTGCCTTCAGGCCATCGGCGTATCCTGAACTCAGTACACCCCCGTTTTCACGATCGCCAACAACCCCAATCGTTACAATCACCTCCACATACTCATACCTCTTTTCACTACCCCCACCCCCACTTATTCCCTCTCGACTCGATGGTCCTCTCAATGACCAAACCTAAAGGGGTCGCTACGCGATACCATTGAGGCAGCGATATCCGTACCTGCCTATACAAAATGTATAAATATATAGATTATAATCATGACTCATTATTAAATGTGTTTTTGAAACAGATAATATTCACTCATAATAAATATATAATCTTCTTATGAATTAAAAAAAAATAAATGTCACGATTTGAAATTTATTATTTGCTGTTTATTTACTTTGCGGCAGATTTTTTTTAAAAAAAGTCAGATTGGAAATTGTAGTGAAAAGTAAATTATTAGAAGGTAATATGCCTCGGAGGTGAAAATGAATATACGCAAGAGAATGCTTGTGAAATATGTGTGTTCAAATGCCTTGGGCATCATACGTGTACTTTGTATCTATATATACATATTTTTTTTTATCTTTATCATTATCACAATTACTGTTTTTTGTTCCGGTTCATTTAGTATTTTTCCATTTTTAAAAAATCCTTTTTTTTCTTGCCGGAACACTAGAGGGGTGACAGAACAACGGGATCGAAAAATATGTTACCAGTATACGATACATTAGCGATAGCGATACGGACATAAATGAAAATTGAAAATCTATCTACATACATATATATATACACGCATACATATATCTACATGTATTAAATATATGTATATTGTTTGTATATAAATGAAATTGTGTACAACCCCAGGCGCAGTGATGGTGGAGCTCCCAAATGGATGGACGTTCACATTTTTCCCACGTTTTGTATTTAGTTTTTATATTTTTTTTTTTTTTATTATTCATATACACGTATTATTTTATTTTGTTACTGTTATTGTTATTATTATAATTTTTTTATTTATTATTAAATTTTTTTTTTGACAACAATTTGTTTTTATCACTGGACAGAATTTTAGTCGGAATAAACAAGCAGCAAATGGATGGGAATCGTGTTGACAATTTTGACAATATAATAAATATTTTAGTGAAATTTCGCGTTAAGGAAATGTGTGAAAAAATGTGAATCGGGCGCAAAATATAAATATATGTTATAAAAATGTAAATTAAATAATTTAATGGGATTTTAATGTATTACATGAAGGGAACAAAAGGAAATTTAGATATCCATATAAATATTTTGTGTTTTACAGAGGCATTAAGACGGGATTTGGAAAATAAAAAGGGATGAATATAAATCTTGGGATGCGGATTGAGAGATGTAGATGATAGGGAGAGAGGAAAAGGGCAAGGGAGAAAAGTGGGAAAAGAATTTGGACCCTCGAACTTCTCTAAGTCCTTGTGGAAGTCATTCTTCATTAGACAGCCAGCTTGAACTTGTCGCTGCTTGCCTTAGCGCACTTTGAATATTAAAGACCCGGAGTGGGCGCCACGTTTTGCAATCATTCGATTTAAATTGAAATCTAAAAGACTGAAGCTTAAATCTCGACTATCTCAATTGTAATTGATGTCGTTGCTGATTATACCGTTAATTCTTTCATTTATTACGTCAATACTCGTACAACCAATTTTGAGTTTAAGGTTTAAGTTCAACTTATTCAGAATTTAGTTCGTTTAATTTTGGTTGGAAAAGTTTCAATAGAAAATCAAGAGGTGCCCAAACTAAAATTCAATTTATAAAAGTCCAGGCAAAGTATCCAAATTTTGATAAATTTTCTTACTGTGTCAAATAAAATAAAAAATTTTAGATTCGCCCTCAGCATAAAGAAATAAATTTTTGAAATTTCTAGAAGATTCAAGTATCAGTATCAGATTTTATTTTATATATCGTCAGCTTATTCAGCGAGACGAACGAAAATCATCACAACAAATGAATAATTTCCCTTCCCATGAATATTTCTTAACCAAAAATAATGAAATGATAGGAGGAATTTGGCTCGACGGCATAGGTCTAATTAACCGCACAGTCGGACCATTAACAACCGAATTTACCAAACAATCGAATTACAGGGTGCGAGGGCGTGCGAGTTTAGTTTAGTACAGAGTATAGGAGTAGAGTACAGTAGAGTAATACCATTCCCGTGTGTATATACAAGTAAACGCGTGCGCCTTGAATTTCGGGGTGTGCTAGGGTTGTGTACGCAACGCTATCGTTAGCAAACACGTACCAACTTAATGCTTACACACATATAATATATCATCCATACATTCATGTTCACAGACATGCGCGGAATACATACATACATATATATATATAAATCAAATATATCCAATCAAGTCTTTATTCATCCGAAAATTATGAAAATCAAAGTCACGTGTTGCTGTAACGTGTAATTCCTTATTTATACTGCGTACAGCAAGCTAAGACCTATTTAGTTTGTAAATGGTGTATGCACACCATGGTGTGCTGGTGTGACCACAAGATGTAACTTATTTATGCATCAATGCACCCCGTTGAGTGTCCCGCAGCTCACACACTGTCGTATTTAAATATATATCGTGTGTTTCATATATATAATAACTTTTCTACTGATGGGTACATACATAAATCTACCCTTTTTGTTGTTAAGTCACAGTAGGTAAGAGTTAAAAAATAAAAATGTCCAAGTGTGTGTAAATGTGTGCGGTATGTTTATAAAGATATAACGAAACCTGGGGAGTTGTGTTATAGTAGTTCGTGTGTGACTTTACCTCGCATTTGCTAATGTACTATGTAGTATGTAGATGGAGTGTATAGAGACCAGACCAACTGCGGCAGTTATTACATTTAATTATACACGAGAGGACGTTGCGAATTCACATGGGCGACGATCACGTGACTCTGTCGCGACCTGATGACGACAATTCACCGAACAGACTTTACTATTTTTTTTTTTTTTTTTGTATATCTATTTTATCTACACACTACACGCTGCAGTGGGTACTAGCTACTGGTTTACTGATGACAGGAATAATATTTTTTAGTATATTTTATTCACGATGATCACAACCTGCCAAGCGATTTAATCTCTCGAGTCATCTCTCGTGACTACTTGTCAATTTTAATAAATACTTTTTTTTTTTTTTTATTTTTAACTATTGGCTTTTTTTCATCCGCGGAAACTCGAGACAAAGTTTTGCAGAAGTGATTGATGAATTGTTTAATTAATAACTTTTGTTTGAATTAGTTATTGGTTGAGTGGTTATGAAATTGATTGATACATTTTTTTTTTAAATGAGAAGTCATGAAACGTCAGTTAGTACTGAAAAGTTGACGTTAAATTTATTTTTTTTTTCGCGCATTTCTGGATTTTCAGGAAAATTTTTCACTAACTTAATGTGTAATTAAATGTTAATTATAAGAATTGATTATGAGCTTTCATTTAATTTCCAAAATGTAATTTTAGGAAAAAATTTTATTCACGTAAATCCCAGAGGTAGGGCCGCGGACAGTAGGACGGGATGAAAAAAATATTTTTCCGTGTTTTGTTAAAAATGTAATAAATATGATGATTCACATGTAAATTTATGTAAAAAAAAAAAAATCATCTGTAATACAATTTTAAAAAAAGCGGGAAAAAAAATTTTGAAAAGAATTTTTTGAAACTTTACTGATAGGTATTAAATTTGAATAATTTATAAATTTTTTTCTAGAAACTAATAAATGGGTGTAACAAAATAGAGCAGATAAATTTATTGTTTGTATAAACAATAAATATTAATAATTTTTTTTCATATAAGTAATTACAGCGGGCGGTTATATGAAATAAATGTATGTAAAAATTCATATATTTTGCACCCTCGAGAGCTGGATAATAAAAAAAAAAGTACTTTCTTCATAATTAAAATAAACGAGGATGAATATTTATAACGGGATGACATTTGATGGAGTGCATCATATATTCGCGGTCCAGTTGCTCTCAAGAGGAGGAAGGAGGACAGGCAGAATAAGAGAAGAGAAGAGAGAGACCAGGGGAAGAAGGGGTAGCAGTTATGGGTACGAGAGTACGAAGAGTATGAGTATGAAAAAGGGGTTTCGCGTGGAATGAGAAGGGGACAATCTGATGCTCGGTGTAATATATTCACCCTTTGAACCCTTTCAAGGCCGTATGGACACGGTTGAATGGCCATTTGTAGGACACACGCGTCATTCGTCCGTGTCTCATCCGCTAAAGAAGACAACGCCCGATACCGATCCTCACATTATTGGATGCAAACTGCTTTATGTTATTAGTTGTTATATATGTATAAATATATGTGTACGGCTATATCCAGATGCAGAGCTGCAGATAGATAGAGAAAGAGAGAGAGTATATTTGGCTGCGGATGTGTACAATACGCGTGTCCTGGTCCCACATGTGTGTCTATCTGTCTGTCTGTCTGATCACTGGGCGATTCAAGGGCGTTAAACATGAGTCGCGTTACAGACGAGTGATTCGGATCCATTTGTACACCGGATTACACGATTGGATATGGATTTGTCAGCACGATCACAAACGTCGGATGAATGCTCTCCCAATAAGCTAATTGAAGGCTCTTATTATTATTTATACCTTTGTTATTAATCCTATTACTATTACTTTGGAAATACATTTTTTTATTTTAGATTATATTAGCTTTCGTACTAGCTAATGCATAATTTTAAATTGGAAAAATTTGAATTTTAAAAAAATATAAAATTTTTTTTTTGCATACCGTGACTTGGATTCGAACCCACGACCTTTGGATTTAAATTCATAATTAATTTTTTTTTAAATACCTCAAGTAAGATTCGAACCCGTGACCTTTGTATCAACCTTTACTGTCAAGATTCATATTTTCAATAAATTATTTTCACCAAAAATATTTTTAGCAAAGTTTAAACTCATGAGCTTGGAATTCAAATATATTTTTAACTCAATTGAGTTTAATAATCAGATTATCTATTAAAGGATAATAATGATCATTAGAAAAATTAGGGTTCAAACCTATGACTCAAGTAATAGATTATGAAGGCTATTATTTATAATAAAAAAAAATGAAATAGAGTTTAAGAAATGAAGTTTGTAAATAAAGGTTATACTGAAATAAATGTAATTATAATAATGAGGCTAATAAAAGTTTTATGAAGGATAATAAATGAAATAGAGGTGATTAATATTATGATAAGTACTTAAATCTGATTGTTTGCGGTCACGGGAATAAAATAAGACCTCGAATTATTACATTATAAATCCTCCAATTTTCCAAAGACGAAATTATGTCTACGACTAGATAGGACAGTAACTAAGAATTAGAGAGGAGGGAGGGTTCAGTAGATAATCCTGTGGCCTAGAAACGAGACATGGCTGAGAGAAATGAAACAAGCTGGAGATCAAAATACTTTAGTCTTTCTATTTTCATTCGATCCGGTCTCTCTTGGCTTTCGCTTTCGCTCTTGCTCTGGCTCTTAGCTTCTGACTCTTGGCTCCCATTCGAGTAGTAGATGCAGAGAGAGACCTGGCTCGTCTTGCTCTGGCTCCGTCTAGCTTCAGGGTAACAGAACTAGAGTACTCTGTCCACCCCTTTCAGTCGTCGTTTTGCACGATGCAATTAAGGGGACTGGATCATCCAATTTGTTCATGAGACCGCAACAATGTTCCTTGATTGAAAAGAGAGTCAAATCCGTCCTCATCGTATGCTACAAACCCGTTTTTTCACTCTATTTATAACTTTTTATTATTTTTTGCTACTTGATTTAAATTCTACACTCCATTATTATCGTACTTTGAGGCTTCCCTCAACGCTCAAGCCCACTCACAATAAATCTGTTTCTCTCGTTTTAAGTAATAAGTTTTAAAGTATTGTACAGAATCTTTTGTCAAAAATTTCATTGAGCACAAGAAACTTATTTTATTTATTTGTTAATTAATAACATGAATCCAGTAAATGAATGAGCGAATCAAGTTTATAATTTTTCACGGTTTTCAAATGTTCAATTGATTTAGCAACACTTTTATTTCCATCTTTGAATCAAGTTAATGCGAGACACGCGTAAGACACCCCTTTTAGCTTACCCCATACACAAAATGTTTCCGTTAAAGCGGGGAAAAGAAAAAAGGTCTACGGTCGCTACAGACCCGAGGCCTGTTTTATGCCCTGTAAGTAGTACGCCACACGCGTTCAACTTTAACAATTCCGTTACGAATTTTTGAGTGCTTCTTTTCTCTTTCCCTTACATATGTAGAGAGAGTGCTTTATATATGTATTCATTTCTTTGGTTACTGCTTTTTTTTCCTTTTAAATTTTCGCACGTGCGGTGGTTTGTTAGCGGCCATTTTTTTTGTTAACCCTACGATTTACACGGTCACTACATATATATAAATATATGTGTGTATAGAGGGGAGAGCTATATTCAAGATAAATAAGACGAATTTAAAACTTATAAAAAGGAAAATGAGTTTTCAAAACATTTAGAAAGTAGAAAAATTTTTCTGTAGATTTTCTTAAAAGGAGACCCTGGCAAAAACCATGGACTTTAATTTTTTTTCAATATAAGCCAGAGTCCCGATTTTCTGTAGATTTTCTATAGATTTTCTATATAGGGGAAGGGGGGGCAAAACGGGATACTTAACGAAAAATTTAGTTTTTAGGGACATAAATATCGTAAATTGGCTTCATTTTGATTCTATTTGAAATAAATATAACGAATTTTAGACTGCCATCAGAAAAAGATTTTTATTTTTTGCGGGCAAAATGGGATACCCCAAAAAAAAGTAAATTTTTTTTTTTTTTTTTTTTTTTTTTTTCAAGTGAATAAAATTGATGTAATAATGTCTTTCTAAATTGATGTTCAACAAAAAAAGTCAGTTAAAAAAACAGTCGGTAAAGGTAGAGGTCGACCCTGCAAAAATCAGCACAAAGATGACGCCTTTTGTATTTACTGTGATCAAAAGTACAGTGAATCGTTTGAATCTTGGACGCAATGCCAACTTTGTCATAGGTGGGCTCATGATTCATGTGCTGGTGTTTCGGACGACGATACTCAATTTATCTGTGATTATTGTGAATAATTTTAGAGATTTATCTTTCATTAACGATGAATCAGTTATATATCGTTATCGTTATTTATTATAAATTTTAATACTTATGTTAAAAATAATGTTAGTTAGTTTTCATTCCAAAGAAATTATTTTTATAAGAGAAATAATTAAATATTGAATATTAGAAAATTAACATAACTGTTAATAATGTGATATTATAGCACTAAAGTTATAAAATATTACAAAATTATGAAAGTTACAATGTAACGGTTAAAATTATGATGATTACCAATGTTACAGCTTTAGAGTTTTTATCAGTATTATTGTTGTTATTGTTCTTGAGTTAATTAAAGAAATAAATTTCTTAATTTGTGATACTCCATGAAAATAAATTTGTAGTACGATAAAATTTGTACATTTTTTTTATTTATACTTTTCGCAAAAAATATAAAAATGTTTTTTTTTTAGCTTTCGATAGTGTAAAATGATACTAGATGTCATTTTTGACCATTTTCGAAAGTTTTTTGAAAAAAAAAAATTTTGACGAAATTTCGAGGGTATCCCATTTTGCCGGCCTATCCCGTTTTGCCCCCCCTTCCCCTATATACAAGCAGAGGTTTGAGAGTTAGAATGTATGTAATATTGGTGACGGAGTAAAAGCTAAAGCAAAAGCAATTCAACGTAAAAATCAATAATAACCCACGGACTTTATATTACTCCATATTGTGAATAAGAAACTATTGCGAAATTGCGTGCACACACGCATCAAAAGCAATTCACTTTGGTTCTTTCTACAATAAAAATCATTTCGATCTAATGGGAAAACTTACTCTGTTATTTTGTCCGACAATTCTGCATTTAAATATATTTGAATTACATACAAATGTATATGGTAGAAAACCATTTGTTTGATGAAAGAAAAAAGTTTTGCAAAAAGATTACTTTGAGTATGGACTTTTAAGAAATTTTTAATTCACAAATAATCTTTTTTATTTTTAAAAAAAATTTAACTATTCAATTACATCAGCAAAATAATTCCATCCAGTAAAATATGAATTTTTTTTCATACAAAATATAAAAAATATAACTATGAGAAAAAATTAACAGTATTAATTAGTGATATTAAAATTAGTAGTTAATTATAGAATGCTATTATATCAGGATAACTTTTGAGTGACAAAGAGAGAAAAATATGAAATACTAATAATAATAATAATAATAATAAATGAATAATAAGATAATTTAGTTATAAGAGTGTTTTGAAAGTACGTCAAGTTCAATGTAGAATTTCAGTGCAACAGTATCACGTACATTGTTCCTATTCACTCCACGTAATTCCGTGTATTCCTGATTATTAAGCTCATCGAGTACATTACGGGTCGAGCCACGTTTCCACGCCGCAAACGCAACCTGTAATGCAGCATTCTACTCAGTATCTTTATCTCCCTTCCTTCTTACTCCTCCTTTGCTCAATATTATATTTGCTATCTCCATCTCTCTCTTTCTCTCATCCACGTTCCCGTCCATGTTCACATTCACGTACACGAACACGTTCATTCGAAATATCGTGAGAGCGCTCATACTAAAGGGTGGCTGGAGCGCGATTATAGCGTGGCACAATTAGAACACGATATAGTTACCAAATCCTCTCACTCTGTTCTCTCCATCTTTCTTATATATGTATATATATATATATAGATGCGTTATATAAACCTGCACATATTCTCGTACACTAACCTAAACCCACTTGGTGGAAGATACTCTCGTCGAGAAATTCTCATCATTTGTCCCAAGATGTCTATTCAACAATTCAACATCCACTTCACTATAGCGACATGACTCGAGTCAAAATACACTCGCAACCTTTATTAACTCAATTTATAAATGTTATTATTATTTCTACTTATTACGTCCTATTTTTAGTTTCACTTCAAGACTACAATCCACAACAGCACTAATCTACTGTGTAGCTGTTTTAGATTCTCGTATTTCAGGAGCTTTATTTGAGCTCATGGGTGCATTTGATACCGAAAATTCCACGTGGGTAATAGAAATAGTTATGAAATTTTGAAAAATATTTAAATTGGTTTTGAGTTTCAATAAATAAGACGGCTTTGAAACTTACCGATAACTCGTTTAAACCGAAATTTATTTACGCAAGTGTTATTTTTTGTTTAAAGAAACGCGAGACACTAGTTTTGAACCCGCGGTTTTGTATTTATATTCAAATCCCAGCAGCAGTCTCTCGTAATTTAGACAGTCTGGCTCGGGATCTCTTTTCCAGTGGGTTCAGATCCTGGTGATCTTAAAATTTCCTTTTCACGCATCACTCAAATTTTCGGATAAATATAAATGTCTAAATGAAAAATTAATCTTTAGATATTCTGCCATTTGTTTATTAGATTCGGGACAAAATACAAGCTTGAGAAGCGTTAAAACGATCTTACACGACAACTACTTTATTTAAATATCATTTCTTAACATATATTTGTTATTTTTCACAATTTATTTAAGAAAACCCGAAATTATACATTGGGATCACTATTTAAGTGACAAACGTCAATAAAACTGGTCAAGACTTGTCATCTATTGCTTACTGCTCCCTCTGTCTTTCGTCAACAGAAATTCTCTATTTGGGACAGATTAAAACCTTAAAGGTCCGACAGTAAGTTAATTAAAAGTTATTTCAAAATTTTTCAACTAAATCCCATTTGTTAATTTGAAAAAAAAACTGACGGAAAATAAACGGACATTTATTAATGATCGTACAGAGAAAGCTGACAATCATCATTATACACCGTCTAGCACCCGGTTGAAAATTAAAGAGGCTTCAATAGTATATTGTGTGACAAGGGATGAAACAAGACGATTTCAGACTAGGGTGAGGTTGGCTGCCCGAGCCGCAGGCGAGGGCTGACATCACCCGCAGTCTGAAATCGTGTTTTATCCTGAGTCACACACTATATTTTTCATGATTACCTGTATCGGAACTTCAAGATTCAGTGTCAGCAGCCAGTAAGAAACAAGTTAATTTCAAGCCGATGATGCGGAGAACTGTTAGAGAACGAGCAATATGTGATTTACAGTCACTTATTAAATAGTAAATAGTACAAAAATATTATTTTCACTCATTTTTTAGTAATTTTATTTGGTTAATTAAAACTGTCACTTAAAAAATGAAATGAGTAAGCTGAAGTGACAAGTAAACAAATGAGAGTAATAGGGCTGCAAATGAACATTAAATATATCTAGCACAGGGCAGAAACAATTGTGTTTCTTCCCAAGGGAAGAAACACGCATGTTTCTGCCCGCTGTGAAGGGATTTGTGAATTACGAATTCGCTAGCAGTTGTTTGCAGCATCGGCTTGAAATTAGCTTGTTTCGACGGGCTGTAAAGACACTGAAACTTCAAGTTTCGATGCCGGTATCATGAAAATATAAATAAATTATTTTATTTCGAACCTGTAATTATAATCGACGGTGTAATTGAGTTTGGAATAAAAAAAGGTATATTACACAAAAGAATTCAATTAAAACAGTTATGCCGAAAATAGTTCAAATGAAATTGTCGAAAGATAAAAAAATAATTGAAAAGTTACATGTAACTGTTTTTTTTTCTCTTTTTTTGTGTTGCGAAAAAGAATAACAAAAAAATATAAACGTATATAATAATTCTCTTGGAAATGATTTAAAAGATATAGAGATAAATCTGGTGATGACGGTGAGAGCGATCGAGTATTTATTTTGAGCCGCTGTCGAACGCAAAGGGACACACGCTTGCATATGAGTATCAGTTGAAGATTGAAGAGATGAATAAATTGTGTATATATATACAGATATGAATATAGACATGTGTATAGATATATACTATAAATAAAACGAGACTCCCAATCGACCGCAACGACTGGTCCAGACATTTTCTCTTGACATTTTTTTACAGAATAACCGAGATTAATCTGCTGCCGATATTCCAATAGTTGTCACGTCTATAATTAATCCATTTCCATACCCACGGGTAATTCAAAAATACATTTGAGGATTCGTCGATATTCGATATTTAACTAAATTACTTTTTTACATTTTATTAATTAAACGTTTCATTTTTTTACCCATCTGTGGATAACCATTTCATACCGTATTGTTATTATACAATCCACCAATTAATTCCGTGTCTCAAAAATTCGTTTTAAAAATTCAAATATTAGTAGACTATGTAAGTAATTCATCAAATATTTATAATTAATCAGCATTCTATTTTAATTTAAATCAATGTATTGAATTTTATAATCCGATAAGCAGAGTGAAAAAATTTTGTTTCACTGAAAAAAATTTCGGTGTGAAAATGGACTCGGAGAACTTTACACGGCCGTGTAGTGTGAAATAACGGCGTTAAATTTGAGCTCTTTAAACATGAATTAGTGAAAATAATTGAATATTCACTTATTTATATTTAGAGAGTGTAAAATTTCCCATCCGTGTAATTTTAACATCGAGTCATTTACATTACACTGGGTCGTAAAAGCTTTCTTGTAATTTTTGAAAATTTATAATCTCATCTTAAGAAATAAAAATAAAAAAAGGCCTTCCGCTTTTGGTATAAATTGAAATGACGGGTATAAATAAAAATCCCCAGCAATCCCAACAATAAATATTGGCCCGTAAAAAATAAAGTACAGTAAGTTAAAAAAAAAGAAAGAAGCAAATTTTGATTAACACAAGTGGTTTTTTAACGTGAGTAATCTCGGTATTTACGGGGTGGAAGAACGATAAACGGAATCCACAAGACTATAGGTAGGCAGGGGGTCAGGCATTAGTAGATTTAGTGCGCATTTATTGGCTCCGAGAACAAAGGGCGGTCAAGGGGTGGAAGGCATCGCAGTGACCGCCAGGCATCTGCTTTGGACATTCACCGTAATTGCATTTACAAACACACAAACGGGCGAGTTACGCATAGCACGGATATCCACCGGGTTCAGCACCACCGTAACAGCAACTAGTGTACTCTGCACACACCCTCAAGAGAAGAGAGAGTAAGATAAATATATATATGCTTATATTATGTACGCAAGCAACATTTACAGTGCAGTATACACTGATTTCGACTAGAGAATCTGCGTACTCTTTTACTGTTTGCATACCTCGAGAGCACGGATTTTAAATGAATTTAAATGTCAGCCCTGCGGCTCTTTGAAGAGTTGTCTTCGCGGGTAGGGCATATATATATCTATGTAAAAAGTAAAACGGTTAAATTGTATCGAGCATTCTAGTCAAAGTACTTTTTCAATGTCCGAATACAAAAGGTTTAATTAAAGTAATTTAATCATGAATACTCAGCTCGAAAAATATTTAATCTTTCGTTTTAACACTTGAGTGGAAGTGCAAGTGCAAGTACTGAGTGCAGAGCACAAAGTCAGAGTGCATAGTACAGATAAATATTTTTTTTTCCTTTTTTTTTTTGGAATGAGTAGTTGTAAAAATAAATAAAATAGAGAATAAAGTTTTTGGTACTGACGTAGATAAACTTCTCGATTTGTTCCTGACTCAACAGCATGGGGTTTGACTCAGTTTTGTAACACGTGTTCGTGGGATAACTTTTTGGCTTAAACTTTTGTTCTTGGGCATTCAAGTGGAGAGAAAAATTATTTTCCTGTGGATATTTTATGAATTTTTTTTGGCAAAAAAATTTTTAGAGAAAATTGAACAGAGAAATAAAATATTTAATTGAAAAAAAAAATTGAGAAATAGTTTATAAGAGATTATGGTTAACTTAATTTTCTGTACGGTTTACTTTTGTGAAATTCATTTAATGAAGCTTTGGACGGCGCTAGTTTTGATGAATAAAAAAAATGAGTCGGTGTTTTTGACGCGTGCGATTAAAGAATTGCATTGTATGTATTTGAATGCGGATGGAAAAATTACAACAAAAGTCGGAATGTAGTAAAGATAGAAAGGGTAAAACATTGAGAATATTAAATATTAAATATTAGAGCTGGCTTGAGAAGGAAATTCAAGAAAAATAAAAGAGGATGTATGAACTTTAAACTTGTTCACGATTGAGTAAATTATTACCGAGATATTAAATATTAAATCTCTTATACTTTATAACAACCAGGTATTTTCATAAAAGTGAGGTAACTATGGAGCTGAGTAAGAGCTGTAGTTTCTTACAATTATTTTACATACTTTTATAAATTATAAGACATAGAAAAAATTTATGTTGAAGAAAAATTATAAAAATTCAATACTTTAAAGTTTTAATACTCATTTTTTTATTATATTTTTTTTTCAGAATTATTTTAATTAATTTTAAAAAATTTATTGACAAGTTTAAAATTTTTTTTTTTCAAAATTTCAATAAGAAAATTTTTTTAAAATTCCAAAGTAAAGAAAAATTCCAATTTTCTATTACTGCAGCCCATTTTACCTCAGTTACATGTGGATGTAGACATGTGTGGATATTATCCTCGGCAGATTGATAAAAAACTAAATAAAACTAAAAATACAAATCACAATAAAAAAAATACTAAATACAAATCTTGGAGTTTGTATAGCGCTGAGCACAAGAGAGAATTAAGTAGAATATATCGTGGGAAGTATGACTGCTGTTACCATCGAATATCCGTATAAAGTTTACCCATCCTCTTGGCATTGGCAATCCGCATGGATCCGGTATTTGCCGAGACACATCAAAGTATCAATATCTCCTGCTTTCTCTCTCTCTCTCCCTCTCTTCTCTACTCACTAGACTCTAGGCTCTAGATATTTCTTCTATTCCTATTACTCTGTTCACTACCTATATCTATATGTATATGTATATGTATATGTATATGTACATAAATATACATATATATATGTATATGTAAGGTAAGACGCGAGATATTGGTTCGCCACCCTCAGCAATCAATTCGCAACCAAGACCACAAATCTCAAAATCGTGCGAACATTGAAAATCCCCAGATAAATAATAAAAATAAATAGTATAAATAGATATGTTTTTAAATTAAATTTTAAATGTAAAAATAAAATTAATAAAACTTGGAATTAATTTTAAAAAAAAATATTTTACCCTTATTAAAGTCAACGTTGCACACAATAAATATAACATCGCGTAAAATAATAACTATAAAAAAAAAAAATAAAATAAAAACAGAGCTCTCTGGGACCGCGACAGACATTCGTGTGCTTAAAAGTACTTTTTATACTTAGTTTAATACTAATACTGGCCTTTAGATGAGTAACTGAAAAATATAAGAGTAAAAACGCGACAGGTAGTGAACACCCTGTTACCCTCGGCCTCACACACGCACACACACTCTGGTTCCACGACATCTACATGATGGGAGTCCAGAGTTGGCGTCCACCGTAAAGCCGAGGGGGATTATAGAAGAGGAAGAATTGCAGAGAAGAAATAAAAGAAACAAAATGTCTAGCCAAGCGGCCTTGGTAAAACCTCTTCACAGTCTGATGGCACGGAGGCAGAAAATACTACTTGCTACTCCACTATAGTGTAGTGACGATAGGGCTACTCTTGATTCTCTCCAAACCCTTTTTCCATCTGCATTTTTTCTTTATTTTTTTTTCATATTATTCTTTTTCATTGGACTATTTGTCGCATTGTTTGCTCTTTGGCTCTAGATAAAAATCCTCCATACAACAGTGTTTACATACAAATACACAAATAATACAGAGTACTCTCACTTTTCACGATACAGCGACGTCAATCTCTTTCAATGCCGCTGCCTATTTTTTACGTTTCCCTTTTTTTAAACTTATGTATTTATGCATTTCCCTTTCTATTATCTTTAGACTTTACTTGTACGATCCATTTCTTACGACTACCACTTCCACTATTATTATTATTATCATTTTTATATTTTACTCAGGCTTCCATTCCATTCCATTCCCCTTTATGACATATCGAGCTGGAATAAAAATACAGTGCCTACTGCGGAGCTTTCGATTTTCTCTGTACTTACGAATAAATCCGGTGGTATTGGGAGGTAATACCAGAAAGAGATTTTTCTTCGTTCTTTTTTTTTACTCCTCTTTTATATGCTACCGCCAGTGCACGTCTCTCCCTACTGTACTGTCTCTCTCTCTCTCTTTTTTCCTGCTCTTATCTATTCTGTATACTATTCTATTCTACTCAATACCCGGTCCTCAGTACTTACTACTCACTACTCACTACTCAGTACTCAATTTAAGCTCAAGGCGTTCCAGTACATTTCTCTGGCATAGCTCTGCATCCGCTTGAGTACTGGGAAAAATAGAACTTTTAAGAAAAATAAAGTTAAGTAGAAACTAAATCTACACACTGACTTGCCCAGCATTGATTTTTATAAAAAAATTACCGCAAAAATTAATAATGTTTTATTTTGATTCTATCGAAATTTTGTTTTTTTTAACTTTTCTAATAATTTTTCATTCAAGGGCTTCTATCGCGCAAACTATCCACTTTAGGGCAATGGTTGTAATAACCTTTTTTGTAGGAAATTTGATGGCGAACAAAATTGTTTATATACATTTTTTATGTATCTTCAATATTTACACCGTAATTTTGATTTTAAAATGAGAAAATATAAATATGCCAAAAAATTTCTGATTATGACTCAAAAATTGACTATAACTCTTAAATAATCAATAATATTAGCATGACCATCAGGACCTTTTTTGTAGGAAATTTCACAAGGAACAAAATTGCTCATAACCATTTTTCTCGTATCTCCAATAGTTTCCGCGAAATTTGAATTTCTAACTGAGTCTAATTTCGAAGGAAAATAAAAATAAAATTTAGAGAGTTAAAAATAAATGTCGGGTGTTAATTAAGCATAAATAAAAAAAATAAAATGAACAACAGCTGGCGCGTCACTCTAAACGTTTGGTATTTCTGTCAAAATACAAGCTATTAATCAGCGGGATTATAAAGAGAAATATAAAAAGCTTTTATTTATTTTATTTTTATGATGATGTTATTTAGGATGTCTGGTGTATTTTGAAGATTAAGATACCCTAGTACTACTCAGTGGACATTAAATAAGAAGGAATTTAACGGCTTATTATTAGTGTTGAAAGAGGATTATAAGTATATGTATATATGTGTATATCCAGAGTGTAGATAAATGCCGAGTTTAAAGTCTTTAAAGTGTTTTATTGTGTTTAAATGTCTGTGTCTGTGTCTATCTCTTTATAAATATATATATTTACATACTAGTATATATATGGGGTCTGTATAATGCGTAGTTGTATAAAATGAATGAATGAAAATTTAGATGATTACCGACCACTGATGACAGATTTTTATTGCCTTTACAACGCCGGCTGACAGGCCACACTCACTCACTGTCGTCGGAATTATTTTTTTCTTAATACATTATTTTGTCTGTTAAATAATTTTCACAGCTTGCTCTTTGATGACTATTTCTAACCTAGTATTGTGTTATATAATTAAAAACACATGGAGAATTTAAATAAATATGTTAACAAAATTTCAAGTGTTTCACTAAAATTGTATCATTAAATTTGAGTTTAGCCAAGTGTGTAAATTAACTGACACACCAATTTAATGAGCTACGATTTTAAATTTATATAACAATTTATTAAGCGCGAGTTTTAATTTTATACCCGACATGTAATTTTAGCAACAAATTTTATTTTATTATTTTAGGAAATTTTTCATTTTTTGCAGATGTAAATTTAAATATTTAAAAAAATATATATATAAATATAGAAGCGAGTATCGCCTTAAGTAATTTTATTCAAAGCCCGGGAAATGAGATTTAAAAATTATCGATACATTGTCGTGATCACTCGACGTCGGAACATAAACGGATAATTCCCCTTTTTATTATTCCCAAAACAAGTTTAAATAAAATCCCCGCGATCGATTCGTAAAATATTTTACCTGAAAACAATGAAACAAGCCTTACAATGAAAATGAAACAATTCCCATAAAAATAAAAAAAAAATGAAAAGCCCAAAGCAACACGTACAATTGAGAACACCCGTAAGCTTGTGCAAGTCTTTCATTAAAATAACTCGCTCATGAAACAGGATTGGACATTAAAGACAAAGGAGTTGGACTACTCAATCCCAGCAAACGAAGCACGAGGGCGTCACATAAAAA
Source organism: Microplitis manilae (assembly GCA_030273425.1). Lineage (NCBI taxonomy): Eukaryota > Metazoa > Arthropoda > Insecta > Hymenoptera > Braconidae > Microplitis > Microplitis manilae. Next base: position 2,680,821 of record CP092725.1, read on the forward strand.
TACAACAATTCATAATCCAATTTATGACAAGCTACGAACAGTACCACTTCCGGCATTAAATTCAAAGGATTAATTCTCCTGGCGCCACCCCACTGGTCACCCACAAACCCACCCACACCTTTCATCCATCCTTTCTCTCTTTACCTCCAGCCCTCCTCCACTTACTCCTTCTCCTCTCAATCGACAACAAGAGGATTGTGTTAGTAAGCCGGAGAAAACCGTTATACTCTATTTCTATTTCCACAATGTCCTGAATCAGCTCCACAGAATCATCTCTGCCTCTGCCTCTGCCTCTATTTCTCTCATCCCATCCCACTCTTTTCCACAACCACCTTTTTTTATACAATTTTTTGCCCCTTTTTTATCAACTATTTATCTTCACTCCTTTATATTTTTCATCCCTCCGAAAAGTCGGAGCAATTTGTCGCCCGAAGTCTTCCTTATATCCTCTTTCTATTAAATATTTAGCAAAAAAGTAAAAATGATTTTTTTTTTACATTATAAATCACGGTATCGTGTGTTAAAGTTATCGACGGCAATACTCAGTACCCTGTGAAACAATTGTGAAAGAGGATATGTATTCGGGAGGAGCGCGGAGAGTAGCGAGGGCGATGGGGAGAGAGGTGAGGAGAACCCGGGGATGTTTTGGAGCAACGAAACCCGTTAGTAAGCGGCATTGTTAACGGAAACGTGTCGCCACCCTCGCTGGGCTTCCGTTTTCTATGTAAGGGTAGGTTGGTTGGGTTTTAGGCGAACAGAGAGAGAGTGAGCGAGAGAGAAAGAGGGAATTAGAGGTGAGGAAAGGGGTTGTATAACGCTTTTAGTAGTGAACATTGAGAGAGCGTATGGGCCATGGTAGGTTGCACCCGGGGCCGATTTCGACCACCGCCATTCCCACCCTCACTACTCGTCAAAGTGGGCGTACTTGCATATGTATATGTATATGTATATATATATATGAATTTATGTAGGTATATATGTCCTTGGGACAGGGTGTAATCGAGCATGCGCATGAAACTCATGATATCCCTATGTACGCTTCAAATATCACTGACCAGAGATATCAAATGTTTGTCTAGGGATATGCAATCCCTCTGGGAAATTCATTTGTTGTTAAATTTATACTTTAATGTTTAAAAACACTTTTTAATCCAAATTTTTATTTTTACTCAGCTAAATAAATTGGTGTTTTAATTTTTAATTCACAGCCGTCTATCGTGTGAAATATACTATTTAGGGCTTTCATCATTCAGACCTTTTTTGGGGGAAATTTAATTCTCTATAAAATTGTTTATATACATTTTTAACCTATCTCTTGATTTTAAGCATGAAATGTCAAAATTATTTTTTTCTCAAGACAAGTTTTATCGAATATCTAATTAATTTATTTATTTTTAATCATAACTCCTTAATTATTGATAATATAGGCGTGGCTATCAGGACCTTTTTTGTAGAAAATTTTATCCTGAACAAATTTGTTCATATACATTTTTCTCATATCTTTGATAGATTGGCCAGAAATTAAATTCAAAGTTAAAAAAATTAACTTGCTTTTATAATTGTTGAGTTTCATATGAAATTTTCAGGAAAACTATTGACACTACAATGAAAATGTATGAAAATAATTTTGTAGAGGATTAAATTTTCTACAAAAAAGGTCTCTGTGACTTTTTACGTATCATGTCTAGCTCAGCCAAGAAAACAGCTTTAATAAAAGAAATATGTTATTTTATTTTAGTCCTTTTTTTTCGAGTAACTGTCACAGGTAATTGAGTGATATTGATAGATGAATTTACATTTTACGATATTAATAATAAATGAAATTAGCCCGCGAGAGGTAGATAATGTAATGTAATGTAGCGTAATGCAAAATTTTATTTGATGTGACGAAGAGTGATTAAACAATTTCGAAAATGGATTTTAAAACTTGTGAATAAGTGGATATTTTTTTTTTATTCTCTCGGCACTGAACAATATTACGGGAGGATTAATGTGAGGGGCTGGGATATGTATTATGAATAAAAGAGCGTACTTGTGTTACACATTGGCGATCACACCAAGCTTGAGCTTATGGATCACTGCCAGAAATATATCCAGCAACCTACTCATCCAGTCCCTCCCCTCCCACCCCCGGCCCTGGCCCGCGAGATAAAACTCACCCTAGTCAAAAGATAATCTCTCACATTACCAGCAGCTTCCTCGTAGCTTTCTTGTGTACTCTACGTCTTCAGAGATACACATTTTTATGTTTACTTATTTCTTTCCTTTTTTTCTTAATATTTTATTTAACATTTTTCCTTCTATATATTTTTCAGCTCTGCTTTTCCTATTTTGTATTATACCTTTTTTTTATTTATCCTATTTTTTGTTTTTAAAATTCCCTCGTTGGCAAACGCTGACTTTCATCCGTCAGGCTTTCTCTTTATGTCAGAGTAGAGCCGAAAGGAAAAAACATTTACTAAACGAATGGAAATTTTCACTTGTGCTTGAATTATTTTTATACTACAGAATACCTAGTCAGATTTAAATATATATATCTATTTTTTTTTTTTTTTTAATCTTTATTTGTTTGCTACAAATTATTCATTTTCTTTTATTCAATTTTATTTAATAAATATGGGAATATATATTCCCTTAGCTATTATATGGGCATGTAGTCTATTAGACTTCTAATTAAATACGTAATTAAAAAATGCAATAATCAACTTTGAGAAAAAAAAAATTAATCATAACAATAAAATTTAATTTTTCAATAGAGATCAGAAAATTTTCCAGTGGTGAAAAGTCTAGAGATAATTAAGCTCAGGTGAGTCAACTTACCCCAGCCTTCCTTATGTATATATATGTATAGTGATAATATTTAATCAATTTGAAGATAAGTAAAAAAAAAAATAAAAGGGTTTTCTTTGAAAAGTGAAATGAAGTAGGAAATAAAAAGATATAGTGGCGTCAAAATAGGTATAAAATGAAATAACATTGAGGCCTATTGAAAAATGTGGCCTTTGAGTATCTTAACGGATGGCATGTTGAGAATAATGCGAGTCAGGTGTGTCCCCCCTCGAGAGTATACGAGGACGAGGGCAAGGGAGGAAGCGTGTCGAGAAGCACAACACAGAAGACGAGCACACGAGAGGACGTAAAAGGAGTCGGGAAATGCTGCTGGAGGAGGAATTGCTGTAGTAGGAACACGCCAGTACGTGGTAGATATACGCGTCCGCAACATAAATAGTTCAATCACGACGGGCTTAACGTCGTAAGCTCTCCTTTGCTTTTACAACCCTCTCCCTCCGAGTCACCTCCAGCATCTCCTTGTCTCCGTCTCCTTTCACCTTTTCCTTACTCGGTACTCAGCTCGCAATCCTTTCATTCCTTCCCCGTCCCACGCTCGCAATTTTCCCTCACACTCTCAGACAACTACAAAGTATCCTCTTTTTGTCCTTTTCCTCTTCATACCTCCTGCACTCTTTACTTTTCTCTTGTCACTGAACTTTGGCTCTATCCTCCATATTGAAATATTTAATATTTTTAATAGAAAGACGATCCGTGGAAAGGACACTGACGACAAGGGGATACAATCTGCTATGGAAAACCTGTATATATATATATATACATCGAAAATGAGTGAACTGAGTGACTGAGGATAAAAAGGAAGCATGAGATGAAAAGAGAGGCCAGAGGCACAAGAATGTTACCGGCAATTCCCAAGACAGCTAAAAGAAAGTTTTTCTCGTGAATTATTGCGCCTCGACGTCTTTTCCTTCATGCAGGGTTTGTTGGATTTCTTCAATTATTTCACGTAATGGACGTTTCATTTTCCTTACAAATCCTTCCCCCTCGACTCCTCCCTTATTTCCTACTGTTGCTGTTACTGATACTTATATAGAGCTTCTGGGTTCTGTTACTCCTTCTGGCACTATACTAGTGTACACTACCAGTATTTCTTTTAAATTTTTTTAAACTTTATTTTTATCCATTTTAGCTAGTCGCCTTTTTATTTCTCTTTTTTACTTTACGCTCGAACGGCTCAAAAATATATATAAATTTATATATATATTGTTTCTCTTCATTTGAATTTTATTTCAACGTCTGTCTGCTGTCTCTCAGAATATTGCCACTGATATTAATATTTATTTTTTATTATTTTTCATATAAATTTTTATTATTGTATTTAAATTGATAGTTTATATTTATTTGAAATTTTACTGTTGCCTTTGAAAATATTTTTAATCATTTCATTAAAAATTCATTACTTTTATTAATTTTTTTTTTTGAACAACCGCGAAATTTAAAAAAAAATTTTTTTAATTTTTGTTTCAGTGGTTTGAATAAAATTCAAAAAACCACTAGACAAAAGAATATTTTTAAAAAAATTCAAAGTATTTTGTTTACTTTATTTTTCCAATCGAAAATGGATCACTGTTATTTCAACTAAAATGTATTCACTGAAAGCTTTGTGGACGTATCAGTGAATAAAATAGAGTAAAAAGTGAAGTTAAATAAAATAAAAATGTCTGTCAATATGCCAAAATTTTAAACATTAGTGTAACTAAAAATAGTATCGGATTTCTGAGCTATCACAATCCATAAAGTAAAAAAAAATAATTTTTAAATGGTAGAACGTAAATTGTTTTAGCTCAAAATGGTTGAAAGACAGTTGACGTTACTTAGTAACATAAAAATATAAAATATAAACCCGAATAAAAAAAATATGACGAGCAAGAGTAGAATTTAATCTTATTTCTTTAAATGAGACTGAGACTGGGACTGGGATGTAAGAAAGACGCATATCACGGGTCTTGAAGGCAGATTCTGAGAGTAGTCGGAGGTTTACAGAGAGTTGAACTTATAAATTACGTTTTGTATAGTGCAGCATAACGGGGCTGGGTATTCTCTAGGCGCTTTTCGGATTACGCGAGGGGTGAGTAACTGTCTGCTATTCGAACACAAGGCCTCTCATATTTATATACTTATATATACATCTATACACAAATATACGTCCCAATGTTTTTGCTCTCATCTCTGGTACCTTATACTCGGGTGCTCTTACCTCAAATGGTAATGCACCCTCTGACAGGTCCAGATTCGTTGTAAGAACCCTCACCAACCAGAATACCAACGATTTACAACCTACTCCTCACTCTCTTATTGTACTTTTATTCACTTGGACGAATTATAGACTATATGCAAATACACCTAAATCAATTTCATTATTCTTCACTTTGCATATACATATATTCATAAATATATACATATTCTATTTTAAGTTACAGTTCCCGTTAAATCGACTGTAAAATTATATAAAAGACGTTTAAATTTTTAAAAAATGTCTCGTTATTAGTCAGTGGTTCAAATTCACTGAAAATTTGTAAAAATAAAATCAAAATTCGTCTCGCGAATAAAATAATTTTTATAAAATATGCGCGCATTTTTACTAATTGAAAATAGTAAACTAAAAATATATGTTTACTTGAAATAACTTATTTCGAACAAGCTATCAATACAAAAAAAAAATTCTAAAGGATAAATAACTAAAAAAAAAAAATGCAGAAACGCGCGGAATATCGTCAGAATTGCAGGTATACCCTCTTGGCAAGTTCATTTGACATTAGCATATAAATACAATTCTAACACCCCGTGGAAAAAGTTTAGTTGAGAGCGAAGGCACTTACCTCCAACTTAAATTTGGATAGTTAAAATGTGTTGCAGAATCTCGTATCAAGTCGTGTCGCACTTCCCGACTAACCCGACTCACCCCGCACTTTGAGATCCGAGACCCGAGACCCGCGAACTCTTTCACCTGTTCAACCTGTACTCTACTCTTTTTCCTTTATATAAATATATATATAAAGACATATACCATGGGTTTATTCGGTTGATGTGCTTGCAAGCACAGTTTCTCATTCCATCTAAACGAGAAACTCGCGCAGGATCTCTAGCATACTCTATATATACAGAAGACTATATACGTCGAGTGTTACGTCGTGCGTCAAGCTCCACTCACAGAAACCGAACACAAGAGAATCCCTTGGGCACTTCGTGCAACGTGTTTCAAAATATCTCTAAGCTTTACTACTATCTGCTATTTTCTATACTTATATATATATATATATATAGACATATATATTTTATACGTCACCTACGAACAATTCTATACAGTACTCTCACGGAATCCATGAGTTATTGCCGACCCCTTGACCCTAGTGATTTCTCAAATGGTGACGATTTTTTTTCTTTTCGTCTCAAGTGCTTTTCCCCTTTTTCTCTTAAAGAATTTTTACGGTGCTTTTAACAGCTAATGGAGCTCTTATTTTCATTTTAAATTAGCACTTATTTCTTGTTTGACAACTAAATTGATAACACTTTTAAATAAATGGAAAATATGTTTTTATTTTTTTTGTTGAGCTATGAGAATTTTGAAAATGGATGTAATTAATGCGGTCGCGGTCTAATACTAAGCAGCGATTGTGAACAATGAAATAATTTGACGGCGTTAAATCCGTATCGAGTAACAGTGATACGAGTGATATCGTAGAGCGGCATAGAGAGCATAATAGTGAGAAAAGAGGACAGATAATCCGGGAATTTACATTTGCTTCCTGTTAGTTCAATCGCTAGTAGGACATATCCGGAAAACTGACTAATTAACCATGTTTACGTCAAAATACCGAGGGTTTATTGATTAAAAACGATTGGCAATCGAGCTTACCAGTATCAAGATGAGATACACATTTTCAAAATTATATATGTATACATGCTATTTGTCATATCTGTTTCAAATCCATTCTCATAAACATATTTCATTTGATTTACAAATAATCTCGTTGAATTATAACAACGTACTTGCGTGGTACGTGTAATTATTTATTATTACATTCTGCGAAATTACCTGTAATTATAATAATTATGTTTTTTTATGTTCGACGGCCGTAATTGTCCTGCATTTATTGTTTCACTCCAATAAAATTTATGGATAATTAAATTTGTAATTTTAGTATAAATATTTTTCCATGTCCATTTTACCCTACTTTTTAATTACCTCAAAATTTTTTATTATTTAGGGGGGGACAAAGTGGGCCTCTTAAGAAATGAGGACATATGTAATATAAATGACAGCCCATTTTGCCCCACTCTCCACTAATAGGGAAAAGGGGGGTCTTAAAATTTTGAATGTCTCGAATGATTTTGGGGTGAAATGGGCCCCCCATTTTGCTCTTCCCCCTCCCCCACTCGTATTTATATAAATTAATATGTGATAAAGTTTGAAAAATTTTTTAAAAAATTTCGAATTTTTGGAAAATAAAATTTAGTTAATGTCCATCTTGGCCCGGTCTTTATCTACGGCCATATGTTCCATAAATCCATATTTATGATAAAAGTAAAATAAATATTTAGAGATTAATGTCAAAAAAAATCCACTTGTGAAAAACAAAAAATATTCTCCCTTGTTTACTAATATTTGTATACTACTTACATGTATTTATATTTCTGTGTGTATTTGGGTTGAAATAAGAGAAAAATATAGATGGAGATAAAAAAATATGGTGTATGAAAAGGGGATTCGGAAGTAAGTCGCCATATGTCGAACGCTCCGTTCGATCGGGACTCGGAACTCGGAACTCGGGGCTCGGCGGTCGACGTTGTAAAGAAAATATGTAATTCCGCGGCTTGAACGGTGGAAAACGCGGTCCGCATTTATTTAAACCCTCACTCTCGAACCCTCCGCGCTACCATACGATCGCCATTATTATTGCCACCTTTTTTCGACCCTCCTTTACTTTACTCTCCTTTTTTTTTTTTTTAATTTCCTCACGATCAATACACGGCCGCGTGAAATAAATTTTTTAAAAAATCTTTCAAATAAATTATTAGTTTATTAAAATTAATTACTATTAAAAAAATGTTCATTAATTTTAATTAGACGTAATTAAAATTTTCATAATTAATTTTTTAATCAAATACGTTTAATTAAAATAAATTTTTTAAAATTCCATAATTAATTCAATTATCAAAAAATTTTTTTTTAATCAAATGAAATATTCATTTTGTTAAAAAAAAAAAAATAAAAAAAAATTTGAGTGAAATATTAAAAATAAAACTACTCGCTGTCAATAAAACTCGGACATAAATTAAAACACGGTTAAGTAGAAAGCCCCGGCAATAGTCAGACAAAAAAAATCTAGATCTGGGCGGGAAATCGATAAACTCGTGATTAAAATGATTGACAGTATGAATAGGACGCGTGGATGGAGAGATTGTTGTATATTTAAACGCAGAACAATTGAACGCGCAAGTGGCTTTCATTTTAAAATCGAGGGTTATCGGCGTCATTATAAAAGCCCCGACTGTTATCGGTTTCTTTTTTACAGACAAAAAAAAACCAGAGAAATTTAACTGGGCTCACTTAGCTCGCTCAGATTCTACACGGCGCTTCCTTTGTTCCCTCGTGGCCAATTTATTATTTACTTATTTTTCCCGACAGATCCCAGGTGCTATACGGCTTTAATAGTGACACCAATGGAGCCACGTGGAGCTAAATTGCCGTTTTATTGGACGAATTAAGAGGCCTACGAGCCTTTATATATATCCCTGCCCTACGAGACCCCTCAGGATTCCGACAGACAATTTTTTTTTTCTTACTGGATACAAGTTATTAAGTGATTTAACTTGTACTGAATATTTTTATCGCTGTTATTATTTTTTAATAGTAATCTGAGTTGACTTACGGGCTAATGGAGTCTCATGATAAATTAACGTACCTGCAACAGAAAAAAAAATTCAAATTTCATTTTTTATTTATTTATTTATTTATATTGAGGGAAAGTCGGGACAAGACGGAATATATCGATAATTGAATTTTTTTTTTAAATTTAGATTAAATGCCTGGGGTAGAATGGGTCAACTAAAAAATTTTAAATAAATGAAATTAAAACCGACCCTGAAAAGAAAATTTAGTTGAAATTGATGTAAAGTTTAGATGTCCCGTCGCGAAAGATGCTCTCTAATTGTAAAAAATAGAGATGGGTGAAAGTAAAAAATATTTAAAAAAGTAACGGCGTAAGGTAATATCGGATTAGTTGTTGAGTAAATAGTGAAAAATAATAGAATGAGTGGGAAAATATAAAAAAATAAGGAGGAAATAAAATAAGGTATAAGGCTCTTAAGTTAAACAAACGTTCTTAAATTTCCAGGACGGCAGGCAGTTAATTATTTTCCCTTGTGGAAACGCGATATCCGGGTTCGCTCAGATTTCTTAAAGCGAATAGAGAAAAAGCGAGTTCGCTGACGGTGTAACGAATAAAAATTCACTTTGGAATGAAGACTGAGAGAGATTGAGAATGAGATTCTCGGGAATCCGATAAAACGTGCCTTCCAATGTCGCACTGATTTATATCGAGCACACCCCGCCTGTTCTAACCTATATTTAATATACAACACACGAGTGCTGCTAAATCTCTGCACTTTTTTACTCAAATGCATGCGGGAAGTTGGTTAAACAATCACTTAATCCAATACGTTGTTAAAAGTAATTGAGTTATTTTATTTCTTTTTTTTTTTTTATTCATTCTAATGGGATTTTTTTCAAGTGTTGATACTTGAACATTTTCATTCAGTCAATTTTTTTTCAAATAATTAAAAGAAAAATACTGCGAATTTAAACGACAGACGTTTTTTATTTATTAAGTAGACTAATGGAGTGCACTAAGGTAAATTTCAAAAAATGCACACCTCGAAATTTAATTGAAAGTATTTAAAACTGCAATCGATATTTTGTTAAACGAATTTCTATTTTACTTTTATTAAGAAAGAAAAAGTTTGCACACCCCATAATTTTTCGGGGTGTGCATCAATTAACGACCACACTTTTGACTGAAGCCGTAAAATTATTAATAAATATATTCATTAGAATAAATATTACGGATAAAAAAATGCACACCATTATTTTCGAGGTGTGCATAAAACTAAAATGATTTTACTGAAAAATCAGGCTGTCAGATTTTTCTTTCCGATGAATTAAACGAAATAAAGTGTTACATGAAAAGTATAAAAATAACTAGAGTAGTTTATTTGAGAAATAAGAGCAGATATTTAGATTATGAAATATTAAAAAATATGAAGCAACAAATAAAGGCTGTTTATTATTTAAAAAATGTTTGATATCAAGTGACTAAAGGGCTTTTAAGCTAACAGGGGAAAAAAATAATTTAACACTTTAACAATAATAAAACCTCAACAATCTCTCATAATTTTCCAGCACGCTTTATAATTTTTTTACAACTTTAAGTTTTTTTTCTCTATTTTCCCATCGTATAATACGCTTCACGAAGTGAAAAACCGCGGATGTTTGGATGCAGGTCGCAGATGTGAGACAAATAAATGAAAAAAGTAACCGAGTAAGTGTGAGTGGAAAAAGGTAAAAAGAAAATTTTTTTTTAACGCTCTTTTTTGTTTTTAATTTTTTTTATTTCAAAGACGGTTGTTGGGAGACTGGAGAATAGAATGTGTACTTTTATCTGGAAAAGTGGCCGCCGGCGATTAAAAAGTTTCATTACCGTTGGCGTCAGTTTCGTTCCGGCCGAGGAAATAGAATACAATTCTCCAATCCGGTCAATCTCGTTTGTCGGATTTATTCTTTTTTCAAACAATTTCGTTTTTTTTTATTTTATTTTTTGCTTCTTACCACATCTACCACTGCGTATATACACGACTGCACATACTTTCGGCAGTTCCCGTTCCTCCAAGTACTTTTAGGACTCGTCGAATCCAGTTGCTGCCCCTCGAATTGCTACACCCAACTCATCCCTTATTTCATGTATATATATATATATGTGGAAAAAATATATACATACATTTATTGTATATCCAGTAGTGCAGGGTATGTACAGTATATATGTACCAGTGTACAGCAATACTGTAGAGTACAAAGTAGAGAGAGCACATGAGTTTTCTCTGCTACTTTACTTTGCCAACTGCAAGAAGCAAAGGACGCAGGGAGATTGCGGATGCCGCGGGGTCATGAAATAAAAAATGAATGCATTCGCAGAAGGAAACGGCTAACTTATCAACGTACATGCGCTCAGAGCGATAAAAAATATAACAAAAAGTTGATAAATAATAAATTCATAGAAAAGAAAAATTCGAAAATCTACACTTTGTTTATTTACTTTTTTTAGAATTCAAATTACGGGTAAACTATCGAAGATACGGTAAAATCATAAGAATACAATTTTGTTCGTAATTAAATTTCCTATAAAAAAGGTCCTGATGACCATAAGCTTAGAAGAGATATTTAAGAAGTTACAGTAAAAAGAAGATTAAATATGTGAAATATCGAAACATTACATATTACAGTGACCCATTTATTCGCACTCGTAATACGAAAGTAAGTGTCAAGCGGACAATTACACAAAAGATAAAAAAAACCTCGAAAATCCTCGCAACAATGAAACAAGCTCGGTTGGAGAACAATGCTGAAAGTAGTCTCGAATAGGTTGGGCGGTGTGCAAAGTGGTGTGCAGTGAGAAAGACTCGTGTAAGAAACGATTAGTCCCCATTCACACTCATCTTTCTATTCTCTGTAACATACAGCACAATATATAATACTCCTCCACACCACTTAGTCACTATATGCACTGGCGAGTAAACCTGTGCATTATTATTCTCAAAGTTTATCGCGTTAAAGATCTTACTGAGTGAGCTCTTCATCACCAGTTACCAGTCACCACTCACTTATGGTCTCTACAACTCTTTACATTCAAGGATTTTCAGCTGAAGTTTATAGAAATCTATCCATTACATTTACTTTCATGCTGTAATTTTCAAAAAAATTTCATGTCTCAATTCGTCGACTGTCCGCGTAGAAAAAGTCATGTGTGAAAATTTCAAAATGATCGAAATTTGACTTCTATGACTTCGACAATTTTTGAATGAAGCGAAAAAATTCTTCATATTTGATTTAATTTTCCAAAAAAATGTATCGAACTTTATGGATGTTAAGAATCGAAATAAATTTTTTGATAAATCCTTGTAAGGCTGCCAGACATTATTATTATTTGTTATTTATTGGTTACTTAGTATCGGATTAAATTGGAAGACAATGTAACGAAGAAAAATATTTAACTAACAGTCGTAAAAGTTTGAATAAAAAATTTATAAGAGAACGTGATCGAAGAGACGAACAAGCTGAGGTAGACACGATTTTATGGGATTCAATGATCCGACCACCTGGGCGCATTCAACAGACGAGTCTCGGTCCCAGTCACAGTCCCAGTCTTACTTTTTTCCTTTTATGCTTTTTTATGGGATGTACGTTGTACGTATGTGTACATATGTACAGGGATAAGCAAGTGTGTGGATCGGTTGGTCACGAATAAAGGAGACACGTCGGGGACAAAGCAAAAGGGAAGAATAAGGACTAAACCACCGGATCTCTGAGACGACCAGCGGACTCTCTTAATCTCTCCAGCTCGTAGCGATCTTATTTCTTCATTGGAGCTACACAAAATCCTTGGACGGTTTACCGAGCTTGTTTGTTACAACCACTCGACCTCAAGTACGCTACTTTTATCTTTTTTTTTATTTTTTTTCTCGATTCCCTTTATCAATATCTAAATAAGCTGTTAAAAAAACCCTTGGATTTTTATATCCATCGCGGTTAATTAGTTAATTAATGGTATGTAAAATTTTTTATCATTACTTCTAATAGATGAGTAGATGTTGAGTTTTTTTCCGCGGTTTTAATTAAGTGAAAAGCTGAAGGTGTTGTGGAGTATAAGTGTGCTCTATATAATTTTTATTAATTATATTTTTAAATGCTCTTTAGAAATTTAATTAATGACATGAAAGCGGTTTGGGCAGTCCATCAGGTTTTTGAGGCTTGAATTCAAATTCTGGCCTAAATATTTAAATTACGGTAAAAATGTATACGGACAATTTTTTTCGTAATTAAATTTCCTACAAAAAAGGTATATATGATTATTAATGTAAAATTAATGGTTAAAGAGTTACAGCAATTTAAACTAAAAAATACACGGAAAAAAAAATATTGCGCTTATCGCTCAACAACGGAGAGCGACAGTTGTATCGTGATTAGTACTAAATTGTTACTTGATTTTCACGATATATATATCAATATGAATGAAACACTAGATACTTATTATAATGATCCTACGGATTGTGAATATACTTAAATGTATAGTGATCGTCAGTTAACGTATCCATATCATACCAAAACGGATCGTGATTATTGCGATCTACTTCTCAAGCGCCACCACTCATAACCAAATTATTTAGTAAAAAATTTACATCAATTACTTACGTATATTCTATTATACTTGATTACATTTCTTCATATTAAATAATCATTTTTTATTGCGCTTATTAGAATTACTAACCTGTAATTATTAATTCCAACTAAAAATAAAATTGTAATGAAGTTAAAGTTAAAAATTCATCTATTTTAACCTCAAATGTCTTTCTGACTTCCTCAAATGATTTTATGATTTCGGGATCCACCTGGATCGCGATAATCACGATCCAATAGACCAAGACTTTCCGTATACAACGTATAACCAACCGAGGAGAGTGAATATCACGATACCGTTGAGTGATGAGCACAATATTTTTTTTTCCGTGTATTTAACGAAAATGAGTAATTTCACATAAACAACAAATTATCGATTTAATTATAATTATTTTTTCCCAAAAAAAAAATCTGTTTTGTGTAATAAAAGTTTTCGGTCTATTGGTCGCAAAGAAAATAAATTAATTTCAGATTTATATTTTTTTATTGGGGAATTTAATGAAGTGAATGGATGCAGAATGGTCTGGATCTGATGGACCAAATTGTGTTCTATACTGGGTCTTTTAGTACGTAAAATATCTCCATCTCTATCTATATATATATATATAGCTGTCTACGGTGTTTCATATTTTCAAGTGGCCACTTCCAAGCCAGGGAGAGAGAGTGAGCGGGCACTCGACGCGTTCCGCCCGGGGGCTAAACACCCCTCTTATAAACGGAATGGGATGGACTATAAATTAAGGGACCATTCACTGCAAATCACAAATCGCCTGAAGCATAAATCGGCATTTTCAATTATTTACCTTTTTCTCTTTTTTATTTTTTTTCCCTACCTCTATTTCATCTCGTCTACATATTTTTTGTTTTCGCTGTGCCCAATATTAATATCGCTCCCTTGTATTTTTCGATCAATATGCGATTTTTAATTTTTTTTTTTTTTTTTTTCACCCGATAGCGGAACCGCGTTAATGGACAAAAAAATATATTTTTGAAATTAAAATAAAGTAGAGCATAATCGAACAATGAAAATACGTGAAACAACGAAATAACAAGAGGGTTAATAATACTAGGGGGCGTTATGTGATTGCATTACAAATGGAGAGCAAGTAATTTTTATTTTGCGCTCTTTGCTCTCCTGTGCTTCATGGGGTTGTTCTACTTCACTTCATATTGCTTTCATCACTTCTCTTTTACTCACGTATTATCGTTATTATTATTATTAATATTATTATCATTATTATGTATTTTTATTTTAATCACAATGGTATACCGTATAATAGAGAACGCTGACCCTTGGTCATGGTTTATTGTTAACGGCTTGATTATTAATCCTAGATTAATTGAATGTGCATTAGGTTTTAATACTCCGTGAATAATTTCCACTTGGATACGTTTTAATACTTGATAAATAATTTAAAAAGTTTAATAGAATAATAAATATTTTCACTACATTATTCATTTCCGTTTAGAAAATTTTTAAAAGGACTCGGGCGAAAAGGGGAAATTTTTTCTTAAGCCTTTACTTAAAATTTTTACTTTGCTAGAAATTTTTTTATCATCAGGGTAAAAAAGTGAATTTTTAACCGTCGAAATTAGTATTTTTTTCAGAATAAGATATTTTGCACCTTTCAACTCTATATGTCACAGATTTGTTTTTGTCTGAAGTGTAATAAAATTACACGAACAAATAATAACGAAAATATAAATGGATACGTTTGTGATGTAATTTCTAAGCAACACAAAGGGATTATAATTATGATGTAAATGTGATATGAAGATTGGGAGCGAGCAGGTGTGTTAAATATATAATGTAATGAGGACAAAGTCAAGGTGCTCGGATTTCTCTTTTAAAAGTGTTAGGACACAGTAAACTGAAGACATCGAGCAGAGCTGCAAGGAGGGTGTGTAAAAGGGTTGACAGGAGAGGGAAAGCTGGAGAGAGAGAGAGATAAAGGGAAAGGGAAAGGGGAGTTGAACGTAAAACGGCGTGTCGTATAACGTTACAATGGAGAGACATTAAACAGGTGGCCACGGGCCCATTAGCAAAGCACTTCGCATGTTGCATCGCGCAACGACGCATTCATATATATATATATATATATATACATTTAACAACAGATACAGTACATAGCGTATATTATATCCATGCACGTGCCCGCAAGCTCTTACATTGCATCGATCGACTTTCATACAAAACCCACTCTCAGCTGGTTCTCGCTTTTATAAGCTTCTATCCTTGTGTATTGCTTTCCACTTCGTGATACATACTATTGTATACATATATATATATATATATATATATGTATATATGAATGCACATACACCGAAACACTCTTTTACTGCTCTGAAATTAAACGGCTGAATTATAGCCACTTGTTTTTGTCCACTGAGATCTGACAGCTTGATTAATTGGAACTTTCTACGGGTAATTAATCGCAGCCGTAAAACTTAAAATTCAGTTTAAGTGATTACGCATTCCGCATTCAATTGTTTATGATTTAACTTTTATTTTTTTAAATTTCATTATTCATTATTTTTTATGTTTTGGTTTATAACTCTTATCGCGCGAGCGCGGAATTTAAATTTCGGGATAATTATCGCAGATACGGTAAAAATGTACAGGAGCTTTTTTGTTCGTGATTAAATTTTCTGTAAAAAAGCTCTGAGTAACTGTAACGCCAAAATCAATATTTGAAGAGTTATAATATATTTTAAAAAATAAAAACCGAGTATCACGTTTTATGGAGCTTGTAATTTAAATTTCGGCTTAAATACTGGAGATACGTCAAAAATGTATAGAGACAGTTTTATCCGCAATTAAATTTCCTACAAAAAATGTCCTTACGACCGCAGTCGAAAAATGAATTGTTTAGGAGATATAGTTACTTGAACGAAAAACATCATTTATTATGGAAGAGATTGAATTTTTAATAGTCTCACAAAGAAAATACTGCTGAGCAAATGAAGTTAATAATTAATTAATAAAATAAAAGCATCAGTTTATCGATTGAATGTATAATAAACTGGACGTTTGCGTACACAGTAGGAATATATATTATTAAAGATCGTGTAGAGCATTGTGTGTTTAGACGGGTGTGGGGGTGGATGTGGGTTTGGGTTTAGGTTTGGGCGACGGGTAATAGCTAATCTGCTTTGAAAATTCAAGAGGCTCAGCAGCATAGTCTCAGGGCAAACTGATCCTGCAAACCTCGCTCGTAAGATCAGTACAGGCGATTTACCTAAAGCCTGAGAGTAAGGTATCCTAGCAACCACCGCTAGCTACCTCTGTCTTCTATCTGTCTCTCTCTCTCTCAAGCCTCCTTTCGATTTTCTTCCTTCCTTCCTTCCTTTCGCTTTTCCTTCCCCCAAGCAACTCTCACTCTCCATGACTTTCGTCGATATTTTAACGCCAGTGTTATTAAAAATCCCAAGCAAAGTTAAAAAAAAAAACCGTAAACTCATTAAAAGTCCGGAAGTATAATAATTAATAAAACATAAAAATAAAAAAGTCATTGTTTATAATAATAACTGTTGAATTAAATAATTAGACGGACAGGGCTTTGGTTAACGTCGTCTCTTGATAGACAAAGGAAATAAAACTGAAACCAAGACTCTCTATCAGCCCTTCAGCATAAAGTACACCCTTCATCGTAACTCCACCGACAGAGTACACGGTACAGTATAACCAAACCAAGTAGTTTGAGTACACGGTTGGACAGACGTGAAGACGCGAACCAACACCGCCAACAACTTTTGACGGTGTCTACTAGCCTTCTTATTGAAGCCTCGTAGAAACTAACGGAGAAGATCCTTATCTTTACTCTTCACTCCTCACTCTTCGGTTCACTTCTTACCCACCCCTACTCTCCACGACCTTCTTCTTTGACTCATCCCTGTCACCGGTATTCTGGGGTATATCTCACCCCCTATGGGTCATACAATATTCACTCTCTCTCGTTTCTCATCTGGGCTACGTCAAAAACAAGAACCATCTCTTGGGCACACTGTGCCAAGGGTCTACTTTTTTCACGTTCTTTATATATATATATATATGAGTTTCGTCTCTTGTCGATAGAAAACTAAAATAAAAAAAGTTACTTAAAGCTTTCTGACGTTTCCTCTTGACAATTAACGTCTTAAAAAATTTTAAACCGTCTCTTATTTATTATTTACTACCATGCTATTTTATTTATTTTCAATTTTTTTTTTTAAATTACAAAAATTCAGACCGACTTTTTTATTTATGTCGTAAAAACTTTTATAAAAGTTGTCGGAAATAACAAAAAAAAAAAAAATATATATATATATATATAAATACGAAGATCTAAATCCCGTAATTTTTTGAAATTTTTAATCCACGGAATAAATAAATAATTAAATTTTAGTGAATTAAAAATTTTTCTGATTCAAAAGAGGAATTATGAATAAAAGTGACTTGAGTTCAGTTTAAAAATATCGATTGGATTATTTAAAATAAAACAAAAGACTGTTTAATTAAATTCTGTGTTATAAAATAAGAGCGAGTTGATTGTTTTAATATTTGATTTTATTTTTATTGAGATATAGTTTTATTTGCTTTCATTATTTTCTTTAGATTATTTTTATTTATTTATTTAGTTAACTTGAGTTTATTTTTATTATATTTCATAAGTTTTTATTGTCAAGTTTATCAATAAACTGTCCAACCGTGGAGATGATCCGCGAGTTCAACAGTGAGCCCCGTAGAGAGCCCGCGGTGGAGATGAGATAATAGAGAGGCGTTGACGTGGACGCTCGATCGACCAATAAAAATATACCCCGCGCTTCTCATATTACTGCAGACGGCATAACAAAAGAATTTTATCAAATAGAAGTAATTGAATATGAAATAATTATTAAAACCGATTCATAATTAAACTATTTCATTTTTAATTCATTAGCTCAACCTTCAAGAAATTTATCGCGGGTTATGTTGAGTAAATTAAGTAATTAATTTTTATGTGACATTTTTTTTTTAATTCTTGTAGAAGAAAATGACTATGAGAATTGATGACAATTTTGTATAATGAAAAATATCACTTGGTATTTCTTACAGTTCCAGGTTTACTATTTTTAAATATTCATAGCGGAGTTAATTATGAAAGTAAAAAAAAGTGACAAGAAAAATAAACTACGAGTTTTAGTAATTGAAATATGTGAGAGCCAACTTTTTTTTTTTTTTTATTTCTAGTAGAAGGTTGACTGTCATAAGTTATATAGAATATATATATAGATAATTATAATTGATAAATACTCAGGAATTTTTTTTCTAGTATGTAAATTATTTTTGGCCACATTCTCAAGAGATTTATTTTTAAATTTCCCGCCTTTGAAAAAACAAAATTCAAAATTTAAAATTTCCCGCCTTTGAAAAAAATTCAAAATTAAAAATTTCCCGCCTTTGAAAGAACAAAATTCAAAATTTTAAATTTCCCGCCTCTGAAAAAAATTCAAAATTAAAAATTTCCCGCCTTTGAAAGAACAAAATTCAAAATTAAAAATTTCCCACCTTTGAAAAAAAAATTCAAAATTTACAATTTCCCGCGGTCTTTATTTTCTGAATCTGAACTTTTAATTTTCTAAAGTTCCAATAAAATTTATGGATTAGTACTAATTTCGAAATTGGAAATTTATTATGACTGTATTTTCAATGTTTTTTTTTTTACACGGCAATAACAAGAGTACATTAATATCTCAATTAAATAATAAAATACACCGGCGATTATTAAACACACGCTCACCAATTGATGCCACCAATCATCAATTGAAGCCCGCCCACATTCACTATCTATTAAAATATAAATTCACAAATAATTCTCTACAATCATTTATATATTCCCGTCATATCATTGTTCGTCTTTATTAAAAAAGTAATTTAAAAAAATAAAAAAAATAATGTACTTTCATATTCTTAATACAATTCAATCGAGTCAATAAATAAAAAAATATAATCTAGTGTATGTAATAAAATACAGCAGCAATCGTTGATATAAAAAATCCAACTTTACTTTATCCATCCAAATGTAAATATATAAGTAGCAACATCCGCGTTCGACTACGTCTCCAGTTATTGGTAACTCGCGGCGTCACAAGGCTTGCATTCATTTCTTTTTTTCCCTTTTTCATATAATATGGAAGGAAAAAATGACATGACGAAATGGAATATAGAAAAAAAAATAAAAGAAAAAAAGAAGACCTAAAGCTAAAGCCGAAGCTGAGGAAAAAGGGAAAAAAATAATAATAAAAAAGCATTTCCACGGGTAACATACACGCGGTCGTAACATAACCCGTCCTTTGTCGCGAAAACGCAGCCAGTAAAACGACGATGGAGCCGACCGAGTACGTTCTCGGGTCTTATCGGAATGGGTGTACATTACGATACGCTTTTACGCACACACCCACACCTTCGCTCCCTTCATATATATTACACATACATTTAATGCATATATATATTTTTTACTGTTGGTCGCTCGCTTGGCCACCCATATACACACTCCAGACTATATAATATCATATATAGTATATATATATTTGCCCACACAAGTAATGAAACTCAGTGACAAAGAACCGCAGGAAATATATCGCGACTAATGTCTGACAAATAACTTTTATCTTTAACCAATACCGACAAATTAATTATATCTCTTGTGTAATACTTTTTTTTTGTTTTTACTTTTATTTTTATATGCATGCGTATATTGATAATTAATAGAAATTATTGTGCTTTGATATCTGCAGCAATTTAATTAGCTCAAGTATTTAATAAAAAATATTATTTGTTAAACCGGAAACATCAAAGTTCATTTTGGAGTGATAAAAATTTTACCGGAAGGTAAATTATAAAATTATAAAAATCGAGGTAAATTTTCAGGGTAATTATTTAATGTCATTGAGCATTATTAATGATTGCTGATTATTTAATGAGGGTTTTAGAATCACTGATACTATTGGCGGGAAATAATTTAAAATTTGATGAAAAAATAAAATTGTCAAATTTTAAAGTTTAATTCGATAGAAATAAAATTTTTAGCTGTTGCGATTTTACGGGTAGATTATGTTGAATAAATATTATTTATTACTGAGATGTAATAAAAAAAAATATATAAATAAAGTTAAAGAAAGACAGGTAAGTATATAAGAAAGAAGTTTAAAACAATAGAGTATAAAAAGACTAACAAAGAGGGATGAGGAAGTGGATAGTAGAGGATGTCAAGTATGGGAAAACTTAGAGGCCACAATATATATGTATTATATATATCACAGTGTAGGTAAGAAGTAGGCAGGTGGAATTTCTTGGTACTGTGGAATTTCAGACCGTGATATTACGCGAAGCCAAGCAAGTTCTTGGTACGTTGTCTACCGCGAGCACAGCGTTCCTTCGTGCGGCTTTGTCAACTGACGAACCTTCACTTTACTAAGGGGGACTATGGTACCAAGACGAAGCATAAACAGAAAATAAGTAAAAAAAAAAATAATAATAATAAAAAACAATGAGTCAACTTCCGGTGGTGGTTGAATCTCAGCAAAACATCTTTCGTTACTCTAACGAACATCCAACCGGTGAAATTCAGAGGTAATTTTTTTTTAGATTATTAACATCAAGTACTGTCGCGTTTTGCGGTAAAAACTCTTGAGGAATTATTTTAATTAGCAATTAAAATTATTAGAAGGTTACTCGCTAATTTCTGAGGCTGATTTTTTTTGGCTTTCAAGCCGAAGAGTGATATTTTATTTGCTGGTGTTTCGCGCGGTGATGCAAACTCTAGTGTGCAATCTAGGGCCACTCGTAGCTCTCTCCGTTTCCTGTCACCGCTTCTTTAAGAGCGAGCTTGGAAAAGTTGGGTCAGCTTAATACGAGCCCAGACTGTGGGTATATGTTGAGTTGATGTGGGTGTGGGTGTTGATGCTGATGTTGGTGAAGTAAAAGAGGGTGCCAGGACTCCCTCGGCCTTTTTTTTTCTTTATTTCTTTTTGTTTGGTTGTACGGGTGATGCGGATACCGGGTTGATGTTCATTGAAAAGAAGTGGAAAGCATTTGGTCCTGGCATTGTTGCTCGAGCGTTTTCAAAACCAAGGATTCAATGCCTGGGGATGATTTCAAGGGATGCTGAGAGATCGCGGATGAGCCCGATTAATGTTTCCTATGGATATAAAACTTCCTTTATTTATTCTTTTGCTTTTTCTCTCAAGATAAAAAATTGTTATTCTCTTTTTTTCGCTCACCAACACAAACAATATTTTATACAATACTTTTAACAATAAAAACTTTACCAACATTTTGTACCTTCTTTTTAATTAATTGACGGATAATAATAATAAACAAAATTTTATTTTCTTCCCTCAAATTTAAAACAGACGAAATTTAATTTCGAAATAAAAAAATACCCAGAGGCGGAATCGAACCGCCGACCGTCGGTTAACCCGGCAAGGGCTCTACAGATAATTATAAATCTTGTCAAAGTGATACCGGTGATTTTTAACAGTCAGTAGATTGTAACTAAAGATCTAGATCAATGGAAAAATATTTTCAAGCGCAATAAAATCGGAGTAGAGTAAAAAAAAATCTAAATGCAATTACGGAAGTAGAGTCGTATTGAAGTTCAATCGGAAGTACGAGTTGTAAGTGTTTTGCTATATATATTATATATAACAATGAAGTAAACAATAAATATACAAATGAAGTTTGAGGCGACTAAATGGTGTAGACAGCTCAACAGCCGACGAATTCGCGCCCAGGTTTCTATTCTGCGTAACAGCAACTTCGTTAGTTACGGCAACTCCAAGTTGCTATTGTCTACGTGTAGGCTTTATTACCGGCAACCAGCAACCAGCACCACCAGCATCCAGTAGTGCCACTGCCAGAGAAGTGCAGCCTCCACTCTCATCTACTCTACACTCTTTACCTCAACTCAATCCTCTACTCTCTAACTCTAGTCTCACTTGTCGTCCATACACTCAACCCAGTGCTGTTTTCCATCGTATATATATGTATATATGTATGTATATGTATATAATGTAGAGGAAAACCAGGAGTCTTAGTCGTGGTGATGTTGCTTTATAGACACACGTTCCTTCGTTCAGAAATCGCTGAGAATTATTGTCCAACTGGGATTACTCACGGGATTAACGTCGTACTGCAATTAACTGACGATCCATTATTTTGGATTTATAGACACATGTCTTTGTGCTCCTGAATATTTAGACGTTCATTCTAAATTTTTTATTTTTTATTTTTTCTGTTCTCCATTTCTTTTGAGATTAACTTTTCTAAAGAATAATTACGCTATTGCTGGTATGATGAGATGGTTATTATAGAAAAGAACTTTAAATACTTTTTTTGTTATCTCGAGCAATTAATAGAGATACTTTTAATTAATATGATGCATCTTGTTATTATTATTTTAATAAGATTTAGGTCAACCCTTTTTTCATTTATAACTTTAATTAATTTTTTTTAATTCGCCAAAGGGGCAATATGAACACATGGGGTAGTTTGAGCCGTAGAAAATTTCTTTAAATTTTTAAAAAATTCTATTTTACTCCACATTGGAAATTTTTTGACAGCTGTCACATTGGCACCGAAAACTTATTTCGGTATTAAAAATAAATTCAAACCCCAATAAATTTTTTTTCTGGACCAAATTGCCCTCACCCTTTACTAAATTTTTTATTACAGAAAATGAGTTTCTGAAACAATATTAATTTATCTGACACGGCCTCATAAATAAAAACAATAAAACAAAGTTAAGACTAAAATAATTCCTCTGATGATATTTCATTTATTAATACCAGAAAAATATGCAAGTCATCTCCTAGAAATTTATTAACGAAATAGCTGGCTTGAAAAATGATTGAGTTTTTTGTTAAAATTTTCTTCGAATACGTCTACAATAATACCGACGTCAGACAGCTAAATGAGAAGTAGAAATAGTTGATAAGGACGTAGATATTAGTGACGACTGAACAAGTTCTTCGGCGCTATAATACTTGGTCATCATTTCTCTGTTTCATAATTTTGAGAAGCCTATCGTAATTCACCATCTCTGACAGAGCACTTTTCTGCTCCTCAACAACTCCTGCAACGTGTTTTAGTTTTTTATTTCACCTCTTCTCCTTCATCTCCTGGCAGAGATGAAACCTCTGGCCCCGACGGGGGTTCGGAAATATATTTTTTTCTCTTCCATTCGACTCTTACTACTATTTTTATTATTTTTCACTCTCCACCCGTCTACGTCTAACTCCAGTTCTCTTTTTTTATTTAGTTCCTCTCCTCAGTCTCTTCATCGTGGCGGAGAGCTATCACCGATAAAAGCATTTCCACCGATATCAATGATAAAACGAAGCATTTGTCTTCGCTGAGGGCCCACCGATAAAATCGATGAGTACTAGAGGTGAACACGAGAGTGAGTGAAAGAGTGAGGGCCAAAAAAGGACCAAATAAAATAATAAAATAAAATAAAATAAAATAGCGAGAGAAAGAAACGAAAGGGGAAAACCTGTCCCAGGAAAAATTATCACGAACTCACCTCGATGTTTATTTTATTTCATTTTATCTTTTCTCTTTGCAAGAAATACAAAGTGAAATCAATCAATTGTTCCCTCGAGACATTTTTTTTCCCATTATATATATGTCCTTTTTTTTATATATATAAATATGCATTTGAAAAAATGTGCTGAGCAATTATCGAAGACGGGGTAATAAAATGAGTTGAGCTTTTAGTTTTATTTAAAAGTATATAATATTTTTTTTTAGTATTTTTATGTAAAAATTTAATCTAGAGTTTAAATTGAAAATAGTAAAATCAAAGTAAATCCGAAAAAGGTTAAAATTGAAATACATTTCCATCGAGATTTTCTCCCTTGATCGCCTGAGTGGATTTTGCGAATTGTTAGAACCGAATAGAGATAGACCGACCGAGAGATAGATAGTGTAGGAAGTGAATGAGAAAATGAGAAATGCCAGTGCGCTGCTGCGAATGCTACTCTCGATATCAAAGAGGTTGAATTTGTTCATCTCGTTTGCTCTTGTGACTTTTTTACCGTTGGACTACTCAAGGCTGAAGGGAAACTGTTTTAAATAAAAATTTTTATAACAAATAAAAGATCAACAACAAATAATTGTAATGAAAAAATATATAGGTATACTATATATGTATGTACTGAGTGAAAAAAAGTTAAAGGATAAAAAACGTAAAGATACAATGTTGTATATTTTCATTCAGACACGCCTGAGTTTCCAGAGCTCTTAACGACCGGACGTTCCCGGGAAATTGCGATTCCATTCAAATATATATATATATATAGAGTTATATATATTTTTTAAAGATGAAATAAACGCTAGAGTGAATGTAGACAAAATGAAAACGAGAACAAATAATTTCGATGTTTTGTGTTTTTTATTTTTGAAAAATTAAATGAGATATTCGATGCGTAATGAAACGTTTTGAGAGAATAGAATAATTATCGGTAGTTGGTAATTAACAACGATCGATAATTAGTCTAATGATACTCATGCGTGTAAACTTTGACTACTTGAAATTAGTTATTTGTCAGTTTTTAGTCAGTAATCTATCGGTCATCTATCAGTAATCTCGATAGAAAATCTGTCCAAAGTCTCCAAAATTTATCAAAAGTCTGTCCAAAGTTTCTCCAAAGTCTATCGAAAGTCTGTTCAAAGTCTGTCGAAAATCTGAAGAAAGTGTCGGAGAAGTGTCGAAATTGTCAAAAACACTAATTTCACATAATTAAAAAATTTTAATTAATATAATTTTTGTTTTTTGACTAATGAAAATGTGGTCTTAACAATGATGATGTTGCTCTCAAAGTGCTTGAGGAATTCAAAAATGATTGTGATTACCTAAATGAGGGTAGAATAACACAAGTATATACAAATTGTGCAGTCAAGTTTTCTCTGAGTTAAAAATTTTTTTTAGGAATTTAATATACAGGTTGAATTTTGTTTCAATTATTTATGATATATTTTTAAGTGAACGAAAAATTGAGGTGATAAAAAAACCGAAGACTGGGATCGAACCGCGAACGAATTAGAATTTTTTTGTACTTTGCAGGGTAAAAGAATCTTAAAATTGTAATTAAAAAAATAAGTAAAGGTTTAGGAGGCTGAGAAATATTTGACTTCTCCCCTAAGTAATTAAAAAAAATTAATAAATTTGCGGTAAAAAAATTCTATTGACAAAGTTGTGAAAAAAAAAGAAGATTATTTTAATATTACTTTAAATCTTAATGCATTATAATATAACTGTATACATAATATATACCGAAGTAAACTGAAGAGTTATTTCATCAAAGTATTTCAATTATAACGAAACAAAATTAATATCTCAAGTTATTATAAGTTGAAATAGCCGGTGAATATATATACACAAAAGAGAAAACATCAAGTAGAGAAGTAAAACGAAATGAGGAAGAGAATGGGTACTGCTACTATATATATATATAATTATGGAGAGATATTGTGTACATATGTATGTATGATTTAGTACATGGTGTACAATACCGAGTACTGAGTACAGAGTGTGGTATAGAGAAGTCCAATGAGTATAAGAACCCACAGCGTGGGATACGATGACACACAGAATCGTCGACATGGTGCGGTTTTGAAATGCGATCGTTCGGTGTCACGCGATCCTATATATCCTATACAACAATATACACACCAAATAAAACCGAGAGTAAGAGTACGAGTTAAAGTTAACAAAATTTAAAAAAAGAGATCATGAGTGAGAGATAAAAATACAACAGAATTTTAAAATTTTTACAAGGCTGCAAAAGAGTAATTTTCATATTTTTACACAGTAGAAACCGGGGCAAGTTGATCACTTGAAATTTTCAAAAAAGATAAATTTAAAAATTTAAATTGACCTCTCGTGCTCCATTTTGCCCGGATTTCCTAAAATGTATATTGGATATTGTATTAATATACAAATAAATCATAGTAGGGTCGTTAGAGGGAAGCTGCACCGGTGAGTTTACCTCCCGATAAAATCGCAAAATAAAAAATGAAATTCGATATGGAGAGAAAGAAAATAAGATATCGGAAAAGCGAGTGGAGGTAGATCTTAACTCGAGAATTCAAAAGAACCGCTAACGAGGGAATCATCGGTGGTTTTACATCTTTCACGACCAGGTGATAAACATCTGCTTCCATACTTATTATACCAAAGTACCTTTTTTACCCAACCTCCGTTTTTTCCTCATTTAAAAAAAAAACTAAAGAAAGAAAAAAAAACTTAAATATCTTAATCTCGTCATTAAGTTTAGGGCTACTTTATTTTTATTATCAACTATATATTTCTTAATTATTTTTCTCATGTTATCCCGTTCATTAAACACTATTATTTAGCAAACAAAAAAAAAACATTTTTTATTAAAAAAATTTAAAATTCCATGATAAATTCCTTGAATCTTTATAAATGAAAGTAGCCTTAAAATATATGAATAAATAGTTATAATAACAATATTTAATGCATAAATTATACTGTCCTAAGGATTAAAATTTATAATATTCCTGAAAATAACAATTACGTATATTAAAGTCCGTTAAGATAATTTATACATTTAATGTCGTCGCTTCATCAAAGGATTTTAGGAAACCACCAAACACACAACACCCAGTCATTTGTCTTTTCACAAAATTCTCTCTTCCACACTACTCCCTTACTTAGCTCGAAAGTCTCAAGGGTCTTTACGCGTTTCTAAGCGAATTATCTCCGCTATCCTTACTCACTCGCTCATTCGCTTATTCCCTCTTTTGCTCATTCACTTGTAACATAACAACATATTGTGACAAAGCCTACCAGAATTAGACATACTTACACACATACATACATACATATTTAGTTTAACCACGTTATAATAGTTTTGTCATACAATACATTTATTTTCATCACAGCACGTGAAATAAATGTGTGTTTTCACGATATATGACATGTGAGCTTAGATGTAATTTCGGATGAAAAATTACTGCACAGTGACCTAGCCAACCAAGTCTACACAATATAGATGTATATAGATATATATCAGGGTATATGCACCCTTAGAGAATTCCAACGGAAGCAGCAGAGTCGAACGTTTTCCCCTCAGAAGAAACAGAAGCAGAAGCAGAAGTGGAAGTAGAAGCTGGAGATGGAGCAAAAGCTTCTCTCCACTCGTTATTACGTTAGAGTTTAGACAACGCGATTAGGGTGTTCGTGGCGCCTACTGAGTACAGAAGTAACAGAAGTACCACCAGAACCAGGAGTTGTGTTTCCGACGTCAGAAAGTTTGACTTATGCCAGCGCGAATCGACCGGAAATGTTGTGGCGTTAAAATAATAACCTCTCTTTCTACTTTTATTTTATTATTATTTTCAGGATTTTATTGATCGTTTACTGGAGACCAGCCCACGGGTTTCATGCTTTAATTATTATTTATTTATTATTTATATTGATTCTTTGGTATTTTTAACCTGCAGTCAATAGACTATTTTTGAGCGGCTGCTTTTAATTTTTTTCCACGTATTTTTAGAAGCTGATAAGTTATTGATAAGTCGAAAATTAATTTTTTTTAAGCTACCTTGCGGCCCTTGTATTTCAAAAAAATTATGAAACATTTGAATTTAATATCAGACATAAAAGAACGAAATTTTATTAAATGTCCAGAAATAATAAAAATTTAATTGTATAAACAAT
This sequence comes from Microplitis manilae, assembly GCA_030273425.1. Lineage (NCBI taxonomy): Eukaryota > Metazoa > Arthropoda > Insecta > Hymenoptera > Braconidae > Microplitis > Microplitis manilae. Next base: position 2,708,829 of record CP092725.1, read on the forward strand.
AATATAATTTTTTATTAGTATACACCCTGATGACCTTTCGTGTCTGAAATTAAAAGGTGAGTGGGTTAATTGATCGTTAAATAGCGACCAAACATCAGCCTCACCCTCAGGTTTATTTCATAAAAATAATCTTTATCTACGCCTATAAATCTGTATCAATTTATATTCCGTCAATAAAAGCTTGCATTTAAAATTTGAAATTGAAAATTCCCAAAGTAATAAAGCAGCCGTGACAAATAAATTTGTAACAATAAAATTAGTCGGTTTGGTTGCACTGATGATCGAGACTCAATAAAGATCCCTCGATCTTCATCCCAGAATAAAAGGTAAATAAATAAATAAATAAAATAGACTTAAAGTTTTTACAACCGTCAAAGTGTCTCAGGTGTTGCATCTTGGTCTGTTTTGCATCGCGTATCCAGCTGTGACGGGCACAATGGCTTTGACGCGGAGAATCCGTGAAGGACCCCTGGAGGATCTGGATGTCTCTATACCATCCCGTCGTCCGACGTCCCGTGGCGGCTCTCAAATTAGAATCATCGGGTTCTTTATTCTCTCCCTTCCCTGACATCCTCTACAGCCAATGCCGTCCGACAGCCTTCTTTATATTTATCTTCACATCGTCCTTCTCTTTACTTCTTATTCTCCTTTGTGCCTCCACTAATACAATGCAATAACCAAATAATCTTGTAGGCGCTTCGCTTCAAAAACCCCGAGGATTCACACCATGTTAATAATCACCTCGTCTTGTTTCAAAATTAACGTCATAAATAAAAGTTATACCTTTTTTTACATACTAATATATACATATATATTTTTTCTACCTACTTAACAAATAATTTATCAACCTGTCCGCCTTTTACTCACTCCCAAAAATATTTAAATATTTTAAATTTTATTTTTTATCCGATTCTTCCACTTTTTCGTGTTTATATTTTATCAGATTGTCTATAAAAAAAATATGGATGATTTACTGCATATATAAAATTGTAGTAGATCAAACATAAATAGACTTTTTCATATTTTATTTTTTTTTGTATAATATATAGATAGATATATATATTTTTTAAAACCGGCCTATGTAATAATTTAAAATGAGAATCCACATCTGCACAGCGGGTGAACACACGCTACGTCTTGGATATCTCATGTTCTCTTTAACTTTTTTATTTTCTTATTCCTTTTTTCCTTAAACATTATTTTTATTATTATTTTATGTATCTGTATATAAGTATATATATGTATGTATGTATGTATAAAAATGTATGCATGTATTTTGTTGGTCTTTATACACGTCTGGAGATTTTGCTTACTGTGCAACGTCGAAAGAATATACCGTCCAAAGTCACGTTCTAAGAGTATACATATCCTATAAAGAGGATCCGTGGACACAGTATGTAGGCTTTTAAAAATATACCGGATACTTACATATATATTATATATGTATAAAAATAATAGAACGAAATTTCGCTATCGAAGCAATATAACGTATGTTTAAGATAAAAAAAATCAAAAATAAAATGTCATATATTTCGGCGACTATTAACTTTATCATCGGAACTCAGAGAACCTTGTATTTATCATTTTATGCTGGACAAAATTATTTATGGATATTTTTAACGTAACTCTTATCGTTAGCTCGTAACTTTTATTTTAAATCCCAATTAATTATAAATCAATTTTTTTTTATTTAACATAAAATGGCAGACAAACCATTGGAGATATGACTAAATATCTCAGGACCATTTTTGCTCCTCAGAAAATTTTCTAAAAAAAAGTACTGGGCACCCATGCCGGTAAAACCAGGCATTCGCGCTCTATAACCCGCCAATCAGATAAATTAATAAAAATTATCTTATTAGTAACCGAGTGTTTGTTTTTTAGATAGACTGATAATATCTAAGGATACATAAAAATGCACAGATCGGCAAAAAAATTTAACGCACATTTGCGGAAATGTGAAACGGAAGGTAAAAGCATTGAGCATGCGAATGGCGACATAAAGCAGTGATCGATGCCCGGGCTTTTCCGCTTTTCCCCTTTCTCCTCTACTGCAACAACAACTACTACTACTACTACTACAACTACTACTACTATTACTATCTCTATAACTACTAGTACCTCCACTACTTGTCCATTCACCTCCTCACTCCCTTTATATCCCTCTTTTGTTAACAGTGAGTAAAAGAGGGGTAAAGGGTAAGGGAGGTTACAACAGAGGGCCGAGGGTTGAGGGTTGAAACAGTAACAACAGTTGAGGGAAACAAGAGATAGCCAGATTCAGGGTTTCGTACGCGAGTCAGGAGCGTTCTCGAATAATTGATGCAGACCAGTATCCATAATCAAGCTCAAGTCTACACTCAAACATATATATATATATATATATATATATTCGAGCATTTTGTATATGTATAATTGTCTATCTGCAATACCAACACTAATATATGTTTAATTTCAAGAATTGTATAATAGACCCACACATAGACAAGTATTTGGTACGAGAATGTATCACGTGTTTATGTGTGTAGTCGGTAGATTGTGTGGCCACACGCGAATCGATTTCATTAGATTATACACAAGTAAATCGAGGATACTGAAATAGAACGAACTGGGAAATAAGTTTTGTATGGCGGATCGAGGTTCAAGTCGATACGAGTGGAGGATAGAAATGGGAAAGAGAAAATGAAGGAGAAGAGGAGAGAAGAGAATCGCCATTAAGTTGGACAAGACATTATTCAACGTGCTGACGCACTCTTCGTACACCTCGTACCTCGTTAGACCGTAATATTTCAAAGGACAACACCCAATCGTCACGAAACATACTCGTTTGTATTATTAACACTATTTGTTGTTGGTTCTTGTGCTTGGGCTGTGTTAGAGCTGGAGCTGGAGCTGGTGCTGGTGTTGTTTTATTATTACTTCCTTACCAGGTGTCTAGGATAATTGCATAGACACAAGTCTAGACAATGGCAAGTTCACAGGCGACATGACTAATTATTTCCTCAGCTGAGGAATTTTATAAGATATATGTTACCTTGTTCAGAATTATTACTTTCAATTAATGAGGATTAAATCTGTTAATTAATTTATTGTTGAGAGTGATATTGAATGCTGATGTGTGATATGTTTAATGGAATTAAATTTAGATAATTAGAGAAGAGGGTGGAAAATTATTATTAATTGGAATCCATGTTTACAAATGAGACTAATTATATTTTTGGAATAATCCAATTTTATATATTTTATGATTGAATTACCGATTGGGAAAATAGGTCATTGTATATTTATTAGTTAAGAATGACTGGTATTAAAACTGAAAATTGAATGGATTTCCATAAAAATACTAGACAGAGTCATCCTTCCTGATCCTCCCCGATTAGACTTACGGTCGTAAGTCGAAAAAAGAAGTTTTCCGAAGACTTTTTACAGTGTTTTCTACTAGAGGACATCGTAATGAACAAAAAATGTTTATATTGTGAGGAGTTATTCTCAATAGGTGCAAAGTTATAGGCTACTCTGTATAAAAGTGCATAGACGTTATCTTCATTTATCCTCATTCATCTTCATATGGGACATAAGTCAAAAAAAAAATTTTCCTAAAGACTTTTTATGGTTTTTCCTACCAGAGGACATTGTAATGAACAAAAAATGTTCATATTGTCTTGAGTTATTACCAACAGAAGCAAAGTTGCGGGCTACTCTTCATAGGAAATCATCTTCACCCATGTCCACCCATCCTAATTTATCCTAATATGGGGCTCAACTCAAAAAATAAATTATTCCCATGACTTTTTATGGTTTTTCCTACCAGAGGGCATCATAATGAAGAAAAAACGTTAATGTTGTGATGGGCTATACCCAACAGGAGCAAAGTTATAAGCTACTCTTCATAGAAAATCACCTACACCCATGTCCACCCATCCTAATTCATCCTAATATGGGTCCGAACTCCAAAAATAAATTATTCCCAGGACTTTTTATGGCTTTTCCTACCAGAGGACATTGTAATGAACAAAAAATGTTCATATTGTCTTGAGTTATTACCAACAGAAGCAAAGTTGCGGGCTACTCTTCATAGGAAATCATCTCCACCCATGTCCACCCATCCTAATTTATCCTAATATGGGGCTCAACTCGAAAAATAAATTATTCCCATGACTTTTTATGGTTTTTCCTACCAGAGGGCATCATAATGAACAAAAAACGTTAATATTGTGATGGGTTATTCCCAACAGGAGCAAAGTTATAGGCTACTCTTCATAGAAAATCACCTACACCCATGTCCACCCATCCTAATTCATCCTAATATGGGTCCGAACTCAAAAAATAAATTATTCCCAGGACTTTTTATGGTTTTTCCTACCAGAGGACATTGTAATGAACAAAAAATGTTCATATTGTACCGAGTTATTACCAACAGGAGCAAAGTTACATGCCGATTTTTATAAAAATGCGTAGCTGTCATCCTTCCTGATCAGACTTGTGGTCATAAGTCGAAAAAATAATTTTTCCTGGGACTTTTTACGCTTTTTCCTACTCAAGGACATCGTGATGAACAAAAATCGTTTATATTGTAGGGAGTTATTCCCAACAGGAACAAAACTGAGGCCAATTAATTTACAGAATTAAATTTCTTAGTAAAATCAAAAATCGAAATCGGACAAAATGACAAACTCTTTTCTGATCTTCGACTTTTATAATATCATCAACACATAAAAATCATACGAAACAAAAGTTCATTGATAAATAATATAAAAAATTATAATTTTAGCAATAAATACATTTTGCTCAGTGACATTAACTCACGTCTCAGAAATTTTTAAATATTCATACGAGCTCATAATATATGTGTTTAAATTTTCAAGATAATATTTAATTTTACTCTGAATAGTTAATCATAAATTTGGAATTTATGAATAATAAATACGATAGATAAATTCCAATTACAATCTGCCTTGAAATAGAGTCCTTTAATATTTATCTGACATATATATCTCTATTAATGTTCTTAAACCAGACAACGGAACTTTAATTAGTCAGGGGGTTAATTTTCGCGATTGGGTACAAAATAAATTTTGGACTACGTATTACCTAAAATTTGAGTTTTGACGTCTCTTTGAAATTCAATTTTTACTAGAACGAATCTTTAGTACAAATAAATTAAACGTAAAAATGTTGTTGTTAGAAATTGAATAAATGGCACGTGGCACACGTTTTAAACGTGACAAGGCACGCGCGTTCTTTGTCCTCATACGCGAATAGGCTTGATACGATACGCCAGGATACTGTAGAATAGTATAGGATGCGTTCTACATATGCGAGTATATTATTTATATATATGAAAGAGTGCAAAATAGTAAGAGGAGGCAGAATGCGTTTGATAGGAGACAAGGGAGGGAACAAGAATAGAATAAAAGTATATAAATATATCTATATATAGTCGGATTGTATGATGATACTCGAAAGTAAAAGTGAGACAGTGTATGGTAGATAGAGAAATTGGATAGCTTTGAAGACCGATACGCGCTCGATCGACGGGAATGAAAAATAAAAATTTTGTTATTCACAAAGAGAATTTTGTTTTTGCAATTCGCGACGCTCGACGTTAAAAAACTCGATAGAATAAAAGATGAAGGATATCTCGTGCGTTTTTTAGTTTTTTTTTAAATTTTTTGAATAAAACTACTGAAGGAATAATAATAAAATAAAAAATCCGATAACTTTTTTCATTTATATACTGCTAGCTGGGTTTATATATCTATTTATTTATTTATTTATCTTTTTTGATGTCTTTATGGGGCTTTCAATAATTCATCAGCCTCAAATTATACTCTTTTTTATTAAACCCAGTTTATAATGTTGGACTTTCAAAAGTTTACTCACGTTATTGCAAATCGATATCAACCAATGGAAATTTTTTTTTTTACATACCTGCAACAAAATAAAAAACGATTGTTTAATAAATATTCAAAAATTTTTTTGTCAAAATATAAAGCAAAGGTCTTCTAGTTTTAATAACGAAAATTGTTTAAAAATAAATATTGAAAAATATTTTTATATCAAAGAATAGAGACCTTTTAGAAATTTATAATATTATTTTACCAAAAACTCGATACTTGTTAGAAAAAAATAAAAACTACACTTGAAAAAAGTAGAAAAAATGTATAAAAGAACTACAAAGTGACTAATGACGCTGTAAAAATAAATTTCCACTTGACAGTTTAAAAAATATTTTTTTTAAAACAAAACCTACTCCTCTATTTGTTCAGTTAATTTTTTTTGTCATAGTGGTATCTATTTTTTGATAAAAATTCCCACTAAAAAAGAATAATTGACCTGTCCAAATATTTAAATACCCACATATTGGTATTATTTACTCAGCATTTAATTTAGCTCCCCCTACAGAGAGCGTAAAAGAAATTTCTTCTCTTCCGTTGTTTGACGAAAAAGTAAAAAAATAATTTCACATCTAAAATATTGTAAAAAAGAGGTTATGTCAATGGGATTAAATTTAACAGACAGCAAACATTTAAATTGTTGATGGGAATCCCAGGCAATCAGTGACATCAGAGAACAAGATTCAGAAGGAAGGTAAAGTGGACTGGGTTTAGTTTCTGCATGTTACTGAATAGTCGAACAACTCCAGAATAGGCACGAGAACCAGATGGAAAGAAAGTGTCGCTAAAGAGTTTGCGAAGGCAAGTTAAGTTTGAGTGAAGACACCAAAGGGAAAGGAGTAATTTAAATAAAAGCCGAACACAACTACCAAGAGGAGGAAACCTCTGGCAGTAGACTCCACTTTAGTTTACTAGAGTAACAGTAAGAGAAGTATTACTACAGAGGTAGAGGTCCCGTCTCATCCAACCAACTCAATGTGATTTGCTCGCGTTCAATGACGCGAATCCTGCCTAACCTATCTATCTATCTATACTACCACCCTCGCCCTTACCCTCACCGTCACCGTCGCCGTCACCTCTGTTCTGTTCTGTTCAATCTACATTACTACCACCACCGACTCGTTAATATTTATCAGGGTACATCCTTCTAGGATCATTCCACCCCCATTTTGTGGTCCCTTTGCCCATAGTGATTGGCTTCGTTAATTGTTTGCTCGACAGTTCTATCCGTTTAAAGTACTTTACTTAACTCTTCTTATCGCAAAGACAAATCGTGACTAAAATTTGAGTTAACTTTTATAAATTTTTCTTTCAGCTTCATCATCGCACTGTTTTTTTTATTCCTTTTATCTTTACAACCATTAACTTGTCATTTTTTTTTTTTTTTTTCATAACTTATTTTTTCAGACGAGTTTTTCAGTTCATTATAAATTCTTAAAGCGAATAATTATTCAAAATCAATCGATGCATTTAGTTACTTTCGGATGAGAAACTAATAAAAAAGTTTCGCCAGTGTCAACTGGCTTTTGGAAAAAACAGACAGCGGTCTGTTATTAAATCGAAAAGCAATAAACGATTTTCGACAGTGAGAAGAAAAAATTATATACTTTGGTGGGTTATTAATGTACATTGACGCAAAAAATAACTGCGCATCACTTAATATTCTGAGTCGATAAAATAATTGCTACGTTAATATACATCTGATCAAAGAGAAACAAATTTCGATTCAAAAGTTGAAACAATGTTTTTAATAAAAAAAAAAAAAAACCGTGAAATGGAATCGAAGTTGGAACTTTCTGCTGACAAAGCGAGTGGCAAAATTCAAGTCTCAGTAATATTATTTAATATTTACAATTAAATTCTCTAATAATAATAATAAATAAAATTGATTGATGAAAAAAAAAAATGAAACTGAAAAGCAAGTATGCACTTGGCATTACCTAGAAAATCTAAAACTCGTGATGCTATTTGCCAGAGTGCAGCGGACTCTTCTTTAACCCCCTAGTAGTTCAACCCCAAACCCCTTCTTTAACCCCCCGACTCACTCCAGGTTTTTCTCAAGGGAGTAGTCACGAGCTCTTCTTCTTCTTCTTCTTCTTCTTCTTCGTCTACTTTAACATTTCTATATCTATATACATATATATTACTACTACCTTCTATCTTTCGACCCGATTTCGTCCTCGTGCCTCAGTCGTACCACCTACTCCTCAACGATAATACTTTACGAGTCGCGTCGCGCTATTCCTTGCATTTACGACATCCCTTCGAGAAGGAAGAGAAGAAGGAATAAAGTGAGATAGAGAACGGGGAAACAAGACTAACAAAAAAATATAAAATAACAATAAAAAAAAGGAGCACAAAAAATAGAGATAAAGAGTAAAAAATAAAAAAGTTTAAGAGAATGTCGCTAAAATATCTTGTACTTCTTATTCCTTCTTCGGGGTACGTTAGTTGGCTGCGCGTTGTGATTCAAAACTTTTTCTTTCTTTACAAATATATATAGATAGAGAAAAATAAAACGATCGAGTGGCTTGTAGAGACGGCCGTACCTCCCGCGAGATTGTAGTCGAGTAGTTTTATAAAAGAAGAATAAGACGAATATATATATACATATATATGTAGAGAGAGACTAGTTTTAGAAGAGACATCAATTGTTTACATTGAAATATATATGAGACTATTTCTTGAATATCGATTCACCTATTTTTTAAAAAATTTATTCCAGGTCATGTAGCGATTTTATTTTATCATCATAAATATACATTTTATGTTTTTAGTATTTATTCAAGTTTAAATAAAATATATATTTTATTATCTTTCTTTAAATTTAGAAAAATGTAGAAATTCTGACGTTTTGAAGAAAAAAATTTGAATTTTTTTTTAATTGAAAAAACGTGTTATATAAATACGGAGATAGTATGAATATATATGAAGATTGAGTATAATAATTATATTTGTCGATATGATAAGAAAAAAAAGAATTTATTAGATCCGATCGTTATTTATCTCGACTAAGGTCATCGAGTTGACACCGACATTCTTTTTTGTCTAGTTTTTTTTTAATACTCTCTCACATTTATCTTACAAAGTAACACTTGTTTTTATACGGGACAAAAATGTATGTCTATTTTATTTATTAAGATAAAGTAAATGTCCAAGTGAAATATGTTTTACTTTCGAAAAACGGATTGACACGGAATTCAAATTTGAATTATTTATTTTTGGATTTCTAATTGTTTTATCGAGTTAATCTTCAAGGCTTACGCTTTTTTCGGCTGAGCGGTGAATTTTTAAAGAGTTTATTTTAGATTTCAGTACGGTCTGAAAATCGTTAATAAATTCCGTCAATTAAATAATAAAGGAAATTTTCACGTTGTTTTCAAGTGACCCACATTGTAATCTTATCGATAATAATTATGTCTTCTTCATAAATATCTTATTAAATTTTCCATCGACTAGACACAACAACCATATATTTATAGATTTTTCAGCTTTATTTGAATTATTTATCATTACTCGTCTGTCTAAATTTGTTGTCCTCAGAATTGTTTCATGTTTCAAAACTTAAGAGAGACTACTAGTATAAAATTTTGAAAAATCAATTTATTTTGTTTTTTTTTTGCATATTTCGATAGTCTATACCTTCAAAAATAGCATACTACAATTTCTAGTCTATCTTGAATAGTTTTTTTGAAGAGCAGCCGCTTATCGATTTTCAAAAATACATTTTTCAAAATTGCTGCATCTATAACTCGAAGACAAATCGATTTGATTTGGATTTTAGTTTCTTTTGTACATGTTTCTACGTACCATGAACCTCCAGTTTCCGATCGAATCAAAAATGTAATTTTTGCAGACCAAAAATCATCAAATTTCGGGCAAAATTTTAAATTTTCTTTAACAACTCCGCCGTTTTGTTAAATTTAAATTTTTTTCTTAGTCCGAGGGTCATGGCACGGGAAATACCTTCTAGTTCAATAAACTTTTTGGTTTTTTTGATTCCATGCACTGTAGCAGTGGGGGACTTTTTTTTTTTGAGCCTTTGAATAACTGTGAATAACTCGCTGAATTTTGAATTTTTTGGTTCAAAAATTTAATCTTGCATTCATTATATATCTACAAATATATTCTTAAAACATTAAAACACTCCATGCAGTAGTTTTCTTTAAAAAAATTCCCAAAAATCATCATTTTTTCAGGCGGTCACACTAGTGGCCCTTAAAATTTATTTCAATTAAAAAAAAATTGTCATTTAAATCGAGCGAAAAATTTTTTTTGTTAAATAATTTGAGGATTCGAACCCCTCAAATTTTACCGCAAAAGATGTTTTTGTGTAATATTTCAGTCGCTTTAATTTAAATATAAAATTTAATAAAAAAAAATGATTTTAAAAATCCACGGTTAAATTTCTTTGCCAATTAAAATTATAAAATTTGATAAATCACTGACTAAGACGCCGACATTATTTTTTCCAACACGGTATAGAGACATTAAAAAATAAAATAAAATAAATGGGTGATAAAATATAAATAATATAGATTTAGTGTTTAAATTAATAACGTCTGGGAGTTAATTAGGTGACATTTATCTGCATGCCTTGTGTCAACTGGAGAAATCTCTAAGGCCGCAAGAATTTGTTAAAGATGAGCAGGATGAGACCGACAAGAATAAGTAGTCGTCGTCTTAGTAGTAGTAGTAGTTGTTGTAGTAGTAGGAGTAGTAGTAGAAGTATAAGTTGATAAAGAGGACGAAGAAGAAATGGGCGGGTAACTGGGAGTGCCATGATACGACAACAAGTACCTTCTTATATAGGTACCAAAAAAAATATATCGGAGAATTTGAGTTACCGAGTTTAGTATAAAGAATTTAGGCTTCCTCGGCAATAAAAATATAAATAAATATTGTAAGTTTATACGAAACAGGAATAGATGATGATAAAAATGGTAAAAAAAATGAAGCAACTGAAAAATTGATTTAATGAGAAAAAAAATAAAAATATGGAGATATTTGAGCACAGTACAGTGCTGCGTTGTTGTAAAACGAACATTTGAATTTTTTATTTATGGAAATAAATTCACGTAGGAGGTTTTCATTTGATGTAGATATATATATTTATGATTTTTATTGCAATGTTTCGGTGTAATATTAAAAGGTGGAAATATTATTTTTGTTTGAGGAGTTTAAGAGGAGGAATAATCCGTTTTATTGGATGATTATGGAGGGTAAAGTGTTGGAGGGAGTAAAATCATGTTCCATTAATAAGACTGAAGATGGAAGACAGAGAATCGAAGCCAGACGGTCTACCTACTTTCCAACAATACCCACGTCCAACTTTCTGAGAGCAATGGCTCGTATTCATCCCTTTCTCGTTCACTGAGAACGTTTTACGACTTTATTTATAGAGAACGCCCGTTTGCCAATCTCAGTTGCCGAGTAGTGTCCTAGAGGCAAACTGTTTTCAAGTAGACAAAAGGGTATTAGCCACAATGAAAAATCTTCCACGATCGCTAATAGACTTCTTCGCTTCTCCACTCCCCATTTTACTCCCACTTCCTCATCACTCCTTTTGTTTTATAATTTTTTATCGCTTTACCAGTGTCCTGAGCATCAAACATTTTTTTACTCCAATTTACACATTTCTATTGACTCGATTACAGAGAAATTTTTTTTCATTTTTAAAGAAAGGGAAAAAAAATCTCAAGAAAATTTGAAACTTAAATTTTATGACTCGATGTCCAGAAAATTTTTATTATCATCGTCGTCATAAAATTTATAGCACGATTCCAAATTCTCGGGGTAAAAAGGGCCAAAAAAAAAAATTACGAACTGACCATGGAATTTTTTTTCAGCTGAAATTTTTTGAACCGTCAAATAAAATTTTTAAAGCTCCGTAATAAAACACTTGTAATTTTTCTCGATGGCTCTTGTTTTCAACAAGGATAAAATTAATAAAAAAAAAAAAGTTTAATAAATATCAAAAGTCGATGGAGCAAAGTATAAAATTTCTATTATAAAATAAAGGCAATTTAAAGTTGTAGATAAAAAAAATAAAAAACAATATCGATGACAGTTTTATTAAAGCTCGTAAATAAATAAAATGTCGGTTGTAAGTAAATTTAAACAATTAAGTCCGTAGATTTAAATTTAACGAGTATGGTAGACGTCGACAGGAACCTCGTTGTTAAAGAATGAAAATAACTGTTGATGTATTTCGCGACAAAGTGGCTTGATTGTTGTCGCGACGGTGAAAAAGTTTATCGGTCATACCGAACTGTATCCCGGTACATATACACGTATATATGTCTAGATATAGATATATCGGAGTAACGGGAACAACAGCAACAGCAACAACAACAACAACTCCGAAGCGAACGCGCGTTAACATCCTACGCGGTTTTCAAGCGCGTTAGTTTATACCACCAAGTAACTGGCGGAGACATGCCCATGAACAACGTGTCCCGGCACTCTTGTATATCCAGTACACATCGAGCACCATCCCAGTGTACAGTATACACTATACAATATATATATAATACAGAAGAGTGAGTGGTATAGATAGAGGAGAGTGAGTTGCAACACTAACACTCTATATATACCGGATATGTCTCTCGTACCCCGTTCAGCTCTTTCCCTGTTATCCATTACCCTCTCACCCCTATACATATATATTTATATATATATATATATACATATATATATATATACTCCCACACCACCCTTTACTTGGCACTTTGGTACATAAAATATAACCATGCCAGTTGCTGTCTGATGCAGTTTAAATTCTATCCACCCTGTCGCCGACCCCCACCAACATATATCCATATATGTATATTTTATACTCATCTATCATTTAATTTTGACTTAATATATATCAATAGAGAATGGATTTTTGATTTACATATTAATCAATAGTGGGAATTGATAAAATAAATATCGACTTCCAATGCACACCCCAAGTATTTTTTGAAAAATTTTTTATAACTTACGAGGATTTTTATGAGAAAGAGTACTTAGGGTAGTCACAAGGTTATGTTATATATATTCAGGCAATTTATTGGCAAGTTTTGATTTTAGTGAGGGTTTTAGATACGAGCACACCATCCGCGAATTTCAAATTTGGGAAAATTTTAATTTTGTGATTGATTGAGGCATTTTATTGTCAGTGGAAAGACAAAATTTTGAAGCAATAAATTTTCCGATGAAAAAAAAATAATTAAATTGAAAATAAATGAATAGTATAAAATTGTGTCTTGGATAAATCATCAATTAACTAGTTTTTTTTACTCAACCAATCCGGGATCGGAGTTGACGAAAAATGTTTGCCTCTTACATTAGCAAAAAATAAGCCAACAGTAAAAAACAAGTAAAATGGTTTTATATAAAAGGTAAAAAAAAGCAGAGAAAAATAAAATGGAATAACGTAAGAAAGGAGGACTGAAAATGAGGACAAGAGGAAAAGATACGTATACTCAGTCTATACTAACACACGTAGGAGGAAACGATCCGTGACTATTCGGGACTTTCCACTCTTACCCATCTCCCGGCGTCGAACATTCGGTAGTAGATGCCCCGAGGACACGAGGATGCTTCGATACCCAGGAGATTTCACGCAATACACTTTGCTGGATAGGAAAAAAATAAAATAAAGGAAAACAAAAAAAAATAAGAACTAGAACAAGAACGAAAACGAAAACGAAACGATATAGAGCTAAGAAAACGAAAATAAGACCAACAAATGGGAATGGAAAAATAAATAAAATAAAAACAAAGAAGAAAACTAAATAAACCGCGAGTAGAGGGTGATATTGTGAAACCGGCATTACCAAGTTCGTCTACCAAAGCGAGATGCTCGATGGTATCTACACTATAGATTTAGCTCCTCCACGGGTATTAGTAGTATAGGTATAGGTATAGGTAGAAGGATGTTTAGTATAGATGGAAAAGGCGGCAAACAACCTACCAATTGGAGGGTCCGGAAGCCTCAGGCAAGGGATAATGTGCGGCAATGTACCAGCTGCACGGTACGATGAGCAATATCTCTCAATTACTATCCTCGAATTACTGTTGCTGTTGCTGTTTCTGTGCTGGTGCTTTTCCCAGTTAGCTCTATTCAAGGCACACATACACATATATATGTGTGATAGACACAGAGAGTTTGCAGCATGTCCAAAATAATGAGCCCTCAAAAGTTGTATTGTCGTGAAAACATAAAGATCAAAACTCTAGTTAAACTTGATACAACTGACGGGAAGTTGGGTTACGTCTTGGAGATGTGCTCTGAGTAGTCGATGTCTATTGGAGGGTAAATGTCTTAAAGTCTGTTGGTAAGTAACATTAACCTATTAGCTCGGTTACCGAGAGCTATTGTGCGCCCGTCGAAGACGTTTCCGATTGTTCAACTCGGGTCTAGACTCACGGGCCATTGTTAGACTATCTAATAATATAGTTGCCATTTGTCATCTATCTGTCGTTGTAATTAATCATAATAGAGATATCAATCAACGTTATTATTTAATTTATCTTTACAGAGAAATGATTAATTGAGCAAGAAAGTATGCTGCTAACCACGTTCCGAATAATGGGTGACGTTATTAATGGACTTACATATGTCTGATAATGTGAGATCTGGGTAATATCTTTTATATTTTTATGGCTTGGTGATTTCGGCTCATTCGAGGGATCATTGCCAAATTTCCGAGCTTTGGTAATTGGATCCATAAATTATTTTACCGAATCTGATTTTTTATTTTTGAATTTTTTGAATTTTAGATAAAGAAATTTTCGCGCCGAGTAAAAATTAAAATTTTGTAAACTGAAAAAAAATAATGCAGTGATTTTAATTTAAAATTGTGTCATGTTAAAATTACATTACTGTCAATGCCTAATTCAGGTAACGAGAAAACGGTTTTCAGTTTACAGAAATAAAACGAAATGATATTTTATTTAAAAGACAATTTGTGAGATTTAATTAATTTTCCACTAAATTGAGCTGTACTTTTTTTTTTGTTACATGAAAAATGCATAAAAAATGGTTAAATTGGTAAGTATAATATAAAAATATAAATTACATGACATCTACACGCGAAAGCTAAAAAAATCAAACTAAACGTCACTCAATTAAATTAAAATTAATTAACAAAATGTTAAAATCTGTATTTCAGTATAAAAAATTGACGTTGTTAATTTTTAAGATAAAATGTTTTAAATATCTGCATAATGAATAAAAAAGTTTATCAATTAACTTTTTTAAAAATAAATTAGTCCATCTTTCATAAAAATTAATTATCAAAATGTCGAAAAATCAGAGTCCGAATCTACTCATGTACTTAAACTTTTTAATGATAAAATTAATTATATTTTTAATTAATAATTCTTTACAAAATTAAGTTTTATACCCATATATATTTATATATAATATTATTAAGTACACATGTTTCAATATTTATATAAGTATAATTTTAAATTATATTATCCCAAGTATATTTAATTTTCATATACGAGACTAAGTAAACAAAGTGATGGGTAAAATTAATTAAACATTTTCCGAGAATATTTAATGAAGTATAAATATGACAACACACATGGTAAAGTATGAAAATTAATTGTGGAAAATGATAAAGAGAAAACAAAAGTTTTGTATAAATGAGACCTACGAAATATATATATATAAATATATACAGTAAAAATAGTGAGAGTAGTAGTAGTAGTAATAGTAGTTATTGCAATAGTTGTAGTAGTAAGTATAAGAGACACAAGACTGTAAAGTTAATTTAGTTGTCAGCTGGACAGACAGGGCGAGACTGCACGCGAAACTATTCTCATTCCTTGAGCGAGCTTCGGGGCATTAAATGGCATACTTTAATGGGAAAACGTCAGATTTCTTCGGCAATGATGTCAGCGTCGTCTTCTCTACTCTACTCTACTCTACTCTGGTTTGCTTTTCTGTCTTGAATCATGAGTCCTTAGGACAAGAGATGAGAAAAGTATAAGAGAGCAGTAGAAGCAAAGTAGCAGCCAGCAAAGAAGAGAAAAGCAGAAACTTGAGGATGTTTTGTGAACAAGGAAAACGAGAACCGAGGAACGAAAAGAGAGAAAGGACTTTGCTGTTATGAGGTGTCGGGTAGAGAGGCTTCCACTGAGCTTGTTTCCTCGAGACTCCATCCTCAACTTATTCTCAGTACGGGAAAATCTTAGTTTTCCTCGCTCGGGATTGTTTGATGCCAATCCTATTTTTTACTCTTATTTTTTCTCCCCTCATTTTTTTATCTAGCTTTCTGCTTCTCTGCAGACTCTTTCTCTCTCAGTCTCTCCCTCTGTCTCCTCAATCCCGGAGATATTTTCTAGATCGTAAACCATGTTTGTAGAGTCATGAAACGTTCCGTGAACAGACAGAAGACCATTTACGCATTCCTATTGCTACATGTGAGACAACCGGGACAAGAGGAAAGATCACGCTGCTCCTACGTGACCCAAAGTTATCCTTGTACTTTACAATATCAAGTTTATATCTCTGTACATACTACAGTTATATCGCTTTTTTCCTATTTATTTTAACCTTCTCTTCTTCTATCCCATCTAAAATCGCTTATTGTTCTGATCTTTTTTTTTATTAAATTTTTCATCTTTATATTAGTCAATTTTTGAATTTTTGAACACAGAGCTACCGAAATTTATTTTCATCAAATAATCAATGAAAAGCTGGGGTAAGTTGGGCCTACTCCGAAAATTCAAAAATTTTTCGATTATTCTGACTCTTGACTGCAGTTCGAATTTTATAAAAAAAAAAAATAAGACAAACTGGGGCATAATGGGTAGTTACGAAAATACAAAAAAATTTTGTCTGATTTTACTAAATAAATATAAAATGAAGCCGAAATTTATTGCGCGACGAAAATTTAAATTTGAATATTTTGGCGGCAAATTTATGATTTTTAAAAAATGATAGAAAATATATTTTTAGACATCTCAATATACTTTATGTTAACTCACTTCACAATGACAATATTTTAGTAAATACGAATAAATTAATAAAAATAGTTATGACCCAATTGAAT
This sequence comes from Microplitis manilae, assembly GCA_030273425.1. Lineage (NCBI taxonomy): Eukaryota > Metazoa > Arthropoda > Insecta > Hymenoptera > Braconidae > Microplitis > Microplitis manilae. The sequence continues at coordinate 2,725,780 of CP092725.1, forward strand.
TAAATGATTTTGATGAATATTATTTGAAATAAATGAAATAAATATTAAAGTGTCAGATCAGTAAAATGTGAGATAATTTATGGAATATTTAGTTGTAGACAAAAATAGTTAATATTTCTGTAAAGTTGCCGACTTAAAACAATTAAAAGTTAACGGTGACGTAATCTCAAGTTTGATAATTGAATAATCTAAAAATACTTTAAATTGAGTGGTAATTTTAAAAAGACAATTTTCGCTTTCAATATTAATTTCAATTAAGACAAAAAAACTCGTAATTAAATTTGATTGCGCAAAAAGGCTATTTAAATATTTATTGTACTTCTAGATTCAGGAGAAAAAAAAGTTATGAGAACCGTATAAAAAAGATCGGGAATAAAAAAACACACAGCATGTTTTCTAATAAAGTTTTCTAATTAAATGAAATTTCTTCGTTTCCTGATTGACGACGTCATTAATCCCAAGATCTAAATTGAGATTAAGCTAATTTTCTGGATCCAGATACGGCGTATCTCTCTCGGAGATTTCTGGGTCTCTTTCTAGCCGAGTTACCCGGCGCAGTCCTCCGGCTGTTGGATTATTCGGTCATCCAAGGTTTTTCTTCATTAGAACACGCGGCGGCAGCCTCGGCGTTTGCAGAAACGAGCAGAGCGGTAGTTAAATAGAGACAGTCAGTGAATTAAGAGGGACGTCGGGAGAAAAAAGAAGGAAAGGATAACAAAAAACAACAAAAATAAATTGGGAGAAAAGATAACGACGTGTGGGAATTGATTAATCTCTGATTGAATTCCTGATTTTATCAACAAATTACATTATTATTGTTGTTATTGTTATTGTTATCATGAAAAAGAGGGACTGAATGGAATGATACCGATGTATTTATAGAGATAACTGGCTTGATTATCAAATAATTGTCAGAAAATGATAAAAGCAGGGCAAGAATTATCTTCGGGAGGAGGAGAGTAAAAGTGTGTAGCAAGAGAGCGAGCAGGACGACGAGGTCACCAAGTCTGGGGTTTAGTTTTGGTCTCAAGAATGAGAAAGAGCCAAGTTATTTTACCCAAGGGACGGATAGCCAGCAAAGGGAATGAGAGAAACCTTCCGCTGTGCTCTTCCGGAACGAGAGCCTCGGGGGTCAGTTCACCAATAGCTTGAGAATCTGCTCTGATTTTTCCTCCTCTTTGTCCCTTGTTCTTTTTAACTTATTTTTACCATAGTGTAGACTAGACCAGCCCCAGTCTCAGCTTTAACCCCAGCTCCAGCCCCAGACCCAGCCCCAGTAGCAGAACCACTGAGAGGCTAGACCAGAAACCGACAACTCTGCGGTAATGGCGGTCGGATTGTGTACAAGTTAAAGAAACACAAAACTTTTGCGAACTGATAGAAAAGAAAGGATGAGTAGTCTTTGAAAAGGCTAATGTCTTTCAACTGTATGACCTACATAACCCCGAAATTTTACGGGCTTGTTGCAGCCATGTCCATTTTTTCTCTTTGCTTCCGAATTAAGAAAAATAGTTTTTCATTGGAAACCGCGGGCTAATTTATTGTGGAATAGATCGATTTTGATTGAAAGTCAGCGACCAAATCGAAACTTTCCTCTAAAGCAGAAAATCTTCACCTGGAATTTTTAGTGACTCATTACGTCAAAAGTATGAAAGTAAATATTGGTATTCAATTTTTATTGGCCGCAGAAAAAGTGAATCAGGAAAAATAACTGATATTTATGTATGTTTAATTAGTTGTCTAATGTAAATAATTGATGAAAGCTCATTTTAATTTTTCGAGGTTAGAAATTGTAGCAGACTTTAAATAATTAATGAATTTTGCTTTGTAACCTTTGGTGTCAAAACGTAATCACTTTTGTTACTTTGAAACTGGTAAAGTTGTAAGGGTTCATAACCTAGTTGTACCCCTGAGTCTTCTCTCGGCTGATAATCAATTCCTCGATACACAAAACGGGTGGATTTAATTAATCAACCATCGAGTTATTAAGTGAATTATTGACAATATCGAAAATAAACTGAAGCCTCATTCTCAACTAATTTAGCTTTTAGTAACACGAAAAATGAAAATAAAAAAATCACAGCCTGAGTCTAAGGTTATAAACCTCGAAGCCTGCAGTTCCGATTCAACCAGCATGTTACGTCGTAAACTAAGGTTACGCTTCGTTTAACAATTTCAAAATTAAATTTACAAACTACGAGAGTTAATTATAACATGTAATATTAATGAATAATTTCATGTAGGGGAGTAAAATGGCAACTCTAGAAAAGAAATTCATTTTTTTCATCTCAAATGTGATCAATTTTTCGTCCCCAATATTTCAAATCGGCATGACAAATTTCATTCTCGGCTAAAATGGAATTCTTTGAAAAAAACTTTAGCCCGGAAATTCCCGAAATATTATTTCCACAAAATTTCCGAGTATTCCAATTTACCCTGCTCTTAAAATTCTACGCAATAAATTAAAAATGAAAATACATTAGCAATAATGAGGATCTCGAAATTGAATTCGGAATGATAAAAAGTAAGAACGAGTACATTTAATATTTAAAGTAGGTAATGAAAAAGTGTAATAGCAAAGAAAATAAATAGCAACAATCACCTAAGAGTTTTTCAAAGCACTTGAAAGAAACAAAGTATAATATTAATACACAAAGTAACTAATAAATAATTCCAATAATATTTCCGGCGCTTTTACGCTTGTAATGAAACTGGTGAATGTACTATGTACCATTACAGTTAATTAATTTACAGCACCCTCATAAAGTTTATGCGGATATCGAAAAGGTATCGTGCACGCTCAAAGTGTTCGCTTAATTGCAAAGGCGCTAATGGCTTTCTATCTGTACTCAAGTTTCAGTCTATAAGCATGCACACTTGTGTCATTAATAGTTCCGCAGTGATTCAACAGACATACAACATCTTTATATATATATATATAGATACATCAGCCCAGCAAAAGTCTTGTCCTTTCATTTTATCTCTCCTCGTTCTCGTTCCTATACATTTCTTCCTTTATAAATATATATACGTAATTTCACCTTCTCTTCTTCTTTATCAGTCTCAGAGTCTATCGGCCGCTGGTTGTTGGTTCTTGGTAACTTGGATCTTGGACACCAATACTGTCCCATCATTGATGTCACAGACTACAGGACACTGAACCAAGTGCTCGAGTGTAAAATAAACTGTTGAGTTATATAGACAGGAAATAAAAGAATGATTTTAAGGGATGAAAGGTAGGTACGGTTATAAGGCTCTGGATCCTTGGAGAACAAGATGAATAGAACGGAAGTTTTAAAAAATGAAAAAGGCGAAGGTAAAATGAGAAAATTTTTGTTTCGAAATAAAAAATAAAAACAACCTTGGCTGTCTCGAGTCTCGTCGGTGACGGTGATGGAACTATCGAAGACAAAGTACCCGTCGAAAAATATCACGCCAAATAACTTATATTTACTATACTGATATACTTTGGCACAACACTGCTAATGGACTGAACAAATATTTCTTTCAAAACTTTTGACTTTACAAGTCTACTATTTACCACGACAATATTAATTACCTGTTCAATTAGATTTTTTAAATGGTTTACAATAATTTCTACAGAGACATGATTAAAAAATGGCCAAAGTAGACCTACTTGTTCAAAAACAAAGTCATTGGAAATTCCTGATGAACAAACTGAAACGAATAGCAGAATATCGGACCCTACCTTTTTGTCACCCTCGACTTTTACGGGTTGCATTATCCGACTTTTCTCCCAGATGCGTAATTTACTATTAATCAAAATTTTCTGCTACGAAAAGCATTTAAAATTTTGACTGGAGCTCATTGAGAGCTGGCCTGTAAATTAAAGCAATTTCCATAAATTTATGCCATGAAATCCAGAGCATGGCTCTACTGCGGTATTTACACGGAAAAAAATAAATAGGTGCTGCAACAGGACGCCGTCCTGTTGGTTCGACAGGATTTTATCCTGCTAATGAAACAGGATTTTCCTGTTGCAGCAACAGGACACATCCTGTGGGAGCAACAGGACAGAATCCTGTTGCAGCAACAGGATTTTCATGTTGTAGCAACAGGACACATCCTGTGGGAGCAACAGGACAAAATCCTGTTGCAACAACAGGATTTTATCCTGTGGGAGCAACAGGACAAAATCCTGTTGCAGCGACAGGATTTTTCCTGTGGAAGCAACAGGATTTTATCCTGTTGTGGCAACAGGACTTTTCCTGTTGTAGCAACAGGACTTTCCTGTGGAATCAACAGGACATTTCCTGTGGAATCAACAAGATAAGAAACTGGTTTCATGTACATACGGAGTTTTGAGATAAAAATCAATTTCTATTTAGTTAAAATTATTTTTATATCAATTTCAATATGAAAAAAATCCAAATTTTGAAAAAATCAAGACTAAAAAAATTGAAATTTTCAAAAAAAAATTTTTTCATCAGCTTAAAAAAAAATGGCTGCGTGTACTTATGTACGCGCGTGAGAAGTTGTACTTCTTTGGCATCATTAAAAAATATATATATATATATATATATATATATATATATATATATATAGGAGAGAGGGGAAGGCAAAACGGGGTACCCCCAAAATAATAATTTAAAAAAATTTATATTTTAAATGGTTTTTAAACATTCCAAAATCACTTTTGTAAATATAATTGAGCGTTATTTAAAATTTTTTTTGTAAAACTTTTTAAAAAATCGACCGCAGTCGAAAAATATTAATGACTTCTGTTTTATGATAAAAACTATTAAAAATTTGTTTTTTTTTGTTCTTTTGTATACAATAGTCATGTAAAATGTAATTTTTCTTTATGTTAATTACTTGCAAAAAAGCTTAACTTTATCAAATTCATTTAAAATCCAGAAATTTTTTTTTATCTTTTTTAAGAGGTACCCCATTTTCCCCGCAAAAATAAAAAATTTTATTTTTTTTTAACGGTAACTGACAATTTTTTCTATTTACTTTAAATATCATTAAAAAAAAAAAAAAGTTTAGCGTATTTGAGTCCTCGAAAACTTAGTATTTCCTTAAGTACCCCGTTTTACCCCTCCCACCCCTATAAAACCAGAGATTTTTTTTTATGTAAATTTTAATTTATTTTCCAACTTCGAAATTTTATCCTAGGGACAAAAACAATTGGTGCATAAAACTAGTTTCTCATCCTATTAATTCCACAGGAAATGTCCTGTTGATTTTACAGGAAAAGTCCTGTTGATTCCACAGGAAAGTCCTGTTGCTACAACAGGAAAGTCCTGTTGCTACAACAGGAAAAGTCCTGTTGCCACAACAGGATAAAATCCTGTTGCTTCCACAGGAAATATCCTGTCGCTGCAACAGGATTTTGTCCTGTTGCTCCCACAGGATAAAATCCTGTTGTTGCAACAGGATTTTGTCCTGTTGCTCCCACAGGATGTGTCCTGTTGCTACAACATGAAAATCCTGTTGCTGCAACAGGTCTTTATCCTGTTGCACCCACAGGATGTGTCCTGTTGCTGCAACAGGAAAATCCTGTTTCATTAGCAGGACAAAGTCCTGTCGAACCAACAGGACGGCGTCCTGTTGCAGCGCCTATTTATTTTTTTCCGTGTATTGAATGGTTAGAATGAAATTGACGAGCAAGGGTAAACAATTTAATTTATTTGATTAAAATGATTATCTATTTATTGTGTTTGCTGATGAATTAAACGCTAAATGTTTTAAATGAAATAGATGGTTAACAAATAGCATCAGAGAGTAAGGCAGCAGAAACAGAAAGAGAAACAGAAACAGTCAGAGAAGCTCAAGTAGAAGCAGTTAGTTGATACAAGATGATAGTGTTACACAGAGTATATCTTTGGTGATGGTGTACGGTTATAGTTTGGGTACCCAAGTGACAGTAGGAATGTGCAAACGGAGTAAGTGGATCCACGAGTGTGTGAGTATGTGGGAGTGAGAGGCCGAGGGAGTAACTGAGTAAGAGGATGAGGGAGTATGGGAGTACAACTAATTAGTAAATAAACAATCAGGCTAACTAACGTCGCCTCGACTAACGGGAACAGGCCGCAAACTGGCGGGCTGTACATTCAGACCACAAATGCTATGTAAAGCCACCGGTGAAACAGACACTGCGAATTCACGGGGCACTAATCGACTCGTTGATACTGTCTACTTCAATATATATATCTATATATATACATTGGTGATGTTGGTACTGTTGTATGCTACAGCCAATTTTCGGTAATCATACTCGCTCTACTTATTCCTATATCAACAGCAATAGCAACAACAACGATAACAATAACAACTACAACAACACAACCGTCATCATCATCTAGTCATGTATGCCCTTGAATTACTCTTGTGGTATACTTAAATAATGTTTGCACTACTGATGGGTTATTTATTTAACCATTCAATTAATTAGAGTTCCTGGTTATTTAATTAGTAATTTATATTTATTTTGCCAGAAACAGAATGGAAACAAAGCAACACAACGGATGTGAATTTAAAATTTTTTTTTTCATTTTCAAATTTTTTAACTTATGAGCATAAGATAGAAAATTTGAAAATGAAAATTTAAAAAATTATAATTAATTAATTATAAAACTAATTATGAATTTTGTGAAAAAAAAATATTGTCTCTAATTAATACGTGAGTTTAATTACGGTCGATATAAGTAAACAAAACTAATAATTAAATATCAGTCGACAATTGGCATTTAAAATATCAATTAAAATAATTATTATCAGGAAATTTATTAATTAAATGTAAATAATAATTATAAAGTAACCAACAAAAGCAATTATGATTTAACTGATTATATATATGTATGGATAAAATGTAAATATTATTGGTTAAACTTTTTTAATTTGCATTGTATTATTAAGAAGCATTTAGACGGATGGAGTGAATTGGAAGTCAGTGACGCGGTATTAACGTGAATCGAATGACATTGAAGGTTTATAAGATACCGCGAAGTGGCGGGTGGTAATTTTATAAGTTATATAGAAGTAGAGAGTAAGGTATTTTGAAAAGTATGAGGTCGTCGGGAGGAAGTAAAGCCAGTGGAAATGGTAGAGGCAATGAACAGTACAGGGGTTGAGATGGGGCTCGAAATGTACGAGGTGAGTAAAAAAATAGTTTAGAAAAGGATAGAGAGACGGAGAACGTTGAGAGGAAAACGGATAGAAGAGAAACCGGCGACGTCGTTTATCACGTACTTTTTACCACCCCACCGACCGACGGTTGACAGCCGTCACGTGGATATACAGGAGCATCAGCGTCAGGCCTACAACTAACTCGAGACGAGAGATAAAGAAGACGAAGAAGAAGAAGAAGAAGAAGAAGATGAAGAAGAAGAAAAAGATGCGCCGACGCACATTGGGTGTACTACTGTGTGCTGGCTGTTGTACTGATTCTTTTGAGAACTTGGCGACGTTTCGTCGTCGCGGTCCTGCGGGAGAGACGTCGAAAAACTTGTTAACAAGCCAATCTACGCCCAAATGACTTGGAAATATTCACACCCGGCCGGAAATGAGAAGCTTCCTCGAATTTTAAAATGTTACAGACAAGACGACATGCCTGACAGATGGTTTTTAGCTTTATCTCTTTTAAGCTGTTTATTATTTTTTATTTTTATCATTTAATTGCATATATATGTATTTTGAAATATATATATAATAAACTTAATTTTCAGATGATTTAATTATAAACGACCCAAAAGAGTTTCGTTGTATGATTCATGTTTAATTTATTATTCCTCATAAATTATTCAATTTATGGATAAGATCACAGAGACCTTTTTTTGGGTAAATTTAATTATCTACTAAATTGTTTTAATATATTTCAGTGTTATCTCTGATTGATTACACGTTATTTTAATTTAAGATCTTGACTAAAAAAAATTCATGATAATTTATTATTTTTTGTTTAATTAATTATTGCTCATAAATTATTAATTTATGGACAAGGTCACAAGGACTTTTTTTAAAGATAATTAAATTATGTACAAAATTTTTATGATGGATTTTTACGGTATCTTTGATAGATTGCATGTAATTTTAATTTAAACTTTGCATTAAACAGTTGGAATAATTTATGAGGTATAAAACTCCCTTGATTAATTTTTAATTACAACTCATAAACTATCATATTTATGGATAAGGTCATAAGGACCTTTTTTAAAGAAAATTTAATTTCCTACAAATTTGTTCTAGTGTATTTTTACGCTAACTTGAACAGTTTAAGCGGAATTAAAGCTCAAAGCTAATAAACTAAATCTTCAACAATTTCGCAGAAAAAAAATGACTAGAAACAATGAAAAATAAATTACCACAGTAACAACTACGCGGGGCGTTATATTTCCCAGTAAAATGTTTTAAAAAAATATAACCGTCTGTTCAATAGTTTAGGCAGTGCAAACATTTAAAATACAATGAAAAAGAAAGAAAAAAAAATGAAGTAGAAACACGCGATGGAAATATCTCTGACGTCGGAAAAGAACATAGAAATAATACAGAAAATGCAAGAGGTTTTCTGGTAGCTCGATTAAGGTAACTACGTCTCGAAGGGAAAAAAAAGACACTGACTGCGGAAGTATTTTTCCCTTGAGAGCCAAGACGATAAGCAGAGTTGTTGGAGATAAGAAGCTCTCTCTTTCTCTTTCTCTCACTTTCTTTTACTCCTTTCCTTGCTCTCTCTCCTTTCATTTTATTTTCAACCGCAAAAGCATCTATTGCGCTCTTTCTTATTTCATGATCGCTATACACTCAGTACTCTGTACTACTCTTCCTCACAACTCTAACTTTCTATATATATATATATAAAGTTTATACTGTGAAAGTCAGCTAAGCTAAGACGCCCTCTCGAGAAATGCCAGCAAGTCGTTTCTTTAACCTCGTTATGACTCTGAAAATGTTGAGGGTAAAGAATAGAAGCTGAAATAAGGAACATCACAGTCGATCCAGACGCTAATTCAAAATGAGCATGCTATTCCTTGGAATAACGTACTTTAATTATTTTACGACGTGACAGGGATAAGAGACGGTGGATTTATCCACTCAACTTTAGTTAAGAAATTTATACTAAATTATAATACACAATACTACAACCTTTCATTTTTTTACTCTAAACTAATTAATTACCCAAAAAATAAATTACTCAAAAGTTTTACTTACAAGTACTCGCGGTAAGAAAATTTCATTACGTACCTGCAACAACAAAAACATAAAAACATTAGACAAATTTCAAAAAACATGGGTATTATTTTTTTTCATTATTTGTTCACTTGACATCTAACGGAAAATTGCCAAATAAAATTTTAATTAATTATATTTTTGGCGTAAAAAATGATTAAAGATCGCAAGTGACGATCTAACCTCAAAAATTCAAATTAATATATTTTAAAAATAATCGGCCATAAATAAAAAATTCAATAACATGTTTAAAGTCGATAAACTTTTTTAACGCTCTCGTATAAAGTAAAAGTCAAAAAAAATGCGAGTCACAGGTGTAATATCCAGGCGAGAGCAGCCCCGACCCAAGCACTAGCCTTAACGTCAAAAATATTCCAATGAAATTCCATACATTAAAAGTGAGTTTTAAAATTCAATATATCCTTATTTTTATGAGCCATAAAACATGATTAACACCTCACTAAATTCACCTATTTTTTATTTCCATTCCCTGATATATATATACATATTTTTAAAATTTTAAATAAATACTTTCTGCTCACCCTTACTCTCATTCTCATTCTCATTCACATCAACTTCCATCATATTATTAATGTACACACCAAAGTATGGAAGTACATTTCGCCTTTGAACGTCAAGTTGTTTCGACATTCTTGCACGGCTGCATCTAAATTAAGACGCGTCGGGGCTGCGTTAATTCGCGGAGTAGAGTACAAGTTGCCGCCGCGTGTGTTGTTGCCCAAGCGATTTCCTGGAGACGCCTCTTCTTTATAAACCGCAAAGTAATAAGACGTACAAGAGCTGGTGTAAGAAGTACTTGTACTTTACTAGTCTCTATACACATATATATATAACCTAGTAAAGTCCGTAGTGTTTGTATAAATATATATAAGAGTAGTTGTTGTGTAGCAGTGCCGGCAAAAGTAATAGAATGGAAAAAGAGGATGTTCTTTGGGCGTTGAAAAACGAGGGCATGCTCGCTTAATTAATGTTTTGAAAACACGAAGACGTTGCTATCCATCATTTACACGTGTGGGCGTGGAAATAATTATTCCTCTTACTACTCTCAGTTGGGGAAATTAAAAAGGACTTTAAACATTCAAAACATGTGCTCAAGATTATTTTTTTAATTCTTAAACTCTCATTTATATGCATATACACTCATGTCTGATGAGTTTTCATCCGCAAGCCTAAAAATACTCAAAAACGTGTCAAATTTTGTTACTTTATTACTGATTTTTTTTTACACTAGTCTCATTCGTAATTAAAGTTTACGTCTTTTTAAATATTTAACCGGCTAGGAATTGAGTTTTTCCACCAGTTATTGTACAGAGACGGTGGGCAAGTTGAGGACAAATAAATTTCTGACCATAAAATTTATTAGTTAATTTTTTAAGAGTAAAATGGCGGATTTATAAATAGCGAGGATGTAAAATGAAAATAAAAACAACTACTGAGACTTAAAGGCTGCAGAAGTAACGTCATTTCGTATGTAATTCACGAGATTAAACGACAAGAACAAGCCATTGGCGGAGGAAGAACAAGCGAGTTATGTTAAGGCCCTACACACTCTTGGCGGTCACACATGGTAGGGTACAACGACAACGACAACTGTGACTGCAACTGAGAGAACATCCTCGGCCCCAGAGGGAGAGTGAGTGAGTGAGTTGAGATTTGAAAGCGTGATATTTCATGGAGTTGGTGTATTTCGTCGCCTCGGTGTTCCTTCACGACGACAGTCTAGTTATTTACGAGCTGTGGTATTAGCGTTAACGCGTACGTGTCCCTGTATCTGTCCCTGTCCCTGTTTCTGTTTCTGTTCTTGTATTATCTTTCGTTCTCTCTCTTAAACTCTCTGCATGCTGTTTCTCCTCAACACTTTGCACATTACAGTCCACACACACTCTCACTCAATGCACTCACTCAGCATTGTCGTTCGTTGCTCGTTGTCTTATTTCTCTTTAAACTTGCGTTGACGACATTCTCTGTTCTCTGTACATATTCTGCTGGTGTTGGTGCTGGTACTGATGCTGATGCTGCTGCTGTTTCATGACTGCCTGACTTAGACTGCCATATCCCAAGTACACACCATGCCTGCCAGTTTCACACCAAGACTCTACTCCTTGGATCGTGAATCACTTGGCAAACATTATCGTGTCACTATCAATATCTCACACACGACCAATCATTAATCAACACTTGATTACTTTAACACTTGTATTGTGTCTTTAGTTATTTTCGTTAAATCTAATTTTATATTTTCATTTTTACACAGAAAAAAATTTTTACTCGCCCCAAGAAAATTTTTGCACTTTGGAAAAACAAAAATTTTCTTGAGTTTTTTTTTTTTTATTGCATTGGAAAATTATTTGCAAGTAGAAAAAAAGAACACTTCAAATTTTTTTCAATCTAAAAATAAAAAAAAAAATAAAGGAATGAAATTAAGTAAATTGGATTAAATAAATGAAATTCTATAGTAATTTTGATATAATTGAATAAACGTAAGTTGAACTATAAATATTTAAAAGTGACACGTTGAGTGTGTCCAATATATCGAGAGAAAATCGAAAAGAATAGACAAGAGGTGAAAAAAATATATAAATAAAATAAAAATGAAGAAACACGTACGAATGTAGAAAACGTGGTACGCTTACCAGTGTCACGAAGAAACCGGATTAGGGTTGCAAGAGACTTGAACAAAATTTTTTTTCTTAAACTCGTCTTATTTATTTATTTACTTTATTTTATTTTTCTCGTGTCGGTTGCGACGCCTCGGCTCGGATCCCGAGGACGGGGGCTGGTTTTTAAAAAATGCGAGGGGTTGAAAACGGACATGGAAGAGCGCAGTGAGGAGGAGGAAAAAGTGTAAGAGAACCCGAAAACATTTGACACTAACGGATATATATTACGTTATATACCAGAGTAGAGTGAGAAAATAGAAACGGAGGCGACATAACAATACAAGAGAAATACTCTCTCTATTTACTTTTTTATCATTTTGTTGTGTGGGCTCTTGGCTTTTGCCTCATTACAGATGCAAACCTCGAACATTGCGGACCGAAAAAATATAAATAAAAGGAGGATTAAATAAAATTATAAAAATGCAATAGCACACGACCAAGCGGCAACCGTGACCGATATGCCTTGACAGAGAAATTTCCGAGTCAAGTTGTTTGTTGCTGGTGTTGGTGCTGATGCTGATGGGTGTTACAGTAATTTGTATGGCATAAAAACCTTCAATTAAATAACATTCAAAGTTAATTACGTTTTAAATACATCGATTTTATTCTACTCAAAAAAAATATTCTGCAAATTTTTGAAATTTCTCTGTAATGTAAATTTTAAATTTACATAGGCTCAAATACAGAGGGTAAGAAAAATTTCGACTTTTATACCAACACTAAATTTATTAGTTAAAATAAATTTTTCATAGAACTCAATGATAGAAAAAATTAAATATTTACTTTTAATTACTCGTTAAAAAAAGTTTTTGCAAAAAAAAATTAAAATTGTATAAAAAATTCAATTTCACCCTCTAATATTTATTTTTAATTACCTCCGTGAAAAAATTATTAAACATTTTAAAAAAATATAATTTTTCAATTATCTATGACCTAATTACTGCTCTAAGCCCATTACAAATATTAAATCATTATTAACCTGTTTAAAATTCCCTGGTCGATCAGGCGAGAAAAAAAAAATAAAAAATCGTTCTTACAACAAAACCCATTAGAATATAAAAATATCTAGGCGATAAAAAAAAATTGATGACAACAAATTCAAAGCAAACAGCCTACGGACTTTAAATACAGCCCAAAGTCAAAAGCCTTGAGATTTGTAGCATATATCTATATATAAATATGTCATAACTCGCGGCAGTGGATTTAAAAATAAAAAGAAAAGAAAAAAAATTAAGTTACCGATACTCTTAAATGCGTCTTATAAGAACCCAGGGTTGCTCCCAAGGGTCTATGGAAAGTGTAAAGAAAAAAGTAGTCGAGATCATAAGCGTCAGACGGAGTTGAACCACCGGTAGCGGCTGAAGCAGCGTCGGCAGAATCAGTAGTAGTAGTATAATATGGAGTAGACAAAGAACAAGTAGTCTGGGATATATATGTATATAAAATATAAAGTATAGTATGAAGGGATACCGGGTGCGTATAACGCACGTATAAACGGCGTAGCCGAAGGACAAGATCGGAATCGAATCGAGTTTGTTTATGCAAATTGATCTCGCACGCGAGTGTACGCGGGGACTTGACAATATCCCTCGGAAAGCGTCTGTCTCCCGGCGATGGTGGCGACGACTCTTGTGTGCCACTGGTGTAAGATAGAGTGAGAAACCGACTGAACAAACTCACTTCTCTTCTCTTCTCTTCTCTTGTCTCTTCTCTTAACGTCGTGTCGCGTGGGGTAGCTTATTCTCTCTTTCTCTCTCTTCCAACTCAGTCGGTTCGCTCCTCTCTGGCACTCCTGTGATATCGATTGTGTCCTCGCGGCCCTGAAGGATGTGGCTGAAAGCGAGCTAGAGAGCTCTAGCTGCCAGCACAGTCGGCGCACGAATCAACGTGTGGGAGAGAGACAGCAGATGAACGAATTGAGGAAGGAGCGAACAGAGTCTGCCGGATAATACGCGCGCAGACTCCGAAAGCGTTTTCTCGCCCACGTTTCTCTGCAAAAGCTTGTCCGAGAAGTTGAAATAGTATACAACTCGACTGACTCTGTTTTACATTTCAGTCTGTTTATTTTTTATTATTCCTCCTGTTATTATTATTGCTCATATTTTTTTACTATTTTTACTCGCTGCCTATATTTTTCTTACTTCTATGCATTTTATAGTAGGAAATAATTCAATTTATGGCTTCTTATCTACCTCTTTCTCAATATTTCAACTTTTTAATCGAATTTCTACGTTATTATATATATACGTCTTATTTATCATATTCGAGTTATTTGTTTTACTTTTTTATTTATTTTTCGTTACATTGAATTTTTTTTATTTTATATTACCATAATCTATTTACGTGCACAGAGAAATCGACAAAATCTAGTGCTCCTAATTTCGAAATTAAAATTTAAAAGTATTTTTTAATCGTAACTTTGGATTTTTAAAAAGTCGAGAAATCCCGAAAATTATTTTTCAAATTTAAAGTAAATATTTGTCAATTTTTTTTTTCATCATCTTCATTTTTTACAGTTTTCGTCTAGTAAAAAATATATCACAATATATACTTTGAATATTAAACCATATATTTAAGTTTATAAAATAAAATTGACTTGCATCATTTCTCAACGGGTAATAATTTATAAACGCATATACATAGATATATATATATATATATATATATATGTATATATCTGTATAGAAGGAGAGTAGGTGGTTGTACACAGGATCTACCTGGAGGGAAGACATAAATTTTCCTATAGAAAAATTTATACCTCCCTTCAGTAAAAAGCGAAAAAAAGTCATGATAAAATAAATAAAAATAAAAATAGTAAAATAATAAAAGGCAATAAAAAGTGTATACATAACTTTTATAATTAAAAGCGGTAAAATTTTCGGGAAACAAGTAGTCGGCGACTGTAAGTAAAGCGAATGCTGGAATTATTAAATGAAACGAGATAAAGTAAAATATAATTAACAAAACTGACGTTGCTAAGTCATCCGCGACTAGACCGAACTGCCTGAGACTTGGACTTGCAGGAGCAGGAACAGGAGCAGGCCTCGTAGTTTAATCCATTGGTGGCAGTAAACGACACTGCAGAAGCCGGGAAGGATGGTTTTATCCTTGGACTAGAGTAGTCAGACAGTTTGAGATCGTAAAGTGTCATTGTACGTTTAAAACCTTCTTTCACTGTTAACTTTAATTCTAACCCCTCAAAACTCACCCCTTCCTTCTGCGAGCAATCTACAAACTCACCAACCCATCAACCTTTCAACCTACCCCCGACGACTCCTGCCCCCGAAACCAACACACAACTGACAGTCCAGTTAACTAAAATAAATGAAAGTATAAAGTTTTCAACGTGGTTTGACCGCATACCCGTAAAACCCAACTCATACTGGATATATCGTTTTCTCTCACAACCGACCAAAACCTGTTTAACTATTTAGATAGTTGAAAAGAGAAGTGAAAGATGGATAAGACATTTATACACACGTGTATACACATATACTACCGGGTAAAGTGGTTACCAAAAATCAATTTTTTTTTTTTTTTGGAGTAACTCGAATAGCAAAACTAATCAAATTTGAGTATAAATTGGAAGTCTGGAAATTTTTTTTTTTTTATACTTTTTTTTCGCGTAAATTGTCTGAATAAAAATTTTATTATAAACGTTAAATATTTTTTTACAGCAAAAAAAAAATTACTTTCTCTTCAATCGAAAAGTATTTTTGTAAAAAATTTCAATTATATAATTTCGTTAGATTTTATTTTTATCTCCAATAAAAAGTGACCATTTGGCCCCAGTCTAGCTTAGATAAAGCTCACAGAAACCTTATAGTGGAGGGTGTTGATAGTTGGTCTATAAAAAAAAAGTAAAAAAAAAGTAAAAGTTAAGAAGTCTAAAAAGGGAAAAGCTCTCTTTGGTGCCGGAGTTATACTTCTGATGGTATATATTACGCCTTTGCAATCGACGATGAGGAGACATCTGTCTGCTTCACCCACTAAAAGACCCCTTACGAACCTCTTTCCATTCCTCAAGTTTCTACTCACCACCACCACTGGCACTACTGGTACTGATGTAACAGTACACAGCAATACAGGGACCAGGGTGTGTATTAGTATCGTGAAGATGTGCCCGAGACAACCCCTTTTACCCTACAACCAACTAGTAACACCAGAAGTAACTCCCGATGGTATTCTTGTCTTTCTGAGGGGTGAAAAGAGAAGAGGTTACCGTGCTGTGGTGACTCAAGATGCTCTGACTCATATATATATAAATATATACATATATATTTGATGACAGACGAAAACGACGAGGACCAAAGTTTGAAACGTCACAGAATAAGAAATTTTCTTCGTCCGACGAATATGCTAATTTCCCGGTCAACATTTTTCAACTCCCGTGACATTTATAGATATATATAAAATGAAAGGGAGGAAAAAACAAGTGTCATTTATTTTAAATCGACGGAAATGAGATTTTTTAACATTGTAAATGGTTTTATTTATTTCGTTATATTCTTTTTGTTGTTTTTTTTCTTTTTTTAACAAACTTCTAAGTACTTTTATTCCATTTCATACTTGTTTTACATTTCTTCATAGTGAATTAAATTTATAAAATATACTTTTATGTTGAAAACTCGTTAAAATAAGTTATAACTATTTTATTATCGGTAAAAATAGTTGAGCTGGAAAAGGCGGGGCTAAATTTAATAAAAAATTATAAAAGTTGTAATTAACACGAAAATTTGAATTTGAAAAAAAAATATCCCGCCCAGAATGTCTAAACTTGTTAAAAAAAATGTTAAAATTTTGAAAAAAAAAATTCAAACCGAAATTTTCGGGTGGTTTATTTTACCCGGGCTGACTTTCCCCTTTTGCCAGCAATTTAGCTTAGGAAAATAATAAAAATAATAATAAAGTTCATTAAAATAATTATGAAAACACATAAAAATATAAATAATCTGTTAAATTAAGTTTATGAGATGAAAATGTCGGTTCTGTAGCTCGGAATGTAATAACAGCGGTTAGGAAATCGCGTCTAGCAGCTAAAGCAGAGTAGCTTCCAACTCTTAGCTATACAATTCCATCTAAAATATTTCTCTCTCCTTTTACTATCCAGGTTGTAGCTTCTCTCTTGTACTTTGTTATCGACCGCACTAGTGCAAGTTTAAGTGTACAAGTACGAGTACGAGTACACTGTTCACCAGTATTTCGTATAGTAGCAATAGCAGTACCAACATTAGTAGTAGTAGCAGTAGTATAAGTAATAGTATAAGGGAGAGTAAGAGTACCAACTTGCCCTTATGCTCTCCGGATCTCTTAGCCACCCCCGTCAGGCAGCTACTTCACTTGAAACCTCCATCTTACTTCCTAAAGCTCCCTCCAGTTTCACATCCACATCCACACCCATTCCACAAACTAATTCCCAACATGTACAGCTTCAACTTCAGCTTCTTCTTCATCTTGTACAAGACATCGTCACTCTTGTAGTTTCGCTATCAGGAGGATGAGAGTGTAGCGTCGTGCGAAACGCACGTTACGAGTACAAACCAGATACTTTAATTCTATTCCTTTTAACGAGAAAGAATGTATGTTGCAACAAGAACAAAGAGCTTGGATAAGTGTTGAGGGTAGAAAATATGTATGAAGTATATGTACAAACAAACGAGAGAAAAAAATCTAGTAAAGTCATGGAGAGGTAATGAGAGCAGCAAGTTTCACGAGGGATGTACGCGAGTCCTCGAGAGTGCAGGGATTAAAATCAAAGGGTCTGTGGTGGTTTATACCGTCACCGCTGACAGATGTCACGAGTCGTGTATGTATGTATATATGTGTATGTGTGGGTATGTAGTGAGTGGAGATGGAGATGAGGGTATCGAAGCGTCGAGAGTAACAAGAGGATGAGTATAGAGAGTGAAAGAAAAAAATTACTCTTGGAGGGGTTATCACGGATCATTACGTCACCAAAAGCCCGTAAAAAAAAACTCAGCAGCATTACTATGGTAGTTGTCGATTCGAGTTTTTATACGCATTTTTCACTCGCTCATTTAATGTTGCTACTTAGGAGAGGTTTTTAAATACCCCGCGAATTGAGGGCAAATGAGGGAGCTAATTAAGGGGTGATCGAAAATGAAGGGATTTAATATTTTTTAATTTGTAAAGTAAAAGTGAAAGGAAGAGAAAGGATTTTAAAAGAAATGTTTAAGAGAAATAATAAAATGAAGGTAAATTTAGTAAAGTAACCCTCGTTTTTCTCACGCGAAAGGCTTCACTTTGTTCTTTACATTTGCGAATTGGTCCACTGGGAAAATAGCGACTTAAGTATTAAAAAAAAATAATAATAATAATGATAATGGTAATAATGGAGTTGAGTCGAGTATAAAAGGATGGAGGGAGAAATAAGTGGAGGAGAAAAGAGGATGAAAGAAAAAGGGTACGGAGAAATGCACACGACTTGAGAGTGTGTCCCCAACGGCATATTGCTCTCACAGGGCGGCATTTATGCTTAAACTACAGTCATATGCGTTCAATGTACAGTCTGTGATATATATATTTTCTTTCTTTTGCTTTTATTTTAGCGTGTGTGGATGTATGGGTGGTGTAGCAAAGCCAAAAGGGCAGTTTTGCGTAGCCCCCGTATGTATATTCACGTTCACTTCTTTCTTTAAAAGCACCGGGACATAAAAAGGAGAATGCGGTTGATGGCTGGCTGGGTGGTATGGTTTTTAAAAGTCCTCCATGGGATTAAACTTCTGAGAGTATATCCTTGACATTGTTAAATATAAATAAGACATTTTTATTTTTATTCAAAAGTTTCGACGCTAAATGCCAACGTTTATGGCTTTGAATTTAAATTTCGGAACGGGGATGGGGATCTAAAGAAAATGGATCAGGACAAATTTTTACGAAACTTTATTTGCTACTTAAAAAGTCCAGAGGTCCATAGGACTGGGATTTAGCGGAAGTTAAAATTCATTCAAACTGGAATCGTTATTTGGCTAGTGAAATTTTGATTCTGTGGACTTTGAATCAATATTGCGGGAAAAGTATGAGGAATTCAGGAAAAATTTATCAGAACGAATTTGTAGAGAATTAAATTTGCTATAAAAAGTGTAGAAAGCTCTATATGGCTAGGATTAATAGTTTGTGAGTTACGATGGATTTAAATTTAATTTATTATTCAAGAGTTTGAATATTTGTGTACTTTGGATTGGAATTGCGAGAAAAAGAAGAATTGAGGGAAAATGAATCTGAAAAAATTTGTAGAGAATTAAATTTGTGACAAAAAATGTCTAGAGGTCTTAAGGCCTAGGATCGATACTTGAAGAGTAAAACTGTAGTAAAGATGAATTAAGTTTGTTTGCAAGAGTGGATTATGTATAAAATTCAATAATTTTTGGCAAAGCGAGTGGTTTTAGTACGTGGTTAAGAGTAAGAAAAGTAAAATAAATAAAAAAAATGTTGAGAAAAAAAAAACAAGTGATCATAAAAGACAAACGAGGGTTGCTCAATGACCCGCAATGGAGATGTATCTATTTCCTACAACGTCCCCAATATTATCGTTGTCTACTGGCTGAGTCTTTCGTCTCGCTCCCAATCCATCTCTTTCCCAGCATACCCCCGGTCGATCGGGTATAATAACAGAAAATCAGAGGGTGAGAGGGTCAAGAGATCTGTTAGTAACCGAGCTCCGAATCGAGCAGAGGGTGAAACTAGTCTACAAGTAGTTTTGCGATCCAAAAATCGTTTTGCGACCACTTCCGGTGTTTACATGGACCCGAGAAGGCGTGAGTAACTCGACGACAACTACGACCAACTACCACCGGATTAACGACGCTCGTGCGCGCATTTATACGCGCGAGTAACCTTTACCGACTAAGCTGCTGCACGAAATGAGGAAGACGATACCCGACGATACCGACCGGCACTCACCCATGGTTACAAAATGTTTTTTTTTATTAAATAAATAATAGCGATATAATGGGAGTGAAAAGAAAAGAATATTTGTAGGGGTAGAGAGGGAGGAGGAAAAATGAAAAATCATAAAATAAAAGAAAAAATAAGTAGCGTCGGATAACAAC
Organism: Microplitis manilae; assembly: GCA_030273425.1. NCBI lineage: Eukaryota > Metazoa > Arthropoda > Insecta > Hymenoptera > Braconidae > Microplitis > Microplitis manilae. The sequence goes on from CP092725.1 coordinate 2,745,722, forward strand.
GCACGGAAATCACCGGATAAACCAAAGGTTGTGATTTACGGAAGCCATTTATATTCTGGACACGGAGCGGTATCGAGTAGGGGATGAAAGAAAGAGTGAAAGAGGGATCTGGATAGATTGGGAGCAAGTATAGAGAGATGAGTTGCTCCTATATGATTTAACGAAATATTTTTGTACGCTCGTTTGGATTCGATAGCGACTAGACATTAAATGAAGATAAGAGATATAAAGATCCCGTAATATCCTTTTTTTTCTTTTACAACACTTCAACGAGCTTTTAAAAATTCTTAAGGGTTTTGATAAAGTGCTCGGAGATTTAATACGACTTTTATCTGTGTTCCGGTTTAATATTTTCTCTTATGTTGCTTTTATGTTTATTAATTTTTTATTTTTATTTTTATTTTTTTCCCAGTGAAGTCAAGATTTTTCGCGGATAATTTTTCATGGTTTTGGGTCTGGTTTAATTTATTCAATTGGTGCATTTATTTTGAATGCCAACGGGGATGTCGGGGGTGGAATTGAGAATAAAAAAAAATATAAAAAATAAAATGATAATATGTATTCACCCTTGATAAAATTACTTAGCTTTAGAGACCCATATCTTTCAAACGGAACAATTGAATCACTTGAAATTCGCCGTGATTGTAATTTAGTCATCGCGATTGAATAAATCTCAAGGAGCTATCAAAAGTTCAATATATTAATAATAAATACTTTTTTTTTTTTTATCAACAGAAGTTTAAAATAAAATAAATTTTAAAATTTACCAACAGAAAGTCAAAAAAATTTTTTATTTACAAAAACCAACTGAGAATTCGAATTTAAAATTTTTTATAAGAAGTTTGACAAATTGACGATTTACAGACCGTAAAAAGTTGTAATAAAAAAATAATTAATGAGAAATAAAATGTAATTACATAAAAAAAAAAAAAAAAGATTGTTTGCGTCACGTGAGTCCTACAAACTAGTTGTCTAAAAGGGTTAAGAGCATTTGGCGTGTCGGGACGATTTGTCTTTCAAGATACTACTACCAGAACAACTATCACACAACTACAGTGTGTCCCTTGAGCTATTAATTACATCCCGCGGGGAGAATTCAGGCCAGAACCGCCGCCACGTACAACCTCGGACAATCTTTACCAGAGATGTCTCCAGTATAAAACTAGATGAACAAGATATGGAAGAAGACTCGGCTTCCACGGGATCCCAACCACACCTTCCTCAATACAGACACAAATATATATATACATATATATGTCTGTATATTTATTTACCAGATGCTTTACTCGCGGGACTCGTTCACTTGCTTGTAAATACTTAGCTTTTGCTCAGCTAAAACTATTAATTCCTTACTCGGGGGAATGTTAGCGGTTCTTAAGTGACTTGACGAAATTAACTCCAAGATTCTGAACTCGATAAAAAATTATATTTAATAACTCGAGTCAAAAGTCAAGATCCGAATGTTCTGTAGATTAAATAAAAACATAAAATTAATTTTTAAAATTTTTTTAAAGAATGGCGGGAAAAATTCCGGTACAAATTGAAATAAATATCGAGTAAGTTTATAAATTTAATAAGAATAGACTCGAAGTTGTTATTATTTTTAAAAAAAGAAGATGGCACTTGGGTTCGGTAAGGAGTGGATTCTAGGCCAGGAAGTTGGGGTTGAAAAGCGGAAATTAACGTCCAAGTTGGGGAGCCAGAGGGTAAGAGTCCGAGTAGATAGCTATGAAAAGAGAAAGTTGTTGTAGAGATAAAATAAGTTTAAATTTAAAAGAATCTACTGTGTAGTGGATACAAGTTGAGGCGTCGTGGCATGTGAGAGAAGAGCTGAAAGACCGGTATGTATCGTTGATTGTACGGAGATAGACAGACAGTCCACTAGAAGAGTACTCGAAAAAATAACTCGAGTTGGTTTAGTTCGGGTGGCGCTTCCTCTTGGAGATGAACAACAAAATAAACTCCAAATAAAATGATAACTATTTGGTTTTTTTTTTTTATTCCTTTTATTGGTTAACTGTCGGAGGGTTTTCAGATTCCGAAGGGCATTCCGTTTCATTTTAAGACGACATCTACTCTTTATTATTTTTATTCTCCTTAATCATCATGAGAATTTCACTAGTGGCATCAGAACTCAAGAGTGGGACAGTGAAGAAGTTGAGGGACAAGAGGGATGAGGGAAGAGAAGAGCGACTTTAGATGAGCTGTATATTTTTTTAGAATTTGATCCTGAGATCATGAGAAAAGAATGTGTTTGGCTATCGTTTGCGGTTTCGGTTTGGGGAATCGTTTATTCAGAATTTAGCAACTCATGAAAAATAAAATTAAATTTAAACGGGAATCGTAAAGCGTGTGTATTTATCATGTAGTGTTTTGTTGGGCTTATTTTTTTGGCGTTAGTTTTGTTCGTGAGAAATCGATTGACGTTTGTCGGTAACAAAAAAGGCTAAGGTTTAATGAAAAAAAAAAAGAGGAAAAAAATAATAGAGGAAAGAGAAGCGAGGCACATTTTCTGTTTAGATATAGGGCCTTGTTCCGATATTTATGAGGCCCATTAGTTTAACACGAGGACCGAAGAGTCCAATCGCGTTTCCGTATATGGCAGGAAACGATGCCGAGTGCGCTGAAACGAACCAAATACGTTTCTGATGCTAAAGTCTTTGTTCACTTCGCTTTTTTTTTTCAGAAAAAAGAAAAAAAATAAATGATACGATACTGAGATGAAACAAAATGGGATACTGACAACAAATAGATTAGCATTTTTACTTGGATAAAAGATATTTCTTAAAGTGGAAAATTGCCTTTTATTGAATTAAATAGACCGAATAAATTTTATTTAACTCGAAATATTTTATGGAATTGATAAAAATTTTTCTTTCAATTATTCTCAGTGTTTATATAATTCAACACTTATAAGAAACTTTTTTATTTCTTTTATAAAAGTTTTATAGACTTTTAAGTAATGGATTTTTTTTTCCATGTACGCCGTAAAAAATTTTTGGACCCGGTGTAGTATAAAAGTCTAATGCAAGAATTACACCAAATTTGGTGTTAAATTTGAAGTTTTTACACCGCGTTAAAATTAGATGGATGTAAAATTTACACCAAGAGAATTTCACACTTCACGGCCGTGTAAAAGTTCTCCGGGTCCATTTTCACACCGAAATTAGATGATTATTTTTTTTTTTTAAAACTACAAGAATTAAAAAAAAAGTTGTAATGATAAAAACAAAAAAAAAACGGGTGATTTATTGAATCTAATAACTTTCTTATAGTTTTAGAAGGAAACATTTTAAGATTTATCCGGTACTTAAGAGAACTATATACTATGAAATTCCCCAAGAACGCAAGAGTCCCAAAAGTGTTTGTCAGAGCCAATAAATAACATTCTTTTGTTTTTTATTACATTGAAAAATGAGGTGACAAGAGGTGGGTTAACCGTGGCGAGGACAGTATCATGGGGATAATCGATGAAAAGGATTTCGTGGTCTCTCGGTTCTTTTGCTTTTCTTCTCGGTCTAGTTTTCGTAGCTGATGCGGTGGATACTCAATAAGTTTCTACACACCGTCCACCACAACCACCACCACCACCAGCACCAGCACATCCACCTCCACCTTCTTCACCTCTACCTTTACTTCTATCTCCAGCTCCACCCAACCTCCCTAAGTGCGCTCACGAGCAAATAAAGAGACGGACAGAGAAAAACAACTCGGAGGATATTTAACACGAGACAAACAGACGAAATATTCCCGAGGATTACAATATATTCCTACATTAATCGGCTTGTGTTCGTGTATTTGAACTTTCACATAAAAAATAATAAAAACCGATTTAAACTTTGTTTCATTTTTTTACTCGTATTTTTTACTAAACTTACTTTTTTTATATTTACAACTGAAATTTCGATATATGATCCATTGTTACAAAAGTATGAAAACAAAACCGAGACTATTTACATGCGGATAAAAAATATCCATAAAAAAAAATAATAATAAAAGTTTGCTAACGAAACTTTTCAACGGCGAATGTTTTAAAAATTTGTCAATGCATAAACTGGATATTTATGTAAAAAAAAAAAATTAATAAAAATAATGGATTAATTATAAAATACTGAAAATAAATAAATAATAAATAAACATTTCTGTTTTTCATAAACAAAAAAACTTAAATATAAATATAAATATTTAATCGTTAAATATGGGCTTTATTCTTTTTAAGTAAAATAAATCATAGCGTAGTGCGTCGCGTAATCCTGAGGGACGCGGATCGAATCCCGTCACCGGTATTTGGACAAGATTTTATTTTATTTTCCAAACGATAGTTTAAATATTAAATGGAAAATTTGAATATTAATTTTTATTTTTTTTTAGCACCTAGATATCGGAATCGCGGGTTTGAATGTCTGTTTAGTCAGTGGAAATTAATAAATCGTTAAATATTAATTTTATTTTACAAATATGACAAATCGTGACTTAATCCTCAGAGACGCGGATTTTATTCCGTCGTATTATTCAGACTTTTTTCTTTTTAGTAACCAATATCTGCAATATTTTTCCGTAGAAAAATTTATTTTCATAAATTTTATAATCTATTTATTGAAACAGACTGAAAATATACAGAGTAATTTTTTTTATTAAGTAAAAAATTTGAATATTAATTTTTTTTAATCAACAAACAATTGAATTTTACATGAATTGTTGCAGCTAAACAAATATAAGCCCAGTACGTCATGTAATCCTGAGGGACGCGGATCGAATACCGTCGGTGGTATTTTGATTTTTTTTAACTCCGTTGCAATGAATTTTGATAGAAAACTAGTATGTGATATTTCGTAGTTAAAAAAGTTATTTATCATTTTTTGTTACGAGCAATATGTAAAATAAAGTTGGAATAGGGGTAAAAAAACGCGAAATGTTAAATATAAAAAAAAAAAATCGATAATTTGGTTTAAAAAAAAAAAAAAAAGTGGTAAACATAAGTTAGTATGACGATAAAGTTTATTGAAAAGCTGACAGTTACGTTTGTTGATGCGATCAGTTAGAGTTGACTACACTAGAACGACGAAGGAACGAATGAGCGAGCGAAGCAACGATCGAGGCAGTTTATAAACGATAAAAGTACCTAGCAGTCCATATACATTATATGTGTACACGTAAGGGTCTGCATGGGGATCCTGAAAGGTGTAAGTGAGTAAGCAACATCGTTTCCTGTGTAAATGTACGAGAAAATGTACGCGGAAGAAAAATTAAGAGACAAGGAGGAAGAATAAGGGATAGAAAGAGAAGGAAAAAGAGTAAGAAGAGGAATCCGGAGGAATAGAAGTAAAAGGAATACGAGTATCGCACCTGGATACTTTTACTACCTAATCGATAAGCCGGCTAGCAAGTAATTGAATCGCTTCGCAGAACCCAGACGTAAATGATAAGCCTCGTAAAAATCTTTCGCCTATATTGTTAACTAAAAATAAAATTGTATTTTACACAGTCATAGACTTGGGAATAACCCTTTCGTGTTTAGATAGAGAGTTGTTATTTGTAATTTAGCTTTCTACAAATTCAAAACCAATAAACGATAAAAATAGTCCGAGTTAAATTATTTATCAGAGCAATAGCCAAGAAAATGGATGTTAGAATATATAAAATGTAAATAAATAAAAAGTGTGGGCGAGACAAAAGTGGCGAAACGAAACGAGCGATCGACAATTCCGACGTTCCATTATTTAGCCCCAAAGTAACCCGACAAAATCGTTATTGAGGGGGTGGAAAAAAAAATATAGACAGGGGGAATATCCACTTAGCGGTGAATTGACTACTTCTCCCTCTCAGCTTTTTCAGTTGCGCAAAAAAATACGATAAAAAAAAAAATTACCATTTTGTTGAATGGCCCGTTAGATAAATTACCGATTTCTATTATTATCATTGTCATTATTTACTTAACTTTATTTATTACATTTTTTTATTTTAATTTATCGTATTTATATATATATATATATATAGATTTTTTTCCCGCTAGCTGAGGGAACAATGAATTGAAATGGAGGGTTAATCGGGATGAAATAGATACTCTGTAATTAATCAATTAGGTGAATGACAGTGTCCATACCCGCATTGTTCCCACGTCGCTTCTGTGGATTTATATATATATATATATTTTTCAGTGTACAGTAAACGTTCTATACTACGATCTACAATTGTTATATTAGTATATGTACACGGAGAAAAAAATATAGTAAAATTTACTAAAAAATATAGTAATAATTACTAAATTTAGATAGTAATCTTGAAACGCTTAAGATTTATAGGAAAAATTCATAAACAGATAAGTAAATTTTACTATCCCGTTTAGTAAATTATACTATTTCGTTTAGTGAATTTTACTATTCCGTTTAGTGAATTGTACTATCCCGTTTAGTAAATTTTACTATCCCGTTTAGTAAATTTTACTATCCCGTTTAGTAAATTTTACTATATTAAAATGGAAAAAAATAAAATAAAATTTTTATTAGCTTTTAACTTTTTATTATTATTACTATCATTTTAATTATTATTATTGTTATTTATGCCATCTGTATCGGTGTTGGAGTCGATTTTTGTTTTTTAAAAAATCACTTGTTTCAACCGAGATTCGAACCCTGATCTCCCGCGCGCGAGTCCTTTCCTATGTCTGACGGCCCGATATCTCCTTCGGACAAAAGTTTCAGAACTTGTAATACATATTTGTATATGCTATTCCCACAAACTTTTAATTTTATCTATACATAGTAGAATTTACTATACATATAGTAAAAAAACATAATCGTGTTAGCAAAAAATACATTGCGTATAGTAATTTTTAATATTTTGTATAGTAACAAATCCTATATTGTATTAGAAAATTTACGTTCTTAAATTTGTATTTATTAAAAATACTAATAGTAAAATTTACTATACAGATAGTAGAAAATACAATTGTGTTAGTAAAAAATACATTACGCATAGTAATTTTTAATATCTTATTATGTAATTATTACTAACTAGTAAATTTTACTAAACGTTTAGTAATAATTACAATACAGAATGTATTTTTTCATATCTTTTAGTAAATTTTACTATAAGATTGTAATTTTTACTATATTTTTTTCTCCGTGTATTTAAATAGGACCAGATACAGAGGGCTGACAAGAAAGAAATGAAATGAAAGAAATAATGGAAAGAAAGGCACCAAGTTTTCCTACATTAATGTGCCACGCGTTGTTATTGTGCAGTAAAAATAACTGGGATTTATGTATATGTATATGTAAACACATTCACATACGTATACATATGTGTGTAAATGTTTAAACTAAAAGAGAAATAAAAATATATGTATGCTTTATATACAATTGTCTCGGCGCAAATGGCGCATCTGTGTACAAAGACTTTTAGGTGACATTTTTTACTTGCATGACACACGATCACAAGCGAAAATTTTATATATATTTTTTTTCAAGGCCGTAAGTTCAATACCAACTTGCCGTTTGAACTTTTGACATATTTGTCAGTTATAAAAAATAGCTTTCAAAAGCCAGTTTATTTGCTTTCTTCTTCTTTGCGCTTTTTAAAAATAAATAATTTTTTTTTAAAACATCGCCGATTGATTTATCGAATTTCACAAGGCTCAAAATAAGAAAAATGAATTTTTATAAATAATATCGAAGGTTTTAAATTTGAAATGAACTTGAATGACGGCTCGACATTAAATAATCGGTGGTATTTATCATCTTCTACGAAACATACCCACAGCTAATGAGATAATTACTCGCAATTCAAAAAGACAAAGACCACCCTCTGCGTAAGAGCGGTTCTTTATGGATGATCTTAACTCCTTTAGTTTAGTTGGCTGCTCTTTTGTTAGTCGGTTTGTTTTTTTAGTTTTATTTAAACTCTTTACTTTATCATCTTGGGACGAGCACGAGCACGAGCGTCTTATTCGTTTGTCTTATTCCTTAGTCTAGTTGTTGAATCGAGAGAACGCCAGGCTAACTTGGTTACACGCCTATCAGGCTAATCGTTGGATTTTTTTCTTTTATTTATTCTTCAACTCTTTTTTATTACTCCCCCTCTCTCTCTCTCTCTTTAACTGACATTTGTACGTACAGTGATAGTTAATGCACGACAAGTCAATGGCACAAATGGAAGGGTACCATCGCTCGCGAAGTTGCCTGTCAATGAAAATGTCAATCTACGAGATTTATGGCAGCCTAGATCAAGAACAAAGATACAACACTAACAATAATACTTGTATTGAGATCTCCCTATATCTATTGTCACTTTTATTCATTCAAGTGCAAACATACCAGTTGATTCTATATAATAAAATTATATATATCTGTACTTGACATATTTTGTGAGAATTTTTTTTATCAACAATAAAAATACTAAATCAATTTTTTTTTTTATGGACTAAATCCTGGAAAAATTTTACCCGAATGGAATCGGCGGAATTCGAAGCTCGAATTTTTTTATGAAAACTGATTCTATTATTCGATGTGAAAAAAGAATTTATATAATAAATAAATTGAGGGATTTTTCAAATGATTCACTTTGGGAGTAATGAAAAAAAATAAAATATTAAAAATCAGGTGAATATTACGAGTGCCAGAGGGAATTAAATTTGGCAAGTGGGCTTGCGATCAATTGAATAAAATAAATTTAATTTTAAAATGGACGATATCGAGAAAATTAACCTCACATTTTTTATAAAAACAGATTTTATTTTTTGGCAATGGAAAAATTAATTTAATCAAATAATTGTTGGATATTTTAAAAAGTTCACTTTAGTAGTGGATAAAAAAAATTTTTAATTTTAAATCGACCGGATATTGGGGTAATGAGGAAGGACTAAAAGTGGCAAGTGAGGACAGGCTATTTTTCGCCGCAAGACTCGTTAAATTAATTCGAGTTAATTGAAGGTGACGTCAGATAAAAAATTGTTAAAGATTTATAAGCAGCGAGTTCGGTCTGTTAACCTAAAAATCTATAATGGGACGTTATGTATGTTGATTAAGAACAAAGCAATTGACTTTGGTATATATATACATACATTTAGTGATAATAATACAAGGAGAAATCAATTTCAGTGTAAATTCAGTTTGAATTAGCATTTTCGTTGTCTTGTCCATCATCTCCAAGTCGTCTCTCATTTCCACATGGATCGGTTGCTTTTCCCGTTACGTGTACAGTATTCTCACCAACCAACTGTGTTTGCACTCCAGTATATATCCATATATATATTTGTACAGCTATATCTATATCTATATATGGAGGAACATAGAGAATAGCAGAAGACTGGGATGAGGATGATATTAGCGATTCTGTCGACGTCCCAACGGCCCTTGTGTTCGTCGTAGCATTGCCGTATCCACGTCCGTTCCTTCCACTATCCCAAAGGCATCTCACGGCTCTAGCTCGGGTTTTTTTTATTTTTATTTCAATTTTTTTTTCTTTATTTTCCACTCTAATTTTTTTTATCTATTTTTTTTCGACACCTTACATATCACATGAACTAAAAAAAAGTGCATACGTAGTACTGAGAGAAGTTGTGTCACGAAAAATGAGCCAGATGACTCATATATTCTAGTTTAAATTCAGCTGAAGGCCCGGGTAAACCGAGTGAAAGTATGCCAACACTATTCAAGATTTATTTAGTTTTTTTTAAATTTTTAAAATAAAAAAAAGTAACGGTATATAATTTATTCTACGGAGAAAACAGGAGGTTGAGTCAGGGGTAGGAACTGTATACATATATGGCACAGTAAGGAAATGATATTTCCGGGTGTTGAAATTTTATCGAGCTAATGTTGCAGAGAAGAGCTACTCGATTGTAAGTTATATACAATGTGCGATTGTGAGGACACGTGGCTGTCTCTAGATGTCAAATATCCTGCTAGATATATATGTATATATATTTTATTGTATGGTTATAAATGAATGTATAGTATCCTATGATGTGGATGATAGGGAGATGAAAGGTCAACTGTATATATATATATATATATATATGTATAGAGACGAGAGACCCTATTAAAATCTGTACTTAGTCTTCTCATTGTCGGGGAATGTCATTAGAACTACACAGGATTTCCTGAGATTGTATTCACTTGTCTGCCAAATGAATTATCGTCCTTTACCTCAATGACAATTAATTATCACGATACACGTAACATCTTAGGATATTAATTTCGAAATAAAGTTCATTTTGCCTGCATCCGAATGGAAATTAATTAATTATTTATATTCAATCAATTAAATTTGTTTTCCATTTTATAGATTGTAATTTTTTCAAATTTATCAGTGAAAATTTTATAGAAATAATTTATATTTTTACTTTTCAATTAAAAATTTTTTTAGGGCGCGAAATTTTAAACTTCCCGCTATAAAAATTTTAAATTTAAAAAAAAAAAGAAAGTTATTTTTGGAAATCGAGTTTTCGGTTTTTTTGAAGTTTCAGAATTTTTTTATTTAAAAAATTAATGTGAATAGAGATGAATCCTTTTATAAGAATAAATGAGGAAATCCATTGTATATTTATTTTTTTATAAACTGACAAAAAAAAAAATGATTTTATTAATTCGACTGAATGAAAAGCTTTTTAATAAAATGGATCAGGTAAATATTTTATGTATTTTTAAAAGTCTTTTTTATCAATAATAAATTATAAACTCGATAATTTGAAATAACTCGCAGTTCTTTTTTTATTCCGTTCGTTTAAAAGTTTAAGTTTATGCAGCTATTAATTTTTAATGCTCATATTTAATAATAAAATATATACGTATTCGTCTTTGTCGTCGTATATTATTCATGCTCGCGGGTAAGTAGCAGACAGGAGCAGTATAGCAACAACAACAAATTGATGCTGGAAGCAAGAACAGAATCGTATACTGCAATATCTAGTTTATTCAACAAGCTAATTATCTATTTAGAGGATAGCTCATGTTTACAGTAGACAGAGACCAAACATACGGAGCTCCAATATTCGATATTAAAAATTAACGCGTTGGAAAAATAACAAAAAATCTCTTTTTTAAATTTATAATTATTTTAGTTTGTTTTAAAAACAAAAATTTTTTTTATCCTTTCAGGATAATCACAATTTCCATGCCAATTCTCTAGTTTCCGGCGGAAGCATAGGATCCAAATTTCCCGAGAGGCTTTTCCCGTTCCCTTGCTCATCCTCATTCATTTCCGGGAAACTCTGAGGTAGCTGGGAAAAATCACGGGATAAAGCAATCAACCGGCAATTTTTAACGAGTTGTCTATGAGAGTATGCACGAAAAGGCAAATAATAAAAAAAAAACATTCAACACTAAAAACTTTTTTTTTGTCATTAAAAATAATTAATTGAAATCTATCCATACAAAAATATGCTTTTCAATTTATTTTTACCTGCACGTATTGTTTATTAATTAATTAAAAATTTTTACATATAAAAAAAAAATTCATTTATTTTACCGACTGTGAGATTCGATCTTGGAACCTAAGGTTACACTGCAGTAGCAAAATTACTATTTCAGTAAATTAATTGTATATTTAAAATATTAATTAATAATTTAATCATTAGTTTTAAAAATTTTTATTGAAAAAAAAAACCGTGAATGAGATTCGATCTCAGAACAGGCAATTCTCAAGTTAAAAAAAAATAAAATTCGAATGAAAAATAAATAATTGAGTTAATAATAGTATGAATAAAATAATAATTAGATTTGTAGCATTTGAACGCGCGTACAATAAAAACAGAAAGAAGAAATATGTGCAAGAGTAATTTATATTTAATCGGTTGAGTTGTTATGCAGTTCAAAGGCATTGTCCATCTAACAGGAGCACAAAGAAGCCGCTGTGCAGAACCCACTAGCATAACCATATGCCCCCGGCCTTCTATTCGTTAATTCTGCACTTATTATACACATACTCACACACATATAATGTAATATATGTTACTACATTGCTACCGACACAACAAACTTTGTTCCGTGTTTAATTCAATGCTGTGTGGGAGAATACCATTGCAATAAACGATTCATTGAAATATAGTACGAGCTGCTCTGCTAATACTTCCATAGCTACTGGCGCTACTGCATCCAACAAAGTATTACCTGTTATTAATTTGCCTGAGTAAATACGCTCGCGATTAATATTGTTATCATTATCATCACTATTAACGCGACGAACCGATTTTAATTTATCTGCTATACAATTTTTTTACCATTCGACTCAACGGATATTATTTTATTTTAAGAGACTTTTTAGACTCAAGTGTCTATCCAATTAATTTTAATTATATAGTTTATTTTTTTATAAGTAATTAATTTTTTCTAATTTGATGGAAAAAATTATTGACAACAGGCGACTCGAAAGTAAAAAAAAAATTTTGAAAAATTCCCGGGCACTTGAATATTAAAAAAAAAATTTTTTGAGTTGATTTAGTCGACTAAATCTACAAGGAAAACTTTAAATCTTGTGTCAAAAAATGTATGAAAAAGGAAATAAGAAAAATTTCGTAAAACGAAAAGAGTAGATTTGAAAAATTTTCGTAGGCATTATCATGGATTGTATAAAATTTGTTTGACACTAAACAAATCGCCGGCGTTTATGCTTGACATTGCAGGACACAAATCGGCTCTTGGGGGAAGGAGATTATGTGCCTATCTACATTGTACACTCTGTTTTTTATTTTTTTTATTTATTTTTCCTCGTCTATCTACACTTTGGGGTCACCGTGAGTAGTCACCCCTGACGATACGTGAAAGCTACAAAGGCTTTCAGGCAAATAAGGGAGTCGTTCTTCGGGTTATGCTTAATGTTACAAACAACATCAGCATCAGCATCAGCATCAGCATGAACATCACCAGTAAAAGCAGTAGGGGTAAAAGAGCCTGTTACAGTACAGCCACCACCGCAATAACGTGTGAGAAATTCAAGGTGCCGAGACGTTTAGTTATTCGATCTAAAGGTTATCCCCAAATCGATCCTTCAACTTATCCCTTATCCCTTATCCCTCATCTCTACTCGTGCACTTTTATACTCCACTCATCCCTTTTTTTATTTTTTTTCTTACTATTCTTTTTGTTAGCTGGCTGACTGGTTTTATTTTATTTTTATTTTTTCATTCTTTTATTCACTCATCCCCTTGTGGGGCAGCGATACCGCCGTCTAGCACGATCTACTTATCTCTGTGAAAGGAGAGCACCGATAACTTTAAACGAGAACAAAAACCGGAAACCAATAACGTAAATCTTGAGGCCAATAGCTTGTAGTTACGGGGGTGACCCAGTATATACGACGATTCTTAGCCGACATGAAAATGTTTCTAGAGGTAATAGTTGTACTACTGAATACCATTCACAATATAGAGAATAGTCTATTCACATCGATTTACTCTTTGTTACTGAATTATATTCAATATTTTATTCTATACACTAATTCTATATATATTTATGTTTATCTACTACATTAAAACTTTTCTATTTACTGTAATTTGTTATTTACAAACGACCAGGGGAGAATTTTAGTGAGCTTCTACTTTTTTTTTATCTAGTAATGGAACCAAATCGCAGTAAATTCAAATTTTGTACTGAATTTTGGGTAAAAAAAATAATTGTAATGAGCAATAAAATACTTGAAGGGGGAAAAATGGACCCTCTTAATTTATGATCCTGAAGTTAGCAGACAATTAAAAATTTTTGAATTTTTATTTTCAGCAAATCAATTGCAAAAAAAAATAAAATAAAAAAATGCGCATGTAGAAAATTAAAAAAGCTATAAGTGCATTTTTTTAAATATTTTTTTTTTTTTAAATTTATCATTTTTTTTTAAATTCAAAAATTATTAGATGTCGGCTAACTTCAGTATCATCTAAAATTAATAAAAAAAAAAATAATTTTTACGTGACATTAAGTTAAAAAAAACATGAAAACGAAAATTGATAGCACTCGACAGTGAATTTAATAAAAACGGCAGGTAAGTGCACAGAGAAAATGAATGGACGTGTGAATGGAAGAGCGAAATGAATGAAATCTTGGGCTAAGCGGGCGGAGTGGATGCGGTCTAAAAGAAAACGCCGGATGAGATAAGAGGTTTGGATGAGGGTGCACGTGTCTCTTGTGGTTGCAGGACCGAAACACACCCACCCGAACGGGCTCCACACCCTCGTCTACTCACTCTTTCAACCGCTCGAGTTGGTGTAAATAAAAAAGGTAAAATAAATACGACCCAAAGCAAATTCTCCTAGTCTCTAAAAAAACCTAGACCTTTCCCCACCCCCTCCAACGCCACTTCCATTTCTTCCCTCTTACTCTTCTTTATACTGTCTAAACTAAATTTAATCACCCACTTCTTCAGCCTCAGCCAACTTTATATTTTTCTTACAAGTGTCAATAAATTTCAGCTAAATATTTTTTTTCATTCCCCCACTGAACTTTTATCAGAACTTGCCACAATAAATAATCAACAGAAAATTTAATTAATAAATAAATAAATAAATAAATACTTGAGCAGAAGGCGAGAAAAAAATTAATAATAAAGAATTTAATAAACCATAAAAATGTAAAATTCACTCTAGTACTAATTTCTAGAGGAATGTTTGGGTATGACCCACGTGGGTAGCATAAAGGCCGTGATGACAGAATCCACTACAACTTTACCCCCTATGTATATATATATATATATATATATATATATATATATACACATATATATATAAAGATACATAGCTGCCATAGTCTACAAACTAGTCGCTTAAACCAGAGCAGACTAGAGCAGCATCAGCGTCAGCAGTAGGAGCAGGATCCAGCGCCTATACATAACAGAGCAGAGAGAGTTTGTAGCTCCCTCGGTTAGCTGCCGGCGCGTCGTCGTTTGTGCCCGCAACCCCGAAAATTTCATCCTCGTGCCTGTGTGTATGCGAGACAACGCGAGAGACGTCGACCACGGCGCATTGGTACCCCCCCGTTTCCCCGTTGCCCCTGGCAGCCACGACTCGGCAGCCTGCCACCCCCGTCACCCCGAGCCGAGGTCCTTCATAACCCCGTCACCCCCTTAAACTCGGTCTATATGCTCGGTACGCGTCGGTATTGTGCCGAGGGGTTGTGGCCTCGCTCCTATATTCCCTCACCTATACCAAACGTATGTGCTTGGCTTCGCTACCCGTCCCCCCAGTCCCGACAAAATAGAACCCACTAAATATATATATATAGTCCAGTAAATAATATATCTGTATATACAGTATAGTATAGTAAATAAGGTATATTGTACAGCAAAAAAGTGACTCACCGTTAGCGAGGGGTAACATGGGCAGCAGCAGCAAAAGCAGCAGGGTCTTCCCTACTATCCAATACACTCGTTCCTGCATCCTGAAAAAAATATATATATAATATATTTATAACTGTATTTATATATATGTATATGTATATGGCGATCTAGAATATTCTTCAGAGAAGGCAGTGTATATATATATATGTAGAGTATTTGAACATCATATACATGTTAGAGAGACAGATATTGCAAGAAGGATGGAAACTGAAAGCATAAAAGCCTTGTAGATGTGTAAAAGTAAATGGAAAGAGATAAACAAGTGGGAGAGAAGTAAGGAGAGCATATAAGGGAGAAAAGCACTCATATAATACGTTATATAGTATTTTGACATTCGCCTGTCTCGTATTGTTACGAATCGCGATATAAATTCTCTACGCTCCTGCTGCGATCACTACGGGACCACCTTTGAGTATAGAGAGAAAAGGGAGAGATGTGGAAAGCATCGCGTGATACATGACGAATTTTTGGTAAAAATGTCAGGTGATAACTGTCTGATATTCAGTGGGAAAATTTTGTTTAAGGTTTTATCGAGGGTGTGATTATTTGTGACAGTAATAAAAGTTGGATTGTACGGGTGTTTGTTTTGGAAAACTATTTTGGGCAATGAAAGGCTGGGAAACAAAAGGGCTCGTGCGTGTTGGAAAATTTTTTGAATTAAATATTGAATTTATGAGTATTGGGTGGATTTTATTTATTTATTTATTTGTAGGGAGGGAAAATGCAGAAGATATTTTTGGTAAAAATTGGAAGTTAAGGAAAAAGTTGTAGTTGAATAAAAAATTTTGTTAATAGTTGATTGTTATTTTGATTACTCTCTTAATTAAAAAATAAAAAGTTTGTTTTAATCTTAAGATGGGACATTGCAATTAGTGATAAGAGCATTTAATTAATTCAGTATCGCACATAAATCTCTATGAGAAGTCTCGAACATAATGTATATAATAAAATAAAAAAAACGAAACCCGCATTATTCTTAATTATCTTTCTCTCGATAATTTCATTTTTTATTGCAAGTAAATAAAATTTTTTATGTACGTAGTATTAAAAGTGAGAGAAAAAAGTAATTATCACTGACCGTAATAAAAAAAGTAATTTTCGTTAATACTTATACTTTTTTTAGTATTTGTATGTATGTTTTTTCATTTTCCTGATGGAGATCAAGTACAAATGAAATTTTTACGATAGAAAAACACGACGTGTATCAAACCATGTCATCAGTAATAAAAATTACTTTTCGATCTCATAAAATATTTTTTTATTTTATTTAATAGAAAATAAAAGTAAATACTATTTATGCCATCATATATATAAAGGCGGGGTGGGAAAAATCGAGTATCCAATTTTTTACATAAAAAACATTTCAAAGCTTTCATTTTTGAAAATTTAATAGCAAAATTTCACCAAAAAATTTCCATTTTCCGCGCTTTCATTCGGGTATTAAAAAAATAAATAAGCCAGTGAGAAAAGAAATGAAGAATTTGCATATAGAGGAATAAAATTTGGGCAACACATAAATTATATGACTTTTGATAGGACGTCAGGTATCGAAGTATAGATAAAAGTTTAATTACGACGTATATCCATCACACTGTATCAGGGAGAGTTGCATTTGGATGGCACTGGTATTCGGACTGTTACATAGTAGCTTTACTTTGGCTTTATGCTGGGACATTGTGTGTAGATGTGAGTGTTTATGTAACGACAGAAGCTTTTGGTCTTTTCAGTGTTCACAGTCCCGTTTATTTCGATTTCCCCAGTCGTATTAGCGACGCTATCCGTTATCGGCCATTACGCGAGTCCCCAACGAAATGGCTAAAGGCAACACCAGACAAAGACAGAGACAGAAAAAGAGATAAAGAGATAAAGAGAGAGACGGAACAAGGTGTTTACACTGACCACTCAAAGATTTGAATCGCCAGAGTACCATTTACACTCGCATCCTCAATATATTCCACTTGGACTGACAATTTACTAAAAAGTCTCGTGTGTCAACAGACAAACAGACCGCGCCCGGTTCGTTAGTTAAAAACATTTTAAAATTTATAATCCACATAAATTTCACCACTTAGCTTCAATCGCCGTAATTTTCTTTGCACTGTATTATTCAAATGGGTAAAATGCGCATAAATAATTATTTATATAAATTATTATAATTTAAGGTCTTTGAATATAACAGGAGATTTCGGCAAACAAAATAAAAGTCCGGTATGAAAACACTTGGGAGATAAAATTACAGAACGAGTATTGGCGACAACTGGCGCTAGAAAAATCTAAAAATAGTTTTGAATACACGGTTGATGAAAAATAAAAATTTTTAAGAAAAATAATAAAAGTGAGAGTAGAAAAAATATAAAACGGCTGATGCAATTTAATATTCCACTGCAGTGGTAGACTTGAATTCGTTTTCCTCGAGGGGTAATGGTCTCTCTATTTGAGCTTGAAAAATACTCATCATCATCCACGACTACCACCTCTACCGCAAAACACAGAGCCACCACCAGGACACACATACATGCACACATATACACATATATAGATGTAGAAATGGAGAGGCACCCTCAACATTATCGTGTGCCTTCAACTTGTGGATGCCGCAACTACTCTTCTAACTCTTTTCTATTCATCTACGTATTTTTCTTTGACATTTTTTTCTTATTTTTATTATTATTTCTTCACCCATCACTGCGCATACACTAGCAGTTTCAGCGATAAAAGACGAAGACGAAGATGAAGAAGAAGAAGCAGCAGCAGATGAAGAAGAAGTATAGCAGTAAAAATATTCGCGTCCCCTAGCTGCTGGTATACTTCCTTTCAACGACAGCGCCCCGACCCATCAGTCTTCCATTCTCAACGGACAGGAGAGACAGATATTTCCCCCGGAGGATGTCCACCAGCGTGTGCTCGATGCATATCTATCTCACAAGTTGGATCTAAAAGTACAGACGACTACGACTACGAATCTACGGTTTTTCGTCACGTATATCTTTTTTTTTATCCTCCACTTGCTTTTTTATCTCTTATCACCAGTACTATATCCCTACTAGCCCTTTTCCGCTCGCCACATTTTCCTTCTTTATTTTTTATTATTTTTTTTCTTTAAATCCAGCAAACCCCAACGACGAAGCCACGGCAGGCAGGCAGGCAGACAAGCACATATTCCCTTTTTTGCCTCGACATAAAAAGAAATGCTTGTATCAGTATGACGACCTTTTTGATTTTTCATCGAAATTGTGAAACTCGGCCAGCGTGAAGATTGCGAGGATTCTCAAGAGAGTGGTCGATCGATCATCAAAGCACGTGGGCGCAATATCGACGAGTAGTTGATGCTTCTACTTCTACTTCTACTTCTGATTCTACTTACTACTACCATTGCTACGGTTCTTGAGCTTCTCTTTATACAACTACTTCTATAGTTCTTCGGGCGTGCTGGTAAAACGCGTTAAAATTCCATCGAGTCTCATATCTCTCGTCCGAGTTTCCCTCGATCACTTTCAGACTACTTTCATCCCCATTTTTTTTACCCTTTACACTTTTATTACGTATCTCATAGACACGACACGATTTTCTATGAGTAACACCGCAAAGAATCTTTTTTTTTATATTTTTAATTCGATAAATATTTTTATAAAGACGGTTTACTCTTTCAGGCCACAAATGCACACCTCAAACGCTGCTGCAATTAAAAATTCCTAAATTACCGACTGCCGATTTATATAATTAATTTATTCATTAAAAATGGCGGCCGGTTTTTGAATAATTAATTTCCAACAGACATTTATCCAAAAGAACGTTTACGAAAATGGAGAAAAAAATTCAGAAGCGATCAATGAAGATGGCGGCAGAAAATTTTAAACTGCACACCCTCTCGCAAGGGTGTGCAATAAAAAGAGTTAATGATAAGTCGCCATTATAATTTTTCAGTGATTAAATATTTATCAAGTGAAAAAAAGGTGAGAATAATATTAATTTATGTATAAATATAATTGGAATGAAATCGATTAGGCAGTTATAACTCGCGGAATAGACAGACCTAGAGTAATTAGCAGAAGGTGACTAATTAAACGATAGCGCGACGAGTTGCCGCGGCAACAGACCGTGTGACTATACATGTATCATATACATATATATAAATATATACACACACTAGCTGGCGATCTATATAAACCGTTTTTCAACGATAATACTCAAACGTAGGCGTGTGTGTTTGTTTATCCATCCTCAAACATTTCGTGTCTGCGTGCAAAGTCAATCCATTACTACTTTTACTTTTTTATTTTTTACCCATTCTCATTCTATGTATTTTCCGTTTTTTTTATTTTTTATTTTTACTTGCTCGCCTTTTTTGACTCTTTCTCTTTCATTTCGTTTTCATTTAAACACGACGTCGAACATCCACAAAGATCACTTTTATTTGTCTATCGTAAACGTACCAAAAATAAAATAAACATTGTTTATATATAAATTTATCAAGTAAATTTACTATTTTAAAAAAAATAAACAAACAATAAGAACAAGAATTTACAAACAAATTGAAGATTGTAATCATGAAATATAAATGTACAGTCAACAGAACATGAGCAATTTGCAATTGCAAATGCAAAGAAGTATAAAAATAATTTTTCGAATTATTTCGCAATGACGTATCATCACGTTCGTAATGTTTCATATTAGTTTTGAAGAACAAACTAACATGTAATGGAATTATTTATTTTTCAGCAGTATAAGAATAAGTAATGTAAGAAGAGTAAGACACAATAATATAAAGAAAGATTTTGTAGAGGAATGAGAAATGAGAAGATGAGTTTAGAGGCCACCGAGACGGCATTACAATTCAGCAATGCAATGAAGCGCAGACGAGTGTTTTGTTACTGCTGGTTATTATTATTGTTTTGTATAGTAGTAATATGTATGCATGTATGTATGTATGTATGAATGGATGTATAATACGCAACAACGCGGATATCAAGATCCTCAGTAAGAGAAACAATGGGCACCTTGATGACTTGGAAACTCGTGTATCGGATTCCGAACGTGCGTTTTCATTCCGTGTGGAGTGTTGTAATAGCTATTCAAAGCTTCATTGCAAACACTATTTGGTGTGAGTCCATTATTTTTATCCATACCTCCATATAGTTGTTTCAAAACAATTAAATAAATAAACAAAGAGCAGCGAACGCAGAAAATGCACACCGCGAAATAATTGGCTTATGTTTTTCTATTCATTTAAATTTAGCCAACCAAGATTCAAATTATTATTTATTACTAGAGTTGCGCACTCGAAGATTTTAATCCTTAATTTTCAAAACGAGTCAATTAGTTTGATATTTTCCAAAATGTCACACTTCCTTATAAACGTAAGAATAAAAAAAAATCACGAAATTGAAATTAAATTTGATCATTTTTTTATGTAACTGAATTAATAGTATGTTTTGCAGTAATTTCATATTTTGTATCAAGTAGAAACAAAGAAAAAATTTTTGGAACATGCACACCTTTGACGGCTGCTCAATTTAAGTTTAAAAGTAGTGAATATTTTAACTTTATTTCAAATTCGTCTTGTTCATAAAATATTTTACCAAAATGTCCAAGATACAGAGCAAAAAAAAAGTAACGAAATATTAAGTTTTTTGGGTTTTTAAATTGTGGTGTGACGGTGTGCAATAAATCAATTTTTAATAAAAATGAATAGAGGTTTTATTGGTTAAAAAATAACATTGAAAAATGTTTTAATAAAAAAGCCATAAATAAAATATCCCGAAAAAAGGATCACCGAATAATTCCATGGATAAAATAATTACTGAGTAATTATACGTTATGATGCCCTTCCGAAAGAGAGGAATATTTTTTTTTTTTTATAAATATAAAGTTTATTCCAGGTGACGAGAGACGGTAGGTATTTTTATTTAATATTTTTCAAGCTCGCAAAATTCCCGAGTAGCAGCTGCATACTGATAACCAGTAATTATGGACAATTTTGTCGGTGCACCGACCCAAACGTGAAATTAATGTTTCTTTATTCCAACAAAAATGTAATCTCCGCAAAGATAAAAAACACACCGAACAAAAAAACCCCGTTCTCTTTAAACCCAAGCCCAACACACAACTAAATATATAAATATATATACATATATACAGACAAAACAAAGAACATTAAACATTATAATATATATATTTTGTTCCTTTTCCTTTTTCTTTCCTTTCCATGTAACTAAGGTAACATGGAAGCTCATTGTTAGCCTCCCGGATCCTCCCGGATCTTCAAGCGGTGAGTCACGAGCTCACCAGGAGATTGCCGAGACTACCGTGTTCACTTTACCATACATACACACACATACACACCCTAAAAAAAATATAATCCTTCGCAAGCAGAATCCTTTCTCTTTGCGCAAATCTTAAGCAATAAAAACGGCCAATCAATAAATCTTAAACAATAAATAACAAACTGCGAAACACATAATTAACTGCAGTAGTTTAAATTAAACGATATTTCCAAGCTATTAACAGATCTAATTTGCACATCCTGAGTGTATGTAGTATTACTAGAAATCGATTGGAAACTCGCCTGAAGGAATGAGCAAACATCCATACATACATACATATATATTCTGTAAGTGAGTGAGTACGAGTATAGGAAAAGCCGATAAAGGGAAATATATCAAAGTTGGTGGTCGGTGGTGGGTCTTGTGTACACCCGATCTACGTGCTTGGACATTTCTATATACTATATATACTTATTCCTTCCTTTTCCTTTACATGCTTCAATGGACGAGAGCAAAGTAGAGTAGAGTAGAGTAGCTCAAGCTCAAACCGAAAATCCACGGGCATACTATGCTGTACCGACCTAAACCCATGACTTTACTTACACTTACGACACCAAGAGTTGGTTACACTTACACACTATCCTGCGAGTTTGATATTTTGGCAACGGCCATTTCCCAGGGCGGTGAGCACTAGGGACTAAAAGTACACATTCACACACATACATATATATATTGAGGCATTGGTGATGATGGTGGTTGTGAGGTTGGTTTAGCCAGTTCGTGTCGATAAAAACCAAGAAATGTTGGTATAGTAGTTGTGTGTATCAACTCGCGATCAACGAATTGCAATAAAGTTCACTACGCTTCGTTGACTTAGGACGTAAATAGGAAGCTTAATATCTGTCATTGTGACTGCAGAATAGCTAACAGCTCCAGGCAACAAGCTTATATTAAGATAGATATTGTTTATTTTACTTTCTGGTATAGATAAATTTTTTCTATCATTGCTGCGGGCTGAATAGAAGAATCATTTGATTTATATAAATTTATTCTACTCTCATACTTTCTATTGTGTGTAATAAAAATAAATTCAATCTAACAGTTTTTTTGCTAATAGAAAACTATAAAAAAAATATATATCAATATATATAGATCAGTCGGATGTTATATAGAGCAATAGTTTATCAAGTTTTAATCGTTTAAAAACTTTTGTTAAATATTTTATGCCGTAAAACTTTTTTTTTTTTAAATTTCAAACTATTTTACGTGCAAAAGTTAGACTACTTTTTAATTGATAAATAAAATTACATAGGACACTGAATTATTTTTTGAATCTCCATCATACTCAAAATTACATTCTGCAAGATTTCAAATTTCGCTCAATATCCGAAAAAAATTACCACGGCTGACTAAACTGAATTTTATGAAAATTAGATAAGATTCTGGTCTTCTAAAACATCATAAAATCTAGGAAAAAAAAAATCGTAATTTCACTCTTCGCCTTATAACCCGAGTATATAAATTCGATACATTAAATTTAAAAAAACCAACCAAGTCTTTGAAGTTTAAATTTAAAGATACAAAATAAAACAGTATTTTATTAGATCATTGATTTAATGTACAAATATTTTTAATTTACCAATAAATATTATATTTGATTTATAAATATATAAAGGTATATCTATATTAATATATGTGTGTGTACTTGTATATATATTTTTTTTAATATATTTTTTTATTATCGGGTACACCACTAACCGGATAAAAAGAAAACCGTAAGGATATTGGCAATTCTAAGACGGAAGAGGAAGCGAATCGTCTGCTCTGGTCGAATCATCAGTTGAATTTAAAGATAAGTTGTTGAAAGGTTAAAAGATAGTATATCTATCTCAATCTAAAAATATATATATATAAGGACAAACTGAGGGAGAGACAGGGAGAGACAGAAAAGAGCAGAATAGAGAAGAGCTACTAGAGATCTTAAGGGATATTTCACATTGAAAATCCTCTCGACGAAAGGAGAAGCGAGAATTAAGCGCTCATTAAATTAACCTAACGAACCTAATGCCATAATTAATTCGAGAGGTACGTCTCGAAACTTCTTGCGATCGTATAATTCCCTTTCAAACGTCAGGTGAAACTATGTTAAATGCACTTTGAGGGTTACAAGAACTTGCAGCCTAGTTTACTTTTATTTTTATTTATTTAGTTTTTTTTTTTTTTTTTTTTTTTTTATCATCTTATCCAAAACATTCCTTCGGGATAGTAATTACCGGTGGCATTATGATCGAGAGACCAGAAGCTTTATTTGTGACTTATGAAAACCGGATCAACTGGTTTTTAATATTTAGTTTTTTTTATAGGCTGAGTTTGAGTGCATCATAATAATCTGAGTATTAAGTTAAGGAGATGAGAATGGAAATTAAGGAGAAGATGAAGAGAGAAATAAAAATATAAAATATATTTAAAAGTATTAAAGTTAAAGAGATCATCATGTCTGGATGGTGGTTTTTGATTCCACGTTATCGCCTGCACGAACGATCACGATGAAAGAGATAGTACTGGTAAGTATATATTATATATTATATATAGATATATCTACATATATGTGTGGGTGTGTGTGTGTGTCTGTGGATAAAGTATAAAAGCTGAGTAGGTTACAGAGAGCAAGAGACCACACTGGAAGCAGGAGCGAAAGCAAAGATGAGGATGAACAAGAAGTTTAAGTAGAAGCTGAAGAAGGATAAGAAGAAGGTCCGCGACCCGATGTTCGCCTTTGGAGACTCGCCAAGATAACCAATCTTGATATCAGTATCATATTATCCGGCCAATAATACGTTAGGTACACATCACAATTCACGCTACCTCGTGTGTCATATTTTTATACTTCAACGGACCGGAAAAAAAAAATATGTGATAATGGAAAAAAAAATTTACATTTTAAAAGCCAGTTACATTATGTATTATTTTTTTTTTATACTTTTTTTTAGGTAGAAAATTATAAATAATTATATTTTTCTTGGGTTCAATGAACTAATTTTATAAATACATAACAAGTTTGGTGACCTGGAGGCTTTGGTATTGATTTTAAATAAATGCTCATGAAGACCTTTTTTGTAGGAAATTTTATTGAGAACAAAATTATTTATATGCAATTTTAACGTATCTTTGATAGTTTACCCAAAATTTATGTTTGAAACCCGAGAAACCCAATTTCAGACTTTCGTTAGTTTTTAATTAATTTTATTTTTAATTATAACTCTAGAACTACTAACTCTAGGCTCATAATCATTAGGACCTTTTTTGTAGGAAATTTTACAAGGAATAAAAAAGTTTCTATACATTTTAACCGTATCTCTGATATTTAAGCCGTGATTTCACTTCCAATTTTTAAAAATAGTGAAATCTATTTTTTTTTTCATTTGAATTAAAAATATAAAAATATATCACAGTAATCAGACATTAATAAGTTCAAGGAAAGTTCAATTTCCTCTTATAAATCTATAATAAATCAATACCACTTACTCAAAAGCACTCGAATTATAAATAACTCATTAATAAATAATTACTCAATCAAATATTTATCTCTCGAATTTGAATTCAATGAAATAATTCATCCAACTCCGATAAAAAAAAAGTATATCTCATTTATAAATCCCACTTCTTTCCCCAGATAAAATCCATCAAATTCCAAGACATCAATAATAATAAAAATTTAAAAAATAAAAAGTATATAATTACATGACACAATAACTCCGAAATTGTCAAAAGTCAGACGAGAGTGACACACACGAACTATGAAAAATAACAATAAACTTGACAGTCACAATAAAAAAAAAAAAATTAAAGCACACATACATGAGACAAAAAAAATCCAGCGAACAGAGACAAAGAGCCTCGGTAAGGGTAAAAGTAAGGGTAGAGGGAAGTAAACTTAAGTTAGCAAGTGGGTCGAGCCACGTAATACACTGTCTATCATGTAAAATAGCAAAGAAAGATGGAATGAATCCAAGTCCTAGGGTATAGACAAAGCAAAAGCTAAAACAACAAAAGTGAACCCGTAACCTCACCACCGTGACTAGGAGGTTATAGACACGATTTTCCCTCTTACTCTGTATTAGTTTCATACACATATATTATAAATATATTATATATATATATCTATACACTCGTGTATATATTTACCGGGTATCGTATGTCTACTAACTGGTGTCGTGCCACGCAAGACTTAACTCCGGTTATTAGCGAGTACAGGAACGTTGAATGTCGCGATTTAAAATCACACGAGATAAAAAAAAACTAAACAAACAAACAAAGTTAATTTAAATATTATAACTTGCAATCATCTATTATGTAGGATGTATAAAACACTTAATATGTATATAAATTATGGCACGAAAAAAATTAGTTATGAGGCGTTAACTTGGTAACTTGTCGGAGAAAATATCTTATCGCGGTTTTAACTGATAATGACTAATTCAACTTATGATTCAACATTCTCTGGTTATTAATTAATATATATGAGATATGAGATACGAGTACCGCGAAGTGGAGGTATTAAAAAATATGTAATAAGAAATAATGAATAATTTTAAAGCGGAATGTCAATGGCGGAGCTTAAAACCCCCAACTCGTGATGTGCGAAAGTCTTATTCGCAGGCTGAGCGTCAGGGAGAATGTAAAGAACGCCGTCAGCAGAAGGGAAGTATTGAAATAAATAAAAAAAATGAAAAAAGAAAAGAGAGTGGAGTAGAGTAGAGTAGAGTACAAGTGCAAAGACCACATCCACGTAAGCGTAACTATACTCGGAATATAAGGGAGGGAAACGAGTAGGTGGTTGCATTATTTATCGCAGTACACGTGTCTCACCGGGACTCGCCGAAGTGCGCAACGTGGCCACGTTTCACCAATGCCGCATTTTCTTATCCAGCAAAGTCTTTTTTATTGTTATTATTCTTTTTCATTTTTTTCTTTCTTTCTTTATTAATTTACACCCTAGCCGTTATTTTTAACACCTACCCTCTTTTTTTATCAATACTACGTAATTAAATATTTAAGAAATTTTTTTCAACTAACAAGATTTCATTTCGGGTAATAAATTTCAAAGATTCAAAGGTCTTTTTTTTTTTTTTAAATGTAATCCGTATGGAAATAATATATATGATCAAAATATCAGAAAATATATATGGCCAATTTAAATATATTTTTTTTTATATTAAAAAATATAATTTTCATCATATATGAGTCTGTAAATGTTTATCATATGTAAAAATATATATGTCTATATCATATACAATATATTTTTTTGTATATGATAAATAAATATATATTTTTACATATGATAATCATATACAGATTCATATATGATGAAAATTATATTCTTTAATATAAAAAAAAATATATATTTAAATTGGGCACATATATTTTCTGATATTTTTCATACAAGTGACAAAAAATTGAAATTTTCAAAATTTATCACTAGTGAAGATCAAAGCAATAAAAAAATAATTTTTTTCGATTTTCAAAAAATGAGCCCTGGCAGTTTTTAAATTTTCATTTAAAAAATTAAAACAATTACAAAAAATATTGCCCTTTCATGTAAAATATGCATTCATTTGTTATTACAAAAAAAAACTCCATAGATGGATGATAAAAAATGTAAATTGGCTCCATGAAAATATTTTTCACAAAATTATTCTTTAATTGAATGCCATCAAAGCTTTTATTTAAACTGAATTTAAATGGAAATTTTTTAACTCCACTCTAAAATATTTATAAAGATATTTTATATAAATTCTCATTAATACTTTTTTTACCCATTTTCAATGTAAATTACCGAAGAATATAAAATTCAATCAATCTCCAGTATCGCTGATTATTTTAAAATTAACCCGCCGAGTTAATAGACGAATAAAAAAAAACTAAGTACAGATACAAGAAAATAAAAATATATATTAATAAAAATGAGTATAATAATTATCAGAGTAGTGAACGTTAATAATTGGTGTATCCCACTCTGTTTCAATCCGCTGGCTAGCGATCTCGTGCTAATGCAGAGCGTTGCGGTAATATTCGATTATGTTTCCACGGAATTACGGAAATTCCTATCAACGGTTTTATTGGCTCTCTCTGTTACACTTTGGTCTGCTGTAGACTCTGGTTCACTTGCTCGTGCATTAGAGTAGATCAGATGGGAGATGGGAGATGGGACGTACCAACTCATACCCGCGGGATTTTAAAGGTGTGTGTGTAAACGTGCTGTAGGTAATATGGATTGAGAGAGAAAGAGAGCAAAAGAGAAAGAAGACAGGTTTGAAAACGCCCAGGGTTGTTTCTCCCAGTAGCGAATCCATTGGACTTGCCGGTAGACTGGAATTCAGTTCGACGGTAAAATTAGAGTATTTAAACCGTGAGTTTAACTGAGTAGAGTAGACTAGAGTAGACTAGAGTAAACGATTGAGAGTAATAGATAGTGAAAGATGGAGATAGAGATAGAGATAGAGAAACTGGTTATGCCAAAGGTTTCTACCACTTACCCTTTACTCTATACTTGTACTTGTGTAAGCTACTACGTATGGAGTTTGACTAACTAAATCGACTTTGCGCACCCTAAGCCTCTGATACCGTACGAGTGTGCATGTGTGAATGTCTAATGTGTTGTTGTTGTATGAGTGTGTGTATATGTTTGAGTGTGTGAATGCATGTGAGGCGTCCCGTCAGCTTTCGAGAGTGTCTCTACGCCCTTGATCTATCGAATGCCGTTTAATTCAACTGGCAACGTCAATTTCTACTCGCGTCAATGCCGAGTGGCCGTCGAACCGCGGGATATCAACTGGAATATCATGAGAGCAATTGCTTTGCTCCGACAAGAGTCAAAGGGCTTTAAAGTGATTTAACGTTAATACTAGTTTTTATAAATAACAAAAAAAAACATTTTTTTCATGAGCTACTAAATCAGTGGTTTATTTAAAAAAAAATTGTTGACTGCTATTGATAAAAAATGTTTTCAACTTGTTGATTGTTAAAATTTTTTACGTCTGCTGTGTTAATTTTTATTGCTCCGAAAAATTTTTTATTGATACGAATTTATATTTTTAAATTTTAAATAAATAAAATATATTTTTTATAGAGTGTTGAATTATTTTATCAAAATATAAAAACGTGTTAATTCTACTGCGAAAAAAAATTTTGTAAAGACCAGATGGTCTTCAGTATTAGGTTGGTTCACTGAGAAATGTAAAAAAAAAAATTTAGAAAAAGGAAATAAAAAGCCATGAGATCCTTTTACATCTTTACAATAATTCAATGACCTGAGACCCTTCACTCTAGTATATATCCCTAGACTTAATACTAGCAGACATAGACCTCGGCTCAAAAATCCATCCTACCAACTAACAACCTCATATATATTATATAGACCGTACAATTTTAGGTCCATCGAAATTTTGGGACCCGTATTAAAAGCTAAAGCAAATGCTAAGCCTACGGGCATACTAACTAGCAAAAGTCTAGTCTATCCAGCCTCAAGCCGACTATTATAGTCATTATATTCCATCGCAGAAAATATAAATACCACATCCGTATTTCAAAACCGAAATTCGTTCAACATTATGTCCATTCTCCGCAGCCAATTACTAGAAAATTTGAACAATCTTTTCATCACCATCTCTCACAACTCAACCGACTCTACTAATAAATTCCACTAAATAAACCTCAACTGAGCCTCACCGTAAATATATGACTCATACATATAAATATAAACAATTAAATAAAATACGTGAGCGTAATTTTCATCTCCAATTGCTCCCACTTAATACTTAAAATATTTATCTTTACAGTCTGTGTTTACAAGATAAGCCGTTGATATACCTACAGATTATTATGCACGTTACATACACTCGTATATGTACATTCACATATTTATATATATATAAACCCTCACAATAGGCCATGATATTTATTCAAGTACTCTTCTCGTTAGATTTAACTATAAGTAATCGTATTAAATTTATACCGAATGAATATTCGATTTAATAAATATATTCACCATTTAAATCTCTACGCTTACTAAATATATAAATAAATATGTATCTACATATATTAGAATAATTGAAAACGCCTATTTTTTTTGTTTTGCAGTGAAAGATGAAAAACTATTTTCTGTAATGAAAATAATTCTGTTGGTTAGAAATTTTTTGAGGAAAAAAATTTAGATCTATGATATACTTATAGATCATAATTAAGAAAGATGAATTATCATACTAGGAATTTTAAAATTTGATTTTGAGATCGTGCAATTTTACAAAATAATAAAAAATCAATGATTTTGAAGTTAGCAGACAATTAACAATTCTCGGATTTTTTTTCGACAGTTAAATTAAAAGAAAAAAAAACTAAAAAAAATACACATGTACAAAATTTAAAAAACTTCAGGTGCAATTTTTTGAAATATTTTTATTTTTTAAATTTATCATTTTTTTAAAAATCCAAAAGTTATTGGCTGATTTCCATGATTCTAAAGCTAGAAAATTTAAAATTTTTGGATTATTTTTAAAAAAGATAAATTGTAAAAAAAAAAAAAACTAAAAAAATGCACATGTAGAAAATTAAAAAATCTATAAGTGCAATTTTTAAAAATATTTTTTTTTTTACAATGTATCATGATATCAATGTAAATATATATAAAACCCGAACTATTTCATGATACTGAAGTTAGCAGACAATTTAAAATTTTTTTATTTTTTTTCAACAATTAAATTTGAAGAAAAAAAATAATGAAAACTAAAAATATGCACATGTAGAAAATTTAAAAGACTACAAGTGCAATTTTTTAAAATATTTTTTTTTTCATAATTAATCGTTTTTTAAAAAATCCAAAAATTATTAGATGTCGGCTAACTTCAGTATCATAACTATTTTGACTACGATATACTTCGTTCAGAATTATTTTTCTCAGGTTAAAAGAAAAATACCACTACTCGTTTTTTTCCATCACCCTGATATGCATACAATAAAGTGATATAATTTTATGTTAATTTATTTAAATAATTAGTTTACGACAAACAAAAGAGAATAAATAATAATAGTGTGTTAAAATAAGCATAATAATAACAACAATATGTAACGTATTGTACTGACATAGCCACACACAAATTAACAAGATAATCTAGAACAAGACATTGACCTTTTTGTAGATATTTATCTTATATGCGTCTCCACAGCCGGTCCGATCGCATCAGAGAACAAAGCAAGTCACGCTTATATAAACTCGATTCGTACTTTTACATACATGACTCTAAGCCATTTAAATTTATAGATCTACGTATGTTAAAAAACAATAATAATAATAATAATAATAATAGGAGTAGTAATAGCAGCAGTATTGCTGCAGCCAAAGGTAGTAACGGTGATGTAAAAAAATGTGGAAAGGCGGGTGGATAAATTTTTCACACCTTGTGGGTACGTACGTGTGAATTTTATCTTTTTAACATATGTAAGAATTTTTTTTATCTTTTTTAAATAGACTCTGTATGTATTGGTCGTTTTGTCTTTTGCCGGTTGGTTTTTTTCGGTGAGTATACAAGTGAGTAAAGTGAAGGTGAATAAAAACGGAAGGTAAGTAAAGGAGAAATAGGTAAAAAGATGAGAGACACGAATTGCTTAGCACACCGCACATTTTAAGCTGATAAGAAAACTGCACTGAGGACACGAACGTGCCATTCTTGCTGTGCATACCTATTCCTTGTTAGCTCGCATTAATATTACGGCTGTGATGATAAAATTCACAATTTTATGCTTAAACTTTTTGATTCTGACGTTTTTATATACTTGCGTTTCAGTGCATTATTTAAATTTAATTATTTTATAAACTTTCATTTTTTATTCTGTTGATTTTAATTAGAAATTTTTAAAGAAATCTTTTGAAAAAAAATATTAATTAATGTATTTTTGATTTATTGGAACAGATTAATTTTTTTTAATTAATTCGGAGTAAATAAAAATATTACGTATTTTTTTTATATTTTAAGTGGATTCAAATTTTTTTTTATGTCAACGCGGCAAATTAATAAACATGTTGACGTGAATTTAAACTTTTTTTTCTGAAATTTGAATTAAATAAAAATAAATTTCAATTATTCTGCATATTAAATTTTGAAAAAATTATTTCGATCAAAAAGCAAGTTAAATGTAATTTTGATTCGATGAAACATGAAAATTTATTTTTAATTAATTTTGAGTAATTAAAAAAATAGAAAATTTTTTATGAGAGTGAATGTAGCAGACATCAGACAAATTTAAAATTATAAATAAATAGAGTAAATAATTAATAAAATAAAATTTTGAAAAAATGGGCATTTAAAAAATTTAAAAACCAAGAAGTGCATTTTTCGTAAATATTTTTTTAAAAATAATTTACTCTATTTATTTATAATTAAAAATTAGTGATGTTTGCTCTATTATGAGTGTGAATTTAGCAGACCAGACTAATTTAAAATTATAAATAAATAGAGTAAATAATTAATAAAATAAAATTTTGAAAAAATGGGCATTTATAAAATTTCGAAATTAATAAGTGCATTTTTTATAAAAATTTTTTTTTTAATTATTTATAATTTTAAAGTTGTCTGATGTCTACATTCACACTCACAATTTTTTATATAAACGGAGTAAAAAAAATTGCACGTGCTTCCAATTATTTTGAATGGATTAACAATTATTTTTAGTAATTAAAAACATTAATAAACATGTTTTCAATAATTTAAAATAAATTGACAGTTTATAAATTTTAAACAGAATAAAAAATATTTACACATATTCAAATTTTCAAAAATTAATTTCGTCGATAAAAAAAACAAAAATTTATGTAAGAGATAAAAACTGAGTTAATTATTTTTGAGTAAATAAAAATGTTTACACTCATTTTAAATGAATTAAAAAAGTTTACCAGTGACTCGGAGTAAAAGAAAAAGGAAAAGAAAAGTACGGGAGTGAAACATATTTTCGTTAATTTCCCGTGATGATATGAAGATAAAAGTAAATTATTTTTCTTTAAACGTAAAATTTTTCCCAAGTTTGTAACCATACGATAAAATTTTCCGAGCAGCTGGTAACTTTTACCAGAAAGAGAGACTGCCAGTCGCGATAGCAATCAGCTCGACTAAAACCCCGCTTACATCCCGTGAGATCATTAACCCGACAAGAGATTCTAATCACGCAACATTGCACATCGTTTTAGCATAAACCCGAATCCCTGGCGCGCAACAACGCCCCCATCAACATTTCCCTCTAATTTCCTCCCTGCACTTTGTCCAACACCGAATTTCGACGGCCATCCAAACAAAAAAACAAAAATACTCCCAGTTAATTTTTCCTTCATCTCAAATTTTGGCTTTTCCATCACGTCAAGACTCGATTTTAATTTTCAGTTTTCAGTCTTGTCTACCGGATAAATTTCGCCCAAATCCTAAAGTTTCCACCAAAGTAGTCTAGAGTAGACACCAAAGCACTGACGTGCTTATGCCAACAAGAACGACAGTAAATACTAGAGTAAAAAAATCAAATAAAAATAATAATAATAAAAAACAATTCAACGATCGATCAAACCTCCCTATTTCCAAGCTCGTACACAAAAAAAACTTCTCTGCCCGAAGGAAGAAAATAAGGAGAATGTTAAAGAATAATAATAAAAATAATACTGTTACACACATATATATACATACATATATATATATATATAAAAATTTGAGTTTACTAACCTTCACGTAGTATCCGAGAGTTTTACGGGAAAATAATAAGATACTCTTACAGACGAACAAACGTCGTCACGAATCACATAATGCACATAACACTTCACTGATAAACACTTAAATGCTCATTAACGTAATTATTTATAATAATATTAACAATACTAAGTGTCAAAAGATTCCCTTTAACAGTAAAAACTAAAAAAACAACAGTACGAAACACTCACGTAAAAAATTCAAATATCGTAATTTAAAAATTTAAAAAATTCGCGCCAAAAAAAAATTTTTTTAAAATGTTAAAACAAGTCACTCACGATAAAAAAGAGCACTCACGGAGATGATGAGCAAGTAAATAATAAAAAGAAGCTCGTGGAGCAGACAAAGTCTCGGGTGCCGGCTCGCGACGAAGTTGACACGAGGTAAAAATTCGTAGGTACTATTGATGTACTGGGTTTTTAAAATAATAATTTATTGGGAGGTCCTCGTTCTTGTTCTCGTCCTCGTCCTCGTCCTGGTGGACGTGCTCGTTGACGTCGACGAGTGTCGTCGATAACAATGGCGTCGATATGTGGTGGCAGGATACGGGAAAACGTAAAATGTACCGGTAAGAGGAGAGAGAATAACGCGATGCAACCTGCTCGTACGAGCATACATTCGACTCTGACACTACGGCGTACAATAATCGAGAGACAACCGACTGCGAGTGCGAGCTGCGAGCGAGGGCGAGGGGCTTCTTGGATACTATGAGCTCCTCTATCTCTGCTAGCTAGCAGAACTACAACGGGGGCTAGGAGAGTCAGATCCCTGGTGGCGGGAGCGGCGACTACTACTCGGAGTGGGGGAATTCGAGTGGGGATGAGCATGCGCGGGAAATTCAAAAATTTAAATATTCATTTTTAAAAATATAATTATTTAAAATTCAAATCCAGTGAAATTAAATAATTTTAATTGAATTTCGATAAAATTTTTAATTGACGTTTTGAAAAAAATAAAATTAGTATTTTTAAAAAAGTAAATTAGTGGGGATGCCGCGAGGAGAAGGGCGTCGCTCGATTGTCGGCTTGTGTGACTCGGGACTAGTATCGGGTGTGTTCGGAAATGTTCGTACAAGTTTACGGAGAGTGTCTGGAGGGTTCGAGTTGCCGAGAGAGAACCAGCGATAGCGGAAAGAGAGAGGGAGAGGGAGAGGGTGCAGGAGGAGGAGGCAGGTACACATTATATTATGAATGAGAGAGGTGGAAACACACATAACAAGTAGACACGTGTGTTGAGAGTATGTGAACAAGTTTAACTGGTGCTATCTAACGGCGACTGCAGGAAGGACTCTGATGTAAATTAACTTTTTAGTTAAAGATGGTATTTAATAAAAAAACGCTTTATAATTATAAGGAATTAAATTTTTTTTCTTTTTTTTTATCGGACTTGGAAAGAGTTATATGGAGCAAAAAAATAAATAAAGCTGTTTTATTATGGTAATGAGTAAAAAATAATAATAAACGGAGGTTGTAAAAATGGTTTTCTCACGTGTGATCCGAATGAAGGTGATTTGCAAAGGTGCAGCGAGTGGAAAAAAGCGATCGAGCGAAGCCACGAAGAAATGCTCGGCCAAGCGAAAAAGGCGAAAAAATACGACAGAAATAAAAAATAAAAAAAAAAAAATTATTTAGAGTTCAGTAAGACAGAGAAAGAGTAAGAGAAAATATAGGGATTAACCCTTGGTGGTATAGAGAACATTTAGAGCGGACCAGAAGCATGCGGACGGTCATTAAGCCGCGGTCTATTCGATTGGTCGCACAATCACCGTTAAATCTTAAATCCTCATCACGATAATCGACGTAACAGTGCTGGGGTTAAATAATAATAATAATAGAAAATAAAAATAGGGGGTAAGTAGGGGAAGGGAGAAAGAAGTAGATGTGAAGACTCGCAGTGTAAATATAAGCGAGTCAGGCTGCGCCTCATTAAAGGCGACGACGTCTCGCCCGATGCGTCTCCTTCGGGCGTGACACTCAACCATTTTACACCCTCTTCCTCTCCCTTAAATTTCACCCGAGTCTCCACACTTGCTTGCTATCCCAAGCCTCCACTCGTCTCGTGCCACTGGTTCAACTGTCACTGGGTTGGTAACTGTCAGACCAAAAAAACAGAGACAAGTGTTTTAGGGGCTCGTATATCGGACTACAATCTTTTTACTCGAGCTCCAGAATCCACCTCTTGTTTTACTTCTTTACCAGATTTTGCGCGGTCCAAACTATAATTGGCTGTGTCGAGAAAATATGCCACTCGCGCTGCTATTTTACAAGCCCTTGGATTCCTTTTTTCATTTTTTTTTTTATTTATTTTTACTTTATTTTGTCAGGCGAGTCGGAGTTAAAAAATAAACCGAGACAAGTAACGAAGCGACAATTTATTTAAAATATTTTTTTTTCAGGCTCCACTGGAATTTATTTAACGAATCACGATTAAATTACTTTAACCGGGTCACATTTCATAAAGTAAACCGACTTAAATGTTTAAAAAATTACCAATAATTAGGGATTTATAAATGTCAAAATTATAAAACAGTTTATCTGAATCAACTGAGATCCGGTATCTCAACGTAATTGATTATTAATCAGCCTCGAAAGTAGATCGCTCAAGAAATTATTTTCATATTATTAGATATATCTCGCGTCACAATGAATAAATTTATTCTACTGCAAAAAGTTAAGTTTTATCCACCAAATAATGAGCTGCAGCTGAATCATAAATTGAGTCTCAAATAATTTTATCTGAGCAAAAAGACGAAAATTGGGGCATGTAAATGATAAATAAATTTTAAGTGACGTTAAAGACGCGAATTTAAAAATTAAACAAAAAAAAAGGAATAGATTATATAGCTGACGACTTAATTATCTCTACTCGTATATATGTGACACATATGCCTACATGGACAAAAATCGGCACTTAGCGTGGGTTATTTCGGCGGTACCGCAGTTATTACGCGCATTAAACGCGCTACACTCTCAAAGTGCTTTGGCTCTCTCTATAATATACCGTATCACATACTTTCCCACACACATACATACATACATACATACATATATAATAACCCATACCGACGTTAAATTAAGTGCCAGCGTTACTATCTCACTCATTTAGCAGGGAACCGAGTGCTTGATGCTTTACAGTCTCTGTAACATCTACACATGCATTATCTACATACATATACTCCGAGCTTTTTGCATCCATATATATGCAGCTATATATATTAGCTCTAAAATACACACTAACTCACTCAATAAATCTCGGAAAATTTAACCCTCGAAAACTATTCTTTACACAAAATTCAAACGAGCAATTTCGCGTAATAAATTTTTTCCCAAGAGTATTTTTTTACTTTTTTTAAAACTTTTTACTCTTGTTCTTCTTCTTCTTTATTTTACTCGGCTAAATCCAATGAATGACT